>CM022302.1:471131693-475975682 GCA_011799875.1 Thinopyrum elongatum
CTTTCTGCTAATTTTAACTGAAATAAGTTTCTTAAAAATGCTACAATTACTGTATTGTGCTTGAGCCCAACAAGGACAGAGAAAAGGTCCGTACAAAAAAGGTGAATTCCTAAGTAACGGCTGGTACCGTTGTTCCAGTTTCAGGAAATTAGGGTACCCATCTCAGCTTGTGGTTCCATGTCTCCTCAATAATAGACCAGGGTTTCTTGGATGTTTTGTTTTTCTGTTGGTTGTTTGTAAGGACAAAGACATGGTTGCATATCAATATATGTTACAGAATGGGCTTATTTTGAAATAACTGGCCTCAATTTAGGCGTGGGCCACCCTTCTCGCCCTGAGGGCTAGCTCAGATGAAACGGAAACTGAAGATCACTTGGCAGAGGTTTCTTTTCCGTCAGAACCAGCCGTATTTCTACCTCGGTACTCATGAAAACTTGGCATACCCACCTTGTCGGAGGACGGTCTTGCGCTGCAGCACGATGGTATCGCGGGCTCTCAGTCCCAAAATTTCTTCTGTGTCATTACATTCCAGGTTCTCAACATGCAGCTATTCTATGCTATGCGCCTATTCTGTCCTGCGCCTAGCTGATATGGGGCTAGGAAGCCAAGCCCGGCCACGAAATTTTGCCCACTCTATTCTTAACAACACTGGCCGCCACCTGTAACAGTCAAACATCACATAGCCGTTAGTAAAAGCTTGACCGCGACCTTGTTCATAGATGATATGAGCTCAATGTAAACATGGATCAACTGGGGGGAATTCAGCAGGGCTGCTGCTCTTTTCCAAAAGCAATGCAGATGAAGAGATGGTATAACCCGCTCCAGTACAGAATTAGAGCTAGTCAATCTAATATATTGATCAGTATAGCAAAGAAAGTGCAGCACACCGACAAACAGCAAGATGAAAACCTGATCTATCCTTCAGCTGGCTCCAGTCATCAAAGCTTGGTAATATAAGATTTAAGAGAACAGGCATATCCAGTTAGTAACGATTTCAGCCACACTGAAGTGCTATGTGTGACGCATTTTAGTTGTCAGTCAATTTGTTTACTCTAGCATGTGATAGTTAATCCATTTCCCGGTGTTCCTAGTTTAATATCATCTGATCAGGCAAACTAGCTACGGTTAGCAGGACAGTTTTTTCAGAGGTGGACAGCTTTGAATAGCAGCCAAGCAACCACATTTGTTCAGTATCGCCATAGTGTATACAAGCATATCTGCTCATTGGTGTTTCTTGTTTTTTGTAGTGTACAAATAACACAGGAAGAAATGCAGATGTTCTCTGTGGAAAATAAGTGCATCTGGCATTCACCTCTTCTTTTTTAAACCGGAACCCCCCTCATTTCTGTTCTAATAACTGGATGAGTAAGATTCTGCTTGAAATAAGTCTGCTAGTAACATGTTCCCAGACAAGCTGGGCTCTCGAGACTCCAGAGTATCTGAAATTGATTTTGGTCGTCACGTGGAGACAACAAAAGTTGTGTCGAATTGCATGCTTAATGACAGGAAATTCAGTCTTGGGCCTTTGTGGTTCATTTGAGAGAGGGGCAAAAAAAGAAGAAAAAAAGGGTTCCACAAGAGAACTAAGGAAAAAGCTTCATGGGGTGTGCATATGATGTATAAAGCAAATGAAAACATACTCACATTGCCTGTTTCCTTGGCAAACTACTTCTGTTCATACCCTGCTGCTTCCACTGCAAATTGCTCCGACAAAATGTGCAGATTTGTATCAACCACCCTGTAAAAAGGAAAAATATGTATGTTTTATAATATAGATAACTCGGCTTACCATAAATCCAATCAGAAAGTAAAGGCCAAAGAACTGCAAGTTACGTCCTTGGTTAGTCTAATCGATGAACTTGTCGTGTCATCACCAGAATGATCATAAATATCTCACAGAAGCACATATACCACCAATAATTGCGCTTCGGAACAAAGAACACCAGATACCATTACTGAAACTAGCTACTGCCTTTACTACTTTTTTGAACTAGATCTCCACTGCTACGATTCAAGTTCTCATCTCCCTACTGCTTACAGCCAGCATGGCGATGATTGGCTACAGTTAGTTATATCTGCTCAAACCTGCTACAACTAGCCATCTTGCCCTGCATTTTCTCTGCCCTCAAGTATGCAAGTTTTCAAGAATTGGTATTTCTTTAACTTTACTCGGTGAGAGTTAGCAAATTATCATTAATCAATACAGTATATTCAAGGTTTACGAGTCGACGAGTCGATGAGTCGTTCCGAGGTAGAGACTCATAGACTAATCGAGACTAGTCTAGACTAGTGCTAGACTAGTCGACATGGTACTGTAGTACTCAGCTACTAATACCTAGTGGTAGTATGTAGTATATACTAACAGTACAGTATGCAATAAAACCAGCCACTGTCTAAATAATTGAGCTATGCAGTGTTCTGGGCCCAAGTGGGTATGCAATAGGACCAGCCACTGTCTAAATACTAGCCCAGCACCACGCAGCACCCCCCAGCTGGCCCATTTGGGCTCAAATGGCCAGCCTACTTAGCCCCCAGCCACTGGAACCCTAGCTCCCGACCTCTCCAATCGCCGCCGCCAGGGCCATCACGCACGGGAGCATGCGCGCACGCGACCCGCGCCTCCTGCCGCCTTCCGCCGGTCCCGGCCGCTGCCGCCGGCGAGCCCGCCGACCACCGCCATGCCTCCTCCTTTCCTCTCCTCTCTCTCTCTCTCTCTCTCTCTTCCTTCTCTCTCGTCTCAAGGCCGCGCGCCCCTACGGGTCACGGCCATGGCCGCCGCCTGAGCACGAGCTCCGGCCGGCCGCCGCACCTGGCTGCGCCATCCGCCGTCCCGGCGGTGGGTGGCGGCGGCGGTGGCAGGGCAGTGGGTGCTGGCGGCGCCTCGTCCCAGCTGAGGCAGCTCTCTTTTTTGAGTCGCTCGACTCGTATATGTCGACTAGTCCAGACTAGTCGTCGACTAGTCCATCCACGGCTCGACTCGTATTTGTAGTCTACACGAGAAAATGAGTCGACATCCACTCTGCGACTCGTAGACTAGTCGAGCGACTAGTCTAGACTAGTCGTTCGACTCGTAATCGTTGAGTATATTCTTGTGATTTCTGCAATAGAAGGAAAGGACATCACTTATTTGCCTGAAGAGACCAAAAATTTGTGTGGAACGGGAAAACCAACAAAGGGCAAATTGGTTTAGGCAGTAGATTGGTTTAGCTGGCTACTTGCCTAACACAAACATCACTAAGTTTCCATTAAGCCAATTCATCTTGGTCAAGTAAAAGGAAAACTCAGAGCTTTACAACAGAAAGCGTTTAAAATAGAAGCAATCAAGTAAGGGATTTTCATATTTCAGTAGGTAAAATAAAAAAATAGGTCCAGGTTCCAGAGTATTTAGTTAATAGCTTGTTTAAATTAAAATAGCAAGAAAAACCCAGCTATTAGTATTAGTAGTATATCTTTATTGCCACGTAGGTTTCTCTGCATTTCTTTCAGGCAGTGAACTGGTTTTTGGAGTGGGGTAAGGTAGGACTGCAAACAAAGCTATACCAGCAAATGCAGGTACGATATAAGTATACAATTAAAGTCGATTGAAACACGCTGGTTTGTCGTTTATATTGATCCATCTACAATGTACTGTTGCATAGGTTAAATTGAATTTATCTCAGGCAGCAAACTGATTTTTAGAGAAGGGGTGGGCAGCCGACAAGTACTACTCCCTCCGATCCATATTACTTGTGTGTTAGATACAATTCCATTGAAACAATATACAAAACGCAAGTGTTAGCCACCAAAAACGTGATTGCCTACCACAGTATTGTAGCAACCATTTTGATTCTAAAGTTTAAGTTTGAAATTACAATACAACTACACATTAGAGTACCATTGTGTCGCTGTAAACCGCCCTTTGGTAAAACGATGTCCATGTGATTAGCATCCATACGTAACTTAGGCCCTCCTTGCTCAGGGAAAAGTAGGCAAAATAAGTACTGATGACCAAAACTGTACAGAATGCAGCACACATCTAATACGGCTACTAATAGTTGGCACTTGCCAGTAAAACCAGGGAAGTGGTTACCTCATGTACGCTCTTGACTATTCGTGCTAACAATAAATCTTGCAGAACTCATCTCCTTCTAATACCAATGCTCTTCTTCTTCTGAGTGATCGAAAAACGCCTTGACATTGCAACATTGTAAAATTTTCTCATATGCTCTGAAAGCCGATGTATTGCGCCAAGGTTGCCAACAGCTGATAATTGCAGCATGATAGAATCGAACTTCTTGTATGACAGTTTCATGTCATGGTTTATTACTTCATCTAGAAGAGTGGTTGCGTCTTCCGTTCTTCCACAATCAAACAGCCCATCAATCATTATTTCGTAGGTATCAACAGCACGTCGACATCCTCTCTTGTCCATTTCGGTCCAAATATCGATTGCCCTGTGTGGCTCTCTCATCGCAAAAAACATCACCATCAGCATGTTGTAAGTATGAACACTGGGCTCACAGTGTGCTTCTATCATCCTCTCGGCGAGTTTGAGCGCATCATCAGCCTTCTGAAGACTACAAAGCACCTCAAGAAAGCAATTGTAAGTGACAATGTCAGGAGGAAACCCAGCCTTCCCCATCTCCTCCAAAATGCAGTAGGCAGCATCAAGTCTATCCACCAAGCACATGCCTTCAATCAAATCTTTAAAGGTTGATACATCAGGCATGCAGCCTCGTTTAATCATATCTGAAATCAGCTCAAAGCACTCGTCCATCCGATCAGCTTTGGCAAGCGCAACAATCATAATAGCATATACCTTAGCAGTGGGAGAGGATATCTTGGATCCCTCGGTCCTCATGAACTCAAACAACTCTCTTGCCTCTGAGATCAAACCAGCGCTGCAGAACGAGTCGACGGCAGCAATGTACGTGAAGTTCTCCGGGGTGTGCTTCATCTCAATCATTTCCTCGAGCACCTTCATGGCCTTCTTGGGGTCCCTGGCGCGGCACCACCCAAAGAACAGGATGCTGTACGTCTCGGCATTTCCCTGCAGCTTCTTCTTCACGCGTCCAAACACCGTCTCCGCCTCCCTGACCATCCCGCACTTGCAGAACGCGTCCAGGAGGATGTTGAGCACGTCGGTCTCCGGCGGCGTGCGCATCCGCGTCCGCCGCTTCTTCGCCAGCTTCCTGAGGTTGGTGAGGTGCTTCTCGGTGTAGGCCCGCAGGATGCCCAGCAGGTCCTCGACCGGCACCGACCTCGTGCCGTGGCGCTTCATGTGGTCGAGCACGTCGCAGAGGACGCCGAACTGGCGGGACTTGTACCGCGTGCCGGAGAGGATGTCGATCATGTCGTTGTACGTCCGGTGCTCGTGCTCGTAGTTGTCCTGCTGGGACGCCCAGGCGAAGAAGCGGAAGGCCAGCTTCTCCTCGTAGCGCAGGCGGTGCATCACGTCGGCCACGAGCGGGGTGGTCAGCTCGGCGCCCAGCGCGTCGAGGGCGGCCTCCGTGCCCTCGTTGGAGCCCTCCTCTGTCTCTGTCACCGCGTCGTAGATCCTGTCGGACAGAGACGCGACCCACTCCTCCTGGAGGTTGGTGGGGAGGAGGACGTGCCCGGAGGAGAACCGCCGCGCCGGGAGGTCCGGGAGATGGCGCCGCGGGGGCGGGGGTGGGGCTTGAGCGCGGTTTGAAGGCGGGGAGGATGCGCGCGAGTAGTATGCGGCGGCGGGGGAGAACAAGGGCGCGGCGGCGAGAAGGCGGCGGAGGTGGCGGAGCCGGAGGGGGAGGTTGGGGGATATCATGTGGCTTGGGAACGCGAGGCAACGGGGGATGGGGGATTCGGAGGCTGAAACGGACACGGCGGCCGGCGGCCGGCGGCGCGGAGGGTGCTTGTTTCTATGGTGGGTTCTGAGAAGAGGGAAGGGGATTGTAGGGCCTAACACTGTGGCCCAGACAGACTATCTAGGCTAAGCGGGCCGAACGTAATGGAAATGGACTCAATACACACATTTTTTATTTTTCCTTAAATCCTTATTAGAACACATTAGCTAGATGCAAGTCGCCTGAATTTAGTTTCTGGGTCAGTCGATTTCTGGGTTGTAGATCTTTGCTTTGAGATTTGTGTGCCTTTTTTTTTTCTGGTTGGTTTATGTCGCTGGTTTGGGCTCTGTTTGGTCGACTGACTCCTTATTTAGGTCAGTCGAATAGTTCCTGGGCTGAGCCCGTTACCCGTTTTTAGCTTTTAACCCGGTTACATGAATCATCCAGATTTGTGTGCCTTTTTTTTTCTGGTTGGTTTATGTCGCTGTTTTGGGCTCTGTTTGGTCGACTGACTCCTTATTTAGGTCAGTCGAATAGCTCCTGGGCTGAGCCCGTTACCCGTTTTTAGCTTTTAACCCGGTTACATGAATCATCCCCCCCCCCCCCCCCCCCCCCCCGCGCGCGCTATCCGTGGAGAGAGGCCGACAACTCCAGCTCTTCTCTCAACTCCTGTCGGCGCTCATCTATCTCCACTCTCTGTCTCTTCTTCTTCTTCTTCTTCTTCTTCTTCTTCTTTCCCCTTCACCTCTGTCCGTTCAGCTAGGGTTAGTCCATTCAGTTCCTCTTTGTTTCGTGATTCATGATGTTGGCAATCAGCTAGGATTAGATCTAGCCATCTATTTCGAGTTCCTGTTTGTGGATTTTGGGATCTTTTGCAGGATTCGATTTCGAGTTGGTGTGAGTGTTAGGGCTTTCTCTGATTTCTTGGAGGTGTGCTCGGTGAGGCTTCAGGCATGTGTTATTAATCTCTTCTTTTCTGTTGTTTTTCTATTTCCCCATGTGATTTATAGATCTTGGTTAGGTATCTCTATGCCTTCTGTAGTATAGATATTTTTCTGCTTGATTTTAGCTATCAGCATGCATGTAGTTAAGGATCCCCTCCCGTTATTTTTTTTTGGAGGAATCACGGGGGGGGGGGGGGGGGGGGGGGGTCATTGTAATTAAGCAAACATGTTCAAGCTGAACTACACAAGAAAGGGAGGTACACAGACAGGGTACAAGGTTCAGAGGCAGCACCAAGAGCGTGCAGGAACGACACCTCCTGTTATTTTAATTTTGTCCTTTGCAATTGTATGCAGTCCCTTAAATTTCGGCATCATATTTTTGTTGAGGAAATCACAGATCCTTCTTTTTCAGTAGGTGGATGGCCTTGTTTGATCTTTTTGTAGTTAGCCCTATATGCGTTTTTGCGTTGCTAGTGATTCATAGTTCCCCTTTCTTTCTGATATCCTAGATTCCGTTTATGCCGATGCCCTGAGTCACAAGTCTTATTGCAACAACCATATGGCTTATAAAGCTCAACCCCTGCAAGATGATCTCACTTACAGAGAGCATCTGGTCCGCATTCTCGGTCAAGCTGAACGACGCATCCGTCAGAGGGCTATCAATTTCTTAAAGTCCAGTGATCAAATCATTCTGAAGGTGAAGCCACTTGGGAACGCGGGGATAGTCTTCGTGATGAATACCCCGCTTTGTTTTCGTCTACCTCCTAAATCTCGGGACGAGATTTCTTGTAGTGGAGGAGATTTGTAACGCCCGGATAATTAAGCTGCAGTAATCTCCCCCTAATGGTGCCATGTCATCACCTTTTTCTAATCCATTTGTCACTTGATCAAAAATTCAAAGCCAAATTCAAATTTAAAATAAAGTCAAATAAAATATTTCTTCAACAGTAAAACTAAAATGTTCACAGTATTCTATAAATTCCCCAGATCATTTTCTTGTTGAACCCAACATTATTTGAAACTTTAAAATGCCCCTAGAAAATCAAACAGTGTCCCAACAACACTTATTTGAACCATTTAAATGCAAGCATAATTTGAATTAATTCAAACAGGCTCCAAACTTTTGTGGCAGCACTAGATTGTGCCTAATATTTATTCTGGCCAATAGCACTTTTTGCAAAAGTCATTTAGTGCATGAATTAAATGGAAAACAGGAGAGAGAAGGAAAACAAAAAGAGAAATGAAAAGAAAAATGCCGAAGTGCACTGTGCACTTAGGCCTGCTAGCTACAGTACACCACAGCCCAGCCCACCTCCACCATCCCCTACCTCACGCTACAGGAGGCAGGGGAGGGCGTGGCGGCCATCCTCCGGTCGGGCTATCGCCGTGCCGGCCACCACGCGCGGATAAGAGCCTCCCCGAGCCCCCTGGGCAACCCTAGATCAAGCACTCCCCCTCGTTCGCCCTCTCCCTCTCCGCTTCTCTTGCCCGTGCGTGCTCGTCAACGCGCTCCCGTCGTTAGCGCAGCCACCGACCTTCCCGCGTCGCACCGCCGTGTCCATCAACTCCGTCGACGTCGTCTTCGCTTCCTCGACACTGGATCGGAGACGGGAGGCCACCTCGACAACGCCCGCATCGACTTCTTCCCCCTCCCCAGCCACCGCGACCTTGCCGGCGATTCGGACTCCGTCGAGCCCTCCCCGACCTCGCGGTGCACGCCTATAGGGCACTGTGAGCTCCTGCTTCCTCTCTCTCTCTCTCCCTCCTATGGGCTCACGCACGCCTCCCTAGCCTCATCCCCGATGAGCTCCGGCCCCGTCCGCCGCTGCTTGCCATCGTCGCCGTCGTTTCCGTCCGCCTAGCTCACGCACAAGCACGCGGCCGTGCTCCTGGGGCTCCCAGGAGCCTGATGCACGCACCTGCACGCCTTGCCATGCCCCGCAGCCCCTCATTCCGTGTTCGCCCGGATGCGCCGCCGCCCTCGCCGTTCACCGCCGGCACTACTGGCCGCCCCGGCTCCGGCCGCTGCCACTAACCGACGCGGCGCGGAGCGCTGATGACCCACAAGTATAGGGGGTCAATTGTAGTCCTTCTGATAAGTAAGAGTGTCGATCCCAACGAGGAGCAAAAGGAAATGACAAGTGGTTTTCAGCAAGGTAATCTCTGCAAGCATTGAAATTATCGGTAACAGGTAGTTTGATGGCAAGATAATTTGTAACGAGCAAGTAACGGTAACGGTAAAAAAAGTGCAGCAAGGTAGCCCAATCCTTTTGTGGCAAAGGACAAGCCAAACCGGTCTCTTATAATAAGCAAAGCGTTCTTGAGGGCACACGGGAATTTCATCTAGTCACTTTCATCATGTTGGTTTGATTCGTGTTCGCTACTTTCATAATTTGATATGTGGGTGGACCGGTGCTTGGGTGCTGTTCTTACTTGAACAAACCTCCTACTTATGATTAACCCCCTCGCAAGCATCCGCAATTACGAGAAAAGTATTAAGATAAAATCTAACCATAGCATTAAACATATGGATCCAAATCAGCCCCTTACGAAGTAGCGCATAAACTAGGGTTTAAGCTTCTGTCACTCTAGCAACCCATCATCTAATAACTATTCCACAATGCATTCCCTTAGGCCCAAAGATAGTGAAGTGCCATGTAGTCGACGTTCACATGACACCACTAAGGGAATCACAACATACATATCATCAAAATATCGAACACATATCAACTTCACATGATTACTTGCAACATGATTTCTCCCATGACCTCAAGAACAAAAGTAACTACTCCCAAATGATATTCATGCTCAAGATAAGAGGGGTATTAAATATCATAATGGATATGAACATATAATCTTCCACCAAATAAACCATATAGTAATCAACTACAAGATGTAATCAACACTACTAGTCACCCACGGGTACCAATCTGAGGTTTCGGTACAAAGATTGAACACAAGAGATGAACTAGGGTTTGAGAGGAGATGGTGCTGTTGAAGATGTTGATGAAGATTGGCCTCCCAAAGATGAGAGGGTTGTTGGTGATGACGATGGCTTTGATTTCCCCCTCCGGGAGGGAAGTTCCCCCGGTGGAATCGCTCCGCCGGAGGGCAAAAGTGCTCCTGCCCAAGTTCCGCCTCGAGACGGCGGCGCTCTGTCCCAAAAGTCCTCCTCTTATTTTTTCTAGGTCAAAATGACTTATATACCAGAAGATGGGCACCGGAGGTGGGCTGGGCTGGCCACAACCCACCATGGCACGCCTGGGTGGCCACAAAGAGGGAGAATGCCGGCAGCTGGAATTCTGGACCTGAAAAAGCTATGTCAGAGATACCTATTCTGCACATCTCCAAATGAGCTAAAAATTTACGGAGAATTATTTTGGAATATATAAAAAAATACTGGAGCAAATAACTACCGAAGGGGGGCCACCTGGTGACGACAAGACACCAGGGAAATTTACGGAGAATTATTTTGGAATATATAAAAAAATACTGGAGCAAATAACTACCGAAGGGGGGCCACCTGGTGACGACAAGACACCAGGGCGCGCACGCGCCCTGGTGTCTTGTCGTCACCAGGTGGCCCCCCTTCGGTAGTTATTTGCTCCAGTATTTTTTTATATATTCCAAAATAATTCTCCGTAAATTTTTAGCTCATTTGGAGATGTGCAGAATAGGTATCTCTGACATAGCTTTTTCAGGTCCAGAATTCCAGCTGCCGGCATTCTCCCTCTTTGTGTAAACCTTGCATATTATGAGAGAAAACGCATTAGAATTACTTCATAAAGCATTATTATGCATAAAAACATTATAAATAACAGTAGGAAATCATGATGCAAAATGGACGTATTAACTCCCCCAAGCTTAGACCTCGCTTGTCCTCAAGCGAAATCCGATATCGAAAAACATGTCCACATGCTTAGAGAGAGAGAGAGAGGGGTGTCGATAAAAACAAAATACGGACATAGTAGCATCATGCTTATTATTATAACAGCAGTAAACTTATCATTAAACTTTTTCATATAACTTTTCATGAACAAGTAACAATTCATCACACTATTGAAGTATAAAGCATAAACCTTATTGAAAACCAACAAACTATGTTCTCAGTCAACTTTGCAACTACAATTAATCATATTTTCAGGAAGGGTCTCGTGTCGGAGCCTTTTGGCAAGTCCACATACTCAACCATCTTTTAGTCTTCTATGATTGCTAACACTCACCGCATACCCATGAGCAAAAAGTTTCAACCAGACACATAGAAAGATAGGGGCTTATAGTTTCGCCTCCCAACGTACTCACCTCAAGGGTGATGTCAACAATAATAACTCATGCTCACTCATATCCAACTGGATATATGTGCCTAGATCTTTCCTCACCACATGATGCTTGCAAAAAGAGAAAATAAAAAGGAATAGGGAAGAATACTTTGAAAGTAAAAGATAGGCCCTTCGCAAAGGGAAGCAGAGGTTGTCATGCACTTTTTGGTTTATATGCCAAATCCCTTAATGCAAAAGAACGTCACGTTATATTGCCCCTTATGATAGCAACCTTTATTATGCAGTCCGTCGCTTTTATTACTTTGCCATCACAAGTTCGTACAACACTCAATTTTCTCTTACACTAATTGGTCAAACACATTTAGAAGCAATTTTTATTGCCTTAGTGCACCGATGACAACTTACTTGAAGGATCTTACTCAATCCATAGGTAGGTATGGTGGACTCTCAAAACATGAATTTGGGTTTAAGGTTTTTGGATGCACAAGTAGTATCTCAACTTAGTGCGGAATTTTTGGCTAGCAAAGATATTGAGCAAGCACCACATGTTGAAGGATCTATGGCAATATAACTTCTATGTGAATATGAACAAACATAACTCATTACGTTGTCTTCCTTGTCCAACGTCAACAATTTTGGCATATAATAATTAATGGGGGCTCACAATCATAAAAGATGTCCAAGATAGTATATTTGCATGTGAATCTTCCCTTCCCTTATTAATTCTTCCATGAGTTGCATCATTGACCAATGCTGTGTTTGTCAATTTCCAATAAATTTTACCACTTATACTTTTCCTTATGTGATGTCATTACTTACCATAAGATTAACATATGATCTTTTTCATTTATTTCCTTTTATTTTGATTGCAACATAAAAGTAAAGAGGCAAAAACTCAAACTAAACTTTATTATATAACTCTCACTCGATTATACAGAAAGATAGATCATGAAACTAAAGCTCAAAAATAGATCATACTAACTTTTATTCAACTAAATCACGAAATAACTAAGGATCGAACTAAAATTGGTAAAGGTAATAAAAAGTGATGGTGATACGATACCGGGGCACCTCCCCCAAGCTTGGCACAAGCCAAGGGGAGTGCACATACCCGTGTACTCAAGTCTCCTTTGGTGGGAAAGATGATGAAGGTGGTGGTGATGAGGTAGTAGGTTTGTCTTCTGATAATCCCCAAGTGCGAGGAATCATCGTAGCAATTTCCAAAGGTGGAAGTGATAAGTATGGAGTGTCGAACCCACAAGGAGCTAAAGGTAAGATCAATATTCTCTCAAGTCCTATCTGCCACCGATACAACTCTACGTACACCGAGTGTTTGCTTTCATCTAGAAACGAGAAATAAAACTACGTTGTGGGTATAAAGAGGATAGCTTTGCATGATATCGGAGAACTAAAATATAAAAATAGGTGTTGTTAACATAAAGTTAGAATATATTACTATATATTATAAATAGCGAGTGTGGAATAATTATGGATCGGTGTGCGGAATTGTCCTAGGCAATTGTTAACAAGATCGGTAATCATTATTGCAATTTTATATGAGGGAGAGGCATAAGCTAACATACTTCCTCTACTTGTATCATATGCACTTATGATTGGAACTCTAGCAAGCATCCGCAACTACTAAAGATCATTAAGGTAAAACCCAACCATAGCATTAAAGTATCAAGTCCCCTTTATCCCATACGCAACAATCCCCTTACTCGGGTTTAAGCTTCTGTCACTCTAGCAACCCACTATAAGCGAATCATGAACATATTGCAACACCCTACAGCGGGAATCCTTCATGTGTGCGCGGCACAAAAGGCACCATAGGACATCACCAAAATAAAACATACAACTCAGACCAATCTAGATCATCAATCAACCCAAAAGACAAAAGAAATCTACTCAAAACATCATAGGATGGCAACACATCATTGGATCATAATATGTGGCATAAAGCACCATGTTCAAGTAGGGGATTACAGCGGGGTGCGGGAGAGTGGACCGCTTAAAACAGATGAGGAAGGTGATGAAGATGGTGATGTTGATGAAGACGATCACCACGGCGATGGTTCCCCTGGTGGCACTCCGGAGCCATCGAGAGAGAGAGGGGGAGAGAGTCTCCCCCTTGTGCTTCCTCCTCCATGGCCTCCCCCCTAGATGGGGAGAGGTTCTCCCTCTGGTCCTTGGCGTTCATGGTGATGATGGCCCCCTCCAGCTTCCTCCTCCATGGCCTTCGGTGATGATGGCCCCCTCCGGCAGGGTGCCGGAGAGGGCCTAGATTGATTTTTTGTGGCTACAGAGGCTTGCGGCGATGAAACTTCTGATCTAGGGTTCTTTCTGGGGTTACGGGATTTATAAGAATTTTTGGCGTCGGTCTCACGTCAGGGGGGTTCCCGAGGAGTCCACAAGCCAGGGGGCGCGCCCTAGGGGGGGCCTGGGCTTGTGGCCTCCTCGGTCACTCCCTGGCCCAGCTCCAGTGCTCCTGGGGTCTCTTTTGGTCCATAAAAAATCACCGTAAATTTTCAGCCCATTCCGAGAACTTTTATTTCTGCACAAAAAATGACACCATGGTAGTTATGCTGAAAACAGCGTCCGTCCGGGTTAGTTCTAATCAAATCATACCAAAACCATATAAATTTTTTGTAAACATGGCATGAATACTTCATAAATTATAGATACGTCGGAGACGTATTGTGACGCCCCCGGCTCAATCGTGCACTAATCATACACGCAAATGCACACGGTCAAGCCTAAGGACTCACAGGAAGATATCACAACACAACTCTAAAACATAAATAAAGTCATACAAACTTTATATTACAAGCCAGAGGCCTCGAGGGCTCGAATACATAAGCTCGCATACAAGCGTCAGCGGAAGCATCAGATATCTGAGTACAGATATAAAAGAAAACACAGATAGGCCCTTAGAAGGCGGGGCAAAAGAAAACACTACGATCGAAAGGCGCATGCCTCTTGCCTGGGACCCTCTGAACCTACTCCTGGTCATCGGCCAACTCGTAGTAGTATCCACCCTCGGGGTAGTAGTAGCGATCGTCGGCGTGGGCAGCTATATCCGGGGCTCCGTCATCTGGTTGCATCAAAAGGATATGGGGGAAAAAGAAAGCAAAGCAACCGTGAGAACTCATCCGAAGTACTCAGCAAGCAAGGATCTACACTACATATGCAACATTATCAAGGGGAGGCTGTATATGTGGACTGGGCTGCAGAAATGCCAGAATAGAGAGAAGGCCTAGTCCTATCGAAGACTAGCATCTTCAGCGGTCTTGCAGCATTAGAAGAGTGTAGAGTAGTACAATATAGAGTAGTAGTATCATTAAGTCTCAACCTCACCCAGAGATCCTTTCTCGACTCCCTGTGAGAAAGTAATCCCAGAGCCATAATATCCAAGTATCAACCTCGGCCAGAGATCCTTTCTCGACTCCCTGCGAGAAAGTAATCCCAAAGCCATACTCATCACAAGTATCCAGTTCTAGTTGTATCGATCGGGATACAACTCCGAGTGTCCTTTACCATAGGACCGGCTACCGATAGATGTGTTCTTCCCTACAGGGGTGCACTAACTTACCCACCACGCTCGCTTCACTTCGGCTGGACACACTTTCCTGGGTCATGACCGGCCTCGGCCAAACGATACACTACAACCCTACCTAGAGCTCAGCAGAGAGGTCCCCGTCGGACTAACCTATGCGCACAGGGGTCTTGGGCCATCGCCCTGCGCACTCCGGGTCGTTGCGCACAGGGTGGATACCAGCGTCACCTCGGATGGCCGACACGATCCGACCGTGCCGCAATGCTGAACTGGACATCTGACAGAGCTTTCGGCTGATGCTACGATGCAGAGTGCCCATAACTATTCCCACGTGATGGTTAGTGCTATCAGGCCGGAGGCCTGCTCGGATCAAATATCCAAATCGTTAGTGGACTAGGGGCTTGCGGTAACGAGCAGAGACTCATGATCGATGTGACCCCGTCGCCCCTTCTCGAGGACTTGCGGCAAGGGCTAAGAATGCCCGGCCACGCCTCGTATTTACCTCTCGGGTACCATCCAGGTCAACCCGTCTCCACATCACTCGCGGGTACCCCTCAGGGTCAACCCGCCTTTCTAAGTAACAGTTGTAAAGTTCAATTATCCGTGTGTCCTTAACATCAAGGAATCCGAGGTATCACCCTCGTTGGATTCCTACTCGGTGTATCCGTCAAGGTGAACTCGGAGGAATCACACTCGATGGGTTCACACTTGAGGTGTTGCACGACAACATCGTTATCGGGAGAGGGGAAGGAGGAATCACCCTTGATGACCACGACCCAATAGCTACTCTACAGAGTTAACATCAGAAGTGCTATACGAGGTATCACCCTCGGCACTCGATAGTACCCTGCAGTGTCGTACAACTAAGGGGGATATGTGCGGTGCCGGGGCCTGGTTGTCGATCGCGTTGATCGAGTCATCTGATAATCCAGCAGGGGCAACTGGGGACAAAGTAGGGTCTCTGGTGGGTCTCTACCCAGCCTATACTAAGTAGTTTAGGATAAGAAGGTAGGTATAAACAACAGTTACAAAAATAGGCTATGCATCAGAATAGGATAAACAGTAGCAGCAGCAATTTCTAATGCAAGCATAAGAGAGAAAGAATAGGCGATATCGGCATGTTTAAAGGGGGGGTGCTTGCCTGGTTGCTCCGCGGCAAAGGCAAGGTCGTCAACGGTGTCGTTAGGCTCCCGAGCTGCGTCTGTCTCGGGAAATGTGTCTGTAGCGGGGTCTACCGAGAGAGAAGAGGGGGAGGAAACAGTAAATATAAAGCAAACAAGAGCATGACATGACAATACGCAGAGCTAGGGGTTTTCGGACGCGGTGCTACACGATATAGGTGAAGAGGGAAAACATTCGGGAATGTTTTCCCGAAGTTTGGCATTTTCGGACAGAGGGAACGGAGGGGAACGGTTGCATGTTCGCTATGCTAGGGGCGTGTGGCAGACGAACGGACTGCGTATTCAGATTCGTCTCGTCGTTCTGAGCAAATTTCATGTATAAAAGTTTTTCATCCGAGTTACGGATTATTTTATATTAATTTTCAAAGGTTTAAACATTTTCCGAAATTATTATTAAAACTAAATGGAGTTATTACATCAGCATGACGTCAGGGTGACGTCAGCAGGTCAACAGGTTGACTAAGTCAAACCTGGCACATGGGGCCCATCTGTCATTGACTTAGTTAATTAAACAGGTTTAAATTAACTAATCTAGTTCATTAGGCTAATTAAGCAAGGTTAATTAATTTAATCAATTACCTAATTAAGTAATTAATTAACTAATTATTATTTTATTATTTATTTTTTAATCTTTTTTTTAAACCAGGGGCTGGGCCCCACGTGTCTGTGGCCCAGTAGGGGTTTGCGGGCGCTGGGCGAAACAGGGGCGGGCGTAGGCACCCGCCCGAACGGGACTGGCGAGGGGACGCGGTGTGGCGCCGGCCAGGGGGAAGTGGGGCGGTGGCGGTGCTCGGGAGCGGCGGCGGAGGAACGGGGCGAGCGGTGGCCGGCGCGTGCCGCAGGGGCGGCCGGCGGGAGCGAGGCGAGGCAGGCGGGGCGGCACGCGGCGGTCCAGTAGGCTGGGCGAGCGGCGCGCTAGGAGCTGCAGGCCGCGGCGGTCACCACGGCAGCAGCAGCGGTCGCTGCGAAGCGTAGCTGCTGCAGCAGCGGCAGTAGGCGGCGGCGGGCACAGGGCGTTGGGGGCAGCACGGCGCAGCAGTAGCAGAAGCGCAGCGGCAGCAGGAGGCCAGTGGGGGAAGCGAGGCCAGGGCGTAAGGCGCGGCCGGGAGAGATGCGTCCAGGGCGAGCGGGGCGAGCCGCGGTGAGGCGCAGGCGCGTGCATGTGCTGGGCGCGCGCTGGCCGCGGGCGTAGGCGGTGGGCGCGGCGATGGTGCTGTACAGGGGAAAAGGGGAAGGTGGGGGAGGCGGAGGCCGAGGCCTCACCAGCGTTGCAGGGGAACGGGGGTCGGTGAGGCTCGGTGATGGCCGGCGATGGAGAGACGGGGACGGCGGCGTGCGACGGCGAAGGCTATTAAGGAGCGCGCGCGGAGCTCGGGGAAGACGGCGCGGTGCAGGAGGGAGAGGCAGGAGGCCGGGAGGGGCGGCGCCGGCGAGGTGACTCCGCGAAGGAGGACGGAGGCACGGCGGGGCGGCGACCGGCGGCATCGGGGGCAGTTCCCTCGATCTGGATCAGGAGGAACCAGGGGGAAGGGATTCGTTCGTGGGGGGGGGGGAGTGGGGTGTCAGTGGCTAGGGTTACGGGGTAGTGGGGGTTAGTAGGAGGGGCGGTGGGCCGGTTCGGCTGGTCGGGGCCCATGTTGGGGCCCAGGGGGTTTTTGTTTTTCTTTTTACTTTGTTTTATTTTATTTTTACCTTTTCTTTTCTGTTTCATTTTTATTCACCTTTTAATTTTAGCTCTATGGAAATCACCACTAGTACCTAAAACTGTATTTGTAAATATACTACTGTCACAACAATTCTTAAGCCAAAACAAATTAGTTTAATATTTTATAAAAATCTTATAGGCATTTATTTCATTGATTCAACTACTGTTTTAATTATTTCAGAGTCTTTAAATATTATATCAAAGTTTGGTTTCACCACCATAATTACCTATGCATTATTTGGTTCACTCCGAACATTTTAGTTATAATTTTTGAAAACTTTTATTGTTTGCTTGATTTTGAATTTGAAATTGAATCGGTTTTGAATCAAAGGGGAATCTAGCAACAGTAATTGCGATGACATGGCACCATTAGCATGTGGTTACTGTAGCTTAACTACCGGGGTGTTACAAATCTCCTCCACTACAAGAAATCTCGTCCCGAGATTTAGGAGCGGGAGTAAGGGGGAAGGGATTTGGCGTTGACTTAGCTCATTGCCAAAAATTTGCACCGGAAAGGAGGACCCGGTAGCACGGTTAGGATTAGCGCGATAATATGTAGCCGATCAGGCTAGGGATGGCATGATGGAGTAGTAAACTTCCCAGCAACAAGTACTAGGGTTATTGAATAACCGAGCGGAATCGATTATTGTTCGGTGGTCTCGGTTGACGACAACCCAGACCCGTGGAGTGACTATGTCAGGGAAAAGTATCACTCAATCGGAAAATTCTTAGAACGTAGTACAATAGGATGATATCCTCGAGATAGTAGGGCGTTAATACCCGAGGTAGTTCAGTATAGAGGTTGGACGGGCATATTGATTTGCCGAGGACAAGTATTTTAACTTATCCGGGAAATGGAATCAAGGAGGAAATATGGTCGGAACCACGATTGCAAAGGATCAATTCATAGATACAAGATGAACTTATACCAAGGAAAGAATTAATTTTACGAGCAGCTTCCATGATAAGTTCTACATCAGGTCCATGGGCATGGACGCAAAAGTTCAAGGTCGACTCCCACTTCTTCAATGCATAACCTTTCATTTACTCCTCGTTTTCGATGAAGTTGTAGCGTTGAAATTATATCTGGCAAAACACCAGAAGAGTATGACTCGTGAAAACTCTCGTGTTCACACGGATTAGAGAAGGCATAGGTCCAACCCATCGGGGCATCTTAGGAACATATACCACCAACTTCAATACTACTTAACACCAGCTCGAAAGTAGAGCATGGTTCACAAAAAGAGAGGATAATGTTTACCATAGGCATTATGTGTCAGGGGAAAAACTCACGAGAATTTAGAATGTGAGGGACACTGTCGGATAATAACCCAGCAATGGGTCTGGCGGACCGCAAAGAATCTGATGTGAGTATCGATGTTCAACCAGAAGAAGAAATAATGCAAGGGCCTCTGATTATAGAAATATTGAAATAATTTCCAAGCTTAATACAAAGGAATTATGATTTCCAAATCGGGGGATCAGAAGCAGTGGCTCTGATCAAAAGACAAGTAAGTTGAATAGACATAGATCGACAATCAATCAAGGTTTGATTTGCTGAGAACCAGCTCATGTCTGGAGTTACGTCTGAGCCAAAGGGAAGAATTCTAATTGTGACTGATGATTGTGAGCATTCACAAACATATAGAATCAAATTCTCGAAATGACGATGACAAAGGATGATAATGAATAATGGTAGACATATGGAAGTAACCATAATGCAGGCAGGCAAGACTTTCTAGAGCAACTGTTAAGATCAGATAGTATTTCAATGTATCTTATGAAACATATGAACAACTGGGGATGAACGGATATCCAGTAAGTGCGAGGAATTATTCGTAGGGGTATCCATGTGGCAAGGAACTGCAAGGTAGTAAGCTCAAAGGATTCTCGGAACAATAGAGAAAATTTCGGGGCATCTTGTAATAACAAGAGCAACGAGGAATGATGGTATGAATGGCAAGTGTATGTAGTTTTCCATAGGGGTTGACGGTGGAAGGGAATCGTAAAAGCGATCAACACAAGTTCTGGAGCGAAAATCGGAGAGTATCTTCGAAGTCTTCTAGTGAAGCAGGCGATCATCTGGAATGAAGTGGCTCTCCGGGAGGAAGTAGTTACGAGAACCTAGAAGTAGAGTTAGTAAAATCATTTGAACCGAATAGAAGAGAGATCAGAGTCTCAGAGTATAGGTCGAGAAATAAAAGATCCTAATAGCACCCAATGGCGACGTGGGCCCGTAAGCCACAGAGCCATGTTAGTAAAAGTTTTGCAATGACTAGACTCAACTTCGACCAAGGAATTGGAAGGGGGCTTCCTACAGGCAGTCGGCTCTGATACCAACTTGTGACGCCCCTGACTCAATCGTGCACTAATCATACACGCAAATGCACATGATCAAGCCTAAGGACTCACGGGAAGATATCACAACACAACTCTAAAACATAAATAAAGTCATACAAGCTTTATATTACAAGTCAGGGGCCTCAAGGGCTCGAATACATAAGCTCACATACAAGCGTCAGCGGAAGTATCAGATATCTGAGTACAGATATAAAAGAAAACACAGATAGGCCCTTAGAAGGCGGGGCAAAAGAAAACACTACGATTGAAAGGCGCAGGCCTCCTGCCTGGGACCCTCCGAACCTACTCCTGGTCGTCGGCCAACTCGTAGTAGTATCCACCCTCGGGGTAGGAGTAGCGATCATCGGCGTGGGCAGCTGTATCCGGGGCTCCATCATCTAGTTGCATCAAAAGGATATGGGGGAAAAAGAAAGCAAAGCAACCGTGAGTACTCATCTGAAGTACTCAGCAAGCAAGGATCTACACTACATATGCAACATTATTAAGGGGAGGCTGTATATGTGGACTGGGCTACAGAAATGCCAGAATAGAGAGAAGGCCTAGTCCTATCGAAGACTAGCATCATCAGTGGTCTTGCAGCATTAGAAGAGTGTAGAGTAGTACAGTATAGAGTAGTAGTATCATTAAGTCTCAACCTCACCCAGAGATCCTTTCTCGACTCCCTACGAGAAAGCAATCCCAGAGCCATAATATCCAAGTATCAACCTCGGCCAGAGATCCTTTCTCGACTCCCTGCGAGAAAGTAATCCCAGAGCCATACTCATCACAAGTATCCAGTTCTAGTTGTATCGATCGGGATACAACTCCGAGTGTCCTTTACCATAGGACCAGCTATCGATAGATGTGTTCTTCCCTGCAGGGGTGCACCAACTTACCCACCATGCTCGCTTCACTCCAGTCGGACACACTTTCCTGGGTCATGCCCGGCCTCGGCCAAACGATACACCGCAACCCTACCTAGAGCTCAGCAAAGAGGTCCCCGTCGGACTAACCTATTCACACAGGGATCTTGGGCCATCGCCCTGCGCACTCCGGGTCGTTGAGCACAGGGTGGATACCAGCGTCGCCTCGGATGGCCGACACGATCCGACCATGCCACAATGCTGAACTGGACGTCTGACAGAGCTTTCGGCTGATGCTACGATGCAGAGTGCCTATAACTATTCCCACGTGATAATTAGTGCTATCAGGCCGGAGGCCTGCTTGGATCAAATATCCAAATCGTTAGTGGACTAGGGGCTTGCGGTAACGAGCAGAGACTCATGATCGATGTGACCCCGTCTCGAGGACTTGCGGCAAGGGCTAAGAATGCCCGGCCATGCCTCGTATTTACCTCTCGGGTACCATCCAGGTCAACCCGTCTCCACATCACTCACGGGTACCCCTCAGGGTCGACCCGCCTTTCCAAGTAACAGTTGTAAAGTTCAAGTATCCGTGTGTCCTTAACATCAGGGAATCCGAGGTATCACCCTCATTGGATTCCTACTCGATGTATCCGTCATGGTGAACTCGGAGGAATCACCCTCGATGGGTTCACACTCGAGGTATTGCACGACAACATCGTTATCGGGAGAGGGGAAGGAGGAATCACCCTCGACGACCACGACCCAATAGCTACTCTACAGAGTTAACATCAGAAGTGCTATACGAGGTATCACCCTCGGCACTCGATAGTAACCCTGCAGTGTCGTACAACTAAGGGGGAGATGTGCGGTGCCGGGGCCTGGTTGTCGATCGTGTTGATCGAGTCATCTGATAATCCAGCGGGGGCAACTGGGGACAAAGTGGGGTCTCTAGTGGGTCTCTACCCGGCCTATACTAAGCAGTTTTGGATAAGCAGGTAGGTATCAACAGCAGTTACAAAAACTGGCTATGCATCAGAATAGGATAAACAGTAGCAGCAGCAATTTCTAATGCAAGCATAAGAGAGAAAGAATAGGCGATATCGGCATGTTCAAAGGGGGGGTGCTTGCCTGGTTGCTCGGCGGCAAAGGCAAGGTCGTCAACGGTGTCGTCGGGCTCCCGAGCTGCGTCGGTCTCGGGAAATGTGTCTATAGCGGGGTCTAACGAGAGAGAAGAGGGGGAGGAAACAGTAAATATAAAGCAAATAAGAGCATGACATGACAATACGCAGAGCTAGGGGTGTTCGGACGCGGTGCTACACGATATAGGTGAAGAGGGAAAACATCCGAGAATGTTTTCCTTAAGTTTGGCATTTTCGGACAGAGGGAACGGAGGGGAACGGTTGCATGTTCGCTATGCTAGGGGTGTGTGGCAGACGAACGGACTGTGTATTCGGATTCGTCTCGTCGTTTTGAGCAACTTTCATGTATAAAACTTTTTCATCCGAGTTACGGATTATTTTATATTAATTTTCAAAGGTTTAAACATTTTCCGAAATTATTATTAAAACTAAATGGAGTTATTGCATCAGCATGATATCAGGGTGACGTCAGCAGGTCAACAGGTTGACTAAGTCAAACCTGGCACATGGGGCCCATCTGTCATTGACTTAGTTAATTAAACATGTTTAAATTAACTAATCTAGTTCATTAGGCTAATTAAGCAAGGTTAATTAATTTAATTAATTACCTAATTAAGTAATTAATTAACTAATTTTTTTTTTATTTTTTTTTAATCTTTTTTTAAACCAGGGGCTGGGCCCCACGTGTCTGTGGCCCAGTAGGGGTTTGCGGGCGCTGGGCGAAACAGGGGCGGGCGTAGGCGCCCGCCCGAACGGGACTGGCGAGGTGGCGTGGTGGGGCGCCGGCCAGGAGGAAGTGGGGCGGCGGCGGTGTTCGGGAGCGGCGGCGGAGGAACGGGGCGAGCGGTGGCCGGCGCGTGGCGCAGGGGCGGCCGACGGGAGCGAGGCGAGGCAGGCGGGGCGGCACGCGGCGGTGCAGCAGGCTGGGCGAGGGGCGCGCGAGGAGCTGCGGGCTGCGGCGGTCACCACGGCAGCAGCAGCGGTCGCTACTGGGCGCAGCTGCTGCAGCAGCGGTAGTAGGCGGTGGCGGGCGTAGGGCGTTGGGGGCAGCACGACGCAGCAGTAGCAGAAGCGCAGCTGTAGCAGGAGGCCAGTAGGGGGGAGCGAGGCCAGGGCGCGGGGCGCGGCCGGGAGAGATGCGGCCAGGGTGCGCAGGGCGAGGCGAGGCAGCAGCGAGGCGCAGGCGCGTGCGTGTGCTGGGCGCGCGCTGGCCGCCGGCGCAGGCGATGGGCGCAGCGACGATGCTGTACGGGGGAAAGGGGAAGGTGGGGGAGGCCGAGGCCGAGGCTTTACTAGGGTTGCAGGGGAACGGGGGTCGGCGAGGCTCGGTGATGGCCGGCGATGGAGAGACGGGGACGGCGGCGTGCGACGGCGAAGGCTATGGAGGAGCGCGCGCGGAGCTCGGGGAAGACGGCGCGGTGCAGGAGGGATAGGCAGGAGGCTGGGAGGGGCGGCGCCGGCGAGGTGACTCCGCGAAGGAGGACGGAGACACGGCGGGGCGGCGACCGGCGGCGTCGGGGGCAGTTCCCCCGATCTGGATCGGGAGGAACAGAGGGGGGAGAGGGATTCGTTTGTGGGGGGGGGGGGAGTGGGGTGTCGGTGGGTAGGGTTACGGGGTAGCGGGGGTTAGTAGGAGGGGCGGGGTGGGCCGGGTCGGCTGGGTCGTGGCCCAGTTGGGCCAGGGGGTTTTTGTTTTTCTTTTTACTTTGTTTTATTTTATTTTTACCTTTTCTTTTCTATTTCATTTTTATTCACCTTTTAATTTTAGCTCTATGGAAATCACCACTAGTACCTAAAACTGTATTTGTAAATATACTACTATCACAACAATTCTTAAGCCAAAACAAATTAGTTTAATATTTTATAAAAATCTAATAGGCATTTATTTCAATTATTCAACTACTGTTTTAATTATTTCAGAGTCTTTAAATATTATATCAAAGTTTGGTTTCACCACCATAATTACCTATGCATTATTTGGTTCACTCCGAACATTTTAGTTATAATTTTTGAAAACTTTTATTGTTTGCTTGATTTTGAATTTGAATTTGAATCGATTTGAATCAAAGGGGAATCTAGCAACAGTAATTGCGATGACATGGCACCTTTAGCGTGTGGTTACTGTAGCTTAACTACCGGGGTGTTACACGTATCAGCATCCCCAAGCTTAATTCCTGCTCGTCCTCGAGTAGGTAAATGATAAAAGAAATAATTTATGAAGTGTGAATGCTAGCATAGTGCATAAATTTGATCAATGATAGTTCCAAACACTTTCTCTAGCATCATTATATATCATAAACAGTAGCTCATCTCATAAAACTTCTCATGATCAAGTAACAAGCTTATTCACATGTTAAAGCATAGGCCATAAAGTTTCTTGAAAACTAGCAAACTATGTTTCCAGTCACCAAACAATTGCAATTCATCTTATTTCAGGAAGGGTCTATGTAAGAGTTTTGATTTAGCAAATTCCACATACTCAACTATCATATAGTCTTCCATGATTGCTACACTCAAAGCATATTTTTAGAACAAATAGCATTCGTCGAACACAAAGAAAGATAGGGGCTTAATGTTTCGCCTCCCAACTTATTTACCATATAGATAATTGTCAACAATAATAATTCATGATCAAATATATTTGGGTGGCCATATATGCTTGGATCTTTCCCCACCACATGTTGCTTGCCAACTAAAGAATAATTGAGGTTTAAATAAGAAGGAATACTATTGACTGTTGCATAAAGTAAATACATGAAAGTAAAAGATAGGCCCTTCGCAGAGGGAAGCAGAGGTTGTCATGCGCTTTTTAATTTTGGATGTGCAAACCCTTAATGCAAAGGAACGTCACATTGTATTTCCCTTTGTGATGGCAACCTTTATTATGCAGTCCGTCGCTTTTATTTTTTCTTTACCATCACAAGTTCGTACAACACTTATTTTCCCTTACAATAAAAGATCATACATGTTTAGGAGCAATTTTTATTGCTTTTTGCACCGATGACAACTTACTTGAAGGATCTTATTCAATCCATAGGTAGATATGGTGGACACTCATGGCATGAAAAGGGGTTTAAGGGTTTTGGATGCACAAGTAGTATCTCTACTTAGTACAAAATTTTGGCTAGCAAGAGATCCTAAGCAAGCACCACATGTTGGAGGATCCATAACAACATAACTTCTATGCAAATATACCCAAACATAACTCATTACGTTGTCTTCCTTGTCCAACTTCAACTAATTCGCTGAAGTTTGAAAATAATTAATGGGGCTCACAATCATAGAAGATGTCCAAGATAGAATATTTATATGTGAAATCTCTCTTCCTTCAATATTCTTTCATGAATTGTTCAAGTGACCAATGCTGTGTTTGCTAACTTTCAATAAATTTTACCACCTATACTTCTTATATGTGAAGTCATTACTCCCCATGGGATAAGCATATGAAACATATATAATTTCAGATTTATGATATTCAATTCATTCAACCATTTACTCATAGGATATAAGTGAAGCACGAGAATAAATGACAAGCTACTTCAAAAAGATATAAATGAAGAACAATGAGTAGTCAAGTAGTTGAATAGACATGTGAGGACTCTCTCTCTCTCTCATTCAAGATTTCAGATCCAATGATTTTATTCAAACAGCTAGTAAAAATAAAAAATACGCTCCAAGCAAAACACATATCATGTGACGAATAAAAATATAGCTCCGAGTAAGGTATACCGATAGTTTTGAAGACGAAAAGGGGATGCCTTCCGGGGCATCCCCAAGCTTAGGAGCTTGAGTCTTCCTTGAATATTACCTTGGGGTGCCTTGGGCATCCCCAAGATTAGGGTTTTCCCACTCCTTATTCTCCTCATATCGACGTCTCACTCAAAACTTGAAAACTTCAATCTCACAAAACTTAACGGAACTTCATGAGATGGGTTAGTATGATAAAGACAAATCATTCACTTTGGTACTGTCAAGATAAGATTCATAATTGTTCTCACACAATTCCTACTGTACCATATCATTTCTACAATTTATATCAAGCAATATAAGCCATAGAAACTAGAAAACAAGCAAACTATGCATTGAAAACAGAATCTGTCAGAAACAGAACAGTCTGTAATGATCTGAACAATAACCATACTTATGCTACTCCAAAAATTCTGAAAAATTAGTAAAACCTAGGAAATTTGTATATAAATCTTGTGTAAAAAAATCAGATCAAAATAACGCTTCTGTGAATTTTTTAAATTCTGGTAATGAGCGCAAAGGTTTCTGTTTTTCAGCAAGATCAAATCAGCTATCACCATAGATCATCCCAAAGGTCTTACTTGGCACTTTATTGAAACAAAAGCTATAAAACATGATTACTACAGTAGCATAATCATGACAACGCACAAAAACAGTAAGGATAAATATTGGGTTGTCTCCCAACAAGCGCTTTTCTTTAATGCCTTTTTAGCTAGGCAAGATATTTTAATGATACTCTTCCAAGCCCAATTTCGATGAAAATCTTATTCATACTCTAAAAGATACAAGTGAAGTTCATAGAGCATTCTACAATTAATATAGATTGACCAATATCCAAGCTCAAAATATATAAGTGAAGCACATGAAGCATTCTATAAAGCCATACTCAAAAGATTTAAGTGAAGCACAAAGAGCATTCTATAAAGCCATACTCAAAAGATTTAAGTGAAGCACATGAAGCATTCTATAAATCAATGAAGGACTATCTCATACTAGCATGGTGCATAAAGGAAAAGAAAAGAAAAATAAACACAAAAGACGCAAATCATGTGAACAAAACAAAAACCGAGGTATACCGATAATTGTTGAAGAAGAAAGATGGGTGCTAAGTTCAACTTGACCACTAGGCTGAGGGTGATAAGGTGATGCAATTCTATGGTTAACATATTTAGCAAGCATTTTACGGAAAGCACCATGAATAAAATGTGAACCACCATCAGTCATTAAATATCTAGGGACTCCAAACCTTGGGAAAATGACTTCCTTAAGCATTTTAATAGAGGTGTTGTGATCAGCACTACTAGTTGGAATAGCTTCTACCCACTTAGTAACATAATCAACAGCAACCAAAATATGTGTATACCCATTAGAGGAAGGAAAAGGTCCCATGTAATCAAATCCCCAAACATCAAATGGTTCTACAGCAAGAGAATAATTCATAGGCATTTTCTGACGCTTACCAATATTACCAATTCTTTGACATTCATCATAAGATAAAACAAACTTACGGGCATCCTTGAAGAGAGTAGGCCAATAAAAACCAGATTGCAATACCTTGTGAGCAGTTCTATCTCCCGCATGATGTCCTCCATAAGCTTCGGAGTGACATTTCCGTATGATTTGTCCTTGTTCATGCTCAGGTACACAACGTCTAATAATACCATCTACTCCTTCTTTATAAAGATGTGGGTCATCCCAAAAGTAATGTCTTAAATCATAGAAGAATTTTTTCTTTTGTTGGTATGTGAAGCTAGGTGGTATATATTTAGCAACAATATAATTGGCATAGTCAGCATACCAAGGAGTGTTATGAGAAACATTTATTGCAGCTAATTGTTCATCAGGAAAACTATCATTAATAGGTTGTGGGTCATCAAGAATATTTTCTAACCTAGACAAGTTATCAGCCACGGGGTTCTCAGCTCCCTTTCTATAAGTGATATGTAAATCAAATTCTTGTAGCAAAAGAACCCACCTAATGAGTCTAGGTTTAGCATCCTTCTTTTCCATAAGATATTTTATAGCAGCATGATCAGTGTGAACGGTCACTTTAGAATCAACAATGTAAGATCTAAATTTATCACAAGCAAACACAACTGCTAAAAATTCTTTTTCAGTAGTAGCATAATTTCGTTGAGCACTGTCCAAAGTTTTACTAGCATAATGAATAACATTTAATTTCTTATCGACTCTTTGTCCTAGAACAGCACCAATAACATAATCACTAGCATCACACATAATTTCAAAAGGCAAGTTCCAATCAGGTGGTTGAATGAATAGGTGCAGAAATCAAGGCTTTCTTAAGTGTTTCAAAGGCTTCTACACAATCATCATCAAAAACAAATGGAACATCCTTTTGTAAAAGATTTGTAAGAGGCCTAGAAATTTTAGAGAAGTCTTTAATAAACCTCCTATAGAAACTAGCATGACCGAGGAAACTACGAATACCTTTGATATCTTTAGGGCATGGCATTTTCTCAATTGCATCAACTTTAGCTTTATCCACCTCAATACCTCGTTCAGAAATTTTATGTCCCAAGACAATACCTTCATTAACCATAAAGTGGCACTTCTCCCAATTCAAGACGAGATTAGTTTGCTCACATCTCTGCAAAACTCGATCAAGGTTGCTCAAGTAATCATTAAAAGAAGTTTCGTAAATGGAAAAATCATCCATGAAAACCTCAACAATCTTTTCACAAAAGTCAGAGAATATAGCAGTCATACATCTTTGAAAGGTAGCAGGTGCATTGCATAAACCAAAAGGCATATGTCTATAAGCATAAGTTCCAAAAGGGCAAGTAAAGGTGGTTTTCTCTTGATCAGGTTGTGAGACAGGTATTTGAGAAAAACCGGAATATCCATCAAGAAAGCAAAAATGTGTGTGCTTTGATAGTCTTTCTAACATTTGATCAATAAAAGGCAGAGGGTAATGATCTTTTCTAGTAGCTTTATTTAGTTTTCTAAAATCAATTACCATTCTGTAGCCAGTGACAATTCTTTGTGGAATAAGTTCATTCTTATCATTAGGAACAAAGGTAATACCTCCTTTTTTAGGGACACAATGAACGGGACTTACCCATCTACTATCAGCTATGGGATAGATTATACCTGCTTCCAGAAGCTTCAGTATTTCTGTTCTTACCACTTCTTTCATTTTAGGATTTAAACGTCATTGGTGATCAACAACGGGTTTAGCATCAGGCTCCATATTAATTTTATGCTGACAGAGAGTGGGACTAATGCCCTTTAAATCATCAAGAGTATATCCAATGGCATCTCAGTGCTTCTTCAGAACCTTCAATAATCTTTCTTCTTCATGTTCTGAAAGGTTAGCACTAATAATAACAGGATAAATCTTTTTCTCATCAAGATAAGCATATTTCAAAGTGTCTGGCAATTGTTTTAATTCAAACACAGGATCACCTTTAGGTGGAGGAGGTCCTCCTAGATTTTCAATAGGCAAATTGTGTTTAAGCAGAGGACGTTGTTCAAAGAAAATCTTATCTATTTCATTTCTTTCATGCAGATGCATATCATTTTCGTGGTCTAGCAAATATTGTTCTAGTGGATCGGTAGGAGGCACAGCAATAGAAGCAAGACTAATTATTTCATCCTTACTAGGCAATTCTTCCTTATGATGCTTCCTACTAAACTTAGAAAAATTAAACTCATGAGACTCATCACCAAAACTAACACCGACGATTTGTTTCTCATAATCTATTTTAGCATTGACGGTGTTCAAGAAAGGTCTACCAAAGATAATGGGACAAAAGTCATCTTGTGGGGAACCAAGAACAAGAAAATCAGTGGGGTATTTTATTTTCCCACACAAGACTTCAACATCTCTAACAATCCCAAGTGGTGTGATGGTGTCCCTATTAGCAAGTTTAATAGTAACATCTATGTCTTCTATTTTAACGGGTGCTATATCATTCATAATTTCTTGATATAAGGTAAAAGGAATGGCACTCACGCTAGCACCTATGTCGCATAAACCATGATAACAGTGATCTCCTATTTTAACTGAGACAACATGCATGCCAACAACAGGCCTATGTTTATCTTTTTCATCGGGTTTGGCAATTCTAGCAGCTTCATCACAGAAGTAAATAACATGCCCATCTATATTTTCAACCAAGAGATCTTTAACCATAGCAACAGTAGGTTCTACTTTGATTTGTTCAGTAGGTTTGGAAGTTCTAATATAACTTTTGTTGACCACAGTTGAGACTTTAGCATGTTCCTTCATCCTAACAGGGAAAGGTGGTTTTTCAATATAAGCAGTAGGCACAACTGGATCAACATTGTAAATAATAGTTTCATCTTTAGCTATTACTGCTTCTTTAATTTCTTCTTTGATAGGTGGGTGATATTTAAACCACTTCTCCTTAGGGAGGTCAACATGAGTAGCAAATGATTCACAAAAGGAGGCTACTATCTCAGAGTCAAGTCCATATTTAGTGCTAAACTTTTGAAAAGCATCGGTATTCATAAAAGATTTAACACAATCATACTTGAGCTTAATACCTGACTCTTTACCTTCGTCAAGTTCCCAATCTTCAGAGTTACGTTTAATTCTTTCTAAAAGATCCCACCGAAAGTCAATAGTCTTCTTCATAAAGGAACGAGTACAAGAAGTATCAAGCATGGATCGATCATCATGAGAAAGCCGAGCATAAAAATTCTGAATAATAATTTCTCTTGAGAGCTCATGATTGGGGCATGAATATAACATTGACTTAAGCCTCCCCCAAGCTAGAGCGATACTTTCTCCTTCACGAGGCCAAAAGTTATATATATAATTCCGATCACGATGAACTAGATGCATAGGATACATTTTTTGGTGAAATTCCAATTTCAATCGATTCCAATTCCAAGATCCAATATCATCGCATAGCCTATACCATGCCAATGCTTTTCCCTTCAAAGATAAAGGGAAAACCTTCTTCTTAGCTTCATCTCCAGATAAACCTGCAAGCTTAAATAATCCACAAATTTCATCCACATATATCAAGTGCATATCGGGATGTTCGGTTCCATCTCCTGCATAAGGATTAGCTAGCAATTGTTCTATCATACCCGAAGGAATTTCATAACCAATATTTTCAGTAGGTGCAGTAGGTTGAGGGGTAACTAATTGTGGTTCCGGTCGAGGTGAAGATACCCTGAACAAACCCCTCAAAGGATTGTTTCCATAGTAACAAGTGACAATAAATTTCAGCACATAGTAAATTTTTTTCCTTACCGATTTCCACTTACCAAGAGCGCTTCACTCACCGGCAACAGCACCAGAAAAGAGCCTTGATGACCCACAAGTATAGGGGATCAATCGTAGTCCTTTCGATAAGTAAGAGTGTCGAATCCAACGAGGAGCAGAAGGAAATGACAAGCGGTTTTCACAAAGGTAATGTCTGCAAGCACTGAAATTATAAGTAATGAGTAGTTTGGTAGCAAGATAATTTGTAACGAGAAAGTAACGGTAATGGTAACAAAAGTGCAGCAAGGTAGCCCAATCCTTTTGAGGCAAAGGACAGGCCAAAACTGTGACACCCCCGGCTTAATCGTGCACTAATCATACACGCAAATGCACACGATCAAGCCTAAGGACTCACTTGAAGGAATCACAACACAACTCTAAAACATAAATAAAGGCATACAAGCATTATATTACAAGCCAGGGCCTCGAGGGCTAGAATACATAAGCTTGATGTCAACAAGCATCAGCGGAAGCGTTAGATATATGAGTACAGATATAAAAGAGAAACAGATAAGCCTTTAAGAAGGCGGAGCAAAACAAAACCTACGATCGAAAAGGTGCAGGCCTCCTGCCTAGGACCCTCCGAACCTACTCCTGGTCGTCGGTCAACTCGAAGTAGTAACCACCCTCGGGGTGGTAGTAGTAGTCGTCAGCGGGGCAGCTGTTTCAGGGGCTCCGTCATCTGGTTGCATCAAACGGATATGGGAGAAAAAAGAGGAAGCAAAGCAACTGTGAGTACTCATCCGAAGTACTCAGCAAGCAAGGATCTACACTACATATGCAACATTATCAAAGAAAGGCTGTATATGTGGACTGGGCTGCAGAAATGCCAGAATAGAGGGAAGGCCTAGTCCTATCGAAGACTAGCATCTTCAGCGGTCTTGCAGCATTAGAAGAGTGTAGATTAGCACAGTAAAAAGTAGTAGTAGTAGCATTAGGTATCAACCTCGGCCAGAGATCCTTTCTCGACTCCCTGCGAGAAAACAATCCCAGAGCCATAATATCCATATCTCATCACAAGTATCCAGTTCTAGTTGTATCGATCGGGATACAACTCCGAGCGTCCATTACCGAGGATCCGGCTATGCATAGATGTTTTCTTCCCTGCAGGGGTGCACCAACTTACCCACCACGCTCGATTAACTCCGGCCGGACACACTTTACTGGGTCATGCCCGGCCTCGGTCAAACGATATGCCGCAACCCGACCTAGGCTTAACAGAGAGGTCAGCACACCAGACTAACCCTATGCACTCAGGGGTCTTGGGCCATCGCCCCAGGCGCTCCTGCACGTTGCGTGGGCAGCCGATGAGCAGACCTAGCAGCCTCCATTACAAAGGAGGGTGCTTAACGCGGTCCAACCTGGCGCGCGCCGCTCAGTCGCTGATGTCCATTAAGCTTCAGCTGATGCATACGACGCAGAGTGCCCATAACTTATCCCATGTGATGGTTAGTGCTATCGGGCCAGAGGCCCACTCGGATCAAATATCCAAATCGTTAGTGTATTGGGGGTTTGCGGTAACGAGCAGAGACTCATGATCGATGTGACCCCGTCACCCCGTCTCGAGGACTTGCGGCAATGGCTAAGAATGCTTGGCCACACCTTGTAATTATCTTACGGGCACCTTCCAGGTCAACCCGTCTCCACATCACTCGCATCTTATACTCGCTCGGGTACCCCTCAGGGTCGACCTGACTTTCCAAGTATCAGTTGTAAAGTCCAAGTATCCGTGTGTCCATAACATCAGGGGGATCCGAGGTATCACCCTCGTTGGATTCCTACTCGATGTATCCGTCAAGGTGAACTCGGAGGAATCACCCTCGATGGGTTCACACTTGAGGTGTTGCACGACAGCGTCGTTATCGGGTGTGGTGAAGGAGGAATCACCCTCGATGACCACGACCAAATAGCTACTATACAGAGTTAACATCAGAAGTGCTATACGAGGTATCACCCTCGGCACTTGATAGTAACCCTACAGTGTCGTATCGAAAGGGGTGTGATGTGCGGCGCCGGGGCCTGGTTGTCGATCATGTTGATCGAGTCATCTGATAATCCAGCGGGGGCAACTGGGTCAAAGTGGGGTCTCTAGTGGGTCTATATCCAGCCTATACTAAGCAGTTTAGGATAACAGGTAGGTATCAACAGTAGTTACAAAAACAGGCTATGCATCAGAAATAGGTTAAACGGTAGCAGCAACAATTTCTAATGCAAGCATAAGAGAGGAAGAATAGGTGATATAGGCATGCTCAGGGGGGGGGGGGTGCTTGCTTGGAAGCTCTGCGGCAAAAGCAAGGTCGTCAACGGTGTCGTTGGGCTCCTGAGCTGCGTCGGTCTCGGGGTCTATCAGAATAGAAGAAAGGGAAGAAACAATAAATAAAGGGCAGACAATTGCAATCATATATGCATGGCATGGCAACACGTTATACGAGGGATGCCCTAATGCAGTACTACGCAAGTTAGTGGGAGCGGGAAATTATCCGGGAGTGTTCTCCCAGCTCCGGGTGATTATCGGACAGATGAAACGGAGGAGAAAGTTCCATGTTCATCATGCTAGAGGCATGTGACAGGTATGAGGATGGCATATTCGGATTCGTCTCGTCGTTCTGAGCAACTTTCATGTATAAAGTTTTTCCATCCGAGCTACGGATTATTTTCTACGAATTTCTAAAGTTTTAAACATTTTCTAAAATTAACAGAAATTATCAATAGTGGAATATGACATCAGGCTGATGTCATGCTTGTGTCAGCAGTCGGCTGTCCAGCTGACCAGTCAAACTGACAGGTGGGACCCACCTGTCAGCCTCTCTGGGTTAACAGTGAGTTAAACTAATCTAACAGAATTAATTAGTGGGGTGGGCCCCAGGTGTCAGTGACTCATTAGGGTTAACTAAACAGATTTTAATTAAAAAGTGTTTATTTAGATTAACTAAACGAAGGGGCCCACTGGTCAGTGACTGGAGTGAATAGTGATCAGCGTTGATCCTGGTCAATGAAGTCAAAGTGGGGTCCGGGGCCCACTGGCAGTGTCGAAGGGCGGGTCCCACGTGGCGCCAGGTCAGCGCGGCCGCCGGAGGAGCTCCGGCGAGCGCCGGACGCAACAGAGAACTCCGGCGAGCTCGGGATTCCTCCATGGGGCACCATTTCACGCGTTCTTGGGCTTGTTCAAACGGGCGCATCACCCCGCGTCTAACTACGGCGTCGAAACATGCTGGGGTGGCCGAAAACTCGTCGGCGTTGAGCCGTGGCGGCGACGAGCTTCGGGCGAAAACGGGCGCGCGGCTACGGTGTGTTTGCGCGCTCGTTCTTGGTCGTGTTCGGATGAGAAGAGGACGACGCATCGAATGGTGGCGATGGCGTCGGCTGGGGTGATCTGAAACGGCGCCGTCGATGAGCTACGGCGGCGGCGGCATTCAGTTCTCGACGGGGATAGCGCTAGGAGCACGCAGGCGCGGCAACGAAGGGCTAGGCAGCTCCCACGCGATGCAAGGAGCACCGTGGTGTGCTCGCCTGAGCCGGAGATGGGCCTCAGCAGCGGCAGCAAGTACGGCGGCGGAGACCAGCTACGGCAATGGCGGGAGCGGCGCCTACAGCGCGCGGAGAGGAGCAGGGAAGAGAGAGGATCGAGTAGGAGCTCATCGTGCGACCAAGAAAGGCCGGCGGCAGGTTAGTAGCTGCAGACCGGCGGGGGATAGCGGTGACGGCGTCGCGGTGGCCGGAGATGGGGACGAAGGCGATCTCCAACGGAGAGCATCAGACGATGAGGCGGTCGCCGGCTGACCTACTGGACACCACAGATGGAGGAATGGTTGCCGGTGGCCGCGGTGGAGACAAAAGATGGCGACGGTGGCGCTCGGCGGCGGATCTGGAGGAGGATAGGAAGGGAGAAAGCGAGCGATGCGAGAGGGGAAGAGTGGCGAGGCGTCCAGGGGGAATGAACGAGGGGGGTCCTTATCCCCTCGGCTGTCGATGGGCGTCGTCGTGTCGCTGTTTCGCCGGCGCTCGCCGGCGCGGCCATACGCGCGCCGACAGCGCGAAGGAGAGAGAGGGAGGAGGGAGAAAGAGGCCTGTAGGCTGGGCCTCAGGCACTGTGCACTTAGGTCCAGTGCACAGTGGCCTTTCTCTTTTTCTTCTCCAGTTTTTCTGTTTTTCTTTTTTTCAGAAATGGTTTTTTGAATTAAATGAGCTGTCAAATGCATTTGAAAAAATGTGAAACTTGTTCACAAAATAAGATGCATTATCCAGCACTGCCACCAAAAGTTTGGGCAATTTTGGAATTCATTTGGATTTTCCAAAAGTAGAAAAGGCATTTTTAGTGCTGTTCTGGCACTGTTTAATTACCCTAATCCAAATTATAGTTGATGGTGATGTTGTTTTCCTTAACAACTATTTGTTTTGGAATATTTGCTAGAAGGTGAACATTTTTCCAGCAATTTTTGGGCAACTACATTTTGCACTTCGAATTTGAATTGGATTCAGAGAAGAATTTGAAATGAGATATTAATCCAATATGATTAAGCTTTGTAAATCAAGATGACTTGGTACTGATCCTAAGGGATTACTGTAGTGTGATGCTGGGGATGTTACAAATCTCCTCCACTACAAGAAATCTCGTCCCGAGATTTAAGTGAGGGAGTAAAGGGTAACTTCGGGAGAACTGACCCTTATAGGGTTAATTATCTGGTGAGCAATTCAGGAAATGTGGTGGAAGTATCTCTCGAGTTGAAACTTAAGAAAACATCGAGAGTAAAGTGTGAAGGTACAATAGGAAGTTTCAAGCGAATGGGCAAACGATCGATACCTGAACAGAGTGTGAGAAGGGGGTTCAGAGCATCGGGAATAGATCATCTCTCGGAGGGTGGCTCGTGACAACACACAAAGCCAAAAGCAAATGATACTTCGGAATCAAGGATGTACAGGAGAGTCAGGTTCCAATCCTGTGGAACTATGATGAGGGTCGATCGAGAGTAGGAAGAACGGTGTCATATTAACGGTCACGACATCAAGGTATGTCAGAGGATAGTCTGTCAGTTATGTCGGTAATAATGTCGGTACCAAGGGTGAGGGACGAAGAGAACCATTTTCCTGCTCGTAAGAACGAGGCGGACCAATAGGTAAAGTTCTCATCCATCGGGGGTTACCGGAATGTCATCAACAATATTAACAGGGTCTCACTGACAAGATTGTACACCGGGTGTTTTATAAGCAGGGATTTATTTTTGCTTATAACATATAGATCACAAGAAAGATTAAACAAACCAATGGAAAGGAAAATGTGTTTACACACAAGAACTAGGAGTATATCATTTCCCAAAGAAAAATGAAGCATGATATACATGATAGAACAACAAGTTCAAAAGCATGTAGATAAAGGGGTGAGGGAAGAATCATGGTATTACCCATACAACGGTGTTTGGATAATAGATCAAGAAACATTTGGCAATGTGCTTCCAATGTTCTTGTGGATATTCGGAATACCACAATCATGCTTCAAGGTAGCCTTAATATGGTGTTTCAAGTAAGGGTTGGGTCTGAAGATCTCAAGAGATACAAAGGAACAATTTCAGAAGTATCGAGGAACGCAAGGTATAACCAAAACATAACCAAGTCTGAGTTGGCAGAAAGTCAAGGATGTTATCGATGATAACACAAATCATCGAGGGGCAAGGATGGTATTTCTCACCATGAATTCAATTGCTATCCTGGAAGAGCTCAGAATGTCGATGATGATCACGACACATTTGTCGAGAGATTTTATGAAGATGTAATCGATCGGTGATGTCATCAAGTCAAAGGAATGATGAAGCGAAAGGTTATTGGGACCACGGGTACGACACAAACTCGAAATCAAGCATGTTGTTCAAAGCGAAATGATAAGATGAGGAAGATCGATGTAAGCTTAGCTCGTCGTCGGAAGTTTGTGCTCCGGGAAGAAGGACCAGGTAGCACAGTTAAAATTAGCACGATAATGATATAGCCGATTAGGCTAGGAATGATGTGATAGAGTATCACTCCAATTAAGAATTTACAAGAGGTAGTGGAATGACACAATATCCTCGAGATAACATGAGGCAATACTTGAAGATAGATCAAATTAGAGGTTGGATAGGTGAAATGATCTGCAGAAGATAAGTACTATAACTTGTCCTAGAAAGGAATCAAAGAATATTAATATGGCCGGAGCCATGATTGCAAAGGATCAATGCCCAGATATAATATGAACTTATACGAAGGGGATAATTAATATTACAAGAAGCTTCTGTGATAAGTTCTGCATCATGTCCATGGGCATGAACGCAAAGTTCAAGGTCGACTCCCACTTCTCCAATGCATAACCTTCCATTCACTTCTCGCTTTTGAAGAAGTTGTAGAGTTGAGAATTTATCCGACGGAACGCGAGTAGATATAACCCGCATAACCTTCAGTTCACACAGATTTGGGAAAGCATATATTCAACCCATCGGGGCATCTTAGGAACATATACCACAACTTCAGAAGTAAATAACACAAGCTCGAAAGCAGAGCAAGGTTGACAAAGCAGAGAATACAATTTATCTAAAGGCATTATGTACCCGAGGAGAACTCACAAGATTTCAGATGTTAAGGACACTGTCGGATAACAACCCAACAATGGATCTGGTGGTCAGGAACTGCAAAGCAGTGGGCACAGGGTCTCGGGAAACATCGAGGAGTATCTGCAGAATCTTTTGGTGAAGCAAGCGATCATCTGTAGTGAAGGGGCTCTCCGGGATGAAGTGGTTACGAGAACCTAATGTCAGAGTTAGCAAAATCGTTTAACCCGAATAGAAGAGAGATCAGAGTCCCAGAGTAAAGACGAGGAATAAAAGATCCTAATACCACCCAATGGCGACATGGGCCCGTAAGCCACACAGCCATGTTAGTAAAACAGTTTTCATAGACTAGACTCAACTTCGGCCAAGGAGTTGGAAAGGGGAATCCTACGGACAGTCGGCTCTGATACCAACTTGTGACGCCCCCGGCTTAATCGTGCACTAATCATACACGCAAATGCACACGATCAAGCCTAAGGACTCACTTGAAGGAATCACAACACAACTCTAAAACATAAATAAAGGCATACAAGCATTATATTACAAGCCAGGGCCTCGAGGGCTCGAATACATAAGCTTGATGTCAACAAGCATCAGCGGAAGCGTTAGATATCTGAGTACAGATATAAAAGAGAAACAAATAATCCTTTAAGAAGGCGGAGCAAAACAAAAGCTACGATCAAAAAGGCGCAGGCCTCCTGCCTGGGACCCTCCGAACCTACTCCTGGTCGTCAGTCAACTCGAAGTAGTAACCACCCTCGGGGTGGTAGTAGTAGTCGTCGGCGGGGCAGCTATCTCAGGGGCTCCGTCATCTGGTTGCATCAAACGGGTATGGGAAAAAAGAGAGGAAGCAAAGCAACCGTGAGTACTCATCCGAAGTACTCAGAAAGCAAGGATCTACACTACATATGCAACATTATCAAAGAAAGGCTGTATATGTGGATTGGGCTGCAGAAATGCCAGAATAGAGGGAAGGCCTAGTCCTATCGAAGACTAGCATCTTCAGCGGTCTTGCAGCATTAGAAGAGTGTAGATTAGCACAGTAAAAAGTAGTAGCATTAGGTATCAACCTCGCCCAGAGATCCTTTCTCGACTCCCTGCGAGAAAGCAATCCCAGAGCCCTAATATCCATATCTCATCACAAGTATCCAGTTCTAGTTGTATCGATCGGGATACAACTCCGAGCGTCCGTTACCGAGGATCCAACTATGCATAGATGTTTTCTTCCCTGCAGGGGTGCACCAACTTACCCACCACGCTCGATTAACTCCGACCGGACACACTTTGCTGGGTCATGCCTGGCCTCGGTCAAACGATACGCTGCAACCCGACCTAGGCTTAACAGAGAGGTCAGCACGCCGGACTAACCCTATGCACCCAGGGGTCTTGGGCCATCGCCCCGGGCGCTCCTGCACGTTGCGTGGGCGGCCGGTGAGCAGACCTAGCAGCCTCCATTACAAAGGAGGGTGCTTAACGCAGTCCAACCCTGCGCGCGCCGCTCAGTCGCTGACGTCCATTAAGCTTCGGCTGATGCATATGACGCAGAGTGCCCATAACTTATCCCACGTGATGGTTAGTGCTATTGGGCCAGAGGCCCACTCGGATCAAATATCCAAATCGTTAGTGTATTGGGGGTTTGCGGTAACGAGCAGAGACTCACGATCGATGTGACCCCGTCGCCCCGTCTCGAGGACTTGCGGCAAGGGCTAAGAATGCCCGGCCACGCCTCGTAATTATCTCACGGGCACCTTCCAGGTCAACCCGTCTCCACATCACTCTCATCTTATACTCGCTCGGGTACCCCTCTGGGTCGACCCGACTTTCCAAGTATCAGTTGTAAATTCCAAGTATCCGTGTGTCCATAACATCAGGGGGATCTGAGGTATCACCCTCGTTGGATTCCTATTCGATGTATCCATCAAGGTGAACTCGGAGGAATCACCCTCGATGGGTTCACACTTGAGGTGTTGCACGACAGCGTCGTTATCGGGTGTGGTGAAGGAGGAATCACCCTCGATGACCACGACCAAATAGCTACTCTACAGAGTTAACATCAGAAGTGCTATACGAGGTATCACCCTCGGCACTTGATAGTAACCCTACAGTGTCGTATCGAAAGGGGTGTGATGTGCGGTGCCGGGGCCTGGTTGTCGATCACGTTGATCGAGTCATCTGATAATCCAGCGGGGGCAACTGGGTCAAAGTGGGGTCTCTGGTGGGTCTCTATCCAGCCTATACAAAAAATGTAGGTATCAACAGTAGTTACAACAACAGGCTATGCGTCAGAAATAGGTTAAACAATAGCAGCAACAATTTCTAATGCAAGCATAAGAGAGGAAGAATAGGCGATATAGGCATGCTCAAGGGGGGGGGGGGGGAGGGTGCTTGCCTGAAGATCTGCGCAAAGCAAGGTCGTCAATGGTGTCGTCGGGCTCCTGAGCTGCGTCAGTCTCGGGGTCTATCGGAACAGAAGAGGGGGAAGAAACAATAAATAAAAGGCAGACAATTGCAATCACAGATGCATGGCATGGCAGCACGTTATACGAGGGATGCCCTAATGTAGTACTACGCAAGTTAGTGGGAGCGGAAAATTATCCGGGAGTGTTCTCCCAGCTCCGAGTGATTATCGGACAAATGAAACGGAGGGGAAAGTTCCATGTTCATCATGCTAGAGGCATGTGACAGGTATGAGGAGGGCATATTCGGATTCGTCTCGTCGTTCTGAGCAACTTTCATGTATAAAGTTTTTCCATCCGAGCTACGAATTATTTTCTACGAATTTCTAAAGTTTTAAACATTTTCTGAAATTAACAGAAATTATAAAAAGTGGAATATGACGCCAGGCTGATGTCATGCTTGCATCAGCAGTCGGCTGACCAGCTGACCAGTCAAACTGACAGGTGGGACCCACCTGTCAGCCTCTCTGGGTTAACAGTGAGTTAAACTAATCTAACAGAATTAATTAGTGGGGTGGGCCCCAGGTGTCAGTGACTCATTAGGGTTAACTAAACAGATTTTAATTAAAAAGTGTTTATTTAGATTAGCTAAATGAAGGGGCCCACTGGTCAGTGACTGGAGTGAACAGTGATCAGCGTTGACCCTGGTCAACGAAGTCAAAGTGGGGTCCGGGGCCCACTGGCAGTGTCCCAGGGAGGGTCCCACGCGGCGCCAGGTCAGCGCGGCCGCCAGAGGAGCTCCGACGAGCGCCGGACGCAGCAGAGAACTCCGGCGAGCTCGGGATTCCTCCATGGGGCACCATTTCGCGCGTTCTTGGGCTTGTTCGAATGGGCGCATGACCCCGCGTCTAGCTACGGCGTCGAAACATGCTGGGGTGGCCGGAAACTCGCTAGCGTTGAGCCGTGGCGGCGATGAGCTTCGGGCGAAAACGGGCGCGCGGCTACGGTGTGTTTGCGCGTGCATTCTTGGTCGTGTTCGGACAAGAAGAGGACGGTGCATCGAACGGTGGCGATGGCGTCGGCTAGGGTGATCGGAAACGGCGCCGTCGATGAGCTACGGCGGCGGCGGCGTTCGGTTCTCGACGGGGATAGTGCTGGGAGCACGCAGGCGCGGCAGCGAAGGGCTAGGCAGCTCCCACGCGATGCGAGGAGCACCGTGGTGTGCTCGCGTGAGCCGGAGATGGGCCTCAGCAGCGGCAGCAAGTACAGCGTCGGCGACCAGCTACGGCAATGGCGGAAGCGGCGCCTACAGCGCGCGGAGAGGAGCAGGGAAGAGAGAGGATCGAGCAGGAGCTCATCGTGTGGCCAAGAAAGGCCGGCGACAGGTTAGTAGCTGCAGACCGGCGGGGGATCGCGGCGACGGCGTCGCGGAGGCCGGAGATGGGGACGAAGGCGAGCGACGTCAGCAGGGCTCCAACGGAGAGCATCAGACGACGAGGCGGTCGCCGACGGACCTACTGGACACCACAGAGGGATGAATGGTTGCCGGTGGCCGCGGTGGAGACGAAAGATGGCGACGGTGGTGCTTGGCGGCGGATCTGGAGGAGGAAAGGTGTGACGCCCCCGGCTCAATCGTGCACTAATCATACACTCAAATGCACACGATCAAGCCTAAGGACTCACGGGAAGATATCACAACATAACTCTAAAACATAAATAAAGTCATAAAAGCTTTATATTACAAGCCAGGGGCCTCGAGGGCTCGAATACATAAGCTCGCATACAAGCGTCAGCGGAAGCATCAGATATCTGAGTACAGATATGAAACAGAAATAGAGAGGCCTTTAGAAGGCGGGACAAAACAAAAGACTATGATCGAAAGGCGCAGGCCTCCTGCCTGGGACCCTCCGAACCTACTCCTGGTCGACGGCCAACTCGTAGTAGTATCCACCCTCGGGGTAGTAGCAGCGATCGTCGGCGGGGGCAGCTGTATCCGGGGCTCCGTCATCTGATTGCATCAAATGGATATGGGGAGAAAAAGAAAGCAAAGCAACCGTGAGTACTCATTCGAAGTACTCAGCAAGCAAGGATCTACACTACATATGCAACATTATCAAAGAGAGGCCGTATATGTGGACTGGGCTGCAGAAATGCCAGAATAGAGGGAAGGCCTAGTCCTATCGAAGACTAGCATCTTCAGAGGTCTTGCAGCATTAGAAGAGTGTAGATTAGTACAATATAAAGTAGTAGTATCAATAAGTCTCAACCTCACCCAGAGATCCTTTCTCGACTCCCTGCGAGAAAGCAATCCTAGAGCCATACTGTTGTCAACCTCGTCCAGAGATCCCTTCTCGACTCCCTGCGAGAAGCAATCCCAGAGCCATAGTATCCAATTCTAGTTGTATCGATCGGGATACAACTCCGAGCGTCCGTTACCGTAGGACCGGCTATCGATAGATGTTTTCTTCCCTGCAGGGGTGCACCATCTTACCCACCACGCTCGATTAACTCCGGCCGGACACACTTTCCTGGGTCATGCCCGACCTCGGCCAAACGATACACCGCAGCCCTACCTATAGCTCTGCAGAGATGTCCCCGCCGGTCTACATCCTAAGCGCTTAGGGGTCTTGGGCCATCGCCCTGTGCACTCCGGGTCGTTGCGAGCAGGGTGAAGCCAGGCACCAGGAGGGCACCAGTCCGTCTCGACCGCAAGGCTGAACTGGATGTCTGACAGAGCTTTCGGCCGATGCCACGATGCAGGGTGCCCATAACTGTTCCCACGTGATGGTTAGTGCTATCAGGCCAGAGGCCTGCTCGGATCAAATATCCAAATCATTAGTGGACTAGGGCTTGCGCTAACGAGCAGGGACTCACGATCGATGTGACCCCGTCGCCCCGTCTCGAGGACTTGCGGCAAGGGCCAAGAATGCCCGGCCATGCCTCGTATTCTCACTCGGGCACCATCCAGGCAACCCGTCTTCACATCACATGCGGGTACCCCTCAGGGTCGATCCGCCTTTCCAAGTAACAATAGTACAGTCCAACTATCCGTGTGTCCATAACATCAGGGGAATCCGAGGTATCACCCTCGTTGGATTCCTACTCGATGTAATCGTCAAGGTGAACTTACGAGGAATCACCCTCGATGGGTTCACACTTGAGGTGTTGCACGACAGCGTCGTTATCGGAAGTGGTGAAGGAGGAATCACCCTCGATGACCACGATCGAATAGCTACTCTACAGAGTTAACATCAGAAGTGCTACACGAGGTATCGCCCTCGGCACTCGATAGTAACACTGCAGTGTCGTTACAACTAAGGGGGTGATGTGCGGTGCTGGGGCCTGGTCGTCGAGTCTTCTGATGATCCAGCGAGGTAATAGGGACAAGTGGGGTCACTGATAGGTCTCTACCCAGCCTATACTAGACAGTTTAGGATAAGCAGGTAAGGTATCAATAGCAGGTTACAATAAACAGGCTATGCATCAGAATAGGTAAAGCAGTAGCAGCAGCAATTCTAATGCAAGCATGAGAAGAATAGGCGATATCGGTATGCTGTGCTGGGGGTGCTTGCCTGGTTGCTCTGGCAAAGGAGGAGGGGTCGTCGGAAGGCTGCTCGTCCGAAGCGTAGTCGTACTCAGCTGCAACGGCGTCGGTCTCGGCTTCTATCGAGAGAGAAGGAGGGGGGAAGAAACAGCAAATACTAAGCAAACAAGTGCTACCCAATGTATGACATGACAATATGCAGTGACGGGTGTGTCCTAACGTATGGTTGCACGTCACCGAGGAAGGGGGAATCCATCAGGGAATGTTTTCTCGGTTCCGGACATTTGTCAGACAGATGACCGGAGGGGAACGGTTCCATGTTCGGATAGTTACGGACGTGTGACGGACGAACGGACCGCATATTCGGATTCGTCTCGAAATTCTGAGCAACTTTCATGTACAAAGTATTTTCATCGGAGTTACGGATTATTTTATATTAAATCCTGAAGTTTTATTAATCATTTTGAATTATTTAATTAATTAAATCAGAATTATCTGAAACAGTGTATGCTGATGTCATCATGACATCAGCATGACATCAGTAGTCTGTTAAGATTAATTAGGGTTTAATTAGACTAATTATAGATTAATTAGACTAACTAATTAATTAGTTTTAACTAAACATAATTAATTAATTATTTTTTATTGTTTTTATTACATTTTCATTTTCTTTTATTTTCTGGGGCTGGGCCCCACGTGTCATTGACCCAGGGGGTTGGGCCCCACCTGGCAGTGGCACTGGGCCACTCATAGGCGTCAACGCGCGCGTGCGCATGCACAGCACGCAGCGACGCGGGGAGCGGTGTGGCCAGGGCAGGCAGCAGAGGCCGGCGCGAGCGGGCAGAGCAGCGGCAGCAGCGGGAGGCCGGCGAGTGGCGGGAGGCGGGCACGCAGGTGAGTGGAGGCGGGCGCAGCAGCGGGCGCCGCGAGCAGGAGCAGCGCGCGGACGGGCAGCGGCGCGGGTGAGCGGACAGGGCGGCGTCGGTGCCCGCAGCGGCGAGGCCAGGGGGAAGGGCGCGGCGCAGGGCGCGGTACAGGAGCGGCCGGCGGGAGGTAGAGGAGCACTGGGGAGGGGTGCATGGCGCGGCAGCAGCAGTCGCAGCTGGAGGTGCAGGCGGGCGGTGGCGAGCGGGCGCGACGCGGTCGTGCGCCGCGCGCGGCCGGAGCGCGGACACGGCGGGGTGAGCGCGACCGGTGACCGTGAGGGGGGGAAAGAGAGAGGGGGCGCGGCTCACGTTCGGAGCAGAGGCGAGGGGCGGCGAGGCTCGATGGAGCCGACGAGGAGGAGGACGGGGAGGCGTTCGGCGACGATGGTGGCTGGGTCCGATGACGGCAGCGGGCGGCGGCGTTGGTGCCCCCGATCCAGATCGGATCGGGGAGGGAGTGAGCGAGCGAGGGGGTGAGTGAGGGGGGTTAGGGTTTGGGTGTGGCTGGGGTTTCGGTGGGGAGTGGGGGTTATGGGGATGGGATGGGCCGGTGGGCCGGCCTGGTCGGCTGAGCCGACTGGGCCAAGAGGCCCAGTGGGGAAGGGGGGCCTTTTGCCTTTTCTTTTTGCCTTTTCTCTTTTCTCTTTTTCTTTTCTTTAATTTCTTTTATTCTTTCTGTTTTGCTAATTGTTAGGCCACTAATTGACTTTTACAAAATAGGTGAACTAGCCACATATTTATAGGGTAGTTTTATTCACTGTTAGAAATTGGTTCGGAGGCAAATGAATTTCATTTGGATTTTAATTAATTGAAAATGGATTAATTATCTCTATTTTGCTGCTGTTAGAGTCACTTAATTAATTTAGTGAATGTTGGTTATAATTTTAGAATTGTCTCTGGATTATTTACAATATCATGAACATTTTAGTTTTCAAATTTGGACAACTTTTATTTTCACTTTTATTTTGAATTTCCAATTGAATTTGAATTGAAAAGAGATAGGATCCAAATGATGTTTAAGCACTGTTGATGATGATGACATGGCATTATCAAAAGGGGATTACTGTAGCTAACCACTGGGGGTGTTACAAAAGGAAGGGAGAGAGCGAGCGAGGCGAGAGGGTAAGAGTGGCGAGGCGTCCTGGGGGAATGAACGAGGGGGGTCCTTATCCCCTCGGCTGTCGGTGGGCGTCGTCGTGTCACCGGCGCTCGCCGGCGCGGCCATACGCGCGTCCACAGCGTGAAGGAGAGAGAGGGAGGAGGGAGAAAAGACCTGTGGGCTGGGCCTCAGGCACTGTGCACTTAGGCCCAGTGCACAGTGGCCTTTCTCTTTTTCTTCTCCAATTTTTCTATTTTTCTTTTTTTCAGAGATGGTTTTTTAAATTAAATGAGCTGTCAAATGCATTTGGAAAAATGTGAAACTTGTTCACAAAATAAGATGCATTATCCAGCACTGTCACCAAAAGTTTGGGCAATTTTGGAATTCATTTGGATTTTCCAAAAGTAGAAAAGGCATTTTTAGTGCTGTTCTGGCACTGTTTAATTGCCCTAATCCAAATTATAGTTGATGGTAATGTTGTTTTCCTTAACAACTATTTGTTTTGGAATATTTGCTAGAAGATGAACATTTTTCCAGCAATTTTTGGGCAACTACATATTGCACTTTGAATTTGAATTGGATTCAAAGAAGAATTTGAAATGAGACATTAATCCAATATGATTAAGCTTTGTAAATCAAGATGACTTGGCACTGATCCTAAGGGATTACTGTAGTGTTATGCTAGGGATGTTACAAAAATGGTCTCTTATGATAAGCAAAGCGTTCTTGAGGGTACACGGGAATTTCATCTAGTCACTTTCATCATGTTGGTTTGATTTGTGTTCGCTACTTTGATAATTTGATATGTGGGTGGATCGGTGCTTAGGTGTTGTTCTTACTTGAACAAACCTCCTACTTATGACTAACCCCCTCACAAGCATCCGCAACTACGAGAAAAGTATTAAGAATAAATCTAACCATAGCATTAAACTTTTGGATCCAAATCAGTCCCTTACGGAATAGCGCATAAACTAGGGTTTAAGCTTCTGTCACTCTCGCAACCCATCATCTAATAACTACTCCACAATGCATTCCCTTAGGCCCAAATATGGTGAAGTGTCATGTAGTCGACGTTCACATGACACCACTAAGGGAATCACAACATACATATCATCAAAATATCGAACACATATCAAGTTCACATGATTACTTGCAACATGATTTCTCCCATGACCTCAAGAACAAAAGTAACTACTCCCAAATGATATTCATGCTCAAGATAAGAGGGGTATTAAATATCATAATGGATATGAACATATAATCTTCCACCAAATAAACCATATAGTAATCAACTACAAGATGTAATCAACACTACTAGTCACCCACGGGTACCAATCTATAGTTCTGGTACAAAGATTGAACACAAGAGATGAACTAGGGTTTGAGAGGAGATGGTGCTGTTGAAGATGTTGATGGAGATTGCCCTCGCCAAGATGGGAGAGTTATTGGTGATGATGATGACGATGATTTCCCCCTCCGGGAGGGAAGTTGCCCCGGCGGAATCGCTCCACCGGAGGGCAAAAGTGCTCCTGCCCAAGTTCAGCCTCGAGACGGCAACGCTTCGTCCTGAAAGTCCTCTCCTTATTTTTTCTAGGTCAAAATGATTTATATACTAGAAGAGGGGCACCGAAGGTGGGCCGAGGAGGGCACAACCCACCTGGTGGGCCCCCTCTGGTAGTTATTTGCTCCAATAATTCTTATTTATTCCATAAAAATTCCTCGTGAAGTTTCAGCTCATTTGGAGTTGTGCAGAATAGGTAGCCTGATGTAGCTTTTTCAGGTCCAGATTTCCAGCTGCCGGAATTCTCCCTCTTTGTGTGAACCTTGCATATTATGAGAGAAAAGGCATTAGAATTACTCCAAAAAGCATTATTATGCATTAAAACATCATAAATAACAGTAGGAAAACATGATGCAAAATGGACGTATCAATGGGATGCCAACCGGGGCATCCCCAAGCTTAGATGCTTGAGTATCCTTGAAATATTTACTTGAGGTGCCTTGGGCATCCCCAAGCTTGAACTCTTGCCTCTCCTTATTCTTCTCATATCGAGAACTCCTCCATCTTCGAACACTTCATCCACACAAAACTTAACAAAAAAAAACTCATGAGATTCGTTAGTATAATAAAGCAAATCACTACCTTTAGGTACTTTTGTAAACTCATTCCAATTTCATATTAGCATTATATCTACTGTATTCCAACTTCACCATGGTTCATACCCCCCGATACTACCCATAGATTCATCAAAATAAGCGAACAACACATAGAAAACAGAATCTGTCAAAAACAGGACAGTCTGTAGCAATCTGGAAGCTTCGTATACTTCTGTAACTCCAAAAATTCTAAAAAACTAGGAAAGCCTAAACAATTTTCATAGAAGTACTGTGTAAAAATTTCAGAAACTCCAGTAAAAAAATTAAATTCACGCACTACAGCCAAAGTTTCTGTTTTTGCACCGCACATAGCAAACAAGCAATCTAATCATCCTGAAGCCAAAACTTGGCACATTATTTTTATAATACAATGGATATATGCAAGGGGATAATTATTTTTGATAAACTTCCATGAAAAATTCTACATTGTTTCCATGAGCATGAACACAAGTGTTCAAGGTCGACCCTCACTTCTCCAATGCATAACCTTCCAATCAGTTCTCTTTTTGAAAAAGTTTTTAGGCGTAAGAGGCAAGTAATTTTTTTTGTATTTTGCATTCTTTAATTTTTGTTTGTTTGTTTCACCCACAACTAAAGAAAACAAAAACAAAAGGGAAAACGAAATCTACTTAGTGAAGAAAGCAAACAAGCATACACGAGAATATCAACCCCACGCTATTGCTCCCCAGCAACGGCGCCAGAAAAGAGCTTGATAATCCCCAAGTGCGAGGAATCATCGTAGCAATTTCCAAAGGTGGAAGTGATAAGTATGGAGTGTCGAACCCACAAGGAGCTAAAGGTAAGATCAATATTCTCTTAAGTCCTATCTGCCACCGATACAACTCTACGTACACCGAGCGTTTGCTTTCATCTAGAAACGAGAAATAAATCTACGTTGTGTTTATAAAGAGGATAGCTTTGCATGATATCGGAGAACTAAAATATAAAAATAGGTGCTATTAACATAAAGTTAGAATATATTACTATATATTATAAATAGCAAGTGTGGAATAATGATGGATCGGTGTGCGAAATTGTCCTAGGCAATTGTTAACAAGATCAGTAATCATTATTGCAATTTTATATGAGGGAGAGGCATAAGCTAACATACTTTCTCTACTTGGATCATATGCACTTATGATTGGAACTCTAGCAAGCATCCGCAACTACTAAAGATCATTAAGGTAAAACCCAACCATAGCATTAAAGTATCAAGTCCCCTTTAGCCCATACGCAACAACCCCCTTACTCGGGTTTAAGCTTCTGTCACTCTAGCAACCCACTATAAGCGAATCATGAATGTATTACAACACCCTACAGCGGGAATCCTTCACGTGTGTGTGGCACGGAAGGCACCATAGGACAGCACCAAAATAAAACATACAACTCAAACCAATCTAGATCATCAATCAACCCAAAAGACAAAAGAAATCTACTCAAAACATCATATGATGGCAACACATCATTGGATCATAATATGTGGCATAAAGCACCATGTTCAAGTAGGGGATTACAGCGGGGTGCGGGAGAGTGGACCGATTAAAAGAGATGAGGAAGGTGATGAAGATGGTGATGTTGATGAAGACGATCACCGCGGCGATGGTTCCCCCGGTGGCACTCCGGCGCCATCGAGAGAGAGAGGGGGAGAGAGTCTCCCCCTTGTGCTTCCTCCTCCATGGCCTCCCCCCTAGATGGGGAGAGGTTCTCCCTCTGGTCCTTGGCCTCCATGGTGATGATGGCCCCCTCCAGCTTCCTCCTCCATGGCCTCCGGTGATGATGGCCCCCTCCGGCAGGGTGCCGGAGAGGGCCTAGATTGATTTTTCGTGGCTACAGAGGCTTGCGGCGATGGAACTTCTGATCTAGGGTTCTTTCTGGGGTTACGGGATTTATAAGAATTTTTGGCGTCGGTCTCACGTCAGGGGGGTTCCCGAGGAGTCCACAAGCCAGGGGGCGCGCCCTAGGGGGGGTCTGGGCTTGTGGCCTCCTCGGCCACTCCCTGGCCTAGCTCCGGTGCTCCTGGGGTCTCTTTTGGTCCATAAAAAATCATCGTAAATTTTCAGCCCATTCCGAGAACTTTTATTTCTGCACAAAAAACGACACCATGGTAGTTCTGCTGAAAACAGCGTCCGTCCGGGTTAGTTCTAATCAAATCATACCAAAACCATATATATTTTTTTCTAAACATGGCATGAATACTTCATAAATTATAGATACGTCGGAGACGTATCATCCTCCGGCTTCCAGGGTAGGGGCTCACCATCAAAAGAAGATGCACGAGTCTCCTGAGTCCTACAACTGGCATCTAAACTCATACCTTTAAATCTTGCTTCATACTAAAAAACTTGGGTTTGAAGATCATAGATTTAGCTTTGCAAAAAATTGATTTGCTCGTTGAAGGTGAAGACGATGTCCTTCATGGACCGGCAATCCACCATGTGGTCACGGGTGAATTCCGTGATCATGGAGTGATTGGCACTAAGTCCACGCTCCACCATCCCTTGGCACTTGAAGATGTCTTGTTCCACCGCCTCGAGCCTGGCCTCCATGCTCCCCGTCCTCTTGGGCCCCTGAACATCCCGGATGTGGAGCACCCCCTCACGCATCTCAATGGCTTGAGGTTGCTGCATCGCCTCCGGCAAATACGGGTTGATGACCTTCTCAAAGAACTTGTCCTTGGAGGAGCTTGGTGGAGCCATGGTGATCTAGATCTGACAGGAAAACAGCACGAAACAAGAACAGAGGATTTTTCTGCGATGTGGTGGTCAGATCATCCGGCGGTATATATAGAGATTTTTATCTTGGGAAACAAGAATATGGAAGGAAAACAGAGTCGAGAAGGTGCCCGAGGAGGGCACAACCCACCAGGGCACGCCAGGGAGGGCAGGCGTGCCCTGGTGTATCGTGCTCACCTCGGTTGCCTTCCTGTTTATTTCTTATTTTCCTAATTTTTGTAATATTCCAAAACTGTCAGAAAATATTTTTGCGATTTTTTGGAGTCCGTTTACTTACCGTACCATGTACCTCCTCTTTTTCAGGATTCTGGAGTGTTCTGGAAGGTTTCTTTTATGTGTTCCTCCAGCGTCATGGTTTGAATAATATTGCTTTCAACATTAATAGGCGTACCTGAGATATAGTGTTTAATTCTTTGTCCACTGACCACCTTCGGGTTAGTACCTTTGGCATTATTAATCTTGATGGCTCCAGAGCGATACACCTCTTCGATAATATATGGTCCTTCCCATTTGGAGAGAAGTTTTCCTGCAAAGAATCTAAAATGAGAGTTGTATAAAAGAACATATTCTCCAACTTTGAATTCCCGCTTTTGGATTCTTTTATCATGCCATCTTTTAACTTTTTCTTTGAATAATTTGGCATTTTCATAAGCTTGGGTTCTCCATTCATCTAGTGAGCTAATATCAGATAACCTCTTTTCACCGGCAAGTTTGAAGTCATAATTAAGTTCTTTAATTACCCAATATGCTTTCTGTTCTAACTCAAGAGGCAAATGACAAGCTTTTCCATAAACCATTTTGTATGGAGACATACCCATAGGATTTTTATAAGCTGTTCTATAGGCCCAAAGTGCATCATCCAATTTCTTAGACCAATTCTTTCGGGGCCTATTGACAGTCTTTTGTAATATTAATTTTATTTCTCTATTGCCAAGTTCTACTTGACCACTAGATTGAGGATGATAGGGTGATGCAATTCTATGGTTAACATCATGTTTAGCAAGCATTTTACGGAAAGCACCATGAATAAAGTGTGAACCACCACCAGTCATTAAATAACTAGGGACTCCAAACCTTGGAAAAATAACTTCTTTAAGCATTTTAATAGAAGTGTTATGATCAGCACTACTAGTTGGAATAGCTTCTACCCACTTAGTAACATAATCAACAGCAACCAAAATATGAGTATACCCATTAGAGGAAGGAAAAGGTCCCATATAATCAAAACCCCAAACATCAAATGGTTCAACAACAAGTGAATAATTCATAGGCATTTCCCGACGCTTACCGATATTACCAATTCTTTGACATTCATCACAAGACAAGACAAACTTACGGGCATCCTTGAAGAGAGTAGGCCAATAAAAACCAGATTGCAATATCTTGTGAGCAGTTCTATCTCCTGCATGATGTCCTCCATAGGCTTTGGAGTGACATTTCCGTAGGATTTGTCCCTGTTCATGCTCAGGTACACAACGTCTAATAATACCATCTACTCCTTCTTTATAAAGATGTGGGTCATCCCAAAAGTAATGTCTTAAATCATAGAAGATTTTTTTCTTTTGTTGGTATGTTGAACTAGGTGGTATATATTTAGCAACAATGTAATTAGCATAATCAGCATACCAAGGGGTGTTATGAGAAACTTTTATTGCAGCTAGTTGTTGACCAGGAAAACTATCATCAATAGGTAGTGGGTCATGATACGTCTCCAACGTATCTACAATTTTTGATTGTTCCATGCTATTATATTATCTGTTTTGGATGTTTTATATGCATTAATATGCTATTTTATATTATTTTTGGGACTAACTTATTAACCTAGAGCCCAGTGCCAGTTTATGTTTCTTCCTTGGTTTTGAGTTTTACAAAAAAGGAATACCAAACGGAGTCCAAACGGAATAAAACTTTCGCGATGATTTTTCTTGGACCAGAAGACACACGTAGGACTTGGAGAGGAAGGCAGAAAGTCCCGAGGGCTCCACAATCCCTCAGGGCGCGCCCTAGGGGGGCGCCCCTGGCTTGTGGGCCCCACGGGAGTCCTCCAACCCTAATCTTTGGCCTATAAATTCAGAAATATTCCCAAACGACTAGAAGCGTCCACCAAAACACTTTTCCGCCGTCGTAACCTTCTGTTCCCGTGAGATCCCATCTTGGGGCCTTTTCTGGCATCCTGCCGGAGGGGGATTCGATCACGGAGGGCTTCTACATCAACTCTATTGCCCTTCCGATGAAGCGTGAGTAGTTTACCATAGACCTACGGGTCCATAGCTAGTAGCTAGATGGCTCCTCTCTCTTTTGATCCTCAATACCATGTTCTCCTCATTGTTCTTGGAGATCTATCCAATGTAATATTCTTTTGCGATGTGTTTGTCGAGATCCGATGAATTGTGGATTTATGATCAGTTTATCTATGAATATTATTTGAATCTTCTCTGAATTCTTATATGCATGAGTTGATATCTTTGTATTTCTCTTCGAATTATCGGTTTGGTTTGGCCAACTAGATTGGTTCTTCTTGCAATGGGAGAGGTGCTTAGTTTTGGGTTCAATCTTGCGGTGTCCTCACCCAGTGACAAAGTAGGGGTAGCGAGGCACGCATTGTATTGTTGCCATCAAGGGTAAAAAGATGGGGTTTTCGTAATATTGCTTGAGTTTATCCCTCTACATCATGTCATCTTACTTAAGGCGTTACTCCGTTCTTATGAACTTAATACTCTAGATGCATGCTGGATAGCGGTCGATGTGTGGAGTAATAGTAGTAGATGCAGAATCGTTTCGGTCTACTTGACACAGACGTGATGCCTATATTCATAATCATTGCCTTGGATATCATCATAACTTTGCGCTTTTATATCAATTGCTCGACAGTAATTTGTTCACCCACCATATTATTTGCTTTCAAGAGAGAAGCCTCTAGTGAAACCTATGGCCCCGGGTCTATTTTCCATCATATATTTTCAGATCTATAAACCAAAAAACCCAGAAATACCATGCTGCAATTTATTTATTTTTACTTTGTTTTACGTTTTAGTAAGCTTTTATATCTATCTCTATCAGCTATCACCTTTGCAAGTGACCGTGAAGGGATTGACAACCCCTTTATCGCGTTGGTTGCAAGTGTTTGATTGTTTGTGCAGGTGCATAGATTGGAGACTTGCGTGTATCTCCTACTGGATTGATACCTTGGTTCTTAACTGAGGGAAATACTTATCTCTACTTTGCTGCATCACCCTTTCCTCTTCAAGGGAAAAACAAACGCAAGCTCAAGAAGTAGCAGGAAGAATTTCTGGCGCCGTTGCCGGGGAGATCTACATCAAACCTACCAAGCACCCACCATAAACTCTCATCTCTTGCATTACATTATTTGCAATTTGCCTCTCGTTTTCCTCTCCCCCACTTCTAAAATGATTTTTAGAAAAACACAAAAAGATTTGCCTTTTTATTCGCCCTTCTTCCATTCGTCTTTTTGTTTGCTTTTCGTTTGCTTGTGTGCTAGATTGCTTGCTTTGTCACGATGTCTCAAGAAAATACCAAGTTGTGTGACTTTTCCAATACTAATAATAATGATTTTATTAGTACTCTGATTGCTCCCGCCACTAGTGCGAAATCTTATGAAATTAATGCCGCTTTGCTGAATCTTGTTATGAAAGATCAATTTTCTGGCCTTCCTAGTGAAGATGCCGCATCCCATCTAAATACTTTCATTGAGTTGTGTGATATGCAAAAGAAGAAAGATGTGGATAATGATATTGTTAAATTGAAGCTATTTCCGTTCTCACTACGAGATCATGCTAAAACTTGGTTTTCATCTTTGCCTAAAAATAGTATTGATTCATTGAATAAGTGTAAAGATGCTTTTATTTCCGAGTATTTTCCTCCCGCTAAGATCATCTCCCTTAGGAACGATATAATGAATTTTAAGCAACTTGATCATGAACAAGTTGCACAATCTTGGGAGAGGATGAAATTGATGATAAGAAATTGCCCTACTCATGGTTTAAGTTTATGGATGATCATACAATTTTTTTATGCCGGATTGAATTTTGCTTCTAGAAATCTTTTAGATTCGACCGCGGGAGGTACTTTTATGGAAATCACATTAGGAGAAGCTACTAAACTCCTAGATAATATTATGGCAAATTACTCTCAATGGCATACCGAAAGATCTTCCATTAGTAAAAAAGTGCATGCGATTGAAGAAATTAATACTTTGAGTGGAAAGATGGATGAACTTATGAATTATTTGCTAGTAAGAGTGCTCCTATTGATCATAATGATATGCCTTTGTCTATTTTTATTGAGAACAATAATGAATTTATGGATGTGAATTTTGTTGGTAGGAACAATTTTGGTAATAACGCATATAGAGGAAATTTTAACCCTAGGCCATTTCCTAGTAATTCCTCTAATAATTATGGTAATTCCTACAACAATTCTTATGGAAATTATAATAAGATGCCCACTTATGTTGAGAACAATATTAAATAATTTATTAATTCGCAAAAAGTTTTCAATGCTATGGTTGAAGAAAAATTGCTCAAGATTGATGATTTGGCTAGGAATGTTGATAGAATTTCTGTTGAGATTGAGTCTTTTTAAATTAGATCTGTGCCACCCAAGCATGATATTAATGAATCTCTTAAAGCTATTAAAATTTCTATTGATGAGCACAAAGAAAGAACCGCTAGGATGCGTGCTAAGCGAGATTGGTTTGTAAAAGCGTGTTCTTCAATTTCTTGTGATAATAATGATGAAGATCTTAAAGTGATTGGTGTGACTCCTATTAAATATTTATTTTATAATATAAATCTTGATAAATATGGGACTGGAGATGAGTCAACTTTAGCTAGAAGGCGTCCCAATGATTCGGAGTTTATAGATCTTAATGCAAAAATTGATAAAAGTGGGATTGGAGAGGTCAAAAATTTAAGTAGCGATGAACCCACTCTTTTGGATTTCAAGGATTTTAATTATGATAATTATTCTTTGATATATTGTATTTCCTTGTTGCAATCCATGTTGAATTCTCCTCATGCTTATAATCAAATAAAGCTTTTACTAAACATATCGTTGATGCTATGATGAAATCTTTTGAAGAAAAACTTGAGTTGGAAGTTTCAATCCCTAGAAAGCTTTATGATGAGTGGGAACCTACTATTAAGATTAAAATTAAAGATTATGAGTGCCATGCTTTGTGTGATTTGGGTGCTAGTGTTTCCACGATTCCAAAAACTTTATGTGATGTGCTAGGTTTCCGTGAATTTGATGATTATTCTTTAAATTTGCATCTCGCGGATTCCATTATTAAGAAACCTATGGAAAGAATTAATGATGTTCTTATTGTTGCAAATAGGAATTATGTGCCCGTCGATTTCATTGTGCTTGATATAGATTGCAATCCTACATGTCCTATTATTCTTGGTAGACCTTTCCTTAGAACGATTAGTGCAATTATTGATATGAAAGAAGGAAACATTAGATTTCAATTTCCATTAAGGAAGGGCATGGAACAATTTCCAAGATATAAAATTAAGTTGCCATATGAATCTATTATGAGGGCTACTTATGGATTGCATACCAAAGATGACAATACCTAGATCTATGTTTTATGCCTAGCTAGGGGCGTTAAACAATAGCGCTTGTTGGGAGGCAACCCAATTTTATTTTTATGTTTTATGTTTTTGGTTCTATTTTTCAATAAATACACATTATTACCTCTGTAGTAATTGTGTTTTGGTGTTTTAATTAGTGTTTGAGCCAAGTAAAACCTTTGGGATGGCTTACGGTGATAGTTGATTTGATCTTGCTGAAAAACAAAAACTTTTGTGCTCAGTAAAACACTTTTAAAAAATCACAGAAGCATGATTTTGATCTGAATGTTTTACAAAAGATTTATATAAAAATTTCCCAGGTTGTCCTAATTTTTCAGATTTTTTTGAGTTACATAAGTATACGAAGTTTTCAGATTGCTACAGACTGTTCTGTTTTTGACAGATTCTATTTTCTATGTGTTGCTTGCTTATTTTAATGAATCTATGGGTAGTATCGGGGGGTATGAACCATGGAGAAGTTGGAATATAGTAGATATTACACACATATAAATAAAGAATGAGTTCATAACAGTACCAAAAAGTGGTGATTTATTTTCTTATACTAACGGATCTCATGAGTTTTCTGTTGAGTTTTGTGTTGTGAAGTTTTCAAGTTTTGGGTAAAGATTTGATGGACTATGGAATAAGGAGTGGCAAGAGCCTAAGCTTGGGGATGCCCAAGGCACCCCAAGGTAATATTCAAGGACAACCAAGCATCTAAGCTTGGGGATGCCCCGGATGGCATCCACTCTTTTGTCTTTGTCTATCGGTAAATTTACTTGAGGCTATATTTTTATTCACCACATGATATGTGTTTTGCTTGGAGCGTCTTGTATGATATGAGTCTTTGCTTTTAAGTTTGCTACAATAATACTTGATGTACACACCTTTTGAGAGGGACACGCATGAATCGTGAATTTATTAGAATACTCTATGTGCTTCACTTATATCTTTTGAGCTAGGCAATTTGCTCTAGTGCTTCACTTATATCTTTTTAGAGCACGGTGGTGGCTTTATTTTATAGAAATTGTTGAACTCTCATGATTCACTTATATTATTTTTAGAGTCTCTCTAAACAGCATGGTAATTTGCTTAGGTTATGAATTTAGTCCTAATATGATGGGCATCCAAGAGGAATATAATAAAAACTTTCATATAAAGAGCATTGAATACTATGAGAAGTTTGATTCCTTATGATTGTTTTGAGATATAAAGATGGTGATATTAGAGTCATTCTAGTGAGTAATTGTGGATTGGTAGAAATACTTGTGTTAAAGTTTGCGATTCCCGTAGCATGCACGTATGGTGAACCGTTATGTGATGAAGTCAGAGCATGATTTATTTATTGATTTTCTACCTTATGAGTGGCGGTCTGGGATGAGCGATGGTCTTTTCCTACCAATCTACCCCCTAGGAGCATGCGTTTAGCACTTTGTTTCGATAACTAATAGACTTTTGCAATAAGTATGTGAGTTCTTTATGACTAATGTCGAGTCCATGGATTATACGCACTCTCACCCTTCCACCATAGCTAGCCTCTCTAGTACCGCACAACTTTCACCGGTGCATTACATCCACCATATACCTCCCTCAAAACAGCCACCATACCTACCTATTATGGCATTTCCATAGCCAGTCCGAGATATATTGCCATGCAACTTCCACCGTTCCGTTTATTATGACACGCTTCATCATTGTCATATTGCTTTGCATGATCATAAGATAGCTAGCACGATGTTTTCATGGCTTGTCGGTTTTTTGATGTCATTTGCTACACTAGATCATTTCACATCCCGGTACACCGCCGGAGGCATTCATATAGAGTCATATTTTTGTTCTAGAATCGAGTTGTAATTCTTGAGTTGTAAGTAAATAAAAGTGTGATGATCATCATTATTAGAGCATTGTCCCATGTGAGGAAAGGATAATGGAAGCTATGATTCCCTCACAAGTTGGGATGAGTCTTCGGACTTTACAAAAAATAAAAGAGGCCAAAGAAGCCCAAACAAAAAAATGAGAGAAAAGAGAGAAGGGGCAATGCTACTATCCTTTTACCACACTTGTGCTTCAAAGTAGCACCATGATCTTCATGATAAAGAGTCTCCTATGTTGTCACTTTCATATACTAGTGGGAATTTTTCATTATAGAACTTGGCTTGTATACTCCAATGATGGGCTTCCTCAAATTGCCCTAGGTCTTCGTGAGCAAGCGAGTTGGATGCACACCCACTTAGTTTCCTTTTGAGCTTTCATAAACTTATAGCTCTAGTGCATCCGTTGCATGGCAATCCCTACTCATTCACATTGATATCTATTGATGGGCATCTCCATAGCCCGTTAATACGCCTAGTTGATGTGAGACTATCTCCTTCTTTTTGTCTTCTCTACAACCACCATATTCTATCCCACCTATAGTGCTATATCCATGGCCCACGCTCATGTATTGCGTGAAAGTTGAAAAAGTTTGAGAACATAAAAAGTATGAAACAATTTCTTGGCTTGTCATCGGGGTTGTGCTTGATTTAATACTTTGTGTGATGAAGATGGAGCATAGCCAGACTATATGATTTTGTAGGGATAACTTTCTTTGGCCGTGTTATTTTGAGAAGACACGATTGCTTTATTAGTATGCTTGAAGTATTATTGTTTTTATGTCAATATTAAAATTTTGTTTTGAATCTTATGGATCTGAATATTCATGCCACAATAAATAAAATTACATGGATAAATATGTTAGGTAGCATTCCACATCAAAAATTCTGTTTTTATCATTTACCTACTCGAGGACGAGTAGGAATTAAGCTTGGGGATGCTTGATACGTCTCCAACGTATCTATAATTTTTGATTGTTCCATGCTATTATATTATCTGTTTTGGATGTTTTATATGCATTAATATGCTATTTTATATTATTTTTAGGACTAACTTATTAACCTAGAGCCCAGTGCAATTTCTGTTTTTTCCTTGTTTTTGAGTTTTACAGAAAAGGAATACCAAACGGAGTCCAAACGGAATAAAACTTTCGCGATGATTTTTCTTGGACCAGAAGATACACGTAGGACTTGGAGAGGAAGGCAGAAGAGTCCCGAGGGCTCCACAAGCCCTCAGGGCGCACCCTAGGGGGGCGCGCCCCCTGGCCTGTGGGCCCCACGGGAGTCCTCCAACCCTAATCTTTGGCCTATAAATTCAGAAATATTCCCAAACGACCAGAAGCGTCCACTAAAATAGTTTTCCACTGCTGTAACCTTCTGTTCCCGTGAGATCCCATCTTGGGGCCTTTTCCGGCATCCTGCCGGAGGGGGATTCAATCATGGAGGGCTTCTACATCAACTCTATTGCCCTTCCGATGAAGCGTGAGTAGTTTACCACAGACCTACGGGTCCATAGCTAGTAGCTAGATGGCTTCTTCTCTCTCTTTGATCCTCAATACCATGTTCTCCTCATTGTTCTTGGAGATCTATCCGATGTAATATTCTTTTGCGGTGTGTTTGTCGAGATCGGATGAATTGTGGATTTATGATCAGTTTATCTATGAATATTATTTGAATCTTCTCTAAATTCTTATATGCATGATTTGATATCTTTGTATTTCTCTTCGAATTATCGGTTTGGTTTGGCCAACTAGATTGGTTCTTCTTGCAATGGGAGAGATGCTTAGTTTTGGGTTCAATCTTGCGGTGTCCTCACCCAGTGACAAAGTAGGGGTAGCGAGGCAAGTATTGTATTGTTGCCATCAAGCGTAAAAAGATGGGGTTTTCATCATATTGCTTGAGTTTATCCCTCTACATCATGTCATCTTACTTAAGGCGTTACTCTGTTCTTATGAACTTAATACTCTAGATGCATGCTGGATCGATGTGTGGAGTAATAGTTGTAGATGCAGAATTGTTTCGGTCTACTTGACACGGACGTGATGCCTATATTCATAATCATTGCCTTGGATATCGTCATAACTTCGCTTTTATATCAATTACTCGACCGTAATTTGTTCACCCACCGTATTATTTGCTTTCAAGAGAGAAGCCTCTAGTGAAACCTATGGCCCCCGGGTCTATTTTCCATCATATATTTTCAGATCTATAAACCAAAAAACCCAAAAATACCTTGCTGCAATTTATTTATTTTTACTTTGTTTTATGTTTTAGTAAGCTTTTACATCTATCTCTATCAGATCTCACCTTTGCAAGTGACCGTGAAGGGATTGACAACCCCTTTATTGCGGTGGGTGCAAGTGTTTGATTGTTTGTGCAGGTGCATAGATTGGAGACTTGCGTGTATCTCCTACTGGATTGATACCTTGGTTCTTAACTGAGGGAAATACTTATCCCTACTTTGCTGCATCACCGTTTCCTCTTCAAGGGAAAAACCAACGCAACCTCAAGAAGTAGCAGGTCATCAAGAATATTTTCTAACCTAGACAAGTTATCAGCTATGGGGTTCTCAGCTCCTTTCCTATCAGTGATATGTAAATCAAATTCTTGTAACAAAAGAACCCACCTAATGAGTCTAGGTTTAGCATCTTTCTTTTCCATAAGATATTTTATAACAGCATGATCAGTGTGAACAATTACTTTGGAATCAACAATGTAAGATCTGAATTTATCACAAGCAAACACAACTGCTAAAAATTCCTTTTCAGTGGAGAGTTTTACTAGCATAATGGATAACATTTAGTTTCTTATCAACTCTTTGTCCTAGAACAGCACCAACAGCATAATCACTAGCAACACACATGATTTAAAAAGGCAAGTTCCAATCAGGTGGTTGAACAATAGGTGCAGAAGTTAAGGCTTTCTTAAGTGTTTCAAAGGCTTCTACACAATCATCATCAAAAACAAATGGAACATCCTTTTGTAAAAGATTAGTAAGAGGCCTAGAAATTTTAGAGAAGTCTTTAATAAACCTCCTATAGAAATCAGCATGACCGAGGAAACTACGAATACCTTTGATATCTTTAGGACATGGCATTTTCTCAGTTGCCTCAACTTTAGCTTTATCCACCTCAATACCCCGTTCAGAAATTTTATGCCCCAAGACAATAGATTCATTAACCATAAAGTGGCACTTCTCCTAATTCAAGACAAGATTAGTTTGCTCACATCTCTGCAAAACTCGATCAAGGTTGCTTAAGCAATCATCAAAAGAAGTTCGGTAAACGGAAAAATCATCCATGAAAACCTCAACAATCTTTTCACAAAAATCAGAGAATATAGTAGTCATACATCTTTGAAAGGTAGCGGGTGCATTGCATAAACCAAAAGGCATACGTCTATAAGCATAGGTTCCAAAGGGAGAAGTAAAGGTGGTTTTCTCTTAATCAGGTTGTGCAACAGGTATTTGAGAGAAACCAGAATATCCATCAAGAAAACAAAAGTGAGTGTGCTTAGATAATCTTTCTAGCATTTGATCAATAAAAGGCAAAGGGTAATGATTTTTCCTAGTAGCTTTATTCAATTTTCTAAAATCAATTACCATTCTGTAGCCAGTAAGAATTCTTTGTGGAATAAGTTCATTTTTATCATTAGGAACAACAGTAATACCTCCCTTCTTATCGACACAATGAACAGGACTTACCTATCTACTATCAGCTATGGGATAGATTATACCTACTTCCAGAAGCTTTAGTATTTCAGTTCTTACCACTTCTTTCATTTTAGGATTCAATCATCGTTGGTGATCAACAACGGGTTTAGCATCAGGCTCCATATTAATCTTGTGCTGACATAGAGTTGGACTAATGCCCTTAAGATCATCAAGAGTATATCCAATAGCAGCTCGGTGCTTCCTCATTTTTAATAATCTTTCTTCTTCATGTTCTGAAAGGTTAGCACTATTAATAACAGGATATATCTTTTTCTCATCAAGATAAGCAAAAGTGTCAGGCAATTGTTTTAATTCAAACACAGGGTCACCTTTAGGTGGAGGAGGACCTCCTAGAGTTTCAATAGGCAAATTGTGTTTTAGGATAGGTTGTTGTTCAAAAAATATTTTATCTATTTCATTTCTTTCACGCAAGTGCATATCATTTTCATGGTCGAGCAAATATTGTTCTACTGGATTAGTAGGAGGCACGACAATAGAAGGAAGACCAATTATTTCATCCTTACTAGGTAGTTCTTCATTACGAGGTTGTCTACGAAACTTGGAGAAATTAAACTCATGAGACTCATCACCAAAGCTGACACTGACAGTTTGTTTTTCACAATCTATCTTAGCGTTGACAGTGTTCAAGAAAGGTCTACCAAAAAATAATGGGACAAAAGTCATCTTGTGGGGAACCAAGAACTAGAAAATCAGTAGGGTATTTTATTTTCCCACACAAGACTTCAACATCTCTAACAATCCCAAGTGGTGTGATGGTGTCTCTGTTTGCAAGTTTAATAGTAACATCAATGTCTTCTATTTCAGCGGGTGCTATGTCATTCATAATTTCTTGGTATAGAGTAAAAGGAATAGCACTCACACTAGCACCCAAGTCACATAAACCATGATAACAGTGATCTCCTATTTTAACTGAGACAACAGGCATGCCAACTACGGGTCTATGTTTATCTTTTTCACCAGGTTTGGCAATTATAGCAGCTTCATGATATGTCTCCAACGTATCTATAATTTTTGGTTGTTCCATGATGTTACATTATCATTCTTGGATGTTTTACAATCATTTTATAGCAACTTTATATCATTTTTTGGGACTAACCTATTGACATAGTGCCCAGTGCTAGTTGCTGTTTTTTTGCTTGTTTACTTCGCAGAAAATCAATACCAAACGGAGTCCAAACGTAGTGAAACTTTTTGGTGATTTTTTCTGGACCAGAAGACACAAGTTGGGCCAAGGAAGTACCAGAGGGGGGCTCCGAGGGGAGCACAACCCACTTGGGCGCGCCTGGGGGCCCAGGCACGCCCTGGTGGGTTGTGCCCACCTCGGCCGCCTCCCGCACCGCCTCTTTGCTCTATAAAAACCCCGAAAATCCAAAAACCCTAGGGGAGTCGACAAAACACAATTCCAGCCGCCACAAGTTCCAGAAACCACAGATCCAATCTAGACACCATCACGGAGGGGTTCATCATCCTCATTGGTGCCTCTCCGATGATGCGTGAGTAGTTCATTGCAGACCTTCAGGTCCGTAGTTAGTAGCTAGATGGATTCCTCTCTCTCTTTTGATTCTTGGAGATCTATTTGATGTAACTCTTTTTGCAGTGTGTTTGTTGGGATCCGATGAACTTTGAGTTTATGATCAGATCTATATTTTTATCCATGAAAGTTATTTGAGTTTCTTTGATCTCTTATATGCATGATTACTTAGAGCCTCATATTTCTTATTCGAATCTTTGGTTTAGTTAGGCCGACTAGATCGATTTTTCTTGCCATGGGAAGAGGTGCTTTGTGATGGGTTCGATCTTACGGCGCTCAATCCCAGTGACAAAAGGGGAAATGACACGTATGTATCGTTGCTATTAAGCATAACAAGATGGGGTCTATTCCTACATGAATAGATCTTGTCTACATCATGCCATCATTCTTATTACATTACTCCGTTTCTCCATGAACTTAATACACTAGATGCATGCTGGATAGCGGTCGATGTGTGGAGTAATAGTAGTAGATGCAGGCAGGAGTCGGTCTACTAATCTTGGATGTGATGCCTATATAATGATCATTGCCTGGATATCGTCATAATTATTGGAAGTTCTATCAATTGCCCAACAATAATTTATTTACCCACCGTATGCTATTTTTCTCGAGAGAAGCCACTAGTGAAATCTATGGCCCCCGGGTCTATTCTTTATCATATTTGCCTTTGAGATCTATTTTTATTCACTTTTATTTTTAGATCTATTAATCTAAAAACCCAAAAATACCTTGCTGCACTTTTTTGTTATTTATTTTCTTTCGCGTTTCCGCGAGATCTATTTATCCAATGTACTACAATTTTATCTATCTTTTTACCCGGGAGGGATTGACAACCCCTCTTACACGTCGGATTGCAAGTATTTGTTCTTTGTGTGCAGGTACCGTTTACATAGTGTTGCGAAATACCTACCTTAGCTGTGCTGCATCATCCATTCCTCTTTGGGGAAATACCGACGTAGTTCAAGCAGCATCAAAAGGACCGTTGCCGGGGAGACGTCATCAACACCTTCAGGTTCCTAATCACAAATCTCATCTCCTTGCAATTTACATTATTTGCCATTTGCCTCTCGTTTTCATCTCCCTCACTTCACAAAAATATGCCGTTTTATTCGCCCTCTTTTTCGTTTTCTTTTTCTTGTCAGATCTGTTTTTGAGTGTAATCTTGTTTGCGTAGTCACGATGACTCAAGAGAACACCAAGTTGTGTGATTTCTCTAATACCAACAACAATGATTTTATTAGCACTCCGATTGCTCCTCCCACCACTAGTGCGGAATCTTGTGATATTAATGCCGGTTTGTTGAATCTTGTTATGAAAGATCAATTTTCCGGTACTCCTAATGAGGATGCCGCGTCCCATCTTAACACATTCGTAGAATTATGCGATATGCAAAAGAAAAAAGATGTGGACAATGATATTGTGAAGTTGAAATTATTCCCGTTTTCTTTGCGAGATCGTGCAAAAATTTGGTTTTCTTCTTTGCCTCACAATAGTATCAATTCTTGGGATAAGTGCAAAGATGCTTTCATTACTAAGTATTTTCCGCCCGTGAAAATTATTTCCCTTAGGACACAAATCATGAATTTTAAGCAACTTGAGCATGAACATGTTGCGCAATCTTGGGAAAGAATGAAATTGATGCTAAGAAATTGTCCTGCTCATGGTTTAAATCTTTGGATGATCATACAAAAATTTTATGCGGGATTGAATTTTGTTTCTAGAAATCTTTTAGATTCCGCTGCGGGTGATACTTTTATGGAAATTACTTTGGGTGAAGCTACTAAATTGCTTGATAATATTATGGCAAATTATTCACAATGGCATACCGAAAGAGCTCCTACTAGTAAAAAGGTTAATTCGGTTGAGGAAATAAATTCTTTGAGTGAAAAAGTTGATGCTCTTATGAAATTGGTTGCTAATAAAAGTGCTCCTATTGATCTTAATGATGTGCCTTTGTCTACTTTGATTGAGCAAAATAGTGATGCCGTAGATGTGAATTTTGTTTCGCGAAACAATTTTAATAACAATGCTTATAGAGGTAATTTTAATCCTAGACCTTTGTCGGGAAATTCCTCTAATAATTATGGTAATTCCTATGGTAATCCTTCTTATAATAATAATAGGAACACCTCTGATCTTGAGAATAATATTAAAGAATTTATCAATGCTCAAAAAGTTTTCAACAATACGATAGAAGAAAAGTTGAGTAAGATTGATGATATGTCTAGAAGCATTGATAGAATTTCTCATGATGTAGAAAATCTCAAGTTGAAAGTTTTTGTGCCTAAGGTTGAGGAATCAATTAAAACTTTATATGTTTCTATGGATGAAAGTAAGAAAAGAACCGCTATGCTTAGAGCTAAAAGATTTTTTTTAGAAAAAGCGTTTTCTAGTTATTGCTTTCATAAAAGTGATGAAGATCTTAAAGTGATTGGTGTTTCTTCTATTGATTCCTTGTTTAGTAAAATTAAAATTGATGATAAAGGGACTGAAGAAGAGTCAACTTTAGTTAGAAGGCATCCCGATAATTCGGAGGGTGAAAATCTTGTTGAGAAAATTGATAAAAGTGGGTTTGGAGAGGTCAAAACTTTAACTAGTGTTGTGCCCACTCTTTTGGATTACAAAGACTTTAATTATTATAATTGCTCTTTGATTGATTGTATTTCTTTGTTGCAATCCATGATAAATTCACCCTATGCTTATGAACAAAATAAAGCTTTTACTAAACATATCATTGATGCTATGATGAAAGCTTTGGAAGAAAAGTTGGAATTAGAGATTTCAATTCCTAGAAAATTACATGATGAATGGGAACCTACCATTAAAGTCAAGATTAAAAATTATGAGTGTTTTTCTTTGTGTGACTTGGGTGCTAGTGTTTCCACAATTCCGAAATCTTTATGTGATGTGCTTGGTCTTACCGATATTGAAGAGTGTTCTTTAAATTTACACTTGGCGGATTCTACTATTAAAAAGCCTTTGGGAAGAATTAATGATGTTCTTATTCTTGCAAATAGGAACTATGTTCCCATAGATTTTATTGTTCTTGATATTGATTGCAATCCGTCTTGTCCAATTATACTTGGTAGACCGTTTTTACGTACTATTGGTGCCGTGATTGACATGAAAGAAGGCAATATTAAATTCCAATTTCCACTAAGGAAGGGTATGGAACACTTCCCTAGAACAAGAATTAAGCCACCATATGAATCAACCATGAGGGCATCTTATGGATCTAGAACTAAAGATGACAACACTTAGATCTATACGTTATGCCTAGCTAGGGGCATAAAATGATAGCGCTTGTTGGGAGGCAACCCAATGAATAAAATTTATTTTTGTCTTTTTCTTTATATTTTTGAGTGTTTGCACAATTATGCTACTGTTATGATTGTGTTTTTTTTGTGTGTTTTAATTAGTATTTGTGCCAAGTAAAGCCTTTGGGATACCTTTGGTGATAGTTGATTTGATCTTGTTGGAAAACAAAAACTTTTTCGTCCAGTAAAACAATTTTTAAAATTCACAAGAGAGACGAAAAATTCTGAAGTTTTTACACAAGATTTATATACAAATTCCCTCTGTTGTCCTAATTTTTCAGAATTTTTGGAGTTATGTAAGTATGAGAACAATTCACATCTTTACAGACTGTTCTGTTTTTGACAGATTCTGTTTTCTTTGCATTGTGTGCTTATTTTGATGAATCTATGGTTTTTATCGGGGGGGTATGAGCCATGGTAAAGTTATAATACAGTAGATATAATGCAAGAACAAAATTTTAATGGGTTTTCTATAGTTCTTAAAGTAAAGATTGGTTTTCTTATACTAACGGATCTCACGAAGGTTTTGTTAAGTTTTGTGTGATTGAAGTTTTCAAGTTTTGGCTGAGATTATGATGGATGAAGGAATAAGGAGTAAGAAGAGCCTAAGCTTGGGGATGCCCCATGGCACCCCAAGCCATTATCCAAAGAGAAGCAAGAAACTAAGCTTGGGGATGCCCGAGTGGCATCCCCTCTTTGTTCTAACGACCATCGGTATTTTACTTGGAGCTATATTTTTATTTGTCTCATATCATGAGTTTTGCTTGGAGCGTATTGTATGATATGAGTCTTTGCTTGTTTTGCTTTTTATTTTTAGTCATAAATCCTTGCTGGAAACACCTATTTGGGAGAGCCAAAATTATGCTATGACTTGTTAGAATTGCTCTCTATGCTTCACTCAAATCTTTATGAGCTATGGAATTGCTCTAGTGCTTCACTTATATCTTTTTGAGCACGGTGTGCTTTAGTATTTTTGAAGAAATGCTCTCATGCTTCACTTAGATTTATTTGAGAGTTAGAATTTTTTTTAGAAATTCTCTCTTGCTTCACTTAAATTATTTTGAGAGAAGAAAATTTTATGCTCATGTTCTTCACTTAGATTTGTTTGAGCTATCAAAAGCAACACATTAAACTAGTCCTAAAGTGATAGATATTCAAGAGGGATATAATAAAAACTTTCATGAAGATCATTGGACAAAATAAACTTGATTCCTTGTAATAGTTTTGCGATATGTTGATATAATATGTGAGTCATGTTGATGAGTAATTATGCTTTAGTAAGAATATTGGTGTTAAGGTTTGTGATTCCCTATGCAAGCACGAAAATCAATAGTTATGCAATGAAATTACATCCAACTTGTGGTGCATTATTCAGTGTTAGTTATGCTTAATCCTCGCTTATGAGATTTTTCGTTTCTTGGTTGGATGCTTCTCAATCTTTTGCTAGCCTTCATTTGCACTAAGTATGATCACTACTTGTGCATCCAAAATCCTTAAACCAGTTTTGACATATGAGTCCACTATACCTACCTATATGCTGTATTTCCGTGCCGTTCTAAGCAAATTTTTATGTGCCATCTCTAATTTCAAAATAAATTTCTCTTTTGTGTGCTCGTACCGCTCATGAAATGGTAGGGGGTGGCTGATATATTTCCATGCTAGATGTGTTCTTCTCAAGATGAGTGTTTATTCACTTGTCATTGAACAAGAGTACGGCAAAGGTATTAGGGATGCCCAGTGAAATGAAAAATGAATTTACTTTATGTTGAGCATTGGGTGTAGCTAATATGCGAGTGTGTCTCATGAATGGATCAATGATTGAGCATAATGGGCTAGGGATAACTTGCTTTAGTGTTGATATTTTGAAAGACATGGTTGCTTGTTGATATGCTTGAGTATTGAAATCTTCATGTCAAAACTAGACTATTGCCTTGAATCATATAAAAGTCCAAACATCCATGCTACAAAAGAAAAGAATATGTGATGAACATGTTAGGCAGCATTCCACATAAAAAATTCAATTTTTATCATTTACCTACTCAAGGACGAGCAGGAATTAAGCTTGGGGATGCTGATACGTCTCCAACGTATCTATAATTTTTTATTGTTCCATGTTGTTATATTATCATTATTGGATGTTTTACAATCATTTTATATCAACTTTGTATCATTTTTTGGGACTAAACTATTGACATAGTGCGCAGTGCTAGTTGCTATTTTTTTGCTTGTTTTTTACTTCGCAGAAAATCAATACCTAATGGAGTCCAAACGCAGCGAAACTTTTTGGTGATTTCTTCTGGACCAGAAGACACAAGTTGGGCCAAGGAAGTACCAGAGGGGGGCTCCGAGGGGAGCACAACTCACCTGGGCACACCTGGGGGCCCAGGCGTGCCCTGGTGGGTTGTGCCCACCTCGGCCGCCTCCCGCACCGCCTCTTTGCTCTATAAATACCCCAAAAATCCAAAAACCCTAGGGGAGTCGACAAAACACAATTACAGCCACCGCAAGTTCCAGAAACCACATATCCAATCTAGACACCATCACGGAGGGGTTCATCATCCTCATTGGTGCCTCTCCGATGATGCGTGAGTAGTTCATTGTAGACCTTCGGGTCCGTAGTTAGTAGCTAGATGGCTTCCCCTCTCTATTTTGATTCTCAATACAATGGTCTCTTGTAGATCTATTTGATGTAACTCTTTTTGTGGTGTGTTTGTTGGGATCCGATGAACTTTGAGTTTATGATCATATCTATATTTTTATCCATGAAAGTTATTTGAGTTTCTTTGATCTCTTATATGCATGATTACTTATAGCCTCGTACTTCTTCTTCGAATCTTTGGTTTAGTTAGGCCGACTAGATCGATTTTTCTTGCCATGGGAAGAGGTATTTTGTGATGGGTTCGATCTTACGGTGCTCAATCCCAGTGACAGAAGGGGAAATGACACGTATGTATCGTTGCTATTAAGGATAACAAGATGGGGTCTATTCCTACATGAATAGATCTTGTCTACATCATGCCATCATTTTTATTGCATTACTCCGTTTCTCCATGAACTTAATACACTAGATTTATGCTAGATAGCGATCGATCTGTGGAGTAATAGTAGTAGATGCAGGCAGGAGTCGGTCTACTAATCTTGGATGTGATGCCTATATAATGATCATTGCCTGGATATCGTCATAATTATTTGAAGTTCTATCAATTGCCCAACAGTAATTTGTTTACCCACCGTATGCTATTTTTCTCGAGAGAAGCCACTAGTGAAATCTACGGCCCCCGGGTCTATTCTTTATCATATTTGCCTTTGAGATCTATTTTTATTCACTTTTATTTTCAGATCTATTAATCCAAAAACCCAAAAATACCTTGCTGCACTTTTTTGTTATTTATTTTATTTCGCGTTTCCGTGAGATCTATTTATCCAATCTACTACAATTTTATCTATCTTTTTACCGGGGAGGGATTGACAACCCCTCTTACACGTCGGATTGCAAGTATTTGTTCTTTGTGTGTAGGTACCATTTACATAGTGTTGCGTGGTTCTCCTACTGGTTCGATAACCTTGGTCTCATCACTGAGGGAAATACCTACCGTAGCTATGATGCATCATCCCTTCCTCCTTGGGGAAATACCAACGTAGTTCAAGCCGCATCACTTCATCACAGAAGTAAATAACATGCCCATCAATATTTTCTACCAAGAGATCTTTAACCATAGCAACACTAGGTTCTACATTAATTTGTTCAGAGGTTTTAGGTGCTTTAATATTACTCTTGCGAACCACTGTTGATACCTTAGCATGTTCCTTTATCCTAACAGGGAAAGGTGGTTTTTCAATATAAGCAGTAGGCACAACTGGATCAACATTGTAAATGATAGTTTCATCTTTTGCTAGAACCGATTCTTTAATTTCTTATTCAATAGGTGGATGATATTTAAACCACTTCTCCTTAGGGAGATCAACATGAGTAGAAAATTATTCACAAAAAGAGGCTACTATCTCAGAGTCAAGTCCGTATTTAGTGCTAAACTTGTGAAAAGCATCGGTATTCATAAAATATTTAACACAATCAAACTCAAGCTTAATACCTAACTATTTACCTTCATCGAGTTCCCAATCTTCAGAGTTGCGTTTAATTCTTTCTAAAAGATCCCACCTGAATTCAATAGTCTTCTTCATAAAAGAACCAGTACAAGAAGTATCGAGCATGGATTGATCATCACTAGAAAGCCGAGCATAAAACTTCTGAATAATAATTTCTCTCAAGAGCTCATGATCGGGGCATGAATATAACATTGACTTAAGCCTCCCCCAAGCTAGAGCAATACTTTCTACTTCACGAGGCCAAAAATTATATATATAATTCCGATCACGATGAACTAGATGCATAGGATAATTTTTTTGGTGAAATTCCAATTTCAATCGATTCCAGTTCCAAGATCCAATATCATCGCATAGCCTATACCATGTCAATGCTTTTCCCTTCAAATATAAAGGGAAAACCTTTTTCTTAACTTCATCTCCGAGCAAACCTACAAGCTTAAATAATCCACAAAATTCATCCACATGTATAATATGCATATCAGGATGTTCAGTTCCATCTCCTGCATAAGGATTAGCTAGCAATTGCTCTATCAAACCCGAAGGAATTTCATAACCAATATTTTCAGTAGGTGCAGTAGGTTGAGGGGCAAATAATTGTGCTTCCGGTTTAGGTGAAGATACCCTGAACAAACCCCTCAAAGGATGGTTTTCCATAGTAACAAGTGACAATAAATTTCAGCACGTAATATAAATTTTTCCTTACCGATTTCCACTTACCAAGAGCGCTTCACTCCCCGGCAACGATGCCAGAAAAGAGTCTTGATGACCCACAAGTATAGGGGGTCAATCGTAGTCCTTTCGATAAGTAAGAGTGTCGAACCCAACGAGAAGCAGAAGGAAATGACAAGTGGTTTTCAGCAAGGTAATCTCTGCAAGCACTGAAATTGTCGGTAACAGGTAGTTTGATAGCAATATAATTTGTAATGAGCAAGTAACGGTAACGGTAAATAAAGTGCAGCAAGGTAGCCCAATCCTTTTGTGGCAAAGGACAGGCCAAAACAGTCTCTTATAATAAGCAAAGCGTTCTTGAGGGCACACGGGAATTTCATCTAGTCACTTTCATCATGTTGCTTTGGTTCGTGTTCGCTACTTTGATAATTTGATATGTGGGTGGACCGGTGCTTGGGTACTGTTCTTACTTGAACAAACCTCCCACTTATGATTAACCCCCTCACAAGCATCCGCAACTACGAGAAAAGTATTAAGATAAAATCTAACCATAGCATTAAACATATGGATCCAAATCAGTCCCTTACGAAGTAGCGCATAAACTAGGATTTAAGCTTCTGTCACTCTAGCAACCCATCATCTAATAACTACTCCACAATGCATTCCCTTAGGCCCAAAGATGGTGAAGTGCCATGTAGTCGACATTCACATGACACCACTAAGGGAATCACAACATACATATCATCAAAATATCGAACACATATCAACTTCACATGATTACTCGCAACATGATTTCTCCCGTGACCTCAAGAACAAAAGTAACTACTCCCAAATGATATTCATGCTCAAGATCAGAGGGGTATTAAATATCATAATGGATCTGAACATATAATCTTCCACCAAAAACCATATAGTAATCAACTACAAGATGTAATCAACACTACTACTCACCCACGGGTACCAATCTGAGGTTCCGGTACAAAGATTGAACACAAGAGATGAACTAGGGTTTGAGAGGAGATGGTGTTGTTGAAGATGTTGATGAAGATTGGCCTCCCAAATATGAGAGGGTTGTTGGTGATGACGATGGCTTCGATTTCCCCCTCCGGGAGGGAAGTTCCCCCGGCGGAATTGCTCCGCCGGAGGGCAAAAGTGCTCCTGCCCAAGTTCCGCCTCGAGATGGCGGCGCTCCGTCCCGAAAGTCCTCCTCTTATTTTTTATAGGTCAAAATGACTTATATACCAGAAGATGGGCACCGGAGGTGGGCTGGGCTGGGCTGGCCACAACCCACCAGGGCGCGCCTGGCGCACCCTGGTGTCTTGTGGTCACTAGTTGCCCCCCTCCGGTAGTTATTTGCTCCATTATTTTTTATATATTCCAAAATAATTCTCCGTAAATTTTCAGCTCATTTGGAGATGTGCAGAATAGGTATCTCTGACATAGCTTTTTCAGGTCCAGCTGCCGACATTCTCCCTCTTTGTGTAAACCTTGCATATTATGAGAGAAAAGGCATTAGAATTACTCCATAAAGAATTATTATACATAAAAACATTATAAATAACAGTAGGAAATCATGATGCAAAATGGACGTATCAAGCGCCCATTCGAACCATGCCCGCCCCGCTCGTTTTGGTCGCCTCTACGCCGTTCCCGCGCGACGCCGCCATCTCTGTTGGTCGCCGGAGTGCGCGCCAGCGTTAAACGCCGGTGGGCCGACGTGGCGCTGACGTGGACCCCTTTGGGTCACTGATAGTGGGCCCGGCGGGGCTTCATTGACCGGGTTGACCAAGTCAGCCCTTCTGACTGGGTGGCCCGTGTCACTGACATGTGGCCCCCATGTTTAATTAAACATTTTTATAAATAAATAACCTATTAATTAATATGTTAATTAATTTAATTACTAGTTAGTCACTAACAGTGGGGTCCCAACTGTTAAGTAACCAAATTACTAGTTAACCTCTGTTAAGTTAAGTCAGACACTGACTAGTGGGACACAACTGTCAGGTTTGACCTGAGTCAGCTGTGTTGACTACTGACGTCAGGATGATGTCATGCTGACGCCATAATTCTATTTTCGAATTAATTTAAATAGTAACAATTTCAAAAAATGTTTAAAGCTTTGAAATTAATATAAAATAATCCGTTACTTGGATAAAAATAATTTATATATGAAAGTTGCTCAGAAAAATATGACGATTCCGAATATGCAATCCGTTCGCCTGTCACACGTCCCTAGCATAGCGAACATGGAACCGTCCCCTCCGTTTCATCTGTCCAAAAATGCCAAACTTTGGGAAAACATTCCCGGATGCTTTCCCCCTTCGCCGGTATCGTGTAGCACCACGTTAGTACATCGCTAGCCCCGCCTGTTGTCGTGTCATGCACTTGTTTGCTATATATTTATTGTTTCCCCCCCTCTTCTCTCTGGTAGACCCCGAGACCATTGCTGATGCCCCTGTGATCGACTACGCCGACGACCCTTCTTCCTTTTCAGCAGAGCTTCCAGGCAAGCAAACCCGCCTTGGTTATTCCGATATCACCCATTCCATTCTCTCTCATGATTGCATTAGATTTTGCTACTGTTATTGATTGCTCCTATTCTGATGCATAGCCTGCTTCTGTATCCTGCTTTCGTACCTTACCTGCTTGTCCTAAACTGCTTATTATAGGTTGGTTGGTGATCCATCAGTGACCCCTCACCTTGTCCCAGTTGCCCTGGCTTGATGACCGATGACTCAATCAACGTGATCGACGTCCAGAGCCCGACACAACACCTCACCCCCTTTAGTTGTACGACTCTGCAGAGTTACTATTGAGTGCTGAGGGTGATACCTCGTAACGCACTCCTGATGATATCTCTATAGTGTAGCTAATCGGTCATGGTCTGTCAAGGGTGATTCCTCCTTCACCATTCCCGATACGACTCTGTCATGCAACACCTCAAGTGTGAACCTCATGGGTGATTCTTCCTAAGCCCACCTTGAGGATGGGGAGTGGAATCCATCGAGGGTCATTCCTTGGGTTTTCCACCTTGATGTTTTGGACACACGGTTACCTTGACTTTACTTCTGATCCTTGTGAAAGTCAGGCAGGCCCAGAAAGCACCTGTCGGTGTCAGAATCGGTGGATCTTGGGTAGGGGGTCCCGAGCTATGGATCTAGGATCAATGGGGGACAAGGGACGAAGAACACGATGTTTACCCAGGTTTGGGCCCTCTCTAGGAGGTAAAACCCTACGTCCTGCTTGATTGTATTGAAGTGTTTGGTATGGTTACAGAGTCGATCTACCACGAGATCAGGTGAGCTAAACCCTAGGTTGAAGGGGTGTTGGATGTTGCTCTAACCCTAAAGACTAAAGCCCTCTGGTTTATATAGGCACCAGTAGGGTCAGGGTTTCACACGATCGGTTACAACAAAGGAAAGATCATGCTAAATCTTGACTTGGAGGACACACCAAGGCTCCGAAGGTCTTCTATCCGGTCACGGGTCCACGCCCCAGCTCAGCTCCGTAGTAGCCCATCAGTCCGGCCCATAAGGAATGGGCCGGCGGCCCGAGGACCCCTTAATCCGAGACTCCCTCAGTATCCCCCAAACTAGCCTCCAATGCCAGGACTTGTGATCGGCATCCATATACCCCTCTGTCTTCGGCTTGCGAGGCGAGTTCTCCATCCTGTCCTGCGCGTGCTCGGAGTTGAGTAGTATCCGGAATCCGGAGCATTGGCTTTACTTAGCCCTGAAGGCCAAAGCGTTCGAATGTGAATAGTGCCCTCCTCTAACAACTTTTCGGCGAAGGGTCACGTCCGGTCATAACACCAAATGGCTGGAAGTCCTCGATGCGCGGTTCGAGACTGCACCTCCATTGGCCTATCCCATCAAGGTGGAGATCGTGCCCCGTTTTTAGGGGATATGATCAATGATTTCGATCATCCCACCCGCGCATAACATCGCGAGCATATCGGGAAGTGGAGAGGCCTGCGACGTGGAAAAAGGGACCCTTGGCATATCAAAGACCTATAAAAAGGGGAACAGCTGCCGCTATTGGCCCACTCTTTCTTCCTCCTTCCGCCGCTACTTTCCAAACTTCAGAGCTCCAGCGCCCAGTCTAGTTTCTCCACAAAGAATCCATCTAAACTCTCCCTCTCTCACACCATGGCCGGATTTGGGGCCAATGGCAAGTGGGAGGCTTCCGTCGTCACCAACAACAACATTGAAGATCTGAAGCGCACCGACTAACTGTCCGCCGAAATCGCGCACCGGGCCCCCGAGGAGGGCCAGGTCGTCCCCACACCCCAGCTGGGTGAGAGGGTGGTGTTCATCCCCCACTTCATCCGATGGCTCAGCTTCCCGCTGCACCCCTTTGTGCGGGGACTGATGTTCTTCTATGGGCTAGATTTTCATGATCTAGCCCCAAACTCCTTCCTCCACATTTCGGCCTTCATCATTGTCTGCGAGGCACTTCTTCGAGTCCGGCTACACTTTGGCCTGTGGCTCAAGGTCTTCAACGTCAAGCCGAAGATAGTCGGCGGTGCCCAGGCGGACTGCAGTGGGGCGATGGTAAGCAAGCTCGCCCGAGTTCAATGGCCAGAGGGCGTATTCATCGAGACCGTGAAGATTTGGCAGAAGGAGTGGTTCTATATCACAGAACCAAGGGATGCGGCCTGGGCGGCAGCTTCCGAATTCAGATCCGGACCCCCCGCGAGATTGACCTCGTGGACCAAGAAAGGTCTTAACTGGGGATCCGCTGACGAGGTGAAGATGCTGCAGAAGTGCATCTCCAACATGATGGAGACCGGCACCAAGCTGACCAACGTGGTCCAGATAATGCTCGGTCGCCGCCTCCTCCCCTGTCAGCAGAGGGCCGCTCTGATGTGGTATTACAAGCCTGAGGACCCGGCCACCATGCAGTACTTCTTCGGCACCACCCACGACAAGATATGGAGGCTGTTGTTCAAGCCCCATGAGGAGTGGCCAGCCAAGGAAGAAGATATTGGCCTTGATGCCAAAACTCCCCCGAAGAAGGTAACCGAGCTTTTGCTCGTTTCCATGTTTTACTGCTCGTACTATGTGAAATTCATTCTAAGCTTCTTTTTGTTGCCTCTATAGGGCTGGCTTGAGAAGGCCAAGAAGATCAGTAGTCTGGCCCCACTGCCCGAAGAGCCTCGGACAGCACAACTGGAGGAGATGCTGGTCATGGCGCCTTACAAGGTGCCAGAGAAGAAGGGAAAGAAGAAGAGAGAATCGACGGAGGCCAGGGAAGGCCTCCGCTCAAGAGGTCATCCGGACACCAAGGCCAGAGACGCTGCGGCCCCATCGGCCCAAGCTAGACGGGGAAGAGGACGAAGACGAGGAGGAAAGTACCTCCTCCCACTCCAAGAAGAGGGCGCCGTCCAAAGACGTCGAGGAGGAGCAACCTCCTCGGGCCCCGAAGAGGCAGTGCAGACCCAAGTTGGTCCTGCCTGACAGCCCGGACTCCGACGAGGAGTCCGTGGCGTCCGAGGAGGTCCCGGAGAAGGACCCCAGGGTCAGGCCCCCCACCACAAGGTATGAACCTCAATATTTCTTACTTGCTTCATTTTACCAGTCCTTCATCGGCAGAAACTGATCGCGTGACATCACAGCCCACCGCGCGGCCACACTACTGAGCCAACCTCGGAGGGGACCTCTCCGCCCGCCGAGTTAGCGGACAACAAATCTACGTCACGCTCCGCACCTCCTCTGGTCCCCGAAGAGCTCGGGGAGGTGCTGTCCTGAAGGACCCCTCCCCGTCCGAACACAGGGGAGGGCGGTGATGAGTTTATGGCCGAGGCCGATGCCTCGGTCACCAAAGACCAGGAGGATGCGTCCCTCCTGGTGAACACGGGAGGGGATCTCAGACCATCTGGGCCCTCCCAGCCAGTCGCACCGGAGCCCCCAAGGCCCTCAGAGGTGTCGATCCCGCCTTCCAACGAAGGGGGAGCCGAGGTCCCGCCACCCGCGTCGAACACCAACAATCGGGCGACAGCAAGCTGGCCGGATGCAATGGAGGGGTTGGTGAATAGCTCTATCATCGTCGCCAAACACCGCGCCCTTTTGGGTGCGGTTCTACAAAGTGTTCGGTCCGTTAACACCAGACTGAACGATGCTGTCCAAGGCCTGTTAACAGGCTTCAAGGTGAGTCAAGTAATTCTCTTACCCCATAGAACTAATTTAGCTTTTAGCTAGAGTTTGAGTAGGCCTTGTGCATAGCAGCCCTCGAGACTCTGTGAGGTTTGCAAAAACCTTACAGAGGGTCAAATATCCATAGGGCAGTAGTTGAGGCGTCATGATTGATTTGATATTGCAGGCATCGTCCTTGGCGGTGGCTGCTAATGCCGTGGCCCTGGAGGAGATGGATCAGAAGCTTAAACGCTCCGATGCAGAGCTTGACCTTGTCAACAAATGGCTTGATGAGGCGCAAGGTAAGCCCCTATCGAAAGGCATAGTTAATACCACCGGATAATTATGTTCCAGATTGTATGCTGAGCACACGATGTTTGGTGACTGCAGCTGCTGCCGCGGAGGTCAAGGGCCTCAAGGCCGCTCTTAAGAAGGCCGAGGCCGAGGTGGCCGAGAAGAAGGCAGCTGCCGAAAAGGCGGTGGCTGAACTCGAGATGGCGAAGACCGCCGGCGAGAAGCACGAGGCTCGAGTGGCCGAAGTGCAGTAGGAGCTCAAGGATGCTGTCACGAAATGTGAGGACCTTGAGCAGAAACAGAAAGTACAGTCCTCCGAGCTATCCAAGGTTGAAAAAGAGCTCCAGGAGACCATAACGGAAGTGCGAGGTGCGCGAGAGGAGCTCCGACAAGTGAGGCAGATTGCAGATGGTAAGCCATACTTACTGCAGAGTGTTTTTGGCGGTAACAGGTTTGCCTTGCTGATGCGGGTCTGGCGCTCCGCAGGCGTTTTCGCCGAGCTTCCAAGGAGTGTGGCTGATGTGACGGAGCACTACGCCAAGCGGGAGGGGGACACCGAGCAGCGGCTTTTCTGGGCACAGTTCTAGGCGCCCGAGCATCCTTCCCTCCTCAGCAAGCAGATGAAGCAACTAATGGAGCTGCATCGGATGGCCGGGCCTGCCATGAAGGACCTTTGTGTCCGGCTGTGGCCCTCAGAGCCATTTCCATGCAGCTACTTTGGCCTGGTGCAGAAGCTGTGTGACGCGTCGCCCTGGATTGATGCAGTGAAGTGCTCCGCATGCCTCGAGGGAGCGAGGCTGGCCTTTGCGAAGACCATGGTTCATTGGCCTAAGATCAAGCTAATAAACATGGCCACTGGTCTCCCGCCAGCTGGAAAAGAGCATCGCCGCCCTGAACAGTACTTCCCACAAGTTATGGACGATGCTCGGGCGATAGAGGGCCAGTGCTCCAAGGATGTAATCATTGACTGATTGTATTAAGTTGTTAATTGGACCTTTTGCTTTATAATGCGACCCGTTTGTATGTTTTGTACTATGGTGATTTTATTTTGACACCTGTGCGGCTGTTTGTTATTCTGAAAGTTACCAGTCGTCGGTTTCAGCCCCCAAGTGAATAACACGAGGGGTGTTTCGTCTCCGCATTGTTACCCTTAGCCGGTGTCTCGGTGCCCGAAGGTGGTAGTGTGTGAGAGAGACTAGGCGATCGGACTATGCAGCTTTATTGCTTTCACTTAGCCATAGGAGCTTGACTGCGGGAGCTAATGACTAGTCCCCAATGCTTTGTCATGTACGGGGGAGCCGAGGCATGCCTTTGTAATCACATGATTTGTGCTAAGCCAAACCCTGCGTATGACACAGATAAATCGCCAGTGATTTTTTAGTTTAACACTTGTCATCGGATCGCCGACCAGTTCACGCGTACTATGACGGTCAGTTTTCGGCTTTCTCCCCTGAGGTGCTTAACTGGGCTAGCCAGAAGTACAATCGCAAGGGTTCTCCCTTCACCTTCTTAGCCGAACATGTGAAATGTAAGAAGGCAAACACAGGAGCCGGCCAACCCAACTATTGACCCAAGACATAGTTTGGAACTAGTGCATATAGTGCAATATCCGAGACACCGAACACACAGTGGGAAGTGGTGTGATGTCTACTACACAACTTGTTCTTGTAGACTCATGTTGGGCCTCCAAGCGCAGAGTTTTGTAGGACAGTAGCAATTTTCCCTCAAGTGGATGACCTAAGGTTTATCAATCCGTGGGAGGCGTAGGATGAAGATGGTCTCTCTCAAACAACCCTGCAACCAAATAACAAAAAGTCTCTTGTGTCCCCAACACACCAAATACAATGGTAATTTGTACAGGTGCACTAGTTCAGCGAAGAGGTGGTAATAAAAGCGTAGTAATGATAGTAGATATTGATTTTTGTAATTGGAACAATAAAAAACAGCAAGGTAGCAATTGATAAAACAGAGCACAAACGGTATGGCAATGCTTGAAAATGAGGCCTAGGGTTCGTACTTTCGCTAGTGCAATCTCTCAACAATGCTAATCTAGTTGGATCATATAAACATCCCTCAACGTGTGATGAAGAATCACTCCAAAGTTCTTATCTAGCGGAGAACATAAGAAGAAATTGTTTGTAGGGTACGAAACCACCTTAAAGTTATTCTTTCCGTTCGATCTATTCAAGAGTTCGTACTAAAATAACACCATATGATACGCATCAACCAACTCTAATGTCACCTAGATACTCCAATGTCACCACAAGTATCCATGAGTTAATTATACGATACGCATCAAACAATTTCAGATTCATAATACTCGATCCAACACAAAGAACCTCAAAGAGTGCCCCAAGATTCCTACCGGAGAAACAAGGACGAAAACGTGCATCAACCCATATGCATAGATTACCCCAATGTCACCTCAGGAATCCGCGAGTTGAGTGCCAAAACATATATCAAGTGAATCAATATAATACCCAATTGTCACCACGGGTATTCATATGCAAGACATATATCAAGTGATCTCAAATCCATAAAAATATTCAATCCAATAAAACGAAATCTCAAAGGGAAAACTCAATTCATCACAACAAGATAGAGAGGGGAAAACACCATATGATCCAACTATATTAACAAAGCCCGCGATACATCAAGATCGTGACATCTCAGGAACATGAGAGAGAGAGATTAAACACATAGCTACTGGTACAAACCCTCAGCCCCGAGGGTGGACTACTCCCTCCTCATCATGGTGGCCGCCGAGATGATGAAGATGGCCACCGGTGATGGTTTCCCCCTCCGGCGGAGTGCCGGAACGGGGTCTAGATTGGTTTTTCGTGGCTACAGAGGCTTGCGGCGGTGGAACTTCTGATCTAGGGTTACCCCGAGGGTTTTTGGAATATTTGGCAATTTATAGGGCGAAGAGGCGGTGCGGGAGGTCACCGAGGGGGGCATAACCCCCCTGGGCGCGCCCAGGTGGGTTGTGCCCACCTCGGGCCTCCCCTCTGGTACTTTTTAGCCCTTCCTGGGTCTTCTGGTCCAAAAAAATTCTCCAAAAATGTTCGCTGCGTTTGGACTCCGTTTGATATTGATTTCCTGCGAAGTAAAAAACAAGCAAAAAAACAGCAACTGGCACTGGGCACTATGTCAATAGGTTAGTCCCAAAAAATGATATAAAGTTGCTATAAAATGATTGTAAAACATCCAAGAATGATAATATAACAGCATGAATACTCCATAAATTATAGATACGTTGGAGACGTATCAACATCCCCAAGCTTAATTCCTACTCGTCCTCGAGTAGGTAAATGATAAAAGAAATAATTTATGAAGTGTGAATGCTAGCAAAGTGCATAAGTTTGATCAATGATAATTTCAATCACTTTTCCTAGCATCATAACAGCAATTCTTTCTCATAAAACTTCTCATGTTAAAGTAGCAACCAATTCACATGTTAAGGTTCAAACAATGAATTCTCTTGAAACTCAACAACCTATATTCTTAGTCACCAAACAATTGCAATTCAACTTATTCAACATACTCTAAGTAAGAGCTCCACATACTCAATCATCATATAGTCTTCTATGATTGCTAGTACTCAAAGCCTATTTTTGGACAAATGGCATCCATCGAACACAGAGAAAGATAGGGGCTTAATATTTCGCCTCCCAACTCATTTATCATAGAGATAATTGTCATAAATAATAAATCATGATCAAATATATTTGACTGGTCATATGTGCCTAGATCTTTCCCCACCACATGATGCTTGCCAACTAGAGAATAATTGAGGTTGAAATGAGAATGCATTCTATTGACTCTTGCATAAAAGTAAATACTAAAAAGTAAAAGATAGGCCCTTCGCAGAGGGAAGCAGAGGTTGTCATGCGCTTTTTATTTGGATGCCCAAGCTCTTAATGCAAAGGAACGTCACGTTATATTGTCCCTTATGATAGCAACCTTTATTATGCAGTCCGTCGCTTTTATTACTTTGCCATCACAAGTTCGTACAACGCTCAATTTTCCCTTACAATAAAAGATCAAATATATTTAGGAGCAATTTTTATTACTTTATGCACCGATGACAACTCATGGCAAGAAACTGGGTTTAAGGGTTTTTGGATGCACGAGTAGTATCTCTACTTAGTATGAATTTTTGGCTAGCAAAAGATCCTAGGCAAACACCACATATTGGAGGATCCATGACAATATAACTTCTATGCAAATATACCCAAACATAACTCATTACATTGTCTTCCTTGTCCAACTTCAACTAATTTGCTCAAGTTTGAAAATAATTAATGGGTATTCACAATCATAGAAGATGTCCAAGATAATATATTTGTATGTTAAAGTTCTCTTCCTTATACTAATCATTCATGAATTGCTTGTATGACCAATATTGTGATTGTCAAGCTTCAAAAGATTTCATTTTCTAAACCCAGTGTGAAGCTACTACTAGGCATGATATGGACATATAATTTCAACTTCATGATATTCAATTCATTCAACAATTTACTCATCGGATATAAGTAAAGCACAAGAGTAAATGACAAACTACTCCAAGAAGATATACGTGAAGATCAAGCGAGTAGTTAAGTAAAGGGGTAGCTAATTGAGGATTCTCTCTTATTTAAAAACTTTCAGATCTAAGTATTTTATTAAAACAACAAGCAAAACAAAATAAAATGACATTCCAAGAATAGCACAACTCATGTGAAGAAGCAAAAACTTAGGCTCAACCGATACTAACCGATAATTGTTCATGAAGAAAGGTGGAATGCCTACCGGGGCATCCCCAAGCTTAGATGATTGAGACTTCTTGGAATATTATCTTGGGATGCCTTGGGCATCCCCAAGCTTGAGCTTTTGTGTCTCCTTAATTCCTTTTATATCACGATTTCCCTAAATCTTAAAAACTTCATCCACACAAAACTCAACAAGAACTCGTGAGATGAGTTAGTATAAATCAATGCAAAAACCTTATCATTCTATAATGTAGAAAATTACTAAAATTATTATTTAGCATTGTATACTAAATGCCTCTGCATATTTAATACTCCTATCCTCAAATAGAATCATTAAACAAGCAAAGATATGCAAACATAACAACAATCTGTCTAAACAGGACAGTCTGTAAAGAGTGCAATTTTACTCATACTTCCCTAACTCCAAAATTCTGAAAATTTACCACACTATAGAAACTTTATCATATCTTATTGTGCAATTTTTTTAAACATTTTATCACATTCTGACTTTTCTCAAGAATTCTCGCACTAGCACGCAACTTTCTGTTTTTCAAACAGCCACATATAGACTTGCAAAATAAGCATGGCAAAGGCTATACTTTACATTTTTATTGAAGTAAAAGATGCAAAACATTATTATAAATAACAGCAAGAAAATACTGATAAACTAAAATGACACTCCAAGCAAAACACATATCATGCGACGAATAAAAATGTAGCTCCAAGTAAGGTTACCGATAATGTTGGAGACGAAAGAGGGGATGCCTTCCGGGGCATCCCCAAGCTTAGTTGCTTGGATCTTCCTTGAATATTATCTTGGGGTGCCTTGGGCATCCCCAAGCTTAGGGTCTTGTCACTCCTTATTCTCCTCATATGGAGATCTCACCCAAAACTTGAAAAGTTCAATCACACAAAACTTAACGGAACTTCGTGAGATGGGTTAGTATGATAAAACAAATTATTCACTTGGGTACTACACCCACCATATACCTTTCTCAAAATAGACACCATACCTACCTATTATGGCATTTCCATAGCCATTCCAAGATATATTGCCATGCAACTTTCCACCGTTCCGTTTATTATGAAACGCTTCATCATTGTCATATTGCTTTGCATGATCATGTAGTTGACATCGTATTTGTGGCAAAGCCACCGTTCATAATTCTTTCATACATGTCACTCTTGATTCATTGCACATCCCGGTACACCGTCGGAGGCATTCATATAGAGTCATATTTTGTTCTAAGTATCGAGTTGTAATTTTTGAGTTGTAAGTAAATAAAAGTGTGATGATCTTCATTATTAGAGCATTGTCCCATGTGAGGAAAGGATGATGGAGACTATGATTCCCCCACAAGTCGGGATGAGACTCTGGACGAAAAAAAAGAGGCCAAAAAAATGAGAAGGCCCAAATAAAAAAAAGAGAGAAAAGAGAGAAGGGACAATGTTACTATCCTTTTACCACACTTGTGCTTCAAAGTAGCACCATGATCTTCATGATAGAGACTCTCCTATGTTGTCGCTTTCATATACTAGTGGGAATTTTTCATTATAGAACTTGGCTTGTATATTCCAATAATGGGCTTCCTCAAATTTCCCTAGGTCTTCGTGAGCAAGCAAGTTGGATGCACACCCACTTAGTTTTCTTTTGATCTTTCATAAACTTATAGCTCTAGTGCATCCGTTGCATGGCAATCCCTACTCACTCACATTGATATCTATTGATGGGCATCTCCATAGCCCGTTGATACGCCTAGTTGATGTGAGACTATCACCTTCTTTTTGTCTTCTCCACAACCACCATATTCTATTCCACCTATAGTGCTATGTCCATGGCTCACGCTCATGTATTGCGTGAAAGTTGAAAAAGTTTGAGAACACCAAAAGTATGAAACAATTGCTTGGCTTGTAATCGGGGTTGTGCATGATTTGAATATTTTGTGTGATGAAGATGGAGCATAGCCAGACTATATGATTTTGTAGGGATAAGCTTTCTTTGGCCATGTTATTTTGAGAAGACATAATTGCCTTGTTAGTATGCTTGAAGTATTATTGTTTTTATGTCAATATTAAACTTTTGTTTTGAATCTTATGGATCTGAACATTCATGCCACAATAAAGAAAATTACATGGATAAGTATGTTAGGTAGCATTCCACATCAAAAATTATGTTTTTATCATTTACCTACTCGAGGACGAGCAGGAATTAAGCTTGGGGATGCTTGATACGTCTCCAACGTATCTATAATTTTTGATTGTTCCATGCTATTATATTATCTATTTTGGATGTTTTATATGCATTAATATGCCGTTTTATATTATTTTTGGGACTAACCTATTAACCTAGAGCCCAGTGCCAGTTTCTGTTTTTTCCTTGTTTTTTAGCTTCGTGGAGAAGGAATACCAAATGGAGTCCAAACGGAATAAAATCTTCGCGATGATTTTTGTTGGACCAGAAGACACCCAGGAGACTTGGAGATGAAGTCGGAGGAGCCACGAGGCGGCCACAAGGGTGGAGGGCGCGCCCCCTGCCTTGTGGGCCCCCCGTGACCCTCCTGACCTAATTCTTTCGCCTATATATTCACATATATTCCCAAACCACCAGAAGCATCCACAAAAACACTTTTCCACCACTGCAACCTTCTGTACCCGTGAGATCCCATCTAGGGACCTTTTCCGGCACCCTGCCGGAGGGGGATTCGATCACGGAGGGCTTCTACTTCAACCCTATTGCCCTTTCGATGAAGCGTGAGTAGTTTATCTTGGACCTACGGGTCCATAGCTAGTAGCTAGATGGCTTCTTCTCTCTCTTTGATTCTCAATACCATGTTCTCCTCGATGTTCTTGGAGATCTATTCGATGTAATACTTTTTTGCGGCGTGTTTGCCGAGATCCGATGAATTGTGGATTTATGATCAGATTATCTATGAATATTATTTGAATCTTCTCTGAATTCTTTTATGCATGATTTGATATCTTTGTAATTCTCTTCGAACTATCGGTTTGGTTTGGCCAACTAGATTGGTTTTTCTTGCAATGGGAGAAGTGCTTAGGTTTGAATTCAATCTTGCGGTGTCCTTTCCCAGTGATAGTAGGGGCAGCAAGGCACATATTGTATTGTTGCCATCGAGGATAAAAAGATGGGGTTTACATCATATTGCTTGAGTTTATTCCTCTACATCATGTCATCTTACTTAATGCGTTACTCTGTTCTTCATGAACTTAATACTCTAGATGCAGGCAGGAGTCGGTCGATGTGTGGAGTAATAGTAGTAGATGCAGAATTGTTTCGGTCTACTTGACACAGACGTGATGCCTATATTCCTGATCATTGCCTTAGATATCGTCATAACTTTGCGCTTTTCTATCAATTGATTGGCAGTAATTTGTTCACCCACCGTATTATTTGCTATCTTGAGAGAAGCTTCTAGTGAAACCTATGGCCCCCGGGTCTATTTTCCATCATATAAGTTTCCGATTTACTATTTTCCATCATATAAGTTTCCGATCTACTATTTTGCAATCTTTTACTTTCCGATCTATAAACCAAAAATATTTACTTTATCTTTTATCTAGTTTCAGCTATATCTATCAGATCTCGCTTTTGCAAGTAACCGTGAAGGGATTGACAACCCCTTTATCGCGTTGGGTGCAAGTTGTTTGATTGTTTGTGCAGGTATTCGGTGATTTGTGCGTTATCTCCTACTGGATTGATACCTTGGTTCTCAAACTAAGGGAAATACTTATCTCTACTTTGCTACATCACCCTTTCCTCTTCAAGGGAAAAACCAACGCAAGCTCAAGAAGTAGCAGTCATCAAGACTCTTTTCTGGTGCCGTTGCCGGGGAGTGAAGCGCCTTTGGTAAGGAAAAATTTATATAGTGTGCTGAAATTTATTGTCACTTGTTACTATGGAAAATAATCCTTTGAGGGGCTTGTTCGGGGTATCTTCACCTCGACTGGAAGAACAAAGAGTTGCTCCTCAACCTACTGAACCTACTAAAAATATTTATTTGAAATTCCTTCGGGTATGATAGAGAAACTGCTAGCTAATCCTTATGCAGGAGATGGAACACTACATCCTGATATGCATCTAATCTATGTGGATGAAGTTTGTGGATTATTTAAGCTTGCAGGTTTGCCCAAGGATGAGGTCAAGAAGAAGGTCTTCCCTTTATCTTTGAAAGAGAAGGCATTGACATGGTATAGGCTATGTGATGATATTGGATCATGGAACTACAACCGATTGAAATTGGAATTTCAGCAGAAGTTTTATCCTATGCATCTGGTTCATCGTGATCGGAATTATATTTATAATTTTTGGCCTCGTGAAGGAGAAAGTATCACTCAAGCTTGGGGGAGGCTTAAGTCAATGTTATATTCATGCCCCAATCATGAGCTCTCAAGAGAAATTATTATTCAGAATTTTTATGCTCGGCTTTCTCGTAATGATCAATCCATGCTCGATACTTCTTGTACTGGTTCTTTTATGAAGAAGACTATTGAATTCAAATGGGATTTATTGGAAATAATTAAATGCAACTCTGAGGATTGGGAACTCGACGAAGGTAAGGAGTCAGGTATAAACCTTAAGTTTGATTGTGTTAAATCTTTTATGGATACAGATGCTTTTTGTGAATTTAGCACTAAATATGGACTTGACTCTAAGATAGTAGCTACTTTCTGTGAATCGTTTGCTACTCATGTTGATCTCCCTAAGGAGAAGTGGTTTAAATATCATCCTCCCATTGAAGTGAAAGTAGTAGAACCTATTAAAGTTGAAGAAGAAACTATAACTTATAATGTTAATCCTGTTATTCCTACTACTTATATTGAGAAACCACCTTTCCCTATTAGAATAAAGGATCATGCTAAAGCTTCAACTGTGGTTCGTAAGGTTTATACTATAACACCTACACCTCCTGAACAAATTAAAGTTGAACCTAGTATTGCTATGGTTAAAGATCTCTTGGTCGATAATATTGATGGGCATGTTATTTACTTCTGCGATGAAGCTGCTAGAATTGCTAGACCCGATGATAAAGATAAACATAGACCTGTTGTTGGCATGCCTATTGTTTCTGTTAAAATAGGAGATCATTTTTATCATGGCTTACGTGATTTGGGTGCTAGTGTGTGTGCAATTCCCTTTACCTTATATCAAGAAATTATGAATGATATTGCACCTGCTGAGATAGAAGAAATTGATGTTACTATTAAGCTTGCTAATAGAGATACTATATCACCAATTGGGATTGTAAGAGATGTCGAAGTCTTGTGTGGGAAAATAAAATACCCTACTGATTTTCTCGTTCTTGGTTTCCCACAAGATGATTTTTGTCCCATTATATTTGGTAGACCTTTCTTGAACACTGTCAATGCTAAGATAGATTGCGAGAAAGAAATAGTTAGTGTAAGTTTTGGGGATGTGTCCCATGAGTTTAATTTCTCCAAATTTTGTAGACAACCCCATGACAAAGAATTACCTAATAGAGATGAAATTATTGGTCTTGCTTCTATTGCTGTGCCTCCTACTGATCCTTTAGAGCAATATTTACTAGATCATGAAAATGATATGTTTATGAATGAAATAAATGAAATATTCTTTAAACAGACGCCTGTTTTGAAGCACAACTTGCCTGTTGAGATTCTTGGGGATCCTACTCCACCCAAGGGTGATCCTGTGTTCGATCTTAAACAATTGCCTGATACTTTGAAATATGCTTATCTTGATGAAAAGAAGATATATCCTGTTATTATTAGTGCTAACCTTTCAGAGCATGAAGAAAAGAAATTATTGAAAACTCTGAAGAAGCACCGTGCTGCTATTGGATATACTCTTGATGATCTTAAGGGCACTAGTCCTACTCTATGTCAGCATAAAATTAATATGGAGCCTGATGCTAAACCAGTTGTCGATCATCAACGACGGTTAAATCCTAAGATGAAAGAAATGGTAAGAAATGAAATATTAAAGCTTCTGGAAGCAGGTATAATTTATCCTATTGTTGATATTAGATGGGTAAGTCCTGTTCATTGTGTCCCTAAGAAGGGAGGTATTACTGTTGTTCCTAATGATAAAAATGAATTGATCCCACAGAGAATTGTCACAGGTTATAGAATGGTAATTGATTTTAGAAAATGAAACAAAGCTACTAGGAAAGATCATTACCCTCTACCTTTCATTGATCAAATGCTAGAAAGACTGTCAAAACATACACATTTTTGCTTTCTAGATGGATATTATGGTTTCTCCCAAATACCTGTGTCACAAGAGGATCAAGAAAAAACTACTTTTACATGCCCTTTTGGTACTTTTGCCCATAGACGTATGCCTTTTGGTTTATGCAATGCACCTGCTACCTTTCAAAGATATATGACTGCTATATTCTCTGACCTTTGTGAAAAGATTGTTGAGGTTCTCATGGATGAATTTTCCGTTTACGGAACTTCTTTTGATGATTGCTTAAGCAACCTTGATCGAGTTTTGCAGAGATGTGAAGAAACTAATCTTTTCTTGAATTGGGAGAAGTGCCACTTTATGGTTAATGAAGGTATTGTCTTGGGGCAGAAAATTTCTGAACGAGGTATTGAAGTTGATAAAGCTAAAGTTGATGCTATTGAAAAAATGCCGTGTCCTACGGATATCAAAGGTATAAGAAGTTTCCTCGGTCATGCTGGTTTCTATAGGCGATTTATTAAAGACTTCTCTAAAATTTCTAGGCCTCTCACTAATCTCTTGCAAAAAGATGTCCCATTTGTTTTTGATGATGATTGTGTAGAAGCATTTGAAATTCTTAAGAAAGCCTTGATTTCTGCACCTATTGTTCAACCACCTGATTGGAACTTACCCTTTGAAATTATGTGTGATGCTAGCCACTATGTTGTTGGTGCTGTTCTAGGGCAAAGAGTAGATAAGAAATTAAATGTTATCCATTATGCTAGTAAAACTCTAGACAGTGCTCAAAGAAACTATGCTACCACTACAAAAGAACTTTTAGCAGTTGTGTTTGCTTGTGATAAGTTCAGATCTTATATTGTTGATTCCAAAGTAACTGTTCATACTGATCATGCTGCTATTAAATATCTTATGGAAAAGAAAGATGCTAAACCTAGACTTATTAGATGGGTTCTCTTGCTACAAGAATTTGATTTGCATATTATTGATAGAAAGGGTGCTGAGAACCCCGTAGCAAATAACTTGTCTAGGTTAGAGAATGTTCTTGATGACCCACTACCTATTGATGATAGCTTTCTTAATGAACAATTAGCTGTCATAAATGCTTGATGCTATGCTGATTATGCTAATTATATTGTTGCTAAATTTATACCACCTAGCTTCACATACCAACAAAAGAAAAAAGTTTATCTATGATTTAAGACATTACTTCTGGGATGACCCACATCTTTATAAAGAAGGAGTAGATGGTGTTATTAGACGTTGTGTACCTGAGCATGAACAGGAACAGATCCTACGCAAGTGTCACTCCGAGGCCTACGGAGGACACCATGCTGGAGATAGAACTGCACACAAGGTATTACAATCTGGTTTTTATTGGCCTACTCTTTTCAAGGATGCTCGTAAGTTTGTCTTGTCTTGTGATGAATGTCAAAGAATTGGTAATATTAGTAGACGTCAGGAAATGCCTATGAATTATCCACTTGTTATTGAACCATTTGATGTTTGGGGTTTTGATTATATGGGACCTTTTCCTTCCTCCAATTGGGGTACACATATTTTGGTTGCTGTTGATTATGTTACTAAGTGGGTAGAAGCTATTCCAACTAGTAGTGCTGATCATAACACCTCCATTAAAATGCTTAAAGAAGTTATTTTCCCGAGGTTTGGAGTCCCTAGATATTTGATGACTGATGGTGGTTCACACTTTATTCATGGTGCTTTCCGTAAATTGCTTGCTAAATATGATGTCAACCATAGAATTGCATCTCCTTATCATCCTCAGTCTTGTGGTCAAGTAGAATTGAGCAATAGAGAAATTAAATTGATCTTGCAAAAGACTGTTAATAGATCTAGAAAGAATTGGTCTAAGAAACTTGATGATGCATTATGGGCTTATAGAACTGCTTATAAAAACCCTATGGGTATGTCTCAGTATAAAATGGTTTATGGAAAAGCATGTCACTTACCTCTAGAACTAGAACATAAGGCGTATTGGGCAATTAAAGAGCTCAACTATGATTTCAAACTTGCTGGTGAGAAGAGGTTATTTGACATTAGCTCACTTGATGAATGGAGAACCCAGGCCTATGAGAATGCCAAGTTGTTTAAAGTAAAAGTTAAAAGATGGCATGATAAAAGAATACAAAAGCATGAATTCAATGTAGGTGACCATGTCTTGCTATACAATTCTCATTTAAGATTTTTTGCAGGAAAGCTTCTCTCTAAATGGGAAGGGCCTTACATTGTCGAGGAAGTTTATCGTTCCGGTGCCATCAAGATTAACAATGCCGAAGGCAATAACCCGAAAGTGGTAAACGGGCAAAGAATCAAACATTATATCTCAGGTACCCCCATAAATGTTGAAACCAATGTTATTAATAGCATAACCCCGGAGGAGTACATAAGGGAGACCTACCAGAACGTTTCAGACTCCGAAAAGGAATAGGTATGTGGTACGGTAAGTAAACCAACTCCAAAACTTTTCCAATGGCAATTTTACTCCATTTTGGAATATTTAAAAAATTAGGAAAATTAAAAGTAGTCCGAAAAGTGCACGAGGAGGCGACAAGGCCTGGGGGCGCGTCCTACCCCCCTGGGCGCGCCTCCCTGCCTTGTGGCCACCTCGTGTGCCCTCTGGACTCCGTTTTCTTGTGGAATACTCCTTTTGGTCGGGTAAAATTCATTATATAATCTCCCGAAGGTTTTGACCATCGTACCACGGCAAAATCCTCTGTTCTTGTTCCGTGCTGTTTTTCTGACAGATCTGAAGGCATGTCGTCCCAAGATTCGGAGGGAGAGAGCTATGTAGTTGATTATATTGCAGACCCCAAGGTCTACGGGGATTTGGAGCATTATGGTTGGACCACAGAGGAAGAAGAAGACTATGACCCGAAGGGAAAGGAAGAGACAAGTTCCGATGAAGAGGAAGTCCCACTACCCCAACCTGGGGACATGCACGTGGAGTTCAAAAAGTCAAGTCTCTCCACTAAAGCAAAGAAACCTAAGATCGAGTTTATTCCTTTTCGTCTTTTGCAGGAGAACAAGCAAGAATTACGCAAAAAGATATTAATACTAGAGCAGGAGATCGATGACCTGAAGGAGGAAAATTCCATCCTCAAGCGCAAGCTGAGGAAGAAGGGCAAGCCTCCAACATCATCAACTCCATCACCACCACCTCCGAAGAAAGAGATCTAAATACATGGGTATGGGCACTCCCCTTGGCTTGTGCCAAGCTTGGGGGAGGTGTCCCGGTATTGTATCACCATCACATCTTTACCCTTATCGTTTTTCTTAGTTCGATCCTTTTGGTTATATCCTAGTTTAGTAGAATTAAAGTTTTTAGTATGATCTAGCCTTGAGTTCTGCTTTATGTTCCCTCTATGTAATCGAGTCCGAGAGTTATATAATAAAGAGTAGTTTTGAGTTGAGGGCTTTGCTTTCTTGCTATGATCTTTAGAAAATGAAATAAAGAAAAGAATAGAATAAGAGAAGTAAAAAAGATTATATAATGATCTTATGGGGAGTGATGACTTCACATATAAAGAGTATGATGAATAAAATTTGTAGAGAGTTGACAAACATAGTTTTGGTCATTGTTGCAATTAATAGGAAGTAATCAAGTAAGAGGGGTTTCACATATAAATACACTATCTTGGACATCTTTTGTGATTGTGAGCACTCATTAAAATATTATATGCTAGAAGGTTGATGTTGGACAAGGAAGACAACATAATGAGTTATGTTTTCCTATATCCGAATAGAAGTTATATTGTCATGGATCCTCCAACATGTTGAGTTTTCCTTTCCCTCTTATGCTAGCCAAATCTTTTGCACCAAGTAGAGATACTACTTGTGCTTCCAAACATCCCTTAAACCAGTTTTGCCATGAGAGTCCACTATACCTACCTATGGATTGAGTAAGATCCTTCAAGTAAGTTGTCATCGGTGCAAGCAATAAAAATTGCTCTCTAAATATGTATGATCTATTAGTGTGAGGAAAATAAAATTTATACGAACTTGTGATATGGAAGAAATAAAAGCGACGGACTGTATAATAAAGTTCTTTATCACAAGCGGCAATATAAAGTGACGTTCTTTTGCATTAAGATTTTGTGTATCCAACCATAAAAGCGCATGACAACCTCTGCTTCCCTCTGTGAAGGGCCTATCTTTTACTTTTACCTTCTACCCTTATACAAGAGTCATGGTGATCTTCACCTTTCATTTTTACACTTTTCCCTTTTGGCAAGAACTATATGTTGGGGAAGATCCAGATATATATATCCACTCGGATGTAGGTTATCATAAAGTATTGTTGTTGACATTACCCTTGAGGTAAAAGGTTGGGAGGCGAAACTATAAGCCCCTATCTTTCTCTCTGTCCGACTAAGGCTTTGAACTCATAAGTATCGCGTGAGTGTTAGCAATTATGAAAGACTAAGAGATGGTTGAGTATGTGGACTTGCTATACAAAAGCTCTTACATTGACTCTTTCCAATGTTATGATAAATTGCAATTGCTTCAATGACTGAGATCATAGTTTGTTAGTTTTCAATAAAGTTTCTGATTCATACTTTACCTTGTGAATGAATTGTCACTTTAGCATAAGAAGTTATATGTCAATATACATTGTTGTTCTAAAAGATGATCATGATGCCCTCATGTTTGTATTTTATTTTATCGACACCTCTATCTCTAAACATGTGGACATATTTATCGATTTCGGCTTTCGCTTGAGGACAAGCGAGGTCTAAGCTTGGGGGAGTTGATATGTCCATTTTGCATCATGCTTTTATATTGAAATTTATTGCATTATGGGCTGTTATTATACATTATGGTACAATACTTATGCCTTCTCTCTCTTATTTTACAAGGTTTACATGAAGAGGGAGAATGCCAGCAGATGGAATTCTGGACCGGAAAGGGTGCAGATCTGAGAGACCTATTCTGCACAACTCCAAAAGTCCTGAAAATTTACGGAGAATTATTTTGGAATATATAAAAAATATTGGGCGAAGAAAATACCAGAGGGGACCCACTAGGTGACCACAAGGGTGGGGGGCGCGCCCTACCCCCTGGGTGCGCCTCCCTGGCTTGTGGGCCACCTGTCAGGCCCCCGATGCCCATCTTCTGCTATATGATGTCTTTTGACCTGGAAAAAATCAGAAGAGAGCTTTCGGGACGAAGCTCCGCCGTCTCGAGGCGGAACCTGGGCAGAACCAATCTAGGGCTCCGACGGAGCTGTTCTGCCGGGGAAACTTCCCTTCGGGAGGTGGAAATCGAAGCCATCGTCATCACCAACGATCCTCTCATCGAGAGGGGGTCAATCTCCATCAACATCTTCACTAGCACCATCTCCTCTCCAAACCCTAGGTCATCTCTTGTATCCGATCTTTGTCTCAAAACCTTAGATTGGTACCTGTGGGTTGCTAGTAGTGTTGATTACTCCTTGTATTTGATGCTAGTTGGTTTATTCGGTGGAAGATCATATGTTCAGTTCCTTAATGATATTTATTACCCCTCTGATTATGAACATGAATATGCTTTGTGAGTAGTTACGTTTGTTCCCGAGGACATGGGAGAAATCTTGTTATAAGTAATCATGTGAATTTGGTATTCGTTCAATATTTTGATGAGATGTATGTTGTCTTTCCTCTAGTGGTGTTATGTGAACGTCGACTACATAACACTTCACCATGATTTGGGCCTAGGGGAAGGCATTGGGAAGTAATAATTAGATGATGGGTTGCTAGAGTGACAGAAGCTTAAACCCTAGTTTATGCGTTGCTTCGTAAGGGGCTGATTTGGATCCATATGTTTCATGCTATGGTTAGATTTATCTTAATTCTTCTTTCGTAGTTGTGGATGCTTGCGAGAGGGGTTAATCATAAGTGGGAGGCTTGTCCAAGTAAGGACAGCACCCAAACCGGTCCACCCACATATCAAATTATCAAAGTAACGAACGCGAATCATATGAGCATGATGAAAACTAGCTTGACAGTAATTCCCATGTGTCCTCGGGAGTGCTTTGCTTTAGATAAGAGTTCGTCCAGGCTTGTCCTTTGCTACAAAAAGGATTGGGCCACCTTGCTGCACCTTAGTTACACTTGTTACTTGTTACCCGTTACGAATTATCTTATCATAAAACTATCTGTTACCGATAATTTCAGTGCTTGCAGATAATACCTTGCTGAAAACCGCTTGTCATTTCCTTCTGCTCCTCGTTGGGTTCGACACTCTTACTTATCGAAAGGACTGCGATAGATCCCCTATACTTGTGGGTCATCAGTAGCCACTGCCAACTATGTCACCTTTGCGGCTTATTACCTGAAAGGTCCCGCTGCTCAATGGTGGGACAGCCACAGGCGTTACTTACCTGTTGGAACCGCCATCACTTGGCCGGAATTCCAAGCTGCATTCCACGGGCCAATGTTGAACCACCATGGTTAGTCACAACATCCCCATTGAAATTGTAGGGCTGGAATTCCTTGTTTCCCCCATTGTTTTGAAGTCCTCCAATATTGACCTCATTCTGGGAATGTAATGGTTGTAAACACATACTGCTTCTATCATATGCGCCACTAAAACCATCCATCTACTACATCCTTCAAGTGAGATAGTAAGCTACCATGCTCATCTTGTTCGTAACGCTGAAGCACGAGTTTATTCCTTGAATGCATTAAACATTTCTCCTCTTGTGGGAATTGAAAACGCTCCAGTCGTTTGTGAATTCCAGGATGTCTTTCTAGAAGAACTACCCAGTCCATGACTTTGAACTTGCTGCAGTTAAATTTGCACTGAAGTTGTGGCGGCATTTCCTTTTGGTGGTCATTGTGAGATCTTCACCGATCATCAAAGTCCGAAGTATTTGTTTACTCAGCTAGATCTGGATCTCCGAATGCAGCGATGTATGGAATCAATTACAGACTATGACTACTGTATTTCTTATACCCCTGGCAAGGCTAATGTCATGGCCGAGGCCTTGAGTCACAAGTCTTATTGCAACAACCATATGGCTTATAAAGGTCAACCCCTGCAAGATGATCTCACTTACAGAGAGCATCCGATCCGCATTCTCGGTCAAGCTGAACGATGCATCCATCAAGAGGGCTATCAATTTCTTAAAGTCCAGTAATCAAATCATTCTGAACATGAAGCCACTTGGGAACGCGGGGATCGTCTTCATGATGAATACCCCGCTTTGTTTTCGTCTACCTCCTAAATCTCGGGTCGATATTTCTTGTAGTGGAGGAGATTTGTAACGCCCGGATAATTAAGCTGAAGTAATCTCCCCCTAATGGTGCCATGTCATCACCTTTTTCTAATCCATTTGTCACTTGATCAAAAATTCAAAGCCAAATTCAAATTTAAAATAAAGTCAAATAAAATATTTCTTCAACAGTAAAATTAAAATGTTCACATTATTCTATAAATTCCCCACATCATTTTCCTGTTGAACCCAACATTATTTGAAACTTTAAAATGCCCCTAGAAAATCAAACAGTGTCCCAACAACACTTATTTGAACCATTTAAATGCAAGTATAATTTGAATTAATTCAAACAGGATCCAAACTTTTGTGGCAGCACTAGATTGTGCCTAATATTTATTCTGGCCAATAGCACTTTTTGCAAAAGCCATTTAGTGCATGAATTAAATGGAAAACAGGAGAGAAAAGGAAAACAAAAAGAGAACTGAAAAGAAAAAGGGCGAAGTGCACTGTGCACTTAGGCCTGCTAGCTACAGTACACCACAGCCCAACCCACCTCCACCATCCCCTACCTCATGCTACAGGAGGCGGGGGAGGGCGTGGTGGCCATCCGCCGGCTGGGCTGTCGCCGTTGCGGCCATCCCCGGCCACCACGCACGGATAAGAGCCTACCCGAGCCCCCTGGGCAACCCTAGATCGAGCACTCCCCCTCGTTCGCCCTATCCATCTCTACTTCTCTCGCCCGTGCGTGATTGTCAATGCGCTCCCATCATTAGCGCAGCCACCGGCCTCCCCACGTCGCACCGTCGTGTCCATCAACTCTGTTGACGTCGTCTTCGCCTTCCTCGACACTGGATCGGAGACGGGAGGCCACCTCGACGACGTCCGCATCGACTTCTTCCACCCCGGCCACCGCGACCTCGTTGGCTATTCAAACTCCATCAAGCCCTCCCCGACCCTTCGGTGCACGCCTACAGGGGACTGTGAGCTCCTGCTTCCTCTCTCCCTGCTCTGGGCTCACGCGCGCCTCCCTAGCCTCATCCCCGACGAGCTCCGGCCCTGTTCGCCGCTGCTTGCCATCGCCGCCGTCGTTTCCGTCCGCCTAGCTCACGCACGAGCACGCGGCCGTGCTGCTGGGGCTCCCAGGAGCCTGACGCATGCACCCACACGCCTTGCCATGCCATGCAGCCCCTCGTTCCGTGCTCGCCCGGATGCGACGCCGCCCTCGCCATTCACCGCCGGCGCTACCGGCCGCCTCGGCTCCGGCCGCTACCACTAACCGAGGTGACGTGGAGCGCCCATTCGAACCATGCCCGTCCCGCTCGTTTTGGTCGCCTCTACGTCGTTCCCGTGTGACGCCGCCGCCTTTGTTGGTCGCCGGAGCGCGCATCGGCGTTAAACGCTGGCGGGCCGACGTGGACCCCTTCGGGTCGGTGACAGTGGGCCCGGCGGGGCCTGGTTGACCGGGTTGACCAAGTCAGGCCTTTTGACTGGGCGGCCTGTGTCACTGACATGTGGCCCCCATGTTTAATTAAATGTTTTTATAAATAAATAACCTATTAATTAATCTATTAATTAATTTAATTACTAATTAGTCACTCACAGTGGGCTCCCACCTGTTAAGTAACCAAATTAGCTAAATTAACCTCTGTTAAGTTAAGTCAGACACTGACCTGTGGGACCCAGCTGTAAGGTTTTACCTGGGTCAGCTGGGTTGACTGCTGATGTCAGTATGATGTCATGCTGATGCCATAATTCTATTTTTGAATTAATTTAAATAGTAATAATTTCAGAAAATGTTTAAAACTTTGAAAATTAATATAAAATAACCCGTAACTCGGATTAAAATAATTTATATATGAAAGTTGCTCAGATAAATATGACGATTCCGAATATGCAATCCGTTCATCTGTCACACGTCCCTAGCATAGCGAACATGGACCGTCCCCCTCCATTTCATCTGTCCAAAAATGCCAAACTTCAGGAAAACATTCCTGGATGTTTTCCCCCTTTGCCGGTATCGTGTAGCACCGCGTTAGAACACTGCTAGCCCTGCCTGTTGTCGTGCCATGCACTTGTTTGCTATATATTTATTGTTTTTCCCCCTCTTCCCTCTGGTAGACCCCAAGACCGCTGTTGATACCCCTGTGATCGACTACGTCACCGACGACCCTTCTTCCTTTTCAGCAGAGCTTCCAAGCAAGCAAACCCCCCTTGATCATTCCGATATCGCCCATTCCATTCTCTCTCATGCTTGCATTAGATTTTTCTACTGTTATTGATTGCTCCTATTCTGATCCATAGCCTGCTTTTGTATCCTGCTTTCGTACCTTACCTGCTTGTCCTAAACTACTTAGTATAGGTTGGTTAGTGATCCATCAGTGACCCCTCACCTTGTCCCAGTTGCCCCAGCTTGATGACTGATGACTCGATCAACGTGATCGACGTCCAGAGCCCGACACAACACCTCACCCCTTTAGTTGTACGACTTTGCAGAGTTACTTTCGAGTGCCGAGGGTGATACCTCGTAACGCACTCCTGATGATATCTCTGTAGTGTAGCTAATCGGTCGTGGTCTGTCGAGGGTGATTCCTCCTTCACCATTCCCGATACGACTCTGTCGTGCAACACCTCAATTGTGAACCTCGAGGGTGCTTCCTCCTAAGCTCACCTTGAGGATGGCGAGTGGAATCCATCGAGGGTGATTCCTCGGGTTTTCCACCTTGATGTTTTGGACACACGGTTACCTTGACTTTACTTCAGATCCTTGTGAAAGTCGGGCGGGCGTAGAGAGCACCCGCGAGAGATGACTATGAAAGTTGGGCGGGCCCGGAGAGCACCCGCGAGATTTACGGTGGCGGCTGGCTGTTTAGCGGTATCACCCAGGTGGTGGTGGTAGCTCCGGGCTTGTCCCAATAGCCGTTACTTCATTTAATAATGCACTAACAGGTTTGGGTATTTGTTATGAGTTGGCCACTGGCCTATACGCACTAACCACCACGCGGGAACAGATATGGGCACTCGGCGTCATACGTTTCTTCTGAAAGCTCTGTTAGACGTCCAGTTCAACATTGTGGCACGGGCGGATCATGCTATCCACTACACGGGTGGCGCTGGTTGTGACGCCCCCGGCTCAATCGTGCACTAATCATACATGCAAATGCACATGATCAAGCCTAAGGACTCACGGGAAGATATCACAACACAACTCTAAAACATAAATAAAGTCATACAAGCTTTATATTACAAGCCAGGGGCCTCGAGGGCTCGAATACATAAGCTTGTGAACAAGCGTCAGCGGAAGCATCAGATATCGGAGTACAGATATGAAACAGAAACAGAAAGGCCTTTAGAGAGGCGGGGCAAAATAAAACACTATGATCGAAAGGCGTAGGCCTCCTGCCTGGGACCCTTCGATCCTACTCCTGGTCGTCAGTCAGCTCGTAGAAGTATCCATCCTCTGGGTAGTAGAAGTAGTCGATCGACGGGGCATCTGTCTCTGGGGCTCCGTCCTCTGGTCGCAACAAACTAATATGGGGAGAAAAGGAAAACAAAGCAACCGTGAGTACTCAGAAGTACTCAGCAAGCAAGGATCTACACTACATATGCAACATTATCAAAGGAAGGCTGTATATGTGGACTGGGCTGCAGAAATGCCAGAATAGAGAGAAGGCCTAGTCCTATCGAAGACTAGCATCTTCAGAGGTCTTGCAGCAGTAGAAGAGAGTAGAACATTACAATATAATGTAGCAGTATCATTAAGTCTCATCCTCACCCAGAGATCCTTTCTCGACTCCCTGCGAGAAAGCAATCCCAGAGCCATACAGTCATCAACCTCGTCCGGAGATCCCTTCTCGATTCCCTGCGAGAAGCAATCCCAGAGCCATAGTATCCAAGTATCCAGTTCTAAATTGTATCAATCAGGATACAACTCCGAGTGTCCTTTACCGTAGGACCGGCTATCGATAGAAGTTGGTGCGGAGGCATCTTGTAAGGACGCTTCGCAATAGGAGTTGTGCCTGGTTTCAAGTCGATGACAAACTCAACAGCTCTAGCAGGGGGTATTCCTGGAAGTTCTTCTGGAAATACATCTTGAAAATCACGAACAACTGGAACGTTCTCGATGCCTTCAAGAGGTGAAGCGTTCAATGCATTCAGAACATATATCTGGCTCTCAGCATCTTGAGCTATTCGGGCTGAGTAATTGATCACCTGACCAGAACGGTGTGTGAGCTGGACTGTCTTAGTAGCACAGTCAATCAAAGCATTATGGGCTGTCAACCAGTCCATACCGAGAATGATGTCTATGTCGGAAGGTCCAAGAGCAATAAGGGAAGCAGAGAACATCAACCCTTCAATTTTGATCTGATTGTTGTGACTTACCATCTTGGTTTGCCACCTAGAACGGGGAGTGATAATCTCTAATGGTGTGGGCAATAACTCTAGAGGTAGCTCATGTCGCTAAGCAAATTGTTGAGACACAAAGGAATGTGATGCCCCGGAATCAAAGAGAACAGAAGCTGCAACTGAATTAACTGACAGAGTTCCCATCACGATTTTTGGAGACTCACGAGCTTCTCCCATTTTGACGTGAGTAACCTGGCCTCGGTCCATAGCAGACATCCTGGCCTTACGATTTCTGCAACGATGGGTTCGATGGCCCTTCGTACGACCATCAGGAGGACGTGGTACATCCTGAGGAGAAGCCATAACATTAGGCGGTCCATCATGAACCGTAAGCTGTCTCGGCGGTGTAGGCAGACGAGGTGCAACATAAGACGGTCTTGGTGTTGGAGCAGGTCGGTGATGAACATTGTGAGGGATCCACACTCGACGCTTCTGAACAGGTCGACCCGAAGACGAACCAACATCACGAGTGCGCTTGAGCGACTCCTGGTACTCAGTCAGAGCTGTTTCAACTTGGAAAGATTTGCTGACAAGCGTTGCGAATTCTGTGCAATCATGGACAGCAAGTGCAAGTTTTATATCGGTACGCAGTCCTTCATGGAATTTCTCCTTCTTGCAAGTGTCAGTGTCGACGTCATCCGCAGCATAGCGGGATAATTCAAGGAATTTCCTCTGATATTCATCCACAGTCATTGTGCCCTGTGAGAGTTTGCGGAACTCCTGCTTCTTCTGGTCGATCAGACCTTGAGGAATGTAACGTGCATGAAAAGCTGACTGAAATTCCTGCCAAGTGGTTACAGTCTCCGCAGGCAACATAGCCTTGTGGCTTTCCCACCATTGAGCAGCTGGGCCCTTCAGGTGGAATGTCGCAAAGGTGACGTAACTGTCAGGGGCAACATTAGCTGACTCCATTTCAAACAGGATGTCACGAAGCCAATCATCAGCATCCATAGGATTGGTGGAGTTGCGGAAAATGGACGGATTGAGGCGCACAAATTCTGGCAGCGAGATCGGTCCAGGCTCCTGGCGAGCCTCGTTGCGTTCCAAACGTCTTACCAGACTCTCGTTGAGCTGACGGTTCAATTCAAACTGCTGCATCATTGCGGCAATATAGGGTGGAGGTGGAGGATCGTCAGCCATCCTGCCAAATCAACAGGGGCAGTTTAGCAAGAAAACTGCATGTGTATGGAATGATTCATGAAGTATCACGCACAACAGAAGGAAGCGCAATAGATACTTCATCATATTCGCACCAGACATTCAAATCCACACATAGCCTCGGTTAGTATCCGGCATTACGACAGTAGAAAAGGGAGGGCTAGACATCTAGGTGGCGCGCAGGCACGCGGTAGGGAAGTACACAATGAGACATAACAAAGGCTACATCAACGTCGGAGAAAACTATTGGAGCGAGGAATCTGCAAGTGAAACACAGGGTGGCCTCGATAAAAGGATCATGTAAGCAGAACCTGGTCCACAATCTTGGAGCAAGGGGGGAATATTTCAGAACACCGGGTGGATGTGATTATGAGAACCTAATGTTGGAGTTAGTAAAATTTTATTTAACCCGAATAGAAGAGAGGTCAGAGTCCCAGAGTAAAGGTCAAGGAGTAAAAGATCCTAATACCACCCAATTGGCGACGTGGGCCCGTAAGCCACACAGCCAAGTTAGTAAAACAGTTTTCGGTTACTAGACTCAACTTCGGCCAAGGAGTTGGAAAGGGGGTTCCTACAGTCAGTCGGCTCTGATACCAACTTGTGACGCCCCCGGCTCAATCGTGCACTAATCATACACGCAAATGCACACGATCAAGCCTAAGGACTCACGGGAAGATATCACAACACAACTCTAAAACATAAATAAAGTCATACAAGCTTTATATTACAAGCCAGGGGCCTCGAGGGCTCGAATACATAAGTTTGCGAACAAGCGTCAGCGGTAGCATCAGATATCGGAGCACAGATATGAAACAGAAACAGAAAGGCCTTTAGAAAGGCGGGGCAAAATAAAACACTATGATCGAAAGGCGTAGGCCTCCTGCCTGGGACCCTTCGATCCTACTCCTGGTCGTCAGTCAGCTCGTAGAAGTATCCATCCTCTGGGTAGTAGAAGTAGTCGATCGACGAGGCATCTGTCTCAGGGGCTCCGTCCTCTGGTCGCAACAAACTGATATGGGGAGAAAAGAAAAACAAAGCAACCGTGAGTACTCAGAAGTACTCAGCAAGCAAGGATCTACACTACATATGCAACATTATCAAAGGAAGGCTGTATATGTGGACTGGGCTGCAGAAATGCCAGAATAGAGAGAAGGCCTAGTCCTATCGAAGACTAGCATCTTCAGAGGTCTTGCAGCAGTAGAAGAGAGTAGAACAGTACAATATAATGTAGCAGTATCATTAAGTCTCATCCTCACCCAGAGATCCTTTCTCGACTCCCTGCGAGAAAGCAATCCTAGAGCCATACAGTCATCAACCTCGTCCGGAGATCCCTTCTCGACTCCCTGCGAGAAGTAATCCCAGAGCCATAGTATCCAAGTATCCAGTTCTAAATTGTATCAATCAGGATACAACTCCGAGTGTCCTTTACCGTAGGACCGGCTATCGATAGAAGTGTTCTTCCCTGCAGGGGTGCACCAACTTACCCATCACGCTCGCTTAACTCCGGTCGGACACACTTTCCTGGGTCATGCCCGGCCTCGGTCAAACGACACACCGCAACCCTACCTAGAGCTCAGCAGAGAGGTCCCCGTCGGTCTACATCCTAAGCGCTCAGAGGTCTTGGGCCATCGCCCTGTGCACTCCAAGTCGTTGCGTGCAGGGGGAAGCCAGGCACCAGGGGGGCGCCGGTCCGTCCCGGCCGCAAGGCTGAACTAGACGTCTGACAGAGCTTTCGGCTGATGCTATGATGCAGAACGCCCATACTATGCCCGCGTGATGGTTAGTGCTATCAGGCCAGAGACCTGCTCGGATCAAATATCCAAATCGTTAATGGACTAGGGCTTGCGGTAACGAGCAGAGACTCACGAAAGATGTGACCCCGTCGCCCCGTCTCGAGGACTTGCTGCAAGGGTTAAGAATGCTCGGCCGCGCCTCGTATTCATCACTCGGGCACCATACAGGCACCCGTCTTCACCACACTCACCTCTCAGGCGCACGCGGGTACCCCTCAGGGCCGACCCGCCTTTCTAAGTAACAGTGTAAAGTCCCAGTATCCGTGTGTCCATAACATCAAGGGAATCCGAGGTATCACCCTCGATGGATACCCACTCGATGTAACTGCCAAGGTGAACGTAGGAGGAATCACCCTCGCTGAGTTCACACTTGATGTGTTGTACGACAGGGTCGTATCGGAAGTGGAGAAGGAGGAATCACCCTCGATGACCACGACCAAATAGCTTCTCTACAGAGTTAACATCAGAAGTGCTACAAGAGGTTTCACCCTCAGCACTCTATAGTAACGCTGCAGTGTCGTTACAACTAAGGGGGGGGGGGTGATGTGCGGTGTCGGGGCCTGATCTTTAATCCCGTTGATCGGGTCTTCTGATAATCCAGCGGGGCGGTCGGGACTAGTGGGGTCACTGATAGGTCTCTACCCCGCCTAAACTAAGCAGTTTAGGATATGCAGGTAATTATTAACAGCAGGATACAATAAACAGGCTATGCATCAGAATAGGTAAAGCAGTAGCAGCAGCAATTCTAATGCAAGCATGAGAAATTAGAATGGGCGATATCGGGATGATCAAAGGGGGGGGCTTGCCTGGTTGCTCGGCGGCAAGGGCAAGGTTGTCAACGGTGGCGTCGGGCTCCGGAGCTGCGTCGGTAATGGGAACTGCGTCGGGGTCTAACGAGAGAGAAGAGGGGGAGGAAACAGTATAAATACACAGCAAAACATGAGCAACACAAAGTATGACATGACAATGTGCAGTGCCGGGTGTGTCCTAACGTATGGTTGCACATCACCGAGGAAGGGGGAATCCATCCGGGAATGTTTTCCCGATTCCGGACATTTGTCAGACAGATGACCGGAGAGGGACGGTTGCATGTTCGGATAGTTAGGGACGCATGACGGACGAACAGACCGCGTATTCGAATTCGTCTCGTCGTTCTGAGCGACTTTCATGTACAAAGTTTTTCGATCTGAGTTACGAATTATTTTATATGATTTTCTAAAGTTTTTATTAATTTCTGGAATTTATTTAATTATTTAAATTAAACATTATCCAGAACAGTGTTCGCTGATGTCAGCATGACGTCAGGACCAGTGGGTCCCACCTGTCATACTCTGTTAGGTTTAATTAGGGTTTAGCTAATTAATTACTGATTAATTAAACTAATTAATTAATTAGACTAATTAAGCAAGATTAATTAAATTAATTAATTCACTAATTAATTAATTAATTAACTAATTATTCATTTTAATAATTCATTTTTCTTTTCTTTTTTTTTTTAACAGGGCGGGGTCCACATGGCAGTGGCCCACCCGGTTCCTGGATATGCACGCACGCGCGTGTACCAGGGGGAGGCCACGGCGCGGTCGGCGTGGCAGGCGTCAGCCGGCGAGCGGCGGCGCCGGCGAGCAGCGCCGTGCAGGGGGGCAGGGCCGGCCCCAGCCGGGGCGAGCGGGGCGTCGCACGCGGCGAGCAGCAGCTACTGCGGGCATGCGCAGGGGCGGCCGCGGGGAGGCAGGGCGCGGCCAGGGTCATGCGCGGGCGCGGCCTGAGGGCGTGGTGAGCGCGTGCTGGGGAGGGCGGCGGTGCGCAGACGCGCGCATCGGGCGTGGTCGGGGCGCGCCGAACGCGAGCGCGCGGGGAAGAGGGTGCGGGGCAGGGGAAGAGGAGGCCGAGGTCCTCACATGCGATGGAGGGGCGAGGGGCGGCGTGGCTCGAAGGCGACGTTGGGGAGGAGGTCGAGGACAGGGAGACGGCGTTGGCGGCGAGGGCGACGGGGTTGGGGCAGCGCCGGCGACTGGTGGCGGGGGCGAGGTCGTTGCCCCCGATCCCGATCCAGAAGGGGTCGAGGGGGGGGGACCGGGCGCCGTGCGGAAGGAGACGAAGAGGCGGGGGAGAGCGCCGACGCGGGCGCCGGTGGTGGTCGCCGTGGGCGGGGACGATGGGCGCCGGCCGGAGCGCCGAGCTCCAGTGGCGGCGGCGGGGTCGACCCAGACGGGGGGGGGAGAGCGGGGATCGGGATGGTTGGGCTAGGTCACGGGGGGGGGGGGGGGGGTGGGGGGGGCGCTGGCCAAGGCCCCGTTGGGCCGCGGGGGGGGGGGGGTTTCTTTCTTTTCTTTTATTTTCTCTTTTTTTTTGCCTTTTTCTTTTTATTAATTCATATATCTCTGTTTAGTAAATAGTTAGGCCCCAAACCGAATTTTGTAAAACATAGGAATTGCTCCAACAAATACTAGGCATTACCTACCACTACCAAAAATTGGTTTGGAGTCAACTTGAGTTCACACAATATTTATAATAATTAAAATGCATTATTCCTTACTGTTTTAATTATGTTAGTGCCACCTAATTATTTTATTATTTGTTGGTTTCAATTTTAGACTAGCCTCTGCAATATTTGTTATTTACTGAACAATTTAGTTTTTATGTTGGACAACTTTTATTTTCCACTTTCATTTAAATTTGGATTTTGAGTTAGGAGTTGAAATGCAATATAATGCAAATGATGATTAGGCACTGATAAACATGATGACATGGCATAATCAAGGGTGATTACTGTAGTTAACCACCGGGGGTGTTACACTGGTATCCAGCCTGCTCGCAACGACCCAGAGCGCAATGGGCGATGGGCCCAAGACCCCGGAGTGCTTAGGATGTAGACCGGCGGGGACCTCTCTGTGGAGCCTAGGTAGGACTACGACGTGTTGATCTTCCGAGCCTGGGCATGACCCAGGAAAGTGTGTCCGGCCAGAGTAATCAAGCGTGTTGGGTAATGTGGTGCACCCCTGCAAGGAAGTTATCTATTCGAATAGCCGTGTCCACGGTAATGGACGCTCGGAGTTGTATCCCGATCTATTACAACTAGAAATGGATACTTGAGACATGTGATGGATATGTTGGATCCGGGATTGCTTTCTCGCAGGGAGTCGAGGAAGGATCTCTGGCATTAATACTGCAACATGTTTGTTAATTATAAAATGCTATTTTGTACTCTTCTGAATGCTACAAGACGCTTGAAGATGCTATTCTTTGATAGCCTAGGCCTTCTCCTCTATTCTTGCATTCTGTAGTTCAGTCCACAGATACATCCCTTCCCTTGATACCAATGCATACTTAGTATAGATCTGATGCTTGCGAGTACTTTGGATGAGTACTCACGGTTGCTTTGCTACCCCTTCTCCCCCTTCATCTTCTTTCTTCCCGGTTGCTATGATCGGATGGTGGATCCCAGGAGCCAGATGCCCCCGTCGACGGCTACTACTACCCCAAGGGTGCTTACTTCTACGTGGAGACCGCCGACGACCAGGAGTAGATAGGAGGTCCCAGGCAGGAGGCCTTGCCTCTTCGATCGTTGATGTTTGTGCTAGCCTTCTTAAGGCAGTCTTGTTTAACTTATGTCTGTACTCAGATATTGTTGTTTCCGCTTACTCTTGTGTATCGAGCTTATGTATTCGAGCCCTCTGGCTTGTAATATAAAGCTTGTATTATTTTAATTTGTGTCTAGAGTTGTGTTTTGATATCTTCCCGTGATTCCCTGATCTTGACCGTATACATTTGCGTGTATGATTAGTGTACGATTGAATCGGGGGCGTCACAATCCCCAACACATAGTGCTTGCCAAAAAGAGAAATATAAAAAGAAGGGTGAAGATCAGCATGACTCTTGTCTACAGGTAGAAGGCGAAAGTAAAAGATAGGCCCTTCGCAGAGGGAAGCAGAGGTTGTCATGCGCTTTTATGGTTGGATGCACAAAATCTTAATGCAAAAGAACGTCACTTTATATTGCCGCTTGTGATAAAGAACTTTATTATGCAGTCTGTCGCTTTTATTTCTTCCATATCACAGGTTCGTATAAAGCTTATTTTCCTCACACTAAAAGATCATACATATTTAGAGAGCAATTTTTATTTCTTGCACCAATGACAACTTACTTGAAGGATCTTACTCAATCCATAGGTAGATATAGTGGACTCTCATGGCAAAACTGGGTTGATGGATTTTGGATGCACAAGTAGTATCTCTACTTGGTGCAAAAGATTTGGCTAGCATAGGATGAGAAGCAAGCTCAACATGTTGGAGGATCCATGACAATATAACTTCTATTCAGATATAGGAAAACATAACTCATTATGTTGTCTTCCTTGTCCAATATCAACCTTTTAGCATACAATATTTTAGTGAGTGCTCACAATCACAAAAGATGTCCAAGATAGTGTATTTATATGTGAGACCTCTCTTTCTTTATTACTTCCTATTAATTGCAACAATGACCAAGACTATGTTTGTCAACTCTCACCAAATTTCATGTGACATACTTCTTTATATGTGAAGTCATCACTTTCCATAAGATCAAAGCAAGAAAATGAGGCCCTCAACTCAAAACTAATCTTTATTATATAACTCTCACACTCGATTACAGAGATATATCACAAAGCAAAACTCAAAAACTAGATCATACTAAAAACTTTTATTCTACTAGGTAACGATATAACCAAAAGGATCGAACTAAGAAAAACGATAAAAGTAAAGATGTGAGGGTGATACGATACCGGGGAACCTCCCTCAAGCTTGGAACAAGCCAAGGGGAGTGCCCATACCCATGTACTCAAGTCTCCTTCTTCGGAGGTGATGGTCCGATGTTCTTTGCAATGATGCCCCTCAAGATGCGATTTTCCTCCTCGAGCCTATTGACTTGTTGTTTGAGATCCATAATCTCCTTGTGTAGCTTTCCGTTGACAATCCAAGCACCGTCCACCCACGGATGCATCCTTGCTACAGAGGAAGAAGCAACACCCTTTTTCAAGTTATTGTAAGATATAAATTTAGCACCGGGGGCTTTGACTGAATTGGGAGGAACGAGTCATCGAGTTCCACACGCAGGGCTCCAGGTTGAGGGAGAGAGGTAACTTCTTTGTCCACCTCCATGGCATCCACTCTTTTCAGGTTGGCCTCCATCTCTTCCTCCGTTGACCACCCAAAGGGATTAGCTTCGCTGTATGCTCTTTGATCCGGTGTTTGGTGAGGACCCGACTCTTCCCAACCGACTCTTGCGAAGACATCTTGCTCTAAATCTGAGATATAATGTTTGATTCTTTGCCCATTCACCACCTTCGGGTTTTTGCCCTCGGCATTGTTGATCTTAATGGCACCGGAACGATAAACTTCCTCGATAATGTAAGGCCCTTCCCATTTGGAGAGAATTTTTCCTGCAAAAAATCTTAAACGAGAGTTGTATAGTAAGACCTGGTATCCTACATTAAATTCCCGCTTTTGTATTCTTTTATCATGCCATCTTTTAACTTTCTCTTTAAACAACTCGGCATTTTCATAGGCTTGGGGTTCTCCATTCATCAAGTGAGGTAATGTCAAATAACCTCTTCTCTTCGGCAAGTTTGAAATCATAGTTGAGCTCTTTAATTTCCCAATAAGCTTTATGTTCTAATTCAAGAGGTAAGTGACATGCTTTTCCATATACCATTTTGTACGGAGACATACCCATAGGATTCTATAAGCCCATAGTGCATCATCAAGTTTCTTAGACCAATTCTTCCTAGATCTATTAATAGTCTTTTGCAAGGTCAATTTTATCTCTCTGTTACTTAATTCTACTTTACCACTAGACTGAGGATGATATGGAGATGCAATTCTATGGTTAACATCATACTTAGCAGGCAATTTACGGAAAGCACCATGAATAAAATGTGAACCACCATCAGTCATCAAATATCTAGGGACTCCAAACCTCAGGAAAATAACTTCTTTCAGCATTTTAATAGAAGTGTTGTGATCGGCACTACTAGTTGGGATAGCTTCTACCCACTTAGTAACATAATCAACAACAACTAAAATATGTGTATACCCATTAGAGGAAGGAAAAGGTCCCATATAATCAAATCCCCAAACATCAAATGGTTCAATAACAAGTGAATAATTCATAGGCATTTCCTGAAGTCTACTTATATTACCAATTCTTTGACATTCATCACAAGACAAGACAAACTTACGAGCATCTTTGAAAAGAGTAGGCCAATAAAAACCAGATTGTAATACCTTGTGCGCAGTTCTGTCTCCAGCATGGTGTCCTCCGTAGGCCTCGGAGTGACACTTGCGTAGGATCTGTTCCTGTTCATGCTCAGGTACACAACGTCTAATAACACCATCTACTCCTTATTTGTAAAGGTGTGGGTCATCCCAGAAGTAATGTCTTAAATCATAGAAAAACTTTTTCTTTTGTTGATATGTAAAACTAGGTGGTATAAATTTAGCAACCATATAGTTAGCATAGTCTGCATACCATGGAGTACTACGAGAAGCATTTAAAATAGCTAATTGTTCATCAGGAAAGCTATCATCAATAGGTAGTGGGTCATCAAGAATATTTTCTAACCTAGACAAGTTGTCTGCTATGGGGTTCTCAGCTCCCTTTCTATGAATAATATGTAAATCAAATTCTTGTAGCAAGAGAACCCACCTAATGAGTCTAGGTTTAGCATCTTTCTTTTCCATAAGGTATTTAATAGCAGCATGATCAGTGTGAACAGTTACTTTTGAATCAACAATATAAGATCTAAATTTATCACAAGCAAACGCAACTACTAAAAGTTCTTTTTCAGTAGTAGCATAATTTCTTTGAGCACTATCTACAGTTTTACTAGCATAATGGATAACATTTAATTTCTTATCAACTCTTTGCCCTAGAACAGCACCAACAACATAGTGGCTAGCATCACACATAATTTCAAAGGGTAGGTTCCAATTAGGTGGTTGAACAATAGGTGCAGATATTAAGGCTTTCTTAAGGATTTCAAAGGCTTCTACACAATCATCATCAAAAACAAATGGAACATCTTTTTGCAAGAGATTAGTAAGAGGCCTAGAAATTTTAGAGAAGTCTTTAATAAATCTCCTATAGAAACCAACATGACCAAGGAAACTTCTTATACCTTTGATATCTTTAGAACACGGCATTTTTTCAATAGTATCTACTTTAGCTTTATCAACTTCAATACCTCGTTCAGAAATTTTCTGCCCCAAGACAGTACCTTCATTAACCATAAAGTGGCACTTCTCCCAATTCAAGAAAAGATTAGTTTCTTCATATCTCTGCAAAACTCGATCAAGGTTGCTTAAGCAATCATCAAAAGAAGTTCCGTAAACGGAAAAATCATCCATGAAAACCTCAACAATCTTTTCACAAAGGTCAGAGAATATAGCAGTCATATATCTTTGAAAGATAGCAGGTGCATTGCATAAACCAAAAGGCATACGTCTATAGGCAAAAGTACCAAAAGGGCATGTAAAAGTAGTTTTTTCTTGATCCTCTTGTGACACAGGTATTTGGGAGAAACCAGAATATCCATCTAGAAAGCAAAAATATGTATGTTTTGACAGTCTTTCTAGCATTTGATCAATGAAAGGTAGAGGGTAATGATCTTTCCTAGTAGCTTTGTTTCATTTTCTAAAATCAATTACCATTCTATAACCTGTGACAATTCTCTGTGGGATCAATTCATTTTTATCAATAGGAACAACAGTAATACCTCCCTTCTTAGGGACACAATGAACATGACTTACCCATCTACTATCAGCTATATGATAGATTATACCTGCTTCTAGAAGCTTTAATATTTCATTTCTTACCACTTCTTTCATCCTTGAATTTAACCATCGCTGGTGATCAACAACTGGTTTGCATTAGGTTCCATATTAATTTTATGCTAACATAGAGTGGGACTAATGCCCTTAAGATCATCAAGAGTATATCCAATAGCAGCAGGTGCTTCTTTAGAGCTTTCAATAATCTCTTTTCTTCATGCTCTGAAAGGTTAGCACTAATAATAAGAGGATATATCTTGTTTTCATCGAGATAAGCATATTTCAGAGTATCAGTTAATTGTTTAAGATCAACCACATGATCGCTCTTGGGTGGTAGAGGGTCTCCAAGATTCTCAACAGGTAAATTGTGTTTCAAAACAGGCATTTGTTTAAAGAATATCTCATCTATTTCATTTCTTTCTTTCATATGCATATCATTTTCATGGTCTAGCAAATATTGTTCTAAATAATCAGTAGGAGGCAGGACAATAGAAGAAAGACCAATAATTTTATCCTTACCAGGTAATTCTTTATCACGAGGTTGTCTACGAAATTTGGAGAAATTAAACTTATGAGACACATCACAAAAGCTTACACTAACAGTTTCTTTCTCACAATCTATCTTAGCATTAACGGTGTTCAGGAAAGGTCTACCAAATATAATGGGACAAAAATCATCTTGTGGGGAACCAAGAATAAGAAAATCAGCAGGGTATTTTATTTTTCCCACACAAGACTTCAACATCTCTAACTATCCCAAGTGGTGTAATAGTGTCTCTATTAGCAAGCTTAATAGTAACATCAATATCTTCTATTTCAGCAGGTGCAATATCATTCATAATTTCTTGATATAAAGTAAAAGGGATTGCGGGATTGCACTCGCACTAGCACCCAAATCACATAAGCCATGATAACAATGATCCCCTATTTTAACAGAGACAAAGGCATGCCAACAACAGATCTCTGTTTATCCTTTTCATCAGGTTTGGCAATTCTAGTAGCCTCATTACAGAAGTAAATGACATGCCCATCAATATTTTCAGCCAAGAGATCTTTAACCGTAGCAACATTAGGTTCAACTTTAATTTGTTCAGGGGGTGTAGGTGTTCTTGTATAGATCTTAGGGACTACAGGTGAAGCTTTAGCATGTTCTTTTATCCTAACAGGAAAATGTGGTTTCTCAACATAAGCAGTAGGAAAAACTAGATCAACATTATAAGTAATGGTTTCTTCTTCAGCTTTAATGGGTTCTACTATTTTGAATTCAATGGGAGGATGATATTTAAACCACTTCTCCTTAGGGAGATCAACATGAGTAGCAAATGATTCACAGAAAGAAGCTACTATCTCAGAGTCAAGTCCATATTTAGTGCTAAATTCACGAAAAGCATCGGTATCCATAAAATATTTAACACAATCAAACTCAAGGTTTATACCTGACTCCTTACCTTCGTCGAGCTCCCAATCTTCGGAGTTACGTTTAATTCTTTCCAAAAGATCCCATCTGAATTCAATAGTATTCTTCATAAAAGAACCAGTACAAGAAGTATCGAGCATGGATTGATCATTACGAGAAAGCCGAGCATAAAAATTCTGAATAATAATTTCTCTTGAGAGATCATGATTGGGGCATGAATATAACATTGACTTAAGCCTCCCCCAAGCTTGAGCGATACTTTCTCCTTCATGAGGCCAAAAATTATTTATATAATTCCGATCACGATGAACTAGATGCATAGGATAAGACTTCTGACGAAATTCCCATTTCAATTGGTTGTAATTCCAAGCTCCAATATCGTCACACAGCCTATACCATGTCAATGCCTTTCCCTTCAAAGATAAAGGGAAGACCTTATTCTTGACTTCATCTCCGGGTAAACCTGCAAGCTTAAATAATCCACAAACTTCATCCACATAGATTAGATGCATATTAGGATGTAGTGTTCCATCTCCTGCATAAGGATTAGCTAGCAGTTTCTCTATCATACCCGAAGGAATTTCATAATAAATATTTTCAGTAGGTGCAATAGTTTGAGGAGAAACTCTTTGCTCTTCCGATCAAGGTGAAGATACCCCGAACAAGCCCCTCAAAGGATGACTTTCCATAGTGACAAGTGATAGTAAATTTCAGCACACAATATAAATGTTTCCTTACCAAATTCCACTCACCAAAGGCGCCAGAAAAGAGTCTTGATGACCCACAAGTATAGGGGATCAATCGTAGTCCTTTCGATAAGTAAGAGTGTCGAACCCAACGAGGAGCAGAAGGAAATGACAAGCGGTTTTCAACAAGGTATTTTCTGCAGGCACTGAAATTATCGGTAACAGATAGTTTGGTAGTAAGATAATTTGTAACGGGTAACAAGTAACAAGTGTAACAAAGGTTCAGCAAGGTGGCCCAATCCCTTTTGTAGCAAAGGATAAGCCTGGACGAACTCTTATATAAACCAAAGCGCTCCCGAGGATACATGGGAATTACCGTCAAGTTAGTTTTCATCATGCTCATATGATTCACGTTCGTTACTTTGATATGTGGTTGGACCAGTGCTTGGGTGCTATACTTACTTGGACAAGCCTCCCACTTATGATTAACCCCTCTCGCAAGCATCCGCAACTACGAAAGAAGAATTAAGATAAATCTAACCATAGCATGAAACATGTGGATCCAAATCAGCCCCTTACGAAGCAACACATAAACTAGGGTTTAAGCTTCTATCACTCTAGCAACCCATCATCTACTTATTACTTCCCAATGCCTTCCCCTAGGCCCAAATCATGGTGAAGTTTCATGTAGTCGACGTTCACATAACACCACTAGAGGAAAGACACCGTACATCTCATCAAAATATCGAACGAATACCAAATTCACATGATTACTTATAACAAGACTTCTCCCATGCATGTCCTCAGGAACAAACGTAACTACTCACAAAGCATGTTCATGTTCAAGATCAGAGGGGTATTGAATATCATTAAGGATCTGAACATATGATCTTCCACCAAATAAACCAACTAGCATCAACTACAAGGAGTAATCAACACTACTAGCAACCCACAGGTACCAATCTGAGGTTTTGGGACAAAGATTGGATACAAGATCGAACTAGGGTTTGAGAGGAGATGGTGCTGCTGAAGATGTTGATGAAGATTGACCCTCCCTCGATGAGAGGATCGTTGGTGATGACGATGGCTTCGATTTCCCCCTCCCGGAGGGAAGTTTCCCGACAGAATAGCTCCGCCGGAGCCCTAGATTGCTTCTGTCCAGGTTCCGCCTCGAGATGGCGGCGCTTCATCCCGAAAGCTTCCTTCTGATTTTTCTGGGTCAAAACCCTCCATATAGCAGAAGATGGGCACCAGACGATGGCCAGGGGGCCCACAAGCCCTAGGGGCGCGCCCTGGGGGGTAGGACGCGCCCCCGGGCTTGTGGCCACCTGGTGGGTCCCCTTCTGTTGTTTCTTCGCCCAATATTTTCTTATATATTCCAAAATAATTCTCCGTAAAATTTCAGGACATTTGGAGTTATGCAGAATAGGTATCTTAGATTTGCTCCTTTCCGGTCCAGGATTCCAGCTACCGGCATTCTCCCTCTTTGTGTAAACCTTGTAAAATAAGAGAGAAAAGGCATAAGTATTGTACCATAATGCGAATAACTGCCCATAATGCAATAAATATCAACATAAAATCATGATGCAAAATGGATGTATCACATTGTGATTTGCACCCTCGTGTATGTCGTTGCTAATATCTATCTTGTGAATTTTTGTAGCATGTATATGTAATTTCACATGATTAGCATCTCTGTTTGATAGTAAATTAGAGTATTAATATGCCTTCTTTATTTAAATTTATGCTATGCATAAAAATCTATATATGATCTTTCTATCTTCTGGTAGTGTTTGAACTATTGTAAATTAAAATTTACTTACCTTACTGCTAGTATATCTTACTCCATGATGAATTTGTTCTTGTTGATGTTCTTTGTGTACAAATTCTGCAGCTCGCATATGCAATTCTGAAATAATTAGTAACATGGTATGGTAGTAAGTCATAGTAGCAATTGTTGGATGCCATGACATTCAAAATACCTACTATGGTATTCCAAATGTCTGCGATTGCAGTAGGCTCTCAGCCAAGACCCCTACAATGTTGCTCTCCTTGTTTAGAATATCCTTTGCTCCAGCCTATCAGTGTTGTTGCTGATATTGATTTTGTGCAATTTTTGAACCCTGCATGTGCAATTAAAGATAGTTTGTTTCAGTAGTACTTTTTGAATCTTGTAGTTAATAGCTGCACCCTAGAGTAGGAATGGGTGCCATAGCAACCAATGATGACTGCCATGGGAACAAAATTTATGTCTATTTTTGTTCTGTTTTTGCTTTTTATTTTCCAGGAAGGGTAAAAGACTTCCCAAAATTCATTCTTGTATAGATAAACTTCTTTCACTTTAGTTTTTTGCATTTGAATTTATCTTCAGGGAGCTAGTAAAACTTATGGTTATTATGATTATGATATTGATTTGTTATTTAGATTCAGGTTTGTCCCCCCTGTTTGTGTTTATGTGTATATGGTTTTCATTCTTTATTCAGAATGTTTTGTCGGATATTTATGATCTACTATAGTATCCTTGTACTTGTAGTAATATATGTGAAGTACTAGTCCTGCCTATTGCTTTATTCAAATTTATGTGGTGCATGCAAAATCTGTATATGATCTGTCTATCTTCTGGTAGTGTTTGAATTGTTGTACTTACCTTGCTAGCAGTATATCTTACTCATGATGATTTTTTTTCTTGCTGATGTTCTTTGTGTGCAAATTCTGCAGCCTGATCCTGCAACTTTTTACTCCATCAAAAAACATCTTATATTAAGTTATGGAGGGAGTTGATGATTAGTAAAAATGATCAGAATCTTTGTTTGCGCCATATTTTCCACAGGTAGGTTTAAAAAAGTGTGGTGCCGAATAATAAATGAATACCATGAAATCGAAGCAGCTTCAGAACAAAACAAGAAATAAGGAGTTCCATGACGGGACCAAGAAAAAGCTAGAAAACTGCCCGCTGAGAGTGAAGAGCTCGAGGAACCTGGTCATCTTCTCATTGAGATCACTATACAATGCTTCATGCATTAGTTTCCGTCATTGTGTTTGCAATTGTCTCCATGCTGCCTGATCCATAGAATCATTTGTACCCAGATATTGTGCAAGGAGTATGATGTCTTTTTCAACACTACCATCTGTTCAAGGGCCTTGATGTCAGCGTACTGAAGGGAGAGCTGGAGCATCGTTTTGGCCAGATTTGGGCTCGCTTTGTCATTGAGGTACATACCATAGGTCCCCAGTAGCCAGTATGTCTGCAACCGTTGCATATGTTTCTAAGAGTCTCTTGTTCGCAGGCTTCCAAATGTTCAAACCAGATGCAAATTATTTGCCCATTGACACACCTGTTGCAGAGAAGATGATTCCGTTGTCGTTGCAGACATTCTTATAATTAGGACCAACTAATTAAGAAGTTAGTGGCTAATTAGTTGCACATGCTGGACCTTTGGCACACCTATGTGTTGCAATTTTATAGGTGATTAGTAAAAAAATTGCTGCCTGAATCTTTGTGACGGGTTAATGGGTCCAGCCCATAGATATGTTTTTGCGTGATGCATTATCGGGTCCAGCCCATAGGTGGGTTTTGTCCAGTACGAATGCTCAGAATGGCAGAGCAGAGTTGGGCTGGGTTGATTCTTCAGAATTGACTAACACAGAATTTGGGTCAGTCGACTCTGTTCAAAAAGAGATTATGTTTGTCCATTTGATCATAAATTAAAGGCAGATCCAAAATCGACTGACCCCAAATTCATTTTCAGTCAACTGACACCTAGCCAGTCCCTTATTAGAATTAGGACCCGATAAGTATCACATGTGTGCTACGAAGCAACTTGGACCATACACCTCCATCAGTACAGATCGCGCCACGTCACCGCATGCACAAATGACGAAACTGATGATGTCAGCGAGAATCTTTTGGGTTTTCAGTTTTCAAAATGTTTTATCTCTTAAATTAAAAATATGATTAAAAAAATCATTTTTACATTAAATCTGTCGCGACGAGATCTGCGAGACTAGATCTCATATTGATATGTTTCGACGACTTTTTTGATTAAAGTTGCCATGTTTTTTTGCGCATAAATTGTCATGGCGTTTACACTGAAGTTGTCATGATATGTTTCAACTATTTTTCTCTTCTATGTTTAAATAAATTTTGACATGTTATGAAAAAGAGAATTAAGAAACTAAACATTCCATGATGAATTACTAAAATTTGCCATGATCCATGAAATAATGTTGACATGGTTCATAATTAAAAACAAACCCGTCGTCAATTACTTTAAAAATGCATGGTTAATGACTCAAATTTGGTGTGAACCATAAAGTAAAATTGTCATGGTGAATTACTTAAATTTGTCATGATACATGCACTAAATTTGCCATGGTTCATACAAAAAAATGATTATCATGGTGAAAATACTAAAATTGCCATGGTCAAAATACTAAAATTGCCATGATCAGTAAACTAAAATTCCATGATTTATAAACTAAATTTGTCATGATGAATTACTAAAAATTGCCATTATCCATGAAGTAAATTTGCTGTGGTTAATTACTATAAATTGCCATGGTCAATTAATAAAATTTGCCGTGAAAAGTAGTTGAAATACAATCATAACTTTAAAATCTAGAAAAAATAGATGAAACATATCATGACAACTTTAGTGCAAACACTATGGCAACTTCAGTATAAACATCATGGTAACTTTTGGTCCGAAAAAAGTCATCGAAACATGTCAATATAGGATCTAATTTTGTAGATCTCGTCAAGACGGATTTAATGATGAAAATGGATTTTTAATCAGATTTTTATTTAGAAGATAAAACATTTTTAGTTTTGAAACACCAAAAATATTACGCTGATGTCATCTGTTTGGCAAAATGGATGGTAATGAGGGCATTTTGGCCATGTTGCTTCGTGCGACACGTGTGACACTTATCATTTGGGTAGAATAAATTTCCCTAAAAAATATTGAAATTATTAATAATAATAAATAAATAAATAATATTTATATCTATATTTTTATATAATAAAGGGACTATTGCTTCTGGCCGCCCATCATAAGATTGCCCTTGATAATAATCCACCAATGTCACCCGTAGGTGGCAAAACGATCCGTTTTTTAAATATTCATATCTTTTAAACGCTAACTTCAAATTTAGCGTGCTATATATGGAAATCGCTTGAAAAAATGTGTAGATTCTAAATATGATATTATCTTAGCCCAGCTACTCTTTTTAAACCTTTTTTCCCACGGATTCAAGTATTTTTTGAAATATTCATATCTTTTAAACGCTAACTCCAAATTTAGCATGCTATATATGGAAATCGCTCAGAAAAATGTTTAGATTCTAAATATGATATTATCTTGCATGTTAAATTATGTTATGATGCACCCTTACTTAGTACTTTTCTTTTCTATACTATATGTAACGTATGTTTCTTACTCCCGTTTTTTCGTACGTAAAGAATAAAAACATAAAAGAAAAAATCATCCATCATTCTGCTTCGATTTTTTTGGCTCATCGGTCGCACGTCTTGCACATAGGCAATGGGCCTGGCCCTCTGCCCCAGTGCAATTGAGTATTTCACTGCAGGGGCGCCCATGGTCATTATGCGATAAAGAATTCTACCGCAGAAAAAATTAATTTATTCCTATGGTTTCGAAATTGAGACCTCAACCGTTGAGAAGGTTGCAACCAATTGAGCTGAGTTATGTATTAATAAAAAAATGAAGGCTCGGTGTGGGACCTTAATGTGTAACAGAAATAACGCAACCAGGAAGGTGGAGGCGCTATGTAAGCGTCGAGTTGCATGCAACAAACTAGGGTCGTTTTCCTCAGACGCGAACATTTTTTATTGATCTTCAAGCATATGAAGAGATGGCCTAAAATGCGTTTAACAGAACCCTTTTATTAAGATTTTTTCACGACTTGGTGCAAATTTCAAGCATTGCTTCAACTTAAAAATAATGCCTTGGTATGAAAGATTTAAAAATTAGGCTCTTTAAGATCAGAATCGTCGTACAACGACCATACCAAAATTATTGTATGTGTAGCATGCTTCTTAATGTACTACCCCCGTCCTGGTTTATTACTCCTCTTTGTATTTTGTGCCAAAATTTGACCACAGATTTAACTGACAAAAATTAATGCATGTCATAAAATATTATATCGTTGGATTCATATTTGAACATAGTTTTTAATGATACTATTTTTTGTGACATGCATTAACATTTTGTTTATTAAATCCATCGTCAAAATTTGGCACAAAATACTAAGGGACCAATAAACCAGGACGGAGATAGTACTACTTATATGAATTTCTGCTAGACCTTAGTGTGCGCCTCTTTGCCGTCGCCGGGTGGCACCATTTGGATGTTGGTGGGCCGTGCTGATGGTTATTTCGGTTGACACATCAATTAACTCTTCCGTTGCAACGCACGTGCATATGTACCAGTAAACATTAAAACATGATGTTAGGTTCTGTCATCTGCTTCTCCTTCGTACTTCGTACGTTTCCCCTCCCACTCGCGTTTTGATTTTTTCTCCATTTTTTTTTTACAGATTTTCCCTAAAACTGCCTCAATTGCTCCACATTTTATTACCTTATCAAATAAAAATTATATTTTCTTTGGTAATTACATAAGTGCTTAATTACTTAAATAAGTGTTTATCAAATATATTTTTATACAATCACATTAATATGAGCAGGTAAATCATGGGCTAACCTACTAGATATTTATGCCTTGTTGTAACACACATGCAATTATATAGTTCCTCAAAACAAGTATAGACATCCTGCTTTTTATGAGTATTTATTGAGTCTAGAATAAAAATGGCGGAACCGACGTAGACAAGTGATGGCCGAGCTGCATATTAGGCTGAAAATGATTCTGAGTAAATCATGTATGTTCTTTTCTTTTTAATTTATGAGGTGCATACGTGAACTATATTTGCAAAACAATAAAGAAAAACAACTGACTTGATGTCCTACGCGCCCCTTTAGTTCTCCTAATTTATAATAAGCGACAATCCATGATGATAGAAATGACAAGGCTGAACACTTATCTAAAAAATGAATGGAAATAAGTCTCGTTACTAACCATGGGCAGGACTGAGGCAAATCATCCACTAGGAGAGCTCTAGTAGTTATCCACTTACTAAAGTGTGTTATATATAAACATACATCCAAAAAAATTCCTAAACGGTTGCACCTTTGAGCTTCTTCTATCTAGCTTCAGAATTGAGTCTCTACTCCTGGTTGCCTCTTTAGTGGGTGCGAGTCATTGTGTCCAAGGCCAAGCTCGTCTTGTTGCTCCTCATGATTGTATTTCTCATCGGCAATGCGCCTCAGCTGCATACCAATCCCAAGCGACCCCCGTCTTTCTCTACGAGGCTTTATTGTTTGAGCATGTGGCCACCCGGTGGCATTCCTACCTCCACACCTCGTCGGCGGGTGCTGCCCCTTCTCTTGTCGGTCAAGATGGTAGTTCAAAGCCGCTGCCAATGGAGCTAGTGGTTTCTTGTGTTTGCTCCTCCACCTACTACTTCTCTTCGTACGTGCCCATTGGTGCCTTGATGCTAGACCGAACCCATGGACCAAGCAAACAGGACGACGGCCTCGGGCCTTATGGCGGAGGCGCCCACACACACACACACACTAAAACTATGATATTAATCATTGCATTATTAGTGAAAAAGTGTTGCATCCAAGAGTCTGCTAAATATATAAAAATCATTGAATATCAAAACAAAATAAAACACCGAGAAGTTCACTAGAATGCAAGTCTCTTTTTTGGGTGAACACTTTACAAGTTGTACTAAAGGTTGAGAGTGATATTATTTTAGTACCAAGTACATATCATATACACATTGTTAACATATTATTGAACACACCATAATATGTTAGAGACATTTGACAAAAAGTGAATAAAGTAGAGTGTCAATTATTAGGTATCAAGCTCCTCATGAACATCTCGTGTACTCCAGATTGTTCTATTTGCATATATCTAATCATAAAGATCCGTATCAACGTATATTTGTATACCACACACTTTAACGTATTTATTAAAATAGTTAACGAAACATACACACATATACAAACATTAATACAATGTTCATAAATAATACAAGAAGACATGAAATTTCAATTTCTTATTTAGTCACATTTAAGTCAAATTGATTTATAAATGTTTTCAGATGTATTTTATTAAGAAATGTAATTTTTTTATTACAAAATGTTGTTAAATTTCACCATTATAAGAAACTACGACCATAAGTTGGAAAAATGAATTATAAACAAGTATTAAAGTTTAGAATAAATAGTGATATTTATTTGACTCGCACCAGACCCTTATTGGACCGTCTGTGCTTCCACACACTATAAATTCATGTTACTTTGTGCTTTGGAGCCGGTGAGTTTTGTGCTATTGTGAGAATTGCATATACTTGTCTAACATTTCAGTGGCGGGAGTCGGGAGCGCGAATAGATACATATGCTGCAACTGCTAGTTAATTAAGGTTGTTTTGGTTTAGCTCCTATTTAGGATGTTGGCAGCAGTGCTTATGTTTAAGACTTTGGTTTCCGAAGGGCTTAAAACCTGGTATTTTAGAGTAGAGAGCTTTAGTTTCAATGTGTACATGGTGGGTCTTACCTGTGCAATGATTTATCACCAGATCATGAAATGTAATCTTAGTTTATTGTTCTACGAAAATAATAATGTGTAAGCATATTTCCAACAAACATTTTAGGCTTTATTATCATAGTCAGCTGATGGACTTGACATGCGCTTGTTGTGCCTATTAAGACGGTTAATTGACGTTTATGTAGCTTTAGTGGAGTATATGCTTTTCAGTAAAATGCAAGGAAATATATTTCTTTTAACAACAAACAAGGCAATGTATTTAGACACTAGCAGGCGGAGGCACGATGGCACGCCGCGCCCATTGAGAAGCTTGTGCGTGCATCTATGTTGTTGTTTTTAATAAGAGAATGCGTCAACCGGTTTGAGAGCGAGCTGGTGGTATGGGAGTTCTTGTTTGTTTGCCGGCGACACGTCGCGCCCATTAGAGAGCCCGTTTGGATTTTTCTTGTTGTTAATTTCCCTAATATTTTATTCTTGCAAGCCATAAGAGCCGGTATTCTTCGTCTTCGCAGAGTGATGTCAAACATGATTTATTCTAGCTTTGGAGGAGTCGGATTTCTTCGTCTTTGCAAGTAACTGAAAGAAGCATATCTTTGAATCTCAACTATGGTTGTTGTGGCCATTTCTGTCTATTTAGGTCATATGATGTAGTTGAGGCAGAAGTCACATGTTTATATGTACTATGTAGGCTAATGAAGTTGGCAAGAGGTAGCTGCATACATGAAATAAAGTGATTTTGAACACAGAAGATAGGTAAATGAAGGTTCGAAATCCTATATAAAATAGAAGAACAGAAGCCACAAAGATTGCACTTGTCCTTGGCTAGGTAGACACCTCCGCGAGAGATGACATTGGATTTCTCCTACCAGTCCTCCCCCAGCATCTTCTCCTTTCCCTTCTTCCCTACCAAATCAATTATATTCAGTTTATATGATAGCATTGGATTGAAGGAGTGTAATAGCTAAATAACCTGGCGCAAAGCAGTTCAAAGTTGGTCTACGATGTTCGGTTTTATGTGGAAAGTAATGCTTGCATATTCCCTAACAATTGTTTTCGTGAAACCAAATAACCAAAAGTGTACATAATTCTAATTAGCATGTTAAGAGTAACGCCAGCGAAGCCAACAACTGAAGCTGAAATTGATATTCTTCCTTGCATTCAAATGTAAAGACTACAACTCATGAGTGAAAAAAATCAAATGATTTTTTCGTAGAGTTTTTGGAAGGTGAGACCAAGACAAATATGTACTAACTAAAAAACACAAACTTTTCCTAGTGCGCTTTCTTTCAAGGCATCTATGGCTCACAATTATGCTCAATATCAAATCATCAATGCAGAAAAGTCCTCCACCATTTTTCTCCTTGGTGCTTCTTGGAGGACAATATTCATTTTTTCAAAACCAGGAGGTATCGGGACATAAGTTTAAGGTCCAAGTATCAGTATCATGGTTGTTGGTGGTTTATCTATAGAGGCACCTGGATCTATAAGACCAAATTTTATATTGGTTTGCGTGGCTGCAGAGTGATATAGTGGAGGTTCATGAATAACGACAACATCCACGTGAGTAGAAGAGGAAACTTGTTTTCATCGGGGGAAGGCCAAGAAAGTGTCCTCTTGCAACTCTTCTATAACCTGTACATACAGTTAAATGACATTAATAATTTGTTATACTGGAAATTGAAAATATAATGTACGATGGTTTCCAGTACTGATAAACTGATTCTTAGTTTACATCATTACATGTGCACGAACAGGTGCACAAAGACGATGATAACGGTTTAGACAGAATATCAAGCTCCTTGCATTCATATTAGTAGCGATTCAAAAATTGCAGGTGAAAGACTGAAATTAAAGAAATGCCAAAGGCATAGATACTTAATTATGAATCTTAGTTATTACAAGGGGAACACGGACAGTTGGGGGGGGGGGGGGGGGGGGGAGGGGCTACTGATATTCATATAGAGCTTATTAACAACAAACACCATAATTTCCCATATTTTTTCGTTAGAGATGTTGGACTGATTCGGTAGGGCCGAATCTTGCCTTATAGTGATAAGCCTTACCATTCCCTAGCACTCACTGTATATAGCAGAATATCATTATGGAATATATTTAAGTTTAGGTTGTAGCATCCATAGAAAGTACCTCTCTGTATTCTCTAATTTGACGTCATCTAATAAGGAAATTGAATGTTGTTGCATACCTGTACCAAAAACATGTTGTCTATAGTTCTCGCTATGTCTACTTCCACCAAAAGTGATCATTGTGCTTGGGAAGAGAGAAGGCAGAAGGAACTATTTTCTTAGTTCCATGTATCCGTACATTTTTCTAGTGAAAATATGAAAAAAAGACTTGAGGTGTATCTAGTCCATTGATAGCTAAAAACAGACCGAAGTTAACTTATCTCATTACAAATCACCAAGCAACACAACAACAAGAGCAACCGCTAAGGACACATTAGCATGTTTCTAGCAATGGTTGCTTGCCGATTAAATCTCATTGTAGAAAAAAAAGACATTTTCCAACCATGAAACTGGACTACTTCGTCCTTCAATGGCAAAAATTACATTAATTATTAAAACTGTACAATATGCAACTAGTAAACAATGATCAAGGTTGAAAAGAACACAAACTATATAATTCAAGGACACTGAAAATGGGTGGTGCTAGTGATCAGAAGAAGCTACAGTAAATTGATTATTTGGCCTCAATATATATCTCTTTATAAAGCATAATACTTCATTTTAGATGAGATGATGGAATTTCATAAACATGAAGAAATGGAAGGAAATTAACAAATAACAAAATATTCAGTGGCACAAATTAAAGATAATTCAGAAAACTTGTTCAATAATAAAGTCATATTAGTGAAGAGGTTGCCGGAGCTGGAATTGGGGAAGCGATCGTCGGTGAGGTGCTTGAGTCAGAGAGGCGGCCAAGGAGGGGTTGGCGAGGAGTGGCGATGAGGTAGGCGTGGTCAGTCGGGTCGGCGGAGAGCTGCCGAGGACAGGAGGATGGTGAGCTTGGTGGGGCGGCCGCCAGACCGCTGGTTCTCGTAGCCAACAAAGAGATGCAGCGGTGGAGAAAGCGCAACGCTGCTCTAAAAGCTCATGGGATTGAGTTCCCAACCGAGTTCACTGTTAGGAGGATGGCATGCTGCCGGGAGAGGTTGTGGGAGAGGGCACTCGGCATCACCGTCGATGTGCATCTCTCCTAGGAGAGAGGTTGGGAAAACACTACTTTAGTTGCCGCTGCTCGTGCTGTGCACCATCGCAACCTCCCCTTCCCTCTATTCCAGCCATCCTGGAGTTGGGTCGAACTCATTCTCCATGCCGGTGGCGGTGAGCCTGAACAATGAAAACATCAAATAACCGAGCCCCTCTGTGTGACTGGAGCTGACACCGCTCAGAGGCAGGCAGCGCCAGCGGATGCCCCTTGATTTTTTTGGGAGCAGAGCTTGTCGATGAGCTTTTCTCCCTCTCTCTCGGTCGGTTGAGAAAAGAAGAGGAAGAAGAAAAATTATGGAAACAAGCGAGACATTTGACAAAAAGACGTCGACGTGCGAGATAAGTGGGGAACCCGAATGAAGATATTTTTGGTGGTCAAACTGACTTACAACATCCCCACGTAATTATCTATAGGAAGAATTAAAAAATGTAAAAAAACTTAGGCTCTTTAAATCGAGGACACATGGTAACCAGCAAAGCACTCACCCTAGTGGTCAAACTGACTTGTAACACCCCGACGTAATCATCCATAGAAGGCAATAAAAAAGTCAAAAAACGAAAAAATGATAAATCAAATCTAAGGCTCTTTGAACCGAGGACACATGGCAACCAGCAAAGCACTCACCCAAAAGTACTTGATCCGCATGAGATGGCTGATAGCTTAGCCACTTTAGGGCATGTACAATGATTGATAAGACAGTTTTATCTTAAGTCTTACATGTAATTTAGAGATGATAAAAAAATATGTATACAGTGGGTTATAACTTAGCCTTATCTTCAATACTATCTCTGTCCTGGTTTATTAGTCCACTTCGTAATTTATGCTAAATTTTGACCAAAAATTTAACTGATAAAATGTTAATGCATGTCAACAAAAATTATATTATTGGATTCGTATTTGAACATATTTTTCAATGATATAATTTTTTATCACATGCGTGAGCATTTTGTTAGTTAAATTTATGGTCAAAATTTGACACAGATTACAATGTGATCAATAAACCAGGACAGAGGTAGTAACTAGCTATTCCTAAAAACATGGCGAGACATATTGTGCTAAGAGATCATCCCCTAAATAAGAGAAGACAAGTCTTTTCTTATGATTTCTCTCCTCTTCACCTCAGCATGTATCCTATGTGACACTCCTAAGATAGCATCATTGTACATGCCCTTAAATATTGTATATATTCATGTGTGGGTCAACCACGTCTTACAACGTGCTCACACGCACGGCCACACGAGTTGCATCATGTGGTTGTCGACTTGTCGTCAGCACATCCCATTTCCATTCTTGTCTCCATCCTTCTCTGCAGGGCTGTCCAAAAAAGAAATTCAGGGCCCCCGGTTTTGGGTCCAATGTCTAGTGCATTTTTGTTTTGAGCCCTTTGTTCATAGCTAGTCGCTTGCTCACAAGTCTCGATCTACACAGTCTGCCACTCCATCGATCTTTCCCAAGACAAATTGACGACGGAACTGTGGGGGAGACAAACTGACGAAAGTGGAGACGTAGGACAACGGTGTTGTCTCCCTTTTGATTGCTTCATTTCGTTCACGGGGACATAGTTCATAGCCCTGCTCGTATGAAGAACTGATTCGATGATTCCGCTGGCCGCCGGAGGCCAATTTTCGTGTTTTGACCCTTTCTTTGTAGTTTGTCCAGATCTGACCCCCGTTCGAATAAATTTTGAAATCTGACCCTTTTTCCTACCGCCACGAGGCCCGGCGGTAGGATTACCTAGCCTACCGCCAGAACCTGCGGCGGTAGGAAACTTATCCACGTCAGCAGCGTTAACGGCCTCCGTTCCTCTCCGTCTCACCCTACCGCCGCAGATCTTGGCGGTAGGCCGTCTGAACCTACCGCCGGGGTCCCTGGCGGTAGGATAGGGACACTTATAAGCCCGCGGGCCGGCCGCCCCACCCCCTTCTACACCCACCTAGCCACCCCCCCCCCCCCCCCCCCCCCCCCCACCCCCCCCCCCCCCCCCCCCCCCCCCAAGAACAGAGCAGTTCCTCTCGCCCCCTCTCTCATCTCCTCCACTCCCCCCCCCCCCTCTGATCTTCGTCGTTTCTTACCGTTTTTGCGGATCGAGATGGCCCCGAAACGAGAAAAGTAAGCTCCTCCGATCCCTCCAATTAGTTTTAGTCAAATAGCTTCCGATTCGTCGCATTATTTGATTCAAATCACTCCCCCTTTTTGAACTAGATTTAATTTTTTTTTATACCCTAGGATTGATTTAGGTTGATTGTAGATGTTCTATAGTATTAGATATGAACTCTAGTCACTAGTTTTAATGGTAGTATGAAGATGAACCCTAGTTCATATTTTTTTTTTGGAGGAATTTGTTTTGATATGATTCATGTTGGAGGAATTTGTTTTATGATATGATGCATGTTGATATGATATGATGCATGATGTATAGTGGAGGTTGTTTGAGGAAATATGCTTAAGATGAACTCTAGTTCATGTTTTTGGTTTTGAAAAAAATATGATATGATGCATGTTGGATGTTGTTGGAGAAATATGATATGATATGATATGATGCATTTGAACCTTTGTGATTGCATCTTGATATATGCATTTATTTATTTTTTAACCACATGATGAACCCTAGTTCATGTTCATTTAAAAAAAATCTTCATATGCTTATTGAAAGATTGAACTCATAGGTTTTTTTGGATGTGATGAATATGTTTCCTAGTTCATGTTAATTTTTTTATATGCTTATGCTTATATTTATGCAATTTTTTTAGGAGGCCACCTCTTGCGGACGATATTGGCATTAAGTATACCATGCTTGACACTAAGTTCGACAAGGGTCACCGTGCCCGTTTCATTGAGAATGAAGTGGTAATTACCATTCTTAAACCAAATCTTTTCGAATTGATGAAAACAAGTTGCTAATTATTATGTTTATGCTAATTATGCTTTGGTTCTTCATTTTCACAGATGCTCCCGCCACTGCGATGAGGGCTCACAAGACGACCGTTAAGATGGAGTACGACGAGCGGTACGCAGCGTTCTACAGGAGAGCTCGACTATTGGGTTTCGTCCTGCAGTTCAAGCATAAGCCGCCGACGCTCGTCCACTCAGCTCTCGTGGCTTTGATCGACCGGTGGCGGCCAGAGATGCACAACTTCCATCTTCCATGTGGGGAGATGACCGTGACCCTCCAGGATTGGGGGATGATTACTGCCCTACCGCTCGAGGGTCGTGCTCTCACAGGACGAGTGGAGAGGAAGAACTGGCATGATAGGGTTATCGCCCTCATCGGCGACTGCCCCCCCCCCCCCCCCCCCGCTAAGAATAACCGGACTTCCGGCGTACCGCTGCCCTGGCTCCTCAAGTACCAGAGCAAGTGCCCGGAAGGTGCCGAACCCCGGGTGGTGGAGCAGTACGCCAGGGCCTACCTGTGGTATCTTCTCATGGAGGTAGTGTTTCCAGACTGCTCTGGGGACACTGCCCTATGGATGTATCTCGATTTCCTAAAGGACTGGGATGCGGGGTACAGTTGGGGGGTCGCCGGCCTCGCCTACCTATACCGTTCGGTAAGTGAATATCACTTTGTTTCAAATATCATGGACGTGTGCTGCTTTAGATTATGTTATCTTATCATCTATACTTGTTTTGTAGCTTGACGACGCGGCCCAGAGGGCGGAAGATACGTCCGGTATGTGTGGATGTGTATGGGGCCTCTCCATTTGGATGTGGGAGCGAATCCCGGTGGGCCGTCCGGAGAAGCTGCGCTCGCGTGCATGGACGGAATATGGCGAAGATGACGAAGATGATCGGTACCCGACCGTCGCATATGCTTGGGACATGGTGGGTGTCTACACGGGCGAATCCAAGGCCTTGTACAAGGTCTTCAGCAACGAGCTTGATGCTCTGACGGTTTTCCAGGTATAAGAACTAGATTTTGAATAGTTTTGATGACACTTTCACTTGAGCTTACCATTGTTTGGTAGTAGGTTAATTGGCGGCCGTATGATGATGAACGAGAGTGGGGGTTCGAGCTGAACATGATGTGCAAGCAGGACCGGCTTCTCTGGCGGTGCATCGTGCCCATGATTTGTGTCTATGCTGTGGAGTACCACTTGCCACAGCGCGTTGCCGCGCAATTTGTTAAGGCGCAACGTACACCACCAGCCGGCATCATCACCGATACCGGTGGCTACGACCTACACCTGTGAGTACCACCAGGCGATCTCATCGATAACAACTTTTGTTTTGATATTTTACATTCGTTCTTAGGGTGTTTTACATTCTTTTTTATGCCTTGCAAGATGAGCAGGCAGAAGAATCAGTCCATCATAGATTGGGAAGAGCAACATGCGAGATACGTGCAGGAATGGAACCAGTGGAAAACTCGCAAAGATGTGGAGAGGAAAGTGATGGACTGGAATGAGTACGAGGATCACATGCTATGGTACGACGATGGCATCAAGCATCGTCTACGCCTGAGGCCCCAGTGGATGACAGTAGATGCCGAAGACCTGTACGATGATGCCTCCGAGAATGAAGCCTACAATGAGAGCATCAGAGAGCTTAAAGGCGGATTTAGGGAGTACGGACCCCTCATGAACAGAGTGGTAGGTTGTTTTTATCTGTTTTCAACCGACGGTTGGATGAAATCAACTTTAGTGAGAGTGACTCATTTTATTGCTTTGCAGTCTTCGGAGCTGAAAAAAAGCATTTTTGAAGCCTCTGATGCGCTTAGTTCTATCCCTGGGACTCGAGCTAGTGAGAACAAGTTGAGGGGAACGGTGAAGGTAACATATAGTTCATTTTCTTAAGTTCATTTTTGTTTTTAACCATAAACTTGATCCATATTATGTTATTGTTTCGTTCTCATTGCAGAAGTTCATCAACAAATGTCGCAAGCTTGTGGGCCTGCTTGGGTGCACTACCTCCTCTGCTGATGCTTTTGCTCCTGCAGCACCGATGCGTAGCCTCGCTTCATCGAGCCAGGCCGCCTCGTCGTCTAGGGTGGTTCAAGAGGACGAGGACGACGACGAAGAAGGTGAAGATGAAGAAGTGGGCGAGGAGGGAGCAGAAGAAGAACATGGGGAAGAAGAGGGAGAGGGCGATGACGAGGAGGAGTACGACGATGACGACGGACCTCCACCAACTCAGACAACCCAGCATGAGAAGAGGAATGTGCCGAAGAAGGATTGGGCAAGTCCATCCCCGTTTCAGAGAGCGCGTCCTACTCAGCGCAAGAAGAAGGCGGCCGAGAAGCGATCAAAGAACAACAAGGACCGTACCTCAAAGAGGGGAAGGAGGCAGTGAAACCTTTTATGTTTTCGACGACCGTTGAACTTGTTAAACTTCTTATGTTAGCTTCGTGAAAATATTTGGATGTGATCAAACTATGTTATTTATTTTTTAGTTGAACTATGATCAAACTATTTGGTACTTGTTTCTTAGTTGAAATATGATCAAACTTATTGTTTTTATGTCTATGAAATTGTGCTTATTGTTTTTAAGTCTATGGAATTGTTATGGCAAAAAATTTGAAGTCAAAATCAAAGCTGTGTGCAGAAATGAACTATGGTCAGACCCTACCGCCGGGGAGCGCGGCGGTAGGGTTGCACATCCTACCGCCAAGGCTCCCGGCGGTAGGGTCCCTAACTACGTGGGCCAACCTACTGATACGCGAAGTGACAAAATTCTGGCGGTAGGTTTGCGCATCCTACCGCCGGGAGCCACGGCGGTAGGGTTGCACAACCTACCGCTGAGGCCTGCGGCGGTAGGGGCCTCACTCCACGGGATAGCCCACTGATACGCGAAGTGGCCAATTTCTGGCAGTAGGGTTGCACAACCTACCGCCATGAGCCACGGCGGTAGTGTTGCATAGGCTACCGCCGTGCCTGCTGGCGGTAGGTCCCCTGCCAGGTCAGTGCGGGCCGTTTGGCGGGACGGCGCCTGCCGTTACCCTACTGCCGCTGGTCACGGCGGTAGCCTATTCAACCCTACCGCCGGGACCCATGGCGGAAGGAAAAGGGTCAAATGTCAAAAAAATTCAAACGGGGGTCAGATCTTGTTAAACTTTGCTAAAAGGGTCAAAACACGAAAATCGGCCGCCGCCAGACGCTCGGCAAATTGCAGCAAATCCCAACGCACAAGTAGAAGCAGCAGGTGGCCGAGACCAAAGGTAAGGGGATCACCGATCTGTCCATTAGAGCATCTACAGCCGGACTTGGCAAACCCGACCCCTCAAACACCCGCGGACGGGCGCGTCTGCGGACAGTGACTGATCACATCTCAAAAAACACATTCCACATCCGGATACCTCAAATTAGAAACCTCAAATCCATATTATTACATGCAACGTGAAACCTAATCTATGCGGAGCTCGTCCGGGTCCGCTCCCCGCTCGCCCGGCTCCGCCCTGGCAATGTCCGGAGGCCAGCTGCGCTCCTCAGAGTGTTGGGCCGGTCACCGGTAAGGTAGGGTAGGGCATGGGACACGAGCTGGCTCACGGGACTCAAGGCCCCGCCGTCTCCCATGCCCTACTCTTCCTCGTCGGAGACCAGAACCCGAACGGTGCTGGTGGACGTCAGATCGATGATGGATTCATCCGGGGATGAGCCGCCGACGTCCACCACAATGCGGTTGCGGCGCCCGGACTGATGCGCCATACGGGGCGTCGGAGAATGCGACTCCGCCTCGCCGACATCTGCAAACGCGAGGGATTGCCGCCGCCTCCCGCGCCCGGTGCCTTGCATGGCGGGCACGCCGTGCCATGGCCTTGTCGGATGAGGCCCATGGTGCGTCTCGATGCTCGGCGCCCCACCAGAGGGGTTGCGCATCCGCCAGCGCGTTCGAACGCCAGACGGACCGCACGGCCTCCGGCGAGGCAGCTATGGCCGGCCTAGTGCCGGATCCATGCCCCATTTGGGCGGACGCAATGGATTCCCGACGGATGGAGTCTGAGCGCAGCCGTCCACGGGCCTCCTCCCGGGCGCGGCGGAGCGCAAGCCGGACGGCCATCTCCTCCTCGGGGCCGCGTGGGATGAGCTTGGGGTCGACGAATCTAGAGGTGAAGGACTCGGATCCGCTGCCCGCCATGCCGGAGAGGATCAGAAGGAGCTGGAGACGAGCTTGGGTGGCGGAGGGGAGGGTAGTGAAGTGGCTAGGGTTTGGTCCGGCGAGCAGATGGGGAATATTTTATGTGGGGTCGGATGGGCCAGCGTGGGCCGGATCCGACGTGGCGGGCGCGCCCGGGCGCCCCCATATCCGCCCCATATTTGGGCTGGATATGGGGGGTGCCGGTCAGCCCGGGCGTTTGAGGGCCGTTTGAGGGGCCCGTTTGGGTCAAAAAATCATGACCGGGCAGCCCGCCCGGGCGTACGAGTCGGGTTTGAGAGGTCCGGTTGTAGATGCTCTTAGGTGAAGTTAAATTGAATTCCTATTTAAATTAGACTATTTTGTGTTGTTGAAAAATTATATTAGCGAGTATATTGTGTGCATATGCATCAGTTCATCAATCAAATTTTAGGGAAGGTATATAGTAGGTTAGTTAATCAAGTTGATACATATAGCGATGGCAATGGGTACCCATTACCCGTGTAACCTGCGGGTAAAAACCCTATTAGGGTAAGGGTATGGGACAAAAATTTACCCATGGATACTTAAATGGGAAAACACCATACCCATCGGGTAGAGAGGGTACGGGTATGGGATTGTATAACCCATGCCCACATACCCATGTACCCATCTAAAATGTTGACAAGTGGGTTTCCTTTAATATTCTAACGTATTAACTTCCCCCCCATAATCGCACTAGGTAAAAACTCAAATGTGCAGTCAAATTATCTATATATATATTATCGTGATTTTGTGAACTTAAAGTGTATGACTATGTGTTGTTATTTATGATTATGTGTTGTTGTTTTAACATTTTTATGGGTTGCTTTATGGGCAAGTTTTTCTTGAGAATGTGGTTTTTTACATTGTTGTTTAAAATGTGTTGCTATTAATAATTTATGATTATATGTTGATTTTCACAACTATTTTCTACTCAATTTGATGTGTTGCAAATGCGGGTATTTTTACCTGCGGGTACCCATATACCCTGTTGGGTGACGGGTATGGGAAAAAGTTGTACCCTTGAAGGGTATGGGTATGGGTGATAGGTAAGTTCAGGGTGGACGGGTAAGGGTATGGGGAGGCTCCACCCGTACCCATACCCTGCGGGTGCCATCCCTAAATACATACCAAGATTTGCAAGATAGTTGCTCGTTTAAAATTCAGTTTTAGTATTTTTTTGTTGTATTATCTTGACAAGCCTAAACTTTATGCAGTGTTTGAATTTATTAGAATTTCTTTTATTAAAAAGCCGTGTATTCTAGAAATTTTATGGCCACAATTTGCATTTCGCACCGAGGCCCCAAATTTCTGGAGACATCCCTACTTCTCCGAGTTTAGAAAATATAAGTTGTTGATACTCGCAAGGGTGGTGGGTTTGCCAAACCAGTGGTGGAGCTTCCTAGGGCCAAAGGGGGCTATGGCCACCCTACTCTGAAAATGATTAAGGATATTCTTAACTTTCAAGCTTAAATATAAAATATTACTCTTGGCCTCTCAACTATGTTTTAGCCCTCTCAGCATCCAAAACAATAAGCTACGCGCAATGGTCGGCTGCTCGCGATGTCCACGTCGGATAAGAAAAGGACAAAAGGAACGCAATCAAGTCGTCTCGCTCACGCACGCAGGATTGGCCAGAGCACAGAGTAGTAGAAATCCTAACCTAGCCCGGGTCTCCCCACGATGTCCTTTCTTCTTCTTTGCCGCCGCCGCCTCCTCTCCTCTTCTCTGGTTCTCCAGCCGACGCCGCTGCCCCCGTCCTTCCTCCTCACCTATACCAACCCCATCCTCTACCCAATGGTGGATTCTGTCGTTCCATCTTCGTCACCAGCCTCCAATGCAGTCACTGCCGTCGCTCTTGAAGTGGTCGACGCCGACGAGGACTTGGTCCTTTACCCTGACAAGGTGCGTGTACGGGATCTCAACGTTGTACTCTCCTTGTTGTCATTTGGTGCCATCCGCTTCCGGCTTCTCCTCTGGCTTTGGGATTTTTTCTTGGTGGTGGAGTGATCACGACTCTGCTTTTGGATCTTCTGCGGCTCTCGCGGGGTCTTCACCTCAGCCAGCTGCCACAGACTATCCGGCCCGTGCTGAAACTGCACCTGCTGGCGAATCTGCTTTGGGATCTGCTGCGGAACAGTCTCCAGTACAAGCTGTGGGATCTTCTGTGGCTCAAAACTCCTCTGCATCTCCACTACGCCGAACCAGGTTGCAACAAGGGGTAATCAAACCAGTAAATTATAAAAATATAACCAAATATGGTTTAGTCTGTTCTATAGGTGAACCAAGTGAGCCTCATACATTTGAAGCGTCTCTTGATGATGAAAATTGGAAAAAGGCAATGTGTGAAGAATACAAGGCCCTAGAGAAGAACAAAACGTGGCAATTGGTTCCCCCACGGCAAGGTAAAAATATTATTGATTGCAAGTGGGTGTTCAGGATCAAAAGAAAGTCTGATGGAACCATTGATCGCTATAAGGCTAGACTCGTTGCAAAAGGTTTTAAACAACGATATGGCATAGATTATGAGGACACATTTAGTCCGGTAGTAGAGGCTGCCACCATTCATCTTGTGTTGTCTATTGCTGTTTCCAGGGGGTGGAGTCTTCGACAGCTAGATGTGCAGAGCGTGTTTCTCCATGGTGTTCTGGAAGAGGAAGTGTACATGAAACAACCGCCTGGGTTTGAAAACAAACATGCACCCTCTCATGTGTGCAGACTTGATAAAGCAATACATGGGCTGAAGCAAGCTCCAAGGGCATGGTACTCCCATCTCAGTAAGAAAATGCAAACACTTGGTTTTGTTCCTTCAAAGTCTGACACCTCATTGTTCATCCATAACAAATCCAATACATCCATATTTGTTCTCATATATGTTGATGATATTATTGTCACAAGTTCATCAAATGAGGCAATATCAGGACTCTTGAAGGATCTAAGTGCAGAGTTTGCTCTTAAGGATCTAGGAGAATTGCATTATTTTCTAGGAATTTAAGTGAAGCAACACAGAGATGGACTTCATCTCTCTCAAGAAAAATTTGCCACAAACTTGGTAAAAAAGGCTGGTCTGCAAGGTTGTAAGCCTACACCTACTACTTTGTTCAATACAGAAAAATTGTCTCTTACAGAAGGAGAACTCCTCAGCTCAGATGATAGCACAAAGTACAAAAGCTTAGTAGGAGCACTCCGGTATTTAACACTTACAAGACCTGACATTTCTTTTGCTGTCAACAAAGTATGTCAGTTCTTGCATGCACCTACCACAGTTCATATGACTGCTGCTAAACGTATAGTCAGATATGTGAAACATACCTTGAGTTTTGGTTTAAATTTCAGCAAGTCACCATCTACTCTCATCAGTGCTTTCTCTGATTCAGATTGGGCAGGATGTTTGGATGACAGGCGCTCCACTGGACGTTTTGCAGTCTTCTTTGGACCCAATCTTATATCATGGTGTACCAGAAAACAGGCTACTGTTTCCAGGTCAAGTACTGAAGCAGAATACAAGGCATTGGCAAATGCAACGGCAGAAGTCATCTGGGTGCAATCTATTCTGAAGGAGCTAGGCGTGAAGAGCACAAAAGCTCCATGCTTATGGTGTGATAATCTGGGTGCTACATACTTGTCTGCAAATCCAGTTTTTCATGCCAGAACGAAACACATTGAGATAGACTTCCACTTTGTCAGAGAAAGGGTGGCCAGCAAACTCCTAGATATTCGGTTCATCCATTCAGGAGATCAAGTTGCAGACGATTTTACCAAAGCATTGCCTACAAAAGGTTTTGAAAATTTCAAGCATAATCTCAACCTCATGAAGTTGTGATTAAGGGAGGGTGTCAAACATACATGCGTGCATATGTGGGCATACGTGACAGGGAGATTCTTCAGGTCGTTTAGGAGGTAGTCTAGGCTTATCTTATCCCTTATTCTGTTGTAACTAGATTGATCTCCTCCTCCTTTCTTCTCCCTCAAGTTGTACTCCCGATTCTCTCTCCAACTGTATGTATGTGCTATCAGGGATCTGCGCCCCTGCCTGTAACACGCAACACGTCCCCTCGTATCGAGGCAAGGCGTTTCCCCCATCGCACATGGTATCAGAGCCTTCCTCCTCCTTTCCATCTAGCTCTCCTCATCGCCATTATTGCCAGCCATGTCTTCCTCCGGTTCATCCCAGCCAAACCTCAACCACCAAGTAACAGAGAAGCTTACCCGCACCAACTACGTCTTGTGGCGCGCAGATCGTGCCATAGATGAGAGGCGCAAGTGGCTATGCCGATGGCACCTCACCGGAGCCGGCCAGATACCTCATCACCAAGGACAAAGACGGGAAGGAAACATCTGAGCCCAACCCTCTCCACCCAATCTGGGTCAAGGAGGACCAGTAGGTTCTTGGCTACCTGCTCAACAACCTCTCCAAGGAGGTGCTCATGCAGGTGACCGCGATCACCATGGCGCACGCACTCTGGGCGGCTCTGGCGGGCATGTTCTCGTCCCAGTCGCTCAACCGCGTGAACAACATTCGCACGGCACTCATCAATGCGCAGAAGGGCACCCAATCCGTCGTCACCTTCTTCGCCTACATGCGCAGCCTCGGGGACGAACTCACCGTGGCCGGCAAACCCCTGCAAGATGATGAGCTCGTCTCTTACATCCTCCATGGGCTGGACATGGACTACCAGCCCCTGGTTTCTGCCCTAGATGCCCGTGTCACACCGGTCACTCTCGATGAGCTCTTCTCCATGATGAGCAACTTCGACCAGCGTGTGGCACTCTACCAAGCCTTGGGCGGGTTCAAGTCTTCTGCAAACGCCGCATACCGCGGCCGCGGGTCTTCCTCATCTCGCTCATGCGGACCCCCTCGCAACAGAGGCAAGTCTGCTGCCGGCAAACAGAACGGCGACTCCAACTCCCGTGGCGGCCGACCCTCTTGGCAACAACAAGGGTCGCCGTGGTGGCTCCACCAGATCGCGTCCAGATGCGCCAAGATGCCAGATCTGTAGCAAGCATGGCCACACCGCCAAGGACTGCTGGTACAGGTATGATGATGATGAGGACTCCTCCCAGGACGAGGACAAGGTCACGGCTGCTGCGGATGGCTCCTACGACATTGACACCAACTGGTATGTCGATAGCGGCGCCACCAACCACATCACCAACGAACTTGAGAAGGTCACCATGAAGGAAAAGTACCGCGGCAAGGACCAGATACATACTGCTAGCGGTGAAGGTATGCGCATAAGTCACATTGGCCACACAATTTTTAATACCCCTCGTCGTAAAATCCATCTTAGGAAAATTTTGCATGTTCCTAGTGCCAACAAAAATCTTCTTTCCGTTCATAGAATTGCCATTGACAATCATGTGTTCCTTGAATTTCATCCCTATTTCTTTTTTATCAAGGATCAGGCAACGAAGAGAGTACTCTATCGAGGTAGATGTGTTCGAGGGCTTTATCCGTTGATTCCGGAGCATAGAAGATTCAATAAACAAGCTTATGGTGTTGTCAAACTTTCGTCAACACGGTGGCACGATCGATTAGGACATGCTTCTTTTTCTTTAGTTGAAAAATTGCTTAGGAAAAATAAGCTCCCGCATGTTGGTGAGCGCAATGTTGAAACTATTTGTGATTCTTGTCAGCGAGCTAAAAGTCATCAATTACCGTATCCCATATCTACTAGTGTTTGTACCAAACCATTGCAACTAATCTTTTCTAATGTTTGGGGTCCTGCCCCCGGCTCCGTTGGTAGACATACCTACTATGTAAGCTTTATTGATGACTACAGCAAATTTTCGTGGATTTATCTTCTTAAGAAAAGATCCGACGTTTTTCAAGTGTTTCAAAACTTTCAAGCACTTGTTGAATGCAAGTTTGACAGTAAAATTATTGCTGTACAATCTGATTGGGGAGGGGAGTACGAAAAGTTGAATTCCTCCTTCCAAACACTTGGTATATCTCACCATGTGTCATGCCCTCATGCTCACCAACAAAACGGTTCAGCAGAACGCAAGCATAGGCACATAGTTGAGGTTGGCCTTGCACTCCTAGCACATGCCTCCATCCCACTCAAATTCTGGGATGAGGCGTTTCTCACTGCCGTTCATATTATTAATATGCTTCCGAGTCGTGTTATCAACAATGAAACTCCACTCGAACGCCTCCTTCACACCAAACCAGATTACACCACCCTACGTGTGTTTGGATGTGCTTGTTGGCCCAACCTCCGTCCCTACAATCATCGTAAGCTCACGTTTCGTTCTAAGCAATGTGCTTTTCTTAGGTATAGTGCCCAACATAAAGGTGTTAAATGTCTTGACATCTCCACCGGACATGTCTATATCTCTCGTGACATTGTCTTTGATGAAACAAAGTTCCCCTTTGCTGATCTTCACCCCAACGCCGGTGCCTTACTTCAGAAAGAAATCCTTCTTTTACCACCTCATCTCCTCGGTCATGATCAAGGGAGCATTAATAATTATGATGATCATATGTTGACTAACCTGCTTACCAGCGTACATGAGCCTTCTGATGACGCAGGGAAAGATTACTGTGAAAACAGCAGTCAAAACGATGAAGAAAACAGCTCACATGAGCCATATCTTATGTGCCGGAACCTGGGGAGCATATCCCCCTCGGGATCCAATCTGCAGCAGCGCATGCAATTAGCACTGGGATCTGCGCCGCAACTAGCCACCAGCGCTTCGCCAGCCGAACCAGAGGTGACAGGGGCGGTCGGTCGCGTGGGCGCAAACGACCCAGCGGCCCAGGTGCAGCCCCAGCCGACCGGGAGCAGTGCGTTTGGCCCGCGCCCGTCAGCAACCGGTACGTGGCAGCCCGACACTGGCCTGGACTGCACGCGCTTCACGGCCCAACCCGTCTACTACAAGCGGCGCGCGCCGGTTCGCCAGCCCGATGCAGAACCAGGCGCTGTCTCCAGCGAGCCTCGCCGCTCGGGATCTTCCGCGGCTCCCGCGGGGTCTTCACCGCAGCCAGCTGCCACAGACGATCCGGCCCGCGCTGAAACTGCACCTGCTGGCGAATTTGCTTCGGGGTCTGCCGCGGAACAGTCTCCAGTACAAGCTGTGGGATCTTCTGTGGCTCAAAACACCTCTGCATCTCCACTACGCCGAACCAGGTTGCAACAAGGGGTAATCAAACCAGTAAATTATAAAAATATAACCAAATATGGTTTAGTCTGTTCTACAGGTGAGCCAAGTGAGCCTCATACGTTTGAAGCGGCTCTTGGTGATTAAAATTGGAAAAAGGCAATGTGTGAAGAATACAAGGCCCTAGAGAAGAACAAAACATGGCATTTGGTTCCCCCACGGCAAGGTAAAAATATTATTGATTGCAAGTGGGTGTTCAGGATCAAAAGAAAGTCTGATGGAACCATTGATCTCTATAAGGCTAGACTCGTTGCAAAAGGTTTTAAACAATGATATGGCATAGATTATGAGGACACATTTAGTCCAGTAGTAAAGGCTACCACCATTCGTCTTGTGTTGTCTATTGCTGTTTCCAGGGGGTGGAGTCTTCGACAGCTAGATGTGCAGAACGCGTTTTTCCATGGTGTTTTGGAAGAGGAAGTGTACATGAAACAACCGTCTGGGTTTGAAAACAAACATGCACCCTCTCATGTGTGCAGACTTGATAAAGCAATATATGGGCTGAAGCAAGCTCCAAGGGCATGGTACTCCTGTCTCAGTAAGAAAATGCAAACACTTGGTTTTGTTCCTTCAAAGTCTGACACCTCATTGTTCATCTATAACAAATCCAATACATCCATATTTGTTCTCATATATGTTGATGATATTATTGTCACAAGTTCATCAAATGAGGCAATATCAGGACTCTTGAAGGATCTAAGTGCAGAGTTTGCTCTTAAGGATCTAGGAGAATTGCGTTATTTTCTAGGAATTGAAGTGAAGCAACACAGAGATGGACTTCATCTCTCTCAAGAAAAATATGCCACAAACTTGGTAAAAAAGGCTGGTCTGCAAGGTTGTAAGCCTACACCTACTCCTTTGTCTAGTCCAGAAAAATTATCTCTGACAGAAGGAGAACTCCTCAGCTCAGATGATAGCACAAAGTACAGTAGCTTAGCAGGAGCACTCCAATATTTAACACTTACAAGACCTGACATTTCTTTTGCTGTCAACAAAGTATATCAGTTCTTGCATGCACCTACCACAGTTCATATGACTGCTGCTAAACGTATAGTCAGATATGTGAAACATACCTTGAGTGTTGGTTTAAATTTCAGCAAGTCACCATCTACTCTCATCAGTGCTTTCTCTGATTCAGATTGGGCAGGATGTTTGGATGACAGGCGCTCCACTGGAGGTTTTGCAGTCTTCTTTGGACCCAATCTTATATCATGGTGTGCCAGAAAACAGGCTACTGTTTCCAGGTCAAGTACTGAAGCAGAATACAAGGCATTGGCAAATGCAACGGCAGAAGTCATCTGGGTGCAATCTATTCTGAAGGAGCTAGGCGTGAAGAGCACAAAAGCTCCACGCTTATGGTGTGATAATCTGGGTGCTACATACTTGTCTGCAAATCCAGTTTTTCATGCCAGAACGAAACACATTGAGATAGACTTCCACTTTGTCAGAGAAAGGGTGGCCAGCAAACTCCTAGATATTCGGTTCATCCATTCAGGAGATCAAGTTGCAGACGGTTTTACCAAAGCATTGCGTACAAAAGGTTTTGAAAATTTCAAGCATAATCTCAACCTCATGAAGTTGTGATTAAGGGAGGGTGTCAAACATACATGCGTGCATATGTGGGCGTACGTGACAGGGAGATTCTTCAGGTCGTTTAGGAGGTAGTCTAGGCTTATCTTATCCCTTATTTTGTTGTAACTAGATTGATCTCCTCCTCCTTTCTTCTCCCTCAAGTTGTACTCCCAATTCTCTCTCCAACCGTATGTATGCGCTATCAGGGATCTGCGCCCCTGCCTATAACACGCAACACGTCCCCTCGTACCGAGGCAAGACGTTTCCACCATCGCACAGGTTGCATATATGATGTGTTGTTGTTTGTAGCCTTTTGCACTTGTCTAAATTTTTAAGCCGCATTCTTGAAACTGCATTCTTCTTATTTAATCATCGTTAATTGTTTGCTCACAAAGTAGAATACACCAAAACAGTAGGCAAACTGTAAAGTACCTCAGCGTGAATAAATTTCTCCTTTAGAGAGACTGGATCCGATTGGTTAGGATGTTTGTTTGTCAAGTTATATGGTGTGTTTGCAGTTCCATCAATTATGCAAGACAGTAAAACTTTGAAGCTAACATTATACTACAACAAGTGACTACAGATTTTGTACAGTTACAAACAACATCGATTTACCTAGAACTAGATGTATCACCATGAACAAAACTGCTTGATAAAGTAAACATTTCTTCCCGGATAGTGTCGGCAAATGTGTTGCCTAAAGGCATTGGTTACAGATGCCCCTCACCTGCCAATACTAGGCACTGTTTAGGTAAATTTAAGCCTAATTTATTTTTAACAATCAAAGCTCAGTCAGCTACACACATTAATGATGAATTCATGTTATGAGTTACAAAATATAAAATAAAATCTAAAATGACATGGTTTTACAAAGTTGGGTGGGTGGAAATAACCAAACTGTTTCAAGTTACATGTCATCTTCGTCGTGGGCTAAAGGATCTGTATGCTTCCCCCTCTTGCTTTATTTCCAAACTTATTCTCATGTGGTGCTCGCTTTTGTTTTCACTGTGTTCATCTCAGGGACTTGCGGGCACTGGAGCCAGCGCGGAGGAGATCCTTTGGGCATTTGGTCTTTTAACCAGGTCAGTTCAGCTCACCTTGCAAACTATGACGACGGCGAGATCAACCATCCAACACACAGTTTCTCTCCTCAGGTCCAATAATTTACTCTACTGAATCCAACTTATTTCTTGCCGTTTGGCAATGCACTCTTAAGTGTCTGATGAATTATTAACTTGCAAAGACTGCTTCATGTGGTGGAAATAGTTACAGTACACCACGGAAAACAAATACAATGTCGATACATGTAAATATTGTTTGATTTTCAATATAGAAGTTGTTAGGAAATAAACCACGTGTGTCATGGCGTGCGTAGCGTGTGCGTGCTGTGTGTGCGGTGGCGCGGGAGAATAGGACTAGGTTGTTGGCGAGTGGACGCGGGCGACGCATGCAGAGTCCAGCCGCGTCGAGCGCGTAGGAGCGCGCCGTGCGCGCGGCCTGGGCATGTGGATCGTGGGAGCACGTCGTGTGCGAGCAGGCAGGAGTGGGGTGTGGCGTGTGTGTGTGCTATATAGCTCCTCCCTGTGTACTGCTTGGTTCGAGCCAGCTGAAAAGAGAAAAGGTTAGGGCGTTGGTGCGCCTGTGGCGGCGTTCGTCGCCGGCAAAATTCTGTGCTATCTCCTTCGGTTCTTCTTCTACCTCCGTCCCTGCGAGAGATAGGGGCAGTGACAACAACAGAAGTCCAGATTTAGCTTGTGCAAGGTTCAACATACGAGGCTGGGTGTGATGAAAGCTTGCAGCCAAGAATTGGCATCGCCTTTGTTTGATGGAAATTCAGGCAGTGACGGTGATGTGCTCGAAGATGAACCCATTTCGTTGAGACAGCTGGCTCCGTCCTGCTCCAGTGTCGCCGTCCGTCAACCCAACGAACAAGAGAGGCATTAACAGAGTTTTGTCCGCACAACGCCTCCCCTCTTCTCCCGCTACAGTGCTTCGAGAGGTGAGCAGAGAGGCGCCCCGTGCTCCCCCGTTTCCCCGGCGCGTCCGTGGGTTTCCCTCTCCTCCGCCGGCCGTTCTGGCGGCGGGAGGACGGGGAAACCCCGGATCTAGTCGCTCGGGTGTAAATAGGGTGTGTGGCTTGTGCTCCGGCGGCGGCGTGGTGATGGGAGTGACACCGGCGTGGTGGAGATTTAGGTGCCTAAGGTCTATGCTCCCTCCTGACGTTGGTGCTACTGGCGTCGGTGGATCTGCAGGCGTTGGTGCCGAGCGTAGCTGGAGTGGCGGCGGCGACAGCTACGTTTTGGCTTTTTGTCCCCCTCCTTCGCCGTCTCTTCGACGTGTTCTCCGGCGTCGATCTGGAGGTTGTGGGGTGTACAGGAGTGCTCTGTTTGATGATGTTTCCCTTGTGGAGCTTATGCGGGCTGTTCTGGCGGCTTTGGTCGGCGAGATTGGCCTGACCGCCTGCCCAGGTCGGGGCGTGCCCCCCGCCGACGTGCCTTCCTCGACGCCAAGGACTCGCCACCTCCGGCGAGCGGCTCATGCGGCGACCTCAACGGGATTGACTGCGGTTGCGGTTCCCTATTGTCCTGCGCAGGTGACTCAGCGGCCTACCTCTTGCTCTTCGTCCTCCGGCGGGGCTCCGGCGGCGCGACGGCGACGAGAAGGTTGGTGGCGGATCTGGTGCTGTGGGAAATATCCTAGGGACCCGGTTGTATTTTTCACTTTTACTAGGGTGTTTTCTGTCAAGGGGACAGCTGTCCCGGATCTGGATGTCTCCAGTGTGGTCCTGTTGTTTTCCTTTCTGTTTTAATCCAGATATGGTTTCTCAAAAAAAAAAAGAGAGGCATTAACAGGAGAAGCACAACACAGTTACACATGCACTTCTTTCATCCTGATTTTCCCTACCTCTTTCTTCCAATGCCCTACTCCTAAAGTATTTATTCTTTGTTTGTGTAATTTTGTTCCTCTATGTTTGTAAGGTCTTCAAAGAAAATTTAAAAAAGTTGACATGGCTCGAAAGTCATGAAATTTCATTTTTCTAAAATTTAGTTCAAGTCAACAATAACAAGTTAAGTAGTCGAGTGCTGAGACACTCGAGCTGTTTTGTCTCATAAGTTGAATGACCAGCGACGTTGATTGTAAATTTAACTAATGAATGCTTGACATGCACTCTGGTTTTTAGTTTTTCGAACTGTCTCCTCCCCCCCTTTTGTTTCTAAATCGATTAACTCCAAGTGGTTAGCTTTCTTGCACTCAAATCTTCTCGCAATATTGCTATGGATGCAGAATTTTTTATTTTTTTTCAAAACGGAGGCAAAGATTGCCTCATCTATTAATTAAGCAGAAGAGAATTGCCCAGTTAATTACGGAAAATCAGGCAAAAACCGGAGCAACAAGGGCCAAGCCCACTCCCAGAGACAAACACACTCAGGGCAAAGCCCACCCTAATCGACAACATGTCGACCTGCGGCCAGACAACGCAACTCTGACTCTGACGAAGAACTCAGAAGAACAAAACCAGGCGAAAGCTGACGCCACGGAAAATCGCCGAACGGGTCACTTGCAGCCAGTCATCGTATACCACAGGGCCCCGCCGCCGCAGCTTTGACTCCATAGCAACAAACAAACCGAGGCAAAACCGTGGACACGCCGGAGAAGAGCCGACTACCGCAACCATTGCCGCGTCGCCGACATCGCTCCCACCATCATCGTTGCCACAGAAGACTGGTCGCCACAAAGATCCTCTCGGGGCCGCCGCCCCGACATCCACCGCTCCGTCGCGCCCAGCGCACTCCACCGGCACCGTCTTCCGGGGCCGCCGCCCATACATACCACCGCTCTCCTCGAGCAGCAACGCCGCACAGCCCAGCTGCCCGCAGCCCACGCTGCTCAGGGCAACCGCTCGCAGACCACGAACGTCGCACCACATCCGGGGCCGCCGCCCCGACATAAAGTCAGACCGCCCCCTCTGGGGCGCATCGACCGAGCCGACCCCCCCCCCCACCGCCCAAGCGGGACAAGGATGCCACCCAACCAATGTCGAGAGCGAGCCCCACCTCATAGAGCTGCCACTCGCATTGTTTCCGAGATCGCCATCTCGGCGCACAAACAAAAACCACTCGGAGCCGCCGCCCCGACGTCCACTGTCCCCGCCGACGAAGAGATCCGTGCAAACCGCAATATGCTGACTCTCCAAGGCGATGCCTCAAAGAAGGGAACGACGTAGCCGCCGTCATCGCCCGCTTCGACCATCCGAAGCTAAAGATTTCTCCCGGAGAGTCGTGTAATGGATCTCCACGGCAACACCTTCAAGAAGGAGAACGGCACCATGGCCATGGCGCCGCTGTTGCCGGCATCGACCCAAAGTCAGTGCTGGACTTTCGCCCGGAGCTCCTCCACACCTCCGAATCCGAGCAGATCCGAAGCACTGCGCAGCACACAAACTCCGGTCGACGTCCACCGGCTCCTCATCGTGGTGCAGCAGCCGCCGCACCTCTCAAAAATGCGCGGACTCGCCAGATCCGCGGCCTCCCTGCCGTAACCACGCTGAGCACGCCTCCCCGCGCCCGAACACGGCCGCACAGCGCCAGATCGGCCGCGCCCGCTCGCCACACATCCGGCCGTCCCTGGGCCAGCGCCCCACGCCGCGGGACCCCTCACCCGGCCGCGTCAGCCCGCGCACCGAGCGTCGCCGCCACGCTGCGCCGCCTTGTCGCCTCGCCGCGCCGCCTGCAGCGACCATGAGCCCGAGCTCCCCCGATGTGACGGCCCGTGCCGCACGATCAGGAGGAGGAGGAAGAGGGCCCCGCCGCCGCCGAGCCGCGCGGGCTTCGCCCGGCGACCCCTGTCGGTGGCGGCGAGGGGAGGGAGCGCCGGTGAGAGGCGCTGGCGGCTGGGCAGGGTTCGCTCCCTGGTCGCCCGCGGGAGCGACCGAGGGGAGCCCTAATGCATGTTGGATGCAGAATTATCATGTTGTTCAGAATCAAAACCAAGAACATTTTATTTTGAATTTGTGTGCACAAGGTATCCTATTCTTGGGTATCTACACTTCAGATCTAATTTTCGCTACTAAGGTATCCTACTGACGCCGATCTAGACTACCATCACTTGCTGAAATCTGTTGTTGCCGTCTAGCCCTAGCCCTAGCTCTCCTCTCTCTCTCACTCAGCTCACTCTCTGTTGCCGTGGCGCGAACCGACGAAGAGGGAGGAAGAAGAAGGAGAAACAGGGACACGGCGAGGTTTTTCCCGGCGCTCGAACGCCTCAACCTTGAGCTCGAACTCAACGAAAACCCGCACGGACACGCCCCGTGCTACACCTGCACGCACGCACACACTCCCTGCCGCGGACCCGACGCGCCCAGTACGCCCGGCGCGCGCCCATACACGCGCCCGACGCGCTGAGCTCGTCGCCGCGGCTTATTACACCCAACACTCGCGCCCTAAGCCGCGGCTCAGAGCAAGCCACCGTCCTTGACGCCGGCGTCCGCCATCATCGCGTGCTCCGCCGCCGGCGCCTTCCGTAGCAGCGGGCACTCCCGCTTGAAGTGGCCTCGCTCGCCGCATTTGTAGCAGCGGTCGCGCCGGTTGGCTCCGATGCCCGACGCCACACTTCGCGCGTCGTTGTCGTCGCGTGCACCGCCCTGACGCCGCTCCCGAGCCCTCCACTGCTCCGTCGTGTACATGAGCTGCCCGTCAGCGCGCTCGTCGCCCGCCTGCCCGCGTCGACGCAGCCGCTCGTCGAACGCCTTCAGGCGCCCCAGCGCGTCCTCGAATAGCAACGTCGACAGGTCTCAGAACTGCTCCATCCCGGCGACCGCTGCGTACAGGCGATCCGGGACGCAGTCCAGCAGCTTCTTCACCATCGCCACGTCGTCGAGGGTCGATCCCAGCCCGGCATAGCACGCCGCCATGCCGCTGATCTTGCCCGCGAAGGCGTCCAGCGACTCCCCACCATCCATCCGCAGGAGCTCGAACTCACTGCGCAACGTGCCCAGCCGCGCCGCCCTGACGCAATCGGCCCCGACGAACCGGGCCTTGAGGCTGCTCCATATCTCCGCCGTCGTCTTCTTCGACGCTACCTGCAGCAGCAGATCGTCGGCGAGCACCCGCAGCAGGTAAGCCCGCGCCGGCTTATCCTTCTTGACGATCATCGCCGACGCCGCGTCCTCCGGTGGCATCCAGATCGGCCTCCACCTTGATCGCCCAGGTGGTCTAATTCTCCCCCGTGAGCACAGGCACCGGCTGCGACAGCGAGCCACCTGAACCGCCGGCGTACGGGACGAGAGCCATCGCCGGCACGCCCTGATCTTTGCCTCGCTCTGATGCCAATTGTTGTTGCCGTCTAGCCCTAGCCCTAGCTCTCCTCTCTCTCTCACTCAGCTCACTCTCTGTTGCCGTGGCGCGAACCGACGAAGAGGGAGGAAGAAGAAGGAGAAACAGGGACACGGCGAGGTTTTTCCCGGCGCTCGAATGCCTCAACCTTGAGCTCGAACTCAACGAAAACCCGCACGGATACGCCCCGTGCTACACCTGCACGCACGCACACACTCCCTGCCGCGGACCCGACGTGCCCAGTACACCCGACGCCCGCCCATACACGCGCCCGACGCGCTAAGCTCGTCGAACGCCTTCAGGCGCCCCAGCGCGTCCTCGAATAGCAACGTCGACAGGTCGCAGAACCACGCAACATTATATGCCAGGAGCGACGGGATGCTGGCCACGAAACTTGTCATGCATGATACTTCAACAGATGCTACAGTCATCTCGACAGGTCAGTCATGATAAACCTCATAATCCAGTGTCAGTATGGCTGATTTCCTCCATATGCTATGCAACTTACAAGCAGATTCATATTTTCTCTAAACTTTTGTTTGACATCTTATTTAATTACATGTTGTGTCTACTTTCAGGCAGCATCGAGTTGGCTGCACATAGTTCCCTGGGTAATGTTCACTCTGGTGAAACATGTTATGCTAAAGAGAAGTACGGAAATCCACATGCCTTCGTTACTGAGAATGGTAGGTCGCTGAAGTTTATACTGTTGCCAGCTGATAAGTTTTTTGCCCTTAAATAAATTCTGAGTGATAATTAATCACCCATATATGAAGGTTGGAAAATGTCCTGCAAAATGATTTGATGCATTACCACAACGACTACATGCCCAGCCTCCTAGATGTTATAAGATGATTCCATTTTTCTGTGCATATGCCAGAACTGAATGTTAGAAGAGAGAGAGAGGGATTGTTGCGGAATATGATGTATGTATTATTGAGCCTCGAGGGCGAGTATATATCGAGTACAAGGCTTGGAGGGCAAGACGCCTCTCTTAGAGATAAGGTAGGAGACGGATTACAAATCCTAGACTACCAAACATATGTAACCCAAATATATTTCTAACATCCCCCCGCAGTCGTAGCGGTAGCGTTGCGAACAACAGGAGCGACGCGGACGGTCAGACTGGAGAGAATAGCAGCCGACGGACTGACATCCCCCCGCAGTCCTAGCGGGAGCGTCATGGACGGTGTCGCATTGCGGACGTGTTGACTGTAGAGGAAGCCGACGAGTTGCTCAAGCAGATGATAACCCTTTGTGCCGATGTCGATGTAGCCGAGAGCGTAGGGTGGTGTAGCCGTGGTCGAGGTAGCCATGCGAAGAACGTCGTGGTCGATGTCGAGTCAGGGTAGCCGGTGTCGAGGGAGTCGCCGTGGAGCCGCGTGCGCAAGGAGGCGCCGAGTTAGTCATGGGCGCAGTGGTGTCTAAGAAGTGGTGCGCCAGGAAGGAGAATGGTGTTGACGACGCGTCGCGCCGGGTTTGCCATGCCCGGGAACACATCGTGGACGAAGGCAGGCATCGGTGTTGCCAGCACCGGGCATGCATAGACGGACGAAATCGAAGTTGACGAAGCGCCGCACCAGGCTTGCCAGGCCCGGGGACTCGTCGTGGACGAAGACACGCATCGGTGTTGCCAGCACCGGGCATGTTTAGACTGGGACCTGCACGAGCTGTACGCCATGTCGAAGAAGTCGGAGGGGCCAGCAGAGAAGAACTCGACGATGGTTGCGGCGCCAATCGACGCGGGGCCGATGTCGCCCGCGGTTGTCGGAGTAGACGAAGTGGTCGGGGTAGATGACGGCGACGCTGGCGACGGGCTGGTGCTGGACGAAGACGAAGGAGGTGGACGGGCGGCGCGGCTCGGGTGAACGAACGGCAGCGACGCCGAAGAAGAGCAGTGGCCGCGACCTGACGGCGGCGGCTGGGTTAGGAGTGCGGTGGCGATGCTCGAAGAAGGCGGCGAAGAACCCGACAGCGTGACGAAGACCGGCGCGGACGGTGGCGTTCCCGCGCCAAGGGAGGCGGCGCGGCACAAACCACGGGAAGTCAGCGCGCGGGGACGTCGGAGTGGACCGCGGGCCGCGGCGCTACGGCCCGAAGGGGCGACGCAGCGGCAGCAAGCAGGTCGGGGCGACGGCGGGAAGACCTCGGGGCGGCGGCGGGGACCGCGAACCGTGGCGATGCAGCACGGAGGGGCGACGCAACGGCGGCGCGCGAGTCGGTGCAGCCACGGGGACGGCTTCGGGCGGCGGCGGAGACCGCGTGCCACGCTCGCTACTGCCCGATGGGGGGACGCAGCGGCAGCGCGTGGGTCGGTGCAGCCACGGAGACGGCCTGGAACGGACGTCCTCGCGATGGCGGTAGACCGCGGGCCGCGACACTACGGCCCGAAGGGGCGACGCAACGGTGACGCGGGTCGATGCAGCCAGGAGAAGAACCACGGGGCGGCGATGCTGCGGCCCAACTGGGCGACGCAGCGGCAGCCCGATGCTCGAACGGTGGATATGCGCACGTGCTCGGTGACGATCTTCACAGAAACCTGTAGAGGCGCGCGCGAACAACTGATCAGGTCGACCGCGCGGCGGACGAAGCAGATCGCGTACGTCGGGTGATCAGTCCAAACGCCCGCGAAGTTGAAGTGTCCGCACGGCGTGCGTCGGACGGATATGGCCGCATGCAACTTGGTGGACGGTAGACATTGGTAGCCCCATATCGCAATCATACTTGAGGCATGCACGGACGTGTGATCCAGTGACTCAACACGAGCATCCGGCCGCTCCAACGCCAACCACGTCCGAGTGGGGCGCGCGACGGCGTGGGGTGGCCTCGTGCCAAGCGGACGACTGGCCAACGTCGTACACCGTGAGCATGCGTGAATCCTGGGACGCCGTGTCAGATCTGGAGTGGAGGCGTGAGTTGGTGGAGGCCACGTTCGGATCGGAGCAACAGGCGATGACGGACCGACGGAGAACGACGGGTGGAACGACGGATGACGGGCGTCGCTCGGACGCCGCGTACCACGCCAAGTCGCACAGGCGAAGCAGAGGTCGGTGTAGTCCACGCCATAGTCGGGGTAGAGGCGCGTGAAGGTCGACGGATGGCGGTGGGCGATGCAAACCGATCTTAGATCGAAAAAACAAAAAGTAAACGCCGATCAAAACGACCGGCGAGAGAGAGAAACCCCGATCAACGGATCGGGAAAACGACTGTCTAGGGCAGCCGGTCAACACGACCGGCGGACGAACCCTAGGTACGGGCGGCGCGGCCCCCGGCGGCGGTCATGGAGGCCGACCGCCCCAGGGGCGGCGCGCGGGGCGGAAGCGGTGGGTGGCGGCTAGGGTTTGGACCGGTTAGGCTGATACCATGTTAGAAGGGAGAGAGAGGGATTGTTGCGGAATATGATGTATGTATTATTGAGCCTCGAGGACGAGTATATATTGAGTACAAGGCTTGGAGGGCAAGACGCCTCTCCTAGAGATAAGATAGGAGACGGATTACAAATCCTAGACTACCAAACATATGTAACCCAAATATATCTCTAACACTGAATCACCAACACTAAGCATCAGCAATGTCTAGCACTGTAATCATTGTTCTGGATGTAGAAGACTATGAACCCATAATGTCTACTGCTTCATATAATGCATTTGATTCTATGATGTACTATCCGTAAAAGTTCCTATGTATGTGTTACACTTCATATAATTTATTTGATTCCATGATATATTATCTGTATAAGTTCCCAGATGACCTTTGTATGCGGCATTTCTTTGCCTAATTTACTTGCTATTGATTACATAAGGAAATGGTGAGACATTAAATCTGCTCATGAGCTAATGTTTACGTTATGAACCATATGCATAACTAGACTGGGAGCGCACAAGCCTGCCTCAGGTGGCGGCACCAGGTGGCGCCCCCGCCTCTAGTTCTCTATCAAGCTCCACCACTTTGCCGAATGATGTTCATCATAGAAAACAAAGTTACTGACTACAGTGCGTGTCTTACACACCCATGTTATTGTTGCTTAATTTGTACGGGGTCAGTAACTTGCGCCTAATTCTTTTGAGTTTTTTTTACGGTACATCACGGGGAGGGTTGAAATGTTATACTCAAAAGTCACTGGTGTTAACTTTTGTTGTGGTGCTAGCATTTGCTTCCTCCTTTGTTATCAGACTAGCGCTGAAAAAAGCGCGGCGTGCGCCGCGTCCGTGACCGATTTCGTCTATATTTTATCGAAATAATCAAGAAAACAACATATATTTTTTTTTGGTTATTTCTTTTGGATTACTGTTCGCGTGAATGCATAGTGTTGGTTTACTGTTTTTATTGTTCCGGTTTATACAGATGTATTATTCTGGGTTACAATTTAGGTATTGTTTCGATTTATGATTTGGATGGGTTAATGTTTTCGGTTTATTTCGGTATTGTTCCGTTTCACTGGTTTTACTGTTATGGCTTGCAGGAGGAGTTCTAATTTTTTTAATATTTCTTTTGGATATACTGTTCACGTGAATGCATAGTGCTGTTTTACTTTTTTTGTTCCGGTTTATTCAGGTGTATTGTTCTTGTTTAAAATTTGATTACTTTTTCGGTTTTATAGTTCGTGTGGGTTAATATTTTTGATTTAGTTAGGTGTTGTTCTGTTTTATTGATTTTACTAATCCGGATTATTCGGGGTTGTTGTTTTAGTTTATTTGGGCTATTGTTTCGGTTAGTAGTCTTGAGTTTATTCGTATAATATTTGTTTTTTGTTCGGGTATTTGTTAGTAGATACTATTTCGGTTTATACTTCGGGTGGGTTAATGTTTTTACTTTATTTCGGTATTGTTTCGTTTCATTGGTTTTATTGTTCCGTGTCGAGGGAGGAGAAGTCCCTTTTTTTTGGGTTTTTTATATTTCTTCTAAATTACTGTTCACATGAACGTGTAGTGATGTTTTTTTTAGATGTTTTGGTTTATTTGGGTGTATTGTTTTTTTTAAAATTCGGTTATTGTTTTAGTTTTATGAGTCGTGTGGGTTAATGCTTTCGGTTTATTCAGGTGTTGTTCTGTTTCACTAATTTTACTGTTCCAGATTATTTGCGGTTGTGGCCTTCTGTTTTTTGTCCTGGCAGCACTATCATCGGAAAAGATCAGCAGACGATTAAGGCGGTTGTGCGTCGGTACGCCGGTGTTGAGAAATGATGTATAGAAAATTCTAAATCCTAACTTTTTATATAAGGACTCGAGGGTGGAGGACGGGGAGGGAAATGGTGTGTAAAAAAAATCCCAGTTTTTTCTTAAAAAACGTGCGTATTTTTTCTTCGGTGAAAGCTAAAAGAAATAAGGGAAGAAAATCAGATTATTTGAAGTACTGGTTAAGCAGAAGTACTGGTCATTCGAGATGGCTGTTCACCCGCGGTTACTGCTCATAGACGGTTGCTGTTCATATATGGTACTGTTCGTCACTACTGTTCACTGAAACATGCGCATTTTTCTTCGGTGAAAGCTAAAAGAAGTAAGGCGAGAAAATCAGATTGTTTGAAGCACTGATTATGCAGAAAGTACTGTTCATCCGGGAAGGTAGTTCACCCGCGATTACTGTTCACGGATGATTATTGTGCGTGTGTGGTATCGTTCGTAGGTGATTACTGTTCACAGATGGTACTGTTCACTGACAGCGACGGAAAATGAGTAGTAATCTTTTAAAAAAAGGGAATCCTTCCCGCTTTAGTATTAGTACTTTCGCTGGTTTTGTTGCTGCAGATTATTCGGGGTTGTTGTTTCGGTTTATTTGGGCTATTGTTTCGGTTAGTAGTTCTGAATTCATTCCGATAATGTTCGATTTTTTGTTTGGGTATTTGTTAGTAGATATTGTTTTGGTTTATGATTCGGGTGGGCTAATGTTTTTGGTTTATTCCGGTGTTGGTCCGTTTCACTGGTTTTACTGTTTCGGGTCTAGGGTGAAGGAGTTCCAGTTTTTTTATAATATATTTTTTATGGATTTCTGCTCACGTGAATGCGTAGTGTTTTTTTTAGTTGTTTCGGTTTATTCGGGTGTATTATTTTGGTTTAACATTCGGTTACTATTTCAGTTTTATGGTCCGTGTGGTTTAATGTTTTGGACTTATTCAGGTATTGTTCCGTTTTCGTTGGTTTTACTGCTCCGGGTTTTTCAGAGTTGTTGTTTCGGTTTATTTGGTCTATTGTTTTGGTTAATAGTTCTGAGTTCATTCAGAAAATGTTTGGTTATTGTTTGGCTATTTGTTAGTGTACTTTTAATTGATGTTGCGTTATAAAAATGGGAAGTAATCTGTCTAGAATATGTTTTCCCACGGATTACTATTCGTGCAAATATACGATTCCAGCCTAATGTTTTTGTGCTCTGTTAACATAATCATCGAAAAGACTTAGGAGACGATTGAGGCGGCTGTGTATCGGTACGCCGGTGTTGTATATCGGTACGTCGTTGTCGAGAAATGATGTATATAAAATTCTAAATCCTAACTCTGTATAAGAACGTGAGGGTGGAGAAAGGGAAGAGAAATGATGTGTAAAATTAAAAAAAAAATTATATTTTTTCTTGGTGAAAATTTTTTCTAGAGAAAGAAACACTATTCATCACAACGGGAAAGCAGGAATTGAAAAAGGCGAAGAAGCACTGTTCATAAGGCAATGTTCACCCGAGGACATTGTTTACCGATGGCGACGTTGCCGCGAAATACTAACAGCAGGCGATGAAAAAAAAATTAGAGACAGAACTGTTCATGGGCGTTGTTTTACGGGCGTTACTATTCACCCGAGGCTACTGTTCACGAGTAGTTACTGTTAAATTGTATTTACTGTTTACCGACGCGAAATACAAACAGTAGGTGCCGAAAAAAATTCAAAAAAACCAGAAAAATCAAAACGCTCCCGCTTTAGTTATAGTATACTTATTATTATTATTAGCATATAGTTATAGTACTTATTATTATTATTATTATTATTAGCATATACATGTGCTTTCTATTTGTTCTTGGCTAGCTAGTGATATGATTTCTTCTGCTAGGCCGTTCATGTATGTGGGATGATGAGATTGACGTGTCTTCGTGTTGGATGTAGTTTAGTGGCAGTACATATGTTTCGTTAGTCCTAACTCAGGTGCAGTTTAGTGGTAGCCCATTTGTAGTTTTAATGTTAGCGTGGAGATGGTTTCAGCACAGATGTAGTTTGCCCAGATGTAATTTTAGCGGTATCCCATGTGTAGTTTAGTCAGGGCATCTCCAACGCCGACCCACAAATTTCCTCCCGCATTCGTCCGTGGATACGGATGCGGGAGGCCACCATTCAACCCTAGCCGCATACATTTTGACAACAGTTCGAACCAACCGGACAAAATTCGTGCAAACACGGCTAGATTTCATATAAACATGACGGATTTCATACAAACCGGACGAAAACGTTTACATTTCGAACATATTTTAACTAAAAAGGTAAAACTATGTGAACGTACGGTCGCACGAAGCTCCACTCCCACGACACGGATACACTATACTAGTCTACGGCCGGCCGCGACGGATCCCTTTGTCTTCCTCATGGCCGGCAGCCCGGTCACTGGACCGCCGGGAGCCCCGGAGGTATATGCTTCAGCGCAAAGGGCGGCTCGCTTCCCCACCGCTCATCGAAGTGAAACCGCCGGCTAATGCTTCAGCCGGAGGGGAAGAGGGCGCCTCTGCTTCCGTGGAGCCCAGGTGGGGGTCAACAACGGTCTGCGCTGAAGAAGAACCGAGCAAGACACCGGCTGTGTACGTCGGCGTCGCCTCGGCGGTGGCCTTTATGGGACCCAAGCGACGGCAGCCTCCCGTGTTCTACTTCTCCTGATGATGGCGGCGGGCGCAGACGTGTTGGCCACCACCTCGTCGATATCCGCGCAGCCGGCTTCTTTCTCTGCTTGCATGGAGTGGCTACACGTAAGTGAATTGGATGGTTTGACTGAATTTCATCCAGTTTGTTCAAATAGATTTAGCAATGTATGCGACAACGGTTGGATAAGCGTCCTCCCGCATCCGTGTCCATGGACTGGCCCCCCTGTCCACAGACGGATGCGGGAGAAAATTTGCTGGTTGCTGTTGGAGATGCCCTTATGCCCATGTGTACAGGCCATGGAGCGCCAAGTTCAATTGTGCCATCCATGAAAACAAGGACAAGATACGAAGAACAATTAAGAGTGGATGGAGTTTGAACTTGGCTCTCGCGACGCTGTGGGCGACTGCGGTCCCGCCGCCGCCCTCGCCACGCCAGCCCCTTCCCTCTCCCCGCCGGCGACCTCCTGCCCGCCTTCGGGCCCTCCCTCCTCCTCCTCGGCTGCTGCCTCCCCCGCTCAGCCCTCCTCGCCACCTGCTTCGGCCCCGGCGCGCCCCTGCTAGGCGGATGTGGCCGAGGACGACGACCGCGAGGCCGGCCGCTCCGTGGACCGGCGCGACCCCACCCCACCCCCCCCCCCCGTGCCCGGCCCCGTGCTGCTGGCCATCGGCTGGCAGCGTCGTGCCCCGTCCTGCGCAGCCTCTTGGCCCGCCACCGGTGATGACCAAAGGGCCCGCCTTGAGGGGCAGGAACGCTCGCCGCCGCCGCGCCTCGGCGTGGGGCGTCGCGGGGCGTTCCGACCTCGGTGCGGCCAGGTCCTCCTGGCGCGTAGCGGGGCCGCCTTCCCCTCACACTCGTTGGTGCTTGCTGGTTCCTGAGCGGCCGGCCGCTCCCGCCGCCGTGGTCATCCGTCTCTCCGCCTTCAGGCCGTTCGCGGCTTCCAGATCTACTGACGCTCGTTCTTCACCCCTCGGGCGCCCCTGGCGTGCCCTGGCCGCCCCAACGGCGTTGATGGCGGTGGCGCCGGCGTCGCAGACGAGGGTTTCCCCCTCAGCAACTGCTGCGCCCCTCCCTCTGGGCCTTGCGCCGCTGGGCCCCGCGCCGTTGGGCCATTGTCCTATGGCTCGTGCTTGGCGGCAGGGGGCACCCTGGGCCCAGGCCCACCCCTCAGGCCGGTCTGCTGGGCCTCCCTGGGCCGCGGCCGGGTGGGGGGTTCATCTGGCCCTCCTGCGGGTTTCTGATCCAGCTTCCCCTCTAGTCCCCCGCCCTAAACCCTACTATCGGCGGCGCCCCATCCATCGTCCCGGCCGCCTCCCGCTCCCCCCCGCTGCCGCCGACCCCCCTGACCCCCTCTGTCCCCCCTCGTGCGGCACCAACCAAGCCCAGGGAGTGGGGCGACGAGGCACCCCGGGCCAAGCGTCGCGTGGACGACCGCCGTGACACCTCGCGGCCCTCTCCTGATGCCGTCCGCCTTGAGGAGGACCTCCACCGCCTTCTCTCCTCTCGCGACGCACGCCGTTCCCCTCCGCCCCGTGATCGCCAATCTCCGCACCGCCGCTCCCCAGGGCGCAATGGTCGTCGCGACCGATCCCGCTCCCCGCCCCTGCCGGACCAGCGGCGCTCGACTCGACGCCGGTCCTCCTCTCCGGCTCACCGCCGTGACCGCTCCCCTTCGCCAGCTCAGAGGGGCCGGGATGGCCGCTCGCCCCCTCCTCGCCTCCCTGCCTCCACCGGCTCCCTGGAAGCCGCCCCAAATCGCTGCTACCAGCCCCCCTCCCCCCGTGGCCAACCCCAATTCCCACCGGCCAGCACCGAACAGGGTAGCGGCCGCCAGGGGGCGAAGAAGAAACGGCGTTGGGGGCAGGGCCGGACACCGAGGGGTTCCGCTGCCGCCCGACTCCTCTGCGCCTGCTCCGGGTGCGGGAACCTCCGTGGCCGCCAACCCCTCCGGCTCCGCGGGGCATCCGTGCTTCAACTGTGGCGTGTCCGGACACAACCAGATCAACTGCACCAATCCTCCAAGCTGCTATCTCTGCAAAGATCCGGGCCATCTCGCGCTTCTCTGCCCTGACTGTCCCATGACCGAGGAGTTGATGATGTATGGGCATGGCATCGAGGGGACGGGCTTCTTTCATATCGAGGTGCCCGACATCCCGCCCCCACTCCTTCCCTCCTCGCGACCGTGTCGGTGCTGGGAGAGGGTGTCGCCTCCCCCGAGATGATCGAGGCGGAGCTCAACCACCTCTACCACCACCAATGGGATTGGCAGGCCACCCCGCTCTCCTGCAATGAGTTCTCGGTGATCTTCCCTGATGCCATCAGCCACGGCTACGGCACCCGTAGCGACCAGATCACTCTCGCCCTCAACAAGCTGGTGGTGGACATCTCAGAGCCAGTCCGCGATCCCAAGGCGGTGCCCGTCCTGGATACTGCTTGGATCCTCGTCTCCGGCCTCCCAGACATTGCCAGGTCCGAATGGGTCATTCGTCAAATGTCTCGTATCCTTGGCAAGGTCGTGGTGGTAGATGAGCTCTTGCTTTGCAAGGAGGATGATGTGCGAGTCAAGGTTAAATCCTTGGACTCCGCCAAGCTTCGTGCCACCGTCCGGATCTTCTTCAACAACCAGGGATTTGACATCAAGATTGCTCCTGAGCCCCCAAACCACGTGGGCCTCCCCCAACTTCCTGACGACGGTTTCCTCGGTGGTGGCCCAGATGGGGACGATGACTACCGGGGGCGGCATGATCGCCGCTCCTGGCACTCTGACCCGAAGGATGGGGCGGAGTACTCGGACGACAGCCTGTCCCCCTCCCCTTGCAGCGGCCGACACGGGCTCTGGTCGGGGCGGGGTGGGACATGGTCGGGCACTCAGTGTGCTGCCCCCCTGTCGATCCTAGCCTCCCCTCCCCCTCCCTAGTTGGACGCCTCCTCCCCGCCTCTCCTGGATGCTGAGAGCGACTCCTCTGGAGCGAGCTTGCTGGTAGCCCCCGCCGACTCGCCCTGCTCCTCGAGGATGGTGTTCGCGTCCTCCCATCGTCCCCGCCGGTTGCCACGCCCCCCCCGCTGCCTGGCTCCCCCGTCGCGCCCAGCTCCTTTGTGCTCCCGTCGGGCATCCTCGTCACGCCCACCCTCTCGCCTGGCAGGATGGATGCGGCGCAGGCCTCCTTGGGTGAGGTGGTGGCGGTGGGGACCCACGCCTCTCCTCCTCCAGCCCCGTCGCTGACTGCCCCTACTGCTCCCTCGCCTGTTTCCATGTTGGCGGTTCTCGATGTCCCCCGCATGGAGTCGCCCCTGCCCCCGTTGCTCTCGGACTTGACCCTGGCCGCCACGCTGGATGCGTCGGCCCCTGGATCTCCTGGGGCGGGGCACACTCCAGTGGTGGTGTCCACCCCACTGGCCTCGCACCCTCCCCCCAGGACGGCGGCCTACTCCCGACGTGGCCGCTATTCCTCGACCCCGGTGACGGCTTCCAGGCGCAGTGCCCGAATAGATGCGTCTAGGCCGGCTGACGGATCGATTCTGCCTATCCTCGAGAGGGTAGAGCTCCGGGCAGCCGCCCGGAACCTCGAGTCAGGTACACCGGTCACTCCTGCTACTTCATCCACTTGTTCTTTCTCTGCGCTTGAATCGATTCCGCTAGGCCACTTGGCAAAGGTCGCCAATGATTTAGCGATTGTGTTTAGAGGGGAGGTCGGACCTTCCCTGGATCAGATTGCGGCAATCCGTGCCCGCGAGATCCTTGATGGCCGCCTCACGGAGGCATGGGCCCGCGCTACGCAGGTACCCCCTAGAGTGCCTGCTGCGCCCCTTGTTTCCCCTGCGACAGTCCCCGTCATCCCTGCCACGACAGACATCCGCGGTCGCACCCGCTCTCGCACGGCCGCTCTCCGCGCCCAAACCGCATCTCGTGTCCTGGGGTCAAGCAGCCCCCCGATGGGATTGTGATGCGGACCCTCTTTTGGAACATCTGTGGCTTCGGCCAAGACGGCCGCCGCCGCCAACTCATCGAGTACATGCGCGACGAGCATATCGACATCGTAGCCATCCAAGAAACCATGCGAACAGAATTTGCACTCTCGGAGCTCGAGCACCTTAGCTCCCACCTCTTTGCCTAGCACTGGCTCCCTTCTAGTGAGAGCACGGGCCACTCGGGGGGCATCCTTCTTGGCGTGAAGGATGCCACCTTTGAGGTTGGAGGCATGGACCGCGGTGACTTTTATGTTAGCATGGAGCTCTTCGAACGATCTCTCAACTTCAAGTGGGAGATCGTCATTGTTTATGGCCCGGCGGACCATCGGCGGTCGGAGGCCTTCCTCGACGAGCTCCGTAGGAAGATCGAGGGCGCTCAGCTACCTGTGGTGGTGGGCGGCGATGTTAACCTCCTTCGCTCCGCTGAGGACAAGAATAATGATCGGATCGACTATCCTCTGATGCAGATGTTCAACGACTGTATCGCGGACCTTGGCCTCTACGAACTAGATAGGGTTGGTGCCAGATTTACCTGGACCAACCGACAGGCGGACCCGACTCGCTCCATTCTGGACCGAGTCCTGGTCTCTCCTGAATGGGAGCTGAGATGCCCCGTGGCGTCTCTCCGCGCGATTACCCGGATCGGCTCGGACCATGTCCCTCTCCAACTCTCGTCTGAGAATGACCGCACCCCCAACCCCCCCGCTTCCGGTTCGAGGATTTCTAGCTTAACCAGCCTGGCTTTGTTGAGGCTGTCAGCAGCCGCTGGCTCAAAGCCCGCGCCGCCTCCCCCCGCCCCTTCTCGGTGGTGCCACCCTCCACTTTTGCGCTAAACGCGCCCGCCAATTTATGAAGGGTTGGGGCACGAACCTGGGCCGGGTCGTTCACGACCGAAAGAACGCCATCCTAGCCGCCATTCAGGCCCTGGACCTCCGGGCCGACACCTCTGGTATATCCCCGGACGAGTGGCTCCTTCGATACGACCTCGAGGACCAGCTCATATACACCGATGAGGAGGCATATTGGCGCCAGCGGGGTACCCAGCAATGGGTCCTTAAGGGTGACGCTAACACGGCGTACTTCCAGGCCATTGCGAATGGTCATCGCCGCCGCAACACAATTCCCCTCTTATGGGATGGTGGGCGCCTCCTCCAGCTTCCAGATGAGATCCGAGCCCACGTAGACGGCTTTTATAAAGCCCTATTCTCTGCCTCCCCTAGGGGAGGAGCCGCTCTCGCCCCGGATATTTGGCTTGGGCATAGCCGTGTCTCGGATGCGGCCAATGCTGCCCTCACAGCCCCCTTCGATGAGGAGGAGGTTTGGACCGCCATCAAGGGCATGAACCCCTCGTCCGCCCCCAGGCCGGACGGCCTCCATGTTAAGTTCTTCCAGACTTTCTGTCTGGTCATTAAACCGGAGGTGATGGCCCTATTTCGGGAGTTCTTCGTTGGGGCGATTAACTTGGCGCACCTGAACTATGGGATCATCACCTTGATCCCCAAGGTAGTCGGGGCCTCGTACATCCGCCAGTTCTGCCCCATTACGGTGATCAATGTGATCTTCCGTATTCTGGCAAAGGGGTACGCCAATAGGGTGACCCTGTTAGCTGAACACATTACCCACAAGAATCAGTCGGCCTTCATCAAGGGCCGACACATTCTTGATGGGGTACTGGTGTTCCACGAAGTTCTTCATGAGGTTCGTGCCCGGCATCAGCAGGCGGTCTTCCTGAAGATGGATTTCCATAAGGCATATGACACGGTCCACTGGCCCTTCCTTCGGGAAGTCCTCCTGTGTAAAGGATTTGATGATCGATGGGTCACTCGTGTGATGCAGATGGTTTCCTGCGGCCGCACCGTGGTGAACATCAATGGGGAGATTGGCCCCTTCTTCCCCACATTTTGTGGGGTGAGACAGGGAGATCCCTTCTCCCCATTCTTGTTCAACATGGTGGTCGACGCCCTGGCTGCCATCCTCGACAGGGCTAAGGCCGCGGGACACATCCACGGAGTGGTCCCCCACCTAGTTGGCTCGGGTGGTGTATCTCTCCTTCAGTACGCCGATGACACCATTATCATGGTGTCCGGCAGCATGGAGGACATCGCGAATCTTAAGTTCTTTCTGCTCTGTTTCCAACAGATGTCGGGATTGAAGATTAACTTTGATAAGAGTGCGGTTATGATATTGGGTTACTCACCAGCAGAGGCCCAGTCCATCGCGGACCATCTTAACTGCCAATTGGGATACTTCCCCACTTCCTACCTGGGAATTCCCAATAGTGATTCTCGCCTGTCCGTCGTGGACCTTCGGCCTGCGGTGGCCAAACTCCCTCGGCGCATTGAACCCTGGCAGGGCCGGTGGCTATCTAAGGCAGCCCGGACGGTGCTCATCAACTCCTCCCTATCCAGCCTGCTCCTGTTCATCATGAGCTTCTACAGTCTCCATGAGACCCTACATCACGAGATTGCCAAGTACTAGGCCTGATTCTATTGGGCCGGGGAAGGCGATAAGCAGAAATACCATATGGTGAGCTGGCCTGACATTTGCCGACCCCGCTACCAGGGCGGACTTGGGATCATGTCGTCTAAACGCATGAACATCGCCCTCTTAACCCGCCGGTTGTGGCGTATCGCGAATGGGGATGGTGGTCTATGGCTTGACATCATCCGGGCTAAGTATCTTCGCGGCCAGCCACTTGTGTTCTGCCAACGCTCCGGAGGTTCGCAGTTCTAGCAGTCCGTCATCCAGCTGCTTCCGGTCCTACGCCTCGGGACCTCGATTGTGTTCGGCTCCGGTGCGTTGACCCTAGTCTGGTTCGATAGGTGGGCATGGGACATCCCCTTCGCAGCCAGGTTTCCTGGGCTGTTTTCGATAGCGGTGGTTCTGAATGTGTCTGTCCAGGTGGCCCTTATTGACTTAGGGCGCTTGGCGTTTCATAGACCATTTGGACCCCTTGAGTCGGCTGAATGGCATGACCTCTTGGATTGCATTGCGCTGCACACCCCAGACGTTGATTCCGTGGCCGACCAGATCTCTTGGCGCCTGGAGCCGTCCGGTCAGCTCTCCATTAAATCGCTATACCAGTCCATCATCCCTACTCCCGCTCCAGCTCCCTTCACCCAGATTTGGGAGATTAGGCTACACTTGAAGATCCGGATCTTCCTGTGGCGATGGATCCGAGGACGCACTCCCTCTGGTGTCGAGGTGCTCAAGCGGCATGGCCGCGGCGATGGCATCTGTCCCCTATGTGGGACGATCGAGGACTCGAACCATATCTTCTTCTCCTGTGTTACGGCCCAATTTCTTTGGAGCTGCTTTCGGGAGGTCGTTGGCGGTCGATGGTGCAACTCCAACTTCCCTGACCTGTTCGACGAAATTCAGGCCACGTCTTCTCGTGCCCGCCACATTAGGTGGCTTTGCATAGGAGTTCTCACCTGGACCCTGTGGACCGTTCGCAACCGACTTGTCATCCAGCGTGTGCCTCTCCGACGTGCTACTGACGCTATCTTTAAAATGTGTGGCTTCTTGCAGCTTTGGCGGCCGCTTAGCCGCCCCACGGACCGGGACGCCATCACCTCCATCATTGAAGATCTGTGTGCGATGGCCCTTTGCTTGTCGCCTCCGCTCCCGCCGCCGCCCCCAGAGCTGGATTAGCCTTGTCGCCTCCTTGGTGCTCTCCTTGTTGTGTTTTATTTTCTAGGGCTTGTTGAGTTGTGCGCTCAGCTGTACCCTGCACTTGGTGTTCGTTATGTTGTTGCGTGTGTGCGTGTGTGAACTTGGTTGTGGCCTGTATGTTGGATCGTTCTGGCAGTTTGCTTTATTATCTATAAAGCAGTGCGAAAGCCTTTTTCGGTAAACAAGGACAAAATTACTTGAAAAAAACAGTAAACCAACAAGGACAAAAATACTTGAAAAAAAGCAGGGTGACGTAAGGGCATCTTCAACACCAACATGCAAACCTCCCGCATCACACTACTTTAGGAGTACGGTACACATCCCATTCAGTTACGTGCTCAGCCGAGACCTAGAGGTCACTGCTTTATTCCTATTCACCATTTAGTGTTGATGAAGTTCTTTTCACGAGAAGAAGGACCAAAGTGTTACGTGGTGTCGCACCAATTTCAACCATTTGGTCTAGTGTATGTATTGTAGCAAATGCAGCTTCTTCCGTCATCATTTCAAAACCAACGATATCACCTTTCAGTGGACTGTTAAGATCAATCCACCATATGCTATATTGAAATCCATAACATTCAAAGCCACGACAACACAAAATAAATATATATTAATCATGCCAAATTTAGTCATTAATACATTAAATTTGCATGGCCCCGTGATGTTCTTGGTTTTCATTTATTTACATAAAAAGGTAGTCACAACATCCAGAAACATCAAACCATCTTCATGCGGTAAATTATTTCCGGGCGTGATAAGTGAAGTCATCAGAACTACAAAAAGTCATCATTGAAGGAAGCAACTACAATTTCTCATGGGATCTTTTTTGTGGTGGGGTATAAGTCCTTGTCGGAAAACAGGTTTTCTATGTGTTTTCTAGTCGTTGGTTTGCAACATCACATGTTTGTTCAGAGGATGTTAATATGGACACAAACATGATCAATTGTACACTCGACTTTTTTTCCATTCATGTAAGTAATTCAAAAGAGAAACTAAGACACGGATTAAAAAGCAACAACAATCGTTGATATTTTCGCATTCGCATGATATACATGTTGTTGTTTTGGGAAGTTTTGCGACAAAGGGGTCATTCTTTTCATTTTATTTCTAGTGGCACCGCAAGGAGTCACATATATGTATCTTACATGTATAAGATGCAGTAATTATCAAGTTATTTATCGGCGGGGGTCGAGGGAGGAATTCAGCATTGCTTGCTCTTAACAAGGATATGTATGGGATTTTGCAGCGATGGTTGGGATGTCTTTTTAGTTTGCTGCTAGGAGAAGGACAAGCTACATGAGAAGGATGACCTGCGAGCACCTACCGCATGCACCTGATTCGGCCATGAGCAAGGGGCGGCATGTGCTTCCATTTTTAGAAGTTTATGGCATTGGTTGCCTTTCCAAATTGGATAAAGAGAGGATAAATGTGAGATGGTGTCGGGATGAGCACTCCTTACCACTTAGCCATAATATAGTCGTACAAAACCCTAGATTTATCACCTGCTATCGACCAAGTCTAGCCCAACAAACTCTCGTTATATACCGAAAGAAAATTTATGTGTTGATGAGGTCAACAGAAGAAATGAGAAAGGGCAAAATGCCGGCGGTTGATGTTGGGACGATGATGCCAACGGAAGTCCCGCGGTCACCCAGTCTGTGGCCTGCTTCTGCGATTGACAAGCTTGCATTGTCGATGGATGGCCCCTATTGCCTGGATGATGGTCTTGCCTCGGCTGGAATGAATTTACGTCGTCATGACGGTAGTGTTTTGTTTGCAGCCTATAGATTCATATTTAACTGTAACGATGCACTAGAGGCGGAGCTACATGCGTTGATGCAAGGGACGTCCTTGGCAATCCAACATTGGGAGGGGAGCATCATTGTCCAATCAGATTCCTCTAACGCATTTCATGTATTTATGATAATAGGCTATCCAAGTCAGTGTATGCACTTAGTTGCAGAGATCAAGGAACACATGCTTGTTCGGAAGTTTATTCCTCATAAACTTTTGAGAGAACGGAATAGAGTAGCAGATTGTCTGGCTTTATATAGTCGTAGTGAACAGGCCATGGTTGTGTAGCTTGGTAAGGACCCCTTGTATAGAGCAACTACTGTCACTTGATTGTAACTATATTATTATAGAATTAAACTTCCTTTTCCTCACAAAAAAGAGGTCAAAACCCTAGTATGCACTTTAATTTCCAAGTGGATTGAGGGTGTATCTTGTCCATTTTTTTAGACCAAGGTGTATCCGGTCCCAATTCGTTAGTAAAACACAAGTTCAGTCTTCATGTCAGATCAAATGAATATGGAATTTTCAAACAAAAAAGATGACTAGATATGGAAATTAAATAAGACTAACGCAGGAAAAAAATTCAGGTGCCTCAACAGGGCATCTTGAGCATTCTTCATGCGGCGATTACAGTCTCTTTCTTGGATTAATATTACAGATAGATTCCCCGCATGAGTGGAAGAACACCGGTTTTTAGATTCTGAAGTCCTATTTCTTTTCTATGTTCGAACCTGCCGGCTAGCTGCCTTGTCGGCATCGAGCGCTACAGAACCGACTTTGGCACCAGACACGCCGCCGCCCAAAGGAGAACCTTCCAGGAAATCGACGGCGGCCACGTGCTTCCCTCTAATTGCAAAGAAGTACCACACTTGGGGACACCTCCCCTCCCTCAGAGCTTTACGTTCTCCTCGGTGTCGGAGTTAATTGCAAAGAAGTACCACACTTGGGGCAGTTGTAACGGATCAATACCACTATTCATTTTTTTGCAATTCAGCACCAAGTTTGAGGCTAATCGTTGCAAAACGGGCTAAGCGTCGTATAACGCTGTATTGATGATGTATCTGACCTCCCGGCCCCACCTGTCAAGTGACAAGTTGGCGAACCGGTGCGCCACTCGGCTGACTAGGACTGGCCCGGCTCGGTCGGTCTATACGCCTGGGTCAAACCCAACTCACTCCCCTCGAACCCTAGCCCCCGCCCCGCTCGAGCTCTCGCCCTCCGATTCGCCGCTGACTGCCGCACACTCCCCCGCCACCACCACGCCATGGTGCACGAGGATGAGAGCAACGACGACTACTCCAGCCTGCAGTACATGAACTCGTCCAACGACGACGGCATGTTGTACCGGGTGAGTGGTGGAGCTAGGTTTAGGGTTAGGGTTTCTGCTTTGGGGATTTGATCTTTGATTGGGGGGTTTTGGTTCATTTTGCTCCTGTAGATCCCTGCCAGCATTGAATACCAAGACTACATGGGCATTGAGACTGGAACCATTGTTCCCTGCGAGCACCATGGGCTGCCATCTGAGAGGCGTGTAGCCTTTGAGGGATTTGAGACGGGCAGGAGGTTCTTAGTCTATGCTCTGAAAGTAAGATTCTGCACTTTCTATGTTCTTTGTATTAAAATGAGTTGGTAGTAGCCCCATAGTATTAAAAATGGTAGTAGTTTGGTCCAAGTAAGATTTTGTTCTCGTGATTGTCATTCTTTGGCCAATTAGTAGTACTGATGCACTGATGCTGATCATTGGAGTAGGCATGTGTTAATTTTATATGTGGCCAGGAGCTTAGTTTCCAGTGCACATCATTGTTTAATAGGACAACTATGTGATTGTTTAGTGCTTTATGAGTGCTTTATAGCTGTTGTACTTTTTGTAATGATTAAGTAAATTGGCTATGAGATTCGGTTGCAGTGCACATGCTGTGCTGTTCTTTAGGTCATTGTTAATTGTAGTATTTGATTGAAATTCAGTTAGATAGTTCTGTTGTTCTTTAGTTCTTTACTTAAAATCATATTCTTTAATTGTAATATTTAGTGTAGCTGTGATGTTCTTTATGATGGAAATATGCCCTAGAGGCAATAATATAGTTGTTATTATTATATTTCCTTATTCATGATAAAGGTTTATTATTCATGCTAGAATTGTATTGATCGAAAACTTAAATACATATGTGGATACATAAACAAATACCGTGTCCCAAGTAAGCCTCTACTAGACTAGCTCGTTGATCAAAGATGGTTAAGGTTTCCTAACCATAGACACGTGTTGTCACTTGATAACAGGATCACATCATTAGGAGAATGACGTGATGGACAAGACACATCCGTTAGCTTAGCATATGATCGTTCAGTTTATTGCTATTGCTTTCTTAATGTCAAGTACATATTCCTTCGACTATGAGATCATGCAACTCCCGGATACCGGAGGAATACCTTGTGTGCTATCAAATGTCACAACATAACTGGGTGATCATAAAGATGCTCTACAGGTATCTCCGAAGGTGTCTGTTGAGTTGGCATGGATCGAGATTAGGATTTGTCACTCCGTGTATCGGAGAGGTATCTCCGGGCCCTCTCGGTAATACCCATCACAAGAAGCTTGCAACCAATGTGACTAAGGAGTTACTTACGAGATGATGTATTAAGGAACGAGTAAAGAGACTTGCCGGTAATGAGATTGAACTAGGTATGAAGATACCGACGATCGAATCTCGGGCAAGTAACATACCGATAGACAAAGGGAATTACGTATGTTGTCATAAGGTTCGACCGATAAAGATCTTCGTAGAATATGTAGGAACCAATATGGGCATCCAGGTTCCGCTATTGGTTATTGACCGAAGAGGTGTCTCGGTCATGTCTACATAGTTCTCGAACCCGTAGGGTCCGCACGCTTAACGTTCGTTGACGATATAGTGTTATATGAGTTATATGATTTGTTGACCGAATGTTGTTCCGAGTCCCGGATGAGATCACAGATATGACGAGGAGCTCCGGAATAGTCCGAAGGTAAAGATTGATATATAGGACAATACTATTTGGACATCGGAAGAGTTTCGGGAGGTACCGGGTAGTCATCGATCACCGGAAGGGGTTCCGAGAACCCCCCGGGAGGTTAATGGGCCATATGGGCCAAAGGGGGGAACACACCAGCCCACAAGGGGCTGGCGCGCCCCTCCTAAGTCCACAACCATTGGGGAGAGAAGGAAGGGGGGAGTCGGCCTCCCCCTTCCTTCCCTCTCCTCCCCTTTCCTTTCCCCCATGTGCAAACAAGGTAAGGGGGGGCGCCACAGGGCAGGAGCCCAAGGGGGCCCGCGGCCGCCCTTGGGGCACCTCCTGGCTGCCTCCCCTCCCCCAACCTATATATATGAGGGAGGGGGCGCCACACGTAGGCCACGACAATCTCTTAGCCGTGTGTGGCACCCCTCTCCACAGTTTTGTCATTCGGTCATATTTTCGGAGTGCTTAGGCGAAGCCCTGCGGAGATAGCATCACCACCACCGTCACCACGCCATCGTGCTAACGGAACTCATCTACTACTTTGTCCGTCTTGCTGGATCAAGAAGGCGAGAAAGTCACCGAGCTGAACATGTGCTGAACGCGGAGGTGCCGTATGTTTCGTACTTGATCGGTTGGATCGCGAAGAAGTTCGACTACATCAACCGCGTTAATAAATGCTTCCGGTTACGGTCTATGAGGGTACGTAGACACACTCTCCCCTCTCGTTGCTATGCATCTCCATGGATAGATCTTGCGTGATCATATAATTTTTTTTGTTTTCCATGCAACGTTCCCCACCAGTGGCATCCGAGCCAGGTCTATGCATAGATAATATGTACGAGTAGAACACAAAGGAGTTTTGGGCGGTGATGGTCATACTACCTACCACCAACGTCTTATTTTGATTCGGCGGTATTGTGGGATGAAGCGGCCCGGACCAACCTTACATGTCCACGCACATGAGACCGGTTCCACCGACTGAAATGCAACCTGTTTTGCATAAAGGTGGCTGGCGGGTGTCTGTTTCACCTACTTTAATTGAATCGAATTTGACTACGGCCGGTCCTTGAAGAAGGTTAAAACAACAAACTAGATAATCACCGTTGTGGTTTTTGCATAGTTAAGAACGGTTCTTGCTAGAAGCCTGTAGCAGCCACGTAAAACTTGCAACAACAAAGTAGAGGACGTTTAACTTGTTTTTGTAGGGCATGTTGTGATGTGATAAGGTCAAGATATGATGTGATATATGTTGATGTATGAGATGATCATGTTTTGTAATATCGACAATCGGCAGGAGCCTTAGGGTTGTCTCTTAATTATTGTATGAAATACAAGCGCCATGTAATTGCTTTACTTTATCGCTATACGTTAGCAATAGTTGTAGTAGCAATAGTTGGCGAGACGACCCAGATGCAACGATGGAGATCAAGGTGTCGAGCCGGTGACGATGGAGATCATGACGATGCTTTGCAGATGGAGATCAAAAGCACAAGATGATGATGGCCATATCATGTCACATATTTTGATTGCATGTGATGTTTATCCTTTATGCATCTTATTTTGCTTAGAACGGCGGTAGCATTATAAGATGATCCCTTCACTAAATTTCAAGATACAAGTGTTCTCCCCGAGTATGCACCGTTGCCAAGGTTCGTCGTTTTGAAGCACCTCGTGATGATCGGGTGTGATAGACTCTACGTTCACAAACAACGGGTGTAAGAAAGTTTTGCACATGCAGAATACTTGGGTTAAACTTGACGAGCCTAGCATGTACAGACATGGTCTCGGAACACTGGAGACCGAAAGGTCGAACGTGAGTCATATTGTAGATATGATCAACATAGAGATGTTCACCATTGATGACTGCCCCATCTCACGTGATGATAGGACATGGGTTAGTTGATTTGGATCATGTATCACTTAGATAACTTGAGGGATGTTTTATTTAAGTGGGAGTTCATTAGTAATTTGATTAATTGAACTTAATTTGTCATGAACTTAGTCTTAATAGTTTTTGCATATCTATGTTGTAGATCATGGCCGTGCTACCGTTCCCCTGAATTTTAATGCGTTCCTAGAGAAAGCTAAGTTGAAAGATGATGGTAGCAACTATACGGACTGGGTCCGTAACTTGAGGATTATCCTCATTGCTGCACAGAAGAATTATATTCTTCATGCACCGCTAGGTGACAGACCTGCTGCAGGAGCTATTGTAGATGTTATGAACGTCTAGCAGACTCGATCTGATGACTACTCGATAGTTCAGTGTGCCATGCTTTACGGCCTAGAACCGGGACTTCAAATACGTTTCGAACGTCACGGAGCATATGAGATGTTCCAAGAGCTGAAGTAGATATTTCAAGCTAATGCCCGGGGTTGAGAGATATGAAGTCTCCAACAAGTTCTATAGCTGCAAGATGGAGGAGAATAGTTCTGTCAGTGAACACATACTCAAAATGTCTGGGTATCATAACCACTTGACTCAGCTGGGAATTGATCTTCCAGTTGAGAGTGTTATTGACATAGTTCTTCAGTCACTGCCACCAAGCTACAAAGGCTTCGTGATGAACTATAATATGCAAGGGATGACGAAAACAATTCTCGAGCTCTTCGCAATGCTCAAGGTCGTAGAGGTAGAAATCAAGAAGGAGCATCAAGTGTTGATGGTTAACAAGACCACTAGTTTCAAGAAAAAGGGCAATGTAAAGAAAGGGAACTTCAAGAAGAATGGCAAGCAAGTTGCCGCTCCCCTGAAAAAGCCCAAAGCTGGACCCAAGCCTGAAACTGAGTGCTTCTACTGCAAAGGAAATGGTCACTGGAAGCGGAACTGCCCCAAATACTTGGCGGATAAGAAGGATGGCAAAGTGAATAAAGGTATAATTGATATACATGTTATTGATGTGTACCTTACTAATGCTCGTAGTAGTGCCTGCGTATTTGATACTAGTTCGGTTGCTCATATTTGTAACTCGAAACAGGAGCTACGGAATAAACGAAGATTGGCTAAGGACGAGCACTACTAGGAAAAACATTACCAGTAGCGTGGGTTTTTTTCATACTAGTAGCATGGGTGCCCGCGCTACTGCTACGGCGCTACAGCTATTTTTTAGCAGTAGCGCGGTTCTTACCCAGCGCTACAGCTAAAAAGTTAGCAGTAGCGCGTGCCACCCATGCTACTACTATTCCTAACCCGCGCTACTACTATTCCTAAGTACAAGTAGCATGCCATTCTTCCCCCACGCTACTGCTAAGTAATTAGAAATTAAAAAAAATAAAAGTTTGATGCAATATATATTCATGGATGGAAATCTAGACACATCCAGTGCAAAATAAATGAAGGTCACAGAACCATCTTAGCACTTGCATTCTTAGCACTTGCAGCGTTCATGGATACAACATTGAACATCTCAACTCGAAGAGATCACGAGATCCCATTTATACATCAGACGCACACAACCATCACCGAAAGGTAGGTACCTTCCCTAGCGTTCCACCACCAACCTAACCAGACCACTTCTCTAGATGTATCTACCAAGGCGTCGAGGTCCTTCACCTCGTCAACCTCCAGACGATGGCGTCGAGGTCCTCCACCTCGACGACCTCCGGACGGTGGTGTCAAGGTCCTCCACCTCGGCGACCTCAGGCGTCGCAATCACCTGGACAATCATCTGTGTGACACGGTCACCGGGCTTCACGGCAAAGTCCGTCTCTGAGTGGTTGAAGAGCATGATGCCCACCGGGTCGCGGTAGTCCGCGTCGATCACCCCTACGCCCACATCAGGAAAGTGAAAACTTGTTAGTTCGCGTCCTTGTGCAGATCCAGTAGGGTATTTTCTTCATTTATTAGTCTCTTTTAGTCTATTATAAATCTTCGAAACGGAAAGACACCTACTAAATGCATACCCTAGCTATACGTGTTCATGCTATCTTGTTGTTTTGGTGCATAGAAGAAATTAATACTTGTGTATTTGAGCTATATATGCTTGAAATATTTGACAGTTAACATTCTGTTCAACATTCATTGTTGCATGCATAGGGAAATAGACAACCAAGGACTTCAGAAAATCAATTCCCACTGCTTTTCAAAATGAGATTTCAGGCTTTGTCAAACTTACCATGATCAGTACTAAATTCTCTAGGCTGCTCAACCTTTCCTTGTAGGGAGCATTTCTTTCACCTAGTATCTAGTTGTTAAGTTTGGGAAGAAACCTGCATCCCTTCAGATAGTCATCCATATCCTGAAGAAAAAAACAGTATACATTTTCAGTGACTCACAATATATCATCGAATACTGCTCTGGTTTACTCTAAGAATAATTGTTAAAGATCAGCCAATGTTTTCTTACGATCTTCCACTCTGTGAAGTAGAAGTAAAAACTAAAAGCTAAACACACATTAAGACTACCTACATAAAATTCTTCAGATAGCGAATGAGCGACAGACAAAAAATATATACTTCAGATAGCAAGGAACAGGCCAACAAGCAACAACGTAAGTTTTTTAGCAGCGGCGGCAAGTAACTACCGAGACATTGCAGGTGAAGAGATGAATTTTGTATACCTTTCATCCCCGAGGAGCAGTCTTTGTTGACAGTGGTGCAGGGTACGGTGTTGGGCAGACTGAAAAAGCTATTGCCGTGCCAGGTAGAAGAGTGTTGCAAACTTGAAGCCCTCAAATGGCCGAAAAATACTTTGGTGTATCAAGTTTGTTCACCCTCTCCCGTTCAGTCTAAAGGGTACCAAAAATATCAGATGGATGCTATATGAAAGAATAAAATATGCCATCAGTAAGTATTTAGGAAAAGGGATTGGCACCTGAAACAAAAACTTCCTTTTGGCTACTTGTGTTCTTGTATCTTATATCTGCTATAACATAACACTGCTGTAACATGCAATATACTAAAGTTACTTTCACTGAAATAGAGCCATTTCACAAAATGATCTAGTTGACGGAATGAGATAGGGGGAATTAACTTGACAACTATTGCAGAAAATGAATTGGATAGAGCAAGTATAGATAGTGACAGCTAGCTAACAAAATATTCTAAATACTGCAAAAAGAGGGAAACATCCTTACCTTCCCAAGGATTACACATTTGGTAGGTAGAAGAACATTTTGTCACGCATTGTCGGGCAATCTAGGTAGCTTGAATGAACATCTATTTTTCAAATAAAAGTGGAGAGCACAAAACATCAATTACTAAATTCATTCACATAAAATGGTAGTACTTTAATCTGTAGCATAAGCAGGGAACAAATATAAATTTGCATATTAGGAAGTCATCAGAGAGCAAACGCCTGTTTTGTGATAAGGCAGGCAAACCATTGTAATGCTTGAGGGGAAAAAGGCAGTGGTCGCACATTGTGCTTGGTGTCACCGACATATACGTGTTCTTAGCTCTGACACAAACACCAGTGGCTAGAATTCGAATTAACTCTGCTTGTAGTCAAGGAAAATAATAATCAGAAAGGATAATTGAACACACATATGATTCTGCAATGCAGATAAGAAGGGAATACAGAGCCGTCAGAGCACACCACTAAATGTTGAAACACCAAGTAGTAATATGTCAAACAATACTTAAAACGATCAGTTCAATTATGTTAATCTAACCACAAACGCATGTAAACAACGAACCTTACATCAAGCTCGGCGGGAGGAGATACGTCCAATCTTTTTCATCTTTCTTCTTAAATCTAACAAATACTCCAGTTAGTATCTCAAAGATCCCAAAGGCTATTTGAGTAGAGGGGTTGGGAAGGGGAAGATGTAACCCTGCACCAAAGCGGGTACCCCAGTCCGCTGGGCCGATTCCCCGCCGCCGCCGACGAAGGGAACCACCAGAAAGGGACGGGGAGAGAGGCAGGGGAGCGGCGGTGTGCGTGCGTGCTTACCGTTGCGGCATGGACGGCCGGACCTCGACGACGATGGCGACGGGGAAGGAAGAGACAACGACGCGAGGAGGCCGAGAGCCCGGCCTTGGCTGCTGCTTGATTGCTGGAGACGCCAAGCGGCAGTTTCCCGGCCTTGGCTGCTGCTCGAGTCCTATATCCATGTTGCATGGCGTAGGGCGGCCTTCACTTCTTCAATTCTTGTCGGGGTGAACAGCAGAGGAGAGGAGATGAGGTTGAGGAAGAGGAAGAGGGAAGGGGAGGCCGCCGGTAGAGGGGATCTCCATCTAGATCTGGATCGGGGGTGGGTGTGTGGGAGAGTGGAGTGGGACGGTTGGTGGGATAGTGGTAGCGCGGCGTGTCCCACGGCGCTACAGCTATCTATCTACTAGTAGCGCAGGTTATACACCCCGCGCTACTATTACTGTCTGTTGGGAGGGCATGGTGTAAATCATTTAGTAGCAGCGGGGGTTTTCAGTGCCCGCGCTACTACTATTCCATACCAGTAGCACGTTTTTTTGCCCGCGCTACTACTAATTAGTAGTAGCATGGGCCAAATAACCCACGCTACTACTAAGTGTCTGTCTATAGGCGTTTTCCTAGTAGTGGAGGTGACGATGCGCGTCGGGAATGGTTCCTAGGTCGATGTGATCGCCGTCGGCACGCTACCTCTACATCTACCTTCGGGATTATTTTTAGATCTCAATAATTGTTATTTGGTGCCAGCGTTGAGCATGAACATTATATCTGGATCTTGTTTATTGCGAGACGGTTATTCATTTAAATCAGAGAATAATGGTTGTTCTATTTATATGAGTAATATCTTTTATGGTCATGCACCCTTGATGAATGGTCTATTCTTGTTGAATCTTGATCGTAGTGATACACATATTCATAATATTGATGCCAAAAGATGCAAAGTTGATAATGATAGTGCAACATACTTGTGGCACTTCTGTTTAGGTCATATTGATGTAAAGCGCATGAAGAAACTCCATGCGGATGGACTTTTGGAATCACTTGATTATGAATCATTTGATACTTGCGAACCATGCCTCATGGGCAAGATGACTAAAACTCCGTTCTCCGGAAAAATGGAGCGAGCTAATGACTTATTGGAAATAATACATACCGATGTATGCGGTCCAATGAGTGTTGAGGCACGCGGCGGGTATCGTTATTTTCTGACCTTCACAGATGATTTGAGTAGGTATGAATATATCTACTTAATGAAACACAAGTCTGAAACATTTGAAAAGTTCAAGGAATTTTAGAGTGAAGTGGAGAATCATCGCAACAAGAAAATAAAGTTTCTATGATCTGATCGCGGAGGCGAATATTTGAGTTACGAGTTTGGCCTTCATTTAAAACAATGTGGAATTGTTTCACAACTCACGCCACCTGGAACACCACAGCGTAATGGTGTGTCCGAACGTCGTAACCGTACTTTATTAGATATATATGGTGCGTTCTATGAGGTCTCTTACCGATTTACCACTATCGTTTTGTGGTTATGCATTAGAGACAGCCACATTCACATTAAATAGGGCACCATCTAAATCCGTTGAGACGACACTGTATGAACTATGGTTTGGCAAGAAACCTAAGCTGTCGTTTTTTAAAGTTTGGGGATGCGACACTTATGTCAAAAGGCTTCAGCCTGATAAGCTCAAACCCAAATCGGAGAAGTGCGTCTTCATAGGATACCCTAAGGAAACTATTGGGTACACCTTCTACCACAGATCTGAAGGCAAGATCTTTGTTGCCAAGAATGGGTCCTTTCTAGAGAAGGAGTTTATCTCGAAAGAAGTGAGTGGGAGGAAAGTAGAACTTGATGAGGTAATTGTACCTTCTCTCGAATTGGAAAGTAGCACACAGAGAAAACCGTTCCCGTGATGCCTACACCAACTAGAGAGGAAGCTAATGATAATGATCATGAAACTTCGGATCAAGTTACTACAGAACCTCGTAGGTCGACCAGAACATGTACCGCACCAGAGTGGTACGGTAATCCTGTCCTAGAAGTCATGTTGTTAGACAACAGCGAACCTACGAACTATGAAGAAGCTATGATGAGCCCATATTCTGATAAATGGCTTGAGGCCCTGAAATCTGAGATAAGATCGATGTATGAGAACAAAGCCCATCCTTTGGTGGACTTGCCCGATGATCGGCAGGCCATTGAAAATAAATGGATCTTTAAGAAGAAGACAGACGCTGATGGTAATGTCACTATCTACAAAGCTCGACTTGTCGCAAAAGGTTTTCGACAAGTTCAAGGGGTTGACTACGATGAGACTTTCTCACCCGTAGCGATGCGTAAGTCAGTCCGAATCATGTTAGCAATTGCCGCATTTTATAATTATGAAATCTGGCAAATGGTCGTCAAAGCTGCATTCCTTAATGGATTTCTTAAAGAAGAGTTCTATATGATGCAACCAGAAGGTTTTGTCGATCCTAAAGGTGCTAACAAAGTGTGCAAGCTCCAGCGATCCATCTATGGACTGGTGCAAGCATCTCGGAGTTGGAATATACGCTTTGATGAGGTGATAAATGTATATGGTTTTATACAGACTTACGGTGAAGCCTGTATTTACAAGAAAGTGAGTGGGAGCTCTGTAGCATTTTTGATATTATATGTGGATGACATATTGTTGATTGGAAATGATATAGAATTTCTGGATAGCATAAAAGGATACTTGAATAAGAATTTTTCAATGAAAGACCTCGGTGAAGCTGCTTATATATTGGGCATCAAGATCTACAGGGATAGATCGAGATGCTTAATAGGACTTTCACAAAGCACATACCTTGACAAAGTTGTGAAGAAGTTCAAAATGGATCAGTCAAAGAAAGGGTTCTTTCCTGTGTTACAAGGTGTGAAATTGAGTCAGACTGAAAGCCCGACCACTGCAGAATATAGAGAGAAAATAAAAGTCATTCCCTATGCCTCAGCCATAGGTTCTATCGTGTAGGCTATGCTGTGTACCAGACCTGATGTGTGCCTTGACATAAGTTTGGCAGGGAGGTACCAAAGTAATCCAGGAGTGGATCACTGGACATCGGTCAAGAACATCCTAAAGTACCTAAAAAGGACCAAGGATATGTTTCTCGTTTATGGAGGTGACGAAGAGCTCGTCGTAAATGGTTACATCGATGCCAGCTTCAACACTGATCCGGATGACTCTAAGTCACAAACCGGATACGTATTTATATTGAATGGTGGAGCTGTCAGTTGGTGCAGTTCCAAGCAGAGTGTCGTGGCGGGATCTACGTGTGAAGCGGAGTACATAGCTGCTTCGGAACCAGCGCATGAAGGAGTTCATATCCGATCTGGGTGTAATACCCAGTGCATCGGGTCCAATAAAAATATTTTGTGACAACACTGGAGCAATTGCCTTAGCGAAGGAATCCAGGTTTCACAAGAGAACCAAACACATCAAGAGACGCTTCAACTCCATTCGTGAAAAGGTCAAGGATGGAGACATAGAGATTTGCAAAATACATACGGATCTGAATGTAGCAGACCTATTGACTAAGCCTCTTCCGCAAGCAAAACATGATCAGCACCAAGACTCCATGGGTGTTAGATTCATTACAATGTAATCTAGATTATTGACTCTAGTGCAAGTGGGAGACTGATGGAAATATGCCCTAGAGGCAATAATAAAATTGTTATTATTATATTTCCTTATTCATGATAAAGGTTTATTATTCATGCTAGAATTGAATTGATCGGAAACTTAAATACATGTGTGGATACATAAACAAATACCGTGTCCCTAGTAAGCCTCTACTAGACTAGCTCGTTGATCAAAGATGGTTAAGGTTTCCTAACCATAGACATGTGTTGTCACTTGATAACGGGATCACATCATTAGGAGAATGATGTGATGGGCAAGACCCATCCGTTAGCTTAGCATATGATCGTTCGGCTTATTGCTATTGCTTTCTTAATGTCAAATACATATTCCTTCGACTATGAGATCATGCAACTCCCGGATACCGGAGGAATACCTTGTGTGCTATAAAACGTCACAACATAACTTGGTGATCATAAAGATGCTCTACAGGTATCTCCGAAGGTGTCTATTGAGTTGGCATGGATCGAGATTAGGATTTGTCACTCCGTGTATCGGAAGGTATCTCTGGGCCCTCTCGGTAATACCCATTGAAGGAAATATGCCCTAGAGGCAATAATAAAGTTGTTATTTATATTTCCTTATATCATGATAAATGTTTATTATTCATGCTAGAATTGTATTAACCGGAAACTTGATACATGTGTGAATACATAGACAAAACACAGTGTCCCTAGTATGCCTCTACTAGACTAGCTCGTTAATCAAAGATGGTTATGTTTCCTAACCATAGATATGTATTGTCATTTGATGAACGGGATCACATCATTAGGAGAATGATGTGATGGACAAGACCCATCCGTTAGCTTAGCATAATGATTGTTAAGTTTTATTGCTATTGCTTTCTTCATGACTTATACATATTCCTCTGACTATGAGATTATGCAACTCCCGAATACCGGAGGAACACCTTGTGTGCTATCAAACGTCACAACGTAACTGGGTGATTATAAAGATACTCTACAGGTGTCTCCGAAGGTGTTTGTTGGGTTGGCATAGATCGAGATTAGGATTTGTCACTCCGAGTATCGGAGAGGTATCTCTGGGCCCTCTCGATAATGCACATCACTATAAGCCTTGTAAGCAATGTGACTAATGAGTTAGTTATGGGATGATGCATTACAGAACGAGTAAAGAGACTTGCCGGTAACGAGATTGAACTAGGTATAATGATACCGACGATCGAATCTCGGGCAAGTAACATACCGATTACAAAGGGAATGACGTATGTTGTTGTGCGGTTTGACCGATAAAGATCTTCGTAGAATATGTAGAAGCCAATATGAGCATCCAGGTTCCGCTATTGGTTATTGATCGGAGATATGTCTCGGTCATGTCTACATAGTTCTCGAACCCGTAGGGTCCGCACGCTTAACGTTCGATGACGATTTGTATTATGAGTTATGTGTTTTGGTGACCGAAGATTGTTCGGAGTCCCGGATGAGATCACAGACATGACGAGGAGTCTCGAAATGGTCGAGAGGTAAAGATTGATATATTGGAAGGTAGTATTCGGACACCGGAAGGGTTCCGGAGTGTATCGGGTACATACCGGAGTACCGGAGTGGTTACCGGAACCCCCCGGTGGAAGATATGGGCCATAGGGGGGAGGCTAACCAGCCCACAAGGGGCTGGTGCGCCCCCCACAAGGGAGGAGGCCGAATTGGACTGGGGAAGGGGGTGGCGCCCCCCTTTCCTTCTCCCTCTCCCTCTCCTTCCCTTTTTCCACCTCCGGAGAAAGGAAAAGTGGGGGGGGGGGGGGCGAATCCTACTAGGAGTGGAGTCCTAGTAGGACTCCCCCATGGCACTCCCCCTTTTGTGGCCGGCCTCCTCCTCCCCTCCTTTATATATGGGGGCAGGGGCACCCTAGAACACAACAGATATTCTCTTAGCCGTGTGCGGTGCCCCCTCCACAGTTTACTCCTCCGATCATAGCGTCGTAGTGCTTAGGCGAAGCCCTGCGTGGATCACATCATCATCACCGTCACCACGCCATCGTGCTGATGAAACTCTCCCTCGACACTTTGCTGGATCAAGAGTTCGAGGGACGTTATCGAGCCGAACGTGTGCAGAACTCGGAGGTGCCGTACGTTCGGTGCTTGATCGGTTCGATCGCGAAGACGTTCGACTACATCAACCGCGTTAAGCTAACGCTTCCGCTTTCGGTCTACGAGGGTACGTGGACACACTCTCCCCCCTCGTTGCTATGCATCTCCTAGATAGATCTTGCGTGAGCGTAGAAAACTTTTGAAATTGCATGCTACGTTTCCCAACACCCATCACAAGAAGCTTGCAAGCAATGTGACTAATGTCGGCGTTCTGGGAACCAGGGTACCCAGACTTGCCTGCCTGCGGCCCACGGCGTGGCTCCATCGACGGCCTGGTACGGCCCAGTTTCAACACCAACAAGACAAGACCCTCGCGAGGGGCCAAGCCTCGTGAGGCAGACAGCACCAAGCCCTCCTGAGGGAGCGGCCTCTCCAGGATGCCTCCTAAGGAGCGGAGATTTCTATGCAGGTATCCAACCTCATGAGGTTGCGGTGACGCAAGCCATGTGGACCAAGGCCAGGCGGGCGCCAGCAGGCGCAGAAGAGCAGGTTTCCTCTTTGGTGCTAAGGAGGCAAGCGTAGGCGTGGGTTCCCGAGGAATTAGGCAAAGGTTTCCATTCCAGTGCAACGAGACCAAGACCGCCAGGACGGCAGGACGGATGTCATCGCCGAGCCCACCGCGGCGTCACGACCAGAAGCTTTGCAGGAGAAGACCACCTTTCGTCAGGATAAGATGTACTACTTGTCCCCTTTCAAATTGGCCACTGTAGGATCTGATGTCTACTACGCAAGCTTCTTCTTGTAGACTCGTGTTGGGCCTCCAAGCGCAGAGTTTTGTAGGACAGTAGCAAATTTCCCTCAAGTGGATGACCTAAGGTTTATCAATCCATGGGAGGCGTAGGATGAAGATGGCCTCTCTCAAACAACCCTGCAACCAAATAACAAAGAGTCTCTTGTGTCCCCAACACACCCAATACAATGGCAAATTGTATAGGTGCACTAGTTCGGCGAAGAGATGGTGATACAAGTGTAATATGGATAGTAGATATAGGTTTTTGTAATCTGAAAATATAAAAACAGCTAGGTAACAAGTAACAAAAGTGAGCAAAAACGGTATTGCAATGCTTGGAAACAAGGCCAAGTGTTCATACTTTCACTAGTGCAAGTTCTCTCAACAATGATAACATAATTAAATCATATGGCAATCCCTCAACGTGCAACAAAGAGTCACTCCAAAGTTCCTATCACGGAGAACATAAGATGAAATTGCTTGTAGGGTACGAAACGACCTCGAAATTGATAATGCCGACGGCTTGAGCGGCGATCCCAGCGCCATTCCCGACGCGCATCACGACTTCATTCTTTTCCAGCTTGCGCACCTTCTGAAGCCCCTGTATCGAGTTGCAAATGTGAGCAACCGATCCGGTATCAAATACCCAAGACTTAGAATTTTCGCTAGCAAGCAAAACGTCAATGACATTAACTTGTATAACAATTATACCTTTTCCGGTTTTCCCAGACTTCTTATCTTCCAGATACTTCTTGCAGTTTCTCTTCCAGTGTCCTGTGCCCTTGCAGTAGAAGCACTCAGTTTCATTCTTGGCTCCGCCCTTAGAGTTGCTTTGGGATCCGGTCTTACCGGCGCCCTTGCCCTTCTTTGGCTTGCCTTTCTTCTTTTTGAAACTGGCGGTTTTATTCACAAGCAACACTTGCTTGCGATTTTTCCGCAGTCCTCCTTCTGCAGTTTTAAGCATGGCGAGCACCTCTTCCGGTTCCTTTTCCATCCCACTCATGTTGTAGTTTAATACAAAACCGTCGTAAGACGGGGGGAGTGAAGAAAGCAACATGTCCATCGTATGGCCAGGTGGAAGTGGAAATTCCAGGGTTTTAAGCCTTTCAGCATAGCCAATCATTTTGACCACGTGTTCGCCAACTGAACTACCCTCAGCCATCTTGCAATCCATCAAAGCCTTCATGATATCAAATCGTTCAGACTTTGCGGTTTCCTTGTACAGAGCATCCAATTCCCGGATCATATCACGGGGTTTATGGAATTCAAAACGTTTTTGAAGGTCTGTACTCATGCAAGCTAGCATGAGGCACTGCACTAAGTTGTGATCATCATCCTTAGTGGCCCAGACATTTTGTTCATCTTCCGGGGCCTCTGCCGCCGGTTTAGCTGGAAGAGCATTTTCAAGCACATATAGTTTCTTAGCGCTCCTGAGGACAATCCTCAGGTTGCGGACCCAGTCCGCATAGTTGTTTCCAGTCGTAGTTAACTTCTCTTTCTCTAACATCGGGCCTAAGTTGAACGCGGTGTTGCGAGCCATTTGATCTACAACGGAAAACACAGGTTTCACTTAGACTTTGTTTATAATGAAAATGCACTAGTGAATAAACAATTTTATTCTAAAGTGCGCACCCACTCAAATCAACATCTCTCAAAATTGATTGTGAGTGATTCGAGACCCATATTTCCATTCAACGCCATTGATGTGGACATCACTGATGACGAGAATTTCAATTGGTAGGCAAACTTGCCGATCACATCTCCATGTGACTCTTGTTCATCTTTCGATGGGTGTGTTCCGAGCTCAGGACGATCAAGCTAGAACGTCAAGACAACCAAGTGATCATGCTGTGAGGTCTGACCTCACCCGCCTCACACTTCTCTAATCGTTCGTACCCATGTGGACATGTTGCACCCCGAAAAGTTAGGTGCCGTGATGGTGCTACACTTGGGAGAACACTAACTACTTGATATTTTTGTGAGAGATCACCCTAATAAAAAGCGACTACCGCGCAATCAAGAAGGGTGCACCAAGAGGGATAAACATCTCAGGCAATTCATAATAGCATGATATGGTATAGCCTCTTCTGACGGAGAAGTCAAGTATTCTTCGTCTTCGGCATTTGCGTCGGTGTTCACCTTCGCGAAGATTGCCACCACCTTGTCGATGCACCAGATAATATTGCTATCTCCATAGCAAGATAAAATAAATGCATTACTTAAGGTTGACACGCAGGTCATTAAAATGCAATCATATGGCTCCAGCCATCATGCCGAATCATGACACGCAGGTCATGTTAATTACATCATATAGTCATCTCATACATAATCAAATTGAATATGAGCATTGCTATACCACATCACATGCAAACCATCCTGCAAAACCAAGTTAGACGCCTCTAATCGGTTTATGCAAAATTTTATTTTACGTGGCTTCTAAGGTTTTTACTCAAACCGCAGCTACCAACGTTTTATCATCAAGTATGATTATTCAAGTTGCTAGATTAACATCTCGGGGTGTATGAAACACGAGATAATTAAATCTCGAGCCCCATACTAAACTTCGTCATACGCATGACCCCCGTGCAGATCATATCTGCAATGCCCTTTCATCTGCGAATTTCATCTTTCTTTTGACTATGGCAGAACCCAAAGAACTGATAGCACTTCCATGATCAATCAGGATCACGGATTGCCAGAACTTTGTCAAATTCCACCATGCTGTCTCGAGATTGAGCAAACGCAAATTCTAGGGAAGCAACAAGAACGTCGGGTAACAGATTTCATCTGTCACCTGCATAAATAATTTTCAGCAATAGATCTCATCTACTACCTAATTATATTATGCAATACCCATACATCTCCATGTATTCTAGATCGTAACCTGCATCTACGCATAGCACGGCTCTTGATGCCACTGTAGGGGAACGCGACAGAAAACAAAAAATTTCGGTATAGCGAGCACGCCCAGGACCACTATGGAGACTGCATACAAGGTTTGATCTGATCCGTACCGACTCGAAGCGCAGCGGAAGAAGAGTCGGTGGAGATCGTTGGTGCAGATCCCCGCAGCTAGGATTTACAACCTCCCAACCGCGAGGATGTACTCCCTTGTCGGACAGCCCTTCGGGAGGCGGTTGGACAGTCCCCCGGACGATGTCGCGGACAGCCCTCCGGGAGGACCCTCGAAACTCGAACGGGGACTCGGACAGCCCTTCGGGAGGACACTCGAACAGCCCCTCGGGCAAAAGACCGAAACTACGACCTCTCTACGGGGTTGCACACATACGGTGTCAGCTATCCGGCAGGGCTTCGCCGTCCAGAACTAGTTCCTGCCGGAACCCAGACAGCCTTTCGGCTCTACGAAACTCTTTTCGTGGGAGGGAGAGAAGAAGCCAGATAATGCATGGCATGTGTATGAGAGCAAGGGATGAGGAGAATGGCAGCCACTTCTCCTCCTTTTATAGGCCAAGGCAAGGGGTGGGGTGGGGGAGAAAATACCAAAATACCCAAGCTACATGTCCCACATGAGGGGTAATATGGTAATGCAAGTGGAGCACAAAGGGGACACCCAAGGGGGCCCCTACTTGGCCGGCCACAACCTTGCCCCCTCCCATGGGGGGGGGCCCCCAACAAGCCACCAACATGTCTCCCTTGAACAAGGGTGCTCCCTAGACAAAAAGCCACCAAACATGCAACCCCCGATTCGTGGGATCTTGTCCCCTCGCGCTGAGACAAGATGTTTTCCGCGAAACTTTTTTCTGAAAAATTCCAGAAGGTCCCAGAACATTTCTGGCACCCTCCAAAATTATTCCGGGAATTTTTCGAAACATTTTCGGTATGGTAGTTTTCATCAGCGAAAAGCAACAACAGCGGTTACGGAAGTTTCGGAACATTTCCGGTTTTTTTTCTCTGAAAATTCCCAGAAGTTCCCAGACCAATTCTGGCATCCTCTGAAAATTTCCATGCGATGTCGAAACCCTTTTTGACCTAATAATATATTCCAAAACAACTTTTTGGTTTTACCGAAACTCTTTCGGTGTTCTCTCTCTCCGGAACTCTTCCATTGTCTCCGAAACTTTTTCGGTGACTTTCTCTCAGACTCCCTGTCTAGTATTCAGCAGATAGATGACCCTTAAGCGTGTGACCCTATAGGTTCGGTGAAGCATAGACATGACCTGGAACCCTTTCCAATCAATGATCAACATCGGAGCCGTGGACACCCATATTGACCCCTATACCCACACGAATGAATATTCGAGTGAACCTCCAGTTGCCGTGTGCTATTCCTGTTGCTTCGCGATATGTCACAAACACCCGAGGTGAGATTTATTGCATTCTTGTGGATCAACAATTTGTCCATCATGCAAGTTACCTCGTTACCGGTTTTGTTCTCTTTTCTCGTTTCCGTGTTTCGGCATCCCAGTGATCAAATCACAAGGTGTCTAGCCAGACGATGATGGATACCGTAACACCGAGAGGGCCCGAGTATATCTCTCCATCGCCGGAGGAGCAAATCCCAATCTTGAGCTATCTCGTTACTTGCCATACTTTTCCGTGAACCCGTAAGCCGCCGTAATAGCCACCCAGTTACGGATGACGTTTAACAAACCCCAAAGTTCACGAAGCAAGCACGAAGGAACTCGATACTCTCATGGTCTAAGGAATTATGCAAACATTAACTATCTCTGTGTTATTAACCATAACTTGTGACGAATGTATCTCATAGCATAACATCATATTGGGTCGATTCAACACAAGTGTTCTATCAACATCGTGCCCTCAAAATTGCTGGCATAGCCATGCCCATGATCAGGAAAACAGGATCATCATGCAATACTTGAGCCAGTCTTAGAGGCAAGACTAGGAATACATTTTACCATTTATTATACCACACGTGCACATGAGTTTCCCTCCAAGCCTCGTTTTATTTGCAGACTCGAGAATCATTGCAGTTATAGCATGGAACATAAACTTTCATTACAAACCAGGAGATACAAAATAACTGTGTTACTGCCTCTAGGGCATATCTCCTACAGACTCCCACTTGCACTAGAGTCATAATCCAGTTACATGGCTTCCCTAACACCAATGGCTATCCGGTGTTGCTCATGCTTTGCTCGTGGTAGAGGCTTTGTCATCGGGTCTGACACATTCAGATCCGTGTGAACTTTGCGTACTTTCACTAAACCCTCTTCGACATGATGTCGAATGAGTTTATATTTGCGTTGAATATGTCTTGTCTTATGGTGTGAACTTGGCTCCCTTGCCTGAGCCACGGCGCCACTATTATCACAATAGATCTCCACCGGGTCCAGGGCACTAGAAACCACACCAAGGTCTTCAAGAAATTGCTTGATCCATACCGCCTCCTTGGAGGCTTCTGAAGCGGCAACATACTCCGCCTCTGTCGTAGAGTCCGCCACAGTCTTTTGTTTGGAACTTTTCCAATCAACTGCGCCACCGTACAATATGAAAACATAGCCTGATTGAGATTTGAAGTCATCTGGGTCAGTCATGAAGCCTGCATCAGTGTAACCACTTACAATGAGCTCTTCATCACCTCCGTACACAAGGAGTAAATCCTTGGTCCTTCTGAGGTACTTAAGAATACCCTTGACTGCGGCCCAGTGTTCCAATCCTGGATCACTTTGGTACCGGCTGCTAACACTTAGCGCATAGGAAACATCCGGTCTTGTACATAGCATGGCATACATAATAGAACCAACTGCCGAGGCATATGGAACATCATTCATTTGTACTCGCTCATCGAGAGTTCGAGGACTCTGATTCTTGCAAAGCACTGTGCCAGGTGACATGGGGAGTAGGCCTTTCTTGGAGTTCTCCATGTTGAACCTTTTCAACACCTTGTCAATGTACGTGCTTTGGCTAAGCGCTATCTGGCGTTTTGATCTATCTCTATAGATTCTGATGCCCAATACATATGCCGCTTCGCCTAAGTCTTTCATTGAAAACCTTTTCTTCAATGAGTCTTTTATTTCACTAAGAAAATTCATGTCATTTCCAATCAACAATATGTCATCCACATACAAGATTAGAAATGCTTTTGCGCTCCCACTAAACTTCTTGTAAACACAAGATTCTTCGTCATTCCTGATGAAGCCAAACTCTTTGACCACTTCATCAAAACGAATGTTCCAGCTCCTTGATGCTTGCTTTAGACCATAAATGGCTTTCTGAAGTTTGCATACCTTTCCAGCATCCTTATGAATGACAAAACCTTCTGGCTGTATCATATATACATCCTCTTTGAGGTTTCCATTTAGGAAAGCCGTTTTGACATCCATCTGCCATATTTCATAGTCGAAATAAGCAGCAATTGCTAGCAATATCCGAACAGACCTAAGCATAGCTACGGGCGAGAAAGTCTCATCGTAGTCCACTCCTGGAACTTGCGTGAACCCTTTCGCGACAAGTCTAGCTTTGTGGATAGTAATGTTACCATCCGCGTCCGTCTTTCTTTTGAAAATCCATTTACAACCAATTGGCTTTACGCCTTCTGGAAGTTCTTCCAAGTTCCAAACTTGGTTTTCGTACATGGATTCCATTTCGGATCTCATGGCCTTGTGCCATTCCTTTGAGCTAGGCCCCGCCATCGCTTCCTTGTAGTGCGCAGGTTCATCGTCTTCAAGAATGAAGATTTCGTTATGAAACCACTCAGGTGGCTGGATAGCCCTACCTGATCTGCGCGGTTCAGTTACAACATTGTCTGAAGTCTCCGCATCACATGCGACAACTTCCGGCTCGGTTGTAGGGATAATTAGCGGAATTTCTTTTGATTCCTTAGCCATATCAACGGTTGCCGAAGATTCACTAATCTCATTAAGTTGTACTGTCCTCCCACTTAATTCTTTGGCGAGAAACTCTTTCTCGAGAAAGACTCCGTTTTTAGCGACAAACACTTTGCACTCGGAGGTATGGTAGAAGAAATACCCAACTGTTTCCTTTGGATAACCTACAAAGTTACATTTGTCTGATCTGGGATCGAGTTTGCTTGGTTGTAAACGTTTTACATAAGCTTCACAACCCCAAACCTTGAGATGCGACAAATTGGGTTTCTTCCCATTCCATAACTCGTATGGTGTCGTCTCAACAGACTTAGACGGTGCTCTGTTAAGTGTGTGAGCAGCAGTTTCCAGTGCGTGACCCCAAAAAGATATTGGTAGATCTGTAAGAGACATCATCGACCTTACCATGTCCAACAAGGTTCGGTTACGTCGTTCCGATACTCCGTTTCTCTGTGGAGTTCCGGGAGGCGTAAGCTGTGAAACAATTCCACGGTCACTCAGATGTTGGCCAAACTCATGACTAAGATACTCGCCTCCGCGATCAGACCGCAGAAACTTAATCTTTTTGTCACGATGATTTTCTACCTCATTCTGAAATTCTTTGAACTTTTCAAAGGTTTCCGACTTATGCTTCATTAAGTAGATATAGCCATACCGACTTAAATCATCAGTAAAAGTCACGAAGTAGAAATACCCACCCCGTTCGGCTGTGTTCATTGGACCACATACATCACTATGTATTATTTCCAACAATTCACCCGCCCGTTCAGGATGACCCGTGAACGGCGTCTTGGTCATTTTCCCCATTAAGCAAGCTTCACATGTGTCAAATGATTCAAAATCAAAGGACGGTAAAACTCCATCTTTATGGAGTCTTTGCATGCGTTTCTTTCCAATGTGGCCAAGCCGACAGTGCCACAAGAAAGTGGCGGTGGAATCAGCCTTCTTAAGGCGTTTAGCATTCACGTTAAAGACATCATTTCCACATTCAAGATTTAGTATGAAAAGGCCCCCAACAATGGGTGCAAATCCATAAAACATATCCTTACAATAAAGTGAACAACCATTGTTCTCAGACTTGTACGAATACCCATCATGTACTAACCATGATCCGGAGATAATGTTTCTACACAACAGTGGAACAAAATAACAGTTACTTAGTTCTAAGATAAATCCTGAAGGGAGACGTAGAGGCATAATGCCGACGGCTTGAGCGGCGATCCCAGCGCCGTTCCCGACGCGCATCACGACTTCATTCTTTTCCAGCTTGCGCACCTTCTGAAGCCCCTGTATCGAGTTGCAAATGTGAGCAACCGATCCGGTATCAAATACCCAAGACTTAGAATTTTCGCTAGCAAGCAAAACGTCAATGACATTAACTTGTATAACAATTATACCTTTTCCGGTTTTCCCAGACTTCTTATCTTCCAGATACTTCTTGCAGTTTCTCTTCCAGTGTCCTGTGCCCTTGCAGTAGAAGCACTCAGTTTCATTCTTGGCTCCGCCCTTAGAGTTGCTTTGGGATCCGGTCTTACCGGCGCCCTTGCCCTTCTTTGGCTTGCCTTTCTTCTTTTTGAAACTGGCGGTTTTATTCACAAGCAACACTTGCTTGCGATTTTTCCGCAGTCCTCCTTCTGCAGTTTTCAGCATGGCGAGCACCTCTTCCGGTTCCTTCTCCATCCCACTCATGTTGTAGTTTAATACAAAACCGTCGTAAGACGGGGGGAGTGAATAAAGCAACATGTCCATCGTATGGCCAGGTGGAAGTGGAAATTCCAGGGTTTTAAGCCTTTCAGCATAGCCAATCATTTTGACCACGTGTTCGCCAACTGAACTACCCTCAGCCATCTTGCAATCCATCAAAGCCTTCATGATATCAAATCGTTCAGACTTTGCGGTTTCCTTGTACAGAGCATCCAATTCCCGGATCATATCACGGGGTTTATGGAATTCAAAACGTTTTTGAAGGTCTGTACTCATGCAAGCTAGCATGAGGCACTGCACTAAGTTGTGATCATCATCCTTAGTGACCCAGACATTTTGTTCATCTTCCGGGGCCTCTGCCGCCGGTTTAGCTGGAAGAGCATTTTCAAGCACATATAGTTTCTTAGCGCTCCTGAGGACAATCCTCAGGTTGCGGACCCAGTCCGCATAGTTGTTTCCAGTCGTAGTTAACTTCTCTTTCTCTAACATCGGGCCTAAGTTGAACGCGGTGTTGCGAGCCATTTGATCTACAACGGAAAACACAGGTTTCACTTAGACTTTGTTTATAATGAAAATGCACTAGTGAATAAACAATTTTATTCTAAAGTGCGCTCCCACTCAAATCAACATCTCTCAAAATTGATTGTGAGTGATTCGAGACCCATATTTCCATTCAACGCCATTGATGTGGACATCACTGATGACGAGAATTTCAATTGGTAGGCAAACTTGCCGATCACATCTCCATGTGACTCTTGTTCATCTTTCGATGGGTGTGTTCCGAGCTCAGGACGATCAAGCTAGAACGTCAAGACAACCAAGTGATCATGCTGTGAGGTCTGACCTCACCCGCCTCACACTTCTCTAATCGTTCGTACCCACGTGGACATGGCGCACCCCGAAAAGTTAGGTGCCGTGACGGTGCTACACTTGGGAGAACACTAACTACTTGATATTTTTGTGAGAGATCACCCTAATAAAAAGCGACTACCGCGCAATCAAGAAGGGTGCACCAAGAGGGATAAACATCTCAGGCAATTCATAATAGCATGATATGGTATAGCCTCTTCTGACGGAGAAGTCAAGTATTCTTCGTCTTCGGCATTTGCGTCGGTGTTCACCTTCGCGAAGATTGCCACCACCTTGTCGATGCACCAGATAATATTGCTATCTCCATAGCAAGATAAAATAAATGCATTACTTAAGGTTGACACGCAGGTCATTAAAATGCAATCATATGGCTCGAGCCATCATGCCGAATCATGACACGCAGGTCATGTTAATTACATCATATAGTCATCTCATACATAATCAAATTGAATATGAGCATTGCTATACCACATCACATGCAAACCATCCTGCAAAACCAAGTTAGACGCCTCTAATCGGTTTATGCAAAATTTTATTTTACGTGGCTTCTAAGGTTTTTACTCAAACCGCAGCTACCAACGTTTTATCATCAAGTATGATTATTCAAGTTGCTAGATTAACATCTCGGGGTGTATGAAACACGAGATAATTAAATCTCGAGCCCCATACTAAACTTCGTCATACGCATGACCCCCGTGCAGATCATATCTGCAATGCCCTTTCATCTGCGAATTTCATCTTTCTTTTGACTATGGCAGAACCCAAAGAACTGATAGCACTTCCATGATCAATCAGGATCACGGATTGCCAGAACTTTGTCAAATTCCACCATGCTGTCTCGAGATTGAGCAAACGCAAATTCTAGGGAAGCAACAAGAACGTCGGGTAACAGATTTCATCTGTCACCTGCATAAATAATTTTCAGCAATAGATCTCATCTACTACCTAATTATATTATGCAATACCCATACATCTCCATGTATTCTAGATCGTAACCTGCATCTACGCATAGCACGGCTCTTGATGCCACTGTAGGGGAACGCGACAGAAAACAAAAAATTTCGGTATAGCGAGCACGCCCAGGACCACTATGGAGACTGCATACAAGGTTTGATCTGATCCGTACCGACTCGAAGCGCAGCGGAAGAAGAGTCGGTGGAGATCGTTGGTGCAGATCCCCGCAGCTAGGATTTACAACCTCCCAACCGCGAGGATGTACTCCCTCGTCGGACAGCCCTTCGGGAGGCGGTTGGACAGTCCCCCGGACGATGTCGCGGACAGCCCTCCGGGAGGACCCTCGAAACTCGAACGGGGACTCGGACAGCCCTTCGGGAGGACACTCGAACAGCCCCTCGGGCAAAAGACCGAAACTACGACCTCTCTACGGGGTTGCACACATACGGTGTCAGCTATCCGGCAGGGCTTCGCCGTCCAGAACTAGTTCCTGCCGGAACCCAGACAGCCTTTCGGCTCTACGAAACTCTTTTCGTGGGAGGGAGAGAAGAAGCCAGATAATGCATGGCATGTGTATGAGAGCAAGGGATGAGGAGAATGGCAGCCACTTCTCCTCCTTTTATAGGCCAAGGCAAGGGGTGGGGTGGGGGAGAAAATACCAAAATACCCAAGCTACATGTCCCACATGAGGGGTAATATGGTAATGCAAGTGGAGCACAAAGGGGACACCCAAGGGGGCCCCTACTTGGCCGGCCACAACCTTGCCCCCTCCCATGGGGGGGGCCCCCCAACAAGCCACCAACATGTCTCCCTTGAACAAGGGTGCTCCCTAGACAAAAAGCCACCAAACATGCAACCCCCGATTCGTGGGATCTTGTCCCCTCGCGCTGAGACAAGATGTTTTCCGCGAAACTTTTTTTTGAAAAATTCCAGAAGGTCCCAGAACATTTCTGGCACCCTCCAAAATTATTCCGGGAATTTTTCGAAACATTTTCGGTATGGTAGTTTTCATCAGCGAAAAGCAACAACAGCGGTTACGGAAGTTTCGGAACATTTCCGGTTTTTTTTTTCTCTGAAAATTCCCAGAAGTTCCCAGACCAATTCTGGCATCCTCTGAAAATTTCCATGCGATGCCGAAACCCTTTTTGACCTAATAATATATTCCAAAACAACTTTTTGGTTTTACCGAAACTCTTTCGGTGTTCTCTCTCTCCGGAACTCTTCCATTGTCTCCGAAACTTTTTCGGTTACTTTCTCTCAGACTCCCTGTCTAGTATTCAGCAGATAGATGACCCTTAAGCGTGTGACCCTATAGGTTCGGTGAAGCATAGACATGACCTGGAACCCTTTCCAATCAATGATCAACATCGGAGCCGTGGACACCCATATTGACCCCTATACCCACACGAATGAATATTCGAGTGAACCTCCAGTTGCCGTGTGCTATTCCTGTTGCTTCGCGATATGTCACAAACACCCGAGGTGAGATTTATTGCATTCCTGTGGATCAACAATTTGTCCATCATGCAAGTTACCTCGTTACCGGTTTTGTTCTCTTTTCTCGTTTCCGTGTTTCGGCATCCCAGTGATCAAATCACAAGGTGTCTGGCCAGACGATGATGGATACCGTAACACCGAGAGGGCCCGAGTATATCTCTCCATCGCCGGAGGAGCAAATCCCAATCTTGAGCTATCTCGTTACTTGCCATACTTTTCCGTGAACCCGTAAGCCGCCGTAATAGCCACCCAGTTACGGATGACGTTTAACAAACCCCAAAGTTCACGAAGCAAGCACGAAGGAACTCGATACTCTCATGGTCTAAGGAATTATGCAAACATTAACTATCTCTGTGTTATTAACCATAACTTGTGACGAATGTATCTCATAGCATAACATCATATTGGGTCGATTCAACACAAGTGTTCTATCAACATCGTGCCCTCAAAATTGCTGGCATAGCCATGCCCATGATCAGGAAAATAGGATCATCATGCAATACTTGAGCCAGTCTTAGAGGCAAGACTAGGAATACATTTTACCATTTATTATACCACACGTGCACATGAGTTTCCCTCCAAGCCTCGTTTTATTTGCAGACTCGAGAATCATTGCAGTTATAGCATGGAACATAAACTTTCATTACAAACCAGGAGATACAAAATAACTGTGTTACTGCCTCTAGGGCATATCTCCTACACTATAAGTGTCACAAACAGCCCTAGAGTTCGTAGTAAAATAACACCATATGACACACATCAATCAACGCTAATGTCACCTAGATACTCCAATGTCACCACAAGTATCCGTGGGTCAATTATACGATATGCATCAAACAACTTCAGATTCATAATATTCAATCCATCACAAAGAACTTCAAAGAGTGCCCCAAGGTTCCTACCGGAGAAACAAGGACGAAAACATGCATCAACCCCTATGCATAGATTACCCCAATGTCACCTCGGGAATCCGCGAGTTGAGTGCCAAAACATACATCAAGTGATTCAATAGAACACCCCATTGTCACCACGGGTATCCCACGCAAGACATACATCAAGTGTTCTCAAATCCATAATAGTATTCAATCTGGTAATAATGAAACCTCAAAGGTAAAACTCAATTCATCACAAGAAGGTAGAGGGGGAGAAACACCATATGATCCAACTATAATAACAAAGCTCGCGGTACATCAAGATCGTGCCAAATCAAGAACACGAGAGAGAGAGAGAGATCAAACACATAGCTACTGGTACATACCCTCAGCCCCGAGGGTGAACTACTCCCTCCTCGTCATGGAGACCGCCGGGATGATGAAGATGGCCACCGGTGATGGTTTCCCCCTCCGGCAGGGTGCCGGAACGGGCTCCTGATTGGTTTTTCATGGCTACAGGGGCTTGCAGCGGCGGAACTTCTGATCTAGGTTTCTTTTCAGGGTTTTCTGGAATTATAGGAGTTTTTGGCGTCGGTCTCACGTCAAGGGAGGTCCACGAGGCGGCGGCAAGGCAGGGGGCGCGCCCTCCAACCATGCCGCTACCTCGGGACTCTTCTCTGGTATCTTTTTGCTCCAGTATTTTTTATATTTTCAAAAAATATTCTCCGTAAATTTTCAGCTCATTCCGAGAACTTTTATTTCTGCACAAAAAAAGACACCATGGTAGTTCTGCTGAAAACAGCGTCAGTCCGGGTTAGTTCTAATAAAATTATACCAAAACCATATAAAATTGTTGTAAACATTGCATGAATACTTCATAAATTATAGATACGTTGGAGACGTATCAGCATCCCCAAGCTTAATTCCTGCTCGTCCTCGAGTAAGTAAATGATAAAAGAGATAATTTATGAAGTGTGAATGCTAGCAAGTGCACAAGTTTGATCAATAATAATTTCAACCACTTTTTCTAGCATCATTATATACCATAATAGTAGCTCATATCATAAAACTTCTCATGATCAAGTAGCAAGCTATTCACATGTTAAAGCATAGACCATAAACTTTCTTGAAAACTAACAAACTATGTTCTCAGTCATCAAACAATTCCAATTCATCTTATTTTCAAGAAGGGTCTACGTAAGAGCTTTCATTTAGCAAATTCCACATACTCAACTATCATATAGTCTTCCATGATTGCTACCACTCAAAGCATATTTTTAGAACAAATAGCATCCATCGAACACAAAGAAAGATAGGGGCTTAGTGTTTCGCCTCCCAACTTATTTATCATATAGATAATTGTCAACAATAATAATTCATGATCAAATATATTTGAATGGCCATATATGCTTGGATCTTTCCCCACCACATGGTACTTGCCAACTAGAGAATAATTGAGGTTGAAATGAGAAGGAATACTATTGACTCTTGCATAAAAGTAAAAGATAGGCCCATCGCAGAGGGAAGCAGAGGTTGTCATGCGCTTTTTATTTTTGGATGTGCAAACCCTTAATGCAAAGGAACGTCTCATTGTATTGCCCTTTATGATAGCAACCTTTATTATGCAGTCCGTCGCTTTTATTTCTTTACCATCACAAGTTTGTACAATGCTTATTTTCCCTTACAATAAAAGATCATACATATTTAGGAGCAATTTTTATTGCTTTTTGCACCGTTGACAACTTACTTGAACGATCTTATTCAATCCATAGGTAGATATGGTGGACACTCATGGCAAGAAACTGGGTTTAAGGATTTTGGATGCACAAGCAGTATTCCCGCTAAGTACAGAAATTTTGGCTAGCAAAAGATTCTAAAAAAAACAAGCACCACATATTGGAGGATCCATAATAATATAACTTCTATACAAATATACCCAAGCATAACTCATTATGTTGTCTTCCTTGTCCAACTTCAACTAATTTGCTCAAGTTTGAATATAATTAATGGGGCTCACAATCATAGAAGATGTCCAAGATAGTATATTTATATGTGAAATCTCTCTTCCTTCAATATTCTTTCATGAATTGTTTAAGTGACCAATACTATGTTTGCTAACTTTCAATAAATTTATCACCTCTACCTCTTATATGTGAAGTCATTACTCCCCATGGGATAAGCATATGAAACATATATAATTTCAGATTTATGATATTCAATTCATTCAACCATTTACTCATAGGATATAAGTGAAGCACACGAGTAAATGACAAACTACTCCAAAAAGGATATAAGTGAACATCAATGAGTAGTCGAATAATTAAGTTGTTATGTGAAGAATCTCTCTCATTTAAAAATTTCAGATCTTATTATCTTATCCAAACATCAAGCAAAATAAAATAAAATGACATATTAAAAATAGCACATATCATGTGAAGAAGCAAAAACTTAGGCTCAACCGAGGCTAACTGATAATTGTTGATGAAGAAATGTGGGATGCCAACCGGGGCATCCCCAAGCTTAGATGCTTGAGACTTCTTGAAATATTAACTAGGGATGACTTGGGCATCCCCAAGCTTGAGCTTTTGTGTTTCCTTAATTCCTTTTATATCACGGTTTCGCTAAATCTTAAAAACTTCATCCACACAAAACTCAACAAGAACTCGTGAGAAAAGTTAGTATAAATCAAATGCAAAACCTTATCATTCTCTACTATAACAAATCACTAAAATTATTATTTAACATTGCATACTAAATGCCTCTGCATATTTAATATTCCTATCCTCAAATAGAATCATTAAACAAGTAAACATATGCAAACATAACAGCAATCTGTCTAAACAGGACAGTCTGTAAAGAGTGCAATTGTACTCATACTTCCCTAACTCCAAAAATTCTGAAAAATAACCACACTGTATAAAATTTGTTTTTACTCATCGTGTAAAAATTTCAAGATTTTATCATGTACTTAATTTCCATAAGAATTCAGACAACAATAGAAAACTTTCTGTTTTCAAAACAGCAACATATAGACTTGCAAAATAAGCATGGTAAAGGCTAAACTTGACACTTTTATTGAAATCAAAGATGCAAAACATTACTCTAAATAACATCAAGCAAATCCTAATAAAATAAAATGATGCTCCAAGCAAAACTCATAACATGTGACGAATAAAAATATAGCTCCAAGTAAGGTTACCGATAATGTTGGAGACGAAAGAGGGGATGCCTTCCGGGGCATCCGCAAGCTTAGTTGCTTGGGTATTCCTTGAATATTACCTTGGGGTGCCTTGGGAATCCCCAAGCTTAGGGTCTTGTCACTCCTTATTCTCCTCATATCGATATCTCACCCAAAACTTCAAAACTTCAATCACACAAAACTTAACGGAACTTCGTGAGATGGGTTAGTATGATAAAACAAATCATTCACTTTGGTACTGTCAAGACAAGATTCAATTTTTTTTCTCAACTGATTCCTACTGTACCCTATCATTTCTACAATTTATATTGAGCAATATAAGCCATAGAATCTAGAAAACAAGCAAACTATGCATCAAAAACAGAATCTGTCAAAAACAGAACAGTCTGTAAAGATCTGAATTAAGGTCATACTTATGTAACTCCAAAAATCCTGAAAAATTAGGACAACGTAGGAAATTTGTATATCAATCCTATGTAAACAAATCAGAGTTTTTCCACGTTCCAGTAAAATATAGGAATTTCTGTACTGGACGCAAAAGTTTCTGTTTTGCACAGAATCAAGTCAACTATCATCCACACTATCCCAAAGGCTTTACTTAGCACTTTATTGTAAAAAAACCTATAAAACATGATTACTACAGTATATTAATCATGTGAACACATAAAAACAGTAGGGGTAAATGTTGGGTTGTCTCCCAACAAGCACTTTTCTTTAATGCCTTTTTAGCTAGGCATGATGATTTCAATGATACTCACATAAAAGTAAAGAATTGAAACACAAAGAGAGCATCATGAAGCATATGACTAGCACATTTAAGTCTAACCCACTTCCTATGCAAATGGATTTTGTGAGCAAACAATTTATGGTAACAAGAATCAACTAGCATAAGAAGGCAAAACAAGCAAAACTTCAAGATTTTCAACACATAGAGAGGAAACTTGATATTATTGCAATATGTAAAAGCATATGTTCCTCTCTCATAGTAATTTTCAGTGGCATCATGAATGAATTCAACAATATAACTATCACATAAAGCATTCTTTTCATGATCCACAAGCATAGAAATTTTATTACTCTCCACACAAGCAAATTTATTCTCATGAATAATAGTGGGAGCAAACTCAACAGCATAACTATCATATGAGGTATAATCCAATTGAAAACTAAAATCATGATGACAAGTTCCATGGTTATCATTATTCTTTATAGCATACATGTCAGCACAATAATCATCATAGATAGCAACTTTGTTCTCATAATCAATTGGAACCTCTTCCGAAATAGTGGATTCATCACTAAATAAAGTCATGACCTCTCCAAATCCACTTTTATCAATATTGTAATAAGATTCAACACCCTCCAAAATAGTGGGATCAATACTACCTAGAGTAGACACCCTTCCAAACCCACTTTCATCAATATAATCATCATAAATAGGAGGCATGCTATCATCATAATAAATATTCTCATCAAAACTTAGGGGACTAAAAATATCATCTTCATCAAACATAGCATTCCCAAGCTTATGGCTTTGCATATCATTAGCATCATGGATATTCAAAGAATTCATACTAAAAACATTGCAATCATGCTCATAATTCAAAAATTTAGTGCCAAACATTTTATAGACTTCTTCTTCTAACACTTGAGCACAATTTTCCTTTTCATCATTTTCACGAAAGATATTAAAAAGATGAAGCATATGAGGCAACCTCAATTCCATTTTTTTGTAGTTTTCTTTTATAAACTAAACTAGTGATAAAACAAGAAACTAAAATATTCAATTGCAAGATCTAAAGATATACCTTCAAGCACTCACCTCCCCGGCAACGGCGCCAGAAAAGAGCTTGATGTCTACTACGCAACCTTCTTCTTGTAGACTCGTGTTGGGCCTCCAAGCGCAGAGTTTTGTAGGACAGTAGCAAATTTCCCTCAAGTGGATGACCTAAGGTTTATCAATCCGTGGGAGGCGTAGGATGAAGATGGTCTCTCTCAAACAACCCCGCAACCAAATAACAAAGAGTCTCTTGTGTCCCCAACACACCCAATACAATGGCAAATTGTATAGGTGCACTAGTTCGGCGAAGAGATGGTGATACAAGTGTAATATGGATAATAGATATAGGTTTTTGTAATCTGAAAATATAAAAACAGCAAGGTAACAAGTAACAAAAGTGAGCAAAAACGGTATTGCAATGCTTGGAAACAAGGCCTCGGGTTCATACTTTCACTAGTGAAAGTTCTCTCAACAATGATAACATAATTAAATCATATGGCAATCCCTCAACGTGCAAAAAAGAGCCACTCCAAAGTTCCTATCGCGGAGAACATAAGATGAAATTGCTTGTAGGGTACGAAACCACCTCGAAGTTATTCTTTCCGATCAATCCAGTGGGCTATGCCTAAAAGTGTCACAAACAGCCCTAGAGTTCATAGTAAAATAACACCATATGACACACATCAATCAACCCTAATGTCACCTAGATACTCCAATGTCACCACAAGTAGCCGTGGGTCAATTATACGATATGCATCAAACAACTTCAGATTCATAATATTCAATCCATCACAAAGAACTTCAAAGAGTGCCCCAAGATTCCTACCGGAGAAACAAGGATGAAAACGTGCATCAACCCCTGTGCATAGATTACCCCAATGTCACCTCGGGAATCCATGAGTTGAGTGCCAAAACATACATCAAGTGAATCAATAGAACACCCCATTGTCACGACGGGTATCCCACGCAAGACATACATCAAGTGTTCTCAAATCCATAATAGTATTCAATCCGATAATAATGAAACCTCAAAGGTAAAACTCAATTCATCACAAGAAGGTAGAGGGGGAGAAACACCATATGATCCAACTATAATAACAAAGCTCGTGGTACATCAAGATCGTGCCAAATCAAGAACACGAGAGAGAGAGAGAGATCAAACACATAGCTACTGGTACATACCCTCAGCCCCGAGGGTGAACTACTCCCTCCTCGTCGTGGTGACTGCTAGGATGATGAAGATGGCCACCGGTGGTGGTTTCCCCCTCCGGCAGGGTGCCAGAACAGGCTCCCGATTGGTTTTTCATGGCTACAGGGGCTTGCGGCGGCGGAACTTCCGATCTAGGTTTCTTTTCGGAGGTTTCTGGATTTATCGGAGTTTTTGGCGTCGATCTCACGTCAGGGGGGGGGGTCCACGAGGCAGCGGCAAGGCAGGGGGCGCGCCCTCCACCCTTGCCGCTGCCTCGGGACTCTTCTCTGGTATCTTTTCGCTCCAGTATTTTTTATATTTTCCAAAAATATTCTCCGTAAATTTTCAGCTCATTCCGAGAACTTTTATTTCTGCACAAGAAAAGACACCACGGTAGTTCTGCTGAAAACAGCGTCAGTCCGAGTTAGTTCTAATAAAATCATACCAAAACCATATAAAATTGTTGTAAACATGGCATGAATACTTCATAAATTATAGATACGTTGGAGACGTATCAGGATCTCTTCCCGCCTTCGCTTTGGGGAAGAGGACCAAGGCCGCTATAAGTATAAGCTAGCCACCACCGTGGAGGGGGGACGAACCCACCGGCATCCGATCCTTCCACCCTCACCAGAGCAGACCTCGCTAGGTTCTTCATCCCTTGTACTTGTTCTTCCTCAGCCCCTCGTAAAGCAAATCCACCACAAAGCAGGAGTAGGGTCTTACACCGCAAGGTGGCCCGAACCTGTGTAAACTGTTGTGTTCATCTCCTTCCTCATTCGTCGAGCTAGGCTATAGGGCGGCGAGTTGGTTGGCTGGATAGGTTGAGTTCTTCGCACATGCCCCAGAGTTCGAACCTTTCTTGGGTCTGCGGAGCCCTGAATCTGACATTTGGCGCGCCAGGTAGGGGCGTGTCGAAGCTTCTCTCCCACCACTCGCTCCGCCGCCGTTTCGCTGTTCCAATGGCCGACGCTCGCCGTATTCGAGCCGAGCGCCGGGCCGCTCGTGTCGCCCAGACGGCACCCGTGGGCAATGGCGCCCCTCGCCGCTCTGCCTCCCCGGTGGCTGACGCCGCCACCGACCCTGCTGCCCGCGAACAGCAGGACTCGTCGCTGCCACCGTCCGTGCAGCACGATGGCCGCACCGCGACTCCATCACCTACTCCAGCCACGGCGTCGTCTTCTCATGGCCGTCGTGGGCTGGCAAACGCGCAGTCTGCGCTGCTCATTGCATGCGAGCTTCTGCGCTACCGTTCGGCCAACGACTGGCTTGCCCACATCGCCGAACTCGTCAATGCCGCTGGCGAGGCCCCTGCACCGTCTCGTTCGCTTCGCCCTCCGCCGTCCCTGGCGGGCGACGTGGCTCACGGCGCGCCTTGTCCCCCTCCTCTGCATGGCATGGCCCCCGAGACGAGGCGTGAAGCTCCCCAGCGCGACCCGCCACGCAGAGCGCCGGGCGCGATGAAGAAAGCTGCCAGGTGGTGCAGTGGCCCCAAGGAGAAGTGCGTGCGCTCCCAGCACTGCCACATCAGGACCGCTTACCACAAGTGGCAGCGGCGGACGTCGAGATCAGGCTACTCCCCTACAGCTGGCCCCTGTGAGTGCGGCAGGGTGCCGTGCTTTCACCCCGGAGCTGCGCCGCGTCGTCTGGCCCGGCAAGTTCAAGCCGGATCTACCTCCGCGCTACGACGGCAGCCCTGACCCCGCTGAGTTCCTCCAACTCTACGAGTTGAGCATCGAGGCGGTGAACGGCGATGAGAAGATCATGGCGAACTGGTTCCCTATGGCCCTCAAGGACGGCGCGCGCTCTTGGCTCCTGAACCTTCCGGTGGGGTCGATCTCCTCCTGGGACGAGCTCCGCGAGCGCTTCATCTCCAACTTCCAAGGAACTCGCGACCGCGCACTAGCGGCAGGCGACCTGCGGCGCATCAAGCAGCAGCCAGGCGAAACCTTGCACAAATACATACAACGCTTCCAAGGTGTCGGACGAGGCCATCATTTTGGCATTTTCTGAGGGCGTCAGGGATGTCAAGATGAAGGAAGAGCTCGCCATACACGAGGACTTGTGCTCAGCTCTGGAGATGTTCAACATGGCCGCCAGGTGCGCGAGGGCAGAGGAAGGTCGCCTCTCCCTCCTGGAGCTTTCGGAGGTCGATCCTGAAGACAAGAAGGCCAAGGCTAAGGACGTGAAGCGCAAGGGCCCAGCTGTGCTCGCGGCTGAACCTGTGATGAAGCGCGGCTGCGACCACCCCGAATCCTCCAAGGGCAGCCGTCCATTCTGCATCTTCCATAATGTCCACAGCCACAACACCAATGACTGCCAGGAGCTCAAGGCAATCCGCGACGGGCGCATCGGCCGCCGTCCCGAGCGCAACGACCGTGGCTACGGCCACGGAGGAGGCCGCTGGGACAACCATGACCCCCGCCAGGACTGGCGTGATCAGCCTCATGAGGACCACTGGTAGGGCCAGCCTCGCGACTGCCCCTGGCGTGACCAGCCCCGCGAGGACCGTTCTCAGGGCAACGCCGGCCTTCCTCCGCTGCCACCGCCGCCAAGGAGGAACGACGACCACCGCCAAGATGATGGGACCGGGGGCTTCCAAGAGCCTCATGCCATTGCCTGCATCCTGGGCAGTACTCAAGCTCCCGCCTCTCATCGCATCTTCAAGCAGTTCGCTCGTGAGGTGAACACGGCCCTCCCCAAGCTTGAGGCGTCGCGCCCCCTCAGATGGTCCAAGTACGCCATCACCTTTGACTCCATGGACCAGCTCAAATGTTCAGCCGCCGCTGGCGCGCTCCCGATGCTTTGCTCGCCGACCATCAGCAACGTCCTCGTCACCAAGACACTCATCGATGGTGGCGCGGGGCTCAACGTTCTCTCCGTCGAGACATTCGAGACGCTCCAGATGCCGTACGACCAGCTCCTCCCCACCAACCCTTTCTCAGGAGTGACCAATGGCTCCACCGTCCCCATAGGGCAGATCCGCCTCCCTGTCACCTTCGGCCAGCGCGACAACTACCACACCGAGCTCATCGACTTCGATGTCGCCCACATTCGCCTCCGGTACAACGCCATCCTCGGGTATCCGGCCCTCGCCAAGTTCATGGCGGCAACACACCACGGCTACAATGTCCTCAAGATGCCAGGGAGTGGCGGCATCATCACGGTCGTCGCAGACGAGAAGGCTGCGGTGTGCTCCCTTGAGCGCGCCTACCAGGCTGCGGTGGTCGAGAACTCTGATGACGAGGGGGCCGTTCGGCCTCCTAAGGCTATCCCCAAGAAGAAGAAGCAGCTCCTCCCCAAGGGCCGTCTGGAGGCTGGCGCGCCCGACGATCGTGCCTCAGGCCCCGTGCCCACTGCTGGGGCGCCCTTCCCTCTCGCATAGGAAGGCGCGCCCGGCGCCCCTCTCAGGACGGGCTCGGGGGCTCTCGTCTGGAGGGCCTCCGACCTGACCAGCATCACAAGGGAGGCGTTCGGGCACCACGTGGGGGCGTGCTTCAACACGTGCTCCGCGAGCAAGGCGCGAGGCATGAGGCGCCAGGCGCTCAGGAGTTCATCACCAAGGCGATCGAGGAGCTTCAGGAGGCATGAGCCATGCATGGCGAACGTCGCCCCGCATCATCCAGTGCTACTGCCGCCTCTGACATGGGTAGCGAGCTGCGCGTCTGTGTCAACATCCCAGGTCTCAACATGGTTGCTTCTCAGGAGCTCTTCTGGCCATCCCGCATTGGACAGAGTGGGGGCTGCCCCCGTAGCTACGTCTGCATGCCGTTCGGCCTGCTGAACATGGCTGCCTCGCACCAGCGCTACATGCAGGACGTCCTGGCGGCTCACGAGGCCCGGTGCCAGGCGGTCCTGACAGAGGAGGTGCCGGACCCTCGCGAGCCTCCCGGGCCTCCAGAGCCTCCCAAGCCTCAGGAGCCAGCTGGCTCGTGAGGAGCGATCTCCGCAGCACGCGTCTTCAGCTACTCCAACGCTTCTACAACAACGGTGCCAGGTGACTTTTTGGTTTGTTCAGTTGAGGGCACCCCTCGGGCTGCATTATCCTCAAGCTATCAGGGCCCGTCCCCGTAGCTGTATCATTTTGATTCATGTACTCCGGACCGGTTATGCATGCTCAGGCTATTATGTTTGTTAATGTTATGCCTGTCGTCTCATTATCTGTGGAGTTGCCCTTCGCGGCCTCCGCGCGTTGCTAACCCACCTCTTGCTCATCCCGCAACAGGGGCTGCTGGCATGGCGCCTGTGCTTGGGTCCGTCCCTGCAGCGCTGATAAACCTAAGAGACCGAGCTCTGGCTTGCGGCCGGCCCCGCGCATGTCACCTCACCGGGTCCTTAGTGCCTTCGTCTTCTTGCGGAAATATCATCGGTAGGATAGCGAGCGTAGCTGTCTATTATGTTTTTGGCTAACTCACAGGAGCCCCGGAGGCAGGGCCACCAGCGGCCTTGCCAGCACCTCGTACCTTGGAAGGATGCCATGCCACGTGTCAAGGGGCGCAACCCCTCCTTGCAGTCAGCCACTCTTTTCTCGCGCAAGCCGCTTGCACGTTAAAGGGGGGGCCCTGAGCATCGCGACTCAGGGGCTCCTACCGGCTCTCGGGCCCTCACCCCCTGGCCTTGACCACGGCATCACGACCTAGCATACCAGCGGCAGCCAAGCCTCGCTTGAGAGCCGGGTCCCGAGGACGTAGAGCACCCAGGCAAGCGGGGGAGATGGAGTCGGTAAGAGCCCTGCGGAGGGGGCGTCATCAGGAGAAGGGAATGGCCTAACCTCGCACGAGAAGCTCGCCCACGTAGCAAAGGAACCACCACAGGCTCATCAAGATAAGTCACCTCACACGCGCAGGCATGAACCTCATGACTAGCGTTATGTCCGTCGCGATCTCGCTCGGGCAAGGAAACTTCCCTTTCAGTTCAACGGGGGCCGCTTGCGCGCCAAAGGGGACCTCTTGAGCATCGCAACTCAGGGGCTCTTATCGGACCTCGGGCCGCTCGCCTCCTGGCCTTGACCACGGAATCGCGACCTGGCATACCAGCGATAGCCAAAGCCTGCCTGGGGACTGGGTCCTGCCAGCGTAGAGCACCAAGCTACCGTGAGAGTGAAAGAGGGAACCATGCCAAGGCGAGAGACGCAAACACGACATCGAATCAGGAATGATAACTTAAAATTCGAGCGTCACATTTTCTTACATACCCCCATGGGGCCTGTCATGGTTTTTGCGCAGGAACGAAGCAAAATGAAAAACCCCCTAAGAACCACGGCCTCGGCAGCGCCACCAGCGACGCCGGGATAGCGCCACTCCTCCCATAAGCAAGTGCGCGGTGGCGCAGCGGCTCGTAGCTGTCGTTGTTGCTCGAGCCCGGTCCGGATGAAGCGCTGCTGCTGTCGGAGGAGTCGCGGACAAGGCCAAGGGCAAGTTCACCGCCCGTTGCCTCGCCGCCTCGATCGCCTCCCCTGGGGCAACACTCCAGACGTCGGCTGTCCTCCCCGAATACATTGAAGAAGAGCGTCGAAGCCCCGTCGTACTCAAAGTGGATGGCTTGCCTCCCCTCCAAGTTACAAGCGTGAGCGATCGCGCCCCATCCCCGAGTCATGAAGACGTCGTCGGAGACAATGGCCTCGACCTCCGCCTCTGATGCCTGGCTGCAGCAGCCGTCATGCTGAAGCCACAGCTCGACGGGCCCCCGCGGCGGTATCTCCCTCGCCAGGGACCGCGGGAGCCGGATCCACATGCGTGGCAGCATCGCCGCCCATACCACAAACTCGCGGGCCATGCCTTCGACATGGGCCTGCTGGCGGGGTGGCCGTGCGGCCACCGCTTGCTCTCCTCCACGACCCCGTTCCTCGTGGTGCCCGTGGCCACTCTCGCGGATAGGGCTGCGCGCGCGAGCATACGCGCGGACCGGGAAGCCTGGTGGAGCACGTTTGTGCCAGGGCCGCGCTGCCGTGGGCGCCGCGGTGGCATCGCAGGAGCGATCGCGCCTCATCTTTGGCGGGAGCAGCTCAGGTTCCACCTGAGGGGTTTTTCCCTTCTCCACAACGGAATATCTCCTCACTGGCGCCATGAACGCTCTGGCAAGATGGCAGAACGAATGAGAAGAAAGAAGCAAGAAGATGAAAATGACCTGGGGGCTCCGCCCCCTCTTCCATTTATAGCCGGAGGAAGGCTAACCGCCGGCCTCCCACGCTCCGAGCAGTGATGGCCTATCTACATGCATCAGGCAGTTGTCAAGTCGCGCGGTTGACGAGAGGGCGTGGGGAAGTGGAGACGCCCACGTCCCATCAAGCGCCACGTGTCAGCTCGGTCCGCAGGCGATTGGGGCCTGCGGCGCTTCGCCCTTGCCCTTTGGCTTCGCCTCGAAGCCAAGTCCGAGCGCGCCTTGGGCCCAGGGGCTATTGTCGGCATTCTAGGAACCAGGGTACACAGACTTGCCTGCCTGCGGCCCACGGCGTGGCTCCATCGACGGCCTGGTACGGCCCAGTTTCAACACCAACAAGACAAGACCCTCGCGTGGGGCCAAGCCTTGCGAGGCAGACAGCGCCAAGACCTCCTGAGGGAGCGGCCTCTCCAGGCTGCCTCCTAAGGAGCCAAGATTTCTATGCAGGTATCCAGCCTCACGAGGTTGCGGTGATGCAAGCCATGACGACCAAGGCCAAGCGGGCGCCAGCAGGCGCAGAAGAGCAGGTTTCCTCTTTGGTGCTAAGGAGGCAAGCGCAGGCGTGGGTTGTCGAGGAATCAGGCAAAGGTTTCCATTCCAGTGCAACGAGACCAAGACCACCAGGATGGCAGGACGGATGTCATCGTCGAGCCCACCACGGCGTCACGACCAGAAGCTTTGCAGGCGAAGACCACCTTTCGTCAGGATAAGATGTACTACTTGTCCCCTTTCAAATTGGCCACTGTGGGATCCCTTCCCGCCTTCGCTTTGGGGAAGAGGACCAAGGCCGCTATAAGTATAAGCTAGCCACCACCGTGGAGGGGGGACGAACCCACCAGCATCTGATCCTTCCACCCTCACCAGAGCAGACCTCGCGAGGTTGTTCATCCCTTGTACTTGTTCTTCCTCAGCCCCTCGTGAGGCAAATCCACCACAAAGCAGGAGTAGGGTCTTACACCGCAAGGTGGCCCGAACCTGGGTAAACTGCCATGTTCATCTTCTTCCTCATTCGTCGAGCTAGGCTGTAGGACGGCGAGTTGGTTGGCTGGGTAGGTTGAGTTCTTCGCACACGCCCCAGAGTTCGAAGCTTTCTTGGGTCTGCGGAGCCCTGAATCCGACAACTAAGGAGTTATTTACGAGATGATGTATTACGGAACGAGTAAAGAGACTTGCCAGTAACGAGATTGTACTAGGTACGAAGATACCGACGATCGAATCTCGGGCAAGTAACATACCGATAGACAAAGGGAATTACGTATGTTGTCATAAGGTTCGACCGATAAAGATCTTTGTAGAATATGTAGGAACCAATATGGGCATCTAGGTTCCGCTATTGGTTATTTACCGGAGAGGTGTCTCGGTCATGTCTACATAGTTCTCGAACCTGTAGGGTCCGCACGCTTAACGTTCGTTGACGATATAGTGTTATATGAGTTATATGATTTGGTGACCGAGTGTTGTTAGGAGTCCCGGATGAGATCACGGACATGACGAGGAGCTCCAGAATGGTCCGGAGGTAAAGATTGATATATAGGACAATACTATTTGGACACCGAAAGAGTTTCGGGAGGTGCCGGGTAGTCATCGATCACTGGAAGGGGTTCCGGGAACCCCCCGAGAGGTTAATGGGCCATATGGGCCAAAGGGGGGGAACACACCAGCCCACAAGGGGCTGGCACACCCCTCCTAAGGCCGCAGCCCTTGGGGAGAGAAGGAAAGGGGGAGTCGGCCTCCCCCTTCCTTCCCTCTCCTCCCCTTTCCTTCCCCCCCTTGTGCAAACAAGGTAAGGGGGGCGCCACAGGGTAGGGGCCCAAGGGGGCCGGCAGCCACCCTTGGGGCACCTCCTGGCTACCTCCCCCCACCTATATATATGAGGGAGGGGGCGCCACACATAGGCCACGATAATCTCTTAGCCGTGTGTGGCGCCCCTCTCCACAGTTTCGTCATTCGGTCATATTTTCGGAGTGCTTAGGCGAAGCCCTGCGGAGATAGCTTCACCACCACCGTCACCACGCCGTCGTGCTAACGGAACTCATCTACTACTTCGCCCGTCTTGCTGGATCAAGAAGGCGAGGACGTCACCGAGCTGAACGTGTGCTGAACGCGGAGGTGCCGTACGTTTGGTACTTGATCGGTTGGATCGCGAAGAAGTTCGACTACATCAACCGCGTTAATAAATGCTTCCGCTTACGGTCTATGAGGGTACGTAGACACACTCTCCCCTCTCGTTGCTATGCATCTCCATGGATAGATCTTGCGTGTGCGTAGAATTTTTTTTGTTTTCCATGCAACGTTCCCCAACACTTTACAATCATATTCTTTAACAAATATAAGTGTTTAATATATTGCAGGAAGGTCAGAATTGTGGTTTTGTTCAATGGGTTGACCCAGAGTGGCCTCCTACAATGCAGAATGCATTGTTGAAGCTATGGGAAATGTATCAAGACAGCATGAGTGATAGGAGGAAGGATAACCTGGAGAGTTAACTCACTATTCACCATTTGACAGAAGGAAAAAACAAACTGGAGGCCAACTATGACAAATTAGTTGAAGATGTTCATCAACTTTTCCATGCCCAAAAGGATAGGGTGCTGGATTTCAGATATTTGCAGCCTAAGATGGAGAGTGCAGAGGAGAGGAGAGCTGAGGTGACCAACTCAGTTACCTCAGATATGAGGACAGAGATGGAGAAGAAAGAGGCAGAGATCTTCAAGCTGCAAGAGAAGTATGGAGTCCTTATGAACCTGACAAAAGCTCAAGGCAGTGTCATCAGGAGCCTAAAGTTCAACCATTTGAAAGAGAAGGAAGTGTTTAGTGCAGCCATGAGGAACTTGCAGTTCCAGTTTGATGAACTCACTAAGTCTCAGGAAAAACTCACCCAAGATAATCTCAAGCTGAAGCAGGTTGATGAACTCACTAAGTCTCAGGAAAAGCTCACCCAAGAGAATCTCCAGCTGAAGGATCACATTGGTGATCTGAAGAAGGGACATGATAAGCTCACCCAAGAGAATCTCCAGCTGAAGGATCATATGGGTGATCTGAAAAAGGGACATGACAAGCTCACTAAAGATAGGGCTCAGCTCAGGCTTCAGATTGTTGAACTGTTGAAGGCAGAGGAGAAGAACAAGCAGAAGATGAAGGGGCCCCAGGCCATCTTGGATGAATGAACAAGATGAATGGGATCCAGGCCATCTTGGATGAATGAACAAGATGAAGAGGCTGCTTAGCCGACCTTTTGTGAAGTACTGTTATTACCTAGTAGATTTGAACAATGTATCTGTTCTGTATGAGTTTCTGTATGGATCTTTTAGTTGGAATTATGGTTCTGTAAGAATCTATTAAGTATGTTGCTTTAAGTTGTGAACTATGTTGAACTCCAGTATGTTATGTTAGATGGTTGAAGTTATCTAAGATGCATTATCTTGCTTTCATAGGTGCTTCATAGAATGGTGAAGTTATGAAGTTTTATCATCTTTGTGTCTTTCATAGCTGGATGTAGTTATATGATCTATGTTGAAACCTTTTGTGAAGTACTGTTATTACCTAGTAAATTTGAACACTTTGGCTATTTTGGGTTCCGTCGATGCCGACAACCCTAAACCCTTCCACTTTGGCTATTTTGGGTTCTGTCGATGCCGACAACCCCTAAACCCTAACACTTTGGCTATTTTGGGTTCCGTCGATGTCGACAACCCCTAAACCCTAACACTTTGGCTATTTTGGGTTCCGTCGATGTCGACAACCCCTAAACCCTTCCACTTTGGCTTTTTTGGGTTCCGTCGATGTTGACAACCCCTAAACCCTTCCACTTTGGCTTTTTTGGGTTCCGTCGATGTCGACAACCCCTAAACCCTTCCACTTTGGTTTTTTTGGGTTTCGTCGATGTCGACAACCCCTAAACCCTAACACTTTGGCTTTTTTGGGTTCCATCGATGCTGACAACCCCTAAACCCTAACACTTTGGCTTTGTCAGCCCAAAATAATAATTGTTTAGAAACATGACTCATGACACTCAGGTATTACACACCAGGAAGAGTACTCTAACAGAAAGCATGTCAACCAAAATAATAATTGTTTTGAAACATTCATAACATGCCCCCTCATCTCTTGGGCATCACTAACATAGTTTAGAAACATGACTCATAACAGAAAGAGTACTCTAACTGAAAGCATGTCAACCCAAAATAATAATTGTTTTGAAACATACATAACTTGCTCCCTCATCTCTTGGGCATCACTTACATAGTTTAGAAACATGACTCATGACACTCAGGTATTTCCACTTGCAGTAAAAAAGGCCATCCATCCAGAATGACTTGTTGGGCCAGCAGAAGTGGAAGCACCAGAAGTGGAAGCTCCAGCAGCAGATCTTGGTGCAGAGAAAGGCCTTGAATACCTTGCAGCAGCATGCCTTGCAGATGGATGCTGTGATCTTGGAGGAGTAGCCTGTGATCTAGCAGGAGCAGCCTGTGATCTCGCAGCAGCAGCCTGTGATCTTGCAGGTGCAGTACCTTCATCAGCATTCCTTGATCTTGCAGATGCCTTGCAAAAATGAAGAAAACATGATGCTAGTTAAGAAGCTGGTGGCTCTATGAAGAAGGAAACATACAAAAAATACAAAACATTGTACTAGTTAACAAGGGGATTACCACATGCTTATTTTTCCTCAAAGCCAACTCTGGTTTCAATTGTTTGTTGCAGCTGGTGTACCTATGGCCTTGGAGCCCACAGTTGCTGCATGTTACACTGGCCATTCTTGAACTCTCCTTTGGCTTTGGAACCTCAAATCTGCCCTTTATCCTCTTCTGTTTCTTTCTTCCCTTCTTCACATGAAATTTAGGTGGCCAGGGCCGTACCGCCAAAATTAGGGCCCCGGTGCGAAATTATAATTTAGGCCCCATTTTTAAGCCACTTAAAATAGGGCATGGATATCCAGCGAATATCAGATTTTTAGGCAAGGCAAATCGAATATTTTTCATGACAAATTTTGTTCATTTAGGATGACAAGTTTAGTTCGTGAGAAAAAAATTGGCACGAAATTGCCGTGCTTGCAAACTAAATTACGACAAGTTTAGCTGGATGCAAACCATGAAGCGGCGAAGCTTGGGGCTCCAACTGCTCTGTGCCATAATCATGGACCAAGCAACAAACAGGACTCCAATCGTTCAAATTTTATGAAGGAGCCGATTGAATTGAAAATGAGTAGAAAGACACATATTTTTTATAGGTCGCAACCGAGCAAGCCTGCAGTTAATTGCCATTGACATTTCTCTTCTTGGGGAATTGGGAAGCAAACTGAGAAGAATCGAGGGAGGATAGGAGGCATACAAAAGTTAATTTCCAGCAATTTAATTGGAAGAGATTGGCTAGTATTTTTCTCGTTGGTAAATCACTTAACGAATGCCTAACCAAACTTTAGTGATGGTGCTAGTATATTACGTAGAAAAAAATTAGGGGGCCCTGTGCAGGTGCTCCAGTTGCACCCGTGGAGATACGGGCCTGTAGGTGGCTCTATGCCTGGTCCAGTTGTCTTTGTCCAATCATGTTCACCAGGAACATGATATATCATTAGTTCATATGCTGCTAAGTAAAAAGGTTTTTTGAAGAATTTGCACACATAGTCCTCTGGAAACCTTTTTGCCTTGTTAATTGCTGATATTGCATGGTTGCATGGTGTGCCACTCAGGTCCCACTTTCTGCAACCACATGTATGAAGTTCCAAGTTGACAGCATGTGTTTGCTGCCCACTGGTTACTTGCCATAGATTAACACCAGCTTGAATGCGTTTGCAGAATCTGGCCCTTTCCTTTTCCACCTCTAGCTTCTCAGCATAATGGGGTGTGATCTCCCACAGAGCTGCCTTTCCACTCTCTCTATTCCTATTCCACCTCACCATCTGCTTATTCTTAATACCATCAACCATAGGCCTGATAGGTTTTTTTCCCTATAATCAAGGATGTACTTGTTGAACACCTCAGATAGGTTGTTAACAACCAAGTCTGTCTTACAGTTAGTATCAAAAGCATGCCTAGCCCAGAATCTTGCATGTATTCCACTCAGCCACTTCCAAGCTTCCTCACTCTCATTTTTCAGATCATTCATTGCAATGATAAACTTGTGTTGGTTATAAGCATAACTAGCATTATCCATGCATTTCTTAAGATCTTCTCCCCTAAACCCAGCATTCTGGAAGTTTGCATACAGGTGTCTAAGGCAAAATCTTTGGTGGTAGTTTGGAAATACTTGATTTATTGCATTTAGTAGCCGATGCTGACATAGCATATCATACTAAGCTACTGACATGATAGTATAAGGACCAAATTTGCATAAATATAAACAAGAGGATGCATGCATACCTTCTGTCTATCAGACATGATAGTATAAGGACCAAATTGTCCAACTTATCCTCCTAGACATATCTTCAGTTGGTGCAGAAACCAACACCAGTTTGTTGTATCCTCTTGTCCAACAATACCAAATGCCAGTGGTAAAATGTTGTTGTTGCCATCTCTGCCAGTGGCAGCAAGTATTTGAGCTCCAGTGGTGAACTTAATAAAGCAGCCATCAACACCTATTTTGTATGAAAAGACAAAATTCAGTAACTATATGAAACTACTAATCTATTCACTATATAACAAGGAGCTCCAGTACTTGTTGAACACCTCAGATATGTCATCTAAAAGCAAGGAGCAAGTTTATTCACTATATAACACTACTAAACAAACTACTAAATAAAGCATATAAACATGTCACTAACCAATGAATGGTCTGCATCCATTGAGAAAGCCCTCCCTTGCTCCATTGATGCAGAAGAACATAGCATGAAACCTTGGTCCTGGATGTGGTATTTTTGTAGTAGGTTATGGAATTACAGTTGTAATTATAACTCTACTCCCAGGGTTTGTATCCATGATGGTTTGAGCATAGTCCCTCAGCCTGGGATACTGTTTCTTGTGCTCTCCTAAAACAGTCTCTACAACAAGGTTTTTGGCCCTATAGGCCATGTGCTTGGGCACATCAACACCATTCTTCTCATTGTAGTTGTCAATCAGAGTCATTATACTTGTGTTTGGATCAGACCTGAACAATGACTCATATGTCTGTGCAAGCCACTTTGCACTAACCCTTGATGTCTCTGTACTGCTAGGGCAAGTGTGTTGCAGCCTCATCTTTTTTATTACAAATGTCTTCTCCCCTTTGATAACTGCTGCAACTATGAAGAACTGACAATGCTCTTGTTTGCAGCAAACAATGATCCTTTTGCCTGAGTTTCTATGATACCTGAAATTTATGGCCTATGTAATGTGCAAGCTCAACAGAGCATCTTTGAATTGTTTCTGGTTCTTAAAACACATGTGCATACATAACTGCTGATGTGGTTGCTCCAGTTTGTCATTATACCATATCCTTGTTGGCCTTTTCATGGCCCTACTCTTCCTTCCTTTTGGTAGGACAAATGCTAGTGGCTCATATCCATCATCTTCACTGTCCAATAGCAACCCAGTATCTTCTTCATCTGATGATGGTCTGAAATCAGGTTTCAAGTCCTCTAACACATTAGAATGTGACCTAGTGGTGGGGCCTCTCCTAACTGGCAGGTTTTGCCTCTTCTTGGCAGGTTCTTTCATGGGTGGTTCCTTTTCTGAATCTTCCTCCTCATCCTCTTGAATCTCAAACAACTCCTCAACCTCAGTGTCACCCTCATAATGTAGCTATTCCTTTTCTGAATCTTAATTTGTATCTTCATCCTCTTCTAGTTCTTTTTTCTGCTAGCCTCTTTCCCTCTGTTATCTCTATGCCTTCAGCAATCATGTACTTCTTCATGCAAAAAGGGTTGTTGTCACTGTTATATGCACCCTCGGAGTCATCATTAGTCTTATATCCCTCCTGTGCCTCTTCTTCCACCATAGATTTGAGCTTCCTCTTGATAACATTTCTGCTCTCTTGTGTGCACATACCAGTAGGTTGTACTGCACTACTGTTGGTGCTTTGGCTCTCAAAAACAACACCATGATCATCAACAGCAAGCACAGGAGGATCTCTCAGATCATACACAATAGGTGGTTCATATAAAACTGTGGCTAATTGTTCCTCTTCTCTATGAGATACAGTACTGACAAATGATGTTGCCCTCACTAACAAATTCAGAACTAAACTGTCCTCATTCTGCTTCTTAATTTGCTGCAACTTGATGTTTGTGTCTACCAAATCTAGGCCATGCTCTCTCTCCACTCCTATGCATGTATTCCCCATGTGGTACAGTTCATCACTGAAGTTAAATCCTTGTGTTTGCATCAGTGCATACAGATTTAGGAATGTGAAATCTGAGCTGCATATCTTCCTATCCAAATTATGCTGACCATCAAAGTGAATCCTAATATCCCAAACAACATCATCCAAACTACAATGGATAGCAAAATTGCACATTTTAAGTAAACCTAACCCTAGCCCGAATCATGGCAACAAGGAGAGAGGAGAGAGGACTTACAACACGCCACCCATTCCATGGGTCTAGTGATGGCTCGTGGTAGGGTTGGCCACCCAAATCTCAGCCAGGCGCAGCCGCTGCTCCATGGACAGCGGCGCCTCCATGCCCTCGTCGTCGTCGCTGTAGTAAGCTGAAGAACTGGAGCCCCCGCTGTCGATTCCTCTGTGCGCATTGCTCCCGAGTCCTAGAAGGTCTCCGTACCCGCCCACAACACCACCGCTGCTACGGCCACCGCCGCCGCCGCCGCCCGGAGTAGCCATCGCCAAAGAACCGCGCGAGGAGAGGGAGAGGGAGAGGAGAGAACTGCTAGGGTGCGTCCAAATCGAACGGGTTCAACCGAGCCAAGTCCGACCGAGCCGGGCCGGTCCTAGTCAGCCGAGCGGCGCGCCGGTTCGCCAGCTTGTCACCTGACAGGTGGGGCTGGGAGGTCAGATACAACGTCAATACAGTGTTATACGGCGCTTAGCCCGTTTTGCAACGATTAGCCTCAAACTTTGTACTGACTTGCAAAAAAACTGAATAGTGGTACTGATCCATTACAACTGCCCCAAGTGTGGTACTTCCTTGCACTTAGTTGCAGAAATCAAGGAACACATGCTTGTTCGGAAGTTTATTCCTCATAAACTTTTGAGAGAACGGAATAGAGTAGCAGATTGTCTGGCTTTATATAGTCGTAGTGAACAGGCCATGGTTGTGTAGGTTGGTAAGGACCCCTTGTATAGAGCAACTACTGTCACTTGATTGTAACTATATCATTATAGAATAAAACTTCCTTTTCCTCACAAGAAAGAGGTCAAAACCCTAGTATGCGCTTTAATTTCCAAGTGGATTGAGGGTGTATCTGGTCCCTTTTTTTTAGACCAAGGTGTATCCGGTCCCAATTCGTTAGGCTGGCTATAGTGGGGGTAACATAACCAGTAACATGCACTTGATACTAGTAAACATGCTTATGTGGCACACAATTAAAAAAGAGAGAGAGGGTTAGAGTAACATAGGTAGATACCGTATCATGTTAAATGCTATGCTACTTTGTGTCATACATGGCAATAAATATGGTCATCTATGATACTACTTTATGATACTATGCACTACGGAGGTAGTATCATATACTAGTATCATGCATGCATGATACTAGTATATATCATATGCATGATACTAGTATATGATACTCCTCACTATGAGTAGCCTGAGTAAAACACAAGTTCAGTCTTCGTGTCAGATCAGATGAATATGGAATTTTCAAACAAAAAAGATGACTAGATATGGAAATTAAATAAGACTGACGCAGGAAAAAAATTCAGGCGCCTCAACAGGGCATCTTGAGCATTCTGCATGCGGCGATTACAGTCTCTTTCTTGGATTAATAGTACAGATAGATTCCCCGCATGCGTGGAAGAACACCGGTTTCTAGATTCTGAAGTCCTATTTCTTTTCTACGTTCGAACCTGCCGGCTAGCTGCCTTGTCGACATCGACGGCCACAGAGCCGACTTTGGCACCGGACACGCCGCCGCCCAGAGGAGAACCTTCGAGGAAATCGACGGCGGCCACGCGCTTCCCTCTAATCCTCGTCGACGATGACGAGGACACCTCTCCTCCCTCGGAGCTTTCCGTTCTCCTCGGCGTCGAAAAGAACCTTCCCGACAACGTCCTGGTGTACCTCAGGAACGATGGCCATCTGCCGGCTCTCTGTGCGCGACGGTGCGAGCTCTGCTCCCCGGCAGCGGCGACCATCTCCCTGCGCACGTGCTCCGGCAGCCGCAGCGTGAACCGCTCCAGGTCGCGGTCGAGCCGGACTACGGCGAGGGAGTGGCCGGCGGAGTACGACCGGACAAGCTTCGCGGCCTTCGCCCCGGCCGTCCGCGACCGCGACCGCATCGCGCGCCGCTGGGTCCCTATCCGCTGCAGCTCCATCGCCTCCTTCCGGCGCTGCTCGGCCTCCTCCTCTGTCACCACGTCGATGACCACGGCCGGTGGTCGCGCGCCCTCTGCCTGGTGGTGCCGCACCGCGGCGATTTCGCTGGAGGTGCTGTTGGTTTCCGGCGCAGGGGGGTTACTCGCCTCGTCGTCGCTGCCGCCGCCCTTGCTAGGGTCGAGGTTGCGGCGGCAGACCGGGCAGGTGACGTGGCTGGCGAGCCACTCGCCGATGCAGTCCGGGTGGAAGGCGTGGCTGCACTTGGGCAGCAGCCGGAGCCTGTCCTCGTCCTCGAACTCGCTAAGGCACACCGCGCACTCGAGCGGGGGCGCCGCCTTCCTCCCCACGCGCAGCGCCTTGGCCTCCGCGTAGCGCATGGTGGGGAACGCCTCGACCACCTCGGCGGCGAGCCCGCGCGTCGCCGCCCGCCGCTGCTGCCGCCTCGCGATGAAGCTCGAGAAGCCGGCGCCGGGGCCGGAGCCACGGGAGTCGTCCGGCCGCGGGGCGTGGGGGTACGAGTAGCCGGTGCAGTGGCGGAGGTAGATGATGGAGGCGAGGATGAAGAAGAACACCGCGACGACGGCGGCCAGCAGCGCGATCATGGTCGTGCTGATGCGCATATCCTGGTCGGCCACATCGTTGTCGTAGCTCCCCTGCTGCGGGTCCGCCGGCTGCGCGCTGCCGGACGACGCGAGCGCGCACGCCAGGAGCGCGGCGAGCAGGCAGAGCACGTCCATCCTCGGAGAGAGCGCGGCGGGGAGACGTGGGCGGGCTCGTCGTTAGCTCGCCGCGCCTAACTGGGAACCTAGCTAGCTCAGCTGACTGCGGATGGTCTGCGCGGGCATGCAGTGCGGACTGTAGATTCTGGAGTTTGGGCTATATAGAGGCAGAGGAGCCCCCGCGCGCGTTGAAGAAAATTGTACCGTGTTGAGCTCGTCTGCGTGTGGAGAGCCAGGTAGGCGCGTCTGTGCATGCGAGTTGAGCTTGCGGCCGAGGACGTCGCGGTCGCGTGGGTCGCGCCGGGTCTGGCGGGAGAGGAGGAGAGCCGCTGGCCAGATGTGAGTTATCTGCCACTTTGACTGTCGACCATCCAGGTGTTCTTAAGAGCAGCAGGCTGGCAGTATGGTATGGACTTTTGGACTCCTCTGAGCGCTCCGTATGTGTCAGATCACAAGTGGTCGACCAACGGCAGAGTGCCTGTATCGTATCACATCAACGGTTAACAGCTGTTCCCTACGTAGTAGCATGCCCGGTACGTGCGTGAGAGATTTTTTCTAGAAGGGTGTGGGTACATCTCAAGTGACAAAACATATACGTAGTAGAAAAGAAGAAAGAATTTTTTTTACACGGATCTTCACGTAAGATCTAACGGATAGAGCACCGACTGAGACTTCGTCAAGTCTGAGTCGACCGAGATTTAGAATTCCCTTTTTTAATAAATACTACCTCCGTCCGGGTTTATTAGGTCCCCTCTCATTTTGGGCTAAAGTTGACCAACAAATTTAACTAACAAAATTTAAATTATATGTCACAAAATTTATACCTTCGGAAAGCTCTTTCAAATACAAATCCAACAGTGTACTTTTTGTAACATATATTTTATATTTTATTAGTCATATGAATGATCAAAGTTTGACTCAAAGTACTAGGGGGGCTAATAAATCTGGACGGAGGTAGTACGTGCGTGAGAGTTTTGACCCTCTTCTTTCTTTCCCTCCATGAGGCTATCACTAATTAAGTTGCCATCTACAACACCCATAAAAGAAAAAGTTACCATCCATAGTGAGAGAAAAAAAAGTTACAATAGAAGTATCTCGCGATCGTGAGCTCCTCCATATGTGCCAAATTCTTCAAGTGGTTGGTTGCTAATAGCCGATACCGGACTGCTGATTGTTCGCAAAGCAGGGTCTGCAGCACCCTCCTCACTGTCCGCTTTGCGATCAAGAGCTCGACAATGCTCCTAAACTGTGTGGTGACTCGATTGGCTTGGTTTGAGATACTCGGATGGTGGCGCCTCGCTCCATGTGTTCCGGATGCGATATCGGAGATCATAAACTGGTGGACCAACCTTGCAACGGGACAACATGAAAAGAGGGATCTCTGGACAGGGGTGATTCTTATGTTCTGGTGTAAGGTTCCTACTACTATCATGGCGAGATTTTGGATTTCTATTGCTTTAGCTGTCCTCCCAACCTCCCTCACAGCGAATTCAAATTACAATCTCTCTGGCCTAGCCGAAGCCGCCGTCCTCCTTCCTACCGACGCTCTAGAAGCAAACAGGTATTTAAGCTGGCGACCGTTACACCCCGCTTCAGCGGGCCCAGTTTGGGCTTGCAAGCCACTGGGAAGGTTTCCGAGCGCGGATGGGCCGGCCCCTTGGCCCATGACTTGAGTCTTCTGTTTCCCGTCTCTCGCTAGGATCTTCTTCAGTGTCGACGCCCTGGCTGCTGACATCCCCCCGCTCTTGAAACGCGGCTTGTCCCCAAGCCGGTGCTCGCGGAAACGCCTGCTGCAAGGCGTCTCTGTCTTCCCATGTAGGTTCAGAGTGCTGGGGTCCACTCCATTCCACCAAGACCTGGGCGATAGAACGGTTGTTCTTGCGACGAATTCGTTGTTGCAGCACACGAACGGGCACTTGGAAGTTGAGATCAGGCGGAGGCAGGGACTGCTGAACTGCATGTTTGGGGGAAATAAATTGCTTAAGCTGGGAAACATGAAAAACTGGGTGCACCTTGCTATCAGGAGGTAGCTCCAGGCGATAGGCCACTTCACCGATGCGCTCAACAATTGGGAATGGCCCGAAATAACGAAAGGACAACTTGTTGTTGGACCTGGAAGCAACTGATTTTTTCACATAAGGCTGAAGCTTCAGGAACACCATGTCACCAGTAGCAAAAACTCTATCAGTGCGTTTTTTATCAGCTTGAGCTTTCATTCTGTGTTGAGTTCTGAGCAAATGCTGTATGACAGTATCCTGCACCACAATTCTGGAATCCAACCACTGCTGCATATCCTCAGGAGCAATAGTATCAGAAGGAGTAATGCCAAAGTACCTGGGTTCCTGGCCATACAACACTGCAAATGGAGACTTTCCCAAGGAAGAATGCCAGTTGGTATTATACCAAAACTCACAAAGTGATAGCCACTTGTTCCATTTCCTAGGATGAGCAGAGATAAAACATCTGAGGTAGCACTCGATCTGTTGGTTAACTCTCTCAGTTTGACCATCAGTCTCCGGATGATAGGCAGTGCTCATATTCAAAGTTGTCCCTGTCCTCTTAGTGAGAAGTTGAAAAAACTGACTAGTAAAGACAGGGTCTCTGTCAGAGACAATGAATAAGGGCATACCATGCAGCTTGTAGATATTATCCAGGAAAAATTCAGCAATCTTAGTAGCATTGTAAGGATGTTTGACTGGAATAAAGTGGCCATATTTGGTAAACTTATCAATGACCACCATAATGCAGTCAAAATGATCAGAAGGAGGCAAACCAGATATAAAATCCATGGTTACTGTTTCCCAAGCTTTACTAGGAACTGGAAGAGGAGACAGCAAGCCAGGATAATTGATCCTCTCAGGTTTCGCTTTTTGACAAATCACACAAGATTGCACAAACTCTCTGATGAAAGTTTTCGTACCAGACCACTTGAATAAGGCATGAATTCTTTTGTAAGTGACAGGAAACCCAGAGTGACCACCCAAGGGGGTAGCATGAAAAGCATGGCAAATTTTTGCTTGAAGTTGAACATCATTACCAATCCAGATGCAGTTTTTGTACTTGAGTAAGCCATTAATCAAGGAGAAGGAGGGTCTAGATGTTGGTTGAACAGACAGTTGTTGCAGGAGCTCCTGAGCTTTTGGGTCTTGTCCATAGCTGTCTATGATTTCCGGCAACCAGGAGGGTTGAGCAGAAGAAACATCCAACACTTGTGAAGATGGATGAGGCCTTCTAGAAAGAGCATCAGCAGCAGAATTGTCAGTGCCTTTCTTATATACAATTCTGTAGTTAAGTCCCATAAGTTTAGTGAAAACTTTCTGCTGCCATGGGGTGTGCAATCTTTGATCTGTTAGGTGAGTTAGACTTTTTTGATCTGTCTTAATAACAAACTCTTGGACTTGCAAATAAGATCTCCATTGTTCCACAGCAAGCAGAATGGCCATATATTCTTTCTCATACACAGACAGTCCTCTGTTCTTGGGTCCCAAGGCTTTACTAACAAATGCTAGTGGGTGACCTTTTTGCATCAATACTGCTCCTATCCCATAATCGCAGGCATCAGTTTCCAGCACAAAGGGCTGGGAGAAATCAGGTAAGGCCAGTACAGGGGCTTGAATGAGAGCTTGTTTCAGAGTTGCAAAAGCAGTATCAGCAGCAGGTGTCCAAATGAACAGTGTCCCTTTCTTCAACAGTTCAGTTAATGGCCTGCTGATAATACCATAGTTCCTAATGAACTTCCTGTAGTAACCAGTAAGGCCAAGAAATCCTCTAATCTCCTTCACATTAACTGGAGTAGGCCAGTTCTTGACAGCTAAGATTTTAGAGGGGTCAGTAGAAACTCCTTTGTCACTGATGATGTGACCCAGATAAGCAACTTGCTGTTGTGCAAAAGAACACTTACTCAAATTGACCTTCCACTGTTTTTCTTGCAAGGTAGTGAGCACTTTGTCCACATGCACCAAATGTTCCTTCAAGGTTTTGCTGAAGATTAAGATATCATCAAAGAAAACTAGGACAAATTCCCTCAATGCAGGCAGATCAGAGTTCATAGCTCCCTGGAAAGTGCATGGAGCTTCAGAAAGCCCAAAACTCATAACTAGGAATTCATAATGCCCTTCATGAGTTTGGAAAGCAGTTTTAAATTCCTCAACAGGAGCCAGTCTGATCTGATGATAGCCTGCCCTCAAATCTAATTTAGTAAACCAGCATGCTCCATGCAACTCATCTAACAACTCATCAATTACAAGAATTGGGTACTTTCCCTTCATTGTTATTGCATTCAAGTGTCTGTAATCAACCACCATACGCCAAGTGCCATCCTTCTTTTTAACCATAAGCACAGGAGAGGAGAAAGGGCTTTTACTGAGTCTAATCATTCCATTCTGCAACAGTTCCTTAACTTGCTTTTCCATTTCAGTTTTCAGGTGAGGAGCTACTCTGTAAGGTCTGACAGCTACTGGTGTTGCTCCAGGAATTAGAGGTATAGTATGATCATACTTCCTTCTAGGAGGCAGTCCTTTTGGTTCTTCAAAAACAACAGAGAATTTTTGCAACAAGGCTTGTACTTCATGTATGTGTTTACTGTTCTCAACACTGTCTGCATTATCCAACTCAACACTCATGACTGTATAAGTGCAATCTTCCGGCAGTTCTCCTTGTAAAGTGATCCAAGACCCTTGGGACTGAAAAGAGAACCATTTCTGCTCCCAATCAATAACCATAGGACTATGACTGGCCAGCCAATCAAGCCCCAAGATACCATCATAGTGACCCAACTGAAGCAGCCTGAAATCTGTCTTGAAAACAGCTTGCTGACATTGCCAACTGCATTGCTTCACAACTTGTGTACAATATAACTGAGCCCCACCTGCCACAGTTACTGCAATTGGCTTGACATCCTGGACAGTAGGCAACAGTGCAACTAAGGCTGTATTGAGGAATGAATGGGTACTGCCAGAGTCAACCAAGAAAGTGAGTGTTTGCCCATGAACAACCACTCTCAGCTTCATTGTTAAAGGAGTAGTTTCAGCAGGACAAGCAGCTGCAAACAGTAACATGAGGTTATCTGAATCACTGTCAGACGACTCTGGGTATAAGGAACTAGTGTTCTGTATATGTTCAATCATTTCCTGCACAATATGAAGTTGAACTGACGATTTGCACTGATGATCCTTGGACCATTTCTCACCACAGATGAAACACAGGCCTTTTGATTTCCTATAAGTATGAAGGGCACTCCATTTGTCCTTTGGAGGAGCTAATTTGCTGGTCTCTGCAGATCTTCTGTCAAAACTGGTTGATGTTCTCGACAGAGGAGTAGCTGCTGTCACTATCTTCCTAAACGGCTGAGTTGAAGAATGATTGTCACTAAGCTCTTCGTGGAGTAAGGCTATGTCGTAAGCAGCATCCAAATCTTGCATTTTCTGTAAAGCCACAGACATGCGCACACCAGGTTTAAGGCCATCAATGAAACGCGTAGTATAGTACAAACTGTCAGGCAACTCCTCATAAGCTGATAACTGATCATACAATTCCGCAAAGCGTTCCACATAATCTGTCACTGTCGTTTCCTGCGCAATACGAAACATCTGCCTCACTAGTGTCTGATGTTGATTGCGACCGAACCTGTTCATCAGCAGCTGACAAAATTCTGACCAAGACAAATTGGGTGACCTGCGCTGCACCGCCGCCAACCATCTAGCTGCCGCACCATCAAACTGAGAAGTGGCAAAGGAAATCCATCTCGATGCAGGAGTACCCCAGATTTTGAAGTAGTCCCCGCAACGGGATTGCCACAGCCGCGGATTTGCACCATCAAACCACGGCAATTCGACACGAGGTGCAGATTGGAACATGTCAGAAACCTCGGAAACGCCGAAATCACGGGGGGAAAAAAATTCACGGGGAGAGCCAGAATCACGCGCACCTCTGACCGGAGGAGGCACATAAACTTGGTGCGCCTTCCCCCGGTGGAATTTGTCGAAGCCAAGGGGGTCCGCCGCGGATGACTCGCGGCCGCCCCCAACATCCTTGCTGGTCGACGTGGTCGCCTGCTTGCCCGTGACCTCGTCCTTGCCGCAGTGTTCGAGCTCAGCGCGGATTTGCTCGACGTCGAGGTTGAACTCTGACCTGGCCCCATCGATCCGCGTCGTGATGAGGCCGTCGAGCGCGATGGTCGTTTCCTTGAGCATCTTACCGACGGATTTGATGATCTCGTCGTCGTGCGCCTTGAACCTCTGGTCCAGGACCTCGGCAAAGTCCGCTCAAAGCAGCTCCTGGATCTGCCGCCCCTCGGACGACAGCTTGTCCATGGCGGCGCTCCTCTGCTGGAGTTTGAAGCGCGTGGCGTGGATGTGATTTGGGATCTCCAGGATCAAAAAGCTCTGAGTACCAGATGTAAGGTTCCTACTACTATCATGGCGAGATTTAGGATTTCTATTGCTTTAGCTGTCCTCCCAACCTCCCTCACAGCGAATTCAAATTACAATCTCTCTGGCCTGGCCGAAGCCGCCGTCCTCCTTCCTACCGACACTCTAGAAGCAAACAGGTATTTAAGCTGGCGACCGTTACACCCCGCTTCAGTGGGCCCAGTTTGGGCTTGCAAGCAACTAGGAAGGTTTCCGAGCGCGGATGGGCCGGCCCCTTGGCCCATGACTTGAGTCTTCTGTTTCCCGTCTCTCGCTAGGATCTTCTTCAGTGTCGACGCCCTGGCTGCTGACATCTGGTGCACGTGGACTCATCCCAACAACGTCATCCTCAATGGAGCCCGGCCTTCCTCGCATGCCATCATCGACGTTGTTCGTCAAGAAAATGAAAAGTGGTTGGGAGCCGGCCTCATTCGTGCTAGCCGTTTCTCGGTCATGGGCGTGCAGCCACCGCCCACCGTTGGTTATAGGTGATAATGATGAGTAGTCGCGAGGTGCATGGCTGGCTAGAGCCGATCTAATGTTGTATGCCAAACAATGTGGTGTTGTAACCGACTTCTTTGTCTTTCTTCCATGAAATTGATACACTATTCCTTGGCGTATTCTTGAAAAAATATTAGTATTCAATTCGAGATGTTTACTTCACATGGGACAAAAAGAGTTTTGTTCTCTCGAGGGTGGGCATCAACGATCACAAGGCTTCTCTAAAGTTATTGAGGTATTTTTGAGCTCACCGTAGCTTCGTCATGTGTGTCCTTCTGTGTATGCTCAAAGATGGGAGTTTGCTTTCTGCCATGTGTTTTGGTTTGCTCTCGAGAGGGCTACATACTCGCTGAAGATCTGGGAAATGCTGATAACAAGGCTACATTACTCATCTGAGGCTTGATTTGTTTATGTTCCTCTATCTTTGTGGGTAGGGTTTTATCATGGGTATGAGACGAGTCTGAAAGTTTCTTTAACTCTCCCTATGAGTGAAAGAATATAATTCCATAGACTAGATACATCCATTTTAGCGTCAAGTAATTCCGAACGGTGATAGTATATTTTTTTGTTGATACTTGTACGAACTTTGCTATGGTTTCCCTTGTTGAAATCGGCAAGAAATCCCTCTCTTAAAAAGGTAGCATCTTTTTTGCAAGGGTCGATGTGATATATGATGGAAATATGCCCTAGAGGCAATAATAAAATGGTTATTATTATATTTTCCTTAATCATGATAAAGGTTTATTATTCATGCTAGAATTGTATTGACCGGAAACTTAAATACATGTGTGGATAGATAAACAAATACCGTGTCCCTAGTGAGCCTCTACTAGACTAGCTCGTTGATCAAAAGATGGTTAAGGTTTCCTAACCATAGACATGAGTTGTCATTTGATAACGGAATCACATCATTAGAAGAATGATGTGATGGAAAAGACCCATCTGTTAGCTTAGCATATTGATCATTCAGTTTATTGCTATTGCTTTCTTCATGTCAAATACATATTCCTTCAACTATGAGATTATGCAACTCCCGGATAGAGGAGGAATACCTTGTGTGCTATCAAACGTCACAACGTAACTGGGTGATCATAAAGATGCTCTACAGGTATCTCCGAAGATGTTTGTTGAGTTGGCATAGATCGAGATTAGGATTTGTCACTCCGAGTATCGGAGAGGTGTCTCTGGGCCCTCTCGGTAATACACATCATAAGCTTGCAAGCAAATGACTAAGAAGTTAGTTACGAGGTGATGTATTATGGAACGAGTAAAGAGACTTGCCGGTAACGAGATTGAACTAGGTATGAAGATACCGACGATCGGATCTCGGGCAAGTAACATACCGAGCAGACAAATGGAATTACGTATGTTGTCATAACGATTCGACCAATAAAGATCTTCGTAGAATATGTAGGAACCAATATGGGCATCCAGGTTCCGCTATTGGATATTGACCGGAGAGGTGTCCCGGTCATGTCTACATAGTTATCGAACCCGTAGGGTCCGCACACTTAATGTTCGTTGACGATATAGTGTTATATGAGTTATAAGATTTGGCGACTGGATGTTGTTCGGAGTCTCGGATGAGATCACGGACATGACGAGGAGTCTCGAAATGGTTGGGAGGTAAAGATTGATATATAGGACGATGGTATTCGGACACCGGAAGAGTTTGAGAGTGCACTGGGTAGTCATCGGGTCGCCGGAAGGGGTTCCGGACACCCCCTGTAAGTGTATGGGCCTAATGGGCCAAAGGAGGGGACAGACTAGCCCACTAGGGGGCTGGCGCGCCCCTCTCCTTGGCAGGCCGGCCCTAGGGGAAGGAAAGAGGAGGGGTGGCCCCTCCTGCCTTTCCCTCCTAGTGAGAGAAAGGAAAGGGGGGGGGGCGCCTCCTCCTCCTGCCTTCCTCCCACACTCATATATGGAAGGGGGCGCGGCTTGGGGAAGTCCCCAAGTAGGATTCGGCCCTACTTGGGGCGCCCCTTGGACTCTCCCCTCTCCCCCCACCTATATATATGTGGGAGGGGGGCACCACACACAACCACGACAATTGTTTAGCCGTGTGCGGCGCCCCCCTCCACCGTTTACACCCTCGGTCATATTTTCGTAGTGCTTAGGCGAAGCCCTGCGGAGATAGCATCACCATCACCGTCACCACGCCGTCGTGCTGCCGGAACTCATCCACTACCTCGCCGTCTTGCTAGATCAAGAAGGCATGGACGTCACCGAGCTGAACGTGTGCTGAACGCGGAGGTGCCGTTCGTTCGGTACTCGATCGGTTGGACCGCGAAGAAGTTCGTGTACATCAACCGCATTACTAAATGCTTCCGCTTACGGTCTACGAGGGTACGTAGACACACTCTCCCCCTCTCGTTGCTATGCATCTCCATTGATAGATCTTGCGTGTGCGTAGAATTTTTTTTGTTTTCCATGCAACGTTTCCCAACAGTGGCATCCGAGCCAGGTCTATGCGTAGATGATATGCACGAGTAGAACACAAAGAGTTGTGGGCGGTGATAGTCATACTGCTTACCACCATTGTCTTATTTTGATTCGGCGGTATTGTGGGATGAAGCGGCCCGGACCAACCTTACATGTCCACGCATATGAGACCGGTTCCACCGACTGACATGCAACTAGTTTTTCATAAAGCTGGCTGGCGGATGTCTGTTTCTCCTACTTTAGTTGAATCAAATTTGACTACGGCCGGTCCTTGAAGAAGGTTAAAACAGCAAACTTGATGAATCACCATTGTGGTTTTTGCGTAGGTAAGAACGGTTCTTGCTAGAAGCCCGTAGCAGCCACGTAAAACTTGCAACAACAAAGTAGAGGACGTCTAACTTCTTTTTGCAGGGCATGTTGTGATGTGATATGGTCAAGACGTGATGTGATATATGTTGATGTATGAGATGATCATGTTTTGTAATATCGACAACCGGCTGGAGCCTTAGGGTTGTCTCTTTATTGTATGAAATGCGAGCGCCATGTAATTGCTTTATTTTATCGCTATGCGTTAGCAATAGTTGTAGAAGCAATAGTTGGCGAGACGACCCCGACACAATGATGGAGATCAAGGTGTTGAGCCGGTGACGATGGAGATCATGACGATGCTTTGGAGATGGAGATCAAAAGCACAAGATGATGATGGCCATATCATGTCACATATTTTGATTGCATGTGTTGTTTATCCTTTATCCATCTTATTTTGCTTAGAACGGCGGTAGCATTATAAGATGATCCCTTCACTAAATTTCAAGATAAAAGTGTTCTCCCCGAGTATGCACCGTTGCCAAAGTTCATCGTTTCGAAGCACTTCATGATGATCGGGTGTGATAGACTCTATGTTCACATACAACGGGTGTAAGACATTTTTGCACATGCAGAATACTTGGTTTAAACTTGACGAGCCTAGCATATACAGACATGGTCTCAGAACACTGGAGACCGAAAGGTCGAACGTGAGTCATATAGTAGATATGATCAACATGAAGATGTTCACCATTGAAGACTACTCCATCTCACGTGATGATCGGACTTGGTTTAGTTGATATGGATCATGTATCACTTAAACAACTTGAGGGATGTTGATTTAACTGGGAGTTCATTAGTAGTTTGATTAATTGAACTTAATTTATCATGAACTTAGTCTTAATAGTTTTGCATATCTGTGTTGTAGATCAATAGCTCACGATATAGCTCCCCTATTTTTTGATATGTTCCTAGAGAAAAATAAGTTCAAAGATGATAGTAGCAATGATGCGGACTGGATCTGTGATCTGAGGATTATCCTCATTGCTGCACAGAAGAATTATGTCCTTGATGCACCGCTAGGTGATAGACCTATTGCAGGAGCAGATGCAGACGTTATGAGCGTTTGGCAAAGGTCGATATGATGACTACTTAATAGTTTAGTGCGCCATGCTTTATGGCTTAGAACCGGCACTTCAAAAACTTTTTGAACGCCACAGAGCATATGCGATATTCCAAGAGCTGAAATTGGTATTTCAGACTCATGCCCGTGTCGAGAGGTATGAGACCTCTGACAAGTACTTTGCCTACAAGATGGAGGAGAATAGCTCAGCCAGTGAGCATGTGCTCAGAATGTCTGGGTACTACAATCGCTTGAATCAAGTGGGAGTGAATCTTTCAGATAAGATAGTGATTGACAGAGTTCTCTAGTAACTATCACCAAGCTACTAGAACTGCATGGTAAACTATAATATGCAAGGGATGACGAAAACGATTCCCGAGCTCTTCGCGATGCTGAAATCGGCGAAGGTAGAAATCAAGAAAGAGCATCAAGTGTTGATGGTTTACAAGACCACTAGTTTCAAGAAAAGGGCAAAGGAAAAGAAAGGGAACTTCAAGAAGAATGGCAAGCAAGTTGCCACTCCCGTGAAAAAGCCCAAAGCTGGACCTAAGCTTGAAACTGAGTGCTTCTACTGCAAAGGAAATGGTCACTAGAAGCGCAACTGCCCCAAATACTTGGCGGATAAGAAGGATGGCATAGTGAACAAAGGTATATTTGATATACATGTTATTGGTGTGTACCTTACTAGTATTCGTAGTAACCCCTGGGTATTTGATACTGGTTCAGTTGCTAAGATTAGTAACTCGAAATAGGAGTTGCAGAATAAACAGAGACTAGTTAAGGGCGAGGTGACGATGTGTGTTGGAAGTGATTCCAAGGTTGATACGATCACCATCGCACACTCCCTCTACCTTTGGGATTAGTGTTGAGCCTAAATAAATGTTATTTGGTGTTTGCGTTGAGCATGAACAAGATTAGATCGTGTTTATTGCAATACGGTTATTCATTTAAGTCAGAGAATAATTGTTGTTCTGCTTACATGAATAAAACCATCTATGGTCATGCACTCAATGCAAATGGTTTATTGAATCTCGATCGTAGTGATACACATATTCATAATATTAATGCCAAAAGATGCAAAGTTGGTAATGATAGTGCAACATACTTGTGGCACTGTCGTTTAGGTCATATTGGTGTAAAGCGCATGAAGAAACTCCATGCAGATGGACTTTTGGAATCACTTGATTATGAATCATTTGATACTTGCGAACCATGCCTCATGGGCAAGATGACTAAAACTCCGTTCTCTGGAACAATGGAGCGAGCTAATAACTTATTGGAAATAATACATACCGATGTATGCGGTCCGATGAGTGTCGAGGCACGCGGCGAGTATCGTTATTTTCTAACATTTACAAGATGATTTAAGTAGATATGAGAATATCTACTTGATGAAACACAAGTCTGAAACATTTGAAAAGTACAAAGAATTTCAGAGTGAAGTAGAGAATCATCATAACAAGAAAATAAAGTTTCTATGATCTGATCATGGAGGTGAATATTTGAGTTACGAGTCTGGCATTCATTTAAAACAATGTGAAATTGTTTCACAACTCATGCCACCTGGAACACCACAGCATAATGGTCTATCCGTACGTCGCAACCGTACTTTATTAGATATGGTGTGTTCTATCATGTCTCTTATCGATTTGCCCCTATCGTTATGGGGTTATGCATTAGAGACAACCGCATTCACGTTAAATAGGGCACTGTCTAAATCCGTTGAGATGACATCGTATGAACTGTGGTTTGGCAAGAAACCTAAGCTGTTATTTCTTAAATGTTTGGGGATGCGACGCTTATGTCAAAAGGCTTCAGCCTGATAAGCTCGAACACAAAGCGGAGAAGTGCGTCTTCATAGGATACCCTAAAGAAACTATTGGGTACACCTTCTACCACAGATCCGAAGGCAAGATCGTTGTTGCTAAGAATGGGTCCTTTCTACAGAAGGAGTTTCTCTCGAAAGAAGTGAGTGGGAGGAAAGTAGAACTTGATGAGGTAATTGTACCTTCTCTCGAATTGGAAAGTAGCACATCATAGAAAACCGTTCCTGTGTTGCCTACACCAACTTGAGAGGAAGCAAATGATGGTGATCATGAAACTTCAGATCAAGTTACTACTAAACTTTGTAGGTCAACCAGAGCACGATCCACACTAGAGTGGTACGGTAATCCTGTCCTGGAAGTTATGTTATTAGACCATGGCGAACCTACGAACTATGAAGAAGCTATGATGAGCCCAGATTCCGACAGATGGCTTGAGGCCATGAAATCTGAGATAGGATCCATGTATGAGAACAAAGTGTGGACTTTGGTGGACTTGCCCGATGATCGGCAAGCCATAGAGAATAAATGGATCTTGAAGAAGAAGACTGACGCTGATGGTAATGTTACTGTCTACGAAGCTTGACTTGTCGCAAAAGGTTTTCGACAAGTTCAAGGGGTTGACTACGATGAGACTTTCTCACTCGTAGCGATGCTTAAGTCTTTCCGAATCATGTTAGCAATTTACCGTATTTTATGATTATGAAATCTGGCAAATGGACGTCAAAACTGCATTCCTTAATGGATTTCTTAAAGAAGAGTTGTATATGATGCAACCAGAAGGTTTTGTCGATCCTAAAGGTGCTAACAAAGTGTGCAAGCTCCAGCGATCCATCTATGGACTGGTGCAAGCATCTCGTAGTTGGAATATACGCTTTGATGAGGTAATCAAAGCATATGGTTTTATACAGACTTATGGTGAAGCCTGTATTTACAAGAAAGTGAGTGGGAGCTCTGTACCATTTCTGATATTATATGTGTTGGGAATCGTTGCATGGAAAACAAAAAAATTTCTACGCACACGCAATGATCTATCCATGGAGATGCATAGCAATGAGGAGGAGAGTGTGTCTACGTACCCTCGTAGACCGTAAGCGGAAGGGTTTCACAACGCGGTTGATGTAGTCGAACTTCTTCGCGCTTCAACAGATCAAGTACCGAACGCACGGCACCTCCGCGTTCTGCACATGTTCAGCTCGGTGACGTCCCTCGCCTTCTTGACCCAGCAAGACATCGAGGTAGTAGATGAGTTCCGTCAGCACGACGACATGGTGACGGTGATGGTGTAGTGATCTCCGCAGGGCTTCGCCTAAGCACTACGAAAATATGACCAGGGGTGTAAACGGTGGAGGGGGGCGCCGCACACGGCTAGGCAATTGTCTGGTGTGTGCTAGGCGCCCCCCTCCCACATATATATAGGTGGGAGGGGGAGGGGAGAGGCCAGGGCATGCCCTAGGGCGTGCCGCCGGCCCCTAGGGGCCCTGCCTTGCCCTGCACCCCCCTGCCATGTTTTCCCAAGGGAGAAGGAAAGAGGGGGGGGGGAGAGAAGGAAGTGGGAATCCTAATCCGCACTTTACTTTCCATTCTCCCCTTTCCTTCTCCTCCTTAGGCTGGCCCATATGGGGGCGCACAAGCCCCTTGTGGCTGGTGTGTTTCCCCTCTTGGCCCATAAGGCCCATATCTTTTGCCGGGGGTGCCCGGAACCCCTTCCGGTGACCCAATAAGTACCCAGTGACCCCCGAAAAACTTCCAGTGTCCGAATACCATCGTCCTATATATCAATCTTTACCTCTCGACCATTTCAAGACTCCTTGTCATGTCCGTGATCTCATCAGGAACTCCGAACAACATTCGGTCACCAAATCACATAACTCATATAATACTATATCGTCAACGAACGTTAAGCGTGCGGCCCCTACGGGTTCGAGAACTATGTAGACATGACCGAGACACCTCTCCGGTCAATAACCAATAGCGGAACCTGGATGCCCATATTGGCTCCTACATATTCTACGAAGATCTTTATCGGTCGAACCGTTATGACAACATACGTAATTCCCTTTGTCCATCGGTATGTTACTTGCCCGAGATTCGACCGTCGGTACCTTCATACCTAGTTCAATCTCGTTACCGGCAAGTCTATTTACTCGTTCCATAATACATCACCTCGTGACTAAATCCTTAGTCGTTTGCTTGAAAGCTTATGATATGTATTACCGAGAGGGCCCAGAGATACCTCTCCGATACTCGGAGTGACAAATCCTAATCTCGATCTATGCCAACTCAACAAACACCTTCGGAGATACCTGTAGAGCATCTTTATAATCACCCAGTTACGTTGTGACGTTTGATAGCACACAAGGCATTCCTCCGGTATCCGGGATTTGCATAATCTCATAGTCGAAGGAATATGTATTTGACATGAAGAAAGCAATAGCAATAAACTGAACGATCAATATGCTAAGCTAACGGATGGGTCTTGTCCATCATATCATTCTCCTAATGATGTGATCCCGTTATCAAATGATAACACATAGCCATGGTTTGGAAACCTTAACCATCTTTGATCAACGAGCTAGTCTAGTAGAGGCTTACTAGGGACACAATATTTGTTTATGTATTCACACATGTATTTAAGTTTCCGATCAATACAATTCTAGTATGAATAATAATCCTTTATCATGAATAAGGAAATATAAAATAACAACTTTATTATTGCCTCTAGGGCATATTTCCTTCAGTCTCCCACTTGCACTAGAGTCAATAATCTAGTTCACATCGCCATGTGATTAACATCCATAGTTCACATCGTCATGTGACCAATACCCAAAGAGTTTACTAGAGTCAATAATCTAGTTCACATCGCCATGTGATTAATACCCAAAGAGTACTAAGGTGTGATCATGTTTTGCTTGTGTGAGAAGTTTAGTCAACGGGTCTGCCACATTTAGATCCGTATGTATTTTGCAAATTTCTATGTCTACAATGCTCTGCATGGAGCTACTCTAGCCGATTGCTCCCACTTTCTATATGTATCCAGATTGAGACTCAGAGTCATCCGGATCGGTGTTAAAGCTTGTATCGATGTAACCCTTTACGACGAACTCTTTATCACCTCCATAACCGAGAAACATTTCCTTAGTCCTCTTAGGTACCTAAGGATAATTTTGACCGCTGTCCAGTGATCTACTCCTGGATCACTATTGTACCCCCTTGCAAAACTTATGGCAAGGTACACAATAGGTCTGGTACACAGCATGGCATACTTTATAGAACCTATGGCTAAGGCATAGGGAATGACTTTCATTCTTTCTCTATCTTCTGCTGTGGTCAAGATTTGAGTCTTACTCAACTTCATACCTTACAATACAGGCGAGAACTCCTTCTTTGACTGATCCATTTTGAACTCCTTCAAAATCTTGTCAAGGTATGTACTCATTGAAAGTCTTATCAAGCATCTCGATCTATCCCTATAGATCTTAATGCTCAATACGTAAGTAGCTTCACCGAGGTATTTCATTGAAAAATTCTTATTCAAGTATCCTTTTATGCTATCCAAAAATTCTATATCATTTCCAATCAGCAATATGTCATCCACATATAATATCAGAAATGCTACAGAGCTCCCACTCACTTTCTTGTAAATACAGGCTTCACCGTAAGTCTGTATAAAAACATATGCTTTGATAACCTTATCAAAGTGTATATTCCAACTCTGAGATGCTTGCTCACTTTGTCAGCACCTTTAGGATCGACAAAACCTTCTGGTTGCATCATATACAACTCTTATTTAAGATATCCATTAAGGAATGCAGTTTTTGAAGTCCATTTGCCAGATTTCATAATCATAAAATGTGGCAATTGCTAACATGATTCGGAAAGACTTAAGCATCGCTACGGGTGAGAAAGTCTCATCGTAGTCAACCACTCGAACTTGTCGAAAACCTTTTGCGACAAGTCGAGCTTTGTAAACAGTAACATTACCATCAGCATCAGTCTTCTTCTTGAAGATCCATTTATTCTCTATGGCTTTCCGATCATCGGGCAAGTCCACAAAAGTCCATACTTTGTTCTCATACATGGATCCTATCTCAGATTTCATGGCATCAAGCCATCTGTCAGAATCTGGGCTCATCATAGCTTCTTCATAGTTCATAGGTTCGTCATGGTCTAGTAACATGACTTCAAGGACAGGATTACCGTACCACTCTGGTGCAGAACGTGCTCTTTTTGACCTACGAGGTCCAGTAGTAACTTGATCTGAAGTTTCATGATCATCATCATTAACTTCCTCTCTAGTTGGTGTAGGCATCACGGGAACGGATTTCTCTGATGTGCTACTTTCCAAATTGAGAGAAGGTACAACTACCTCATCAAGTTATACTTTCCTCCCACTCACTTCTTTCGAGAGAAACTCCTTCTCTAGAAAGGACCCATTCTCAGCAACAAAGATTTTTGCCTTCGGATCTATGGTAGAAGGTATACCCAATAGTTTCTTTCGGGTATCCTATGAAGACGCACTTCTCCGTTTTGGGTTTGAGCTTATCAGGCTGAAGCCTTTTGACATAAGCATCGCATCCCCAAACTTTTAAGAAATGACAGCTTAGGTTTCTTGCCAAACCATAGTTCATACGGTGTCATCTCAACGGATTTAGACGGTGCCCTATTTAACGTGAATGCGGCTGTCTCTAATGCATAACCCCAAAAACGATAGTGGTAAATCGGTAAGAGACATCATAGAACGCACCATATCTAATAAAGTACGGTTACGACGTTCGGACACACCATTACGCTGTGGTGTTCCAGGTGGCGTGAATTGTGAAACTATTCCACATTGTTTTAAATGAAGGCCAAACTCGTAACTCAAATATTCGCCTCCGCGATCAGATCGTAGAAACTTTATTTTCTTGTTACGATGATTCTACACTTCACTCTGAAATTCTTTGAACTTTTCAAATGTTTCAGACTTGTGTTTCCTCAAGTATATATATCCATACCTACTCAAATCATCTGTGAAGGTCAGAAAATAACGATACCCGCAGCGTGCTTCAACACTCATCGGACCGCATACATCAGTATGTATTATTTCCAATAAGTCATTAGCTCGCTTCATTGTTCCGGAGAACGGAGTTTTAGTCATGTTGCCCATGAGGCATGGTTCGCAAATATCAAATGATTCATAATCAAGTGATTCCAAAAGCCCATCTGCATGGAGTTTCTTCATGCGCTTTACACCAATATGACCTAAACGGCAGTGCCACAGATATGTTGCACTATCATTATCAACTTTGCATCTTTTGGCATCAATATTATGAATATGTGTATCACTATGATCGAGATTCAATAAACCATTTACATTGTGTGTATGACCATAGAAGGTTTTATTCATGTAAACAGAACAACAATTATTCTCTGACTTAAATGAATAACCGTATCGCAATAAACATGATCCAATCATATTCATGCTCAACGCAAACACCAAATAACATTTATTTATTTAGGTCTAACACTAATCCCGAAGGTAGAGGGAGTGTGCGATGGTGATCTTATCAACCTTGGAATCACTTCCAACACACATCGTCACCTCGTCATTAACTAGTCTGTGTTCATTTTGCAACTCCTGTTTCGAGTTACTAATCTTAGCAACTGAACCGGTATCAAATACCCAGGGGCTACTATGAACACTAGTAAAATACACATCAATAACATGTATATCAAATATATCTTTGTTCACTTTGCCATCCTTCTTATCCGCCAAGTATTTGGGGCAGTTCCACTTCTAGTGACCAGTTCCTTCGCAGTAGAAGCACTCAGTTTCAGGCTTAGGTCCAGCTTTGGGCTTCTTCACGGGAGTGACAACTTGCTTGCCATTCTTCTTGAAGTTCCCCTTTCTTTCCCTTGCCCTTTTTCTTGAAACTAGTGGTCTTGTTAACGATCAACACTTGATGCTCTTTCTTGATTTCTACCTTCGCTGATTTTAGCATCGCGAAGAGCTTGGGAATTGATAACCCACAAGTATAGGGGATCGCAACAGTTTTCGAGGGTAGAGTATTCAACCCAAATTTATTGATTCGACACAAGGGGAGCCAAAGAATATTTGCAAGTATTAGCAGCTGAGTTGTCAATTCAACCACACCTGGAGATTAATTATCTGCAGCAAAGTGATCAGTAGCAAAGTAGTATGCTAGTTTTGATAGTAGTAGCAACAACAATAGTAACGGTAACAGTAATAGCAATGATTTTGTAGCAAGTGCAAGAGTAACAATAGCAGTAGTAACTTAGCAAGAACAATATGAGAGAAATTCATAGGCATTGGATCGGTGAATTCGTTGGATGATATTCATCATGTAACAGTCATAACCTAGGGCGATACGGCACTAGCTCCAGTTCATAAATATAATGTAGGCATGTATTCCGTAAATAGTCATACGTGCTTATGGAAAGAACTTGCATGACATCTTTTGTCCTACCCTCCCATGGCAGCAGGGTCCTATTGGAAACTAAGGGATATTAAGGCCTCCTTTTAATAGAGAACCGGAACAAAGCATTAACACATAGTGAATACATGAACTCCTCAAACTACGGTCATCACCGGGAAGTGTCCCGACTATTGTCACTCCGGGGTTGCCGGATCATAACACGAAGTAGGTGACTATAACTTGCAAGATCGGATCTAGAACATAGATATAATGGTGATAACATAAACGGTTCAGATCTTAAATCATGGCACCCGGGCCCAAGGTGACAAGCATTAAGCATGGCAAAGTCATAGCAACATCAATCTCAGAACATAATGGATACTAGGGATCAAGCCCTAACAAAACTAACTCGATTACATGATGAATCTCATCCAACTCCTCACCGACCAGCGAGCCTATGAAGGAATTACTCACTCCCGGCGGGGAGCATCATGGAATTGGCGATGGAGAAGGGTTGGTGATGACGAAGATCGAAGATCACCCTCTCTGGTGCCCCAAACGGACTCCAGATCTGGCCTCCCGATGAAGAACAGGAGGTGGCGGGGCTCCGTCTCGTGAAACGCGATAATTCTTTCTCCTTGATTGTTTTCTCCGAAAATATGACTTTATAGCATCAGGGTTGGAGTCTGCGGGGCCACCAGGCGGGGACAACCCACCTGGGCGCGCCTGGAGGGGGTGGCGCGCCCTGGTGGGTTGTGCTCACCCTGGTGCCCCCCTCCTGTGGTTCTTGGCTCCAGAAATTCTCTTTTATTATATTATAGTTCATCACGAAGTTCTAGTAGCTTAGTGATAGTGACTAGAGAACTCTGTCAATCACTATCTTATCTGGAAGATTAACTCCCACTTGATTCAAGCGATTGTAGTACTTAGACATTCTGAACACATGCTCACTCGCTGAGCTATTCTCCTCCATCTTGTAGGCAAAGTACTTGTCAGAGGTCTCATACCTCTCGACACAGGCATTAGTCTGAAATACCAATTTCAAGTCTTGGAACATCTCATATGCTTCGTGGCGTTCAAAACGCCTTTGGAGCCCCGATTCTAAGCCGTAAAGCATGACGCACTAAACTATCAAGTAGTCATCATATCGAGCTTGTAAAACGTTCATAACGTCTGCATCAGCTCCTGCAATTGGTTTGTCACCTGACGGTGCATCAAGGACATAATTCTTCTGTGCAGCAATGAGGATAATCCTCAGATCACGGACCTAGTCCGCATTATTGCTACCATCATCTTTCAACTTATTTTTTTCTAGGAACATATCAAAAATATATAGGAGCTATATCGCGAGCTATTGATCTACAACATAGATATGCAAATACTATCAGGACTAAGTTCATGATAAATTAAGTTCAATTAATCAAATTACTTAAGAACTCCAACTTAAATAGACATCCCTCAAGTCATCTAAGTGATACGTGATCCAAATCAACTAACCCATGTCCGATCATCACGTGAGATGTGGTAGTCATCAATGGTGAACATCTCTATGTTGATCCTATCTACTATATGATTCACGTTCGATCTTTTGATCTCCAGTGTTCGAGGCCATGTCTGTACATGCTAGACTCGTCAAGTTTAACCCAAGTATTCTGCATGTGTAAAACTGTCTTACACCCGTTGTATGTGAACGTAGAGTCTATCACACCCGATCATCACGTGGTGTCTCAACATGACGAACTGTAGCAACGGTGCATACTCGGGGAGAACACTTTTACCTTGAAATTTAGTGAAGGCATCATCTTATAATGCTACCGCCGTACTAAGCAAAATAAAATGCATGAAAGATAAACATCACATGCAATCAAAATATGTGACATAATATGGCCATCATCATCTCGTGCTTTTGATCTCCATCTCCAAAGCATCGTCATGATCTCCATCATCACCAGCTCGACACCTTGATCTCCATTGTTGCTTCGTGGTCGCCTTGCCAACTATTGCTTCTACAACTATTGCAAACGCGTAGCGATAAAGTAAAGCAATTACATGGCGATCGCATTTCATACAATAAAGAGACAACCATAAGGCTCCTGCCGGTTGCCGATAACTTACAAAACATGATCATCTCATACAATAACGTATATCACATCATGCCTTGACCATATCACATCACAACATACCTTGCAAAAACAAGTTAGACGTCCTCTACTTTGTTGTTGCAAGTTTTACGTGGCTGCTAGGCGCTTCTAGCAAGAACCGTTCTTACCTACGGTAAAAACCACAACGGTGAAGTATCAAGTTTGCTGTTTTAACCTTCTTTAAGGACCGGCTGCAGTAAAATTCGATTCAACTAAAGTAGGAGAAACACACCCGCCAGCCATCTTTTTGCAAAACTAGTTGCATGTCAGTCGGTGGAACCGGTCTCATATACGTGGACTTGTAAGGTTGGTCCGGGCCGCTTCATCCCACAATGCCGCCGAATAAAAATAAGACGTTGGTGGTAAGCAGTATGAACATCACCTCCCACAACTTCTTTGTGTTCTACTCGTGCATATCATCTACGCATAGACCTGGCTCATGATGCCACTGTTGGGAATCGTTGCATGGAAAAAAAAATTCTACGCACACGCAATGATCTATCCATGGAGATGCATAGCAACGAGGGGGAGAGTGTGTCTACATTCCCTCGTAGACCATAAGCGGAAGCGTTTCACAACGCGGTTGATGTAGTCGAACTTCTTCGCGCTTCAACCGATCAAGTACCAAACACACGGCACCTCCGCGTTCTGCACACGTTCAGCTCGGTGACGTCCCTCGCCTTCTTGATCCAGCAAGACGTCGAGGTAGTAGATGAGTTCCGTCAGCACGACGGCGTGGTGACGGTGATGGTGAAGTGATCTCCGCAGGGCTTCGCCTAAGCACTACGAAAATATGACCGGGGGTGTAAACGGTGGAGGGGGGCGCCGCACATGGCTAGGCAATTGTCTGGTGTGTGGTAGGCACCCCCCTCCCACATATATATAGGTGGGAGGGGGAGGGGAGTGGCCAGGGCACGCCCTAGGGCTGGCCGCTGGCCCCCTAGGGGCCCTGCCTTGCCCTGCGCCCCCCCTGCCATGTTTTCCCAAGGGGGAAGGAAAGAGGGGGGGAGAGAGAAGGAAGTGGGAATCCTAATCCACACTTTCCTTTCCCTTCTCCCCATTCCTTCTCCTCCTTAGGCCAGCCCATATGGGGGGCGCACCAGCCCCTTGTGGCTGGTGTGTTTCCCCTCTTGGCCCATAAGGCCCATATCTTTTGCCGGGGGTGCCCAGAACCCCTTCCGGTGACCCGATAATTACCCGGTGACCCCCGAAACACTTCCGGTGTCCGAATACCATCGTCCTATATATCAATCTTTACCTCTCGACCATTTCAAGACTCCTCGTCATGTCCGTGATCTCATCCGGAACTCCGAAAAACATTCGGTCACCAAATCACATAACTCATATAATACTATATCGTCAACGAACGTTACGCGTGCGGACCCTACGGGTTCGAGAACTATGTAGACATGACCAAGACACCTCTCCGGTCAATAACCAATTGCAGAACCTGCATGCCCATATTGGCTCCTACATATTCTACAAAGATCTTTATCGGTCGAACCATTATGACAACATACGTAATTCCCTTTGTCCATCGGTATGTTACTTGCCCGAGATTCGATCGTCGATATCTTCATACCTAGTTCAATCTCGTTACCGGCAAGTATCTTTACTCGTTCCATAATACATCACCTCGTGACTAACTCCTTAGTCGTTTGCTTGCAAGCTTATGATGTGTATTACCGAGAGGCCCTAGAGATACCTCTCCGATACTCGAAGTGACAAATCCTAATCTCGATCTATGCCAACTCAACAAACACCTTCGGAGATACCTGTAGAGCATCTTTATAATCACCCAGTTATGTTGTGATGTTTGATAGCACACAAGGCATTCCTCCGGTATCCGGGAGTTGCATAATCTCACAGTCGAAGGAATATGTATTTGACATGAAGAAAGCAATAGCAATAAACTGAACGATCAATATGCTAAGCTAATGGATGGGTCTTGTCCATCATATCATTCTCCTAATGATGTGATCCCGTTATCAAATGACAACACAAGTCCATGGTTAGGAAACCTTAACCATCTTTGATCAACAAGCTAGTCTATTAGAGGCTTACTAGGGACACAGTATTTGTTCATGTATTCACACATGTATTTAAGTTTCTGATCAATACAATTCTAGCATATAATAATCCTTTATCATGAATAAGGAAATATAAAATAACAACTTTATTATTGCCTCTAGGGCATGTTTCCTTCAATATGTGGATGAGATATTGTTGATTGAAAATGATATAGAATTTCTGGATAGCATAAAAGGATACTTGAATAAGAATTTTTCAATGAAAGACCTCGGTGAAGCTGCTTATATATTGGGCATCAAGATCTATAGGGATAGATCGAGACGCTTGATAGGACTTTCACAAAGCACATACCTTGACAAAGCTTTGAAGAAGTTCAAAATGGATCAGTCAAAGAAAGGGTTCTTGCCTGTGTTACAAGGTGTGAAGTTGAGTAAGACTCAAAACCCGACCACGACAGAATATAGAGAGAGAATGAAAGTCATTCCCTATGCCTCAGCCATAGGTTCTATTAAGTATGACATGCTGTGTACCAAACCTGTTGTGTACCTTGCCATGAGTTTGGCAAGGGGGTACAATAGTGATCCAGGAGTAGATCACTGGACAGCGGTCAAAATTATCCTTAGTTACCTAAGAGGACTAAGGAGATATTTCTCGGTTATGGAGGTAATAAAGAGTTTGTCGTAAAGGGTTACGTCGATGCAAGCTTTGACACCGATTCGGATGACTCTGAGTCTCAATCTGGATACGTATTGAAATTGGGAGCAATTAGCTAAAGTAGCACCATGCAGAGCATTGTAGATATAGAAATTTGCAAAATACATACGGATCTGAATGTGGCAGACCCGTTGACTAAACTTCTCTCACAAGCAAAACATGATCACACCTTAGTACTCTTTGGGTATTAATCACATGGCAATGTGAACTAGATTATTGACTCTAGTAAACTCTTTGGGTGTTAGTCACATGGCAATGTGAACTATGGGTGTTAATCACATGGCGATGTGAACTAGTTATTGACTCTAGTGCAAGTGGGAGACTGATGGAAATATGCCCTAGAGGCAATATTAAAATGGTTATTATTATATTTCCTTAATCATGATAAATGTTTATTATTCATGCTAGAATTGTATTGACCGAAAACTTAAATACATGTGTGGATAGATAAACAAATACCGTGTCCCTAGTGAGCCTCTACTAGACTAGCTCGTTGATCAAAAGATGGTTAAGGTTTCCTAACCATAGACATGAGTTATCATTTGATAATGGGATCACATCATTAGGAGAATGATGTGATGGACAAGACCCATCCGTTAGCTTAGCATATTGATCGTTCAGTTTATTGCTATTGCTTTCTTCATGTCAAATACATATTCCTTCTACTATGAGATTATGCAACTCCCGGATACCGGAGGAATACCTTGTGTGCTATCAAACGTCACAATGTAACTGGGTGATCATAAAGATGCTCTGCAGGTATCTCCGAAGGTGTTTGTTGAGTTGCCATAGATCGAGATTAGGATTTGTCACTCCGAGTATCGGAGAGGTATCTCTGGGCACTCTCGGTAATACACATCATAAGCTTGCAAGCAAATGACTAAGGAGTTAGTTACGAGGTGATGTATTATGGAACGAGTAAAGAGTCTTGCCGGTAACGAGATTGAACTAGGAATGAAGATACCGACGATCGAATCTCGGGCAAGTAACATGCCGACAGACAAAGGGAATTACGTATGTTGTCATAACGATTCGACCGATAAAGATCTTCGTAGAATATGTAGGAACCAATATGGGCATCCAGGTTCTACTATTGGTTATTGACCGGAGAGGTGTCTCGGTCATGTCTACATAGTTCTCAAACCCGTAGGGTCCGCACGCTTAACGTTCATTGATGATATAGTGTTATATGAGTTATATGATTTGGTGACCGAATGTTGTTCGGAGTCCCGGATGAGATCACGGACATGATGAGGAGTCTCGAAATGGTTGAGAGGTAAAGATTGATATATAGGACGATGGTATTCGGACACCGGAAGAGTTTCGGAGTGCACCGGATAGTCATCGGGTCGCCGAAAGGGGTTTCGGATACCCCCGGTAAGTGTATGGGCCTAATGGGCCAAAGGAGGGGACAGACCAGCCCACAAGGGGGCTGGCGTGCCCCTCTCCTTGGCAGGCCGGCCCTAGGGGAAGGAAAGTGGAGGGGTGGCCCCTCCTGCCTTTCCCTCCTCGTGAGTGAAAGGAAAGGGGGGGGGGGCGCCTCCTCCTCGTGCCTTCCTCCCACACTCATATATGGAAGGGGGCGCGGCTTGGGGAAGTCCCCAAGTAGGATTCGGCCCTACTTGGGGCGCCCCTTGGCCTCTCCCCTCTCCCCCCACCTATATATGTGTGGGAAGGGGCGCCACACAGAACCACGACAATTGTTTAGCCGGGTGCGGCGCCCCCCTCCACCGTTTACACCATCGGTCATATTTTCGTAGTGCTTAGGCGAAGCCCTGTGGAGATAGCATCACCATCACCGTCACCATGCCGTCGTGCTGCCGAAACTCATCCACTACCTCGCCGTCTTGCTGGATCAAGAAGGCGTGGACGTCACCGAGCTGAACGTGTGCTGAACGTGGAGGTGTCGTACGTTCGGTACTCGATCAGTTGGATCGCGAAGAAGTTCGACTACATCAACCGTGTTACTAAACGCTTCTGCTTACGGTCTACGAGAGTACGTAGACACACTCTCCCCCTCTCGTTGCTATGCATCTCCATGGATAGATCTTGCGTGTGCGTAGAATTTTTTTTTTGTTTTCCATGCAAAGTTTCCCAACAATATACTACCCCCGTCCGGGTTTATTAGGCCCCATTGTTTTTTGGGCTCAACTGTTACCATGTATTTTACTAAAAATATATAAAGTATATGATACAAAAAAAGTATACTATTGGATTTGTATTTGAAAGATGTTTTCTATAGTATAATTTTTGTGACACATAGTTTACATTTTATTAGTTAAATTCATGATCAAACTTTGGCTCAAAATAAAATGGGGCCTAATAAACTCGGACGGAGGAAGGGAGTACTTACTTGATAACTAACTACCTATATCAACATTGAGGTTTGGAGATGATGATTGCCTAGAAGGAAGGTTTTTCAACAAAATAATAATATTCTATTATCAAACTTATATTAAGTACACCCAAGTTCTACAATAACACAATATAAGAGCAACTCGAGAGGTCAAGAATGCACACCACCAAATTACTACATAAAAGAAGAAGAAGAGAACCCGTGGAGACCAAGACGAGACGAATGACTAACTACGGAGAAACGTCTATAACTACAATGTCGACACTCGGACTAGAGTAAGAGCATCTCTAGAAGATCCCTTATAAGCCCGACGAACTATGCTTTTCCGGCCGTTATACGGGACGGCCCACAAAATCAGCCCGAGCAGATCCCGCAAAAAAGGCCTGGCCTGTAAAAACTTTACGGGTGGCCCGTAAACCGCCCTCCAATCCGGTATATATGCCGGCTTCCGGGCAATTTAGGGTATCCGCCCTCCATTTCCTCTATCCCTCTCCGTCGCATCTCATCTACTCCGGCGAGAAATCGAGCCCGCTCCGGTAGCGTTTTGCGGCTAGTTCTCCACCGGATCTTGGCGGCGATGGCGTCCGCCGGTGCGGGGCATGGCAGCGGCAGGGGGTTCGGCTACCATGGTGGCTTCGGGTGCATGGGAGGGGGGGTTCGACGGCCGCAAGCGCCGCAACGACGACGAGGCGAGCGGCTCCGGCCTCCATCCTCCCATGTCGGAAAAGCAAAGGCAGGCGGCGCACACCCGCGACGCGAAGTCCCGCAGCACCGGTTCGCGGGCTTGAGATGATTTCCGTCGCCTCGGTGACGTCTTTGATCCGCCCCTCCAGTGACATAGGGTGGCCGAGCGTGCATGGTTTGAGGCCAAGCAGGCCGCCGCAGCTGGAGATGTAGCTGCGGCTGCGCACGTGCCAGCGCTTCTGGAGGAGTACCAGCTCGCGGCGACCCTCTCCAGCACCCTCATCGACCACACGCTCCATGGCAATGAACCACTGCCAGCCTAGGACGGCTCGGGCGACGAGGACGACTCCGGCGACTCCTGCTCCGACGTGTAGATGCAAGTACCCCCGCATAGTATGATGAACTAGTTTAATTTTAGTTTGAACTATGTTTAATTAAGTTTGTATGAACTATGTTTATGTGGAACTCCGGGGATGTTTCATGCCGCGAACTACTCGTTTTAAATTCATGTTGAATTCCGGTGATATATGCGGGATCTGGTCTTGTTGCGCACCCTACGTTCTGCAAAAATCCTTTATGATAACAATTTATACATGACGGTGGGTTGCGGGGTCTGCTAGAGATGCTCTAAGGTTCCCCAACAACTATGCATCTGGCAAGGGATCGACGCACAAGCACTGAGGGAGTCCTAGATTAGGGGGTCCTCGGGTGTCCGGTCTATTCGATATGGGCCGGACTAATGGGTCGTGAAGATAAAGCAGAAGACCATCCCCCGTGTCCGGGTAGGACTCCTATATGCGTCGACGGCAAGTTTGGTGTCCGGATGTATTATTTCCTTCTTCTGTAAACCGACTCTGTACAACCCTAGGCCCCTCCGGTGTGTATATAAACCGGAGGGTTTAGTCCGTAGAGGCAATCAGAATAATCATAGGCTAGACAGCTAGGGTTTAGCCATTACGATCTCGAGGTAGATCAACTCTTGTAACCCCTATACTCATCAAATACAATCAAGCTGGACGTAGGGTTTTACCTCCTTTAAGAGGGCCCGAACCTGGGTAAACATCGTGTCCCCCTTGTCCATTGTTACCATCAATCCTTAGACACACAGCTTGGGACCCCCTACCCGAGATCTGCCGGTTTTGACACCGACATTGGTGCTTTCATTGAGAGTTCCATTGTGTTGTCGACAGAAGAATCGATGGCTCGCCTTGTTGTCGATAACGATGCTGTTTCCGGGGAGACTTTCCTCCCTGGTCAACTCTTTGTGTTTGGCGGCTTCATGCTACGTGCCAACTCAACCGGCCACCTTGAGCAGGTCGACAGCTACGCCCCTGGTCACCAGATCAGGTTTGGAAGTTTGAACTACATCGTCGATATCCGAGGAGATCTAATCTTCGAGGGGTTCACGGCCTCGGCCGCCGCTCCCCACCCATACAAAGAAGGCCCTTCGGATCTGCTATCAGATCCCGTCCAGGGATCGACTATCATGCCCGCCCTGGCCTTAGATCCGGAGCGGAACACTTCGTCCGAAGACGGGAGGGTGAATCCCGCCGGACTCTCTCCCATTACGGAGCTTCTAGCCGGAGACCCAGATACAACCCAGCCGTCGGCGGACCCGGAGTCAAATGGGACTCTCCCCGTCATTGGGAAGCCAGATTCGCCTCTGGACGTCAACTCCAAACTCTCGAGGTCTGCGTCTATCAGGCTCGACCAAGTGGTTATTACCGAACCCAGCTCCGCAGATCCTCAGACGCCTGTCCAGCTTTCGCTCTTAAATGAAACACTGGACCTAATGTGATCTCTCACCATCATGGAAGTATTACCTCCGAACTACGCCCAGCTTGAACTGGGGGCTGAGAGTAGGGAATTTTGCATCCCACCCACCACCCACTTAATAGCCACTGTCAAGGATTTAATCGACATGCTAGATTATGCCTCCGAAGACATCGACGGCATGGACGACAATGTCGGAGTTGAACCAGGCCAAAACCCGCCCATCACTGGGCGTTGGACGGCCCTTCTACTTATGATGTATACATGGTGGGCACGCCTGAAAAGAAGGACGACGATGGCACTCAAGATCCAGATGAGGAGAAGCCCGTCGATGAACCACCAAAGCGCCGGTGTCAGCAGCGCCGCCCACGATCGCGTCGGGTAAGGGAAAGTAATACCGGCACCGGAGATAATGACACTCCGGACAGCGCCGAAGACTCCGACCACCCTGCTGAGCCTGCGTTCAAGCAGAATGAGAGGGAAGAGAGTCAAGTCAACCCCGACGAACTTGCCGATCACGGGGATTCGGAAGATAGTAACAACTTACCTGTCTCCGAAGAGGATATTAGCCTCGGTGACGAAGATTTCATCGTCCCAGAGGAACCCCTCGAACAAGAACGCTTCAAGCGACGGCTGATCGCCACTGCTATGAGCGCCAAACAAAGAGCTATCCTAAGCGCAGGCTCCTGCCACAATTGGACGAGGAGGCCTTTGAGCCAATACCGTCAAAATACAATCATGCTGATCAGCCGGACCGACCACCACGTGGACGGGATAAAACGACCAATTATGCCGAACACCAGCCCACGCCCCCTCGTAACAGAGGCAAGGAAGCAGCAGCTCCGCGCTACATGTACGACCTACGTCAGGACCTGACCAATAGAGCCGGCCAGACCAGATCCATCTATGGATCAAGAGGACGTGCCCCCACACGAGATGACGGCCATCAAGCCTGGCATGACAAACCTAACCAAGTCCAGGGTCAGCACCGGACACAGATGTCATCCAAACTCCATCACGATGTCGCCCGGTACAGAGATGCCGCACACCCCATGTGCTTTACCGATGAGGTAATGCAGCACCAATTTCCGGAAGGGTTTAAACCCGTGAACATCGAGCAATACGATGGAACGACGGATCCCGCCGTATGGATTGAAGATTTTCTTCTCCACATTCACATGGCTCGCAAAGATGATCTCCACGCCATTAAATACCTCCCTCTAAAGCTGAAAGGACCAGCACGGCATTGGTTGAATAGCCTCCCAGAGAACTCCATTGGAAGTTGGGAAGATTTAGAGGATGCTTTTCGGGACAACTTTCAGGGCACTTATGTCCGGCCACCGGACGCTGATGACTTGAGTCACATAGTCCAGCAACCTGGAGAGTCAGCTCGCAAACTTTGGAATCGGTTCTTAATTAAAAAGAACCAAATCGTGGACTGTCCGGACGCTGAAGCCCTAGCGGCATTTAAGCATAGTGTCCGTGACGAATGGCTTGCCCGACACCTTGGTCAGGAAAAGCCAAAGACTATGGCAACTCTTACTACACTCATGACCCGCTTCTGCGCGGGCGAAGATAGCTGGCTGGCTCGTAGAAGCAACAGTACTAGCGTCCCCGGCACCTCTGAGGCCAGGGATGGCAATGGAAGGCCACGACGCAGCAAAAACAAGCGTCGGAACAACAACGAAGAAACAGAGGATACGGCGGTAAACGCCGGATTCAGTGGCTCTAAACCCGGTCAGCGGAAGAAGCCATTCAAAGGTACTAGGGACAGTCCATCCAACTTGGACAAGATACTGGATCGACCCGGCCAGATTCATGGCACCCCTGGCAAGCCTGCCAACCACACCAATAGAAACTGTTGGGTTTTCAAACAGGCTGGTAAATTAAACACCGAACATAAGGGGAAAGAACCTCCAAGCGAGGACGATGATGAGCCTCGCCCACCGCGCACCGGGGGACAGAAACAGTTTCCCCCCGAGGTAAAAACGGTGGACATGATCTACGTCACCCACATCCCCAAGAGGGAGTGCAAACGCGCGTTAAGGGACGTCTACGCCATAGAGCCTGTCGCCCCAAAATTCAACCCATGGTCGGCTTGTCCGATCACCTTTGATTGCAGGGACCACCCAACCAGTATCCGTCACAGAGGTTCGGAGGCCCTGGTACTCGAACCTATCATTGACGGATACCATCTTACTAGAGTCCTTATGGACGGCAGCAGCAGCCTCAACATGCTCTACCAGGATACTGTCCGTAAGATGGGTATCGACCCGTCAAGAATCAAACCTATCAACACTACCTTTAAGGGAGTGATACCTGGCGTGGAGGCCCGCTGCACGGGCTCCTTAACACTGGAATTCGTATTCGGCTCTCCAGATAACTTCCGAAGCGAAGACTTGATCTTCGACATCGTCCCTTTTCACAGTGGTTATCATGCACTGCTCGGACGAACGGCCTTCGCCCGCTTCAATGCGGTCCCGCACTATGCTTATCTGAAGCTCAAAATGCCTGGACCTCGTGGCTTCATCACAGTAAATGGGAATATGGAGCGCTCCCTCCGTACTGAGGAGCATACTGCGCCTCTAGCAGCCGAAGTACAGGGCGGCCTCATCAAGCTGGATAACCCATCGGTCATCAAGACCCACGACTCTGCTAAGCGAGTCAGATCCGCACTACAAAGCGATAGCCCGGTGGAGCCGGAGCTTAAATAGCAGCTTAGCCTCCGCCGACCGCCCCATAAGGTTGCAGCATACGTACCGCGCGTACATAACTACGCACTTAAAATACCTTGGGCAGCGCCGGAGGCAAACTGCAGAAAAGGTCCATAGTACGGTTTGACCCTATTCGGACCTCAACCTTTTTTCCCCTATAGGTTCGTTAAAAAACCTACCTCATCTACGGAGGCTCTTTTCCAGGTCCCTCTTTCTTACAGATGACCATCACCTCCTCCTCTTAAAGGATTTCCCACCAAGGAGAAATGGCGCAGACGTGGGCAGGGTACCATCGGGATCTTCAAACCACTACTTCTAGGCCCTGCGTAAACCTTTTTCCTTGTGTAAAACTTTTGGCATGTAAAATAGCCTCGATATTTATGGCATTATCTGTAATAATACGGCTCGACGTACTCATCAGGGTATAAAGGAAGCAGTTGATCACCACTTTTTTTTGGCACTCATTTATTTTTGTCATCTGTATGCCCTCCCTACTTCAGACTACCACACGTGTTTTAGTCCGGCCTTAACACCGGGGGCTGTATTCGGTCCTGCACGTTTCAAAGTACGAACACCTATAGGGTACTCTTCGGCGTCCCGGATATTGCATTATATGCATCGGCTCCGAATCATGTCTTTGGTCTATAGTTGGGTTGCCCGGCTCCTGTGCTTACCACCTTACGTTCCGCTCGTTCGGCTAAGGTAGTAAAGGGAGAACTACTGCGATTGTATTTCTGGTTCGTCCGGTCAAGTACCTCAGTAGAGAAAGCCGAAAACTAACTGTCATGATAAGCGCGAGCTGGTCAGCGATTCGGCGACTTAGTATTATGCTACAAATCGTTAGCGATTTACTCCGTGTTATACGAGGGGCTGGTCTTTGTCCAGCCGCGTGGAAAAGGCACCGTAGTCCGGATAGCCGCACACGCACCAGGGGCTAGTACTTAGCCCCACAGTCAAACTCCTATGGCTAAGTGAAAGTAATAAAGCCACATAGTCTGATTGCCTGGTTCACCACGCTGACACCTCCTTTACGGACCAAGACGTTGGATAAAGTGTGGTCACGTGTTACACCGAACACCCCTGTAGCATCTACATGGGGGCTGAAGCCGACGACAGGCAACTTTCAGAAATAAAACAATAAACGGCCGCACAGGAGGAAAATCGCTTGAAAGAAAAGGCACAAACATAGCTATATAAACAGCATGGGTTCATCACATTGTTTGTACAAACCCGAACACACTCAATCAAATATTACGTCCTTAGAGCATTGACCTCGATCACTCGGGCTTCTTCTAGGACGTCATCGAAGTACCTTTCCGGCTTCCGGTGATCTTTGCCTTCGGGCGGGCCTGCGATTGCCACTTCGGTGGCCTTCATCTTTGCCCATTGCATCTTGACGCGGGCGAAGGCCATCCGGGCACCCTCTATGCAGACCGAGCGCTTCAATGCATCAATCCGAGGCTGCGCGTCGATAAGCCGCTTCACCAAACCGAAGTAGCTACTAGGGATTGGCTCGGCCGGCCAGAGCTGGACTATCAAGTCCTTCATGGCCAAACCTACCACCCTATGCAGCTCAGACAGCTGCTTCAGTTGGTCACCCAGGAGAGGCGTCGAGTGTTCCGGCGCAACAAATTGCGACCAGAACAGTTTCTCGGTCGAGTTCCCCTCCTGGGCTCGGAAGTACTGTGCGGCATCAGCGGCACTCTTCGGAAGATCCGCAAACGCGCCTGGAGAACTCCACACTCGGGTCAGCAAAGCATAGCTCTGACCTCCAAAGACACTCTGCAAAAGAAAGGACTTACCAGCCGCTATCTGCCTCGCCTGATGGATCTCTTCACGAGCACTCCGGGGCTCGATCCGCGCCTCTTTGGCATCATGGAGAGCCTTGGCGAGCTCGGTCGACTGGTCCGAAGTCTTCTGCTCTAAAGCTTCGCATTTGCTGATGGCATCCTTCAGCTCCTACTCTACTTCGGCCACCCGAGCTTCGTGTTGGCGGCGGGCATCTTGCTCGGTCTTCAGTACGGCAGCCGCCTTGTCAGCGGCTGCCTTATTCGCCTCCGCCTCCTTTTTGGCCTGGGCAAGGGCGCTTTTGAGGGTCTCGACCTCGGCTGCGCCAGCTGTGATTATAATCAAAGCATTCCATAAGTTAATCTCTAAATATACATATCACTTCTGATATCGAAATAAACTTTTAACATTATACGCATACCTTGCGTCTCATCGAAGCGCTTATTAATGCGGTCGATTTACTCATTGGCCACCTGAAGCTTCCGATTGAGTTCGGAAACTTCTGCGGCCTGGGCGGTCGCCGCCAACAGGGAAGCCTGTTACAATAACAGCACAGCAGGTTAACTCTCCCGAATACTATATGGATCCTCTGTCCGGTTTCTTTTAACCGAACAGAGCCTCAGGGGCTACTGCCTGTACACAGGTATATTCCTCTCTATGAAAGGTTTTTAGAACATTACGTCGCATACCTTAAAGCCTATCAGTAGGCTGGTGAAGGCTTCGTTCAGTCCGCTCTTAGCAGACTGAACCTTCTCCACCACCACACCCATCAGGGTGCGGTGCTCCGCTACGATGGAAGCACGCTGCAGTGCTTCCTCCAGAGCGTTGGGCGCCTTCGGATTAGTGGAGGTCGCCGATGGAGCTGATGCTCCCCCCTCCTTTGAAGAGGGCTGCTTATCCCTTCCCGGAGCCGTGTTGGTCTCCGGAATGGTGTCCGGCTGGGGCCCGGATTGTTGGGGGTCCCCACCGTCGGTTTTCATCGGGGTCGCCTCCCCTAGGTTTTCGACGACCGAGGTGTTAACCTCGGGCGCTTTCTCAGCGGCTTCATGCGCCCCCCCCCTCTGCCAAGAGAGGTCCTTTGGGACGACACCTCGGTGTCCTCCATGATGATAGGCGAGGTGGCACGCGTCGGCGTGTCACTCTCTGCCATTTCGGGTGGCAGAGAGTTCCCCTCCGATGATGGGGTTTGCTGGAGCTCGCGGGGAGGGCTGAAAGGAAAATAACAAAATAACTTATATAATGGAAGCAGGTAGACCGAAGATAAACAGTAAGTTTCCGAATACTTACGATTCGGCCAGGGGCTTCACCCTGGGTGGCTTCTTGGGGACTAGTTCGGTCTCTGAGTCCGAACTGTCCGGAAGGGCCAGCTTCCCTCTCTTGGGCGCCTCCTCCTCCGGGTCTTCGGAGGACGCCCTCTTCTTCTTCCTCCCCTTACGGGGGGAGTCGCTCTCCACCTCCTCCTCCTCTTCTTCCTCATCTCCTTCATGGGAGGAGAGGGCTTCGGTCTCTCCGGGCACTGTTCCCTAGGGACCTTTATGGCGGGGGCCGCGCTTGGCCTCCTTGCCTTTCTTCTTCTTGGTCTTCCTCTCCGGCGCCTGATAGGGCGCCGGGACCAGCATCTCCGTTAGCTGGGGTATGGCCGGATCCTCAGGAAGCGGTGCCGGACAGTTGATCCGCTCCGCCTTTGCCATCCAGACCTGTAAAGAAAGCAGGCGATATAATTTCTATCATATCTGAAATATTGATCGGATAGGTCTTCGGAAAGATTATGCTTACCGTCGTGGCTGGGTTCTCAATGTCGAGCCCGATGTCTTCCATCTTCTTCGGCCACTTTTTCTGAGCCTTGAAAAGCTGCTTCCATATATCTTCGTGCGTGGTGCCGAAGAAGCGCTTCAGGGTCCGTGGCTTCTCCGGATCAAACTCCCACATGGGGGAGGCCCGGAGCTGGCAAGGAAGGATGCGGCGGAAAAGCATCACTTGAATCACGTTTGTGAGACCTGTGTTCTCACCTAACATGTCCGAGATGCATTTTTGGAGCACCTTCACCTCCGGTTTGGACCCCCAATCAAGACCCTTGGCGGTCCATGAGGTGAGTCTCGTGGGGGGTCCGGATCTGAAGTCAGGCGTGGCCGCCCAGTTGGCATCGCGGGGTTCGGTGATGGAGAACCACTCCTGCTGCCACACCTTGACCGTCTCTACGAATGCCCCTTTGGGCCAAATGGCGTTGGGGAGCTTGCTCACCATGGCCCCGCCGCAGTCTGCATGTTGTCCGTCGACCACCTTCGGCTTCAGATTGAAGACCTTGAGCCATAGGCCGAAGTGTGGGGGGATGCGGAGAAGAGCCTCACACACGACGATAAAAGCCGATATGTGAAGGAAGGAATTTGGGGCTAGATCGTGGAAATCTAGCCCGTAGTAGAACATAAGACCCCGGACGAAGGGGTGGAGGGGAAACCCTAGCCCCCGGAGGAAATGGGGGATGAAGACGACCCTCTCACTGGGTTCCGGAGTAGGAATAACCTGATCTTTGTCAGGGATCCTATGCGCGATATCCGCGGACAAATAGCCCGCGCTCCGGAGATCCTTGACGTCCTTTTCAGTGACGGTGGAGGCCTCCCACTTGCCCTTGGAGCCAGACCCGGCCATTGCTGGGGTGGGTGGCAGCGGTGGAGGAGATTGGAGCTATGGGCGCTGGAGCTTGGAGATTGGGAGACAGAAGCTAGAGGAAGGCGTAAAGAAAAAGGAGAGGTTTTTACCCTTTTATAAACGGTGAAAATACCAAACGTCCCCCCTCCTAAGCCATAAACCTTGCCTGTTCCCAACGAAATCATGCGTAAGGTGCGGTTGGATTACCCAAACCACATTAATGAGAATCCCGTAATGGATGGGCATGATCTCTATTTTGACAAGACGTGCCAATGAAGGCTACACCTCGAAACGCGAAACGGGAGGCGTGAAAACGGTTCGAAATGTTAAAGAGTCAAGTGTGACGCTTCGCCGAAAAAATTGTCAGTAAAAGACACTGTTCCTATTTTGACATCTTGCCTTCGTGGCTAAGGGTTGTATTGATTATGCAGAGCCGGATACAGTTTCTTTATGCATGGAGCTAACTTAAAATTTTCGGGGGAAGGAACCCGCCTTGCAATGCCAAAGATAATCCGCGTGCCGAACTCATCGTCATCGAAGACTGGTTCAGGGGCTACTAAGGGAGTCCTAGATTAGGGGGTCCTCGGGTGTCCGGTCTATTCGATATGGGCCGGACTGATGGGCCGTGAAGATAAAGCAGAAGACCATCCCCCGTGTCCGGGTAGGACTCCTATATGCGTGGACGGCAAGTTTGGTGTCCGGATGTATTATTTCCTTCTTCTGTAAACCGACTCTGTACAACCCTAGGCCCCTCCGGTGTGTATATAAATCAGAGGGTTTAGTCCGTAGAGGCAATCAGAATAATCATAGGCTAGACAGCTAGGGTTTAGCCATTACGATCTCGAGGTAGATCAACTCTTGTAACCCCTATACTCATCGAATACAATCAAGCAGGACGTAGGGTTTTACCTCCTTTAAGAGGGCCCGAACCTGGGTAAACATCGTGTCCCCCTTGTCCATTGTTACCATCGATCCTTAGACACACAGCTTGGGACCCCCTATCCGAGATCTGCCGGTTTTGACACCGACAAGCACCCCTCACCACCGGCTCCAGCCACATATCCATACAAAGGTCTTACCCAGGAGAGAAAGTTTGAGCAATCTCCAAACAATGTATTCAACAAGGGAGTCGTAGATCACTACTATAGGTACAACCAATGAATGTCAGAGTTTTATCTAAGAGCATCTATAGCGGCAGACAGCTAATTCGACCTCTCAAACGTTCGCGGATGCGCCCGAGCGCCTTCACAGATCACTCTCAAATTTGCTCCTCTGCATCCGGATAAACCTTAGATCCATACAAGAGCATGCAAACGATGAAATTCACATACTACGTAGATCAAATAACCTATACTACCCTAATCCTTGTCGGAGATATCCACTATCTCCGCACCCGGCTCCGGGTACATGGGCGGCAGCCGCAACTCCGACTCCTGCGGCTCCGCGTCGGCCTCCGGATCGATCACCGCTTCAACTTCGTCGAAGAGCGCGTCGATTGCCGTCCGTTCCTGCCGGATAAACTACCGGTTGGCCTCCACATAGGACTCATCTTGTATGGACTCCAGGATGGCCTACTGCTCCGCCATCTCGGCCTTTTGGGCGACCGCGAACTCCGCCTCCGCGTCCTCCATGTTGAAGCCCGGAGCCGGAGCCGGCGCCAGCTTCTCCGCCTTTGGCTGCTTCGAATCCGCCACCTCCATCGGAGCCGGCTTCAGCTCATCTTCCTCCTCCGCTTCCGGCTTCTCCTCCTCCTCCTGCTCCGGCGAGTCCGTAGGCAAGCCGGCCGCGATGCGTGTGGCGCGCCTCGCCCGGATCTCCTGCTCAATCTGGAACCGGGGCTCCGACGTGAGCATAGCATAGGTGGTCTTCTTTTGTCAAACCATGGCGATGCCGGATGGTGTGGGAAGAGAGGTGGAGCAGGAGAGAGGTGGTGGATGGGTTCGGGCTGGCGGCGCGGAGAGGGAGGAGGTGGATGTGGCTAGGGTTGGGGGACGCCAGCCGGCTTGAATAGCCGGATTTGTCCTCGGGCGGCGAGCCGGAGCGGCGTCACGTGGCGTTCATACCACCCACCGGAGGAGACGTCCGTTGGACCGCTAGGTTTCCGGGCGATTACGTGTCGGACCGATCGTCAATCCGACGTGGCGGATGCGCCCGGGTCCGCCCAGACGCCCCATATCCGCCCTATATTTGAGCTGGATATGAGGGATGTCGGTCAGGCCGCGCGTTTGAGACCCGTTTAAGAAGCCCGTCTTGATCACTTTTTTGTGATCGATCGGTGACCGGACCGTCCGCCCGGGCCTTTGAGACGGGTTTGGGACACCCGGTTGTACATGCTCAAAGCGTTTCACCTCAAAACTCAAAACTTTCCCCGCAAAAAAAAAAGACTCAAAACTTCGTATTCGAAGAGCAGCAGAGAAAACAAAGTCCGTTGTGTCGCTGCCATTAACTTGTCATGAAGAGATCTCGCTGCAATCCCCCGATTGCTGACACATGCGCCGATGTGGGGCACAACCCAGCCATCACCAGAACATAACGGATGCCACATGTGACGGATCCATCACCCGGTGGGGAAGACCGAAGAAGGGCAGACTGTTGTGCAAAGCTGGACGGCCAGATCGTGTGCACCAAGGCACAGTTTCTAGTAGCTGCCTACGCGGAGTACCCATAACTAGAAGCAAGCCGAAAGGTCAACATTCCAAACACCACTACAAGTGGAGTACAACCCAACCCAGCAGCGGTTGAACATGTGGTATGAAGTTCAAAGGTGTCAACCTGAAGAACAAGGACGTTTCTCTCAACGCCACTTTGACGCGGGGTTCAGTTCAGCCGGGGAGCGAGGTGACCCTGCCATGCCATGCCCATGCCCATGCGTACGCACGTACAGCGGTCAGGTCGGCTTGGCTGTGTCCGGCTCCGGTCTACGCGCATGCGTGCTAGTGGCAACGGCCGCGGCCGCGTGGCCAGCCGAGCCGAGACCGCACGAAACGGCAGCCACAGTTTCCATGCCCCCCCTATACGTAACCGTCCGGGCCACGGGGAAGACAAGGACTCTTCTGCCACCGTATGCCACGGCAACACAGCGGCCGGTCCATTCCTGGTGGGGTCCGGCCGATGCGCGCGAGCAGCCACGGCCATCCGTTTGGCTCCGCCGTGTCGCCTCACGGCGCCAGGTGCGCTGTTTGAAGGGTGCAAGGCAGCGCCACCGCGCCGGCGCGAGCGTCAGCGCCAAGCCGGCAAACAGGCCGCGGCTAAGAGCGCCGACGAGGACCCGAGAGGCAGAGCTTGGTCGACGCGTATGCATGCCATGTCTCGATCGGGAGGTTTCTCAGAAGCATCCTCGAGCCAGCAGTTGGTGAATCCCGTTGGGGTCTTGTCTGTCTGGCCGTACCTCCGTGCATGGCTGAATCTTTTCCCCAAGTTCAATTAATAAAGAGATTTTTTAGGTACATCATACTATCTAATATAGTGGGTAGTATTTAGGTAATCCAATGATCAATATGGATCGATCAAATTTTTGCTTTAGGATATATTGGTAATTCTCTGTTAGGGGTATATTAGTTATTTCTTAACCGCATCCCATCCTCGCCGCTCGATTCGTCCGCCACTATCGAAGCCACGCGAACCCAAAATTCCGGGGAGTTCGCCGGCACAAGGACCTCGGTGCACTCTGCGAACCCCCTCGCGTGGAGGCACGAACGGGTCTGCAGCCCACTTCATCGTGGTTCCCTCGAGCCGCGGGAGAGGCGCCGCGGCGACGAGGTCGTGGCGGCGTGGTTCAAGTACCAGGACTCCAGGAGCGGCCTCGGGATCGCAGGCAAGAGCGTTAGGCCCCTCCTGTCGAAGGGGCTCGTCGTCCCGGAGGCGTCCGATGGGGATTCGCTGGAGAATCAGAAGTATGCAAGGAGACCGACGTGGAGGACCTACTGTACCATATTCCCATCTTTGATCCTGCCCTCGCGGAGCTCTGCTCGCTGCCGTCTCTTGAGGAAGCGACGACGGCCGTCGCGTCGTGCCGCGATGAGGACGACGACATCGTTGAGAACTCAACCAAGGCAACTGCAACGCCGTCTCCGGCGCCCGTTCAACCTCGTAGCTTTGGTTCAACAGATGCTGAGCTCATGGAATCCGCGACCGACATGTTGGCCCATCTTGGCCAGCCAGGCATGGACGACGGCAACGAGGAGGAACCGTTTTGCACGGAGGCATTGGGCGTCATCGAGCCGATGGACGTAGAAGACGGCGGGCGAGTAAGGCTGGAGATCGATGCCATGCGAGCGTGCGGCCTCCAGCAGAGCCCAAGGTTTCCGGCGATATATGCTCGAGATCGATTTCGACCTTAGGCAACACCGGACTACAACGCGGCAAGCAGCCGTGCAAATGCCGACGTTCAGTTCCTCCGAGGAGCCTCACGCTCAATCTAATACGTGGCCATTAAGAGACCTGCCTGCGTGAACCTGCTTGTCCGATTGATAAACAGTAAACTACCCAAAATACCCTAACTACTCAATATACTACTGAAAATCTGTTATAGTATTGGCTCATCTCAGCCATCCAACCACATAAAATGAACGGCTCAAATAAACCTGATGTACCATAAAAGGTCTCTTAATAAATTGAGTTCTTTGTTGCTTCGGTAGGTCGTTAATTAGCTTGAAACTGATGGCGACATGATCCTTAGCTAGACTCTAGCTAGCTTGGAACGGACGTGCAGAGGCGTTGTTAGGTTGGTCCGGACCGCAAAAGCTATCCAACGCCGATTTGTATCGGTCCGCGGAGCAGTCCGGACGCGGTTTCTTCTGCAAATCGGAGACAAACATGGGGGAGGTTTGCGGGAGTCTGGACACGCAAAATGTCGCTCTCCGCCCCCCTGGCACACCCAAAAGGAAGGCTGAGCCCGTGCTTTTGTAGCACCCCGCACTGTTTTCGTGCCAAAATTCCCCACTCACTTCTTCCACTCCCCGCCGCTCTCCGCCCAATTCCCGCTCTTTTCTCCCACCCTCTCCTTCCCTCAGCCGCCGACGCATGGAACCACCGAAGAACCTGTCGGAGATGGAGGCGGTGGAGTTGCCGGAGGATCCGAGCATCAAGTTCGCCCGGAAGATCAGCTCGGAGACGCGGCAAAATTGCCAAGTCAAAGCGAAGGCCGCAAAGGAGGAGAAGATGAGGAAGCGTCTGGCCGCCGGTGGGCCTGGTGGTGGCGATGGGCGTGGCGGACGGCGCGGGAGGCGAGGCCGTGGCGGACGCTGCCAGACGGGCGCGGCCACAGTACAGACGGCGCCATGGCTGGAGCCTTACAAGCCTCCGTACTACTACGCCGCCAAGCAGATGGGTGCAAGCCCTGCCGGTACAGTTTCTTACATCGTCGATGTTAACGCGGCGCCGCTCTTCTCCGAGTATTCTTCGCCATCGCTCGTCCGAGTGAGGACGGCGGGCAGAGAGTAGATGGGTGCCCGTGCGCTGTTTGATGCAATGCCGAGAGTGGGGGCGCAGGCGTACGACACAGACAGGGAGATGCTCGATATCATCCATGACGGAGGCCAAGGAGGAGGAGGGGGCTATGAGGACGGGCAGGTGGAAGACTCGGATCCCACGCAGTCCGGCAACTACTAGCAGCAGCAGTCCTATAGCCAGACGGCCACGCAGCAGTCCTACACCCAGAATGGCGATGACACACAACAACAACAGCATTGGGCCGTCGGAGAGCAGCATCCGGAGGGGGTGGGAGGAGGGGGAGGAAGAGGAGGAGGAGTGTGACGATGATAATCCAGATGATACAGCCGGCGATCCTAAGAAGAAGGGTAGAGGAGAAAGCTTCAACATGCGGGAGGACGAGCTGTTGTGCGGCGCATAGTTGGCCACTAGCCTCGATCCTGTCCATGCCACGGAGCAAAAGGGCACAACCGTTTTGAGAAACATTCACATATGGTTCCATCAGCACAAGCATTTCGCGCCCTACTCCGACGCGTTGATCCGCAACCGTGAGTGGAAGTCCCTCAACCATCGATGGTACACCATCCAAGAGGCCATCTCCAAGTATTACGGGCACTTGAAGCATCTCATCGCATGGTGGCCTAGCGGTGCACAAATTACCGAGCAAGTAAGTTGATCACTAGCTGGATATGCTTTAGTTTTGTTGATCACTAGCTGGATATGCTTCAGTTTTGTTGATCACTAGCCGGATATGCTCTAGTTTTGTTGATCACTAGCTGGATATGCTCTAGTTTTGTTGACCAGTAGCCGGGTATGCTCTAGTTTTATTGATCACTAGCTGGACATGTATTGTTTTGTTGCTCACTAGACGAATATGCATTGTTTCACTTTTGCAGCTTACTCGTGCTTGTGTGGTGTACAAGAAGTTGGAGAAGAAGTCCTTCACCATCATGCATTGTTGGTTGAAGTTGAATGGGCAGCCGTAGTGGAACCTTTTCATTGCCAAGACCGCCGCCCAAGCCAACGAGGAAGAAACCGATGACCCTACCAACCCAGCCCAAGAACCACCAAAAAAGGTTAGAAGAAATCTGCGAGGCAAGAAGTGGGAGGAGGAAAGGGCGAAGCGAGAAGGTGCGGCGACCAAGCTGACGAAGAGGTTCGAGGATATCTTGATGAAGAAGGAAGAGGCGTGCGTGAGGCGCTCGGATATCAAGGAGGAGCGGAAGGCGGAGATGTTCAAGCAGTTGATGGATGCAAAGGAGAAGAAGATCAAACTCGAAGAGAGGAAGACCATGATCGAGGAGAGGAAGGCGGCGCTCGAGGAGAAGAAGGCCGCTCTCTAGGAAAAGATGGTGATGATCACCGCCAATGCGGAGGACGCCAAGATGTTGACCTTGAATATCGACTCTTTTGATGCCGACGCTAGATTTATCGTGTAATCTGTCCGCTATCAGATGCTGGAGCGGCAGAAAGATCAGTTAGCGGCGGCGCAAGATGAGGACGCGGCGGAGGCGGAGGTGGACGCGGAGGCGGAGGCGGAGGTGGACGCGGACGCGGAGGCTGCCTATGCGGCGGCGAAGGCACCTCCTTGATCGGGAAGCATCTTTATGGGATGGCCGGTCCGGCAGAGCAGAGATGCACGGACTGCCGGACTGATGTTCTTTTGGATCCGGGCATGTATAAAAACTAAGCATATTTGCCTTTTTTGATTGTGATCCGGGATGTGATCCGGCGCGTTGTATGGATCAGCGTAGATTTGAGTTTGAATTTAATGACGAACAAATGCGGCTACGGTTGGATGTCTGTCTCTTACATCCGTGTCCACGGACTGATTCTCTGTCCGTAAACGGAGGCTGAAGGTTTTTTGCGAGTTACGGTTCAAAGATGCCTTACAGATAATGGTTCTGCGATGATGAGACGGGGCTTCAGAACAACAAAAACTACACGCCAGAAGAGGCGGTCGCTAATTGAGATGGGATGGTCTGCCGAAAACGTGGAAGTCTCGGATCGTTCGGCCTGCTAGTTTGTTTGTGTTCTCGCTGGAACTTGTTCGTCTTGACTCTAATCGTACCCACTTTAGTCACGTCACGGCCGCCGCGCTCGGTTAGGCTTCCGTCGTTGTTGGCGGGCGGGCGGAGTATTTCCTTTGCTTCCCATTTGGGCCGGGACTTTATCGACCACACCAGGCTGTGATTGGGCTGTATGCGACAGCCTCAAAGCCCCTGCTGCCTCACAGCCGCTAGGTGGGCTAGATGACGGGCTGGAAAGTCCACTTCTAAACTGCAAAGACCTCCTCGTCGGCGCCTTCAGCGTCATTTCGAGAGCAACTAGTTAAGGAGCGCTCCTTCGGGAGCCTCGCAACGATCAGCGTCATTTGGCGTGCTCCCAGCCGCCCGCCACGTGTCGTGCTCTGGACGCTCCCTCCGATTTTTTTTTCCGCACGCGTTTTCGGCTTTTTAAATGATATTTTCCCGGTTTTTTTCGACATTTCGGTTTTCCACCGGTCTTCCTGAACTTTTGGACCAAATTTTTTTTTTTGAATTTTTTCGTAAAAAAACATGTTTTTTTTCCTTTTGCGAGAGTCAAGGTTTTGCTTCCACGAGAGGCATGGTTTTGTTTTCGTGAGAGTCATGGCCGTGCCTCTTGGAAACGGAAAAAAAATACGATTTCTGTTTTTTTCCTTCCGCGAGAGGCACGATTTTGCTTCCGAGAGAGGCACGTTTGTGCTTTCGCGAGAGTCATGGCCGTGCCTCTCGGAAACAAAAAAAACGTGTTTTCTGTTTTTTTTCTTCCGCGAGAGGCACAGTTTTGCTTCCGCGAGAGGCACGGTTGTGCTTTCACGAGAGGCACGGTCGTGCCTCTTGGAAACGAAAAAAAAAATGCATTTTTTATTTTTTTTCTTTCACGAGTGCCACGGTTTTGCTTCCGCGAGAGGCATGGTTGTGCTTTCGCGAGAGGCACGGCCGTGCCTCCTCGGAAATGAAAAAAAACATATTTTCTCTTTTTTTCCTTCCACGAGAGGCACGGTTTTGCTTCTACGAGAGGCACGGTTGTGGTTTCGCGAGAGGCACGGGCGTGCCTCTTTCGGAAAGGGAAAAAATCCGTGCTCCCGGTTCGGTTTTTTCGTCCGGTTTTTTTCGTGAAAAAAAAGTTCGTCAAAACCTATCAACATGGGATCTAATTTTGAAGATCTCGATGCGAGGAGTTCTACGGTGAAAACGGTTCGAGATTTGGACGCACGGTTAAAGAGATAAAACGTTTTGAATAAACGAATCTACGAAAAAGGGAAAACTCGCAGGTTGTGACAAGTGACGCACATGCAGCGCGCCATTTGTCACAACCTGGAAAGGTGGGAGCGATCTTTGCAATGAGTACTCTTTAACTTTAACTAGTGATTTCGCGCCACATCCAGCAAGCGGCGCCCACGCACGCCCCCTTCGTGGGCTGGCCCATTAACCCGTCGCTACCTCGCTCGCCCCCGCTTGGCCTCATTCGTTCGATCAACACGTTCGCATTTGTTTTTTTTTCCGGCTGTATTGTGTTGTTAGTTCACGAAAAAAAACCATCGATTTACAAAAAAAAAAATCATCAAATTTGAAAAACAGTTCATCAGCTTAAAAAAGAGTTCATTGAATTGAAAAAAGTTCATCAAATTTAAAAAAAGTTCATCGACTTAAAAAAGAGTTCATCGAATTTGAAAAAAGTTCATCGAATTTTGAAAAAAAATCATCGCATTTGCAAAAAAGTTCACTGAATTTGAAAAAAGGTTCAGTGAATTTGAAAAAAAGTTCATCGCATTTGAAAAAAGTTCATCGAATTTGGGAAAAAGTTAATCAAACTTGAAAAACAGTTCATCAAATTTTGGAAAAGTTCATCGAAAAGTTGAAAAAAGAAGTTCATGAAATCCGGTGAACTTTTTTCATTGAATCAGAAAAGTAAAAAAAGAAAAAGAAAAGAAGGAAGAAAAACAAAAAAACAAAAGAAAGAACAAAAGGGGTAAGAAAACGTACTTTACCACAGAACGTTGAGTGGCAGGGTGGTTATCGCGTGGCACACTGAGACGCTACGCGCCCGGGTTCGAATCCTCCCGTTCTTCTTTTTTGCATCAGTTTATAGAAAAGAAAAAAGGGAATGTGGGCTGGCCCGTGTCGCGGTGGGGTTGTGCGCCTTGTACCATTAACACTGCAAATTTGGTAGGTGCCTATTTTCAAACTATATGAAACTATTGCATTTTTTTTCTTAAAGAGGAGATCTCTTTGTAAAAAAAAACTCTTATGTACTACATGGTTGATTGTCATTACATTTTAGTTTCATGTGCCTCACATGTCATAGACTCAACTCTTTGCCAAAGTATGTCGCAACTCGCAACTGTGGCACCAATATCCTTGACCACGCTAGTTGTGGCAAAATGGGTGTTGAACCATCCTAGGTCTACCTCTCTGTTGCCTTGTTTGTAGGAAGGGTCATAATTCATGAAGTTGACGGCCCCGTGAGTCATGACAAAAAAGAGATCTTACTATCCTATGTGACTGTGCAGACACGGCTGTGAATATCGCAGTAGCCATAGCACTAAGAAAACATTATGAAGATGAACTTATTTTGTCCTCGTTTTTTTTTCTTCTTCTAGAAAACACAAAAGCTTCGCATCTCGATGCAAAAGTTCATGGTATAGCTGAGTCCCAGATCTAGCCCCCAAAAGAAAATGCGTATGTTTCGATCATTACACTTGGCAGAACTACCCTCCAGCCCCGTGAGGCCCAGACTCCCACACATATATACCGTCGAGCGCCATCATAGAGAATGGCATTGCAGTGCTTCTATAGTAGGGGTGCAAATCGGTGCCCCTCATGGTACCTTCTAACTCTCTTTAGTTCAATCAAATGAGCTACAATTGTTCAATCAAATAAAATAAAAATTTAAGTGGGGGGCGCTACGCGTCCGCCGGCTGATTTTTCTAAAAGATCGGCCCGGTCGTCAGCCGTCCAATGTGGCGCATTGAGCGGCTAAGCGGGGCCTCCTCCACCATTGCAAGGCAAGTCTGGTTGCAGATTATTTTTTTGCAACAAAGCTCTTGTTGTAGATTTTTTTTCTGCAAGATAGGATTTGTTGTAGAAATTTTTCGCAGCAGAGATGTTGCTGCAGAATTTTTCACAACAAAGGTCTTGCTGCAGAATTTTTTTGCAACAGAGGTTTTGCTTCAGAAATTTTTCGCAAAGATAAACTCAATATATTGCATCAAAGATTATGTTTCAGAAACATCATCGACGTTGCAATCCATAAAAACCAATTGAGAGAGAGTCAGAGGAGAGAGCGCCCTGGAAGCTCGGCCATGAGCTCATGTGTAGAGAGAGAGGGGGGAGGAGAGAGAGAGGGGGAGGGAGAGAGGTAAGGAGAGAGGAGGGAAGGAGAAAGGGGCTAGTGGCGGAGCGCCATGGGAGCTCGACCTGGAGCTCGTATGTGGAGAGAGAGAGAGAGAGGTAAGAAGAGAGTAGGAGGGAAGAAGCAAAGAAGATGAGGGAGAGAGATGGTTGTGCGATACGACAGGATAAGGAGCTGTCGTTCCTTGTGGGTGTTTCTAGAGAAAGAGGTGGGACAGAATGAGAGCGACATCGCCACACGATCTCCGTTGATCGGACGGCTGCGTGGGAGACTGGTCGATTTTGTGTTATCTGGCGGGTGATTCTTATAGTTTCCCAAAATTTAAACCCATATTTTTAAAAAACTACTTCTTTCTTTTATCAAAGAAAATTGAAGAGTAACCCATAACCATATAGGGTCACTAATTTGCACCTCTATTCGAGAGCGACCAAGCCATCAATTAGATGATCGTCGAGGTGCCCTTGCGAATGGAACTAGGGATGTAGTGGACTATTGATCACCTCCAATCAACAAAGATGTTGTCTGACTGTGGTGTTCCTTTACCGAAAGTTAATGCTATGATCAACGCTGGCCCTGAATGGTTATTGCATGCCGCATGGGATACGTTGCATCTTCACTTCTTGATGTTTTTATTGAACGAGGCAAAAGACTTGTCATTTTCATTGATTAAGAAGAAGAGAGAATTGCTCGGTTAATTGTGGAAAACCGAGCTAAAACCAATACAGCCCAACCCACATAACATGGGAACCACCGGCCAACCTGGCCACATGCCAACAGATGGCACACGCGCGAACACCGACAGCTCCAACTTTGATGACGAGCTTCACAAGAGAAATATGCAGGACTTGCGCCGATCACGCCCTCCGCAAACGACCACCTAGTGCCTGCCATCGTCACCACTTGGACGTGCTCCACTGCAGCTCCGACTTCAAAGCAACCAAGCAACCCACGGAAAAGCACCTCGGACACGCCGGGAAGATCCGAATACCGAAGCCCGAGCCGCGACCCAAGCTCCACTCGACGCCATCATCGTTGCCAAACAGAAATCAACGCCCCCGAAACGGACACCTCAGCAAATCCCGCGGCGAAGATGTCGCCAACCACCACGGCAAAGATGCTGCCAACCACCAGTCTCCAGTTGTAGCCGGCTCCGATAGACTGAGACAACGCCCCCAAGGAGGAAGAAGACGTGAAGGCGCCTTCATCACCTGATCCCGCGGATCTGAAGTTTCCCTCCGGAGCCAAGGCCACGGGAAGAGGGTAGAGCAGCACACTGCAGCGACGCTTCCAAGAAAGAGTGCGGCGCCCGCGGGTGTCGCCGCCGCCGCATCCGGCAAAGGCCGGAGATAGGATTTCTCCCGGTGAAGCTCGACCACTAACTTCCCGAACCGGTCAGCCAGAAACAGCCGCCCACTAAACCTTGTAGAGCACCGAGGCCTGCCGTCTGACTCCAATTGTCTGCGGGACCCCTCGACCGCCACATCCAGGCATGCACCGCCCCCTGACCGAAGCCGCCACCACCAAATCTAGGGCCGTCGTCCCGGCAACCGCAGACTTCCACCGCGCGGCCGCCGCACGCAGCACGGCCATGCTGCCAGCCACGCCGGGCTAGCAAACCGGCCAAAACCGTAGCACCAGGCAGGGAAGGGGGGCCGCCACCCCGCCCCATCTCACCGAGCAAAGCTGCCAGGCCGAAACCCGAGCGAACCTGCCGCAGCCACATCACCAGCAGGGGATCGCCGCCGAACAGCCAGGAGCCTCCGGCTGCATCACCACCCGCCGTATCCACGCTGCCAAGAGCCATCGGAGTGCTACTTCTTGAGCTTGCGTTGGTTTTTCCCTTGAAGAGGAAAGGGTGATGCAGCAAAGTAGAGTAAGTATTTCCCTCAGTTTTGAGAACCAAGGTATCAATCCAGTAGGAGACAACATGCAAGTCACCGAATACCTGCACAAACAAACACCAAACTTGCACCCAACGTGATAAGGGGTTGTCAATCCCTTCACGGTTACTCGCAAAAGTGAGATCTGATAGAGATAGATAAACGGTAAAGTAAATATTTTTTTGGTATTTTTGTTTTATAGATTGGAAAATAAAAGATTGCAAAATAGTAGATCGGAAACTCGTAGATTGGAAAGTAGAAGATTGTATGATGGAAAATAGACCCGGGGGCCATAGGTTTCACTAGAGGCTTCTCTCTTGAAAGAAAGCATACGGTGGGTGAACAAATTACTGTCGAGCAATTGATAGAAAAGCGCAAAGTTATGACGATATCCAAGGCAATGATTATGAATATAGGCATCACGTCCGTGTCAAGTAGACCGAAACGATTCTGCATCGACTACTATTACTCCACACATCGACCGACTCCTGCCTGCATCTAGAGTATTAAGTTCATGAAGAACAGAGTAACGCATTAAGAAAGATGACATGATGTCGAGGAATTAACTCAAGCAATATGATGAAAACCCTCTTTTTATCCTCGATGGCAACAATACAATACATGCCTTGCTGCCCCTACTGTCACTGGGAAAGGACACCGCAAGATTGAACCCAAAACTAAACACTTCTCCCATTGCAAGAAAAATCAATCTAGTTGGCCAAACCAAATCGATAGTTCAAAGAGACTTGCAAAGATATCAAATCATGCATAAAAGAATTCAGAGAAGATTCAAATAATATTCATAGATAAGCTGATCATAAATCCACAATTCATCAGATCTCAGCAAACACACCGCAAAAAAGTATTACATCGAATAGATCTCCAAGAACATCGAAGAGAACATGGTATTGAGAATCAAAGAGAGAGAAGAAGCCATCTAGCTACTAGCTATGGACCCGTAGGTCTGAGGTAAACTACTCACGCTTCATCGGAAGGGCAATGGTGTTGATGAAGAAGCCCTCCGTGATCGAATCCCCCTCCGGCAGGACGCCGGAAAAGGCCCCTAGATGGGATCTCACGGGTATAGAAGGTTGCGGCGGTGGAAAAGTCTTTTCGTGGATGCCTCGGGTGGTTTGGGCATATAAGAGTATATATAGGCGAAAGAATTAGGTCAGGAGACGCATGAGGGGCCCACAAGGGTGGGGGGCGCGCCTTACCCCCCTGGGCGCGCCCTCCGTCCTTGTGGCCGCCTCGTGGCTTCTCTGACTTGCACTCCAAGTCCTCTGGTTTCCTTTTGGTCCAAGAAAGATCATCACGAAAGTTTTATTCCGTTTGGACTCCGTTTGGTATTCCTTTTCTGCGAAACTCAAAAACAGAGAAAAGACAGGAACTGGCACTGGGTTCTAGGTTAATAGGTTAGTCCCAAAAATAATATTAAATAGCATATTAATGCATATAAAACATCCAAAACAGATAATATAATAGCATGGAACAATAAAAAATTATAGATATGTTGGAGACGTGTCAAGCATCCCCAAGCTTAATTCCTGCTCGTCCTCGAGTAGGTAAATGATAAAAAAAGAATTTTTGATGTGGAATGCTACCTAACATATTTATCCATGCAATTTCTTTATTGTGGCATGAATGTTCAGATCCGTATGATTCAAAACAAAAGTTTAATATTGACATAAAAACAATAATACTTCAAGCATACTAACAAGATAATTATGTCTTCTCAAAATAACATGGCAGAAGAAAGCTTATCCCTACAAAATCATATAGTCTGGCTATGCTCCATCTTCATCACACAAAATACTCAAATCATGCACAGCCCCAGTTTTAGCCAAGCAATTGTTTCATACTTTAGTATTCTCAAACATTTTCAACTTTCACGCAATACATGAGCGTGAGTGATACGTCTCCGTCGTATCTATAATTTTTGATTGTTTCATGCCAATATTATACAACTTTCACATATTTTTGGCAACTTTTTATATGATTTATTGGACTAACCTATTGATCCAGTGCCCAGTGCCAGTTCCTGTTTTTTGCATGTTTCTTATATCGCAGAAAATCCATATCAAACGAAGTCCAAACGCAAAAAAATTTTACGGAGAATTATTTTCGAATTTATGTGATTTTTGGGAGGTGGAATCAATGCAAACGGGGGCCCACAGTGCCCACAACCCACCAGGGCACGCCCCAGGCCCCAGGTGCGCCCTGGTGTCTTGTGCCCTCCTCGAACGTCGGTTGGAACCCTTCTTCTGGCGCAAGAAAGATAATTTATGAAAAAAAATCATGTTAAAATCTCAGCGCAATCGGAGTTACGGATCTCCGGGAATATAAGAAACGGTGAAGGGCCAGATCTGGGGAACGCGAAATAGAAGAGAACAGAGAGGGAGATCCAATCTCGGAGGGGCTCCCGCCCCTCCACCGCCATGGAAGCCATGGACCAGAGGGGGAACTCTCCTCCCATCTAGGGGGAGGCCAAGGAAGAAGAAGAAGGAGGGGGGCTCTCTCCCCCTCTCTCCCGGTGGCACCGGAGTGCCGCCGGGGCTAGGATCGTGACGGCGATCTACATCAACAATCTTGCTACCGTCTACACCAACTTTCTCCCTCTCTATGCAGCGGTGTAACACCCCTTCTCCCCGCTGTAATCTCCACTTAAACATGGTGCTCAATTCCATATATTATTTCCCAATGATATTTGGTTATCCTATGATGTTTGAGTAGATCCGTTTAGTCCTCTGGGTTAATCGTGATCTTGGTTGGTATGATTGTATATTTTATTTATGGTGCTGTCCTATGGTGCTCTCCGTCTCGCGCAAACATGAGGGGCCCCCGCTGTAGGGTGTTGCAATATGTTCATGATTCGCTTATGGTGGGTTGCGAGAGTGATAGAAGCTTAAACTTGAGTAGGTGGGTTGTTGCGTATGGGAGTAAAGAGGACTTGATACTTAATGCTATGGTTGGGTTTCACGACCTTAATGATCTTTAGTAGTTGCGGATGCTTGCTAGAGTTCCAATCATAAGTGCATATGATCCAAGTAGAGAAAGTATGTTAGCTCATGCCTCTCCCTCATATAAAATTACAAGAATGATTACCGGTACTTGTTATCGATTGCCTAGGGACAAATGACTTTCTTATTGACAAAAGCTATCCACTTTTATTACCTTGCAATTTATTCATAGTTTTTATTCTCGCAAAGTACTCGTGGTTTTATTCTCGCAAAATAGTTTCATACTTGTTTTAGGTAAAGCAAACATTTAGTGTGCGTAGAGTTGTATCGGTGGTCGATAGAACTTGAGGGAATATTTGTTCTACCTTTAGCTCCTCGTTGGGTTCGACACTCTTATTTATCGAAGAAGGCTACAAACGATCCCCTATACTTGTGGGTTATCAAGACCTTTTTCTGGCGCCGTTGCCGGGGAGCAATAGCGTGGGGTGAATATTCTCATGTGTGCTTGTTTGCTTTATCACTAAGTAGTTTTTATTTTGTGCTCTTGTTTTCTATCTTTAGTTATGGGTAGGAAACGCAAAATACCAAAAAAATTAGTTGTACCTGCTAAACCAATGGTTGAAGAACCACCCAAAATCTATCATACTACTGAAGCTTTCTATTTGGATCATCTTCGATCCATTTGTGCTCGTGCTGAAAACCCAGCTAGCTTAGTTGAGGGAAAATCATTAAATGAGCATGCTTATTATGTGCGACACCGCTTATCTCAAAAAGGGAAACTTTTATGGCATCATATGAATAGTTTGTATTGCTATGCTCTGAATTTATGTGAAATACATGATTTTACTTGTTGTTCTGAAGACCCTAAAAAATACCTTCCCTTCCAATGTGAGTTTAAGGATAATGGAATCATATCTTCTTATGCCAAAGGTGTTTATAATTACTATGATGTTGAACAAATTGAAGAATTTGTTGCTTTTAAGGGTTCTTATGAAATTGCTTCTTTGATTGAAAAGTATGATGCTACTCTTTACAAATCTGAAAATTTTGCTATACTTAAATATTGCTATGAAAACTATGCTTCCAATGCTTATGTTAAAGAATATATTGAGTACTTCTCCGCTGTCCAAGAAGAGACTAATATTTTACAGGAGTCTACGGAAGAAGAAATTGATGAAACTGTGAGCTCATTGGATGAAAAAGATGATGAGGAGAGCGAAGAACAAAAGGAGGAAGAGCGGATTAGCTACCCGTGCCCACCTTCTAATGAGAGTAACTCTTCAACTCATACATTCTTTAATGTCCCTTCGTTCTTACCGAAGGATGAATGTTATCAAAAAAATAATTATCCCCCTGTACAAATCCATTGTATTATAAAAATAATGTGCCAAGATTTGCCTTTAGGATGATTAGATTGCTTGTTAGTATGTGCGGTGCAAAAACAGAAACTTTGTCTGTAGCGCATGATTTTACATTTTTACTGGAATGTGAAAAGCTTCTGAAACTTTTTGCACAGTCTTGCTATACAAATCTTTTATTTTTTCCTAATTTTTCAGAATTTTTGGAGTAACAAAAGTATGGTAGGTGTTCAGATTGCTAAAGACTGTCCTGTTTAAGACAGATTCTGTTTTTGATGCATTGTTTTGCTTGTTTTGATGAAACTATCGATTTTTATCGGTGGTATAAGCCATGGAAAAGTTATATTACAGTAGCTAAAATGTAAAAACAAAATATGAATTGGTTTGCAACAGTACTTAGAGTAGTGATTTGCTTTATTATACTAACGGATCTTACCGAGCTTTCTGTTGAGTTTTGTGTGGATGAAGTGATCAAAGATCGAGGAGGTCTCGATATGAGAAGAAGGAGGAGAGGCAAGAGCTCAAGCTTGGGGATGCCCAAGGCACCCCAAGTAAATATTCAAGGAGACTCAAGCATCTAATCTTGGGGATGCCCCGGAAGGCATCCCATCTTTCTTCAACAACTATCGGTATGTTTTCATCTTGGTTTCGTTCATGTGATATGTGTGAATCTTGGAGCGTCTTTTGTGTTTATTTATCAATTTTATTTTATGCACCATGCTGGTATGAGATAGTCCATGGTTGATTTATAGAATACTCATTGCACTTCACTTATATCTTTTGAGTGTGGCTTTATAGAATGCTTCATGTGCTTCACTTATATCATTTGAAGTTTGGATTGCCTGTTTCTCTTCACATAGAAAACCGTTATTTGTAGAATGCTCTTTTGCTTCACTTATACTTATTAGAGCATGGTCTTTTGTAGAAAGAATTAAACTCTCTTGCTTCACTTATACCTATTTAGAGAGTCAACAGGAATTGGTCATTTGCATGGTTAGTCATAAAATCCTACATAAAACTTATGGATCACTGAATATGATATGTTTGATTCCTTGCAATAGTTTTGCGATATAGAGATGGTAATATGTGGGAGGTACTAGTAAATGGTTGTGGTTAGTAAGAATATTGGTGTTAAGGTTTGTGATTCCCGAAGCATGCACGTATAGTCTCTCGTTATGCTATGAAGTTGGAGCATGATTTATTATTGATTGTCTTCCTTATGAGTGGCGGTCGGGGACGAGCGATGGTCTTTTCTTACCAATCTATCCCCCTAGGAGCATGCGTAGTAGTACTTTGCTTTGAGGGCTAATAAACTTTTGCAATAAGTATATGAGTTCTTTATGACTAATGCGAGTCCATAGATTATACGCACTCTTACCTTTCCGCAATTTGCTAGTCTCTACGGTACCGTGCATTGCCCTTTCTCACCTCAAGAGTCGGTGCAAATTTCGCCGGTGCATCCAAACCCCGTGATATGATACGCTCTATTACACATAAGCCTTATTATATCTTCCTCAAAACAGCCACCATACCTACCTATTATGGCCTTTCCATAGCCATTCCGAGATATATTGCCATGCAACTTCCACCGCTTCCGTTTTGATGACTTGAGCATTCATTGTCATATTGCTTTGCATGATCATAAAGCTGACATAGTAGTTGTGGCTCAGCCATTGTGCATCATTTTTTATACATGTTACGCTAGATCATTGCACATCCTAGTACACCGCCAGAGGCATTCATATAGAGTCATATTTTGTTCTTGGTATCGAGTTGTAATTTTTTATTTCTTTTGAGTTATAAGTAAATAGAAGTGTGATGATCATCATTATTCATTATTAGAGCATGACCCAGAGAGGAAAGGATGATGGAGACTATGATTCCCCCACAAGTCGGGATGAGACTCCGGACAATGAGAGAAAAAAAAGGGAAAAAAAGAAAAAAAAATAGAAAAAGAAAAAAAAAGAAAAAGAAGAAAAAAATAAAAATACAAAGAGAGAAGGGGCATGCTAGTTCCACACTTGTGCTTCAAAGTAGCACCATGTTTTTCATATAGAGAGTCTCCTATGTTGTCACTTTCATATACTAGTGGGACTTTTCATTATAGGATTAGATGCACACCCACTTAGTTTTCATATTGAGCTTTCATACACTTATAGCTCTTAGTGCATCCGTTGCATGGCAATCCCTTCTCCTCACGTTGGTATCAATTGATGGGCATCTCCATAGCCCGTTGGTTAGCTGCATCGATGTGTGACTTTCTTACTTTTTTGTCTTCTCTATATTTACCCCTATCATTATACTCTATTTCACCCGTAGTGCTATATCCATGGCTTGCGCTCATGTATTGCGTGAGGGTTGAAAAAGCTGAAGCGTGTTAAAAAGTATGAACCAATTGCTCGGCTTGTCATCGGGGTTGTGCATGATAAATACTTTGTGTTAAGAAGACAAAGCATGACAAGACTATATGATTTTGTAGGGATAGCTTTCTTTAGCGTTGATATTTTGAAAGACACGATTGTTTGTTGGGATGCGTGAGTATTGATGTCTTTATGTCAAATTATAGACTATTGCTTTGAATCACTCTTGTCTTAATATTCATGCCATGATTAGACATATGATCAAGTTTATGCTAGGTAGCATTCCACATCAAAAACTATATTTTTTATCATTTACCTACTCGAGGACGAGCAGGAATTAAGCTTGGGGATGCTGATACGTCTCCGTCGTATCTATAATTTTTGATTGTTTCATGCCAATATTATACAACTTTCACATATTTTTGGCAACTTTTTATATGATTTATTGGACTAACCTATTGATCCAGTGCCCAGTGCCAGTTCCTGTTTTTTGCATGCTTTTTGTATCGCAGAAAATCCATATCAAACGAAGTCCAAATGTGATAAAAATTTACGGAGAATTATTTTGGAATTTATGTGATTTTTGGGAGGTGGAATCAACGCAAACGGGGGCCCACAGTGCCCACAACCCACCAGGGCGCGCCCCAGGCCCCAGGCGCACCCTGGTGTCTTGTGCCCTCCTCGAACGTCGGTTGGAGCCCTTCTTCTGGCGCAAGAAAGATAATTTATGAAAAAAATCGTGTTAAAATCTCAGCACAATCGGAGTTACGGATCTCCGGGAATATAAGAAACGGTGAAGGGTCAGATCTGGGGAACGCGAAACAGAAGATAACAGAGAGGGAGATCCAATCTCGGAGGGGCTCCCACCCCTCCGCCGCCATGGAAGCCATGGACCAGAGGGGGAACTCTCCTCCCATCTAGGGGGAGGCCAAGGAAGAAGAAGAAGGAGGGGTGCTCTCTCCCCCTCTCTCCCGGTGGCGCCGGAGTGCCGTCGGGGCTAGGATCGTGACGAAGATCTACATCAACAATCTTGCTACCGTCTACACCAACTTTCTCCCTCTCTATGCAGCGGTGTAACACCCCTTCTCCCCGCTGTAATCTCTACTTAAACATGGTGCTCAATTCCATATATTATTTCCCAATGATATTTGGTTATCCTATGATGTTTGAGTAGATCCGTTTTGTCCTGTGGGTTAATCGTGATCTTGGTTGGTATGATTGTATATTTTATTTATGGTGCTGTCCTACGGTGCCCTCTGTCTCGCGCAAACGTGAGGGCCCCCCGCTGTAGGGTGTTGCAATATGTTCATGATTCACTTATGGTGGGTTGCGAGAGTGACAGAAGCTTAAACCCGAATAGGTGGGTTGTTGCGTATGGGAGTAAAGAGGACTTGATACTTAATGCTATGGTTGGGTTTCACGACCTTAATGATCTTTAGTAGTTGCGGATGCTTGCTAGAGTTCCAATCATAAGTGCATATGATCCAAGTAGAGAAAGTATGTTAGCTAATGCCTCTCCCTCATATAACATTACAAGAATGATTACCGGTACTTGTTATCGATTGCCTAGGGACAAATGACTTTCTTGTTGACAAAAGCTATCCACTTTTATTACCTTGCAATTTATTCGTAGTTTTTATTCTCGCAAAGTACTCGTGGTTTTATTCTCGTAAAATAGTTTCATACTTGTTTTAGGTAAAGCAAACGGTTAGTGTGCGTAGAGTTGTATCGGTGGTCGATAGAACTTGAGGGAATATTTGTTCTACCTTTAGCTCCTCATTGGGTTCGACACTCTTATTTATCGAAGAAGGTTACAAACGATCCCCTATACTTGTGGGTTATCAGTGAGCCATGGACATAGCACTATAGGTGGAATAGAAGATGGTTGTGGAGAAGACAAAAAGAGGGAGATAGTCTCACATCAACTAGGCGTATCAACGGGCCATGGAGATGCCCGTCAATAGATATCAATGTGAGTGAGTAGGGATTGCCATGCAACGGATGCACTAGAGCTATAAGTTTATGAAAGCTCAAAAAGAAAACTAAGTGGGTGTGCATCCAACTTGCTTGCTCACGAAGACCTAGGGCAATTTGAGTAAGCCCATCGTTGGAATATACAAGCCAAGTTCTATAATGAAAAATTCCCACTAGTATATGAAAGTGACAACATAGGAGACTCTCTATCATGAAGATCATGGTGCTACTTTGAAGCACAAGTATGGAAAAAGGATAGTAACATTGCCCCTTCTCTCTTTTTCTCTCATTTTTTTTCCTTTTTTTCTTTTTTTTTTCTTCTCTTTTTTTCTTTCTTTCTTTTCTCTTTTTTTCTCACATGGGACAATGCTCTAATAATGAAAATCATCATACTTCTATTTACTTACAACTCAAAAATTACAAATTGATACTAGAACAAAATATGACTCTATGTGAATGCCTCCAGCGGTGTACCGGGATGTGCAATGAATCAAGAGTGACATGTATGAAATAATTATGAACGGTGGCTTTGCCACAAATACGATGTCAACTACATGATCATGCAAAGCAATATGACAATGATGATGCGTGTCATAATAAACGGGACGGTGGAAAGTTGCATGGCAATATATCTCGGAATGGCTATGGCAATGCCATAATAGGTAGGTATGGTGGCTGTTTTGAGGAAGGTATATGGTGGGTTTATGGTACCGACGAAAATTGCGCGGCACTAGAGAGGCTAGCAAAGGTGGAAGGGTGAGAGTGCGTATAATCCATGAACTCAACATTAGTCATAAAGAACTCACATACTTATTGCAAAAACCTATTAGTCATCAAAACAAAGTACTAGACGCATGCTCCTAGGGGAAGGGTTGGTAGCAGTTAACCATCGCGCGATCCCGACCTCCACACAAAGGATGACAATCAAAAAATATCTCATGCTCCAACTTGATTACATAACGGTTCACCATAAGTGCATGCTATGGGACTCACAAACCTTAACACAAGTATTTATCAAATTCACAACTACTCACTAGCATGACTCTAATATCACCATCTTCATATCTCAAAACAATCATAAGGAATCAAACTTCTCATAGTATTCAATGCACTTTATATGAAAGTTTTTATTATATCCCTCTTGGATGCCTATCATATTAGGACTAAATTAATAACCAAAGCAAATTACCATGCTGTTTTAAAGACTCTAAAAAATAATATAAGTGAATCATGAAAGTTCATCAATTTCTATAAAATAAAGCCACCGCCGTGCTCTAAAAAGATATAAGTGAAGCACTAGAGCAAAATTGCCTAGCTCAAAAGATATAAGTGAAGCACAAAGAGTATTCTAATAAATAACGATTCATGCATGTGTCTCTCAAAAGGTGTTTACATCAAGGATGATTGTGGAAAACTAAAAAGCAAAGACTCAAATCATACAAGACGCTCCAAGGAAAACACATATCATGTGGTGAATAAAAATATAGCCCCAAGTAAAGTTACCGATAGACGAAGACGAAAGATGGGATGCCTTCCGGGGCATCCCCAAGCTTAGGCTCTTGGTTAACCTTGAATATTACCTTGGGGTGCCTTGGACATCCCCAAGCTTAGGCTCTTGCCACTCCTTATTCCATAGTCCATCAAATCCTTACCCAAAACTTGAAAACTTCACAACACAAAACTCAACAGAAAATCTCATAAGCTCCGTTAGTATAAGAAAATAAATCACCACTTTTGGTACTGTTGTGAACTCATTCTTTATTTATATTGGTGTAATATCTACTGTATTCCAACTTTTCCATGGTTCATACCCCCTGATATTACCCATAGATTCATCAAAATAAGCAAACAACACATAGAAAACAGAATCTGTCAAGAACAGAATAGTCTGTAGCAATCTGGAAATCTCGAATACTTATGTAACTCCTAAAATTCTGAAAAATAAGTAAGACCTAATAAATTTGTTTATTAATATTATGAAAAAAGAATCAACTCAAAAGCACTCTTCTGTGAATTATAAAAATTATTTTACTGGGCGCAAAAGTTTCTGTTTTTCAGCAAGATCAAATCAACTATCACCGTAAGCTATCCCAAAGGTCTTACTTGGCACAAACACTAATTAAAACATAAAACCACATATAACCATATTCTAGAGGAATTATTTATTGCAAAACATAACCTAAAAAGCAAAAACAAAAATAAAATTGGGTTGCCTCCCAACAAGCGCTATTGTTTAACGCCCTTAGCTAGGCATAAAAAACACGAATAGATCTAAGTATTGTTATCTTTGGTATGCAATCCATAAGTGGCTCTCATAATAGATTCATATGGCAATTTAATTTTATTTCTTGGAAAGTGATCCATGCCCTTCCTTAATGGAAATTGAAATCTAATGTTTCCTTCTTTCATATCAATAATTGCACCAATCGTTCTAAGGAAAGGTCTACCAAGAATAATAGGACATGTAGGATTGCAATCTATATCAAGAACAATGAAATCTACGGGCACATAATTCCTATTTGCAACAATAAGAACATCATTCATCCTTCCCATAGGTTTATTAATAGTGGAATCCGCAAGATGCAAATTTAAGAAACAATCATCAAATTCACGGAAACCTAATACATCACACAATGTTTTTAGAATCATGGAAACACTAGCACCCAAATCACACAAAGCATGGCATTCATAATGTTTAATCTTAATCTTAATAGTAGGTTCCTACTCATCATAAAGTTTTCTAGGGATAGAAACTTCCAATTCAAGCTTTTCTTCAAAAGATTGCATCATAGCATCAACGATATGTTTAGTAAAAGCTTTGTTTTATTTATAAGCATGAGGAGAATTCAACACGGATTGCAACAAGGAAATACAATCCATTAAAGAACAATTATCATAATTAAATTCCTTGAAATCCAAAAGGGTGGGTTCATTGCTACTTAAAGTTTTGACCTCTCCAATCCCACTTTTATCAATTTTTGCATCAAGATCTAAAAACTCCGAATCATTGGGACGCCTTCTAACTAAAGTTGACTCATCTCCAGTCCCATATTTATCAAAATTTATATTGGAAAACAAAGATTCAATAGGAGTCACATCAATCACTTTAAGATCTTCATCATTATTTTCACGGAAACTAGAAGAACACGTTTTTACAAACCAATCTTTTTTAGCACGCATCTTAGCGGTTCTTTCTTTGCACTCATCAATGGAAATTCTAATAGCCTTGAGAGACTCATTGATATCATGCTTGGGTGGGATAGATCTAAGTTTCAAAGAATCAACATCAAGAGAAATTATATCCACGTTCCTAGCCAAATCATCAATCTTAAGCAATTTTTCTTCAATCAAAGCATTGAAATTCTTTTGCGAACTTATAAATTCTTTAACACTATTCTCAAATTCAGAGGGCATCTTATTATAATTTCCATAATAATTGTTGTAGGAATTTCCATAATTATTAGAGGAATCACTAGGAAACGGCCTAGGATTAAAATTGCCTCTATACACGTTATTACCAAAATTGTTCCTACCAACAAAATTCACATCCATAGATTCATTATTATTTTCAATCAAAGTGGATAAAGGCATATCATTGGGATCCAAAGAAACACTCTTGCTAGCAAACAATTTCATAAGTTCATCCATCTTTCCACTCAAAACATTAATCTCTTCAATTGCATGCACCTTTTTACTAGTGGAAGATCTTTCGGTATGCCATTGAGAATAATTAACCATAATATTATCTAGAACTTTAGTAGCTTCTCCTAGGGTAATTTCCATAAAAGTGCCTCCCGTGGCCGAATCTAAATGATTTCTAGAAGCAAAATTCAATCTGGCATAAAATTTTTGTATAATCATCCACAAATTCAAACCATGAGTAGGGCAATTTCGTATCATCAATTTTGTTCTCTCCCAAGATTGTGAAACATGCTCATGATCAAGTTGTTTAAAATTCATAATATCGTTCCTAAGGGAGATGATCTTAGCGGGAGGAAAATACTTGGAAATAAAAGCATCTTTACACTTATTCCATGAATCAATACTATATTTAGGCAAAGATGAAAACCAAGTTTTAGCACGGTCTCGTAGTGAGAATGGAAATAGCTTCAATTTAACAATATCATTATCCACATCTTTCTTCTTTTGCATATCACACAAATCAACGATATTGTTTAGATGGGATGCGGCATCTTCACTAGGAAGGCCATAAAATTGATCTTTCATAATAAGATTCAGCAAAGCGGCATTAATTTCACAAGATTCCGCATTAGTAGCGGGAGCAATCGGAGTACTAATAAAATCATTATTATTGGTGTTGGAAAAATCACATAGATTGGTATTCTCTTGAGTCATCGTGACAAAGCAAGCAATCCAACACGCAAGCACACAAAAAGCAAACGAAGAAGACGAACGGAAGAGGGGCGAAGAAAAGGCAAAGAGAGAGGCGAAGAAAAGGCAAACTTTTCAAAAATCGTTTTAGAAGTGGGGGAGAGGAAAACGAGAGGCAAATGGTGAATAATGTAATGCGAGAGATGAGAGTTTATGATGGGTACTTGGTATGTCTTGACTTGGTGTAGATATCTCCGGCAACGGCGCCAGAAATCCTTCCTGCTACTTCTTGAGCTTGCGTTGGTTTTTCCCTTGAAGAGGAAAGGGTGATGCAGCAAAGTAGAGTAAGTATTTCCCTCAGTTTTGAGAACCAAGGTATCAATCCAGTAGGAGACAACACGCAAGTCACCGAATACCTGCACAAACAAACACCAAACTTGCACCCAACGCGATAAGGGGTTGTCAATCCCTTCACGGTTACTCGCAAAAGTGAGATCTGATAGAGATAGATAAACGGTAAAGTAAATATTTTTTTGGTATTTTTGTTTTATATATTGGAAAGTAAAAGATTGCAAAATAGTAGATCGGAAACTCGTAGATTAGAAAGTAGAACATTGTATGATGGAAAATAGACCCGGGGGCCATAGGTTTCACTAGAGGTTTCTCTCAAGATAGAAAATAATATGGTGGGTGAACAAATTACTACCGAGCAATTGATAGAAAAGCGCAAAGTTATGACGATATCTAAGGCAATGATCATGAATATAGGCATCACGTCCGTGTCAAGTAGACCGAAACGATTCTGCATCTACTACTATTACTCCACACATCGACCGACTCCTGCCTGCATCTAGAGTATTAAGTTCATGAAGAACAGAGTAACGCATTAAGAAAGATGACATGATGTAGAGGAATTAACTCAAGCAATATGATGAAAACCCCATCTTTTTATCCTCGATGGCAACAGTACAATACATGCCTTGCTGCCCCTACTGTCACTGGGGAAGGACACCGCAAGATTGAACCCAAAGCTAAACACTTCTCCCATTGCAAGAAAAACAAATCTAGTTGGCCAAACCAAATCGATAGTTCGAAGAGACTTGCAAAGATATCAAACCATGCATAAAAGAATTCAGGGAAGATTCAAATAAAATTCATAGATAAGCTGATCATAGATCCACAATTCATCGGATCTCGGCAAACACAGCGCAAAAAAGTATTACATCGAATAGATCTCCAAGAACATCGAAGAGAACACGGTATTGAGAATCAAAGAGAGAGAAGAAGCCATCTTGCTACTAGCTATGGACCCGTAGGTCTGAGGTAAACTACTCACGCTTCATCGAAAGGGCAATGGTGTTGATGTAGAAGCCCTCCGTGATCGAATCCCCCTCCGGCAGGACGCCGGAAAAGGCCCCTAGATGGGATCTCACGGGTACAGAAGGTTGCGGCAGTGGAAAAGTCTTTTCGTGGATGCCTCTGGTGGTTTGGGCATATAAGAGTATATATAGGCGAAAGAATTAGGTCAGGAGACGCACAAGGGGCCCACAAGGTGGGGGGAGCGCCCTACCCCCCTGGGCGCGCCCTCCATCCTTGTGGCCGCCTCGTGGCTTCTCTGACTTGCACTCCAAGTCCTCTGGTTTCCTTTTGGTCCAAGAAAGATCATCGCGAAAGTTTTATTCCGTTTGGACTCCGTTTGTTATTCTTTTTCTGCGAAACTCAAAAACAGGGAAAAAACAGGAACTGGCACTGGGCACTAGGTTAATAGGTTAGTCCCAAAAATAATATAAAATAGCATATTAATGTATATAAAACATACAAAACAGATAATATAATAGCATGGAACAATCAAAAATTATAGATACGTTGGAGACGTATCACGGAGCACCTCCACCATCCGGATCCACTCCGTCAGATCGGGGCCCGCCGCCCCACTGAGCCGCCCGAGCCCCGCTGCAACCGCCTAATCGCCGGACCGCCGTAGGACGCCATCGCGCCAGCTGCAGCAGGACCACTGCCTCCACGCCGGGGCCCAAGGCCGCTCGCCGACGCCAGCCGTCGCCCGGCGCCACGAGATCCCCTTCTTGCGGCGCCCACCAACGTGAGAGGAGGCCCCGTCGCCGCCCGCTCCTCGCGAGCTTTGCCCGCGGAAGGCACCTGCGACGGCGAGGGGGAGGAGGGGGTGGAGGGGCCGAGTGCCTTTGTGGCCTGGGGTCGCCGCCCGTGTCGCCCCTGGGGACGGAGGGACGCGGGGGCAGAAAAATGGAGTGTTACTTCTTGATGTTGTTATGGAGGATCTGGTATATCAGGAATTGTCTAGCTATGTGCAACCCATCTTGGTGTCGAACCAAGCTCCTGAGATGGATCACCTTAAAGGTAAACATGTTGTTGTTAAATTTCCCGTCTAGGTAAGTCGAATGCATCCATGACACAATCTGCTACCCCACATCGCTGGTTAGCTTCTGATGATGGATGGGTGAAGCCCAATGTTGATGGGTCCTTCGTGGAATCTAAAGGTACTGCGGGCAGAGGGATGATATTGTGTGATCAGTTAGGAATAATTGTTTTCTCAACATGTCGTCATTTACTTAATTGCCATGACGCCCTCGAAGCTGAACTATTAGCGATTAAAGATTTTTTTTTTTTTGCTTGCAACTCAACGGAGCCAACTGCCTGTTGTCGTCGAATCAAATTGCTTGCAAGCTGTTAACTTACTAAAGAAAGGGGACATGGATAGATCGAGATTTTGCTTTATTGTTGGTGAGATCAAGTCATTCATCTATCAATGAAATTCTTGTATTACTCAGATTAGTCTACTCAGAATTTTGTAAGTTATTTTATGACGAATTTGGGTACAAGTACCGGTCGCACCGCAGTGTGGCTGGGATGGCCATGGCCCTCACGAGGCCGTCAAACTTTGTAATGCCGATTGTTGCATTGCTACGTGAGTAATACATGTACAGTTCCTACAAAAAAAAGGCACCATTTTTATCTCTCTGATTTGCAGATTAATGTATGCATGCTCTGTGTTTAAAACTGGGCCAAAAAAAAGGGGCTTAAAAACTGGGCCAGAAACTTATCAGATCTCAAGAAGATTATTGAGAACACAAACTTCATGATTCTGTGTTTTGACTATATTAAAGAAGCTAGAGACCTCACCACTGTTGAAGCTAATGGTAAAAGGACTCTGAAAGCTCATTTAGAGAATATCCTTAAACACCAGAGACTCTATTGGAAACAAAGGGCAACCATCAGGAAAATTAAAGTAGGGGAGGCCAATACAAAGTATTTCCAAGCTAAGGCTACCATCAAGCATAGGAATAATTGTATTGCTATGCTTAGGGATGAGGATGATATGGAACATCATACACACCATGCAAAGGCTGCCATCTTATATAGAGCTTTTAAAGAGAGACTGGGTACAACTATCAACACTCAGAATCCACTACTCCTTCAACAACTCATTTCTACAGATGATAACTTGGCACAACTTAAGGTTCCTTTTACCAAAGCAGAGATTGATCATGTGGTCCTTAATATGCCAGCAGATAAATCACCTGGGCCTGATGGTTTTCATGCCACTTTCTTGAAAGCATGCTGGCCTATTATTGCACCTGATTTTTACAGGCTTATTGATGATTTCTATAATGGCAAAGTTAATCTCTAGAGCATCAACTACTCATTCATCACCTTGATTCCTAAAACAGAGGTAGCATCTACTCCAGCAGAATTCAGACCCATATCCCTTCTCAACTGTACTCTCAAAATCATTACCAAACTGCTTGCAAATAGACTTCAGAAGGTGATGACGAGGACATGTATTGAGGGTAGGGTAACAGGCCTGACCTAAAGACCCTACCCTAGGACACCACACACCTTATACTAGGCCCCAGAGCCAGATCAGCAGTCAGATTTTCTGCAGAGTGACATTCACTCGGAAGGCAACAGACCACTCGGAGCATAGCACTCCACTCAACAAACTCATTCCACTCAGACAAGCAGCATACTATCCACTCGGACAAGCAACGTACCATCCACTCAGATGACAGTTCACCACTCGACTGTACGACTCACTCGGGTATACGAAGACCAGCAGGCAGCAAAGCAGTCAAAGCATCATTCTCATAGTGAAGGCTTGGTAGTGAGCTGGCATTATGGCATTCATGCCCCACTTTGTAACATAGGAGGTGGGGGGGGGTGGCGCACCCTATATAAGCCACCCCCCACCACTAGACTTGGGGGCTCTCATTCTTCTCCTCCTAGCTCTCTCTCTCGCCATTAGTCTCCGGACTTGTCCAGGCATGAAGATCCGCTCTTCTCTCTCCCACACATACATTGTAATCTCCGGATACATACTCAGATAAAGCAAAGCCTCTCCGGAGCACGAGACGTAGGGTTGTTATCTCCACCGTGAGAGGCCCGAACTCGATAAAACCACCGTGTCACCCATTTGCATCTCGATAGATCATGCTCCTTTACCCTACCCCCTTCGTACTGTCGGATTCGTTCCCACGACAGTTGGCGCCCACCGTGGGGCATGGCGTCTATCGAGCCATGATGCAGATGGTTTTTTTTCAATCACCGGCGGATTGACTTCGTCGACCGACGGATTGACTTCGTCGACCGACGGATCGACTACCCAACAGTAACCTCTATAGCGGAGCTGCGGTTCCGACGCGACGCGGACGCCAGAGGCCGGCCGCGTCCCCACGCAAGGCAGTTTCTTCCTTCGGCATCGGGTGCTCTTCGGCAGCTTCCGTAATGGCGAACGAACCCGATGCGACGCCAGGTACTGGCCACGCCCCCGCGGCAACTCCCCCGTCCGGCGTCGGCTGCACGGCGGCTCCATGCTCTGGCATCGGCTGCACGTCGATGGTCTTCGCGGCGGACGGAGGCACACCGCAGCGACGATTACCGCCGCCTGCAACCAATGCACGGCGCTCCGAGCGATCAGGTCCCTGCATTATACCTTACGTTTCCAGTTTAGCATGCATACAATAACTAGCTATACCTCACGTCATGCATAGAGTTAACTGTCTTTATTTTTGCATGCATGGAGCAACTAGCTATACCCCACATCATGCGTGGAGTAAACGCGTTCAGTTTCGCATGCATGGAGTAGTAACTCCCTGGCACCGCACGGGCGCGCGGCGGCCCTCCGTTCCGATGTCGACTCCCCAACGCGGCGCACCGACGACTGAACGATGGCCCCAGTAGGAGAGCAACTCCCTCCGGCGTCGACTGCACAGGCACACGATGGCGCCTCCTTCCGACTTCAGCTGCTCGGCAGCAGTTCCCGCGGCGGAGACGGTGTCGCCGCAGACCCGACGCGGCATGAGGGCCGGAGGTCGGTCACGCCCCCGCACGCGCCAGTTTCTTCCTCCCGCACACTACTCGGCCGCCATAGCCGCGGAAGCAACCTCGACCTTCCCGGTGGTTCCGACCGGCGGTCCGACTCCTCGAACAATGAATGCACCACAAAACGACCACCGGTGAGCGGTCCGTCCCGTCGTCTCCGGCCTCGTCTACGACGCCGTCGGCGAGCTCGTACAAACGCCCTTCGGCGTGGTCCGCCGCGTCGTCTCCGGCCTCGTCTACGACGCTGTCGGCGAGCTCGTACAAACGCCCTCCGGCGCGGTCTGCCGCGACATCTTCGGCGCGGTCCGCCGCGTCGTCTCTGGCCTCGTCTACGACGCCGACGGCGAGTTCGTACAAATGCCCTCTGGCGCGGTCCGCCGCGTCGTCTCCGGCCTCCTCTACGACGGCCCCACGCACGGCCACCTCCTCTCACCGGCGTCAATCGCTCGGCGGCTGGGCTTGCATTTGTCACGCCTGCATGCGGGCTCCTCTAATAGCATATCCCACTTGAATGCACGCTACGGAAGGAGAAGAAAGGAAAGTACTTTGATTGACAAATCGATGACAATTAGTGCGCGGTAAAGAGAAGGAAACTGCCATTACATCAATTTGGCAAGAGTTATAGCATGCAGATTTTGGACCTGGGGCAAATCCATAAATGCATTGGGCGTGGACGACTCCATTAATGCGTTGGATCGCGGGCAACTGCTAAAATGCGTAATTACCAGGGATTTATTGCTCCATGTCTGTCCGGGCTCTGCACCAAGTCGACCTCATCGTCAGCCCGCCGGCGCCCAGCTCCAGCATCGTCGCGCCTGGCTGCCTCCGCTGCATAGTGTCCTTGGCCGCTAGCAGCCGCCCACCTCCAGCGGAGGGAGCAGCGCTCGTGGGCACGTCCACGCCGAACCTCACCAACGCCTGGGAGCCCAGCACTCCGCGTTGGTTTGTCCAACCAGCTCCACACCGACCAGGTCGCAGCCCAGCTGTGGTTCACTCGGACGGGCAGGAGCACTCGGACGAAGCATCCACTCGAATGGCGCTCATTCGGCCATGAAGCCTCTGGGTTCACTCGGCCGGCTCACCTTTTTACTCAGCCGGTTAACATGCATCCGGAATGTAACACCCCTATGTAATAGCCACTGTGATTAGCTGCTAATAATGCCAAGTCATATCATTAGCATTGCTTGATCATAGTGGTTAAACACCTCAATTCAAAATTCTCTTTGAAACTCAATTCAAATACAAAGTGAAATATGATGTTGCTCAAAGCTTGTGGGAAAAATGTTCACATTATTACAAATATTCCAAAACAATTATATGTTAAGGAACACAACATCACTCTTGAGCAAAGATGAGCATTACCAATTAAAACAACACCATTTCAGCATTTTTAAATGCTATTCTATTTATGAAGAATCCCAACAGATTCAAATAATTCTCAAACTTGATGTGATAGTGTAGAAAGGTGCTCCGAGATTATTGCACCATGTTCCATAATTTTCCTGAGTGATTTGGAGGCCCCACAATTCCTTTTCCATCTCTGCTAAATTAAATAAAAAGAAAAACAGAAGAAAAGGGAAAAGAGGCGAGCACTTACCTGTGACTGGGCCGAAGCAACAGTGCCGTGGCCCAGCCCAGCTCACCTGCCCCCCTCGCTGTCGACCTCCCCATGGCTGGGCGCGCACGCACCGGTGGGCGTCCGACACGCCGACGGCCACCGACGGACGGAGAGGATAAGGATGGCGCCCATCCACTCCCCCTGGTCACCGCATCAATTTCTCCCTCTCTCTCCCACGCGCGCGCGCTCTCTCTCTCTCCCTCTGCTCACCAGTGCCGAGCGCCATCGCCACCGTTCGTCCTGCGCCACCGCGGCGACCGCCGTCCCCGCCTCACTACGACGTGCCTTGGAGCTTTGCCTCGCTCGGCTACGTCGAGCCGCGCCATCCGTTCGAGCTGGGGGCCACGGCACTGCAGGGATCGAGCCACCCCCTTCGTCTCGGACTCCGGCGATCCCCGACGACCACGGCCTTCCCCTGCGCTCCCGTTCACTCGAGGGCCTCCGTGTGCCGCTCCGTAAGTTCCTCCTTCCCTCCTCCCTTCTCCATTTGCCTGCAAGTGCTCACCAGCGAGCTGACCGCGTTAGCCGGAGCTCACCTCCGCCGTGCTAGACGCCGACGAGGTTCCGGTGGACGGTTGGCCTGGCGCGCGTGTCCATCGTGCTTACCAGCGTGCGTAGATGCCCCCTGAACCTTCCGTTTGGTCTAAACGTGTCTAAATCACCACTTCGCCGAGCACCCGAAATGCCACCGCCGCGGGCCTCGACGCCGGCAACTTTTCCGGCCGCTCCGCGGTCGGCTACCACCACCTTTGGATGCGCGCGAGTCCCCTGAGGCTGTAGATGCAAACCGCGTCCAAAATGGCCCATCGCACGCGAATTCCGAGCTCGCCGGAGCTCTATGCCGCGTCCGGCGCTCGCCGGAGTAGATTTCGGCGCCGGCGATGACCTGGCGAGATGCAGGTCCCGTCCCCAGTCGCTGTCATGCGGGCCCGTGTCGCGGTTGACCGCGTTAACCACGGTCAACGCCGCTGACGTGGCCACCTCTGACACTGACTAGTGGGACCTCTTCTGTAATTAGTCTAATTAACTGACTTTAGATAAAACTAATTCAGATTAACCTAAATAGTCACTGACAGGCCGGGCCCACAAACTAATTAACCTATTAGTTTGAATTAAACTCTGGTAATTAACTACTGCCTATGACATGTGGGTCCCAGTGGTCAGTTTGACCTGGACTGGCCAGTGTTGACTGGTGACGTCACCCTGGCGTAATGCTGACGTCATAAATCATTTTTGATAATAAAAATAATTCCAGGAAATCCTTTAATCTTTAAAAATTCATATCTTTTAAACCGTAGCTCGGATCGAAAAACTTAAAACATGAAAGTTGCTCAGAACGACGAGACGAATTTGAATACGCAGTCCGTTCGTCCACCACACGTCCCTAACTATCCGAACATGGAACCGTTCCCCTCCGGTTATTTGTCCGACAAATGTCCGGAACCGGGAAAACATTCCCGGATGGATTCCTCCTTCCTCGGTGACATGCAACCATACGTTAGGACACACCCGGCACTGCATATTATCATGTCGTACTTTGTATAGCACTTGTTTGCTCTGTATTTACTGTTCTTCCCTCTCTTCTCTCTCGATAGAGCCCGGCGCCAACGCAGCTCCGGTGATTTGGCTACATTACTGTCGACCTTGCCTTTGCCGCCGAGCAACCAGGCAAGCCCCCCCTTTGATCATCCCGATATCGCCTATTCTATTTTCTCATGCTTGCATTAGAATTTGCTACTGATACTGTTATCCTATATCTGCTGCATAGCCTGATTATTGTAACCTGCTGTTGATACCTTACTGTTCATCCTAAACTGCTTAGTATAGTTTGGGTAGAACCCCACTAGTGACCCCCACTTTATCCCGACTGCCCCGCTGGAGTTTCAGAAGACCCGACCAACGGGATCGAAGATCAGACCCCTGGCACCGCACCTCACTTCCCCTTCGTTGCTCGACACTACTGGGTTACTATCGAGTGCCGAGGGTGATACCTCGTCAGCACTTCTGATGATAACCTTGTAGGTTAGTTGATCGGTCGTGGTAAGCGAGGGTGATTCCTCCTACACCACCCCCGATAACGACGAAGTCGAGCAACACCTCACGTGTGGACCTCGAGGGTGATGCCTCTTACGTCCATCTTGATGTTACATCAGGTGGGAGTCCAACGAGGGTGATGCCTCGGATTCCCCTTGATACGGTGACCACACGGATGCCTTACATTATTGTTGATACTGATACTTGAGAAGGCGGGTCGACCCTGAGGGGTACCCGCGGATGATGGATAGTTACCCGTGAGTTATTCCACGAGGCGCGGCCGGGCATTCTTAGCCCTTGCAGCAAGTCCTCGAGACGGGGCGACGGGGTCACATCTTTCGTGAGTCTCTGCTCGTTTCCGCAAGCCCCTAGTCCTAACGATTTGGATATTAATCTGAGCCGGCCTCTGGTCGGATAGCACTAACCATCACGTGGGCATAGTATGGGCGTTATGCATCGTAACATCAGCCGAAAGCTCTGTCAGACGTCTAGTTCAGCATGGCGGCACGGTCGGATCGCGCCGAGGCGCTGGTATCCACCCTGCGCGCAACGAGCCGGAGTGCACAGGGCGATGGCCCAAGACCCCTGAGCACTTAGGAGGTAGACCGACGGGGACCTCTCTGCTGAGCTGTAGGTAGGGTTGCGATGTGTCGTTTGGCCGAGGCCGGGCATGACCCAGGAAAGTGTGTCCGGCCGGAGTTAAGCGAGCGTGGTGGGTAAGTTGGTGCACCCCTGCAGGGAAGAACACATCTATCGATAGCCGGTCCTATGGTAAAGGACACTCGGAGTTGTATCCCGATCGGTACAGCTAGAATTGAGATGATACCTGGATATGTGGCTCCGGGATCGCTTTCTCGCAGGGAGTCGAGGAAGGATCTCTGGGCGAGACTGTTACCTGATTCTACTACTACTTACATTATGCTACCCTGTACTCTTCTAAATGCTGCAAGACGCTCGAAGATGCTGGAAGATTCTTGAAGATGCTAGTCTTCGATAGGACTAGGCTTTCCTCTCTATTCTGGCATTTCTGCAGCCCAGTCCACATATACAGCCTCCCTTTGATAATGATGCATATGTAGTGTAGATCCTTGCTTGCTGACTACTTCAGAGTACTCACGGTTGCTTTGCTTTCTTTTTCTCCCCCTATTAGTTTGTCGAGACCAGTTGACGGAGCCCCTGAGACAGCTGCACCGTCGACTACTACTACTACCCCGAGGATGGCTTCTACTATGAGATGGCTGTCGACCAGGAGTAGTTTCGGAGGGTCCTAGGCAGGAGGCCTACGCCTTTCGATCGTAGTACTTTCTTTTGTCCCGCCTTCTTAAGGCCTTTCTGTCTTTCTTTTATATCTATACTCAGATATCTGATGCTTCCGCTGACACTTGTATGCCATCGAGCTATGTATTCGAGCCCTCGAGGCCCTAGCTTGTAATATAAAGCTTGTATGATTTTATTTATGTTTTAGAGTTGTGTTGTGATATCTTCAAGTGAGTCCTTAGGCTTGATCATGTGCATTTGCGTGTATGATTAGTGCACGATTAAGCCAGGGGCGTCACAGGTTGGTATCAGAGCCGACTGCCTCTAGGGATCCCCCTTTCCAACTCCTTGGCCGAAGTTGAGTCTAGTGGTCCAAAACTGTTTTACTAACTTGGTTGTGTGGCTTACGGGCCCACATCGCCAACTGGGTGGTATTAGGATCTTTTACTCCTCGACCTTTACTCTGGGACTCTACTCTCTCTTCCTTTCGGGTTAAAATTTTACTAACTCCAACATTCGGTTCTCGTGATCACATCCACCCGGAGTTCTGAAATTATCCCCCCTTGCTTCAAGATTGAGGGCCAGGTTCTGCTTACAGGATCCTTTTATCGAGGGCACCCTGTGTTATCACTTGCAGATTCCTTGCTCCTACAGTTTTCTCCGACGTTGATGTAGCCTTTGCTATGTCTTGTTGTGTACTTCCTTACCGCGTGCCTGCGCGCCGCCTAGTTGTCTAGCCTTCCTTTTTCAGCTATCGTAATGCCGAATTGTAACCGAGGCTATGTGTGGATTTGAATGTCTGGTGCGAATATGATGAAGTATCTATTGCACTTCCTTCTGTTGTGCACCTTACTTCATGAATCATTCCATACACCTGCAGTTTTCTTGCTAAACTGCCCCTGTTGTTTTGGCAGGATGGCTGACGATCCTCCATCTCCATCTTATATTGCTGAAATGAGGCAGCAGTTTGAACTCAACCGTTAGTTTATGACCGGAGTATTGGCTCAGTTCCCAACTCAAAATGCTCAGCAACAGACTGCTCCAATAACTTTGCCAGAATTCGTGCGCCTCAACCCGTCTGTTTTCCGCAGCTCCACCAATCCTATGGATGCTGATGATTGGCTTCGTGACATCATGTTTGAGATGGAGTCAGCTAACGTTGCCCCTGCTAGTTATGTCACCTTTGCGACATTTCACTTGAAGGGTCCAGCTGCTCAATGGTGGGAAAGCCACAAGAGTATAATGCCTGCTGAATCTGTACCCACTTGGCAAGAATTCCAGTCAGCTTTTCATGCACGGTACATTCCTCAAGGACTGATCGACCAGAAGAAACAGGAGTTCCGTAAACTCACACAGGGCACAATGACTGTGGATGAATATCAGAGGAAATTTCTCGAATTATCCCGCTATGCTAAAGATGATGTCGACACTGACGCACGTAAGCAGGAGAAATTCCGGGAAGGACTACGTTCCGATATACAGCTCGCACTTCCTGTCCATGATTGTGAGGACTTTGCGACACTTGTCAGTCAAGCCTACCGAGTTGAAACTGGTCTGGCTAAATATCAGGAGTCGCTCAAACGCACTCGTGATGTAGGCTCATCCTCGGGTCAGCCTGTTCAGAAACGTCGGGTTTGGATTCCGCACAATGTTCATCACCGACCGGCTCCAACACCAAGACCATCTTATGTTGCACCTCGTCTGCCTTCACCGCCAAGGCAGCTAACAGTTCAGGATGGACCGCCTAGTGCTATGGCATCTCCTCAGGTTGCACCACGTCCTCCTGTTGGTCGAAAGAAGAGCTGTCGCAACCGTCGTCTCAGAAGCTCTAATGCCAGGCCGTCCGCTATAGTTCGAGGTCAAGTCACCCATGTCAAGATTGAAGAAGCTCGCGAGTCACCAAAAATTGTGATGGGAACCCTTCGCGTTAATTCAGTGCCAGCTTCTGTTCTTTTCGATTCAGGAGCATCGCATGCTTTCGTGTCCCAACAATTTGCTCAGTTGCATGGGTTAGGTACGGAAAATTTGTCCACTCCTTTAGCGATTCAATCCCCGGGGTCTAAGTGGCAAACCTCAATAGTAAGCCCCCACAACCACATTGAGATTGGAGGTCTACTTTTTCCGGCTTCCCTTATTGTGCTCGGACCTTCCAACATTGACATCATTCTTGGTATGGATTGGTTGACAGCGAATAAAGCTTTGATTGACTGTGCCACTAAGACAGTCCAGCTCACTCACCCTTCTGGACAAACAATCAGATACTCAGCTCGAACATCTCAGGATGCCGAGAATCAGATATATGTTCTGAATGCATTGAACGCTTCACCTCTTGAAGGCATCGAGAACATTCCAGTTGTTCGTGATTTTCAAGATGTCTTTCCAGAAGAACTTCCAGGAATTCCCCCTGCCAGAGCTGTCGAGTTTGTCATCGACTTGAAACCAGGCACTACCCCTATTGCGAAGCGTCCTTATAAGATGCCTCCACACCACCTTCTTGAACTCAAGGAAGAGATCGACAAGTCACTTAAGAAAGGCTTCATCCGCCCCAGTTCCTCTGCTTGGGGAGCACCTTCACTCTTTGTAAAGAAGAAGGATGGTACAAATCGATTGGTTCAGGATTACCGACCTATCAACCAAGCAACGATTCAGAACAAGTATCCGCTTCACAGAATCAACGATCTGTATGATCAACTTGCTGGTTCCTCAGTATTCTCTAAGCTTGATTTGAGATTGGGATACCACCAGATCTGAGTTCGTGAAGAGGATATTCCGAAGACAGCATTCGTTACTCGCTATGGTTCTTATGAGTACACTGTCATGTCCTTCGGTCTGACTAATGCTCTAGCAACCTTCTCCCGGTTAATGAACTACATCTTCATGGATTATCTCGACAAATTCGTCATGGTATATCTGGACGATATTCTGGTTTATTCGAAGAATGAAGAAGAACATGCCGAACATCTTCGGCTTGTACTGGAAAAGTTACGTGAACACCAACTGTATGCCAAGTTTTCCAAATGCAAGTTCTGGTTATCTGAAGTGACATACCTCGGCCATGTGATTTCGAAAGAAGGCATTGCCGTTAACCCAGAACGAGTTCAGGCTATTCTTGAATGGACTCCACCGAAGAATGTCAAGCAAGTCAGAAGTTTTCTCGGCCTTGCAAGCTATTGCCGTCGCTTTGTCGAGAATTTCTCAAAGATTGCTAAGCCTCTGACTGATCTGCTTCACAAAGGCGTTAAGTTTGAATGGACAGAAAAATGTCAGGAAAGTTTTCAAACACTCAAAGACAAGCTGACATCCACCCCAGTACTTGCTCCTCCAGATTCTCCCAAGGATTTTGTGATATATTGCGACGCATCCCGTGAAGGATTAGGCTGTGTCCTAATGCAAGAGCGTAAAGTGATTGCCTATGGCTCTCGTCAGTTGCGCCCGCATGAAGAGAATTATCCGGTACATGATCTAGAACTAGCTGCCGTCATCTATGCACTGCAGTTGTGGCGACATTACCTCCTCGGTAATCGTTGCGAGATCTACACAGATCATAAAAGTCTGAAGTACTTGTTCACTCAACCATCTCTGAACCTCCGTCAGCAAAGATGGATGGAGACCATTGCTGACTTTGATTTGGGTATTTCTTATACCCCTGGCAAGGCTAATGTAATGGCTGATGCATTGAGCCGTAAATCCTATTGCTGTGAACTTGAAGTTCAGCTAGAGCAACCCCTCCTGTATGAAGAACTTCGAAAGCTAAATATCGAGATAGTTCCTCAAGGATACCTATCAAACTTGGTTGTTGAACCAGACCTTGAGAAGGCTGTTAAGAATGCACAAGCTAAAGATGCTGAAGTTGCTCTGATGAAGAAGGATCTTCACCTGGAAAAGTACAGGGATTTCTCGCTGTCTGAAGATGGAACCTTGTATTTCAGAGACCGTATTGTAGTACCTCGCTTTGAGCTTATGACTGACAAAGTCATGAAGGAGGCACATGATACACCGCTGTCTATTCATCCGGGTAGCACCAAGATGTATCGTGATCTCCGTCAAAGGTACTGGTGGTCTAGAATGAAGCAGGACATTGCTCGATATGTTGCTGAATGTGATGTTTGCCGTCGCGTTAAAGCAGAACATCAGAAGCCTGCTGGAATTCTGCAACCGCTCCCTATTCCCTTGTGGAAGTGGGATAAAGTGCAGATGGATTTCATTACTAGTCTTCCCAAGTCTCAGAAAGGTCACGATGCTATTCTTGTCGTCGTCGACCAACTTTCTAAAGTTGCACATTTTCTGCCAGTCAAGGAGACGATCACTGCTAGTCAGTTAGCAGAATTATACATCTCCAGAATTGTTTCACTCCACGGTATTCCGAAAGAGATCAGTTCGGACCGTGGCGGCCTTTTCACTTCCAAGTTCTGGGAAAGTTTCCAACAAGCTATGGGAACTCATATCACGTGGAGTTCAGCATATCATCCCCAGTCCCAAGGCCAAGTCGAACGAGTAAATCAAGTACTTGAAGACATGCTGCGAGCTTGTGTTATTTCTTTCGGTAAGAAGTGGGAAGAATCTCTCCCGTATGTCGAGTTCTCTTATAACAACAGCTATCAAGCCAGCTTGAAAATGGCCCCCTTCGAAGTTCTATATGGACGTAAGTGTCGAACCCCTCTGAATTGGTCAAAAACTGGGGAACGACCGCACGTGGGTCCGGATATTATCCAACACGCTGAAGAGCAAGTCCGCATAGTCCGAGAAAATCTCAAGGCGGCTCAGGACCGCCAGAAGAGCAATTATGATCGCAAGCGATGGGGTTTGACTTATCAACCTGGCGATCAAGCTTATCTGCGTGTCACTCCCCTGAAGGGCACTCATCGTTTAGGAATCAAGGGCAAGTTAGCTCCCCGCTATATTGGTCCTTTTCGCATAGTTGCAAGACGTGGACAGGTGGCATATAAATTGGAGTTGCCACCACAATTCTCTCATATCCACGACGTCTTCCATGTGTCGCAACTTCGTAAATGCTTCAAGGAGTCTCCGCACAGAGCAGTGGATCACGAGATGCTCGAATTGCAAGATGATCTATCTTATAAGGAGCATCCGATCCGCATTCTCGATGAAGCTGAACGTCGAACCCGTCAGAAGGTCACCAAGTTCCTGAAAGTGCGGTGGTCGAATCACACTGAAGATGAAGCCACTTGGGAACGCGAGGATCATCTTCGCAAGGAATACCCCGACCTCTTTCCTTCTACCTCTTGAATTCTCAGGACGAGAATTTCTTTTAGAGGAGGAGAACTTGTAACACCCCTATGTAATAGCCACTGTGATTAGCTGCTAATAATGCCAAGTCATATCATTAGCATTGCTTGATCATAGTGGTTAAACACCTCAATTCAAAATTCTCTATGAAACTCAATTCAAATACAAAGTGAAATATGAAGTTGCTCAAAGCTTGTGGGAAAAATGTTCACATTATTGCAAATATTCCAAAACAATTATATGTTAAGGAACACAACATCACTCTTGAGCAAAGATGAGCATTACCAATTAAAACAGCACCATTTCAGCATTTTTAAATGCTATTCTATTTATGAAGAATCCCAACAGATTCAAATAATTCTCAAACTTGATGTGACAGTGTAGAAAGGTGCTCCGAGATTATTGGACCATGTTCCATAATTTTCTTGAGTGATTTGGAGGCCCCACAATTCCTTTTCCATCTCTGCTAAATTAAATAAAAAGAAAAACAGAAGAAAAGGGAAAAGAGGCGAGCGCTTACCTGTGACTGGGCCGAAGCAACATTGCCCGTGGCCCAGCCCAGCTCACCTGCCCCCATCGCTGTCGACCTCCCCATGGCTGGGCGCGCACGCACCGGTGGGCGTCCGACACGCCGACGGCCACCGACGGACGGAGAGGATAAGGATGGCGCCCATCCACTCCCCCTGGTCACCGCATCAATTTCTCCCTCTCTCTCCTGCGCCACCGCGGCGACCGCCGTCCCCGCCTCACTACGACGTGCCTTGGAGCTTTGCCTCGCTCGGCTACGTCGAGCCGCGCCATCCGTTCGAGCTGGGGGCCACGGCACTGCAGGGATCGAGCCACCCCCTTCGTCTCGGACTCCGGCGATCCCCGACGACCACGGCCTTCCCCTGCGCTCCCGTTCACTCGAGGGCCTCCGTGTGCCGCTCCGTAAGTTCCTCCTTCCCTCCTCCCTTCTCCATTCGCCTGCGCGTGCTCACTAGCGAGCTGACCGCGTTAGCCGGAGCTCACCTCCGCCGTGCTAGACGCCGGCGAGGTTCCGGTGGACGGTTGGCCTGGCGCGCGTGTCCATCGTGCTTACCAGCGTGCGTAGATGCCCCATGAACCTTCCGTTTGGTCTAAACGTGTCTAAATCACCACTTCGCCGACCACCCGAAATGCCACCGCCGCGGGCCTCGACGCCGGCAACTTTTCCGGCCGCTCCGCGGTCGGCTACCACCACCTTTGGATGCGCGCGAGTCCCCTGAGGCCGTAGATGCAAACCGCGTCCAAAATGGCCCATCACACGCGAATTCCGAGCTCGCCGGAGCTCTATGCCGCGTCCGGCGCTCGCCGGAGTAGATTCCGGCGCCGGCGATGACCTGGCGAGATGCGGGTCCCGCCCCCAGTCGCTGTCATGCGGCCCTGTGTCACGGTTGACCGCATTGACCACGGTCAACGCCGCTGACGTGGCCACCTCTGACACTGACTAGTGGGACCTCTTCTGTAATTAGTCTAATTAACTGACTTTAGATAAAACTAATTCAGATTAACCTAAATAGTCACTGACAGGCCGGGCCCACAAACTAATTAACCTGTTAGTTTGAATTAAACTCTGGTAATTAACTACTGCCTATGACATGTGGGTCCCAGTGGTCAGTTTGACCTGGACCGGCCAGTGTTGACTGGTGACATCACCCTGGCGTAATGCTGACGTCATAAATCATTTCTGATAATAAAAATAATTCCAGGAAATCCTTTAATCTTTAAAAATTCATATCTTTTAAACCGTAGCTCGGATCGAAAAACTTAAAACATGAAAGTTGCTCAGAACGACGAGACGAATTCGAATACGCAGTCCGTTCGTCCACCACACGTCCCTAACTATCCAAACATGGAACCGTTCCCCTTCGGTCATCTGTCCGACAAATGTCCGGAACCGGGAAAACATTCCCGGATGGATTCCTCCTTCCTCGGTGACATGCAACCATACGTTAGGACACACCCGGCACTGCGTATTATCATGTCGTACTTTGTATAGCACTTGTTTGCTCTGTATTTACTGTTCTTCCCTCTCTTCTCTCTCGATAGAGCCCGGCGCCGACGCAGCTCCGGTGATTTGGCTACATTACTGTCGACCTTGCCTTTGCCGCTGAGCAACAAGGCAAGCCCCCCCTTTGATCATCCCGATATCGCCTATTCTATTTTCTCATGCTTGCATTAGAATTTGCTACTGATACTGTTATCCTATATCTGCTGCATAGCCTGATTATTGTAACCTGCTGTTGATACCTTACTGTTCATCCTAAACTGCTTAGTATAGTTTGGGTAGAACCCCACTAGTGACCCCCACTTTATCCCGACTGCCCCGCTGGAGTTTCAGAAGACCCGACCAACGGGATCGAAGATCAGACCCCTGGCACCGCACCTCACTTCCCCTTCGTTGCTCGACACTACTGGGTTACTATCGAGTGCCGAGGGTGATACCTCGTCAGCACTTCTGATGATAACCTTGTAGGTTAGTTGATCGGTCGTGGTAAGCGAGGGTGATTCCTCCTACACCACCCCCGATAACGACGAAGTCGAGCAACACCTCACGTGTGGACCTCGAGGGTGATGCCTCTTACGTCCATCTTGATGTTACATCAGGTGGGAGTCCAACGAGGGTGATGCCTCGGATTCCCCTTGATACGGTGACCACACGGATGCCTTACATTATTGTTGATACTGATACTTGAGAAGGCGGGTCGACCCTGAGGGGTACCCGCGGATGATGGATAGTTACCCGTGAGTTATTCCACGAGGCGCGGCCGGGCATTCTTAGCCCTTGCAGCAAGTCCTCGAGACGGGGCGACGGGGTCACATCTTTCGTGAGTCTCTGCTCGTTTCCGCAAGCCCCTAGTCCTAACGATTTGGATATTAATCTGAGCCGGCCTCTGGTCGGATAGCACTAACCATCACGTGGGCATAGTATGGGCGTTCTGCATCGTAACATCAGCCGAAAGCTCTGTCAGACGTCCAGTTCAGCATGGCGGCACGGTCGGATCGCGTCGAGGCGCTGGTATCCACCCTGCGCGCAACGAGCCGGAGTGCACAGGGCGATGGCCCAAGACCCCTGAGCACTTAGGAGGTAGACCGACGGGGACCTCTCTGCTGAGCTGTAGGTAGGGTTGCGATGTGTCGTTTGGCCGAGGCTGGGCATGACCCAGGAAAGTGTGTCCGGCCGGAGTTAAGCGAGCGTGGTGGGTAAGTTGGTGCACCCCTGCAGGGAAGAACACATCTATCGATAGCCGGTCCTACGGTAAAGGACACTCGGAGTTGTATCCCGATCGGTACAGCTAGAATTGAGATGATACCTGGATATGTGGCTCCGAGATCGCTTTCTCGCAGGGAGTCGAGGAAGGATCTCTGGGTGAGACTGTTACCTGATTCTACTACTACTTACATTATGCTACCCTGTACTCTTCTAAATGCTGCAAGACGCTCGAAGATGCTTGAAGATTCTTGAAGATGCTAGTCTTCGATAGGACTAGGCTTTCCTCTCTATTCTGGCATTTCTGCAGCCCAGTCCACATATACAGCCTCCCTTTGATAATGGTGCATATGTAGTGTAGATCCTTGCTTGCTGAGTACTTCAGAGTACTCACGATTGCTTTGCTTTCTCTTTCTCCCCCTATCAGTTTGTCGAGACCAGTTGACGGAGCCCCTGAGACAGCTGCACCGTCGACTACTACTACTACCCCGAGGATGGCTTCTACTACGAGATGGCTGTCGACCAGGAGTAGTTTCGGAGGGTCCTAGGCAGGAGGCCTACGCCTTTCGATCGTAGTACTTTCTTTTGTCCCGCCTTCTTAAGGCCTTTCTGTCTTTCTTTTATATCTGTACTCAGATATCTGATGCTTCCGCTGACGCTTGTATGCCATCGAGCTATGTATTCGAGCCCTCGAGGCCCTGGCTTGTAATATAAAGCTTGTATGATTTTATTTATGTTTTAGAGTTGTGTTGTGATATCTTCAAGTGAGTCCTTAGGCTTGATCGTGTGCATTTGCGTGTATGATTAGTGCACGATTAAGCCGGGGGCGTCACACGGAACATCATCGACAACAAATACAACCGTGAACTTATAGGGCCAAGATACACTCGGATGGAATTTGTCCAGTCGAGTGGAACTTGTTCGATCGGCCGTCCAACAATGTCCAGCCGCATCTTCATCAACTCCTTCAATGATGGACACGTCGCGGTCCACTTCCTCGCATCTTCACGCGACTCGGCCGCACACCATCACATGCTTGAGCATGTCTTCATCAACTTCCTCGACTCGGCCGTCCTGCGCATAGTCATTCGGCTTGGCACATCTTCGTCAACTTCCTCGACTCGGCCGTCCTGCGCACAGTCATTCGGCTTGGCACATCTTCATCAACTTCCTCGACTCGGCCGTCCTGCGCACAGTCATTCGGCTTGGCACATCTTCATCAACTTTCCCGACTCGGCCGCCCCGCGCGTCGCCATTCAGTTGGTCACCTCATAACCACTCTCGGCCCGCCCCGCGCGTCGCCAATCGGTTGGGTCACCTCCAGAACCACTCGTGCCGCCCCGCGCGTCCGCCAATCGTTGGTCACCATCATCACCACTCTGGTCCGCAACCGCGCGTCGCCAATCGTTGGTCAACCTCTCACACTCTCGTCCTCCCCCTTCCCGCGCTCGCCACTTTCGTTTTGTTTACCTAATCACCACTCGGCCGCCCCGGCGCGCCACCACTCGGTTGTCACCTCTCACCACTCGACCCGCCCCCCGCGCTGTCGCCACCATGGTTTGGTCACCACATAACCACAAGGCCGCCCAGTGGCGTCAGCCAACCGGTTGGTCACCTCTAACCATCACCGGCTCGGCCCCCAGCGCGTCGCCATCGTTTGGTCACCTCATCACCACTCTCCAACTCTTCGGCCCAAATGCCGCCCCTGCGCGTCACCACTTTTGTTGGTGCAACCTCATCACCCTCGGTTTCCTCCCCCACGCTTCTCCCTTTTTGTTTTTGTCACCGTCCACCCCACTCTTGAGCCCTCTTCCGTCGCGTCGCTGGACGTGATGTTTTTCGAGTCCTCATCACCCTCTCCAGGTCCGCCCCCGTCTCTGTCTTGCCCTATTTATCGGTATTGCCCCGTCACTACATCACCCACTCCTCCCTCGGGCTACCTGGCGATTCGCGCGTCGCCTCTTGGTTGTTCACCTCATCACCCACACGCCGCTCCCGCGCTTCGCGCTCTCTCTCGTTGGTCACCTCATACCACTCGCCGCCCCCGCGCGTCGCCAATCGGTTGGTCACCCTCATCACCACTCGGCGCGCTCCGCGCGTCGCCTCTCGGTTTGTCCCTCATCACCACATCGCCCGCTCCTCGCGCGTCGCCCTCTCGGTTGGTCCCCACCTCATACCCACAACTCGCCGCGACTTCCCTCGGCCACTCATGTTGGTCCCACTCATCATCACTCTGCCTCTTCGGCGCCGCTCCCTCTTGGTTGCTCACTCATCACCACGCGCCGCTCCGCGCGTCGCCTCTCGGTTGGGTCCCCTCATAACCAATCGGCCGCCCCGTGCGTCGCCACATCGGTTGGGGTCACCTCATAACCACTCGGCCGCCGCCGCGCGCGTCGTGCCACTTCACTCTTTTTGTCACTCTCACCACTTCGTCCGCTCCTCGTCCTCCTCTCGGTTGTCACCTCATCACCACAACGGCACCTCTCTTCCTGCGCGCGCCAATCGGTTTCACCATCATCACCACCACTCGGCTTCCAGCGCTCGTCGCCACTCGGTTGGTCACCTCTCACCCACACCGGCCGCGCCGCGCGCTCTCCACTCAGTTCGTCACCTCATCACCACTCGTCCGCCCCGCGCGTCACCACTTGGTTGGTCACCTCATCACCACTCTACCGCTCCGCGCGTCGCCTCTGGTGTTCACCTACCACATCACCACAGGCGACCACACCCGTTCGTCGCCATCTTGTCACTTCTCACCACTCGCCTGCCCCCACCCTGCTTTGTCACCATCTCACCACTACACGCCCTCCCTCGCCTCTCGCCACTTTTTGGTCACCTCTCACCACTCGGCCGCCCGCGCGTCGCCAATCGGTTGGTCACTCAGCATAACCACTCCTGCCGCCCCGCGCGTGCCACTACTTTGGTTTTCACCTCATCACCACTCGCCGCTCCTCTCTCGCTCCTCGTTTGGTCACCCTCATCACCAACGGCCGCTCCGCGCGTCGCCAATCGTTGGTTCACCTCATCACCACTCAGCCGCCCCGCGCGTCGCACTCTTGGTTTCACCTCATCACCACTCCCGCTCCGCGCGTCACCCTGGTTGGTCACCTCATCACCACCACTCGCCGCTCCGCGCGTCGCCTCTCGGTTGGTCACCTCATCACCACAGCACTGCCGCCCCGTGCGTCGCAATATCGGTTGGTCACCTCATCACCACTCGGCCGCCGCCCCCGCGCGTCACCACTCGTTTGGTCACCTCATCACCACTCGGAACCCTGTGGCATGTGCACGAGAAGGTGAATCAGAGAGTTAGGAGGGGGGTGAAAGGGTCATTACAGGGCTCGCGGTAGGTGTATCGGTGGTAACCTCATAACACTCCTTGGCTCCGTCTCCTCCCATGGGGCGTCTTGGTCACTCATCACCCCTCGCCGCCCGCGCGTCGCCAATCGGTTGGTCACCTCATAACCACTCGGCCCCCCGCGCGTCGCCACTTCGGTTGGTCACCTCATCACCACTCGGCCGCTCCGTCGCTCACTCGTCGGTTGGTCACCTCTCATCAACCACACGGCCGCTCCGCGCGTCGTCCTCTATCGCTCTTGGTTGTGCTTCCTGCATAACCACTCGGCCGCCGCACCGCCCACGGTTGGTACCTCATCAGCACTCGGCCTCCGCGCGCGCCTCCTGTTGATCACTCACACACGCCGGCCCGCGTCGCCTCGGTTTTCACCTATACCATCGCCGCCCCGTGTTCGCCAATCGGTTGTCACCTCATAACCACTCACCTCGGCCGCCCCGCGCGTCGCCACTCGGTTGGTCACCTCATCACCACTCGGCCGCTCCGTGCTTCCCTCTCGGTTGGTACCTCATCACCACACTCGGCGTCCGCGCGTCGCCAATCGTTGGTCACACTCTCACCACTCGGCCGCCCCGTGCGTCGCCACTGTTGGTCACCTCATCACCACTCGCCGCCCCGCGCGTCACCACTTTTTTGGTCACCTCATCACCCTCGACCGCTCCCCCCCGTCACGGTTTCTCCCCACCTCTCGACCCCATAACACGGCCGCCCGTGCGTCGCCAACGGTTGGTCACCTCATCACCACTCGGCCGCCCGCGCGTCACCACTCGGTTGGTCCCTCATCACCACTCGGCCCCGCTCCCGCGCATCGCCACTCGTTGTTCACCTCATCACCACTCGCCGCCCGCGCGTCGCCAATCGGTTGGTCACCTCATAACCACTCCCTCGGCCGCCCCGCGCGTCGCCACTCGGTTGGTCACCTAATCACCACTCCTGGCCGCTCCGTGCGTCTCCTCTCGTTGGTCACCTCATACCCACGGTCCGCTCCGCGCCAATCTTTCACCTCACCACTCGGCCTCCCCGCGCGTCGCCCATCGTGTTTGTTCACCATCATCCCCACTGGTTCTTCCTCACCCTCTCTTCAATCCGCCGTTTTTTGTCACCCCACCTCCTCCGCGCCATCATCGGCTCCGCGTCGCCTCTCGGTGGTCCCCTCATCACACACGGCCGCCCGTGCGTCGCCAATCGGTTTGGTCACCTCATCACCACTCGCCGCCCCGCGCGTCCCCACGTCTTGTCACCTTCACACCACTCCCTCCCGCCTCCCTCATGCCACTCGCAGTTGGTCACCTCATCACACACTCGCCGCCGCGCGTCGCCACTCGTTTGTCACCTCATCACACTCCGCCGTCCGCCGCTTGCCCCTCTTTTTTTTCACCATCAACTCCCCACATACGGCCCGCCCGTGCGTCGCCAATTGGTTAGTCCAACCTCATAACCACTCGGCCGCCCCCGTCGCGTCGCCAATCGGTTGGTCCACTCATCACCACTTCTCGGCCGCCCCCGCGTTGCCACTGCGTTGGTCACCTCATCACCACTTCTCGGCCCCCCCTCTTTGTCACCACTTTTCTTCACCGCAATCACAACACTCTAACCCGGCCGCCCCGCGCGTCGCCACTTGAATGGTCCACCTCATCACCACTCGGCCGCTCCGCGCGTCGCCTCTTGTTTGTTCCCTCTCCACCACTCTGCCGCTCCGGCTCGCCAATTGGTTGTCACCTCATCACCACTCGGCCGCTCCGCGCGTCGCCTCTTGGTTGGTCACCTCATCACCACTCGGCCGCTCCGCGCGTCACCACTGGTTGGTCACCTCATCACCACTCGGCCGTTCGCCGCGCACGCCTCTTGGTTGTCACCCACCTCACACCAATGCCGCTCCGCGCGTCGCCTCTTGGTTGGTCCCCTATCACCACTCCGGCCACCCCGCGCGTCACCCACTTGTGTTGGTCACCATCATCACCACTCGGGCGCCGCCCACGCGTCGCCACTTGGTTTGGTCACCTCATTACTACTCGGCCCCACTTCGCGTCGCCTCTTGGTTGGTCACCTCATCACACTCACTCGGCTGCCCCGCGTGTCGCCAATCTGTAGGTCACTTCATAACCATCGGCCGCCCCACCGTCGCCAATCGGTTGGTCATCTCATCACCACTCGGCCGCCCCGCCGTCGCCAATCGGTTTGGTCACCTCATCACCACTCGGTCCTGCCCCGCCGTCGCCACTTCGGTTGTTCCACCTCATCACCACTCATCGTCCCCCTTCGCCATCTTTAGCAGTGTGCTGGATAAATAACCGGTAGGTAGTATAACGAGCCTACACTTGCTCTAGCATCAGTCGTCCCTACTGGTTGGTCACCTCATAACCACCGGCCGCCCCGCCGTCCCATCGGTTGGTCCACCTCTCTACCACTCGTCCGCCCCGCCGTCGCCAATCGGTTTGTCACTCATCACCACTCGGCCGCCCGCGCGTCGCCACTTGGTTGTCACCCTCATCAACCACTCGGCCGCCCCCGCGTCACCACTTGGTTGTTGTCACTTCATCACCCACCTCGGCCGCTCCGCGCTGTCGCCTCTGGTTGGTCACCTCATCAACCACTCGGCCGCCCCGCGTCGCCAATCGACTGGTCACCTCATCACCACTCGGCCGCTTTCGCACGTCGTCGCTCTTGGTGGTTGCACCTCATCACCACACGCCGCCCACGCGTCCGCCTCTCGGTTGGTCCCTCATAACCACTCACTGGCCGCCCGCGTGTCGCCACATTGTGGTCACACATAACCACTACCACTAGGCCGCCCAGTGCGTCGCAAATCGGTTGGTCACCTCATACCACTCGACCTCCCGCGCGCCCATCTTTTTCACCCTCCATCACCACTGCTCGCTCCCACTCTTCTCGCACTCGCCCATCCACTCGGTAGTCACCACCCTCATCACCACCACTCGGCCGCGGGCCCCGCGCGTCGCCATCGTGTTTGGTCACCTCATCACCCTCGCTCGCGCCGCTCGCGTCGCCACTTTGTGTCACCTCATAACCACTCCCGTCCCCCGTCTTCACCACTTTTTTCCCTCATCACCACTCGGCCGCCCAGCGTCGTCCCACTCGGTTGGTCACCTCATAACACTCGGCCGCCCCGCGCGTCGCCATCGGTTGTCACCTCATAACCACTCGGCCGCCCACCGTCGCCAATCGGTTGGTCACCTCATCACCACACTCGGCCGTCCCCGCCCACCACTTTGTCACCTCATCCCCACTCGCCGCCCCGCGCGTCGCCACTTGTTGGTCACCTCATCACCACTCGGCCGCTCCGCCGTCGCCTCTTGGTTGGTCACCTCATCACCACTCCCCTCGGCCGCCCCGCACGTCGCCAATCGACTGGTCACCTCATCCCCACAGGCCGCTTCGCGCGTCGCCTCTTGGGTGTCACTCATCACCACACGGCGCTCCGCGTCCGCCTCTCGGTTGGTCACCACCTAATAACCACTCGGCCGCCCGCGCGTCGCCAGCGGTTGGTCACCTCATCACCACTCGGCCTCTCCGCGCGTCGCCTCTCGTGGTCACTCTCATACCACACGCCGCTCCCGCGTTGCCTCTGGTTGACACCTCATAACACTCGGCACCCCTGCGCGTCGCCACTGTTGGTCACCTCATCACCACTCGGCCCTCCGCCGTCTCCTCTGGTTGGTCACCTCATCACCACACGGCCCGCTCCGCGCGTCGGCTCTCGGTTGGTCAGCCCTCATAACGCACTCCCTCCTACCCCTCGGCGTCCCCTTTCTTCCTCCATCTTGTGAGATGGTACACGAAAGGAGCTAAGAACGTGAAGTTGGGGATAGGTGGGAGGGGGGAGGGGTAGGTTGGCCGATTTCTCAAGAGGTAAGAGAGATGGTAGGGCCACCGAGATAAACTGACAGAGGTGAGGTAGGAAAATACGAGGGTTTTTGCCCCTCCTTCCCCCCTTGCCGTCCACCTCAAAAAGGGTCTAGATGCTATGGAGGCCGATTCTAGGGGCGGCGCTCTCCTTCTCCCCTGTTCGTTGGTCACCCTCTCACCCACACGGCCGCTCCGCTCGTCGCCAATCGGTTGGGTCCCTCATCACCACTACTCTCGGACCATCCCCGCGCGTCGCCACTACTATTTAACACCTCTTTTTTCCGCCACATCAACCAACGTCATCTCTTGTTCCTCGCCCTCTCTCCCCACCTTTTTTGGCACCTCATGCCACTCTGCCGCTAGCTTCCTCTTCTCCTCTCAGTTGGTCCCCTCATCACCACACGTCCGCCCCCTTTTCTTCGCCTATCTTTTTTTCACCAGTCTCCCACCTCGGCCGACCCCGCTTCCGCCAGCTCGGTTGTCACCTTGATCACCACTCGCCGCTGTTTCCGCGCATCGCCTCTTCCTTGTCCCTCCTCACCACATCGGCCGCTCGCGCGTCGCCTCTGTGGTGCGTCACTCTCACAACTGCGCCGCCCGCGGCGTCAACCCTGGTTGCGTCAGCCTCATCACCACGGCTCGCCGCGGACTGTTCACCTCACGCCCCCACTCGCCTTGGTTGGTCCCTCATCACCAAACTCCGGCCGCTGCCGCGCGTCCTACTGTTTGGTCACGTCATCACCCCACCCTCGGCCCCCCACCCGCTCCGCGCGTTCGCCACTCTGTGGGTCACCTCATCACCACTCGACCCTCCGCGCCCCGTCGACCACTTGTTGGTCACCTCATACCACTCGACACCGGCCGCTCCGTCATCGGCCTCTTGGTTGTCACCTCATCACCACTTCTCGGCCGCCCTCCGCGCGTCGCACTTGGTTGGTCAACACTCATCACCACTCGGCCGCTCCGCGCCTCGCCTCTTGGTTGGTCACCTCATCACCACACGGCCGCTCCGCGCGTCACCTCTTTGTTGGTCACCTCATCACCACTCGGCCGCCCCGCGCGTCACCACTTGGTTGGTCACCTCGTCACCACTCGGCCGCCCCGCGCATCGCCTCTCGGTTGGTCACCTCATCACCACTCGGCCGCCCCGCGCGTCGCCATTCGGTTGGTCACCTCATCATCAATCGGCCGCCCCGCGCTTCGCCATCGGTTGAACACATCTTCACCACTCGGCCACTCACGCGCCTTCAGACAGCTAAGTCATTCTACATGCACTACATTCTGTTGTTTCCGCGTTCCCGAGTATCCTGTAATTCACACATCACGTTCATTCGGAGGCCACGCCACCGAGTGTACCTCTACGCTCGGCTGCTTATTTTCACATACTTGCTTAGTACTGGTTATGTGAGTCCCGAGTCCAACTTCCATTTTTTTCGCATACATCATTCACAAACACCATGTGTTCTTCATTTCGAGTTTGCATCGGTCCTCCGGGGCTGCAAATCAGTCCAAACACTACACTTCCGTTTTATTTGAGCCAGTACTCCAACGAGTTCAGTCGGATCCTTCACTTCGACAAGTTCGAACGGATCCTTTGCTCTTCCAAACTCTTGCTGGTTAACCAGTAAGCCCCTTGCACTCCCACTGGGTGTCTATGGGTGTTATTCACACAAATTATTTCAGCACACATCAAATTTCCTCGAGAAATTGTTACGTTGGCTTGTGCTATTTTTCTTACACAAGTTACGCGACCACTCGACGGCCCTATGCGCCAACCTCATCGCTACTTAGACTCGGTCACCATACTGGTCTTAGCGCACCACAACACCGACCTTGTCGCTCTGTTGACTTCAAACACATCCGGCCGACCCCTCTGTGGGATCCTCTTCATCGTATCAATGATATAGACCTCGTCAGGCATGAGACAGACAAGTCACTTTTGTAATCAAACTGCACACTTCACTCCTTTGCGAGTTTGCCTGTTTCGAGCATCACTCGGAAGCTCCTCCTCATCTTTACCCGAGTCCGACTCGATGAGTTACAATTTATCCATTCAAAACTATATTTCTCATATTCCGACAATTCCATCATCAAAGTCTGTAGTACGCTCGGGGGCTACGCCACACTCGGGAGCTGCAGCTCATTTAGAATCACATTCTCCTGAGTGGTCGAGTACTTCATCACCAGTCAGATCCTTCACTTCAACGAGTGCAGTCAGATCCGCTACTTCGACAAGTTTCATAATCACTCAGACACTCTGCGCGCCATCTTCATTCCTACTCAAACTCAGTTGTCACGCCGGTCTTGTTGCGTCGCAACCACACTACACCGACCTCGTCGCTTCATCAGCTTCGAAAGCATATGGCTAACTCCTTCAAGGACCATTTTTTGCCACTCGACTGCCTTACACGTCATCACTCGGCCTCTCCGCGCGTCGCCACTCGGTTGTGCACGTCTTCATCGGCCGCTCCGCGCGTCACCACTCGGCCGCTCTGCGCGTCGCCACTCGGTTGTGCACGTCTTCACCACTCAGCCGCTCCGTGCGTCGCCACTCAGTTGTGCACATCTTCATCATTCGACCACCCCGCATGTCACCACTCGGCCGCTCCGCGCGTCGCCACTCGGTTGTGCACATCTTGACCACTCGGCCGACCCGCGCGTCGTCACTCGGTTGTACACATCCTCGCCACTCGGCCGCCCCACGCGTCGTCACTCGGTTGTACACATCCTCGCCCCTCGTTCGCCCCGCGCGTCACCATTGGTTGGACATGTCTTCACCACTACACCCCCAGCACGGGAACGACTAAGTTACTTATATGAACAAACCTCGTACCGCACTCTGTAGCGAGCTTACCTCTTTCGAGCATCACTCGGGGGCTATGCCACAGCCATGGGCCATGCCGCCCTCAGGGGTTACGCCCATTTGATCAACCTGTTGATCACATCAGGATCATTTTTCTGACCATACACGCTCGGTCCGCCGAAGATCTATAAGGGTCGCACTGTCCACTCGGACGATCGCCCAAATCATTACCTGGAGTCATCTTCAGGGCTGTAAAAGGGTGAAAATGATGCTCCTCTACGGATATACTTGGCCCTTCTTCTAGGCTCCAAGGCGTCAGTTTCACAAACTTGGACTCGGAGATGGCATGTGCTGGTGTTCCCCCGGGATAATGAGTGGCCTCTCTCTGGAGAGTCAGTCCACGCACTAGCCTCGCCACTCGGGTTTCATGGCACGTCCACGTCGGACCACTAGTCTATCTCCTCCGGGAGACATACGAGTGCCACCAAGTTTTTCTTGCAGTTAACATACCCCGATCAGTCGGGAAGCACGTCCACTCGGACAAATACCCCTTTCATGCAAAAGGGTGAAAACAAGAAGCTAACGGTCAATGTAAGGAGTACTACTGGAACAAGTACTCCTTGCAGTGTCCAACTTTTCTCTCCAGTCGGCAGTTTCAAGACCGAAGCTATTTACCGTGCTGAGTGCACGAAGGTTCACCTGCTTGACCCAGTTCCAGGATGAATTTTCTTACCATGCCAAGTGCATGAAGATCAGTCCGACTGATTCAGCTCCAGGCTAAACTTATTTACCATGCCGAGTGCATGATGACCCATTCCGAATGCATGATGACCCGCCACAGTTCTAGGCTGAAGTCATTTACCGTGCCGAGCGCACGAGGGTTCACCTGTTTAATTCAGTTCCAGACCAGAAGACAGGCTCTAAGACCACCGCCGACTGCCCGTAGTCGACGGCGGTCTCGGGGACTACACCCAGTGGGTGCACTCAGCGTGCCCCCATTGGAATGGTATCCACTCGGAACGGTCCGCCCGGTCCAAGTGACGGCCAAACAACAACAAAAAAGACAGGCTCTAAGACTCCCGCCGACTGCCCGCAGTCGACGGCAGTCTCGGGGACTACACCCAGTGGGTGCACTCAGCATGCCCCCACTGGAATGGTATCCACTCGGAACGGTCCGCCCGGTCCGAGTGATGGCCAAACAACAACAAAAAAAGACACGTTCGAGACGTGAAGAAATTCCGAGTAATCAGTTACTCGATGCGGGACCAGCTCCAAATCACTTCAATAAAAATATTGCTATAAGGTGAGTTTAACGCTCCTCCACGGACCCGTTTGAGCTCATTTCACTCGGACACCATGTAGTCCGGAATCCGTCAAGGCAACACGCGGAGATGAGACCGCCGGGTGACCAGAGGGAGTTCATGAGCGCCCCCATAGCACTCGACTCATCTGGGAATTCACCTCGACTCGACCCGCTCAACCTCGACCGATTCGGGGGCTAATGACGAGGACATGTATTGAGGGTAGGGTAACAGGCCTGACCTAAAGACCCTACCCTAGGACACCACACACCTTATACTAGGCCCTAGAGCCAGATCAGCAGTCAGATTTTCTGCAGAGTGACATTCACTCGGAAGGCAACAGACCACTCGGAGCATAGCACTCCACTCGACGAACTCATTCCACTCGGACAAGTAGCATACTATCCACTCGGACAAGCAATGTACCATCCACTCAGATGGCAGTTCACCACTCGACCGTACGACTCACTCGGGTATACGAAGACCAGCAGGCAGCAAAGCAGTCAAAGCATCATTCTCATAGTGAAGGCTTGGTAGTGAGCTGGCATTATGGCATTCATGCCCCACTTTGTAACATAGGAGGTGGGGGGTGGCGCACTCTATATAAGCCACCCCCCACCACTAGACTTGGGGGCTCTCATTCTTCTCCTCCTAGCTCTCTCTCTCTCTCTCGCCATTAGTCTCAGGACTTGTCCAGGCATGAAGATCCGCTCTTCTCTCTCCCACACATACATTCTAATCTCCAGATACATACTCAGATAAAGCAAAGCCTCTCCGGAGCACGAGACGTAGGGTTGTTATCTCCACCGTGAGAGGCCCGAACTCGATAAAACCACCGTGTCACCCATTTGCATCTCGATAGATCATGCTCCTTTACCCTACCCCCTTCGTACTGTCAAATTCGTTCCCACGACAGGTGATACTGAATCTGGTCCACAGAAATCAGTATGGTTTTCTCAATAACAGATGTATTCAGGATTGTCTTGCCTGGTCCTATGAGTATATCCACCAATGCCATCAATCCAAGAAGGAGATTATTTTACTCAAATTGGATTTTGAAAAAGCATTTGACATGCTTAATCATGATACTATTATTGAGATTCTACAAGCTAAGGGTTTTGGGATCAAATGGATTAATTGGATCAAGATGATTTATGGCTCTGGCTTCTCCTCTATTCTGCTTAATGGCATTCCAGGAAAACAGTTTCTCTGCAAGAAAGGGGTTAGACAAGGGGATCCACTCTCCCCCCTCATCTTTGTGTTAGCAGCTGATCTGCTTCAATCCATGTTTAATGAGGCTATGCACCACTCCCTGATCAGCTCACCTATTATTCATACTTCATGTCCAGACTACCCAATCATTCAGTATGCAGATGATACTATTCTGGTGGCTAATGCTGACAGTAGGCAACTGATCCAAATCAAGAACCTGCTACTCCACTATGCAGCCTATACTGGACTTAAAGTGAACTATGCCAAATCCATCATGATCCCTATCAACACGCCACCTGCTAAGATGTTGGCTCTATCTAATATCCTTGGCTGCAAAATTGGTACTCTTCCTCATGCATATCTAGGCCTGTCCCTCAGTATCAACAAACCAAGAATTATAGACTTTATGCCCATGATGAAGAGAATTGAGAATAGACTCTTAAGTTGCTCCACCTTGCTATCCACTGGTGATAAACTTACCTTGATCAAATCAGTTTTAGCCAGCATGCCCATATTTTTCATGTGCTCATTGATGCTACCCAAAACAGTGACCAGACAGATTGAGGGCTACTTGAGGAATTGCTTCTGGAGAAAATATGGTACTATGGACTCTGGGCCAGCCTTGATTGCTTGGGATTCAGTTTGCAAACCAAAGGCTCAAGGTGGTTTAGGCATTCTTGATATCACAGTCCACAACAAAGCTCTGTTGATGAAATTCCTCCATAAATTTCTGAATATAGCTGACACTCCTTGGGTGCACATCATCTGGGAAACTTACTACCAAAATGCCCCTCCTGGAGACAAGTTGGTTGGCTCCTTTTGGTGGAAAACTCTGTTAAAGCTTATGCCTCTATACAAATCTCATGCCATTTGTCAAGCTGGAATTGGAGACACCACCTTCTTTTGGTTAGATAATTGGGCTGGACAACCACTACAAATCAGATTTCCTGAGCTGTTCTCATTTGCGATCAATAAGGAAAGTACACTTCAGTCCATGATTAATCAAGAGGATTTCAGCACTCTCTTCCAAAGACCACTCTCCTTACAAGCTTACCAGCAATATAATAGGGTACAGGAGTTGATAGACTCCAGAGAACAATCTGATAGCAGAGATCTATGGAAGTATCATTGGGCATCAAGGCATTACTCATCCATGAAAATGTACAAGCGTATCATGGGTACATACACTGCACATGGTATCTTCCAAAACCTTTGGGGTACTTCTTGTAGACTGAGACATAAGATTTTTTGCTGGCTTCTTCTGCACGACAGACTCAACACCAGAAATATGCTCCACAGACGGAGTATGTACCTCCCAGATTACCACTGCGCATTATGCTCTGATAAGGTGGATGAAACTTTGACCCATTTATTCTGGAATTGCCCATTTGCACTCTCATGTTGGGATATCATAGCACCAGGGAGAACCAGAGGCATCTCTACCTTTGATGAAATCTTACTCATTACAAACCAGTTACCAAAAGACTTGGCCCTGGACATTATTATTATGAGTTGCTGGGGAATTTGGTCTGTGAGAAACGACAAGATTTTTAGGTCAGCTCCTCCATATATTGATACTTGGAAATTTTATCTGACAGAAGGTCTATGGGCTGTGCAACTCAGGGCAAAAGAGGACAAAGCGAGCAGGATTAAAGAATGGGCTGAATTGATTCTATAATGGGTTTGATTATGTTTCCTAGAACTGGGATAGGCTGAGATGCCTATGCCCATTTGTAATATATGTAATATAATTTTGTACTTTGTATTACCTTTTATTATTAATGAAAATACCGTAGAACGATTGTTCTATGGTCAGGGCTAAAAAAAATGTATGCATGCTCTCAGGAAAAAAGTGGGCAAACTACAATAATCTTCAGTTTTCTTCAAAAGAAAATCAAACTCCCCGCAAAAGAAAAAAATTAAACTATTGCTATGGTGTTACTGTTCCCTCAGTAGCAGAATTATAAATATCTCATTGCTCCAGAGCATTCTTTCAAACAGAAAATGACCGCGCGCCATCTGCCTGCCGCTACCGTCCACAAAACCAGAAGTTCAAAACTACTATCAGAGCGACAATCGGATTGCCGAATCACCACCCCCCAGGCATGCACAGTGAAAGGGTTTCACCGCGACGGGCCAATGGCACCGCCACCAACGCCTTCCACAGCGCCCCGGGCGGAGATGCCACCATCATAGCAGCGAACAGTGCCATCCAACAGCGGCCATCTCGACAGGCATCGATCGCATCAGGAATTCTTGCCCGTGTCGGCACGCGGCGTACGCGTACGTCGCCGCTGCTTTTCCCCGCGATCCCGCCGATCGGGCACCGGCGGGCTTGTTATCGGCGTAGCATCCGCGAGGGCGGGCACCCACGCCCGGCCATCTCTCGCCGGCTCCTGTTTCCGTGAAGAGAAAGCACTTGCACAGCCGCGCTGGTGGTTTGTGCCTTTTGCAGCGAGCTACTAGCACGGAACATGGCGGAGCCTGACAGATCGGGCTCCCGATACGAACCCATCAGCGCATGCAACGGAGACTAATGTCTAATAGCGACTGTTTCCATCAAGCTGTAGAACAATGACGGAAATGGGCAATTAGTTAGTCAGAATGATCAGTGCTACTCCAGAAATAGGCAGTAGCATTGAAGCCTGAAGGCGATAGTTCAGTGCACTAGCACGCCTGCATCTCATCCGGGCCTTCTAATGGCGTGGTTCTCAGCCGCAACGCCGGTGCTGCCGGGGCCGTGCAAAGGCAGCTTTCGACGATGGGGCATGAAGCTAGCTGGCCGGGGCCGCTCCTGTTTAGGTTTGGGCTATCGTGGCCACGTAATTGTCATCTTCTGCGGCAATCAGACATTTTTAAAATTTCCTTGCTAAAGACTAGTCGCTGTCCAGGAAGCTGTTAAAAAATACTGCTAAGGAAGAAAGAGATCTAGATACCACAGTGGCCACTGTCTGGAGTGTTAGAACCATGGGATCGACTAGGCTATGAGATTCGGAGTAGATCGATGTGTCTGTGGTCAGTTTGTTGATGTGAGATGGAGAGGACAGAGAGATGAGAGGAGGAGTGACTACCTTCTCCTTGGCTCGAGGAGCTCCCGGTGCCGGCCATGGTGACGGCGGCCGGTGATGGCAGAGAGTAGTGGCGTCGGTGGGCTTCCCATCGCTTCAGCACCTCCCTCTCGATCGGACTAGGGTTAGAAGTGGGGAACAGTGGCGGCGGCGAACCTCATACCTTGTGCCGTGCTCCCCACCTCCTCTATATGGCACTACGCGACAGGGGCCCACCAGCCTTGCTTGGGTTGGACGCCCCCGATCAGGGCGTGGGACAAGGGTCCAATGGGCCGTTGGGCCCATTGGGGAAGAGATCAATCTAACATTCTCCCCTTTGATCTCATCATATACTTTTAACTTTATATTTTGAAATAACTCTTTTCAAAGTACTCGTTCCATTACAGATTTGCATGTAGAGCATGTCTCATCATCACAGTCTATCCCCGATAGAATCAACACCTACAACACACTCCTCTGTTTTGAAACAGATTCTTTAACCTTGGGCCCTTTTATTGTCCGGAAATCTTAGACTATACCATAAAACCCATGTCGACTGTGTGTTCTCCGAACACACTGGGCGGTAAGCCCTTAATAAGCAGATCTGCAAACACTTGTCTGTTGCTTTTATGCTTCAAGCATTTCTACATAATTCCGGACTTTCTCCTTTACAACGCATAACTCTGTGTCAGTGTGTTTGGCATCAACACTTGACTCGTTGTCATAGGAGCGAAAAACTCAAAATGGTTATCGCTGTTGTCAACCATTATCAACTCCGGGTACAGGTCTACTTAACCATTTTGCCTGTCCCTCAGCCTCATATCAAGCTATAACATGTTTTTGCATCACATTGATGATAATTGTTTCATTCTTTGGAGCTTTTCCACACAAAAACTCCAAGTGTGAAAGTTAGCGACAATTGTGGATTCCGCTATACATTTCACAAGTCTTGTCTTTGTACACGAAATCTTTTGAGAGCACTTATTTCTTTCAGCATGAGGCCGACATCTTTGACTCCATTCCAGTGATCTATATATGGACTGGACATTGCCAAAACAACCCGGATACGTGAACTGTGTCAGGGTAATATATTGAGCTTCCAACAGCTGAAGCATATGGCACCATATCCATTTTCAATCTTTTCTCATCAACTTTTGGAACACCAAAGTTTCCAGTTCCATTACCCTTGACTATAAGAACAGGCGTAGGTTTTCTCTCGCATGCACACTTTAGAGACCTTTCTTAGCATGTCCATGCAACATTCCTAATACCCCCTTTTATTCTTTTCTTGGTGAATCTCGATAATTATAACGAGAGACACTCTACCGAGAACATTCTTTTGAACTTTGAGAACAAGAACTTCTTTTCTCCCCCTACAGTAGGTTGACATGACCACTAGCAAGTAGGATGTCATCCACATGCACAGGATTAGAATGAATTTCCTATTCTATAACTTTGCATGAATACAATTGTCCTCTCATTTTCTTTAACCCAAAATAACATCTGATTCTTCTAACTTTAAATGCCACTGTCTAGAGACTTGCTCTAGTCCATAAAAGACTTCTTGAAGCAGTATCCCTTGTGTTCTTTACTTTCATCTGATGTAACTCAGATCATGATGTCGGTCATGATGTGCCACTAACACTCATTGTAATTTATTCATACTCTTTGCACAAAATCTTTCGATTTAAGTCGCACTTTACACCTTTACATATTTCCTTTGGAGTCACATTGACCTTGTAGACCCTTTACAGCCTACTGTTTTGGCTCCATTGGAAATTACTTATGAGTCCCAAACATCATCGGGATTCACCAATTTTATTTCATCTCACATAGTCTCTTATCAGTAGACAAATAGACACTTCTCAAAGCTCGATTGAGCGCTTTAAATGAGGTGGGATCAACCTCCATTTGAATTTCACTAACATAGACTTTATAGTAATTAGAAGTATCTGGTTTTCTCATTCCTTAAGACCATCAGTGTCTCAGGTATTGGCACTTCTTTCATATGGGGCTGTTGTTGCTCTGTCATTGCCAAGAGGCAAATAGGTTTTACAGGGACCTTTATCACAAGATCCATGTTTACTCATTCCTCCCTTATAGAGCTAACAATAGGTGTTGTATAGGTCATACAACATGCTCCCCCAGATACAATCTATTCGAGTCTTAGGTATTTTCATACCATGCTCCCCCAGATTACTCCATCTTCACTAAAAAATGGGGTATCTTTAAACTTTATTATTTGGGTTTATTCTGTTAAAACTTTCTTCTTCATGGCACTTTAAGCACCGTCTAGTATTTCTTAGTCTGCTTTCGAAACTGTAAAAGATCCAGGAATACAGCTATTTCTTTTCTTTAGGGTTATTATTATGACCGTCGTACTCCCCAAGACGATCACATTCTTCATTAATGGATCACTTTAGATGCATAATGTGCATCACATTATCTAAAGTATAGGGGAGTTTCATCATTCTTAATTTATCTCATATTTCTTTCTCCCCCTCGAAATGTGGCAAGAACTTTTCTGCCACAATTTCGAAAAACCATTCATAACTCTTGTGAATTGAGGAAACTTCGATTATCTACTTCATTTATCTGATTGCTTCATACGAAATGAAGTTATCTGTTAACTGGTATGGGAGTACTTTTTCCTCATTCCGTTTCAGAAACTCAACAGAGTTCTTTATCATTAGTACTTTTGCAAGTCACACTTGCATATCAATCTTATCTTTAGGTTCGTCTGTAACTTTTATTCTCTTTGGATTTATTGAGTGTTTAATGACCGTTACACATAAGGTGTACGGTCGATACTAGGAAAGCATAATAGCTACTCCATACTTTTCTCCCAGAGTGGGACACATTAAACGCACATGAGTCATCATATCTTTCTCCTGTCATACAGGATAAGTCCTTTGCCAAAATTTCTCCTGCCATACAGGATTTTTGACATAATACTATGTCAACTTTACCCAGTTACGCAGGTATTTTCCCAGACTTTTCCCGCCATGCGGGTTTTATCATAATCATCTTTTCCCGCTATGCGGGTAATTCCCTATAAGGGACATAAATGCCAGAATTGGCTCTTTTGACTGCATATTCAATCATCAAATTCAGAAATAAATCCAAATGCTCTTTGACACACATGGTTGATCCGACGTTGGTCAAATTAAACACGCATGTTGCTTGTTTCATCTCAAATCATGTTGACTGAAAAATCTTCTTCATAGAGAGTACATGAAAGACATTCGTCAACCAAGACTCTCAATGATCTATCTCTTCTATTGAAGCCATTCTTTAGAGAGAACATACTCCCTCACGTTATGACCTTTCTTGATCATCTTTCGGGTCACAAGTACCCAGCCATTCGCTTTTCACGAATGAAAGCATGGAAAACTTTTAGTCTGAGAAAACTTAGCCAATAATCAACAATAATGAGCATAAAAAATAACCCTACGTTGGTCTGGTTAAAAAATATGCATATTAAACCTTTTAAAACTTTCTTTTTTATACTCTAAATCACCGTTGTGGCAGAATTAGAATAAAACATCATCCTTCTACATTAATTCCATATCACCGTTGGGCGGAAATGGAAATAATGCATATAACTCATAAACAATGTGATGATAGTATTTCTATTTAAACAACTTTGCTAAGAAATAATCATCATCATCAACTTTCTCTAGCTCAAGAGCATTTCTTGATCTTTATTTGTTCTCTGAAAATTGATCACTTTGATACAAAATTTATCAGAGATTTAAGCTTTGAGCATAAGACTCATAGAATTATAGTACTGTTATCATCAACGTTGGTCAGAAAATAACAATACCATATTTTAACTTTAAAACCAATATCTTTCTTTTGTCATAACGGAAACTATCTGAATCTGATTTCACCCACAGGGGAAAAACATTGCTAAAAACAGTTCTTCCAATTAAATTTTCCCGTTGGTTCCAATTTAATTTGAGGATAAAACTTTTACTTTGCAGCGGAAAAACATGAATAAAAATTCATGAACTTTTTATTCTTTACAGAAACTTTTCTTTGACAAAATAAAAAATTCATGAACTTTATTATTTTCTATATGAAATTCATGAACATTTCTTTTTCTGAAAATTTTCTATTTTCATTTTCAGAAACTTTTTCTGTTATTCTTTGCATAAAACATTTCTATGCATTTTCTATTTTCTAAACATATTTTTCGTTGAAAAAAAAATGCATAGAAAAACTATTTGCAATCTACCCAAAGTCTAGACAGAAAACAGAAAAGTAAAAAATGCCAGCCGCGCCGGCCTTTGCCTAGTACACGCGGCAGCTCCAGCCGGCCCAAAAGGCCCGCAGCAAGCCACGCCAGCTGCCCAGCGCGCTTTCGGCCCACTGGCCCGGGCACGCGAGCTAGGGTTTCCTCCTAGCCGTCCGATCTGATCGGACGGACGTCCGCAACCATAGCCAGAACAAAATCGGGAGGCGGCTCCGGTCGCAACCCTAGCCCCCAGTTCGCCCCGATCCCCTTCATCTCTGTCCCGTCGCGGCGGAAGCCCGGGCTGCTCCCCGGTCGGCCGCCGGCGACGATGGCGGATGCCGCCGCCCCGCGCAAGCCCCTTTCTCCTTTTTTCTTTCATCTCTTCGACTCTGTCCGTCTCTTCACTCTCTCGTCGCCAGAGACGGCGACTGCCCGGCCACCGGCGTCGGCGCCGAGGCTGCCGCGCCGCGCCTGGCTTCTTTCTCCTTTCCCTATCCTTTCCTCCGCACGCACCGCACTGCCTCTCCTCCACCGCGGCGGATCAGACCAGCGGCCCTGTCGCGCCGCCAGCGGGCCGGCTACGGCGTCGGACGCCACGGCCGCGCGGGCCTTATCTTCCCATCTCCATTTCTGTCTCCATCCCCCGCCTCCTGTTGCAGAGAGAACGAGGCGCAGCTGCGCCCGCTCCACCTCTGCTTCTCTGTTGACGACGATGATGGAGCTGCCTGCGATGGCGCCGTTGCCATCCCTTTCACCGGTGGCGCGTTCCCCTTGCGATGAGCGCTTCGCCGTCGAATGGTTTGGCCGCGGTGCCTTCTTTATCCCCCTGTTGGGGTTCTTTCTTTGTTTCGGATTCGATCCAATCTGTTAAGGGTAGGGTTCGGTTCTTCTTCTAGATGCCTCGATGGTCGATGCGCATCTAGATCGAGAGGAACGGTGCGGCACAGCGACGGCGCACTTTTTCTATGATATCTCTGGATTTCTTTTGATTTGCTTTCTACCCTAAATCATAGCCTCTCCTTGCATCTGATACCAATGTTAGAACCATGGGATCGACTAGGCTATGAGATTCGGAGTAGATCGATGTGTCTGTGGTCAGTTTGTTGGTGTGAGATGGAGAGGACAGAGAGATGAGAGGAGGAGTGACTACCTTCTCCTTGGCTCGAGGAGCTCCCGGTGCCGGCCATGGTGACGGCGGCCGGTGATGGCAGAGAGTAGTGGCGTCGGTGGGCTTCCCATCGCTTCAGCACCTCCCTCTCGATCGGAGTAGGGTTAGAAGTGGGGAACAGTGGCGGCGGCGAACCTCGTACCTTGTGCCGTGCTCCCCACCTCCTCTATATGGCACTGCGCGACAGGGCCCCACCAGCCTTGCTTGGGCTGGACGCCCCCGATCAGGGCGTGGGACAAGGGCCCAACGTTGGGCCCATTGGGGAAGAGATCAATCTAACATGGAGTACTTGCCAGCAACACTCCAATGGGTCTTTGTACTGATCTATACGTCACGTATACCACCAAGGCAACACAGAGAAAATAATCAAGGATTGTAGTGCTCCTGGATGGGAAATTGTTTATTTATACCAGTAAGAAACAAGTAAATATTTACTCTTGACATCCGCCCTCCACCAGCTACTTGGGCTTTCTAATAAGGAATGACTAGGTTTTTTTTTTGCCTTTCCTTAGCCCCACATCAACTAGGGGAGATAGTATCACTATGGGATATAATCTTTCAGAGTGAAAAAAAAAGCTCAAAATTTGTTTGTTCAGTTGGAAGAGCACAACCGAGAAAGTGAAACTCCGTTTATAAGGGGAAACCCAATTGATAGGACGTATGAAGAAGGAGAAACACAACTGGAAGGGCACATTTGAGAAGGAGAAACACAGTTGATAGGACGTAGTAGAGACGAGACGATTGAGAAGGACAAACACACTTGAAAGGACGAACTTGAGAAGAAAATATAGTTCGAAGGATGCATTTGGGAAGAAGGACACAATTGAGAGGACAAACTTAAGAAGGAGAAACACACTTGAAAGGACACAGTTGAGAAGAAAATATAGTTCAAAGGATGCATTTGGGAAGGAGGACACAATTGAGAGAACGCACTTGAGAAGGATAAACGCAATTGAAACGATGCAGTTCAGAAAGCGAAAACACAATTGAGGGGGATGACATAATTGACATGATACATTTGAGAAGGAGAAACACGGTTGAAAGGACAAAATCGAGGAGAAAAACAATTGAGAAGGGGAGACATAGTTAAAATACACAACTGGGAGAAGAATTAAGTTCGTTGAGAAGGATAAATGTACACAACAAAGATGCACTTGCCAGGATGCATTTGAGAAGAGGAAACACTTTTTTTTGCAGGGTAAGAAGAAACACAATTGACAAGGAAGCACACAATTGAAAGGACACGATTGAAAAAAAAAGGTTGAGAAGAAAAAACGTAGTTGAAAAAGCTTGATTGAGAAATATCGATGTCAACGGCATCACTTACTACCTTTTTAAATAGGATATATGTGCACTACTTAGCAAAACATGTGATCAAAGCATAAATAAAAGTAAGAAAAATAATCAAAGACAAACTAATATGAGGCAATGAGATGTTGTAGTAAAATGAGGCACATTATGAATCCTCTGCTTAACCATATGTTCTACGTCTTCCACAGGAGGTACACAAACTTGGCGTATGGGCTCACTTTAATCTATAAATTGTAAGAATTTCACAAAGTAGTCCAAAAACTTGGCCTCGCATTTTCATTTTGGTCCAATTCGAGCCAACTCGAGCTAATTCCACATATGTGTTGTGCCATGTTGGAAAAACAGTCACACACACGAGTTGAGCACTATGCATCGGCGGAGCTATGTGCACTTCTGGGGGGGGCTGCCCCCCCCCCCCCCCCCCCAATTAGAGAAAACATTGAAGATTTTTTTTCGAGGGGCTAAGATTGAAGAAAAAAGTAGTCATTAGCCCCCCCCAAACAATCATGTTTCCTGATTAGCCCCCCTGCCCTTCTCTGCTAGCTCCGCCACTGGCACTATGTGTTGGAAAATTAGGCAAGTTCATGATTAATTCCAGTAAATAATTCATGACTAGAACAGATACTAGCATGCAACAATCTAGCAAACTAGAAGAACAACAAGACATGCATAACAGCAGCGAACATGAAACAATAGCTGTAGAGACAGACATGAATAGATGATGTTGGACATACTGTTCGTTAGCTATTGTGGGTGCGACGGTGTTGATGACGATGTTGGCGACGATCTGCTGCTGATGGCGATGAAGACGACGATGAGTAGCACCGCCCGACTTGGACGGAAGACGACCCGTGATGACGAATTTGAGCAGTCGCGCAGAGCGCTTCCCAAAAACCTAATTCGTCCTCTCCCGATGCAGGATCGCAAGGACGAACGGTTCTGGAGACCTGCTCTCCCACGCGCCAATGCACGCCGGCGTTTGGGATGAAGTAGACTACGACGGCGGCGCAAGTTGCGAGATAAGGCAAAACCATAGGTGTTTTTCGATGTGTCTTTGGCCGCAGCCGGTAGCTGTATATATATTAGGACCAGAGGCAGTATTGTGTCGCGATCACAATCCCAAACTGACTCGGTTTCTAATTCATATACTTACCAGACAAGAAATCAAAAACTTGTCTGCCAAGACATAAAAAAAATAAAACGGCAAAAGGAAGCTGCGCCCCTGCAACGAGACGGATCGGATTTCGGTGGACCATTCACGCGCATGTCGCACGTACGCGCCGCGCCGCGCCGCGCCGCCTCGCCTCGCCTCGCCACGCCACGGCCCGGCCAGGCGAGGCGAGCGAGCGCGCGCGTGTGGCCTTTCCTTTCTCTTCTCACACACCACTTAGAGTGGTGGAGAGAACCCACTATATAAAGAGGTCCAACTCTTCTTCAACTTCCGGGGTGGGACTAAACTTTAGCACCACCACTTGCCATTTTACACATGGGCTTTGAGATTTCAGAAATTGCTATGGGTCTAGCCCATTAATTCTAACAATCCCCCACCAGATCTCAAATACCCATTTAGAGATTTGTCTTCTCTCACCACTTGTTTAATATACCAGTGTTTCAGCAGAGACTGTTAAGTTGAACTTCTGCCTAGAACTTTAAGCTACATCCATTCACAACTTGACAATGGACTATGCCTTGAATTGCTAGTTTTGTGTGAACAGGTTTCACTCAAAGTCTTAACCAGTACCTGACCGCCAGTAGGCTACCCCGCGGTTTGGAGCTTATACATCATACTCCCTGGTCTCTTCGTGAGCTTACTAGAGATCACCCAAATCTCATAGACTGCGACGTTTACAGTCAGAACTCATATAGGTGTGTTCTTTAAGACTGCTCTGTAGGACAGCATCTTTGCTAATTATAGCCAATAGAACCACATTAAGGCATGTTGCCAACCTGCCTTACAGCTCTGAGAGTTTTGCATCTTCACTTAGAGACGGTCATTAGTTATTACTCTCCTCAGTTAACCAATAGCTTGTTCTTCCCAGATTCTAATTCACGGGATCTCCGACCACAAAGGTTGGGTTACTACTATGGTGTAACATCTATGGGTCTCATACCCATCTCCCTCGATGCCAGGTTTTTGTCTGTTTGAATATACGTAACAGTTATTACTCCGGAGTTTCTCAACTTCCTGACAGACTTCAAACGTCTCTTCATGTGTCTTGATGACTTTGCATTATCTTTAGAATTGTTTACTTTAGCGATAACCGTTTGGTTGTCACAATTCATAAGAATAGCCGGTACAGGTTTTTCAACCACAGGCAAGTCCATCAAGAGCTCACGCAGCCATTCTGCCTCAACAGTAGTTGTGTCTAAAGCAGTTAATTCTGCTTCCATAGTTGACCTCGTCAATATGGTTTGCTTCCAAGACCTCCATGACACTGCGCCACCTCCATGAGTAAATACATACCCACTTGTTGCGCAGAGTACATCAACATCGGAGATCCAGTTTGAATCACTATATCCTTCTAGCACAGCAGGATGCCCTGAATAAGTAATTCCGAAACTCATAGTACCTCTCAGATAGCGCAAGACCCTTTCTAGTGCATGCCAATGATCATCACCCGGGTTGGACATGAACCTACTCAGTTTGCTCACAGCAAAAGAGATATCTGGTCTTATAGCGCTAGCTAAGTACATGAGTGAACCGACAATTTGAGAGTATCTTAATTGATCTCTTGTTTCTTTCTTATTCTTTCTGAGTGTCACACTGGGATCATAAGGTGTTGGAGAAGGCTTGCTATCCATAAATCCGAACCGGCTCAAGACCTTCTCAACATAGTGAGATTGCGTTAGAGTAATCCCACTCTCATCCTTAATAAGTTTGATGTTTAGAATTACATCGGCTTCTCCCAGATCTTTCATGTCAAAACTTTTTGATAGAAAAGACTTGACCTCATTGACGGCATTAATGTTTGTACCAAAGATCAGTATGTCATCCACATACAAACATAATATGACACTATTGCCCCCACCATGGCAATAGTAAACACACCTATCAGCCTCGTTAATGACAAATCCTGCAGAAGTCAGAGTTCTTTCAAACTTCTCATGCCATTGCTTAGGTGCCTGTTTCAGGCCATACAAAGATTTTAACAACTTGCACACTTTTCTCTCTTCACCCTTTACCACAAACCCGTCAGGCTGATCCATATAGATTTCCTCTTCCAACTCTCCATTGAGGAAAGCTGTCTTTACATCCATTTGATGAATGATAAGACCATAAGAGGCAGCCAAGGAAAGTAACACTCGAATGGTGGTCATTCTAGCAACGGGTGAATAGGTGTCAAAGTAATCTTCGCCTTCTTTCTGAGTGTAGCCCTTGGCCACTAGCCACGCCTTGTAATTATCAATAGTACCATCAGGCTTTAGCTTCTTTTTGAACACCCACTTACAGCCCACAGGTTTACAACCATATGGTCTATTAGTTAGTTCCCAAGTTCCATTAGAAAGAATTGAGTCCATCTCATTATGAACAGCTTCTTTCCAATCATCTACATCCGGAGATGCATATGCCTCTGCAATCGTCTTGGGTGTGTCGTCCACAAGGTATACAATGAAATCATCACCGAAGGATTTTGCAATCCTTTGTCTCTTGTTCCTTATAGGAACTTCATTGTTATCCTTCTCAAGGACTTCCTCATGTGATTGTTCGAAATATTCATCAGTTGTACTAGATTCAGGAATTATCTCAGAAGAAAATCTAGCAATGCTATGCATATCTTTCATAGGAAATATGTTCTCAAAAAATGTTGCATCACGAGATTCCATTATAGTATCAACATGCATATCAGGTACTTCAAATTTTACCACTAAAAATCTATAAGCAATGCTCCGTTGAGCATACCCTAGAAAGACACAATCCACTGTCTTTGGTCCAAGTTTGCGTTTCTTAGGAATAGGAATATTGACCTTTGCCAAACATCCCCAAGTGCGCAAATAAGAAAGTGATGGTTTTCTCCCAACCCACTCCTCATAAGGGGTTTTCTCCTTATTATTGTTAGGAACTCTATTCAGGACATGACATGAAGTCAATAGAGCCTCCCCCCACCATGACATAGATAAACCAGCAGTGTCTAACATGGCATTCACCAAGTCAGTCAATGTGCGGTTTTTCCTCTCGGCAACTCCATTTGATTGAGGTGAATAGGGAGGCGTCCTCTCATGAATAATAACATGTTCCTCACAAAATTCATCAAATACTTTGGGAAAATACTCTCCACCACGATCGGACCTAAGACGCTTGATCTTTCTCTCTAGTTGATTTTCAACTTCAGCTTTATAGATTTTAAAGTAGTCTAATGCTTCATCTTTAGTTTGCAACAAATAAACATAGCAAAATCTAGTCACATCATCAATCAAAGTCATGAAATATCTCTTTCCACCTTTTGTCAACACACCATTCATCTCACAAAGATCAGAATGTATGAGTTCTAGAGGTGCCAAGTTTCTCTCCTCGGCAGCCTTATGAGGCTTTCGAGGTTGCTTCGATTGCACACAACTATGGCACTTAGAACCTTTGGCAACAGTGAAATTCGGAATTAAACTCATACTGAATAGCCGAGACATTAAACCAAAATTAATATGACATAAACGAGAGTGCCAAATACTTGCATCATCATTAATACTAGCACAAATTTGGTTTACTGACTTATTGCAAAAATCTGAAAGGGAAAAGCGGAACAAGCCTCCGCACTCATAGCCTTTGCCTATAAATTGTCCAAATCTTGACACGATTACTTTATTCGACTCTAAAACTACCTTAAACCCATCTCGACATAGAAGGGAGCCGCTAACTAGATTCTTGTTCATAGTAGGGACATGCTGCATGTTCCTTAATTGCACGATCTTTCCTGAAGTAAACTTCAGATCCACCGTGCCAATGCCACGAACAGAAGCATGTGACCCATTCCCCATTAGGACGGAAGAATCCCTTGCGACCTGATAAGAAGTAAACAGGGAGACGTCAGCACACACATGAACGTTAGCACCTGAATCAATCCACCATGAAGATGATTGAAATACTGAAAGCACAATAGGTAAATTACCATACCCATCAGTATTGCTAGCGGTCACCATGTTGACAGTCTTGGAGCTCGTTTTCCCTCTGCGGTCTGCACGTTCAGGGCATTCCTTGGAAAAGTGTCCGGGCTTCCCACAGGCGTAGCACTCTAGCTCAGCCTTGTTGAACTTCTTCTTCTTGAAGGTAGTAGTCTTGGTAGGCTTGTTGAAAACAGGTTTGTTTTTCCCTTTGTTCTTGTTCTGTGGGTACCTCTGCACCATATTGGCGGTAGGCTGAACCTCACCTCCTTTCTCAATAGTGTCTTTAGCCCGAGCTTTTTCTTCAACATCAAGAGATGCAATCAGATTTTCAACTGATATCTCCTGTCTCTTATGTTTCAGAGTTGTGGCAAAATTCCTCCATGAAGGAGGTAACTTTGTAATCATGCACCCAGCCACGAATTTGTCGGGTAGAACACACTTAAGGAGTTCAAGTTCTTTCACAATGCACTGTATCTCATGAGCTTGTTCAACCACAGAACGGTTATTCACCATCTTGTAGTCATGAAAACTCTCCATGATGTACAGTTCACTGCCTGCATCTGTTGCACCGAATTTTGCATTCAGTGCATCCCACAGAGACTTTCCGTCATCTATGTGCATATACACATCACACAGACGGTCAGCAAGAACACTCAGAATGCATCCCACAAACATAGTATTGGCTTCCTAGAATTTTCTCTGATCTTCGTCAGACATTCCCTCTGGAGCATCAACACTAACGTGGAAAACTTTCAGAGCAATAAGCCAGAGCGTGGTCTTTACCTGCCACCTCTTAAAATGCACACCGGTAAATTTATCCGGCCTCAGTGCATCAGCGAATCCAGCCATAGTTAACTCAGGAAATTGCCTACAGTTAGATTTTTGGATTGTTGGAAAATTAGGCAAGTTCATGATTAATTCCAGTAAATAATTCATGACTAGAACAGATACTAGCATGGAACAATCTAGCAAACTAGAAGAACAACAAGACATGCATAACAGCAGCGAACACGAAACAATAGCTGTAGAGACAGACATGAACAGATGATGTTGGACGTACTGTTCGTTAGCTATTGTGGGTGCGACGGTGTTGATGACGATCTGCTGCTGATGGCGATGAAGACGACGATGAGTAGCACCGCCCGACTTAGATGGAAGACGACCCGTGATGACGAATTTGAGCAGTCGCGCAGAGCGCTTCCCAAAAACCTAATTCGTCCTCTCCCGGTGCAGGATCGCAAGGACAAACGGTTCCGGAGACCTGCTCTCCCACGCGCCGATGCACGCCGGCGTTTGGGATGAAGTAGACTACGACGGCGGCGCAAGTTGCGAGATAAGGCAAAACCCTAGGTGTTTTTCGGTGTGTCTTTGGCCGCAGCCGGTAGCTGTATATATATTAAGACCAGAGGCGGTATTGCGTCGCGATCACAATCCCAAACCGACTCGGTTTCTAATTCGTATACTTACCGGACAAGAAATCAAAAACTTGTCTGCCAAGACATAAAAAAAATAAAACGGCAAAAGGAAGCTGCGCCCCTGCAAGGAGACGGATCGGATTTCGGCGGACCATTCACGCGTACGCCTCGCCTCGCCTCGCCATGCCCCGGCCCGGCCCGGCCAGGCGAGCGAGCGCGTGTGGTCTTTCCTTTCTCTTCTCACACACCACTTAGAGTGGTGGAGAGAACCCACTATATAAAGAGGTTCAACTCTTCTTCAACTTTCGGGATGGGACTAAACTTTAGCACCACCACTTGCCATTTTACACATGGGCTTTGAGATTTCAGAAATTGCTATGGGCCTAGCCCATTAATTCTAACACTATGTACCTATTGCGTTTAGGTCCTTGTGCTTTCCTTTAATCGCCATTCCCGATCTCACTACCCGTTTGTTCTCGCTTGAGCTATCTATCTGCACGATGAGTGAGCGGGGGCGAAGAGCAAACTCACCCTATGGCTCCACTCCTGGGGCTTCCTCCTTCGGGGGTAGGACGGACTCAAGAGCAACTATTCCTTCATGTTGCCCTGCCTTTGGTGTGACTTGGCATATGTGCCGCTCCCTTGTTTATGTGAGCTGCATTGGTGGCGGTAGAGCAAAGACGATGCACGAGCCTCCCCTTGTGCGCCCACTTGTCTCCCCAAGTCGATAACGTTATCACTCCCAAGATGCAGTGCCCGCAAATCTCCGTGCTAGGGTTAGCAAGAATAGATGAATGTAAAGGTGCGTGGCATTTCTAGGCGATTTCAAGAAATGATAGGCAAACTTCCATACATAGTTCAGACCCGATTTGACGAACGTGGCACAACATGCAGAGATAGCCTCATTTGGATCAGAAATGAACTGCATTTTACGATTTCATGGTTCATGGACCAAAATGAACCCATATGACAGATTCGTGAAAGTCGAGTGCAATTATAGCCAACTAAAGAATATCTTCTACCCCATCGATCGGCTAATCGCCACATCCCACATGCCTGTGGCAGATCGGGTCTTTGTCTCGATCAGGCCCTCCGTATTATTCGTTCCGCGCCGCAACGCTCTTAAAGCGACCACGCGTCTCACTTGCATCCGTCCTTCCTTCCTCCCCCTCTCCTCCATAGTTCCATGGCATGCATGCCCAGCTGCCCACGGCGCTGAGGGCGACCTAGCTTCTCCGAATCTCGTGTCCATCGGCTGGTCTCTTCTTGTTCTTGGCTTCACTGGGTAGTATCATGGTGTGAGGCTGGGTCTCTAGCTAGTGGCTAAGCGGAAGCTCGATCCTATGGCGCTGGAAGCCGTGGTGTTCCCGCATGAGCACCTCGCGTGCACCACGGACAAGGTGGCCGCGGCGATGTCCATGTACGCGCCGTCGCTAGGCCGCGGCATCAGCATTGTTGACGAGTTCGAGGAGAAGGGCGGCGTAGTGCTCCAAGAAGAGGCAGCCAACTACGCCTGGGCCGCGGCCGTCGAGGGGAACTGGGACGAGAAGCACTGCCGGCCCGTGTCGCCGCCGCCTGCCGTCGCCCCGACGACGCCCGCAGCGTCCGGCCGCGGCAAGGCCTCGTCGTCCGCGGCCGCGCGGCGGCGGCGGCGGCGCCCCAAGGCGGTGAAGAACAGGGAGGAGACGGAGAGCCAACGGCGCAACCACATCGCCGTGGAGCGCAACCGGCGGCGCCAGATGAACGACTACCTGGCCGTGCTCCGGTCCGCCATGCCGCCCTCCTACGCGCAGCGGGTACGTACGTGCGCACACAACGCATCATCGGCAGTACCCCTTTCACTGTGCGTGCAAGCGAGAGGGTACGCTCCCGGCTCTACCGGTCGTGTCACAACTCACAACCGATGGTATGCATGCACGAACGGCCCGGCACTCACCACATCGCTGGCTGTCCCCCGGCCTTTCTTTCACTGTGACGGGTGTCCAATCCCGTCGTCGCAGCGATGCCATTGCTCCCCATGCATGCACACCGCCAGCCCCGCTGCCTTTCGCTTTGGTTCCATTCGTCACGGATCGAATCTGTACTTCCGTCCGTGGGAGGTGCAACGTCGTACGGCGTGTCGCGCGCGCGCGTGTAGTACAATCTCGACCGGCCGTGCGCCGAATGATTCGCGCTGCCTGCTCTGCTCGCGACCTGGCTAATCAATCAATGGCATGTTCTGTTGTGCCGTGTGACGCAGGGTGACCAGGCGTCGATCGTGGCCGGGGCGATCAACTTCGTCAAGGAGCTGGAGCAGCTGCTGCAGTCGCTGGAGGCGCAGAACCGGCGGCGCGCGCAGCTGGCATCGACGCCGCCGTTCGCCGGGTTCTTCACGTTCCCCCAGTACTCTACGGGCGCGGGCGCGGGCACTGCCGATGGCTCCGGGGACGCCGAGAGCCGCCGCGGGGCACGGCGGGGCGTGGCCGACGTGGAGGTGGCCGTGGCGGAGAGCCACGCGAGCGTGAAGGTGCTGGCGCCGCGGCGGCCGAGGCAGCTGGTGAGGATGGTGGTGGCGATGCAGTGCCTCGGGCTCACCGTGCTCCACCTCAACGCCACCGCCACCGCCGACCACCTGGTCTTCTACTCCTTCAGCCTCAGGGTGAGCCTCAGACACATTAATCTGCCATATGCATCCGCGCTCTGTTCCATGCCGTGATTAAATGACGCCGTTTTGTGCCGCGCGCAGATGGAGGACGAGTGCCGGCTGTCATCGGTGGACGAGATCGCGGCGGCGGTGCACCAGATGGTCGCCGAGGAGCACGCCGGAGGACCGTGCTAGGTAGCTAGTCGAGCTGGAAATGGGAGCGTCTCTGTAACATTAGTCCGATCCTATCCTGGTAGTAGTTGCGTGCATGGGTAACTCCGGCCGGCGGCACGCGCCATTGTCGTTGTTTGCGTGTAAGCTAGTAGCAAGCAATATGTAGCGATGTTTTCTGCCATTCTGGCGCCAATTATTTGTCTGTCCCAACATGCATGGCCGCGTGTTCATACGGGGCCTGCGGGTCTTCGTCGGCGGGTCACCCGTCGCCGTTCTTCACCGGATAAGAAGAACCATGGAGATGTGGCTCCCTGGCTGGCTTTACCCGTTTGATAATCGAATTGGCCCGGCCGCCTCAATCATCTCGTGATGCGATCATCTCAACGATCATGTATGTAGAATAGTGTTGTGTTCTTTGGTGGCCGATTTCAGATATCAGGATTTAACTACTCCTCCGTACCATAATATAAAACGTTTTTTACACCAGTATCACGAAGAGAACAATTAATCAACAGACTCTGCCTGTAAGGCCTGAATCTCTTGGGAAGTTGCTGGCCACGCGATTTGCCCCAGAGCTAGACAACCTCATCTCCCATAGTCAAAGTGCATTTCTCAAAGGCCGTTGCATCCAAGAGAATTTCCTCTATATCCAGGCTATCATCCAACAGCTGCACCGTGGGAAGAAACCTTCAATTTTCCTGAAGCTAGATATAGCGAAAGCATTTGATTCGGTAAACTGGAACTACCTCCTCTCTGTCCTTGCTCAATATGGATTCAGTCAGCGCACTCGGGACCTGGTGGCGATCTCCCTGGCATCTACTTCCTCGCGCGTCATTCTCAATGGCTCGCCGGGCGCACCTTTCTTTCACAAACAAGGTCTACGTCAGGGCAACCCATTCTCTCCACTGCTCTTTCTGCTTGCCATTGAACCCTTGCAGAAAATTCTGGAGAAAGCAACGGAAGCAGGCATCTTGAGTCCCATCCCACTTCGACATGCTTGCCTTCGCATCAGCCTGTACGCCGATGACGCAGCGCTGTTCCTCAACCCAATCAAGACTGAAATTGAGGCGCTACAGGCCATCCTTGCTTCCTTTGGCCGCATCTCCGGACTGCAGACCAACTTCAGTAAATCCTCAGCTTACCCTATCTGTTGTGCTGAAAGCGTCATTCAAGAGGTGCTTGATGTTTTCGAGGGGGAGATCAGCTCGTTCCCCTGCAGATACCTCGGTCTGCCTCTTAGCACAAGAAAGCTCAGAAGATTTGATTTTCAGCTACTAATCGACAAGATTGCTGCCAAGCTTGCGGGATGGAAAGGAAAACTCCTAAACAAGGCGGGTAGACTGACGCTCATCAACTCCGTGCTAACCTCAATCACTACCTACTATCTCACCCTCTTTGCACCTTCCAAGTGGATTATCAAGCGCATTGACAAGATTCGTCGTAGCTTCTTATGGAGAGGTGATGAAGAAGCCAAAGGAGGGCACTGTGCTGTCAATTGGAAGCAAGTTTGCACTCCAAAACATATGGGGGGGCTTGGCATTAAAAATCTGGGAGCCTACAGCCGTGCCCTACGCCTAAGATGGCCTTGGTATGCCTGGAAAAACCCATCTCGGCCTTGGAGCAATACCCCTCTGCCCTGCTCAGCGAATGACATGAGTCTGTTCCGTGCTTCCACCTCTGTTACTTTGGGAGACGGGAAGCTTGCCACTTTTTGGACCAGCAAATGGCTCTTCGGTTCAGCTCCGATTGACCTTGCCCCAAAGCTTTTCCGGTTGGCAATAAGAAAGAACTTGACGGTTGCGGCTGCCCTCTCGGAGGACAAATGGATGAAGGGACTACAACGCATCAGCTCTCCTGAAGAGATTGAATCCTTCGTTGCTCTTTGGAACAAACTTCAGCGGGTTCAGCTCAACCAAGTGCCTGACTCCATCTCATGGAACTGGCCGGCTTCAGGCTCTTACTCCGCCAAGTCTGCCTATATCTGTCAACACATTGGGACAATCAACAAGCCCTACCTGAATGCCATATGGAAACTCAAGATGGAAGGAAAAGTACGCTTCTTTACTTGGCTGCTGATTTAGAATAGACTGCCAACTGCCGACAGACTCCGCGACCGGGGCAGCCAGCATGATGACAAATGCTCCCTCTGTGATCAGATTATAGAATCTGCGGCTCACCTCTTCTGTCAATGCCCTTTCGCTGCTGAAGTGTGGTACAAGCTTGGTACTTCGATTCCTGCTACCCGCCATGTAACCATCAACTCCTTCCACTCAATTGACAAATGGTGGCAACACCTCGCCGACGGGCCAAAGCAGACGGCTGTTACGGGAGCATACTTCGCATGGCACATTTGGAATGAGAGGAACAGGCGAATCTTCACTAATACGGCATCTTGCCCAGCCTCTGTTGTAGGTGGCCTGATCAATGACCTGCAGCTGATTAGACTGAATGTAGGAGAACCTTAGCTGATCAAGCATGTATAGGCAGCGCCTGGGGCGACTGCACCTTGTTTTCCTTTTGACCCTTTCACCTGTCCTCTCTCTCCAACTTGTTTCTCCTTGTACATCCCTAATCTATAATGCAAAGGCAGAGCACCTGCCATTTTACCCTCAAAAAGGCCTGAATCTCTGAAGGAATGAAAAGTGCTTGTTAGAGCATCTCCAACAGTGGCGGCAAAAAACGCGCGCGCGCGGGGCGGTTCGCGCGCTCCAGCGACGGCGGAAACTCAGGCGCGCGGGAAAAGATTGCGCGCGCGCGAAAAAGCGGTCGGGCGCGCGGCGTCCGGCGTGCCTATAAAATACAGCGCCCGCCACGCGCCCTCCCATCGCTCTCCACCTCGCCACGCGCCCTCTGCCGCTCTCCCCCCGCTCCCTCTGCCGCTTTCTCGCCTCGCCGCCGACGCGCCACCATGCCTCCGCGCCGCCCGGGGAGTCTCGGGCTACCGCGGCGTCCGCGCGCGCCCCTCTGGCACCTTCTCCGCCGAGATTCGGTCCGGCGACATGCGCCTCGGCCTCGGCACCTTCGACACCCCCCACGAGGCCGCCCGCGCGTACGACGCGGCGGCGTGGCGCCTCCGACGGTCCCGTCGGGACATGAACTTCCCGGAGGTGCCGACGCGGGAGCGGGCGCAGGAGCTGGCGCCTCCCCCACGGCTTATCACCGACGAGAATCGTCGCGAGAACCGGAGGCGGGAGCGTCGGCTCAGCCTCGCCGAGATGGACGAGGAAGCCATGGCGCTGTGGCGCCAACGCTTCCCGCAAGACGTCATCAACGAGCAGCAGTTCTTCGCCGGGAGGAGGGCGAAGCGAGCAGCCTATCGCGAGGACATGCGTACGCGGAAGGCGGCCGCTGATTTCAACATCGCGCTAGGAGAAGTGTCGTCCTGGGGCTCCAACGACTATCGGTTTCTTGACGCTTTCATTCAGACGTCGGAGGAGGACATCACCGAGGCGGAGTCCGAGTCGGAGGAGGAAGACGACGAGTAGTAGTTTTTTTTTATCGTTTTATCTATCGTAGGTGGAGGCTATAATCTATCGTTTTTATTATTATCTATCTATGTACTATCTATCGTTTTATCTATCATTTTCTATCTATATATGTTTATAGAATCGGAGCCGAATGTGTATCAAGTCGTAGTAGAAAAAAGAAGAAATATAGCGCGTCTACCAAAGCGGCTCGGGCACGCTTTATTTTACGGCGACCGTTGGAGCCAGCGCACCGCGGCGCGCAAAAGCTGACAATTCCGACGCTGCAAACTGTTTTTTAGCTCGCGCCAGTTAGAGATGCTCTTACATCCTCTATCGTGTCCTTGTGGACGGAGGGCCGTCAAAGCAAAGCGCGGGAGAACGGATCGAGATGGAAACAAGAAAATTAGCAGTCATGCACTGTGCTGTGCTGCTGGTAAAACCTGACGGCCTACTCTTTTGTGCCTCCATATTCCCAGGCAGTTTGTATTTTGCCACCTTGCAGCTACAGATAGCCCTGTGTTCCTTCACGTCCTACTCTGCACCTACGTTCACTCTGTAGTCTGACACTTTGATTCTCGACGACGTGCAGATAACATAACACTTCGTTGAAGACACATGCTTTTTGTGTGTGCGAGATGTCTAGTCCCAGCTTCAGTATTTTCCGCATGCAAGTCATTAGTAGAAGTTACTGCTAAAAAGGAACCATCAGTAGTAAAAGAGTTGTTTTTATGTCTCTGAACTTCCCATTTAAGAAAAATATATAATGTAATACAGTTTTAGAACCGCAGAATTAAGCAGCAGTTTCACGTAACTCTAGTACTCCCTCCGTTTCTAAATATTTATCTTTTTAGAGATTTCAAATGGACTATCACATACGGATGTATATAGACATATTTTAAAGTGTAGATTCACTTATTTTGCTTCGTATGTAGTCATGTGTTGAAATCTCTAGAAAGACAAATATTTAGGAACCGAGGGAGTATTTTTGTTCTACGCTGTACTCTTTCTTGCTCTGGTAAGTGTTGCCATCTGCAAGTGTATATTTATGCAACTGTACTGTATACCATGGCAGAAGAATCATTCGATAGGCCGTCAGATGGTCTTTATAAGAAGCCCCACGACAAAGCATTTGCTACACTAGTACGTATTTTCCAAGACCACGACCTAACAGATGCATTTTCAATTGACGAACAAAGAAGCAAGATCCATCATGTTCAAAGAAAAATCTCGGAGACAATATTCATAATGAGAGTGACCCCGCATAGCCGCCTAACAAGTGGAAAATGCTCTCCAAACTGCTGCTTAAAACCTTGCCATTCTCAGTGGCGCAAGGAAAGGAATCACTCGCTCGCATAATTCTCTAGCCGCCGGTACTGGCTAGAGATGGAACGGCCTGCAGAAAGCTGCGGAGAGAGACAAAGCCTCTGTACTTCTGGATCTTGTCCTGAGCGGTCCACGGCATTATACGCATCATTAGCTAGAGGAGTAGGCGATTTGGCGCTGTGTTCTTGGAGAATATAGGACCTCACGTACGCGATGACCACATGCGGATGCGGCCGCACAAAATTTGGCGCTGGGTACTGTATGTAACATCAGGTTAGGTCTGAAGGATAGGCACTTGTGATGTCTGAAAGGAATCAGGGGTTCGTTCTCTAGTGGTCCGCTCCACTGGGTTTACAATGGAGGGAGAACAGAAGCCATGGCTCTTCCGTCAGAAAGATCTCCGGCATCGCATCTGATCTAGCAAAACAATAGGGTTCAGGATGAGGGAGTGTACTGCAGTGCAATATGTCTTGATAATTCAGCTCTAGCAAGTTGAGCCTCATACAGTGAAGCACACAGTGGAACAAAGCTGACATGTCTTCTCGAAAATGAAATGCTCGAGGAATCATTCTGCACGGCAGCTGCCTGTTTGCATGGCGAAGTTTCACAAGAAATGTTGCAGTTCAGGCAGGATTCAGGGACGGCTGGGAACAAATTCTCAAGGGTATAGCAGGATCATGCATGCTCCTGCTAGCACGTCCGTCCGTCTTAGTCCTAGTCTTACCGTCTTACGGCTACCAGACGATCCATCCTGTACCAAGACGCAGACAGAGCACCCGACTCTATTCTCTAGGGCTCCATCCAGAGCCAGGGCATGCTCTGCAAGTCTTGGCGCGGGCGTTGCATCCACCTGCCTCTACTGTTTACCTGGACCAAAAACGAACAGGGCCATCATCGTCTGCTCTCTGTGCGGCGCCAAGACCTGCCAGGGCTGCGTCGGACGGACATGCTAGCGCATGTCCGTCCCTCCACACACTGTATCTATCTACGCGTAACCAAAAGCATCATGATGACCCATAAGATCGAGCCTGAACACACTCCATCAGACCTGTACTTGCCTGCGCTGTACAGCGGCCGGCGAACAGTATTAGAGGAGCCGCGGACCATTCAGGCTCAGGAGGCCATGGATGGATGCATGCTGTGCACTGGTCTGCAGCTGCAAAGGGCGCGAGGTACAGGAATAATGTAGTCACATTCCGGCATTCCGCCGAGCGCCGTGCATTCTGCCGGTCGGGCGCAAGCAACAGGTGGCCTACGGAGAGGAAAAGTGAGAGCGGATTCAGCTGGCGAGGGAGACGCGGGCAGCTGTTCGCCATTCAAGCCGCGGCGCGACGAGATATGCTATCATGTGTGTCGTTGGAGCAGAGAGCTTTCCGGTGGACTGGACATGTTATTACCGTGGGTGCTGGGTAGGCAACTGATCTCAGAGCTCAAACCACCGATGAATTAACAGTCGCTGCTAAATCAGGTGCCGGCAAGTAAATCTTGATTCAGTTGGCCAGGATGACGATCTACTGAGTGATCATATGTAGGCACTGCTTGGCATTGCCAAAAGGTAGGCCACCAACATATTGACTTGCAGAGTTCGGGACCCGGGGCAATTAGCAAGCAGGCTCTGCTCTCAGCGCGCCGCCCTTGAATGCATAAGGAAGAAGGCTTCGGCTAATTATTTGATGGAAAATCTCTACTACTCCTTCCCTTTCAGTTTAGGAGCCTCAAATTTGAAATCTTATTAAGGTAGATGGTGAGTGGATGGAACGAGCTTTGTGGATACAGAACTGTCCAATGAAATATTTTTCACAGGTTCGACTTCGGAAGCAATAAGTGCAGCATCCTCCCTCTAATCGGACTTGCATGATGCATGTAGAATAAGATGCATGCATGACCACTAATTCCCTCTCTCTCATCTTTATGAATTAACTCCCCTCGTTCCATCCTCTCCCCTCGGCCCCTCGACCCCTCGCGTCGCCTCCCCTCGGGCGACGCCAGGCCCCCCCCGAACTCTAGCCGCCAGACTCCCCTTGTTCCATCCTCAGCCGCCGCTGCCGCCGGCAAGGGCCGCGGTGGCGGCGGGCCCGACGCAGATCCAGGGCGAGCGGGCGTCGCGGCATCCCCTGTGAGGTGGAGGAGGCGTTCCATGCGGGGAGGCCGGAGGCGGCAGTCAGGGCAGCGCCCTTGCTGAGCGGCGGCGATCGAAGCCTCCATGACCGGCGGTGACCTGAGATTGGGTTGTGGCGGTGGCGGCGCTCGATTCAGCAAGGGTGGCGGCTGCGTGCAGACGGGTGGCATCGATGGCTGCGGATCTGGCGTCCTGCCCAAATCCGTCACGGTATGGCCTTGGCCGGCCGGTGGCGTGAGGAGGACTGGTGAGGGGCGGCTGGAGGCTCCGTGCCGGCGTGCCGACGGCGGCCCTCGTCTCCACGGTGAGGCTCCGTTCGGCTCCACCTAGCTGCGAGATCGGGGGACGCGACTTCCGGTGAAAATCGGCCGACTACAGTCATGGCGGACGATGGCGGTGTCTGTGACATCGTTCCCTTCTCGAAGCATCGTTGTTGCAAGTCGTGGCACCCACTCATTCTCTTCTTTCTTGGTCAAATGTAACTCCTATTCTTCCGAGCTAATTTTTTTTATAGGTCACACATACACATGTGTGCTAGTCCACGGACTTCAAAAGATATTGCTTTTGCATTTCTACCATTTAGCCCACCAACATATTCTATTGAAATGGTAAAAGTATTTGCCGATGCTTGCATAGAGGGTATAATCATAAGCATCTTGTTGTTTAAGTAAGAACAACACATTATTATAGGTTCAACTGCACAACAAATCATCAAAGCGAGGAACTTTAACTCAATGAAACTTGACGAAAGTAACTTGGTGAAACTCCCATGTGTCATCGAGAGCGATTTAATCCCTATAAGTAAAACAATTGGCTTGTCCTTGGCACAATTAGGGATTGGACCACTTGCTGCACCGTTGCACTTTTGTTTCTATTTATTTTCTTGCAATTTCTCTTGCGATCAAACAAATCATCAAACAATCTTTCCAGCTTTACAACGATGTCTTACTAGTTTCCATCAAACAATTTCTTCCTCTCCTCATTGGGTTCGACACTCTTATTTATCGAAAAGCCCACGATATCCCCTAAACTTGTGGGTTATCAGTAGGGCCCCTCTTCGGCGTGAGAGTAGGACGATGCTCTGTGTCGAGTCCAGGATGTCATCCTCGATCAAGACCTCCAATCTGTTTCAAGGCAGTGCCTCGTCGTACCTTTTGGTGCTAGAGTGTTGTGATCTTTGGCATTTAGAAGTACTGGTCTTTGTGCGTTTTTTCTATGGTGCTTGTATTTTGCGTTGAGTTGTAAGCTGTCCAAGGTGCTCCCTTGTATTGTTCGACCATTGTGGTTAGCTGATGTTTGTGGTAATCTTGGCCTTGTGTCATTGGCCGGTTGATGGCTTCATTAATTCAAACTCGTGCTCTTCTTGAGCCTTCTTTCTAAAAAAACATGGGCAAACTGAGACACATAACAACCCTGTTACACGAGGTTATGTCCAAAGGATAGAAAAATGTGTCTGAAAGGAATTAGGGGTTCTTAAGTGGCCCACAAGGTTTTATAATGGAGGAAAAAGCCATGACTCTTCCATCAGAAAGATCTAGCAAAATAATTTAGGGTTCGATATGAGGTGGCATCACTGGATATGCTTATTGTATAGTGTAGCATATCTCCTCATGAGACGACCCTGAAACAACACGCGACACCCATGTCGCCTCACCTGGCGGCTCGGGGAGAAACCCTAGCCGCTACACTACCTCCTCTCTGCTCGTCCTCGTCTTGCCGCCGCTGGTGAGCGCCTCCGACGAAGCCTGGGTTGGCCCGTGTCTCTTCTGCTACCCCTTGGGACCTGCACTAGCCTCGACGCCTCAGCCTGCACCACGATCCGACGTCCAGCGCACACACGGCCTTCTGATGCCTGGGCCCTTCCTGAGCCACTCCGCGATCTGATCGACCGGCCCCAGCGTCTTGGGCTGGCCTCTGTGTTACTGCTGGATTCCGTAGCCTCGCGAGTTGCCATCTGCGTCCACCGATCCGATCTCGTCGAAACACGACTTTCCGATCTGTACGCCTGCTGCCGAGCGCGTCACCGTCGGTGTACGTGCGCACTGCTGATGCCACCAGCTGCTGCTTCCGTTGATTGCTTCACCACGCGGACAGAACCTCACCGCAAAATTGATCTGCCTCAGTCATCGTGCCTTCTGCGTCTCGTCTGCTCTCAGTCGATTAGCGAGACATACCTTACGCATCTGATAACTCCGCGATAAATTTCACAGATTCTTCGCTTCCTCTAAATCGACCCAGCGACCTCTTCGAAACCTTGCTCTTATACCATTTGTTAGAATAAATCCGAGGCACTCTGTCGATCTACCGAGAACCAAGCAATCACACAAGCACGACACCGAGATTTGTTAACGAGGTTCACCGATATGGCTACATCCCCAGGGCCTGACTACGGGCGCTCCTTCCCATGACACCACTACAATACCACATACCTGGCCGCCCGGGCGCCGGCACATGCCGCCGGTTCCCCTGCGTGCCTGTGCTATTATGTTAGCATAGGTTACATCGTGTGTCTACCCCCGCTATATATAAGAGGCCTAGGATATAAGTGTCCTATTTGGACATGACTCCATATCCTATCTACACACCGTACGATTCATAGTCCAACTGTAACCTACCTTGTACAATAATATTCGACACAATTCTAACAGCCCGAGGAAGGAGGTGGCGAGGCACTTCCCTGCTAGTGCGGCGCAGTTGCCCGACGAGGTGAGCGGTTCGACGACTTCTTTAAGCAGCAAGGCGGCATATCACGGTGACACGACGATTCCCAGGTAGGGCGGCAAGTGCGCAGCAGCTTTCCCGGTGGGCTTCCCTTGCACGGAGTCGTCAAGGATACACCACTCGCCTCGGATTGTGCGGTGGTCTGGCCTCAGATATGTTTCCGATAACATGGGGAAAGTTACTGCGTTTGGTGGTGCTATTTCACTCGAGTTGCGGATTCCGGTGGCCACAGATGGATCTTCATGAGGGTTCATCTATCCTGATCCGATGCCTGCTGCTGGTAGCTCGTTCTACCGAGGTTGCAGGATGCAACCAGAAGGCTCCTTTGCGAGCTTTGGCGGCTCTCCCTCTGGCTAGTTTGCCTTCGGCGGTGAGATGTTACCTATGGACCACGGTTTGATGCAGAGCGTATGGTTGTACAACAACGGCGATGGGATTTCTAGTCCAGCGCATGTAGTTGTTGGGATCGCGCAAAAGTGGTGGCGACAACACATGATTGACTCTGATTTTTGTGGTGCTTCTTGAGTACTCGGTCTTGAGCTTCCGAGTAAAAATCCTAGGTCTAATCGGAGTGGGTTATACCTGACAATGGCGATGTTTTTACATCCTACCTTGTTGAAGGTTCTGCTTAGATATGCTCGGACTTGTTCTTCGAGGTGAAAACTTAGAATACGATCTCTGGTGGTTGGATCCGATGATGATGGCACTTGAGCGGCGTTCCCTTTGTAAAGGCGTTGCTTTTAAAGAACCTCATTATTCTAGTGGTGTCAAGAGATGGTTGGTGCAGATATGATCGTCGTTGTTGTCTGTCAGTCATTATTTTGATCACTTTGATTGTTTTCTTCCTTGCTTAGGCATAACTTTGGTCTTATATGATTTTGCTCTTTGTCGACGTGTTTTTATGTATACCTTGTGTTGACTAAGTGCATCCTAATTATACGTACAGGGGTTAGATGTATACTTATGGTGTTTGTATCCACTTCAGTTTGAGTCAATAAATTACGCCCTTTGTTGAAAAAACAGTGAAGGACGTAGTGGACAAAGCTGGCCTATCAGATTTCTCATATTCACACTCTATTTCAGTCATTTTTCTTTATGTCTCTTTTTGGATTTTAAATTAAATGCTCCAGATATCATTTTGCACTGCAAGTGCCGCCGAAGTCCCAAAAGAAATAAATACGGAGTAGTTCAGTTCCGAGAGGGATTCAGGAACGATTCTCCTGCTCACAACGAGGAACATAAGCTAGTTGATGGATAGATACATGGATCTCAGTGGTTACACTCCTAATTGGGAATGGATCGTATTCTCAAGGGTCTAACAGGATCGTCTGTATTCACAAAATACCCAGTCCTATGCACACGGGCAGACCGCGAAACCCCTACGTCTCAGGAGGAATGGCTCGCCGCCGCTCATCTTATATGTCCGTCTTACGGCTACCACGCGATCCATCTCGTGCCGAGAGGCAAGCAGACAGAGCACCCCGACTCTATTGTTGGCATGGCGTCCACCTTACCTGCCTCTACTGTTCACCTGGACCAAACAAACAGGCCATCATCATCCGCTCTCTGTGCGGCGCCAAGACCTGCCAGCAACCGGTGCATGTCCCTGCACATGAGCGGTACGTGCCGCGGACCATTCTGGCTCAGGAGGGGAATATAGTCTCACACATTCTGCAGAGTGCCGTGCCGTGCATTCGGCCGGTCGGGCTCTTAACACTGGCCTACGAAGAGAAAAGTGAGAGCGGATTCAGCTGCCAAAGGAGAGACGCATGCGACGCGGGCAACTGTTCGCCATTCAAGTCGCGGTGCAAGATGCCACTGTAGTTATCATGTGCGTGGCGCTCGGTGTTCGGTCCTCACGCTAGATAGTGTCCTTGAAGCAGAGAGCTCTCCGGTGACCTGAACAGATTATCACCGTTGGCAGGCAACTGATCAAAAATAATAATTTGTTGTCAAAAAATAAAAATAAAACGTTTTAGGTATCGGTCTTCGATTCGGTTCCTGCATTATGTCAAAATAATAATAAAAAAATGTTGTTGCATTATTACCATCTCTCAGGTATCATCTCTGAAGATCTAGCAGCATAACAAATGCCGTCGGCGACCGCCAGAACAAACTCTGGTATTCACGTCTGGTCGCGCCAGGCAAGTCTACGGCCCAGTTTTTTTGCCAGATTCTCCCAGAATCTGACCCCTACCCAGCTTCTCCCAGAATCTTGGAGCCCCATTTTTTTACAATCCTATCTAGTTAGGGTCTAATTAGTTAGAATTATAAAACAAATGGGGGTCAAAGATTCTGGAAGAAGCTAGGGAAGGGTTAGATTCTGGGAAAATCTAGCAAAAGAACTGGGCCTACGCCTCATCTTTAGCAAGACGGAAGCGGAGCTCACCGGGAGTCGGTTGTGGGCAGGCCCAGTGGCAAAGTGGTTTCGTCACACTGATGTTACACACGTGTTTTTCTTTTCTTTTTTTCTTTTACTCATATTTTTTTTAAATAACAAATAAATATATTATAAAAATATTTTAGTTATTTTTTCAGAATTGTTCAATGCACATCTGAAAAGTGTTTGTGTAATGTAAGAAAATGTTCGCTCAACATTAAAAATATCTTTCTATCATTCAAACAAATGTATGTGCCATTTCAGAAAATGTTCATGTGTTTCAAAAAATGTATGTCATATTTTTGAAAAAATATTGAATTCCAAAAATATTCTTAGTAGCATTCCAAAAAATTATGTTACATTTCATAAAATGTTCACATGTTTCACAATTATTATTTTGACATTTAAAAAAAGTGTTTGCATAGTTTAAAAAAGTTTCAACGTGTATATGAAAAATGTTTTAAACGTACTAAAATAATATTTAAAAAATATTAATCATGTATCAAAAAAATATTAAAAGCATATAAAAATATTTTAGATGTATAAAAAATGTACAATGTGCATGAAAACCAATTAGATACCAAAGCATACATTTGAAAAAAAATGTATTTTAAATTGTTTAACGTTTATAAACAAATGTTCTTGATGTATAGCAAAAATTTACATGTGCATGAAAACAAATTAGATACCTACATTAAAAAAAATAAACATTTATTTTAAATTGTTTAACATTTATAAACAAATTTTCCTGATGTATAGAAAAAATATAAAGTGTATTTAAAAATACACATGTGTTGAAAAAAGAAAGAAGAAATAAATAAAGAAAACCGAATAAAAAAGGAAAAATAGCAAAAAAAAACCCAGAGAAAATCAAAGAAAACCCGAGGAATACTGACACAAAAGTGTGAAAAAAATCACCACAAATTAGAGTATTGGGTCGGCCTAGATCGCCACACTTTAGGTGAGAGCTCATACGACTTGCAACGAGTGATACATAGCTCTCGTGGTCGGGCCACACCCCACTGATCAGCGCAAGGCTGTCGGCCTCTAGAGACTGAAGATATAACAGCATAACAATGCCGTCGGTGACTGTCTAGTCAAACTCTGGTCTTCACGTCCAGTCGGACCGCACCCTGCTGGTCAGCGCAATCCAGCCCCAAACTTGCACCATGGTAGTAACGACCCAACATGACAAACAGATTACCCAGTAGTCTAACAGCACCGCCTATCAACAATAGCCCGTGGGCTACCACAACACCGCCAACCCAAGAATATGATCATTTTCTCGTTTCTGTTTTTTTTTTGTGTTTTTCTTCTTTATTATTTCTTTGTTTATTTTTCTATAGTACTTCAAATTTTTTTATTTATTGTAGAATTTTTGTCCCTAAAATTTAAATTATTTATTAATACAACATTCACAGATAAATTTTAGATGTACCATATGACAATAAATATAATGGTCCATCTTATATGATTTTAATGTATGTCATTACAAGAGTACTGAAGTTCAACTAGACGTTGTCGTGGAAATTATGCTAGTATTTACAAAATTGGAACCATACATTTAAAGCAATCTCACGATATCGAGTTCCTTCGAAATCTATGTAAAATAGGAAAAATAAAAAGACAAACCAAATTCCTCTACTTAATATTTCTTGCCACTTAAATGTATCGTACCATGTTTATACATGTTATGTCGATTTTTCTACTTTTAGATAGTACATGCTACTAGAAGGTTCTACAACATACTGGTCCAATAAATATCCTGAGTTTATAGGGTACAAATGTCAAGCATATTAATAACTAAATAGGTTCATCTAAAAAAAACTACTTCGGTGATCTAAAAGGTCTTATATTCTTTACAGAGGGAGTAATAACTAAATAGGTTATCATAGAGCATCTGAGCTCATAAGGTATTGACAAGTGTTCTTCTCTCGAATTCGCTCCCACGTTCATCCTCTTCATTGTTCGTTTCTTTGTTCTCTTCTTTGTTAGACATGAATCCTCTACTTCATGAAGTTTCGTAATTAATAGGTGATGCACACGTGCTAATATATACAACAGACAAGGTATTGCTTAGTCAAAAAAATTGAGTTCTATTTCTATCATTTAGCCCGCCTAACCAATTCTATTGAAATGCTACAATTTCCCTCAAGTTCGTCTCTAGTTTTCTTGCATGTCGTGCACTAATCTTCAAAATAGGCAATTGGACATTTGGTCATTCCAAAATTTCACATATTTGATCTCACAAAGGTTTGCTCAACATGGTCTAATTGCAATGGAAGAACCGTTGGAACAAGGCCTTCAAAACTGGATCCAAGTCGATATGTTCTAGTGACTCACTTTCAAACATCAGTTGTTAGTACGCTGGCTAGTAGTTCCAAGTTAGGGTTTTTTTCTCTCGTAGGGGAAGCATTCGGGCGGATGACAATGCTTCCTCTTCGAGATGGTCTTTCGAGCTCTGATCCTCCTCAAGTTTGTCCATCAGGAAAGAGTCGACGGAGCTCCAACGTAGATTCTAGTCGTCTCCTTGGGTAGGCGAGGTTAGGGTTTCTCGTTGTGTGTGTGAACAACAACGAGATTTGGTGTCAAGCGCTTCAATTTGATTCAATGGGTCAATGGCCATAACTGCGGTTGTGGGACACTGTACGTGCACGAAGACTTCTCGACTGTCATCGACAAGGTCAATTCGTCTTAAATGACCAATACGTTGCCTAGTGGAAGGGGTGAATAGGAGTTTTAAAAACTTTATATATTTGGCTTTATCCTAATGCAGAAATAAACTAGCTGGATACTTTTCAAGTATTATAAATCCTAATATATTAGGATCAACTAAGTGCGCCAACAACTTGTTTGAAACAAGATAAGCACGCGAGGAAATTAAGAACCACATGTAAGCAATACAAGCTTACACAAGTTATATCGCAAGATACGGAAATGAATGATTCAAGTAAACACAAGTAAGACAAGGTTACCCAAGTTATTGTTGGGAAACGTTGCATGTAAAACAAAAAAATTATACGCACACGCAAGATTTATCCATGGAGATGCATAGCAATGAGAGGGAAGAGTGTGTCTACGTACCCTCGTAGACCATAAGTGGAAGCGTTTAGTAACGCGGTTGATGTAGTCGAACTTCTTCGCGATCCAACCGATCGAGTACCGAATGTACGGCACCTCCGCGTTCAGCACACGTTCAGCTCGGTGACGTCCTCGCCTTCTTGATCCAGCAAGACGGCGAAGTAGTGGATGAGTTCCGGCAGCACGACGGCATGGTGATGGTGGTGGTGATGCTATCTCCGCAAGGCTTCGCCTAAGCACTACGAAAATATGACCGAGGGACGAAACTGTGGAGAGGGACACCACACACGGCTAAGAGATTGCCGTGGTCATTGTGTGGCGCCCCCTCCCTCATATATATAGGTGGGGGAGAGGGAGGCAGCCAGGAGGCGCCCCAAGGGAGGCCGAATCCCCCTTGGGCTCCTGCCCTGGCCGCGCCCCCCTTACCATATTTGCCCGAGGGGGAAAGGAAGGCAGGGGGAGGCCGAATCCCCCTCCTTCGTTTTCTCCCTATGGCCGGCTGCCATAGGAGGGGCGCGCCAGCCCCTTGTGGGCTGGTGTGCTCCTCTTACTTGGCCCATATGGCCCATATACCTCCCGGGGGTTCCCGGAACCCCTTCCGGTGATCCGATGACTACCCGGTACCTCCCGAAACTCTTCCGGTGTCCAAATAGTAACGTCTTATATATCAATCTTTACCTCCGAACCATTCCGGAGCTCCTCGTTATGTCCGTGATCTCATCCGGGACTCCGAACAATATTCGGTCACCAAATCACATGACTCATATAACACTATATCGTCAACGAACGTTAAGCGTGCGGACCCTATGGGTTTGAGAACTATGTAGACATGACCGAGACACCTCTCCGGTCAATAACCAATAGCAAAACCTGGATGCCCATATTGGTTCCTACATATTCTACGAAGATCTGTATCGGTCGAACCTTATGACAACATATGTAATTCCCTTTGTCTGTCGGTATGTTACTTGCCCGAGATTCGATCGTCGGTATCTTCATACCTAGTACAATCTCGTTACCAGCAAGTCTCTTTACTCGTTCCGCAATACATCATCTCGTAACTAACCCCTTAGTCACTTTGCTTGCAAGCTTCTTGTGATGTGTATTATCGAGAGGGCGCAGAGATACCTCTCCGATACTCGGAGTGACAAATCCTAATCTCGATCCATGCTAACTCAACAGACACCTTCGGAGATACCTGTAGAGCATCTTTAGGATCACCCAGTTACGTTGTGACGTTTGATAGTACACAAAGTATTCCTCAGGTATCCGGGAGTTGCATGATCTCATAGTCGAAGGAATATGTATTTGCATCAAGAAAGCAATAGCAATAAACTGAACGATCATATGCTAAGCTAACGGATGGGTCTTGTCCATCACATCATTCTCCTAATGATGTGATCCCGTTATCAAGTGACAACACATGTTTATGATTAGGAAACCTTAACCATCTTTTGATCAACGAGCTAGTCTAGTAGAGGCTCACTAGGGACACGGTATTTGCTTATGTATTCACACATGTATTTAAGTTTCCGGTTAATACAATTCTAGCATGAATAATAAACCTTTATCATGAATAAGGAAATATAATAATAACAACTTTATTATTGCCTCTAGGGCATATTTCCATCAGTCTCCCACTTGCACTAGAGTCAATAATCTAGTTCACATCGCCATGTGATTAACACCCATAGTTCACATCGCCATGTGACTGACACCCAAAGAGTTTACTAGAGTCAATAATCTAGTTCACATCGTCATGTGATTAACACCCAAAGAGTACTAAGGTGTGATCATGTTTTGCTTGTGAAAGAGGTTTAGTCAACGGGTCTGCCACATTCAGATCCGTATGTATTTTGAAAATTTCTATGTCTACAATGCTCTGCATGTAGCTACTCTAGCTAATTGCTCCCACGTTCAATACGTATCCAGATTGAGACCCAGAGTCATCTGAATCGGTGTCAAAGCTTGTATCGACGTAACCCTTTACGACGAACTCTTTATCACCTCCATAACCGAGAAATATTTCCTTAGTCCTCTTTGGTAACTAAGGATAATTTTGACCGATGTCCAGTGATCCATTCCTGGATCACTATTGTAATCCTTTGCCAAACTCATGGCAAGGCACACAACAGGTCTGATACATAGCATGGCATACTTTATAGAACCTATGGCTGAGACATAGTGAATGCCTTTCATTCTCTCTCTATCTTTTGTCGTGGTCGGGTTTTGAGTCTTTACTCAACTTCACACTTTGCAACACAGGCAAGAACCCTTTCTTTGACTGATCCATTTTGAACTTCTTCAAAACTTTGCCAAGGTATGTGCTTTGTGAAAGTCCTATTAAGCGTCTCGATCTATCCCTATAGATATTGATGCCCAATATGTAAGTAGCTTCACCGAGGTCTTTCATTGAAAAAATTCTTATCCAAGTATCATTTTATGCTATCCAGAAATTCTATATCATTTCCAATCAACAATATGTCATCCACATATAATATCATAAATGCTACAGAGCTCCCACTCACTTTCTTGTAAATACAGGCTTCACCGTAAGTCTGTATAAAACCATATGCTTTGATTACCTCATCAAAGCGTATATTCCAACTCTGAGATGCTTGCACCAGTCCATAGATGGATCGCTGGAGCTTGCACACTTTGTTAGGACCTTTAGGATTGACAAAACCTTCTGGTTGCATCATATACAACTCTTCTTTAAGAAATCAATTAAGGAATGCAATTTTGACATCCATATGCCAGATTTCATAAAAATGCGGCAATTGCTAACATGATTCGGACAGACTTAAGCATCGCTACGGGTGAGAAAGTCTCATCGTAGTCAACTCCTTGAACTTGTCGAAAACCTTTTGCGACAAGTCGAGCTTTGTAGACAGTAACATTACCATCAGCGTCAGTCTTCTTCTTGAAGATCCATTTATTCTCAATGGCTTGCCGATCATCGGGCAAGTCCACCAAAGTCCACACTTTGTTCTCATACATGGATCCTATCTCAGATTTCATGGCCTCAAGCCATTTATCGGAATATGGGCTCATCATAGCTTCTTCATAGTTCGTAGGTTCGCCATGGTCTAATAACATAACTTTCAGGACAGGATTACCGTACCACTCTGGTGCGGAACGTGCTCTGGTCGACCTACGAGGTCCAGTAGTAACTTGATCTGAAGTTTCATGATCATCATCATTAGCTTCCTCTCTAGTTGGTGTAGGCATCACGGGAACGGTTTTCTCTGATGTGCTACTTTCCAATTCGAGAGAAGGTACAATTACCTCATCAAGTTCTACTTTCCTCCCACTCACTTCTTTCGAGAGAAACTCCTTCTCTAGAAAGGATCCATTCTTTGCAACAAAGATCTTGCCTTCGGATCTGTGGTACAAGGTGTACCCAATAGTTTCCTTAGGGTATCCTATGAAGACGCACTTCTTCGATTTGGGTTCGAACTTATCAGGCTGAAGCCTTTTGACATAAGTGTCGCATCCCCAAACTTTAAGAAATGATAGTTTAGGTTTCTTGCCAAACCATAGTTCATACGGTGTCGTCTCAACGGATTTAGACGGTGCCCTATTTAACGTGAATGCGGCTGTCTCTAATGCATAACCCCAAAACGATAGTGGTAAATCGGTAAGAGACATCATAGATCGCACCATATCTAATAAAGTATGGTTACGACATTCGGACACACCATTACGCTGTTTTGTTCCCAGTGGCGTGAGTTGTGAAACAATTCCACATTGTTTTAAATAAAGGCCAAACTCGTAACTCAAATATTCGCCTCCACGATCAGATCGTAGAAACTTTATTTTCTTGTTACGATGATTCTCCACTTCACTCTGAAATTCTTTGAACTTTTCAAATGTTTCAGACTTGTGTTTCATCAAGTAGATATACCCATACCTACTCAAATCATCTGTGAAGGTCAGAAAATAACGATACCCGCCGTGTGCCTCAACACTCATCGGACCGATACATCGGTATGTATTATTTCCAATAAGTCATTAGCTCGCTTCATTGTTCCGGAGAACGGAGTTTTAGTCATCTTGCCCATGAGGCATGGTTCGCAAGTATCAAATGATTCATAATTAAGTGATTCCAAAAGTCCATCCGCATGGAGTTTCTTCATGCTCTTTACACCAATATGACCTAAACAGCAGTGCCACAAGTATGTTGCACTATCATTATCAACTTTGTATCTTTTGACATCAATATTATGAACATGTGTATCACTACGATCGAGCTTCAATAAACCATTTACATTGGGTGTATGACCATAGAAGGTTTTATTCATGTAAACAGAACAACAATTATTCTTTGACTTAAATGAATAACCGTATTTGCAATAAACACGATCTAATCATGTTCATGCTCAACACACACACCAAATAACATTTATTTAGGCTCATCTTTAATCTCGAAGGTAGAGGGAGTGTGCGACGGTGATCATATCAATCTTGGAAACACTTCCAACACACATCGTCACCTCGCCCTTAACTAGTCTCCGTTTATTCTGCAACTCCTGTTTCAAGTTTCTAATCTTAGCAACTGAACCGGTATCAAATACCCAGGGGCTACTACGAGCACCAGTAAGGTACACATCAATAACATGTATATCAAATATACCTTTGTTTATTTTGCCATCCTTCTTATCCGCCAAGTATTTGGGGCAGTTCCGTTTCCAGTGACCATTCCCTTTGCAGTAGAAGCACTCAGTTTCAGGCTTGGGTCTAGCTTTGGGTTTCTTCACGGGAGCGGCAACTTGCTTGCCATTCTTCTTGAAGTTCCCTTTCTTTCCCTTGCCCTTTTTCTTGAAACTAGTGGTCTTATTAACCATCAACACTTGATGCTCTTTCTAGATTTCTACCTCCGCCGATTTCAGCATTGCGAAGAGCTCGGGAATCGTTTTCGTCATCCCTTGCATATTATAGTTCATCACGAAGCCTTTGTAGCTTGGTGGCAGTGACTGAAGAACTCTGTCAATAACACTATCAACTGGAAGATCAACTCCCAGCTGAGTCAAGTGGTTATGATACCCAGACATTTTGAGTATGTGTTCAATGACAGAACTGTTCTCCTCCATCTTGCAGCTATAAAACTTGTTGGAGACTTCATATCTCTCAACCCGAGCATTTGCTTGAAATATTAACTTCAACTCTTGGAACACCTCATCTGCTCCATGACGTTCAAAACATCTTTGAAGTTCCGGTTCTAAGCCGTAAAGCATGGCACACTGAACTATCGAGTAGTTATCAGATCGAGCCTGCCAGACGTTCATAATATCTACAGTAGCTCCTACAGCAGGTCTGTCACCTAGCGGTGCATCAAGGACATAATTCTTCTGTGCAGCAATGAGGATAATCCTCAAGTTACGGACCCAATCCGTGTAGTTGCTACCATCATCTTTCAACTTAGCTTTCTCTAGGAACGCATTAAAATTCAGGGGAACGGTAGCACGGGCCATTGATCTACAACATAGATATGCAAAACTATTAAGACTAAGTTCATAATAAATTAAGTTCAATTAATCAAATTACTAATAAACTCCCACTTAAATAAACATCCCTCAAATTATCTAAGTGATACATGATCCAAATCAACTAACCCATGTCCGATCATCACGTGAGATGGGGTAGTCATCAATGGTGAACATCTCTATGTTGATCATATCTACTATATGACTCACGTTCGACCTTTCAGTCTCTAGTGTTCCGAGACCATGTCTGTACATGCTAGGCTCATCAAGTTTAACCAAAGTATTCTGCATGTGCAAAACTGTCTTACACCCGGCCGTTGTATGTGAACGTAGAGTCTATCAGACCCGATCATCACAAGGTGCTTCGAAACGAAGAACTTTGGCAACGGTGCATACTCGGAGAGAACACTTTTATCTTGAAATTTAGTGAAGGGATCATCTTATAATGCTACCGCCGTTCTAAGCAAAATAAGATGCATAAAGGATAAACATCACCTGCAATCAAAATATGTGACATGATATGGCCATCATCATCTTGTGCTTTTGATCTCCATCTCCAAAGCATCGTCATGATCTCCATCGTCACCGGCTCGACACCTTGATCTCCATCGTTGCGTCGGGGTCGTCTCGCCAACTATTGCTACTATAACTATTGCTAACGCATAGCGATAAAGTAAAGCAATTACATGGCGCTTGCACTTCATACAATAATTAAGAGACAACCCTAAGGCTCCTGCCGGTTGTTGATATTACAAAACATGATCATCTCATATATCAACATATATCACATCACGTCTTGACCATATCACATCACAACATGCCCTGCAAAAACAAGTTAGACGTCTTCTACTTTGTTGTTACAAGTTTTACGTGGCTGCTACGGGCTTCTAGCAAGAACTGTTCTTACCTACGTAAAAACCACAACGGTGATCTATCAAGTTTGCTGTTTTAACCTTCTTCAAGGACCGGCCCTAGTCAAATTCGATTCAACTAAAGTAGGACAAACAGACACCCGCCAGCCACCTTTATGCAAAACAAGTTGCATGTCAGTCGGTGGAACTGGTCTCATGTGCGTGGACATGTAAGGTTGGTCCAGGTCGCTTCATCCCACAATACCGCCGAATCAAAATAAGACGTTGGTGGTAAGCAGTATGACTATCACCGCCCACAACTCTTTGTGTTCTACTCATGCATATCATCTACGCATAGACCTGGCTCGGATGCCACTGTTGGGAAACGTTGCATGGAAAACAAAAAAAATTCTACGCACACGCAAAATCTATCCATGGAGATGCATAGCAACGAGAGGGGAGAGTGTGTCTACGTACGCTCGTAGACCGTTAGTGGAAGCGTTTAGCAACGCGGTTGATGTAGTCGAACTTCTTCGTGATCCAACCGAACGAGTACCGAACGTACGGCACCTCCGCGTTCAGCACACGTTCAGCTCGATGACGTCCGCGCCTTCTTGATCCAGCAAGACGGCGAAGTAGTGGATGAGTTCCGGCAGCACGATGTCGTGGTGACGGTGATGGTGATGCTATCTCCGCAGGGCTTCGCCTAAGCACTACGAAAATATGACCGAGGGACGAAACTGTGGAGAGGGGCACCGCACACGGCTAAGAGATTGTTGTGGTCATTGTGTGGCGCCCCCTCCCTCATACATATAGGTGGGGGGAGAGGGAGGCAACCAGGAGGCGCCCCAAGGGAGGCCGAACCCCCCTTGGGCTCCTACCCTGGCCGCGCCCCCCGTTACCATATTTGCCCGAGGGGGAAAGGAAGGGGGAGGAGAGGAAGGCAGGGGGAGGCCGAATCCTCTCCTTCCTTTTCTCCCTATGGACGGCTGCCATAGGAGGGGCGCGCCAGCCCCTTGTGGGCTGGTGTGCTCCTCTTACTTTGCCCATATGGCCCATATACCTCCCGGGGGTTCCCGGAACCTCTTCCGATGATCCGATGACTACCCGATACCTACTGAAACTCTTCCGGTGTCCAAATAGCATCGTCCTATATATCAATCTTTACCTCCGGACTATTCCGGAGCTCCTTGTTATATCCGAGATCTCATCCGGGACTCCGAACAACATTCGGTCACCAAATTACATAACTCATATAACATTATATCGTCAACGAACGTTAAGCGTGCGGACCCTACGGGGTCGAGAACTATGTAGACATGACCGAGACACCTCTCCGGTCAATAACCAATAGCGGAACCTGGATGCCCATATTGGTTCCTACATATTCTACGAAGATCTTTATCGGTCGAACCTTATGACAACATACGTAATTCCCTTTGTCTGTCGGTATGTTACTTGCCCGAGATTCGATCGTCGGTATCTTCATACCTAGTTCAATCTCGTTACCGGCATGTCTCTTTACTTGTTCCGTAATACATCATCTCGTAACTAACTCCTTAGTCACTTTGCTTTCAAGCTTCTTGTGATGTGTATTACCGAGAGGGCCCAGAGATACCTCTCCGATACTTGGAGTGACAAATCCTAATCTCGATCCATGCCAACTCAACAGACACCTTCGGAGATACCTGTAGAGCATCTTTATGATCACCCAGTTACGTTGTGACGTTTGATAGCACACAAGGTATTCCTCAGGTATCCGGGAGTTGCATGATCTCATAGTCGAATGAATATGTATTTGACATCAAGAAAGCAATAGTAATAAACTGAACGATCATATGCTAAGCTAACGGATGGGTCTTGTCCATCACATCATTCTCCTAATGATGTGATCCCGTTATCAAGTGACAACACATGTCTATGGTTAGGAAATCTTAACCATCTTTTGATCAACGAGCTAGTCTAGTAGAGGCTCACTAGGGACACGGTATTTGCTTATGTATTCACACTTGTATTTCAGTTTCCGGTCAATACAATTCTAGCATGAATAATAAACCTTTATCATGAATAAGGAAATATAATAATAACAATTTTATTATTGCCTCTAGGGCATATTTCCATCAGTTATGTCACGAGATGTCGAAATGAATGATAAAGTTTTTAATATTTGAAACTCAATGAAACCGTGAATTTTTTCAAAATGTAAACCCGAGTGATCATGTTTAAATGCCCTCCTTGCAAGGAACACAAATTTGCAAACAAAATATAAATTAGACTTCCAGTTTAAAAGATACAAGAGATTTAAAATTGAAAGTCAAATGAAAAAGCATGAAAGAATGTGGTAGGTGGAGCATGCAATGTGTGACAAAAGCATGCATGAATGGTACCATAAAGTAATCAAGGACTAAGCCATTCAGGAGACCAACCAACTTTTTGAATCGCCGTGCAACAGTGCGGATGTGCGGTGCACAAAGTACTTGTGGGACCAATGCGTGCAACAAATCCTGTCTACACACCTTCCCTGTGATTCATGCCGGGCATAAAAACAGATATCTGACGATCAAACCCCAAAAAACCGAGCATTACATCGATACCACTTTTTGAAATCCAAATTTTATTCGGGAAATTTGGGTTAGAAGTCACAATACCTGACTTGCCCGAATACCTCGAAATAAATATTTCAACCCAGTAAAAAATCCCTATGTTGTTATTTATTCATTTCCTGCAGAAATGTTGTATATTTTGTTGTCATTTCTTGTTATGTTGTCTAAATGATGCCAAAGTGTGGCAAAATTTTGCAAAAATGATGTGCAAGCATGACCTTTTTCTGTCATTTTTCTTTACTGTTGTGTATTTCGGGCTTACCCAAACCCGCACCTAAAATTCCAGGTACCCGAATTGTCGAGTAGTTTGGACAATTTTTTGGTTTCAATTTTGAGACCCGAAATATTTTTAACCCGAGTTAGCCAACCGAAATTTTTGAGTAAGCCGAACGCTCGGCTAACCTATGATCCCATCTTAGTTCCTGTAATTTTTGTTGATGAATAATAAAGCTTTACGGGATTGCTAAGAAAATTTAACAGAGGTAGGTGTGGATCACTAAAAAAACTAACGCACAAAGGTTGCATGCCGTCAACAAACTCTTTGCCCATGATGTGCCTTTTTTAGGGGGAACATGGTTCATTTTATTGATCAAAATCAAGTTTACAGATATTACGATCAATATCATATGGGTGCAAAAGCTACAAATGGCAACCCTCAGGTAAATCCAAAGCATGTTTCGCTAGGTTGTGCACCTCCATATTAGAGGAACGCCCTTCATGAATAAAAGAGCAGGTATGAAAATCTCCTCTAGTTTCATTGATCTCCTTAATGACGGTGCTAGCTGGACCAAGTGTGCCTAACTCAATATCCGTGAGACCTTTTTTAAACAAAGCAAAGTACTTGCCATTTTTATTAATTAAGGAAAGGTTTAGACATACGTCGCAAAGCGGCAAAAAAGAGAGGTCTACTCTCGTGACATAATAATGCTCAAATGCTTGGCTCCTGCCAAAGCCCAAAGATGGGCTTCCTCTTTGATTTTCGTAACAATGATGGTGGTCGGTGCAGCCCTGTTGCGAAAAATTATTGCATGTCGCTCCTTCCAGATTTCTCATGAGACAAGCATCATAATAGAAGCAATGTCCATTTTGTTACGACCAGCAGCACTTACTACCTTTTGTCACCAAGCTCGAACCAAATCTTCATGCTGCCAAGACATTGGCAAGTAGTCGTGAATGCCAAGACAAGTGGTGATCTCATTCCAAACTCGGACAGAGAATCTGCATTGGAAAATGGGGTGGGCAGTAGACTCTTGCACTTGCTTGCAGAGGGGGCAAAAATCGCAATTAGGCCATCCCCGCTGAGTCAGGCAATCCGCCGCCCGAACGCAGTTCTAGAGTATTAAGGGCCTGTTTGGGACTGCTCTGCTCCTTAAAATTTAGCTCCGCTTCAGAAAACACAAGCCAAATGGGGTAGCTCCACGATATGCCGCTTAGCAAAAAAACTAGAATCTGGAGTATAACTCCTAGTTTTTTATGAAGCTCTTGAGGGGGTGCTCCAAAAAACTCTGGAAGCTGGAGTTGGGGGAAATTACCCACCATTGCCACCAGTAAGTGGATACCCCTTCGTTTCTCCCCCCTCATCCAATCAAATAGATCCATTCCACCAAATTTCTCATTCTTGAAGCTGGAGCTACATGGAAGCCAAACATTCTCTTTGGTAGTGCTACAACTTCTGTATGAAACTGCTCCAAAGTGGGATTGGTGGAGTGAAACTGATTTTGGTGACGCGGAGCAGTCCCAAACAAGCCCTAACCAGACAAAGAACTTTCATTTCAGAGGAGCCCACATCTTTTAGATCATAGTAGTGTCAGTACTAAAGGTGAGCCCCGCAAATTGCGCCAAGTACGCCGAGGATGCCGAGTACTCTCCACCAGATGTGAATTTCTAGGAAATGGTGTCTTGCCTGTCTTGTCTTAGAGTAACACCTATGATCATCTCCCAAAGGTTAGCAAACTCCTGGATATGTGTCAAGGTGACGCCCTGTTGGGTGTCAAACTAGCAGATCCAAGAATTGTTGTCAAGAGCCTTGCTAACCATGCACGCTTTCCTTTTTGAAATCTCAAAAATCTTAGGCGCGATGTCTTTGGGCCAAATACCATTCAGCCAAGAGGATTCTCAGAATTTAGCCTTTTCACCATCACCATGGTCACCCTAGTGCCCGTCGCAAAAAGATCCTTGTCCCATCAATGCAAGGCGTTCCCATCTGAAGCCATGTTTTTGGTGGGTCAGACCACTCGAACCACAACCAACAGAGACATACATCGGTAGGAGCTTCTCAAGGTTGAGCACACCATGAACCTTGGGCTTGCAGTCGAGGTCCCAATTAACCTTACACTTGCTTCCTGCCACCTTATCGCAGACCACCCAAAGATAGGTGCGTATCACGCTATCAATATTTTTCCTAACTTTAACAGGGAGGTCAAGAGGTGTGAGGTGATATATATCAATGGTCGTAAGGACGTCTTTGGCCAAGACAGTGAGTCCTTGGGTGGCCACATGCATGGCCGGCCAGGGGGGAGTTTGCTAGCCACCTTGTCCTCTAAGTACTGAAAGTGAATGCGCTTTAGTCTCATAACCGATAGGGGAAGACCAAGATATCTCATGGGAAGGTGGTCCGGACTGCCGGGAAGGCCTGTAGGATGTCATCAAGATCGATGTTGGCACAACTAATGGGCACCACACGACTTTTGTTGCAGTTGGTGACCAAGCCAGTAACATCTCCAAAGGAGCAGAGTGTCAATACGCGGAAATGGATATCCTCCTTGATTGGTGCAACAAAGATGGCCTCATCATCCGCATACAGGGATGCCCGAATTGGGTTGCCTCGGAGGGGGTGGAGCTTGCCTTGATCGGTTGCCTTGGTGAGGATGTGATAAAGCGAGTCAATGGCGAGGACAAAAAGGAAGGGGGGAGAGGATCCCCCTACCGTAGGCCACGACCATGCATAATGGGGTCACCCGCAATACCATTGAGAGGAACTCTGGAGGAGGCTGTGGATAGGAGAGCGGAGATCTAGCCGCGGAAACAGCTTGGGAAGTGGTGGTGTCTCAATAAATACATCAAGTGGTCCTATCTAACCAAGTCGAAAGCTTTCCTGACGTCTAACTTGAAGAGCAAGGTTGGAGATTAGTTGTGGTGAAATCGATGAGCCAAGTTGGGGACATACATAAAGTTATCGTGGATGCTCCTTTTCTTGATGAATGCACTTTGGGTATTGGAAACAATTTCTGGCATGTGAGAGGCGAGACGAGTGACCATCATCTTAGCAATGATCTTCGCAACCGCATGGATGATACTTATGGGTCTTAAGTCGGATATGTCCTCCGCCCCATCTTTTTTTTAGATGAGGGCAATATTGGTCAAGTTGAGCCAGCGAAGGCTGGAAACGTGGAGGGTTGAGAAGTTATTGATCACTTTCATAATTTTCGGCTTGATGATGTCCCAACATTATTTGAAAAAAGCTCCAGTGAAGCCATCGGGGCCCGGTGCTTTATCACCGGGAAGATCATTGATGGCTGCCCGGACCTCCTCCATGGTGAACAAAGCACCCAACTCAGAGAGATCTATTGTCGACTACGGGATGCAAGCCCAGTTGAAGTCCTTGCTGCGTGGATAATCTCTTTCTTGTGGTCATGATTCGTGGCCCAACCATTATTGTGTTTAAGGAAGTGAATGATGTTCTTCCTTCAGCGATGGTTGATACGAAGATGAAAAAAACGAGTGTTAGCACCCTCTTTGAGCAATGTAATTCGTGAGCTTTGTCTCTTCCTTGCCTGCTCGAGGACCACCAAGGCCACCACTTTTCTTTTAAGTTGCTTTCTAATGTTCCACTCGCCCGAGTTGAGTGGCCTTAGCTCTTGTGCGGCGTCAGGATGATATCGAGGGTCATGTAGAGTTGGAGTTCGTAATTAGAGAAGATAGACTTGCTCCAGGTCCGCGGGCGCTGGCTCGTTCTTTTAAGCTTCTGAAAAAGCACTTGGTATGGCTCAGTATGGGTCATCTCTTCATGCGAGGCATCTTGGACTTCTTGAAGTTAGGCATCTTGATCCTGAAAAAATTAAAACGGAAAGTTTTTTGTCACTTAATTAGGTCGCTTGTCATAGGCCAGGAGGCCAGGAGGAGTGGGCAGTGATCAGAGAGCGAGGACGATAGTGCATGGAGGATGTGTGAGCCAAAGTCAACATCCCAGTCTACATTGCAGGAAAAACTATCTAACTTGTTCAAGGTCAGGTTGGCCTGCTCATTGCTCCACATAAATTTTCTGTTTTGCAGATGAATCTCTTTTAGCTCACAGGAGTTGAGGGCATTTCGGAAACGTATAAGGCGGCCACAGTCAACATTGTGTGATTTTTGTCACGTGCACGACAAATTTGGTTGAAATCATCTGTCACAAGCCATCTCGTACTGCGTTGGGGCTTCAGGCTCACAAGCTCTTGAAAAAGCGCGTCTTTAAGGTGGATCATCAGATGTGCCGCTGGGAGGTGGTAACCAGGATCGAGCCGGGGTTCTTTGCACCACACGTGGGGTCGGCTGAGACTTAACTAGAGTGGATAGCTCAAGATCTGATAGGAATCTCTTGATGAACATATGAGTAGCCATAGGACTTCGGTGCTCACCATCACGAATCAATTTTAATCTGCAGTAGTGCGCAGGCGCGTTCGTCTAATCGTCTGCGGTGAAATCGCGCTAGTTCGGCCCGTGCCGCCCGCGACCGCGAGGGCCGACGTGTTCACATGCAGTCCGCCCTGCCGCCGACCTTTGCTCCGGCAGCGCACAGAACCCGCGGCACCGGAAGCGGATAGGAAAGCGAACACGGCGACGGCGCCGACCGGCCGCCTCCTCGCCGGGCTCGAGGCTGCGTGCGAACCCAAAGCCCCGTGATCCGGAGTGTGTGAACCTCAAATCAAAAGGAACCTAGGACCAGCGCGGTTCAGAAAGAAGACGCGGTTCCGCGCCCGGGCCACAATCTCTGGAGTAGTAGTATAGCACGATGTTGGTAGGCACCCTGTACATATGATATGATCAGTCCAACTCCAATCTGCTGCTCGCGTAGATTCCCCGTCGAGCAAAACCTGCACGGCCATGCTCGGTAGGCGAGCGGCAGTCTCTCCTCCATCATCAGCACAGTAGTTTGCTGGCTGTCAATGGTCCGGATCACAGTCTAATCTCGTCGTCACGCACTCATGCATCCAACAGCAGCAGTGTTCCGGCTCACGCCATCCTGAATGATGCACGCGTCGGCCGTTCCGTCGTTGTTGCCTAACCACTCATTCGCTCGATCAATGTCACCTCAAAATCACAAAGCTCCCACGTCTAAGCAAGTTATTTACACGATCCCATTTCACTCGCAGGAGACAAACTGTGTGTTGCCACCTTCTTCAAACGTACGCAATCTGCTTGTGTGAAGTCGTTGTCCAAGGGTTAGGTGGTCTGGCTAGCCGATATGACCCGATCTCCATGTGAAGGGGTAAATCAGATTCCACAACGCCGTCGGGTCGGTCGGCCGGCCGGCTGGCCCGGCCGCGCACACAACTAGATTCACTTCACTTTGGCCGATTGCTGGTATATATCATGTGAAAAGAAGCCGCACCTAAAAAGGACGGAATAGCCGACCTCAAAGCTACAAAGGTGTCACCAGTTTTTTTTTTTTTTTTTTGCGGGGAACAAAGGTGTCACCAGTTGATATATGCGTATCGCCTAGCAGGACATCCCGTAAAAGAACAGGTGAAGTGCAATCAGGGCCACCCGTTCTGATCCGTTGTTGGAGAATACTTTGACCACCCGCAAATTTTAACTACTAGTATAAAAAGTCGTGTAGTCTAGTCCTCTAGTGGACTCAGATATTATTTTTATCTGAAAAGCATTTTCTGTTAGAAAGAACTGTTAGTAAAAAGATCGAGCTAGGTGGTTCAAATTAGACGAGCTGATCACCAAATGTTTATGAACATATACAAGGGTCGATGCTGATTTGATGTAGCCCTTTCATCATGATGGGAACATGCCTTTTGCAACACCATCATGGAAATCTGATCGGTTGTTGGCATGAACAGCGCCAGCCAGCCGTTCATTTTATACTAATAAACAAAAGCATTTCCATTGCATTTCCTCATAGGTAAAGTTGCTCGACATAATATTCGTTCCCGCACACCCGGTGAAAAGAAAGCCCATCGCCCACTAACTGCACGTTGCGGTCGATGCTGTTATATAAGCGCCACGTTTCCCGCGTCTCTTCTTCTCATCCTAGTGCAACGCAGCATCATATCTCCTCTGTTAACGAAAGCGAGCGCCAGTGAGAGGATTTGTTGTTCATCTTGGTTTGAGCGACCGGTCACGATGTCTTCCGGCGCAGGTTCTTGCTGGGCCTTGGTGGCGCTGCTCCTCGTCGCCCGCGCCTTCCCGGCGGCCGCCACCAGCTTCACCGTCGGCGGCAAGTCCGGCTGGACGATCGGCGTCGACTACACCACCTGGGCCAGCGGCAACACTTTCAAAGTCGGCGACAGTCTCGGTAAGACTTTTAGTTTCTTCGTGAGAACATACGTGCCGTTGAATATGTGACTGGTTATGGTTTAACACGTGTCTGCCCTGCTCTAGTGTTCAACTACGCCAAGGGGCTGCACACGGTGGCGGAGGTGAGCGCGGCCGACTACCTGGCGTGCGCGGCGGCCAACGCGGTCGGCTCCGACGGCAGCGGCGCGACCACCGTGCCCCTCAAGACCGCCGGAAAGCACTACTTTATCTGCACCATCACAGGCCACTGCGCTGGCGGGATGAAGCTCGAGGTGACCGTCTCCGGCTCCGGCTCCGGATCCTCATCGCCAACAACGCCGATGCCCACCCCGACCACGCCGTACACGAGCCCGACCCCGACGACAACGACGCCGACCACGCCGTACACGACCCCTACAACGCCATACACGACGCCGACGTCTCCAGCGTGCACGGGCACCACGCCTGGAGCGACGCCGCTGACACCGGTGACCCCAGGCACCATGCCGTTTTATTCGTACAATGGCGCCGCCGGGCTCGCGCCGGCGGCGTGGGCTAGCTTTGCTCTGGTTTATGCCGCGGTTGCGCAGCTCGGACTGTTATGAACTAGCGAGGATAGCCCAGGATGAAGGCCGTGCTCTTATATATAGGTCACCTCGTGAGTGTGTGTGCAATTAATGTGTTAATTTGTTCTTTGCTGTGGTCGTGGAGACGAGGTTCCATTAATTGCCGTCTGCTAGTACCCAAATCTAACATAACTACAATATGCCCATGAAAAAGAAACAGTGCCGCTCTAGTGTGTCTCTAGAGCAATGCTTGCAGACACCTATAGGGCATCTCCACACTTCTAAATCGGACATTGTATCTGTCCATGGACTGGTAAACGTCTGCCTAGATCCGGATAATTTGAATTTCAAATGCATAGCGCCCAATCACAACCAAAAAGAGCCAAGTATGCATAGTTTTTGCATGCCCAATCACAAAAGAATCTCAGTCAGGCATATGGATTTTTTGCCCTGCCGGACCGGCCATCCGAGGCTCCATGCTCACTCTGCCGCCACCGCCTCCTCCTCGCCATCCGCTTCCTTCTCGACCGCCTCCTTCTTGGCCGCCTCCTTCCCCGCCATCTTCAGCTGACCCTTCAAGCGTTTTAGCATCCTAAGATGGACGGCTTGCACGATCATCATTGCATCCTCATCCAACTCCTCCATCTTCAAGGTCCACATCTTTGAATCCTCCGAAGGGGCTGCGATCTTAACCTTCTTCTCTTCAAGCTTGGTCTTTTTCTCTTCAAGCTTGAGCTTCTTATCGGTCGCCGCAATGAAGATGTTAAACTTATCGTTCTTACATGCCTCCTTGACGTCGGACCGCTTGACACATGCCTCCTCATTCTTCACCAAGATGTCCTTGAACCTCTCTGTCATCTTGGCCGCCGCCCCTTGTCACTAGATCATGTACTTTGATGGTTCCAAAATGCTAGCTGGCGCGGGGGCTGGAGTGGTCCTTAACTCGCCAAAAGGTGACAAGCTATGTTATGTCTTGCAAATCCATTTGATGGCATCCAATAACACTGTAGAGCATGAAGCCTTGATGTATGGCTCCGAATGACAATCTCACTCGGAATTACCAGCTCGCTGGTCCATGGCGATTCGAATCTCGTCATCCAGCAGGTGGTGAAAGAGTGGGACGTTAGGGGCGAATCAATGACTACCTATTGCGCAGCCTTCGGAAAGCTATAAGGAATATTCGAAGGACTGGAGTTGGCTCACGTTTCGAGAGTTGAGAATGAGGTAGTTGCTTCCTTGGCGAAGCTTGGTTTCACTGGGTTGCCAATTCGACCTGGTATTATTCTTCAGCGGCTCCACAAATCGACTATTCATGAGAAACCATATGGCAATCCAAATAATCCTCAACAGCCATAAGTCACTTTAGATCTAGAGGCATTGCAAATCCTAGTAGCATTGCAAATCCAAATAGTCCAAGAGGTTCTAGTCGTGACTCCCGACTGGGAGTTGCCATATATTGCATACCTTCCAAGGAAGGAACTCCCTGAAGATGAAGTAGAAGCCAAATAGATCATACGGCGATGAAAGTCCTACACAGTGTTAAATAGAGAATTGTACAAGCTCAGTGCGACTGGCGTCTCCTAAAGATACATTTCTCCTAATGAGGGCAGGCAAATCCTGAACGAGATCCACTCAGGAACCCGCGGACATCATGTGTCCTCTCGGGCACTCGTCGCTAAAGCATTTTGAGCCGGATTTTTCTGGCTCACTGCGCATGCCGATGTGGTTGAGATCATCCGCACCTCTGTTGGTTGTCAGATGCACACCAAGCAGTCCCACATGCTATCTTCTGAGTTGAAGACAATCCCCCTTTCTAAGCCCATTGTTGTTTGGGTTTTGACATGCTTGGTCCATTCAGAACCGGCCAAGGGGTTTCATCTATCTGTTGGTCACAGTCAACAAATTCATTAAATGGATTGAGGCCAGGCTAGTCAAAAAGTTGGACAGAGCAACAATAGTCAATTTTATGAGGGGAATTATCTTTTCATTTGACATTCCTCATGACATTACCATGGATAATGAAACAAACTTTGCTTTGCAGGAATTCAAATAATTATGTTGGTCTCAGGGCACTCGGATACACTTCATGACAATATAACACAGTGTATGACTACGATCGTTGTACGACTTGTTTGGCTTCTACTTCATCTTTAGGGAGTTCTTTCGTGAGATGGTATGTAATATATGGTAACGTCCAGTAGAAAGACACGACTAGATCTCTTGAATCAGATCAATGACTGTTGGGATTTGTACTACCTTTGGATCTGAAGCAACTTTGGCTGTTGAGCATTATCTGGATTGCCATATGGGTTCTCATGAATAGTTGGTTTATGGAGGTGCTCAAGGAAAATACTGAGTGAAATAGGCTTTCGAGTGGAACCAAGCTTCACAAAAGCATCATCTGCCTCATTCTCAACTCTCGGAACGTGAGTCAACTCCAGTCCTTCGAATCTTCCTTCCAGCTTTCTGACCACCGCGCAATAGGAAGTCATTGATTTGCTCCTAACGTCCCCTCTTTCATCACCAGCTTGACGATGAGATCTGAATCGCACGGACCAGCAAGCGGGTAATTCCAAGTAGGATTGTCATTCGGAGCCCATACAACAAGGTCTCATACTATGCAGCGTTAGTGGATGCCGTGAAATGGATCTGCGAGACATAACATAGTTGTCACCTTTTGATGAGATAAGGACTACTCCGGCCTCTAGGCTAACCAGCATTTTGGAACCATCAAAGTACATGACCCAGTGATCCTACTGCTGCGGGGTGGGTGGGTTTTGAGATTCTGTCCACTCTGCAACAAAATCATCTAGGGCCTAAAGCTTCATCGCTCTTCTTGGTTCAAACTTGATATGATGAGGCAACAACTAGATATTCCACTTGGACACTCGTCCTGTGGCACCCTGATTGTCGATTATTTCTGACAACGGGGCCGAACTAACCACAGTAATCGAATGATCCTGAAAGTAGAGGACCAGTTTCCGCACAGCCTGGAATACGCTGTAGATGAGCTTTTTAGTCGATGCATAGAGACGCCAAATCTTGTTCTTCTTCGGGCGATGACTGGATTGGATACCCATTTTGAGTGGAGTACATCCTCGATGAATCTGGTTGACAAGAGTCGCGACTTCTTCTCCGATTGCATTCCGCTTGGTTCGGAGAAGCGATGAAGTGTATGATTGAGAGGCCTCACTCCCTTGATGATGTTAAATGTGTGCTCAGCTAGCTCCCTTGGAACTTCAGACATGTCTGACAACTGCCATGCGAAGATGTTCCAATTCTTACGGAGTAAGCTGATGAGCGCACTTCACTATTTTTTCAACCAAGATCGAGGGTGATCTGGGCAATCTTGGATTAGTCATCAGGGTGAAGAGGACTTCCTTCACCTCCTTCACCAACTAGAAGGAGGTTTCGGTCGGATTTGACTTCTTGCCCTTGGGCATCTCAGTCAGAGCAACCGACAACGTGTATTCCTCAAGTTTTCCATTAGCCAAATTTGCATTGATGATGTTTGCAGTATCCTCTGCGCGCTTTAGGTCTCCAGCAACAATGTTGACACCCTTAAGACCAGACATCTTGTAGTGAGCAGACCTGGTAGGATCCGAATCTATGAGTTCATCGTGCTATCACTCGATCATTAGCTAGGACACTCAATAGAAAATGAATATCGTGTAACATACGTCATTTTATTACATCACGAGATTCAGAGTTTAATTTATTACAACTGCTCAACGTTATGCTCACGCTAGAGCGCCGGAGGCAGATCGCGGAGGAGATCCAGGCTAGGCACGCCGCTCACATCGTTGTCGGGCTGCCTCCGGACTCACCGGAGTCGAAGGGGGAGGAGGAGGAGGAGCAACCGGGGGAGGAGGAGGTAGAGCAGCTGCCGGAGCTGACGGAGGTGGCGGATCCTGAGGAGGACGTGGCAGAGCAGCCTGCTCTGGAGTTCAACATGGAGGAGGCGGAGGCGGAGTTCGTCGTCACCCAAGCCGCGGAGATGGCGGAGCAGCAGGCCCATCCAGGATGAGGCCTATGTGGAGGCCAACCGGCAGTTCCTCCGGCAGGAGTGGGCGGTGACCGACGCGCTCTTCACCGAACTCGGCGCAGAGACAGAGGAGGAGGCCGGAGCGGAGCAGCCGGAGCTGCAGCTGCCGCCCATGTACCCGGAGCCGGGCACGGAGATAGTCGACATCTCCGACGAGTAACTAGGTGATCTACGTAGTACGTAGGTTTTTTTTTCTTTGCATGCTTGTGTATAGATTTAAGAATCTAGTATAAGGTGTCCAGATGCAGTTGTGCTAATTTGATGCATGGCCGATCACTGTTCGGGCGCGTCCGCGGGCGTTTGAGGGGTCATATTTGTCATATACGACTGTCGATGCTCTTAGTCCAGGACACTATCGGTCAGGGAGAAGATGATGACGGTGCGGTGGTGGATACGTGCGTGCAGTGTGCGTACGCTAGCGGCGGCGGCACAGTGGATGGATGCGCGCGTACACTGTTGCTAGGCCAAGCTTCGTACTCCCTCCATCCATATATATATATATATATGGCCTAATTTATTTTTTGAGGCTAATTTTGACCACATGTTAGAGAAATAATATATGACATGCAAGTAACACAAAATATACCGTCAAATTCATACGTGGAATGAGCTTCTAATGATATAATTTTCACATTATGCATCTCATATATTATTAATTTTATCAATGATCAAAGGCAGCCTCAAAAAACGTATTAGGTCATATATATATAAAGAGAGAGGGAGTACATAATTGGGCTGTTATTTTAGCCGAAGTGATTGGGCTGCTCTTATTATTTCCCTCCCCTGTAACGTGCGTAGTACATTGGAGGCGCGTGAGGGCGAACATACCGCGACAGATTAGTCTCGCGTCGAGCCCTACAATATGGGCCGACCCACAAGCGCATAGTTTTGCTAGGCTCGACTTCATGTACAATAGGTAAGGCATGACCTATTAGAAGGGAAAAAGTCGGCTTTTACACATTTTCCTTCTTTTTTTTCCTTCAGATTTTTTTAATCTTGGTTTTCAACGCTTTTTCGGTTTTTTTCCATTTTGTTCTTCGTTTTTATTTTCTTTTTCCTTCTCCATTTTTTTGTTTGGGTTTCATTTTTCTTCTCCATTTTTTTTTGTTTTTGGTTTTCATTTTTTTGGTTTTTCTTTGTTTCTTTTTGTTTCTCATTCCACATTTTCATATGCATGATGAACATTTTTTCAAATACTTGTTCAACACTTTTCAAATACTTGTTCAAGATTTTTTAGACACTTATTCAACATTTTTAAATACATGATCAATATTTTTTCAAATACTTGTCAACATTTTTCAAATATTAGTTCAACATTTTTCGAATGCTTGAATAAATTTTGTAAAATACTTGTTCACAATTTTTCGAATACATGTTCAATGTTTTTTGAACGCTTGATTAACATTTTTAAAATACTTGTTCAACATTTCTTCAAAAATTTGTTCAACATTTTTCAAAATGCTTGATTAACATTTTTTAAATACTTGTTTTACATTTTCCGAATGCTTGATCAAAAAATTTCAAATACTTGTTCAACATTTATCTGAATGCTATATTATTATTTTTTAAATACTTGTTCAACATTTTTTTGAATGCTTGATAACATTTTTCAAATACTTGTTCAACATTTTTTAAATACCTATTCAACATTTTCCAAATGTTTTTTGTAGAGTTTTTTTGTAATATATATATTTAAAATATTTTAAAGTATAAACAAAGTACAAAATAAAACAAAAAAAGAAACCATAAAACGTTAAAAAAAACAGAAAAACAGGTTGTGGCTTCGCTCGCGCGTGGGCTGCCCCCTGCTCGCTTAAAGCAAGAAATAGGGGTGCCCCGAACAAACACGCGGCGCTCGCTTCTGGGCTGGCCGGTCAGCTGAGTTGGGCCTCAGAGACTCAGATCATGTACAAAGAAAATAGGGAAACAACATAAACAATGGAAAACTTAAAACATACATATTTTTTATTAATATTCTGAATTATGAAAATGTTTGTACAGAATAGAAACATGTTAATGAATCCATAAATGTTCGTGAATTTTCAAAACTGTCCATGAATTTGAAAATCAAATCATGGATTTAATAGAAGTTCGCAAATTAGGAAAAATGTGCGTGAATTTTAAAAATGTTTGTGAATTAAGAAAAGGTTCCCAATTTCAAAAAATATTCCAAATTTTAAATAATATCTTTTAAAAATATTCACGAATTAAAAAACTGTTGAGAAAATGTTTTTGAATACAAAAAATGTTAATGATTTTGTCGCCATGGAGTAGCATGACCACACTAGACGTACTGGATGTTAGGTACAGTAGATGAAAATGGGCTCCTCCAAAACAAATAATGTTTACAATCGTTGAATGGTTCATTGAGTCTTCCCGGTTGCATATGTTGAACATATGTCATGAACTCTTGACGGAAATGTCCATGTATGGACTAATAATCTGTACTTATCAGCTGACGCCTTGCATTAACCTGGTCCATGTCTTTCTTTTTTTCTCGTTGCATATTTTATCAATCTTTCTGTGCAACCCATGGTAGCAAATGACGTGAAATATTGTCTGTCTAGGTCTCAGTCGACTTAGACTTCGTGACATCATCTCTAAACTAGTATGCACGTTAATTTTCGTTCGCTTGGCTGGAGTTCGCATTCCCTGTTGGCCTGCGTTGGCCTGTGTTGCCTCACCACGTGGGCTGTTGTTGGGCTGTATATTTTTTTCCTTTTTTTTATTTGTGCTTTTTACTGGATCACTAGAACATTGTCCCATTAGGTGTATTGCTATACAGCACGATGTAGTTCGTATTTTTTTTTACGCTAGCGTTGCTAATGCTCTGTTCATTCTTTTCTTTTCATCTTGTTATTTTTTCCTTTATTTATCATTTTTTAAAATATTATTTTTATTTTTAAATGATAAAGAAATCTTTAATGTAACAAAGAAAATAAATAGAAAAACAAACAAAATGAAAAGAAGAAGACAATTTAGTTGCTTGTGATCGACAGATAAGCAACTATATGCGTCCGACTAATGTGCACATGTGTATCATTTTTGTTCTCTTTTTTTGCGTGTTGTCTAGCTTTCCGTTCTATGTGCACATATTTTTAATTTTTCCTGTTGTTTGTTCAATGTTTTTATTATATTTCATTTTTAGTTACATGTTCACCAAAAAAAGGAAGCACATTTTTGCATTCGTCGTTATACTTCAGAAAAAGTGTTTGTACATTTCAAAAATGTCCATCGTGTATTGATAAAAATAGTTGTGTAATTATAAAAATATTCAAAAAGATTTAAAAATATTCACCATATATTTTAAAATATAAAAATGTATTTTTAAAATATTCAATGTGTATTTCAAAAGATAATGAAGGTGTAGGGAGCGGCTAGTTGCTGGTACTTGTATCCCTTGTTGTGGGTCATGTTACACCATGTAGTTACAGTTGAGATATGGCATGCAATAGTTTTTTCATAAAAAATTGGCAGAACGCCACTAAGTTGCAGTCGTGTTGAAAAAATGCAGTTGCAGCCAGGATCCACACTTGAAGTTGCATTCCTAGTGTCTGACATGCAATTGGCCCGCCCCCTCTCCCGCCGCCCCCTCCGACAAAACAAAGGTCCAGTTGCAACCATGTTGGGGGACATGCAGTTGCGGTCGGGTGCGGCGCTTGTAGTTGCAGGGCTGTTGTCGGGCTTGCAACTGGCCCGCTCCCTCCAGCGGCGCCCCCTCCAACCGAATAAAAAAGTCCAGTTGTGGTCGGGTTACAAGACATGCAGTTGCGGTCGGGTGCGACACTTGCAGTTGCATTCCTAGTGTCAGACATGCAACTGGCCCGCCCCCTCTCTCGCCGCCGCCTTCGACAAAACAAAGGTCCAGTTGCAACCATGTTGGGGGACATGCAGTTGCGGTCGGGTGTGGCGCTTGTAGTTGCGGGGATGTTGTCGGGCTTGCAACTGGCCCGCCCCCTCTACCGGCGCCCCTTCGACAGAACAAAAAAGTTCAGTGGCGGTAGGGCTAGAAGACATGTAGTTGCAGTCGGGTGCAACACTTGCAGTTGCATGCCTAGTGTCGGACATGCAACTGGCCCGCCCCCTCTCCCGCCGCCCCCTCCGACAAAATAAAGGCCCAGTTGCAACCATGTTGGGGACATTGCAGTTGCGGTCGGGTGCGGCGCTTGCAGTTGCGGGGCTGTTGTCGGGCTTGCAACTGGCTCGCCCCCTCTAGCGGCGCCCCCTCCGACAGAACAAAAAAGTCCAGTTGTGGTCGGGTTACAAGACATGCAGTCGCGGTCGGGTGCGACACTTGCTATTGCATTCCTAGTGTCGGTCATGCAACTGCCCCGCCCCCTTCGACAAAACAAAGGTCCAGTTGCAACCATGTTGGGGGACATGCAATTGCGGTCAAGCGCAACACTTGCAGTTGCATGCCTAGTCTCAGATATGCAACTGCCCCCTCTCCCGTCGCTCATCTAAAACAAATGTTAGTTGCAGTCATTTGAGTAGACATGCAATTGCACTCGAAGACGACACTTGCAGTTGCATGCCTAGTGTTAGGCATGCAACTGCCTGTCTCTCTAGCCGTCCTCCGATAAAACAAAGTTAGTTGCAGTCGAGGGCGACACTTGCAGTTACATGCCTAGTATCAGACAGACAACTTCACCATCTCTTACCGCCCACCACCGAAGAACACCAGGTGACCCTTCCTCAGATTGTTGTCTGCAACAAAGCTTCTCCACCATCTTCCATATGTTGCACTTTGTTGAGGACTCTCACTTTGCATTGTACGATCATGAACTGGCCTCAAAATGTAAGATTCTCTCCCGTTACCGTTGTTGGAACGACCACTTTCGTTACATTTTACAACCTATTTTGTTGAAGACACACAAAAAAGTAAAATATATATCATGACAAATAACTTAAAAATAAGATAAAAAGATAAAAAATTAAAATTAAAAAATAGATTTGCTGAGTTAGCGCTGCGTTTTTAAACTCCCATACATAGATGCCAAAACCGTTACACTTACTCTTATGGTTGCAACGGTTCAAGCATACTTCATACGCCATCTCTTGAGCGCATAAAATAACAAAAATTAGGGATATTGACAGACATGCAACTACCCCATCCCTGACGAGACATTACATAGTTGCATGCCTAGTGGTAGACATGCAATTGCGTACCAACTACCCCCTTCCCTGATGAAACACCATATAGTTACAGTCAGGTTGAAGACGTACAGTTGTAATCAAGGCGGCTTGTCGTTGCATGTTTAGTGATAGACATGAAACTATGTCCCTCACCCCTGACAAAACACCACTGAGTTGCAGTCGCATTGAAGACATGCAACTGCAGTAGAGTGCAATTGAGCAACCACAAATTTCAAAATAAAAACTATTTTTAATAAAAATATTTAAAACAAAATTAGAAAAATGTTTAATTTTTTAATAAAATAGAAAATAAAAAATAAAATGAAAATATAGTTGAGAAAAATAATCAACGCGACAAGGAACACAGGCAAAAAAATTAAATCTGAAATCCTCTATTTTAAAAATACCTTGTCAAACGACATGAACAAAGCAAAATAAAAAGAATATGAAGAAAAGATATACAAAAAATAAAAAATATGTTGCATATAATATACATACCTACTTTCGAAATAAACATAATCAGCGTGTTTTTTTTTTTGAGAAAAACATAATCAGCGTGTATCTCGTGACAAAAAATATGGGCTGTCGTGAAACTTGCAGACAAAAAACAAACAAACAAAAAGAAAGAACGGTCTCCTATTCTATCTCCCAAATAAAAAAGATCTCCTATTCTGTTTTGCGGCAAGCCGCCCAGGCCCTTCCGACATGAGTGTAAGACAAAAATATAAAAACAGGCCAGCTGCCTCCTATATGGGCCGGTTTCTCATCCAACAAACAGAGCACACAGATCTTAAAGCACCAAAAGATCCAACGGTTAGGGGACTCGACTGAGACTTCGCGAAGTCTCAGTCGACTGATTTTTAGCAGCACCGATATTATATTGGACACTGAATCTTTGATATTTTTACAAAACTCCGCTTATTATCTCATCTACACATCCTCAGGTACTTTCAACTACATTCAAACATTTGGCTTATGTTGATTTCAAATCCGCTCAAATCTATAAGTGTGGCTTTTTAAAGAATGTGTTAATGGGGCATATCATTTTAAATGGGATACAATAAATGTGGAGAGATCTCAAATGTTTATTCAAACATGCTACAGTTCTAAACTTTGGCATTAGAAACACAGGACAAGATAAAATGATGATGTGATATGCAACAAGAAAACATATTGTTAGCGTTTTCACCTACCTTGCAAAGTAAACAACGCTCTATATGGTAGCATGAGTACAAATGTCCATTAATAATAAGAAAACAAATACCCAATTGTTTTTTCGTTTAAGTTTAGAAGATCTTGGTTGAATTTTTTGAATAATTGAATGTGGCTAAACTACTTTTGACTACTTTCATGTGGTTCCGTAGCGTAGCACGGGCATCTTACTAGTAATAGTGAAATTTTCGCACCCTGGTATAATTTGCACACATAGTACTTACATGTATACATTTACACACATTCAACATTCGAAAACACATAAAGTAAAAAGGAATTTTGAAAAAAGATGAAAAAGGGAAAAACAAAAGCTAACATGGGCATCCTATATTCTTAAAAAATTCAACCCAATTCTCTCAACATACAAAGTGTCCACCTCGACATCTTCACTAAGCCATGCATTCAAGTCTTCTTTCCCACTAAACCAAGCATTATGTCTGCCACATAAGCAAGCCATGCATTTAACTTATAAATTGTAATTATTTTTGCATTAGTCTATGCATGTAACGTTGTCACATCATACATGCATGTTAGTCGTCCTTAATAGTTTTGTTCGAAATGATATTTTTGACGGTAAGACTTCTCACCCACTAAGCCATGCATTAAGTATACCACATAAGCAAGCCATGCATTAACTTATAAATTATAATATTTTTTTTGCATTAGTCTATCCATGTAACGCTGCCACATCATACATGCATGTTAGTCATCCCTCATATATTTGTTCGAAATGACATTTGTAACTGTAATTCAAAAGGTTTTGTAGACACTTTTTTATTGATTTTCAAGATTATAGTCCGTTTCCATTAGATTTAGTTATATTCATCAACTATTTATGCATTTTCTTTAACAAACTTACTGCAGCAAAGCGCAGGGCATCATCTAGTTAAAACGGAAGCAAAAACATTCCTCCTTTTTTCCACCCGCAAAACAAAGGGGGAAAAGCGTGCACACACACTGAAATTGGCATGCACTCCATCCATGCATGTGCGTTCAAGAGTCACCGACCGGAGACATGCATGCATGGGGACTTCGTCATACACTCAACTAATGGGCGAGGGCAATGTGGACACATTGATAACCCCGCTGCTCGTCGGCAATGTGGGAGTGGGGATCGATCACAGTTTGTAGACGGTACGCAGGAGGTTTCTTTCCGCGCGGTACGAAACTCGTCGACGAGCGCACCGCCACGGCGGCACCGACGCGGCAGCGTCACCGTGTAGCGAACAGTATATACCATTAAAAAACACGAGAGTGGTTCCGCTCTTGGCGTTGCTGTACGGCCGTCGGACTCACGGCCAGCTGCCGACCGCGCCGTCCGTACGTACGCGGTGACTGCTGTCCCACTCGTCCCGAGGATAGAGCTGCGTGCGTGGCGGTGCCAGCTGCGGTTGCGAGGCCATGCCGACTACTGCAGTTAAAATATTGCGTGCTCTTTTGAATCGCCCTACACGACGTCCGCGGACGCGCCTTATACATCCTGTAAGAGCATATAAATCCGGCCTACAGACGCGCACGAGCATGTCTGCGGACGCATCCAAACAGTTCTTCATATTTTGTGCTCGGTATTTACATATTTTAAATTCAGACCCTTAAAATCAAGCACGTCCATCATACACGTCAATGTCGCATGTAAATAAGAAATATTGGTATCGGAAATAATTAGTTCTTACATAAAATTTATTCACAAATCAAACATTGGCTCTTTGGTTTTCATTATGGGTCCACATATGCTTCTCAAGATCATTGAGTAACTGCGCGTGCACCTGACGATCTCGGAGATTTTGATGTATCTGCAGAAAGTTATTTGCATCTTGATCTTCTGGGATTTGAACTTGTTCTTCAAGCGCTTTAAAACTATTGGCTTGGTCAACACCATCACCTTCATCCTCGAAAATTACATTGTGCAAAATAACACAACATCTCATGAACTGCCACAAAGTATCTGATTCTCACATCATTGCAGCTCCACGAACAATTCCCCAACGAGTTTGGAGCACTCCGAATGCCCTCTTCACATCCTTCCTAGCTGTTTCATGCATTTGCAACAAAGTGGCTTTGTTTGTTGCCCTATGGTTCGGATATGGTATTCACAAATGTCGCCCACTGAGGATAGATGCCATCGGCAAGATAGTATCACATGTTATAGTCACGGCCGTTGACAGTGTAGATGCACGACGACGTTACCCCATTACAAGGCCTCCCGAATACCGGAGATCGTTGAAGCACGTTGATGTCGTTGTGAGAACCCGGCATTCCAAAGAAAGCATGTCAAATCCAAAAGTCATGTGATGCCACTGCTTTCAGTAATGATGGTGGCCTCTTTGATGTGACCTTGCTTCATTCCCCGCAAACCTTTGGGGCAGTTCTTCTGTTGCCAATGCATTCCTGGAAACCCTCTAGCCTCTCCAATAGCCAACAACTTTTCTGTCCTGCACATTTGATTCTCTCAGATACTCTGCTCCAAACACATGCACCACGGTGTGGGCAAACTTCACAGTAGTCTTCAGGCATGTGCTCTCCCCCATCTTTACCATCTCACCAACGGCATTTGCGGCAATACCAAGTGCAAGCATCCTCAGAGCAGGTGTGCATTTGTGCCTCCACTCGCTCCACAATGCACACAAACAATGATTTCCCGCATGCGAAAACGGCGACGAAATCATGGATCATCTGGGAAAGTTGGGTTCAAAGCAAAGTAGTCCTTCTGTAGTAGCCATGCTCCGGAGACCCTATCCCAATTGATCACTCTTTTCCCTTTGATTCAGCCCTTGGAATTGAGAATATGCTTCACCCGCCGGTCCATTTTCTCTTGCATGCTCATGAGCATAATCATGTCCAGTTCTTCGGCCGAATCCGACGAATCGAAGAACTCATCTTGAATCATTTGATCAAGCTCCGTCAGTCCATACTCCTCATCCGAGGAAGCATCAAAATTCATCGTTTTCCCTAGAAAATGACGGAAAAATCAGGTCAGAGAATGTGTCGAACACACGGAGAGCAAAGGGGAGCCCGAGAGATGCCGAACATACCATGGTGGGTCCAGGCCGATTACGACGATCCCGGCAACGAGGACGGGAGTGAGGAGTGTTGTGCCAGTGCTGGCGGCGCAGAGGCTCCGAACGGTTGCGGAGCTGCGAGACGGACGTCGTGGAGGAGATAGAAGAGAGGAGAGAGCAGATGGATCCAGTAGGCCGAGGGGGTGGATTTGATGCAATTTGAGGTGGGGTAGGGCTATCGGGTCTGACGTCGCAGGGGCTCGGGCGCCCCATATTCGCCCTATATTTGAGCTGGATACGTGGGATGCCGATCAGTCCGGGCGTTCGAGGCCCGTTCGAGGCGTCTGGCTGAGTCGCTTTTCTATAACTGGTCAGTGATCGGGCCATCCATCCAAGCATTTGAGCCGGGTTCGGGGCGCTCGGCTATAAATGCTCTAAGGGCATCTCCAACGCCAACCCGCAAAAATCCTCCCGCATCCGTCCGCGGACAGGGGGGGGGGGGGGCAGTCCATGGACACGGATGCGAGAGGACGCCATCCAACCATAGCCGCATACATGTTCACAACAACTCGAACCAACCGGACGGAATTCATGCAAACACATCCGGATTTCATATAAACATGCCGGATTTTCATATAAATATGACGGATTTCAGTACATTTACATCAACTAAGCGGTGCTAGTCCGGCTCTGGAGGTATAATAATACCTAATCTAAATCGCCGCCCACGGATCCCTTTGTCTTCCTCATGTCCGGCAGCCCGATCACCGGACTGCCGAGAGACTCGGAGGTATATGCTTCAGCGCAAAGGACGGCTCGCTTCCCCGCCACTCATCGGAGTGAAACCCCCGGCTGATGCTTCAGCAGGAGGGGAAGGCGGCGCCTCCGCCTCCGTGGAGCCCATGTGGGATCGACGGAGGTCCTCGCAAGAGAAGAACCGGGCAAGACACCGGCTGTGTACGCCGGCGTCGCCTCGGCGGTGGCCTTCATGGGATCCAAGCGGCAGCGGACTGCAGTGTTCTACTTCTCCTCGATGATGGTGGTGGACGCGGAGGCGCCAGCCACCGACTCATCACTCTCCGCGCACCTGACTTCTGCCTCTACGTGCATGGCGCACTCGCAGGCACGGGGAGGCGCGGTCACAAGCACGGGAGGCGCGATCGCAGACACGGGCGGCGCGGTCGCAGACACGGGAGGCGCGGTACGATGCGGCGCCATCGACGGCAGCGATGACGCCCTGCCACCGTGCTCCCCGCCGTGCCGGCATGGAGCAACTCGCCACTCCTCATCGAGTGGGCTAGAGCAGCGAGTTGCTAAACCACGCGTCGGCTTGGGGCGGCAATTTGCTCCGTCAGGTCAGGCGCGGGAGGTGGAGCAGCGAGCTGCCTTGCTCGTATCCGGCCGGCTCGGCGGGCCACCCAGCCGGCTTGTATGCCGGAGAACTGCTCTTCAGAAGCCATCAAAACAGTGGTGAAGAAGGAGATGTGGGGAGTGGCGGAGGGGTGCGATTCTTTCCCTGCGTCTGGCCTCATTTTAATAGAGGGCGGACGAGAGGAGCTTGGCTAGTGTTGCGTTTAATGCCGGCCTACTCATGAACAGACGTGTGGCGGGAGTAGGTTTCTCGGCTTCCACGTGGGTTTAATGGAGGTGTATGAATGCGGCGACGAGGCGTGTTCAGCCGGCGGCGCCCTCGGCCGTTGAGCCGCTTTAATGGCGGAGGCAGTGAGAGGGCGTGTCCGTCCTGAGCCGTCTTCAATGCGAAGCGGCATGCTCTACAGCAACATGAATGCGGGCAGCTGACGTTGGATGGGATGCGCATGGGGGGAGGGGGAGGGATTTTCTGTGGGTCAGGGCGGTCAGAAGCGGGATCGGTCCGGACTCCCGTAAATCTCCCCCATTTTAATCTTCGGTTTACAGGAGAAATCTCGTTCGTACCGTTCCACGCATCGATATAGGTCGACGTTAGATGACTTTCACGATCCGGACAGCACGGTCCGAATGGTCGCGGAGATTTGAGGGTCGGTGTTGGAGATGCACTAAAACCCATCCAATTTACCCACCTCAGGTGCAAAACTTGTCATGTGGCAAGCGTGCCGTAGATACTTGGCGTGCAGGAGCGAAGCAAGCAAACATGGGCATGGGCATTCGTGAAGGGCACAAGTAAAACACGAACCAACTTTGGTCTCGCGCGCGCGCATGTGCATGCATGTGACCTGGACCGATGGCGCAACTTTCGTGCTTCTTTTGGGCCTAGACCGAAACCAAGGAAACCATGGAAGCTGTCAAATCGTGCCGTGAGGTCCGTGGAACGTACGTACCTAGGAGAGACCAATTCCACAGAAAACATCATATGAATTGATCAGGTCGGAAATCAGCATTTTCGCCGCCCGCTGTCTCCGCCGCCCCTCTAGTTTGACAAAGAAAAAAGTCGCAACCATCGACGTTCCTTCAGCAAACAATACGAGTGTGTTGTTTACCTTCTCTGCCACTTCGTTTCTACCGTTCCAGCAAAAAAGAAGGTTAACCGTAGTGTACTATTACTTCCGTTTTAAATTATTTGTCTTATGTTTGTCTAGATACGGATATATCTGATACTAAAATGTGTCTAATTATATCTGTATCTGAATAAATTTAAGATAAGTAATTCAGGAGGAGGGAGTATATTAGTTGTTGCTCAAAATGGATACGTGTAGTAATAAAATACATCTAAATACATGCATTTTAGCGACAATTAATATGCGACGAAGGGTGTATTTTCCAGGCTTGAAGCAGCAAATTACTGAGCAGCACAAGTCGATCCATCGACATCGACATCGAGTCCGTTTCATATATTCTCGATGGGCACCCTGACGTCCCCGTCATTTAACCAACACAGCAGTTTCTCCGGCTCCCTGCCGGCAGGTGCAGTGCCCGTGCAAGTGCAAAAGCGCACGAACACACTCATCCATCAACGTCACGGTTCTGCCGCGGTGACCCATATCCCTCTTGCTATTGGCACATCTCCTTGGTCCGCCACTGCCGAGAGTCGCGAAAATAAGTCAAATGGAAAGCAACCTAACAAGAGGCGGCGACAACGGAGCGAAATTCGCCGCCGGCCGCCGTGGAACCCAAGGATATGAATGAATATCCCTCTCGTGCATCCCCGATCCCCGGCCCGAAGATTCCAAAAAGACCCCTTTTTTACAAACAAGATAAAAGGAATGGAAAACAAAGCCGTGCATGGCTACCACTGCCACCGTGCCGCTGCCGGTGCGAGGAACAGCCCGGCCCTCCCGCGCGCACGCGCCGCCAGCCAGGACCCAGCCAAGCTCCGTACGCACGCCATGGCCAGCCAGCCTATTTCCATCCCGATCGCATCGCAAGTCCACCACGGTTCCCGCGCAGCATCCACAAAACTCCCCGCAAACGGCACCGCCCCTGACCCACGTATATATACCCTGCCCACACGCCGCCGCCCTGACGCGTCGCACAAACAACAACAACGACAACTACTTCTCTACCTGAAGAGCATCCTGTGATCGATCCTACTGGCGCAGATGGTGATGGGCAAGAAGCTGAGCAAGGTTGACGGCGCGGGGTGCCGGCGGCACTGGCGGCAGGGGGCGCCCGGGGTGTGCCCGCTCTGCCTGCGGGAGCGCCTGTCCGGCCTCTCGCCCTCGGCGTCGCTGCCGTCCGTCGTCGCGCGCGGGGAGGCGGCTTCTCGCTCCTCCTGCTGCTCGGACTCGGACTCGGAGGCGTCCACCGGCGCGTCGTCCGGGTCCGCGAGCCCCGGGTTCCACCGGGAGATCAAGCGCGCCGCGAAGCCGTCGCTGCTGATGCGGCACGAGCGGGTGGTGGCCGTGGACGGCGACGAGGTGGTGCTGGTGATGAGAAGGAGGAGGGAGAGGCCGGCGACGAGCTTCTGGACGAAGCTTCTGCGCGCGGCGACGAGGGGCAAGAAGGCCGTCGACGGATGCTCGCTGGTGCATTCCAGGACGATCGACGCCGCGGACGGGAGCAGCGCAGCTGCCACGAAGTGGACCATATTCTAGCCAGTTCTGCCTTTTGTCTGCGACCATTTTTCCGGTTCAATCCGCTGTTCGGTCTGGTCTTTGACTCCGGACGTCAGAGCCGGAGAGATCCACAGTTAATTAGATCAATGGTCTGTACATATTTCAAGGAGACTTGTGTTAGTTCTTGCTTGGTACTCCCTCCTTTGTTGTTTATAGGCTTTTATCTCAACGTTTTTGTTTTCTTAATTTAAAGGGCTCATCTTCATCTTATTTTTAATTTCGAGGAGGCATTAAATATTTGATTGCAAGAATTAAAAAAATACATCAATGCATGTAATGTTTCTACTCATCTAGTGGTCAAACATGCATGTACTGCAATTAATCCAAATTAAGGACGCCGATAACGCCCACACGTGTGACATATTAGAGATCCGCCCACACGTCCTGTGTGGCATAATCAGGAGGCAGCCCACACGGACCATGTGTGGGCGAACATTGGAACTACCCACACGTGTGGGCGCAGCTAATTCGTGCCACACGCCTAACAAGTATTACTCATCCTCATCCCGCGCGTGTGACATGAAGCAAATATGCTCACACGTCCCCGGCGCAGCTATGTTAGTTACCCGCGGGATGACACTTTAGTTACCCCCGGGATGGCAATTTTAGTTATCCGGGATGGCAAATGTAGTTGTAAAAGCATGTCAACTCTCTCTGTTTTGGTTTACTATAGTTGCTATGACTAATTTATGGTAGTTGCCGCATGTAATCAAACCATAGTTGCCGTGTGATTAACTACTTGCCATATGTGGTCAAACAATAGTTGTCATGTGTGTTTACCTAGTTGCCACGTGTGGTCCAACCATAGTTGCCATGTATCGTTAATCATAGTTGCCATGTGTGTTTACTTGGTTGCCACGTACGCGTAACTGCAGTTGCCATCTACCAACGAATCATAGTTGCTATGTGTGTTTACGTAGTTGCCATATACGGGCAACTGCAGTTGCCATCTATCACCGTACGAGCGTCATGTGGGCGAAGAGCAGTTCACTCACACGCGCGTGGACTGGATGGTGACTGTGTGGGCGAGAACTGGTTCGCCCATACGGTGCAGCTGGCAACCGCGTGCTGCGGGTCGTGTGGGCGAGCGCTCTAACGCCCACACAACACGCTATGCCTACGTGGCACTGAAATTCCAACAGATTCCTTCAAGATTCGTGCAAAACATAACAGACGAAGATCAAAGCGTGTGGGCAAAGTGCAGATATGCCACACGTGTGGGTGTTATCATTTGGGCAAATTAATGCATAAGTTTAATTTGGGTAGTTTTATAAAGTACGAGATACTCCCTCCATTTAATTATACAAGGTCACTATAGGAAATACACTTTGCATCTATACAAGGCCACCAACACTAATCGAGACAAAAGTTAATGATATTTTTTTGAACTAGCAACCTACTTAATACTTGCATGCATGCAGTCATAATGACGCTTCAATCAGCTTTCTGTCCCTTTCTTGCATTCATGCGGTGTGTTAATGATCCCAGTAAACAAAAAGAAAAGTTGGTATGCAATACAAGACATTAAATTTTATCTTGATACATGTAATATGAGTTTGTGGTCTTGTATATAAAAATGAAGAGAGTACATTTCTCTACTCATAAAATTCCTTGGTTGATGAGATTTCAGATTAGAGTCCTATAAACCGAAAAAAAAGGGAGTACTACTATTTGCCAAAGTTTTGCATGATCCGGCTATACGACCACACAAATTCCAGAGACGTTCGGTCCTTTGCATGTGGCTTTTTTTTTTTCTCACTCTAAATCTTGTGAAAAGAAAGACTCCACCAGGACAGAAAAAAACTGGCTTAGTTTTCTTATAGATTTGAATAAGTTCATGAATTAGAAAAAATATTCATGAATTTGAATGTGTTCATGATTTTTTTTCTTAAGTTTGTGATTCAAAAAATGTTCACGCATTTGAAAAAAGTCACGATTTAAAAAAAGTCCATGAATTTGAAAAACCTTCATGGATTCAAAAATATTCTTGAATTCAAAAAGTAATTATGAATTAGAAAAAAACACGTGCGAAGTTTAAAAAATGCAGACACACCTGGCTGCAACAGCAACTGCCCTATCCTTTGCCAACATGTTAACCTTAACGTCTATAGGCGAACTCAGTCTTGCTCGGATATCAGGTTCCTTGTGGTGGAACTGACCTATCACGGTTCAAGTCGTAGACTTGGTACTAGTGCTCATATTTTTTTGGATTTATTTTATGTTTTCCGGCGAGTTCCTTTAGTGGGAGGAGGCTTTCCCGTCGACCAAGAGGCGTATGTTGTGACTTCATCAATCTCAAGATGTTGTACCGGCTGTCAATATCTCAGAGATGCTCATAGAGATAGGATATGCATGTGTGCATTTATAGATGTGAGTGTATATACGTGTATGTGAGTATCTGCGATTGTACTACGTATATAAAGAAAAACCTTGACGTCTATAGAAAAGAACAAGATCAGGAAAAAAAACATTACTGGTCGGTGGCAATGAGCATGAAGGTCCTATAAAACCATGTCAACGCACGCATGAGGCATCCACCGTTCCAATGATTCATGGTTGTTCGATAGCAGATAGTTTCACAAAGGCATGAAGGCTCTATAAACCATGTCAATGCACGCATGAGGCATCCACTGTTCCACGCGATCAAAGCACATGCATGTAGGGCATCTCCCCACTATATGTCTGGATATTTTTATCATCCAACGGGACCTATATATGACAAACGTGGGGGAGGGGATCTGCCGGAGTTCAGACATGCACTTGACCAATCACATGCATTGTCCCCCCTCTTCTCTCTCCTTCCAACCCCACATGCATGGCCCCCCTCTCCTATCTCTCTTTTCAACCGGACACTTAACCACAAATATCCCATCACATGCATAGTCTCGTGACAGGGACGATCCTATACCATGCCAACAAATACATTATTGAAAATGTGTTTTGCAGAACGTGACATTAACACTAAATAAAAGATGACTTTCTAATGGATAACTAATACCTTATATTAGGGGACATTTGCCTCCCCCCTCCCCTGCACGGCGCCATACTAGTGTTTTCAACGGTTGTTTGACGTTCAATACATGTACCTTATAATAATCATTTGTATCATATTGTCACATGTACATTGTAAATTTGCAGTGGGGCCTATCTCTGCCCCGTATGATGATCTCCTCCATCATGGTCGGACTGAGCTCTCCGCTCAATTTCCAAGGGATGTTTCTATGTGGCGTTTCAGCTCTTGTTGCCGGAGTCTACACCATTGTCATCATAGTGTGTTGGTCGTCTACGTGCAGAAGAAGCTACAGGTGCTAGAAGTGGTCGAGTTCGCCCAGGCCTTCACTGTCGGGGCCACACTACTATTGCTTCCAACTGTCTTAGCGAGGTCGTGGATGATTAGGCTCCATCGGCCATGCCAGTTTTCATCATGAGCAACTATTTGGGCGGCAAAAAAGCTACTTGCAGTCCATGTTACATGTCCTACTCGGAGGGGGCCTCGTCGTGGCAATCAATTGCGGCGTGTAGAAGTTCTTCGGCTTGAAGTAATGATCACTGAAGCACGATGGAGAACTTGATCCCAACAACATTTCATAATAGTACAGGGGTATAGAGGTGCATGTGATACTTGATGTTCTGTTCCTCCGTGTGAATAGAACGGGAGTATTATGAAGAAATACGATAGTACACTAGCCATATGTATGCATGTGAAAGGTGACAACAATACAATTGTTTCATCTTGAAGTTAATGGTGGGTTTAAAGAAATTTGTCATACATGGTAATGTAAATATTTGAATCAATTTTAGTTTTTTTTTCACTATGTTTTGTATTATATTTGAGAGGTGATTTTATATTTACTTGTGATATCAATTAAATTTGTATCGTGACACTTGGGCAATTGATGTAGGGGCCAAGCCCTAGGTTGCCCAATCTTTCACAACTTAGAGGTTGATCAAGAGGAACACTCAAGAATCAAAGGGAACGAACACTCAAAGTCAAGATTCAACCACACATGCTCTCTCTCCACAAATCCACACGAGATACACAAGATCCATAAATAACTAGAACAAGATAAGTAGCTAGGGTAGTTCTTCCCACTTCCACAAAGGAAGATGAGGTCTTGAGGGTATATTTTCTCCAAATCCACTAGGGTTGATGAAGGTCTTGGTGATTCACTTGGGGAATCCTTCTCCTGAAGGAGGCCTTGAAGATCCAAGTCGAATCCTTTTCCACTAGGGGTTTTTGTTCCTCAAAGAGGAGATACAAGTAATATAGATAAGAGAGCAATTACAATAGTCCGACTTGGAAGATTTTCTTTGGTCGCTCTTGTCTTCCGGCCTTCGTCCTTGCGCTCCGTGCCTCCGTTCCGGTCTCCATTGCGCCTCACGTCCTTCATGCCTTTCCCACCAAACCATGCATAGCATTCTATCTTGAGATAGTAGTCATGTCTCATTCAAATGCATATGGAGTTCAAAGAGGAGTGAGTTCATGTCGATTTCAATGACGCGTGCGTGTGCTCTAGTCTTCGGGCCTCTTGGCACTTGGGGTGTTGGTGTAGAGTCCATGATGATGTTCATGGGGTGCTCCGCACCAGCAATGGATGATGATGTTACGTTTTGTGCAATCCTAGATTTGTTATAGTCGTGTTCCTCGTCGACATGGGCGGGCGCCTAATAGTAATGGGCGATGGTAACATCGAACAATTATGGATACTACTTTCAGAGGTTATAATGGCAGTGCTTGATTAATATAGAGTTTTCGATAATCCCTCCGTTCCTAAATATAAGTCTTTGTATGGATTCCACTATGTTGCGGAACGTTGGATGAAAATCAAAAAATTTCCTACGAAACACCCAAGATCTAATCTAGGAGATGCAAAGCAACGAGAGGGGAGTGTGTCTAGATACCCTTGTAGACCGAAAGCGGAAGCGTATATAAAGCGGTTGATGTAGTCGTACTCTTCGCGATCCAATCACGATCCAATCCGATCTAGCGCCGAACAGACGGCACCTCCGCGTTCAGCACACGTGCGGCTCGATGACGTCTCCTCCTTCTTGATCCAGCAAGCAAGAGAGGAGAAGTAGATGGGATCTCAACCAGCACGACGGCGTGGTGGAGATGGTGGTGGTGCAATCCTGGCAGGGCTTCGCCAAACGCTGCCGGAACCATTCTGAGGAGAAAACAGAGTTTTCGGAGAGGTAGGGCTGCCGCCGGGGCGTGGGATTTGCTGTGTCCAGCCCCTGCCTCTCCCCCACTATTTATAGGAGGCAAGGGGGAGGGCTGGGGCGTAGCCTTGTGACGTGGCTTAAACTGCATTGGTATTTCCCCAAGGTGGAAGGGATGATGCAGCACAGCTACGGCAAGTATTTCCCTCAGTTATGAAACCAAGGTTATCGAACCAGAAGGAGAACCAAGCAACACTATGTAAATGGTACCTCCACACAAAAAACAAAACCTCACAACCCAACGCGTAAGAGGGGTTGTCAATCCCTCCTCGATAAAAGATAGATTAAATAGTATGAGATTGGATAAATAGATCTGAATAAAACGCGAAATAAAAGATGCAGATAAAAAGTGAAGCAAAGTATTTTTGGGTTTTTTGGAATAATAGATCTGAAAACAAATACGGTAAAAGATAGATCGAAAAGCAATATGATAAAAGATAGACCAGGGGACCGTAGATTTGACTAGTGACTTCTCTCGAGAAAATAGCATACGATGCATAGACAAATTACTGTTGGGCAATTGATAGAAGAACAAATAATTATGACGATATCCAAGGCATTGATCAATATATAGGCATCATGTCCAAGATTAGTAGACCGAAACGATTCTACATCTACTACTATTACTCGACACATCGACCGCTATCCAGCATGCATCTAGTGTTTTAAGTTCATGGAGAAACGGAGTAATGCAATAAGAACGATGACATGATGTAGACAAGATCTATTACATCAAATAGATCTCCAAGAGACCATTGTATTGAGAATCAAAAAGAGAGAGAAAGCCATCTAGCTACTGCCTACGGACCCGTAGGTCTATGGTGAACTACTCACGCATCATCGGAGAGGCACCAATGAGGATGATGAACCCCTCCGTGATGGTGTCTAGATTGGATCTCGTGGTTCTGGAACCTGCGGCGGCTGGAATTGTGTTTCGTCGACTCCCCTAGGGTTTTTGGAATATTGGGGTATTTATAGGGCGAAGAGGCGGTGCGGTAGGCCACTGAGGTGGGCACAACCCACCAGGGCGCGCCCTGGGGGTTATGCTTCCCTCGGGCCTCCCCTCTGGTACTTCTTTGGCCCATCTTGTGTCTTCTGGTCCAGAAAAATTCTCCAAAAAGTTTCGCTGCGTTTGGACTCCATTTGGTACTGATATTCTACGAAGTAAAAAACAAGCAAAAAACAGCAACTGACACTCGACACTATTTCAATAGGTTAGTCCCAAAAAATGATATAAAGTTGCTATAAAATGATTGTAAAACATCCAAGAATGATAATATAACAGCATGGAACAATAAAAAAATTATAGATACGTTGGAGACGTATCAGCATCCCCAAGCTTAATTCCTGCTCGTCCTCGAGTAGGTAAATGATAAAAACAGAATTTTTGATGTGGAATGCTGCCTAACATGTTCATCACATATTCTTTTCTTTTGTAGCATGGATATTTGGACTTTTATATGCTTCAAAGCAAAAGTCTAGTTTTGACATGAAGATTTAAATACTCAAGCATATCAACAAGCAACCATGTGTTTCAAAATATCAACACTAAAGCAAGTTATCCCTAGCCCATCATGCTCAATCATTGATCCATTCATGAAACACACTCGCATATTAGCTACATCCAATGCTCAAGTTCGATCATAGTGCCCCTTAGTTAGTGCTTTATAAGAGAAGATGGAGACTCAAATAAAATAAAATTTGCATAAAGTAAATAGATAGGCCCTTCGCAGAGGGAAGTAGGGATTTGTAGAGGTGCCAGAGCTCAAAGCTTAAATTGAGAGATTTTTTTTGAGAGGTATACTTTTCCCGTCAATGAAAACGACCGAGTAATTCCCAACACTTTCCATGCTAGATATATCATAGGCGGTTCCCAAACAGAAAATAAAGTTTATTCCTTTTTGACCATTCTTTCACAATCCATGGCTAGCCATATCCACGGGTGCCTTCCATACCAACACTTTACAAGGAATTTATTATTTGACAACATAAAGTAAATTTCTTTTTCATTTCGGGACTGGGCATCCCTATTACCGCCGTACTCTCGTGCAATGACAAGTGAATAAACACTCGTCTTGAGAATAACACATGTAGCATGGAAAATATTGGCCACCCCCTGCCGCTTCATGAGCGGTACGGGCACACCAAAAGGAAATTTGTTTTGAAAATTAGAGATGGCACATACAAATTTGCTTAGAATGGCACGGAAATACCGCATATAGGTAGGTATGGTGGACTCATAAGGCAAAACTGGGTTTAAAGATTTTGAATACACAAGTAGTATTTCTAATTAGTACAAGTGGAGGCTAGCAAAAAGATTGAGAAGTGTCGTGGTTTTATCATGGCACATGCCCTTGTGAAAGGACTTAGGTGTGGAGCCATCACAGCGTAGGTTAACTCGAAGGGGTTGAACGGGACAAAGGACGCAAGGTTTACCCAGGTTTGGCCCCTCACAACGAGGTAAAAGCCTACTCCTACTTTTGTTGACTATAGCTTGAATATCGATTACAAGGGAGCGGAATCACTTGACCTAGCTCTTGATCAATTGTTTCTTAAGTTAACCCGCCGCAGGGTCTCGCCTTTATATACATAGGTCGAGGCCCTGGGCTTACAAGAATCCAAGCCGGATCACACAACGTGACCAACTCGACTTCTAAGTCGCCCTACCTTGTTAGTCAAGTCACCATCGTGGCGGCTCACACCCTCTGGGTCACAATTCTACCACCAGGTCTTGGGTTTTGAACAGGCCCACCTTGTAAGCCACCACCAGTCTTCATGCTTCATCTTCTTGGGCCTACTTGGGCCTTCTTCATATTGAGTCGCCAACGGTGTAACCCGGCCCCTTCTGGGTGGGTCACACCTTGGTGTTATATCCCCAACAATAGGCCCCAGGTTGATTTGAACTTATTCATGTCAATCTTCACTGCTTCAGTTGGCGAATCGTCTTTCCAAAGCTTAACCTTGAACAAATCACTGTAACCCGCCATGACGTCATGTGAAGTAAATCCATAAAAAAATCCATGACATCACAACGGATCTTTTGCATTAACTGGTCGTCCGAGAATCGAGGCGCCTGCACTGTTGAGATAATCATGTTGCCTCCTCGATTTCCGCGCATGCCATTTTATTGTTTCCTTATAAATAGGGACGGGGGCCCCCTCTTTTCACTTTTACCCCCGCCCTTCTCTCTCCTTCTTCCTCCTCGCGTCGTCCGCCGCCGCCGGAGCTCCGCCGCTGCCGTACTTCACCAACGACTCCAACTGGGCTGCTGCATCAACCTGATTGAGACCAGAGATCGCGGCGCCCCTCCGCTCTTCATTAGCATCGCCAGGTATTCATCTTTTCTCACTTCCAATCTGCATTAGGTCACCCTAGTTCGTCGGTGTTCATCATGTTTGTCCAGGTTCATCGTAGTTCATCCACCACGTCTCTTAGTTCAATCCAAAAGCAACACTGAAACCGTGCGGTAGTAGTTTTGGCATTTGTCTCAAATTCCGGATACACCCTTTCTTCATGAGATTCAAATCCCCAGCTTACTAGTTCTTCCACTGCCATGTTTTAGGTTTAGCAGTTATTCTTCATTTTTTGAATCACCGTAGATCCAAAATCATACGCAGGAATCGAAACTTGTTTATCCCATACTTAGGAAAATTTCCTCAATCTCAGATCTATAGATAACTGCCTTGCCACTGTCGTTTAGGCGGCTCAAATGATACCTTTGTAACCCGCCAACCTCCAGTCGGCTTAATCATGAACTTGTAAACCGCCAGCAACCAACCAGCTTAATTTGTCGAAACTTGACCCGCCATGTATCAATCAATTTGAGAGCCGTGTTATCCCCTCGCCGGATCAACATTCACTTTCTGCATGCTCCATAATAATGTGTTAACCTTACTTTCATAACCTGTCTACAACTACTAAATTGTCATTATAACAATTTAGGCGGCTAACCATCGTGATATTGATCCGCCATACTTTTAATTTTCAGACCACAGTTTTTTAACCCACCAACCATGACCAAGACTCCGACTTCCTCTGACTGGGTCGCCTCCCAAGTCTCTGAACTGTCGTTAAAGGAGTATGTTGACATGGGGATTTTACCATCCAAGGAGATCATACACTGGCGGGTCCCTGGCTCTGAGACAACTCCACAACCCCAAGAGGGTGAAGTGGTGATCTTTGCAGATCACCTTCTTCATGGTTTTTCACCGCCCCGGTCAAAAAGATTCCATGATGCCCTGAACTTTTATCAGCTTCAGCCTCAAGACATTGCCCCCAATTCTGTCTCCAACTTATGCAATTTTCAAACATTCTGCGAAGTATATCTTGAAGAGGAGCCCACTGTTGATCTCTTCAGAGAGTATTTTTACCTCAATCATGAAACCGAAATGACTGATGGACCCAGTTTGGAGCTTGGAGGGGTTTCCATCCAACGGCGGAGAGATATAATTTTTCCTGAAGCCAGACTACCTAGCCACCCCAAAGATTGGAATTGAACTTGGTTTTACTGCAAAGATACTTCTCTGGCTGATGTGAATCCTTTGCCGGGCTTCCGCTCCTTCCGGCCCAACACCCACGACAAGCTTCCGGACCGATTGACCGCCGCAGAGCGCGTTAAATATGCCCCCACTTTCTCCAAAATAAGAGCATTGGTAGCCAATGGTTTAACTGGAGTAGACTTAACCCGCTGCTGGGTCGCTTCGAGGAACTACCTTTAAGCCGGCACAGCGGCTTAATGTGTGAATATGCTCGAGACACCAAGGATCCACAACGTTTCAATCAGACATCCTTAAGTGACAAGGATATTACTGATATAGTCAAATCATTGCTTGGTGAACCTATGGACAATTGTCGCAAAGTGGGACTGAATCCCTTCTGCAAACTTAACCCGGCTCCTCCTGTAAGCCACCAGACCAGAAAGGAGAGTCGGCCTGTATACATGTGAGAAAACTGTTGAAATAAGGAAAAATTAAAGAGATAAAATAACAAGGTGAAGCTTGGTCTGGAAAGCTATGCTGCCCTCAGTGCAATCAATATCCACACCGGTTATCTAAACCGCCTTCATACTAGCCGTGATCTGGAAGCCGGCTTAGTGAACCTTATGAAGGAACGCTATGAGGTATGTTGCTAACCCCTTTCCATATGCATTTATATAGCCGCCAAGTCTAGAGTATAGGAAAACATTGAATATGCTGTAGACTTGATGAAGATGTCCAAACTGTAGCCTCTCAGGGCCGGCTTAACTTAATAAAGTGAGCCGGGACTTATAGTCACTTAAGAAATCCAAACATGTAGCCCCCAAGGGCCGGCGTAACTTAACAAAGTGAGCCGGATCATAATTAAATTAAAATGACCTACATTAGCCCCCAAGTGCCAAGTGTATTGCTTGCAATGTGCTTGGCACTTGATTATCCGTATCTTAACAAACTTGCTCCTTGCTCTATAACCATTGCCTTATTTATTCCAGGCAGAATTGAACATGAAGGAATCGCAAGTTGGTGATTTAAGAAGAAGCTTAAAGCTACAGCAGACCGAAACCTCCAAGGCCAAGTTAGATCCGAAGGCCTCATTAGAGGAAATTGAGAAGCTCAAAGCAGTTTTGACGTTGAGAGAGCCGCCTGGGAGACTGACAAAGCTGCTCTGACAAAAAAGGCCGAAGATGCGCTTAAGCCGGTAACCGAAGAGTTATCCGGTTTAAAACAACACATCTCTCAAATGATAGCCGCCGTCTTCGGTAAGTGTAACATGCCATTCAAATTCTGTAACCCGCCTGGCTTCTCATATATGCATTGCTAATTCGCCGGCGGCTCTTGTATGACTTCTTAACAGGCCCCAGGAGTGCAAGTCTTGGTCAGGACATGTTATTGAAGCTGAAGGCGAATTACTCGCTGACATAGCAATTATATAGTGGCACTCTCCGCAGTCTTGTGTCTTTGGGATGGAACAGAAAACCGCCGAGTCAAATCAAGACTGTTCTGGATCATCTGTCAACATTCCCAGGCCAGATTGAAGAAATGAAATTATCAGCCGCCCGAGCCAGAGCCATTGTTGCTCTTGGCCGGGCCAAAGCATGGCAATCTGACCTTGACCCGGAGGAAATAGGCACCGGGTGCCCTGAATTCAAGGATGACCAGTCACCCTTTGAAGAAAAAGACTTCAATCAATGCGTCCGAGAGATGCGACCCGTGGCCTGCAAGCTCATTGAAGAGCTAAACTTAAACAAGTATATGCCAACTTATGACGACAACAACCAGAAGGTTAAGCCGCTAGTTCATGATGTTGTCAATCTCATTCCTCCTCGGCGTAAGCATATCTTTGCCCCTGATGTTGATCATTCCATTATACTAAATGATGAAGCCACATTCGAAGCTTTAACCGGCATCAACTGGACAATGGCTGATCTTCAGATGATCGACGAGGAAGAGCCGGCGCGGCATGACCCGGAGTCGTCAAAGCGTCCAGAAGAGGATTGATCAGATCAATGATGAGCCAGGCGGCTCTCAAGCCGGGTCATGGGGGTGCAGCCCCAAAAAACACTTGATTCACCAACTTTTGGGCTCAGTAGAAGCCTTGTAATAGGGTAGTTGAAAACGTTGAGCCGCTGTGTCATGCCTTCGTGCATGTTTTATCTTGACTTTTGGTCCAACAGTTGATTTTTGTGGCATACTTCATTTGACCAGATGTATGAACCGCCTGATGACCATATTCAGCACCTGAGGTCTTATATATTTTGCAAAAGACCAATCATCATATATACTGCTGACTCAAAGCCAGAAACCATGGCGAGTTACTAAACCCGAAGACTCCCAGTCTCATAGCCACAGCTATGCAAATCATTCATGCTGGCGACTTAAAGTCCAAAACTAGGGCGGGTGACAACCCAAAGACTGTAGTCTCATAACTATGGCTGTTGAAATCAAAACATACTGGCGACTTAAAGTCCAAAACTAGGGCGGGTTACAACCCAAAAATACTCAAACAGGAGAATCGTAACCCGGAGCCACACGTCCTGGGTAGTCAATATTTGCACAAAAGCAAAATCTTAAAGATTATCAGAAAAAATAAAAAAGAGAGATACAACAAATCTCAAATCTTTGCTCGGCCGTCTTCCAAGACATGACCAAACAAATTGGCTCACATGCCTTGTGCTTTCAAGGCCGCACAACCGTTGAGTTTATCCTAGCTCACTGTAAGCCGGCTCTCACGTGACACAAGCCGCCGTTTTAACCTTAACAAGTTCAGGGTCTTAAAAAAGATTGACTGTTAAGAGTTCGGCGGGTCACCTGGCGGAGTAGCAAGTTGCAAACAGGCAGGATAACTCATAATTTGGCGTCTCATGCCTAGTCAAGAGGGTATGAAAGCTAAACCCGGTGGGTTGGAAGCCCCCAAGTGACCTTATGACCAATTAATAAAGACTCAGATACACAGAAATGAAACGACAGAGGCCCTAAATTTTTTCAGGGATGCCGGCTTTATTATCTTGATCATAAAAAGATATATACGTCATCAAACGTATGTACAATGGGGAGAGCCGGTGGCTCAAGTATAGTAAGGCCAAAGATGAGCAATATTCCACGGCCTATTGGTCTCCTGCTCAGAGGTGTGTGACTTCTTGCGCTCACGTAGATCAATGAGATAATACGAACCATTGTTTAGGTTCTTACTGACCACAAAAGGTCCTTCCCAAGGTGGAGACAACTTATGCATGTCAGTTTGATCTTGAATCAGCCGAAGCACTAAGTCGCCTTCTTGAAACGCCCGAGTCTTGACTCTGCGGCTATGATAGCGACGCAGGTCTTGCTGGTATATTGCTGAATGAGCCGCCGCAAGGTCACGTTCTTCATCCAAAGCATCAATTGCGTTCTATCGAGCCGTCTCATTATCAGCTTCAACATAAGCCGCCACTCTGGGCGAGTCATGACGGATATCACTTGGGAGAACCGCCTCTGCACCATAGACCATGAAGAAGGGCGTATAGCCTGTTGATCTGTTGGAGGTGGTATTGATACTCCAAAGTACTGAAGGTAACTCCTCAACCCAACAACCCGGTGTTCGTTCCAAAGGAGCCATGAGCCGGGGCTTGATGCCTCTCAAAATTTCCTGGTTAGCCCTTTCTGCCTGACCATTAGACTGTGGATGGGCCACAGAAGAAACATCCAGACGAATATGCTCTCTTTGACAGAACTCCTTCATAGCACCCTTAGACAAATTAGTGCCATTATCAGTGATGATACTATGAGGATAACCAAAATGGTAGATCAGTTTTTTGACAAACTGAACCGCAGTTGCTGCATCACACTTGCTAACTGGCTCTGCCTCTACCCATTTGGTAAATTTGTCAACCGCCACCAAGAGGTGGGTCTTCTTATCCTTAGACCTCTTGAAAGGTCCAACCATATCAAGCCCCCAGAACGCAAGTGACCAAGTAATTGGAATCATCCTCAACTCTTGAGCCGGCACATGAGCTCGTCGAGAAAATTTCTGACATCCATCACCCTTACTGACGATATCTTCTGCATCAGCATGAGCCGTCAACCAATAAAAACCATGACGAAAGGCTTTAGCCACTAAAGATTTAGAGCCGGCATGATGACCACAATCACCTTCATGGATCTCTCTTAAGATCTCACGGCCCTCTTCAGGAGAAACACAACGTTGAAACATGCCTGTCACACTGCATCGGTCTAACTCGCCTTTGACAATAGTTATAGACTTAGACCTCCTCGTTATTTGTCTTGCCAAAGTTTCATCCTCAGGTAACTCGCCCCGGGTCATATAAGCCAAGTAGGGAAGCGTCCAATCAGGAATAGCATGGAGAGCCGCAACCAACTGCGCCTCCGGGTTAGGAATAGCAAGGTCCTCTTCCGATGGTAACTTGACTGAAGGATTATGCAATACATCCAGAAACACATTAGGAGGCACCGGCTTACGTTGAGACCCAAGCCTGCTCAAGGCATCAGCCGCCTCATTCTTCCTTCGATCAAGGTGCTCCACCTGGTAGCCCTTGAAGTGACCAGCGATATCGTCAACCGCCCAGCGGTAAGCCGCCATGAGCGGGTCTTTGGAATCCCATGTGCCTGAAACTTGCTGAGCCACAAGATCTGAGTCGCCAAAACACCTGACCCGGCTTAAATTCATCTCTTTGGCCATTCGAAGGTCGTGAAGTAAAGCCCCATATTTGGCTGCATTGTTAGTACAAGGAAACATTAGCCTTAAAACATAACAAAACTTGTCACCTCGTGGGGAAGTCAAAATAACTCCAGCCCCCGAGCCTTCCAACTGTCTGGACCCATCAAAGTGAATCGTCCAATATGTGTTATTAGGCTTCTCCTCAGGCATCTACAATTCTGTCCAATCATTGATGAAATCAACCAGAGCTTGAGACTTGATAGCTGTTCTTGGCACATATTTCAAACCATGAGGTCCAAGTACTATTGCCCACATAGCAACCCGGCCTGTGGCCTCCCTGTTTTGAATAATGTCTCCCAAGGGAGCAGAGATGACCACAGTAATAGGATGACCAAGAAAATAGAGCTTCAACTTGCGACTCGCCATGAACACCCCATATACCAGTTTCAGCCAATGTGGATATCGTTGTTTGGACTCAATCAACACCTCACTGACATAATAAGCCGGCCTCTGGACTGGGTATTCCTTACCCGCCTCCTTGCGCTCCATGACAATCGCCACACTAACAGGCTTACTATTAGCCGCCACATACAGGAGCAAAGGTTCTTTCTCAATGGGAGCTGCAAGGATGGGCGGCTCAGCTAACGGTTTTTGGAGCGCCTCAAACGCCTTATCAGCAGCATCACTCCAGACAAAATGATCTGTCTTCTTCATCATCTAGTATAAAGGAACCACCTTCTCTCCCAGGCGGCTTATGAACCGGCTTAGAGCCGTGACACGACCCGCCAAGCGCTGGACGTCATTGACACACGTCGGCTTAGCCAATGAAGTGATAGCCTTGATCATCTCTGGGTTAGCCTCAATACCCCTCTTGAAGACCAGAAAACCCAAAAGCTTGCCTGCAGGCACACCAAAAACACACTTGGCCTTGTTAAGCATCATCTTATAGACCCGGAGATTGTCAAAAGTCTCCCTTAGATCATCCAGGAGAGTCTCCTTCTTTCTGGGTTTGACCACAATATCATCCACATAAGCATGCACATTACGCCCAATCTGACTGTGAAAACAATTCTAAACACAACGTTGATAAGTCGCCTGAGCACTCTTAAGCCCAAAAGGCATAGAAACATAACAGAAGGCTCCAAAAGGGGTGATAAAAGACGTCTTCTCTTGGTCCTTAACTGCCATCTTGATCTGATGATAACCAGAATAAGCATCCAGGAAACATAAACTCTCACAACCCGCCGTGGCATCAATAATCTGGTCGATACGAGGGAGAGCAAACGGATCAGCTGGACAAGCTTTGTTAAGATCTGTGTAGTCAACACACATATGCCAAGTGCCGTTCTTCTTAAGTACCAACACCGGGTTAGCCAACCACTCAGGGTGAAAAACCTCCACGATAAACCCAGCTGCTAAGAGCCGGGCCACCTCTTCTCCAATGGCCTTATGTCATTCTTCATTGAAACGATGAAGAAATTGCTTGACCGACTTAAATTTAGGATCCACATTAAGAGTGTGCTCAGCGAATTCTCTCGGTACACCCGGCATATCAGAAGGTTTCCATGCAAATATGTCCCGATTTTCACGAATGAACTCGATGAGCGCACTTTCCTATTTAGGATCCATATTGGCCCCCACTGTGAACTACTGAGATGAGTCGCCAGGGACAAAGTCAACCTGCTTAGTATCATCAGCTGACTTAAACTTTAACAAAGGGTCTTGCTCAGTGGTGGGCTTCTTTAAAGGGGTCATATCAGCTGGGTCAACATTATCCTTATAGAACTTAAGCTCTTCCGTGGCGTAGGCCGACTCAGCATAAGCAGCATCTCCTTCCTCATATTCTAAGGCAATTTTCCGATCACCATGGACCATAATAGTACCCTTACGCCCTGGCATGTTAAGATGTAAATAAACATAACAAGGCCGGGCCATAAACTTGGCATAAGCCGGCCGTCCAAACAAGGCATGATAAGGGCTCTTGATCTTGACCACCTCAAACCATAACGTCTCTGCTCTATAGTTATAGTCATCACCAAAAGCCACTTCCAGGGCAATCTTTCCAACAGGATATGCCGACTTACCAGGCACCACACCATGAAACACTGTAGAAGACGGCTTAAGATCTTTATCAGTTAAGTTCATCCGGTGAAAGGTGTCATAATAAAGGATATTGATGCTGCTGCCACCATCCATGAGCACCTTAGTAAATTTATAACCCCCGACCTGAGGGGCTACCACCAACGCTAGCTGACCCGGATTGTCAACCCGAGGCAGGTCATCCTCTCGACTCCATGTGATTGGATGCTCTGACCACCGTAAGTATTGAGGTATCGCCGGCTCAATCGCACTGACCGCGCGTTTATGAACCTTCTGATCTCGTTTGCAAAGACTTGTGGTGAAAACATGATACGTGCCACTGTTACGCTACTTTGGATTACTCTGGTATCCTGACTGATGCTGCTGGTTACCCTGACTAGACTGTTGGTTATAACCACGCTGGTTACCCTGTCCTTGATACCCAGAACTTGAGTCACCACCACCAAAGCCGGGCCCCTGTGAGCCGGATCCTGACCCGCCAGGCAGGCCATTATTGTTGCCATGATTCTGATTGAAGTTGGGATTCCTATACTCTCGCATGATGAAACAGTCCTTCCAAGCATGAGTCGCCGGTTTATTGGGCAAGCTGTGTTTTGGGCAAGGCTCATTCATCATCGCCTCAATATTAAAGTTCTTCGCTCCAAAGGTCTGCTTACCATTGCCATTACGGCGCTGGTTTTTATATCCAGTGTTAGTGTTAGCTACAAGATCTGACCCGCCATCAGGCTGTCTGCGCTTACCACCATTACCCTGGTTGTTACCATTATGCCCTGTCACGTTCTGCTGCTGACTCTTACCATTGCCACCATTCTTTCCCTTGTTGGATTTTTCATCATCAGACCCAGGATCTTTGGTGGTATCAGAGTCGGCATACTTAATGAGAGCCACCATTAGCTCTCCCATGTCATTATAATGACGCTTGAGCCGCCCAAGCTTCTGCTTAAGGGGGGTAAAATGACAGTTCTTCTCCAAGACCAGAACCGCCTGACCCGCCGCAATACTGTCTGAAGAATGCATAATAGCTGAGACCCGCTGGACCCAATGATGAGCCGACTCATCCTCATGCTGTACACAGTTATCAAGATCAATAATCGTCAAGGGCTGCTTGCATGTTCCTTTAAAATTTTGAATGAACCATGCTTTCAACTCTACCCATGAATTGATGGAGTTGGCGGGTAATCCTTTTAACCAGGTCCGAGCTGGCCTGTCCAACATCATGGTAAAGTACTTAGCACACACAGCATCGTTGACATCCAGCATCTCCATGGCTAACTCATAACTCTCAATCCAAGCCTCAGGAGGGAGATCAGCTGTATAATTAGCCACTTTGCGATGACCCTTAAAATCCTTAGGCAAACATTCATTACGTAATGCTGGCGCTAAACAAGGTACTCCAACAGATCCGGAAATTATACCAACCCCTACTTACGTCGAAGGGGTCACCGGAGGCTGTTGATAAGCCCCCAGCTGAGCCGTCGCTGCTACCTCCACCTCTCGGTGGGCTCTGGCATCATCCACAATTGCCTGAGCATGAGTAAGGGGTGGGTTATTCCCACGGGGCGGGTCATCTTTGATTCGGTCGTTGTCGTCGCTCGCTACTGGAAACCGCCGGCGACTCAATGCGCCGGTTGTAACTGCGGCTTGGGAGGGGGGTCGAATGCACCCTCTCACGACTATGTGTATACTTCTCCTGCTGTGCGACCACTGTTTGTAAGAGCTCAATTGTGTTCCGCACCTCAGCTGCAAAAGGCGTCTCATCTGCGATAGGGATTGCATTGAGCCAGGTAGATGTTGCTATCATGTTGTCCACCGGGTTGGAATAATGACCGGATGGTGTGGAAAAACGCCGGGGCGGGGTTTGATCCCTATGGGGCGGGTCTGGCAATCGGGGCTGAGCCGCCGCCCCGCTCCCTGGAACTTCAGCCGCCCGGGCTGTGCCTGGAGGGTTACACTGCCCCGCACCAGTTGTGTTGAAAATATTCCCGCCTCATACAATGTAGGCAAACGGGTTTGATACCTCCTTCGAAGAAATGCATTAGAGGCGTTTTGATCCAAACTCGAGCGAAAAGCCTCTGCCATGATACGCTGTGACTCAGCATCCATCTTGGCTCGTTCCTCTGCCATCCTGATGTTCTCTACATTAAAATCCTCCTGGGCTTTGGCCACCTCATCTCGCACCTTTGCAACTTCCGCATTATGCTGTGCTTGATTCGCCGCAGTAACCTCTGTGGCTAACAGCATCGTCAAAGTGCCCAAGAGGTCTGACAAAACTTGAGCCGGCTGTCGAGCTGAGCCGCTAGCCCCAGCTGTCGCAGCAGCCGTTGATCCAGACATCATAGCTGCAACTGTCGATGAGTTGAGAATTGGCGTAGTGCCAGCCATGAAGACAACAGCCCTATACGGCGGCTCATAGGGGTCCGGAATACTGTCGCCATCGGAACAGCCCCAAGCTCGCCGTCCTGAATCTGGTAGATTGACTCTGTTTCCCCGGTTGAAGACTCATCACCTGAATAGATGGCCGTCTCTCCACCAGACGCAGAATCTTCCTCAAGATCCGCCCCATGAACAAAGCCAATGAAAACGTGCTTCCGGCCGGGTTGAACCTTGGCGGGTCGCGCGCGCTGAGCCGTCTCAACGATGTCGGTGCAGATGTCCAGCTCAGGCTCTGACTCACCGATCTTGCCGATAAAGACGTGAATTCCGCCAAAGGGGACCCGGTACCCATACTCGATTGAGTCGACCTCAGGGCCCCAGCCAGCGTCGTCGATGTAGAGCTTGCCGCGGCAACTCTTAGTCATCCGGCCCACAGTGTATCCTTTCATCCCTGGGAAATTGCCCTTCAAGAGATCGAAACCACCATGCTTTGGCCCCATGGTGGGCGCCAACTGTCGTGGTTTTATCACGGCAGATGCCCTTGTGAAAGGATTTAGGTGTGGAGCCATCGCAGCGTAGGTTAACTCGAAGGGGTTGAACGGTACAAAGGACGCAAGGTTTACCCAGGTTTGGCCCCTCACAACGAGGTAAAAGCCTACTCCTGCTTTTGTTGACTATAGCTTGAATATCGATTACAAGGGAGCGGAATCACTTGACCTAGCTCTCGATCAATTGTTTCTTAAGTTAACCCGCCGCAGGGTCTCGCCTTTATATACATAGGTCGAGGCCCTGGGCTTACAAGAATCCAAGCCGGATCACACAACGTGACCAACTCGGCTTCTAAGTCGCCCTACCTTGTTAGTCAAGTCGCCATCGTGGCGTCTCACACCCTCCGGGTCACAATTCTACCACCAGGTCTTGAGTTTTGAACAGGCCCACCTTGTAAGCCGCCACCAGTCTTCATGCTTCATCTTCTTGGGCCTACTTGGGCCTTCTTCATATTGAGTCACCAACGGTGTAACCCGGCCCCTTATGGGCGGGTCACACCTCGGGGTTATATCCCCAACAAGAAGCAACCAACCAAGAAACGAAAAATCACATAAGCGAGCATTAAGCATAAATAACACCGAATAATGCACCACAAGTAGGATGTAATTTCATTGCATAACTATTGACTTTCGTGCTTGCATAGGGAATCACAAACCTTAACACCAATATTCTTACTAAAGCATAATTACTCACCAACATGACTCATATATCACTATCATCATATCTCAAAACTATTACAAGGAATCAAGTTTATTTTGTCCAATGATCTTCATGAAAGTTTTTATTATACCCCTCTTGAATATCTATCACTTTGGGACTAGTTTCATATATTGCCATTGCTTTTGACAAGCTCAAACAAATTTAAGTGAAGAACATGAGCATAAAGATTTTCATCTCTCAAAATAGTATGTGAAGCATGAGATAATTTCTTCAAAATTACAAACTCTCAAATAAATCTAAGTGAAGCATGAGAGCATTTCTTCAAAAATAACAAAGCACACCATGCTCAAAAAGATATAAGTGAAGCACTAGAGCAATTCCATAGCTCAAAAAAATTAAGTGAAGCATAAAGAGCAATTCTAACAAATCATAGCATAATTTTGGCTCTCTCAAATAGGTGTGTGCAGCAAGGATACTTGTGAAAACTAAAAAGCAAAACAAGCAAAGACTCATATAATACAAGACGCTCCAAGCAAAACTCATGATATGTGACGAATAAAAATATAGCTCCAAGTAAAATACCGATGGTTGTTAGAAGAAAGAGGGGATGCCACTCGGGGCATCCCCAAGCTTAGTTGCTTGCTTCTCCTTGAATATTATCTGGGAGTGCCATGGGCATCCCCAAGCTTAGGCTCTTCTTACTCCTTATTCCTTCATCCATCGTGATCTCACCCAAAACTTGAAAACTTCAATCACACAAAACTTAACAAAACCTTCGTGAGATCCGTTAGTATAAGAAAACCAATCTTCACTTTAAGTACTGTTGCAAACCCGTTCATATTTTATTATTGCATTATACCTACTGTATTCTAACTTTACCATGGCTTATACCCCCCGATACAATCCATAGATTCATCAAAATAAGCACACAATGCAACGAAAACAGAATCTGTCAAAAACAGAACAATCTGTAAAGACGCGAATTGATCTATACTTTTGTAACTCCAAAAATTCTGAAACATTAGGACAACATAGGCAATTTGTATATCAATCTTGTGTAAAAAATTCAGAGCTTTCGTTGCTTCTGTAAATTTTCAAAATTCTGCTACTGGACGCAAAAGTTTTTGTTTTCCAACAAGATCAAATCAACTATCACCCAATGTGATCCCAAAGGCTTTACTTGGCACAAAAACTAATTAAACATAAAAACACAATCATAACAATAGCATAATTTTGCAAACACTCAAGAACAGAAAGAAAAAGGCAAAATTAAATTTTATTCATTGGGTTGCCTCCCAACAAGCGCTATCATTTTATGCCCCTAGCTACGAATAATGCATAGATTCAAGTGTTGTCATCTTTAGTTTCCAATTCCTCAATCAAACACTTAGAATTCTTCAAAGATTTAGCATATAAATTTTCAATAACAATACTCCTAGGAACGAGATTGAAAAATTCATTCTTGCAAGCAGGGTGTTTTATCACTTCCACAAAATTGGGATGAATACTAATCATTTTAAGATCTTCTTTGTGGCTATTGGATGTAGCACATTTGTTCTTAGTGACTTGTGTAAACTTGCAAATTTTTATAGGAGTTTTTTCAATAGTTTTAACGGAAGAAAAAGTCGAGCTCAAGTTACTAAAAATTTCTTCCAACTTATCAATTCTAGCAGGGCTCTCTTCTATTCTCTCGTTAACTACGGGTTCTCTCTCTTTTAGTACTTTAAGAGCATCTCCCGCTTTTGACCCAATTCTGTTAGCAAGATTGTGCATCCTTTTATCCAATTTTTCAATGTTTTCTTCAGTGAGCATTTTCTTTTCAATAGCATCTAACCTTTCCATAACATGCTTGAGAGTTAAAATTGTTTCATTAATCATGAGAGGTGGTGATCCCACTAGATTTCCCATAGCATTAAAAGCGTCCAAAGATGGACACATTAAGAAATTCCCACCGGTAATCGTATCAAGGATGAATCTATACTAGGTAGTGATGCCCACATAAAAACAGCAAAGAAGAACAACGGTAGATTGCTTACATACAGATCTATTATGAGCATTGCAAATCCTGTACCAAGCATCTTTTAGATTCTCTCCTCCCCTTTGTTTGAAATTAAGAACCTCATTCTCGAGGGTACACGCAAAAGAGGAAGAACTAGCCATAACGACAAAGTGACAAGCAAAAGCACATGCAAAAGGATAGATCTGACGAGAAAAAGGCGAACGAAAAAGAGGGCGAATAAAACAACAAATTTTTGTGAAGTGGGGGAGATGAAAACGTGAGGCAATTGGCAAATAATGTAAAGTGCAAGGAGATGAGATTTTTGATTAGGAACCTGATAGATGTTGATGATGTCTCCCCGGCAACGGCGCAAGAAATTCCTTTTGATGTCGCTTGAACTACGTCGGTATTTCCCCAAAGAGGAAGGGATGATGCAATACAGCTATGGTAGGTATTTCCCTCAGTTATGAAACCAAGGTATCAATCCAGTAGGAGAACCAAGCAACACTATGTAAACGGTACCTGCACACAAAGAACAAATACTTGCAACCCGACGCTTATGAGGGGTTGTCAATCCCTCTACGGGTACCGGCGCCAGAAATTGTCAAGTTGACGGGATAAAATTTGTGTATATTGGATAAATAGATCTCGATAAAATGCGAAATAAAATAAATAGCAAACAAGTGCAGCAAGGTATTTTTGGGTTTTTGGAATAATAGATCTGAAAACAAAAGCAAATAAAAATAGATCTCAAAGCAAATATGATAAAGAATAGACCCGGGGGCCGTAGATTTTACTAGTGGCTTCTCTCGAGAAAATAGCATACGGTGGGTAAACAAATTACTGTTGGGCAATTGATAGAACATCTAATACTTATGAGGATATCCAAGGCAATGATCATTATATAGGCATCACGCCCAAGATTAGTAGACTGACTCCTGCCTATATCTACTGCTATTACTCCATGCATCGACCGCTATCCAGCATGCATCTAGTGTATTAACTTCATGGAGAAACGGAGTAATGCAATAAGAACAATGACATGATGTAGACAAGATCTATTCGTGCAGGAATAGCGCCCATCTTGTTATCCTTAATAGCAATGATACATGCGTGTCTTGCTGCCCCTTCTGTCACTGGGAAAGAACACCGCATGATCGAACCAATCATAAAGCACCTCTTCCCATGGCAAGAAAATCAATCTAGTTGGTCTAACTAAACCAAAGATTCGAAGAAGAAATACGAGGCTATAAGTAATCATGCATATAAGAGATCAAAGAAGACTCAAATAATATTCATGGATATAGATCTGATCATAAACTCAAAGTTCATTGGATCCCAACAAACACACCGCAAAAAGAGTTACGTCAAATAGATCTCCAAGAGACCATTGTATTGAGAATCAAAAAGAGAGAAGAAGCCATCTAGCTACTGCCTACGGACCCGTAGGTCTATGATGAATTACTCACGCATCATCGGAGAGGCACCAATGAGGATGATGAACCCCTCCGCGATGGTGTCTAGATTGGATCTTGTGTTCTGGAACTTGCGGCGGCTGGAATTGTGTTTCGTTGACTCCCCTAGGGTTTTTGGAATATTGGGGTATTTATAGGGCGAAGAGGCGGTGCGGGAGGCCACCGAGGTGGTCACAACCCACCAGGGCGCGCCTGGACTCCTGGGCGCACCCTGGGGGGTTGTGCTCCCCTCGGGTCTCCCCTCTGGTACTTCTTTGGCCCATCTTATGTCCTCTGGTCCAGAAAAATTCTCCAAAAAGTTTCGCTGCGTTTGGACTCCGTTTGGTACTGATATTCTGCGAAGTAAAAAACAAGCAAAAAACAGCAACTGGCACTGGGCACTATGTCAATAGGTTAGTCCCAAAAAATGATATAAAGTTGCTATAAAATGATTGTAAAACATCCAAGAATGATAATATAATAGCATGGAACAATCAAAAATTATAGATACATTGGAGACGTATCAGCATCCCCAAGCTTAATTCCTGCTCGTCCTCGAGTAGGTAAATGATAAAAATAGAATTTTTGATGTGGAATCCTGCCTAACATGTTCATCACATATTCTTTTCTTTTGTAGCATGGACATTTGGACTTTTATATGGTTCAAAGCAATAGTCTAGTTTTGATATGAAGATTTAAATACTCAAGCATATCAACAAGCATATCTTCGCGATCCAACCGATCGAGTACCGAACGTACGGCACCTCCGTGTTCAGCACACGTTCAGCTCGGTGACGTCCTCGCCTTCTTGATCCAGCAAGACGGCGAGGTAGTGGATGAGTTCCAGTAGCACGACGGTGTGGTGACGGTGATGGTGATGCTATCACCACAGGGCTTCGCCTAAGCACTACGAAAATATGACCGAGGGTGTAAACGGTGGAGGGGGGCACCGCACATGGCTAAGAGATTGTCGTGGTGTTGTGTGGCGCCCCCTCCCACATATATATAGGTGGGGGGAGAAGGGAGGCAGCCAAGGGGCACCCCAAGTGTGGCTGAATCCACCTTGGGCTCCTGCCCTTGGTCGCCCCCCTTTCCTTGTTTTGGCGCCAGGGAGAAGGCAGGAGGGGAGGCAGGAGGGTCTAGCCCTCCCCCTTTTCCTTTCTAGGGCCATCAGCCTAGAGGTGGGGGCGCACCAGCCCCTTGTGGGCTGGTGTGTTCCTCCTCTTGGCCCATTAAGCCCATAGACCTCCCGGGGCCTCCCGGAACCCCTTCCCGTGATCCGATGACTACCCGGTGCACTCCGAATCTCTTCCGGTGTCTGAATATCATCGTACTATATATCAATCTTTACCTCTGGGCCATTCCGGAGCTCCTCGTCATGTCTGTGATCTCATCCGGGACTCCAAACAACATTCGGTCACCAAATCATATAACTCATATAACACTATATCGTCAACGAACGGTAAGCGTGCGGACCCTATGGGTTCGAGAACTATGTAGACATGACCGAGACACCTCTCTGGTCAATAACCAATAGCGGAACTTGGATGCCCATATTGGTTCCTACATATTCTATGAAGATCTTTATCGGTCGAACCGTTATGACCACATACGTAATTCCCTTTGTCTGTCGGTATGTTACTTGCTCGAGATTCGATCGTTGGTATCTCTATACCTAGTTCAATCTCGTTACCGGCAAGTGTCTTTACTCGTTCCGTAATACATCATATCATAAATAACTCCTTAGTCATTTGCTTCCAAGCTTATTATGATGTGTATTATCGATAGGGCCCAGAGATACCTCTCCGATACTCGGAGTGACAAATCCCAATCTCGATCCATGCCAACTCAACAAACACCTTCGAAGATACCTGTAGAGCATCTTTATGATCAGCCAGCTACGTTGTGACGTTTGATAGCACACAAGGTATTCCTCCGGTATCCGGGAGTTGCATGATCTCATAGTCGAAGGAATATGTATTTGACATGAAGAAAGCAATAGCAATAAACTGAACGATCATATGTTGAGCTAACGGATGAGTCTTGTCCATCACATCATTCTCCTAATGATGTGACCCCGTTATCAAATGGCAACTCATGTCTATGGTTAGGAAACCTTAACCATCTCTTGATCAACGAGCTAGTCTAGTAGAGGCTCACTAGGGACACGGTATTTGTTTATGTATCCACACATGTATTTAAGTTTCCGGTCAATACAATTCTAGCATGAATAATAAACGTTTATCATGATTAAGGAAATATAATAATAACCATTTTATTATTGCCTCTTGGGCATATTTCCATCACATATGGCAGAAGTGGGTTTAAGGATTTTGGATGCACAAGTAGTATTTCTACTTAGTACAAGTGGAGGCTAGCAAATAGATTGAGAAGCAACCAACCAAGAAACGAAAATTCTTCATAAACGAGCATTAAGCATAACTAACACCGAATAATGCACCACAAGTAGGATGTAATTTCATTGCATAACTATTGACTTTTGTGCTTGCATAGGGAATCACAAACATTAACACCAATATTCTTACTAAAGCATAATTACTCACCAACATGACTCACATATTACTATCATCATATCTCAAAACTATTACAAGGAATCAAGTTTATTTTGTCCAATGATCTTCATGAAAGTTTTTATTATATCCCTCTTGAATATCTATCACTTTGGGACTAATTTCATATATTGCAATTATTTTTAACAAGCTCAAACAAATTTAAGTGAAGAACATGAGCACAAAAAATTTCATCTCTCAAGATAATATAAGTGAAGCATGAGAGAATTTCTTTAGAAATTTACTAACTTTCAAATAAATCTGAGTGAAGCATGAGAGTATTTCTTCAAAAAAAATTAAAGCACACCGTGCTCAAAAAGATATAAGTGAAGCACTAGAGCAATTCCATAGCTCAAAAAATTTAAGTGAAGCATATAGAGCACTTCTAACAAATCATAGCATAAGTTTAGCTCCCTCAAATAGGTGTGTCCAGCAAGGATACTTGTGACAAACTAAAAAGCAAAACAAGCAAAGACTCATATAATACAAGATGCTCCAAGCAAAACTCATGATATGTGACGAATGAAAATATAGCTCCAAGTAAAATTACCGATGGTCGTTAAAAGAAAAGAGGGGATGCCTTCCGGGGAATCCCCAAGCTTAGTTGCGTGGTTCTAGTTGAATATTAACTTGGGGTTCCATGGGGCATCCCCAATCTTAGGCTCTTGACACTCCTTATTCCTTCATCCATCGTGATCTCACCCAAAAATTGAAAACTTCAATCACACAAAACATAACAAAACCTTCGTGAGATCCGTTAGTATAAGAAAACCAATCTTTACTTTAAGTACTGTTGCAAACCCATTCATATTTTGTTATTGCATTATACCTATTGTATTATAAATTTACCATGGCTTATACCCTCCAATACAAACCATAGATTCATCAAAATAAGCACACAATGCAAAGAAAACAAAATCTGTGAAAAACAGAATAGTCTATAGAGATGTGAATTTTACTCATACTTATGTAACTCCAAAAATTCTTAAATACTTGCAAAACGTAGGAAATTTGTATATCAATCTTGTGTAAAAAATTCAGAATTTTTGGTCCCTTCTGTGAATTTTCAAAATTCTTTTACTGGATGTAGAAGTTTCGGTTTTCCAACAAGATCAAATCAACTATCACCCAACATGGTCCCAAAGGCTTTACTTCCAATGCATTGGCATTTTATAAGCAAACAAATTATCAAGACAAGACATATCTAGCATATGCAAGGAAGGAGAAAGAAACAATAGCAATCTCAACATTAAGAGAGGTAATTTAGTAACATGAAAATTTCTACAACCATATTTTCCTCTCTCATAATAATTACATGTAGTATCATAATAAAATTCAACACTATAACTATCATATAAAATTTTCTCTTCATGATCCACATGCATAAAAGTTTCATAATCTTCCAAAATAGTGGGATTAACATCAACTAAAGTCATGACCTCTCCAAACCCACTTTAATCAAAAAATTCATAAGATTGAACACTCTCCAAATATGTGGGATTATTTTTACCTAAAGTTGACACTCTTCAAAACCCATTTTCAATATTATTGCAAACATTATTATCACTAACATATTCATCATGAGGCTTAAATAAATTTTCAAGATCATAAGAAGAATCACCCCAATCATGATCATTGTCAAAATTAGCATTCCCTAGCTTGGGGTTTTGCATATTATTAGCACAATTGACATTGATAGAACTTATAATAACACCATTGCAATCATGCTTTTCATTCAAGGAACTATCGTGAACCACTTCATAAATTTCTTCTTTTAGCACTTCATCACAATTTTCAGATTCACGAATTTCAAGCAAAACTTCATCAAGATAATCTAGTGCACTCAACTCACTAGAGATTGGTTCATCATAATTGGATCTTTTAAAAAGACTAGCAAGTGGATGAGGATCCATATCAATAAAAAATTTAGCAAACGAAGATGTAAGCAAATAGAAGACACATGGCAACACAAGCAAAGATAGCAAAGAAGATCGCAAGCAAACAAGAGATCTGACGAGAAAAAGGCAAACGAAAAAGAAGGCAAATTAAAAAGGCAAATTTTTGTGAAGTGGGAGAGATGAAAACGAGAGGCAAATGGCAAATAATGTAAATTGCAAGGAGATGAGATTTGTGATTAGGAACCTAATAGATGTTGATGATGTCTCCCCTGCAACGGCGCCAGAAATTTCCTTTGACGTGGCATAAACTGCGTTGGTATTTCCCCAAGCTGGAAGGGATGATGCAGCATAGCTATGGCAAGTATTTCCCTCAGTTATGAAACCAAGGTTATCGAACCAATAGGAGAACCAAGCAACACTATGTAAACGGTACCTGCACACAAAGAACAAAACCTCGCAACCCAACGCGTAAGAGGGGTTGTCAATCCCTCCTCGGTAAAAGATAGATTAAATAGTATGAGATTGGATAAATAGATATGAATAAAATGCGAAATAAAAGATGCAAATAAAAAGTGCAACAAAGTATTTTTGGTTTTTTTGGAATAATAGACCTGAAAACAAATACGGTAAAAGATATATCGGAAAGCAACATGATAAAAGATAGACCCGGGGGCTGTAGATTTCACTAGTGGCTTCTCTCGAGAAAATAGCATACGGTGGGTAGACAAATTACTGTTGGGCAATTGATAGAAGAACAAATAATTATGACGATATCCAAGGCAATGATCAATATATAGGCATCACGTCCAAGATTAGTAGACCGAAACGATTCTGCATCTACTACTATTACTCCACACATCGACCGCTATCCAGCATGCATCTAGTGTATTAAGTTCATGGAGAAACAGAGTAATGCAATAAGAACGATGACATGATGTAGACAAGATCAATTCATGTAGGAATAGACCCCATCTTGTTATCCTTAATGGCAACAATACATACGTGCCTCGCTACCCCTTCTGTCACTGGGTGAGGACACCGTAAGATCGAACCCATCACAAAGCACCTCTTCCCATGGCAAGAAAAATCGATCTAGTTGGCCTAACTAAACCAAAGATTCGAAGAAGAAATACGAGGCTATAAATAATCATGCATATAAGAGATCAAAGAAAACTCAAATAATATTCATGGATATAGATCTGATCATAAACTCGAACTTCCTCGGATCCCATCACACACCGCAAAAAGTCATTACATCAAATAGATCTCCAAGAGACCATTGTATTGAGAATCAAAAAGAGAGAGAAAGCCATCTAGCTACTGCCTACGGACCCGTAGGTCTATGGTGAACTACTCACGCATCATCGGAGAGGCACCAATGAGGATGATGAACCCCTCCGTGATCGTGTTAGATTGGATCTCGTGGTTCTGAAACTTGCGGTGGCTGGAATTGTGTTTCGTCGTCTTCCCTAGGGTTTCTGGAATATTTGGGTATTTATAGAGCTGAGAGGCGGTGGAGGAGACCCTCGTGGGCCCCACAATGCATTAGGGCGCGCCAGGGGCCTCTGGCGTGCCCTGGTGTCTTGTGGGCCCCACGGGCCTCCCCCAGGTGCTTCCTTTTTCTGGTCCAAAAAAAATCTCCAAAAAGTTTCGCTGCGTTTGGACTCTGTTTGGTAGGGGTATTCTGCGAAGTAAAAACTAAGCAAAAAACAACAACTGGCACTTGGCACTATGTCAATAGGTTAGTCCCAAAAAATGATATAAATTTGCTATAAAATGATTGTAAAACACCCAAGAATGATAATATAACAGCATGGAACAATAAAAAATTATAGATACGTTGGAGACGTATCACCTTGGCCCCTCCTCCAAGGGAGGGCGCCAGCCTAGGGATGAGTCCTCCCTCCCCAAGGCACCTAGGGGGTGCCTTCCCCCCTTAGCACTCTTCCCCCTCTCCATATTCTACGCGCATGGGCCTCTTGGGGCTGATGACCCTGGCCCATGTAGGCCAGGGCGCACCCCCTACAGCCCATGTGGGCCCCCAGGCCAGGTGGAGCCCCGGACCCCTTTCGGCACTCCCGGTACAATACTGATAATGCTCGAAACTTTTTCGGCGACCAAAATAGGACTTCCTATATATGAATCTTCACCTCCGGACCATTCCGAAGCTCCTCGTGATGTCCGAGATCTCATCCGAGACTCAGAACAACATTCGGTTACCAATGCACATATCCCAATACTACTCTAGCGTCATTGAACGTTAAGCGTGCGGACCCTACGGGTTCGAGAATCATGTAGACATGACCGAGACACCTCTCCGGTCAATAACCAATAGCGGGACCTGGATGCCCATATTGGTTCCTACATATTCCACGAAGATCTTTATCGGTTAAACCACGATGTCAAGGATTCAGTCAATCCCGTATGCAATTCCCTTTGTCCGGCGATATGTTACTTGCCCGAGATTCGATCGTCGGTATCTCCATACCTAGTTCAATCTCGTTACCGGCAAGTCTCTTTACTCGTTCCGTAATACAAGATCCCGTGACTAAACTCATTAGTCACATGCTTGCAAGCTTCTTGTGATGTTGTATTATCGAGAGGGCCCAGAGATATCTCTCCGTCACACGGAGTGACAAATCTCAGTCTCGATCCATGCAACCCAACAGACACCTTCGGAGATACCTGTAGAGCACCTTTATGATCACCCAGTTATGAAGTGACGTTTGATAGCACACAAGGCATTACTCTGGTATCTGGGAGTGGCATGATCTCATGGTCTAAGGAACTGATACTTGACATGAAGAAAGCTATAGCAAATAACTAAACGATCTGATGTTGAGCTTACGGTTGGGTCTGTTCATCACATCATTCTCCTAATGATGTGATCCCGTTATCAAATGACAACTCATGTCCATGGTTAGGAAACCTTAACCATCTTTGATCAATGAGCTAGTCTAGTACAGGCCTACTAGGAACACGGTGTAGTTTATGTATTCACACATGTATTTAAGTTTTCGGTCAATACAATTCTAGCATGAATAATAAGCATTTATCATGAACGATAAATATGATAATAACCATTTTATTATTGCCTCTAGGGCATATTTCCAACAGTCTCCCACTTGCACTAGAGTCAATAATCTAGATTACATTGTAATGAATCTAATACCCATGGAGTCTTGGTGTTGATCATGCTTTGCTTGTGGAGGAGGCTTAGTCAATGGGTCTGCCACATTCAGATCTGTACACTATAAGAAAACCACTTCCGTGATGATACGTGTTTGTCACAGTAGGTTACGTTTTCTGTCATGCATGTACATCCATGACGATTTTATGACAGAATCAAGATAGTCATACCTGTGCTGTCGTAGAAGTGTTCCATGACAATACCAAAATTATCATCACGGAAGTGTCCGCTTCCATGACGATAAATCATGCGTCATGGAAGTGTTTCCGTCAAGGGCAACCAACACGTGGCATCAACCGTAACATGTCGCCGTTAAGCTATCGGGTTTCGGTTTGGATCCGATAACCCGTTAACAGCCCTGACCAATGGGGATGTTCCACGTGTAAAATTCTCAATCGCTGGAGTATCCAAGTGCCAGCTCAGTGCTAGGACAGATGTCATCCAGCGAATGGATGGGATGCGCCTATGATACGTCGACATGTGGCTCAGCCCAACAGTGGCCCATTCAGGTCAAAAGGCCGGCCCGTTTGATTTAGTCAAAAGGTAGCGGCTCGGCCCGCGGAAGGCCTGTTAACGGCCTGCTCGCATGTAGCCCATTTACAGCCTGCTAACTCATGGCCCGTTATAGCCTATCCGAATTAGGCTCAATAGCGCCATATGGGCCGTCCAATATGATTCCAGCCCGCTGTAACTTCCGGCCCATGTATGGCCCATGACATCTTTCGGCCCATATGAGGCCCTTTGTAAATCTTGGCCCATAAACGGCCCATGGTGAAACTGGCCCATAATGAACAGTGTATCGCTTTATACCCATTAACGACCCATTATTTCATTGGGCCATTTCAGCCCGTGTTATCTTTCAGCCTTCTAAGGGCCCATTTATTGTTGGGCTCATTTCCGGCATTCGATTACTTTCGATCCGTTACTGGCCTGTTCCGCTTGTGGGCCATATTCAGCCCGTGATTAAAGTCGGCCCGTCTGTGGCCCTTTAATCCGTTGGGCCGTTTTTATAGCGTCATCAAATATGGCCCATTAACGACCCGCTATGCCTGCCGATAGAATTAAGCATGTTGTACACATGGGCCTATTAACGGCCTGTTATGGTCGGCCCATAAATAGACGATTCCCGTTATAGCCCGTTTACGGCCCATATTGCGGTCCATTAATTGTCCACGAAAGTATGGCCCATGTTTGGCAAATCCATCATACGGCCCGTAGAAGTCCCATTGAATCTACGGCTCGTAGAAGGCGCATGGATCATACGGACCTTAGGAGGCCCACTACAGCAGGCAGCAGGACCATGGTTACAACGGTCTGTATGTTTCCCATGGCTATTGTGGCCTAGTTCTAAATAAAAAGGTTACCGCGGAAAAAGAACTGCAGCGACTACAAGCAAAAAAATAAACAAGACAACAAGAAAATAAATAAGCAAGCAACTTACGCTAGGCTATTACGGCTATTACAAATATTACATCCACTGGGCATCAAAGTTCGCCACCAGTGCAAATATAGTGAACAAAGCAGCATATTACATACACTGGGCGTCTAAATTGGCCACCAGTGAAAATAAACGCGGCAGCAAAACAAGTCCAGAACTGAAATCACTTCAGAAGAGCTCAACAAACGATATCCTGGATACCCACCATGCTGGCAAGAAGCTTAGCAAGCTTATTAGTTTTCTCTTGTTTCGCGCTAAAATCGTCCAGCGCTTGCTGTTGCACCAGAAAGTATGCATATGAATTCTGCAGGGACTTCCTCAGTCCTTCGGCTTCTTGCCACAGCACAGCTGACTGATGCCTTTCAGCTTGTAGCCGAGACTGTAGAAGCCGAAGTGATTCAGGCAGCGAGTTCGAAGAGCTTCTGCCAGCGGTAGTGGCCAGTAACTCGAACACTACATCAACGCAGGACTTTGGGGTTGTCTCAGTGTCTACAAGATAGTTTTTATCACCTTTCTTGGAGACCAACAGGGTTGTCTCACTATCTTGAACCTTATCTGCATTACTTTCTCTACCATTGCATAATGGGGTGCTCTTCTCCAATATTCTGTTCGCATTCTACAAGAGAAATAAGCAGACACATCACAGGTTTAGCATGTAGTATATGAAACTCATTTTGGTAAACCGGTTCAGTAGTAAGGTGGACAGGATAACATCATGAAACAAACATATATCTATGTACTATGGTCACTGTATTGTCTATATCATCCTAGTTTATGTTGCCAAATGAAGATAGAGACACAATTCAAATCATATATATTTAAGACAAAGCGGCATAGACAGAATATAAGTGTGGGAAACTACACAACACTAACAACACTTGTAATGTGCATGACATGAGAACATAACTGTTTATACAACTAAAACTGAAATCAACATAGAGCAAGAAGTTAGAACAGCAATCCAGTTAAAGAAATAGGTTTAAAACATACCTGTTGCACCGTTGGAGTTTCAATTGGATCCTTCAAATTCAAAATTAGTTGGTATGAGTAAATACAGTGATGCAAGAGCAAAGGAGTATGGTACATAGCTACGGAATCTGACCTGAGAACCGTTGCTCCTCTGCTTTAAACGTGGAGCTTGGGTTCGCTGTGGCGGTATTCATGCTTTGGGCACTGCAGTTGCTTTCAAACTGCTCGTGTGGGGGTACTCTGTGGTGGACATGGTGATGTGTCAACTATAAGTGGGTTACTATCTCCTGGGGTTGGGGTTAGATGGGGTGTAGCTGGTTCTTTGTCCAATGGTGTAAGTGTACAATCTGGAAGAGTCTCGATTATGTGTGGTGGGGCTAGTTCGTGGGTCAGTATAACCATGGTTCTATCTGCATAGACGGGTAGCACCGTCTTTTGTGAAGAACGGGTTTTTACTCCCTTAGATACTGCCATCACCCCCTCCAATTCAAATGGCTGATAAACAAGAAAAGAAATTGAATGTACATACATTGTATGATAGACAAATGTGATAATTCACATATATGTTGTCTAACCAAACAGGACCACATGACACAATTTCACATATATGATGGCAAACTAAACAGGATAGCATGACACAGTTTTAGATATATGATGGAAAACTTAACAGGATATAATGGTATAATTCAACATATGATGAGTATCTAAACAAGATGACATGATAAAACTATATGATGTCTTTCTAAAATAGGTTGGGATGAAATAATTCACATACATGTTGTCTAAGTATACAGGATGGCATGATATAATTCACATAATTGATTCATATACTAAGCAGTTGGCACTCACATGTATGATATCTAAACTAAGCAGATGGCATTGAATATTGTGTATATGATGTCTAAATTGAGCAATGCAAGACACCATATGATATGAGAAATATAAACATTGCAAGTTAGAGCATACACCTCGGGTGGGATATAGGACTGGTCATCTGTCTCTGAATCCTCCTCTGAGGAGCTATCTGTAACCATCGAGATATATGCTTCAACAGGTACCATTGCCTACTCTGAAGACCTTGTTTTCACTCCAGATTTTTCCATAACCGGCTCAAATGGTTGATACACATGAAGAGTAGTTCAATATACACAGATTGTCGACAAATGGAATACGTAATAAAAAAAGGATGGCATGAGATAATTCACATATATGATGCCTGGCTACACAGGATGGCGGTGCATAATTCACATATATGATAACTGGCTAAAAAGCATGGCATTGCATAATTCACATATCTGATATAGAAAGCAAACAGGAGGCATTCACACAAAGCATGTCTAATCTAAGCAGATGGCATGGCAATGCAAGACACCATATGCATGATATGAGCAATATAACCCTGCCAAGTTAGAGCATACACCTCGGGGGGGGGGGGATACGACTGGTCATCTGTCTCTGAATCCTCCTCTGAGGAGCTATCTGTAACCAGCAAGAAATCTGCATCGACAGGTAGCACTGACTGCTCAGAAGACCTTGTTTTCACTCCATATTTTCCCATCACCGACTCAAATGGCTGATGCACATGAAGAGTAGATGAATGTACAAACATTGTTGACAAATGGTATACATTATGAAAAAAATAGTATGGCACGATACAATTCACATATACGATGACTGGCTAAACAGGATGGCATTGCATGATTCACGTATATGATGCCTTGCTAAAGAAGATGGCATTGCATAATTCACATATAGGAGTATGATATAGAAACCAAACAGGTGGCATTCACACAAAGCAAATCTAAACTAAGCTGATGACATATATGATGTATAAAGTAAGCAATGCGAGGCGCCATATGCATGATATGACCAACATCAGCATGTCAGGTTAGAGCAAACACCTCAGGAGGTAAATAGGAGTGGTCGGCTCCCTCTGAATCCCCCTCTGAACAGTTATCTTCCTTTGGAATGGGGGAAGGGGGGCCCCCACTTTGCCCACCATGGAGCAGCATCTGCATGACATTATATTCCCACGCAATGGTCTTCTCTTTTTCTCTACATGTTCAGTACGATTGTGTACAATAACTGACATACACAATAAAAAACATAGTTAGATTATGTAAGGCCTAAGGGGTGCATGCAGAAATCAAGACTGATGGTAGCAAACAAGTGGATAGATCCAAAACTAATGATAGCAGGTAGATGATAGCTTTAGTTTAAAAAGATAGGCGATGGCTCATCTACTGTTTGTTGCCCACCCAACATGAACCACATAGAAGACCCCAGATGAACCAGATAGTAGACAGATACTATTTGTTGCTGCCTCGATATGTGCCCCACAGGCATTTTAAAACTCAAGTTGGAACATTAGTTTGGACCTGACTCGGAGTCTAAGAGGTGAACAGGACAATAAAGTAGCAGGTAATAATAACCGATGTATAACATAAGCAGACACGAAAGAGTGCAACCTCTCTTCCGGAACTGTGTAGTCCTCAGGTTCATCTGCTCAGTCGATGATGGTAATGCAGTTGGCGTGGCTGCTGGCAACGGGGAAGATGATCTGAGGCGGCGAAAGAAGGTCTGCAGGGGGAATCTTTGCTGCAGTGAACGCTTCCGTCGATGGTGCACCTCAGGTTGGGTGGATGACGACACGGAAGGAGCGGGACAAAACACACAGAGTTTTCTTTGACACCTATCTGAAAATGAAGTAAATCTGCAAGGGCTCCGTAGAATTGAGGATTCTAAAAATGCAGGGACAGGAAAAACACAGGAATAGGATAGGAAAGCACATGCAAAAAAGAGCATTTGCAAACATAGGATTTCTGTCAACCTGGGTGTTTGGTTCACATGAATTGGAAGAACACAAGAATGGAGAAACATGGTCAAATTAAAGTCAAACCACACATGAAAATGTAACATAAGAATCTTATTATGCCAGTGATGCACTTAGTCCTGTTCTTCATGCATATTAATTTGAAAATGACGTCCAAGTATTAAAATTCCTACGTTTTTTCTTTGAAAGAGACACCAAAGGAAAAAAATCCTCCAGTTTTGCTTTGCTCCATTCCTTCTAACCAAATGCACGAATAGTAGTACCATAGTAAAGTTTCCAATTCCTATGTTTTCCTTCACTTTTTCTTTGAACTAGTGGCGATTCTAGTAGGCAGTCTTCAACAGGCTGAAGCCTGCCCTCGAAATATTTTGTGAGCTTAGATTTGGTCCACATGAATATCATATAATGGCTATCTTGCTAAACCGATTCAAATTGTGGTTCAAAAGAGCATTTAGTTTTCTCCCTGTTAACTTTATGACCACGATTCATTTCTTTCTAGATTTGCAACTGCTTTGAACCAAAGGATCCCTGAGGGATCAACATGAATGTAGAGTAACAAAGTGATGCGATGAGTGTACAACCTCTTTGGCATAGCCTTGTCGACCTCAGCATCATTGGGATGGACGTGGACGATGGTGATGCTGGTGTGACTGTCAGAGGCGGGGAAGAAGATCTGAGGCCTCTAGAGACGGCGCCAAGGGTACTGCTCTGCTGTGATGGACGGTTTCATCATTGGAGCAGCTCCGGTGAAGTGTACGAAGGCGAGGCTAAAAAGGACAAGACATACAACGTTAATCTGAAGTGGGAGTCTAATAGCATCTGTAATAGATGATGTAAAATACATCACTAAAAAGTGCTAGATATAAAATGCATCAGCCGCGCCGCGGCCGCTCCGACAGATGTTATAAATACTGTTGACTCTGAACTTAACTGAAGAAACTGAACTTTACAGTCGAAACTGAATTTTACTGTCAAAACTGAATTTTACTGACGAAACTGACTGAACTAGTAGCAGAGCACTGCAATAGAAGTTTAGGGCGTTCAAGCACTGGTAGCAGAGAAGCAGTGATCTAAATCAGTAGCCGCTCGAGCACGGAATGCACTAGCAGAGAGCAGCTCGTGCAGCAGCACCGCAAGCGAGTGCTAAAGCAGCAACTCCTGTAGCTGCCGCAGGTCGTGCAACAGCAGCAGCAGCGTGAGCGAGAGGAAGAGCAAAGTAGAGCAGCAGCAGGAATGAGAGCAAGAGCGGAGCAGCAGCATGAACAAGAGCAAGAGCGGAGCAGCAGCGTGACCGACAAGAGCACAGCAGAGCAGCAGCACAAATGAAAGCAAGAGCAGTGTAGCAGCGCGACCGACAGCAAGAGCAGAGGCGCAGCGCGAGCGAGAGCCGCAGCAGCAGCAGCGCGAGTGAGAGCCGGAGCAGCAGCAGCTAGTGCTGGTGTGGAAGTCGCCATTGAGGAAGCAACGACATGGGGGAGAGACGCCATGGAGGAAGTGGCCGCCAATTGCACCGTCGATGGAGACCCGCCATGGCTGCTCGGTATCGAGCACCGGCAACCCCATGAGATTGAATAAAAGATAAAATGCAGCGGTGAGTGTAGAACCTCCTTGGTGGCGCCGAGTAGGCCTCGGCTTCATCGGAGGAATTGGTGAGGGTGCTGCGGTTCTGGTGGGGCAGGTCAAGACGGCGCTGTGGGGATGGAGGTGGCGCGATAGACGAGGTGAACATTGGGGAAGCTCCTTGAAGGTGGAGGACGGGACGGCTGATCCAGTGAGACAATGAGATCGACAACGGATCCTCATCCGGTGCGGTGGATGAGGGACGTCGAGCTATTGCTGTGGATGACGTCGTCGAGGAAGAGGCTCTGGCTGGGCGGCGGTCGGGAGGCCGGCGGAGGAGCGTGGGGTTTCGCGGCTTTTGGCGGCCTCGGTGTATGAATAGGGGGTACAAAGGGGAAGGTAGGGGGGAGCCATGGCTTAGGGACGCGCTTGTCCGAAATGTGGGGTAAGTTACGAACGTACCCCCACCGGTTTTGACCACTCGACGTCGAGGCGGCATTTCTGGCTGAGGGGTAGAAGGGGGATTTCGCGTGTCTGGGCCGCGGGACCGATTTCGGATAAGGAGGGAGTTTTCAAGCGTGTTGAAATTTTGGGATAACAAGGCGCGGCGCGGGTTGAAGAGGCGGGAGTTTCGCAGCAGAAGAGACAAAAGATACTCGAGCTTGAAAATTTCAGGATAACAAGGCGCGGATTCCATGTTCGGCAGAACAAACTTAATGTGTGCAAAAAAAGACAATTCATACAAGACACAAGAGAGTCATGTTCCCTTTTACTATATTGCTATAAATGCCATTGAAAAACTACAAGAAAAATGTAAAAAAAAATCGGGAGAACAAGATTAGCATGTATAATACCAAATCAATTCGCACTTCCCTCAACAACAACAAAAAACAAATCAATTCCCACCACAAGAAAGAGTCATGTCCCTTTTTATATGATTACAAATGCCAGGATCTCGAATTTCAATTTTTGAATCCATGTTATGTTGAACTCGAATATATCGTTAGGTGATCTTGCAGTTTATAATGGATGTAGTCCTACATTTTGATCTTCCATCTTATATGAACATTTTACTCCACCCTATGAATATATATATTGTCCTCTACCATATGGACTAAATTTGAATCAATTTTCCTTATTTGAATATGATTGTTTCAAGTTATACCATCATTTAAATATTATCTTGATAACAGAAAACATGCATATAGTAGTAATCATATTTAAATATGAACTACATGTACCATACGATCTCCAATTCAAATATTTGTATCCATTTTATGTTGAATTCAAATCACAGTACACTGGTCTAGGTAGTGAGATGTTCGGGATAATCTAAACCCTGTTTTCATATGTATAAAACTTGGCCGGATTGGGACAAGTTTTGGTATAAGCTTCTTGCAAACCGGAGCTTCTCTCAAGAAGCCTCGTGGTTCCAAGACGGAACGTGTCACCTTTGTGTGCGAAACGATATACGATGCCTCCCCCCAGATTTTCTTTACAGAGGCAACATAGAACTATATGAGTGCCGTATTAAATTTTGGAATTATTCCGGGTTAGTTTGACCTTTTTTATACATTAATTGAGTTTCTGGTCATTTAATGTGCATAATTCAAATTTGAACTACAATCACATGCTCCAGTGCACCAAAGTTGGTTGAAAAATAACATATGTGTCCTTGGGTGAATTTCTAGGTCCCATGCAAGAAATAGGAATGAAATTCAAACATCTGGGCATCATGGCTCGGCCGAGAACATTGAGAAAATTGGTTTTTAAATTCCTGTAAATCCAAAACTCCCCTGAAAACCATGAAACTTGGCATGGTGTCATGTCATGGCACTAACATGCTGTGGTAAAAAATTTGGCTGAATTGGAACAACTTTTGGTATAAGCTTCTTGCAAACCGGAGCTTCTGTCAAGAAGGCTCGTGGTTCTGAGAGGGAACGTGTCACCTTTGCGTACGAAACGATATACGCTGGCCCCCTGATTTTCTTTACAGAGGCAACATAGAACTATATGAGTGTCGTGTTAAATTTTGGAATTATTCCAGGTTTGTTTGGCCTTTTTATACATTAATTGAGTTTCTGGTCATTTAATGTGCATAATTGAAATTCGAACTACAAGCACATGCTCCAGTGCACAAAAGTTGGTTGAAAAATCACATGTGTGTCCTCGGGTGAATTTCTAGGTCCCATGCAAGAAATGGGACTGAAATTCAAACATCTGGGCGTCGTGGCTCAGCCGAAAATATTGAGAAACTTGGTTTTCTAATTCCTGTAAATCTAAAACACGCATGAAAATCATGAAACTTGGCTTGGTGTCATGACATGGCACCAACATGCTGTGGTAATTTTGCTGTCCGATTTGCGAAGGCGCACACATTAACAATCAACAAAGTCATTTTGGAACAAGCGCTGTCACGTTACAATCGGAAACACAAGTATTATTGAAATCGTGGGCATTCTACTTACCATTTACGTGCCGCCACACGTCCCCTTTTTTTATTTGCTAGGAGGCACCATGCGGGAAAGCTATTTGAGTATGGGAGGCGTACGATCAGACCCCTGTGCGTGCTTATCGGGAGGAGAGCCCTTTGACCTCCATCTGCCGCCCACCTCTCTCCCAACATCTCCATTAATGGTGCCCGAGCCCCTGTTTAATGGCGTGGCTAGTATGTCTCAGTCGACTGAGATTTAAGAGAGAAAAAAGAAAAACTGAAAAGAAAATTTTGCACGAATCTTGATGTAAGATCCGACGGACCTATATAGCATCTACTGCGACTTATAGCAAGACTGATGAATATATAAGGGCGATGACAGTGGATAATAATTGTCTTACATATTTAGGAAGATAATTAAAAAATCCACATGCGGCTACGCCCGAAATACACAAGGGCAAAAGAATAAGGAAGACGCATACAATGATCTGGCTCGCTGTTCTGTACTTTCTTGATGTGCTGCAGGTCACGAAGACTAGTTCTCGCGGCGAGCGGCGATGATATCTTTCATCAGTTTCATGTTCTCAATACGCTGCTTGGCAGCATCCACGGATTCCTCCACCAGCCTTTCGCGCTCGATGCGGAGCATGGCATTCTCGTTCATAAGTTTCTTGACGATGACGCTTGTCCTCTTCAACAAGGCAGCGGTCTCCTCTGCCTGCTTCGCCTTCCGGCGATCTTCGCCCTCAGCAGGTCGTGCTCGGTGCGGCGCATCGCCTTGTCCATCCCTAGTCCCCGGATGACACCGGTAGCATTTTCAAACGAGGCATTCATCTCGTCCTGCAGCTTCATCTAGCCAGAGGTCCGACCCATCAGGCCATTGAGCATAGCACGCATGCGCCTGTGAGAGTCCTCGCCTGCCTGCGAGACATTTTCCCAGGCCACCGCGGCGCGGGAGGACCTCCCTGCTACATTCGCGGCATGGTGGCACATCTCTGCTGCTTTCGCGGCGCGGCGGGACCTCTGTGCTGCTACAGCGGCGCGACGGGAGATGTCGGCTGCTTTCACGGTGAGGCGGGACATCTCTCATGCTTCCGCTTCCATGCTCGCCTCTCCCTGGTAGTAATCTCTCGACCCAGAACTCATGTGGGCCATGGTAGACGCAAGGGAACGACAATGAAAGACTTGTTTGTTTTTGTGGATGAGGAGTTGAGGAGGAATGTGCAGTCATCTTGGAGTAGGTAGTATTTATAACCGAGTACTAATACGCTCTTAAGTGGGAAACCGTTTAGGTTTTGATCGGTGTGAACAGGTTTGCAATTAAATATAGCATGGTAGTAATTTGGAATGTGACGAGACGCAAGCTCAAAATTTATTGATGGTTCTAGTTTCGAAGTGCGGCACTATTCCCGGATGGCGTAACGTGGGCACGCGTTCTCGGCCGCGTACGTGGCGTTTGCACCATAGGGTGCACCGCAATAGGCGATGTCAGCACACGTCTTGTTCCATCAACCGTGCACGCTCGTTATTACCATCGCGCACGCTTCTTTTAATTAGAATGTGTGCCCGTCCTCCTCCGCACACACCTAGTCTCTTAGGACTTCTCGCACGCACCATCTCTAGCTCTCTACGTCGATGCCACCCACATACACTTGTACTCTGCATTTAGTATGTTGTACACGAAGAGAAGAGGTGCACGCACGCACTCGTCCTCTCTCACACATGCATCTGTAGCTACGAATTGTAGTGTTCTCAACCATCCGATCGGCTCTATCATAGGTTCACGTTGCTCCTTGGCCTTGAGATTGAGAAGTTGAAAACGCGGAGGCTCAGCTGGAGGCGCGATGTTTTGGTTAATGTGCAGGCCGCACACAGCACCAACACAACATGAGCTTCGTCTGCCTGGTGTGCAGTCGGGTGAGTACTACTAGTAGTAGTACTTCTTTGATGTGTCGCGTCAACTCGCAGAAGTATGCAACACTTCCTCAAGCATATAAGCAGCTTATACTCCTTACCCAAAGGATCTTTATATCCAACAGACACAAAATATCCCTTCGACCGTTGGAAATTACTTTAACTGCTGATCCGATGTCGAAGTAATTGCTGCATCACCACCAAAATCCACCATCTCTTAAGCTACTCCCTATATTAGCATATTACTAAGATAAACAGAAGGCACTGTAGAATCATTTAGGAGGTGAGCTTGTCAATCTGAATGTGGAGGGACACTGTCCTCGACAACCCAGCCCCGGCCAGCAGCTTGGGCGGCACTGTGAAGAAGGCTAGCTCCTGCACGGCTACGGCGCTGGGCTCCTTGCTGCTTGTCACCTTGATTTCCACCTTGACAGCGTCGATCCTGCCTTTGGGTTCTCCCAGCAGGCCGTTCGCCCACACCTTGCCCGCGTAGTACGGCGTTGGGGACGCCCCCGCTCTGATGCAGACGACCGACACGGCGATAGGCGCGCCGATGTTGAGCACGCCGCCGACTACGAAAAATGCGTGGCCGTCCTCCTCCGCGAACAGCAAGCACCATGGCTCCGACATCGGCACTTGCAGCTGGAGCACCTTGCCGTACTGGATCCTGTGCACGGGCATGGGATGCACGGTGCTGATGTGGTGGGGGAGCGCCGGCGGTGGGCCTTCATAGCTGCAGACGGGCACGGGGCATTTGTAGGGCACGAGCGGACACACGCTCTGGTGATCGGCGAGCTTGTGGTAAGTGACGTAGAGCCCACAGCCTTCATGCGGGCACTCCAACCTCACCGAGGAGAGGACAACGTCCATTGGCGTGTTGCGCACGTCGAAGCCGCCGTCGCGCTCGCACTTCTGGCACTGCCGCTGGTTCCCTGTGCGCTCGCCGCTGCAGTCCGCGCAGGCCAAGTGCCCTCCCTTGCACTGCACAAATCAATCGAACAACACATCAATCAAGAAACCTGCACCTTGCTCGATCAGCCGAACGGACGAGGTTTATTCGAACCTCGTACACTGGAGGCTTCAAGGCGCGGAGGCACAAGGGGCAGTGGAGCAAGGTGAGGTCCATAGAGACCTCCATCGTCGGGTCCTGTTCCGTCGGCATGATCTCACCCTCCTCGTGCACCACCATCTCTCACTTTAGGGCCGGGGCATTAGAAAGTTTAACCATCACATATTCATGGTACTACTTCAAGGTGCATTAAATCAACACATGCAAGTATCAAAAGGAAAGTGACGGCATGCATGCATGCATTGTAATTAATGCATCGGTAAACACAAATTATTGAAATATATTGAGTGCACTGCTTTGATGTGTCGTGTCAACTCGTACAACAAGGAGAAGCTTGATTACAATGCCCTCCCCCTCGTCCATGAGTGTGGTGGCTTGCAGGACTAGGAGAAGCTTTCGCTACACGCTTTCTGTCCCGCACGCGGTGGACATGCAGTAGTTCATTCGGTGTCAGATGGCCAGAAGCATACTGTAGTACTAGTACCATTAAGTTCGACTTCCCGAAGAGGCAAAGAGCCAAGCGCAACCCGAATGCTCGTGTGGCAGTTTCATGTGTAGGGGAGGTAGTAGTAACTAGTCTAGGATAGCGTGTACCATGCCTCTAAGCTTAAGGCTGGCCATAGTGGGGGTAACATAACCGGTATCATGCACTTGGGACTAGCAAACATGCTTATGTGGTAGATAATTAAAGAAGAGAGAGAGGGTTAGAGTAACATAGGTAGATACAATATCATGTTTGGCAATAAATATGATCATCTATGATACTACTCTATGATACTATGCACTATGGAGGTACTCTCCACATAATCGTTGGAGTCGGCTCCATGCTATGAGGCCGTCTCGAAGCATTTTTTGATTAAAATAATCTTCTGGCCCTACCTGTCATCCTGGTGATTGTAGTTTGCACACTGATCTGGTCAAGAGAGGAATGTATATTTTAATTTGTGGTGTGGTAAATGTTAGAGGTTGCAGCAAATAGGAGTATATTGTACACTGCGGGTCTTTTAGCCAAGTTTAGAGGCAAGCATGTGGGGGCAGTGCTATGATGTGTCGCGTCAACTCGTACAATGAGGAGAAGCTTGATTAGTACTAGTACGCCCTCTCCCTCGCCCATGCGCGCGGTGGCTCGCAGACGAGGAGAGGCTTTTGCTTACTACAACAAGCTATCCCTCCCGCACGCGGTGGACGGGACATGCAGCAGTTGATTCGATACATGCATCATTGTTCGACTTCTCGAAGAGGCGAAGAGCCAAGCGCAACCCGAATGTGGCAGTTGCGAACGCTCGCATGTCAGTCTTTGTGTAGGGGTGCGGCGTGGTGCGGTAGTTTTGTGGCAATTCTTTCCTATTGTTGTTTGCGTCCAATAGGTGCCACCGTCGGATGCAGATCTTACGGTTATTGTGGTGATTGCTAGTTATAGTCATCTTATGAAAATCAAATAATCCCAAAACAAACCCGACCACGTTTCTTGTTTCTAGACATGAATAGGAATCAACCAATGAGAGACGTGGGACGTACTCCCTCCTTTCTGGTTTATAGGACTTAATTTGAAAATCTCTTCAACCAAGGTAGATGATGAATGGTGGAATTAATTCCGTAGTTTGCAAAAGTACTTAATTAGTACTCTCGTTTTTCTTAAAAAATTATGTATACCGATGCATTAATTACACCGCATGCATGCATGACCACTGAATGACCAAGAACTTCTACATGCATTGGTGAGTTTTTTCTTCATCCTTGCATGCAGTGATTTAATACACCTTGAAATCTGAACATATGATGGTAAGCAGTAGAATTGAGACTTATAAAACGGAAAAACAATTTTTTTGAGATGAGCCCTGTAAACCGGAAAGGAGGGAGTACTCCCTCCGTTCCTAAATATTTGTCTTTCTAGAGATTTCAACAAGTGACTACACCGTAAATGAGTACATATGGGGCAAAATGAGCGAATCTACACCGTAAATAAATATTAAGTTCTCTCATTTTCCTCTCCACCTTGCTCGCGGTGCACAATATTGAGTACTAGTACTATGACTAGTCTCTTTTTGACATGCATTTATGTTGATACGGCTTGAATGCCAACGAGGGAGAGGGTAGCGATTCCCGAAACATTGAACGGTCAATGATGCCTCCTCATTCAATTAGCATGCAGAGGTAAGTAATTGGAGAAGCAGAATTGAGCCAGCACGATGTGAATGCAACACAATTTGGACTCTCATATAAAGGCGCCCCACCACTCCAATCCATCTACTCCTAGTCTCTGCGCAACACTGCTCACTCCAATCCAAGACCAAGACCAAGTGACCAGAAACCACAAGCACCCATGGCGTCGATGGACACGAGCGGCAGTCGGCTGTGCCAGATCGTCCAAGGCGCCGGCCTGCGGCCCTGCACCGCGCAGCATTTCCAGACGGTGCTGGCGACCACCGGCGTCATAGCCCTCGTCGACGCCGGCTTCGCCTCTCGCATGGGCGAGATGATGGTCCGCTCCATCCACATATTCACCGCCATCAAGAAGCACGCAGACGACCTTGCCGTACTCCTCCAGCCCACGCGCCCAGGCTTCTCGTTGCCTGCCACCCTCATCGGCCTCCAAGGTGACGAACTCTTTGAAGCACTGGTGGCCCTGCAGCTGCCGGAGGTCGCGACGAAGAATGTGCACATCGAGGCCGCGCTCGTGGCGCAGCACCTCGCCATGCAAGAAACCGTCGACCTGCACATCCACGTCTATGAGGAAATCGTCTACATAGGCCACTACAAGGCCAGCAAGGACCGAAATACGTTGGCCTTCTTCCACCGGCTGGAATATTTGGACGCCATTGTTTGGAAGCATGTTGACCTGGCCACGAAAGCCGCTGGTACTTAGCCACCGTTCGGTGGGCCGGCCCCCTGAGTCGAGGAGGAGGAGGTCGTCGATGGATGCATCTTTCTTCTTACCTCCTGTAACCAGCACTGCATCGCCTCGTGGCCTTAATGTTTTATTAGTGTATGTCATTTTTATTCCAGTCGTAAATGACATGTGTGATCCCTTGCTCTTATTTGGCGTTAATTATATGTAGTATCACTGTCTTCATCCTGGTTTACTACGTACGTCCTGGTTTATTAGTCCCTTTGTAATTAATGGTGGCTTGCATCTTTCTAATGCATTTTTACTCCACTCCATAATTTGTCCTAAAATTTCTATATGTACACTTTTCATCGGACGGAGGGAGTAAGTACGAGACCCAACCTACATGGAGGGAGTATATATATTGGCGCGACAACCAAACTTATATACGGAGTATTCAAAATTAAGCGTTACTACATGTCACGAGTTCAAAATGAGAAAGTGGAACAAGTACAGCATGCCTATGCCGTTTGTGCCGCACCCCACACTGTCGTTCCGGCCCGTAGCTCAGTGCGCATTGGCTTGGCATTTTCTATCTACAAGTTAAAAAGGTAAAGACTGCCGCGTTCGCGTCGCACCCCCACACGGTCTGTCGGGCACACCATTCATGCTAGGGAACGCTTGTTGTCTTAGCATTTTCACTGTCAAGTGGGGCCGCAGTTGAGCAAACCGACTATCGGCAAATCCCCACTTCGCACACCGCGCGTCGGCTGAGTTAGAATTAGAAGAGAGAAACGAGGGAGAAGAGCTAGCTGTAGCACGGATGCTGTTGTCAGATGGGACTCGTGTTGATAGAATAGGAGTACTGAGTACTCGTACGTCTAGTACCACTAGTTGGGTGCGTGCGACCTATACCTGTCATCACTTTAGGTCTCATGTTCGAACCGCAACTACGCATCATAGTACATAATTTTTCACGCATTTTTCCTCCTATATGTACTCCTAGGCTATTTCCACGTGCTTCCTTTCGTCGACATGTGGGACATAGAGCATCTGGGTCGTAGTGCATGCACGACTCGGAGCATCCTATGCAACCATGCTGGCGTACTTTACATTTCAGACCTGACGAATTACATGCAAACCCCGCAACCATGCCGGCGTACTTTACATATCAGACCTGACGAATTACATGCAAACCCCCCGCAGAAGAATAAATAAATAAATGAATTACTACATGCAAACCGGATTATTTTCATAGAAACCGAAGCACATTCATTAAATTTTGGACATAACACATTTATAAAAAACGACCGGACCTAAACCAGTCTAAGGGCCTCTTTGATTCGCAGGATACTGAAAACACAGGAATGGGGAAAGTATGATGGCGATGAACCGAGAGGAGGAGTACTGTACATGCTAGAGACTGGACTGCTGGTTCACTTGGCTACCGTGTTTCGCACTCCTTCGACGTGAGTAGTAGGAGTACTACGTAGTACTATATAATACCGCATGATTCTTTGCTCCTTCTTACTTGTGGGAGAGCCAGCATCCGGGTCATGTGTCATGCACCAGATTAGAGTGGGGAACGGAAGGGGGGCATCACCCCGGTCGTAGCGCCGCAGTAATAATGACTATAGTGAGTAGTCATATCACAAGACCTCATCTTTCCAGTAGTAATGAGCCGTCAAATCGCACAGCCCTCCCTCACCCTCCTCGCCTCTCTGTCAAACCGGCTACGCGAAAACTGCGCGTACTGCCCGGGAAAAGTCCCGCCATCAACTTTTAAATACTCATAGTATAATTTTGTATCGATGAATTGCGCCATGGAGCAGAAAACCAAAAGAAAAAGGTGGTACATGTAAACAAATACAGTTCAAGCTCTAGCTAGCGATTCGGAATTAAACCGTGCATGTGTTTATACGTATAGGTTACTTCAAAGTACTGAGTCCATTGATGCAATGTGGTCAAACTGTACCATCGATATCTCAAAGCCAAAATAGTCCGAGCTTGTTCGTTCTATATAAATAGTACTGTATGTTTATTCACCCGAGGGGTTGTTCAATGAATGGAGGGCCGGGGAGCACAAGTGAACAATACTACTAGTAAGCAGTAGTAGTACAGTACAGTACAAAGTGTGACATGCAGTTAGTCATGTTAAATAGAGAGTTTCTTTTCTTTAATGCCACGTACACAGATTGAAACGCTTGTTGTGGAGAGAAAAAGATAATCACTCCACTATATATATAGGCAAGGTCCTGAGCGCTTGCTTTACTAGGGTTGCTCTCTTCATTCTCTCATCCTCTCCATATCTAAACAAGACAGCGGTAGCGATATTTTCTCTCTGCTCACCGCTGGTCACAGATCCGACCAGATCCCTTCGACCGGGGTGTGTAGGGGACTAGGTGCATCGTTCACACGGTCATCGGCGACGAGGGAGGAAACCCACAGCTGCCGACGGGGCCTGATCCTCTGCCCGTGCCGTTCTCTCTGACACGACGCTGGCTCGGGAGGTCCTCCGACCCCTTCTTCCTCCCTGTCGTATTGTGGGCAGATCCGACCTGCCGTCGGCCTCCTAGCCACATCCCGGCGATCCTCAGGTATAAGTTCCTTCGAAAGCGTCCTTGCTCTACTGCCCTAGCTCCCCACGTGTCTACATGTCAATCTTTTTCTACTTCCATCAGCTCTTCCAAAGCCATCTAAATTTTTAGTATTATTAGAGGTAAAGCTACTTCATGCAGTCGAATCTAGGACTTGGTTCAAACAACGAAGAAAGGGGGTAAAGTTGTAGCATGAATCTATGACTTGATTCAAAGAGGAAATAACAGGGGGAAAGTAGTAGAGACTGGATACCCAACCGGTCTCTTGGTTGAAAAGGGAAATAAAGGGAAAAGGCAGTACAAACTGGATAAGGAACAGATCTATTATTTGTTGAAAAAAGGATAGAAAGTGGCGGCTGGTGGACAAGTCAACAGAGTATGTCCAGGATTAGATTTGTTGCCCTCACATAGTAAACGGTCTCCAGGATTAGATTTGCTGCCCTCACAGAGTATGAACAAACTCGGCATCACCACTTTATGCCTCCTTGTAGGTACATTGTGCTGATGCGTCCACTGTCGCATGTCCTTATACCAACTTTTTTCTGTTGTTAATGTAAGGGCGCATGTAAAATGAAGCAATCACACTGTTACCGTAAGGACATGTCTAACCACTATTATTGTTAATCTAATGCCTCCAGTAATATGATGCAATTAAACTGTGTTACAAATGGTACTCCTGCTATTTTTTCCAGTATGATAAGTAAGTTGCTTCTTTACGCTGCTAAGTGTCCTGATGTCCCCACTGTCCCATGCCCTTAAACCAACTCTTTAGCTGCTATTGATCTATTGTATCTGGTAAGCAAGCAATGCCACCATTAAAGTAATCCCATACTTGACGAATGTAATTGTTGATCTTAATGCTTCCGGTAACATGAAGCAATGCTGACGTTTTAAAATTTCTACTATTCTTGCGTGATTGCCATGAACATAATCAAGATGCTTCTTTTCATTTCATGTATGTTTCGTATCTTGTTATTGACCAGTAACTGTTTTATTTCTATCTTTTTGTGCGGATAGGGATATCCATTTCACCTCGTTGCTATTGTGACCTTTTGGTGAACTGCACAAAACTCTTTTTTTTTGAATGAGTGTCTTGTGCAGTTCAACTAAAATGTCACGTGGGCAACGTCTCTCAATTTTGGTTGAACTGCACAAAGATTGATTGGAGTTTCCAACATCTCCGTTAAACTTTGCTGGTAATCTCGTGCAACATTTTATTAGCCTTTGCAAGATGAGCCTTCACTGTCACCACAATAGCACTTTATTTTAGTGGAACTGCACAAAAGGATAACCAAATTATAGTTGCACCTTGCATGGGCAGGACAGCCAACCTTAATGTTGCTCAATTTTAGTGCAACTACTAAAAAAGAACCTGCCAGCTCATGAGAGCAAGTACTTCTTGCTAGCTGCATGACGCAATATTTGCTTCATTTCAGGCGGACTGCAGAAAAAGGTCGCATGAATTGAATCATCCGAGTGGATCTGCAGGTTCACCACATCGAGTCATGGCGGCGTAGGGCCCCTCTCTCAGTTATGGATCCCATGACCAGGTATGTTCCTTTTTGGTTGATTTTGACTCTGCATCCAGCTAGTGATCTTGTGCTACTGTTTGGGCACTGCTATGAGAAAGCAATAATGATATTGTTTTTGCATCTTAATTTAACGCCACTAATAATTTGTGGCAATCTTTTGGCACCGCTACTGCCACTAATAAAATGAATTAATAATACATTTAAAATAGAGCTATTGTCTTAGCTACCATTTCATTTCCAATGTAGATAACTTGCAGAAGGCCTATCCGGCAGAATCAAGTCCATGTGCACTGCATATCTCACATACCTCCAATGAACTAGTTGAGTCCATCACACCTACCGTTGAGGTGGTGCGTGATACATCTCCAACGAATCTATAATGTTTGCTTGCTCCATGCTGTTATATCATCATTCTTGGCTATTTTACAATCATTTTATAGCAACTTTATAACATTTTTTGGGACTAAACTATTGACATAGTGCCTAGTGCCAGTTCCTGTTTTTTACTTCGCAGAAAATCAATACCAAACAGAGTCCAAACGCAGCAAAACTTTTTGGTGATTTTTTATGGACCAGAAGGAACAACTTGGGCCGAAGAAGTACCAGAGGGGTTGATAACCCACAAGTATAGGGGATCGCAATAGTTTTCGAGGGTAGAGTATTCAACCCAAAGTTATTGATTCGACACAAGGGGAGCCAAAGAATATTCTCAAGTATTAGTAGCTGAGTTGTTAATTCAACCACACCTGAAAGACTTAATATCTGCAGCAAAGTATTTAGTAGCAAAGTAGTATGGAAGTAACGGTAACGGTAGCAAAAGTAACAGTAGCAGTTTTGTAGCAATCGTAACAGTGGCAACGGAAAAGTAACGAAGCAAAGATTAATATGTGAAAAGCTCGTAGGCAATGGATCAATGCTGGATAATTATATCGGATGGCATTCATTATGCAACAATTATAACCTAGGGTGACACAGAACTAGCTCCAATTCATCAATATAATGTAGGCATGTATTCCGAATATAGTCATACGTGCTTATGGAAAAAAAACTTGCATGACATCTTTTGTCCTACCCTCCCGTGGCAGCGGGGTCCTAATGGAAACTAAGGGATATTAAGGCCTCCTTTTAATAGAGAACCGGACCAAAGCATTAGCACTTAGTGAATACATGAACTTCTCAAACTACGGTCATCACTGGGAAGTGTCCCGACTATTGTCACTCCGGGGTTGCCGGATCATAACACGTAGTAGGTGACTATAACTTGCAAGATAGGATCAAGAACACATATATATTCATGAAAACATAACAGGTTCAGATCTGAAATCATGGCACTCGGGCCCTAGTGACAAGCATTAGGCATAGCAAAGTCATAGCAATATCAATCTTAGAACATAGTGGATATTAGGGATCAAACCCTAACAAAACTAACTCGATTACATGATAAATCTCATCCAACCCATCACTGTCCAGCAAGCCTACGATGGAATTACTCACGTACGGCGGTGAGCATCATGAAATTGGTGATGGAGGATGGTTGATGATGATGATGGCGACGATTTCCCCTCTTCGGAGCCCCGAATGGACTCTAGATCTGGCCTCCCGAGGAAGAACAGGAGGTGGCGGCGGCTCCGTATCGTAAAACGCGATGAATCCTTCTCCCTGATTTTTTTTTCTCCCTGAACGTGAATATATGGAGTTGGAGTTGAGGTCGGTGGAGCTTTGTGGGACCCACAAGCCAAGGGGGCGCGCCCAGGGGGTAGGGCGCGTCCCCCACCCTTGTGGGCAGGTGGTGGGTCCCCCTCGGTTGATTCTTTCGCCAATATTTTTTATTTATTCCAAAAGTATTCTCTGTGAAGTTTCAGGTCATTCCGAGAACTTTAATTTCTGCACAAAAATAACACCATGGCAATTCTGCTGAAAACAACGTCAGTCCGGGTTAGTTCCATTCAAATCATGCAAATTAGAGTCCAAAACAAGGGCAAAAGAGTTTGGAAAAGTAGATACGATGGAGACGTATCAACTCCCCCAAGCTTAACCCATTGCTTGTCCTCAAGCAATTCAGTTGACAAACTGAAAGTGATAAAGAAAAACTTTTACAAACTCTGTTTGATCTTGTTGTTGCAAGTATGTATAGCCAGCATTCAGGTTTTCAACAAAGATTATGAACTAACCACATTCACAATAACATTTAGGTCTCACGTTTACTCATATCAATGGCACACTCAACTAGCGAGTAGTAATAATAAATCTCGGATGACAACAATTTTCCAAAACAATCATGATATGATATAACAAGATGGTATCTTGCTAGCCCTTTCTGAGACTGCAAAACATAAATGCAGAGCACCCCTGAAGATCAAGGACTGACTAGACATTGTAATTCATGGTAAAATAGATCCAGTCACAGTCATACTCAATATCAATTAATAACAACGCATACAAATGACAGTGGTGCTCTCTAACTGGTGCTTTTTATAAGAGAATGGTGACTCAACAATAAAATTAAATAGATAGGCCCTTCGTAGAGGGAAGCAGGGATTTGCAGAGGTGCCAGTGCTCGAGCTTTTTGAAACAAAGATGAATATAATTTGAGCGGTATGCTTTCATTGTCAACATAACAACCAAGAGATCTCGGTATCTTCCATGCTACATACATTATAGGCGGTTCCCAAATAGAATGGTAAAGTTTTTACTCCCCCTCAACCAACAAACACACTCCACGGCTGGTCAGAAACAACGGGTACCGTCCATACAAGCAACAATCCTGGGGGAGTTTTGTTTTAAATTATTTTGATTTGATTTGAGCATGGGACTGGGCATCCCGATTACCAGCCATTTTCTCGTGAATGATGAGCGGAGTCGACTCATTGTGAGAATAACCCACCTAGCATGGAAGATACTGACAGCCCCAAGTCGCTACATGAGCGAGTCGGGCATAAAAAAGATTATCATTTGAAGGTTTAGAGTTTGGCACATGCAAATTTACTTGGAACGGCAGGTAAATACCGCATATAGGAAGGTATGGTGGACTCATATGGAATAACTTTGGGTTTATGGAAGTGGATGCACAAGCAGTATTCCTGCTTAGTACAAGTGAAGGCTAGCAAAAGACTGGGAAGCGACCAACTAGAGAGCGACAACAATCATAAACATGCATTGAGAGTAACCAACATTGAGTGCAAGCATGAGTAGGATATAAATCACCATGAACATAAATATCGTGGAGGCTATGTTGATTTTGTTTCAACTACATGTGTGAACATGTGCCAAGTCAAGCCACTCGAATCATTCAAAGGAGGATACCATCCTATCATACTACATCACAACCATTTTAAAAGCATGTTGGCACGCAAGGTAAACCATTATAAACGCCTAGCTAATTAAGCATGGCATGAGTAACTATAATCTCTAATTGTCATTGCAAACATGTTTCATTCATAATAGGATGAATCAGGAACGATGAACTAATCATATTTACAAAAACAAGATAGGTCGAGTTCATACCAGCTTTTCCTCATCCCAATCATTTCATCATATATCGTCATTATTGCCTTTCACTTGCACGACCGAACGATGTGAATAATAATAATAGCTCACGTGCATTGGACTAAGCTGGAATCCGCAAACATTTATTCAAAGGAGAAGACAAGGTAATATGGGCTCTTCGTTAGATGAACAATAATGCATATGAGAGCCACTCAACATTTTCATCGTGGTCTTCTCCTCTCAACCCCCAAAGAAAAGAAAAGAATTTCAAAGAAACACACTGAAATGTTTTTGGAGTTTTTGTTTTTCTGAACAAAGTAAAACAGGAACGAGAAAAACTATTTACACGGGAAAGCTCCCAACAAGCAAAAGAAGAACGAGAAATCTTTTTTTGGGTTTTCTTTAATACTACAACTAAGCATGGTAGGGAAATAAGCTATAACTAATTTTTTTTGTTTTTCTCAATGTTTTTCAAACACACAAGAAGAAAGCGGGAAAAAGAAAGTAAACTAACATGGATAATACAATGAAAAAGTATGAACACCGATAACTGAAATGAGTGTGTGAACATGAATGTAATGTCGGTGAGAAATACGTACTCCCCCAAGATTAGGCTTTTGGCCTAAGTTAGTCTAGGGCCATGGATCAAAGTGACCCTCTCCGGTGTACTGAGGAGAATCCTGGGGGTTCCACTGGTTAGCGAGCTCCTGTGGCTCCCACTGATAAATAGACTCTTGATACGGATTAGGTGATGGCTCTGGCTCAGGAACTAGAGATCACGTCCCCTCCCAGTATGCGTAAATGTCTGCGGGCATGATGAAGTACCTGCCCGAATGAATATCGAACAAAGAAGGTGCAGGCAAGGTAATAATCTGACAAGTCTTCTCGCTAAATACCAGGTTATAGATGAGTCTCTTGTCATCGTCTTTCTTAATAAATCATGTGCTACCATACTTTCATAATCTAAGTATATAGTGGGCAGCAACTTCTCCTCTTTTTAATAGTGCAAAACAGGAAAATGTAAACTAGCCACTCTCGCTTCCGACACCTTTCTCCTTTCCCCTAAGGTAACTTCATCAATAAAATCTTCCACATCTCTAGGACGTGGCTCATCGACGCTACCTTCATAAGGTAATTTGCAAACCTCACAAAAGTCATAAAGCGTCATCTCCTTATGCTCATCATATAAATAAAATTCTACCGTAGGTGGTGATCTCCTAGCATGAAAGTGAAAATTTTGCACGAAAGTATTAGTGAGTAAGAGGTACTGATCACACTTATCGTGGAGAAAGTCGGTGATGCCTGCATTCCCAGCAAAATAATAGAAATCCTCATAAATTCCGGCCGCCTCCAAGAATGCATCACATGGCCATTCACACGGCCGAACTTCCGTGGTGCGAGGAAGGTTGTACTTGGGCTTCTTCTTCTCTCCATTTTCCTTTTCTTTAGAACCCCGACTTGAAGAGCCTCTTAACAATCTCCTCATCATTTTCTCTGAAAATTTCTGAAATTTTTAGTGACTTAAAAATTGAAGTGAACCAAACTCAACAAAACTAATAGCAACTACTCCTACAAGTGTCTAGAGGCTATATCATGCATCAAAACTACTTTGGACCACATAAATCTGACATGCAAGCTCAAGAACAAGGTCACCACAGCAGCAAAAATTTGCAATAAATAAAGCACTAGAACAAAAACTAATTAGACCACTGGAGGAGTCACATACCGAAGAACAATCCCACAAAACAGTTTTGCAAATGGAGCTTTAAACAAGGAGTTCAAAAATGGCAGCAAGATGAGCTAGAACACGGGTTTGAGCACTAGGATGATTTTTTCTGGAGGAAGACGAAGTGGATGTGTGCTGGGATAAGTGAGGGGGGCCTACGTGGGACCCACAAGGCAGGGGGCACGCCCAGGGGGTAGGGCGCGCCCTCCACCCTTGTGGTCCACTGGTGCAGCCCCCTGGTGCAATCTCAGTGCCAGAAATTCTAAAATATTCTATAAAAAATCATACTAAATTTTCAAGGCATTTGGAGAACTTTTAATTTCGGGACATTTTTTATTGCATGGATAATTCAGAAAACATACGGATAATACTATTTTTGCTTTATTTATTCTAAATAACAGAAAGTAAAAGGTGGGTACAGAAAGTTGTGCTTTCTAAATTCATCCATCTCATGCTCATCAAAAGGAATCCGTTAACAAGGTTGATCAAGTCTTATTAACAAACCTCTTTTGAATAACATGAAACCGGAGAATTTTCGAATAACACTAGGTTACCTCAACGGGGATATGCATATCCCCAACAATAAGAATATCATATTTCTATTTGACAGTAGGGAGAGGAAATTCAAAACCTCCGATAGTAATAGTTGAAAATTTTCCAATAGAATTGATACTATGAACTTGAGGTTGTTTCTTCGGAAAGTGTACCGTATGCTCATTACCATTAACATGAAAAGTGACATTGTCTTTGTTGCAATGAATAACAGCCCATACAGTATTCAAAAAGGGTCTACCAAGGATGATCGACATACTGTCGTCCTCGGGAATATCAAGAATAACAAAGTCCATTAAGATAGTAAAGTTTGCAACCACAACAGGCACATCCTCACAAATACCGATGGGTATAGCAGTTGATTTATCAGCCATTTGCAAAGAGATTTCAGTAGGTGTCAACTTATTCAATTCAAGTCTACGATATAAAGAGAAAGGCATAACACTAACACCGGCTCCAAGATCACATAAAGCAGTTTTAACATAGTTTCCCTTAAGGGAGCATGGTATAGTTGGTACTCCTGGATCTCCAAGTTTCTTTGGTATTCCACTCTTAAAAGTGTAATTAGCAAGCATGGTGGAAATTTCAGCCTCCGGTATCTTTCTTTTATTTGTAACAATATCTTTTATATACTTAGCATAAGGAGGCATTTTAAGCATATCAGTTAAACGCATACGCAAGAAGATAGGTCTAATCATTTCAGCAAAGCGCTCAAAATCCTCATCATCCTTTTTCTTGGATGGCTTAGGAGGGAAGGGCATGGGTTTCTGAACCCATGGTTCTCTTTCTTTTCCATGTTTCCTAGCAACAAAGTCTCTCTTATCATAACGTTGATTCTTTGATTGTGGGTTATCAAGATCAACAGCAGGTTCAATCTCTACATCATTATCATTACTAGGTTGAGCATCAACATGAACATCATCATTAACATTATCACTAGGTTCATGTTCATCACCAGATTGTGTCTCAGCATCAGAAATAGAAATATCATTTGGATTCTCAGGTGTGTCTATAACAAGTTCCCTAGAAACATGCAAAGTCCTGTTAGTTTTCTTTTTTCTTTTTATTACTAGGACTAGATTCATCAATATTAATTCTCTGAGAGTTTTGCTCAACTCTCTTAGGATGACCCTCAGGATACAAAGGTTCCTGGGTCATTTTACCACCTCTAGTCATAACCCTAACAGCATTATCATTATTCTTACTATTCAACTCATTAAGCAAATCATCCTGTGCCTTAAGTACTTGTTCTACTTGAGTTCTAACCATGGAAGCATGTTTACTAATAAGCTTAAGATCATTAACAATTCTACTCATATAATCACCCAAGTGGTCAAGCATGTGAGCATTATGTTTCAATTGTCTACTAACATAAGCACTGAAATTTTCTTGTTTAACAATAAAATTATCAAACTCATCCAAGCATTGACTAGCAGACTTATTATGAGGAATATCACCTTCATCAAATCAATAGAGAGAATTTACCTCTACTACCTGTGTCTGGTTATCAAGACCATGTATTTCTTCAATAGGCGGTAGATTCTTAACATCTTTAGCTTTAATACCTTTTTCTTTCATAGATTTCTTTGCCTCTTGCATATCTTCAGGACTGAGGAATAAAATACCTCTTTTCTTCGGAGTTGGCTTAGGAGTTGGTTCAGGAAGTGTCCAATCATTATCATTACTCAATTTATTATTCAATAGCAATTCAGCCTGCCCAACAGTTCGTTCCCTGAAAACACAACCAGCACAACTATCTAGGTGGTCCCTAGAAGCATCGGTTAGTCCATTATAAAAGATATCAAGTATTTCATTTTTCTTGAGAGGATGATCAGGCAAAGCATTAAGTAATTGGAGAAGCCTCCCCCAAGCTTGTGGGAGACTCTCTTCTTCAATTTGCACAAAGTTAAATATTTCCTTTAAAGCAGCTTGTTTCTTATGAGCAGGGAAATATTTTTCAGAGAAGTAATATATCATATCCTGGGGACTACGCACACAACCAGGAGCAAGAGAATTAAACCATAACTTAGCATCACCCTTTAACGAGAAAGGAAACAATTTAAGAATATAGTAATAGCGGATTTTCTCCTCATGAGCGAATAGGGTGGCTATATCATTCAATTTAGTAAGATGTGCCACAACAGTTTCAGATTCATAACCATAGAAAGGATCAGATTCAACCAAAGTAATTAACTGAGGATCGACAGAGAATTCTAAATCCTTATTAGTAACAAAGATAGGTGAAGTAGCAAACTTAGGATCATATTGCATTCTAGCATTCAAAGACTTTTCCTTCAGCTTAGCTAACAGTTTCTTAAGATCCTCTCTATCATTGCAAGCAAAAAAGTCTCTAGCAGTTTCTTCATCCATAATATAACCCTCAGGTACAACAGGCAATTCATATCTAGGGGGAGAATCATAATCTTCAGTTTCAATAATATCATTAGTTTCAGTAATTTCATTTTCTCTAACCCTAGCAAGTTGTTCATCAAGAAATTCACCTAGTGGCACAGTATTCTCAAGCAAAGCAGTAGTATCATCATAAGCATCATGCATAGCAGAAGTGGCATCATCAATTACTTGCGACATATCAGGATTACTAGCAGGTGTAGGTGTCGCAAGCTTACTCAAAACAGAAGGTGAATCAAGTGCAGAGCTAGATGGCAGTTCCTTACCTCCCCTCGTAGTAGAGGGAAAAATCTTGGTTCTAGTATCTTTCAAATTCCTCATAGGGATCACAACAGTTTTTGAGGGTAAAGTATTCAACCCAAATTTATTGATTCGACACAAGGGGAGCCAAAGAATATTCTCAAGTATTAGCAGCTGAGTTGTCAATTCAACCACACATGAAAGACTTAATATCTGCAGCAAAGTAGTATGGAAGTAATAGTAATGGTAGCAAAAGTAACAGTAGCAGTTTTGTAGCAATCGTAACAGTGGCAACGGAAAAGTAACGAAGCAAAGATCAATATGTGAAAAGCTCGTAGGCAATGGATCAATGATGGATAATTATGTCGGATGGCATTCATCATGCAACAGTTATAACCTAGGGTGACACAGAACTAGCTCCAATTCATCAATATAATGTAGGCATGTATTCCGAATATAGTCATACGTGCTTATGGAAAAGAACTTGCATGACATCTTTTGTCCTACCCTCCCGTGGCAGCGGGGTCCTAATGGAAACTAAGGGATATTAAGGCCTCCTTTTAATAGAGAACCGGACCAAAGCATTAGCACTTAGTGAATACATGAACTTCTCAAACTACGGTCATCACCGGAAAGTGTCCCGACTATTGTCACTCCGGGGTTGCCGGATCATAACACGTAGTAGGTGACTATAACTTGCAAGATAGGATCAAGAACACATATATATTCATGAAAACATAATAGGTTCAGATCTGAAATCATGGCACTCGGGCCCTAGTGACAAGCATTAGGCATAGCAAAGTCATAGCAACATCAATCTTAGAACATAGTGGATACTAGGGATCAAACCCTAACAAAACTAACTCGATTACATGATAAATCTCATCCAACCCATCACCGTCCAGCAAGCCTACGATGGAATTACTCACGCACGGCGGTGAGCATCATGAAATTGGTGATGGAGGATGGTTGATGATGATGATGGCGATGATTTCCCCTCTCCGGAGCCCCGAACGGACTCCAGATCTGGCCTCCCAAGGAAGAACAGGAGGTGGCGGTGGCTCCGTATCGTAAAACGCGATGAATCCTTCTCCCTGAACATGAATATATGGAGTTGGAGTTGAGGTCAGTGGAGCTTTGTGGGACCCACAAGCCAGGGGGGCGCCCAGGGGGGTAGGGCGCGCCCCCACCCTTGTGGACAGGTGGTGGGTCCCCCTTGGTTGACTCTTTCGCCAATATTTTTTATTTATACCAAAAGTATTCTCCGTGAAGTTTCAGGTCATTCCGAGAACTTTAATTTCTGCACAAAAATAACACCATGGCAATTCTGCTGAAAACAGCGTCAGTCCGGGTTAGTTCCATTCAAATCATGCAAATTAGAGTCCAAAACAAGGGAAAAAGAGTTTGGAAAAGTAGATACGATGGAGATGTATCAGGGGTGCCCCGAGGGGGGAACAACCCCAGGCGCGCCCTGGTGTGTTGTGCCCACCTCGGTGGCCTCCCGCACCGCCTCTTTGCTCTATAAATACCCCAATATTCCAAAAACCCTGGGGGAGTCGACGAAACACAATTCCAGCCGCCGCAAGTTCCAGAAACACCAGATCCAATCTAGACACCATCACGGAGGGGTTCATCATCCTCATTGATGTCTCTCTGATGATGCGTGAGTAGTTCATTGTAGACCTTCGGGTCCATAGTTAGTAGGATGGCTTCCTCTCTCTCTTGTGATTCTCAATACAATGGTCTCTTGGAGATCTATTTGATGTAACTCTTTTTGCGGTGTGTTTGTTGGGATCCGATGAACTTTTGAGTTTATGATCAGATCTATTTTTTATCCATGAAAGTTATTTGAGTTTCTTTGATCTCTTATATGCATGATTACTTATAGCCTCATATTTCTTCTTCGAATCTTTGGTTTAGTTAGGCAGACTAGATCGATTTTTCTTGCCATGGCAAGAGGTGCTTTGTGATGGGTTCGATCTTACGGTGCTCAATCCCAGCGACAGAAGGGGACATGACACGTATGTATCGTTGCTATTAAGGATAACAAGATGGGGTCTATTCCTACATGAATAGATCTTGTCTACATCATGTCATCGTTCTTATTGCATTACTCCATTTCTCCATGAACATAATACACTAGATGCATGTTGGATAGCGGTCGATGTGTGGAGTAATAGTAGTAGATGCAGGCACGAGTCGGTCTACTAATCTTGGACGTGATGCCTATATAATGATCATTGCCTGGATATCGTCATGATTATTTGAAGTTCTATAAATTGCCCAACAGTAATTTGTTTACCCACTGTATGCTATTTTTCTCGAGAAAAGCCACTAGTGAAATCTACGGCCCCCGGGTCTATTCTTCATCATATTTGCTTTCCGATCTATTATTTGCTACTTTAATTTTCAGATCTATTATTCCAAAAACCCAAAAATACCTTGCTGCACTTTTTTGTTACTTCTTTTATTTCGCGTTTATTCAAGATCTATTTATCCAATCTATAATAGTTTTTATCCCGTCAACTTGACAATTTCTGGCACCGTTACCCGAAAGGGATTGACAACCCCTTTAATACATCGGGTTGCAAGTATTTGTTCTTTGTGTGCAGGTACCGTTTACATAATGTTGCTTAGTTCTCCTACTGGTTCGATAACCTTGATCTCATCACTGAGGGAAATACCTACTGTAGCTGTGCTGCATCATCTCTTCCTCTTTGGGGAAATACAGATGTAGTTCAAGCGACATCAAAAGGATTTTTTGGCGCCGTTGCCGCGCAGGATCAAATCAAGATAGTCTCCCGACAACTCGCTAATTTCTGGCGCTGTTGCCGAGGAGACATCATCAACATCTATCAGGTTCTTAATCACAAACCTCATCTCCTTGCAATTTACATTATTTACCATTTGCCTCTCATTTTCATCTCCCCCACTTCACAAAAATTCGTCGTTTTATTCGCCCTCTTTTTCGTTCGCCGTTTTCTCGTTAGATCTGTTTTTGTGTGAAATCTTGTTTGCGTAGTCACGATGACTCAAGAGAACACCAAGTTGTGTGACTTTTCCAATACCAAAAATAATGATTTTATTAGCACTCCGATTGCTCCTCCTGCCACTAGTGCGGAATCTTGTGATATTAATGCCGCTTTGTTGAATCTTGTTATGAAAGATCAGTTTTTTGGTACTCCTAATGAGGATGCCGCGTCCCATCTTAACACATTCGTAGAATTATGCGATATGCAAAAGAAAAAAGATGTGGACAATGATATTGTGAAGTTGAAATTATTTCCGTTTTCTTTGCGAGATCGTGCAAAAATTTGGTTTGTTTCTTTGCCTCGCAATAGTAACGATTCTTGGGATAAGTGCAAGTATGCTTTTATTACTAAGTATTTTCCGCCCGCGAAAATTGTTTCCCTTAGAACTCAGATCATGAATTTTAAGCAACTTGAGCATGAACATGTTGCACAATCTTGGGAAAGAATGAAATTGATGCTAAGAAAATATCCTACTCATGGTTTAAATCTTTGGATGATCATACAAAACCTTTATGCAGGATTGAATTCTGTCTCTAGAAATCTTTTAGATACTACCGTGGGTGGTACTTTTATGGAAATTACTTTGGGTGAAGCTATTAAATTTCTTGATAATATTAAGGCAAATTATTCACAATGGCATACCAAAAGAGCTCCTAGTAGTGAAAAAGTTAATTCGGTTGAAGAAATAAATTCTTTAAGTTAGAAAGTTGATGCTCTTATGAAATTGGTTGCTAATAAAAGTGCTCCTATTGATCTTAATGATGTGCTTTTTTCTACTTTGATTGAGCAAAATAGTGATGCCGTAGATGTGAATTTTGTCTCTCGAAACAATTTTAATAACAATGCTTATAGAGCTAATTTTAATCCTAGACCTTTTCCTGGAAATTCCTCTAATAACTATGGTGGTTACTATGGTAATCCTTCTTATAATAATAATAGGAACACCTCTGATCTTGAGAATAATATTAAAGAATTTATCAATGCTCAATTTTTTTCAATAATACGATAGAAGAAAAGTTGAATAAGATTGATGATATGTCTAGAAGCATTGATAGGATTTCTCATGATGTAGAAAATCACAAGTTGAAATCTTTTGTGCCTAAGGTTGAAGAATCAATTAAAGCTTTATATGTTTCTATGGATGAAAGCAAGAAAAGAACCGCTATGCTTAGAGCTAGAAAAGAATTTTTAGAAAAAGCGTTTTCTAGTGGTTGCTTTCATAAAAATGATGAAGATCTTAAAATGATTGGTGTTTTTTCTATTGATTCCTTGTTTAGTAAAATTAAAATTGATGATAAAGGGACTGAAGAAGAGTCAACTTTAGCTAGAAGGCATCCCGATAATTTGGAGGGTGAAAATCTTGTTGAAGAATTTGATAAAAGTGGGTTTGGAGAGGTCAAAACTTTAACTAGCGATGTGCCCACTCTTTTGGATAACAAAGACTTTAATTATGATAGTTGCTCTTTGATTGATTGTATTTCCTTGTTGCAATCCATGATAAATTCACCCCATGCCTAAGAACAAAATAAAGCTTTTACTAAATATATTGTTGATGCGATGATGAAAGCTTTTGAAGAAAAGTTGGAATTAGAAATTTTAATTCCTAGAAAATTACATGATGAATGGAAACCTACTATCAAATTCAAGATTAAAAATTATGAGTATTTTGCTTTATGTGACTTGGGTGCTAGTGTTTCCACAATTCCGAAATCTTTATGTGATGTGCTTGGTGTCTTACCAATATTGAAGAGTGTTCTTTAAATTTGCACTTCGCGGATTCTACTATTAAAAAGCCTTTGGAAAGAATTAATGATGTTCTTATTCTTGCAAATAGGAACTATGTGCCCATAAATTTTATTATTCTTGATATTGATTGCAATCCGTCTTGCCCAATTATACTTGGTAGACCGTTTTTACGTACTATTGGTGCCATGATTGATATGAAAGAAGGCAATATTAAATTTCAATTTCCACTAATGAAGGGTATGGAACACTTACCTAGAACAAGAATCAAGCCACCTTATGAATCAATCACGAGATGACAATACTTGAATCTATGCTTTATGCCTAGCTAAGGGCGTAAAACGATAGCGCTTGTTGGGAGGCAACCCAATGAATAAAAATTATTTTTGCCTTTTTCTTTCCGTTCTTGAGTGTTTGCACAATTATGCCTCTTTTATGATAGTGTTTTTTATGTTTTAGTTAGTGTTTGTGCCAAGTAAAGCCTTTGGGATAGCTTTGGTGATAGTTGATTTGATCTTGTTGGAAAACAGAAACTTTTGCTTTGAGTAAAATAATTTTGAAAACTCACAACAGCAACACAAAATTTTGAATGTTTTACACAAGATTGATATACAAATTGCCTCTGTTTTCCTTATTTTTCAGAATTTTTGGAGTTACAGAAGTATGAGAACAATTCGCATCTTTACATACTGTTCTGTTTTTGACAGATTCTGTTTTCTTTGCGTTGTGTGCTTATTTTGATGAATCTATGGTTTGTATCGTGGGTATAAGCCATGGTAAAGTTATAATATAGTAGATATAATTCAATGACAAAATTTTAATGGGTTTTCTACAGTAATTAAAGTAAAGATTAGTGTTCTTATACTAACGGATCTCACGAAGGTTTTGTTGAGTTTTGTGTGATTGAAGTTTTCAAGTTTTGGGTGAGATCACGATGGATGAAGGAATAAGGAGCAAGAAGAGCCTAAGCTTGGGGATGCCCCATGGCACCCCAAGCCATTATCCAAAGACAAACAAGCAACTAAGCTTGGGGATACCCCGAGTGGCATCCCCTCTTTCTTCTAACGACCATCGGTATTTTGCTTGGAGCTATATTTTTATTCGTCACATATCATGAGTTTTGCTTGGAGCGTCTTGTGTTATATGAGTCTTTGCTTATTTTGCTTTTTAATTTGTGTCATCTATCCTTGCTGAACACACCTATTTGGGAGAGCCAAAATTATGCTATGATTTGTTAGAATTGCTCTATGTTCTTCACTTAAATTCTTTGAGCTATGGAATTGCTCTAGTGCTTCACCTATATCTTTTTGAGCACGGTGTGCTTTAATATTTTTGAAGAAATGCTATCATACTTCACTTAGATTTATTTGAGAGTTAGTAATTTTGAAGAAATTCTCTCATGCTTCACTTATATTATTTTGAGAGAAGAAAATTTTATGCTCATGTTCTTCACTTAGATTTGTTTGAGCTATCAAAAGCAATATATGAAACTAGTCCCAAAGTGATAGATATTCAAGAGGGATATAATAAAAACTTTCATGAAGATCATTGGACAAAATAAACTTGGTTCTTTGTAATAATTTTGTGATATGATGATATAATATGTGAGTCATGTTGATGAGTAATTGTGCTTTAGTAAGAATATTGATGTTAAGGTTTGTGATCCCCTATGCAAGCACAAAAGTCAATAGTTATGCAATGAAATTACATCCTACTTGTGGTGCATTATTCGGTGTTAGTTATGCTTAATGCTCTCTTATGAGATTTTTTGTTTCTTGGTTCGATGCTTCTCAATCTTTTTGCTAGCCTTCACTTGTACTATGTAGGAATACTACTTGTGCATCCGAAATCCTTAAACCAAGTTTTGCCATATGAGTCCACTATACCCACCTATATGCGGTATTTCCATGTTGTTCTAATCAAATTTGTATGTGCCATCTCTAATTTTCAAAATAAATTTCCTTTTTTTGTGCTCGTACCGCTCATGAAACGGTAGGGGGTGGCTGATATTTTTCCATGCTAGATGTGTTATTATCAAGATGAGTGTTTATTCACTTGTCATTGCACGAGAGTACGAAAAAGGTATTAGGGATGCCGAGTCCCGAAATGAAAAATGAATTTACTTTATGTTGTCAAATAATAAATTCCTTGGAAAGTGTAGTTATGGATGGTACCCGTGGATACGGCTAGCCGTGGAATGTGAAAGTATGGTGGAAAAAGGAATAAACTTTATTTTCTGTTTGGGAACCGCCTATGATATATCTAGCATGGAAAGTATTGGGAACTACTCGATCATTTTCGTTGACAGAAAAAGCATGACACCCAAAATGTTTTATCTCTATCTTTTTCGCTTTGAGCTCTGGCACCTCTACAAATCCCTACTTCCCTCTACGAAGGACCTTTCTATTTAGTTTATGCAATTTTTATTTTATTTGAGTTTCCATCTTCTCTTATAAAGCACCAACTAAGGGGATCTATGATCGTACTTGAACATTGGGTATAGCTAATATGCGAGTATGTTTCATGAATGGATCAATGATTGAGCATAATGGGCTAGGGATAACTTGCTTTAGTGTTGATATTTTGAAAGACATGGTTGCTTGTTGATATGCTTGAGTATTAAAATCTTCATGTCAAAACTAGACTATTGCTTTGAATCATATAAAAGTCCAAATGTCCATGCTACAAGAAAAGAAAATGTGATGAACATGTTAGGCAACATTCCACATCAAAAATTCTGTTTTTATCATTTACCTACTCGAGGACGAGTAGGAATTAAGCTTGGGGATGCTGATACGTCTCCAATGTATCTATAATTTTTGCTTGTTCCATGCTGTTATATTATCATTCTTGGATGTTTTACAATCATTTTATAGCAACTTTATATCATTTTTTGGGACTAACCTATTGACATAGTGCCCAGTGCCAGTTCATGTTTTTTCCTTGTTTTTTACCTCATAGAAAATCAATACCAAACGGAGTCCAAACGCAGCAAAACTTTTTGGAGATTTTTTATGGACCAGAAGGAACAACTTGGGCCAAAGAAGTACCAGAGGGGTGCCCCGAGGGGGGGCACAACCCACCTGGGCGCGCCTGGGGGCCCAGGCGCGCCCTGGGGGGTTGTGCCCACCTCGGTGGCCTTCCGCACCGCCTCTTTGCTCTATAAATACCCCAATATTCCAAAAACCCTGGGGGAGCCAACGAAACACAATTCCAGCCGCCGCAAGTTCCAGAAACACCAGCTCCAATCTAGACACCATCACGGAGGGGTTCATCATCCTCATTGGTGCCTCTCTGATGATGCATGAGTAGTTCATTGTAGACCTTCGGGTCCATAGTTAGTAGGATGGCTTCCTCTCTCTCTTGTGATTCTCAATACAATTGTCTCTTGGAATCTATTTGATGTAACTCTTTTTGCGGTGTGTTTGTTGGGATCCGATGAACTTTGAGTTTATGATCAGATCTATTTTTTATCCATGAAAGTTATTTGAGTTTCTTTGATCTCTTATATGCATGATTACTTATAGCCTCGTATTTCTTCTTCGAATCTTTGGTTTAGTTAGGCTGACTAGATCGATTTTTCTTGCCATGGGAAGAGGTGCTTTGTGATGGGTTCGATCTTACGGTGCTCAATCCCAGTGACAGAAGGGGACATGACACGTATGTATCGTTGCTATTAAGGATAACAAGATGGGGTCTATTCCTACATGAATAGATCTTGTCTACATCATGTCATCGTTCTTATTGCATTACTCCGTTTCTCCATGAACTTAATACAATAGATGCATGCTGGATAGCGGTCGATATGTGGAGTAATAGTAGTAGATGCAGGCACGAGTCGGTCTACTAATCTTGGACATTATGCCTATATAATGATCATTGCCTGGATATCGTCATGATTATTTGAAGTTCTATCAATTGCCCAACAGTAATTTGTTTACCCACCGTATGCTAATTTTCTCTAGAGAAGCCACTAGTGAAATCTACGGCCCCCGGGTCTATTCTTCATCATATTTGCTTTCCGATCTATTATTTGCTACTTTTACTTCTTTTATTTCGCATTTATTCAAGATCTATTTGTCCAATCTATAATAATTTTTATCCCGTCAATGTGACAATTTCTGGCACCGTTACCCGAAAGGGATTGACAACCCCTTTAACACGTCGGGTTGCAAGTATTTGTTCTTTGTGTGGAGGTACCATTTACATAGTGTTGCTTGGTTCTCCTACTGGTGCGATAACCTTGGTCTCATCACTGAGGGAAATACCTACCGTAGCTGTGCTGCATCATCCCATCCTCTTTGGGGAAATACCGATGTAGTTCAAGCAACATCAGCGCGGGCCCCCTCTCTAACTGGCGGGCGCCATAACTTTAGTTGAACTGCACAAAAAAAGTGATTGGAATGAGTCGACGCTCCTCATTCTACTGCCACACTGAGGTGTTAATGGATGTCAATGAATCGCCTTCATGGCAAGATACGGGGACATGAAGAATAACTTGATCTCCCAAAGTCATCTCACATAGGTCAGTACTGTCCTTTATCAACATGATTGTGCTTTTTCATACTGTGTTAATGTTGTATTTTTTTAATAAAGCTATTCTATCGCAATCTTTTCTCGTTTTGGAAATAAAGTTGCTTTAACTAGTGCCAATATTATAGTAATCATGCTCTTTCCTATCTATGCAAACAGGAATACTCAACTACAGATGTTTTGATGGTCAAAAGCATTCGCCAAGTTCTTGGGTTGTATGAGACGGCTAGCCAAGATGGATTTAATCCCGCGATTCACTTTATCCAAAGGCTCTAAAGTGCCATGCGTGTGTGTAAGGTGGAAAGAGATATTTCTGGACGTTGATTGATGAATCCACTAGATTCTGCTATGTGTATTTGTTAAATACTAAGGATGAGGCTCTATACACACTACTTCAAAATCTAGAAGGCCCTCTTGTGCATATATTGGAAGTGGTAGTGTCACCAGTGATGCAGAATATTTCAGCTGCCAATGTTTGACCTGCGTGGCCTTAGAAAGGACTAGTTTCAATGTTTAAGCAAATCCTTGGATCAAATTTCTTACATGAAGCATCGATCAATTTTTATTTATTTGTTCACATTCTCACACCGTTTGAGTTGTATAGTTACGATTGGTTCTGATCTGTGAATCATTGAGATGTGTAGGCATCTTTGTGGTACTTATTATTATTTGAATCTAATGGGTTGGTTCTGAATCTTGGAAGCTGGGAATCATTGTGATGTGTAGGCATCTTTGTTTTACTTATTATTTGAATCTTATTGGTTGGTTCTGAATCTTGCAAGCTGGAAAACATGGCATGATGATCCAGAGGACAATAACCATAACAAGTTTTTCAAACTTGGTAGTATTGTCTGTGTGAAAGTGCGGCAAATGAGCTGATTGTTTGCGTCCTGACAATAATAATTCTAATTGCTGTGCATGTTGATCCCATGGCACTAATAGAACAAGCCAATGCTTTGGTTGTTTTAAGAATAAATTTTAATTAAAGCTAATAAAATTTAAGTAAAGTAACAACTAATACTTGTTATTACAGTACCAATACAGACCCGCTTGTGAACCTGAGGGGGCATGTTCTGCCGGGCGTGCAGCGGGCGAGGGAGGTGTAGTAACTGTTGTCGCCTGTACACTCAATTTACTGTTGGATGCAGTTCCCCAAGAGCTGAAAAATGAACTACTGCCACCGCCTACCCACTCATTCACCGTTGGAAAAACGAACTGCTGCTGCCGCGGTGCCGCCCCCAGTACCCCAGTACACACCGATCGTCTTCATCCCCCCTACCCCCAATCCCCACAAAACAAGAACCGCCACATCAACTCTGCGTGAGAAGAGACTCCAATGGTGATCCGAGGGGTGAGCCTGCTGGATATGGACTTCAGCAAGGAGTTCACCTTTGAGTTCGCCGTTCAGACCCATGGCAACACCAAGTTGAATGTGATGTACACCAATGATCCGGACTCGGTGAAGCTCTGCCTCGCCAGTTCAAGCAGTACATACAAGTGGAGAAAGCACAAGGTCGCGGGACTAGACCTTGTGCCCATCCACTCGTCTCCTGACAGGGACCAGCGGATCGCCGTCACCTAGGTATGCGTGCGGGACAAGGTTCTTGTCTACCACTGCTGTAGGGCCATCAGAGGTTCTGGAGCATTCGCCCGTTTCATCGGCACCGCCGACTGCACCTTCGCTACGGTGGAGAGTAGGAAGAACGCGACTGTGCTTTACGATTCAGCCATCTGGTGCAACAAGCTTGTCGACATCCAGAAGCAATACATGATCATCGGCAATGGGCAGGAGAAGGACTCCATGGTTGACCTCGCCGCGACCATCATCGACCCCTGCTACGCCAACATGAAAGAAGACGTCGATACCAAGGACCTGAACATGTGGGAGGTACCTCTGAATCTAGCCTACATAACCTATGCGGCCAAGGACGCATACGCATGCTACGACATGTACAGGCGGATCTTGGACATGAGTGCATATCTGCTTCCCGTAACCGACGAGTACACGGACAGCGGCATCGTCATCATCAAGCGTGCCAGGAAGGTCTAGATGATGTACTTTATCTGTTTAAGCACCTTTATCATCTGAGTGTTTCATGCATTAGCCTATGTGTCATAATTATCTATTTTGTCCGAAATATTTCATCTAAGAGCCCATTAACCTGTTTGCTTTTTTTGACTGGCTATTTGCTTATGTATGTAACTACTCCAGTTCACTGGCGTGCCGTGCTTTGAATCTCCTTCCTCCCAACATATTCCCCTTCTCAGGTGGACCCAGCAGGTCTCGTACACAGACATCTGGGACCAACCACCTATCCATTTGTATTTCTTTATTTCGTTCAATCTTTCGTCCTCTTCCTACAGCGGCTGGCAGTGCTTCCGCGCACGCCTCGGTGACCCATCCTAGCCTATGGCGCTGGCCAGGCCATCCCTGCACCCGAACAAGTCAACCCTCGTATCCCCTTCGCCTGCGTCTTCTCCAACTCCGGTTCATTCTGGTCCGAGGTCTCGACGTCGTCCTCCGCCTTGGTGCTCGGCACCGCTGTCTGTCGTTCCCAACATGGTCAACAAAATGAGAGTAATCGGGAGACGACTGTTTGTCGAGAGCCTGACAGTCCCGGGCCCACCAGGTCCATGGCCTAGGTTTTGTTGTTTAACATGCGCAGCCCACAACATGCAGACACAGTTGATCCAGCTGGTTTCAACTTTTTTTTGGGGTCCAGCAGGTATCAAGCGGCCTCTGGGCCTCCCAGCCTAGCTTGTCTATAACATCAGCAGCCCAAGTTATGTTTGTTTTTTCAAGAGGACGCACAGCTCAGTTCTATTTTTCTATAAGAATGCAAAATTGAACCTATGTTTTCCCTTCTATAATAGTATATATATTTATATTTATATTTATATCTTATTTTATTACATGTATATAATAGAAACAACATAAGGTTCCGTTAAACCTGTCGTTCGTCCAACCATTGTATAGACCTTTCCACTTCCTTTATTTTTCGTTTTTATTAATCCTATATCTGAATTTTCTCCCACTTTCTTTTTCGATGTAATCTGAGTTTTCTCCCAGTACTTTTCCCTAGAACCAACTCAACTGTCACACGTCTAGCCTAAAAAATAATAATACCCGACGTCCTATTAACTCATCAAATTAAAATGACATTTTTATTTCGTAAATTGGAAGTTCTTACAAAATAATAATAATAATTGTTTATATATAACTTGGTAAGTTAACTCCTGGTGATTGCGTACATAAGCTTCCAAAGATTTTACTGACCAATGCAGTAATAGACATGCAATCATGTGTTTATGTTTTTATAACATTTCTCCGTCTAGCCCAACATGATATTTTCACCCAGCCCAGCAAGTCCGCGGATTTCGAGAAAAATGCAAATGGGCTTTAAATTCTAACATAATATATAAACGGGCTGCATAGACGCTACATCATTGTTTCGCCCTGCCCACCAAATGGACTGGCTGACATGTGGGCCAGTAGGTCGAAGCCTAAGCACTTTCACAAAAAAATACAAAGGTCGAAGCCTAAGCAAGGCGTTGGATTTATATTCTGTTCCCACTAAATTTCATCTGACTGTCTGTCTTGCTCGGGGTGGTTTGCTGCATCGTATCTGACATTCTGACTTACCTCATATGCTCGGGTTCACACTGGCTCCAATTTTTTTCATATCTGCTGACTTAGCTGAGGTCCAAAAGATTCTCATAACTGAGATACGTGTCCTTCTCAATAGTGATTTTTGCTGGAAGAATTATTCTTTTATTTAGTACCGAGAATACTCCACAGAGTACATTTCCTCGGGGAACAAGGAATCTCTTCTATCCAGGTATCGGATTGCTCGAGTATATGCATGTCCTCCGGGTTCAAAACAGTGATGTGAATCATACCTGTTACGCTGACGGATTCTGACTTCTTGCAGGAATTTCTGAATTATCTTGGCTGGTTTCACAGTCTTGAGTATTCAATCCGTACCAAATATTTGACTGCCGCTTGTCGTGACTGACAAAAAGTGTACCATCTTGTGTCGATAACATTCACAGACTTGACTGGCGGTGTTTTGGGCAAAATAATCTTGTCCACGATAGGCTATCGATTACCATAAGTGAGGGCACACGCTGTGAGACTGTCGTTCAATATCCGGATTACTCATTTTGTCGGTGTATTCATGTGGATGGTAAGCCGTGTGCTGCCATAACACGGTTGTCGGAGTTGATCTGTTGAGTTGGCCTTTGGTCTGACATGACAGGCTTGGATATTCCATACTGACAATACTGAGCACATATGGTTTGCTGAGAGGGTTACCTTGCTATGAGGTCCTTACCAAGTCGGAGTAGACTCCTTAGGTGTATCTTCATGGTGATCGATACTGACTCAAACTGTCTGGGGTGTCTGTACCCTATTGGTCATGCAACCATGATCATTCTTGTACTGCCGATCTTACTCCTTCATTATTGTCTTATTGGTCTGGATCCTTTATTTGAAAGAGCGTTGCCATAAATACTCTTGATTCTTCGTGTGAGCGAGGGTGCTGTCATATGCAATATTTGGCAATCATACCTTGGCCTTGTTCATGTCTCGAGTCTCGGAATATTTGCCAGGCTCACATGTGCTTGTACTAAGCTTATTGTTGTCGTCAATCATACGAGACAGTGACAAAGGTTAATAATATCACTTTGTCGGGTGTGAGGAGGCTGATCTTGATAACCTACTGCCAAGATAGTTGTCTCAATGTTGCCTTTCTTCAAGACTTGTCAATTCTTGCATCACCCACTGGCTTCCTTTCTCTGGTATAACCGGTGAGGTTGTTGGATGCTTACCTTGAATTTTTTCTTGTACGAGTGTCCTGCATGAATTTGGCAGCATGCTCATCGTATATAGGAATATCTGATTCCCGGGGTATACTTGTGTTCTGTCTGATTCTTGCTTCTGACCCATCTATTGTAGACCTGAGACTTGTGATGCACTCCCATAAGCTGCCAACTCATTATTTAATATCTTACACCAGTGCTGTACTTAGGAAGATTAGGCAGCTTGTGTTGGAAGCCATCGAGAGTATCGTGCTGAGGAAGACTGGATGGCTTGTGCTCGAACTTTTAATCAGACAGCTTGCTGAAGAAGATTGGGTACCGTACCTCAGAAGCTTCCCTCCTTAGTGACTTGCTAGGGAAGACTCGGTACCTTATGCCAGAAGATTTTGCGGTATCTTGCTGAAGAAGACTGAATATCTTGCACGGGAAGTCCTTCATACCTTACCGAGGAAGATTCAGGAAACTTGCCTCGTATGCTTTGGTGGTTTACTTTTCTTTGCGAACAGAATGCCATACATATATAGATTCTGGACACTCCGGCTGTTGATTACTTGTATGACAAATATAGCCTGATTGTCCTTCTTGCTGAATTCATCGCATATTTGGACTGTCTTCCGGGTGTAGCATGTTTCAAATCTTACTCATAGCAGAATCGAACCACACTTTTGACTTGAAATGTTCAGTTGGCCTTGTACCCAAGTTTGTTCTCCTGCTGGGTTAATCATTGCTGCAGTGAAAATGTCTCTCTGACGGGTACCTGATGCTGAAAGTCTGAGCGGGATATAATTTGTATTCAGACCGGATGTCTGCAATACGAAGTTGTCATCTAACAATCTCATTGTGTTTAACTGAGCTTCCTGATGTATATACACTTCCCACTGATTTTTCTGGTCCGGTGTTGGTTGGTGAGCAACTTCCATAAGGGGAAAATAGGGTAACACCGAAGATTCAAACCAAGAAGCACAAGAAACGATCGATTGCAACAAAACACACAGCATACAAGCTACAAATATATTCAAGCAACATCACATATTACTTCTACTCACAACAATAATATGCAAGCATGCTTAAGCACATAAATCTCCCGGAAACTCCGGTACTGCGATCTATTATGCTGTGGCGGTGTGCACGAAAGTGAATCCACGTGTGGAAGGATTGGTGTAAACAAAGCTACACCAAGCGCTGGCTGAACACCGGTTACATCTGGACGGATATGGAGGTGAGGACGGACTTGGTGATCATGTGGCAGAACACGGAGGTCACGACCACATCATCATCAAGTGGACGGAAGGGAAACCGTACACGTCCAAAGAATAGGATGACAGGGTAGGATAGTGGTGGAAAACTGGGCTTGTTGGCATTGCCCTTTTCTGATAGCAAAGATCAGTAAGGGTTACCAAAGTGGCGAGTTGAAGGGCACGATTCGGGATAGAGACAAGTCTATCACCGAAACGATATGGGTGGATGGCGGAAAGATATTGGCGCGATACTTGAGCATAACTCCTGCAAATGGTGTGTGGAACACTTGGTTCCGCGGCATCACTCTGCTGGGACAGAACTGACACTAAACACCAGAAAAGCAGGGATGCAAAGGAGGAGGGTGCAGGTAGTTGATCGAAACCACCTACACTCACAAGATAAACCGTTAGCGACCAAATAAGTCTATATGCATTCTTATGCGGCAAACAAATGCAACAACCAAATGCAGCAGGCAAAGATAAACAACAAGACCCTATACTACCGTTTTCTAACGTTCGCGCGGACTAGGACGCTCTACAGCGAGACCAGCTCTGATACCAACCGTTGTGGCACCCCGGCTCAGAGAGACCGGAACGCCCCGTATTCCAGCCCAGAGATCGAGGTAAGTCTCTGGAATACGACACTCCTTGGCATAGAACAAATCAGCCCTCTATTACAACACAAATATGAATACAAGGTCTTCGATATTACAATGATTAACATCGGCACAGCGACACTGCGCCTGCCAAGGTTGCTCTATGCAAGCAGCAGAACAACACATAGCAGTGGAATAAATTCTAGCAGCGGAACAGCAACGACGACGATGGACTCCACTCCGCAGGGACGCTGGCTGGAACGTTTATCCTAGCTCGCAAACTCAAGATCCTCGGCAAACAAGCAATTAGACAAGGCATGACCTGCAAACTGGCATGACACGCCAAGTCAGTACATTGAATGTACTTGCAAGCTCACAGCAACCAAAGCAATCAAGACAGACAACAGCATGTCAATTATAGGTTACTTAGCAAGGATGAACATGATACAGCTAGAGCAACATGGCATGGACATGGTGAACAAGATAGCACTAAAACTATACCAGATGAGCATGGCATGAGCATATGATGATACTAGCATGCAACATATTAACAATATCATTCACCAACTTACTCTGTTCGGGGTTACCTCGTAACCACCACATGAATCACTTACCATCATGGTCAGCACATGATCACCTCAGGATCAAATCAAGCTTGGTATTAATAATACCGTAGTAATCATTACATGACCACAAGGAGCTTGATCTTTACCCTTGACTCTCGCATAATACCATAAACCTCAACCATCTTCGGTATCCTCGATACCACTGTGATACTCTCGCGATCCCATAAGGATCAACCACTTCTTTCATCATCGAACCGGGTTGTTTATTAGTCAGGTTATTATTACTGTTGACCCATAGTGTGACCTACTACGAACTGGGCCCTTATCCGCGGGCACAGCTATCGATAGATTAAACACACTCTGCAGAGGTTAGCACACTGTACCCACACCACAGAACCCAAGGCCTCGTGCTCCCATTTGGGTGGACCAATGGCGTTCCGACAAAACCGATCTATTGCCATGACACTCTCCCGGCCACTCCGACAAACTCCCCTTTCGGCTAAGTCATGGGTGGCCCCGATGTCGCCGCGTGACATCCAACGACCATCGTCGTGGCAAAACAAAACAGTCCCAAATGGGGAAAACCCGGGTACAACAACAATGGGCACACAAGGCTTATGTCCGCCTACCTGATCAGGGTATCGCGCGCCCATAACCTTCCCTAGTTGGAGGCACCGGCGAGAGGCATGACAATAGACCCAGCTAGGAGCCCCCATAAAGCAAGTGTGGCCGCACTAGTCAGCTCGATTTCGATGGCACTATGACTCAGCCAACAGGTGTTCAAGTTCAATTAAAGTCCGGTTAAACTTGAATGCAAATGATGCTGAGTCATACAATATAACATGATAAAAGTGCATATGAGCATGATACCAACATGAGCATGGGTAGAGCAACATAACCATATGAATCATTAGTATCAATAATAATAAAGCACTTAGTGTACTTGATGCAGATGAACATGGCATCATGATCATATATAACACAGGTACATCCATAACAGACGATAATAATGCATCGAAGAACATCACTATCACCATCATGTACTACCAACCAACATGACATAAGATAATAATACTAGCAAGTAGCACATACTACCAAGGTGCATAAGTGCATAGCATGAAGATGAACATGGATCCGCAAGCATAACCGAAACAACAATAGCAGTAGTTAAAGGAGCAAAAATTTATTAAATATTCAAGTGGAAACCATGGCTACTGCAAATCCATCATGCAAGTGGCTGTTGTGGCTTGCCTGGGGATGAAGAATACTCCGGGAAGAAGTGTGGTGAAGTCGCGGGACGATTCGCCGGACGCTTCACTCTCGGAGGGGGCTAGATAAGGGCAAGGGTATACATGTCATTTTCATAGTGGGACCACCTAGTGAAAATGATACCAACAGGTAGAGCTCAATGAGACGAAGAAGTAGGCGTTGGATTCACCTCAAACGGAGTTACGGTCGCGAAGATACAAGAGGTGGAAGATCATGGACCAATCTGTACATATAACTTCACCAACAGGTCCCTGGGCTGAAAAACAGAAAACGCGTTCTGGCAGAATACGTTTTCAGAACAGAGAAACGGATTTTGAGCTGAAGAAGAATGAAAATACGCCCTCAAGGCAGAGAAGGCGTATTTCACTCTGAGGCAGAACTAAAGTACGCTTTTGCTTACGGAACACGTACTTACGGGAATGTGTCTTCACTTATCCACGTCAGCTGGGCCGGCTGGGCCACTGACGGGTGGGTCCTGCCTTATCCTCTTTCTCTCCTCTCGCTCCTTCTTCTACCTCCCGATTGAGAACAGAGCGAGGCGAGGCAGAGGCACGGTCGGCGACGGCCCGGCCACCTCCGGCCAAGGGGAAGGCATCGGCGAGCACGGGAGGCTGATCCGCGTCCGTCCAGAGGGGAGGAGCACGCCAGGGAGGGACGGGACTGCGGCGGCATGGCGAAAAGAGAAGGTTGACAGGGGGCGGCCGGCGACGGTTCCTGGCGGTTCCGGCTACCTCCGGCCAGGACAAAGGCACCGGAGGAACCAGGACGGAACACCGCACCCGTCCAGCAGCAGAACGAACGCCGGGGAGGAGCGAAACGGTGGCGCATCGTGGAGGCAGAGAGCCAAGGTGGCGGCTGGACTTGGGGGAAAGCACGGCCATGGGGCACTCCGGCGAGGGGAAGATGGGGTGAGGAGAGGGTGGTGGCGAAGCCAGAGAGGGAGGGGGAGCTCGGCTTGCTCGAATCTTGGCGAACTTCGGCGATGGCCGTGGTGGGAGGAGGAAGAAACGGCGAGGAGAGGCAACTCCGGTGGGCTAGAGAGGCGGAGGAGGAAGTGGTGAGGAGCGGAGGGCTCGGGCACGCCTTAAATAGGCCGCGGGGAAGCCTCTAGAGCTCACGGGCGAGCTTGAGCGTGGCTCTAATGGAGGACAGGGGAGGTTAGCATCACGAGCAGCTCGTCGGCGACGCATTCATGGCAAACCAGGATGTGGAGGAGGCACGGGTCGATGCAGAGGCTCACGGGGGAGCTACTAGACATGGAGGGACGTCGAGACGTGGAGGGAGTGGACGAGAACAGCGGCCGGAACGAGCCAGAGCTCGCTATTTGCATGATGCAAGCGTGATCACCGCGTGCACTGGTGCAAACGGCGTGTTCTGGCCAGCTCGACCATGTCTAGTAGATAGTCCATACTGCCCTTAGTCCAACTGAAGAATAAATGAGTCCAGGGGCAAAGAAGAGATTAGCAGGAGGATCCAACTCAGATGAACAGCAAGGTGTTTGTGCTGCGGGCAGACAAACACAGGAGGGGATAGGGGCTGAGCTTTGGCATGGATTGATCACATGCCAAGATGACCATGTTGAAAAAATATCAGTCCAAATGGAGGTCTCTAGAGGGCACTTGCTGTATAAAGGGCCTTGCTGATCAAAATTGGAAAACATGAAGTAGCACTTGCATAAATGCTTGGAATGAGCTGAAATTTGGAGGATATGATTTATTTGATGATATTAAGCTTCTGTAAAAGTTTCATACCATTTGGAAATACCAAAGTGGCACTTGCTTCACAAAGCTTAAATCTGAACAGAAACTTAGAAAAATTGCACAAGGAAAATTGCTAAATTGAATGAGCCCAAATTTGGTGGAGAGAGTGAATATGGATAGGGGAATGGCCTGGTAAATTTTCAGCCATAATGAAGCAATATAAAATATAATTGCTTCACAAACTGAAATTCTAACTAGAAACCAAGAATTGATGCTGAGCTCACATAGAGAGGTGTCATGATCTCAAATCTTGACGAGAGTGAGGATTTGATCATATGAAGGACCTTGCAAAATTTCAACTCGTTTGGATTAACCTAGCTAGTACTTCCTTCACAAAGGCTCCCCTCAGACAGGAACTTTGGAAATTTGCTGAGGAAGGTTCACTAGGCAAATTAAGTTGAATTTTGGCATGGGCCAATGATATGGACAGGAAAAGGTGTCCAAAACCTTTGGGATCAATCAGGCAAAGAATGAGAAACGGAATATTTGTGATTTATCTTTGATGATGTCAAGGAAGAGTTTTGACATATCTGAGGAAGATATGACCCAAACAATTTATAAGAATTATTTGGGAATTTTTAGAATGATAGAAATATAGGTTGCTTCACAACCTAGGGAAAATAGGGCTATTCCTTTAATAGAAAAGGAATATTCCCAATAAAAAGAATATTGGGATTTGGGCTAGGATGAAAATGACAGGAGCTAGGGATGGTTTTGAGGATGACAAGCCACTATGAAACCTAGGAAGATATGATCTTCCCAAGTTTTAGGATCACAGAGCCACGGAAAAGCAAATCAAAACAATAATCCAAGGGAAATCAAAAGAAAAAGAAAAAGCCAAAATCGAGTGTGTTACAGCCGCGTCTTCCCCATATCCGGGGCGTTCCAGTCTGGGTCCTCGCCGTCGTCAACCGGGCTTGGTGCGCTCGGCACGGTGCGGTCAACGTGGTCAACAAACAAGAGTCGTCGGAAGATGACTGTACGTGGAGAGGCTGCCAGTGGGGACGCACCACGCCCATGGATGCATGCATGCAACTGCATCCTTTTTATGCTGAAAAATAATGTTTTATCCCCCTAACAGCTGGGACCCACCAGCTACATCTTCGCACGCAAGGAAGTGTGTCCTTATTACGGGCAAAAAAAGATTCCACCCCTTGACAGCTGGGACCCATCAGCTATATCTTCGCACGCAAGGAAGTGCCTCCTTATCCTCCCTGACAGCTGGAACCCACCCGGTCGAACCATACATAGGGTTGTCTCTCTGGTCGCGAACATGTACGTACATACTGGTCGATCAGTCTCTTTGCAAGGATGAAACGTGGATGAGCAAGGAGCGGCACGTGTGACGTAGATGTTGAGGCAGTCCTGTCTAAAGCATGTACACGTACGTACAGCCACACTGCAAGAAAGTAAATACGGTTATGTACGTACATACGGGCGGGGTCTCGAACGCGTACAGCGACGGTGTCCTGTTCATTGGCAGCCAACCGGCTGGGTCGGAACGGTGGAAACCGCGTCGTGTTCATCGGGAGGCAAGCGACTGGTCGGAATGCGTCCTGTTCATCGGGAGCCAACCGACTTGGACAGAACAGCCCAACCGGGGGCCTGTTCATCGACTCGGGGTCTCGCATCCCACAAAATGGAGGAAACTGAGTTCTCTTCAACCGCCTACGGTCGAAACGGGGTCCTGTTCATCGGGAGGGGTCTGGCGTACCGCAAAACGGACGAAACGGACTTCTCTCCAACCGCCTACGGTCGAAACGGGGTCCTGTTCATCGGAGGGCTATGTGGCCTACCGCAAAACGGGACTCCACGGGCTACTGTTCATCCGCCGTCGACTTCCTTCAGCCTCCACCAGCCACTGTTCATCCACGGGGCTACTGTTCATCCAGACTCCACGGGGTCCTGTTCATCCACCCCAACCAGCTGGGCGTGTGTGGCGGCCTCCTCGGGGTCCTGTTCATCCAGCGGCAACCGCGTACTACCATGGGGTCCTGTTCATCCAGCGACAACCGCCTACACACGGCCGGGGTCCTGTTCATCCAACCCCCACCGGGAACTGTTCATCCACACCCAACCCAACCGGCTCGACTCACCACGTCTCGACTCGTTCTACGTATCGCGCGCACGGCAACAACGGGCACTGTTCATCTAGAGGCAACCCAACGGGCTAGCTACGTCTCACACGGGGGTTTGATCGGCTTCAGTAAGCAGCACCAGCGCGATCGATCGGGTTCAGTTAGCAGCAGAGTTGGTTGGGTTCAGTTAGCAGCAAAGGGATCGACGATCGATCGGCTTCAGTACGTAGGAGTGCGATCGCACGGGTTCATGCCTCGCTCGGGTTCAGTTATAGCAAACACGGCTCACACCATGCACACGTACGAGAGAGAAACGCGCAAACCACACTGCATTGCTCGGCCCGACCACCCACCGTAATCGAGAACTCCACAAAAATTTCCACGCCCTCACTTCTACCATGATTTTTTATGTCATGGACGGCCCAAAGAATGTCATGCAGGTGCATCCCCGGCCCGCCCAGGGCGAAAAGACCATTTTCTGTCATGATTTTTTGTCATAGAAGTAGGAGCCCACCACAACTATGATGATACGTGCTTTTGTCACAATTATCGTCATAGAAGTGTCATAAGCATGACAGAAAAAAATTCGTTCAGCCCAAAATGTCACGGATGTGTCTTTTTTTTTTGTTGTGGTATGAACTTTGCAAAGTTCTATGTCTCTTTCTTTGATGTAATCGCGGATGGAGTTCAAGCGGCATTTGATGTGCTTGGTCTTATTGTGAAACCTAGGCTCCTTGGCTATGGCAATTGCACCAGTGTTATCACAAAAGATCGTCATCGGATCTGATGGACTAGGCACAACTCCTAGATCAGATATGAACCCTTCATCCAGACTCCTTCATTTGCCGCTTCCGAAGCAACTATGTATACCGCTTCACATGTAGATCCCGCTATGACGCTCTGCTTGGAACTGCACCAACTGACTGCTCCACCATTCAAAATAAATATGTATCTGGTTTGTGACTTCGAGTCATCCGGATCAGTTTCAAAGCTAGCATCGACGTAACCCTTTACGACGAGCTCTTCGTCACCTCCATAAACGAGAAACATGTCCTTAGTCCTCTTTAGGTACTTAAGGATATTATTGACCGCTGTCCAGTGATCCACTCATGGATTACTTTGGTACCTCCCTTCCAGACTTATGGTAAGGCACACATCAGATCTGGTACACAGCATGGCATACATTATAGAGCCTATGGCTGAAGCATAGGGGATGACCTTCATCCTTTCTCCTTCTTCTCTCATGATCGGGCTTTGAGTCTGAGTCAACTTTACACCTTGCAACACAGGCAAGAACCCCTTCTTTGACTGGTCCATTTTGAACTTCTTCAAAATCTTGTCAAGGAATGTGCTTTGTGAAAGTCCTATCAAGCGTCTCGATCTATCTCTATAGTTCTTAATGCCCAATATGTAAGCAGCTTCACCTAGGTCTTTCATTGAAAAACTCTTGTTCAAATAACCCTTTATGCTTTCCAGAAATTCTATATCATTTCCTACCAATAGTATGTCATCCACATATAGTATTAGAAATGCTACAGAGCTCCCACTCACTTTCTTGTAAATACAAGCTTCTCCGTACGTTTGTATAAAACTAAATGCTTTGATCACCTCATCAAAGCATATATTCCAACTCCGAGATGCTTGCACCAGTCCATAGATGGATCGCTAGAGCTTGCATACTTTGTTAGCATCCTTAGGATCGACAAAACCTTCCAGTTGCATCATATACAACTCTTCCTTAAGGAAACCATTAAGGAACGTTGTTTTGACGTCCATCTGCAAGATTTCATAATAATAGTATGCGGCAATTGCTAACATAATTTTAACAGACTTAAGCATCGCTACTGGTGAGAAACTCTCATCGTAGTCAACTCCTTGAATTTGTCGAAAACCTTTTGCGACAAGTTGAGCTTTATATATGGTGACATTACCATCAGCGTATGTCTTCTTCTTAAAGATCCATTTATTCTCAATGGCTTGCCGATCAACGGGAAAGTCCACCAAAGTCCATACTTTGTTCTCATACATGGATCCGATCTCGGATTTCATGGCCTCAAGCCATTTGTCAGAATCCGGACACATCATTGCTTCTTCATAGTTCGTAGGTTCGCCATTGTCTAACAACATGACTTCCAGCACGGGATTACTGTACCACTCTGGTGCGGAACGTGTCCTGGTCGACCTACGAAGTTCAGTAGTAACTTGATATGAAGTTTCATGATTATCATCATTAGCTTCCTCTCCGGTTGGTGTAGGCATCATGGGAACTGCTTTCTGTGATGTTCTACTCTCCAGTTCGAGAGAAGGTACAATTAACTCATCAAGTTCTACTTTCCTCCCACTCACATCTTTGGAGAGAAACTCCTTCTCTAGAAAGGACCCATTTTTATCAACAAATATCTTGCCCTCGGATCTGTGATAGAAGGTATACCCAATGGTCTCTTTAGGGTATCCTATGAAGGCGCACTTCTCCGCTTTGGGTTCGAGCTTATCAGGATGAAGCCTCTTGACGTAAGCATCACACCCCCAAACTTTAAGAAACGACAGTTTAGGTTTCTTGCCAACCCATAATTCATACAGTGTCATCTCAATGTTCTTAGACGGTGCCCTATTTAAAGTTAATGCGGCTGTCTCTAATGCATAACCCCAAAACGATAGTGGCAAATCGGTAAGAGACATCATAGAACGCACCATATCCAATAAAGTATGATTACGATGTTCGGACACACCATTATGCTGTGGTGTTCCTGGTGGCGTGAGTTGTCAAACAATTCCGCATTATCTTAAATGATTGCCAAACTCGTAACTCAAATATTCACCTCGACGATCAGATTGTAGAAACTTTATTTTCTTGTTACGATGATTCTCCACTTCATTCTGAAATTCGTTGAACTTTTCAACTATTTCAGACTTGTGTTTCATTAAGTAAATATACCCATACACTACAGGAACCAGCTTCTTTGCCGTCTGCCATGGCAGACGGCAAAGGCATGAATGGCGGTCGGCAAAGCTCTTTGCCGACTGCTAGCTGTCGGCAAACAGTCCGGCTCAATTCCTGCCGGTAAAGGCCTTCTTTGCCGTCTGCTTCAGAGAAGCAGACGGCAAAGGTTTATGCCGTCAGCCGTTTGCGGCCAGCAGACGGCAAAGAGCGTAGACGGCACTGAGGTGAGGTGGGAGCCGTTAGGGGTTAACGGCATGCTTTGCCGTCAGCCGGCAGACGACAAAGAGGCTAAGGTCTTTGCCGTCTGCTGGCGGACGGCAAAGAGCCCAAATAGGAGTCACTGGGAAGCTGCCACGTGGCCTTCTTTGCCGTCTGCTAGCTGTCGGCAAAGAGATTTGAATCTTTGCCGTCTGCTAGCAGTCGGCAAAGATAGACAGCAAATAGCCTCTTTGCCATCAGCTGGTTCTTTGCCGTCTGCTTTGCCATCAGCTGGTTCTTTGCCGTCTGCTTTGACAAGACAGACGGCAAACAGCCTCTTTGCCATCAGCTGGCAGACGGCAAAGAGCTGGTAGATGGCAAAGACCCAGATTCCAGTAGTGATATCTACTCAAATCATCCGTGAAGGTAAGAAAATAACGATATCCACCGCGTGCATCAACACTCATCGAACCGCATACATCGGTATGTATTATTTCCAATAAGTCACTTGCCCGCTCCATTGTTCCGGAAAACGGGGTTTTAGTCATCTTGCCCATGAGGCATGGTTCACATGTATTAAATGATTCATAATCAAGTGATTCCAAAAGTCCATCAGCATGGAGCTTCTTCATGCGCTTTACACCAATATGACCTAAGCGGCGGTGCCACAAGTATGTGGTACTATAATCATTGACTTTGCATCTTTTGGCATCAACATTATGAATATGTGTATCACTATGATCGAGATTCAACAAGAATAAACCATTCACAAGGGGTGCATGACCATAAAAGATATTATCCATATAAATAGAACAACCATTATTCTCTAACTTAAATGAATAACCGTCTCGCAATAAACAAGATCCAGGTATAATGTCCATGCTCAACGCAAGCACCAAATAACAATTACTTAGGTTTAAAACTAATCCTGAAGGTAAATGTAGAGGTAGCGTGCCGACGGCGATCACATCAACCTTGGAACCATTTCTGACGCGCATCGTCACCTCCTCCTTAGCTAGTCTCTGATTGTTGTTTGCACTGCGTTGGTATTTCCCCGAAGAGGAGAGGATGATGCAGCACAGCAACGGAAGTATTTCCCTCAGTTATGAAACCAAGGTATCAATCCAGTAGGAGGATCCACCAGACTATGTAAACAGTACCTTCACACAAATAACAAAAACTTGCAACCCAACGCGTAAAAGGGGTTGTCAATCCCTCCTTGGTATTGAGATAGATTAAATTGTATGAGATTGGATAAATAGATCTAACAAAAACACAAAATAAAATAGATAAAGAAAAAGTGTAGCAAGGTATTTTATGATTTTTGGATTAATAGATCTGAAAATAATATGATAGAAAATAGACCCGGGGCCCGTAGGTTTCACTAAAGGCTTCTCTCAAGAAAATAGCATACGGTGGGTAAACAAATTACTGTTGGGCAATTGATAGAAGAGCAAATAATTATGACGATATCCAAGGCAATGATCATGTATATAGGCATCATGTCCAAGATTAGTAGACCAACTCCTGCCTGCATCTACTACTATTACTGCACACTTCGACCGCTATCCAGCATGCATCTAGTGTATTAAGTTCAAGGAGAAACGGAGTAATGCAATAAGAACGATGACATGACGTAGACAAGATCTATTCTTGTAGGAATCGACCCCATCTTTTTATCCTTAATAGCAATGATACATGCGTGCCTCGCTACCCCTTCTGTCACTGGGTGAGGACACCGCAAGATCGAACCCATCATAAAGCACCTCTTCCCATGGCAAGAAAAATCAATCTAGTTGGCCAAACCAAACCAAAGTTTCGGAGAAGAAATACGAAGCTATAACAATCATGCATAAGGGAGTTCAACAAAGACTCAAATAATATTCATAGATAGATCTGATCATAAACTCGCAACTCATCGGATCCCAACAAACACACCGCAAAAAAGAGTTACATCAAATAGATCTCCAAGAACATCGAGGAGAACATTGTATTGAAGATCAAAAAGAGAGAAGAAGCCATGTACCTACTGCCTACGGACCCATAGGTCTATGGTAAACTACTCACGCATCATCGGAGGGGCAAGGGTGTTGATGATGAACCCCTCCGTGATCATTGACCCCTCCGGCAGAGTGCCGAAAAAGGACTGTAGATTGGATCTCGTGGTTCTGGAACTTGCGGCGGTGGAAAATCTGATCTCTCTGCTCCCCTAGGGTTTTCGGGAATTTAAAGTATTTATAGAGCTGATAGGCGGTGGAGAGGGGGCCTGTGGGCCCCACTACCCACCAGGGCGCGTTAGGGGCCTCTAGCGCGCCCTGGTGCCTTGTGGGCCCCATGGGCCTCCCCTCGGGCACTTCCTTGGCTCCCAAGTTGTCTTCTGGGCAAAAAAATCTCCAAAAAGTTTCATGGCATTTAGCCTTCGTTTGATATGGATATTCTGCGAAGTAAAAAACAAGCAACAAACAGCAACTGGCACTGGGCACTATGTCAATAGGTTAGTCCCAAAAATGATATAAAGTTGCTATAAAATGAATATAAAACATCCAAGATTGAGAATATAACAGCATGGAACAATAAAAAATTGGAGACGTATCAGTACCCCCAAGCTTAATTCCCGCTCATCCTCGAGTAGGTAAATGATAAAAACAGAGTTTTTGATGTGGAATGCTGCCTAACATGTTCATCTCATAAACTTTTCTTTTGGACTTTTAGATGATTCAAAGCAATAGTCTATATTTAACATGAAGACATCAATACTCAAGCATATCAACAAGCAACCATGTCATTCAAAATATGAACGCTAAAGAAAGCTATCCCTAGCCCATTATGCTCAATCATTGATCCATTCACGAAACACACTCAAATATTAACTATGCCTAATGCACAAGCATGATAATAGTGTTCCCTAGTTGGTGCCTAATGAACATTAGAGTTGGCACATACAAATTTACTTGGAACGGCACGGAAATACCGCATATAGGTAGGTATGGTGGACTCATTTGGCACAACTTTGGGTTTAAGGATTTGGATGCACAAGTATTATTCCCACTTAGTACAAATGGAGGCTAGCAAATAGATTGAGAAGCGACCAACCAAGAAATGAAAACTATCATAAAAGAGCATTAAACATAACCAACATCGAATAATGCACCACAAGTAGCATGTAACTTCATTGCATAACTATTGACTTTCGTACTTGCATAGGGAATCACAAACCTTAACACCAATATTCTTACTAAGGCATAACTACTCATTAACATGACTCACATATTATTATCAACATATCTCAAAACTATTGCAAGGAATCAAGTTTTTAATATCCAATGGTCTTCATAAATTTTTTTATTATATACCTCTTGAATATCTTTCACTTTGGGACTAATTTCATATATTACCATTGCTACTAACAAAGTTCTCAAACAAATTTAAGTGAAGAACAAGAGCACAAATATTTCTTCAAAATAATTTTCATCTCTCAAAATAATATAAGTGAAGCAATGAGAGGACATTTCTTTAAAATTAAAGCACCATCGTGCTCAAAAAGATATAAGTGAAATACTAGAGCAATTCCATAACTCAAAAAATTTAAGTGAAGCACATAGAGCAATTCTAACAAATCATAGCATAATTATGGCTCTCTCAAATAGGTGTGTCCATCAAGGATTATTGTGACAAACTAAAAAGCAAAACAAGCAAAGACTCATATAATACAAGACGCTCCAAGCAAAACTCGTGATATGTGAAGAATAAAAATATAGTTCCAAGTAAAATTACCGATGGTCGTTAGAAGAAAGAGGGGATGCCTTCCGGGGCATCCCCAAGCTTAGTTGCTTGGTACTCCTTGAACATTACCTTGGGGTGCCATGGGGCATCCCCAAGCTTAGGCTCTTGACACTCCTTATTACTTCATCCATCGTGATCTCACCCAAAACTTGAAAACTTCAATGACACAAAACTTAACAAAAACCTTTGTGAGATCCGTTAGTATAAGAAAACCAATCTTCACTTTAAGTAATGTTTCAAACCCATTCATATTTTGATATTCATTATACCTACTGTATTCTAACTTTACCATGGCTTATACCCCCGATACAGTCCATAGATTTATCAAAATAAGCACACAATGCAACGAAAAAAGAATCTGTCAAAAACAAAACAATCTGTAAAGATGAGAATTTAACTCATACTTCTGTAAATCCAACAATTCTGAAAAATTATGAAAACATAGGCAATTTGTATATAAATCTTGTGTAAAAAATTCAGAATTTTTTGTCACTTCTGTGAATTTTATTCTGTTACTGGATGCAAAAGTTTCTGTTTTTCAACAAAATCAAATCAACTATCAACCAACATGATCCAAAAGGCTTTACTTGGTACAAACACTAATTAAAACATAAAAACACAATCATAACAGTAGAATAATAGTGCAAACACTCAAGAACAGAAAGAAAAAGTGAAAAATAAATTTTATTCATTGGGTTGCCTCCCAACAAGCGCTATTGTTTTATGTCCCTAACTAGGCATAATGTATAGATTCAAGTATTGTCATCTTTGGTTCTTGTCCCATAGGTTTCCCTCATGATTGACTCATGCGGTGGCCTAATTTTAGTTCTAGGGAAGTGTTCCATACCCTTCTTTAGAGGAAACTAAAATTTAATATTACCTTCTTTCGTATCAATCATGGCACCTATAGTTCGCAAAAACGGTCTACCAAGTATTATAGGACAAGACGGATTGCAATTGATATCAAGCACAATAAAGTCTATGGGCACATAATTCATATTTTCAAGAATAATAACATCATTAATTCTTCCCAAAAGATTTTTAATAGTAGAACCCGCCAAGTGCAAATTAAGAGAGCATTCTTCCAAATTGGTAAAACCAAGCACATCACATAGAGATTTCGGAATTGCGGAAACACGAGCACCCAAATCACATAAAGCATTTCACTCATAATTTTTGATCTTCACTTTAATGTAGGTTCCCATTCATCATATAATTTTCCAGGAATTGAAATCTCTAACTCCAATTTTTCTTCTAAAGCTTTTAGCATGGCATCCACAATATGTTTAGTAAAAGCTTTATTTTGTTCATAGGCATTGGGTGAATTTATCATGGATTGCAAAAAAATAAATACACTCAATATAAGAACAACTATCATAATTAAAGTCCTTGTAATCCAAAAGAGTGGGCACATCACTAGTTAAAGTTTTGACCTCTCAAAACCCACTTTTATCAATTTTTTCAACAAGATTTTCGCCCTCCGAATTATGAGGACGCCTTCCAGCTAAAGTTTACTCTTCTTCATTCCTCTTATCATCAATTTTAATATTACTAAACAAGGAATCAATAGAAGAAACACCAATCATCTTAACATCTTCATCATTATGAAAGCAATCAGTAGAAAACGCTCTTTCTAAAAATTTTCTTTTAGCTCTAAGCATAGTGGTTCTTTTCTTACTTTCATACATAGAGACATATAAAGCTTTAATTGATTCATTAACATCAACATTGGGTGGAAAATTTTTAGTCTTGAGATTTTCTACATCATGAGAAATTCTATCAATGCTTCTAGACATATCATCAATCTTACTCAACTTTTCTTCCATCGTAGTATTGAAAACTTTTTGCGCATTGATAAATTCTTTAATATTACTCTCAAGATCAGAGGGCATCCTATTATTATTATAAGAATAATTACCATAGGAATTGCCATAATTATTAGAGGAATTTCTAGGAAAAGGCCTAGGATTAAAATTACCTCTATAAGCATTGTTTTTAAAATTGTTTCGCGAGACAAAATTCACATCTACGGAATCACTAGTTTGCTCAATAAAAGTAGACAAAGGCACATAATTAAGATCAATAGGAGCATTTTTACTAGCAATCAATTTCATAAGTGCACCAACTTTTTCACTCAAAGTACTAATTTCTTCAACTGAATTAACCTTTTTACTAGTAAGTGCTCTTTCGACATGCCATTGTGAATAATTTGCCATAATATTATCAACCAATTTAGTAGCTTCACCTAGAGTAATTTCCATAAAATTATCACCCGCGGCGGAATCTAGAAGATTTCTAGAAACAAAATTCAATCCCGCATAAATTTTTTGTACAATCATCCATAGATTTAAACCATGAGCAGGACAGTTTCTTAGCATTAACTTCATCCTTTCCCAAGATTGTGCAACATGTTCATGCTCAAGTTGCTTAAAATTCATGATTTGATTTCGATGGGAAATAATTTTTGCGGGCGGAAAATACTTAGTAATAAAAGCATCTTTGCACTTATCCCATGAATCGATACTATTGCGAGGCAAAGATGAAAACCAAATTTTTCACGATCCCTTAAAGAGAAAGGAAATAATTTCAACTTCACAATATCATTGTCCATATCTTTTTTCTTTTGCATATCACACAATTCTACGAAAGTGTTTAGGTGAGATGCGGCATCCTCATTAGGAGTACCGGAAAATTGCTCTTTCACAACAAGATTCAATAAAGCGGCATTAATATCATAAGACTCCGCACTAACGTTGGGGGGAGCAATCGGAGTACTAATAAAATCATTATTATTAGTATTGGAAAAATCACACAACTTGCTATTTTCTGGAGAAATCGTGACTACGCAAACAGGATTGCAAGCAAACAAGATATCTGCCGAGAAAAAGGCAAACAAAAAAGAAGGCAAATAAAAGGGCAAATATTTTTGTGTTTTTCTGAAAACGTTTTAGAAGTGGCGGAGATCAAAACGAGAGGCAAATGGAAAATAAAGTAAATTGCAAGGAGATGAGATTTGTGATTGTGTACCTGATAAATATGGACTTGATTCTCCCCGGCAACGGCGCCAGAAATTCTTCTTGATTGTTGTTTGCACTGTGATTGGTATTTCCCCGAAGAGGAGAGGAAGATGCAACACAGCAACTGAAGTATTTCCCTTAGTTATGAAACCAAGGTATCAATCCAGTAGGAGGATCCACCAGACTATGTAAACAGTACCTTCACACAAATAACAAAAACTTGCAACCCAACACGTAAGAGGAGTTGTCAATCCCTCCTCGGTATTGAGATAGATTAAATTGTATGAGATTGGATAAATAGATCTAACAAAAACACAAAATAAAATAGATAAAGAAAAAGTGCATCAAGGTAATTTTTTGGATTAATAGATCTGAAAATAATATGATAGAAAATACACCTGGGGCCCGTAGATTTCACTAGAGGCTTCCCTCAAAAAATAGCATATAGTGGGTAAACAAATTACTGTTGGGCAATTGATAGAAGAGAAAATAATTATGACGATATCCAAGGCAATGATCATGTATATGGGCATCACGTCCAAGATTAGTAGACCGACTCCTGCCTGCATCTACTACTATTTCTCCACACATCGACCGCTATCCAGCATGCATCTAGTGTATTAAGTTCATGGAGAAATGGAGTAATGCAATAAGAACGATGACATGATGTAGACAAGATCTATTCATGTAGGAATAGACCCCATCTTTTTATCCTTAATAGCAACGATACATATGTGCCTCGCTACCCCTTCTGTCACTGGGTGAGGACACCGCAAGATCGAACCCATCACAAAGCACCTCTTGCCATGGCAAGAAAAATCAATCTAGTTGGCCAAACCAAAACCAATGTTTCGGCGAAGAAATACGAAGCTATAACAATCATGCATAAGAGAGTTCAACAAAGACTCAAATAATATTCATAGATAGATCTGATCATAAACTCGCAATTCATCGGATCCCAACAAACACACCACAAAAAAGAGTTACATCAAATAGATCTCCAAGAACATCGGGAAGAACATTGTATTGAAGATCAAAAAGAGAGAAGAAGCCATCTAGCTACTGCCTATGGACCCGTAGGTCTGTGGTAAACTACTCACGCATCATCGGAGGGGCAAGGTGTTGTTGAAAAACCCCTCCATGATCGTTGACCCCTCCGGCAGAGTGCCGGAAAAGGCCTCTAGATTGGATCTCGTTGTTCTGGAACTTGCGGCGGTGGAAACTCTGATCTCACTACTCCCCTAGGATTTTTGGGAATTTAGAGTATTTATAGAGCTGATAGGCGGTGGAGTGGGGCCTGTGGGCCCCACTACCCACCAGGGCACGCCAGGGGCCTCTGGCGCGCCCTGGTGCCTTGTGGACCCCACGGGCCTCCCCTCGGGCACTTCCTTGGCTGCCAAGTTTTCTTCTACGCAAAAAAAATCTCCAAAAAGTTTCATGGCATTTGAACGTCGTTTGATATGGATATTCTGCGAAGTAAAAAACAAGCAAAAACAACAACTGGCACTGGGGACTATGTCAATAGGTTAGTCCCAACAAAGATATAAAGTTGCTATAAAATGAATATAAAACATCCAAGATTGATAATATAACAGCATGGAACAATAAAAAATTATAGATACGTTGGAGACGTATCAGTCTCCGTTTATTCCGCAGCTTCTGTTTCGAGTTACAAATATTAGCAGCCGAACCAGTATCAAATACCCAGGCGCTACTACGAGCACTAGTAAGGTACACATCAATAACATATATATCAAATATACCTTTGTTGATATTGCTAGCCTTCTTATCTGCCAAGTACTTGGGGTAGTTCCGCTTCCAGTGTCCCTTCCCATTGCAATAGAAACACTCAGCCTCAGGTTCGGGTCCAGCCTCGGGTTTCTTCACGAGAGCAGCAACTTGCTTGCCATTCTTCTTGAAGTTCCCTTTCTTTCTCTTGCCTTTCTTCTTGAAACTAGTGGTCTTTTTAACCATCAATACTTGATACTCTTTCTTGATTTCTACCTCTGCGGCCTTAAGCATCCCGAATAGCTCAGGGATCGTTTTCTCCATCCCTTGCATATTATAGTACATCACAAAACCCTTATGGCTTGGTGGCAGTGACTGGAAAACTTTGTCAACCATTGTCTTATCTGGAATATTAACTCCCACTTGATTCAAGCGACTGTAGCACCCAGACACTCTGAGCACATGCTCACTAACGTAGTTGTTCTCCTCCATCTTGCAGCTATAGAACTTTTCGGAGGTGTCATACCTCTCAACTCGGGCATGAGCTTGACATACCAATTTCAGCTCCTGGAACATCTCATATGATCGGTGGGGCTCAAAATGTCTTTGGAGCCCTGGTTCTAAGCCGTAAAGCATGGCGCACTGAACTATCGAGTGGTCATCAGAACGTGTCTGCCAGACGTTCACAACATCCACAGACGATGTTAGAGGGGTTGCCACACTGAGCGGTGCATCAAGGACATAAGCCTTCTGTGCAGCAGTGAGGACAATCCTCAGACTACGGACCTAGTCAACATAAATGCTTACAATATCTTTCAACTTAGTCTTTCTCTAGGAACGCATTAAAACAGGGAGCAACAGCACGAGCTACTGACCTACAACATAATTTGCAAAGACAATTTAGACTATGTTCATGATAATTAGTTCAGTTAATCAAATTACTAATGAACTCCCACTTAAATCAACATCCCTCAAGTTGTCTAAGTGATACATGATCCAAATCAACTAACCCATGTCCGATCATCACGTGAGATGGGGTAGTCATCAATGGTGAACATCTCCTTTCTGATCATATCTACTATATGACTCATGTTCGACCGTTCGGTCTCCTGTGTTCCGAGGCCATGTTTGTACATGCTAGGCTTGTCAAGTTTAACCCAAGTATTCCGCATGTGTAAAACTAGCTTACACCTGTTGTATGTGAACGTAGAGTCTATCACCCCTGATCATCACGTGGTGCTTCGAAACGATGAACTTTCGCAATGGTGCATAAATAGGGAGAACACATTTATCTTGAAATTAAGTGAAGGGATCATCTTATAATGCTATCGTCGTCCTAAGCAGAATAAGATGCATAAGAGATAAATATCACATGCAATCAAAATATGTGACATGATATGGCCATTATCATCTTGTGCTTTTGATCTCCATCTCCAAAGCACCGGCATGATCTCCATCGTCACCGGCATGACACCATGATCTCCATCATCGTGTCATCACATGGTCGTCTCGCCAACTATTGCTTCTACAACTATTGCTAACGCATAGCGATAAAGTAAAGCAATTACATGGCGTTATTTGTTGACACGCAGGTCATACAATAAATTAAAGACAACCCTATGGCTCCTGCAGGTTGTCGTACTCATCGACATGCAAGTTGTGAACCTATTACAAAACATGATCATCTCATACATCAACATATATTACATCATGTTTTGGCCATACCACATCACAACATGTCCTACAAAAACAAGTTAAACGTCCTCTACTTTGTTGTTGCAATTTTTACGTGGCTGCTAGGGCAAACTATAAGAACCGTTCTTATCTACACAAAACCACAATGGTGATATACAAGTTGCCTTTGAACCTTCTACAAGGACCACCCTCGTCAAATCAGATTCAACTAAAGTGGGAGAGACAGACTCTCGCAAAGCCACTTTTATGCAATACAAGTTGCATGTATAACAGTGGAACCGGTCTCATGTGCGTGGACTTGTAAGGTTAGCCCAAGCCGCTTCATCCAACAATACCGCCAAATCCAAATAAGGCAAGGGAAGTAAGCAATTTGAACATCAACGCCCACAACTTCTTTGTGTTCTACTTGTGCGTATATCTACACATAGACCTAGCTCATGATGCCACTCTTGGAGAATGTTGCATGAAAATCAAAAAAATTCCTACGAAACACCCAAGATCTAATCTAGGAGATGCAAAGCAACGAGGGGGGAGTGTGTCTACATACCCTTGTAGACCAAAAGCGGAAGCGTATATAAGGCGGTTGATGTAATCGTACTCTTCGCGATCCAATCACGATCCAATCCGATCTAGCGCCTAACAGACAACACCTCCGCATTCAGCACACGTGCGGCTTGATGACATCTCCTCTTTCTTGATCCATCAAGTGTGGCACCCCGGCTCAGAGAAACCGAAACGCCCCGTATTCTAGCCCAGAGATCGAGGAGAAGTCTTCTGGAATACGTCACTTCTTAGCATAGAACAAATCAGCTCTTTATTACAATCTATATGGATACAAGGGTTCTGACATAACAGGGAATTACATTGGCATGATGACACTATGCCTACTTAGGTTGCTCTATGCTAGCAGCCGAACAACTCAAAGCAGCGGAATAACTCTAGCAGTGGAACAACGACGAAGATGGTGAACTCCACTCCACAGGGACTCTGGTTGGAATGCTTATCCAAGCTCGCCCACAAGGGATCCACGGCAAACAAGCAAGCAGAAAAGGCATGACCTGCAAACTGGCATGACAGGCCAGTTCAGTACATTGAATGTACTTGCAAGCTAACCAAAGCAATCAAGACAAATAATAACATGGCAATTACAGGTTACTTAGCAATGATGAGCATGATACTACCAGAACAACATGGCATGTACAAGATGAACACGATACAGCTAGGACGAGAACAACATGGCATGAATATATTACTCGAGACAGGAACAATAATGATACTACCATGCAACATGCTTACAAATACCACTTACTCTGTTCGGGGTTACCTTGTAACCAAGAAATATATGCCACTCTTACTTACCATCGTGGTCACGGGATCACTTCAATCATTATCAAGAATACCATCGGGATCTTCACAAGATCGCTTTATCAATATCAAGAATACCATCATGATCCCCACAAGATCACCTCATCAATATCAAGAATACCATCGTGATCCTCCCGTGACCACATAAAGATCAACCAACTTCTTTCTTCATCGAACCGGGGTTGTTAATAAGTCAAATTATTATTATTACTGTTGACTCATAGTGTGACCTACTACGAACTGGGCCCTTATCCGTGGGCACGGCTATTAATAGATTAAACACACTTTGCAGAGGTAAGCACACTGTACCCACACCACAGAACCCATGGCCTCGCACTCCCATTCGGGTGGACCAACGGCGTTCCGACAAAACCGATCTATTGCCATGACACTCTCCCGGCCACTCCGACAAACTCCCCTTTGGGCTAAGTCATGGGTGGCCCCGAAGTCACCTCGTGACATCCAACGGCCACCGTCGTGGCAAAACAAAACAGTCCCAAACAGGGACAACCCGGGTATAACAACAACGGGCACACAAGGCTATCACCGCCTACCGGGCCAGGGTAGCGCGCGTGCATAACCTTCCCTAGTTGGAGGCACCAGCGAGAGGCATGACAATAGACCTCATTAGGGCCTTCCCATAAAGGCAAATGTGGCTGCACTGGTCAGCTCGTCTCGATGGCACTATGACTCAGCCAACAGGTGTTCAAGTTCGATTAATGTCCGGTTAAACTTGAATGCAAATGATGCTGAGTCATACAATATAACATGATGAACTGACAATAATCACAACATGAACATGGATGAGAAAGCATGATCATTCAACATATCGACAGTAGTAAAGCATTTATACCGATAAGCATGACATGATGAAGGACATAAACAAAATAATATAACAATGTCACATATGAGCATAGCATGATCATTAGCATCAAAATAATTACTTGACTGAATTATAATAAGAACATAAGCAAGTAAACATCTACTCAGCTAGATGCAAACGATCATAGCACAAGCATAAGCATGCAAACACGAGCATGAATAAATCATTCACGGAATAATAACATGCACAAACAAATTAAAGATTCAAGTTGAAAACCATTGCTATTGCAAGGCTATCATGCAAGTGGCTGTCGTGGCTTGCCTGGTAAAGAAGAGGTCACCGGGAAGAATTGCAGAAGGATCGCGGAAAGATTCACCGGAAACAGTTCTCTCCCGGAGGGGGCTGTTTACGGGCAAGGGCAATATGGTCATCTTCAGTGTTAAAACATTATGAAAATGGTACCAACATGACGGGCTCGACGAGACGAAGAAGTGGGCTTTGGAATCACCTCATTTGGAGTTACGAGCAAAAAGTTGTGATAGTTTTTCTGCCAGGGACCTATCTATGAAAAGTTTTCTGCAAACAAGCCCCTGTCTGAGAAAACTGGAAGCGCCTTCTGAAGGAATACGTTTTCTGAAAATGAAAACGTATTTTCAGCCGCAGTTCAACCAAAGTACGCTTTCTGAACAAGAAAATGTATTCACGGGAATACGTGTCCACTTACGCTGACTGGACCCGGGCGCTGTCACAGACAGGTGGGGTCGCGCGCAGGTGGGGCCTGCCTGGCCTGACAGTCTTCTACCTCTTGCACCTGCATGCTCCTGGCCGAGGGAGGCGCCCAGCCCGACGGCGACTGCCGGCGACTCCGGCCACCATCCGGGGCGTGCGACCTACCGATCTACTCAGGAGGGGAAGATGCATCGGTGGGTGGTAGTCTTCGCCGCCGGGGAGCTTTGGAACGGACGCAACTGTGCTCGCGGTGGAGAAGAGCTTCGGTCACCGGAGAACTTGGCGCTACGGGCCACCGGAGAAGGAGGAATGGAGCTGGAGAGGCTACGGGGTGGTGGTGGAGGGCTCTGGTGGTGGAGGAATGGAGCGAAGCGCTCGGGGTCGCCGGAATCGAAGGAAGCAAGGGCGGCGGCCGTGGTGATGGGGAGCGGCGAGGAGGGGCTCTCCGGCTCACTGGAGTAGATGGGGAAGGAGCTGGGAGTGAGGGGAGGCCAATGGCGAGGTCGGGAGGGCTCGTGGCTGCCTTAAATAGGCAGGGCGACGCGGTGCCGAGCTGGCTGCCGCCGTGGACGCGTGGCCGAAGCCGCAGACGCGTGGGCAAGCGAGCTCGCTCGACAGTAGGCGACGAGAGGGTACAGGGGGAGCTCACGGGGCAAAGGAGGCCAAGGAGCACGGGGAGGAAGACGCCAGGGACGAACAGAGCTGAAGCGGCCACAGTGCTCCCGTGGGCGCTCTCTATTCTCAACGGGGACGGCTCGCCGGGGTAGCAAACGGAGGGGGCAAGAGCTCCAGAGTGACGGCGATGGCACGAGGAAACTACCAGACATGGCTAGGGGACGAGGGTTCGAGTGCACTCACATGGAGGAAGAGGCCGAGGCGCCAGAGCGCGTATTTGGCGTGCCAGACTTGTGATCACCGCGTGCACTAGTGCACACAGTGCCACACAGTCTGCCAAAATGTGTCTAGTGTGAAGTACCTCCAAGCTAGAGCAGCCGTGAAGCGATGAAACGATCACAGGCACTGAGAGTAGAAAGAAACAAGCATCACAAGTTTGCTGCAGCAAACTTGGAGCAAGTGGTGCAGTGAAATGAGATGAGATAAGAACAAGATATGATGTCTGGGATGCTTAGGGTAGAAGGAACAAGCATCCTATGAAGTTTGGAGGGATATGGACCACTAATTAATACAATTACTTTGCAACTGCATAATCTGGTCCAAAAGCAAAAACATGAAGTAGCACTCACTAGGAGTGATGGATTGAGCTGAAAATGGGCATGGAATGATGATTTGGTTATGAGAGGATGCCATAAAAATTTCATGCCATTTGGCCAAGCCAAAATGATACTTCCTTCCTAAAGCACCTCTCTGGACAGAATCTTAGGAAAAATCCTGAGGAAAAATGGCTAGATTAAATGATCCCAAATCTTGTGGAGATAAGTTATATGAGTAGGAGAAGGTCCTGGTAAATTTTCAGCAACATTGAAGCAATATAAAATGTACTTGCTTCACAAACTGAAAATCTGACCAGAAACAAAGAATTGAACTTGAGCTCACATGGATGGATGGAATGAGCTCAAATTTGGTGGAGAGACATGATATGATGAATAAGAGGTCATGCAAAAATTTCAATTTATTTGGATATGCCTAGCTTGTATCTCCTTCACAAAGTTTCTTCCTAGACAGAAACTTTGGAGAATCACTGATAAATAATTACTAAGCAAATGAGGTTGAATTTTTTTCATGTGGCAAAGATATGGACAGGAAAAAGGTGTCCAAAAAGTTTGGAGTCAAATGAGCAAAGATAAATAGCACTTGCTTCACAAAGTGCCATTTAGGGCAAAATAGGAAAGGAATATTTGTGAATTATCTTTGATGATGCCAAGGAAGGGTTTTGACATATCTGTGGAGGATATGACCCAAACAATTTATGAGAATTATTTGGGAATTTTGGGAGTGACAGAAATATAGGTTGCTTCACAACCTAAATCAATCAGGGTTATTCCTTTAATAGAAAAAGGAATATTCCCTAGAAAAAGAATATTGGGGTTGGGCCAAGATTAAAATGGCAAGGTCTTGGGATGGATAGGAGGATGACAAGCCACTCTGGAAAGGAAGAAGAGGTCATCTCCTCTAGTTTCCAGACCACATAGCCATGGAAAAAGAAATTCAAAGCAAAATCCTCAAAAAATCAAAAGAAAAAGATAGGGCCAAAAATCAGGGTGTGGCAAACCTTCCCCCCTTAAAGAAATCTCGTCCTCGAGATTTGGTTGCTCAGGGAACAAGTATATCTGACTTCAGGAAACCGTTTCCAACTCGGGTATCCATTTTCCCCTTATGTTATGTTCCCACTGAGTTTCATATGACGAGACTGCCTGGCTCTGGGGTGGTTTGCTTCACTATATCCACATTCTGATAGATCTTACCTCACATGTTCATGGTTATACTGGCTCTAATTCTTTTCATCTCTGCCGACTTAGCTGAGTGTGATAGATTACCATGACTAAAATATATGCCTGTCTCACCAGTCCGAGAGTGATTTCCGATGGGTGTGTCATCCAGCACCGACAACCTTTCATGAAGTTGTGAACAACTTTCTTGGTTGACACCAAATATCTTACCCCTTGCATTGGGTTGCTCAAATAGATGCATTTCCTCCGGGTTCAAAACAGTGCTATGAATCATAACTGTTCTTCTGACTGATTCTGATTTCTCGCAGGAGTTTCTGAATCATCTTGACAGGCTCCACTATCTTGAGTATTAGATCCGTACCAAATATTTGACTATTTCCTGTCGTGGCCAGCATAAAGGGGGTATGGCCTTATGTGATAGTATCCGCAGACTTGACTGACGGGGGTCTGGTGGAAGAATTTTGTTCACGACATGCTACCCTTTGTTGATTTTCTCCAAAACTTGTCGGTTCTTGCATCACCAACTGAGGTGTATAACTGGCTTTCTTTCTCTTTCATGACTCATGAGATTTTTGGATTCTTACCTTGACTTCATCATCGTACCAGTGACCTACAAGAACTTGGCAGCATGCTCACAATATATATATATATATATATATATATATGAGAATTTGATTCACAAGGCAGACTTGTGTTTTGACTGATTCTTGCTTCTGACCAACTGTTGCAGATCTGATTCTTGCACTGCCATCTGCTATCAATTCACAATGTACTATCTTGTACCAGTGCCGTACTGAGGAAGATTGAACAGCTGGTGTTGGAAACCATCGAGAGTATCTTGCTAAGGATGACTGGATGGCTTATGCTCAAAGCTTTCGTTAAGCAGCTTGCTGAAAAAGACTGGGTACTGTACCTCAGGAGCTTCCCCCCTTAAAGACTTGCTGGGGAATGACTCGGTACCTTATGCCGGAAGCTTTTGCGGTTGCTTACTAGAGATGAAAGGGTGTCTTGTGCGGGAAGTCATTCATGTATCATACTAGGGAAGATAGAGGAATCTTGCATTGGAAGCTTGTGTGGTAGCTTGCGAGGGAAGACTGGGTTGCTTACACCAGAAGCTTCTCGTTGTGATATGCGGACTGAATGCCATATATATATATCATCTTAATATTCTTGTTGTCGATTACTTGTATGAAACGGGGTTTGTTGGACTATCCTCCTTTCTGAATATTGAATACCTGGCACATTCTCGCTTCCTTCCAGGTATAGCATATTTCAAAATCATCCTCATAGAAGAATCAAACCTTGCATATGAATCATACCTTTGACTGATAATATACTGTCGATCTTGCACACCATTTATCTTCTTGCTAATTTGGTCATTACTGTTATAAAGAGTGCACACTGGGGTGGACTTGATTATCAGTACTGTTGTGAGGAGTGCATACCAATGCAAACTTGATGCTGATAATCAATCCAGGCTATCATTTGCATTCAGACGAGATAATCCCAATTTCACTATAGTCAGCTGAGAATTCCATATTGTTTGCCTGGGTTTCCAAATACTTGAACTCTTTGCTGATCCTTCGGGTCCGATGTCGGTTGATGAGTAACTTTAATAAGGGGAATTAATGCAACACCAAGGTCCCAAATAAAGAAGGCAAAAGAAACGACAAAAACAACAACACACGAGGCATACAAATAATATCATATTCAAGCAACACCACATATTACTGCTAATCACAACAATAATAAGATGCATGCGTACCTAAGCACACAAATCTCGCGGAAACTCCGGTATTACGATCTAATATGCTGTGGCGGTGTGCACGAAAGTGAATCCAAGTGTGGAAAGAGTTGGTGTAAACAAGGTTACACCAAGTGCTGGCTTAACACCTGTTGTAGCTGGACAGACACTGAGGTGAGGACGGACTTGGTGATTATGTAGCGGAACACAAATGTCACGACCACATCATCATCAAGCGGACGGACGAAAACCGTACTCGTCCAAAGTGTGGGGTGACAGGGTAGGATAGAGGTGGAAACCTGAGCTTGCTGGCATTGCCCTCCTCTGATAGCAAAGATCAGTAAGGGTTGCCAATGAGGCGAGTCGGAATACATGATTCGGGATCGAAGCATGTCTTTCACCGAAATGAAGGGGTAGCTAACGGAAAGATATCGACATGATACCTAAGCATAAATCCTGCAATGGTGTTTGGCACACTCAGTACCTCGGCATCACTCCACTGGGACAGAGATGACGCCGAACACCAAAAAGCAGGTATGCAAAGTTGGAAGGGTGCAAGTAGTGGATCGAAACCGATGCCACCTACACTCACAAGATCGTTAGCGACCAGATAATAAGTCTATATGCATGCTATGCAGCAAACAAATGCAACAAATTGACCAGACTCTATACTACCCACTGTTCAAGATATCTTCCGATATGCCGATAAATCGGCCGATTTATCACTTATCGCTTTCTGACTGATAAGATAAATTGACTGATAAATCGGTCGATATGGCGATAAATCGGCCGATATGCTGATAAACTAGCCGATTTACCCCTTATCTTGGGTCGACCGATAAGTTCCCGATAAGCGATATCCCCAACATTGATACTACCGCTTTCTAACGTTCGCGCGGGCTAGGGCGTCCTACAGCCAGACCTGCTCTGATACCAAGCCTTGTGGCACCCTAGCTCAGAGAAACCGAAACGCCCCGTATTCCAGCCCAGAGATCGAGGATAAGTCTTCTGGAATACGTCACTGCTCAGCATAGAACAAATCAGCTATTTATTACAATCTATATGGATACAAGAATTCCGACATAACAGGGAATTACATTGGCACGGCGACACTACGCCTGCTCAGGTTGCTCTATGCTAGCAGCCGAATAACTCGAAGCAGCGGAATAACTCTAGCAGCGGAACAACGACGAAGGTGGTGAACCCCACTCCGCAGGGACTCTGGCTGGAACGCTTATCCTAGCTCGCCAACAAGGGATCCACGGCAAACAAGCAAGCAGACAAGGCATGACCTGCAAACTGGCATGACACGCCAGGTCAGTACATTGGATGTACTTGCAAGCTCACAACAACCAAAGCAATCAAGACAAACAATAACATGGCAATTACAGGTTACTTAGCAATGATGAGCATGATACTACCAGAACAACATGGCATGTACAAGATGAACACGATACAGCTAGGACAAGAACAACATGGCATGAATATATTACTCGAGACAGGAACAATAATGATACTAGCATGCAGCATGCTTACAAATACCACTTACTCTGTTCGGGGTTACCTTGTAACCACCAAATATATGCCACTCTTACTTACCATCGTGGTCACGGGATCACTTCAATCATTATCAAGAATACCATTGGGATCTTCACAAGATCGCCTTATCAATATCAAGAATACTATCAAGATCCCCACAAGATCACCTCATCAATATCAAGAATACCATCATGATCCTCCCGTGACCACATAAAGATCAACCAACTTCTTTCTTCATCGAACCGGGGTTGTTAATAAGTCAAATATTTTATTATTACTGTTGAATCATAGTGTGACCTACTACGAACTGGGCCCTTATCCGCGGGCACGGCTCTCGATAGATTAAACACACTCTGCAGAGGTTAGCACATTGTACCCACACCACAGAACACATGGCCTCGCAGTCCCATTCGGGTGGACCAACGGTGTTCCGACAAAACCGATCTATTGCCATGACACTCTCCCGGCCACTCCGACAAACTCCCCTTTGGGCTAAGTCATGGGTGGCCCCGATGTCACCTCGTGACATCCAACGGCCACCATGGTGGCAAAACAAAACAGTCCCAAACGGGGACAGCCCGGGTACAACAACAACAACGGGCACACAAGGCTATCACCGCCTACCGGGCCAGTGCAGCGCGCATGCATAACCTTCCCTAGTAGGAGGCACCGGCGAGAGGCATGACAATAGACCACATTAGGGCCTTCCCATAAAGGCAAATGTGACTGCACTGGTCAGCTCGTCTCGATGGCACTATGACTCAGCCAACAGGTGTTCAAGTTCGATTAAAGTCCGGTTAAACTTGAATGGAAATGATGCTGGGTCATACAATATAACATGATGAACTGACCATAATAACAACATGAACATGGATGGGAAAGCATGATCATTCAACATATTGACAGTAGTAAAGCATTTATACCGATGAGCATGACATGATGATGGACATAAACAAAATAATATAACAATGTCACATATGAGCATAGCATGATCATTAGCATCAAAATAATTACTTGACTGAATTATAACAAGAACATAAGCAAGTAAACATCTACTCAACTAGATGCAAACGATCATAGCACAAGCATAAGCATGCAAACACGAGCAAGAAAAAATCATTCACGGAATAATAACATGCACAAACAAATTAAAGATTCAAGTTGAAAACCATTGCTATTGCAAGGCTGTCATGCAAGTGGCTGTTGTGGCTTGCCTGGTAAAGAAGAGGTCACCGGGAAGAAGTGCAGAAGGATCGCGGAAAGATTCGCCGGAAACAGTTCTCTCCCAGAGGGGGCTGTTTACGGGCAAGGGCAATATGGTCATTTTTGTAGTGTTAAAACATTATGAAAATGGTACCAACATGACGGGCTCGACGAGACGAAGAAGTGGGCTTTGGAATCACCTCATTTGGAGTTACAAGCAAAAAGTTGTGATAGTTTTTCCGCTAGGGACCTATCTGTGAAAAGTTTTCTGCAAACAAGCCCCTGACTGAGAAAACTGGAAGCTCCTTCTGAAGGAATACGTTTTCTGAAAATGAAAACATATTTTCAGCTGCAGTTCAAGAGAAGTACGCTTTCTGAACAAGAAAATGTATTCACGGGAATACGTGTCCACTTACGCTGACTGGACCCGGGCGCTATCACAGACAGGTGGGGTCACGCGCAGGTGGGGCCCACCTGGCCTGACCGTCTTCTACCTCTCGCGCCTGCGTGCTCCTGGCCGAGGGAGGTGCCCAGCCCGACGGCGACTGCCGGCGACTCCGGCCACCATCCGGGGCGTGCGACCTACCGATCTGCTCAGGAGGGGAAGACGCATTGGTGGGTGGCAGTCTTCATCGCCGGGGAGCTTCGGAACGGACGCAACCGTGCTCGTGGCGGAGAAGAGCTTCGGTCGCCGGAGAACTTGGCGCTACGGGCCACCAGAGAAGGAGGAATGGAGCTGGAGAGGCTCCGGGGTGGTAGTGGAGGGCTCTGGTGGTGGAGGAATGAAGCGAAGCGCTCGGGGTCACCGGAATCGAAGGAAGCAGGGGCGGCGGCCATGGCGACAGGGAGCGGTGAGGAGGGGCTCTCCGGCTCACTGGAGTAGATGGGGAAGGAGCTGGGAGTGAGAGGAGGCCCATGGCGAGGTCGGGAGGGCTCGGGGCTGCCTTAAATAGGCAGGGCGACGCGGTGCCGAGTTGGCTGCCGCCGCGGACGCATGGCCAGAGCCGCGGACACGTGGGCATGTGAGCTCGCTCGACGGTAGGTGGCGAGAGGGTACGTGGGGGAGCTCATGGGGCAGAGGAGTCCAAGGGGCACGGGGAGGAAGACGCCAGGGACGAACATAGCCGAAGCGGCCACAGTGCTCCCGTGGGCGCGCTCTGTTCTTGTAAGTGCATCTAGTGCCCGTGAGTGATTTTGGTGTATTGAAGACTTATAGGTTAAGGGAATAATGCGTTTGTGAGTGTACACTGGTTCTATAAGTCTATGAGGAGTTTGATATTTACGATGAAAGTCGACCCCTAAAAATGAATGTCTTCAGTTGAAGACTTTGGTTTTCTTGAAGACTTTGAAAGTGAGAAAATTGGTGTGACCTTGAAGACTTGATATTCATGCGAGGATTATGAAGCGTGAAGACTTTTGTTTTCGTAGTTTCATTTTTTTCTTCTTGAGTCATAGGAAACACCGTACTGTTAAAGGGGGTCGAGGTAAAACTAAGGAAAAGTTTCCAAGTGATGCTCATCTCAAAATCCTACACCTACCCAATCCTTTCAAGTGAAGCCATTGGAAATCTCATACAGTTCAGTCAATTTCTTCAGTGACAGAGACGAAGTTCTTCTGTTCTCTGAGGAATTTGTTCTGACTGAGGAGTTAGGAATTCGCTAGTGCGGATTGCCTACAATTGAGGAACATGATAGCCCTGAGGAATTTGATACTCAAATTTCCGACAGTTGTTGTGCTACGCGCCAGCTGTCCCAAAATATCTACCCACCTAACGGTCATATCATTGAAGGGCATTTATGTCTTATCATGTCGGGCTGCTCCCTAGGCTATAAATAGCCGCCCCCTACAACCACTAGCTGGTTGGCTGCTCCGAGAGATAGATTGACACTTGTCATTTAGAGCATCCCATCCTCCGAGGACTTTGAGCGAAAATCATCAAGTGAGGAAAACCCCAAAAACCCAAACACCTACAAACCCAAAGTGATTGAGCATCACTGAAGAGATTGTTCCTGTGTGGAACCGACGCTTGTTACCTTTGACGACTGTGCATCCTCCAGACGGTTAGGCGTCATGGTCTAGAGCATCCAAGAGGAAATTGTGGATCGCCGAGTGACCGAGTCTGTGAAGGTTTGGAAGTCACCTGTGAAGACTTACCACGAGTGTTTGGGCGAGGTCTGTGTGACCTTAGCTCAAGGAGAATACGGTGAGGACTGTGTGTCCGGGACTGTGTGTCCGGGACTGTGTGTCCTCAGGTTTAAATACCTAGCCGCTCTAACTAGACGTACAACTGTCACAACAGTTGGAACTGTTCTACCAAATCATTGTCTTCACCGAGCTACTGGTTCTATTTCCTCAACTCTTTCATTTCCTCATTCATGTGTTGATTTACTTGATCATTACTATGTGAAGACTTTGACTGAAGACTTTCTCAATTTCCTCAATCCTATTTCTTCAGTCACATAGTCTTCAGCCTGCTTATCCTGTGTTTCACGCTACCTGTACTCTGTGCCTATTTCATTTCATCATGATGACTGTTCTTATGCCATGTTATGTTTGCATCTGAGTACTTATTCCGCTGCTAAGTAGTTCGTTACTTAGGAATTTCCTCATCGTGAAATTCCTCGGTGATGAATTTGTAAAAATCGCCTATTCACCCCCCCTCTAGTCGATATAACGCACTTTCAATTGGTATCAGAGCAAGGTACTCCCTTGTTCTGTATGATTTTGGTTTAACCACCTGGAGTTTTAGTTATGTCGACTGCAGGCATGATCAAGGTCTCGGCTGGGTGTCCTACCTTTGATGGGACGGACTACCCCTACTGGAAGAATAAGATGCGCATGCATCTTGAGGCAATTGACAACGATCTCTGGTACGTTGTGGAAAATGGCGTTCCCTCTGTCACTCCTTCCATGAACGCTGCTGATGTGAAGAGGTTCAAGCAACTCGACTCTCAAGCGAAGAATATCATATGTGGCCATCTGAGCAAAGGACAGTACGGCAGAGTGAGTGCTTTGGAGTCTGCAAAGCTTATCTGGGACAGGCTGTCCAAGGTCAACAAAGGAATCTCAACTCAACGTGATTCTTGAGTTGACGTTCTTCGCAATCTCTTCAACCGGTTCAAAAGACTCGACAATGAGAATGTCCAGCAAACCTTTGATCGCCTCACTGACATTTCAAACGAGCTTCAAGCACTGGGTGCCACTGATATCACCGACCATGAGGTGGTGAAGAAATTGCTGAGGTCACTCGATTCTTCATTCGATACACTGGCACTGATGATTCAAGAACGTGGAGACTACAAATCACTTGATCCTGCTGATATTCTTGAGAGGCTGAACACTCATGAATTCCAACAAGCTGAAAAGAGAGATCTCTACGGGCCAAGCTATGGAAGATCACGCGCACTGAAGGCCAAGGCAGTTTCCTCATCTGAAGGAGAAGATTCTGATAGCAGCCTTGGTGACCCTGAAGAACTAAGCCAGGAGCTAGCAATGCTCGTGAAGAAATTCTAGAAGTTCTCAAGGCGTGGTCACAAATGCAAGAAACCTGGTCACTACATAACTGATTGTCCTCAGTGGGCAAAGGAATCAAAGAAGAAGAAATACAAGGATGATAGTTCAGATGACTCTAAGAAGAAGAAGAAATCTTCAAAGTCCTCATCATCAAAATCTTCAAAGTCTTCATCTCACAAGAAGAGCAGTTCCGAGAAGGCTCGGGCATTCATTGGCAAGGAAATAGACTCTGAAGCTGAATCTGAGGAACATGAGGAAGAGGAGGCATCTGAGGAGTCAGACTCTAGTGTGGCGAGCCTAGTCCTCGCTACTGCTTACGTCAGCAAGTCCATCTTCAACACTGAGGAAAATGGCTTCCCCAACACTGCTGATGACGGCAACGATGACTATGCTCCCACCTATTGCTTCATGGCAAAAGGTGCCAAGGTATTCAAATATCCCTCCTCTGAATCAAGTGAGGATGAATCTGATGATAACCTCAAACCCAGCTATTCCAAACTTGCTAATATTGCTGTTAAACAACAAAAGGCTTTGGAAAAGGTTCAAAATATGCTAGACAAAAGCGATGACCTGTTAGGTGAGGAAATGGATCGAACTCAAACACTGACTGATAATCTTCAGCGACTACAGTCTAAGTTTGACAACCTTCAAGGTCGTCATGAAACTCTCTTAGCCGATCATGAGAAGCTTTCTTGTGAATTTCTTCAAAGAAAGCAAGATCTTGAGAAGCTAAGGGTGAGTCATGAAGATCTTTAGAAGGAAAATGATTCATTACTGGCTCAACAGATCAGTTCCGCTCAGGAAGAATTTATTCCACCATGCTTGAAATGCATTGAACGTGAAACTGCTAATTCTTCACCTGAAAGTTCAAATGCTTCTATTGCTGCAAATTCTTCAACTATCTCTGTGGTCACAAATTCCTCATCTGAGGATACCACTAGTATCACTGACGAAAATGCAGGGTTGAAGGAATTGTATGTGACAGGCATGTACAAAAGCCTCAAAGGGCATCAGACTCTTTGTGATGTGCTCAAAAAGCAGATCTTGAACAGGAACCCTAGGAAAGAGGGTATTGCCTTTGAGAGGAAACTCAATGCTGATGGATCCTACTAGAAACCTGAGCAGTATCCCAAAACCTCATGGGTTGCTACGAAGGGACCTCCCGTAGATCCATCCACTTTATCTGGCTTTACTTGTGAATCCTCATATTCATCTGATGAGTCATTTGACTCCAACTATAAACTATTCAAAAATCAGAATGCTGAAGTATTTGCTAGATATGTTGGAACTAACTGCAGGAATGGTCCCCCTATGAAGAAAATCTGGGTTCCCAAAAGGTGCCTTGAAAGTCTTTAGGTGAATGTCCTCATGACACCACCTATGAAGAATAGGAACCCCAGATCAAATTCTTCATATGGACCAAAGTCTTCATATGGATCCAAGTCCTCTTATGGATCAAATTCTTCACGTGGATCCAAGTCCTCATATGATCATTTTGCTAATGCTTCTGTTTCGCAGGGAAAACCTAAGAGTTCTGATTATGTGCATTATTCTTCAAATCATTATGTTCATAAGTCCTCGAAGAATTTCTCTGCTTACTCATATGCTTATACTAATCCCTCTTATGTGAAACGAAGCGCTTTGGCTTCAATGCCACCTTTCTCTTATGGAGCTCGCAGAATGATGAACTCTTTGCCACCCCTCCAGATGTGGGTGGTGAAGAAAAAGAACTAACCTTTTATGCAGGATCAGGTCTCCAGACGAACTATATTGTTTGAAGAATTTTCTGGAGACCTGAAATGCTTGAAAGGACGCAAGCTAATCATGAAGAAATGAATCATTCATTTCTCACGTCCTTATACTGATATATATACATATGTTGCATTAACTGATGAATTTCTGTCTGATGAAATTGATGTCATATTCTTCACTCTGAAGATATGTGTTCGTAAGATGCACTAATTCATCTGCAGGATGATTTACCCAAAGCTACTGAGTGGGTCCTTGACAGTGGATATACTAATCACATGACTGGTGACAAGAGCTTACTGATGAACACTCCTTTATCTCCATCACATTTGAAGCATATCACCTACGCAGACAAAGGCAAAAGCAAGGTATTGGGTCTAGGTAGGGTTGCAATCTCAAAGGACCGACACATGAACAAAGTCATGCTTGTCGAGTCCCTCGGATTCAACCTCATGTCTGTCTCAATGCTTTGTGATCTTGATATGGTTGTTGTCTTTGGCAAATATCGCTGCTTAGTGCTCATGGAATCTGACAATTCCAAAGTCTTCGAAGGCTGGCTATGGCATCGATGACTTGGTCATGCTGGCATGAGGAACTTACACACGCTCATGTAGAAGAAGCACGTCATTGGCATTGAGGGTGTCAAATTCCTCAAAGATCATCTTTGTGGGGCTTGTGAGGCTGGAAAGATGACCAGAGCCAAGCACCCCTCGAAGACTATCATGACTACCTCTCGTCCTTTTGAATTGCTTCATATGGATCTCTTTGGTCCTACTCATTATGCCACACTAACAAATGCAGCATCTCTATATGGCTTTGTCATTGTTGATGATTATTCTCGTTACACATGGGGGCACGTCATTTCTTACAAAACTGAAGTGCAGGAAGTCTTCAGACGATTTTCTTCGAGGGCTTCGATGAATTTCGGTGTGGAGATCAAGCATATACATAGTGACAATGGGACTGAGTTCAAGAATACTGGTCTTGATGACTATCTTGATGAACTCGGTATTACTCATGAGTTATCTGCCCCATACACTCCTCAGCAGAATGGCGTCGTGGAGCGCAAGAACAGGACTCTTGTTGAGATGGCTCGCACTATGCTTGATGAATACAAGACACCTCGTCGCTTCTAGCCTGAAGCAATTGATACTGCATGCCACATTATCAACAGGGTTTATCTTCACAAATTCTTCAAGAAGACCTCATATGAACTCCTCACTGACAAGAAACCCAATGTGAGTTATTTCAAAGTCTTCGGTGCTAAATGTTGGATTAGAGATCCCCATCACATTTCTAAATTTGCACCGAAAGCACATGAAGGTTTTATGCTTGGTTACGGAAAGGACTCGCACACCTACAGGGTCTTCAACACCTATCACAACAAGGTTGTTGAAACTATAGATGTGCGGTTCGATGAAACTAATGGCTCACAAAGAGAGCACCTACCTCCTGTGCTAGATGAAATGTCTCCTGAGGAATCCATCAAGCTAAAGGCTACTGAGGATGTTATTCCTACCGAAGAATCTACTGAAGAAGTCATTCCAGATCATGAAGAAAATCATGCTGGTGCATCTGATGAAAATGGCTCTGAAGAAAATGCTGAGCCAAATCAAAATTGTCAACCTGCTCATCCTCGCGTTGCAAATGAAGTACAGATTGAGAGAATCATCAACGACATCAACGCACCAGGTCCTCTCACTCGCTCAAAAGCTTCACATTTGTCTAACTTTTGTGGGCATTTTGCTTTTGTCTCTAACACAGAGCCCACCAAAGTAGATGAAGCATTTCTGGAGCCTGAATGGATTCAAGCGATGCAAGAGGAATTACATCAATTCGAGCTAAACAATGTGTGGGAACTTGTCAAGCGACCAGACCCACGCAAGCACAATATCATCGGCACCAAATGGATCTACCTCAACAAACAAGATGAAAATGGCCTAGTAGTGAGGAACAAGGCTCGTCTTGTAGCTCAAGGCTACACACAGGTTGAAGGAATTGATTTCGATGAAACTTTTGCACCTGTTGCTAGACTTGAGGCTATTCGCATATTGCTTGCCTATGCTAACCATCATAATATCATCTTATATCAAATGGATGTGAAAAGTGCATTCCTCAATGGTAAGCTTGAGGAAGAAGTATATGTTGCTCAATCCCCAGGTTTTGAAGATCCCAAGCATCCTGATCAAGTCTTCAGACTCAATAAGGCCCTCTATGGCCTCAAGCAGGCCCCTCGGGCGTGGTATGATACTCTGAAGGAATTCCTCATGAAGAAAGGCTTCAAACCCGGTTCACTCGACCCAACTCTTTTCACCAAAACATATGATGATGAATTATTCGTGTGCGAAATATATGTTGATGATACTATCTTTGGCTGTACTAACCAACGTTATACTGACGAATTTGCTTATATGATAAGTGAGGAATATCAAATGTCCATGATGGGAGAATTGATGTTCTTCTTAGGCCTTCAAATTCGTCAACAACGCAATGGCATCTTCATTTCTCAAGAGAAATACCTCAAGGACGTTCTAAGGAAATTCGGTATGCAAGATTGCAAAGGCGTCAAAATCCCTATGCCCACAAATGGCCATCTATGCACTGGTGAAAATGGTATAGACTTCGATCAAAAGGTATACCGCTCCATGATTGGCTCTTTATTGTACCTATGTGCATCTAGGCCGGATATTATGCTTAGTGTTTGCATGTGTGCCCGTTTTCAAGCTACACCGAAGGAATCACACCATAAGGCTGTGAAACATATTCTTCGATATCTAGCTCACACTCCAACACTTGGATTATGGTATCCCAAGGGCTCGGCTTTTGATCCCATTGGATATTCTGACTCTGACTATGCAGGTGATCGTGTGGATCGCAAGTCAACATCAGGCACATGCCATTTCCTCGAACGATCTTTAGTATGTTGGTCCTCAAAGAAGCAGAACTTCGTATCACTCTCTACTGCTGAAGCTGAGTACATTGCTGCTGGTTCTTGCTGTGCTCAATTGCTATGGATGAAGCAAACCCTCAAGGACTATGGCATCAATGTGAAGAATGTACCACTCTTCTGTGACAATGAGAGCGCCATCAAGATTGCTCATAACCCAGTTTAGCACTCAAAGACAAAGCACATCCAGATTCGTCATCATTTTCTTCGAGATCATGTGTTGAAGGGCGACATCTCTATTGATCCTGTGAAGTCTAAAGAACAGCTAGCGGATATCTTCACCAAGCCCTTGGATGAGAAGAGATTTAGCAAGTTGCGGTGTGAGCTAAATATCTTAGAATCTTCGAATGTCCTTTGAAAAGGACACACATCCTAACACTTATGCAAATTGATGACTTAGATGTGCAACACACGAAGAAACGTTTTTCTTCAATCAATGAAGACTAACCCTCTAAGTGTGAAGAATTTGTTTCTCAGAGCCCTACGACAATTGTACGCGGCATCTGAAATCATCATTCTTATACGGTGGGTCACGCCACCACAAAAAGTTGAAAATCTTCAAAAATTGAGTTTTTCTTCATTTTGCAAATTCTTCAAATTTTCAAATTCTTCAACTTTGCAAAGTCTTCACTCTTTCCGACTGTGTTCTTCATTGACTATATATATATATATATTTGAGTTTTTATGTCCTCTACAGCATTCACTTATTGCAAATTCTTCAAAATTGATTTTCTTCTAAGTGAATGTGATCGGACCCTTTCCCCTTCTATGCTAAACTCAACCCAGTCTATTCACAAATTGTTCATGTGCGTTCTATTTGAAACCCGTTCAAAGTCTTCATTGTGTCCTTGACAGCTGAAGAATTTGCGAACGAAACATTAAAAATTCTTATCTGAATTTTTGGCTTTTGCCGCTCAAACCGTTCCATACCCCTCGATAAGATTTATCTATTCACCCACGATCTAACACGATCTCCACTTCACAGTACATGGGTGACACATGTCGTTAGGATGAGAAGGGTCAAGGGCATGTTCGTCCATATTCTTCGGACGAGCGATTTTTTCACCTCGGCTATAAATACCCCTCGCCCTCCTCAGATCTCATTTACCCCGCTCGATCTTACTCCCCTCGCTCGAGCTCTCAGACCTAGCGCCGCCGCTACACTCCATCGTCGCCGGTGAGGAAGAGCTTCACTGCCTCGACCTCGTCGCCGTCGTACTCATGCCGGCCGCGGAAATCTTCACTCCGCCGCCGCCGTAGCTGTTTTCCATCGCCAAGTTAGGGCGTGGAAGATCTGAACGGACGAGCTTCTCCACAGCTACTATCGGAGTAAATGACCACGGGTAGCCTCATCAGCTCCCCTTGGTATTTCAAGACATCGGGGGCAGGCTGCGCCCCTCAAACATCAAAGACAAAGGACCGCCTTCTTGGCCTTTGTCCCGTCGCGCGCGTGGGCTGGCAGGCCGGCTTGGCCTGCTGACGCCGCGTGGCCGGCATGCACGGGCGGCGAGCCTGGCGTCCGGCCGCCATGCCGCCTGGTCCCCACCACAGCGTTACGACATCGCAAGGCGGCCAGCCTGGTCACGGCCGACACCTACCAGTCGGCACTTCGGAAGACGGACGAAGCAGGACACCGGACAACCCGGAGTAAGAAGCTGCTGGGGCTTCTCGCCCTTTCGGCCGCAGCGCCCCACCAGCTTCGGGGACTACTGTCGGAGTAAATGACCACGGGTAGCCTCATCAGCTCCCCTTGGTATTTCAAGACATCGGGGCAGGCTGCGCCCCTCAAAGATCAAAGACAAAGGACCGCCTTCTTGGGGCCGGCTGGTCCAAGCGGCCGGTTGCTAGGAGGCGGCAGAATCCACAAGACGGCCATGAAGTGGGCCGACTCCTAGCAGGCGGCTTCCTAGGAAGCCGGATCCTAGCAGGCGGCCCCTCGCGCCCTCAAAGTTAGCACCCACATAAACATGATGAGATGGGGCGTGGCTACAGTACAAGCCTGCCACCCCCGAATCCAGGGCAGAGCGTGGCCACAGTGCAGCGTACCAAGCGGACATCCCACGCCCGACGCGGCACTGTTGCCATGCTGCTCATGACATCACCCATGGCAGAGGAAGCCATGCTCCCACGACGGGCTGTCGGTATGGCCCGCAGGTGGCGGGCCCTACCTGTCCGTGAGAGGCCAGAAGGCGGCAAGCCCTGACCAGTCGGCTCGGGGGAGGCCGGCTCCTAGCAGGCGGCCCTCCCCCTTCCTTGAAGTTTGTGCGCCATTAACCAGAAGAGACGGGGAGTGGCTACAGTGAAACGCTCGCCAGGCGGCGGGACTGTAGCCACGCTCTTCCCGACCAAGCATGCATCATCAGTGGCACGGCTACAGTGCTAAGCAGCCGACAGGACCCGCAAGCGGCAGGCCCGGCTTGTCGGCCGAGTACGAGACAGCCGGGGGGACCCACCAGGCGGCGGGCCCCGGCAGTCGGCGGAGAAGCCGGCGACCAGAGACACTAACGGCCGGGTCCTACGCCCGGCCGGATTACCATTGTATCCCTGGGGGGTAGGCCTATATAAACCCCCCAGGTCACCCCATGCAGGGGGTTGGGACCTGGGTAGAGAGGAGAAAGCCTCTTGAGTTCAGCACTCACACAGACACATAGGGAGAGGAGTAGAGCTAGCCTTGCCCTCCTTCCTCCTCTAGAAAAACAGCTCAAGGAGCAAGTTTGTAGCTACTTGTTAAGGTAGTGATCATGCGGAGACCCCGCAGAGCAGGACTAGGGGTGTTATCTCTAAGGAGAGCCTCGAACCTGGGTAAGATTCGCAGGCGTATGTGGTCTCGCTCATTCCCGCTTCCAGAGCCCGGCGACGTACTTTTGTCCCCATCCATGATAAGCCATCCTTTGGCACATGTCGCATGATACCCCCGACATTTGGCGCCCACCGTGGGGCTAGGTGCACCGTCGTCCGGAAACACGTTCTGGACGGGAACCCTCTTCCTTCCTGGCGAGCGCAGCCAGCCCGGCATGCCTGACGATGTTTGTGCTGACACGCTGCGCGGCACGGAAGTTGCTTGCGCCGCAATCAGCTTCGCTGACCTCATCGGCGGGATCCGCCTCTCCGACGAGCCCGCACTCGTCGCGGGCGCGGCTGGCTCTGAGAGCTGCCTCATCGACTCCCTCGGCAAGCTTCACATCGCCAACGGGCCGGTCTCCGACCTGGAGTCCGTTGGCTCCACCGACCCGTCCGACGACATGGTCATCGACGCCGACGTCGCGCTTTCTGATGCCTTCCCCGGTGACGTGGTGATCTTCAACGACCCGCTCCCTGCTGCAGACAGCAGCGCCAGCACCAGCACCGTCACCGGGGTGCTGGTCGTCAGCCACGACGGAGCCTCCGACCAGGCCGGCCGGGACCCGTTGCAGGCGGCAATGCGGGACCTGTCCGCGCCCGTAGCGCCTGGTGCAAACGGCGAAACGCTGGAGGCATGCCGTATCGCACTCCTCAATAGCGCCAACAAGTTGGCGGCCATGAGACGCCTCACCGAGGCCAACCACCGCGAGATCGACTGTGCCGTCTGCGGCACGCCGGCTGCTGGCGAACCCAGCCATGCGGGCATGGTCCGGCAGCGCGGCGCAGCCATCGCCAGCATGTTGGGGGCCGACCGCCCAGTCTATGCTACGCCGATGGAGAACTTACGCGCCGCCCAGGCGGCGGCAGACGAGCTGGACCACCTGGAGGGCGACGAGCGTCGCTGCATGATGGGGCGCGTCCAACAGCTCATCGACGCGGCCGCCGCGCAGCAAGAAGCTGGCCGCCGCTTGGTGGAACCCAGCTTGCAGGCCGGGAACCTTCCCCCTCGCCGAGAGCATGGCGCGACCTCCCGGACACCGACAGGGGGCGCCCGCGACCAAGAGCCGGTTGCTAGTCGCAGCCGCACCCGCATCTCCATCGAGCGCGACCAAGACGACCGCCCACGAGCAGTGGAACGGCGGGACGGTCGTCCGCCTCTCCCGCGCAGGGAGAGGCGCGCCTCCCCGCCGCCTGTTGAGCATCCGACTCTCGGAGGCCGGCTGGGCCCCCGTGAAGGAGTCGGAGATAACGACGCCCGCCACCGGATCGACCGCTTGGCTCGATCCCTGGCGTTAGAAGAAGAAGACGCGATCGGCCCGCCTTGTTTCGGCCCCCGCATTCGCGACGAGCCCTTCCCCAAAGGGTTCTCGCTCCCTCGGGACACCCCCAAGTACAACGGCTTTGTGAAGCCGGAGGACTGGCTGGTGGACTACTCCACGGCCGTCAGCATAGCGAATGGCAACAAGCGCGTTGCCGTAAAGTATGTTCCGCTCATGCTCCAGGGCACGGCCCGGACATGGCTGAACAGCCTCGAGCCCTACAGCGTCAACAGCTGGCTAGACTTCACAGAAGTTTTCATCCGCAACTTCACCAGCACCTACAAGCGACTGCCCAAACCTTGCCAGCTCTCTCTATGCGTCCAAGGCCCGACTGAGTCTACCCGCGACTACTTGACGCGGTGGGCTGAACTGCGCAACTCCTGCGAAGGGGTGCATGAGGTGCAAGCCATAGAATACTTCACTGCTGGGTGCCGGGAGGGCACCCTACTCAAGCACCGACTCCTCTGCGACGAGCCGGCCACCCTCGACGAGCTGCTAATCATAGCGGACAAGTACGCCACTGCTGACTCCTCCATGAAGTCGGAGCTCCGAGTGGACGCATCAGGAAAGATGCTCCCTCCGGCCCCTCAGACGCCGGCTGGTGATTCCAGTCGGCGCCAACAGCCAAACGACAACAAGCGCAAGGCCTAGCAGCCGGCTACCACCAGCCGGTAGGTGGTGACGGTTGAAGACCAGCAGCAAAGACGCGTCGGGCCGGGTGGCCAAGTGGGCCATTGAGCTGGCCCCTACACCATCTTCTACCAGCCTCACACCGCCATCAAGACCCAAGCGCTGGCCGACTTCCTCGTCGACTGGGCCGAGACCCAGTACCTGCCGCCAGCTCCGGACTCCACACATTGGCGGATGCACTTTGATGGCTCAAAGATGCGCACCGGTTTGGGAGCCGGCATCGTCCTCACCTCTCCCAAAGGTGACAAGCTCAGATACACGTTGCAAATCCATTTTGCCGCCTCCAACAACATGGCCGAGTACGAGGCACTAGTACACGGACTCCGGCTGGCCAAGGAGACTGGCATCCGCCGGATTCTGTGCTACGGCGACTCGGACTTGGTGGTCCAACAGTCGTCTGGCGATTGGGACGCCAAGGATGCAAACATGGCGAGCTACTGCTCCCTCGTCCAGTAGATCAGCGGATATTTTAACTGGTGCGAGTTCCTTCACGTGCCACGGGCCGACAACGAGCAAGCAGATGCCCTGGCGCGGATCGGCTCCACCCGGAAGGCCATACCAGCCGGCATGTCCCTTTAGTGTCTCCGCAAGCCGTCTATCAAGCCTTCCCCGGAATCAGATTCCATCTTCGTGCCGGCTGCCCTCGAAGCAGTCGGATCCGACTCGAGGGCTGCTGCAGCCGGCCCGGGAATTTCGGCAGGTGGCACGGGGACTGCGACAGTCGCACCCGGCCCGGGGACTTCGCAGCCCGGCCTGGGGGCTGCGGCAGCCATCCCGGGGACTTCACCAAGCGGCTCGGAAACTGCAGCAGTCGCACCCGGCCCGGGGACTCCACAACCCGGCCCGGGGGCTGTGGCAGTCGGCCCGGAGGCTTCAACAACGCAGCAAGGCACGGCCGACTTCACCCCGCCTCCCAACCCAACCGCCCTAGTTTCAGTGGCCATAATGACAGTGGATGAAGTCGAAGCACCACCATGGGCGCAGCCCATCCTCAACTTTCTGGTTAGCGGAGAGCTGCCAGATGATGAGATCTCGGCCCGGCAGGTGCAACGCCGGGCAGGAGCTTACACGATAGTAAACAGAGAGCTTGTCAGGCGCAGCGTGACCAATGTTTTCCAATGCTGCGTCGAACCAGAGAAAGGCAAAGCAATCCTCAGAGACATACACCAAGGCGAGTGCGGCCACCACGCGGCCTCCAGATCCCTTGTCTCCAAAGCTTTTCGCCATGGTTTCTTCTGGCCGACTGCTTTGGAGGACGCCAAGGACCTGGTCAAGAAATGCAAGGGGTGCCAGAAATTCAGCTCCAAGCAACATCTGCCAGCTTCTGCACTCAAGACAATTCCCCTTACCTGGCCTTTTGCCGTTTGGGGGCTGGACATGGTGGGCCCATTCAAGACAGCACGCGGCGGCATGACCCATCTACTCGTCGCCATCGACAAATTCACCAAGTGGATTGAAGCAAAGCCAATCAAGAAACTGAATGGTCCGACTGCTCTGACCTTCATCGCAGATATCACCATCCGGTACGGTGTACCACACAGCATCATCACCGACAATGGCACTAACTTTGCCAAAGGCGCCTTGGCCCATTTCTGCGTGACGCAGGGCATCCGACTGGACTTAGCGTCCGTTGCCCATCCGCAGTCAAACGGCCAAGTCGAGCGAGCAAACGGCCTCATCTTATCCGGCATCAAGCCCCGACTGGTCGAGCCACTGGAGCGCTCGGCCGGCTGCTGGATCGACGAGCTGTCGGCCGTCCTCTAGAGCCTCCGCACCACCCCGAACAAATCAACCGGCTTCACTCCCTTCTTCCTCGTGTACGGGGCTGAGGCCGTCATCCCAACTGACATCGAGTTTGCCTCACCTCGTGTCACCATGTACACGGAGGTGGAGGCGAAGGAAGCACGAGAGGACGGCGTCGATCTGCTGGAAGAGGGCCGGCTATTAGCACTCAGCCGGTCCGCCATCTACCAGCAGAGCCTGCGCCACTACCACAGTCGGAAGGTCAAGCCATGATCCTTCCAAGAGGGAGACCTTGTGCTCCGGCTGATCCAGCGAACAGCCGGCCAGCACAAGCTCTCGGCCCCTTGGGAAGGCCCCTTCATCATCAGCAAAGCCTTGGGCAACGACTCCTATTACCTGATCGACGCGCAGAAGCCCAGGGCGCGCAAGAGGGACGATTCCGGCAAGGAAATAGAGCGCCCATGGAATGCAAATCTCCTCCGAAGATTTTACAGTTAATACAGTATGTACCACGCTACCTTTTGTATTAAGCGCAAAAACACCAGGTCCCTCGAAGAGCACTCGGGGGCTACCTCTCTCATCTATATGATAAGTTTCATGCCTGTGAATGAGTTTTTTCATTCCTCCGCCCGGCACCGGGTCCGACCAGTCGGCCCGGGGGCTTGCCGCCTTGTACTATGTCGGCGCTACCTGCAGTCGAACAAGTAGTGTGCCGGCATCTAAGCCCTCTCTTGCCATAAGCCGCAGCTCGCAGAGCGACTGTATGGCCGGCAAGAGTCAAAGGCAGGAAATGGTGCCCACATGAAAAATGGCTAAGGACGAAAGCACTCACATAGGCCAAGCCGGCTTCTCGCCTAGCCGTCTGGCTGCTGAGCAGCCGACCGGCCGGCTTCTCACTTAACTTGCTACGTTCTAAGCGGCCAAAGTACTTGCCTTCCCAAAATGGCAAAATACCTGACCCAGCCAACAGATCGAAGAACGGTTGTCTGGCTGGCAAGGTGGCAGCCAAGGGAAGGCGGCAAAGGAAAAAGCCAAAAGAACGGAAAGCAAGACAAGTCAGAGCTCGGCAAAGCACAGCCTGTGCGAGAATTAAGTTACATACCAAGAGGCCCTCGGCCAGCATTCAACAAAGTTTGAATACACCCCCAGCGGGTGGAACTGCGCGAATTTAACAAGTTTGTTCTAGAGACTACAAAAGCAGGAAAAGATAAGATGAAGCTGGCAGCCTAGGCCAGAGGAGCAGTAGGCGGGTCCGGCAGGTTGGTGGAGTCGGCAGCACCGGCTGGTGGAGTGGCCGTCTGGCGAGTCTCGGCTTGGTCGCTATCAGCAGCAGTCGGTGCACCCGCGCGCGGCTCGTTGCTTGAGGCTCGATCGAGCTGAGGCTAGCCGTCCGCTCCGCCCTCCGGTGCATCGTCTTCATCATCCTCGCCTTCCTCGTCCTCGCCTTTGTCGCTGGAGGTGATTTCTTTCGCCGAGTCCTCGCCGTCATCCGGGTTCAGCCCGAACCAGTCCGGTGGCACCTCGGCACCCTCCTCGTCCAGCTCGGTGAGGAAGACACCGGTCTCGGTGTACTCGGTGATCGTCGCCGCACGACGAGTGAGCGCAGGCCCCACTGCCACCAACTCTTCCCTGGCCTCCTGCCGGAACGTGGCCAACTGGGCTAGGTTCAGCCCAGGATACCACGCCCTGACTAACTCCAGGGCCCTTCGGGCGCCTGCCCGAGCGGAGGAGCCCTTCCAAGCCTCGAAGCAGCCGATCGCCACCTCTAACCAGTCGGCGGTCCGACTGGGGGTGCGTGGAGCTCGGACGCCTGGCCAGAGGGCGGAAACTAGCTGGGACCCGGCGCACTGAAGGCGGCAGAGCAGATGGTGAATCGGCTGCAGGCGCGTCCTGACGGCCAGGAGCTGCTCGTTCATGTTTCGAGGCGCGTCGAGCGGGATCTCCACTCCTTCCCTCCTACGCTGGTCACGCCGCGCCTCGATGGCCTGGCTGACGGCGACGGTGTGTCCAGGAAAGAAGTCTATGCGAAGAAAAAACAAAGATCAGAAGTCAGAAGCCGACTCTCGATGCAGTCGGCAGCTATTCCAAAGAAAGAAGATTACCATCGATCATATCCTCAATCTCGCCGTAGCCAGCGGGGAGGATTGCCTCCTTCTCAACCCACTTCAAGTGCTCCGTCTCAAACTCGGCCTGGAGGGCGCCTTCTGCCTCCTTGAATCTCTGGAGCTCCGCCTTGTGCTGGTCTGCCTGGTCCGCCAACCTCTTGGCCAGACGGTCGCGCTCCTGGGCCGCCTTGATGCGCTCCTCCTCCTTGGCGCGTAGCTCGGTCTGGACCTCGCCCAGGCGCTACTGCAGTGTGGCGTTGGCTCCTGCAAAATTGAGAAAGAGAAGACAATCAACAAAGTTGACCAAAAAGAAAAGTGGTTGCCGGAAGATCCGGCCCGACTGCTCAGCAGTCGGCCCGAATCTCGGGGGCTACACCCAGCGGGTGCGCTGACGCGCCCCCGCGAGAAAGAAGACAGAATGCTTACTCCGGCTTTCGGTCAGGTCGGCGGTCCGCTTAGCCAGCTCCTGGACCTGGGAGTTGAAGGCGGCCGCGCGGATGTTGTGGTAGTCCTGCAACGAAGACAAAAGGAGAGAAAACAAGTTAGCACTCGGAACTTACCTTAAAGTTCCGAGCCGCCTGCTCAGCCGCCGGCCCGGAACTCGGGGGCTACACCCAGTGGGTGCGCTGGCGCGCCCCCACGGAAGATCGCAAGAGAAAAGACAAAACAAAGCAAAGAAATGTACCCGGACGGCCGCTCGCGTCGCCAAGAATGTCTTCGTATACTGCTGGAGGGCGGTGCCTTGGGCCTGGAGCTAGGCCTGAACGTCCTGCGCGGCCTTGTTCAGCATGCCCATCCCGCCCCCAGGCGTCCACTCTGGCGGGGCGGCACTGGTTCATCTGGGGCCGACGAGCTTGCAGCCCCGATCTCCCGCGCTCGCGGCGCCGAGGCCGCTTTCGCCGCACGCCGGCGCCCCGGAGAACGGACCACAGGGGTCGCCCCCACCGCCAGCTCACCTTTGACTGGCGGCGCCGGTGGCACGTTAGACCGACTGCCTTGGGCCTCTGTAGTCGGCGCTTGCGGGGGCACCTCCGCCCCCGGGACGATGGCATCGCCTCCTCGCCTCTCCACAACCGGATGATCGTGGTCGGCTCCTCCAGTTGGCGCTGGGTTCTCTGGCGCTGGTGGCGCTGCGCGCAGCGGGATGACGAGTTGCGGAGTCCGGCCGCGTGCGGCCTCTTCCGCTTGCACCTTGGCGGCCGCGTCCGCTTGGGCCTTGGCTGCGGCCTCCGCCTGGACCTTGGCCGCCGCATCCGCGTCCGCGTGCGCCGCCTTGGCCGCCTCCGCCTTCTGCCGCTCCACCTCCTCCCGCTCCTCGCGCGCCTCCTGCGCATTCCTCTCCGTCGCCTCCCGGGGGTCGGCGGGTGGGTCCACGCGGCGGGTGTTGGCGGAGCCCTTCGCCGCCCCGATCATCGAAGCAGCGGTGGACTGCTCAAGAGAGAGCGGGGCCCTGTCCAAACAAGACAGGAGGAAACTCAGAAAGAGTTGCAAGAAAGAAGAAAGGAAAACGCAAGAGAAACCAATCACTTACGCGGACACCATCGGGGGCTGCTTCGGGGCCTTCTGGAACTGGGCCGCCTTCGCGGCGGCCTCCTGCCGCCTGGTCGCGGCGGCCGCGTTCTTGGACTTCTTCGGCTGGCTGCCGAACAACAACGAGCCGGCTCGTCGCTTTGGTGCGCCGCCTAGCGCAGTCGGCACGGCTGAAGAGCTCGCGCCTACTTTGTCAGTGCCGTGCGTGCGATGCGGCTCGTTCTCCTCCTCGTCATCATTCAGCCAGGACTCGAGGCCGCCTCCTCCTCCAGAGCCGCCTGCTCCACCGCCGCCACCTGTGGCGTCGTCCTCCTCCATGGCGGCCGCCCCCAAGTTGGGGTCGTCCACGTCGCTCCTCGTTTGGTCAGGCATGTACTGCTGGCCTGGATCCAGAGCACCGGCAGCCGACTGGGCCGGGAGGACCTGCACCATGGCCGACTGGTCAGGCGGCAAAACAAGAACTCGGACCAACAAAAGAGAAAAAGAATTGCAAGACTCACCGCAGGCGGCGGATGTGCGCGGTCGTACGGCCGCTTGCCGAACCGCCAGTCCGTCTTCGATAGCTTGCAGTTGGAAAAGTAATTGACCAGCCGGGCCACCTCCACGTCCAGCAGCTCCCATGTGCACATCCGGCATGGGTCCCGGTGCCCGCTCATGCAGCTGATGATGTGAGGCCGGGCTTGCAGGGGAAGAACTCGGCGCATCACGAAAGCGGTCAGCAGACCCGAGCCCTTCAGGCCCTCCGACTCCGTCATCACCTGAAGTCGGGCGAGGGCGGTGGAGGAGGCGGCCGATAGGGAGCTCGGCCTGTACTGCCAGTTGGCGCGCGGCTCGGTTGGCGGGCCGGCTGCGTAAGCTGGCAGGTTGACGTAGTCGCTCGTCGGGTGGCTGTTCTCGACGTAGAAATAAGATTTCTGCCACAGCTTGGCTGACTGCAGTAGGGAGATGGGTGGGAAGCGGTTCCCGGTGCCCGGATGCTGCACCGCCACGCAGGCTCCGCATTGAGCCGCCTGGCCCTTGGTTGCGGTGCCGAGTTTGAGATAAAAGCACTCCCTCCAGAGCTCAAGGGTGGGAAGAGTGCCGAGGTACCCTTCGCACATAGTGACGAAGGCGGCCAGCAGCACCACCGTATTTGGCGTGAGGTGGTGCGGCTGGACTCGGTAGAAGTCAAGAAAGGAGCGGAGGAAGCTGCTCGCGGGAAGGCCGAAGCCGCGAAGAAAATGGGACCGGAAGACGATGCGCTCACCGCCTTCCGGCACCGGCGAGATTTCTGCCTCGGGGAGGACACGTACCCGCACGTTCGTCTCCCGGGGCAGCCGCCGTGTTTGGCGAAGGAAGGAGAGGTGATCCTCATGGACGTTGGAACCGTCCCAGTCGCCGGCCCGTGGGCGCGCCATGGGCGAAGGAACTCGTCGTAGGCGTGGCGCGGTGGCGAGCGGGTGAAGCCGCGGCGGAGCGAGGAAGCGCTTCGGCGAGAAGAAGCTCGATGGCGGTGGGCTGCGGCAGCGCTTCGGCAAGAGGAAGAGGCACTGCGGCGGCGGAGAGGAAGAAGAATGGCGAGGGGAGAGGAGGGCGCGCGTGCGTCTGCCACCCCCCTCCTCCCCCTACTTATAGCCCCAGGCGGCGGAGCCGAGGGGGCGAGAGCGTGGGGGATCGTGGGATTAACTGCACCCACTCCCCCAAGATCCCACGATTGTGGCGCCAGTAAAGGCGCGTATTAAATGCCGCAGAAGCCCAACCATCTACCTCGGCCGCAGCGGATCCGCACGCGTGCCGAGGCACTGTAGTGGCGGGCCCCGGCCTGCGGCGACGTCCCGTCGCGCGCGTGGGCTGGCAGGCCGGCTTGGCCTGCTGACGCCGCGTGGCCGGCATGCATGGGCGGCGAGCCTGGCGTCCGGCCGCCATGCCACCTGGTCCCCACCACGGCGTTACGAGATCGCAAGGCGGCCAGCCTGGTCACGGCCGACACCTACCAGTCGGCACTTCGGAAGACGGACGAAGCAGGACATCAGACAACCCGGAGTAAGAAGCTGCTGGGGCTTCTCGCCCTTTCGGCCGCAGCGCCCCACCAGCTTCGGGGACTACTGTCGGAGTAAATGACCACGGGTAGCCTCATCAGCTCCCCTTGGTATTTCAAGACATCGGGGCAGGCTGCGCCCCTCAAAGATCAAAGACAAAGGACCGCCTTCTTGGGGCCGGCTGGTCCAAGCGGCCGGTTGCTAGGAGGCGGCGGAATCCACAAGACGGCCATGAAGTGGGCCGACTCCTAGCAGGCGGCTTCCTAGGAAGCCGGATCCTAGCAGGCGGCCCCTCGCGCCCTCAAAGTTAGCACCCACATAAACACGACGAGATGGGGCGTGGCTACAATACAAGCCTGCCACCCCCGAATCCAGGGCAGAGCGTGGCCACAGTGCAGCGTACCAAGCGGACATCCCACGCCCGACGAGACACTGTTGCCATGCTGCTCATGACATCACCCATGGCAGAGGAAGCCATGCTCCCACGACGGGCTGTCGGTATGGCCCGCAGGTGGCGGGCCCTACCTGTCCGTGAGAGGCCAGGAGGCGGCAAGCCCTGACCAGTCGGCTCGGGGGAGGCCGGCTCCTAGTAGGCGGCCCTCCCCCTTCCTTGAAGTTTGTGCGCCATTAACCTGAAGAGACGGGGAGTGGCTACTGTGAAACGCCCGCCAGGCGGCAGGACTGTAGCCACGCTCTCCCCGACCAAGCATGCATCATCAGTGGCACGGCTACAGTGCTACGCAGCCGACAGGACCCGCAAGCGGCGGGCCCGGCTTGTCGGCCGGGTATGAGACAGCCGGGGGGACCCACCAGGCGGCGGGCCCCGGCAGTCGGCGGAGAAGCCGGCGACCAGAGACACTGACGGCCGGGTCCTATGCCCGGCCAGATTACCATTGTATCCCTAGGGGGTAGGCCTATATAAACCCCCCAGGTCACCCCATGCAGGGGGTTGGGACCTGGGTAGAGAGGAGAAAGCCTCCTGAGTTCAGCACTCACACAGACACATAGGGAGAGGAGTAGAGCTAGCCTTGCCCTCCTTCCTCCTCTAGAAAAACAGCTCAAGGAGCAAGTTTGTAGCTACTTGTTAAGGTAGTGATCATGCGGAGACCCCGCAGAGCAGGACTAGGGGTGTTATCTCCAAGGAGAGCCCCGAACCTGGGTAAGATTCGCAGGCGTATGCGGTCTCGCTCATTCCCGCTTCCAGAGCCCGGCGACGTACTTTTGTCCCCATCCATGATAAGCCATCCTTTGGCATATGTCGCACAATACCCCCGATAGCTACCCTCAGTTCATCATGTTCTTCGTCAAGGGTAAATAAAATCTATTTTTACTACCCTTGTTGATTCTGATGATTTCCACAAAATCTTCGAAAGGTGTTTATTCTTCAACTTTCATGTTCTTAAACACCAACTTGCTTCTGTTCTTGATCTGTTTCTCTAAGCAACATTTTTCTTCAAGATTCCTCAATTGTGTGGATTTTCAATCTATACAACTTTGGAACCTAAGTCAAAGAATGCTTAGTGAAATTCCTCAAGACACCCCTGGTCAAATTCCTCAAACTCGATACTTTTGAAAAACTTCTGAGAATGCATATGACCTCTCCAAATTCTTCGCACCTATATTCTGTTCACAGGCACACATTTTCACTGCTGAATCTCTAGATTCTCATCAACTTAACTCATTTGCAGCGTTCCTCGAAGAAAAGTTGCATACTTCCTCAGAAACATCCATTGTTGAAAATCCTCAAGTGAAGAAAATGGCTGATGGTAAAAGATCTCAGAAGGGAGGAAAGAGGCCAGAAACAAATACTGCTTTTGAGATCCCTGAAGACATCTATGATGAATATTGTACTCCTGATGAAGCAACTCATGGCAAGGAGAACAAAAATCAGTGCACAGTGCGCATTCAGAAGATTGAGAGAAGATGGGCAAGAGAATGGAGGGAGTATCGATATGTGACTCCAAAGTACATGAAGAAATTCGCTGTTAACCCTCCATGCCCAAGACCTCCATTGGCTCCAGGCCAAGAAGTTGATCCCACAAGCATCAGAAGAGGTGAGGAATTTCCTCAGGAATGGGCTAAGTGTCAAGCCAAGCTGGCCAAAGTGGCTAAAGAGGCAGTGAAGAAATTCAACGAAGAGTCTGCTTCTGCCACTGTTGAGGCCTCTGCTAGCAAGCCTAAGAAGGCTATGACAAAGAAACCAGCTGTCAAGACAAGTTCCTCAGCTGCAATGCCCTCACGGCCAAGCTCTTCAAAGCCCTCACGGCCTGATCCTCAAGCAACTTCTTCAAAAGCAGCTCCAACTCCCTCAGTTGCAAAGTCCTCAGCTGCTCCTGCAAAATCCTCTGCACCTGTGCATCTTGCCACGTGCCAAAGAACTACTGGAATCTCAATTGCTTCTGGAGCCTCTGCAGGTTCCTCAGCTCCACCTCAGTCTTCAACAGCTCCGACCTTGCTGAAGAAAAAGGCCACTGCTGGATGAGGCACAAGGCCAAGTCCTCACAAGAAGCAGGTCGCCTTTCAGGTTCCGTCAAGCGAAGATGAAGCTGATGATGAAGAATTAGCTGAGATCAACAGAGATCGACAACAAAGGGCCTCTAGTGCCAAAGGCAGTGCTGTGCCCCTCATGTTGGATCCAAGGAAGATCCTTGATTTCATCGATCTATGGCACAAGGATCCAAATACACCTTTGCCTGAATTAAACCTCACTCCTGGTCAAAGTCACATGTTGACGGCCTTCATTAATGAAGAGAAATGGAAATTTGAAAAGGCCAGGCAGGTGAAGAAGGCTCAGTACAAGAAGGAGCGTTTTCTGAAGAACAATGTTGTGAAAATGTCTCCTGAAGAACTTGTGACTATGCAGGATGAGATCAAAGCACTCAGTGATGAATTTCACGCATACCGTGCAGATTGGCTAGGTGCCAAAGTCAGATTCGTCAGAATGGCAAAGGGATTCACTCCAAATGTTGCAGCTTCATCGCAACCCAAATTTCCTCAGACTGACACATCTGCTCAGCCTACTGAAGAACAAGCAAGTACTGCTGATGAAAATCAAACTGTTGAAGAAAATGAAAGCACCAGGGCTGATGAAGAAATTCCAGTCTCTGAAGATAATGCCAGGGCAACCACCAATGTTGCGCCTGAGGATCAAACCAGGCCAGTTGATACATCTGCTACTGCGCCTGAGGAATCTGAACAAGCCAGGGTAACTGCATCAGTTGTGCCTAAAGAAATTCAACCAATTTCATCTGCTCCTCCTGCAAAGTCATCACAGATGAAAGATGTTCTTCCTTCTGCATCAGAAGCGAAGAAGACCAAAGCCGCAGAGAAGGCTGCGGTGAAGAAAAGGAAAGCATCTGCCTCCTCAGAGTCTTCAGCTCCCAAGAAAGTGAAGACTTTGACGAGCTCAACTGAAAACCCAATTGATGTTGTTCCAATATCAAGCATGCCATCAAAGGAGATTATTCCCTTTGGTGAGGAATATGCAATTCCAAGTGAATCTGATGAAGAAGATCCTTCTGCTGCTTCGACAGAGCAGTTGGATGAAGACATTGAAGTGGATAATATTACTTCAACTCCACTGGTATCATCGCCCATGCCTCAGTTCACAGCTGAAGAGGCAGGCGTTGAGGAAATTGATGATAAAGATGAGGATGTGGATATTGGGTCTACAACTCCTATTCTGAATGATGACTTTTGGGAAAGTCGTCACCCCAATTCACCTCTGACAACACCACTATATCAAGTTCCTCAGTCCCCTGTGCCAACTGAAGAAATTCATACGGGCTCTGATGGACCTCAATCTTCACTTCAATCTATTCCTGAAGAAGTTCCAGCCGCTAGTGCTGAAGAAATGGAGACCAAGGCTGCTGCTGATACAGCTACTGAAATTCCTCAGCCTGTGGCTCCAATGACTATACCTCAAGAGGCTGTGAAGACTTCATCTATAAACCTTCAGCCCAAGCCACAGATCCCTCACTCCAAGAAGCAGAAGTTCAATGCTGAAGATTTCTTCAATGAGCACATATTCTTCACTGACTACAATCCCTATGACTCTTCTAAACTTCGTCACAAGCGCTTCTGGACTGCTAGCCAGATGAACTACTATTCCTCACTGTTGTTTGATAAGGACAAGATCTTTGATCATGAGCAAATTCCTCATGTGGATATGGAATCGCTGCCCTGCTTCACCCCAGTCCTCAGTGTTCTTCATGATGCTGGGTTACTCAACTTCTGCACCGACATCTGTGATTGGAATGAAGAACTCATTCTTCAATTCTACGCCACACTGCACATCACTAGAAATGTTGAAGATGTGAATTCATGGGTGCTAGACTGGATGACTGAAAATACTCATTACAAAGCACCGGTCTCTGAATTGCTTCATGCCGTCCCAGTCAGTCCTCAAACTGAAGGTGCTAGGCTTCTCTATGATGAACCTGAACTATCCGATCATCTGATGCAAGTGTTGATGAAGCCTTTGAAGCCAGGCCAAGCTCCAAGGACCAAATTCCTCAAGGAATTGCTCTATGTGCCAAGGACAGTTTATCGCATTTTGACCAAAACCCTCAGTCCAATCAAGGGCCACAACTCTGATGACGAAGAGGTTGTTGGCATTATGAAGAATCTGCTGTTCAATATCATTCATGGTATTCCTATCAACTACCACGATTTCTTCATGAGGACTTTGGCCAATGTTGCTCTGTCACCTTTTGAGTTGAAGCCTTATGCTCCCTGGATCATGAAGTTCATCAGATCAAGGTCTTCAATTCATTGTAAGGCTGACTTTCAAAATCATCTCAGCTATTTGCCCCCTATTGAAGTCCTCAAACAGACTATTTCCTCAGCTGATGGGAAGGGCAAGGCTGCTGTTATAGATGAAGGCACTCGTCCATTGGATGGACAATTTCGCAAAGCTACTTCATATTCCACCTATGATGACTCTGCAACACAAGATTCTGCCGCCAAAGCTTCAGAACATAATCCTCAAGCCACAGCTCCGCGTGTGATGACTGATCATGAACTTCTCCTTAGTCTTCATCAGAAAGTTGATCGAAATCACAAGTGGGTCAAGCGTCAGTTTGGTGCAATTCTTCAGAATATGACAGTCACTCAAAATACTGTGAAGAAGAATCACTACTACTTGCATGAAGTCTTTGACCGCACTTGGGCTATTCTGTCGAATCTTCATAGTGCTGAAGAACTCAAGGAGATGGGATTCCAACAGGACTTTGACTGGTCTCATCCACCTTTGAAGAAGTTCAAGAAGGTCAAAGTTCCTCAGCTTGTTGCCAGTTCATATTCTTCATCGCGCGAGACGGATGAAGCTGAAGACTTGAACGACACCGCGGCAGGCCCTACTCCAACGGACGACCCCAACAACGCTGGCGCTCCTCCATCGACATCATGATGATATTCTTCAGGGGCGTTAGTCCTCATTTTTCATCCCTTTTGGTCATTCGATGACAAAGGGGGAGAAATTTGAGTTAGTCTTCAAGTGGGTCTATATATATGGGCGTATTTTTGCTAAGTTACAACTCTCGTTCTTCCGAAGTATTTGTTGGATCGAGTTGTAAACTTAAGTCCTATGGTGGTCTGATACTTTTGAACTGCTTTCTGCATGCTTATTTCCTCAAGTACCTTAATGCTCGCATGCTGAACTACGTCAGACACCATATTTCATCATGCATTTCAATTTCTTCATATCATATGTCAAATGCGTGTATGAATTACAAGATATAGGGGGATATCTCCATGATATTACTCTACAATGTGCATTTGCTATTCAAAGCAAATTCCTCAAATATGCACATCTTCAGGGGGAGTTCTTCTATATCTTGCAATCAAATTCCTCATTATCAGTATTTACACTTCATATGTTTATCCCCGTTGAAATCTTATCCTATATTGTCATCAATCACCAAAAAGGGGGAGATTGTAAGTGCATCTAGTGCCCCTTAGTGATTTTGGTGTATTGAAGACTTATAGGTTAAGGGACTAATGCGTTTGTGAGTGTACACAGGTTCTATAAGTCTATGAGGAGTTTGATATTTACGATGAAAGTCGACCCCTAAAAATTAATGTCTTTAATTGAAGACTTTGGTTTTCTTGAAGACTTTGAAAGTGAGGAAATTGGTGTGACCTTGAAGACTTGATATTCATGCGAGGATTATGAAGCGTGAAGACTTTTGTTTTCATAGTTTCATTTTCTTCTTCTTGAGTCATAGGAAACAACGTACTGTTAAAGGGGGTCGAGGTAAAACTAAGGAAAAGTTTTCAAGTGATGCTCATCTCAAAATCCTACACCTACCCAATCCTTTCAAGTGAAGCCATTGGAAATCTCATACAGTTCAGTCAATTTCTTCAGTGACAGAGACGAAGTTCTTTAGTTCTCTGAGGAATTTGTTCTGACTGAGGAGTTAGGAATTCGCCAGTGCGGATTGCCTACAATTGAGGAACATGATAGCCCTGAGGAATTTGATACTCAAATTTCCGACCGTTGCTGTGCTATGCGCTAGCTGTCCCAAAATATCTACCCACCTAACAGTCATATCATTGAAGGGCATTTATGTCTTATCATGTCGGGCTGCTCCCTAGGCTATAAATAGCCACCCCCTACAACCACTAGCTGGTTGGCTGCTCCGAGAGATAGATTGACACTTTTCATTTAGAGCATCCCATCCTTCGAGGACTTTGAGCGAAAATCATCAAGTGAGGAAAAACCCAAAAACCCAAACACCTACAAACCCAAAGTGATTGAGCATCACTGAAGAGATTGTTCCTGTGTGGAACCGACGCTTGTTACCTTTGACGACTGTGCATCCTCCAGACGGTTAGGCATCATGGTCTAGAGCATCCAAGAGGAAATTGTGGATCGCCGAGTGACCGAGTCTGTGAAGGTTTGGAAGTCACCTGTGAAGACTTACCACGAGTGTTTGGGCGAGGTCTGTGTGACCTTAGCTCAAGGAGAATACGGTGAGGACTGTGTGTCCGGGACTGTGTGTCCTCAGGTTTAAATACCTAGCCGCTCTAACCAGACATACAACTGTCACAACAGTTGGAACTGGTCTACCAAATCATTGTCTTCACCGAGCTACTGGTTCTATTTCATCAACTCTTTCATTTCCTCATTCATGTGTTGATTTACTTGATCATTACTGTGTGAAGACTTTGACTGAAGACTTTCTCAATTTCCTCAATCCTATTTCTTCAGTCACATAGTCTTCAGCCTGCTTATCCTGTGTTTCACGCTACCTGTACTCTGTGCCTATTTCATTTCATCATGATGACTATTCTTATGCCATGTTATGTTTGCATCTGAGTACTTATTCCGCTGCTAAGTAGTTCGTTACTTAGGAATTTCCTCACCGTGAAATTCCTCAGTGACGAATTTGTAAAAATCGCCTATTCACCCCCCCTCTAGTCGATATAACGCACTTTCAGTTCTCGACGGGGACGGCTCACCGGGGAAGCAAATGGAGGGGGAAAGAGCTCCAAAGCGACGGGGACGGCACGAGGAAACTACCAGACATGGCTAGGGGATGAGGGTTCGAGTGCACTCACGGGGAGGAAGAGGCCGAGGCGCCAGAGCGCGTATTTGGCGTGCCAGACTCATGATCACCACGTGTACTAGTGCACACAGTGCCACACGGTCTGCCAAAATGTGTCTGGTGTGAAGTACCTCCAAGCTAGAGCAGCCCTGAAGCGATGAAACGATCACAGGCACTGAGAGTAGAAAGAAACAAGCATCACAAGTTTGCTGCAACAAACTTGGAGCAAGTGGTGCGGTGAAATGAGATGAGATAAGAACAAGATACGATGTCTGGGATGCTTAGGGTAGAAGGAACAAGCATCCTGTGAAGTTTGGAGGGATATGGACCACTAATTAATACACTTGCTTTGCAACTGCATAATCTGGTCCAGAAGCAAAAACATGAAGTAGCACTCACTAGGAGTGATGGATTGAGCTGAAAATGGGCATGGAATGATGATTTGGTTATGAGAGGATGCCATAAAAATTTCATGCCATTTAGCTAAGCCAAAATGATACTTCCTTCCTAAAGCACCTCTCTGGATAGAATCTTAGGAAAAATCTTGAGGGAAAATGGCTAGATTAAATGAACCCAAATCTTGTGGAGATAAGTTATATGAGTAGGAGAAGGTCCTGGTAAATTTTTAGCAACATTGAAGCAAAATAAAATATACTTGCTTCGCAAACTAAAAATCTAACCAGAAACAAATAATTGAAGTTGAGCTCACATGGATGAATGGAATGAGCTGAAATTTGGTGGAGAGACATGATATGATGAATAAGAGGTCATGCAAAAATTTCAACTCATTTGGATATGCCTAGCTTGTATATCCTTCACAAAGTTTCTTCCTGGACAAAAACTTTGGAGAATCACTGATAAATAATTACTAAGCAAATGAGGTTGAATTTTGGCATGTGGCAAAGATATGGATAGCAAAAAGGTGTCCAAAAAGTTTGGAGTCAAATGAGCAAAGATAAATAGCACTTGCTTCACAAAGTGCCATTTAGGGCAAAATAGGAAAGGAATATTTGTGAATTATCTTTGATGATACCAAGGAAGGGTTTTGACATATCTGTGGTGGATATGACCCAAACAATTTATGAGAATTATTTGGGAATTTTGGGAGTGACAGAAATATAGGTTGCTTCACAACCTAAATCAATCAGGGTTATTCCTTTAATAGAAAAAGGAATATTCCCTAGAAAAAGAATATTGGGGTTGGGCCAAGATTAAAATGGCAAGGTCTTGGGATGGATAGGAGGATGACAAGCCACTCTAGAAAGGAAGAAGAGGTCATCTCCTCCAGTTTCTATGCCACATAGCCACGGAAAAAGAAATTCAAAGCAAAATCCTCAGAAAATCAAAAGAAAAAGAAAGGGCCAAAAATAAGGGTGTGACATCAAGCAAGAGAGGAAAGTAGATGGGATCGGTGGAGATGGTGGTGGTGCAATCCCGGCAGGGCTTCGCCCAACGCTGCCGGAACCAATCTGAGGAGAAAACAGAGTTTTGGGAGAGGTAGGGCTCCCGCCGGGGCGTGGGATTTGGTGTGTCCAGCCCCTCCCTTTCCCCCACTATTTATAGGAGGCAAGGGGGGTTGGGGCGCCGGCCTAGGGAGGAGTCCTCCCGCCCCAAGGCACCTAGGGGGTGCCTTCCCCCCTTAGGACTCTTCCCCCTCTCCATGTTCTAGGTGCTTTGGCCTCTTGGGGCTGGTGCCCCTGGCCCATGTAGGCCAGGGCGCACCCCCTACAGCCCATGTGGGCCCCCGAGGCAGGTGGACACCCCCGATGGAACTTCAGACCCCTTTCGGCACTCTCGATATAATATCGATAATGGCCGAAACTTTTCCGGCGACCAAAACATGACTTCCTATATATGAATCTTTACCTCCGGACCATTCCGGAGCTCCTCGTGATGTTCGGGATCTCATCCGGGACTCCGAACAACATTCAGTTACCAATGCACATATCCAATACAACTCTAGCGTCATCGAACATTAAGCGTGCCGACCCTATGAGTTCGAGAATCATGCAGACATGACCGAGACACCTCTCCGGTCAATAACCAATAGTGGGACCTGGATGCCCATATTGGTTCCTACATATTCCACGAACATCTTTATCGGTTGAACCATGATGTCAAGGATTCAGTCAATCCCGTATGCAATTCCCTTTGTCCGGCGATATGTTACTTGCCCGAGATTCGATCGTCGGTATCTCCATACCTAGTTCAATCTCGTAACCAGCAAGTCTCTTTAATCATTCTGTAATACAAGATCCCGTGACTAAACTCATTAGTCACATCCTTGCAAGCTTCTTGTGATGTTGTATTATCGAGAGGGCCCAGAGATATCTCTCTGTCACACGGAGTGACAAATCCCAGTCTCTATCCATACAACCCAACAGACACCTTCGGAGATACCTGTAGAGCACCTTTATGATCACCCAGTTATGAAGTGACGTTTTATAGAACACAAGGCATTCCTCCGGTATCTGGTAGTGGCATGATCTCATGGTCGAAGGGGAAGGGTCCCTATGCTGCATAGACCAAAGTTGGTTCTTGCGTAAGGGGACGACGGTGGCCGGTGAGAGCGCAAGACACTAGCCATGTACGCCGGCAGTGCCTCAGCGGTGGCCTTCTTGGGACCCAAGCAGTGGTGTCCTGTGTTCTACTTCTCCTTGATGATGGTGGCGGACGCGGACGCGCTGACTACCGACTCATCGATCTCCGTGCATCCGGCTTCTGTCTCTGCCTGCATGGCGCGGTCGCAGGAACGGGAGGCACGATCGTAGGCATGGGAGACTCGGGACGACGTGGCGTTGTCGATGGCAGCGATGATGCCCATGCTGCCATGCTCCCCGTCGTGCCGGCATGGAGTAACTCGCCACTCCTTGAGCTAGCCTGGAGCATGAGTTGGTGAAGCACGCGTCAGCTTGGGGCGGCAACTGGCTCCGTCAGGCTAGGCGAGGGAGGTGGAGCAGCGAGCTTCCTCGCTCGTGTCCGGGCGGCTCGGTGGGCCATACATCCGGCTTTTATGCCAGAGAACTGCTCTTCCTGCTCGTCGGTTGCCATGGAAAGAGTGGAGAAAATGATGGAAGGAGGAGATGGGGAGCGGCGCACTTGATGTTGCGATTCTTGCCCGGCGTCTGGCCTCACTTAAATAGAGGACGGATAGGAGGATCTTGCCCGGCGTTGCATTTAATCCTAACCTGCTTGTGTACGGACATGGCCGGAGTAGGTGTTGGAAATATGCCCTAGAGGCAATAATAAAGTGGTTATTATCATATTTCCCATTCATGATAAATGTTTATAATTCATGCTAGAATTGTATAGACCGGAAACTTAAATACATGTGTGAATAACTAAACTACACCGTGTCCCTAGTGAGCCTCTACTAGACTAGCTCGTTGATCAAAGATGGTTAAGGTTTCCTAACCAAAGACATGAGTTGTCATTTGATAACGAGATCGCATCATTAGGAGAATGATGTGATGGACAGACCCAACCATAAGCTTAGCATCAGATTGTTTAGTTATTTGCTGTAGCTTTCTTCATGTCAAGTATCTGTTCCTTCGACCATGAGATCATGCCACAACCAGATACTGGAGGAATGCCTTGTGTTCTATCAAACGTCACTTCGTAACTGGGAGACCATAAATGTGCTCTACAGGTATCTTCGAAGGTGTCTGTTGGGTTGAATGGATCGAGACTGGGATTTGTCGCTCCGTGTGATGGAGAGATATCTCTGGGCCCTCTCGGTAATGCAACATCATAAGAAGCTTCATGTGACTAATGATTTTAGTCATGGGATCTTGTATTACGGAACGAGTAAAGAGACTTGCCGGTAACGAGATTGAACTAGGTATGGAGATACCGAAGATCGAATCTCGGGCAAGTAACATATCACCGGACAAAGAGAATTGCATACGGGATTGAATGAATCCTTGACGTTGTGGTTCAACCGAAAAAGATCTTCGTTTAATATGTAGGAATCAATATGGGCATCCAGGTCCCGCTATTGGTTATTGACCGAAGAGGAGTCTCGGTCATGTCTGCATGTTCCGAACCCGTAGTGTCACACGCTTAACGTTCGGTAGCGCTAGGGTAGTATTGAGATATTGAATAGCGGAAAGTTCGAAGGTTGTTCGGATTCCTGGATGCGATCAGGGATATCACGAGGAGCTCCAGAATATTCCGGAGATAAAGATTCATATATTGAAAGTTGTTATCCGGGTTCCGGAAAAAGTTCGAGTTTTTTCGGTATTGTACCGGGAAGGTTCTAGAAGGTTGCGGAGTGGGGCCTACCTGCATGGGGGACCCACATGAATGTGGGTAGTGGGGAAAGTCCCCACACCCCAATTCTAGGCGCAGCAAGATCCTCCCTTAAAATGAATAGTATTATATACTGAAGGGATAAGATCAGGATCCCTAAAAAAGGGGATAGCGATCGGTGGGGAAGGAAAGGAGGGATTTCCTTCCTCCACCTTTGACCAACGACCCTAGGGTCTTGGAGGGCAAGCCACCAGCCCCCTCCACGCCTATATAAAGGTGGGTAGGCGTTGGGGGCAGCCCCCCTTCGACCCTTGCCCGTTACCTCTCCCAACTCCTCCCACGTTCCACCGGTACGCGCTTGGCGAAGCCCTACCGGAGTTCTGCTGCCACCATCACCACCACGCCATCGTGTTGGTTCAGATCTCATCTATCTCCTCTCCCTCCCTTGATGGATCAATAAGAAGAGGACTCCGCCAAGCCATACGTGTGCTAAACTCAGAGGTGCCGCACGTGCGGTACTTGGATCGGATTGGATCGCGACGCGAGTACGACTACGCCAACCACGATCTCTAGATGGTTAACAATTTTGGTCTACAAGGGTATGTAGACACCACTCCCCTCTCATTGCTATACCTCTGATAGATTGGATGTTGGGTGTTTTGTAGGATTTTTTTTGATTTTCATGCTTCGTTCCCCATTGTCGGTGTCAAAACCGGCTGATCTCGGGTAGGGGGTCCCGAACTGTGCGTCTGAGGATCGAATGTAACAAGGGACAAAGGGAACATGATGTTTACCCAGGTTCGGGCCCTCTTAATGGAGGTAAAACCCTACGTCCTGCTTGATTGTATTTGATGAGTATAGGGGTTACAAGAGTTGATCTACCTTGAGATCGTAATGGCTAAACCCTAGATGTCTAGCCTATGGGAGTTATGATAGCCTCTACGGACTAAACCCTTCGGTTTATATAGACACCGGAAGGGGCTAGGGTTGTATAGAGTCGGTTTACAGAGGAAGGAAATTACACATCCGGATGCCAATCTTGCCATCCACGCAAAGGAGAGTCCCATCCAGACACGGGGAAAGGCCTTCTACCTTATATTTTCACGGCCCATCAGTCCGGCCCATGTCACATAGCCTGGACGCCCGAGGACCCCTTAATCCAGGACTCCCTCGGTAGCCCCGAACTTGCCTTCAATGACGACATAGTATCCGGCTTATGTCTTCGGCTTTGCAAGGCGGGTTCTTCATTTGTACTTCAGATTGACGACAGTCCGGCTCTGACCTCGATGTGCTGCCTTTATGATCCTTTTCTGTGGTCGCTTCGATTTCCGCGCGTCGGGCGAATATGAATGGTCTATGATTTTTTGCAAATAAGCCCCTCACCACGCTCGGATGGCATCTATATAAGGAAAGCTAGATCCCCAAATGCCATCTCATATCGCGCAAAAGAAAGACCATCAAGATTAACTGCGAACAAAGCTTTCCAGCATGGCCAGTGCTCCAGGTTCATCTTCGCGCCCTCATGGCCCTCAAGAGGGTGATTGGCAGAGTTGTTCCATGCCTCATCTTCAGCCGAGTCGACTCCAGACGCAGGGCTACCTTCCCCTCGCGGATCTAGTCCCCATTCGAGCGGGATTGGCTTCAATTGGCAATGATGTGATGGCTAAGAATTTCCCCAACCCCAACAAGGAGGAGAGGGTGTGCTTCATCCCCTTTCTACTGCAGGGCCTAGGATTTCCAATCCACCCCTTTCTCAGGGGCCTATTGGAATTTTACGGCATCCAACTGCACAACCTTACCCCAAGTTCGATTCTGCACATCTCAAGTTTTGTAGCCCTCTGTGAACTGTTCTTAGGCATCGAGGCCCATTTTGAACTATGGAGGAAGTTCTTTTGCCTTATTCCCTGCCATCGGGGAGGCTCTATTTTTGAAGTGGGCGGTGCCGAAGTATGGCGTATAGCCGGATCCGGATACCTCATAGGAACTCCCAAGGAGGTATACCCACAGTGGTCTTCGGAATGGTTTTATATGGATGACGTCCCACTACCGGACCCAGTTCGGCGCGGCCTTCCTGAATTTTCCAGTGCTCCTTTAAAGAAGCGTTTCAACTGGCGTCCCCACAGTCCCAAGGAGGAAGACGGTGCAGAAATAAAAAGGTTGGTTAACAAGATTAGGTTACTAGCCCATACAAAGCTCTCGATAGTCGAGGTCATGGCTATTGCAATAAAGAGGTGCGTCCAGCCTCTCCAATCCAGAGTAACTCCCTTATGGTGTTATAATGGAGAAGATGACGCTGCCTGTTACAGATGGAAGGGTCCGGATACCCCTGCCGAACTGGCCACAATCCTGGCCGATCTGTATAAGGGTGAGAAAGAAGACTTCCTCCGCTTAAACTGCCGGGATGGCTATTCCATGTACAACCCCATAGAATGGGTAAGATTTCGACTGTCTACGCTGCCTTATTGCTGTCACAGATACTAATCAACTTTGCCCTTTGTTACAAAAAACAGTCATGGAGGAAGATGATCGAGGACGTCCACTGTCCCGCTCCACAGCCAGAGGATCATAGCCGCGATGGAGACCCTGGCTTTCACGAGGATTCGGACATATACATAGAGTTCGATGATGGGGTATTCTATCAAGCGAGCCTTGACGGCTTAAGAGTGGCTATCATCGCTGACTACCCCCGCCTCTATCCCTTCTGCTTCGTAAGTATTCGGAGGGCTCTTGAAAGGAAACCCTTATCTGCACTTTTGCTTATTATACTGTTCCGAACTTTTAACAGGATCGGCGTTCGGCAGACCGTACCTCCTCGAGGGCGGCCCCTACACAGGGCAGCCGTTCAAAAGGAAAGGGAACCGGGAGTGTTGCAGAAACCCCACAGACTTCCAAGAGGTATGTCCACTTAATACATGCCTAGGCATGAGTCCGGATTTCTTAAGGTCTCCTTCATATCTTTGATGACAGGAGAAACACGCGGCAGACGGTGGGAAAACGCCCTGCTAGCCGAATGTCCGCCAATCCGGTGCCGGACTCGCCAACTAGGACGAGAACCGAGGCAATGCCAGATCCGAATCCTCATGACGACGTATCTGTCACAAATTCCGAAGTGGAGAGCGTGATTAATCACCGTCGATTAAAGGAAGCCATGCGTGCCCCGGCTTTTTTCGAGCAAGAGTTTACCGCACTCAGCACGGTGGATGCATATATCCGAGCCGCTCAAGACGGACTTGCCGGAAGCACTCAGTTGTTCTCAAAGGACATACAGGTAAGAGTTTATGCAATTTTGGATAGTCATATGCCAGTAGCCCCAGAGACTTGAAGCGGTGAGGCAAACCGATTTAAGGATCGATATACCCTGCAGGTCCTTAAAGAAAGGAACACTGCGCTAGCCCTGGTGCTGAAAACCAACCAAAGGCAGCTGAATGCTATTACCGCCGAACTGGCGGAGATGAAAAAGATCGCAACGAGTGCGTCCAGGGAGAAAAATCTCAAGGAGGAAAAGGACAAACAATCCAAAGAGATAGAGAGCTTGAAGGCTCAGTTATCAGCCGCTCAGAGAGAAAATGAAAAACTGAAGGGCGGCATATTCGGTACGTCGTCCTCTTTTATTTAGAACCTCCCTAGATGCTCATGTTTAATCCATAATTCGGAATATCATGACTCTGTTGCTGCAGCTCTATTAACTGGCAGGTCGGAAGAGGAAGTATCCGGATTTCAAGGCGACATGCTAAAGGAGCTGTCCGCGGTACATGCTCGGGCCCGGAAGGCCATGAAGAGTATGGTGAAGGCTTTATGGCCATCCGATACCCCTCCAGAGAGTATGGAGGGCTTGGTAAACCTGTTCAAAGGTGCCCGGCGCCAGTTTTAGCTATGGAAGACATCCGCCTGCCGTGAGGGCACACAAGAAGCCTGGGCCATGGTGAAAACACGTTTTACCAAGCTAGATCCAAATCATATGGCCCGAGTGGGACCACAGGGACCAGACGGGAAAGAGATTCCAGTGAGTTTGGTGTATGACCAAGTAATGATAGCTGCAAAGTATTCGCAGGAAGACTGTAGGTTAGACAGTCTTATAGATGGAATAGATAAGGAATAGGTATTTGATGCAATGTATTAGAGTACGTTATGATCAACCTGTGCCTTTATTCGAACATGTGAAAAGTTTTGTCATCGCAGTCTTTCGGCTTTAACCTCTGGACCAAAATGGTGGAGTGTTTCCGGATACTGTTGGGAATGAAAAGAAACATTCACTATGTCCGGAAACCAGGCAACCCAGTCATTGTGCTCGAACAGACAAAAAATTGTAGTTCAGGATGTATGTTATATTACATATGTAAGAAACATCTTCCAAGGAAAATAGTTCCGTTAAGGGTTCCTTTCCTTGGGTTGGCAGGCAGTAATTATGCGTGCCGGGGCTGTTGTCCGTTATACGGGAAAACTATCCCACAGTGTTTGGAGTGGTTACAAGAATGTAACAATCTGTCATTTGATTGCCGACCACCTATTCTCTTAAGAATGCTAGCTTTCGGCTTCACCCGTCTGAGGTACATGTCCGGTGACCCGGTTGTAACAATTGCAGAGGTGCTCCCTTTACGCCCTAGCCGAACAATCGGGAACGTAGGGCATAAACACAGGAGCAAGGCAACCCAGCTTGGCCAAAACTTAAGTCATAGAGGTGCATATAATGGCAAAAAGGATGTATATGAGCGAACGACATTTATATTTTGAGCTCCAGGCTCGAAATAATAATAAGCTTCGGTTAAATAAGCCCCCAGTCATGGTGGGGTGTATACATTTTAGGATGTTTTACCCCCAAGTGTTCGGCTGATCCGAACACATCCTGGGAATCGTATAAAAATGAGGAAAAGAAAACAAAATAAAGAGGAGAGAGAAAAAAAGGAACGAAAAAAGTATGACCGAACTCATGCGTAGAATCTTCGGAGCTGAGCAGCGTTCCATGGATTCGGCTCGAGGCGATTATTTGATGCATTACGAAGGCGATAGGCTCCTCCTGTGAGAACTTCATCTATAATGAAGGGACCCTCCCATTTTGGTTCGAGCTTGTCCTTCTTCTTCTCTGGGAGGCGTAAAACGAGTTCGCCAACATTATAAGTCTTGGCCCGCACTTCTCTGCTTTGGTACCTCCGAGCCTTCTGCTGATAGAAAGCGGAACGGGCTTTTGCAACATCGCGCTCCTCCTCCAGGCCGTCTAGGTCGTCCTGCCGATCAAGCTCGGCTTCTCTCTCTTCATACATGCGCACTCGAGGTGAGTCATGAATAATATCACAGGGCAAAATAGCCTTTGCGTCGTGCACCATAAAAAAGGGGGTGTATCCGGTCGTGCGATTGGGCGTGGTCCATAGCCCCCAGAGTACGGAATCGAGTTCCTCAACCCAGTGCTTATCTGACTCCCATAGGGATCGCACTAGTCTGGGTTTGATGCTGCTCATTATCAGGCCATTAGCCCGTTTGACCTGACCGTTTGTTTGAGGGTGATATACGGAGGTGTAATCGAGCTTGCTGCCCAAATTAGCACACCAAGTTTTCACCTCATCGGCTGTGAAGTTAGAGCCATTGTCAGTAATGATACTGTGAGGGACACCATAACGGTATACAACGCCGGATATAAAGTCGATCACCGGTCCAGCTTCAGCCGTTTTTACTGGTTTGGCCTCTATCCACTTAGTGAATTTGTCTACCATAACCAGGAAATATTTCTTCTTGTGGCTTCCCCCTTTAAGGGGTCCGACCATATCCAGCCCCCAGACCGCAAAAGGCCAAGTAATGGGGATTGTTTTTAAGGCGGTGGGCGGCATGTGACTTTGATTGGCGAAAAGCTGGCATCCAACACAGCGCTATACAAGAGCCTGTGCATCTGCTCGGGCCGTAGGCCAAAAGAAACCTGTACAGAAGGCCTTACTTACAAGGGCCCGAGCGGCGGCGTGATGGCCACCGAGACCAGCATGTATTTCGGCCAAGAGCTGTCGTCCCTCCTCTTTGGAGATACATCTTTGAAGAACTCCAGTAGTACTTTTCTTGTAGAGTTCTCCTTCATGAACCTTGTAGGCTTTCGAGCGTCGAACTATGCGACGGGCCTCATTCTAGTCCTCAGGGAGCTCCCGCCTATTAAGGTAGGCCAGGAAGGGTTCGGTCCATGGAGCAATGACAGCCATGATTACATGGGCAGAAGGTGTCATTTCGGTGCCCGAGCCCCCGATGATATCAGAATTGTGTTCGGCATCTGAGGGTATGATCGGCTCTGGACTAGTGTTGCCGCTCTCGTCCTACCATACCACGGATGGCTTGAAGGGCCTTTCCACAAAGGTGTTAGGTGGAACAGTGTCACGTTTAGCGCCCATTCGAGCAAGGATGTCCGCTGCCTGATTACTGTCTCGAGCGACGTGATGAAACTCGAGCCCCTCAAACCGAGCTGATATTTTGAGTATGGCGTCGCGGTATGCCGTCATCTTTGGATCTTTTGCATCGAAATCTCCATTTATTTGGGATATTGCGAGGTTCGAATCCCCACGCACCTCTAGGCGTTGAATGCCCATAGGAACAGCTAAACGGAGACCGTGCAGTAGTGCCTCGTATTCGGCTGCGTTGTTGGAGTCCGTGTACATTATTTGCAATACATAGCGGACTGACTCCCCAGTAGGGGAAATTAAGATGACACCGGCTCCCAACCCGGCTAACATTTTAGAGCCGTTGAAGTACATTACCCAGTTGGAGTATGTGCTGTATTCTTTAGGGAGTTCGGCTTCCGTCCATTCGGCGACGAAGTCGGCCAACACCAGAGATTTAATAGCTCGGCGTGGTTTGTATGTTATTTCAAACGGTAAGAGCTCGATGGCCCATTTGGCTATGCGGCCGGTGGCGTCCCGGTTATTTATGATATCATTGAGTGGTACTTCGGATGCCACCGTGATCGAACACTCTTGAAAGTAGTGCCGCAGCTTCCGGGATGCCATGAAGACCGCATACGCTATCTTTTGGTAGTGTGGGTATCGAGATTTGCACGGTGTAAGGACCATCGATACATAGTATACTGGTTTTTGGAGTGGGAATTTATGTCCCTCTTCCTCTCGTTCGACGACGAGCACCGCGCTCACCACCTGGTGGGTTGCAGATATGTAGAGCAACATAGGTTCACCGACGTTTGGTGCGGCGAGGATTGGGTTGCTTGCTAACAAAGCTTTGATTTCTTCCAATCCGGCTGTTGCCGCATCCGTCCACTCGAAGTGGTCGGTTCGTCGGAGTAGGCGATAAAGTGGCAGTGCCTTTTCTCCCAATCTAGAGATAAAGCGGCTCAAAGTTGCCACGCACCCAACTAATTTTTGGACCTGCTTTAGGTCTGTTGGGGTTGCCCATTGTGACAGGGCTTGGATTTTGGCTGGGTTTGCTTCGATTCCTCTATTGGAAACAATGAACCCGAGTAGTTTTCCGGCTGGAACGCCAAAGATACATTTTTTCCGGATTGAGCCGTATGTCATATGTTCGGAGGTTGTCGAATGTGAGGCGTAGATCGTCCACCAATGACTCGACATGTTTAGTCTTGATGACTACATCATCTACGTATGCCTCCACTGTCTTGCCAATTTGTTTCTCCAGACATGTTTGAATCATGCGTTGGTAAGTGGCGCCAGCGTTTTTGAGTCCGAACGGCATGGTGTTGAAGCAGAAAGGCCCATACGGGGTAATGAATGCCGTTGCGGGCTGGTCGGACTCCTTCATCTAAATTTGATGGTATCCGAAGTATGCGTCGAGAAAACACAGTGAATCGTGTCCTGCAGTTGCATCACTGATTTGGTCAATGCGGGGCAGCGGGAAGGGGTCCTTAGGGCAGGCTTTATTGAGGTCTTTGAAATCGATGCAAAGGCGCCAGGATTTATCCTTCTTCGGTACCATGACCAGATTTGCTAGCCAGTCCAGGTGCTTGATCTCCCTGATGAACCCTGCTTCGAGAAGTTTAGCTAGCTCCTCCCCCATAGCTTGTCGTTTGGGTTCGGAAAATCGCCGCAGCGTTTGCTTGACTGGTTTGAACCCCTTTATAATATTGAGGCTATGTTCGGCCCGTCTGCGTGGGATCCCGGGCATGTCCGAAGGGTGCCAGGCGAATATATCCCAATTTTCGCGCAGGAAAGCTCTTAGTGCGGCGTCGATTGTTGGATCCAGCTTTGCTCCAATGGAGGCTGTCTTGTTGGGATCCGTCGGGTGTACTTGAATTTTACTATTTCGTCTGCTGGTTTGAAAGAAGTGGACTTGGGCCTCTTATCGAGGATTACATCATCTTTGTCCACTGTGGAACACAGGGTGGTAAGCTCCTCGGCCTCTAGGGCTTCAGATAATGCCTCGAGGGCCAAGGATGCCGTTTTGTTTTCGGTGCGGAGCACTATATCTGGATCACTGGTGATAGTGATAACTCCGTTGGGCCCTGGCATTTTGAGCTTCATATACCCGTAATGGGGTATGGCTTGGAAGCGTGTGAAGGCGTCTCGCGCCACCAAGGCGTGATATCCGCTATTGAAAGGTGCCACATGGAAGAGCAACTCTTCGGGTCTGTAGTTCTCCGGTGTACCGAATACTACATCAAGTTTAATTTTCCCGGAACATCGTGCTTCACGACTGGGGATAATCCCTCGTAAGGTGGTGATGCTTTGCTCGATGCGACTCTTGTCCATTTGTATTTTATTGAGCATGTCTTCGTAGATGAGGTTTAGTCCGCTGCCACCGTCCATGAGCACCTTGGTGAGTCGAAAGCCGTCTACAATTGGGTTTAAGACCAAGGCGGCAGGTGCTCGGACTGATCTGGCCCTTGGTTCGTCGTCGGCGGTGAAAGTTATTGCCGTATCGTTCCAAGGATTTAGTGCGGCTACTTGGTTGACTTCGGTGAGGTCACGGAGCGCCCTTTTGCGCCGATTATTTGAAGAAAAGGTCTCGAAGACCATAAAGACATTGAGGTCGTCATCCTCCGAGGAGTGCTTCTCCGGGGTGGTGTTGGGGAGGATGGCCTCACCACTCTTAGCCACCTGCCAGAGTACCCAACATGCCCGAAGGCTATGTGTTGGTTCGGTATTCGGCGTCGTGTGTATCTGACAAGGCTTGCCGAGTAATTCGTCAAGGACAGTTCTATGTCCCGTGAAAGGTTTGATTTTCTTGTCAATGAGATGATGATCGGGTGCCCCGTAAGGGTGCATCCTTTTTGCCCGTCCAGTGGGCTGCTTAAAGGCGGGAGGTTCCCACTAGGCCGTCTGGGCTTTCCAGGAGCTTTCCATTGCACAGTACTTCTGTACTATATGTGCCAAATCTGCAAAGTGCAGTATGCGGCGGCGGTTGAGGGCATTGAGGATTCCCTCGTCCGTAAAGTTGCGGCAGAAAACTAAAACCGCGTCCTTGTCGCAGCAATCTTTAATCTTGTTTTTAACAAGGAGGAATCTGGCCCAGAAGTGATGGACCGTTTCCTGAGGTTGCTGTCATACATACATTAGGTCACATACGTCTGGAGGACCTGAATTGCTTGGGAAATATTGCTTGTGGTGGGTGGGTGGGCTAAAATCCAAACCTCGACCCGATATTGGATCCGGAGTTTGAAGAATCTCCGAGGTCAATAGTCCAGGATTAGGAGAGTCCTGGTGACTTTCGGGCTCAATGCCTGATTCTATGTTCGGAGGACCTGTGGTCTCTTCCCGAAGATGGGTATCCGGCTCGCAGGGCTCGGAAATCCGAATATAGCTTGTTATCAACATGGGGGGAGAAGTATTCTCGGCTTGTTCCTCCACGACCGCTACCAGATGGGTGATCGGCGGGGACTTGATTTCCCTCTGATCGGGTTTAAGCCCAATTCGATCATAGTCTGTCGCGACCCCCAGGGCGGCGATGTGATCTAGCAGTTCGTTCAAGGACGAGACATCTGCCGGATCCATCTTTTCGGAGTGTTCGAGGCTGATGCGGAGATGAGGTTTGGCGATTTGGGGGGCCACCTTTGGCTTAACGGCCGAGCGGGCGCCCATGGTAAAACCGCCGAGTTGGAGGATCTGTCCCGGAACTAGGGCTCCTCCAGAGGTGATGTTGTCGTTGATGACAAGGCGAGCCATCGATCCTTCCGTCAACGACACAGAGGAACTCTCAAGGAAAGCACCAATGTCGGTGTCAAAACCGGCTGATCTCGGGTAGGGGGTCCCGAACTGTGCGTCTGAGGATCGAAGGTAACAAGGCACAAAGGGAACACGATGTTTATCCAGGTTCGGGCCCTCTTAATGGAGGTAAAACCCTACGTCCTGCTTGATTGTATTTGATGAGTATAGGGGTTACAAGAGTTGATCTACCTCGAGATCGTAATGGCTAAACCCTAGATGTCTAGCCTATGGGAGTTATGATAGCCTCTACGGACTAAACCCTCCGGTTTATATAGACACCGGAGGGGGCTAGGGTTGTACAGAGTCGGTTTACAGAGGAAGGAAATTACACATCCGGACACCAATCTTGCCATCCACGCAAAGGAGAGTCCCATCCAGACACGGGGAAAGGCCTTCTACCTTATATCTTCACGGCCCATTAGTCCGGCCCATATCACATAGCCCGGACGCCCGAGGACCCCTTAATCCAGGACTCCCTCACCCATCAGTGGCATCATGAGCTAGTTCTACGGTAGATGTATATGCATGAGTAGAACAAAAAGAAGTTGTGGGCGTTGATGTTCAAATTGCTTACTTCTCTTGTCCTATTTGGATTCGGCGGTATTGTGGGATGAAGCGGCTCAGACCAACCTTACATGTCCACGCACATGAGACCGATTCCACTGTTTGACATGCAACTTGTATTGCATAAAAGTGGCTTTGCGGATGTAGGTCTCTCCCACTTTAGTTGAATCTGATTTGACGAGGGTGGTCCTTGCAGAAGGTTAAAAGGCAACTTGTATATCACCGTTGTGGTTTTGCATAGATAAGAACGGTTATTATAGTTTTCCCTAGCAGCCACGTAAAAATTGCAACAACAAAGTAGAGGACGTCTAACTTGTTTTTGCAGGGCATGTTGTGATGTGGTATGGCCAAAACGTGATGTGATATATGTTGATGTATGAGATGATCATGTTTTGTAATAGGTTCACGACATGCAAGTCGATGAGTACAACAACCGGCAGGAGCCATAGGGTTGTCTTTAATTTATTGTATGACCTGCGTGTCAACAAATAACACCATGTAATTGCTTTACTTTATCGCTATGCGTTAGCAATAGTTGTAGAAGCAATAGTTGGCGAGACGACCACGTGACGACACGATGATGGAGATCATGGTGTCATGCCGGTGACGATGGATATCATGCCAGTGCTTTGGAGATGGAGATCAAAAGCACAAGATGATAATGGCCATATCATGTCACATATTTTGATTGCATGTGATGTTTATCTTTTATGCATCTTATTTTGCTAGGACGATGGTAGAATTATAAGATGGTCCCTTCACTTAATTTCAAGATAAATGTGTTCTCCCTAAGTATGCACCGTTGCGAAAGTTCGTCGTTTCAAAGCACCACGTGATGATCGGGTGTGATAGACTCTACATTCGCATACAACAGGTGTAAGCCAGTTTTACATATGCAGAATACTTGGGTTAAACTTGACGAGCCTAGCATGTACAGACATGGCCTCGAAACACGGAGGACCGAAAGGTCAAACACGAGTCATATAGTAGATATGATCAACATGAAGATGTTCACCGTTGATGACCACCCCATCTCACGTGATGATCGGACATGGGTTGGTTGATATGGATCGTGTGAACACTTAGACAACTTGAGGGATGTTGATTTAAGTGGGAGTTCACTAGTAATTTGATTAACTGAACCCATTATCATGAACATAGTCTAAATTGTCTTTGCAAAATTGTGTTGTAGATCCATGGTTCGCGCTGTAGCTCCCCTGAATTTTAATGTGTTCCTAGAGAAAGCTAAGTTGAAAGATGATGGAAGAAACTATGCGGATTGGGTCCATAATTTGGGGATTATCCTCACTGCTGCACAGAAGACTTATGTCCTTGATGCACCGCTCGTGCGCCACCCCCTCCAGCATCGTCTGTTGATGTTGTGAATGTCTGGCAGGAACGTTCTGACGACTACTCGATAGTTCACTGTGCCATGATTTATGGCTTAGAACCGGGGCTCCAAAGACGTTTTGAGCACCACGGAGCATACGAGATGTTCTAGGATCTAAAATTGGTATTTCAGGCTTACAGCCGAGTTGAGAGGTATGACGCCTCCGACAAGTTCTTTAGCTGCAAGATGGAAGAGAACAGCTCCGTTAGCGAGCACGTACTCAAAATGTGTGGGTACTTCAACCGCTTGAATTAGTTGGGAGTTAATCTTCCGGATGAAGTAGTGATTGATAGGGTTCTTCAGTCACTGCCACCAAGCTACAAGAGCTTCGTGATGAACTATAATATGCAAGGGATGGAGAAAACAATCCTTGAGCTCTTCGCAATGCTTAAGGCCGCGGAGGTAGAAATCAAGAAAGAGCATCAAGTGTTGATGGTCAACAAGACCACCAGTTTCAAGAAGAAAGGCAAGGGAAAGAAAGGGAACTTCAGGAAGACTGGCAAGCCAGTTGCCGCTCCCATGAAGAAACCCAAGGCTGGACCCAAACCTGAGACTGAGTGTTTCTGTTGCAAGGGGAATGGCCACTGGAAGCAGAACTGCCCCAAGTACTTGGCAGATAAGAAGGCTGGCAACGTCAACAAAGGTATATGTGATATACATGTTATTGATGTGTACCTTACAAGTGCGCGTAGTAGTGCCTGGGTATTTGATACTGGTTTGGTTGCTAATATTTATAACTCGAAACGGGAACTGCGGTATAAACGAAGACTAGCTAAGGACGAGGTGACGATGTGCGTCGAAAATGGTTCCAAGGTTGATGTGATCGCCGTCGGCATGCTCCCTCTATGTTTACCATCGGGATTAGTTATGAACCTAAATAATTGTTATTTGGTGCCTACGTTAAGCATGAACATTATATCTGGATCTTGTTTATTGCGAGACGGTTATTCATTTAAGTCAGAGAATAATGGTTGTTCTATTTATATGGATAATATCTTTTATGGTCATGCACCCCTTGTGAATGGTTTATTCTTGTTGAATCTTGATCGTAGTGATACACATGTTCATAATATTGATGCCAAAACATGCAAAGTTAATGATGATAGTACCACATACTTGTGGCACTGCCGCTTAGGTCATATTGGTGTAAAGCGCATGAAGAAACTCCATGCTGATGGACTTTTGGAATCACTTAATTATGAATCATTTGATACATGTGAACCATGCCTTATGGGCAAGATGAGTAAAACCCCATTTTCCGGAACAATGGAGCGGGCTAGCGACTTATTGGAAATAATACATACCAATGTATGCGGTCCGATGAGTGTTGAAGCATGTGGTGGATATCGTTATTTTCTTACCTTCACAGATGATTTGAGTAGGTATGGGTATATTTACTTAATGAAACACAAGTCTAAAACATTTGAAAAGTTCATGGAATTTTAGAATGAAGTGGAGAATCATCATAACAAGAAAATAAAGTTTCTATGATCCGATCATGGAGGTGAATATTTAAGTTACGAGTTTGGTGCTCATTTAAGACAATGTGGAATTGTTTCACAACTCACGCCACCTGGAACACCACAGCGTAATGGTGTGCCCGAACGTCGTAACCGTACTTTATTGGATATGGTACGTTCTATGATGTCTCTTACCGATTTGCCACTATCATTTTGTGGTTATGTATTAGAGACATCCACATTCACTTTAAATAGGGCACCGTCTAAATCCGTTGAGACAACACCGTATGAATTATGGTTTGGCAAAAAAACCTAAGTTGTTGTTTCTTAAAGTTTGGGGATGCGACGCTTATGTAAAGAGGCTTCAGCCTGATAAGCTCGAACCCAAAGCAGAGAAATGCGTCTTCATAGGATACCCTAGAGAGACCATTGGGTATACCTTCTATCACAGATCCGAGGGCAAGATTTTTGTTGCTAAAAATGGGTCCTTTCTAGAGAAGGTGTTTCTCTCGAAAGAAGTGAGTGGGAGGAAAGTAGAACTCGATGAGGTAATTGTACCTTCTCTCGAATTGGAAGGTAGCACATCATAGAAAGCAGTTCCCGTGATGTCTACACCAACTGTAGAGGAAGCTAATGATGATGATCATGAAACTTCGGATCAAGTTACTACTAAACTTCGTAGGTCGACCAGGGTATGTTCCGCACCAGAGTGGTACGGTAATCCTGTCCTGGAAGTCATGTTGTTGGACAACGGCGAACCTATGAACTATGAAGAAGCAATGATGAGCTCGGATTCTGACAAATGGCTTGAGGCCATGAAATCCGAGATAGGATCCATGTATGAGAACAAAGTATGGACTTTGGTGGACTTGCCCATTGACCGGCGAGCCATCGAGAATAAATGGATCTTTAAATAGAAGACAGACGCTGATGGTAATGTCACATCTATAAAGCTCGACTTGTCGCAAAAGGTTTTCGACAAATTCAAGGAGTTGACTACGATGAGACTTTCTCACCCGTAGCGATGCTTAAGTCTGTTAGAATTATGTTAGAAATTCCCGCATACTATGATTATGAAATCTGGCATATGGACGTCAAAACAGCGTTCCTTAACGACTTCCTTAAGGAAGAGTTGTCTATGATGCAACCGAAAGGTTTTGTCGATCCTAAGGATGCTAACAAAGTATGCAAGCTCCAGTGATCCATCTATGGACTGGTGCAAGCATCTCGGAGTTGGAATATACGCTTTGATGAGGTGATCAAAGCATTTGGTTTTATACAAACTTACGGAGAAGCTTGTATTTACAAGAAAGTGAGTGGGAGCTCTGTAGTATTTCTAATACTATATGTGGATGACATATTATTGATTGGAAATGATATAGAATTTCTAGAAAGCATAAAGGGTTATTTGAACAAGAGTTTTTCAATGAAAGACCTAGGTGAAGCTGCTTACATATTGGGCATTAAGATCTATAGAGATAGATCGAGACGCTTGATAGGACTTTCACAAACCACATATCTTGACAAGATTTTGAAGAAGTTCAAAATGGACCAGTCAAAGAAGGGGTTCTTGTCTGTGTTGCAAGGTGTGAAGTTGAGTCAGACTCAAAGTCTGACCACGGCAGAAGAAAGAGAAAGGATGAAGGTCATCCCCTATGCCTCAGCCATAGGCTCTATAATGTATGACATGCTGTGTACCAGACCTGATGTGTGCCTTGCCATAAGTCTGGCAGGGAGATACCAAAGTAATCCAGGAGTGGATCACTGGACAGCGGTCAAAAACATTCTTAAGTACCTAAAAAGGACTAAGGACATGTTTCTCTTTTATGGAGGTGATGAAGAGCTCGTCGTAAAGGGTTACGTCGATGCTAGCTTTGACACTGATCCGGATGACTCGAAGTCACAAACCAGATACGTATTTATTTTGAATGGTGGAGCAACCAGTTGGTGCAGTTCCAAGCAGAGCGTCGTAGCGGGATCTACATGTGAAGCGGATTACATAGCTTCTTCAGAAGCGGCGAATGAAGGAGCCTAGATGAAGGGGTTCATATCTGATCTAGGAGGTTTGCCTAGTGCATCGGATCCAATGACGATCTTTTGTGATAACACTGGTGCAATTGCCATAGCCAAAGAGCCCAAGTTTCACAAAAGGACCAAGCACATCAAACGCCGCTTCAACTCCATCCGCGATTACATCAAGGAGGGAGACATAGAACTTTGCAAAGTACATACAGATCTGAATGTGGAAGGTCCATTGAGTAAACCTCTTCCACGAGAAAAACATGATCAGCACCAAGACTCGATGGGTGTTAGATTCATTAAATTGTAATCTAGATTATTGTCTCTAGTGCAAGCGGGAGACTGTTGGAAATATGCCCTAGAGGCAATAATAAAGTGGTTATTATCATATTTCCCGTTCATGATAAATGTTTATAATTCATGCTAGCATTGTATTGACCGGAAACTTAAATACATGTGTGAATACATAAACTACACTGTGTCCCTAGTGAGCCTCTACTAGACTAGCTCGTTGATCAAATATGGTTAAGGTTTCCTAACCATGGACATGAGTTGTCATTTGATAACAGGATCACATCATTAGGAGAATGATGTGATGGACAGACCCAACCGTAAGCTTAGCATCATATCGTTTAGTTATTTGTTATAGCTTTCTTCATGTCAAGTATCTATTCCTTCAACCATGAGATCATGCCACTCCCGGATACCGGAGGAATGCCTTGTGTGCTATCAAACATCACTTCGTAACTGGGTGATCATAAAGGTGCTCTACAGGTATCTCCGAAGGTGTCTGTTTGGTTGCATGGATCGAGACTGGGATTTGTCGCTCCGTGTGATGGAGAGATATCTCTGGGCCCTCTCGGTAATGCAACATCATAAGAAGCTTCATGTGACTAATGAGTTTATTCATGGGATCTTGTATTACGGAACGAGTAAAGAGACTTGCCGATAAAGAGATTGAACTAGGTATGGAGATACCGACGATCGAATCTCGGGCAAGTAACATGTCACCGGACAAAGGGAATTACATACGGGATTGAATGAATCCTTGACATCGTCGTTCAACCGAAAAAGATCTTCGTTGAATATGTAAGAATCAATATGGGCATCCAGGTCCCGCTATTGGTTATTGACCAGAGAGGAGTCTCGGTCATGTTTGCATGTTCCGAACCCGTAGGGTCGCACGCTTAACGTTCGGTAGCGCTAGGGTAGTATTGAGATATTGAATAGCAGAAAGTCCGAAGGTTGTTCAGAGTCTCGGATGGGATCAGGGATATCACGAGGGGCTCCAGAATACTCCGTAGGTAAAGATTCATATATGGAAAGTTGTTATCGGGGTTCTGGAAAAAGTTTCAATTTTTTCGGTATTGTACCAGGAAGGTTCTAGAAGGTTACGGAGTGGGGCCCACCTGCATGGGGGGACCCACATGAACGTGGGTAGTGGGGAAAGTACCCATGCCCCTGGTCTAGGCGCACCAAGATCCTCCCTTAAAATGAATAGTATCATATACCGAAGGGATAAGATCAGGATCCCTAAAAAAGGGGATAGCGGTCGGTGGGGAAGGAAAAGAGGGATTTCCTATATAAAGGTGGGGAGGCGTTGGGGGCAGCCCCCTTCAACCCTTGCCCGTTACCTCTCCCAACTCCTCCCACATTTCACCGGTACGTGCTTGGCGAAGCCATGCCGGAGTTCCGCTGCCACCACCACCACCACGCCGTCGTGTTGGTTCAGATCTCATCTACCTCCTCTGCCTCCCTTGCTAGATCAAGAAGGAGAGGACGCCGCCGAGCCGTACGTGTGCTAAACTCGGAGGTGCCGCACGTGCGGTACTTGGATCGGATTGGATCGCGATGCGAGTATGACTACGCCAACCACAATCTCTAGATCATTAACACTTTCGGTCTACAAGGGTATGTAGACACCACTCCCCACTCGTTGCTATACATCTCCTAGATTGGATGTTGGGTGTTTCATAGGATTTTTTTTATTTTCATGCTTCGTTCCCCATCAGTAGGTTCCTCGACTTCCACGCGGGTCTAATGAAGGTGTTCGAATGCGGCGAGGAGGCATCTTCAGCCAGGCGTGCAGAGGCCAGTGCCCTGGGCCGGTGCGCCGCTTCATTGGTGGAGGCTGTGAGAGGTCGCGTCCGCCCTGAGCCACCTTCAATGTGGAGCGGCGCGCCCTACATCAGCATAAATGTGGGCAGTTGGCGCCAGACGGGGACGCGCGCGGGTGAGTGGGGAGGCGTTTGGGTGGTCCACGGCGGTTAGAAGCGGGTGTGACAGTGGTCCGGACCCCCGCAAAGCTCCTCACGTTTGTCTCCGGTTTGTGGGAGAAAACGCGTCCAAACCGTGCCGCGGACCGATATAGGACCGCGTTGGATGACTTCCGCGGTCCAGACAGCACGGTCCAGACTGTTACGGAAGGTTTGAGAGTCGTTGTTGAAGATGGCCTAAGAGCAACTCCAATGCGCCGACCCAAACGGACGGCGATTTTGTTCGCTTTTTATCCGCTTGGGTTGGCCCGACGGACACCCATGTCCGCTTTCGCATTTGGTTCGGCGCTTATGCCTAACGCTGGCCCGACCCATTTTTGAGGTGGCGCAAAAAAATATTACACACATATTTCGAAAATAGAAAACATTAATTAAACATTAATATGGGCCACAAAGGCCGGCAAGAGTCCACATTACATTAAGTATAAAAACATTTAATTAAACTAAAAACTAGGAGGCGCGCTACCCTAGGTGTCCTCGTTGTCGTCGTGGCCGGTGAGGTCGATGAGCGTCGACGTTGGGCCAGCCCACGGGAACGCCGTCTCCTAGGCTGCGACGACGTCGTCCGTCGGTGGCGTTACCGCCGCTGGCGGGACTAGGCCACCACGGGCACGACGCTCCTCCTCCTCCGCCTCGCGGCGCTCCTCCTCGGCGTCACGCTTCAGCTGCTCGAGGTACTCGCCCTCGCGGCTGAAAGGACCACGATGTCGCCTAGAGGGGGGGTGAATAGGCATTTTAAAAATTTCTACGGATTTGGCTTAATCCTAATGCGGAAATAAACTAAGAGGATACCTTTCAAGCACAAATCCTAAATATACTAGGCTCGACTAACTGCACCAACAACTTAATCTAAATAAGATAAGCACAACAAGGATACTCACTAGCACAAGTAAGTTACACAAACTTACTTGAGAAATATCACAAGATATGGAAGTGCATGACACAAGATAACAATTCACACTAATCACAAGATATATCAATAGTACCAAGTATGAATTGTGGAATATAAAGTGTAGGCCTAAAAAATCTCTACAAGGAAATAGCCAACACAATATAATGAGGACAACAACATATATAGTGAATGCAAGGTCAAGAGACCAAAGTAAACCACAAGTAGTAGCTAGGGATAGAGATAACCGAAGACACGGAGACGAGGATGTATCCCGATGTTCACTTCCTTGGAGGGAAGCTAGTCACCGTAAGAGAGGTGGATGTTACCACGAAGGCACACCAATGCCATGAAGGCTCACCCTATTCTCCTTGAGATATCACCACGAAGGCGATTGCCAACCACTAGTGGTAGACCTTGAGGCGGCCTCCAAACCCTCACAAACTTTCCGGGCGACAAATCACAAGTTGATTCCTCACCAGAGCACTCCTACCGCATAGGAGTCTCCAACCTCCAAGAGTAATAAGATCAAGGGGGAAATGCTCAAGACTTGCTCAAATCACAAATTTCTTCGGTCAAAAGAGAGAGGATGAGTGGGTGTATGCTTGGATGAAATCTCTCTCAGGAACTCTCACAAATCTCTTTGCGATCTAACACAAGAATGCTCAAATCCCTCTCTTTCAAATCCCACCACAAGCAACTAATGCTATGGAGGGATGGGAGAGGAGAGGAACAATGGAGGAGGTCAACAAATGAACCCTAGATCCATGGGTTAGTTTTCCCCCAAATGGATTAGAGTTTTGAGGCTTGGGGGAGGAGGAGAGAGCTCAAAAGAATGGGGAAATCTCAGATCCAAAAGCCCTATCTCGATGGGGAAGAAGGGTACCTTATATAGTGCCCCCACCAAACCTGCCCGTTATGCACAGAAAAACGCAGCCCGGAACTTCTGGGCATGCCCGAAACTTCCGGGCTCCCGATTGGGCACATATGTGCAAACTCTCTGGTTAGCCCGGAACTTTCCCCGGAACCTACCCGGAACTTCTGGCCCCCGGAACTTCTGGGAAGGCCCGGAACTTCCGGGCTCCCTTCGGCCAGAAGTATGGAAACTTTCTGTTTAGCCTGGAACTTTTCCCGGAACCTGCCCGGAACTTCCGGTCCCCGGAACTTCCGTGCTGCCCGGAACTTCCGCCCCCGCAGAAAACAAGCAGCATACCGAAAGTAAAACATGCACAACTTTTTCATACGGACTTTGATTTTGATGATCTTTGGCTCGTTTTGAAGCTATGGAAAAGCTACAGGTCCCCACATAGAGAACCACCCAAGATAAACCAAAATGGAGGGTGCAAACTATGCAATGGTTAGATCATATATTTTGGGGAACCTAGTTGGCTATGGATTTATTTGGTATATGGGATAGGAGTGGAATTGTGTATGGAAGATGTTGACTTGAGCAAATCCATCATGAACCCCTTTGATCCCCTCTTAATAGTGCGGGATCCCTATAACTCAAGAATCATAAAAGAGCTACACTACATAGCTATCGAGAATCCATTCTTGAGTGTATATGTTTCTTCGGTGGTCATCACTCCACAACGCTAAACGCCAAAGGAACTAGTACCTTTGACTAGAGCCTTTCACTTGAACTTGATGGTGATGTTTCTTCTTGGCTTCCAGTTAAAGGCAAGACATTGGTGAAGTCTTCAAGTAGCTCTCCCATACATAATGTGGGAAGCTTTGCTTTGTATTCATCTTCACTTGTCCATCAGGTGATCATCCACAAGCTTCAAGCATGTAATCCTTCGGGATGGTTATCTTGAACTTGCCCTTGTCAACCATGATCATGAACACTTGATGTCATCCTCTCATGGACACTTGGAATCTTTCTCTTGATGCGAGCCCATGAGAATAACCTAACCCTCATAAACATAGACAACACATAGCATGGGTTAGTACACAAAGTGCAATTGACAATTTCTCATCATACCACAAGATACTATGTGATACATCATTTGCACTTGTGTGTTGACCATTTAGAGTTTGATTCTTTGATCTTTATCTTGGTCAACCTTTATCTGCACTCCATGCTTAATCTTGATTTCTTGAAGGCCATATTGAATTCTTCACTATGCTTCACTTCTTCAAGACATGATTACCCATATCTCAATTATCATATGACCATATAGAGTTTATCCACGAATACCATATTGGTCATCATTTATTCTTCTTCATGCTCCATCACAATCTTTTGAGAGGCACAATGAGAAATCTTCACATGAATTACTTGCTTCAAGAAATAATCATCCATGCCTCAACATATGAGCTCATCATGATCCTATCTTCAAGCCATATGTACAATTCTTCTCTTTAATCATTCTCTCAAGATCATGATCCATCATGGCTTACCCCATAAGCATAAGCATGAAGACCTCTAAGATCCTTCAATGAACTCCATATAGATCACATCTTGTTTGTCACATGGAATTCATCTTGATCATATTTGATTCAATCATTGAGCTCAATCCTGATGCGCAACTATATGTATATGGCAATCATTCCGAATCTATTAAATATCCTTCTTGCATCGCCCAAGGAACAAGCCTTCATATATAACTTGATGCCAATCAATTCTCAATGCATATATTTGTTTTGATGGATTTCATCCTTCAATTCATCCAGTATTCTCCATGCACTGCAAATGGAACTTTTCTTCACATGTATATCTTAATGCAAACATTAGTCCATAAGGATTGCCATCAATTACCAAAACCACACATGGGGACTACACGCACTTTCAATCTCCCCCATTTTGGTAGGTGATGACAATCTCAACAAGAGGGTTTATATATTGAATTTTAAAAACAAGTATGCAATTCATCCGAAGATAAATTGTATACTTGAGGTGGTTTTGATAGCATCAAGTGTCACAAAGATACTTGAAATTATCAAAACCGGTTGTACTAGCATCAAGCACCACACAAGCATTTGATGTTAGCACACCCACAATATATAGAGCAAACTCCCCCACAATATATGCATGCGTGAATGAACTTTGAATGTCATTGCATATATTGGTTGACATAAACTAGGTAAAGTTTTCTCTATATACAATACTCATCCATGCAACACCACATATATAATAAAGGTAGGTAAGCATGAATGACAACAAGCACACTAAGAACACTTATCTTCAAACCCTCTAAACTTCTCCCCCATTGGCAACAAATGCCAAAATGGGAAAAATCTAGAAGTCAATATAGTATGAGTTCATCCTTAATGTGTGCATATTACAAAATGTCAGTGAAAATTAAATGCACATATTCAATGACGAAAAATTGAGGAGCTCCGGATCTATATAATGCAACAAGTTATTATGATATGAAAGTAAGCATTCTACATGTGAGAAAAATATTCAAAAGATCCAAAGAACATATTTTGGACAAGATATAATATGAATACCCCATTTGATCAACATGATAAGAATGGGTTGAACATACATTCAAAACACATGAGTGCACAAGATTATATGCAAAACATACAAGCACTCACTTTTCAACCTATTACCAAGACCACCACCGAATAGAAAAGCAAACAAATGAGGCGACCCACAAGGAGTAAATGACATCACGGTAAGATCTGAACTTTCTTATGTATAAAAATTTCTAAGTGGACAATAGTAGTCTATGTATCCACAAAGAAACTTGCATACACAAAATAGTCGCAATTGATAAGAACATGATATGCACAAGTGAATCCATTATTATACAACTGGGATCCTAGCATAAGAGCAAGGCACATGGCACAAAGCACATGGCACAAATTGATCTCATTTGCATATCAACGAATTGCTAAGTAAGATAGCAAATGCCACAAGCAAATATAGTGTTCTTGCAATTTCATCAAAATTACATATGAGAGAACATTTAGAAATTGATATATAATAAATTTCTTAATTGGCATATTTTGGGATAGGTGAATCAAGAATGGTTTTACAAATCCCCACTATACGCTTCCTCTCAAATGTCTCACCATTGTAATAAAGTGTCTTCTAAGAACATGCAAGAAAACACAAATACAACAAGTACTATACATGCCATGATGCAACCTACACAAGGTTGACTCTATTTATGTACATGTATGAAGTAAATACTTGTTACCGAGAAAGCATTGGTATGAATTAGTAGATCAATGAGTCATCAAAGCTTGGCTCTAATTCCTTGGTGGTGTTACTACCTTCTTCATGAATAAGCCAAGTACACAATGCTTCGCCATTGTACCTAAAACAATTTAAGTACAATATGGTCCCCAAACTTATTGGGTCTGAAGTAGTTAGCATAACTACAAAACATAAGGTAAAACCAATTAAATACGTGCATATGGATATGGATGTGAGTTACATGCACATCTTAATGGCTAAAGATTTGATACCATTTGATGAATTTACCCTATATATTGGATCAAAGAAAGCAAACAAGGCATGAAGATATACAACTAATAAATATGCATGCACAAGCCTACCAAGATCCAAGGAGATACAATTTGGACATAAGAACACATAAACCATGAATACCCCAAAAACACACAAATAATTCATGTTGGCCAAGTTGCATCGATGTGATGAATCAACACATGATCACACACAGAGTTCCACATAAGAACTAAGCAAAGCCCATGAGCATACAAGATATACATTTCAGACATACTCATAGGCACATCTTATTGGAGTGGATACAAGATAGTAAAAGAAATGAGATAACCAGCTCCCATAACTCCATACAAACCAATAAGATGAACTCGAACAAATGGTATTTCGAGTTATCCTTTGCTGTAGAAACCAAATAAGTACATGATCATCTATACTAACACAAGCATAACATGGGAGTTTAGAAATAAACACAATGCTTGGATATCATATTATTAACCTACCAATTAGATAGATCATCATGCAAAGAAACAATTGGAATGGCTTTAATCAAACGATTTCCCAAATACAATTGCTAAGAAAACCATGGGGAAAACCGCAAGAATAATATACGCAAACAATTCCATAGGATGCACACCAAAAAGGTGTTAACGTAATTGGGAACTTGTTGCAATAGCAAGCCACAAAGATATAAGGTAATCTAACAATATAAATTAGAGTGGCAATCCTCAATTGTCACATTAACAAGGATTGTGATACGCACAAAGCATATCACTCCCCCATAATGTGAAAACCCATGTATTATACATAAGAGGCATATGAAATCCAACTAAATATAATCAATGGATGAGAATTTGAATTTCAAAAGAACTTGACATATCACATAGTGACTAGATAATCTTGCAGTATAAATACTAGGTGGTATCCCATATATATATATACACATTTTAGGTTTGTGATGTGCGTAGAGCATAACATTCCCCCATAATGTGATGATCCATTAATATCTCAAAAGAGCCCAATAAGATGCAACTAAGATGTAATGAAGGCTTGAGACTATACACACAAATATATGGCGTGCATAGCAACCCACACATGCTAGATACATAAATCAAGCATAGTATAAGGCACAACATATACGAGTTCATGCTAGGTACAAAATCTAAACATGCAAGGGGCAAGTAACTTTCAATGTAGAATACATAAGTACAAGTTACCGCCTCGAGGAGCATTGGAATGACAAATTTGATGATAATACACTTGATTTGGCTTGAACCATGATAAATGTTGAGAATCATTTTCCTTCATGAACTAGCCAAGTCTTCAATGCCCTCCACACACCTATTGATCAAGTTTGAGCTTGATGGTCCCCAACTAAGTTGGGTCCTAAGAAGTTAGTCACAATAGGCTTGGCAACCCAAATGGTCTTATCCACTTTCAAACCCATTTGGGCACCAACATACTTGGCAAACAAATTGCCATCATTATCTTTCCTAAGTGAATAATTATCATTGATAATTGGAGACTTAGAGATGTTACCATTGGGACACGACGAGGCTATGTGTCCCTTCTTACGGCAAATATAGCAACATGTACTGCCCCTTCTCTTCTTCTTTAATTTCTCAACTTGGGGAGAATTATCTCCGTTGATCATGGGTAGAGGCCTTTCTTCATCTCGAGATTGAACATGAGGCCACTTCCCTTGTTGCTTCACACTTGAAGCCTTCTTCTTCAATGGACAAGATCTCACATGGTGACCAACTTTCTTGCACTTGAAGCAAGTAATGTTGGCCGAATTCTTGACTTGATCTTGTCTCATCATCATGTTATTGGACTTCTTATTGGAGATGAAGTCATGTCCACTTTTGTCTTGTGGGTCCTTTTGGACACACAAGATCACATTACCATATTTTTCCAAGTCTTTCTTCAAACTAGTAACTTGGGCCTTGAGCTCATTAATTTCCTCTACATGGTTAGTTTCAACACTAGAAACAAGAGGACTAGTGGAAGTAGAAATTTCATGGTTAGAGCAACAAGACAATGTGAGCAATTCATCATGAGTGGTAATAATATGAGAGGTGGATGAATTGCAAGGATTAGCACATGGCAATAAAGCATTTAGAGTAGATGCGCTAATGTTCACATGAGACTCACAAGATTTTACCTCGGTGACCATAGCCGCGTGAGCTAACTTTAGCTTACTATAAGATATTAAAAGATCCTCATGAGTGCATGAGATATTTTCATGACTTCCTTCCAATTTCCCATAATTGCTTGTTAGCAAAGAAAGTTGAGCACATAGCTCAACATTCTCCTTCAAAATTGATGCTTCACATGAAACCGAGTTAGTAGCACAAACAGCATTATCAATATGAGAGGAGCAAGTAGCAATTAGAGACTTCTCATGAGTTGATTGAAGGTCCTCATGAGACTTAAAGAGTTTTATGAGCTCTCCCTTCACACTATTGCATTCAAGGAGAAGGAGCTCAAAATCCTCTTTAAGTTTACAATGAGTAACTTTAATCTCTTCTTTTGAAGACCTCAAGTCACTAAGCATTTCATGAGCCTTAGCAAGTTCATGTTCAAGTTGTTCACTTTTAGCTTGCTCATTAAGAAATAGATTATTACATTTTTTAAAGCAAGCAAGAACATCTTGGAACCTTTTATAAGTGTTATTTTTAGCTCTATGAAGAGTTTTCCCAATCTCATAGAGATTTTGAGTCAAGTCATCATCATCATCATCATCCTCATTACAACTATTATCGCTATCACTAAGAGAAGATGATACCTCATCATTACCTTTTGCCATGAGGCACATGTGAACAAAGGAGCTTTATGATGATTCTTTTGGAGAAGAGGGTTCTTCTTCAATCAAGCGTGCCTCATATTTCTTGATTTCCTCTACATTGTTAGTCATAGAACAACTAGAGGAAACCAAAGCATTTCTATCATGGCAACACGGGAGATCAAGCATATCATCACTAATGAGCTTAACACCATCATCACAAGATATTTCTTCACTCACCATGTCATTACCTTGTGGCACGCCACATGTTGGTGAAGTGGAAGATATGGAAGTGTGCAAGTAATCGGAGGTGGAAGCAATAGAGAGCTCTTCATGATTTAAACATGTGGAGAACTCCTCCATCAACCCCCCCAATAGAATATTATCTTCATCAAGATTGGACCCATCATATATTTTTTCAAGTTTGGTCCAAGTCTCATGAGCCGACTTGCAAGTTGTGACTGCCTTAAACACTTCAAAGGTTAAAGCTTGATGAATGACAAGAGAAGTATCACAATCAAGATACATATCCTCAATAGACGGAGAAAGCCCATCCTTTGCAATAGAAATTCCTACAAGAACAATGCGCAAAGCATTTGGACCCATGGCCCGAAAGTGACAAAGCATGCGAATTCTCCATAGGTGATAATTTGTGCCATCCAAATCAAAAGTGTTATTGTGCACAAAATCACTAGTCGACATCGATACTCTCTAGGCGATGAAGCCTAATAAAGAGAGACCTAGCTCTGATACCAATTGAAAGGACCACGATATCGCCTAGAGGGGGGTGAATAGGCGTTTTAAAAACTTCTACGGATTTGGCTTAATCCTAATGCGGAAATAAACTAAGAGGATACCTTTCAAGCACAAATCCTAAATATGCTAGGCTCGACTAACTGCACCAACAACTTAATCTAAATAAGATGAGCACAACAAGGATACTCACTAGCACAAGTAAATTACACAAACTTACTTGAGAAATATCACAAGATATGAGTGTATGACGCAAAATAACAATTCACACTAATCACAAGATATATCAATAGTACCAAGTATGAATTGCGGAATACAAAGTGTAGGCTAAAAAATCTCTACAAGGAAATAGCCAACACAATATAATGAGGACAACAATATATATAGTGAATGCAAGGTCAAGAGACCAAAGTAAACCACAAGTAGTAGCTAGGGTTAGAGATAACCGAAGACACGGAGACGAGGATGTATCCCGATGTTCACTTCCTTGGAGGGAAGCTAGTCACCGTTAGAGAGGTGGATGTTACCACGAAGGCACACCAACGCCACGAAGGCTCACCCTATTCTCCTTGAGATATCACCACGAAGGCGATTCCCAACCACTAGTGGTAGACCTTGAGGCAGCCTCCAAACCTTCACAAACTTTCCGGGGACAAATCACAAGTTGATTCCTCACCGGAGCATTCCTACCGCCTAGGAGTCTCCAACCTCCAAGAGTAACAAGATCAAGGGGGAAATGCTCAAGACTTGCTCAAATCACAAATTTCTTTGGTCAAAAGAGAGAGGATGAGTGGGTGTATGCTTGGATGAAATCTCTCTCAGGAACTCTCACAAATCTCTTTGGGATCTAACACAAGAATGCTCAAATCCCTCTCTTTCAAATCCCACCACAAGCAACTAATGCTATGGAGGGATGGGAGAGGAACAATGGAGGAGGTCAACAAATGAACCCTAGATCCATGGGTTAGTTTTCCCCCAAATGGATTAGAGTTTTGAGGCTTGGGGGAGGAGGAGAGAGCTCAAAAGAATGGGGAAATCTCAGATCCAAAAGCCCTACCTCGATGGGGAAGAATGGTACCTTATATAGTGCCCCCACCAAATCTGCCCGTTATGCACAGAAAAACGCAGCCCGGAACTTCTGGGCATGCCCGGAACTTCCGGGCTCCCAATTGGGCACATAAGTGCAAACTCTCTGGTTAGCCCGGAACCTACCCGGAACTTCTAGCCCCCGGAACTTCTGGGAAGGCCCGGAACTTCCGGGCTCCCTTCGGCCAGAAGTATGGAAACATTCTGTTTAGCCCGGAACTTTTCCTGGTACCTACCCGAAACTTCCGGCCCCCGGAACTTCCGGGCTGCCCGGAACTTCCGCCCCCGCAGAAAACAGCCAGCATACCGAAAGTAAAACATGCACAACTCTTTCATACGGACTCCGATTTTGATGATCTTGGCTTGTTTTGAAGCTATGGAAAAGCTACAAGTCCTTACATAGAGAACCACCCAAGATAAACCAAAATGGAGGGTGCAAACTATGCAAAGGTTAGATCATATATTTTGGGGAACCTAGTTGGCTATGGATTTATTTGGTATCTGGGATAGGAGTGGAATTGTGTATGAAAGATGTTGACTTGAGCAAATCCATCATGAACCCCTTTGATCCCCTCTTAATAGTGCGGGATCCCTATAACTCAAGAATCATAAAAGAGCTACACTACATAGCTATTGAGAATCCATTCTTGAGTGTATATGTTTCTTCGGTGGTCATCACTCCACAACGCTAAACGCCAAAGGAACTAATACCTTTGACTAGAGTCTTTCACTTGAACTTGATGGTGATGTTTCTTCTTGGCTTCAAGTTAAAGGCAAGACATTGGTGAAGTCTTCAAGTAGCTCTCCCATACATAATGTGGGAAGCTTTGCTTTTGAAAGCACAAGTGCTCCCTGGGTGATTTTGGTAATTAATGTCAACATATCTCTTGTTGGACTAATATTTTCATCTAGTATATTTCAGATGAGTTCAACAGTGGAGTGGCAGGACAGGAGGATATGGAACCCCTTCAAGATGCTAAGGACACTTATTGGCAAAAGCCCAAGACTCTTCATTTTCATTTTAGTGATCCAAGATCACATTGAGTCCATAGGAAAAGTCAATACTATTAAAAGGGGATGAGGTGTTGCTTAATGGTCTACTTGCTCGAAGTGCTTAGTGATATGCTCCAAAGCCCTCAACCACTTTCTCATTCCAAATATGTCCTAAATCTAGAGTCAAACTCGGCCCCACCAATTTGATCTATCCGGCGCCACCGAGTTCACTTGACATAGCCACTGCCAGAAACCCTAATCAGTTCGGTCTCACCGATGGGATCTCGGTCTCACCGAGATGGCCCTGCAAACTCTCTATTACCTATTGCAGTTACTTCGGTCTCACCGAGATACGCAGTCGGTACCACCGAGTTTGCTTGACCAAGTCTCTGTTTGCTTCTTGCTGAAATCGGTCTCATCGAGTTCATGCAATCGGTCTCACCGAGATGAGGTTTTGCCCTAACCCTAGCACATCGATCCCACCGAGTTAACCTTGTTGGTCCCATCGAAAAGCCTAATGTTCACATTTTGAACCAAGTCGGTCTCACCGAGTTTCACTATTCGGTCCCACCGAGTTTGGTAAATTGTGTGTAACGGTTAGATTTTGTGTGGAGGCTATATATACCCCTCCACCCCCTTCTCCATTTGTGAGAGAGACATCAGAACGTGCCTACACTTCCACTACTCATTTTCTGAGAGAGAACCACCTACTCATGTGTTGAGACCAAGACATTCCAATCCAACCACAAGAATCTTGATCTCTAGCCATCTGCAAGTTGCTTTCCACTCAAATCATCTTTCCACCATATCCAAATCTATGAGAGAGAGTTGAGTATTGGGGAGACTATCATTTGAAGCATAAGAGCAAGGAGTTCATCATCAACACACCATTTATTACCTTTTGGAGAGTGGTGTCTCCTAGATTGGTTAGGTGTCACTTGGGAGCCTCCGTCAAGATTGTGGAGTTGAACCAAGGAGTTTGTAAGGCAAGGAGATCGCCTACTTCGTGAAGATCTACCCAAGTGAGGCAAATCCTTCGTGGGCGATGGCCATGGTGGGATAGACAAGGTTTCTTCTTCGTGGACCCTTCGTGGGTGGAGCCCTCCGTGGACTCGCGCAACCGTTACCCTTCGTGGGTTGAAGTCTCCATCAACATGGACGTACGATAGCACCACCTATCGGAACCACGCCAAAAATCTCCGTGTCTCCTATTGCGTTTGCACACTCCAATCCCATCCCTTTACTTTCTAGCAACTTGCATGCTTTACTTTCCGCTGCTCATATACTCTTGCCATGCTTGCTTGAAATGTATTGTGAATGTTTAAACTTGTGCTAAAACTCCACCTTAACTTGAAGAAATTAAAAACTGCTACTTTTCTTTGTTGAGGGTCTAATCACCCCCCCTCTAGACACCTCTTCTCGATCCTTTCAATTGGTATCAGAGCTTTGGTCTCCATTGCTTTGGTTTAATCACCATTGGAGGAAGATGGATGAGTCTACGATGGCGAGTCTTAGACATAGAGTACCCATACTTGATGGAGAGTTCTTTAATGCTTGGAAAAATGAGATGCTTGAGATTTTCAATGAATATCACTTGAACAAGTACATTACTATCCCTTGTGTGCCCCTTGTTGATCCTTTGCATCCTACCCCCGATGAGTCTCTCGACATGATTCGCAATCTTAGAACTGTCAATCTTATTACTAGAGGTTTGCCTAGAAATTTGATAGCATGCTTGCCTACTCTTGATTGTGCTTACACCATGTGGAGATTTCTTAAGGAACGCTTTTCAGACTATTCCTTGAAAAATCTAGATGTGATTCTTCAAAAGTCCATTGCTTTAAATAAGATGAATCCTAAAGATCCTATGTTTGGTGATTGTCTAGTTGAGCTTCGTGACCTTATGAGTGCCAAAGGAGATGTTGGAATCATTAGTAATATCATCTCAGAAGTCATTAGAATTCATAAAGATGAACATTGTCATAATCATAAATCTAATGAATCACTCTCTCTAGGTGATGATCAATCACAAGACGATGTCGAACATGGATAGTATGACGAGGATGATAATAGTGACTTTGATCTCGATGAGTCTATGAGACACTTTGGTCTTATGGCTAATCTTCGCGGCTACATGGCTGGAGGAAAGGAATGGGTTCTTGATAGTGGATGTACCGATCACATGACCGGAGATAAGGATATGTTTCGTGAGCTTGCTGAAAACAACGGCCCTCGAAAATATGTCACTGTTGGTGATAACTCAAAGGGTAAGGTGGTTGGCCTTGGTAAGGTGGCCATCTCACATGACAGATCCATCCAAAATGTTATGCTCATTGAATCTCTTGGGTATAATTTACTTTCTGTATCTAGACTAGCCGATTTCCGTTTCAATGTCCTATTTACTGAAGTAGATTGTCAAGTGTTTCTAAGAGATAATCATAAAATGGTCTTTACCGGTATACGTAGAGGTGATCTATACATTGTTGATTTCACTAAAAAGGCTCAACCTAGAACTTGCTTAATTGCTAAATCTTCTAAAGGTTGGTTGTGGCATAGAAGGTTAGGTCATGTGGGCATGCGAAATCTTGATAAGCTGATTAAAGGTGATCATATCCTTGGACTAAAAGACGTTATATTTGACAAGGATAGATTGTGCAGTGATTGTCAAGCAGGAAAACAGGTTGGAGGAAGCCACCCCGTGAAGAACATCATGACCACGAGAAGACCGCTCGAGCTGCTTCATCTGGATCTTTTTGGTCCAAACTCCTATAAAAGTCTCGGTGGAAATTCGTTTGGTTTAGTCATAGTCGATGATTTTTCAAGATTTACGTGGGTGTTCTTTCTTGATGATAAATCACAGGTCCAAAAGATCTTCAAGAACTTCGCTAGGAAGGCCCAAAATCAATTTGAAGTGAAGATCAAGAAGGTCGCAGCGACAATGGAACGGAGTTCAAGAACGCAAATGTGGACACCTTTCTTGACGAAGAAGGGATTAGACATGAGTTCTCGGCTACGTACATGCCTCAACAAAATGGAGTTGTTGAGAGGAAGAACCGGACTCTTATTGAGATGGTGAGAACGATGCTTGATGAGTACAAGACGCCAAAACACTTTTGGGCGGAAGCGGTTGAGACAGCTTGTCATGCAACAAATCGTCTATATCTTCACAAGCTACTCGGCAAGACGGGATACGAGCTTCTCACTGGTAACAAACCCCAAGTTGGATACTTTCGAGTATTTGGCTCAAAGTGCTACATTCTTGATAAGCATCGTCGTTCAAAATTTGCTCTGAAATCTCATGAAGGTTTCCTACTCGGTTATGGCTCAAACTCTCACACTTACCGTGTCTACAACAATTTCACCCGAAAGGTTGAAGAGACGGTAGATATGAAGTTTGATGAATCTAACGGCTCGTAAGTAGAGCTATTGCCAATTGATGTAGGAGATAAAGACCCTCTGGAAGCAATCCAAGACTTGTCTATTGGCAAGATTGGTCCAACGGAGGTGAAGGAGAGTACCTCGTCCGTCCAAGTGGAAGCTTCTACCTCACGACAAGGTGAACCACGAGTTGACTCGGAGGCATCCACAAGTGGGACTCGCCAAGATGAAGGAAACGAGGAAGTACACCAAGATGAACCTCATCGACCTTCTTCTCCACCTCCACAAGAGAACATCAACGCCAACAACAATGAAGAAAGACAAGAGGAAGAACAAGATGATGAAGAGGACGTTCTACCCCGACCTAAACAAAAGCTCTCACGAGTTAGAGCAAGAGTCTCAAGAGACCATCCCGTCGAACAAATCTTTGACGATATCCAAACTGGGAGAATTACTCGCTCTAAAACTCGTTTGGCTAACTTTTGTGAACATTACTCATTCATTTCTAGTATTGAACCTATGAAGGTTGAAGATGCTCTTGATGATCCGGATTGGGTGAACGCCATGCATGAAGAGCTACACAATTTCGAGAGGAACCAAGTGTGGACATTGGTTGAAAAGCCCGATGAGAAGCACAATGTCATTGGTACCAAATGGGTGTTTCGGAATAAGCAAGATGAAGATGAACAAGTTGTACGCAACAAGGCCCGTCTCGTCGCTCAAGGCTACACTCAAGTCAAAGGTATGGACTATGGTGAGACATATGCCCCCGTTGCTAGACTTGAGTCCATACGCATCTTACTTGCTTATGCCAACCATCATGATATCACATTGTATCAAATGGACATTAAAAGTGTTTTTCTAAATGGTGAAATTGAGGAGGAAGTTTATGTAAAACAACCTCCCGGCTTTGTCAATCCCAAGAAACCTGACCATGTTTACAAACTTCACAAAGCTCTTTATGGCCTTAAACAAGCTCCTAGAGCGTGGTATAAATGCTTGACCAAGTTCCTTATTGAAAAAGGCTTTAACATTGGAAAAATTGATTCAACACTTTTTACTAAAAGGGTTAATGGTGAATTATTTGTGTGCCAAATTTATGTTGATGATATCATATTTGGCTCGACTAACCCTCATTTTAGTGAAAAGTTTGGAAGACTAATGTCGGAGAAGTTTGAGATGTCTATGATGAGTGAACTCAAGTTCTTTCTTGGTTTGCAAATCAAGCAAACTAAGGAGGGTACCTTTGTTTCTCAAACAAAGTATACCCAGGACTTATTCAAGAAGTTCAACATGCAAGAATGAAAAGGTATGAATACACCCATGCCTACTAGTGGACATCTTGACTTGACTAAGGATGGCAAACCGGTTGACCAAAAGGTTTACCGCTCTATGATTGGTTCATTCTTATATCTATGTGCCTCTCGTCCCGATATTATGCTAAGTGTGTGCATGTGTGCACGATATCAAGCGGCCCCCAAAGAATGTCATCTTAAGGCTGTGAAAAGGATAGTGAGATACTTAATTCACACACCAAACTTTGGCATTTGGTATCCTAAGAGGTTTTCTTTTGATCTTGTTGGCTACTCCGATTCGGACTATGCCGGAGACAAGGTTGATAGAAAGTCCACTTTGGGTACTTGTCAATTTCTTGGTAGATCTCTTGTGTCTTGGACCTCCAAGAAACAAAACTCGGTATCCTTATCCACCGCCGAAGCGGAATACATTGCCGCCGGTTCATGTTGTGCTCAATTACTTTGGATGACCCAAACTCTTAAAGATTATGGGATCTATGTGAAACATGTTCCATTGCTTTGTGATAATGAGAGTGCTATTAAGATTGCTCACAATCCCGTGCAACATTCTCGAACTAAGCATATTGAAGTTCGTCATCATTTCATTCGAGATCATGTTGCTAAAGGAGACATCGATCTTAAGCATGTTCGTACCGATAAGCAATTGGCGGATATATTCACCAAACCGCTTGATGAGAAAGTATTTTGCCGTTTGAGAGGTGAATTGAACATCATTGATGCCTCAAACTTGGAGCAGTAACTCCATTTGGATGCATGCAAGGCATGAGCCATTACATGACTAATCCTTGATATTTCTCTTATGATGATGATCATATGTCTTGGATCTATACTTGTACCCTTGCATGTTATCTAACCCTTGTAGGTACTTGGATGAGCCCAACTCTATGAGATTGCAACTCACTCACATTCTAAGCAATCTCTACATCACCAAGTATCTACAATATGGTGGTTGGAGACAAGGAAGCATGGATCCTTTCAATATATCCTTTGACAATATATCGAATTTCATTTGGTATCAAGTTTCATTATTGTCATTTTGGATACACAAGTGCTCTTCCTTGCAAGACTAACCCATGTAGGAAGGTGAAATCAAACTACAAGTGGTGCTCCCAACTCTTGATGAACTACATCAACCTTGAGCATCTAACACAAGTTCAACTACATGATCAAGATCAACACCACCACCCAAGGTATGTTATTCCATCTTAGAGAAGTTTTACCCCAAGACATGGGTCAAAGCAGCTCAACAAGATGTGAATACATCAAAATGCTTAAACGAAAAATGGCAACCCCATTTTGAGCTTAAACGTTGAGTATGACCTATGATCAAGTATCTTTACTTGACTCCTAAGTCAATATATTCTAACATAGGTGACTCTGTCGCCGACCAATTCTAGATGAAGCTCTCTAGAGTTTCTCTGTGTTCTTGCATTTATCTCTTGTATACTTCATCTAGATTTCTTTTCTTTTCTCTGTTATATTCTGCATTCCCTGCATTTAATTCATTGCAAATCCTTCAGTTAATTCCCTGCAAATCTTTGTGAGATCTTATTTGCCTAGTGAGCTGAGATGACAATTTTTTTCTCTGTGTTAAATTCGGCCTCACCGATTTTTTCTTATCGGCTAAACCGAAACAACTCGGGGCCACCGAAAGAAAAAATTCGGTGTTACTGATTTCACTACTGAGGAAACGTTTTTCCATTTGCATCCTGCATATCTGTTCCAGCTCCACTCGATGATTCTTGTCCTCTACCAGCATCTTAAATTACATGTTGCTTTGTAATGTGACTCAAGGACCAACCTACTTGACTCATGCTTCAGAAGATCCCTTCTTGGAAATTGATGTCAAAGGGGGAGAGAGAGCACATCAAAGCTTAACCACATCAAAGGGAGAGGGAGACTTCTTAGCCATCCCAGATGCCTGGTATTCAAGGAGGAGAGAAGCCACATGTCTTTAAGAGGGGAAAGACATGTTAGTAGATGTTTCTTTGTGTCTTTTGCTTGGATTTTCTTTGCTTTGATTTTCTATTCCCTATCTTCTCCCATTATCCAATATCAGATTCAGGGGGAGAAAGACTCTAAAGGGAAGAAAATCTTTGGAATTCATTGCATATCTTTATCCCTTGGGGACATGTCAATATACAAATAGAGTACTAAGTACTCACTCACTACATGTCATACCAGTCTTGGTACTCTTGTGGTTTCCTGTTCTTGCTCTGTTTAGTAGATGTTCCTGTGTTATCTAACCCTGTTTTCTCAGGTTCGTCTCTTCCAAAGTTAGCTCAAGGCCACAAAGTAAGTATATGCATCACACTCATGTGCATGAGGATCTCTTGCTGATGTACATACTGTTTGCAAGAAGGACTCATGAACATGTAGGTATATTTTCTGCACTTCACATCATTTGCTCTGATGCATATAGCCAAGATACAAGTAACTCATTGCTTGCTCTGACATGTTTATGCATTCACATACTTTTATAATCTATCTTCATATGATTGCATACATGTAGGGGGATCCAATGCATATTGCATGTTCTTCCAAAGCTTTACTTGTTACACTTCATATCTTTATCTAAAAGCTTTGATGTATGTTGTCATCAATTACCAAAAAGGGGGAGATTCAAAGCACAAGTGCCCCCTGGGTGATTTTGGTAATTAATGTCAACATATCTCTTGTTGGACTAATATTTTCATCTAGTATATTTCAGATGAGTTCAACAGTGGAGTGGCAGGACAGGAGGATGTGGAACCCCTTCAAGATACTAAGGACACATATTGGCAAAAGCCCAAGACTCTTCATTTTCATTTTAGTGATCCAAGATCACATTGAGTCCATAGGAAAAGCCAATACTATTAAAAGGGGATGAGGTGTTGCTTAATGGTCTACTTGCTCAAAGTGCTTAGTGATATGCTCCAAAGCCCTCAACCACTTTCTCATTCCAAATATGTCCTAAACCTAAAGTCAAACTCGGCCCCACCGATTTGATCTATCCGGCGCCACCGAGTTCACTTGACATAGCCACTGCCAGAAACCCTAATCAGTTCGGTCTCACCGATGGGATCTCGGTCTCACCGAGATGGCCCTGCAAACTCTCTGTTACCTATTGCAGTTACTTCGGTCTCGCCGAGATACGCAGTCGGTACCACAGAGTTTGCTTGACCAAGTCTCTGTTTGCTTATTGCTGAAATCGGTCTCACCGAGTTCATGCAATCGGTCTCACGGAGATGAGGTTTTGCCCTAACCCTAGCACATCGGTCCCACCGAGTTGACCTTGTCGGTCCCACCGAAAAGCCTAACGTTCACATTTTGAACCAGGTCGGTCTCACCGAGTTTCACTATTCGGTCCCACCGAGTTTGGTAAATTGTGTGTAATGGTTAGATTTTGTGTGGAGGCTATATATACCCCTCCACCCCCTTCTCCATTTGTGAGAGAGACATCAAAACGTGCCTACACTTTCACTACTCATTTTCTGAGAGAGAACCACCTACTCATGTGTTGAGACCAAGACATTCAATCCAACCACAAGAATCTTGATCTGTAGCCTTCCCCAAGTTGCTTTCCACTCAAATCATCTTTCCACCATATCCAAATCTGTGAGAGAGAGTTGAGTGTTGGGGAGACTATCATTTGAAGCACAAGAGCAAGGAGTTCATCATCAACACACCATTTATTACCTTTTGGAGAGTGGTGTCTCCTAGATTGGTTAGGTGTCACTTGGGAGCCTCTGTCAAGATTGTGGAGTTGAACCAAGGAGTTTGTAAGGGCAAGGAGATCGCCTACTTCGTGAAGATCTACCCAAGTGAGGCAAGTCCTTCATGGGCGATGGCCATGGTGGGATAGACAAGGTTGCTTCTTCGTGGACCCTTCGTGGGTGGAGCCCTCCGTGGACTCGCGCAACCATTACCCTTCGTTGGTTGAAGTCTCCATCAACGTGGACGTACGATAGCACCACCTATCGGAACCACGCCAAAAATCTCCGTGTCTCCTATTGCGTTTGCACACTCCAATCCCATCCCTTTACTTTCTAGCAACTTGCATGCTTTACTTTCCGCTGCTCATATACTCTTGCCATGCTTGATTGAAATGTATTGTGAATGTTTAAACTTGTGCTAAAACTCCACCTTAACTTGAAGAAATTAAAAACTGCTACTTTTCTTTGTTGAGGGTCTAATCACCCCCCCCCCCCCCCCCCCCCCCCCCCCTCTAGACACCTCTTCTCAATCCTTTCAGCTTTGTATTCATCTTCACTTGTCCATCAGGTGATCATCCACAAGCTTCAAGCATGTAATCCTTCGGGATGGTTATCTTGAACTTGCCCTTGTCAACCATGATCATGAACACTTGATGGCATCCTCTCATGGACACTTGAAATCTTTCTCTTGATGTGAGCCCATGAGAATAACCTAACCCTCATAAACATAGACAACACATAGCATGGGTTAGTACACAAAGTGCAATTGACAATTTCTCATCATACCACAAGATCCTATGTGATGCATCATTTGCACTTGTGTGTTGACCATTTAAAGTTTGATTCTTTGATCTTTATCTTGGTTAACCTTTATCTTCACTCCATGCTTAATCTTGATTTCTTGAAGGCCATATTGAATTCTTCACTATGCTTCACTTCTTCAAGACATGATTACCCATATCTCAATTATCATATGACCATATAGAGTTTATCCACGAATACCATATTGGTCATCATTTATTCTTCTTCATGCTCCATCACAATCTTTTGAGAGGCACAACGAGAAATCTTCACATGAATTACTTGCTTCAAGAAATAATCATCGATGCCTCAACATATGAGCTCATCATGATCCTATCTTCAAGCCATATGTACAATTCTTCTCTTTAATCATTCTCTCAAGATCATGATCCATCATGGCTTACCCCATAAGCATAAGCATGAAGACCTCTAAGATCCTTCAATGAACTCCAAATAGATCACATCTTGTTTGTCACATGGAATTCATCTTGATCATATTTGATTCAATCATTGAGCTCAATCTTGATGCACAACTATATGTATATGGCAATCATTCCGAATCTATTAAATATCCTTCTTGCATCGCCCAAGGAACAAGCCTTCATATATAACTTGATGCCAATCAATTCTCAATGCATATATTTGTTTTGATGGATTTCATCCTTCAATTCATCCAGTATTCTTCATGCACTGCAAATGTAACTTTCCTTCACATGTATATCTTAATGCAAACATTAGTCCATAAGGATTGTCATCAATTACCAAAACCACATATGGGGACTACATGCACTTTCAGCGGCGCTCCTCCGCGAGCCTGCGCTACTGCCACTGCTCCAGGTACATCTGCTCCTAGGCCGGCATCGCCCAAAACCAGATGGGCAGCGCGCTGACCCACTCGCGCACATGCCCGGTCCATGTGTAGCGCTCGGGCTTGACGACAGGGGTTGGCGCCGGCTCGGGGGACGGCGGGGCCAGCAGCAGGACGATGCAGTCGCCGGCAACAGAGAGCGCCATGGCCTTCGCTAGCCGCGCCTGGTACGCTGCCTCCTCCTCCTTCTCCTCCTCCTCCTTGCACCTCTCCTCCTCCTCGCTTTCACCGAGGACAGCCGCCAGCGCCGCCTGGTAGGCGGCCTCCGCCTCCTGGTCCTCGTTGCGCATGATGAGGACTGGTGGGGTGCCAGCATCCACGTCGCGAACGCCGCGCCGACGCTGCTCCACGTGCTCCAACACGAACCAGGCCTCCCACTCAGGAGAGTCTGGCGCGTAGGCCGGGTTGAGGTGCTGCTCTGGCGTGAGCTTCTGCCGCCGGCGTCACTCCTCCTCCGCGTGTCCCCGCGCCGATCGTGGCACCGTCGGCACTAGGATCCTCTCGGGATCCAAGTGCCAGTCGTGTAGCAGCGTGGCGTCAGGGTAGGGTAGGGGACGCGATGCTCCCAGTGCCACTTCGCCTGGTGCACTGGGACAATGACGCGCTGCCGTGGCCAGCGGGAAGACGCCGGTGGAGGCAGGGGGCGCGCAAGGCCGGCTGGGGCCTTGCCCTTGTTCTTGCCGGAGAAGAACCCCATGGGTGGCTAGGGTTGTCGCCGACTGGCAGCAGAGGTGGCTAGATGGGGACGGGGGAGAAGAGGATGAGGACGCCCCCCCTCCTCCCGCACGCTCGGATTAAAAAAGGATGCCCCGTCGTCGCTGACGCGTGGGCCCGCAGTCGTCCCGCGTCATTAATAAAGACGCAGTGGTAGTTGGCCGGACGTCAGTTGAGGACGTGGCAGACATCGAGAGGACGCGTGGCGCGTCCGCTTCGCGTCCACGCCGACGTATTTTCAGACCCAAATTTGGGCAGAAAATGGGTCTACGCGGACGCGAAGCGGACGTCATTTAGAAATGGGTCGGCGCGTTGGGCCATCACAAATACACGACGACTCAAACGGACGGCGACAGACGAAATGGGTCGATGCGGTGCCGAACTCTTAGACGAATGCGCCGCTACGGCAGCACCGACGCGGCAGCGACACCTTGTAGCAACTAGCAAACAGCATTTAAATGGGAGTGGTTCCGCTGTTGTCGATGCCGTACGGCTGTTCGATCCATGGCCAGCTAGTGGGCAAGGCGCCACGAAATCACTGTTCTGACCTTATACCGAAAGAATTGCACAAAATGAACTCGATTTGAAAGTATTTCACAATCTGACCCTTTTAGAAATGCCAGATCCCGCGGCGTTACTGCTACACATAGAAACGCCGAGCTATCTCGCGTTGCGGATCCACATAGAAACACCGAGCTACCTCGCGTTGCTTCTCCACATGGAAATGCCATGGGTTTTGGCGTTTCTTCCCCGTATGGAACGACATTGGCTTTGGCGTTTCATATGTGGCCTATGGCTTATATGAATAAAATATTCCGGCCACGTCGCAATCACACTAGATAATATAGTAGACCAATATGAAACGCCAAAGCCAATGGCGTTTCTATACGGGTAAGAAACGCCAAAATCCATGGCGTTTCCATGTGGAGCAGCAACGCAGGGTAGCTCGGCGTTTCCATGTGGATCCGCAACGCGAGATAGCTCGGCGTTTCTATGTGTAGCAGCAACGCCACGGGATCTGGCGTTTCTAAAAGGATCAAATTGTGAAATACTTTCAAATCGAGTTCATTTTGTGTAATTCTTTCGGTATAAGGTCAAAACAGTGATTTCGCCCGGCAAGGCGTCTCGCCGTCCGTACGCGCTGACTGTTGTGCCACTCGATTCGATCCAAGGCTTTGGTAGTGATGCGTGTGTGGCGGTGCGAGCTCAAACCGCTGACCACCAACTTCAGTAGAAATATTGCACTCTCTTTTTTATCCGTCACGTCATCTCCAAGCCGATTCTTAAACCGTCTCCGTGCCTCGTGGTTTGAACGTGTTTTTTCATCCAACACTGGCCTATATCGGTGCACCAAACGGTCCAGACGCATTTTTTTTTTCAAATTGAAAGCAAAGTGGAAGAGAACTTTGCGGGAGTCCAGACAGCAACCACGTAGGACTCCAACACCCCCGGCCTACTAAATCCCCCATCCTTGTTCCATTTTCTTCACTGCCACTCCTACCCCCCCCCCCCCCCCCTTGCATCGTCACCCTCCTCCTCCGATGACACTGCTCCAGCCGCTGCACAGGCATTGCTGGACCTTCGCAACCAGCACCGACGCGCCCGAGCGCCTTTTACTACGGCTTCGTCCACCCAGGACTCGTTCGTAGCCAGGTACACTCCTCCCCTGTCGACGACTTTCATGGCGGACACCACGCCCGGCAGGTGTTCGGTTAAACTCCATTGAGCTGATTTTTGAACCTCATGTCGTTTTTTAGAGTACAAAAGATGGCGTGGTACTCGACCATGGAGGATGAGTTGTTGTGCGACGTGTGGTTGGCCGTATCCGCAGATTTCGTAGGCCGGCACAGAGGCTCTTCTGGCAGCGCGTGCATGATTCATTTCACGCGCGAAAGCACATTGCGCTCTACGACATGCACATCATCCAACAACGCAATGTGAGGTCATTATCGTATCGATGGTACACCATCCAGACCACCTCACCAAGTTTTGTGATGTGGTTGCTAGCTTGTAGTCAAGGTGACCATTGCGCGCGGCAGCGGAGGAGATGGTAAGTTTTGCTTTTTCTTGCTCAATTTGTCGATTGAATCATTCATTCACTCCATTTTGCTCTACACATTGTGTATCCCGTATGCGTTGTTGTGGTGTATCACATGATAGAGGGACAACCATTTAGGAACATACACTATGAGATGAAGCTGAAGGGGCGATATGTGTTGGACGACATGATCTGTTCATGAAAAACTTGTTGAACATCCGATTAATCTCGTTGAATTTGAACTATTGTTGTACTAGACTTATTTGCGTGCTATGTATGAATAATTTGTGCTATTTTGTAACCAAACTTTGATGAAATCCGTCGGGTTTGCATGAATTTTGTCCGATTTGTTCAAATGCGGTTTCAATTATATGTGGATAATGGAGCTGGCGGACAACTTGGGAAAAAGTCCCCCGGGCTCTCGCGACCGCGTCGCCCCCGCGGGCGACCGGTCGCGCCCCGATCCTCTTCTCCAGCGCCCCTCCCTCCTCCTTCCCTCCCTGCCGCCGTCGTCGGCGCTCGCCGCCGGGCCTGGCCCGGGCGACGCTGGCGGCGGCGGCCCCCTCGCTTTTCCCCTCTCGGCTTCCTCTGGCGCGGGACGGAGCGGGCTGGGGGGTGTCCCTAGGCGGCGGCGGTCCGGCGTGGCGGCGGGGTCCTGGCGCTACGCGGGCGGATGACTGGACGGCGGCGTCGCCGTTGGCGGCGGGGTAGCGCGGCGGCGCGTCCTGGCGGCGCCCACTCGGCCCAGATCTGGGCCCTTGGGCCCCATCTGGGCCCGGGCGGGCCGGCGGCGGGGTGAGCCTGCGGCGCGACCTCCAGGAGGCGGGGGTGTGGCGGCAAGCGGCTGCGGGCTGGCGGCGCGGATACCGAATTGCTGCAGCGTGGCCGGCATGGCTTTGCGGGCCCGTTTGGGCCCGGCCGGGCCAGGAGTGGCCTGGTGTGCCCTGCTGCCGCGTCCGGACGGCGACCGCGACGGTGCCGGGGGCTCGGGCCTCCCGCACGTCGGCGTGGGAGGTGGGTCCCTCCTGCTCGGTAGCGGTGTCGCTGCTTCCGTCGTTTGGCGTTTCTCTTCGGGTCTCTTGGCCTCGTGGTGGTGTTCGCAGTGAGGCGGCGTGGGTGGTGGCGCAACCGAGATGGCGCAAGGTGGTGGGCGGAGGTTTGGCTGGTCGGCTCCTGTTCGGTCGGGCGGCGGGGTTTGGAGTATGGGAGAAATCCTTGCCGGTCTTCGGCTCCGATGCGGTGACGCCTGTGGGTGCCACCTTTCCTTCCTGGAGGGTGTCGTTGTTATCCATCCCCCAACTCCCTCCGCGTGCCGGGGGAAACCCTAGGACCCGTCCGGGCAACAGCGTCGTCGGCGTCGCATTCCTTCTTGGGGTGCTGCTTGGTACGCGGCGGATCGGAGCCTCGGGCTATGGTGGTTTGTTTCCGGTGAGCGCAGCGGAGACGGGTCATCCGCGCTTTGTTGAGCTGCCGCTGTTGGCATTTGTTTCTTCTTCTTTTTCTTTTGGGCTTGATGTGCTGCTCGCCCGAGCGATCTATATATTCGGTGTCGGTTGCTTTGGAATACAAAGCGGGGGAAACCTTTTTCGGTAATTATATGTGGATAGCGTTGGAATGCAGACACAGATGCGGTAGTAAAATTGCTGGTCGGTGTTGGAGATGCCTTAAAATCCATACAATTTAGCCAGAAGGTGTAAAATTTGTTGTCCTTGCAAGCGAACGAGGGGGGAAAGAGACTAGTTGGAGGCACAAGTAAAGCACAAACGAACTTTGGTCTCGCGCGCTCGCATGTCCATGCATGTAACCTGGACCGACGGCGCAGCTTTGGTGCTTCTCTTTGGGCGCTCGGTCCAGCCTAGCGCAAAACCAAGGAAACCGAAAAGGGTCTTCCAATGAACCAGGAAAGCTGTCAAATCGTGTGTGCGGTCCGTGGCACGTACTCTGCCTGGCGGAGACTAATTCCACAGAAAACATCATATGACTTGATCAAGTCGAAAATGAACATTTTCGCCCATCGCTGTCTCCGACGCGCTCTTATTTGAATTGTAACCATCGACGTTGGCTCAGTAAATAATAGGAGTGTGTGTGTCACTTACCTTCTGTGCCACTTCGTTTCTATCGTTTCAGCAAAGGGGGGTAAAATGTAGTGTAGGTCTGGATCGAGGGGGCCTGCTGTGGAGGTGCTAGAGGGTTGCTCGGGGATGGCGAAGGAGGTGTGTGCTCGAGTTGTGGCCTTCGTCGGCGGGTGCGCGACAGCGGCATTGGTGACAGGGGCGGAGCCACAGGGTGGCCAGGGTCGGCCGCGGCCCACCCTAGAATTTTGGGTCAACCTATTATACATATACATCTCTAACTGGGCCAGGTTGACCCACGCTGGGACACCCAGTCCACATCCCTTCGTTCCAATGCAGCAATCCCCTCGTACTTGTCTTAAAAAAAAAAAAGCAATCCCCTCGTACGGCACTGTTCGACCCCCGACGCCCAGCCTCCTCGTCAATTCGCCATCGCCGTTCCTCGCGACCTCGCCGCCCGTCACTGGCTGGAGCCCGGAGCCCAGCCGCCCGGTGCCCAGGAGGCTCCCGCGGTCCCGCCTCTCCTCCTCGCCCGCCCTGCCGCCCGTCCCTCTGGTCTGGCCGCGCCTCCCTGCCCGTGCCCTTGCCCTGCGCGCGGCTGTAGCTGCGCCCCTGCCGCTAGGGCTGCAAACGAGTCGAGTTCGAGCGAGTTGGATTAGGCTCGGCTCAATTTATATAAAAATTCGAGTGAGCTTGAGCCGAGCGAAGCTCAAGGTCGAGTTGTAGAAAGTGGCTCGTGCCCAGCATGTAACGATCTCGAGTCGATCTCGAGCTAGTTTCGAGCTAAATAAGAAGATATTTTTAAAATAATTTAAGACCTTATTTAAAATAAGGTAGGCCACAACACAACATAAGAAACCATTTCATAATTCAATGTATTCTCTCTCAATTGAAGACTAATACTTAATAGAAGAGATCATAGAAGAACTAGTAAGAGAAAATAATAAAGGTGTGTCTGCTATCAATTTTTTGCCAAAATAACATGATATTTAACACATGGTGATCACATACCATATTGGGACTAAATTTTCTCTACAGCTAATTAAGCTTCCATGTTTGGTAGTAAAATGGAGGAAAAACATACACAACATATATGGTAATAAAAAAATTGACTATCAATATGACAATAAATTATCCCATTTATCTTTAATATATATCAAAATTATGTAATATAATTATATGATAGCGGGCTATCGAGCAAAAATCGAGCTATACAAAATGTTCATACTCGACTCATTTATTTTTGAGTCGATCTTGAGTCGAGCCAAAATACGAGTCGATCTCGAGCGGCTCACGAACCTTGAGCTTTTCTTGCAGCCCTACCTGCCGCCTGGCGCCCCTGCCCTCTCCCCCCCTGCAAATCGGGCGGTAGCCACTGCCACTCAGTCACCACACCAACCCCCGGAATACCCCAATTATAAAGGTATCCTAATATCTGACTTAGGGTTTGAATTTTTGTACTCCCTCCGTTCCTAAATATTTATCTTTTTAGAGATTTCAAATGTACTACCACATACGAATATACATAGACATATTTTAGAGTGTAGATTCACTCATTTTGCTCCGTACGTGGTCACTTGTTGAAATCTCTAGAAAGACAAATATTTAGGAACCGTGGGAGTACTATGCTACTCAGTACATGAATACATACATAATTTTGGACTAAAATTTAATTGAGATTTTTAGTGTGTTGTAAGACCATATTGTTCTATTTCTTTGTGATATTGGTAATTAGTTAGAACGTTTGATGTGATATTGTTTGTCAAAAGAAAATTGGAGCGGACCACCCTGTTGTCAGGTGCTAGCTCCGCCACTGATTGGTGAAGCCCGCGGCGGCCATAGATCCAGAAGAGGTTCATCAATGGTCTGGCCTGTGAACGGTTCTAGACGGCGGCAAGCTTGACATCAAATTTGTACAAGGACATGTGTGATTTTTTTCTTCAGATTTTCTTAAGGAACTCTTCGTCTTTGGTGTGGGGCGATGAAGCAACAACTTTGCCACAATGCAACCTTTTAAATAGCGGATGACTGGCAGATCGCGAATTGGGGTCCGCGTAGCGGAATGCGGAATCTTGAGAGCGAACAGAGTGGGAATAATGTTCTCCCCACCATACCCCGTTTCACTAGTGTGTTTTTTGCTGGCAGAAGGCATGGGGAGATGTGTCTCCAACGGGTCTTTTAGGATCCAGTCGGATTAGGGGCTAGTTTGGTTTGATCCCTGGGCATCGTGCCTGGCAAAAAGTGCAGGCTGGGAGCTGCCTGGCAATCTGTCCATTTTCGCCTGGTCAGGCACGCCTGAGTAGATGCTGTTTGGCGGAGGACCTGGCCTGGAGAATGTGTTACGCAGGTGATGAGGTACCAGTCTCTGACAAGTGTACTAGAAATCACTTGATTTGGCCCAGGCAGCTTTGGTCAGTCGTCCCAGGCGTCCAGTTTCGGTTGCCTGGGCCAGGCTAAGCAAGGACAGCAGCTTTTTCACCAGGCTAAGCATCCCCCCGATGACCCAGGCCAGGCAAGCCCCTTTTTCTCGAGGACATAAACCAAACGATCTCCAGGCGACTTCCAGGGAGGCTTCAGGCCAGGCAGGTTCAAGCTAGGACACAAACAAAACACGCCCTAGGTTTCTGGTGGTTCTGCCTGGGCTCGGATGGCTTTTGTAGTTTGTTGATCTTTGGGGTTTCTACAGGCCCTTATCGAGGTTTTTTCTTCTTCTTCGAGGCGACGATTTACTTCGCAAATCATTGTCATCGGCGTCTACTGGTCTGCGTTTGACCACTTGCGGGTTGCTGCTTCTACAAGCTCCTCGGTTTTAAAATGGTTGCTCTGCCGAGGCGAAGGTCCGGATGCAGTATCGAGCTATGCTCATGACATACTGTCGATGGATGCAAAGGAAGAAGGCTTCGGCACCCTCAAGATTTTAAATGTATTTTTTATTCTTCTACAAGGGTATGTTTGTAAAGACATGTGATATATAATACATGGTCTTACACCTTTTCGCAAAGAAAAAACTGTAGTATTTTCCAAGGCTTGAAACAACAAATTAATGATCAACACAGCTCAACCCATCGACATCGAGTCTGTTTTATGTGTTCCTAGTAGACCTGGTCATGGGCAGCCCGGCCCGATCGGCCCGACCCGGCCCGGCCCGACCTTGCCCATGGGCCGGGCTCGGGCCTAGATTTCAAGCCTGACGGCCGGGCCGGCCCGGGCCTGGCCCGTCGTATTCGGGCGTTAACAAAGAGGCCCGCCCGAGGCCTGGCGGGCTTTTAGCGTGATGGGCCGGGCTAAGGCCCGATGGTCGGGCCGGGCCCGGGCCCGTCGTATTCACGCGTTAACAAAGAGGCCCGCCCGAGGACTGGCGGGCTTTTAGCGTGATGGGCCGGGCTCGGGCCCGACGGCCGGGCCGGGCCAGGCTCAGGCCTGGGTTTTTTGCATCGGGCTTTGGTAGGCCCGGCCCGATAGATGGCCAGGTATAGTTCCTAGGCACTGTGCGTCTCTATCGCGGGCAGTTTCTTCGGGTTCCTGCCGGCAGGTGCAGTGCAAGTGCAACAGCGCACGAACACACTCAACCATCGACATCATGGTTCTGGAGTGACCCATCCCTATTGGCACAAATAATTCCTAGTTCCGCCACTGACGAAACACCCAAATAATTCAAACGGAAAGCAGCTCAGAAATAGGGGAGAAGAATGGAGCGAAAATTCCCCGCCGTGAAACCCAAGGATACGAATGATTGAATATCCCCCTCGTGCAATCCCAGATCCCGGGCCGGAAGCTTCCAAAAAGACTCATTTTTTACAACGAAGATAAAAGCAAAGGCAAAGCGAGATTCAAAATCAAAAGTAAAAAGAAACAGAAAACAAAGCCGTGCATGGCTACCGCTGCCACCGTGCCGCTGCCGGTGCGAGGAACATCCTGGCCCTCCTCGCGCACGCGCCGCCAGCCCGGACCCAGCCAAGCTCCGTACGTACGCCATGGCCAGCCAGCACATTTCCGTCCCGATCGCATCGCAACTCCACCACGGTTCCCACGCAACATCCACGAAACCTCCCGAGCGTGCCCCGCGACGGCACCGTACTCACGTACATATATGCCCACACGCCGACGTCCCGACGCACAAACAACAACGACAACTACTCCTGCCACCCTACCAGAAGTCCTACCTGAGCATCCTACTGGCACAACACAACCCAGATGGTGATGGGCAAGAAGCTGAGCAAGGTTGACGGCGCGCGGTGCAGGCGGCACCGGCGGCAGGGGGAGCCGGGCGTGTGCCCGCTCTGCCTGCGGGAGCGCCTGTCCCGCCTCTCGCCCTCGGCGACGCTGCCGTCCGCCGTCGCGCGCGAGGCCTCCTCCTGCTGCTCGGACTCGGACTCGGAGTCGTCCACCGGCGCGTCGTCGGCGTCGTCGTCGGGGTCCTCAAGCCCCGGGTTCCACCGGGAGATCAAGCGCGCCGCGAGGCCGTCGCTGCTGATGCGGCACGAGCGGGTGGTGGCCGTGGACGGCGACGAGGTGGTGCTGGTGATGAGAAGGAGGGAGAGGCCGGCGACAAGCTTCTGGACGAAGCTGCTGCGCGCGGCGACCGGGGGCAAGAAGGCCGTCGATGGGTGCTCGCTCGTGCATTCCAGGACGATGAAGGCCGCCGATGGGAGCAGCGCCGATGCCACGAAGTGGATCATATTCTAAGTTGTTTCGTCAAATCTAGCTAGTTCTGTCTCTCTTGTGCGTGACCATTTCTTGGTTTTGGTTTCGGTCCTTTGACTCTGGACAGCGAACCTTTACAGTTGATTAGATCCATGATCTGTACATAATTTCAAAAAAAAATAACATAACCTGTGTTAGGTTTGATTTGGTGTATGCCAAAGTTATTTTCGATAGTCTGGCTATACGATTACACAAATTCTAGACCCACCTCACGCACCGCATTCACACAAATAGATGCGTGCAACTGATGATAATAAGTGATGTGTGAACCAACCTGTGGATGGATGGTTAGCTGGTATCTCTAGCCCATCAGAATTGAAGTCCTGGTGTTCGTATTATCCTGAATTTATTTCAGGATTTTCGGCGATGCGTGTTCAGTGTGAGGAGACGTTTCCGTCGACTACGAGGCGCTTGTGGTGAGTCAATCTCAAAATAATATGTTGGCTTAGTCTTTCGGAGGTGCTCATAAAAGTAGGATGTGCATGCGTATTCATAGGGACGAGCGTACATGAGTATATATGAGCGTTTGCCCGAACACTCTCGAACCAAAATTAGCCATCGAGCCGAATACCTCGAACACAGCTTAAATATCCGAATTGTCTGGCACCGCTAAATATGACCAAATCCTAAACACTCATCACTCTCTCGTGTACTCTGCTTTCACTCTCCTCTCCTCGTCTATTCCTTTCCCCGTCCGCTCCCCTTCCCCCGCGTCGTCTGTCATAACCATGGTCCGATCCGGCAGCGGCTCCTCGTCTGAAGCCGACCACGTCGATTGGGACGCCCTCGTGACGGAGTCGGGCGAGGAGCTTGCCATTCGTGTTTCCCTCCGCCAGTCACAGATGGACATGGGCGGCAGCTCAAGCTCCACACCCGACCGCACCGGCTTGTCACGGTTCATGCCCTCTCTGGTGAGGCAGCCGGGTGAGCAATGCACCCGTCACCTCCAGCCCCTACTCCTCTTGGGCAACGTTGGTTGCTCATGCTGGTACCGTCGAGTCCGCGGTCACGGCTCCTGGAGTCGGAGGTGAGGGAAAATTGTCAGGAGAGGCGGGCGGTCCGGGCCTGATCTTGCCTGTCGGACTGCAGGTCGTGCAGGTCCGCGTCATTGCCCTGCCCTCCGACTTGGAGGAGGAGCTCGTCCGCAGCGTCATCCGCCGATCGTTGACCACGACCGAGACGGACGCCCACCGCCGCAGCAGCAAAAATGCCAAGGCATTGCGGCTAGGCATCGAATAGTCCAAACGGCTCGCCTAGGAGAAGGCGGCTGAAGTCGAGCGCCTTGCCAAGGAGCAGGCCCGCGCTGCCCTGCGTCTAGCCGGGCTCCCTCCTCATCCTCCAGCACCTCCAATGACGATGACGCCCGTCCGGCCACTAATGCGTACTGCGAGGACTTCGGTGCCTACTTCCATCGCTCGAGAGACGCCAAGGGGGAGGGCCCGATGACGAAGTGGTGAACTTCGATGCCTACTATCCATGCTTATCAGTCCTGCTTGTCGTAGATCGTAGCTAGTTGGTCGAACTATCTATATTTTGTGAACTTGTTTATGTCCGGTGGCAGATGAACTTGCTACGTCTCATGCTATCGGACGCTATGATATGTGTTAAATTTAGCTACGTTATGTTGATTCACGATGCATGTGATTTTATGGATTTGGAGGTTTCAATGGAGACGGCTGTGGGCATGAAAAAATGCGGGGTGAGCGGGCGTTGTCGGATGTATAGGGGCCTAAATTAGCTATGTCATGCTCCCTTGTGCATCTCAAGAAGTTATCTGGACTCTGGAAGATTTACATGCAATATTTGGGGAGGGGGGGGGGGCCCTTGCATATATGTACACACACGTAAAATGTGTTGAACGAGAAATCGTGCACTCACAACTCCACAAACAAGAGGGAGGTTGAGGAGAAAGTATCTGGTAGAAACCAAGGTGCATGGAAATCACGTTTGAAAGTTCGCAAAACTCTCAAATTTTAATTTACGTTAGAAAGGTTATGTGCTATGCACATATCAAACTTGAAGTTTGGACTATATTCATCTTAATAAGGTAATAGAAAACCAAATATATATTGTTGACTTAATTTACTTTTGTTCATACCTTCCAACTGAAATTGATTTTGACCTTGAAATTTTAACTATTTGTAGAACACCTTCCTGTCATACTGTATTGTACTAGTATATTTTATGTTTTAACTTCGAGCCAACAATTTTACTTGGTTTTCATCGGTTTCTACCATAACTTGACTTTCACTGAATATTTCTGGGTGAGTTACTGGGGTTAGTTACCTCCGTAGCCCATTGCAAGCACCTAGTAGTAAACTAAACTCGGATGTTCAGATGGGGAAGATATACAGCAAAATAATATAAAGTCAGATGTTATCCCACACAACAGACTTGTGACCTTCAATTTTTTTTCCATTTAGTACGTTAGATCGGCCGCATGTTTTCAACGCACATCACATAATGCATACCACCTTTACAGCCTACACTCGTCAGCTTCGAGTATGAATTCGTTATGTTCAATACAGATTTCAACATTTAATAACAAGTAAAAATAACACGTCAGCGATGCCTACTCCCGCAGTGTGTGTAAAGCAGAAAAGTGTGATATGGTCACGCTCCCATGATCTCTTGTTGGGGAGAATCCGCTGTCTTTTCTGCAGGGCCTGTGTCATGTCATATGCTTTCATGCACGTCTGCACCTTTCCAGATGGACAGAGGGTGCCTTCAGTTTCCGCGAAGCACACCAAAAACCATCATCTGATCTATACATCCTGTATCTTCTATGCAGCATCTAATGCTACTAAATCCTTTGATTCCCAGAGTTCAATGTCCTAACTTCTATGGGAAAAAACACAGCCTATCTTCTCGGTCCTGGAAACGGAGGATCCATGTCTCCGGTATTGTCATCGTTGTCGCCGTCGTCGTCAAGGTAATCTACGGGCGATTCTGAAGTGCGCCGTTTTATCCTTTGGAAGATGTCATCGAGAGATTCGGGCGAAGAGACGTTCGAATGAGGAGCAAATCCTGGATCCTGGCGCAAAGGAGTGAACTTCTTGGCACCCATATTCGCTTTGAAGTTCTGAAAACCATTCTTCATTGAAGCCCATGTTTGGGAGATTCCAGCAGCCGAGCGGTTTTCAGAATTCCCTTCTTCAAGCAGAGATACAGATGTTGACACGGTTTCCTTTTTCACTGGCTTTGTTGCCTGCCGACTCTGATCTCTAACAGATGAATACTTGTTGGAAATCATTTCCCTGTTGTGAACATATTTTGATTGACCGGCTCTTCCATCAACTCTCGAAGAAGTTGTCCCTGCTTTCATCTCCACTGTATCTTCAATCTGTGTATGACATAATAAGGAGATAAAAAGACTAAACCTTTCAAACAGAACAAAGACATATAACTAATAAGATTGGGAAAATATGGTAATTATGCTACAACATCAATGGTACCTTTCCAGATTCAACATCTGTGCTCGCGCCATTGAATCTTGCCAATGGAATAACCTGCTCGCCAACTTTATATCCTTGCTCAATCCAAGATCTCTCTGCAAAGAAAGTAAACTTCGCTTAGGCGGAACATGTTTTTGAAAATAACAAAGGCAGCATTCCACCACAATTTGCAATGAATATACAAAAGATTCTATGATAATGATCAGATAAATCATCAGATTTCTATTGTAAGCCGGATAGCCCAATATGTTCATTCGCAACAGCATCACACATGCTTTCATTTGCGGAAACAAGAAAACTGAAATCCATGCGGAACTGTGAAAGCTGAAGGGACAAGCAGCTAAAGAAGCAAACAAAAGAACACAACAATACACTACCGAGAAATGAAAGATACCCCATAGAAAAATCTATGCTGATATACTAAAGAGAATGAGGGATATGCCCACACACAAATCGGTCCTAACCTTTTTGCAGAATAATAATTCCAGACGGATCAAAACCATCCATATGTTCTTCTTCACGCTGGAACTTAAACATTTTCCAGCTTCCAAAATAGTCAATCACACGTCCAAAGAAGTTACTAGCAACAAGTAGTGTATAAACAACCATAATTAGTGGGTAGATCCTGTTGAAGCGTCTTCCAAAGAAAGGAACTGCGTCATCTATGTTCCCCATTCTCTGCAACATGCCAACATATGGTCCGTTCAGAGATAAACTAGGTGTTATTTATCTGGTGAACAATAAGCAGTGTAACAAAACTGAAAAACGGGGAAGCATTCCATCTTCAAATGTCAACTATATCATCCTCACGAAACAGAAGCACATAGCATAAATAACACGAAGAAACTGTCCAACTATTACCTTCTCAAAAGTAGTTTTAACATTACCACCAAGGCGAATGAGATTCAGGAAATTATAAGAAATGGGAGGTGCATATCTTGCAACCATCCTGCAAAATAGCATTCGGTGCACAGCCCAGAATGAGTTGAACGAATTGGGCAGGAAGCACACAAAACATAAAAAAGCAGAACAGTATGAACTTACGAACAGATCATAAGCAAACTGACAGAACTTGTTTGCCGTGGAGTCAGAGAATAAAACATTAACATCCCAATCTGAAATAGCGAATAGTATGTGCATATACACATATACATCAAAGGGACAAATGCAGCAACCTGTAAACAAATAGGAAGTATGTAAGATCATGCAGAATAAGGCTGACACTACACAATGAATGTACAGCTAGGTGACCCAGACAAGGGCATTCCATTGACTAAGATATAAATTTTATACTGCATAAAATATAACTAATGTCAACCGAGCAAAAGAATAGCAAGGCCTGATATACTGAGTCACCTAGAAATAACTATAGTGACTTGTACGTCTGCATGTGTTTAAATAACAAATGGATGACGGATGCACATGATTGGTGTGCAAACAAACTACAAAGCTATCACCAATAACACTATAGTACACATTGCAGAAAGCAAGAGCCCATAAGTAACAAAACTTCCCTGTAAACTGAACATGTGATACATTTATTTTAGTTTTTAATGAAGCACGCAATTTCTTACCTGGACTAGAACCTCCTGCTTTCCGACGGATTTTACAAGAATGGAAAAAAGTGATAAATCAACACCACCTGGCAGCAAAGTAGCTTCAGCCAACAGTATAGCAGCTGACATGCAGCCTAGAATAACAGCCAGTGCTTTCTGAAGCTGTTTTCTCAGTATACAACGCCAAATGAACTCTGATAATGCAAGAAAGTATCACTGAGTCAGTTCCATCAATTATTGAGCAAGCCATAAGGCAGTAACTCAAACGTACTAAGAATAATATGTGGGCCTGGAATTTAGACTGTTCCGTCTAGAAACTGATGTTAAGCCATTCTCACAGAGTAATAGATAAAGACAAAAACTAATAAAAATAGTTGGTAAAGGTCACAGAAGGATTACCCATAGTGTCCAAAAGGGATCCCAGTGTGCCTGACCGACTCTCCCTAAAACTCGATACATATTTCCTGTTTAGACAAAAAGAAACTAAATCAATAATGGTTGTGGTTGGATACATCACAAGGTTTCAGACGAGTATAACAAGTTTGCAGTACATATTAATCAAGGTTTTGCAAACAAATTACTGAGGCATATTTTATAGCTCGTGTAGACATGCACACACATCCATAATGGCAATTGAGATTATTCAGCCCACCAATCAACTATTCTTGGCCAGTACCACACATCACGCATATATATGCTAACATACTAATCAAGCCATTTGTGGAACTATCAACAATCCTGTTTGTACACAGTTTTATCTGTTTTCTGTTTAACCAGGTTAATAAAACCTCCATCATAATGATATGGCATATCACTTGACATCATTTATTTAACAGAACTGTCAAGTTATCGTAGCTTTGTGCAGCATTACAACAAGAAAAGGTTCGCCAAAATACAATATCATGAAATATAATTGAATGAGGCAAAAAAGATGCATTACAGTACCTATAGAAAAGTTTAGTGAAGTTGTAAGGGCTATTTTGTCAAGATTAAAATACTCTGGAGATAACATTTAACCAAAGAATTAACAAACTCACCATCCATTTGCATCACGATGTTCATAATTTTTAATAGTGTCCTCTAGATCAAGAGCTTCCATGACATAAGTCATATATTCACTGTACAATAACAAAAACTAAAGTTAATATTATCAGTTAAAAAGGGACAGCAGAACACCACGAACGTTGTTTCTCTACAAACTAGAATTCCAAGTACCACACTTTGGCATGCCTAAAGAAATCTTGCCACACATCTGGAATTTATGAAGCTTCGGGCCCAGCTGAGGGAAAAGAGAAAGGAACAATAGTAACATGGTCCCAGGCATCTAGCATTCTACCCAGTACCCACAATCATCGACCATACGATCTTGATTCATATAGAATTCAGCTTAAGATGTAACGTGGGCTAAACACCCGCCTAACTCAGCATACTTAACTAACTCAAGAATTTTGCCAACTTAGGAAATCTTAGGCTGCGAACCAACCCCTTATTACCCTTCCAGTTTCCATACAAACAAACTGCATTAGTTATGTACTCCCTCCGTAAAGAAATATAAGAGCGTTTTAGTGATCTAAACGCTCTTATATTTCTTTACAGAGGGAGTACCAGATATTACTAAGAGATACACAAAGAGTAATACTGTTCCCGGTTGGTTTATTCCACAATACCTTTTACACCGATAGTACTCCTCATGGGCCATCCTAAGCTGACGTCGGAGAGTGGCCATTGTTTTATCATCTGTATCATAGTCCATATCATTTTCGCCTAATCTGCCACCAGAAGGCTTAAAAGATGGGTCATCCCGCAGCTGAAATGTACATACAATCACAAGTTACCATCTTTAATCGCAGTGTTTTAAATTCAACTGCAAATAGTACTAATAATTGCTTTGGTACCATTTGAGCAACCATTCGGTCAATAATATCCATATAAGGTCTTAAGAGATCTCGCTTTGACATTTGATTTGAAGTGGCTTGAGCAACCTGGAAAAGGAACAATACTTCAGCAAACGGCAAGTTGGCAACGAGTACGGGTATTATTAAGGATTTAGAAATGTACTTACAACAATTGCATTTGAATACTCTTGATGAGCATTATCAAGCTTTACGGCCATCTTGGCAACTCTATGAGAAAGTACTTTTTGGCGGTGAGTCCAGTCTGCGTTTTTCCAAATGTTTCTTGGAATTTCACTCAATCCAAAACCAAGAAGAAAAGCACCAGTCACCAGTCCAAATGTATTTGAGCAAGCCATTAAAAAGCCCACAAGACCTCCATCCCTGTCAAAAATATTTACTTCAGGTCAAGAGTCAAGACTAAATGGACTGCTCAAATGGCGGCCATTTTGATAAAACTAGTTTGGCAGAACTCAAGGCAACACAAAGGATTAGTGCAATGGCAATGGAAGTAGTATTTTGCAGTAGTAATGATCACATCATGTTTCTTTACCAATCAAAGCTGACTATCCTAAACATGTAGCTTGTTCAATATTGAAATATTGAAAATGTTTCCGTAAAATATTCCATAAGTTATTGAACGGCCATAAAGAAAGAGCTGAAATGACTTAACTAAAATGTAAAAAAATATCAAGATAGTACACAAGGTTATTCACATATCAGGTGAGTCGTGGAGCATGGAAGCTCAAGTGGAGATTAAAACATACCAAGCTCTATGCATGACTAAAAGCAATATAAGTCCAAAGAGGCCAATAGCTCCCACAATTGAATAAAAGAGCAGGTTCATGTGAATACTAGTTTTTAGCCTTTCTCTAACAGTGAAATCTCCAGCATCTTCATAGCCTTGAATAGTAGGAACTACAGCCCTGTTTAGGGACATAGAAACAAGCCTTGTGTTAGCGATGAAAGTGCCAATGAAAATGACAAGGATAAAATTTACTGCATCCCATGAGAAATTAATATATGAATTGATAACTAAAGTAGTACCCTGAAAAGCTGAAAAGAACTAGGTTATCATCTGTTCTACTAGAAAGAGAGTGAGCAAGTAAGAAACCTTATAGTAACATCAAAAGCTTAAATACCTTGAAACCAAACAGTAAGGAAGTGTCAGGCACATAAGAGAGGGCATGAATTTTCCAGTATTTTGCCATTTACAAACCTTTTTTTTTCAAGCACAGGCCTAGCAAGTTCAGCTGAAGCTGAAACAGTTGCATGGATATGCAAATAATACATTGCTAAATCACTGATCTGGGGACTGATGAAGCAGGATACAAAAAAAAAATTAAATTTGGAAAGTATAGCTAACATTTTACTGTAAGAAACATCTATTATGCTAGGGCATGTGCACCAACAGTAGTCAGTCCTAGATGCCACTGACAATCAGGAATGTTAACCATGGCAGAAAGCAATGGAAGACATGTTGATGATGATAGTTTCATACCATGTTAGGATAAATGTGCTCCAATAAGACCAGCCCCAAAAGAAGCCAATTCCACCTTTATCAAAGCCAGTTAATGTCTGCAAGTAAGGTGATGTAAGAGTTTAGACCGAATAAGTAAATGAAGATCATTTGACAGCACAGTGCAAGGATAAAGTTTGCCATAAAGGGCCTGCACTATTTATTGGCTCGTGTATATGTTGACATATTCTACTTTTAACTTTTTAACAGTTGTTCACTTGTGCTTAAAACCCATTTAAATAAAGAGGGCAGGATTGTTCCATTTGGGCACGGCTTTGCTCATACAGATGAATACACCAACATGTATGTGAAGCAGTAGAGGGAGGGAGTGGCCCATACCCTAATAAGCATGGCATCAGTGGAGCATGTATCTACAAAATATTCAAGGCACGCTAATGTAGCTGACCTAGGATTCTTTCTAGCAAAACATTAAACCTTCTTTATAGACACTTCGCCTGCACCTGATCTCTATGCTTTGTGGAGGTAACCAAGTCCATGCTCGGACTATTTGCAGCTATACTTCTTCTATAGCATTCATTCAGACTGAAGACACATGTGAAGCTGAACTATGTAATCTGAATAAGTGTGTGATTTTGATGCCTGGTTAACATTCCATCTTATCGTTTCATTCTTAGTTCCCTTGAGCAAACAGTTACTGCTTGTTGCAGCTGAATGCTCCCTTGCTAAAGTCATGTAAGCCGTCAACTAGACAGGACAATTTTTTTCCACCTTGTGTCCTACATTCCTATGAATCTAACATAATAGTGAATCCGTGAATGTCATGTGTGGACTGATGACTTAATCGGCAAGTACCAACACAAACAGCAGAAAAGGTTTATTGAAGGGGGCCAAGGCAAGACGATGAAAAATTGCTATGGCAATTAGACACAAAGGGTAAAATAGTGCAGAGAGAGACTTCTCAGAAGCTAATTGGAGTCAAGCAGGCCATATACACTCAAAATATGGTGCCAATTTAGCTCGGCCATGTTGTTTATGCTGCATTTCTTAGAACTATGAACTAAATAATTAGTAACAAACAGATGTCCTAATACCCTGTCACCTAGACCTCATTCCGGGACCAGAAGCAGCAAATCAAATGTACGATTCACCAAGCATTCTCCCCTCAAGCACCCGAAACTCCACGCACCAACAGCTTCCCCATCAAAATTTATGTCCTAATACCCCAATTCACCCTAATTGGCGCAAAACCAGAGCACGCAATCAGCTCAGCCCGGGGCGGATCTCAGCGCGCCGAGGCACCGACACCGAAACCGAGGGGGTCACGAGCAACTACCGAGGATCGTAATCGAGGGGCCGGGCGATGCAGAGGGACGAGAGATCTGACCGTCCAGATGTCGGCGGGGACGAGGATGATGACGGAGAGGGAGCAGAACCAGGCGTAGCCGACGGTGGCCTGGACGTAGCGCGGCACGCCCGGGCCGGCGAAGTAGCGCAGCGTGACGACGACCATGCCCAGCGTCAGGGGCAGCGATATCAGGTAGAAGACCCACATCTCGCCGCCCTCCGCCTAGGCCTAGCCGCGGCGCCGCGCCGGCCGGGAGGAGGGGGGTGCAGCGGGCGAGGCGGAGGGTTCGGGGCGGGTCGGTGGCGGTGGGGGCCGAGGAGTCCGGCTGGCTCCGGAAGCTTCTCGGCGCCGCGGTTGCCGCGTGGAGGCGGGGTGGGGGGCACGGCACGGGAGATCGAGCGAGGTCTCTTTTGTCTCCCCGGAGAAGTGGCGGGGGAGAAAGAAGGAAGGCGAGGAAGATGGTTGCTGGTGGGCTCGGCGTGCCGAGCAGAAGTCGCTTTCTTCGGAATAGGAAAATTTTGGGTACGAGGGGAGTAGCACGCACGCAATATTCGGGTCCGCCGAATAAAGCCGGGATATATTATGTGTGGTGCAATGCAGCTATATTTCAGACCTTACTATAATTTATTTATTTTTGTGAAAGGAGACATATGAACATTTTTTAGGTTTGATTTGTATCAATTGTTGAATATAATTGTGCAATAAAAAGTCTCCATTGAAGTTTTTTTTTAATCGGTCATCGGATCAATCTTTACGCTTGTGTTCTTGGGTGATTTTTATTTGCGAGCATGAACTTTGGGGGGATTCTCTAGAATCACAAGTAATCTGACAAGATTTATGCGTTTGATGAAGGGTGATGCAGCTATTTCATGTCTTAAGAAAGTTTATGGGACTGTCTAATGAACAATTGGCTGAATTTCGAATTCAGCTTCGGTTGAATTTTTGTCCAACACTATTGTGACACGTCAACTCCGTCCCTATATATGTTTTCACCTGTCTGTTTTCCTTCTAAAAAATATACCGTTTTCATTCTCTGTTGTCCCAGCTAGAGGATTAGCAGTGCTAGCTGGTGCAAGGTGCAAGCAATCCATCTGCTGCATCAAAACACATACACTGCCTGATATCCTCGGCACAAGAAAAGGAGCTGCATAATTAGAAAAGCTTTATCTTGTGAGTTGTGGCCGCCATGAAGCACTCAGATGAAGTACAAGTATTTCAGATACCACTTCCACACATAGATGAAGCAATCATACTGATAGTATTGATGCAATTGGCATACTTACAAAAAAAAAACACACAAGTGAAAAAAGTCATAAAATAATTGAAAGTTCCAACAATATAACTAGAGATGTGTGCTCGGATATAGACTTTGGCAAACAACATCTGCTAGGGTTGGTCCACAGGCAACACACGTAAAAACTACCTACAGACCACATAAAACAACGAGGCTTTGCTTGTTAAAATGAAATGGAATAATGGCCTTTGGCCATCATTAGTGCAACTAGCTGTCTCCTGGGGATGTTGATCCTGATCGCCTTGTGGATATTCTGCAACGCAAAAACATGGGAACCGAAGGGGGGAAAGGCAGCAAAAAGTTATGCAAAAAAATGGCTGAGATAAACGGCAAGACATAATGACATATAGTAATTTACCATGAAAACAAGACTGATGAAAGAGATAAAAGGAGTTTAGTAACAAAGAAAGGGACATGGGAAATTTACCATGAAAGACTAAAGTGGTGAAGCGAGACATGTAGAGAGACTGAAAGCTGTCCGGAAAAAAATGAGCAATTGAATATTTACTGAAGGGGACATACTAAACATTGAGGAAGGGAAAATAAAGACAAAAACTGAAGAACAAAATCAAAGAATGAAAATGATCAAAAAGAGAACAATGGTTAGTTATGAGATTTCCAGAGCCCTTGGAGTACGTCCAGGAAGAAGATGAAGATGTGTTATGAAACACATTCAGGAAGAAGATGGAAAATGTGCAGCTGGTGCAATGCTTTTTATCGAAACGAGGGACACCTTCCCGCTGCAATTAACTAAACATAATAAAAAAATGATCTTTTGCACACACAAAAAATACACATCGCTCATGACATGGCATACTTGGCACCAAGAAAAATGTTATATGATAGGTACTCCAAATAATATAACAGGAAGTGCAAACTAAAATGAATGACTGAACATGCACATTCAATCTCGGCTGCAAGATGAAATTCTTTGAAGTTTTAGTTGCTTTCTTTTATTTCTCAAAATTTCTCAGAAGTTGTACTCACAGCCAATTAGTACAAAGAATGGCCGTTGTAATTGAATACAGTATTGCCCCATTTATAAAATCATAAAAAACGAGGGAAAATGTATGATTGTAGTAAACTAATTGAAGTTTCAGTTGCATTATTTATTTTAAACTACAAGGAATTTCCTTTTGGTTGTACTCACTTGCTAGATATTAACCAGCGTACTAACTGAAGATATCAACTTGCTGGTCTATCACCGGCTACGCAATGTAAGATGAACTATAAAATTCCATCACGGGTTCTTACTGCAACTCATTGCATACATGGTTTGTAAAACAAAACTAAAAGAAACTCCTCGAGATAAGAAAGCACGCCAAGTAGTACAAAACCTATATCTATATGTTAATATGTAGGAAAGTAGTATTCACAAACTAGTAGCTGCAGCAAAACTAATTGTGACAAGCAAACTTTATGAACCATCAAGTTAAAACATGACAATCGGCACTGAACAGACATAAAATCAAAATCCATCACCGCGAGAATATGGCAAGCAGCTTTGTAGCCATTGATTATGACAAGCTCAACAACTAGCTCTTAGTTCCCATCAAACGTGGTTTCCATTTTATTTAGGTAAAATGCTCACATAGGACAATGAAATCAAATCATGTGCAGCGATGGAATAATCTCCTAGGGCAAACATCACCTTGTTTTGATACTGAAGAAAGAGAGTGTGAACACTGAAGACAATTAATACTGAGAAACTACGAATGGAAAAAGAATTGGATGAACACTGAATAAAGAATGGCGAATTAAAATTGATAAACTGAATACTGATGAGAGAGCTAAATACAAAAAATCTGAAACTGAAGAAAACGGTAAAATACCGTTGAATGCCTGACTGCTAGAAAGAGAAAAACCTCAAAATGAAATAATGAATATACATCTGCACTGAAAATGAGACAATGAGAAAAAAAAGGAAAAGACTGAAACTAAAACTGAGATAATGAGGAACAAATAGGACTGAAACTGAAACCCACATAATGAAACTGACTGGGAAAATTTAAATAATTATGAGAAGAATAAAACCGAAGAGAGAAAAACTAATTGAACTGAGATTCTGAAACACAGAAGAAAGAAATCAAAGAATGAACGACTGAAAATTTTATGAATCTGCAACAAAAAATTCACCCTGCAAAACTATGAATTTGAAAAATTCAAGGAAACCAAAAAGAGCACTATGAACTAAGTCTGAAATAACTGAATCTGTAACCTGATACATAAAAGCACTATGCAGATTCAGAGGAAATTCCCCCTGATTGTTGCTATCAAAGAAAACAAAAACCCACAAGACGAGCGCCAAGATTTGGGAGTGACAAATCGAACAGGTGCGAAATCAATTTTCAATAGACTGGAAAACAGTAAAAAAAGAAATTTATTAATATGTAAACGCTTTGCGGGGATCTGACTCAATGAATATAATCGTGTAAAAAATATCAGATTAATCCTAGGACTTGTTTTTGTGTAATTTATTTGTGAGCATGAATTTAGTGATGATTCACAAGAACCAAGAGTAGTCTAAAGAGATTTATGTGTTTGATAAAAAAAACTTGAGAAGTTGTTTTCTTACATTAAGACTTGGAAAAGGACATGGATTATCTTCTAGCTCAAATACATCCACATAAAATAGTAAATTTAGAAGAAGAAATAGTAAAAACTTTAAAAACTGATTTTTTTTTATGAACTTCAACAAATGTTCTAACATCGTGCAAACTTTCACCTTGAAAAGACATCCGTAAAGGTATGTACAAAAAAACTGAACTTAAAAAAATGAAATTTGGAGTACTCATTTTTTTGGCACACCCCTCTATCCACGACCGCACCTCGACGAATTTTGGAGTACTCACTTTTTTATTAATGTCCATTTATATGTTTTTTTGGCACACCCAAAAACCCGACCACACCCCAGAAAGGTAGCCCACGAGACGATTGTCAAGATTTAGTAGACTGAAAAATAGTAAAAATGAAGTTTATTAATATAAAAGCATTTTGTGGATTTGACTCCATGAATATTATAGTGTAAAAAACATCAGATTAATCCTAGGACTTGTTTCTATGTAATTTATTTGTGAGCATGAATTTGGGGAGGATTCACAAGAACCAAGAGTAGTCCGCAGAGTATGTGCTCCCGAGCTCAAATACATGCACATGAACAGTAAATTCAGAAAAACAAGTATCAAAAAAACTGAAATTCTTTTGGATGAACATCAACAAATGTCCTAACATCGTCAGATTTTCACCTTGAAATGACATCCGCAGAGGTATGTACAAAAATAGCAAAATTAAGGACTCAAAAATGCATTTTGTAGCACTCACTTTTGTTTGTCACACACCTCTATCCACTCAATGAACCCCTTCAACACACAAGAGCATCGATTTCCCGAAGCTACATCACGCCACACTGCTCACAGACAATCTTGGTCCGCGTCAATCTTGGTCTCGGACATGCCGGCCGGGCTCTCGCACGGGCCATCACGATTGAGTGCCGCTGCTTTTTCCGCCCGACCCCGAAGAAACTCCACTCGATCTATGGCAAGCTCTTCCATCCAGCCCACAACGCGGGCGGGATCCCGCCGCTCCCTCGTGATCTTCACGGCCGTCTCCTCCAGCTTCTTCAGCCTGCGCTTGATCGTCTTCAGAGCCAGCTCGGTGCGCGCGCCGTCCTCGAGCGCCTCCCGCATCGGTGCCAACATGTCGCCGTACATCTCCTGGAGAACCTCCCGGCACTCGCGGCCGGGGTAGAGTTCCTCGAACGTACGCGGCCGCACGTGGTGTCCCGGCGACGGCTCGGCTTCTTCCGGCGGTTCCTTCCCCGGCTCGGCTTCTTCCTGTGATTTCTTCTTTGGCTTTGGCTTGAGTTCTTTTAGTGCTTTCTTGGTGCGTCTCATGGTGACCACCAGCTTGGTGTACGTGGTCTCGAACTCCCACGCCTCCCTAAACTTGGAGAATTTGTCGCCGCTCTTCGGGGCATCGACGGCCGGGGAGGCGCGTCGGTTGGTCGTCTTCCGTTCGTCGACGCGGGGTTTCTTCTTGCACGCGGCGTCGACCCGGATCGTGGCCGTTCCGGCGGCGGGGGCCTTGCGCTTGGGTGCAGGAGCACGGTGCTCTTCTGGCGGCTCCTTCTTGGGCGCGCGACGCCTCAGAAAGTCACGCCCCGTCGGAAGGTACTCCGTGAAACCGCGGAGGAGATGGCTGTGCGCCGACCCGAAAATCTCCCGGGCCTCGTCGTAGATTTGATTCGCGTCGAGCTTGACCTCCGACCCCACGTGGAAGAGCAGCGCGAGGACCCTGTCGTAGAGCCCGCCGTCCGCCAGCTTCACCCGCTCGAGGAACCGCATGGCCCCGGCACAGTCGGCGTCGACGGAGGCGGCGGCGGCCGGGAGGCGGCGCTCCCTCTTGGGCCGCTTCGGCGGATCCTCGCGGACGGGCTCGGCTTCGTGCTGGACGGGGCGGCGCAAGAAGGCGCGGAGACTTTGAGCAAGGTCGGGATGGCCCTCGAGGAACGCGAACAACCTGGCCAGGACGGCGCGTGAGTCGGCGATCTCGCCCCTGTAGAAGCTCCCGAGGAGGTCGAGGAACTCATCGTAGACGGGCAGATCGGACGCGAAGCCTGCTTTGACCTGCCGGATGAGGAATTGGGCGTCGGAGAGCGCGGGCTCCGGAAAACTGTCTGGCAGTTGCGCCATGGCGGCGGCTCCCTGCGCCTCGTCGATCTCGGCCGGCGGCGCTGGTTGTGGTGGCGGTCCGTCTGTTTATCCCCAGTCGCCGCCTCCGAATCAAGTTCTCTAATAACAGAAGAACGAAAGAAGGGTTTCAGATTTCACGATGGACTCGGACGCCGTGGCCGCACGTATCGTGATCGTGTCACGTGCTGGTCTCTCTTTGAAGATAGCGCAAGATCATTGATTAAATCGCGGGAACAAAACGATTTGTGTTACTCGATCTGTCACGTGCCGGTCTCCGATACGGTTAATATTATAGTACTTCATCTATAGGTATCGCTGCATCGTTTTTCAGCACTTTGTAGTAGGAAAACGTTTAATTTAAACAGGATGATTTCCTACGTTCATAAACCGTCTTTGTACGTGTGCCACGTGCCCCATCAGCCCATGCTTTTCCTCCTAACATTATCCCTTCCTGATGCCTTCTCCTCCACTCGTCATGCTGCTCGTCTTCTTCATTTGTTTTTTCCACCTCCACCTGCTGTTGAAAGGAAAATGCTACTCCGGCCAAATCCACATCACCGCGTCCTGCATGGTGAAGCTCCCACCCTGGGGGACTGCAACGGCGGCCGTCGGTGCTGCAGACGACGAAGCATCCACCATCGAGGTCGCATCGTGCCGCGTCGCAGCACTCCGCTTCGTCATCGTGCTGCTTTGCAGAATCCGCTCGTCGCCACCGCGTGCTTCATCGCGGCAACCGTGTCGCCGTCGCACTGCGATGGAGCACCAACAAGCGGTGGGCGCTGCAGTGCAACTCCATCGCTGGCGCCGTCGGGGTGCTGCAGTAGAGTCCGCCATGCCGGTGCGGGCTGCAGCGAAACATCGTCGGCGACGTCGGGTGCTGCGATGGAGCATCGATGGACCACCGTTGGGCCGACGTCGGCGCTGCTGTGAAGCATCCTAGGCGAGGGAGGGTGCTGCGACGGAGCGCCGCGGGAAGGACCATTGAAACTTCGTCGGGATTGCATTGAAGCACCGGCGGCGCTGCAATGGAGCGCGTCCGGGGTCATTGGAGCTCCGCCGCGGTTGCAATGGAGCTTCATCGAAGCTGCAATGGAGCGTGGTCGTAGCTGCGATGGAGTTTCGCTTGGCCTGCAATGGAGCGTTGTTATGGCTACAGGATTCTTTTTTGTGCTTGGTGTTGCGACGGACATGGCTGCAATGGAGCAGGCCAGTGCTCCCCGAGCGCCGCCCGGCGCTACAGCGGTCGGTGGCGGCTCTCGCAGATGCGTTGCAGCGGTCGCCGACAGCTCCGGTGCCGCGGCGGGTGCTGCGTTGCTTTGGTAGAACCGTGAAAGGGGACCAAAGAAGGAAGACATGAGGCGGGGCTCTGTTACTCGGATCGAACGACCACCCAGCGATAGATCGGATGGCTACCCATGATTTCTTTATAGATTGATTTTATTACGACATGCTATTTTTTTCCATTCATTACCTTTGAGGATCAGTCGTGGTCTTCTAGACTCTACCAAGAGTCTGGACGAATTTGTTGTTTCATCCAAATGTGTAAAAGATCATAGTCGCACTTAAAAGCCGAGTACTCTACCATTGAGTTAGCAACTCAGATAAAAAAATACCTTAGATACGATCGAAATCCAAAAACCAATGGAATTACACCACGCGCTTCCGTCAAAACATTGAACTAGCAAGACATCAAAAGAAAGATTTTTTTATCGACCATGAAAAACACTCAAATGCCAAAACGAACAGGTCCGGTTAAATTCCACTAAAGTAAAGTTAAAAAAAAGAGCGCGAACACCATGACAGTTTAGCCCAAAAGGTAGCACGTCGGTTTTTACTGGTAAAAAGGGGGAAAGAAGAGAAAATAGTATCCGTTGGTTGTAGAAGCACTGGCGTTCAGGGATTGCAAAATCCATAATATCAAGAAGCGGTAGGAACCTGGCTAACTTCGATGCGGATAATGCGCTGTAGAAGAAAGTGGATCAACCAAAGTAGACCTTGATCGAAAGGCACCACAAGGCGAACCAATAGAGTGTGGTGTAAGCGGTGAAGCAGAATAGGAATTGGAACTGCTTGAACTAGAAAGGGCTTCCGCTACCACGCTACCTCGGGAGCTCCGGAAATGGTATACTCGCTTCACTCATCTGTAATGGTATCCTTGAAAGCTAGCTAAAGTGGGTTCTAGACAAAGTTCTCCTAAGCAGGGCGGAAGGAAAAACAAGAGCAGTATAGGCAGAGGTCTTTTGGCGAAACTGGGGGCTCTTTGTCTAAAGGAAGGGCAAAGTCAACAGGCCAATCCCAGTTTCAGAATTGGAAGAAGCAGTGGGAGGTTCACCATCAGAAAGGCATGGGACAACAAACTCTCTTAAAGCTTTCTTCGAATAAGTCTTTCGCTTGACTTGGCTCAATGGCTTTAGTTCAGTAAATGCTTTCGTATGAAGCTTGAGTCAAGTCTAGTCTCATCTCTCATGCAGTGAAGATCGTCAAGCAATCATTGCTCGTCTCTCCGAAACCTATTGATAAGGAACGCGTTCAAGTGTATGGAATAATCAAACCTTAGGAATTTTTATATGTCATCATACCTTTTAGGATCATAACCATCCTCATCTTGTAAAGTTTCTATGGCGAAAACTGTATGCGGGTGACCCTGACGATTGCACCAAGACTGGCCTCCCAAAGGGAGGCCTGCTATGCCAAAAGCGAGAAAACTCCACCCCTTTCCTTTTGACATCCCCATGCCGCCACACCACAGGGGGACATGGGGACGCCAAAAAAGGGATCCTATCACTATCAACTAATTTGTTACGACCTAGGATAATAAGCTCATGAGCTTGGTCTTACTTCACCCTAAACGAAAGAAGACTTCCATATCCAAGTTTAGCTCAGACGTAGCTGCCTTCTTTTTGGGCGTGAAGAAGTGTCAAACCAAAATACCCAATAAGCATAAGCATTAGCTCTCCCTGAAAAGGAGGTGATCCAGCCGCACCTTCCAGTACGGCTACCTTGTTACGACTTCACTCCAGTTGCAAGCCTAGCCTTAGGCATCCCCCTCCTTACGGTTAAGGGTAATGACTTCAAACATGGCCAGCTCCTATAGTGTGGCGGGCGGTGTGAGAAATCATCCGGCTGATTCGTAGCAGCCACCTTTGTAGTATGGGCATCTCCAATGGACGATCCCGCATACGTCCGGGGCAAGGGACTAGTTCACGGACACGGATACGGGATGCCGCCATGCAACCGTAGCCGCATAAATTTCAACAACTTTTTAAACTAACCGGATGAAATACATGCAAATACGATGGATTCATACAAACCGTACAACATTCATGCAAACACGGTGTATTTTCATTGGATTTTGAACATTTAGAACCAAAAAAAGAAACGTTCCGACCCGACCCTGAACCTATCCTACGGTGGCGGCCGACGTCCAAGCCCTTGTCGTCCTTCATCTGCCGTCTCCATTAGCACCGACGATAAGACCGATGAAGTGAAATTGCGGTCTCCGACGAGGAAGACGAACTGGTCCATATGGGACATAAGACCCTGCCGCCTCCCGTGCCCTACTCATCCTCGGAGGAGTCTGGGCCTTGTCCGTCGTCGGTGGACGTGAGGTCCATGGTGGAAATGGTGGCGCCCGCGTTGTCGTCGTCCCACCGGGCCGCCGATAATTCATCGGCGCTGCGTAGGAGGCACAGCTGGCGTTGTTCTCCTCCGCGATCACCTGGAGTTGCGCCTCCACGACGGTCGCTTCCTGGCGAGCGGCAGCTTGACCGCGGACGGCATCGTAGATGGCACGCTGCTCCGCGATGAAGTTGGGGTTCGTCGTGGCCATGGCCGCCACGGCCTCTTCGATCGCACGCTCGCCGTAGATCTGGCCCTCCGCCAGCCGGTGCTGCTCCAGAAGGAACAAGTTGTACCGATGTTCCTCTTGCGCCTGCTGGAACGCCGATATAGGCGCCGGCGCAGGCTGCACCTCCGTCATGGCGGCGTTGTAGTGCGTCTGCTCCATCGTGAAGCCGTCATGCACAGGCGCGGGCGCCGGGGCGATGTCGTCGGAGCTCGTCTCCATCATGGGGTTGTCCTCGTTGTTGGAGATCTCGGGTGAGCTGTCGGCAAGCCGACCTCGATCCGCCTAGCACGGCGGCTCTGCCAGGCGGCGGCAAGGGCGGCCACCTCTTGCTTCATCTCCGTAGAAACGCTCTCCCACATAGCTTCGTCGCCTATAGTCATGGCAGATGCGGTGCAAGGGAGAGGAAGATGGGGAGCGGCTTGTGTTGTGGCGTGGAGTTAGCCTGGTGTGGCCGCCTTTAAATAGCGGATTTCGATGAGGCCAGGCGTCCGGGTGCATCAATGCGCGGCGCCGGAGTGAGTTTCTCAGCCGGCGAGCCTGCTTAATGGCGACATACGAACGGACGGGGCATTGAACGGGCGTGGTAGATATCCGTCCCATCCCGTCCAGTAACGCGTCTCCAGCATTGAACACGCGCAGACACCGAGGACGCATCGTGGGCGGCGACCTCGGCCAGCACGCCGCTTCAATGGTGGAGCTGATGAGAGGTCGCGTCCGCTCTGGGCCGGCTTCAATGCGGAGCGGTGCGCTCTGCAGCGGCATGAATGCGGGCAGTTGGCGCCGAGCAGGAATGCACACGCGCGAGGGAGAAGGGGATTTGGGTGAGTAAGGATGATCAGAAGCGGGCGTGGGTGCTGTCCGGACGCCCACAAAGCCCCACGTTTGTCTCAGGTTTGCGAGAAAAAGTACGTCTAAACCGCCCTGCAGACCAATAAAGACCCGCGTTGAATGGCACAGCACGTCCGGACCGCGTTGTCCGAACGGTTACGGGCGGTTTGAGGGTCGCCATCCTAAGTTGATCAAAATTTCGTCAAACATTTCAGTCTGATGGTACAAGCTGTGTGATGTTCTTCTAGAGAATCTATAACTGGACGCCCCTTATGCGCCCCAAAAAGCCTGGACGAGCTGGTCCGGTCACTGTCTGGATCGAAAAAGGCGCCCCAACCGGTCTTCTCAAATTTACCTTAAAAGTCTGGGCTATCTGGCAATCCTCATACCCGGCCCATATGTGAGATGGATATGAAGAGGCCCGGACGCATTCGGACACTGCCGCCACGTCGAACCAGCACAATATGACCCATGCCATCCACACCCTTGTTCCCACAAATAACCTAGTTTTTTTACGGGAAAACTTCTGATCTATTCATTTTCAATCATGATAGTAACACGTACATTAGAAAATAATAAAAATTACATCCAGATCCGACCACCTAGCGACGACTACAACCACTGAAGCGAGCCGAAGACGCGCTGCTGTTATCGCCCCTCCCTCGCCGAAGCCGGGCAAAACTTGTCGTAGTAGACAGTCAGGAAGTCGTCATGCTAAGGCCCCATAGTACCAACGCACTGGAATAACAACCGCCACCGATGAAGAGTAATGCAGATCAGAAAGATCCAACCTAAAGACACGCGAACATAGACGAACAATCACCGTTCCGGGCAAATCCACCAAAGACTACATATTTGCCAGAGGCACACCTCCATACGCCACCGACGATGCTAGACGCACCACCGGAACGTGAGCTAGGCGGAGAGAACCTTATTCTATCTTCAGGGAGCCGCCGCCGTCTCGCATTCCTGAGTAGGACACAAACCCTAACACAATTCGAAGAGATATCTAAAAACGGAGCCCTCCCACTAGCAAGGGCCGGGATCCACTCCGCCCCCATGGCCATAAAGCCACTAGAGACGAGGCGGACCGACTGCGGCGCCGGCGGGAGGCAAAGAAACCCTAGCTTTTTTGAGGGGGCGGCTGCTGTATGTGTGTTTCTCCTTGATGCCACATGAATGTTTCAGCTGGCCATGAGTTTCAATCTACTACACGTCTGCCACAGATACCCTAGTTGAATGACCGAATCCTTGTCAACCGCACTCTCTCGACCTCTCCACTCCACTCGAGTCCCCTACTCTTCCGATCCAAGCCCAATCCCCTCCCTTAGCTTACACGAAGACACTGATTGAAAAGAATGAAAATCTAACACTCTTGCAAATCCATTTTTCTTTGCTTACATTTCTTGCTCTTGATAAAGTGAGACATTTTTGCTATTTCAAAGAAAAAACAACTATTTCTAAGTTGCTATAAGAACCATCGGATATGTAAACAATACTAGTAGCAAAAGCGCGCTTCGCTGCGCCGATTGTTTTTTTTTTGATAATTCACTTAAATCAATCTGACTATTTTTTGCAGAACTCAGATTACCAGCAATCTGCACGCAGAGAACATTGGCATTGCTTATCAGAACATAAATATAGCTCAGGCAAACATGTACTTATAAATTTACAGCGCAGAGAACATTGGCATTGCTCATCAAAACATAAATATAGCTCGGGTAGACATGTACTTACAAATTTACAGCACATTTTGAGGGCCAAAATCCAAGCATAGCAGTCTCATCCATCCATCAGCTCGCCTTGGGTGGTACCGGTCCTTCAATCGACAGCTTGTGTTATGCTGCTCTTACAGCCAACCCTCATCATAGTTTCAAATTAGACATTTTATCAAAAAAAAAAAAGTTTCTAATTAGACATGTAATCTGCCAGCCAACAAATATTGTACGTATGTGCTAATGAAATGATCTTTTCGTTGTAATAAAAGCCAATAACAACATGCAACACAAGTACAGTTAGGATTATTGTCTTTCCTGTTGAAGGAATAAATATGACCATTTTCTGATGGACTAACATATGACAGTTCCAATACATTATTAATTACAAACCGCCGTATTCAATGACGGACAATGTAAGATCTTGTAATCTCAGGAAAGTAAATTAAGCTATTTCAATATAGAGACCTAGTAGCTAGTACCCTCTCTATTTCAGGTACTTGTAAACATCACATGGCACTTCCAAAGCAAAATAATTGGATGTTTTGATTAGAGAAGTTCAGTGTCAGTCTAACATTCATTTTCAAGTTTCCAATACAACACCAACTACCTCTTTTGCATTCGTTAGCATACTCAAGTAACATAACTTGCATGGGTTTGAAGCAGTATTAACTCACAAGCTATGCATTCAGTCACAGGCAGTGCAAGACCGTATGACCCAAAGAAAAAAAAGAGACTTGATTGCCTACAAATAAGTGAGGTTGAGAAGAAATATTAGCTAAAATAGTTGCACAATTTAAATTAAGAAATCACTATTTCCAGGAGCGGCTGCGGGCTGCATAAATACAAAAACAAATTATGAGAGTCTGAGAAAACTAAGATCGAATAGATACATCAAGTTCAAGATTAAGAACCAAGAGCAACATATGACAAAAGTCAAGAAACAAGAAGAGGATCAGCTAAAACTCAACATCAGCACAAGAACAGATCAAAAATAATAATCAGAAGACGATATTTGTTGAAAATGACTTAAAGAAGTCCCCCCTCCCCCGCGTCGCCCCTCGGTGGCGACCCGGGGGCGAAACCCTAGCGCCGCCTACTACCTTCCCTCCTTCCCCCTCCCCGTCTCGCCGCTGCCTAAGGGGTCGTCGGCCGGGCCGCGCGACCTCCGAGGAAGGTGGTGGCGGGGCTCCTCTCCGCCCCATGGTTCGTGTGGGGGTCGGTGGATCTGGGGCGGCGGCCCCAGCGGCGAGGGCGGCGCTTGCCCGGCAGCAGGCGGCGGCCGCCGGCACACGGAGGCTCGTCCTGGGCCGCGCGGGCGACGAGGGGGCGGTGGCCGGGGGCTCGGTGCGGGAGCCATCTCCGCTGGCTCCGTGCGCCAGATCTGAAGAGGGCGGCTTCTCCGCGCACGGCCCGACGAGCCCCATCTGCTCGAATCTCCGACGTCCTCTGGTTCGTCGGGCCTGCGGGCTAGGTGGTTTGCTCAGGGCGGAGGGAGCGGACTGGGGGAAACCCTTGGTCGATGGTGACGGCCACATTGTCGACGGCGCTGCAGGTGCGTTTTCCCTCTTGTGGGCGACACCGAGGTCCATCCCTTCCCCTCTCCCCCCATATGTCCCTGGTGAAAGCCAGAAATCTTCCATTTGGGCGGCGGCGGCGCTCCGGCGTCGTCACCTTCTTGAAGGCGCCGCCTTTGGACAGTGGGGTGGCTGGCTCGGTTCGTGCGTGGGTGTTTTGGCCGCCATGGTGGCCGGTGTCCTTCATGTGGCAGCACTCTAGTGGCACGTGTGGATGCCATTCTTTCCCGGCCTCATCTTGGCCTCCGATTTGACAGCTTGGATCCTATGCTACCGTTTGTGTCAACGGCGAGTGGTGCCTGTGTGTGGTGGCTCTGTGAGGTGAGGCGCTCGTCCCTGTCTTCATCCCTTAGGCCACCGGATGTGCAATGTCCATGCGTGCTCGGGGGGAGCATCTCCGCCTGCCGATGGCGCGGCGCCCTACGAGCCATGGGGAGAGGGCAGGGTGAGCCCTCTTCGGAGGAGGAATCAGATGGCGTGCCAGCCATGTGTGTTCTTAGGGCTTGAAGACAAACGGGCTTCCTCCGGCGATGGATCACCTTCCATGGTTTCCCTCCTGTTCGGCATGTTCGTGGCGGCGGATTAGTTGTTTCCTGTGTGTCTTGTATCTTGAGCTGTTTTGTTGTTCCTTTTGTTTTGTGTTGTTTTTCGTGGCCTTTCGGTCTGTAAGGGCGTCATTGATTTAACGCCGGGCCTCGGCCTTTTATCTAAAAAAATGAATTAAATGGGAAATTTTAATAGAGTAATTGAAGTTTTTATCTGAAAGTTTGCCATGCAAGTTACTAATGCTCCAACAACTACTTCATGTGAACACTTCTTGGTAATTATCGGATGAATAAATTTAATATCACAAGTGAATGACCCAACATATATCCATTGACTGATTATTTGCGTAGGCAGAGCTACTTCTGTTTAACTACCTTGACAGAGCTTCTTCTCATTTAGGTTATTAATTTGGTGGAGATATATGCTCATAGTAAAACCGGAGCATGGAATACTATGTAGAATGGATTAGATTAATCAACCTACGGCGGTAACTACATCAAAATTTTGAAACAATTCCTATAAGCTAAGAGTCCATAAAAACAACATTATTTAAAGGGAAGATATGTAATCCATCCTATTTAGGTACAACACATGGCACTGGTATTTGGAAGGGGACATCATTGTAACTCTAACTAAGTTGGACAGGATTACCTCTGCTTTTTATTCTTATCCTGAACGAAAACAACATCCATTTTACATACCCAAACTCAACCATAAATACTATAACCAATAACCAATATGTGTGCTACAAAACTCACAGTCAAAAGCAATCGCATTGAATGGTAATATGCAACCTCCTAGTTTAAACAACAAAAAATAGAACTAAGATGCAAAATATAAGTAATAAGTTAGATAAAGGAACAGAATTTTCCCCTTCCCGTAGTGCTTCCAGCCAACATCCCATTGTATTGTTCTCGTCCGATGCCTCCTTTACTATAACATGGTCACGCGGCAACCACCCTGAACATAGATAAAAGGCATGGGGATTACACAAAGACGATCCAGGAAGCCACCTAAATCCGTCGACCACCACAGATGCCAGCTCAAAATCGACCGATCGATTCCTGACCCGCCCACACAAGGAGGGCCTCCACTGCGGGATTCATCAGCGCAAGGGCCGATGGGTGGAGCTCATCGATGGCCGCAACAACAACATCCAAAAAACCGAGCAGAAAATAAAATGGCGAACGGGAAATGGAGCGCCTCATGAAAGATCCCCAAATCATCCCCTCACACATCTAATCCCTACACACACCATCCGCATAGAACGCCAGTCAACAAAGAAAGGGACAATATGCGCCCAAGCATGTTGAAATATATTGCCTGCCTTCCTCCATCAGTTCGGACTTTTGGATGAGTTGGCTGGAGCATGAATTCAATATGGTATCAGAGCCAAGGGGTCTTGAGTTCAAGACCCTGCCAATGCATTATTAAAATAAAAAGATCCTACGGCCTACATCAATCCCACGTCTAAGGACTAAATAAGCCTAGACGTGAGGGGGAGTGTTGAAATATATTGCCCGCCTCCCTCCATCAGTTCGGACTTTTGGATGAGTTGACTGGAGCATGAATTCAATAAAGCGGAAAGGGGAGATCAAGTGGAAAGCGCATCTGGCCGGTCGGCCGCCGGAACAAAGCGAATCAAGAAAGGGAAGGACAAAGAAGCAGGCGGAGTGACAGGCGATAACACACCTCCTCGGACAGCAGCACCAGGAGCCCTTTGTGTCCACATGAAGGAGCAAAAGCCGATGTCCGCCTCTCCCCTCCTGCGATGGCCTTATCAGCTCCCCCAAATAGCCTCCCCTCCCGCCATGGCTTTATCAGCTCCGCTTTGTGTAGACAAACAAGCCGGAAACGCGTGGGCAGCACAAGGATATCCAAGTCGCACTCAACCAACACGAAGCGCACAAAGTTTGACCAGCATGCAACCCACACGTGCGTTGGCTGGTATGCGGAACCCACGCTACGACCTGACCCTGACACACGGGGTCCACTCCGTAAGAAAAAAAAGGAGCTCCCCCGAGCGCTTCATTCCAGGGAGCTTAGAGTTTTAATATATTTGTGCAAATGGAGTGCTACTTCTTGAGTTTGCGTTGGTTTTTCCCTTGAAGAGGAAAGGGTGATGCAGCAAAGTAGATATAAGTATTTCCCTCAGTTTGAGAACCAATGTATCAATCCAGTAGGAGGTACACGCAAGTCTCCAATCTATGCACCTGCACAAACAATCAAACACTTGCACCCAACGCGATAAAGGGGTTGTCAATCCCTTCACGGTCACTTGCAAGGATGAGATCTGATAGAGATAGATATAAAAGATTACTAAAATGTAAAACAAAATAAAAGTAAATAAATTGCAGCAAGGTATTTTTGGGTTTTTTGGTTTATAGATCTGAAAATATATGATGGAAAATAGACCCGAGGGCCATAGGTTTCACTAGAGGCTTCTCTCTTGAAAGAAAGCATACGGTGGGTGAACAAATTACTGTCGAGCAATTGATAGAAAAACGCAAAGTTATGACGATATCCAAGGCAATGATTATGAATATAGGCATCACGTCCGTGTCAAGTAGACCGAAACGATTCTGCATCTACTACTATTACTCCACACATCGACCGCTATCCAGCATGCATCTAGAGTATTAAGTTGATAAGAACGGAGTAACACCTTAAGTAAGATGACATGATGTAGAGGGATAAACTCAAGCAATATGATGAAAACCCCATCTTTTTACCCTTGATGGCAACAATACAATACGTGCCTTGCTACCCCTACTTTGTCACTGGGTGAGGACACCGCAAGATTGAACCCAAAACTAAGCACCTCACCCATTGCAAGAAGAACCAATCTAGTTGGCCAAACCAAACCGATAATTCGAATATAAATACAAAGATATCAAATCATGCATATAAGAATTCAAAGAAGACTCAAATAATATTCATAGATAATCTGATCATAAATCCACAATTCATCGGATCTCGACAAACACACTGCAAAAGAATATTACATCGGATAGATCTCCAAGAACATCGAGGAGAACATTGTATTGAAGATCAAAGAGAGAGAAGAAGCCATCTAGCTACTAGCTATGGACCCGTAGGTCTGTGGTAAACTACTCACGCTTCATCGGAAGGGCAATAGAGTTGATGTAGAAGCCCTCCATGATCGAATCCCCCTTTGGCAGGGTGCCGGAAAAGGCCCCAAGATGGGTTCTCATGGGAACAGAAGATTACGACGGCAAAAAAATATTTTATTGGACGCTTCTGGTCGTTTGGGAATATTTGGGAATTTATAGCGAAAGAATTAGGGTTGGAGGAGTCCCGTGGGGCCCATAAGCCAGGGGGCGGCCCCCCTAGGGCGTGCCCTGAGGGCTTGTGGAGCACTCGGGACTCTTCTGGCCCCCTCTCCAAGTCTGCTGGGTGTCTTCTGGTCCAAGAAAAATCACCGCGAAAGTTTTATTCCGTTTGGACTTCGTTTGGTATTCCTTTTCTGTAAAACTCAAAAACAAAGAAAAAACAGAAACTGGCACTGGGCTCTAGGTTAATAAGTTAGTCCCAAAAATAATATAAAATAGCATATTAATGCATATAAAACATCCAAAACAAATAATATAATAGCATAGAACAATAAAAAATTATAGATACGTTGGAGATGTATCAAGCATCCCCAAGCTTAATTCCTACTCGTCCTTGAGTAGGTAAATGATAAAAACAGAATTTTTGATGTGGAATGCTACCTAACATATTTATCATGTAATTATCTTTATTGTGACATGAATATTCAGATCCATAAGATTCAAAATAAAAGTTTAATATTGACATAAAAACAATAATACTTCAAGCATACTAATAAGGCAATCGTGTCTTCTCAAAATAACATGGCCAAAGAAAGTTATCCCTACAAAATCATATAATCTGGCTATGCTCCATCTTCATCACACAAAGTATTAAATCATGCACAACCTCGATGACAAGCCAAGCAATTGTTTCATACTTTTGATGTTCTCAAACCTTTTCAACTTTCACGCAATACATGAGCGTGAGCCATGGATATAACACTATAGGTGGAATAGAGTATGGTGGTTGTGGAGAAGACAAAAAGAAGGAGAAAGTCTCACATCAACTAGGCGTATTAACGGGCTATGGAAATGCCCATCAATAGATATCAATGTGAGTGAGTAGGGATTGCCATGCAACGGATGCACTAGAGCTATAAGTGTATGAAAGCTCAAAAAGAAACTAAGTGGGTGTGCATCCAACCCGCTTGCTCACGAAGACCTAGGGCAATTTGAGGAAGCCCAACATTGGAATATACAAGCCAAGTTCTATAATGAAAAATTCCCACTAGTATATGAAAGTGACAACATAGGAGACTCTCTATCATGAAGATCATGGTGCTACTTTGAAGCACAAGTGTGGTAAAAGGATAGTAGCATTGCCCCTTCTCTCTTTTCTCTCATTTTTTTGTTAGGGCTTCTTTTGGCCTCTTTTATTTTTGTAAAGTCCGGAGACTCATCCCAACTTGTGAGGGAATCATAGCTTCCATCATCCTTTCCTCACATGGGATAATGCTCTAATAATGATGATCATCACACTTTTATTTACTTACAACTCAAGAATTGCAACTCGATTCTAGAACAAAATATGACTCTATATGAATGCGTCCGGCGGTGTACCGGGATGTGCAATGATCAAGAGTGACATGTATAAAAAAATATGAACGGTGGCCTTGCCACAAATACTATGCCAACTACATGATCATGCAAAGCAATATGACAATGATGAAGCATGTCATAATAAATGGAATGGTGGAAGTTGCATGGCAATATATCTCGGAATGGCCATGGAAATGCCATAATAGGTAGGTATGGTACCTGTTTTGAGGAAGGTATATGGTGGGTTTAATGCACCAGCGAGAATTGCGCGGTACTAGAGAGGCTAGCAATGGTGGAAGGGTGAGAGTGCGTATAATCCATGGACTCAACATTAGTGAAAGTGCATTTGGCACTTAAACAATATTTTGGTGTGATGACAATGTGGTTAGTGGAACTAATATCGGGTGCTAAAGTTTATCTCAGGATATTGGTTCCATATTGCGTTTGATGGAGATGTGCGACCCCCAATTCAAAAAGATCAAAGGCGTGGTCTACTGGCGATTCGAAGGTTTATTTTTTGGTTTGATTTGAGTCGTAGGAAAGACCGCACTATTAAGAGGGGTCTATGAGGAAGTGTGTCGTGTGGGAATGTTATTGCCAAAACTTATACACCTAGCCTACCTACTCCCACCACCCTCCTATCCATTGTGTGCTGTCGGGTACCCAGAAAGCTTGCAACAGAATGTTTCTGGATACCCCGTGTGCACGGGGTCTTTTGACCCCCGTGCGCACGGGGTAGTCAGAAACTCTCTGTGTACCCCGTGCGCACGGGGTATTTTGACTCCCGTGCGCACAGGGTGGTGCGTGTGTCTCTGAGTACCCCATACGCACGGGGCTGACTTAGCCCGTGCGCACGGGGTCCAACGGGCAGAAACGGCCACCCACTCAAGAACACTATATAAGCCCCCCTTCTTCCTCCTCCATCCCTAACCCTAATGTCTTGTTGAGCTCCACCATTGCTACACCTCATTTTGCTCAATACTCTCAATCCCTCCACCCAAACTTGTTGAAACTTTGGGGATTGGGAGAGCAAGACCCGATCTACATCTTGACCAAACCAAATCACATTCCCCGCAACATTTCTTCCCCATTGACTTGCTACTCTTGGAGCTTGGTCTCCTAGGCAGTTAGAGGATCCCCCGGAAGTTTCCTTGCTTGTGGTGTGCTCCAGAGAAGTTTGTAAAGGTGTGGTGGTCGCCTTCAAGACCAACCCCGAGTGATTCGAGGCTCATCCGTTGGGGGTGACTCAAAAGAGACTATGGCGAGCCTTCGTGGAATTCCGCAAGCTTTGGCTCCGGCACCGCTCTAAATGGAGAGTAGCTCTTCCCCAAGGAAGAGTGAACTTCGGGATAAAATCCGCGTCCTCGCCTCACTTGTGGTTAATCCTTTTCCGCACTTTACTTTGCCTTGTATGCTTGTTGGCTTGCTAATTAGATTGTTGCCTAGCATACTTTGCTTTAAGCTTGCTTTTCATATAGGTTGTGTTCACCTAGTTGCATATCTAGTGAACCCTATTTATCCGCTAAACCTTAAAATTGACAAGAAAGATTAAAATTTGTAGTCTCCTATTCACCCCCCCTCTAGTAGACCGTATCGATCCTTTCAATTGGTACCAGAGCCTTGTGCTATAATATAAGGTTTTACAACCTTAGAGGATATGGTCGATCTAGGGAATGAGGGAGGTGGCGCACCCGTTGTGGAGGATGGTCAAAACCTACCCCCGCCGCGCCCGAGGCCGGTCGTTGCTCCCGCCGCTCCTATTAACCTGGGTGCCCCTTTGACTGCGACCAATATTCTTTCAATGTTTGCGGACCTCAAAGCCTCTATGTTGAAAGAAGTTCGTTCCTCAGTCAAGGAGGAAATTGATGCTCGCTTAAAGCCCTCGACATCCGCATCAAACTCATTTGATCCAAATGCCATTCATGATGTGGATGACTCGAGAGAACCTCTTGCATCTCCGGCTCGTACTCAAGTTCCCAAGTACAATGTCGTGGAACCCTTTTACTCACCGCAACCCTTGCAACATCCTCGCATTAACCCTGTTGGGCCTCCGCCCCCTTTGAAAGCTAATGAGTTTGCTAAATGGAAGCTAGATATGGAGTCTCATATTCGCAGTGCTTCAACACAACTTTGGTGGATTATGGTCAATGGATTCAACCCCAAGGACCCAATGAATCTCACTCCAAGAGAAGCGGTTGATGATCAATGTGACGACCCCGGCTTAATCGTGCACTAATCATACACGCAAATGCACACGATCAAGCATAAGGACTCACTTGAAGATATCACAACACAACTCTAAATCATAAATAAATTCATACAAGCTTTATATTACAAGCCAGGGCCTCGAGGGCTCGAATACATAGCTCGATGGCATACAAGCGTCAGCAGAAGCATCAGATATCTGGGTACAAATATATTATAGAACAGAGAGATAAGCCTTTAGAAGGCGGGGTAAAATAAAATACTACGATCGAAAGGCGTAGGCCTCCTACTCCTGGTCGTCAGTCGGCTCCTCGTAGTAGTAGTACTCGCCGGGCGGGTAGTAGTAGCGGTCGTCGACTGGGGCTTCTGGCTCAGGGGCTCCGTCGTCTGGTGGCATCAAATGGATATGGGGGGAAAAGAAAGCAAAGCAAACGTGAGTACTCATCCGAAGTACTCAGCAAGCAAGGATCTATACTACATATGCATCATTGTCAAAAGAAGGCTGTATATGTGGACTGGGCTGCAGAAATGCCAGAATAGAGGGGGAGAGCCTAGTCCTATCGAAGACTAGCATCTTCAAGCATCTTCATCAGTCTTGCAGCATTAGAAGAGTGCAGAGTAACATAATATAAAGTAGTAGTAGCATCATCAACCTCGGCCAGAGATCCTTTCTCGACTCCCTGCGAGAAAGCAATCCCAGAGCCGTACTATCCATTTCATCTCAAGTCATCAGTTCTAGTTGTACCGATCGGGATACAACTCCGAGTGTCCGTTACCGTAGGACAGGCTATCGATAGATTAGTTCTTCCCTGTAGGGGTGCACCAACTTACCCACCACACTCGCTTAACTCCGGCCGGACACACTTTTCTGGGTCATGCCCGGCCTCGGCTAAGCAACACGCCGCAACCCGACCAAATACTTAACAGAGAGGTCAGCACGCCGGACTAAACCTATGCCCCCAGGGGTCTTGGGCCTTCGCCCCGGGTGTCGTGGTTCTAAGTCTGACAGTAGAATAGGGGGTAGGTATGAGGAGGCAAGATCCTAACTACGGTGAGGTTGTGCACGCAAGATTTACGAGTTCAGGCCCTTCTCGGAGGAAGTAACAGCCCTACGTCTCGGTGCCCGGGGGCTCGTTCGATTGGATTATGCGTGAAGTTGCAGGGGGTGCGAACCCTTGTGCCAGTGGAGGGGGGTGGCTTATATAGAGTGCGCCAGGACCCCAGCCAGCCCATGTTACGAGGGGTTCAATGTACATAAAGATAGGACGTTACTGATAACGCCAGCAATAAAGGCAAATAAATGATCATTAAGACTACGGAGTGAACGCCTGACCGTTGCCATTCTGAGTGACTTTAGACCTTCTGTCTTCCGAGTGATTTCTGATGTGGTCGAGTGAGTACACTCCGGTCGAATGGAATTGGGCTTTCCGAGTGGAATGCTTCTGGTCGAGTGGATGATATTATCCTTTGAATATTCCTGACTTTAAGATAATGTCCTTGGGAAGGGTGTCTAGGTCAGGCCTATTACCCTACCCCAGGTACATGTCATCGTCACCGGGAACTCCTGCGCGTTGCGTGGGCGGCCGGAAGCAGACCTAGCAACCCCTTAATACAAGCGCAGTTGCGTAACCAATCCAATCCAGCGCGCGCCGCTCAGTCGCTGACGTCTATTAAGCTTCGGCTGAAGTATACGACGCAGAACGCCCATACTATGCCCACGTGATGGTTAGTGCTATCAGGCCAGAGGCCCCTCGGATCAAATATCCAAACCGTTAGTGGATTAGGAGCACGCGGTAACGAGCAGAGACTCACGATCGATGTGACCCCGTCGCCCCGTCTCGAGGACTTGCGGCAAGGGCTAAGAATGCCCGGCCACACCTCGTAGTTATCTCGCGGGCACCTCTTAGGTCAACCCGACTCCACATCACTTCGCATTCATGCTCGCGCGGGTACCCCTCAGGGCCGACCCATCTTTAGTATCATGGTTCAGTGTTCAGTCATAGTAACCAAAGTCTCCGTGTGTCTAACACCAAGGAGGAACCCTGAGGAATCACCCTCGCTGGAATTCCCTCTGATGTTACCATCAAGGTGAACGAAGGAGGAATCACCCTCGAGGTCCACTCTTGAACAGTTGCACGACGGTGTCGGTATCGGGGGTGGTGTAGGAGGAATCACCCTCGCTTACCATGACCGATTAACTAACCTACAAGGTTATCATCAGAAGTGCTGACGAGGTATCACCCTCGGCACTCGATAGTAACCCAGTAGTGTCGAGCAATTTTAAGGGGGAAGTGACGTGCGGTGCCAGGGTCTGATCTTTGATCCCGTTGCTCGGGTCTTCTGAGAGTCCAGCGGGGCAGTCGGGACAAGTGGGTCTCTGATAGGGCTCTAACCAACCTATTCTAAACAGTTTAGGATAGCAGGCAGGTATCAATAGTAGGCTACAATAAACAGGCTATGCAACAGAAGTAGGATAACAGTAGCAGTAGTATCTTCTAATGCAAGCATAAGAGGGAAGAGAGTGGGCGATATTGGAATGCTCAAAATGGGGGTGCTTGCCTGTAAGCTCTGGGGCAAGTGGCTGGTCGTCGGGGACGTAGTCGTACTCCGGAGCAACGTCTGCCTCAGGAGCTACGTCGACGTCGGGGTCTACCGAGAGAGAAGAGGGGGAGGAAACAAGTAAATACAATGCAATCAAATGCAACACGGGGCATGCTATGCTACAATGCAGTGCAGGGTTGCCTAAATATGCATTTAAGTCATTTTAGTTATTTTAGGGTTAAGGTGGAATTTATTTACCGGTGATTATGCACTATTCATCAACCGGAATCGGACTCAGAGTTGTGAGTTCTTCTACGTAGGGTGTTCCGACAAAGAAATAGACGACGCGATCAAATTCATCTCGTCGTTCTGAGCAACTTTCATGTTTTAAGTTTTTCAATCCGAGCTACGGTTTAAAAGTTATAAATTTTTGAAGTTTAAATGATTTTCTGGAATTATTTTTATTTACAGAAAATGATATATGATGTCAGCATGATGTCATGCTGACCTCAGCAGGTCAACAGATCGGCTGACCAGTCAAACCTGACATGTGGGTCCCACTCGTCAGTGACTGAACTAAATAAACAGAGTTTAATTAATCTAATTATCCTAAGTAACTGGTGGGCCCGCACTGTCAGTGACTGATTAGTCTAAATAAATTATATTTAAACCTAATCCGGATTAATTAGCTACGGGACCCACACGTCAGTGGCCCACGGGTGCCCAGTCAGCAGTTAACTGGGTCAACCCAGTCAGCTGGGGCCTGTGGGGCCCTCTGTCAGTCACACGGGAGGCTGCCACGTCGGCGCCTGGTCAGCGTCGCCGGAGTTTCGCCGCCGGCGACCATTCAGCGGTGGCGCGGCTCGGGAGGGGGTCGGAATTCGCTCCCTGGCCACCAAATAGGTCGCGGACAGGCGCGTTCGGAAGCGGAGACCGAGCCGCCTCGATCTGCGGTGGTCTCCTAGTCAGAGGGGCCCTACGGCGACGGCGACGAGCTCGAAAACTTCGCCGAAGTTCGGCCACAACGCGAACGGCGGCTAGAGGGCACGACAGGACCAGCGGGGAGGCTCTACGGGGTCCTACCGAGGCCTGGAGCACGGTGACGAGCTCGGGTGAGCATGACACTGATGAGAACGATGGCGACGAGCACCGCAGTGGAGTGAGCTTCGGCCGGCGATGGCAACGGCGGCTACGGAGGTGGACACGTACGGGAGAGGGAGGGGAAAGACGCGGTGGCTCACCGGGAGAGCGTGGGGTCTGGGCAGAGGGCTCGGGGAAGCGTGGCGGAGCTGGAATCCTCGCCGGAGCTGCGGCGACCGAAGGAGGAAGAGGAGCTCGAGGGGCTTGATGCAGAGGCTCCCGGCTCCAACGGTTTGGACCGGTCGATGCGGAGGACGGCGGCGGAGCGTTACGTCATCGGGGCGAGGTGCGAGGTCGACGGAGAGCGCGGGATCGATCGACGGCGGTGACGGCGGTTTCGGGTGTCCGCCCAGATCGAACCAGAGAGGGGGAACGAGGGGCACTAGGGTTGCGGGGAGTGAGCGAGGGGCTCGGGCGCGGCCATATAGGCGAAGGGGAGCCGTGGGATTGTCGACACGGCGTCGAGCGCCGGTCGGATGCGCGCGCGCGCTGACGCGTGCGCGAGGTGGGAGACGACCCGGCGGTTGGGCTGGGCAAGCTACAGTGGTGCAGGCTTAAGTGCACAGTAACCCTTTAGGCCTTTTCCAATTTTCCTTTTTCTGTTTTCTTTTCTTCTTTATTTCTTTTCTGCTTTGTAATTGTTAGGCCACTTATGCACTTTTGTGAAATATGAAACTTGACCCATATATTACAATGCAATATTATCTTTCACCAAAAATTGGTTTGGGCAGATTTGGAGTTTGTTTGAATTTGGAATGATTTTAAATATTTTAAATATTGCTGTTTTGGTGTTGTTTCATCTTGTTGGAGTCATTTAACTAATCCAAGTAGCATTAGTTATAACTTTTTGAGTGCTTCTGGAATATTTGCTATTTAGTGAACATTTTTGCAACAGTGTTTGAGCAAATTTATTTTGCACTTTTGAATTTGAGTTGATTTTCAGAATGTAATTTGAATTGTTTCATCAATCCAAGTGACTTGGCACTGCAAATGGTCATGACTTGGCATCATCATCAGCTGATCATGGTGGCAATTACATAGGGGTGTTAAAAATTCTCCTCCTCTAAAAGAAATTCTCGTCCCGAGAATTTAGGAGGTGGAGGGAAAGAGGTCGGGATATTCTTCCCGAAGATGATCCTCGCGTTCCCAAGTGGCTTCATCTTCAGTGTGATTCGACCACTGCACTTTCAGGAACTTGGTCGTCTTCTGCCGAGTTCGACGTTCAGCTTCATCAAGGATGCGGATGGGATGCTCCTTATAAGAAAGATCATCTTGTAAATGGAGCATCTCGTGATCCACTGCGCGGTGTGGAGATTCGTTGAAGCATTTGCGAAGTTGGGACACGTGGAAGACATCATGGATATGAGAGAATTGTGGTGGCAACTCCAATTTATATGCTACCTGTCCACATCTAGCCACGATGCGGAAAGGACCAATATAGCGAGGAGCTAGCTTGCCCTTGATTCCGAATCGACGGGTGCCCTTCATCGGAGTGACATGAAGATAAGCTTGATCACCTGGTTGATAAGTCAGACCCCATCGCTTGCAATCATAATTACTCTTCTGGTGGTCCTGAGCCGCCTTGAGATTTTCTCGGACAATTCTGACTTGTTCTTCGGCATGTTGAATAATGTCCGGTCCCACGATAGGTCGTTCCCCAGTTTCTGACCAATTCAGAGGGGTTCGACACTTACGTCCATAAAGCACTTCGAAGGGGGCCATTTTCAAGCTGGCTTGATAGCTGTTGTTATAAGAGAACTCAGCAAACGGGAGAGATTCTTCCCACTTCTTACCGAATGATATAACACAAGCGCGAAGCATATCTTCAAGCACTTGATTTACTCGCTCGACTTGGCCTTGGGACTGAGGATGATAAGCTGAACTCCATGTAATGTGAGTCCCCATAGCTTCTTGGAAACTTTCCCAGAACTTGGATGTGAAAAGACCGCCACGGTCCGAACTGATCTCCTTCGGAATACCGTGGAGTGAAACGATTCTGGAGATATACAGCTCTGCTAACTGACTAGCAGTGATAGTCTCCTTGATAGGCAGAAAATGAGCAACTTTGGAGAGTTGGTCGATGACGACAAGAATAGCATCGTGACCTTTCTGAGACTTGGGAAGACCAGTAATGAAATCCATCTGCACTTTATCCCATTTCCATAGAGGAATAGGGAGTGGTTGAAGAATCCCAGCAGGCTTCTGATGTTCTGCTTTCACGTGACGACATACGTCACATTCAGCAACATAACGAGCAATGTCCTGCTTCATTCTAGACCACCAGTACCTTTGTCGAAGATCGCGATACATCTTGGTACTACCCGGATGGATAGACAGCGGTGTATCATGTGCTTCTTTCATAACCTTATCAGTCATAAGCTCGAAGCGAGGTACCATGATGCGGTCTCTGAAATATAATGTTCCATCTTCAGCAATTGAGAAATCCCGGTACTTATCAAGGTGAAGCTCTTTCTTCATCAAGTCAATTTCAGTATCTTTGGCTTGCGCTTCCCTAACAGCCTTCTGAAGGTCTGGCTGTACCACAAGGTTATTAATAGAACCCTGGGGAACAATTCGCAGATTCAGCTGACTCAGTTCTGCATAAAGACGAGGTTGAGCTCGCCTAACCATGAGGTTGTTGCAATATGACTTGCGGCTTAAGGCATCAGCCATCACGTTAGCCTTGCCAGGGGTATATGAAATACCACAGTCATAGTCCGTAATTGTTTCTAACCATCGTTGCTGACGGAGATTAAGATCCGGTTGAGTGAACAAGTATTTCAGACTCTGGTGATTGGTATAAATCTCACACCGATTACCAAGAAGGTAATGTCGCCATAACTTTAATGCATAGATCACTGCAGCAAGTTCAAGATCATGCACTGGATAATTTTCTTCATGTGGATGCAATTGACGTGAAGCATACGCAATTACTCTCCGTTCTTGCATTAGGACACAGCCTAATCCCTGACGAGAGGCGTTGCAATATATCACAAAGTCCTTGCGAGAATCAGGAGGAGCAAGCACTGGAGCAGAAGTAAGCTTGTCCTTGAGGGTCTGGAAACTTTCCTGACATTTGTCTGTCCACTCAAACTTAACGCCTTTGTGGAGCAGATTAGTCAGAGGTTTGGCAATCTTGGAAAAGTTTTCGACGGATCATCGACAATAACTTGCAAGGCCGAGAAAACTTCGGACTTGCTTGGCATTCTTCGGAGGAGTCCAGTCAAGAATAGCCTGAACACGCTCCGGGTTAACGGCAATACCATCCTTGGAAATCACGTGTCCAAGGTAGGTCACTTCAGAAAGCCAGAATTCACATTTGGAGTACTTGGCATACAACTTGTGCTCTCGAAGTCTCTCCAGGACAAGGCAAAGATGCTCGGCATGTTCTTCCTTATTCTTCGAATATACTAGAATATCATCCAGATATACCACGATGAACTTGTCGAGGTAATCCATGAATATATAATTCATCAGACGGGAGAACGTAGCTGGAGCATTCGTTAGGCCAAACGACATGACAGTGTATTCATAGGAGCCATAACGAGTAACAAATGCAGTCTTTGGAATATCCTCTTCGCGGACACGGATCTGGTGATAACCCAACCTCAAGTCAAGTTTGGAGAAGACCGAAGATCCAGCAAGTTGATCATATAAGTCATTGATCCGGGGAAGCGGATATTTATTCTGAATGGTTGCCTAGTTGATAGGGCGGTAATCTTGAACCAACTTATTCGTACCATATTTCTTCTTGACAAAGAGAGACGGTGCTCCCCGGGCAGAGGAACTGGGACGGACGAAGCCCTTCTTAAGTGATTTATCGATTTCTTCCTTAAGCTCAAGTAGGTGGTGTGGAGGCATCTTGTAAGGACGCTTCGCAATAGGAGTTGTGCCAGGCTTCAAGTCGATAACAAACTCGACAGCTCTAGCAGGGGGTATTCCTGGAAGTTCTTCTGGAAAAACATCCTGGAATTCGCAGACAACCGGAACGTTCTCTATCCCCTCAAGCGGAGAAGCGTTCAACGCATTCAAGGCATAAATCTAAGCCTCGGCGTTCTGAGTAATATGAGCTTGGTAATTCACTAACTCATCTGATGGGTGTAGGAGGTGAACAACCTTAGTGCCACAATTGATTGAGGTGTAGTGAGCCTTCAACCAATCCATTCCCAGAATAAGGTCAATTTTTGAAGATTGTAGAATAATGGGGTTTGCATGAAAGTGCAACCCTTCAATCTCAACAGTGACTCGGGGGCTGAATATAGAAGTTCGGCATCGTCCCACGGGAGTGTTTACTACTAACGGATGTTGTAGCGTTTCACACTTAACGTCATGCAAGAGTGCAAAATGTTCTGACATGAATGAATGCGATGCTCCTGAATCAAATAAAACAGTTGCAGGTACTGAATTAACAAGAAGTGTACCCATCACAGTTGCTGGTTGTTCTGGGTCTTCATTCATGTTGACATGGAAGACCTGCCCACGGCCATAAGAAGGCCTGACATTGCTGTAGCGAGGCTGAGAATTCCCACGGCCATTACCACGGCCAGCAGAAGGAAGAGCTAGCTGATTCTGACTCTGTGAGCAGTCTCTGGCACAGTGACCTGGCTGGCCACACTTGAAGCAAAGTCCACTGTTGGGACGTGGTGCAGGAGCTCGAGGTGGTGGAGCACGAAGAGGCTGCCTCGGTGGTGGAGGAGGCAGACGAGGTGCAGCATATGCAGGCCTGTACACTGGAGCTGCTGGACGATACATGCTCTGTGGAATCCATATGCGGCGCTTCTGGGAAGACGAGCCTGAAGATGAGCCCGCTTCACGAGTACGTCTGGTCGCTTCCTTGTGTTTCTTCAGACCAGTCTCGACCATGATAGCCTTATTCACCAAGGTGGCGAAGTCGGGATAATCTTGGACGAGCAGAGCTAACTGAATGTCATGATGTAGCCCTTCACGGAACTTCTCCTGCCTACGAGCATCATTGGGGATGTCTTCTTCAGCATAGCGAGATAAATCAAGGAACTCTCGCTGATATACTTCTACGGTCTTGTTGCCTTGAACAAGGTTGCGGAACTCAGCCTTCTTGCGCGCTATAACCGCTTGAGGAATGTAGCGGGCACGGAAAGCAATCTTGAACTCCTCCCATGTGACAACAGTTCCCGGAGGTAGAGTCTGCCTGTGAGTGGCCCACCATTGAGCTGCGGGACCCTTCAGGAAGTATGTCACAAAGGTGACATAGCTGACAGGGAGAACATCAGCTGACTCCATCTAATAGAAGATGTCACGTAGCTAGTCATCGGCATCCAGCGGATTAACAGTATTGCGGAATATCGATGGGTTGAGTCGGATAAACTCTGGCAGTGTGATTGAAGCTGGCTGATAGTTGGCATTGGGACGGGGGAATTGTTCCATAATCCCCGTCATAAACTGCCGATTAAGTTCAAACTGTTGCATCATCGCAGCCATATAGTCAGGAGGTGGCGGCGGAGGTGGATTGTTATCACCCATCCTGCTAAATCAACAGGGGTAGTTTAGCAGAAGCCACGGCGAGTATTGTAGGAACAACATGATGTAACTCGACGGAATTTAAGTAGTACAACAGATGCTTAATAATAGTCATTAAGTCATACAGATCCATACAAAGTCGGTTACATTCGGGCAGCATAATGGCACAAATTCAAAAGCTAGACATGCTAGGCGGCGCGCAGGCTCGCGGTAAGGAAGTACACAACGAGACATAGCAAAGGCTACATCAACGTCGGAGAAAACCACTGAAATGGGGTAGCTGCAAGTGCGGGCGACGGACGTTCGTCGCAGAAGGATCCTGTGCTCCATGTGCACTCTGATGCAGAACCCGGTCTCGAGCTGTAAGAAGAGGTCCACGTGCAGGCGTGTGACCTCCCACAGCAGGCCAATCGATCCCTGATGGCATCTCGGTCCTGCTCGGTAAAGAATGTGCTCCGGATGTATCCCTGTACGAACAGCTGGTAGCAACTGCGTCATAGCCTCGTAGAGTCGTGCTCGAGTGGCAAACAACTCGACAGCAAGAGCGCGAACAGTGCGATCCAGAGCCTGAGTACACTGAATCAGAACTCGCTGATCGTAGCGACGAGGCTCGTACGGGGCACAGACAGCTGTGTAGTATCCAGTAGCATCTCCAGCAGGGGCATACGGAATGTACCGATACTCAGAGGCATCCAAGTCAGCGCTGAACTGTCCTCAAAGACATGCAACGGCAGAGTAGGCGGCATCATGGACTGCCATCTCAATCGTCGTGCCGATACCGTGAAAACGATGCAGCTCAGTGTCAGAGTCATCCTGCTGATCGTAGATGCGAACATCAGCATAGTACTGCTCCTGGTTGAACTCATGATAAACCTCGTAGACCATGTACTCGGGGCACCAGTGGTATCCCAGCCTGATCAAGAGGGCGATCAGAACAGCTGGAAACCCAGGGACGTCTCGAGCCCAGGTGCGAAGCACAAGCTGCGTCGTAGGGCGTGGGGGAAACAGGCGGTCCATCTGAAACAGAGAAGATTCAGGATTGTCATTCGACGACGAGAAATATAACAGATCTCGAATGGAAAGGTTAAACAAAACAATGGAAAGGGAAATGATTATCAGACTAATCAGATCAATGACAGGGAAATCACACTGAATCCAGCTCTCTGGGTGGATAGAATTTATGAGATCCTAAGTGTCGGTGTTAGTAATTTTATTAAACCCGAATAGAAGAGAGGTTAGAGTCCCAGAGTAAAGACGAGGAATAAAAGATCCTAATACCACCCAGTTGGCAACGTGGGCCCGTAAGCCACACAGCCAAGTTAGTAAAACAGTTTTTCGGTTTCTAGACTCAACTTTGGCCAATGAGTTGGAAGGGGGATTCCTAGAGGCAGTCGGCTCTGATACGAACCTGTAATGACCCCGGCTTAATCGTGCACTAATCATACACGCAAATGCACATGATCAAGCCTAAGGACTCACTTGAAGTTATCACAACACAACTCTAAATCATAAATAAATTCATACAAGCTTTATATTACAAGCCAGGGCCTCGAGGGCTCGAATACATAGCTCGATGGCATACAAGCGTCAGCGGAAGCATCAGATATCTGGGTACAGATATATTATAGAACAGAGAGATAAGCCTTTAGAAGGCGGGGTAAAATAAAATACTACGATCAAAAGGCGTAGGCCTCCTTCCCTGGACCCTCCGATCCTACTCCTGGTCGTCAGTCGGCTCCTCGTAGTAGTAGTACTCGTGGGCGGGTAGTAGTAGCGGTCGTCGACTGGGGCTTCTGGCTCAGGGGCTCCGTCGTCTGGTGGCATCAAATGGATATGGGGGAAAAAGAAAGCAAAGCAAACGTGAGTACTCATCCGAAGTACTCAGCAAGCAAGGATCTATACTACATATGCATCATTGTCAAAAGGAGGTTGTATATGTGGACTGGGCTGCAGAAATGCCAGAATAGAGGGGGAGAGCCTAGTCCTATTGAAGACTAGCATCTTCAAGCATCTTCATCAGTCTTGCAGCATTAGAAGAGTGCAGAGTAACATAATATAAAGTAGTAGTAGTAGCATCATCAACCTCGGCCAGAGATCCTTTCTCGACTCCCTGCGAGAAAGCAATCCCAGAGCCGTACTATCCATTTCATCTCAAGTCATCAGTTCTAGTTGTACCGATCGGGATACAACTCCGAGTGTCCGTTACCATAGGACAGGCTATCGATAGATTAGTTCTTCCCTGCAGGGGTGCACCAACTTACCCACCACGCTCGCTTAACTCCGGCCGGACACACTTTTCTAGGTCATGCCTGGCCTTGGCTAAGCAACACGCCGCAACCTGACCAAATACTTAACAGAGAGGTCAGCACGTCGGACTAAACCTATGCCCCCAGGGGTCTTTGGCCTTCGCCCCGGGAACTCCTGCGCGTTGCGTGGGCGGACGGAAGCAGACCTAGCAACCCCTTAATACAAGCGTGGTTGCGTAACCAGTCCAATCCAGCGCGCGCCGCTTAGTCGCTGACGTCTATTAAGCTTCGGATGAAGTATACGATGCAGAACGCCCATACTATGCCCACGTGATGGTTAGTGCTATCAGGCCAGAGGCCCCTCAGATCAAATATCCAAACCGTTAGTGGATTAGGAGCGCGCGGTAACGAGCAGAGACTCACGATCGATGTGACCCCGTCGCCCCATCTTGAGGACTTGCGGCAAGGGCTAAGAATGCTCGGCCACACCTCGTAGTTATCTCGCGGGCACCTCTCAGGTCAACCTGACTCCACATCACTTCGCATTCATGCTCGCGCGGATACCCCTCAGGGCAGACCCGTCTTTAGTATCATGGTTCAGTGTTCAGTCATAGTAACCAAAGTCTCCATGTGTCTGACACCAAGGGGGAACCCTGAGGAATCACCCTCGCTGGAATTCCCTCTGATGTTACCGTCAAGGTGAACGAAGGAGGAATCACCCTCGAGGTCCACTCTTGAACAGTTGCACGACGGCGTCGGTATCGGGGGTGGTGTAGGAGGAATCACCCTCGCTTACCATGACCGATTAACTAACCTACAAGGTTATCATCAGAAGTGCTGATGAGGTATCACCCTCGGCACTCGATAGTAACCCAGTAGTGTCGAGCAATTTTAAGGGGAATGTGACGTGCGGTGCCAGGGTCTGATCTTCGATCCCGTTGCTCGGGTCTTCCGAGAGTCCAGCGGGGCAGTCGGGACAAGTGGGTCTCTGATAGGGCTCTAACCAACCTATTCTAAACAGTTTAGGATAGCAGGCAGATATCAATAGTAGGCTACAATAAACAGGCTATGCAACAGAAGTAGGATAACAGTAGCAGCAGTATCTTCTAATGCAAGCATAAGAGGGAAGAGAGTGGGCGATATTGGAATGCTCAAAATGGGGGTGCTTGCCTGTAAGCTCTGGGGCAAGTGGCTGGTCGTCAGGGACGTAGTCGTACTCCGGAGCGGCGTCTGCCTCAGGAGCTATGTCGACGTCGGGGTCTACCGAGAGAGAAGAGGGGGAGGAAACAAGTAAATACAATGCAATCAAATGCAACACGGGGCATGCTATGCTACAATGCAGTGCAGGGTTGCCTAAATATGCATTTAAGTCATTTTAGTTATTTTAGGGTTAAGGTGGAATTTATTTACCGGTGATTATGCACTATTCATCTACCGGAATCGGACTCGGAGTTACGAGTTCTTCTACGTAGGGTGTTCCGACAAAGAAACAGACGACACGATCAGATTCGTCTCGTCGTTCTGAGCAACTTTCATGTTTTAAGTTTTTCAATCCGAGCTATGGTTTAAAAGTTATGAATATTCGAAGTTTAAATGATTTTCTGGAATTATTTTTATTTACAGAAAATGATATATGACGTCAGCATGATGTCATGCTGACCTCAGCAGGTCAACAGGTCGGCTGACCAGTCAAACCTGACATGTGGGTCCCACTGGTCAGTGACTGAACTAAATAAACAGAGTTTAATTAATCTAATAATCCTAAGTAACTGGTGGGCCCGCACTGTCAGTGACTGATTAGTCTAAATAAATTATATTTAAACCTAATCCAGATTAATTAGCTACGGGACCCACACGTCAGTGGCCCATGGGCGCCCAGTCAGCAGTTGACTGGGTCAACCCAGTCAGCTGGGGCCCGTGGGGCCCTCTGTCAGTCACACAGGAGGCTGCCACGTCGGCGCCTGGTCAGCGTCGTCGGAGTTTCGCCGCCGGCGACCATTCAGCGGCGGCACGGCTCGGGAGGGGGTCGGAATTCGCTCCCCGGCCACCAAATCGGTCGCGGACGGGCGCGTTCGGAAGCGGAGACCAAGCTGCCTCGATCTGCGGCGGTCTAATAGTCAGAGGGGCCCTACGGCGACGGCGGCGAGCTCGAAAATTTTGCCGGAGTTCGGCCACAACGCGAACGGCGGCTAGACGGCACAGCAGGACCAGCGGGGAGGCTCTACGGGGTCCTACCGAGGCCTGGAGCACGGTGACGAGCTCGGGTGAGCATGACACAGATGAGAACGACGACGACGAGCACCGCGGCGGAGTGAGCTTCGGCCGGCGATGGCAACGGCGGCTACGGAGGTGGGCACGTACGGGAGAGGGAGGGGAAAGACGCGGTGGCTCACCGGGAGAGCGTGGGGTCTGGGCAGAGGGCTCGGGGAAGCATGGCGGAGCCGGAATCCTCGCCGGAGCTGCGGCGACCGAAGGAGGAAGAGGAGCTCGAGGGGCTTGATGCAGAGGCTCCCGACTCCAACGGTTTGGACCGGTCGATGCGGAGGACGGCGTCGGAGCGTTACGTCATCGGGGCGAGGTGCGAGGTCGACGGTGAGCGCGGGATCGATCGACGGCGGCGACGGTGGTTTCGGGCGTCCGCCCAGATCGAACCAGAGAGGGGGAACGAGGGGCGCTAGGGTTGCGGGGAGTGAGCGAGGGGCTCGAGCGCGGCCATATAGGCGAAGGGGAGCCGTGGGATTGTCGACACGGCGTCGAGCGCCGGTCGGATGTGCGCGAGCGCTGACGCATGCGCGAGGCGGGAGACGACCCGACGGTTGGGCTGGGCCGGCTACAGTGGCGCAGGCTTAAGTGCACAGTAACCCTTTAGGCCTTTTCCAATTTTCCTTTTTCTGTTTTCTTTTCTTCTTTATTTCTTTTCTGCTTTGTAATTGTTAGGCCACTTATGCACTTTTGTGAAATATGAAACTTGACCCATATATTACAATGCAATATTATCTTTCACCAAAAATTGGTTTGGGCAGATTTGGAGTTTGTTTGAATTTGGAATGATTTTAAATGTATTAAATATTGCTGTTTTGGTGTTGTTTCATCTTGTTGGAGTCATTTAACTAATCCAAGTAGCATTAGTTATAATTTTGTGAGTGCTTCTGGAATATTTGCTATTTAGTGAACATTTTTACAATAGTGTTTGAGCAAATTTATTTTGCACTTTTGAATTTGAGTTGATTTTCAGAATGGAATTTGAATTGTTTCATCAATCCAAGTGACTTGGCACTGCAAATGGTCATGACTTGGCATCATCATCAGCTGATCATAGTGGCAATTACATAGGGGTGTTACAATCAACTTAATGCAACCGCCCACAACATGTTGCGCACCGCGGTGATCGAAGACTATAGTGACTCCATTGCTCTTCTCAAGACCGCCAAGGAAATCTGGGATTGCCTTGAGGAGGCCCTCGAAGGAGATGAAGCGATTCGGAGATCTCGATTGGCTTTGCTCAAGCAAGAAGTCAATCTCTTTGTAAGGAATGAGGGCGAGTCCACGGAAGAGGTTTACCGAAGGCTAAAGTCCCTTGTGCTCAACTTAAGAACCTTTGGGTCCACTTGGGCAAATGATGACTTCATCAAGGACAAGTGATGTCTGCTAGAACTACGTTGGTTTTTCCCAGAGAGGGAGGGATGATGCAGCACATTGACGGTAGGTATTTCCCTCAGTGATGAGACCAAGGTTATCGAATCAGTAGGAGAACCACGCAACACCACGTAAACAGCTCCTGCACACAAAGAACAAATACTTGCAACCCGACGTGTTAAAGGGGTTTTCAATCCCTTTCGGGTAACGAGATAGATAAAATTGTAGTAGATTGAAAGATGCAAATAAAAGCAAATAAAATTCAGCAAGGTATTTTTGGGTTTTTAGATAAATAGATCTGAAAATAAAAGTTGCAAATAAATAAAAGAGCGAATAGCAAAATAGATCTTGAAGGTAAATATATTAAAGAAGAGACCCAGGGGCCATAGTTTTCACTAGTGGCTTACCTCGAGAAAAATAGCAAACGGTGGAAACAAATTACTGTTGGCCAATTGATAGAACTTCAAATACTCATGACGATATCCAGGCAATGATCACTATATAGGCATCACGTCCAAGATTAGTAGACCGACTCCTGCCTGCATCTACTACTATTACTCCACACATCGACCGCTATCCAGCATGCATCTAGTGTATTAAGTTCATGGAGAAACGGAGTAATGCAATAAGAACGACGACATGATGTAGACAAGATCTATTTATGTAGAAATAGACCCCATCTTGTTATCCTTAATGGCAACGATACATATGTGTCGTTTCCCTTTCTGTCAATGGGATCAAGCACCGTAAGATCGAACCCATCACAAAGCACATCTTCCCATTGCAAGATAAATAGGTCAAGTTGGCCAAACAAAACCCAAATATCGGAGAATAAATACGAGGCTATAAGCAATCATGCATATAAGAGATCAAAGAAGACTCAAATAACTTTCATGGATAAAAAGATAGATCTGATCATAAACTCAAAGTTCATCGGATCCCAACAAACACACCGCAAAAAAGAGTTACATCATATGGATCTCCAAGAGACCATTGTATTGAGAATCAAATGAGAGAGAGAAAGCCATCTAGCTACTAACTACGGACCCGAAGGTCTACAATGAACTACTCACGCATCATCGTAGAGGCACCAATGAGGATGATGAACCCCTCCGTGATGGTGTCTAGATTGAATCTGGTAGTTCTGGAACTTGCGGTGGCTGGAATTGATTTTCGTTGACTCTCCTAGGGTTTCTGGAATATTGGGGTATTTATAGAGCAAAGAGGAGGTGCGGGAGGCGGCCGAGGTGGGCACAACCCACCTGGGCGCGCCTGGGCCTCCAGGCACGCCCTGGTGGGTTGTGCTCCCCTCGGAGCACCCCCCAGGTGCTTCTCCGACCCACTGGATGTCTTCTAGTCCAAAAAAAATCCACAAAAAGTTTCGCTGCGTTTGGACTCCATTTGGTATTGATTTCCTGCGATGTAAAAAACATGCAGAAAACAGCAACTGGCACTGAGCACTATGTCAATAGGTTAGTACCAAAAAATGATATAAAATGATTGTAAAACATCCAAGAATGATAATATAACAGCATGGAACAATCAAAAGTTATAGATACGTTGGAGACGTATCAGCATCCCCAAGCTTAATTCCTGCTCGTCCTCGAGTAGGTAAATGATAAAAACAGATTTTTTGATGTGGAATACTGCCTAACATGTTCATCACATATTCTTTTCTTAATAGCATGGACATTTGGACTTTTATATGGTTCAAAGAAATAGTCTAGTTTTGACATGATAACTTAAATACTCAAGCATATCAACAAGCAACCATGTCTTTTCAAAATATCAACGCTAAAGCAAGTTAGCCCTAGCCCGTCATGCTCAATCATTGATCTATTCATGAAACACACTCAAATATTAGCTACACCCAATGCTTAAGTACGATCATAGTGCCCCTTAGTTGGTGCTTTATAAGAGAAGATGGAGACTCAAATTAAAAATAAAAATTGCATAAAGTAAAGAAAGGCCCTTCGCGGAGGGAAGTAGGGATTTGTAGAGGTGCCAGAGCTCAAAACTTAAATTGAGAGATAAAAACATTTTGAGAGGCATACTTTTCCCACCAACGAAAACAACTTAGAGCTCCCAACACTTTGCATGCTAGATATATCATAGATGGTTCCCAAACAGAAAATAAAGTTTATTCCTTTTTCCACCATTTCTTTCACTTTCCATGGCTAGCCGTATCCACGGGTGCCCTCCATACCAACACTTTCCAAGGAATTTATTATTTGACAACATAAAGTAAATTCATTTTTCATTTCGGGACTGGGCATCCCTAATACCTTTGCCGTACTCTCGTGCAATGACAAGTGGATAAACACTCATCGTGAGAATAACACATCTAGCATGGAAAATAACGGCCACCCCTCACCGCCTCGCGAGTGGTACGATCACACAAAAGAGAAATTTATTTTGAAAATTAGAGACGGCACATACAAATTTGCTTAGAACGGCACGGAAATACCGCATATAGGTAGGTATAGTGGACCCATATGGCAAAACTGGTTTAAAGGGTTTTGGATGCACAAGTAGTGATCATACTTAGTGCAAATGAAGGCTAGCAAAAAGATTGGGAAGCGCCCAACCAAGAAACGAATAATCTCGTAAGCAATCATTAAGCATAAGTAACACCGAATAATGCACCATAAGTAAGATATAATTTCATTGCATAACTATTGACTTTCGTACTTGCATAGGGAATCACAAACCTTAACACCAATATTCTTACTAAAGCACAATTACTCATCAACATGGCTCACATATTATATCGTCATATCTCAAAACTATTACAAAGAACCAAGTTTATTTTGTCCAATGATCTTCATGAAAGTTTTTATTATATCCTTCTTGGATATGTATCACTTTGGGACTAGTTTCATATGTTGCTTTTAATAAGCTCAAACAAATATAAGTGAAGAACATGAGCATAATATTTCTTTCTCTCAAATTAATCTAAGTGAAGCAAGAGAGAATTTCTTCAAAATTTTACTAACTCTCAAATAAATCTAAGTGAAGCATGAGAGAATTTCTTCAAAAATAACAAAGCACACTGTGCTCAAAAAGATATAAGTGAAGCACTAGAGCAATGCCAAGGCTCTAAAAATTTAAGTGAAGCATAGGAGCAAGCATAGCATAATTTTTGGCTCTCACAAAAAGGTGTGTCCAGCAAGGATTCAAGACTTAAAATAAAAAACAAAACAAGCAAAGACTCATATCATACAAGACGCTCCAAGCAAAACTCATAATATATGACGAATAAAAATATAGCTCCAAGTAAAATACCGATGGTCGTTAGAAGAAAGAGGGGATGCCACTCGGGGGCATCCCCAAGCTTAGTTGCTTGATACTTCTTTAATATTACCTTGGGGTGCCTCGGGCATCCCCAAGCTTAGCCTTTTGCTACTCCTTATTCCTTCATCCATCGTAATATCACCCAGAACTTGAAAACTTCAATCACACAAAATTCAACAAAACCTTCGTGAGATCCGTTAGTATAAGAAAACCAATCTTTACTTTAAGTACTGTAGAAAACCCATTCAAATTTTGTTCTTGCATTATATCTACTGTATTCTAACTTTTCTATGGCAAAAACTCTTCAAAGAAAACCATAGATTCATCAAAATAAGCACATAATGCAAAGAAAACAGAATCTGTCAAAAACAGAACTGTCTACAAAGATACGAATTGTTCTCATACTTCTGTAACTCCAAAAATTCTAAATTTCGGGAAAACATAGACAATTTGTATATCAATCTTGTGTAAAACATTCAGAATTTTTCGTCTCTGCTGTGAATTTTCAAAATTGTTTTACTGGACGCAAAAGTTTCTGTTTTCCAACAAGATCAAATCAACTATCACCCAAATCATCCCATAGGCTTTGCTTGGCACAAACACTAATTTAAACCACAAAAAACATATCTAATCAGAGGTATAATTGGGTATTTTATTGAAAACAGCAAGAAAACCAAAAAGCAAAAAGATACAAGTTGGGTTGCCTCCCAACGAGCGTTATCGTTTTACGCCCCTAGCTAGGCATAACGCAAAAGATCTACGTGTTGTCAACTTTGTTCTTGTTTTCCTTGGAGGTGTTTTTCTCAGGAGGCTTTGCAAAAACAACATAAAACACATTATCCATGGAAACTTTAGCACAATCAAGTTGCTTATCATCATATCCCTTTTGATTTCTGGCAGTGATCCAAGAATAATGTTGATTAACATCATTAAAAACTTGTTGGATAATATCTAAAACAGGGACTTGCTTTTTAAGATTCTCATCAAAGATTTGATTATCCCCAAGTAAATGTCTTAAAGAATAATCACTATTATAGAGAATTTCATCTATCACGGGTTTTTCATGATTCATACCATAAAAATCAAAGATTTCCCTAGCTTCCCGTATTATGTAGTCAAATTCATTCATAAGAACAAGAGTGGCCAACTTTTTAGCTTTAGGATTCTTTATAACGGGTAACTCATAAAACAATCTTTGCAAGGTAGGATGAGTATGGATAAATCTATTTTCAAGTTTCAGAACTAGCGCTGAAATAGCTTCCGCATAAGATTTAGTCCTTTTAAGTATAGGAGCATCATCAAGACTCAAATTTCCAACACAATTGAAAAATTCTTAGATATGTTCGTTTCCCATAACATTCCCCTGCCCCAAAACAAAAGTTTTGGCATTCAGATTGCCCGTTTTAGGAGTTAGGCCATCATCTGTTTCTGCCATACCAAAATCACTCATGATTGCAAGCAAAAAGATAGATCTGACGAGAAAATGGCCAACAAAAAAGAGGGCGAATAAAATGGCAAATTTTTGTGAAGTGGGGGAGAGGAAAACGAGAGGCAAATGGCAAATAATGTAAATTGCAAGGAGATGAGATTTGTGATTAGGAACCTGGTTGATGTTGATGATGTCTCCCCGACAACGGTGCCAGAAACTCCTCTTGATGTCTGCTAGAACTACGTCGGTTTTTCCCCAGAGAGGGAGGGATGATGCAGCACATCGACGGTAGGTATTTCCCTCAGTGATGAGACCAAGGTTATCGAAGCAGTAGGAGAACCACGCAACACCACATAAACAGCTCCTGCACACAAAGAACAAATACTTGCAACCCGACATGTTAAAGGGGTTGTCAATCCCCTTTGGGTAACGAGATAGATAAAATTGTAGTAGATTGAAAGATGCAAATAAAAGCAAATAAAATTCAGCGAAGTATTTTTGGGTTTTTAGATAAATAGATCTGAAAATAAAAGTTGCAAATAAATAAAAGAGCGAATAGCAAAATAGATCTTGAAGGCAAATATATTAAAGAAGAGACCCGAGGGCCGTAGTTTTCACCAGTGGCTTCTCTCGAGAAAAATAGCAAACGGTGGAAACAAATTACTGTTGGGCAATTGATAGAACTTCAAATACTCATGACGATATCTAGGCAATGATCATTATATAGGCATCATGTCCAAGATTAGTAGACCGACTCCTGCCTGCATCTACTACTATTACTCCACACATCGACCGCTATCCAGCATGCATCTACTGTATTAAGTTCATGGAGAATCGGAGTAATGCAATAAGAACGATGACATGATGTGGACAAGATCTATTTATGTAGAAATAGACCCCATCTTGTTATCCTTAATGGCAACGATACATACGTGTCGTTTCCCTTTCTGTCACTGGGATCAAGCACCATAAGATCGAACCCATCATAAAGCACATCTTCCCATTGCAAGATAAATAGATCAAGTTGGCCAAACAAAACCCAAATATCGGAGAAGAAGTATGAGGCTATAAGCAAGCATGCATATAAGAGATCAAAGAAGACTCAAATAACTTTCATGGATAAAAAGATAGATCTGATCATAAACTCAAAGTTCATCGGATCCCAACAAACACACCGCAAAATAGAGTTACATCATATGGATCTCCAAGAGACTATTGTATTGAGAATCAAACGAGAGAGAGAAAGCCATCTAGCTACTAACTACGAACCCGAAGGTCTACAATGAACTACTCACGCATCATCGGAGAGGCACCAATGCGGATGATGAACCCTTCCGTGATGGTGTCTAGATTGGATCTGGTGGTTCTGGAACTTGCGGTAGCTGGAATTGATTTTTGTCGACTCTCCTAGGGTTTCTGGAATATTGGGGTATTTATAGAGCAAAGAGGCGGTGCGGGAGGCGGCCGAGGTGGGCACAACCCACCTGGGCGTGCCTGGGCCTCCAGGCGCGCCCTGGTGGGTTGTGCTACCCTCGGAGCACCCCCCAGGTGCTTCTCCAGCCCACTGGATGACTTCTGGTCCAAAAAATCCATAAAAAGTTTCGCTGCATTTGGACTCCGTTTGGTATTGATTTCCTGCGATGTAAAAACATGCAGAAAACAACAACTGGCACTGGGCACTATGTCAATAGGTTAGTACCAAAATATGATATAAAATGATTATAAAATAATTGTTAAACATCCAAGAATGAGAATATAACAGCATGGAACAATAAAATATTATAGATACGTTGGAGACGTATCAACAAGTTCATAGATGCTATGGTTCTCACGGAACATACCATGGTCATGATAATACATCAACGTCCGGATTATCACAAGTTGACCGCGGCTCAAGTTGTCTCCACTTTCTCCACTCATGTTCTTTTGGTGACCAAGTCCAAGAAGACCTTTGCAATTGCTCAAGCAACCAAGAACTCCAATCTTGCCTTGAAGGCCAAGAAAGTGATGAGCCAACCCTCAAGGGATGAAGAAGTGAGTGAAGAGATATGTGAGGAAGATGTTGACACCTCATGCCCGGCAAATGACTTTGCGGAAGACTTGGCTCTTTTAGTCAAAAAGTACTCCGGGACCATGGCAAACAAAGGGAAGAATCTTCAAGGAAGATCGTTTGGACGAAGGAAATGCTACAATTGTGATAGCCCAAGACACTTTGTGCATGATTGTCCGTATGAGAGACATGAAGACAAATCCGAGAAGCTTGTGCTCAAGAAGAAGAAGTTCACCAAGTTTGCAAACAAGAAGGATGACAAGGCTTTTGTTCATGAATAATACATGTCCGGAGATGAAGATGACGGTGATGATGATCAAGTGGGCACGGCCGCCATTGCCATGCATGCCACTACCTCCTCCTCCACCACTGGCCTCTTCGACTCTCCAAACAAGGACAAGCCTTTCACTCATCGGTGCCTTATGGCCAAATAGGTAAAAACAAAGTCCAAATAAAAAAACCCGCAATCTACACTCCCAATGTCTCATGTGAGATAGTGGAGGATGAGTGTGACGAGGGCGTGGATAATGATGAGGAATCCTTGATGGCTTTCATGAAAACTCTTCATGGTGAAGCTCGTGCTTGTTTTGGCGATCTCCTTAAGTCACTTGCCGAACGCGATGACTTTATTGAGAACGTTGAAAACCTCCTCATAGAGGAAAAAGAGAGAGTCGAACTCCTCAAGCACGAACTGAATGAAGAGAGTGTCATGAGAGCATCACTTGAGGAAGCCTTGTCGGCTCATCAAATTGACTTTTGGTGAGGAACATGAGTTCCTTGTGACTAGTTCCAAAGTTGTCAAAGGTGACCTCATTGCCCTCACCGAGTCTTATGCTCAACTTAAAGCTACAACCATTAGGGCTCTCACTTCCGTACCTCATATGGATTTAAATGATGATTCTTGTACGGCTAACTTTGTTCATGATTGGGCCTCTCTCCAAGAGGAGAATAAGAAGTTGAAGGCCCAATTTGAGAAAGGGCTTGTATCATGCATCCAAGGGGAGAAAAACCTTAATGACCTCTTGAGTAACCAAAAGGAGTGTGTTGCCAAGGAGGGAATTGGGTTTGATCCCGCATCCAAGAATGGTAAGAACAAGAAGAAGAACAACAAGAAGAAGATCGGTCTGACTCCTTCCCCTCCCCAAAAGGTAGTGTTTGTGCAAGATGGGCACAAGGAGAACGAGAAGGAAAAGGGGGATGTTGGGAGTGGCAAGGTCACTAGGGACAAGGCCATTCCCAAGGATTTTGCCGGCAAGAACAATCCATCGTATGTCCTCATGAGAGGAGATGATGGCTATACTTTTGCAAAATTTGTTGGCACTAACTATGATGATTATGCTTGGACTATTTGGGATCCTAAGACCCTTGTTGCTAACTCTCCAGGACCCATTGCAAAATGGGTACCTATAACCAAAGCTTGATTCTTGTAGGACTATATCTCCGATGGAAAACAATGGGTGATCGATAGTGGGTGCACCAATCATATGACCGGAGAAAGGGAGATGCTTGTGGAGTTCGTTGATTCACTCAAGGCCTCTTCGAACATCTCTTTTGGTGACAATAGCAAGGGCAAGGTATTGGGTTTGGGCAAGGTGGTAATGTCTAATGATTCCTCACTTTCAAATGTCATGCTTGTCCAATCCCTTCACTACAATTTACTTTCAACTATTCAATTGGCACGTGCCGGTTATGATTCTCATTTCGGTGAATTCCATGTGACCCTCTTTAAGAGAAGCAATCTCAAAGTGGTCTTTGTTGGGCATGTTGAAGACAACCTTTACGTGGTTGATTTCTCAAAAGAGAAAACTCATCTTGCAACATGCCTAATGGCCAAGGCCGACGTGGGGTGGCTATGGCACCGACGGCTAGCCCACGTTGGCATGAGAAATTTACAAGCTCTCTTAAAGGGGGAGCACATCCTTGGACTAACCAATGTGTCTTTTGCTAAAGATCATCCTTTGTAGTGCTTGCATTGCCGGAAAGCTACATGAAAAAGCTCATAAAGTGAAGACTATCATCACCACCTTGAGACCCCTTGAGCTTATCCATTTGGATCTTTTTGGGCCTCCAACTTATGATAGTTTGGGAGGGAGGAGGTATTGCCTTGTCATTGTCGATGACTTCACAAGATATACTTGGGTGTTCTTTCTCAAGACCAAAGATGAAACTCAAGAAACCTTCATCAACTTTGCCAAAGAAGCTCAATGTCAACATAATTGTGAGATCAAGGCAATTCGAAGTGACAATGGCACTGAGTTCAAGAACTACTCGATGGATGAATTCTTGAGTGAAGAGGGGATAAAGCATCAATATGCCGCGCCATATACTCCCCAACAAAATGGTGTTGCGGAGAGGAAGAATCGGACTCTTATTGAGATGGCTAGGACCATGCTTGACGAGTACAAGTCTCCGTACAAGCTTTGGGCCAAAGCCATCAACACCGCGTGTCATGTTTCAAACCGGCTTTATCTTCGCAAACTCAAGAACAAGACCCCATATGAATTCCTAATCGGGAGAAAGCCTAATGTAAAATACTTTCGGGTATTCGGTTGTAAGTGTTTCATTCTAAACAAGAAATCCCGGTTAGCTAAGTTTAAGCCTAGAACTTATGAGGGCATATTTGTTGGATATGCATCAAGCTCTTATGCTTACCGAGTTCTCAATAAATCCATCGGATGCATTGAGGAAATGGTAAATGTGGAGTTTGATGAAGATAACGGCTCCCGTGTGGAGCAAATTGTTCCTAGTGTTGTAGGTGATTAGGCTCCTTTACAAGCTATAAGGACGATGGGGATAGGCCACATTCTTCCACAAGAAACACCCCAAGTCCAAGTAGAAGAAGAAGGAGTAAGAGACCCTCTTGTGGAATCTCCACAAGGGAAGTCATCACCGGCACCACTTGTTCAAGATGCTACGGGAGATCATGAGCCTATCCAAGAACAAGATCAAGACCCTCATATTCCCGAGCAAGATCAAGGGCAAGCTCATTCAAATGGTGAAGAACCAATTATTGAGGCTCAAGGTCAAGCTCAAGTTCGTGATCAAGATCAAGATCAAACCCAACCACAAGATTCATCATCAACGACTCTTCCCAATGATCAAGAACTTGTGGTTGCAAAGAGAAGGGTGTCTCCACGGCTAAAACAATCTCAAGGACAAGCTTCTTCAACAAGTCCAAAACCAAGTGAAGAAGAGCTTGCAATCAAAGAGCAAAAAGTGGCCGCCAAGTTAAAGCATCTTCAACATCTCACCGAGAACATCTATGGAAGCATCAAAAAGGGGGTAACTACTCATAGATGTTTGGCAAACTTTTGTGAGCATCACTCGTTTGTCTCTTGTGTTGAGCCCCTTAAGGTAGAAGATGCACTTGACAATCCGGATTGGATAGATGCCATGCATGAAGAACTCAACAACTTCACCCACAACAAAGTATGGACCCTTATGGAAAGACCCAAAGAGCATCATAATGTCATTGGAACAAAGTGGATCTTCAAGAACAAACAAGGTGAACATGGACAAGTAATAAGGAACAAGGCAAGGTTAGTGGCACAAGGTTTCACCCAAGTTGAAGGTTTGGACTTTGGTGAAACTTTTGCCCCCGTTGCCCGTCTTGAATCCATTCGCATCTTGCTTGCTTATGCCTCTCATCATGACTTTAAATTATATCAAATGGATGTGAAGAGTGCATTTCTTAATGGTCCTCTTAAGGAGTTGGTGTATGTCAAGCAACCTCCTGGTTTCGAAGACCCCAATCACCCCTCTCACGTTTATGAACTCCATAAGGCACTCTATGGACTCAAACAAGCACCTCGTGCTTGGTATGATCACCTTACGGCGTTCTTAAGCGAGAAGGGGTTCCAGATTGGGGTAATAGATTCCACTCTCTTCACAAAGAGGGTAAAAGGGGAGTTGTTTGTTTGCCAAATATATGTTGATGATATTATCTTTGGGTCCACTAACCATGCAATTAACGTTGAGTTTGATAATCTTATGACTAAGGAATTTGCTATGAGCATGATGGGAGAGTTGAAGTTCTTCCTCGGTTTTCAAGTGAAGCAATTGAGAGGAGGAACCTTCATCAACCAATCTCTTTATATTCAAGACATGCTCAAGAGGTTCAAAATGCAAGATGTCAAGCCAATGAAGACACCCATGCCCACAAATGGCCAACTTCATCTTGATCCCAATGGTAAAGAAGTGGATCAAAAGGTATATCGCTCCATGATTAGTTCCTTGCTTTACCTTTGTGCATCTAGACCGGATATTATGTTGAGTGTGTGTATGTGTGCAAGATTTCAATCCGCTCCTAAGGAGAGCCACTATTCGACAGTGAAAATAATCCTTCGATATTTGGTTCATACCCCAAACTTGGGCCTTTGGTATCCCAAAGGATCATCTTTTGAGTTAATGGGATACTCGGATTCGGATTGGGCCGAAGACAAGGTTGACTGCAAGTCCACTTCCAGTTCATGTCAATTCCTAGGGAGATCTTTGGTAAGTTGGTCTTCAAAGAAGCAAAATTGTATATCTATCCCAACGGCCGAAGCCGAGTACATTGCTGCCGGAAGTTGTTGTGCTCAGTTATTATGGATGAGGCAAACTTTGATGGATTATGGTGTCAAATGTGACAAAGTGCCTCTTTGGTACGACAATGAAAGTGCAATCAAGATCGCCGAGAACCCAGTTCAACACAGCAAGACCAAGCATATTGAGATTCATCATCACTTCATTAGGGATCATGTGGCCAAGGGAAACATTGAACTACTCCATGTCAACACCGAGAATCAACTAGCCGATATCTTCACCAAGCCACTTGAAGAAGCAAGATTTCGCGAGTTAAGGCATGAGCTAAATATCGTGGATATAAGTAACTTGGGTTGAAATTCCTGCTCATGCACACATACTCATATAATATCTTGCTTAGATGTAGGCACATGTCTAGGGGGAGCTAGCTCAACTCATGAGTTATCTTATCCTAGAAGTGCATAAATCGAACAAATCTTTCACATTAGCCACTTGTAGGTGGCACTTGTGCTTCAAAGATGAGTATTGGTCTTGCGCCCAAGGTTCATATCTTCGCGGTGCCATACCAAACAAACTCAAACATGGTGGCCTCGGCCACCTCCCTCCTTTGAGGGTTGTGTCCACTTTCTTGTGTGTGTTGTGTTTGGCCTTCTTCTTTTTTTGTCTGTGCTTTGTCTTGGTTATGTGTCCTTTCTCTTCTTGTACAAGTGCTCCATATATTCCCTTCTCATAGTGATAGGTATTCTCTCGCGACGTATTCAGAAATCTAGACCGAGATGCCTCGAAAATACTTGGTAAGAGTTGTCACTCAGCCATACCTTCAAAAAGCACTCTTGGTCGAAATTCCCGAATACCCCGTGTCCACGGGCATGTACCGTGCGCACGGGACCCCCGTGCGCACGGGGCTCTCTTAGCCCGTGCGCACGGGGTCTATGGTTCCAGGCCCTGAAGAGGTGGGGCGTGGGGGGGGGGGGGGGGTTGGTTCATTCCCACCCAGTCACCCCCTCCACTCCCCTAGACTCCTCCAGGACCGCCGCCGTCGCCTCCCCTCGCTGGTGCTTCTTCGGGCACCGTCGGGGTTCGTTGCTCCATGGATATCGTGCGGGATGGGGTCCTCCTCCAGTATCTCCCCTCCCCTTGTTCATTCCCTTCCTCCATGGATGCCTCTCTACCTTTTAGGGTTTCTAGTTTTTCCTATATTAGGGTGGCTGCTCCTCGTATGTAGGACTAATTTAGGTGCATAGTCCTTAGGGTTCCTCTGCCGCACCCACTCCCAGATCTCGATCTGGAAGTGGCTTCCGCTGAGGAACCCCCGTGTCCATGGGTGTTTGACCCTTGTGCGCATGGGGCCCCGTGCCCACGGTCGTGTACCATGCGCACGGGACCCCCGTGCCCACGGGGTCTAACCCCCCCGTGCACACGGGGTACACAGGAACTTTTGCCTAGGTTTTGTTCTACTCCTCTGCCACTATCTCAAGCACTTGTACTCATTTGTGTTATTTGCTTTGTGTTGTTGGGTGTGTTTCAGACTCCGCTGACAAGAGGGCCGAGCTCCGTCGCAAGCGCCCAAAGGCAGGTTCCAGGGAGTTCACTATTGCTCGTCGCCAGCCTTCTGAGGGCATTGGTCAGGGGTCAGGGTCAGGCCAGGGTCGTGTTCGCCGTGCTGCCACCAAGCAGCCCGTTGTTAAGGCCTCTGATGATTCATAGGAAGAATATGACTCTGAAGAAGATGCTCACTATGTCAACCCCGCAGATGCTGAGATAGAGGCTGAGGATGATCTTGTTGATGAGAATGATGACGATGAGGAAGAGATGTCTAGTCCCGAGCAAGCCATTCCCGGCAGGCAGGATCTTAGAGGGATGCCTCTTTCAGAGTGGTCCAAGCCAGAGATTTGGGCTGAGAGGCAGAATCATCCGTATGCTGCTGCCACTGGTTTGGGGGTTGATCCCCGGTTCAAGAATGAGTTTCAGCAGAGAGTGTACCATGAGCTTCTCATGACCAAGGGCAAGAAGTTTGCACCTCACAAGCAAGTGAATGTTGAGAGTCTCCGTGATAATGATCACCTCTATCCTGGCGTATACTCTGCTCTTGGAAGGTTGGGCCTTATTGGTTTTGTCACCTTCAACCATCCGTACAATGAGGATCTGGTAATGCAGTTCTTTGCCACCGTGTTCTTCTCCAATGACTCTCTTCGCACCCTCACATGGATGTCTGGAACACATCGGTGCTCTGCTCCTATGGCCAAGTTTTCTGAGATCATTCCGTATCCGTTCTTTGATGAGGAAGCCGCATCTAATGAGTTTGGCAGGGTTCGTGAGAGTGGGAAACGCACTAAGGATGAGATTGCTTTCGCCTACAAGCAAGAAAAGTCATTTGTCACCGGTTCCATCAAAGACCTTGTGCCTCTCTATGATACGATGCACCATATCCTAAGGTTGTGATTCTCACAACATAAGGAGTTCCATGTTGGATGTCTTTGTGTACCTGCATAGGAAGAAGAAAGTGGATGTTCTGGACTTCATGTTCTATGAGCTCCGTCAGTGTGTGCAAGAGAACAAGTCTTTGATCTATGCTCCATTCATCCAGGCTTTAATTGAGTCCGTCTGCCCAGCTAAGTATATCTCTCAGTACAAGACTTATGTTCCAAAGCGCAACTCCAACTGGACCCCAGCTGCTCCTGCTCCTTATGTGCCTACCAAGAAGGGGCGCAACGCTAGGCCTGAGGATCGTGCCACATACACTCCTGGTATGTCCTCCACTGCACGGATCTCTCGAGGTAAGGCCAAGACGATAGGTTCTGAGGATGTTTTCGCCAAAGGGGAGAAGAAGTCTTTGTTCAAGACTATGAGCAACATGTTCAAGATGTGCCAGTCTATCCAGCGCCGTCAGGTTAAGGAGATCAACAAGGAGAAGCTTGTGAGGCATCAGCAAAAGGCAGCGAGGGCTGCAGCTGGTGAGGAGGTTGGCCCAGGGTCAGAGGACGTCGACAGTGAGGCCACATCGCGTTCTTTTCTGATGGCAGGATGGCACTTTGATGATGATGATGATGATGCTTCGAGCGCTCCTCCTCTTGTCTAGTGGGTCTGTGTGTCGCCATTTGTCTCCTTTTTGTTGTCTTGATGACAAAGGGGGAGAAGTGGTGGTATTGGTGCTCTTTAGTATGTGTTGAGTTCGTGTTGAGATCTCAAGGCCTTGTGTTTCTCTGCTTTGTTGGTTGTTTTTAGTTGGCTTGAGATACTCTTATTTGCTTTTCGCGGTGTGTGGTTGTGAGCTACTCGCATGTGCTCGTGAGACTCTAGCTTTTATCTTGAACCTTATGCAATGGTTGTATCGTGCTTATTATGTTGTTTGTTATGTGTCTCACGATATTTGCTCACCACACCATTTCATGAGATCTAGGCACCGTTATAGGTTTATTATGTTGATCTCATGTCTTGACAATATTGATCTTGGGGAAGCCTCCTATGTGTGTACTTGATGCCTTCTCATGCATATATTTTATCCGGGCACACATATAGGGGGAGCTTCTATGATCAATCATTGTCTCATGGCCATTTAATTTTTCATATCCTTATGCCATGTTCTAACCACGTTGTCATCAATACACCAAAAAGGGGGAGATTGAAAGTGCATTTGGCACTTAAACTATATTTTGGTGTGATGACAATGTGGTTAGTGGAACTAATATCGGGTGCTAAAGTTTATCTCAGGATATTGGTTCCATATTGCGTTTGATGGAGATGTGCGACCCCCAATTCAAAAAGATCAATGGCGTGGTCTACCGGCGATTCGAAGGTTTATTTTTTGGTTCGATTTGAGTCGTAGGAAAGACCGCACTATTAAGAGGGGTCTCTGAGGAAGTGTGTCGTGTGGGAATGCTATTGCCAAAACCTATACACCTAGCCTACCAACTCCCACCACCCTCCTATCCATTGTGTGTTGTCGGGTACCCAGAAAGCTTGCAACAGAATGTTTCTGGATACCCCGTGTGCACGGGGTCTTTTGACCCCCATGCGCACGGGGTAGTCAGAAACTCTCTGTGTACCCCGTGCGCACGGGTCTTTTGACCCCCATGCGCACGGGGTGGTGCATATGTCTCTGAGTACCCTATGCGCACGGGGCTGACTTAGCCCGTGCGCACGGGGTCCAACGGGCAGAAACGGCCACCCACTCAAGAACACTATATAAGCCCCCCATCTTCCTCCTCCATCCCTAACCCCAATGTCTTGTTGAGCTCCACCATTGCTACACCTCATTTTGCTCAATACTCTCAATCCCTCCACCCAAACTTGTTGAAACTTTGGGGATTAGGAGAGCAAGACCTGATCTACATCTTGACCAAACCAAATCGCGTTCCCCGCAACATTTCTTCCCCATTGACTTGTTACTCTTGGAGCTTGGGCTCCTAGGCGGTTAGAGGTTCCTCTGGAAGCTTCCTTGCTTGTGGTGTGCTCCGGAGAAGTTTGTAAAGGTGTGGTGGTCGCCTTCAAGACCAACCCCGAGTGATTTGAGGCTCATCCATTGGGGGTGACTCGAAAGAGACTACGGTGAGCCTTCATGGCATTCCGCAAGCTTTGGCTCCGGCACCGCTCTAAACGGAGAGTAGCGCTTCCCCAAGGAAGAGTGAACTTCGGGATAAAATCCACGTCCTCGCCTCACTTGTGGTTAATCCTTTCCCGCACTTTACTTTGCCTTGTATGCTTGTTGGCTTGCTAATTAGATTGTTGCCTAGCATACTTTGCTTTAAGCTTGCTTGTCATATAGGTTGTGTTCACCTAGTTGCATATCTAGTGAACCCTATTTATCCGCTAAACCTTAAAATTGACAAGAAAGATTAAAATTTGTAGTCTCCTATTCACCCCCCTCTAGTCGGCCGTATCGATTCTTTCAGTTAGTCATAAAGAACTCACATACTTGTTGCAAAAATTTATTAGCTATCAAAACAAAGTACTACACGCATGTCCTAGGGGGATAGATTGGTAGGAAAAGACCATCGCTTGTCCCCGACCGCCACTCATAAGGAAGACAATCAATAAATAAATCATGCTCCGACTTCATCACATAACGGTTCACCATATGTGCATGCTACGGGAATCACAAACTTTAACACAAGTATTTCTACCAATCCACAATTACTCACTAGCATGACTCTAATATCACCATCTTTATATCTCAAAACAAATGCAAGGAATCAAACTTCTCATAGTATTCAACGCTCTTTATATGAAAGTTTTTATTATATCCCTCTTGGATGCCCATCATATTAGGACTAAATTCATAACCTAAGAAAATTACCATGCTGTTTAGAGACTCTCAAAATAATGTAAGTGAAGCATGAAAGTTCAACAATTTCTATAAAATAAAGCCACCGCCGTGCTCTAAAAAGATATAAGTGAAGCACTAGAGCAAATTGCCTAGCTCAAAAGATATAAGTGAAGCACATAGAGTATTCTAATAAATCACGATTCATGCGTGTCCCTCTCAAAAGGTGTGTACAGCAAGGATGATTGTGGAAAACTAAAAAGCAAAGACTCATGTCATGCAAGACGCTCCAAGCAAAACACATATCATGCGGTGAATAAAAATATAGCCTCAAGTAAATTTACCGATGGATTGAAGACGAAAGAGGGGAGGCCATCCAGGGAATCCCAAAGATTAGATTCTTGGTTGTCCTTGAATATTACCTTGTGGTGCCTTGGGCATCCCCAAGCTTAGGCTCTTGCCACTCCTTATTCCATAGTCCATCAAATCTCTACCCAAAACTTGAAAACTTCACAACACAAAACTCATGAGATCCGTTAGTATAAGAAAATAAATCACCACTTTTTGGTACTGTTGTGAACTCATTCTTTATTTATATTGGTGTAATATCTACTGTATTCCAACTTTTCCATGGTTCATACCCCCCGATACTACCCATAGATTCATCAAAATAAGCAAACAACACATAGAAAGCAGAATCTGTCAAAAACAGAACAGTCTGTAGCAATCTATAAACTTCGTATACTTATGTAACTCAAAAAATTCTGAAAATTTAGGAAAACCTGGGTAATTTGTATATCAATCTTTTGTGACAAATTTAGATCAAAATAACGCTTCTGTGATTTTTTTAAATTGTTTTACTGAGCATAATTTTTTTTGTTTTTCAGCTAGATCAAATCAACTATCACCGTAAGCCATCCCAAAGGTCTTACTTGGCTCAAACACTAATTAAAACACCAAAACACAATTACTACAGAGGTAATAATGTGTATTTATTGAAAAACAGAACCAAAAACATAAAACATAAAAATAAAATTGGGTTGCTTCCCAACAAGCGCTATTGTTTAACGTCCCTAGCTAGGCATAAAATATGGATCTAGGTATTGTCATCCAACTCCTTCTTAATCAAATATTCCAAAACTTTTCTTAGAAAATATTTCTTTTCTCTTCCTTACCTTCTAGTAGGTGAACTTAATTCATGAAAAGGACTTTGATTAGTGATTTTGACATTCATAAACCTGTAGTCTGGATCATCACCATATATATCATCATATAAAATGCATATCTCGTTTTTAATTGGTTCCCTAGTCATCTCTTCCAACCAATCATCATTAAATCCTACATAAATTCTCCGAGTTACCCAATCAAATTTATCATAAGTATCAAGGTAAAGGGCTTGAGTAATTTCTGAATAAGGCACTCTCCTCCTAAGATTGTCACTGTAAGATTGATAATCTCTAGATTCCAAGCTACGCAAAGTTTCTTTACCATGGAGAATTTCTTCAATCGGAGGATGTTCAATATCTTTATTGTAGAAAACAAAATTTTCCCTAGCTTCTTGTATTATAAAATCAAATTCCCGCATAAGGATAATAGTGGCAATCTTTTTAGCCTTAGGATGATGAATGTTGGGGAGTTCATAAAACATCTTTTGCAAAGCGGGGTGGATGTGCACAAATTTTCTTTCTAATTTATCAACAAGCATGGCAATGGCATCCGCATAACAATTTGTATCAAGAAGGATAGATCTTTTATTAATAGGCAAAGTTCCCGTACAATCAAAGAATTCTTGAATAACACTTTTTCCAATAATATTACCGTCTCCCACATGAAAAGTTTTTGCTTTATAATTAGGGGGAGTTTCAGTTTCATGATCTAAAGAACAAGATCCAAGTTTTTCCTCAAGATTTATGCTAGCAAGACCCTCAAAATTTTCAATGATAACCTCCCTAGATTCATACATGGTGGCAACAAACCGATCTAGCAAACGAGCAAACGAAAAGATGAACGGAAAAAGGGCAAATAAAAAGGCAAATCTTTTTGTGTTTTTCTGAAATCATTTTAGAAATGGGGGAGAGGAAAATGAGAGGAAAATGGCAAATAATGTAATGCAAGAGATGAGAGTTTATGGTGGGTACTTGGTAGGCTTGATGTAGAACCTCTCCGGCAATGGCGCCAGAAATTCTTCCTGCTACTTCTTGAGCTTGCGTTGGTTTTTCCCTTTAAGAGGAAAGGCTGATGCAGCAAAGTAGAGATAAGTATTTCCCTCAGTTTGAGAACCAAGGTATCAATCCAGTAGGAGGTACACGCAAGTCTCCAATCTATGCACCTGCACAAACAATCAAACACTTGCACCCAACGCGATAAAGGGGTTGTCAATCCCTTCACAGTCACTTGCAAGGATGAGATCTGATAGACATATATATAAAAGATTACTAAAACGTAAAACAAAATAAAAGTAAATAAATTGCAGCAAGGTATTTTTGGGTTTTTTGGTTTATAGATCTGAAAATATATGATGGAAAATAGACCCGGGGGCCATAGCTTTCACTAGAGGCTTCTCTCTTGAAAGAAAGCATATGATGAATGAACAAATTACTGTCGAGCAATTGATAGAAAAGCGCAAAGTTATGACGATATCCAAGGCAATGATTATGAATATAGGCATCATGTCCGTGTCAAGTAGACCGAAACGATTCTGCATCTACTACTATTACTCCACACATCGACCGCTATCCAGCATGCATCTAGAGTATTAAGTTCATAAGAATGGAGTAACGCCTTAAGTAAGATGACATGATGTAGAGGGATAAACTCAAGCAATATGATGAAAACCCCATATTTTTACCCTTGATGGCAACAATACAATGCGTGCCTCGCTACCCCTACTTTGTCACTGGGTGAGGACACCGCAAGATTGAACCCAAAACTAAGCACCTCTCCCATTGCAAGAAGAACCAATCTAGTTGGCCAAACCAAACCGATAATTCGAAGAGAAATACAAAGATATCAAATCATGCATATAAGAATTCAGAGAAGACTCAAATAATACTCATAGATAATCTGATCATAAATCCACAATTCATCGGATCTCGACAAACACACCGCAAAAGAATATTATCTCGGATAGATCTCCAAGAACATCGAGGAGAACATTGTATTGAAGATCAAAGAGAGAGAAGAAGCCATCTAGCTACTAGCTATGGACCCGTAGGTCTGTGGTAAACTACTCATGCTTCATCGAAAGGGCAATAGAGTTGATGTAGAATCCCTCCGTGATCGAATCCCCCTCGGCAGGGTGCCGGAAAAGGCCCCAAGATGGGTTCTCACAGGAACAGAAGGTTACGGCGGCGTAAAAGTATTTTGGTGGACGCTTCTGGTCGTTTGGGAATATTTGGGAATTTATAGCGAAAGAATTAGGGTTGGAGGAGTCTCGTGGAGCCCAGAAGCCAGGGGCGCCCCCCTAGGGCGCGCCCTGAGGGCTTGTGGAGCCCTCGGGACTCTTCTGGCCCCCTCTCCAAGTCTGCTGGGTGTCTTCTGGTCCAAGAAAAATCATCGCGAAAGTTTTATTCCGTTTGGACTCCGTTTGGTATTCCTTTTCTGTAAAACTCAAAAACAAGGAAAAACATAAACTGGCACTGGGCTGTAGGTTAATAAGTTAGTCCCAAAAATAATATAAAATAGCATATTAATGCATATAAAACATCCAAAACAGATAATATAATAGCATGGAACAATAAAAAATTATAGATACGTTGGAGACGTATCATGGAGAAGACGTGAGAAGATCCTGATGAAATGAAAGTCAATATTGTTTGAGAAAGTGAGAAGTCTGGTTTTAAAACCTCGAACGACCCCATTAATATCGGTTTTTCCACACCAACAACTAACCATCCCGATTAGGACTCAATTCACGGCTTGATTCAACCAGGTTTTCGTTGGCTACCCTAGTTTTAATCACGTTAACTGCTGAGTCAGCACCACCACATTAAGTTTTGACCCTTCTTTACTATGGGATCCACCTAGAAATAAAAGAAAAGAAAAAAAAATCCCCTCCCTCACATTGTCAGGCGCCACCGTCACCTCGCCATCCTCAGCCACCGTGACGAACCCCGTGAACTCGCACCACCATGCCCCAACCTCACATATTCACCATCCCCTGACCCACCGCACCTGGCTCGCGCGGCTTTGTTGAGCCACGTCGGGGTCACTCCATTGTCATCCGCATAGGAGCTTCAAAAACTGATGGTGATTGCTTTCGGTCCTCTGGTGCTCACCGGGTCGGAGTCCTTGCCCAAGCAGGTTCACACAGTGTGCACGGCGGGTGATACGTCCATTTTGCATCATGTTTTTATGTTGATATTTATTGCATTATGGACTGTTATTTCACATTATGGTACAATACTTTTGCCTTTTCTCTCTTATTTTACAAGATTTACATGAAAGTGGGAGAATGCCGGCAGCTGGAATTCTCGACCGGAAAGGAGCAAATCTGAGATACCTATTCTGCACAATTCCAAATGTCCTGAAACTTTACGGAGAATTGTTTTGGAATATATAAAAAAATATTGGGTGAAGAAAAAACAGAAGGGGACCCACCAGGTGGCCACAAGCCTGGGGGGCACGCCCTACCCCCCAGGACGCACCTCCTGAGCTTGTGGGCCCCCTGGCTAGCCCCCAGTGTCCATCTTCTGCTATATGGAGGGTTTTAACCTAGAAAAAATCATAAGGAAGCATTTGGGATGAAGCGCCGCTGTCTCGAGGCGGAACCTGGCCAGAAGCAATCTAGGGCTCCGGCAGAGCAATTCTGTCGGGGAAACTTCCCTCTGGGAGGGGAAAATCAAAGCCATCGTCATCACCAACGATCCTCTCATCATGGGAGGGTCAATCTTCTTCAACATCTTCACCAGTTGATACGTCCATTTTGCAACATGATTTCCTACTGTTATTTATAATGTTTTTATGCATAATAATGCTTTATGGAGTAATTCTAATGCCTTTTCTCTCATAATATGCAATGTTCACACAAAGAGGGAGAATGCCGGCAGCTGGAATTCTGGACCTGAAAAAGCTATGTCAGAGTTACCTATTCTGCAAATCTCCAAATGAGCTGAAAATTTATGGAGAATTATTTTGGAATATATAAAAAATACTGGAGCAAATAACTACCGAAGGGGGGCCACCTGGTGAGCACAAGACACCAGGGCGCGCCAGGCGCCCCAGGCGCGCCCTGGTGGGTTGTGCTCAGCCCAGCCCACCTCCGGTGCCCATCTTCTGGTATGTAGGTTATTTTGACCTATAAAAAATCAGGAGAGGACTTTCGGGACGAATCGCCGCCGTCTCGAGGCGGAACTTGGGCAGAAGCACTTTTGCCCTCCGGTGGAGCGATTCCGCCGGGGGAACTTCCCTACCGGAGGGGGAAATCAAAGCCATCGTCATCACCAACAACCCTCTCATATTTGGGAGGCCAATCTTCATCAACATCTTCAACAGCACCATCTCCTCTCAAACCCTAGTTCATCTCTTGTGTTCAATCTTTGTACCGGAACCTCAGATTGGTACCTGTGGGTGACTAGTAGTGTTGATTACATTTTGTAGTTGATTACTATATGGTTTATTTGGTGGAAGATTATATGTTCAGATCCATTATGCTATTTAATACCCCTCTGATCTTGAGCATGAATATCATTTGTGATTAGTTATTTTTGTTCTTGAGGTCACAGGAGAAGTCATGTTGCAAGTAATCATGTGAACTTGATATGTGTTCGATACTTTGATGATATGTATGTTGTGATTCTCTTAGTGGTGTCATGTGAACGTAGACTACACCAGCATTTCACCATATTTGGGCCTAAGGGAATGCATTGTGGAGTAGTTATTAGATGATGGGTTGCTAGAGTGACAGAAGCTTAAACCCTAGTTTATGCGCTACTTCGTAAGGGACCGATTTGGATCCAAAAGTTTAATGCTATGGTTAGATTTTATCTTAATACTTTTCTCGTAGTTGCGGATGCTTGCGAGGGGGTTAATCATAAGTAGGAGGTTTGTTCAAGTAAGAACAGCACCTAAGCACCGGTCCACCCACATATCAAATTATCAAAGTAGCGAACACAAATCAAACCAACATGATGAAAGTGACATGGTGAAATTCCCGTGTACCCTCAAGAACGCTTTGCTTATCATAAGAGACCGTTTTGGCCTATCCTTTGCCACAAAAGGATTGGGCTACCTTGCTATACTTTATTTACAGTTACTGTTACTTGTCCATTACAAATTATCTAGCTATCAAACTACCTGTTACCGACTATTTCAGTGCTTGCAGAAAATACCTTGCTGAAAACCACTTGTCATTTCCTTCTGCTCCTTGTTGGGTTCGACACTCTTACTTATTGAAAGGACTATGATTGATCCCCTATACTTGTGGGCCATCAAGGCTCTTTTCTGGTGCTGTTGCCGGGGAGTGAAGCGCTCTTGGTAAGTGGAAATTGGTAAGGAAAAATTTATACTACATGCTGAAATTTATTGTCACTTGTTACTATGGAAAACAATCCTTTGAGGGGCTTGTTCGGGGTATCTTTACCTCGACCAGAAGCACAATTACTTACCCCTCAACCTACTGCACCTACTTAAAATATTGGTTATGAAATTCCTTCGGGTATGATAGAACAACTGCTAGCTAATCCTTATGCAGGAGATGGAACCAAACATCCTGATATGCACTTGATATATGTAGATGAAATTTGTGGATTATTTAAGCTTGCAGGTTTGCCCGGAGATGAAGCTAAGAAGAAGGTTTTCCCTTTATATTTGAAGGGAAAAGCATTTACATGGTATAGGCTATGCGATGATATTGGATCTTGGAACTGGAATCGATTGAAATTGGAATTTCACCAAAAAAATTATCCTATGCATCTAGTTCATCGTGATCGGAATAATATATATAATTTTTGGCCTCGTGAAGGAGAAAGTATCTCTATAGATTGTGGGGGGAGGGCTTAATTCAATGTTATATTCATGCCCCAATCATGAGCTCTCGAGAGAAATTATTATTCAGAATTTTTATGCTCGGCTTTCTCGTGATGATCAATCCATGCTCGATACTTCTTGTACTGGTTCTTTTCTGAAGAACACTATTGAATTCAGGTGGGATCTTTTAGAAATAATTAAATGCAACTCTCAAGATTGGGAACTTGATGAAGTTAAAGAGTCAGGTATGAAGCTAGAATTTGATTGTGTTAAATCTTTTATGAATACCGATGCTTTTCAAAAGTTTAGCACTAAATATGGACTTGACTCTGAGATAGTAGCCTTTTTCTGTGAATCATTTGCTACTCATGTTGATCTCCCTAAGGATAAGTGGTTTAAATATCATCCCCCTATTAAAGAAGAAATTAAAGAACCGGTCATAGTTAAAGATGAAACTATTATTTACAATGTTGATCCAGCTGTGCCTACTGCCTATATTGAAAAGCCACCTTTCCCAGTTAGGATAAAAGAACATGCTAAGGTTTCAACTGCGGTTCGCAAAAGTAGTATTAAAGCACCTAAACCTTTTGAGCAAATTAAAGTAGAACCTAGTGTTGTTATGGTTAAAGATCTCCTGGTAGAAAATATTGATGGGCATGTTATTTACTTTTGTGATGAAGCTGCTTGAATTGCCAAACCTGATGATAAAGATAAACATAGGCCCGTAGTTGGCATGCCTATTGTCTAAGTTAAAATTGGAGATCATTGCTATCATGGCTTATGTGACTTGGGTGCTGGTGTGAGTGCTATTCCTTTTACTCTTTACCAAGAAATTATGAATGACATAGCACCCGCTGAAATAGAAGACATAGATGTTACTATTAAACTTGCTAATAGAGACACCATCACACCACTTGGGATTGTTAGAGATGTTGAAGTCTTGTGTGAGAAAATAAAATACCCTACCGATTTTCTAGTTCTGGGTTCCCCACAAGATGATTTTTGTCCCATTATCTTTGGTAGACCCTTCTTGAACACCGTCAATGCTAAAATAGATTGTGAGAAACAAACTGTCGGTGTTAGCTTTGGTGATGAGTCTCATGAGTTTAATTTCTCCAAGTTTAATAGACAACCTCATAAGAAAGAATTACCTAGTAAGGATGAAATAATTGGTCTTGCTTCTATTGCCCTGCCTCCTACTGATCCACTAGAACAATATTTGCTAGACCAAGAAAATGATATGCATATGCATGAAAGAAATGAAATAGATAAAAATTTCTTCGAACAATGACCTCTACTCAAACACAATTTGCCTATTGAAACTCTAGGAGGTCCTCCTCCAACTAAAGGTGATCATGTGTTTGAATTAAAACAACTGCCTGACACTTTGAATTATGCTTATCTCGATGAGAAAAGGATATATCATGTTATTATTAGTGCTAACCTTTCAGAACATGAAGAAGAAAGATTATTAAAATTTTTGAGGAAGCACCGTGCTGCTATTGGATATACTCTTGATGATCTTAAGGGCATTAGTCCCACTCTATGTCAGCACAGGATTAATATGGAGCCTGATGCTAAACCCGTCATTGATCACCAACGACGGTTGAATCCTAAAATGAAAGAAGTGGTAAGAACTGAAATATTAAAGCTTCTTGAAGTAGCTATAATCTATCCCATAGCTGATAGTAGATGGGTAAGTCATGTTCATTGTGTCCCTAAGAAAGGAGGTATTACTATTGTTCCTAATGATAAAAATGAACTTACTCCACAAATAATTGTTACTGGCTATAGAATGGTAATTGATTTTACAAAATTAAATAAAGCAACTAGAAAAGATCATTACCCTCTGCCTTTTATTGATCAAATGCTAGAAAGATTATCTAAGCATACACACTTTTGTTTTCTTGATGGATATTCTGGTTTTTCTCAAATACCTTTCTCACAACCTGATCAAGAGAAAACCACATTTACTTGCCATTTTGGAACTTATGCTTATAGACGTATGCCTTTTGGTTTATGAAATGCACCTACTACTTTTCAAAGATGTATGACTGCTATATTCTCTGATTTTTGTGAAAAGATCATTGATGTTTTCATGGATGATTTTTCTGTTTAAGGAACTTCTTTTGATGATTGCTTAAGCAACCTTGATCGAGTTTTGAAGAGATGTGAGCAAACTAATCTTGTCTTGAATTGGGAGAAGTGCCACTTTATGGTTAATGAAGGTATTGTCTTGGGGCACAAAATTTCTGAACGAGTTATTGAGGTGGATGATGTCTACTATGCAACTTTATTCTTGTAGACTCGTGTTGGGCCTCCAAGCGCAGAGTTTTGTAGGATAGTAGCAATTTTCCCTCAAGTGGATGACCTAAGGTTTATCAATCCGTGGGAGGCGTAGGATGAAGATGGTCTCTCTCAAACAACCCTGCAACCAAATAACAAAGAGTCTCTTGTGTCCCCAACACACCAAATACAATGGTAATTTGTATAGGTGCACTAGTTCAGCGAAGAGATGGTAATAAAAGCGTAGTAATGATAGTAGATATTGGTTTTTGTAATAGGAACAATAAAAAACAGCAAGGTAGCAATTGATAAAATGGAGCACAAACGGTATTGCAATGCTTGAAAATGAGGCCTAGGGTTCGTACTTTCGCTAGTGCAATCTCTCAACAATTCTAATATAATAGGATCATATAACCATCCCTCAACGTGCGATGAAGAATCACTCCAAAGTTCTTATCTAGCGGAGAACATAAGAAGAAATTGTTTGTAGCTATTCTTTCCGATTGATCTATCCAAGAGTTCATACTAAAATAATACCAAGTTATTCTTTCTGATCGATCTATCAAGAGTTCGTACTAAAATAACACCAAAGCAAATTCAGATTCATAATACTCAATCCAACACAAAGAACCGCAAAGAGTGCCCCAATATTTCTACCGGAGAAACAAAAGACGAGAACGTGCATCAACCCCTATGCATAGATTACCCCAATGTCACCTCGGGAATCCACGAGTTGAGTACCAAAACATATCTCAAGTGAATCAATATAATACCCCATTGTCACCACGGGTATTCATATGCAAGACATACATCAAGTGTTCTCAAATCCATAAAAGTATTCAATCCGATAAGATGAAATCTCAAAGGGAAAACTCAATTCACAACAAGATAGAGAGGGGAAAACACCATATGATCCAACTATATTAACAAAGCCCGCGATACATCAAGATCGTGACATCTCAAGAACATGAGAGAGAGAGAGAGAGATTAAACACATAGCTACTGGTACAAACCCTCAGCCGCGAGGCTGGACTACTCCCTCCTCCTCATGGTGGCCATAGGGATGATGAAGATGGCCATCGGTGATGATCTCCCCCTCCGACGGAGTGCCGGAACAGGGTCTAGATTGGTTTTTCATGGCTACAAAGGCTTGCAGCGGCGGAACTTCTGATCTAGGGTTACCCTTGATGGTTTCTCTATTTATAGGAATTTTTGGCGTTGGTTTCACACTAAGATGGGCCTCGAGGTGAGCACAACCCACTAGGGCGTGCCTGGGACTCCTGGCACGCCCCGGTGTCTTGTGCCCTACTACTTCACCTTCTGGTCCTTCCACGAAGCTTTGGGGCTCTCTTTTGTTCCAAAAAAATCGTCAAAAAGTTTCAGCTCATTTGGAGAACTTTCATTTCTGCAGAAAAAACAACACCACGGTAGTTCTACTGAAAACAGCGTCAGTCCGGGTTAGTTCCATGCAAATCATACCAAAACCATATAAAATTGTTGTAAACATGGCATGAATACTTCATAAATTATAGATACGTTGGAGACGTATCAGTGGATAAAGGTAAAGTTGATGCAATTGAGAAAATGCCATGTCCTAAAGATATTAAAGTTATTTGTAGTTTCCTTGGTCATGTTGGTTTCTATAGGAGGTTTATTAAAGACTTCTCTAAAATTTCTAGGCCTCTTACTAATCTTTTACAAAAGGATGTTCCATTTGTTTTTGATGATGATTGTGTAGAAGCCTTTGAAACACTTAAGAAAGCCTTAATTCTGCACCTATTGTTCAACCACCTGATTGGAACTTGCCTTTTGAAATTATGTGTGATGCTAGTGATTATGCTGTTGGTGCTGTTCTAGGACAAAGAGTTGATAAGAAATTGAATGTTATTCATTATGCTAGCAAAACTCTAGACAGTGCCCAAAGAAATTATGCTACTACTGAAAAAGGATTTTTAGCAGTTGTGTTTGCTTGTGACAAATTCAGACCTTATATTATTGATTCCAAAGTAATTGTTCACACTGATCATGCTGCTATAAAATATCTTATGGAAAATAAAGATGCTAAACCTAGACTCATTATGTGGGTTCTTTTGTTACAAGAATTTGATTTACATATCACTGATAGAAAAGGAGCTGAGAACCTCGTAGCTGATAACTTGTCTAGGTTAGAGAATATTCTTGATGACCCACTACCTATTGATGATAGCTTTTCTGATGAACAACTAGCTGCAATAAATGTTTCTCATAATACTCCTTGGTATGCTGACTATGCTAATTACATTGTTGCTAAATATATACCACCTAGTTTTACATACCAACAAAAGAAAATTCTTCTATGACTTAAGACATTAACTTTGGGATGACCCACATCTTTATAAAGAAGGAGTAGATGGTATTATTAGACATCATGTACCTGAGCATGAACAGGAACAAATCCTACGGAAATGTCACTCTGAAGCATATGGAGGGCATCATGCGGGAGATAGAACTGCTCACAAGGTATTGCAATCTGGTTTTTATTGGCCTACTCTCTTCAAGGATGCCCGTAAGTTTATTTTATCTTGTGATGAATGCAAAAGAATTCGTAATATCGGTAAGCGCCAGGAAATGCCTATGAATTATTCACTTGTTGTTGAACCATTTGATGTTTGGGGTTTTGATTATATGGGACCATTTCCTTCCTCTAATGGGTATACACATATTTTGGTTGCTGTTGATTATGTTACTAAGTGGGTAGAAGCCATTCCAACTAGTAGTGCTGATCATAACACTTCCATTAAAATGCTTAAAGAAGTTATTTTCCCAAGGTTTGGAGTCCCTAGATATTTAATGACTGATGGTGGTTCACACTTTATTCATGGTGTTTTCCATAAAATGCTTGCTAAATATGATGTTAACCATAGAATTGCTTCACCCTATCATCCTCAATCTAGTGGTAAAGTTGAACTTAGTAATAGAGAAATAAAACTGATACTACAAAAAACTGTTAATAGGTCCCGAAAGAATTGGTCTAAGAAATTGGATGATGCACTTTGGGCCTACAGAACAACATATAAAAATCCTATGGTTATGTCTCCTTATAAAATGGTTTATGGAAAAGCTTGTCATTTACCTCTTGAATTAGAACATAAAGCATATTGGGCAATTAAAGAACTCAACTATGATTTCAAACTTGCCGGTGAAAAGAGGTTATTTGATATTAGCTCACTAGATGAATGGAGAACCCAAGCTTATGAAAATGCCAAATTATTTAAAGAAAAAGTTAAAAGATGGCATGACAAAAGAATCCAAAAGCGGGAATTCAAAGTGGGAGAATATGTTCTTTTGTACAACTCTCGTTTTAGATTCTTTGCAGGAAAACTTCTCTTTAAATGCCTATGAATATTTTTTGTCAGTTTTGGAATATTACAAAAATTAGTAAAATAAGAAACAACCAGGAAGGCAACTACAACCAGGAAGGCAACTAAGGAGGGCACAAGACAGCAGGGCGCGCCTGCCTTGCCTGGCACGCCCAAGTGGGTTGTGCCCACCTCGGGAACCTTCCCGACTCTGTTTTCCTATGGTTTGCTTGTTACCTGATACGTCTCCAATGTATCTATAATTTTTGATTGTTCCATGTTGTTATATTATCATTCTTGGATGTTTTACAATCATTTTATAGCAACTTTATATCATTTTTGGGACTAACCTATTGCCATAGTGCCCAGTGCCAGTTGCTGTTTTTTGCTTTTTTTTACTTTGCAGAATATCAGTACCAAACGGAGTCCAAACGCAGCGAAACTTTTTGGAGAATTTTTTTGGACCAGAAGACACAAGATGGGCCAAAGAAGTACCAGAGGGGAGGCCCGAGGTGGGCAGAACCCACCAAGGCGCGCCCAGGAGCCCAGGCGCGCCCTAGGGGGTTGTGGCCCCCTCGGTGTCGGATTCAGGGCTCCGCAGACCCAAGAAGGTTCGAACTCTGGGGCATGTGCGAAGATCTCAACCTCTCAAGTCTCAAGCTTGTCGCCCTACAGCCTAGCCTCGCCGGATTCACATTCGAGCGGGGAAGAAGATGGACACGGTAGTTTACCCAGGTTCGGGCCACCTTGCGGTGTAAAACCCTACTCCTGCTTTGTGGTGGATTGTCCTCACGAGGAGGTTTGATGATGAACCAGTATAGTGGGTGAGCTGCCTCGCGAGGGCTCGGGGGTGAGAATGAGTCGACCTCTTCTACGGTGGTGGCTAACCTATATTTATAGTGGCCTCGGTCCTCTTCCCCAAAACTTAGGCGGGAAGGGATTCCACAATGGCCAATTTGAAAGGGGACAAGAGGTACATCCTATCCTGACAAAACGTGGTCTTCTCCTGCAAAGCTTCAGGTCGTGACACTGCGGTGGGCTCGGTGATGACATCCGTCCTACCGAGCCCGTGGTCTTGGTCTCGTTGCACCGAAATGGAAACCTTTGGGGGGATTCCTTGGGAACCCGCGCCTGTCCTTGCTCCCTTAGCACCGAAAGGGAAACTGTCTCCTCTGCGCCCGCTGGCGCCCGCCTAGCCTTGGTCGTCATGGCTCACATCATCGCAGCCTCGTGAGGCTGGGCACTTGCATAGGAATCTCCGCTCCTCGGGAGGCCGCTTGGGGAGGCTGCTCCCTCCGGAGGTCTTGGTGTCGTCCGCCTCACGAGGCCAGGGGGCCCTCGCGAGGGTCATGTTTTGGTGGCCTTGCCGCTGGGCCGTACTAGGCAGTCGAGGGAGCCATGCTATGGGCCGCAGGCAGGCAAGTCTGGGTACCCTGGTTCCCAGAACGCCGATAGTAGGTGACCTCCCACACCGCCTCTTCGCCCTATAAATACCCAAATATTCTAGAAGCCCTAGGGGAGTCGACGAAACACAATTCCAGCCGCCGCAAGTTCCAGAACCACGAGATTTAATCTAGACACCATCACGGAGAGGTTCATCATCCTCATTGGTGCCTCTCCGATGATGCGTGAGTAGTTCATCATAGACCTACGGGTCCGTAGGCAGTAGCTAGATGGCTTCTTCTCTCTTTTTGATTCTCAATACAATGGTCTCTTGGAGATCTATTTGATGTAACTCTTTTTGCGGTGTGTTTGTTGGGATCCGATGAACTTTGAGTTTATGATGAGATCTATATCCATGAAAGTTATTTGAGTTTCTTTGATCTCTTATATGCATGATTACTTATAGCCTCATATTTCTTCTTCGAATCTTTGGTTTAGTTAGGCCAACTAGATCAATTTTTCTTGCCATGGGAAGACAGGTGCTTTGTGATGGGTTTGATCGTGCGGTGCTCTTTCCCAGTGACAGAAGGGGCAGCAAGATACGCATATATCGTTGCTATTAAGGATAACAAGATGGGGGGCTATTCCTACATGAATAGATCTCGTCTACATCATGTCATCATTCTTATTGCATTACTCCGTTTCTCCATGAACTTAATACACTAGATGCATGCTAGATAGCGGTCGATGTGTGGAGTAATAGTAGTAGATGCAGGCAGGAGTCGGTCTACTAATCTTGGACGTGATGCCTATATAATGATCATTGCCTGGATATCATCATAATTATTCGGTTTTCTATCAATTGCCCAACAGTAATTTGTTTACCCATCGTGTGCTATTTTCTCGAGAGAAGCCACTAGTGAAATCTACGGCCCCCGGGTCTATTCTCTATCATATTTGCTTTGAGATCTATTTTTATTTAATTTTATTTTTAGATCTATTATTCCAAAAAACCAAAAAATACCTTGCTGCACTTTTTTATTACTTATTTTATTTTGCATTTTATCGAGATCTATTTATACAATCTATCACAATTTTTATCCCGTCAACTTGACAATATCTGGCGCCGTTACTCGTAGAGGGATTGACAACCCCTCATAAGCGTCGGGTTGCAAGTATTTGTTCTTTGTGTGCAGGTACCGTTTACATGGTGTTACTTGGTTCTCCTACTGGATTGATACCTTGGTTTCATAACTAAGGGAAATACCTACCGTAGCTGTACTGCATCATCCCTTCCTCTTTGGGGAAATACCGATGTCGTTCAAGCGACATCATTACCCAAGATAAAAAATCTTTATATACCCCCTAAACATATTGACCACCGTATCACGGAGAAATCTTCTGTTCTTCTTTCTTGCAATTTTCTGACAGATCTAGATCGCCATGGTCGCTCCTCACTCCTCCAAGGACAAGTTCTTCAAAAGGGTAATCAACCCCTACTTGTCGGAGGTGATGAACCACCCTCAAACCGTCGAGATGCATGAGGGGGTGCTCCACATCCGAGATGTTCAAGGGCCAAAGAGGACGGGAACCGTGGAGGCCAGGCTCGAAGCTATGTAGCAGGAGGTCTTCAAGTGAAAGGGGATGGTGGAGCGTGGACTCAATTCCAATCACCTCATGACTATGGATTTCACCCGTGATCAAAAGGTGGATGGTCGGTCCATGAAGGACATCGTCTTCACCCTCAACGAGCAAATAAATTTTTAGCAAAGCCAAATCTATGATCTCCAAAATCAAATCTTTGAATATGAGGCAATATTTAAAGATACGAGTTTAGTTGCCAGTTGCAGGACTCGTGAGACTTGTGCTTCCTCCTATGATGGAGAGCCGCTGCCATGGAAGCCAGAGGATAAGCATGCTACTACCTCATCACCACCACCATCATCATCTTCCCCAACAAAGGAGACTTGAGTTCATGGTATGGGCACTCCCCTTGGCTTGTGCCAAGGTTGGGGGAGGTGCCCTGGTATCATATCACCACCACTATCTTTGCCTTTATCTATCTTAGTTCAATCTTTAGTTATCCTATGAATTAGTTGAACAAAAGTTTAGTTCGATCTGTTTTCGAGTGTTTGCTTAGTGATCTATCTATATATGTAATCGTGTGCGAGATATATAATAAAGTTCAGTTTGAGTTTTTGTTTCTTTACTTCCTTGTTGCAATCAAATAAAAAGAAATAAATGAAAAAGATCATATGCTAATCTTATGGTAAGTAATGACATCACATAAGGAAAAGTATAAGTGGTAAAATTTGTTGGAGATTGACAAACATAGCATTGGTCAATGATGCAACTCATGAAAGAATTAATAAGGGAAGAGAAGATTCACATGCAAATATACTATCTCGGACATCTTTTATGATTGTGAGCCCCCATTAAATATTATATGTCAAAATTGTTGACGTTGGAGAAGGAAGACAACGTAATGATTTATGTTTGTTCATATCCACATAGAAGTTATATTATTATAGATCCTTCAACATGTGGTGCTTGCTCAATATCTTTGCTAGCCAAAAACTCCGCACTAAGTAGAGATACCACTTGTGCATCCAAAAACCCTTAAACCCAAAATCTTATTTTGAGAATCCACCATACCTACCTAGGGATTGAGTAAGATCCTTCAAGTAAGTTGTCATTGGTGCAATAAGGCAATAAAAATTGCTTCTAAATGTGTTGGATCATTTAGTGTAAGAGAAAATTGAGCGTTGTACGAACTTGTGATGGCAAAGTAATAAAAGCGACGGACTGCATAATAAAGGTTGCTATCATAAGGGGCAATATAACATGACGTTCTTTTGCATTAAGGGATTTGGCATACAAACAAAAAGTGCATGGCAACCTCTGCTTCCCTCTGCGAAGGGCCTATCTTTTACTTTTATGTATTTACTTTTATGCAAGAGTCAACGTATTCTTCCCTATTCCTTTTTATTTTCTCTTTTTGCAAGCATCATGTGGTGAGGAAAGATCTAGGCACATATATCTAGTTGGATATGAGTGAGCATGAGTTATTATTGTTGACATCACCCTTGAGATGAATACGTTGGGAGGCGAAACTATAAGCCACTATCTTTCTATGTGTTCGGTTGAAACTGTTTGCTCATGGGTATGCTGTGAGTGTTAGCAATCATAGAAGGTTAAATGATGGTTGAGTATGTGGACTTGCCAAAAGGCTCTGATACGTGACCCTTCCAGAAAATATGATGAATTGTAGTTGCAAAGTTGACTGAGAACATAGTTTGTTGGTTTTCAATAGAGTTTATGCTTTATACTTCAATGTTGTGATGAATTGTTACTTGTTCATGAGAAGTTATATGATAAAAGTTGTGCGATAAAGTTTTATGTTAAAGTTCTTTGCTATTATAATAATAAGCATGATGCTTCTATGTATGTATTTTGTTTTTATTGACACCTCTCTCTCTAAGCATGTGGACATGTTTTTCGATATTGGTTTTTCGCTTGAGGACAAGCGAGGTCTAAGCTTGGGGGAGTTGATACGTCCATTTTGCATCATGATTTCCTACTGTTATTTATAATGTTTGATGCATAATAATTCTTTATGGAGTAATTCTAATGCCTTTTCTCTCATAATATGCAAGGTTCACACAAGGAGGGAGAATGCCGACAGCTGGAATTCTGGACCTGAAAAAGCTACATCAGAGTTGCCTATTCTGCACATCTCCAAATGAGCTGAAAATTTACGAAGAATTATTTTGGAATATATAAAAAATACTGGAGCAAATAACTACCGGAGGGGGGCCACCTGGTGAGCACAAGACACCAGGGCACGCCAGGCCCCCCAGACGCGCCCTGGTGGGTTGTGCTCAGCCCAGCCCACCTCCGGTACCCATCTTCTGGTATATAGGTCATTTTGACCTAGAAAAATCAGAAGAGGACTTTCGGGACGAAGCGCCGCCGTCTCGAGGCAGAACTTGGGCAAGAGCACTTTTGCCCTCCGGTGAAGCGATTCCGCTGGGGGAACTTCCCTACCGGAGGGGGAAATCAAAGCCATCGTCATCACCAACAACCCTCTCATCTTTGGGAGGCCAATCTTCAGCAACATCTTCAACAACACCATCTCCTCTCTAACCCTTGTTCATCTCTTGTGTTCAATCTTTGTACCGGAACCTCAGATTGGTACCTGTGGGTGACTACTAGTGTTGATTACATCTTGTAGTTGATTACTATATGGTTTATTTGGTGGAATATTATATGTTCAGATCCATTATGCTATTTAATACCCCTCTGATCTTGAGCATGAATATCATTTGTGAATAGTTACTTTTGTTCTTGAGGTCACGGGAGAAGTCATGTTGCAAGTAATCATGTGAACTTGATATTTGTTCGATATTTTGATGATATGTATGTTGTGATTCCCTTAGTGGTGTCATCTGAACATAGACTACACCAGCACCATCTCCTCTCAAACCCTAGTTCATCTCTTGTATTCAATCTTTGCCTCAGAACCTAAGATTGGTACATGTGGGTTGCTAGTAGTGTTGATTACTCCTTGTAGTTGATGCTAGTTGGTTTATTTGGTGGAAGATCATATGTTTAGATCCTTAATGATATTTATTACCCCTTTGATCTTGAACATGAATGTTAGGACTGAGAGTATATCGACCAGAGGGGGGGTGAATGGGAGATTCAATATTTCTTTCGAAAGCTTTTAACCAAAACCCAATCACAGCAGCGGAATTGAGTATTGAAGGAATTTGACATAATCAATCTTCTTCGTCAGAAGCATATTCATCGATAAAAGCATTAACAACTGTACGTGCTTGATGAATCACTGGTTTAACTACCATGAGAGTAATGCAACATGCAAACAGATGTAGCAGAGTGAGACACAACATAGTTGGTACAGAATAAAAACTATGGGACGATATCACAAGAGAATGATAACGAACAAATACAGGCGAAGAAAATGAATGAGGATGAACACATAAACACAGAATGGTGACACCAAAACAATATGATCAAGTAATCTATCGGCACAGAGCACGAATAATAACTGCTGAAAGAAATGTAGTAGAGTAGAAATGACCAGGGGTGCTTGATGGCGACAGAGAGATTTGGTAGACCAGTTCACCCTTATGCCAAAGGGCTACGTTTGGTTGGAGGGGCTGTGACTTAACACGGAAGATAAACTCTCTTCACCCTATTCTCCTTCAATGTAGAGCTGATCAGACTCAAATCAATCTTCTCAGAAATCTCAAGCGGAGCAGCCAACGGACAATGTTGGAGCGGGGTGGCTATTTATAGCCGCATCTTTCCCTGATGGGAAATGACCAAATTAGACATCGAGCTCGGCCAATGGCCGAACGACACGATTCCAACGGTCAGATTTGAGCACAACGGTAACATTTCTTGTGGAACAAGTAATGCTAACTCCTCGATCTGAGACATATCTCTCGCAGCGAAGAAGAACACAGTCTCTTGCTGACGAGTATTTGCTAGGAGCACAAAGAGATTTCTCTCGCAACTTTCATAGGTTTTGGCTAAGCATCACAATGGATCTAAGCATCGAGAACCTATACCCCTCTTAATAGTACGGAGGTCCTATGACTCAAATGAATGAAAGAAGAACAACTAAATGAATGCTATGTCTTCACTTAGTCTTCGACTTCCATCGCTGTAGTCAATTTCTTCGGCCGACAGTACCGAAACAAAAGCTTCGCTTCAGCAGTAAACTTTTGAGGGGTCGATTTCTTCACATCAATCTTCTCGACTCAATCACTTCAATAAATATAGCTCGTTCTTCTCTGCAACGCAGATGTACTTCGGTGAAGTTCCTCGAACTCAACACCGGAGACAGCATATTCTTCAGTTGTGTATGGACTTTTTCTCTCTGGATGCACTAGCAAACAAATCAGTCCATACCTGTTTCTGTCAACAATCTCCAAAACACAATGTAGGCTGATATTGCACCAACAATCTCCCCCTTTTTGGATGATTGTTGACAAAACAGATCACATCGAATGATAGATAATGAATGAAATGTAATGTGAAGAATAATGAAAGACGAGAGATAATTATGAAGATAAAATATTCTCCCCCTAAAGATATGCTTCGGTTCATGAAGGATCAGGCGGGAAGCGATATTGTTCTTCGTATGAGTGTCATTGACTATATCTTAACTATGAGTTCTTCCAATGCACTCATTGGTGTCTGAGGTGATGCCTGTCACAAAATCTTTGAAGAAGGTTAGATGTAAAATAATCATTGAGTGATTTGTGACAAGGATAAGTCATGAAGGTTTTCGCAGAACACAATTTGAATCCACACGAGATGTAGTTTTCCTGCATGTTAGGTACTCGATATGATCAGAGCAGGATAAAATAAGAATATATTGCTCGGTGTGGATATGCTTCGGAGGAGATCTTCCTGCAATATAGCTGATACAAAAAGGATATCTGTGAGGAAACCACTTTGTCAGTCATAGGGATAGCCTTCATGTAAGGCATTCGTGCATAGACTGACTTTCTCATCCTGCATGGTTAGATAAAGAAGGATAATACTCGGCGCATATCCAACCAAGACAAATATAGTTTGTTCAGTACTCGAAGTACTTCTTCAAATCAGTATCATCACATGATGATTTCCTTCTCTTCTTCGATAAGCAGATATGTTTCCCTATAAGATAAATATTGTTGAAGATAATCAATCACAAGATAAATATTCAATGGTACCTGCAGACAAATAGTGTGAAGCAAATGACATTGCAGGCGGGGGTTATTAACGTTACGTGACGACCGAGTTTTTCAACACCACAAGCGGTGCGATAAGTTCATGAAGCAAATTGTTCAAGGGAAAAACCAAATGGCGAATGAAAACACACACCCTACAAACCCCGATAAACTATCACTCGATGTAATTCTCCCCCTTTTTGTCAACAAGTGTCAAAAAGGAAAGAGAGGACATTCGAGGAATTACTCCGTGGGAGAATCTTCTGAATCAGAATTGAAACCACTCGAAGAATCAGAGTCAGAAGAATGCGGAATGGTCGAGGCAGAAGCAGGAGTGGCAGCCTTGGCCTTGGAAGACTTGGAAGGATGGACATCTGGCTTGTAGATACGAGTATCAGCTGTATCTGCAATTTCATCATCATGATTGACAAACAGCAGATCCGTTGAGTCAGAACGCAGTGGGAGTACTGGAGTTTGTCTTCAGATGCGCAGAATAGCTAGCAAGTCCAGGTAGTCATACTCCTTGAAGAGGCCCTTCTTAGCTAGATCCTTGCGAGAGTAATGCTTTCGCAGCAAGGTCCATGATCACTTCTTGGCATGCTTCTCATGCAATAGAATTTGACGAGTGTGATTATGAATCAGATTCAACTCAGCCATCAATTCCACCTTTTCTTTTCTATCCATCTTGATGTGTCTTTCCAAAGTATGCTGCGTGCGAATAAAGATCTCATAAATTGATGGATTTTCTTCGCGAGGGATTTCAATCCTGGCTTCCTTAACCTTTGGAGCATTTTCAGATGCAGAAGCGTTTGCAGCAGCATCGACCGGTTCCTTTCCCTTTCTATTATCCTTCACAATGCGCAGAGTGTCATGAAAAAGTGGCATGAATACTTTCGGCTCATAAGCGCAGAAGAATTTCTCATTTGTGAGCTGCTCGATTGCGAACATTATCCATGGAGCATATGGCTTCAGGGATTAAGGCTATCTGCAGCACATGCCAGATTCCGAATAAAAAGATCAGGAATGTCAAACTTGATTCCCTGAGATATCGCTACAAGAGCATTTCCTACGATGCCTTTGATGGAGTTAGGCCAGTTTGTTGGCGTGATAGTATTGCACAGAATGTGGAAAAGTACTTTGTTGTCATAAGCCAACTTTTTCGGATCAACATCAATGCATTCATCCCCCACCATGGTGGGATCCATCCGGACATGGAGTTGTGCTTCTGACACTTCCCAGAAATGCAGTTTGTGCTCTCTGTCATTCTCAAATTCACATCGAGGCAAATTTAGCAAAGCCAGAAAATGATCTACCGAGCATTTGATTCTCTCTCCGCCAGTCATCCATTCAAGCGTCCAAGTTGAGGTATTTCCCATTTCTCCTGTGATGTACAGTGTGGCATAGAACTAAAGAATAACTTCCTTATTCCAGCCACGATTAAAGCGCATAAACCCCTTTAGAAGAGCATGTTCAATATGATCAATTGTATTAAGGAAGCAGTGCATTTCTTCGAGCTTGGCGAAGTTCAATATCTTATGATTGAAAATTCTGTGCTTGCCAAACAAGATCCAAGCATAATAGATTGCTTGTTCTTCTGTCCAGAACCTCGGTGACAATGATGTCCTTTCTCCTTCGTAGGGGCTGACCCCAAAGAATGTAAGCTTCGATGAATGAAGCTATTCATTGAATGCGGGGCCATTGGGGCCATACTCAGCTGAAAATAGCGGGAATGATTCCTGAGGATTTTTCTTAAGTTCTTCCTCGCTAATTCCCATCGGCTGAGCATCTTCAGAGGCTGGAGCATTCTCATCGATGGGCTTCATAGGAGCAAGTGGCCTCAACACTTCCTTGGAGCGGATGACGTGGGAGCACTGATCTGACCTTCATTTACCTTCGCTGGAAATCCTTCAGCGGCTTTCACTGTCTCAGGCACTAGGGCCTTTTCTTTCGGTGAGTTCTCAATGATGGGAGGCATGACAACTTCTTCAGATTGTTGAGACACAATTTGCTCAACCTGCCGTGTCAACACTGGTGGTACAACTGCTTGGTTTATCTCTTCGGAAGCCATGGGCTCTTCAAATTTCTTCTCTTCCTGTTCCGGCTGTGAAGCCAAAGAACCAGAAGCAGGATCAACCTCCATCTGGGTAGGGGCACCAGATGAGGAGACCGGGGTGGTGATACCTTTGAAAGCAACTTGCTCCCCCTCAACCTTCTCACCCTCCTTGGTGGATCCAGAGGGTTCAGCTAGAGTTTCCTTCAAAGGCAATGAAACTGCCTTTTCCATCTCAATTTCCTCGTCAACTTTTTCTTCAGGAGCATTTTGCTCAGGCATGACATTTACTTCATCAGGCTTGACCAGATATATGTCCACTACATCGGATTCTTGTGCAGCTGAGGTAGGAATGATGACTACCACAGGGTCAGCTTGATGGTCGGTTTCTTTCTCGGAACGAGGGGATGGTGGAATCTGTTCCAATGGGACACTGGAATCAACAGGTGCATCAGTTGATATGGCTTGGACATGACGGTCCTTGATATCTTTCGGCTTGTTGGCTCTTGCTAGAGTTCTCTGACGTTTCTCTTCTCTTTCTCTACGTCGAGCAAGATCTGCTTGACGCTTAATCTCATCGTTTCTACGATCACAAAGCTGAGAGACATCCATCTTCATCTTGGAGTGCCAATCAATCTTGTTATTTCTCATGACAGTGAGGGCTTTGGTGATCTCAAGGATTCCCTTGCTTACGTCTTTTCTTTCAGACTCAGATTTAGCTTCCCTTCTCATTTTCTCAAGAAGCTTCTTATCATCGACAGCTTGATTGAGTTCTTTGGTAATTTCTCTCAGCTCAGAGAAGTGCTTTGCTACCATCTTGGTAACATCTTCAGGCAGACCCAAGCTACTCAACTCAGCTGGATTTGATTCATAGGAGGCACCTTCAATGATGTCAAATATAAGATCAAAATCATATTCCTCTGTGGGAGCAGGAATGATTTTCTTCGCCTTCTTGGCAGGAGCAGCAACTTTTTCATCAGTAATCAACTTTCTCTTTGCCACTGGTGCAGCAGAACCCGAAGGTTTATCTGAGGGGATGGGAGCAAGCCTTGGTGAAGATCTCACAGGTGGCGAAATCTTTGCTGGAGATGGAGTTTGGTACGGCTTATCAAGCAGCGCTCTTTGGTCATACATAGGAATTTCTTCACCAGCATTATCATCAGAAGAATCCTCATCAGAAAAGGTAGATGCAACCTTTCTAGATTTACTTGCAACAGACTTCTTCTTCGGAGCTCGAGGGGAAACAGACTTCCTCTTCTTCTTTTCTTTTCGGGCAGACGCCCTTTTCTTCTCTAGCACATCCTGTTGAGTTAACTCAACATTTCGCTGTTCCACTTGATTTTTCTTCGCGAGTCTTGCCTCACGCTTGGCCTTGGCCTTTTCCCTCTTTATAACCTTTTCGGGGAAATCAGCTATGGTTTTTAAGGAATCAACATGAGCGTTGGGAGGCGGTGCTGGCCTTACTTTTTCATCATCCTACCCAAGACAGCCCTCTGCAATGCAATCATTCCAGGGTGGAGTGAATGCAAACAGAATCTGGTATTTCCTTTGGACATTCTCATAGTTGAACCACTTTTTTGCCCAATGACAGCGAATCTTTTGCAGCCTGTTGTTCCTTTCTTGAGCAGTTTCTACTCCAGGTGGAGTCTTGTATGTTTCCTGATCAGACATCTCAGCCGCAGTATTCCTTTCTCTTCTGCGGCCACCCTTCTTGGGATTTCCATTAGAGAACATGGTTTTGGAGTCTGTGACTAGCTCATCCTCTGGCTGACTTTGAGCTGAGGGAACATCATCATCTTCTTCAGCAGATTCTGATTTGACCTTTTTCTTCGGTGCTTTTGGCGGCTTTGCAAATTTTCTTTCAACCACCTTTGCTGTGTCAGCCACACGTGGCTGCTGTGGAATTTCTTCCTCGGACCCTGAATGCTCATCCGAACTATTTGCCATGACCACTCCTGAGAGAAAAATGCAAATACGAAAGAAAACAAAGGAAGAAGTCACAAACATGCACGGAAGCATTTTAACTCAAAATGGATAAGTTTTCGGAAGAAGCATGGGATCCATGGCATACACTTGCAAGATATTGTCGAGTGAATTGCAATATGCCTTAAGAAAACATAGCCATTCCTCTAATCTTTCAATGTATACACAGTGACCCTAGATCCAGGAGACTGATACAAGGAACAACTACAAACCATACAAGTCAAGTCTTAGTGAATCCTAAGGATCTACCGCAAGAAAAATAACACAAGATAAATGGCGTCGGGATGAACTGCCCAAGAATAGATGAGGGAAGGGGCAAGTTCTAGATCTGAAATACCCTAACTTGGCAAAACAGATCGACTATAGCGGTGCAGGAGAGAAGAGTTACCGAACAGTCGCGACCAACGGTGATGGAGCTTCACCGGAGTTGCACGGCGAGGCTTGTCGTCGACGCTGCTTTGAGCTCGGGCTCAGGAGGAGAGCGAGAGGAGGGTTTGAGGCCAAACAGGGAAAGAACTGAGGAAGAAGAAGCCTGGAGCGAGGGTTTATATAGCCTGAGAGAGAAACTGCCCACTCCAAAATCTACGACCAAAAAACCCGGGACGCTCCACATTCAACGGACGAGATCATGATCGAGAGATCGTGGTCATGTGCCAGCCGTTTCCTGCGAAAATCTCGGTAACTAAACTGAAAGCTGAAGGGTTTGAGGAAGCGCAAGCACCAAATGAGATGAAAATTATGTAGTTGATTTCATTCGCGAGCAAGGACGCCGAAGTGAAAACATCTTCAGATCAAGCTGCATGTTTATGACCCGAAAGAGCCAAGTAAAAACCAGAAGAAAGACCGACTCGAAACAATAAAACTAAACAAAGGAAAACACACAAACTACAAACAAGAACCCAGAAGGATAAAGCACCAACAATAACTGATCTCAGGGCTTATGAAAGGCATGAGATATCCCTGAGAGAATTTCCTACAAGAATTGATTAGTTCTTCTTCACAACCCATATTTGTGTGGGAGGTGAGGATCTCATTGGCTTTGTCTGACTAGGAATATTCCTTTGGTGACTTCTGCGAGACACCTGTGCACTAAAACGATAATCATATGAATAGGCATTGAAGTTGTTTCCAGAGACATGAATGTAATGATTTGAAGATGTACGCATGTACTCCTTCTGACGCAGGTTAGAGTGATAATAATTCGAATACAGTACTCGAGTAGTCTGTGAATGATAACCATTTCTTTGTCGATGATTATCCTGCACCATCAGGTTAGCAGTAATAGATAAATTTTCAACGGTGCACTTCTTTACCCAAATTTGCTTCTTGGGTGAACCTGAGCTGCAGTTAGTCCCAATATATCGAGCAAAAACCTTGCCATCTTGTTGTTTGAAGAGTTTGTAATTTTAGTTGCTAGACTCATCAATATCAACAGGAATGGGCGAGTGATAACTGGTTAAGGTTTCAGGTTCGAGAGTTTTACTCTTAGCACGAACCCAAGTCGTTCGAGGATACTGCTCAGGAGTCCAGTAGGATCCATCCACGTTGAGTTTCTTTTCGAAACCTAGTCCTTCCTTCTGAGGATTTTTTTGTAGAATGGACTTCTTAAGCACGTCACATAGGGTTTGATGTCCTTTTAAGCTCCTTAGCATTCCAGTCTCAAGTAAGCCCTTTAATCTACAATTTTCTTCAGTGATAGCAGCAAAATCCTCGGAAGAGGGATTAATAGTACCAATTTCAGTAGCAGCAATTTTCTCAATATTATTAGAAGGTTCAGCATGAGAATCAGCATTGCTACGTTCTAGGCATTTTAAGCATGGAGGAACAAAGTCATCAGGAAATCGATCAGCTGGGCGAAGAGAGAAGCTTTGTCTAACACCAGCTCGTTATGAGATTCTTTCAGTGACACGAGTTCTTGATTCCTGTTAAGGAGTTCATCTGATAAGCTCTCGTAGTCAACTGTAAGTGAATCATATCGATTGGTAAGATGATCAATAGTTGATGAAAAAGCATCTTGCTCTTCGATCAACTTTTGATTCTTCTCCATCTCTTCGACTAGTAATCCTTTGGTCTTCCTGAGATTTCTCTCAAGCATCTCGAGTTCATCATGTTGGGATTTAGCAATTTTCACCAACTTAGCATATGAAATATATTCAGGTGAATATTCATTCATAGATCTTTGGTGTTTTGAAGATACCTGATCCCTTGATGATTTTGCCATAAGGCAGAAGGCGATTGGTTCATCATTGCTTGAATCATCCTCACTTGATGCATTATCATCAGTATTTGATTCGCAGAGATTCTTTGATGATTCGATGGCTACATATGCATTGCTTCTTCCAATCTTTTTGTAGAATTCTTCATCATCTGAATCAGTGTCTGTTGTCTCCTCTTCAGAGTCCAAAGTCAGATTAGTGTAGGCTTTATTTAGCTGAGAGATTTTCTTCAAGTTGGAATCAATGATTGCACTGGCATTTATGTCAGTGACTGGTCTCGTCGAAGAAGATGAAGCGGGTTCCTTTTTCTTTGAGAGCTTAGTATGACAATCCATTCGAGTAAAACCATTGCAGTGCAGATGCTTCCATAGGTTACTAGGTGCTTCATCCCTGCAAGGACAATCTGCTATGACATGACCGAGTTGTTTGCATTTGAAGCACTTCATTTCTTTCGGAGGTAACTATCTTGAGGATTCATGCACTTCATCTTCATCATCATTCACAAGATACAAGTTTTGTCTTCTGAGATCACTCAGCCGTTGTGTGAGCATTTCCAATTCTCTTGTGATGGTGTGTTGATTTTCGACATCTTCTTCTTCTTCCTGAGAACTACCATAGTGAGAGAGGATTTCTCCTTCTCCTTCTGAAGAAGATTCTTGATTTGCATTTACTAGTTCCATCTTTTCTTCATGAATGGATAGCAGAGTCATGACCTCAACATAATGAAGCTCTTCATAATCTAGTCTTTGTTTGATTTCAGCTACAATGGGATCGAAGGTTTCATTAAGAGCACTCAATAGCTTGTTTACCACATCTTTATTGGTGACATCAGTTACTCCTTGTTGATGAAGTCTTTCAACAATGTTTGTCAGCCGATCCATGAGTTCCATCACACTTTCCTTTCGAAGACTTCTGAACCCAGTGAACATGGCACGAAGCATTTGAGTGTGTGAATCTGTTCTTGAGATGAAATCTTCGTGATCATTTTCGATAGCATCCCAGAGTTGCTTTGCAGTATCAAGGTTTCAGAACTGAATGAACACGTTCTTTGAGATACTTGCATTGATGATATCTCTCGCTTGTGCATCAAGACGCATCATAGCCTTGTCGTCAGAAGATGGAGCATCAGGGTATTGAATGGTGTAACCATCTTCTACAATCCACCACAGATCATAGTCGATAGCTTGAATTCTGATTCTCATCCGTTCCTTCAAGTACAGATAGTCATTTCTATCAAAGATAGGAAATCCTTCAGAGTGCGGGGATCTACCTACATACGACATACTCAAAACTCAAGGACGTTAGACCTTTAATAAACAGAGACAGGGAGTACCCGCTCTGATACCAATTGTTAGGACCGAGAGTATATCGACCAGAGGGGGTGAATGGGAGATTCAAAATTTCTTTTGAAAGCTTTGAACCAAAACCTAATCACAGTAGCGGAATAGAGTATTGAAGGAATTTGGCAGAATCAATCTTCTTCGTCAGAAGCATATTCATCGATAAAGGCATTAACAACAGTACGTGCTTGATGAATCACTGGTTTAACTACCATGAGAGTAATGCAACATGCAAACAGATGTAGCAGAGTGAGACACAACATAGTTGGTACAGAATAAAAACTATGGGACGATATCACAAGAGAACAATAATGAACGAATACAGGCGAAGAAAATGAATGAGGATGAACACAGACACATAGGATGGTGACACCAGAACAATATGATCAAGTAATCTATCGGCACAGAGCACGGATAATAACTGCTGAAGGAAATGTAGTAGAGTAGAAATGACCAGGGGTGCTCGATGGCGACAGAGAGATTTGGTAGACCAGTTCACCCTTATGCCAAAGGGCTACGTCTGGTTGGAGGGGCTGTGACTTAACACGGAAGATAAACTCTCTTCACCCTATTCTCCTTCAACGTAAAGCAGATCAGACTCAGGTTGATTTCACTCATGGTAGATCCTTATCGGCGATCTCCAAACCTTCGGTCGACCTTCGCAAACCACATCACTCTTGGTTGCTGAAGATCAGGCTCGGTGAAGACAACAACTCTTCAACACTTGAAGCCGAAACCTATCCGTCTAGAGAGTGTGCAGCTCTCAAGAGTAATAGGTGCAGGAACTCTCACTTAGAACTACTGTGATGCTAAACCACTGTCTAAGTTTGGGCTCTTAGTTTTTCTCTCGGTGAATCTTAAACTCAAATCACTCGGAGAGGGATTGCTCAAATCAATCTTCTCAGAAATCTCAAGTGGAGCAGCCAACGGACAACGTTGGAGCGGGGTGGCTATTTATAGCCGCAGCCTTCCCTGATGGGAAATGACCAAATTAGACATCGAGCTCAGCCAATGGCCGAACAACACGATTCCAACGGTCGGATTTGAGCACAACGGTAACATTTCTTGCGGAACAAGTAATGCTAACTCCTCGGTCTGAGACAAATCTCTCGCAGCGAAGAAGAACATAGTCTCTTGCTGATGAGTATTTGCTCGGAGCACAAAGAGATTTCTCTCGCAACTTTCATAGGTTTTGGCTAAGCATCGCAGCGGATCTAAGCATCGAGAACCTATACCCCTCTTAATAGTACGGAGGTCCTATGACTCAAATGAATGAAAGAAGAACAACTAAATGAATGCTACATCTTCACTTAGTCTTCGACTTCCATCGCTGCAGTCAATTTCTTCGGACGACAGTACCGAAACAAAAGCTTCGCTTCAACAGTAAACTTTCAAGGGGTTGATTTCTTCACATCAATCTTCTCGACTCTATCACTTCAATAAATATAGCTCATTCTTCTCTGCAACGCAGATGTATTTCGATGAAGTTCCTCGAACTCAGCACTGGAGACAACATATTCTTCGGTTGTGTATGGACTTTTTCTCTCTGTATGCACTAGCAAACAAATCAGTCCATACATGTTTCTGTCAACAATCTCCAAAACACAATGTAGGCAGATATTGGACCAACAATGAACATGCTTTCTGAGTAGTTACGTTTGTTCCTGAGGACATGGGAGAAGTCTTGTTATAAGTAATCATGTGAATTTGGTATTCGTTCGATATTTTGATGAGATGTGTGTTGTCTTTCCTCTAGTGGTGTTATGTGAACGTCGACTACATGACACTTCACCATGATTTGGGCCTAGGGGAAGGCATTGGGAAGTAATAAGTAGATGATGGGTGATGTCTACTACGCAACTTTATTCTTGTAGACTCGTGTTGGGCCTCCAAGCGCAGAGTTTTGTAGGACAGTAGCAATTTTCCCTCAAGTGGATGACCTAAGGTTTATCAATCCGTGGGAGGCGTAGGATGAAGATGGTCTCTCTCAAACAACCCTGCAACCAAATACAAGAAATCTCCTGTGTCCCCAACACACCCAATACAATGGAAAATTGTATAGGTGCACTAGTTCGGCGAAGAGATGGTGATAAAAGTGTAATATGGATGGTAGAAATATATTTTTATAATCTGAATAAATGAAAACAGCAAGATAGTAATTGATAAAACAGAGCACAAACGGTATTGCAATGCTTGAAAATGAGGCCTAGGGTCCGTACTTTCGCTAGTGCAATCTCTCAACAATGCTAATATAATTGGATCATATAACCATCCCTCAAAGTGCGATGAAGAATCACTCCAAAGTTCCTATCTAGCGGAGAACATAAGAAGAAATTGTTTGTAGGGTACGAAACCACCTCGAAGCTATTCTTTCCGATCGATCTATCCAAGAGTTCATACTAAAATAACACCAAATAATTTCAGATTCATAATACTCAATCCAACACAAAGAACCTCAAAGAGTGCCCCAAGATTTCTACCAGAGAAACAAAGACAAGAACATGCATCAACCCCTATGCATAGATTACCCCAATGTCACCTCGGGAATCCGCGAGTTGAGTGCCAAAACATATATCAAGTGAATCAATACGATACCCCATTGTCACCACGGGTATTCATAGCAAGACATACATAAAGTGTTCTCAAATTCATAAAAGTATTCAATCCGATAAAACAAAATCTCAAAGGGAGAACTCAATTCATCACAACAAGATAGAGAGGGGAAAACACCATATGATCCGACTATATTAACAAAGCCCGTGATACATCAAGATCGTGAAATCTCAAGAACACGAGAGAGAGAGAGAGATTAAACACATAGCTACTGGTACAAACCCTCAGCCCCGAGGGTGGACTACTCCCTCCTCATCGTGGTGGCCGCCGGGATGATGAAGATGGCCACCGGTGATGATCTCCCCCTCTGGCAGGGTGCCGGAACGGGGTCTAGATTGGATCTCGTGGATATAGAGGCCTTGCGGCGGCGGAACTTCTGATCTAGGGCTACCCCGAGGGTTTTTGGAATATTTCACGATTTATAGGGCGAAGAGGGGGTACGGGAGGCCACCGAGGTGGGCACAACCCACCGGGGCGCGCCTGGGGGCCCAGGCGTGCCCTGGTGGGTTGTGCCCCCCTCGGGGCACCCCCCAGGTGCTGCTCTGGCCCATTGTATGTCTTATGGTCCATAAAAAATCCACAAAAAGTTTCATGGTGTTTGGACTCCGTTTGATATTGATTTCCTACGATGTAAAAAACAAGCAAAAAACAGCAACTGGCACTGGGCACTGGGTCAATAGGTTAGACCCAAAAAATGATATAAAGTTGCTATAAATGGTTGTAAAACATCTAAGAATGATAATATAACAACATGAATACTTCATAAATTATAGATACATTGGAGACGTATCAATGGGTTGCTAGAGTGACAGAAGCTTAAACCCTAGTTTATGCGTTGCTTCGTAAGGGGCTGGTTTGGATCCACATGTTTCATGCTATGGTTAGATTTATCTTAATTCTTCTTTCGTAGTTGCGGATGCTTTCGAGAGGGGTTAATCATAAGTGGGAGGATTTTCCAAGTAAGGACAACACCCAAGCACCGGTCCACCCACATATCAAATTATTAGAGTAGCGAACGCAAATCATATGAACATGATGAAAACTAACTTGACAATGATTCCCATGTGTCCTCGGGAGCGCTTTGATTTATATAAGAGTTCGTCCAGGCTTATCCTTAGCTACAAAAAGGATTGGTCCACCTTGCTACACCTTTGTTACACTTGTTACTTGTCACCCGTTACGAATTAACTTACTACCAAACTATCTGTTACCGATAATTTCAGTGCTTGCACCTTGTTGAAAACCGCTTGTCATTTCCTTCTGCTCCTCGTTGGGTTTGTGCCTCTTACTTATTGAAAGGACTAAGATTGATCCCCTATACTTGTGGATCATCAAGACTCTTTTCTGGCGCCGTTGCCGGGGAGTGAAGCACCTTTGGTGAGTGGAATTTGGTAAGGAAACATTTATATTACGTGCTGAAATTAATTGTCACTTGTCACTATGGAAAATAATCCTTCGAGGGGCTTGTTCGGGGTATCTTCACCCCGAGCAAAAGAACAAAGATTTGCTCCTCAACCTACTACACCTACTGAAAATATTTATTATGAAATTCCTTCGGGTATGATAGAGAAACTGCTAGCTAATCCTTATGCAGGAGATGGAACACTACATCCTGATATGCATCTAATCTATGTGGATGAAGTTTGTGGATTATTTAAGCTTGCAAGTTTACCCGGAAATGAAGTCAAGAATAAGGTCTTCCCTTTATCTTTGAAGGGAAAGGCATTGACATGGTATAGGCTCTGTGATAATATTGGGGCTTGGAGTTACAACCTATTGAAATTGGAATTTCATCAGAAGTTTTATCCTATGCATCTTGTTCATCGTGATCAAAATTATATATATAATTTTTGGCCCCATGAAGGAGAAAGTATCGCTCAAGCTTGTGGGAGGCTTAGGTCAATGTTATATTCATGCCCCAATCATGAGCTCTCAAGAGAAATTATTATTCAGAGTTTTTATGCTCGGCTTTCTCGTAATGATCAATCCATGCTCGATACTTCTTGTACTGGTTCTTTTGTGAAGAAGACTATTGAATTCAAATGGGATATCCTGGAAAGAATTCAACACAACTCTGAAGATTGAGAACTGGACAAAGATAAGGAGTCAGGTATAAAGCTCGAATTTGATTGTGTTAAAACTTTTATGGACATCAATGCTTTTCATAATTTTAACACTAAATATGGACTTGACTCTGAGATAGTAGCTTCTTTCTGTGAATCATTTGCTACTCATGTTGATCTCCCTAAGGAGAAGTTGTTTAAATATCATCCTCCCATTGAAGTAAAAATAGTAGAACCCATTGAATCTAGAGAAGAAACTACTACTTATAATGTCGATCCAGTTATTCCTACTGCTTACATTGAGAAACCACCTTTTCCTGTTAGGATAAAAGAACATGCTAAAGCTTCAGCCGTGGTTCGCAAAAGTTATACAAGAACACCTACACCCCCTGAAAAATTAAATTTGAACCTAATGTTGCTATGGTTAAAGATCTCTTGGTTGAAAATATTGATGGGCATGTTATTTATTTCTGTGATGAGGCTACTAGAATTGCCAAACCTGATGAAAAAGATAAACATAGACCTGTGGTTGGCATGCATGTTGTCTTTGTTAAAATAGGAGATCATTATTATCATGGCTTATGTGATTTGGGTGCTAGTGTGAGTGCAATCCCGTTTACTTTATATCAAGAAATTGTGAATGATATTGCACCTGCTGAGATAGAAGACATTGATGTTACTATTAATCTTGCGAATAGAGATACTATTACACCACTTGGGATTGTTAGAAATGTTGAAGTCTTGTGTGGGAATATAAAATACCCTACTAATTTTCTAGTTCTTGGTTCCCCACAAGATGATTTTTGTCCCATTATATTTGGTAGACCTTTCCTGAACACGGTTAATGCTAAGATAGATTGTGAGAAAGAAACTGTTAGTGTAAGCTTTGGTGATGTGTCTCATGAGTTTAATTTCTCCAAATTCCGTAGAAAACCTCGTGATAATGAATCACCTAGTAAGGATGAAATTATTGGTCTTGCTTCTATTGTCGTGCCTCCTACCGATCCTTTAGAACAACATTTGCTAAACCATGAAAATGATATGCATATGAATGAAAGAAATTAAATAGATGAGATATTCTTTAAACAAATGCTTGTTTTGAAACAGAATTTGCCTATTGAGATTCTTGGAGATCCTCTACCACCCAAGAGTGATTCTATATTTGAGCTTAAACAATTACCTGATACATTGAAATATTCTTATCTTGATGAAAAGAAGATATATATTGTTATTATTAGTGCTAACCTTTCAGAGCATGAAGAAAAGAGATTATTGAAAACTCTGAGGAAGCACCGTGCCGCTATTGGATATACTCTTGATGATCTTAAGGGCATTAGTCCCACTCTATGTCAGCATAAAATTAATATGGAACTTGATGCTAAACCAGTTGTTGATCACCAACAACGGTTAAATCTAAAAATGAAAGAAGTGGTAAGAAATGAAATATTAAAGCTTCTGGAAGCAGGTATAATCTAACATATAGCTGATAGTAGATGGGTAAGTCTCGTTCATTGTGTCCCTAAGAAGGGAGGTATTACTGTTGTTCCCAATGATAAAAATGAACTTATTCCACAAAGAATTATCACAGGTTATAGAATGGTAATTGATTTTAGAAAATTGAATAAAGTTACTAGGAAAGATCATTATCCTCTGCCTTTTATTGATCAAATGCTAGAAAGACTATCAAAATATACACATTTTTGCTTTCTAGATGGATACTCTGGTTTTTCCCAAATACCTGTTGTAGGAACGAAGTATGTCTACCAGAGGGGGGGTGAATGGGAGTTTTAAATTTTCTTCAGAAAACTCAAAACTCTCATAACCCAGCAGCGGAAAGAATGAAAGACAGACTACAGCGAACAAAAACAGAGTACCGAAAGGAAACTAAGTCATGCATAGATACAAATCACATGAATGAAAATGCATCGAAGGTAAAGATGGGTGACAGAGATAACCGAAGATGCTCGATGGCGATAAGATATTTGTTCAACAGGTTCGTCCTTCTGCACAAGGACTACGTATGGTTGGAGGGGCTGTGACTTAACACGGAAGATAAACTCTCTTCACCCTATTCTCCTCGATAATCGATTCATCAACAATGCCGATTACTCGTGGTAAATACTTGAAGGCAATCTCCGAACCTTTACAGACTTCTTCTTTGAGAACCACAATCACTCTTGGTGTCTGAAGAAATTGACACCTAACCGTCTAGAGAGTTTGCAGCTCTCAAGAGTAAGAGGCGGAGCGTACTAAACTTAGATTCCAGTGATGCTGAACCACTATCTAATTCTTCGGCTCTAGGGTTTTTCTCTCGGTGGATTTTAAACTCAAATCGCTCAGAGAGTGGGTTGCTCAACAATCTCCTCAGAATCAAACAGAGCAGCCACCGGACAAAGCCGGTGCGGGGTGGCTATTTATAGCCACAGCCTTCCCAGATGGAAATGACCATTTTGGACATGTGGTCCAGCCAATGGCCAACCGACATGTTTTCAATGGTCGGATTTGGAGCAACGGTAACATTACTTGAGGAACAAGTAATGCTAACTCCTCGGTCTGAGACAAATCTCTCGCAGCGAAGAAGATCATAGTCTCTTGCTGGCAAGTATTTGCTCGGAACACAAAGAGATTTCTCTCACAACTTTCATAGGATTTGGGTTTAGCATTAGAGAATCAAAGTTTCGAATGCTACATGATACGTCTCCATCGTATCTACTATTCCAAACTCTTTTGCCCTTGTTTTGGACTCTAATTTGCATGATTTGAATGGAACTAACCCGGACTAACGCTGTTTTCAGCAGAATTGCCTTGGTGTTATTTTTGTGCAGAAATCAAAGTTCTCGGATTGACCTGAAAATTTACGGGGAATTTTTGTGGAATATATAAAAAATACTGGCGCAAGAATTAACAAGAGGGGGGGTCCACCCAGAGGCCACAAGCCTGGGGGGCGCCCCCCTGGGGCGCTCCTAGAGGGCTTGTGGGCCCCCTAGACCTCCTCCAACCTCAACTCCAACTCTATATAACCCTATTCGGGGAGAAAAAGTCAGAGAGAAGGATTCATCATGTTTTACGATACGGAGCCGCCGCCACCTCCTGTTCTTCCTCGGGAGGGCAGATCTGGAGTCTGTTTTGGGCTCCGGAGAGGGGGATTCGTCGCCATCATCATCACCAACCTTCCTCCATCACCAATTTCGTGATGCTCACCACCGGGAGTGAGTAATTCCATCGTAGGCTTGCTGGATAGTGATGGGTTGGATGAGATTTATCATGTAATCGAGTTAGTTTTGTTAGGGTTTGATCCCTAGTATCCACTATGTTCTGAGATTGATGTTGCTATGACTTTGCTATGCTTAATGCTTGTCACTAGGGCCCGAGTGCCATGATATCAGATCTGAACCTATTATGTTTTCATGAATATATGTGTGTTCTTGATCCTATCTTGCAAGTTGTAGACACCTATTACGAGTTATGATCCGCATACCCCAAGGTGACGATAATTGGGATTCTTTCCGGTGATTACCGTAGTTTGAGGAGTTCATGTATTCACTAAGTGCAAATGCTTTTTTCCGGTTCTCTATTAAAAGTTGGCCTTAATATCCCTTAGTTTCCATTAGGACCCCGCTGCCACGGGAGGGTAGGACAAAAGATGTCATGCAAGTTCTTTTCCATAAGCACATATGACTATATACGGAATACATGCCTACATTATATTGATGAACTGGAGCTAGTTCTGTGTCACCCTAGGTTATAACTGTTACATGATGAATATCATCCGACACAATTATCATTGCTGATCCATTGCCTACGAGCTTTTCACATATTGATCTTTGCTACGTTGCTTTCGTTGCTACTGCTGTTACAATCACTACAAAACTTCTACTGTTACTTTTGCCACTGTTACCGTTACTTCCATACTACTTTGCTACTAAATACTTTGCTGTAGATATTAAGTCTTTCAGGTGTGGTTGAATTGACAACTCAACTACTAATACTCATGAATATTCTTTGGCTCCCCTTGTGTCGAATCAATAAATTTGGGTTGAATACTCTACCCTCGAAAACTGTTGCGATCCCCTATACTTGTGGGTTATCAAGACCTTTCTCTGGCGCCGTTGCCGGGGAGCATAGCTCTATTCTCTGAGTCACTTGGGATTTATATATGTTGATCACTATGAGGAATCTGAAAGATACAAGAACCAAGATTTTTCCCTCTACTACGAGGGGAGGTAAGGAACTGCCATCTAGCTCTGCACTTGATTCACCTTCTGTTTTAAGTAAGCTTGCGACACATACACCTGCTATTGATTCTGATATGTCGCAAGTAATTGATGATGCTACTTTTGCTATGCATGATGCTTATGATGATACTACTGCTTTGCTTGATAATACTGTGCCACTGGGTGAATTTCTTGATGAACAACTTGCTAGAGCTAAAGATATTGAGAGTGTTGAAACTGATGAGATTATTGAAACTGAACACTTTAAAACACCTGCTAGACCTAGCTCTCCTAGATATGAATTGCCTGTTATACCTGAGGGTTATGTTATGGATGGAGAGGTAGCTAGGGACTTTCTTGCTTGTAAGGATAGAGATGATCTTAAGAAATTACTATGCAAGTGGAAAGAAAAATCTTTGAATCCTATAATGCAATATGATCCAAAGTTTGCTACTTCACCTATCTTTGTTACTGATAAGGATTATGAATTATCTATCGATCCTGAGTTAATTACTTTGATTGAATCTGATCCTTTCCATGGTTATGAATCTGAAACTATTGTCGCACATCTTACTAAATTGAATGATATAGCCACCCTGTTTGCTCATGAGGAAAAAATTCGTTACTACTATATTCTTAAGTTGTTTCCTTTCTCATTAAAGGGTGATGCTAAGATATGGTTTAATTCTCTTGCTCCTGGTTGTGTGTGTAGTCCCCAGGATATGATCTATTACTTCTCTGAAAAATATTTTCCTGCTCATAATAAACAAGCTGCTTTACAGGAAATACTTAACTTTGTGCAAATTGAAGAAGAGAGTCTCCCACAAGCTTGGGGGAGGCTTCTCCAATTACTTAATGCTTTGCCTGATCATCCTCTCAAGAAAAATGAAATACTTGATATCTTTTATAATGGACTAACCGATGCTTCTAGGGACCACCTAGATAGTTATGCTGGTTGTGTCTTCAGGGAACGAACTGTTGAACAAGCTGAAGTATTATTGAATAACATATTGAGTATTGATAATGATTGGACTCTTCCCGAACCACCTCCTAAGCCAACTCTGAAGAAAAGAGGTATTCTATTTCTCAGTCATGAAGATATGCAAGAGGCGAAGAAATCTATAAAAGAAAAAGGTATTAAAGCTGAAGATGTTAAGAATTTATCGCCTATTGAAGAAATACATGGTCTTAATACTCCGACAAAGGTAGTAGAGATAAATTCTCTCTATAGCTTTGATGAAGGTGATATCCCTTATAATAAGTCTACTAGTCAATGCTTGGATGAATTTGATAACTTTATTGTTAAACAAGAAAACTTCAATGCATATGTTAGTAGACAATTGAAACATAATGCTTATATGCTTGACTGCTTGGGTGACTATATGTGTAGAACTGTTAATGATCTCAAGATTATTAGTAAACATGCTTCCATGGTAAAAACTAAAGTAGAACAAGTTCTCAAGGCACAAAATGATTTGCTAAATGAGGTGAATAGTAAGACGAATGATTATGTTGTTAGAGTTATGACTAGAGGTGGTAAAATGACTCAGGAACCTTTGTATCCTGAGGGCCACCCCAAGAGAATTGAACAAGATTCTCAGAGAATTAATACTGATGCACCTAGTCCTTCTAAAAGGAAAAAGAAAACTGATAGGACTTTGCATGCCTCTAGTGAACCTGTTGTAGACACACCTGAGAATCCAAATGATATCTCTATTTCTGATGCTGAGACACAATCTGGTGATGAACATGAACCTAGTAATAATGATAATGATGATGTTCATGTTGATGCTCAACCTAGCAATGATAATGATGTGGAGATAGAACCTGCTGTTGATCTTGATAACCCACAACCTAAAAATAAAAGATATGATAAAAGAGACTTTATTGTTAGGAAACATGGTAAAGAAAGAGAACCATGGGTTCAGAAACCCATGCCCTTTCCTCCTAAACCATCCAAGAAAAAGGATGATGAGGATATTCAGCGCTTTGCTGAAATACTTAGACCTGTCTTTTTGCGTATGTGTTTGACTGATGTTCTGAAAATGTCTCCTTATGCTAAGTATATGAAAGATATTGTTACAAATAAAAGAAAGATATCGGAAGCTGAAATTTCCACCATGCTTGCTAATTACACATTTAAAGGTTGTGGCGCCCCCGACTCAATCGTACACTAATCATACACACAAACGTGTATGATCAAGCACAGGGACTCACGGGAAGATATCACAACACAACTCTAACACAATTTAAACGGAGATCCACAATATTACAGACCAGGGATCCGAAGATCCGAATACATAAGTCAGTCATACAAATATTATCTGAGTACAGACATAGTTAGACAAGTTTTGCCTTAAGAAGGCTAGCACAAACAGCGACACTAGATCGAAAGGCGTTGGCCTCCTGCCTGGGAGCCTCCGATCCTACTCCTGGTCGGCTGGCTCGATCCAGTAGTAAGTGCCCTCTGGACCCTCCTGGTAGTAAGCTCCGGTGGTGGCATCTGGCTCCTGGACTCCATCGTCTGATGTATCATCAAGGTGGGGTATGGGGAAAAGAGAAAGTAAAGCAACCGTGAGTACTCATCCAAAGTACTCAGCAAGCAAGGATCTATACTACATATGCAACATTATCAATGGAGAAAGGCTGTATAAGTGGACTGGGCTGCAGAAATGCCAGAATAGAGAGAAGGCCTAGTCCTATCGAAGACTAGCATCTTCAAACATCTTCACAAGGCCATCATCTTGCAGCAGTAGAAGAGAGTAGAATAGCATTTTATTTAGCAAACATGTTGAAGTACAGCTTAAAGATCCTTCCTCGACTCCCAAGCGAGAAAGCGATCCCGAAGCTTCAATTTAGTAACAAGTATCCAGTTCAAGTAGTAGATCGGAATACACAAACTGAGTGTCCTTTACCGTAGGACCGGCTATCGATAGATGATTCATCCCTGCAGGGTTGCTCTACTGTTACCCAACACGCTCGATCAACTCTGGCCGGACACACTTGCTGGGTAATGCCCGTCCTCGGAAGATCAACACGAAGCAGCGCTCTACCTAGGCTCGGCAGAGAGGTCAGCACGCCGGACTAACCTATGCACCCAGAGGTCTTGGGCCATCACCCTGGGCACCCTGCGCGTTGCGAGACTGGCCGGGGTGCAGGCGCGACACTGAACTCGTCAGTGAAGTATCCAGCCCAATCCCGACAATCAGCCCGCACGATGAATCGTGACGTCAGACGAGCTTTCGGGAGAAACGTACATCGCAGAGGGTCCCATAACCATTATCCCGCGTGGTGGTAGTGCGTATAGGGCACGTCGACCCACTCAGATCACAAACCCAAATCCAATAGGCTCAATTAGTACCACGCGGAGACAATCAGAGTCTCTGATTCTCTGACACAATATCACACTCGAGTGCCCTTTCGGCACACTCGACATCATAGATCCCCAGCGGGTACCCACCAGGGTGGACCCGCCTGTAACAAAGGTCAAAGTAACCGTGTGGTCATAACATCAAGGGGGTAACCCGAGGAATCACCATCGGCGGATTCCACTTGATGAAATCATCAGGGTGAACGTATGAGGCATCACCCTCGAGGTTCACATTGAGGGTTGCATGACAGAGTCGTATCAGAAGTGGAGAAGGAGGAATCACCCTCGATGACCACGACCGAACAGCTACACTGCAGAGTATTCATCGGGAGTGCGTTACGAGGTATCACCCTCGGCACTCGATAGTAACTATGCAGAGTCGTACAACTAAGGGGGTGTGAAGTGAGGTGTCAGTTTCTGGTCGACGATCACGTTGATCGAGTCGTCGATGATCAAGCAGGGGCAACAAGGGTAAGGTGGTGGGGTCACTGATGGTTCATTACCAACCTATACTAAACAGTTTATCATAGGCAGGTAAGGTAACAATGAACAGGTTACAACAGCAGGCTATGCATCATAATAGGAGCATACATTAACAGTAGCAAAATCTAATGCAAGCAGGAGAATAGAATGGGCGATATCTGGATGCTCAAGGGGGGGGGGCTTGCCTGGTTGCTCTGGCAAGAGAGAGGGGTCGTCAACGGGCTGCTCGTCGGTAGTGTAGTCATACCCAGGTGCAGCGTCGTCGGTCTCGGCGTCTATCGAGAGAGAAGGAGGGGGAGAGAAACAATAAATTCATGGCAATAATGCAAACAATATGTATGACATGCCTAAATGATATGCCGGGGTGTTCTACTGCCCAACTAAATGATTTAGTTAATTTAGAAGTTTATTCGGATTTATTTAATTAAAGTTGGGCACTATTCATTTATCGAAATCGGTTTAAAAGTTCAATGTTCTTATAGCTAGAGGCATCTGACAGGAATACGGAGGGTGTATTCGGGTTCGTATCGGAATTCTGAGCAAGTTTCTTGTATAAAGTATTTTCATCGGAGTTACGGATTATTTAATATGATTTTCTAAAAAAATTATTAATTTCTAGAATCTAATTATTTATTTAATTAAACATTATCCAAAACAGTGTATGCTGACATCATCATGACATCAGCATGACGTCAGCAGTCAACCTGACAGGTGGGGTCCACCTGTCATTGACTGATTAGTTAATTAAGGTTTAACTAACTAATTACTGTTTAATTAAACTAACTAATTAATTAGTTAACCTAATAATAGTTAATTAAATTACTTAATTTACTAATTAATTATTAATTTTATTAATTCATTTTATTTTATTTTTCATTTTTTTATTTTTTTCTAAAAATCATTTCTGGGCGTGGGCCCCATGTGTCTGTGGCCCAGAGGGGCCTTGCGGGTCGGGGCGCTAGCGGGCGTCGGGCGCAGCGGGCGCCCGATGCCGGGCGCCGAAGCGTGCGGGCGAGGTGCCGGTGGCCGCGGCGAGCGCTGCCCCGGGCGGCTGCGGAGCGTGGAAGGGGAGGCCGGCGAGGTAGGCGGCAGCAGGCAGCAGAATGGAGGGCGCGGGCGGCCAGCTGCGGGCGCGGAGGGGTGGAGGCCGGCGCGGTCGGGCGGAGTTGCAAGCGGCGGCGGTTGGACGGCAGGCAGCAGGGAGGCGGCTGCGCGCGCGATGTGTGGCCGCGGGTGCGCGCGAGGGCGCGGCGGGGACGTGGGCCGCAGGCAAGGGGCGTGCGGGGCAGGGGTTCGACGCGCGGCCAGTGGGCGCCAGGTGTAGCGACGGCAGCAGCGACGAGTAGCAGGGCGGCACGGGGCGTCAGCGAGCACAGCGGCGGTGACGCAGCAGCAGGGGTCGCGGGCGCGTCGCGTGGACGGCGCAGTGGTCAGGGGCGCGCGTCGGCGCGGTGGCCAGATCGGCGATAGAGGGCAGGGGGAAAGCGGGCGGCGGTTACTCATGTTCGTTGAAGGGGCGAGGGGCGGCGAGGCTCGTTGGAGCCTTTGGGGAGGAGACGAGGACGGCGGTCCAGCGAGGCGGCGTGGTCCGGCGACGGCGGGGCGGCGGGGTCGAGTGTGCCCCGATCTGGATCGGGGAGGGGGGGAATGGGGAGCGGGGTGGGTAGTGGCTAGGGTTTTGGGGTCCAGGGGAGGGGCATATAGGCCGGGGGGGATGATGGGCCGGCCTGGTGGCCGCTGGCTGGGCCGTGGCCCAGCTGGGGCCAGGGGGTTTCCTTTTTATTTATTTATTTGTTTTAATAATTATCCTTTTCTTTTTATTTATTCATATCTCCTGTTTCGTAATTAGTTAGGCCACCAAATGATTTTTGTAAAACATGGCAATTGTTCCATCAATTACTAGGCATTACCTACCACTACCAAAAATTGGTTTGGAGTCAACTTGAGTTCACACAATTTTTATAATAAATAAAATGCATTAATCCTTGTTGTTTTGGTAACGTTAGAGCCACCTAGTTAATTTATTAATTGTTGGTTACAATTTTAGAATAGTCTCTAGAATATTTGTTATTGATTGAACATTTTATTTTCTATGTTGGATAACTTTTATTTTCCACTTTCATTTAAATTTGAATTTGAGTTAGGAGTTGAAATGCAATATGATGCTAATGATGATTATGCACTATTAAACATGCTGACATGCCATCATCAAAAGTGATTACTGTGGCTAATGACATGGGGTGTTACAATTCTCCTCATCTATCAAGAATTCTTGTCCCGAGAATTAAGAGGAAGACTGAAAGAAAGAGGGGTATTCTTCGCGAAGACGATCCTCGCGTTCCCAAGTGGCTTCATCTTCAGAATGATTCGACCACTGAACTTTGAGGAATTTGATTGACTTTTGACGAGTTCGACGCTCAGCTTGATCAAGAATACGGATGGGATATTCTGGATGAGACAGATCTTCCCGTAATTCAAGCACTTCGTGATCCACAGCTCGAATAGGATCCTTGAAGCAGCGACGGAGTTGGGATACATGAAAGACATCATGTACTTGTGAAAGATTTGGCGGCAATTGCAACTGATATGCCACCTCTCCTCGACGGGCAAGAGTAAGAACGGGCCAATGTAGCGAGGAGCCAACTTGCCTTTGATTCCGAACCGATGAGTGCCCTTCAACGAAGTGACGCGGAGGTAAGCTTGCTCGCCAGGTTGATAGACCATTTCCTGGTGCTTTCGGTTATAGTTGCTCTTCTGACGAGACTGAGCAGTTTTCAAATGTTCACGGACAATGCGGACTTGTTCTTCTGCTTGCTGAATAATGTCCGGTCCGACGAGTGAGCGTTCCCCAGTTTCTGACCAATTCAGAGGGGTTCGACACTTACGTCCGTAAAGAACTTCAAACGGTGCCATCTTCAAACTAGCCTGATAGCTATTATTGTAAGAGAATTCGGCATACGGGAGAGATTCCTCCCATTTCTTACCGAAGGAGATGATGCAAGCTCGAAGCATATCTTCGAGCACTTGATTAACTCGTTCAACTTGACCCTGCGACTGAGGGTGAAAAGCGGTGCTGAAAGACAGATGAGTTCCCATAGCTTCTTGGAAACTATTCCATAATCTGGAGGTGAAGAGGCTGCCACGATCAGAACTGATCTCCAACGGAACACCATGGAGTGACACAATTCGGGAAACATACAAGTCTGCTAACTGGCTAGCAGTGATTGTCTCCTTAACTGGTAGAAAGTGAGCAACCTTAGAGAATCGGTCAATGACGACAAATATAGCATCATGACCCTTCTGAGATCTAGGAAAACCAGTAATGAAATCCATTTGGACCTTGTCCCATTTCCATTCAGGAATTGCAAGGGGTTGCAGAGTTCCAGCGGGCCTTTGATGTTCTGCTTTAATGCGGCGGCAAACATCACACTTAGAAACATAACGAGCAATATCTCGCTTCATATTTGGCCACCAGTATCTCTGATAAATGTCACGGTACATCTTTGTGCTACCAGGATGAATTGACAGAGGAGTGTCATGAGCTTCTTTCATAACGTGTTCTCTCTCATCCTTGAACTTGGGTACGAAGAGATGGTGTTGGAAAAATAGGATCCCATCATCATTAAGATGGAATTCTGACGGCTTTCCTTTTTCGAGGTATTGCTTGATCCTTTCAACTTCAGATTCATACCGTTGCATAGTCTTAATGCTGTGTTCTAAATCTGGTTCGACAACGAAGGTATTGAGATAACCCTGTGGAACAATATGGAGGTTCAATTTGCGAAGCTCTTCATAAAGAAGAGGTTGTGTTTCCTGAACCGTAAGATTGTTGCAATAAGCCTTACGACTCAAAGCATCGGCCATTACATTAGCCTTGCCAGGGGTATATGAGATATTCATATCATAATCGGCTATTGTCTCGAGCCATCTTTGTTGACGAAGGTTCAGATCTGGTTGAGTATATAAATACTTCAACTTTGATGATCCATGTATATCTCGCAACGGTTACCGAGAAGGTAATATCGCCATAGCTTCAGGGCATAAATAACCGCAGAAAGTTCGAGATCGTGCACTGGGTAATTTTCTTCGTGAGGATGCAATTGTCGGGAGGCATAAGCAATCACCTTGCGTTCTTGCATTAGGACACAGCCTAATCCTTGACGGGAGGCATCACAGTATATCACGAAATCCTTTTGGGAATCCGGGGGTGCTAATACTGGGGCAGATGTCAATTTATCTTTTAGTGTCTGAAAGATTTCTTGACATTTTTCTGTCCACTCAAATTTAACACCTTTGTGGAGCAGATTTGTCAATGGTTTTGCAATCTTGGAAAAGTTCTCAACGAATTGACGACAATAACTTGCAAGTCCGAGAAAACTTCTAACTTGCTTAACATTCTTCGGGGGAGTCTAGTCAAGAATAGCCTGAACTCGTTCGGGGTTAACAGCAATTCCATCCTTGGAAATCACATGTCCAAGGTAAGTTACTTCAGAAAGCCAAAATTCACATTTGGAATACTTGGCATACAACTGGTGTTCTCGGAGCCTTTCTAGTACCAAACGGAGGTGTTTAGCATGTTCTTCTTTATTCTTAGAATAGACCAGAATATCATCTAGATATACCACGACGAATTTGTCGAGGTAATCCATGAATATATAATTCATCAGACGGGAGAAAGTTGCTGGAGCATTCGTTAGGCCAAATGACATGACGGTGTATTCATAGGAGCCATAACGAGTGACGAATGCAGTCTTGGGAATATCCTCTTCACGGACACGGATCTGGTGATTACCCAACCTCAAGTCGAGTTTAGAGAACACCAATGATCCAGCAAGTTGATCATAAAGATCATTGATCCGGGGCAGTGGGTATTTATTCTAGATTGTGGCTTGGTTAATGGGCCGATAATCCTGAACCAAACGGTTAGTTCCATCCTTCTTCTTAACGAAGAGTGAAGGTGCTCCCCAAGCAGAGGAACTAGGGCGCATGAAACCACTCTTAAGTGACTTGTCGATTTCTTCCTTAAGCTCGAGTAGGTGATGCGGAGGCATCTTATAAGGTCGCTTGGAAATAGGGATAGTGCCAGGCTTCAAGTCAATGACAAACTCGACAGCTCTAGCTGGGGGTATTCCTGGAAGTTCTTCTGGAAAGACGTTTGGAAAATCTCAAACGACAGGAACGTTCTCGATCCCTTCCAGAGGTGAGGCGTTCAAAGCAATCAGAACATATATCTAAGCTTCAGCTTCCCGTGTAATGCGGGCGGTATAGTTCACTATCTCACCGGAGGGGTGAAGAAGTTGGACGACTTTAGTGGCACAATTGATCAAAGCAATGTGAGCTTTCAACCAATCCATTCCAAGAATGAGGTCTATGGTGGAAGACTTCAAGACGATGGGCGAGGCAAAGAATTCCAACCCTTTAATTTCGACGGTAATGTTAGGTGCTATCACGTCAGCATGACAGTGACCTCCGGGAGTTTTAATGACTAACGGAGTATGCATTTTCTCATATCGAATGCCATGCATGAATGCAAATTTTCCAGAGATGAATGAATGTGATGCTGCTGAATCAAATAAAACAGAAGCAGGTACTGAGTTAACAAGAAGGGTACCCATCACAGTAGCAGGTTGATCCTAGACTTCTTCAATGTCAATGTTGTAAGCGTGTCCACGACCATGTGCCGCAGACCCAGTATTATAGTTGCGGGTCTGATTGTTGCCATGACCATTGCCACGGCCAGCACGGGGAAAAGCTAACTGATTCTGAGTCTGGCGGCAGTCTTTAGCCTGGTGACCTGGTTTGCGGCACTTGAAGCACAAACCATCTTCAGGACAAAGAGGAGCATTGTTTTGAATAGCTTGAGCTTTTGGCTGCCTCGGTGGTGGAGGAGGCAGACGTGGTGCAGCATAGTTGTTCTTTGGTGCAGAGGTATTGGGACGGAACGCATTGTTGGGAATCCAAACTCGACGCTTCTGTGCTGAGCCCGAAGATGAGCCAGCATCACGATAGCGCTTCTGCGAGTCCTTGTATTCCATCTGAGCGGTCTCAACAAGAATAGCCTTGTTCATTAGAGTTGAAAAGTCATTGAAGTCTTGAGCAGCAAGTGCAAGCTTGAGGTCGGGGTGTAGTCCATTATGGAACTTCTCCTGTCTACGGGCATCTGTGGCGATGTCTTCTTCAGCATAGCAGGAGAGGTCTAGAAATTCCCGCTGATAAGCTTCGACAGTCTTGTTGCCCTGAGTGAGGTTACAGAACTGGGTCTTCATGCGTTCCATAATTGCCTGAGGGATGTAACATGTACGGAAAGCAGCCTGGAACTCATACCAGGTGATGACTGTTCCAACAGGCAGAGTACGCTTGTGTGTGTCCCACCATTGAGCTGCGGGTCCCTTTAAGAAAAAGGCCGCGAAGTTGACGAAGTTGGCAGGGGCGACATTAGCAGACTCCATCTCGTGAGTGATGTCGCGGAGCCAGTCATCAGCATCAAATGGCTTGTCAGAGTTGCGGAACTGAGTTGGGTTAAGTCGCATAAACTCTGTCAAAGTTATTGAAGCTGGGTTCTGGTTTTGGTTGTTCTGATCCGGAAACTGAGCCATGATTCCAGTCATGAACTGGCGGTTAAGCTCAAACTGTTGCATCATAGCTGCCATATAGTCTGGCGGTGGTGGGTGTTCAGGGGTACCACGACCACGACCACCTGGTCTAACCATCCTGCTAAATATCAACAGGGGGTAATTTAGTAAAAGCAATTGCGAGCGTTTAGTGACAAACATGATGTAACTCGACAACAATTTAAGTAGTGTAACAGATACATAACAGTAGTCAATTAAGACATACAGATCCATACACAGAGTTGGGTACATGCGGACAGCATAACGGCGCAAATTCAAAAGCTAGACATACTAGGCGGCGCGCAGGCATGCGGTAAGGAAGTACACAATGAGACATAGCAAAGGCTACATCAACGTCGGAGAAAACCACCGAAACGGGGTAACTGCAAGTGCGGACGACGAATGTTCGTCGCGGAAGGATCCTGCGCTCCATGTGCACTCTGATGCAGAATCCGGTCTCGAGCTGTAAGAAGAGGTCCACGTGCGGGTGTATGACCTCCAACAACAGGCCAATCAATACCAGCATATATCTGAGTCCTGCGCGGATAAAGGATGTGCTCCGGGTGTATCCCTGCGCGAACAGCGGGTAGCAACTGCGTCATAGCATCGTAGAGACGTGCTCGAGTGGCAACCAACTTGACGGCAAGAGCCCGAACAGTGCGATCCAGAGCCTGAGTGCACTAAATCAGAACGCGCGGGTCATAGCGATGAGGCTCGTACGGGGCACAGATAGCTATGTAGTATCCAGTAGCATCTCCAGCAGGGGCATACGAAATGTATCGGAACTCAGAGCCATCCAAGATATCGCTGAACTGTCCTCGGAGACGTGCGACAGCAGAGTAGGCGGCATCATGGACTACCATCTCAATCGTCACGCCGATACCGTGGTAAAGGTGTAGCTCGGTGTCTGAGTCATTTTGCTGATCATAGATACGAACATCAGCATGGTACTGCTCCTGGTTGAACTCGCGGTAATCCTCGTAAACCAAGTACTCAGGATACCAACGGTAGCCAAGTCTGGTCATGAGAGCGATCAGGACAGCTGGAAACCCAGGGGCATCATGAGCCCAAGTGCGAAGCACAAGCTGTGTCGTAGGACGTGGTGGAAACAAACGGTCCATCTGAAACAGAGGAAATTTAGATTTGTCAAATGACAATGAGAAGTTTAACACAACTCGGAGAGAAAGGTTAAACAAAACAATGGAAAGGAAAATGATTATCAGACTAATCAGATCAATGACAGGGAATTCGCACAGATATCCAGCTCTCCGGGTAGATGGGATTTACGAGATCCTAAGTGTCGGCGTTAGTAAAATTTATTTAACCCGAATAGAAGAGAGATCAGAGTCCCAGAGTATAGACGAGGAATAAAAGATCCTAATACCACCCAGTTGGCGACGTGGGCCCGTAAGCCACACAGCCAAGTTAGTAAATTAGTTTTTTCGGTTTCTAGACTCAACTTCGGCCAAGGAATTGGAAGGGGGCTTCCTACAGGCAGTCGGCTCTGATACCAACTTGTGGCGCCCCCGACACAATCATACACTAATCATACACGCAAACGTGTACGATCAAGCACAGGGACTCACGGGAAGATATCACAACACAACTCTAACACAATTTAAACGGAGATCCACAATATTACAGACCAGGGATCCGAAGATCCGAATACATAAGTCAGTCATACAAATATTATCTGAGTACAGACATAGTTAGACAAGTTTTGCCTTAAGAAGGCTAGCACAAACAGCGACACTAGATCGAAAGGCGTTGGCCTCCTGCCTGGGAGCCTCCGATCCTACTCCTGGTCGGCTGGCTCGATCCAGTAGTAAGTGCCCTCTGGACCCTCCTGGTAGTAAGCTCCGGTGGTGGCATCTGGCTCCTGGACTCCATCGTCTGATGTATCATCAAGGTGGGGTATGGGGAAAAGAGAAAGTAAAGCAACCGTGAGTACTCATCCAAAGTACTCAGCAAGCAAGGATCTATACTACATATGCAACATTATCAATGGAGAAAGGCTGTATAAGTGGACTGGGCTGCAGAAATGCCAGAATAGAGAGAAGGCCTAGTCCTATCGAAGACTAGCATCTTCAAACATCTTCACAAGGCCATCATCTTGCAGCAGTAGAAGAGAGTAGAATAGCATTTTATTTAGCAAACATGTTGAAGTACAGCTTAAAGATCCTTCCTCGACTCCCAAGCGAGAAAGCGATCCCGAAGCTTCAATTTAGTAACAAGTATCCAGTTCAAGTAGTAGATCGGAATACACAAATTGAGTGTCCTTTACCGTAGGACCGGCTATCGATAGATGATTCATCCCTGCAGGGGTGCACTACTGTTACCCAACACACTCAATCAACTCTGGCCGGACACACTTGCTGGGTAATGCCCGTCCTCGGAAGATCAACACGAAGCAGCGCTCTACCTAGGCTCGGCAGAGAGGTCAGCACGCCGGACTAACCTATGCACCCAGAGGTCTTGGGCCATCGCCCTGGGCACCCTGCGCGTTGCGAGACTGGCCGGGGTGCAGGCGCGACACTGAACTCGTCAGTGAAGTATCCAGCCCAATCCCGACAATCAGCCCGCACGATGAATCGTGATGTCAGACGAGCTTTCGGGAGAAACGTACATCGCAGAGGGTCCCATAACCATTATCCCGCGTGGTGGTAGTGCGTATAGGGCACGTCGACCCACTCAGATCACAAACCCAAATCCAATAGGCTCAATTAGTACCACGCGGAGACAATCAGAGTCTCTGATGCTCCGACACAATATCACACTCGAGTGCCCTTCCGGCACACTCGACATCATAGATCCCCAGCGGGTACCCACCAGGGTGGACCCGCCTGTAACAAAGGTCAAAGTAACCATGTGGTCATAACATCAAGGGGGTAACCCGAGGAATCACCCTCGGCGGATTCCACTCGATGAAATCATCAGGGTGAACGTATGAGGCATCACCCTCGAGGTTCACACTGAGGGTTGCACGACAGAATCGTATCGAAAGTGGAGAAGGAGGAATCACCCTCGATGACCATGACCGAACAGCTACACTGCAGAGTATTCATCGGGAGTGCGTTATGAGGTATCACCCTCGGCACTCGATAGTAACTATGCAGAGTTGTACAACTAAGGGGGTGTGAAAGTGAGGTGTTGGTTTCTGGTCGACGATCACGTTGATCGAGTCGTCGATGATCAAGCAGGGGCAACAAGGGTAAGGTGGTGGGGTCACTGATAGTTCATTACCAACCTATACTAAACAGTTTATCATAGGCAGGTAATGTAACAATGAACATGTTACAACAGTAGGCTATGCATCAGAATAGGAGCATACATTAACAGTAGCAAAATCTAATGCAAGCAGGAGAATAGAATGGGCGATATCTGGATGCTCAAGGGGGGGGGCTTGCCTGGTTGCTCTGGCAAGAGAGAGGGGTCGTCAACGGACTGCTCGTCGGTAGTGTAGTCGTACCCAGGTGCAGCGTCGTCGGTCTCGGCGTCTATCGAGAGAGAAGGAGGGGGAGAGAAACAATAAATTCACGGAAATAATGCAAACAATATTTATGACATGCCTAAATGATATGCCGGGGTGTTCTACTGCCCAACTAAATGATTTAGTTAATTTAGGAATTTATTCGGATTTATTTAATTAAAGTTGGGCACTATTCATTTATCGAAATCGGTCTAAAAGTTCAATGTTCTTATAGCTAGAGGCATCTGACAGGAATACGGAGGGCGTATTCGGGTTCGTATCGGAATTCTGAGCAAGTTTCATGTATAAAGTATTTTCATCGGAGTTACGGATTATTTAATATGATTTTCTAAAGTTTTTATTAATTTCTGGAATCTAATTATTTATTTAATTAAACATTATCCGAAACAAAACGTCAGCATGATGTCAGCATTCAACCTGACAGGTGGGGTCCACCTGTCGTTGACTGATTAGTTAATTAAGATTTAACTAACTAATTACTGTTTAATTAAACTAACTAATTAATTAGTTAACCTAATCAGAGTTAATTAATTTACTAATTAATTATTAATTTTATTAATTCATTTTATTTTATTTTTCATTTTTTTATTTTTTTTTCTAAAAATCGTTTCTGGGCGTGGGCCCCATGTGTCTGTGGCCCAGAGGGGCCTTGCGGGTCGGGGCGTTAGCGGGCGTCGGGCGCAGCCCGATCTGGCGCAGCGGGCGCCCGATGCCGGGCGCAGGAGCGTGCGGCGGTGAGGTGCCGGCGGCCGTGGCGAGCGCTGCCCCGGGCGGCTGCGGAGCGTGGAAGGGGAGGCCGGCGAGGTAGGCGGCAGCAAGCAGCAGAATGGAGGGCGCGGGCGGCCAGCTGCGGGCGCGGAGGGGTGGAGGCCGGCGGGGTCGGGCGGAGTTGCAAGTGGCGGCGGTTGGACGGCAGGCAGCGGGGAGGCGGCTGCATGCGGGATGGGTGGTCGCGGGTGCGCGCGAGGGCGCTGCGGGGACGTGGGCCGCAGGCAAGGGGGCGTGCGGGGCAGGGGTTCGACGCGCGGCCAGCAGGCGCCAGGTGTAGCGACGGCAGCAGCGACGAGTAGCAGGGCGGCACGGGGCGTCAGCGAGCATAGCGGCGGTGACGCAGCAGCAGGGGTCGCGGGCGCGGCGCGTGGACGGCGCAGTGGTCAGGGGCGCGTGCCGGCGCGGTGGCCAGATCGGCGATAGAGGGCAGGGGGAAAGCGGGCGGCGGTTGCTCATGTTCGTTGGAGGGGCGAGGGGCGGCGAGGCTCGTTGGACCCTTTGGGGAGGAGACGAGGACGGCGGTCCAGCGAGGCGGCGTGGTCCGGCGACGGCGGGGCGGCGGGGTCGAGTGTGCCCCGATCTGGATCGGGGGGGGGGGTGGGGAATGGGGAGCGGGTTGGGTAGTGGCTAGGGTTTCGGGGTCCAGGGGAGGGGCATGTAGGCCGGGGGGGATGATGGGCCGGCCTGGTGGCCGCTGGCTGGTCCGTGGCCCAGCTGGGGCCAGGGGGGTTTCCTTTTTATTTATTTATTTGTTTTACTAATTGTCTTTTTCTTTTTATTTATTCCTATCTCCTGTTTCGTAATTAGTTAGGCCACCAAATGATTTTTGTAAAACATGGCAATTGTTCCATCAATTACTAGGCATTACCTACCACTACAAAAAATTGGTTTGGAGTCAACTTGAGTTCACTCAATTTTTATAATAAATAAAATGCATTAATCCTTGTTGTTTTGGTAACGCTAGAGCCACCTAATTAATTTGTTAATTGTTGGTTACAATTTTAGAATAGTCTGTGGAATATTTGTTATTGATTGAACATTTTAGTTTCTATGTTGGATAACTTTTATTTTCCACTTTCATTTAAATTTGAATTTGAGTTAGGAGTTGAAATGCAATATGATGCTAATGATGATTATGCACTATTAAACATGCTGACATGCCATCATCAAAAGTGATTACTGTGGCTAATGACATGGGGTGTTACAAAGGTGGAATACCAAAGAAACTAGGAGATCCAGGAATACCAACTATACCATGCTCCATTAAAAGAAACTATGTTAAAACTGCTTTATGTGATTTGGGAGCCGGTGTTAGTGTTATGCCTTTCTATTTATATCGTAGACTTGATTTGAATAAGTTGACACCAACTGAAATATCTTTGCAAATGGCTGATAAATCTACTGCTATACCCATCGATATTTGTGAGGATGTGCCTGTCGTAGTTGCAAATGTTACTATTTTAACGGACTTTGTTATTCTTGATATACCCGAGGACGACAGTATGTCGATCATCCTTGGTAGACCCTTCTTGAATACTGCAGGGGCTATTATTGATTGCAACAAGGGCAATGTCACTTTTCATGTTAATGGTAATGAGCATATGGTACACTTTCCGAAGAAACAACCACAAGTGAATAGTATCAATTCTATTGGAAAAATTTCAACAATTACTATTGGAGGTTTTGAATTCTCTCTTCCTACTGTCAAAAGAAATATGATATTCTTATTATTGGGGACATGCATATCCCCGTTGAGGTAACCTAGTGTTATACGAAGATTCTCCGATTTCATGTCATTCGGAAGAAGTTTGTTAACGAGACTTGATCAACCTTGTTAATGGATCCCTTTTGATGGGCATGAGTTGGATGAATTTAGTAAACACAGCTCTCTGTACCCACTTTTTACTTTCTGTTATTTAGAATAAATAAAGCAAAAATACTGTTATTTCTCGGTTTTCTGAATTTTTCGTGCAATAAAAAATGACCAAAAAACAAAAGTTCTCCAAATGCCCTGAAAATTTGGTATGATTTTTTCTAGAATATTTAAGAATTTTTGGCATCGAAAACACCTCAGGGAGGTGCACCAGTGGGCCACAAGCCCATAGGGCGCGCCCACCTCCCTTGGGCGCGCCTACAGGGCTTGTGGGTCCCACATGGATCCCCCTCACTTATGCCAGCACCCATCCACTTCGTCTTCCTCCAGAAAAAATCCCACCATTGCTCAATCCCGTGTTCTTGCTCATTTTGCTGCTATTTTTTATCTCCTTGCTCGGAACTCCGTTTCTAAAACTGTTTCGGGGGATTGTTCTTCGGTATGTGACACCTCCAATTGTCCAATTAGTTTTTGTTCTAGTGCTTTTTATATTGCAAATTTTTGCTGCTGTGGTGATCTTGTTCTTGAGCTTGCATGTCAAATTTATATGGTCCAAAGTAGTTTTGTTGCATGATATAGCCTCTAGACACTTGTGGGAGTAGTTGCTATCAATCTTGTTGAGTTTGGTTCTCTTTTATTGAGTCACTAAAAATTTCAGAAATTTTCAGAGGAGATAAAAACCATGAAGAGATGGTTAAGGGGCTCTTCGAGCCGCAACTCCGAGGGAAATGAGAATGAGGAGAAGAAGAAGCCCAAGTACAACCTTCCGCATGCGATGGAGGTTCGGCCATGTGAATGGCCAAGTGATGCATTCTTGAGGGAGGCTGGAATTTATGACGATTTCTATTACTTGGCGGAGAATGCCGGCATCACCGCCTTCCTCCAAGATAAGTGTGACCAATACCTCCTACTCACTAATACCTTCGCGCAAAATTTTCACTTTCATGCTAGGAAGGATCCTCCTATGGTAGAATTTCACTTGTATGATGTGCCTAAGCGAATGACACTTTATGATTTTTGCGATGTTTGCAAATTACCTTATGAGGGCAGCGTTAGTGAACCACGTCCTAGAGACGTGGAGGACTTTATTGCTGAAACTACTGTGGGGGAAGAGAGAGGGGTGTCGGAAACGAGAGTGGCTAGCTTACATTTTCCTGTTTTACGCTATTATTCATTATTTGTTGGGAGATGTTTGATTGGACGTGGGGAGAGTGGAGGCCTTAGTGCCCCTGACCTTGCTATTTTGCACCATGCTTTATATTCTGATAGAACTTTTAGTTTGGGCGCCATGGTTGCTCGACGGTTAAACACAAACCGCTCGAAAGGTCCTATTTTTGGAGGTGTCTATGCTTCCCGCCTTGCTAGACATTTTGAGATACCCATTAGGCATGATGAGGAGGAGGAGATGTTGTTACCCGCTAAATATTTGAACTATGCTAGTATGGTAGCACATGATTTTATTGCCAAGGACGATGACAAGCGGCTCATCTATAACCTAGTATTCAGTCAGGGTACTTGTCAGATTATTACTTTGCCTGCACCTTCTTTGTTCGATATTCATTCAGGCAGGTACCTTATTATGCCAGAGGACATTTATGCATACTGGAAGCGGACGCGATCCCCAGTCCCTGAGCCAGCACTATCACCTGATCCGTATCAGGAACCTATCTATCAGAGGGAACCATAGGAGTTCGCCAACCAGTGGAACCCCCAGGACCCTCCGGAGTATCGAGGAGAAGATTATTTTGAGCCGTGGCCCTAGACCAACTTAGTCCAAAAGCATAAGCTTGGGGGAGTATGTATTTCTCACCGACATTAAATTCATGTTCACACACTCATTTCAGTTGTCGGTGTTCATACTTTTTCATTGTACTATCCATGTTAGTTTATTTTTCTTGCTTTCTTCTTGCGTGTTTGAAAAACTTATAGAAAATCCAAAAAAAATTAGTTCTCGCTTCTTTTTAGTTTTTCTTTCTAGTTTATTTAGTAGTAGAATTAAAAGAAAACCCCAAAAGATTTCTCGTTCTTCTTTTGCTTGTTGGGAGCTTTCCCGTGTAAATAGTTTTTCTCGTTTTCGTTTTACTTTCTTCAGAAAAAAAAAACTCCAAAAATATTTCAGTGTGTTTCTTTGAAATTCTTTTCCTTTTCTTTGGGTCGTAAGGAGAAGACCACGAAGAAAATGTTGAGTGGCTCTTATATGCATTATTGTTGATCTAACAAAGAGCCCATATTACCTTGTCTTCTCCTTTGAATAAATGTTTGCAGATTCCAGCTTAGTCCAATGCACGTGCACTCTTATTATTATTCACACCGTTCGGTCGTGCAAGTGAAAGGCAATAATGACGATATATGATGAAATGATTGAGATGGAGAAAAGCTGGTACAAACTCGACCTATTTTGTTTTTGTAAATATGATTAGCTCATTGTTCTTGATTCAGCCCATTATGAATGAAACATGTTTGCAATGAAAATTAGAGATTATAGTTACTCATGCCATGCTTAATTAGCTAGGAGTGGATAATGGTTTGTCTTGTGTGCCAACATGCAATTTAAAATGGTTATGAGGTAGTATGATAGGATGGTATCCTCCTTTGAATGATTTAAGTGGCTTGACTTGGCACATGCTCACGCATGTAGTTGAATAAAAAACAACATAGCCTCCATGATATTTATGTTCATGGTGATTTATATCCTACTCATACTTACCCTCAATGTTGATTAATCTCAATGCATGTTTATGACCGTTGTTGCTCTCTAGTTGGTCGCTCCTCAAACTTTTTCTAGCCTTCACTTGTACTAAGCGGGAATACTGCTTGTGCATCCACTTCCTTAAACCCAAAGTTGTTCCATATGAGTCCACCATACCTACCTATATGCGGTATTTACCTGCCATTCCAAGTAAATTTGCATGTGCCAAACTCTAAGCCTTCAAATAATAATCTGTTTTGTATGCCCGAATCGCTCATGTAGTGACTTGGGGTTGTCAGTATCTTCCATGCTAGGTGGGTTATTCTCACGATGAGTGTTTATTCACTTGTCATTCATAAGAAAGTGGCTGGTAATCGGGATGCCCAGTTCCATGCTCGAAATCAAATCAAAATATAATAATGAAACAAAGCTCCCCTAGGACTGTTGTTGGTATGGACGGCACCCGTGAATTCGGCTAGCCGTGGAGTGTGATCGTTGGTGGAGGGGGAGTAAAAACTTTACAATTCTGTTTGGGAAGCGCCTATAATGTATCTAGCATGGAAGATAGTGAGATCTCTTGGTTGTTATGTTGACAATGAAAGCATACCGCTCAAATTATATTTATCTCTATTTTAAAAGCTCCGAGCCCTGGCACCTCTGCAAATCCCTACTTCCCTCTGTGAAGGGCCTATCTATTTACTTTTATTGCTGAGTCATCATCCTCTTATAAAAAGCACCAGCTGGAGAGCACCACTGTCATTTGTATGCTTTGTTATTAATTGATGTTGTGTATGAGTGTGACTGGATCTCTTTTGCCATGAATTATAATGTCTAGTCAGTCCTTGATCTTCAGGGGTGCTCTGCATTTATGTTTTGCGGTCTCAAAAAGGGCTAGCGAGATACCATTTTGTCATATTATATCATGATTGTTTTGAAAGAAAGTGTTATCATCCGAGATTTATTATTATTGCTCGCTAGTTCATTATGCCATTGATATGAGTAAATGTGAGACCTAAATGTTATTGTGAATACGGTTAGTTCATAATGTTGGCTGAAAACCTGAACATCAGTTAGACATATTTACAACAACAAGATCAAACAGAGTTTGTAAAAGTTTTTCTTTGTCACTTTCAGTTTGTCAACTGAATTGCTTGAGGACAAGCAATGGGTTAAGCTTGGGGGAGTTGATACGTCTCCATCGTATCTACTTTTCCAAACTCTTTTGCCCTTGTTTTGGACTCTAATTTGCATGATTTGAATGGAACAAACCGGACTGACGCTGTTTTCAACAGAATTGCCATGGTGTTATTTTTGTGCAGAAATCAAAGTTCTCGGATTGACCTGAAAATTTACGGAGAATTTTTGTGGAATATATAAAAAATATTGGCTCAAGAATTAACCAGAGGGGGTCCACCCAGAGGCCACAAGCCTGGGAGGCGTCCCCCTCGGGGTGCGTCTAGAGGGCTTGTGGGCCCCCTGGACCTCCTCCGACCTCAACTCCAACTCTATATAACCCTATTCGGGGAGGAAAAAATCAGAGAGAAGGATTCATCGCGTTTAATGATACGGAGCCGCCGCCACCTCCTGTTCTTCCTCAGGAGGGCAGATCTGGAGTCTGTTTTGGGCTCCGGAGAGGGGGATTCGTCGCAATCATCATCACCAACCTTCCTCCATCACCAATTTCATGATGCTCATCGCCGGGAGTAAGTAATTCCATCGTAGGCTTGCTGGACGGTGATGGGTTGGATGAGACTTATCATGTAATCGAGTTAGTTTTGTTAGGGTTTGTTCCCTAGTATCCACTATGTTCTGAGATTGATGTTGCTATGACTTTGCTATGCTTAATGCTTGTCACTAGGGCCCTAGTGCCATGATTTTAGATCTGAACCTATCATGTTTTCATGAATATATGTCTGTTCTTGATCCTATCTTGCAAGTTGTAGACACCTATTACGAGCGCATACCCCAAGGTGACAATAATTGGGATTCTTTTCGGTGATTACCGTAGTTTGAGGAGTTCATGTATTCACTAAGTGCAAATGCTTTGTTCTGGTTCTCTATTAAAAGTTGGCCTTAATATCCCTTAGTTTCCATTAGGACCCCGCTGCCACGGGAGGGTAGGACAAAAGATGTCATGCAAGTTCTTTTCCATAAGCACGTATGACTATATACGGAATACATGCCTACATTATATTGATGAACTGGAGCTAGTTCTGTGTCACCCTAGGTTATAACTGCTACATGATGAATATCATCCGACACAATTATCATTGCTGATCCATTGCCTACGAGCTTTTCACATATTGATCTTTGCTAAGTTACTTTTGTTGCTACTGCTGTTACAATCACTACAAAACTGCTACTGTTACTTTTGCCACTGTTACTGTTACTTCCATACTACTTTGCTACTAAATACTTTGCTGCAGATATTAAGTCTTTCAGGTGTGGTTGAATTGACAACTCAACTACTAATACTCATGAATATTCTTTGGCTCCCCTTGTGTCGAATCAATAAATTTGGGTTGAATACTCTACCCTCGAAAACTGTTACGATCCCCTATACTTGTGGGTTATCAAGACCTTTCTCTGGCGCCGTTGCCGGGGAGCATAGCTCTATTCTCTGAGTCACTTGGGATTTATATATGTTGATCACTATGAGGAATCTGAAAGATACAAGAACCAAGATTTTTCCCTCTACTACGAGGGGAGGTAAGGAACTGCCATCTAGCTCTGCACTTGATTCACCTTCTGTTTTAAGTAAGCTTGCGACACCTACACCTGCTATTGATTCTGATATGTCGCAAGTAATTGATGATGCTACACCCCCCACAGGGCGCGCCCACCCCCCTTGGGCGCGCTTACAGGGCTTGTGGGTCCAACATGGGCCCCCCTCACTTATGGCAGCACCCATCCACTTCGTCTTCCTCCATAAAAAATCCCACCATTGCTCAAACCCGTGTTCTTGCTCATTTTGCTGCTATTTTCGATCTCCTTGCTCGGAACTCCATTTCCGAAACTGCTTCGGGGGATTGTTCTTCGGTATGTGACTCCTCCAATTGTCCAATTAGTTTTTGTTCTAGTGCTTTATATATTGCAAATTTTTGCTGCTGTGGTGACCTTGTTCTTGAGCTTGCATGTCAAATTTATATGGTCCAAAGTAGTTTTGTTGCATGATATAGCCTCTAGACACTTGTGGGAGTAGTTGTCATCAATCTTGAGGGAGGCCGAAATTTATGACGATTTCTATTACTTGGCGGAGAATGCCGGCATCACCGCCTTCCTCCAAGATAAGTTTGACCAATACCTCCTACTCACTAATACCTTCGTGCAAATTTTTCACTTTCATGCTAGGAAGGATCCTCCTATGGTAGAATTTCACTTGCATGATGTGCCTAAGCGAATGACACTTTATGATTTTTTGCGATGTTTGCAAATTACCTTATGAGGGCAGCGTCAGTGAACCACGTCCTAGAGACGTGGAGGACTTTATTGCTGAAACTACTGTGGGGGAAGAGAGAGGGGTGTCGGAAGCGAGAGTGGCTAGCTTACATTTTCCTGTTTTACGCTATTATTCATTATTTGTTGGGAGATATTTGATTGAACGTGGGGAGAGTGGAGGCCTTAGTGCCCCCTAACCTTGCTATTTTGTGCCATGCTTTATATTCTGATAGAACTTTTAGTTTGGGCACCATGGTTGCTCGATGGTTAAACACAAACCGCTCGAAAGGTCCTATTTTTGGAGGTGTCTATGCTTCCTGCCTTGCTAGACATTTTGAGATACCCATTAGGCATGATGAGGAGGAGGAGATGTTGTTACCCTCTAAATATTTGAACTATGCTAGTAGTAGCACATGATTTTATTGCCAAGGACGATGACAAGCGGCTCATCTATAACCTAGTATTCATTCAGGGTACTTGTCAGATTATTACTTTGCCTGCACCTTCTTTGTTCGATATTCATTCAGGCAGGTACCTTATTATGCCCGAGGACATTTATGCATACTAGGTGCGGACGCGATGCCCAGTCCCTGAGCCAGCACTATCACCTGATCCGTATCAGGAACCTATCTATCAGTGGGAACCACAGGAGCTCGCCAACCAGTGGAACCGCAATAGTTGTTGAGTTCGCAAACTCACTTCAAGGTGTGAAGGAGGTTGGGTATTTAATTGGTGATCACGCTGAGGTAGCTGTGGCCCATTGAATGTATTGTGATAATCTGGAGGGCTTGACACTGGTGCTTTGCCCGATGAAAAATCTTCCATGACTCGCAATGTATCACGTACCGGAGCAATGAAGCTTTTTTGACTGACTTTCGCTAAATATTCGGTATTCATCGCATAATCAACCACTTTCTGAATCCAAGGCCCAATGACTTTGATGGTTTTTGGATGCTGAGCAGAATCCATTAGTATGCGCAGAAACATGTCTTCAACATCAAATATATATCCTTGGGAGATGGCATGAATGGTGTTTCGAAGAACATCAGATACATCATTTTCATCGTTCATCCCGGCCAGAGGACAGATGGTGTATGTAAGAATGTGGTATAGAGTCTGATTATCAAATGTCAAATGCTCGGGCAGGGGAGGACCATTGTAGTCACGAACTTTCTCTTGATCCATGCTGCAATGGAAATCTTCATCGGAGATGGCATCAATATTGTGAACTCGAATTTCAGTCTTGCCATGCTTGAACCGAGGTAAATGAAAATGAGAGACAAAGTCCATTGCAGAGCATTTTATTCATTTCCCTTCGGTCATCCATTCCATGATCCATTTGGTATTGTCAGATTCATCACCAGAGATGTACAGAGCGGCATAGAATTGAATTATAATCTCTCTGTTCCATGGATGCTGATATGCGAAGACATGTGTAAGGCCAAAATCTTCGATATCTTGCAATACTTGAGTAAAGCAGCCAATGTTCTTCATAGCAGCGATATCCGGGAACTCATGAGGAAATATCTTGCGGCTGTCATATAGGATCCAAGAATAATAGCCTGTTCTTGAGTCCAGAACCGAGGTGATTCAGAAGTGCGAGGCTTGCTGTATGGACTCTCTTGAAAGAAACGAGGATGAGTATTCCGATTGAAAAGTGGCCCTTTGACGCCAATGCCTATTGAGAATAAAGGAAGTTGCTCGTGGGGTTATGGATATTTGAGTTCATCTTCAAGGGAAATCACTTCATCACCATAAATTACAGAGTCTGAATGATGAGCAGAAACTAACTTTACTGTAGAAGGACCAACTTCTGAAGATCTTTTCATCGTGTTGAGGGAAATTTGCATTGGAGATTGAGTAGACACTTTGTCCGACACTGAAGCTTTATCAAGGACTGTGGACTGATGGGGATGTTATTTGGCAGACGATTGTGGTGCAGAGGGAGGAACCAATTCATTTGGTTCGACAGGAGATGGAGAAGCTTGGTGCTCAGACTGAGGAATTTCACCTTCTTCTGACACATTTTGCGGAGTAGGATTTGCTTCATGAATAGGAGAGGCCACAGGCACTGGTTCAGGTAGCCTTGGCGAAGTAGGAGCATCAGTGATTGGTTCATGAACTGTCAAGGGAATTGCAGGCTCCGGTTAGTTTTCCTTCTGTGGCACAGCTTCAGGAGACTTTTCTTTCGTAGGAGGAGGAGGAGCATTCTTCTTTGCAATTTTATTCTTCTTCTTTTGCTTCGTCTGATCAATATGCCCTTTGACAAGATCATTGTAGCCAGTGGCTTGGGCTTGATGATCGAGGAAAATCTTGCGAACAATTTGATCCAGATCAGAATTGAATCCTAATCTTCTGTGCCGAAGGATAGTTAAAGCTCGATTCACATCCACATATGATTCTTCAAGTTGCTTGATAACAAACTTGGATTTTGTAGCTTTCATTCGGTTTTCAAGATCATTGAGCTGGGCAGTGAGGTTATTGATCTCAACAAAGTCATCTCTCATGTCTCGAACCAGTTCAGTTGCTTGAGCAATTACTTCAGAGGGAATGGGCAAAGATGCCACTTCTCCATCAAACAGGTTCTCCACAAATCTGTCAAGCTGCTCATGATAAACACTTGATTGAAGTAATGAGGCGCATCAGAGTGATCAGCAGTCTGTGCAACAGGAGCAGTCTGTGCAACAGGAGCAGTCTGTACTACATTTTGCTCAGTTGGAGGCATAGAGGCCAATGGTTGTGTCAACTTCGGAGCAAATTGAGCAGCCTTTTCTTTCACAACATCAGCTCGTGGAGCATTTTGCTCGGCAGAAGGAGCTGTGATTTGCTTTGCCTTCGGCTTGGAATATTCTCTCCTGGCTTAGCTGTGCTTACTGGAGCTTCACCAACTAAGTCTTGCATATCAATCGCCTTAGGATGAGGGGTTGTATCCACATGATCTACCATAGTGACAGTGGTACGAGGTGTTTTTCTCTTCAAAGAGATCTTCTTCGGAGGTGCTATTGGGACTGCACTTGCAAAAAGATCAGGCAGTATGGTGGAAGTAGTGATATTTACTTGCTCGGAAAGAGTTGCATCAACTTCTTCTCTTGTGAGAGGAGGATCATCTTGATCGGAGGATTTGCCTTCATCATTCCTACCAACTGGTCCAGCTGGTCTTTTCTTCGGCGCACTTGTTTTCTTCAAGGCAGCAGAACAGGGATCATGCTTGAGCTTTGAACGGCATTTGGTTTTTCCTTCAGCCTTCTTCTTTTCAACATCTGACTTGATAAGGCGACGGTTTTCTTCTTCGCGAGCTTGTTGTTTCTCAGCCTTCTTGGCTCTCTTTTTAGCATTCTTTCGGCGCTTGGCCAACTCATCAGGATATGATTCAGGAGTGCGAAGAGACGTCTTGTTAGCATTTGTAGGTGGAAGTGGTCTCTCCTAAGGATCACCTGGACAAATGAGTCCAATCTCACGGCAGTCACCCCATGGAGGAGGGAAAGCAAAGTTCTTAGCAAATCGAGGGTGAACCATTTTATAGTGCAACCACTTGCGCACCCAGTGGCGTCGAATCTTTTAAAGACGCTTATCTCGTTCTCTTTTTGTCTCGCCTGGAATAGTTTTATAGTCATCATGAGAGATATACTCAGCTGAATTTGCATAAGGTTGCCTGCCTCCTTTCTTTTTCTTCGGTGCATCTGCTTCTTGCTTGTTTTCATTTGGTTCGGATCTCTTCCTTTTGCTGGTTGATAGGCCTACCATTGGGCCCTTGGCATTCGGAGCCTTTGATTCATCAGCAGTGCCCATGATTACCTCATCTTCATCCGCCATACTCATTGGTCGAGCAGAATCCTCAACAAAATGCATACACCTGTGAATTGGAATAGATACGTGATACGTCTCCAACGTATCTATAATTTTTTATTGTTCCATGCTATTATATTATCTATTTTGGATGTTTTAGATGCATTAAGATGCTATTTTATATTATTTTTGGGACTAACCTATTAACCTAGAGCCTAGTGCCAGTTTCTGTTTTTTCCTTGTTTTTGAGTTTTACAGAAAATGAATATCAAGCGGAGTCCAAACGGAATAAAACTTTCGCGATGATTTTTCTTGGACCAGAAGACATCCAGAGGACTTGGAGAGGGGGCCAGAAGGTTCCCGAGGAGGCCACAAGCCTGCCAGGCGCGCCCTGAGGGCTTGTGGGCCCCTCTGAGGTCTTCCAACCCTAATCTTTGCACTATAAATTCCCAAAACCATCAGAGGCATCCACCAAAATACTTTTCCGCCGCCGGAAGCCTCTGTTCCCGTGAGATCCCATCTTGGGGCCTTTTCCGGCAATCTGCAGGAGGGGGATTTGATCACGGAGGTCCTCTACATCAACCTTGTTGCCCTTCCGATGATGCGTGAGTAGTTTACCATAGACTTATGGGTCCATAGCTAGTAGCTAGATGGCTTCTTCTCTCTCTTTGATCTTCAATACAATGTTCTCCTCGATGTTCTTGGAGATCTATTCGATGTAATACTTTTTTGCGGTGTGTTTGTTGAGATCCAATGAATTGTGGATTTATGATCAGATTATCTATGAATATTATTTGAGTCTTCTCTGAACTATTTTATGCATGATTAAGATATCCTTGTATTTCTCTTCGAACTATCGGTTTGGTTTGGCCAACTAGATTGGTTTTTCTTGCAATGGGAGATGTGCTTAGTTTTGGGTTCAATCTTGCGGTGTCCTCACCCAGTGACAGAAGGGGTAGCGAGGCACGTATTGTATTGTTGTCATCAAGGATAAAAAGATGGGGTTTATATCATATTGCTTGAGTTTATCCCTCTACATCATGTCATCTTACTTAAGGCGTTACTCCGTTCTTATGAACTTAATACTCTAGATGCGTGCTGGATAGCGGTCGATGTGTGGAGTAATAGTAGTAGATGCAGGCAAGAGTCGGTCTACTTGACACAGACGTGATGCCTATATTCATGATCATTGCCTTAGATATCGTCATAACTATGCGCTTTTCTATCAATTGCTCAACAGTAATTTGTTTACCCACCGTATGCTTTCTTCAAGAGAGAAGCCTCCTATGGCCCCCGGGTCTATTTTCCATCATATATTTTCAGATCTATAAATAAAAAAAAACCCAAAAATACCTTGCTGCACTTTGTTTATATTTACTTTAGTTTTCCTTTTTATTTATCTTTTATACCTATCTCTATTAGATCTCACTCTTGTTTGAGACCGTGAAGGGATTGACAACCCCTTTTTCGCGTTGAGTGCAAGTGTTTGTTAGTTTGTGTAGGTGCATAGATTGGAGACTTGCTTGTGCCTCCTACTGGATTGATACCTTGGTTCTTAACTGAGGGAAATACCTATCTCTACTTTGTTGCATCACCCTTTCCTCTTCAAGGAAAAAATCAACGCAAGCTCAAGAAGTCGCACGAAGAATTTCTGGTGTCGTTGCCGGGGAGGTTCTACATCAAGCCTACCAAGTACCCATCATAAACTCTCATCTCTTGCATTACATTATTTGTCATTTGCCTCTCGTTTTCCTCTCCCCCACTTCTAAAACGTTTTCAGAAAAATACAAAAATATTTGCCCTTTTCTTTCAGCTCGATCTTTTGTTTGCTTGAACTCGTCATTATGAGTGACTTCGGTATGGTAGAAACAGATGATGGTCTAAATCCTAAAATTGGATGATCTGGCAATCTGGATGCTAAAACTTTTGTTTTGGGGCAGGGGAACATTATGGGAAAAGAACATATCCAAGATTTTTTCAATTGTGTCAGCAATTTGCCTTTTGATGATGCTCCTATACTTAAAAGAACTAAAACTTATGCGGAGGCTATTTCAGCACTAGTTCTGAAATTTGAAAATATATTTATCCGTACCCATCCTACCTTGCAAGGATTGTTTTACGAGCTACCCGTTATAAAAGATCCTAAAGCTAAAAAGATAGCTACCCATGTTCTTATGAATGAATTTGATTACATAGTACGGGAAGCTAGGGAATTTTTTTATTTTTATGGTATGAGCCATGAAAAATGGTGATAGATGAGATCCTTTACAATAGTGACTATACGTTGAGACATTTTCTTGGAAATAATCAATTTTTTATGAGAATCTTAAAAAGAAAATCCCCGTTTTAGATGTGATCCAACAAGTTTTCAATGATGTTAATCAACAATATTCTTGGATTGTGGCCTGGAATCAAAGGGGATACGTAGATGGGCAACTTGATAATGCCAAAATTTCTATGGACAATGTGTTTCAAGTTATCTTTGCAAAACCCCTTGACAAGAACACATCTATGGAGAAAAAACCAAAGATGACAATACCTTGATCTATGTTTTATGCCTAGCAAGGGGCGTTAAACAATAGCGCTTGTTGGGAGGCAACCCAATTTTATTTTTTTGGTTTTTTTGTTTTTGGTTCTGTTTTTCAATAAATACACATTATTACCTCTGTAGTAATTGTGTTTTGGTGTTTTAATTAGTGTTTGCGCCAAGTAAGACCTTTGGGATGGTCTACGGTGATAGTTGATTTGATCTTGCTGAAAAACAGAAACTTTTGCGCTCATTGCCAGAATTTTAAAAAATCACAGAAATGTGCTTTTGATCTGAATTTTTTACACAAGGTTAATATAAAAATTTCCCAGGTTATCCTAAGTTTTTCAGAATTTTTGTAGTTACATAAGTATACGAAATTTCCAGATTACTACAGACTGTTCTGTTTTTGACAGATTCTGTTTTCTATGTGTTGTTTGCATATTTTGATGAATCTATGGGTACTATCGGGGGGGGGGGGGTAGAACCATGGAGAAGTGGGATACAGTAGATATAACACCAATATAATTAAGAATGAGTTCAACAGTACCAAAAGTGGTGATTTATTTTATTATTACTAACGAATCTTATGAGTTTTCTGTTGAGTTTTGTGTTGTGATTTTTTCAAGTTTTGGGTAAAGATTTGATGGACAACGGAATAAGGAGTGGCAAGAGCCTAAGCTTGGGGATGCCCAAGGCACCCCAAGATAATATTCAAGGACAACCAAGCATCTAAGCTTGGGGATGCCCCGGATGGCACCCCCTCTTTTGTCTTCAATCCATCGGTAAATTTACTTGAGGCTATATTTTTATTCACCACAAAATATGTGTTTTGCTTGGAGCGTCTTGTATGATATGAGTCTTTGCTTTTTAGTTTTCCACAATCATACTTGCTGTACACACCTTTTGAGAGGGACACACATTAATCGTGAATTTATTAGAATACTCTATGTGCATCACTTATATCTTTTGAGCTAGGAAGTTTGCTCTAGTGCTTCACTTATATCTTTTTAGAGCACGGTGGTGGCTTTATTTTATAGAAATTGTTGAAATCTCATGCTTCACTTATATTATTTTGAGAGTCTTAAACAGCATGGTAATTTTCTTAGGTTATGAAATTAGTCCTAATATGATGGGCATCCAAGAAGGATATAATAAAAACTTTCATATAAAGAGCATTGAATACTATGAGAAGTTTGATTCCTTGCATATTGTTTTGATATATAAATATGGTGATATTAAATTCATGCTAGTGAGTAATTTTGGATTGGTAGAAATACTTGTGTTAAAGTTTGTGATTCTCGTAGCATGCACGTATGGTGAACCGTTATGTGATGAAGTCGGAGCATGATTTATTTTTTGATTGTCTTCCTTATGAGTGGCGGTCGGGGACGAGCGATGGTTTTTTCCTACCAATCTATCCCCCTAGGAGCATGCATGTAGTACTTTGTTTCGATGGCTAATAAATTTTTGCAATAAGTATGTGAGTTCTTTATGACTAATGTTGAGTCCATGGATTATACGCACTCTCACCCTTCCACCATTGCTAGCCTCTCTAGTACCGCACAACTTTCGCCGGTGCATTAAACCCACCATATACCCTTCCTCAAAGCATCCACCATACCTACCTATTATGGCATTTCCATAGCCATTCCGAGATATATTGCCATGCAACTTCCACCGTTCCGTTTTATTATGACACGCACCATCATTGTCATATTGCTTTGCATGATCATGTAGTTGGCATAGTATTTGTGGCAAGGCCACCGTTCATATTGTTTATACATGTCACTCTTGATCATAGCACATCCCGGTACACCGCCGGAGGCATTCATATAGAGTCATATCTTGTTCTAGTATCGAGTTGTAATTTTTGAGTTGTAAGTAAATAAAAGTGTGATGATCTTCATTATTAGAGCATTGTCCCATGTGAGGAAAGGATGATGGAAGCTATGATTCCCTCACAAGTTGGGATGAGTCTCCGGACTTTACAAAAAAATAAAAGAGGCAAAATAAGCCCAAACAAAAAAATGAATGAAAAAAATGAGAGAAAAGAGAGAAGGGACAATGTTGCTATCCTTTTTGCACACTTGTGCTTCAAAGTAGCACCATGATCTTCATGATAGAGAGTCTCCTATTTTGTCACTTTCATATACTAGTGGGAATTTTCATTATAGAACTTGGCTTGTATATTCCAATGATGGGCTTCCTCAAACTGCCCGGTCTTCGTGAGCAAGCAAGTTGGATGCACACCCACTTAGTTTCTTTTTGAGCTTTCATACACTTATAGCTCTAGTGCATCCATTGCATGGCAATCCCTACTCACTTGCATTGATATCAATTAATGGGCATCTCCATAGCCCATTAATTTGGCTAGTTGATGTGAGACTTTCTCCTTTTGTCTTCTCCTCACAACCTTCACCATACTCTATTCCACCTATAGTGCTATATCCATGGCTCACGCTCATGTATTGCGTGAAAGTTGAAAAAGCTTGAGAACATTAAAAGTATGAAACAATTGCTTGGCTTGTCATCGGGGTTGTGCATGATGAAATACTTTGTGTGATGAAGATGGAGCAATGCTACTATCCTTTTACCACACTTGTGCTTCAAGGTAGCACCATGTTCTTCATATAGAGAGTCTCTTGAGTTATCACTTTCATCACTTGGCTTGTCATCGGGGTTGTGCATGATGAAATACTTTGTGTGATGAAGATGGAGCATAGCCAGACTATATGATTTTGTAGGGATAACTTTCTTTGGCCATGTTATTTTGAGAAGACATGATTGCTTTATTAGTATGCTTGAAGTATTATTGTTTTTATGTCAATATTAAACTTTTGTTTTGAATCTTATGGATCTGAATATTCATGCCACAATAAAGAAGATTACATTGATAAATATGTTAGGCAGCATTCCACATGAAAAATTCTGTTTTTATCATTTACCTACTCGAGGACGAGCAGGAATTAAGCTTGGGGATGCTTGATACGTCTCCAACGTATCTATAATTTTTTATTGTTCCATGCTATTATATTATCTTTTTTAGATGTTTTATATGCATTAATATGATATTTTATATTATTTTTGGGACTAACTTATTAACCTAGAGCCCAGTGCCAGTTTCTGTTTTTCCTTGTTTTTGTGTTTTACAGAAAATGAATATCAAACGGAGTCCAAACGGAATAAAACTTTCGTGATGATTTTCTTGGACCAGAAGACATCCAGAGGACTTGGAGAGGGGGCCAGAAGGTTCCCGAGGAGGCCACAAGCCTGCCAGGCGTGCCCTAGGGGGGGCGCCCTGAGGGCTTGTGGGCCCCTCGGAGGTCTTCCAACCCTAATCTTTGCACTATAAATTCCCAAACCATCAGAGGCATCCACCAAAATACTTTTCCGCCGCCGCAAGCCTCTGTTCCCGTGAGATCCCATCTTGGGGCCTTTTCCGGTGATCTGTTGGAGGGGGATTCAATCATGGAGGGCCTCTACAGCAACCTTGCCGCCCTTCTGATGATGCGTGAGTAGTTTACCACAGACCTACGGGTCCATAGCTAGTAGCTAGATGGCTTCCTCTCTCTTTGATCTTCAATACAATGTTCTCCTTGATGTTCTTGGAGATCTATTCGATGTAATACTTTTTTGCGGTGTGTTTGTTGAGATCCGATGAATTTTGGATTTATGATCAGATTATCTATGAATATTATTTGAGTCTTCTCTGAACTCTTTTATGCATGATTAAGATATCTTTGTATTTCTCTTCGAACTATCGGTTTGGTTTGACCAACTAGATTGGTTTTTCTTGCAATGGGAGAGGTGCTTAGTTTTGGGTTCAATCTTGCGGTGTCCTCACCAAGTGACAGAAGGGGTAGCGAGGCACATATTGTATTGTTGCCATCAAGGATAAAAAGATGGGGTTTATATCATATTGCTTGAGTTTATCCCTCTACATCATGTCATCTTACTTAAGGCGTTACTCTGTTCTTATGAACTTAATACTCTAGATGCATGCTGGATAGCGGTCGATGTGTGGAGTAATAGTAGTAGATGCAGGTGGGAGTCGGTCTACTTGACACGGACGTGATGCCTATATTCATGATCATTGCATTAGATATCGTCATAACTATGCGCTTTTCTATCAATTGCTCAACAGTAATTTGTTTACCCACCGTATGCTTTCTTCAAGAGAGAAGCCTCCTATGGCCCCCGGGTCTATTTTCCATCATATACTTTCAGATCTATAAATCAAAAACCCCAAAATACCTTGTTGCACTTTATTTATATTTACTTTAGTTTTCCTTTTTATTTATCTTTTATACCTACCTCTATTAGATCTCACTCTTGTTCGAGACCGTGAAGGGATTGACAACCCGTTTTTCGCTTTGAGTGCAAGTGTTTGTTAGTTTGTGCAGGTGCATAGATTGGAGACTTGCTTGTGCCTCCTATTGGATTGATACCTTGGTTCTTAACTGAGGGAAATACTTACCTCTACTTTGCTGCATCACCCTTTCCTCTTCAAGGGAAAAATCAACGCAAGCTCAAGAAGTAGCAATACGAGGGAAAATGCGGACAGGCTTACAAATGCTCACAGCGAATAATTTTCCGAACAAGAAGCATTTTTGAGGAAGAATTAGATGCAGATTTTGAGAAATGTTTCAAATGAATGAAACGTATAGAGTGAGCTAGTAGGTTCGAAGAATATACTAGACAGCGTGCTAGGCATTCCATTCGAACGTAACATATCACAAACCCTAAATCTGAAGGATTCAGATGCGAGGAACAACTACAAACCACATCCACACTAGTAAAGGTAAAAACCTAGATCTAGGATATGCGATAAAATCGGAGGAAAATAACCATGGACGAACTCAAATTGTGAAGGACGGAGGCCCGAGTTTGAACCACACGTACCCTAGCTCGGTGACGTGAAGCAGCTACGGCGGCGCGGGGAAGAAGATGTCCCGCGGCGGCGTGGAAAGACTCTGGTAACCACTTTCCGGCAGTGAAGCGGCGAAGAGGTCATCGGCATCGAGCTCAAGGTGGAGCACTGCGGCGAGGGTTTCGGCGGAGAGGGGGCGAGGAGAAAGAGAAGTGAACTGGATGGGAGAATGGGTGTGCGGTTTTTATATGCGAAAGGAATTAACCGTACACATCGAAACTTGATCGAATAGCCTCTATTCAGAGACTATTGCGATTGAATGGACAAGATGGAGTGGTAGTTGATGGATTTCATGTGGCAACCATCATAAAAGATCGTGGTCCTGACTTGGGCGGGGAACCCCAAATTTTGGACGGCTTTCACCAAAACAGATTATCGTTCGGACCGAATCTCAATCGTGGTCAAGGACACCGGATAAAGTTTTGTTCTAGATAAAATTGAGCATCTGTAACAGAACAACATAGACTGGAAGAGATAGAGCAGAGGGAAAACAAGGTCCTAGGGATTTCACTCAGACGGATAAACACAAACACTCGAGCAAATAGCGATGAGAGAAATGCATTCGGACAAACACTAAAAACTTTCGATCGACAGTAAAGCCACAGAAAGAAAATTGTGGTGGCGTAACCCACCATATAAGAACTGTATGACCCCAAGCGTCGCACAATTATCGTGGCACCCTGTTAGTCTAGTTCTTCGTTAATGTATTCACTCTCAGAAAGAAAATTTCACTTTGTTGAAATTTTCAAACTCTTTGAGTGTTATGCACCCATTCCTTCAAAGATGTGAAAGTGTTAGCACGGGTGCCGAGTCCAGCTTACTGCACGTTTGCGAAGTCTAGGATATTTAGCTCACACCGTAACGCACAGAATCTTTTCTCATCGAGAGGCTTGGTGAAAATATCAGCAAGATTGTCTTCGGTCTTGACGTGATTGATGACAATATCCTCTCGAGCAACATGATCGCGAATGAAATGGTGTCTGATGACAATATGCTTCATGAGAGAATGCTGCATAGGATTATGTGCAAATTTTGATGGCACTCTCATTGTCACAATATAGAGGAATATGCTTGACCTTGATGCCATAATCCTTTAGTGTCTACTTCATCCATAATAACTGAGTGCAACAGGCGCCAGCAGCAATATATTCAGCCTCAGCTGTGGAAAGAGATACACAATTCTGCTTCCTTGATGACAAACAGACCAATGATCTACCGAGGAAATGACATGTCCCCGTAGTAGATTTCCTGTCAACCAAGTCACTAGCCCAATCTGAGTCTGAATATCCAACGAGATCAAACTGTGCTCCCTTAGGATACCATAAACCTAAGGTGGGCGTGTGAGCCAAATATCTCAGAATGCGCTTGACCGCTTGGTGATGCGATTCTTTTAGTGCAGCTTGATACCGGGCACACATGCAAACACTCAACATAATGTCAGGTTTGGATGCACATAGATAAAGAAGAGAACCAATCATAGAATGATAGGCCTTCTCATCATAATCCTTACCATACACATCTGCATCCAGCTTACCATTCATGGGCATAGGGGTTTTATAGCCCTTCATTTTGGAATCTTGCATTTTTGAACTTTGATGTCGCTTGAACTACGTCGGTATTTCCTCAAAGAGGAAGGGATGATGCAGCACACCTACGATAGGTATTTCCCTCAGTTATGAAACCAAGGTATCAATCCAGTAGGAGAACCAAGCAACACTATGTAAACAGTACCTGCACACAAAGAACAAATACTTGCAACCCGACGCTTATGAGGGGTTGTCAATCCCTCTATGGGTAACGGTGCCAGAAATTGTCAAGTTGACGGGATAAAAATTGTGGTAGATTGGATAAATAGATCTCGGTAAAACGCAAAATAAAAGAAGTAATAAAAAAGTAAAGCAAGGTATTTTTGGGTTTTTGGAATAATAGATTTGAAAACAAAAGCGAATAAAAATAGATCTCAAAGTAAATATGATAAAGAATAGACCCGGGGGTCGTAGATTTCACTAGTGGCTTCTCTCAAGAAAATAGCACACGGTGGGTAAACAAATTATAGTAATTTTTTTTACTGTTGGGCAATTGACAGAACATCGAATAATTATGACGATATCCAGGCAATGATCATTATATAGGCATCACGTCCAAGATTAGTAGACCGACTCTTGCCTGCATCTACTACTATTACTCCACACATCGATCGCTATCCAGCATGCATCTAGTGTATTAAGTTCATGGAGAAACGGAGTAATGCAATAAGAACGATGACATGATGTAGGCGAGATCTATTCATGTAGGAATAGCCCCCATCTTGTTATCCCTAATAGCAACGATACATGCGTGTCTTGCTGCCCCTTCTGTCACTGGGAAAGAACACCGCACGATTGAACCCATCACAAAGCACCTCTTCCCATGGCAAGAAAAATCGATCTAGTTAGCCTAACTAAAGCAAAGATTCGAAGAAGAAATACGAGGCTATAAGTAATCATGCATATAAGAGATCAAAGAAGACTCAAATAACTTTCATGGATATAGATCTGATCATAAACTCAAAGTTCATCAGATCCGAACAAACACGCCACAAAAAGAGTTACATCAAATAGATCTCCAAGAGAGGAAGCCATCTAGCTACTGCCTACGGATCCGTAGGTCTATGATGAACTACTCATGCATCATCGGAGAGGCACCAATGAGGATGATGAACCCCTCCGTGATGGTGTCTAGATTGGATCTCGTGGTTTTGGAACTTGCGGCGGCTAGAATTGTGTTTCGTTGACTCCCCTAGGGTTTTTGGAATATTTGGGTATTTATAGGGTGAAGATGCGGTGCGGAAGGTCACCGAGGTGGGCACAAATCACCAAGGCGCGCCTGGGCTCCTGGGCGTGCCCTGGGGGGTTGTGCTCCCCTCGGGCCTCTCCTCTAGTACTTCTTTGGCCCATATTGTGTCTTCTGGTCCAAAAAAATCTCCAAAAATTTTCGCTGCGTTTGGACTCCGTTTGGTACTGATATTCTGCGAAGTAAAAAACAAGGCAAAAATAGCAACTGGCACTGGGCACTATGTCAATAGGTTAGTCCCAAAAAATGATATAAAATTGCTATAAAATGATTGTAAAACATCCAAGAATGATAATATAACAGCATGGAACAATAAAAAATTATAGATACATTGGAGACGTATCAAACTTCTTCGGGCATTCTTTCAGATATGTCTCCTGAGATATGAAAATTCCATTTGCCTGTTGACAAATTTGCAGTCCGAGAAAGAACTTGAGTTCACCCATCATAGACATTTGATATTTATCGGACACCATTTTCCCGAACTCTAAGCTGCAAGCATTGTTAGTACAGCCGAAGATAATATCATCCACATAGATTTGACATACAAATAGATCATTATCAACAGCACGAGTGAAAAGTGTGGGATCAGTGGATCCTGGCTTGAACCCTTTATCGAGCAAAAACTTCTTCAAGGTGTCATACCAAGCTCGAGGGGCTTGGTTCAGCCCGTATAGAGCCTCTTTCAACCTGAAAACTTTGTTAGGAAACTCAGGATGTTCAAAGCCAGATGGTTGTCTAACATAAACTTCCTCATCAATTTCACCATTGAGGAAAGCACTTTTCACTTCCATTTGATCAAGCAATATATTATTGTAATTTGCATAAGCGAGAAGAATACGAATTGCCTCAAGGCGTGTAACAGGAGCATATGTTTCACCGAAATCAATACCTTCTACCTGTGTGTACCCTTGAGCAACAAGACGTGCTTTGTTTCTCACCACAATGCCATTTTCATCTTGCTTATTGCGAAAAATCCATTTTGTGCCGATGATATTGTGCTTCTTAGGATTCGGTTTGTCAACCAATTCTCACACATCATTTAGTTCGAATTGCACCAACTCCCCTTGCATGGCATTCATCCAATCTGGATCATTCATGGCTTCTTCATACTTGGTAGGTTCTGCCAATGAAACAAAGGAGAAATTGCCACAGTAGTTAGCCAAACGAATGCGTGAATGAGTTGTAGGTCGATAACCTAGATTTTCAATTTCATCGAGAATTAATGAAGGATCAACTCGATTAGCCACTCGAGGATGTGCATTTTCTTCATGATGATGATCATCATTCTCATCAGCATCAGCATTTGTATGATCATTCCCTTCGGGATTGCCATTTTGATCGGCATTTGGATTTTGATTGCCATTTGCATTCGGAGGAGCATTTGCTTCGGTAGTGGCTTGACGAGTTCTGCTTCGAGTCATAGGAGCATCATCATCAGAGGATTCAGGTGCATTTCCTTCAACAGGCTTGACGCTCTCAATAGCCATTTGCTGAATAGCATCCGATATCAGTGGTTCATCTATCACATTTGGTAGGTGCTCCTTTTGGGAGCCGTTAGATTCATCAAACCACACATTTACCGTTTCCATAACTTTCATGTGGTGAGAGTTATAGACACGATAAGTATGCGAGTTTGAGCCATAACCAAGAAGAAAACCTTCATGTGCCTTAGGTGCAAACTTGGAAGAATGATTCATATCAAGAACGTAACAAGGTGCACCAAACACACATAGATAAGAAGCATTCAGTTTCTTGCCAGTGATAAGCTCATATGAAGTTTTCTTAAGGAACTTGTGAAGATAAACATGATTGATAACATGACAAGCAGCATTAATAGCATCAACCCAGAAATGAATGGGAGTTTTATACTCACTGAGCATTGTTCTTGCCATTTCAATGAGAGTTATGTTCTTTCGTTCAACAACTCCATTCTGTTGGGGAGCCTATGCGGCAGAGAATTCATGAGTAATACCATGTTCATCGAGAAATTCAACAATATGAGTATTTTTGAACTCAGTTCCATTGTTGCTTCTGACATGCTTAATTCGCACATCATATTCATTCTGGGCCTTCTTAGCGAAACTTTTGAAGATATCTTGGGTGCAGGTCTTGTCTTCGAGAAAGAATACCCAAGTGTATCGAGAGAAATCATCAACAATAACCAGACCATAGTGACTGCCACCGAAACTTGCATAATTTTGAGGACCGAATAAATCCATATGAAGAATTTCCTGTGGTCTTGTAGTGGTCATAACTGTCTTGGATGAGTGATGCTTCTTGGCTAATTTACTAGCCTCAAATGCAGCACAGAGACGATTCCTGTCGAATTTTACATCAGGAATGCCACGAAGATGATTTTTCTTCACCAGGGTCTGCAAATTTCTCGTACCTGCATGACCAAGTCTTCGGTGCCACAGCCATGCTTCGGTTGCTTTTGCAAGCAAACAAGTTTGGACGGAGGGACCCTTAGAGAAATCCACAATATAAAGATCACCCTTTCTAATTCCCTCAAAGACGAAGGAATTGTCAGAGGCCATGAAGACAATGCATTTGGATATAGAAAATAGAACTAGCATGCCTAAATCACATAGCTTGCCAACTAACATAAGATTGAATCCAAGGGACTGAACAAGTAAAACATCATCAATGGACTTGTCCTTGGATATGGCAATTTTACCTAGCCCAATTACCTTTTCGTTGTTGTTGTCGCCAAAAGTGATATACTTCAGAGGAGAAGCAGTTAAGTTGGGGTCGACAAACAATGACTTATCTCTGGTCATATGGCTAGTGCATCCACTGTCCATTATCCATTCTGTACAACCGGAGACATAGTCCTGCAGAAGAATTAAGCTTTCTTAACCACCCACATCTTTGCAGGTGGCTTCGAAACAGTAGAGCGAGTAGGATATGATTTCTTTCGATAAGCATATTTTTTGTTCGATCACGTACAAGCATAATTGAAAGAATAAGCATTGAAATTCCTTCCAGAAGCATGAGTATAATGATTGAATGAGGTATACATGTACTCATTCTGTCGAGCTTTTTCAGCCTGCATGGTTAGTCGAGCAGTAATAGGAAAGGCATCAATAGTTTTCTTAGGCACCCAAATAGCTTTCTTTGGGGGGCCATTTCTGCTGTTTGGCCCAACATAACGAGCAACAGTCACACCATGTTGATTTTTAAACAACTTATAGTTGTCCAGAGAATCATCATCGGGATATTCAGGGATAGGAGAGTCATATCTCGAGAGTAATACTGGATCAAACATTTTGCTCTTTGCCGGAACCCACACAGTTTGAGGATATTGATGAGGTTCCTAGTAGGTGCCATTTTCATTCAGTTTCCTTTCGAAACCGATGCCTTCTTTCCTGGGATTTTGTGAAGAATGGATTTCTTCAAAACTTCACAAAGGGTTTGATGCCCTTTGAGAGATTTGAACATTCCTGTCTGAAGAAGATCCTTCAACCTAGCATTTTCATCAGAAACAGAACCTTTTTCCTCGACAGAGGGGTTAGCATTCATAGATGATTCAGCATTTGATCCTGCACTGGTTCGTTCAAGGCATTTTAAACATGGTGGCTCAAACACTTTCAGGTTTCTCTTTAAGTTGTTGGGTGAGAAGAGAATTTACTCTAATCAAATCCTCATGAGCCTCTCTCAGCGCCTCGAGTTCCTGTTTCCTTTTCAGGTAATCATAGGTCAACCTTTCGTGGTATGCCGAGAGAAAATCATGATGATTTGTCAGTTCATCCATCTGCGACTTGAGAGTGGAATATTCTTTGCTCAGCGACAGATTCTTCTCCATCTCCTCAACCAACAGCCCTTCAAATTTCCTGAGGGTTTTCTCAATTTTCTCAAGGGAGTTTTGTTGAATATTAGCAATTTTGATTGACTTATCATGGTCATCCTCATTAGAAGAATATTGATCACTGGAGTGAATCTTGTGATTTTTGGAGGATACCTTTTCCTTTGAGGCTTTGGCCAAGAAGCAGTAGGCAGGAGATTCATCGTCGCTTGACGAATTCTCGAAGAATTTGGTTGTAGGAGAGGAGGCACATGCTATGCCAACCATGCCGGAGTCGGAATCCTCATCGGATTCTTCTTCTTCTTCTTCGGATTCTGATGGTTCTTCTTCATCGGAATCCATTTCCTTGCCGATGTACGCCTTGGCCTTGTGAGAGTTAATCTTGCGGTTGGAGGAGGACTTGGGAGGGTTCCTTGATGAAGATCTTGATGAGGATTTTGAAGTGGAGTTGTCCTTCTTCTTGAAGAATTTCTTCGTCTTCTCATTATCGGAGTCGTAGTTCTTGCTCTTGCTTTTGCATCGATGGTTGCCAATACCATATCTTCCACTAGCATGGATTTTTGCTTCCCAAAGAGGACAGTCCGAAATGAAGTGTCCAGGCTTTTTGCACTTGAAACAGGTGTATTCTCCAGCAGGCTTTGATGAAGATTTTGAACCCCCGGAGTTGCTTGAACTTCTTTTCTGGAACTGGCTCTTCTTGTGAAAGCGTTGGAATCTTTTTGTGACCAGTGCGAGATCTTTGCTGAGTCTTTTTGGGTCATTTGAATCTTCTTCGGCATTTCCATCAGAGGAAGAATCAGCCACAGCCTTGAGAGCATGATTTTTGCGTTGACTTGAGCCATACAGATCTCTTTTCTCTTCTTCCTGTTCCTCATGGGTGTTTAGTCTTTCCATGATATCAGCAGAGTTAAGGTTCTTGAAATCAGCTCGTTCACGTATCATTAGGACAAGTGTGTCGAAAGAACTGTCAAGAGATCAAAGCAGTTTCTTCACGACTTCATGGTCAGTGATGTCTTTGGTGCCGAGACCTTGAAGTTCATTTGTGATGTTGCTCAGGTGGTCGAAGGTTTGCTGACAGCTTTCATTTCCAATGCGCTTGAATCGATTGAATTTGGCTCAAAGAGTATCAGTTCAAGCTTCTTTCTGAGATGAAACTCCTTCATTTATCTTTTCGAGAACATCCCACAATTCCTTCGCAGTTTCACACTGGCGATAGTGAAGAAATTGCGTCCGATTGAGATGGCTGCCAATCTCATCTTTGGCTTGAGCATCCAGTTGAATGAGCTTCTTTTCTTCATCGGTAGGGGCTTGAGGTACAACAATTGTGAGCCCGAACTGCACCACGTTCCACATATCTTCATCTATTGCTCGAAGACGGATCTTCATCTTCTCCTTCCAGAAGGGGTAGTCCGTCCCATCGAATATGGGAATCTTGAGATGTGATTTGTAGTTCACTGAATACATACTTAAACTCCAAAGTCGTTAGAGTAAAATGAGCAGAGTCAAGGAGTACCTCACTTTGATACCAATTGTAGGAACGAAGTATGTCTACCAAAGGGGGGGCTGAATGGGAGTTTTAAATTTTCTTCGGAAAACTCAAAACTCTCAGAACCCAGCAGCGGAAAGAATGAAAGACAGACTACAATGAACTAAAACAGAGTACTGAAAGGAAACTAAGTCATGCATTGATACAAATCACATGAATGAAAATGCATCAAAGGTAAACATGGGTGACAGAGATAACCGAAGATGCTCGATGGTGACAAGATATTTGTTCGACCAGTTCGTCCTTCTACACAAGGACTACATCTGGTCGGAGGGGCTTGATGACCCACAAGTATAGGGGATCAATTGTAGTCCTTTCGATAAGTAAGAGTGTTGAACCCAACGAGGAGCAGAAGGAAATGACAAGTGGTTTTCAGCAAGTTATTTTCTGCAAGCACTGAAATAGTCGGTAACAAGTAGTTTCATAGTAAGATAATTTGTAACAAGCAAGTAACGGTAATGGTAAATAAAGTGCAGCAAGGTAGCCCAATCCTTTTGTGGCAAAGGACAGGCCAAAACGGTCTCTTATGATAAGCAAACCGTTCTTGAGGGTACACGGGAATTTCATCATATCGCTTTCATCATGTTGGTTTGATTTGTGTTTGCTACTTTGATAATTTGATATGTGGGTGGACGGGTGCTTAGGTGTTGTTCTTACTTGAAAAAACCTCCTACTTATGATTAACCCCATCGCAAGCATCCGCAAATATGAGAAAAGTATTAAGATAAAATCTAACCATAGCATTAAACTTTTGGATCCAAATCAGTCCCTTACGAAGTAGCACATAAACTAGGGTTTAAGCTTCGGTCACTCTAGCAACCCATCATCTAATAACTACTCCACAATGCATTCCCTTAGGCCCAAATATGGTGAAGTGCCATGTAGTCGAAGTTCACATGACACCACTAAGGGAATCACAACATACATATCATCAAAATATCGAACACATATCAAGTTCACATGATTACTTGCAACATGACTTCTCCCGTGACCTCAAGAACAAAAGTAACTACTCACAAATAATAATCATGCTCAAGATCAGAGGGGTATTAAATAGCATAATGGATCTGAACATATAATCTTCCACCAAATAAACCATATAGTAATCAACTACAATATGAAATCAACACTACTAGTCACCCACAAGTACCAATCTAAGGTTCTGGTACAAAGATTGAACACAAGAGATGAACTAGGGTTTGAGAGGAGATGGTTCTGTTGAAGATGTTGATGGAGATGGCCCTCCCAAAGATGGGAGAGTTGTTGGTGATGCCGATGACGATGATTTCCTCCTTCGGGAGGGAAGTTCCCCCGGCGGAATCGCTCCGCCGGAGGGCAAAAGTGCTCCTGCCCAAGTTCCGCCTCGAGACGGTGGCGCTTCGTCCTCCTCTTATTTTTTCTAGGTCAAAATGACTTATATACCAGAAGAGGGGCACCGGAGGTGGGCCGAGGAGGGCACAACCCACCAGGGCGCGCCTGGGCTCCCTGGCGCGCCCAGGTGGGTTGTGCCCACCTGGTGGGCCCCCTCTGGTAGTTATTTGCTCCAATAATTCTTAAATAATCCATAAAAAATCTCCGTGAAGTTTCAGCTTATCTGAAGTTGTGCAAAATAGGTAGCTCTGACATGCTTTTTCGGGTCTAGAATTCCAACTGCCGGTATTCTCCCTCTTTGTGTAAACCTTGCATATTATGAGAGAAAAGGCATTAGAATTACTCCCAAAAGCATTATTATGCATAAAAACATTATAAATAACAGTAGGAAAACATGATGCAAAATGGACGTATCAACTCCCCCAAGCTTAGACCTCGCTTGTCCTCAAGCGAAAACCAAAATCAAAAAACATGCCCACATGCTTAGAGAGAGAGAGAGGTGTCGATAAAAACAAAATACGACATAGGAGCATCATGCATATTATTATAACAGTGATACGTCTCCAACGTATCTATAATTTTTTATTGTTCCATGCTATTATATTATCCATCTTGGATGTTTTATATGCATTTATATGCTATTTTATATTATTTTTGGGACTAACCTATTAACCTAGAGCCCAGTGCTAGTTTCTGTTTTTTCCTTGTTTTTGAGTTTCGCAGAAAAGGAATATCAAACGGAGTCCAAATGAGTTGAAAATTTACGGAGATTTTTTATGGACCAGAAGAAGCCCCTGAAGCAAAAGAGTTGGGCCAGAAGAGCCACGAGGCCTCCACAAGGGTGGAGGGCGCGCCCTACCCCCCTGGGCGCGCCCTCCGGTCTTGTGGGCTCCTCGTGGACCCCCCTGACTTGTTCTCGACGCCAAAAATTCCTATAAATATAGAAACCCCCAGAAATAAACCTAGATCAGGAGTTCCACCGCCGCAAGCCTCTGTAGCCACCCAAAAACAATCGGGACCATGTTCCGGCACCCTGCCGGAGGGGGAAATCATCACCGGTGGCCATCTTTATCATCCCGGCGATCTCCATGATGAGGAGGGAGTAGTTCACCCTCGGGGCTGAGGGTATGTACCAGTAGCTATGTGTTTGATCTCTCTCTCTCTCTCTCTCTCTCGTGTTCTTGATTTGGCACGATCTTGATGTACCGCGAGCTTTGCTATTATAGTTGGATCTTATGATGTTTCTCCACCTCTACCTTCTTGTAATGAATTGAGTTTTCCCTTTGAAGTTATCTTATCGGATTGAGTCTTTAAGGAATTGAGAACACTTGATGTATGTCTTGCATGTGTTTATCTATGGTGACAATGGATATTCACGTGATCCACTTGATGTATGTTTTGGTGATCAACTTGCGGGTTCTGTGACCTTGTGAACTTATGCATAGGGGTTGGCACACGTTTTCGTCTTGACTCTCTGGTAGAAACTTTGGGGCACTCTTTGAAGTTCTTTGTGTTGGTTTGAATAGATGAATCTGAGATTGTGTGATGCATATCGTATAATCAAACCCGCGGATACTTGTGGTGACATTGGAGTATCTAGGTGACATTAGGGTTTTGGTTAATGTGTGTCTTAAGGTGTTATTTTAGTACGAACTCTAGGGCTATTTGTGACACTTATAGGAATAACCCAATAGGTCGATCAGAAAGAATAACTTTGAGGTGGTTTCGTACCCTACAATAATCTCTTCGTTTGTTCTCCGCTAGTAGTGACTTTGGAGTGACTCTTTGTTGCACGTTGAGGGATTGTTATATGATCTAATTATGTTATCCTTGTTGAGAGAACTTGCATTAGTGAAAGTATGAACCCTAGGCCTTGTTTCGAAGCATTGCAATACCGTTTTCGCTCACTTTTACCAGCTGCTACCTTGCTGTTTTTATATTTTTAGATTACAAAAACCTATATCTACTATCCATATTACGCTTGTATCACCATCTCTTCGCCGAACTAGTGCATCTATACAATTTACCATTGTATTGGGTGTGTTGGGGACACAAGAGACTCTTTGTTATTTGGTTGCAGGGTTGTTTGAGAGAGACCATCTTCATCCTACGCCTCCCATGGATTGATAAACCTTAGGTCATCCACTTGAGGGAAATTTGCTACTGTCCTACAAACCTCTGCACTTGGAGGCCCAACAACGTCTACAAGAAGAAGGTTGCGTAGTAGACATCAAGCTCTTTTCTGGCGCCGTTGCCGGGGAGGTGAGTGCTTGAAGGTATATCTTTAGATCTTGCAATCGAATCTTTTAGTTTCTTGTTTTATCACTAGTTTAGTTTATAAAAGAAAACTACAAAAAAATGGAATTGAGGTTGCCTCATATGCTTCATCTTTTTAATGTCTTTCGTGAAAATGATGGGAAGGATAATTGTGCTCAAGTGTTAGAAGAAGAAGTCTATAAAATGTTTGGCACTACATTTTTGAATGATGAGCATGATTGCAATGTTGTTAGTATGAATTCTTTGAATATCCATGATGCTAATGATATGCAAAACTACAAGCTTGGGGATGCTATGTTTGATGAATATGATATTTTTTCCCTCAAGTTTTGATGAGAATATTTATTATGATGAAAGCATGCCTCCTATTTATGATGATTATATTGATGAAAGTGGGTTTGGAAGAGTGTCAACTTTAGGAAGTAATGATCCCACTATTTTGGAGGGTGTTGAATCTTATTATAATTATGAAAGTGGATTTGGAGAGGTCATGACTTTATTTAGTGATGAATCCACTATTTCGGAAGAGGTTCCAATTGATTATGACAACAAAGTTGCTATCTATGATGATTATTGTGATGACATGTATGCTATAAAGAATAATGATAACCATGAAACTTGTCATCATGATTTTAATTTTCAATTGGATTATGCCTCACGTGATAGTTATTTTGTTGAGTTTGCTCCCACTACTATTCATGAGAATAAATTTGCTTATGTGGAGAGTAGTAAATTTTGCATGCTTGTGGATCATGAAAAGAATGCTTTATGTGATAATTATATTATTGAATTCATTCATGATGCTACTGAAAATTATTATGAGGGAGGAACATATGCTTGTAGGTATTGCAATAATATCAAGTTTCCTCTCTATGTGTTGAAAGTTTTGAAGCTATGCTTGTTTTGCCTTCCTATGCTAGTTGATTCTTGCTCCCATAAATTGTTTGCTCACAAAATCCCTAGGCATAAGAAGTGGGTTAGACTTAAATGTGCTAGTCATATGCTTCATGATGCTCCCGTTATGTTTCAATTCTTATCTTTTATGTGAGCATCATTGATATCATCATGCCTAGCCTAAAAAGGCATTAAAGAAAAGTGCTTGTTGGGAGACAACCCAATATTTACCCCTACCATTTTTGTCTGTTCACATGATTAAGCTACTGTAGTAATCATGTTTTATAGCTTTTTTTTTTGAATAAAGAGCCAAGTAAAGCCTTTGGGATAGTGTGGTTGATAGTTGATTTGATTCTGTGCAAAAACAGAAACTTTTGCGTCCAGTACATAAATTCCTTTCTTTCACTGGAACATGGAAAAACTCTGAATGTTTTACATAGGATTTATATACAAATTGCCTACGTTGTACTAATTTTTCAGAATTTTTGGAATAACATAAGTATGAGCTTAATTCAGATCTTTACAGGCTGTTCTGTTTTCGATGCATAGTTTGCTTGTTTTCTAGTTTCTATGGCTTATATTGCTCAATATAAATTGTAGAAATGATAGGGTACAGTAGGTATCATGTTATAAATTTTTTGAATCTTGTCTTGACAGTACCAAAGTGAATGATTTGTTTTATCATACTAACCCATCTCACGAAGTTCCGTTAAGTTTTGTGTGATTGAAGTTTTCAAGTTTTGGGTGAGATATCGATATGAGGAGAATAAGGAGTGGCAATACACTAAGATTGGGGATGCTCAAGGCACCCCAAGGTAATATTCAAGGAATACCCAAGCAACTAAGCTGTGGGATGCCCCGGAAGGCATCCCCTCTTTCGTCTTCAATATTATCGGTAACCTTACTTGGAGCTATATTTTTATTCATCACATAATATGAGTTTTGCTTGGAGCGTCATTTTATTTTATTAGGATTTGCTTGCTGTTATTTATAGTAATGGTATGTATCTTTTATTTCAATAAAAAGGTCAAGTATAGCCTTTACCATGCTTATTTTGCAAGTCTATATGTTGCTGTTTTAAAAACAGAAAGTCTTCTATTGTTGTCTGAATTCTTATGGAAAGTCAGAACCTGATAAAATCTTGAAATATTTACACAATGAGTAACAAAAAAATTTCTACAGTGTGGTAATTTTTCAGAAGATTTTGAGTTAGGGAAGTATGAGTACAATTGCACTCTTTACAGACTGTCCTGTTTTGACAGATTGCTGTTATGTTTGCATTGTTTGCATATGTTTGCTTGTTTAATGATTCTATTTGAGGATAGGAGTATTAAATATGCAGAGGCATTTAGTATGCAATGTTAAATAATAATTTTAGTGATTTGCTACAGTATAGAATGATAAGGTTTTGCATTTGATTTATACTAACTTATCTCACGAGTTCTTGTTGAGTTTTGCGTGCATGATGTTTTTAAGATTTAGGGAAACCGTGATATAAAAGGAAGTAAGGAGACACAAAAGCTCAAGCTTGGGGATGCCCAAGGCATCCCTAGTTAATATTTCAAGAAGTCTCAAGCATCTAAGCTTGGGGATGCCCCGGTAGGCATCCCATCTTTCTTCATCAAGAATTATCGGTTAGTATCGGTTGAGCCTAAGTTTTTGCTTCTTCACATGATGTGTGCTATTTTTAGAATGTCATTTTATTTTGTTTTGCTTGCTATTTGAATAAAGTACTTAAGATCTAAATTTTCTTTATGAGAGAGAGTTTTCACATAGCTACTTAATTATTTGACTACTCATGGATCATCACTTATATCTTTTTGGAGTAGTTTGTCATTTACTCACGTGCTTCACTTATATCCTATGAGTAAATGGTTGAATGAATTGAATATCATAAATGTGAAATTGTATATGCTTCATATGCTTATACCATGGGGAGTAATGACTTCACATATAAGAAGTAGAGGTGGTAAACTTATTGAAAGTTAGCAAACATAGTATTGGTCACTTGAACAATTCATGAAAGAATATTGAAGGAAGAGAGATTTCACATATAAATATACTATCTTGGACATCTTCTATGATTGTGAGCCCCATTAATTATTTTCAAACCTGAGCAAATTAGTTGAAGTTGGACAAGGAAGACAACATAATGAGTTATGCTTGGGTATATTTGTATAGAAGTTATATTGTTATGGATCCTCCAACATGTGGTGCTTGCTATTTAGAATCTTTTGCTAGCCAAAATTTCTGTACTAAGCGGGATTACTGCTTGTGCATCCAAAATCCTTGAACCAAGTTTCTTCCATGAGTGTCCACCATATCTACCTATATGCGGTATTTACCTGCCGTTCCAAGTAAATTTGCATGTGCCAAACTCTAAACCTTCAAATAATAATCTATTTTGTATGCCCGAATCGCTCATGTAGCGACTAGGGGCTGTCAGTATCTTCCATGCTAGGTGGGTTATTCTCACGATGAGTGGACTCCTCTCATCATTCATGAGAGTGGCTGGTAATTGGGATGCCCAGTCCTATGATCAAAAGATCAAAAACAAAATCGCAAATAATTGCAAACAAAACTCCCTCAGGATTATTGATAGTTGGACGGTACCCATTGTTTTGGACAAGCCGTGGAGCGTGATTGTTGGTGGAGGGGGAGTAAAAACTTTACCTTTCTGTTTGGGAACCGCCTATAATGTATCTAGTATGGAAGATATTCGGAACTCTTGGTTGTTATGTTGACAATGAAAGCATACCTCTCAAAATTATTTTCATCTCTGTTTTAAAAGCTTCGAGCTATGGCACCTCTGCAAATCCCTGCTTCCCTCTGCGAAGGGCCTATCTTTTACTTTTATGCAAGAGTCAGTAGTATTCCTTCTCATTCCAACCAACTCTTTAGTTGGCAAGCATCATGTGGTGGGGAAAGATCTAAGCATATATGGCCATTCAAATATATTTGATCATGAATTATTATTGTTGACAATTATCTATATGATAAATAAGTTGGGAGGCAAAACATTAAGCCCCTATCTTTCTCTGTGTTCAATGGATACTATTTGTTCTAAAAATATGCTTTGAGTGGTAGCAATCATGGAAGACTATATGATAGTTGAGTATGTGGGATTTGCTAAATCAAAGCTCTTACATAGACCCTTCCTGAAAATAAGATGAATTGCAATTGTTTGATGACTGAGAACCTAGTTTGTTAGTTTTCAAGAAAGTTTATGATCTATGCTTTAACATGTGAATAGTTGGCTACTTGATCATGAGAAGTTTTATGAGATGAGCTACTGTTTATGATATATAATGATGCTAGAAAAGGTGATTGAAATTATCATTGATCAAACTTCTGCACTTGCTAGCATTCCACATCAAAAATTCTATTTTTATCATTTACCTACTCGAGGACGAGCAGGAATTAAGCTTGGGGATGCTTGATACGTCTCCAACGTATCTATAATTTTTTATTGTTCCATGCTATTATATTATCCATCTTGGATGTTTTATATGCATTTATATGCTATTTTATATTATTTTTGGGACTAACCTATTAACCTAGAGCCCAGTGCCAGTTTCTGTTTTTTCCTTGTTTTTGAGTTTCGCAGAAAAGGAATATCAAACGGAGTCCAAATGAGCTGAAAATTTACAGAGATTTTTTATGGACCAGAAGAAGCCCCTGAAGCAAAAGAGTTGGGCTAGAAGAGCCACGAGGCCTCCACAAGGGTGGAGGGCGCGCCCTACCCCCCTGGGCGCGCCCTCCGGTCTTGTGGGCTCCTCGTGGACCCCCTCTGACTTGTTCTTGACGCCAAAAATTCCTATAAATATAGAAACCCCCAGAAATAAACCTAGATCAGGAGTTCCACCGCCGCAAGCCTCTGTAGCCACCAAAAACCAATCGGGACCCTGTTCCGGCACCCTGCCGGAGGGGGAAATCATCACCGGTGGCCATCTTTATCATCCCGGCGATCTCCATGATGAGGAGGGAGTAGTTCACCCTCGGGGCTGAGGGTATGTACCAGTAGCTATGTGTTTGATCTCTCTCTCTCTCTCTCGTGTTCTTGATTTGGCACGATCTTGATGTACCGCGAGCTTTGCTATTATAGTTGGATCTTATGATGTTTCTCCCCCTCTACCTTCTTGTAATGAATTGAGTTTTCCCTTTGAAGTTATCTTATCGGATTGAGTCTTTAAGGAATTGAGAACACTTGATGTATGTCTTGCATGTGTTTATCTATGGTGATAATGGGATATTCATGTGATCCACTTGATGTATGTTTTGGTGATCAACTTGCGGGTTCTGTGACCTTGTGAACTTATGCATAGGGGTTGGCACACGTTTTCGTCTTGACTCTCCGGTAGAAACTTTGGGGCACTCTTTGAAGTTCTTTGTGTTGGTTTGAATAGATGAATCTAAGATTGTGTGATGCATATCGTATAATCAAACCCGCGGATACTTGTGGTGACATTGGAGTATTTAGGTGACATTAGGGTTTTGGTTAATGTGTGTCTTAAGGTGTTATTTTAGTACGAACTCTAGGGCTATTTGGAATAACCCAATAGATCGATCAGAAAGAATAACTTTGAGGTGGTTTCATACCCTACAATAATCTCTTCGTTTGTTCTCCGCTAGTAGTGACTTTGGAGTGACTCTTTGTTGCACGTTGAGGGATTGTTATATGATCTAATTATGTTATCCTTGTTGAGAGAACTTGCACTAGTGAAAGTATGAACCCTAGGCCTTGTTTCGAAGCATTGCAATACCGTTTTCGCTCACTTTTACCACCTGCTACCTTGCTGTTTTTATATTTTCAGATTACAAAAACCTATATCTACTATCCATATTACGCTTGTATCACCATCTCTTCGCCGAACTAGTGCATCTATACAATTTACCATTGTATTGGGTGTGTTGGGGACACAAGAGACTCTTTGTTATTTGGTTGCAGGGTTGTTTGAGAGAGACCATCTTCATCCTACGCCTCCCATGGATTGATAAACCTTAGGTCATCCACTTGAGGGAAATTTGCTACTGTCCTACAAACCTCTGCACTTGGAGGCCCAACAACGTCTACAAGAAGAAGGTTGCGTAGTAGACATCAAGCTTTTTTCTGGCGCGTTGCCGGGGAGGTGAGTGCTTGAAGGTATATCTTTAGATCTTGCAATCGAATCTTTTAGTTTCTTTTTTTATCACTAGTTTAATTTATAAAAGAAAACTACAAAAAAATGGAATTGAGGTTACCTCATATGCTTCATCTTTTTAATGTCTTTCGTGAAAATGATGGGAAGGATAATTGTGCTCAAGTGTTAGAAGAAGAAGTCTATAAAATGTTTGGCACTACATTTTTGAATGATGAGCATGATTGCAATGTTGTTAGTATGAATTCTTTGAATATCCATGATGCTAATGATATGCAAAACTACAAGCTTGGGGATGCTATGTTTGATGAATATGATATTTTTAGTCCCTCAAGTTTTGATGAGAATATTTATTATGATGAAAGCATGCCTCCTATTTATGATGATTATATTGATGAAAGTGGGTTTGGAAGAGTGACAACTTTAGGAAGTAATGATCCCACTATTTTGGAGGGTGTTGAATCTTATTATAATTATGAAAGTTGATTTGGAGAGGTCATGACTTTATTTAGTGATGACTCCACTATTTCGGAAGAGGTTCCAATTGATTATGACAACAAAGTTGCTATCTATGATGATTATTGTGATGACATGTATGCTATAAAGAATAATGATAACCATGAAACTTGTCATCATGATTTTAATTTTCAATTGGATTATGCCTCACGTGATAGTTATTTTGTTGAGTTTGCTCCCACTACTATTCATGAGAATAAATTTGCCTCGACGAGCTCTATCCGGTGCATTCGCCGTCCACCTCCACCACCGCACCGGTTGCTCTCTCCGCCGGCGTCGATCTCTGGCACACTCATTTGGGTCATCCCAACCCCATCACACTTCGTCATATTCTTAAGAGTTTCAGTTTCAGTTGTCATAAGATAGAGGATCACACCTGTCATGCCTGTCGTGTCGGCAAACATGTTCGCCTCCCGTTTAATAACTCCACCACCATAGCTTCTTTTCCTTTTCAGCTGATTCATAGCGATGTGTGGACCTCTCCGGTTCCTAATAATTCGGGCTATTTACATTATCTGGTTATCCTTGATGATTATTCGCATTATGTGTGGACTTTTCCTTTGCGCAGAAAGTCGGATGCACTCTCCCAGGGCGCTCGCGCGCCTCTCTTGGCCCGCACCCTGGCTTTAAGGCGCGCCCCCCGCATGCGGCGCCTCCTCCAGCCGCGGCGCTGACGCCCCCGACGTTGGCACCCACGGCCACCGCGGCGCCCGCGGCCCCCTCGGCGCCCCCGGCGCCCGCGGTCCCCCTGGTGCCTGTGGCCCCCTCGGCGCCCCCGGCGCCTGTGGCCGGTCCGGTCACCCGTGCCCGTACGGGCGTTTTTCGCCCGAGCTCGCGCTACGCCTCGGATGACTACGTCCATGCGGCGTCCACCTCTGAGCCGTCGCCGTTGCCGTCCTCTGTTCGAGCCGCTCTTCGTGACCCGCTCTGGATGGCTGCGATGCAAGAGGAGTTTGACGCCCTGTTGCGCAACCGGACGTGGCAGCTTGTTCCCCGTCCCCGGCACGCCAACGTGATTACCGGGAAGTGGGTCTTTAAACACAAGCTCCGTCCTGATGGTACCCTTGATCGCTACAAAGCGCGCTGGGTCGTTCGTGGCTTCCGACAATGTGCTGGCATTGACTTCACCGGCACCTTCGCTCCGGTCGTCAAGCCCGGCACGATACGCACGGTTCCACCTTGCGGTCTCCCGTGCTTGGCCGGTGCATCAGATGGACGTCTCCAACGCCTTCCTCCATGGTCACCTCGAGGAGCAGGTCTTCTGCCAGCAGCCCACCGGGGTTGTCGACCCGGCGCTTCCCGACCACGTGTGTCTGCTTTCGCGGTCCTTGTACGGACTCAAGCAGGCTCCGCGCGCTTGGTACCAGCGCATCGCGGCGTTTCTCCACCAGCTTGGGTTCCGCTCTACCCGCTCGGACGCCTCGCTCTTCGTCTATCATCAGGGCTCTGACACGACCTACTTGCTGCTCTATGTCGACGACATCATCCTGACGGCATGTACGGCTGGTCTCCTCAGTCAGCTCACGGCTCGTCTTCGCGCTGAGTTCGCCATCAAGGACTTGGGTCCTTTGCACTACTTCCTCGGTGTCGAGGTGGTGCGCCGTCCGGATGGCTTCTTCCTTCATCAGCGGAAGTACGCTCACGAGCTCCTGGAGCGCGCCAGCATGCTTAACTGCAAGCCCACCGCTACGCCTGTTGATACGAAGGCCAAGCTTTCTGCCACGGATGGTTCTCCTGCTTCGGATGCTGCTTTCTATCGGTCTATCGTTGGTGCTCTCCAGTACCTCACTCTGACTCGACCGGAGATCCAGTATTGCCGTGCAGCAGGTGTGTCGTCATATGCATGCTCCTCGAGATATTCACTGGGCTGCCGTCAAGCGGATTCTCCGCTATATCTGTGGCACTATGGATCTTGGCGTCACGCTTCACGCCTCCGCCGACACCGCCCTCACCACCTACTCCGATGCAGACTGGGCGGGCTGCCCCGACACTCGTCGCTCCACTTCGGACTATTGTGTCTACCTTGGACCCTCATTTATCTCGTGGTCGTCCAAGCGGCAGCCTACGGTCTCTCGTTCCAGTGCTGAGGCTGAGTATCGTGCGGTGGCCAACGCCGTTGCCGAGTGTTCGTGGCTTCGCCAGCTGCTTCAGGAGCTCTCTTGTCCTGTTGACCGTGCCACGGTGGTCTACTGCGACAACGTCTCGGCGGTCTACCTCTCCGCTAACCCGGTGCATCATCGACGGACCAAGCATATTGAGTTAGATATTCATTTTGTTCGGGAACAGGTGACCCTTGGCCATATTCGTGTTTTACACGTCCCTACTTCCCAACAATTTGCCGATATCATGACCAAGGGCTTGCCTACGGCATCATTTGAGAAGTTCCGGTCCAGTCTTTGCGTCAGCCACGGTGCCGCTTCGACTGCAGGGGGTGTTGAGTATGTGTTATGTGCATATTGTGTATTGAGTCCGCCTCCTAATTCCTTGTATAGTTAAGGTCCGTGACCCATATTTATACATCATATATACGTGTCTATGCACCAAGAGCAATACATCGTGCAATTCTCAGAGCATACGGTCAACGACGGAGCGGATGTCGCCGATCTCGCCCTCGTCGAAGCGCCGAAGAACTCGTCGTGGACGGCCGGATTGGACTCGAAGCGAGCTTTGACGTGTTGTAGGAGGGACAGGCCGGCGTGCGCATCGCTGCCCGAAATGTGGTCCGGCAGTTGCGCCATATCTGACGGCTCTCTAACAGACGACGTTGTCCGATGGAGGGGTTTCACGCGTGGGCTCGGCTATTTGTGAAGGAAAGGGCGGTACGTGTCCGACTCGGGCGCCGTGGCCGTAAATTTTGATTGGGAAACAAAAAATAATATAATACCAATAAAACCGGACCGACGTCGTACATGCAGAACACAACCAGACTCGACACGACCGTCAAAAAGGGGAAACAAACTCGTGGCATATTCGGTTATTCGACAGTGCTAACACGTGACGACTCGGTTATTCCGTGACGCGAAGCTTGGGCATGATCCTGCCTAGTCGACGTTGACCTCGAAGACGTCCTTGCGCTCCTCCTCCTTGACCTTGGGCACGACCACCCTGAGCACGCCGTTCTTCATCTCGGCCTTGATCTGGTCCATCCGGTACACGTCCCCGGCGAGCTCGAGCCGGCCGCTGTACCTCGGCGCGTCGGCGCCCTCCTGCTCCGGCTCCTTCTCGCCCTCGCCCTTGATCACCAGGCTGTTCTGCTCCGCCCACACCTTCACGTGCTCCTTGCCCAGCCCCGGCATGTCCACCCTCAGCCGCAGCGCGTTCGCGTCCTCCCTCGCGTTCCACCCGCGCCGTATCGGCGCCGCCCGCGCGGCGCCGTCGGGGGACGCCGCCGCCACGTCGTCCAGCATGCTCAGCAGCCGGCCCAGGCTCTGCGGCGCGCTGAACGGATCACGGAACACATCTGCAATTCAGCACATGAACAAGTCAGCACAGCTCTGTCACGCACGTTGCCGCAATTGGAATCCGGTTCAAATCGTGCAGCGGAGAGATGAATCCAACGCGTTGGAGTGACAAGCATGGTGCGAGAAGACGACTACCTGAGAAGAAGCTGGGCACACCGACGTCGCGCTCGCGCGCGCCGCCGCGGCGGCTGTGCTCGACCGCCTCGTCCCGGTCGTAGCTCCGGAGGGGCGCGCCGGCGTTGTACCCGCGGACGCCGCCGGCAACGGCAGCCGGCCTGAGAGCCGATCCGGACGACGCGGCCAGGAGGTTCTCCATGGCGCGCACCAGCGGGATCCTGCTGGAGAACACCACCCTTGAAGCCATTATCCACGCTCTCCCTTCTCTCCCTGCCTGTCTTCGTCGGATGTTTCTGGATTTTGCTGCGATGAGCACGACGCAGATCGCCGGGAACTGCGGAGATTTATACCCGCGATGTGGCTTGGGGAAGGATTTAGAAGATTCGCGAATGCCCCACCGCGCAGCTGCGCTCCGAACATTCCCGAAGGCACGGGAATGCGTCAGGCACTTTTCCCCGCGATGCCTGGGCCCACCTACCAGGCCCAGGCCCAATGGGCGTATAGTCCATTTATAAGCCCATAAGCCCAAGAGCACCGATGATAGTACGAGGCCCATAAGCCCAACTCGAGCCCAGCCGCTCCCTCTCTGCCTCCGATCCCCAAATCCACCGAATTGGATATACTCAAAAAAAAAAAATCCACCAAATTGGGTTTAGATCGGGGAGAGACGGCCATGGACGAGGAGGAGCACGAGGTGTACGGCCAGGAGATCCCCGTGGACGGCGACATGGAAGGCGCCGACGTAGACATGACCGCCGCCGGAGACGACGCAGCGAAGGTCCACCCCCGTCCCCTACCCCACCCCCCTGGATCCCTGTGTCCGCGCTAAACCCTAAACCTAGTTTAGTTCTGACCGCGCGCTTTCTTGCCAGCTGCAGGAGCTCGACGAGATGAAGCGTAGGCTCAAGGAGATGGAGGAGGAGGCCGCCGCCCTGCGCGACATGCAGGCCAAGGTCGCCAAGGAGATGCAAGGTTGTCTTTCTAGATGCGCCTCGTTGTACTTGTCGCGATTTGCTTAGGTTGGTTTTAGCCGCTTTTGATCTATTTGGGGATGCCTCGTGATGGTCTTGTAATCTCACGCGCAGTAGGCTATCATCAGGCAATTTGATGAATTTGAGATTGGTACTCATAAATCTGACCAGAATACTGTTTTTTTACACACTGAAATTGCAACTATTGTAGGTGTTGTTTGTAACTTTATAGCCCATTCTGTAATGTTGAGTAAGTAAAATAAATTGGATGATCCTTACATGCATCCTTACACTAGCAGTATGTTTTAAGTTCCTTCTGCACAACTATTGACTTACATGGGTCTTAAGTTTTCGTGACTACTTTACTCTTTGTAATCCTGGCATAGACTCTAGAGATCTGGTTCTTCCAGGCACTTTGCCATACTATATCCAGGATATGCACTTCAGAAATAATTTTGTGCTAACATTTTACTTTTAAACTGCCGCCATCTTCCAAAGATCTTCTCTTATTTTTCAATATTTTAGACCGTATTGGGACCCTTGCTCTTTTCTCTCTATATAATACTCACTCATCTCCAATCTTTCTATTCCTTGCACTGATTAATTCATATTTTCATAATATCACCAACAGTGAATTTAGGTGTATGCAATGAAGATTGCCTTGTGGTGTCTTGCTTCTGTAGTTCAAGTAGTGGCACAATTGTGTTGCTTGCCTTGGATTACCTTTGTTTTGGCATGGATACTTATTTGGAGCTTGTGGTAAAAACTGTCTTTCAAAATATTTTCCATGGTTATCCATATGCTTCTTTTTTGGTCTAATGTTGGACATTTTTCTCATTAAATATATGTCTGGATGAGCTTTAGACTTTTGATTTAGGGTTTACTGCCTTTTTATTTGTGATGGATCGGTTAGTGCTGACAGAAGGTTTTCTAACACGACGTGATTTATTTTTATGTGTTTTAATGCCTTATCTTTTACCTGCTACCAGTTGTCTTATGCAGTTACTCATTTTCTTTTGCAGGAGGAGATGCCAATGCGTCTACAGCTGAGGCAAAGGAGCAGGTGGATGCTCGCTCTGTTTATGTTGGAAATGTAAGATTTCCTAATATCTCTCTTTGTCACACACGCATGGCCGGTGGCCGCACACATGCCACATGTTGGGTCGGTATTATGATAGATGTACACTTGCTTTGCCAAGGTATTCGAATAGTTGTTGGGCTATGTAGCATAAAAAGTCTGTATATATGGACTTCATTAGATACTGGATGCTGACTGCTGACTGCTAGTTAGTCAAAAATGTCTTTGGTGCACTTAATAACTTAGATAATACGGAGTATATACTTGCGCCAAAAGGTCTTGATTTATTCTCAACTTCTCTTTGTTCAAATGTTGAATACCTAGTAATGGAGTAAATCCTGAAATTGCTCTCTTCCTGCCTATCTTTGCAGCCGGCAGTCAATGACATACATGCTAACTGTAGTTCATGCTTAATGCCGTTCCTAACTGTAGTTCATGCTTAATGTCGTTCCTCACAGCAAAGGAAAAACTCCATTTGCAATTTTGCACTATTGTTTAGATTTGTTTTTTGCCTTTGTCACCATCATTTGCTAGTTTGCTAAAATCTTAGAGAAGGTATATATTATTATTTTTATGTTGGAATGTCCTTCTGTTCTAATGCTCTGGTGCATTAACTGTACAATGTGATGGTCGCAGGGGTAGGCTTTTGATATCAAGTACTTGCCGATGGTTCAATACCATCTCGTGTTTTACTATATTAGCAGATAGAGAAAAATCCCTGGAAAAAAGAAAACATATATTATGAGAAAAATGGAAAGAAAAAAAGGGAAAAGAAAAAAAAAGAAAAACGAGTTTACATAGCATAGGATTATTTACCTCCCTGAAGAAGCAAAGGAAGTCTATAAATCAGCTGTACAGACTTGCAAATGGTGCTTGAGACTTGGACGTGCGTGTGATGTGGTGTGATTCTAAACCACTGGTCCAGTGAGAATCAGCTGAACGGTGCATAGGTATGACATGTAAGTGTATCATCAGAATGGAGCCTTATGTTGCTCATTCTGAATGTGCGCTTGCTTACCGCTCCTCTCCCTCTTTCTTCTCCCTCTTTTCACTGCAGGGCTGTCCATGTGCTACTGAAACCCATAATCATGCTGCTACTGCACCCTCTCTTTATGGTCTATTGTTGATCTTTTCCTAAACGTGATGTCTGCTTCTACGTTGGCATAAAAGTGTTTCTAATGGTTTTTGAGGATTACATGTAACTCTAAATGCAAGTAAAGTTGCCCAACATTCTGTACTTTCCATAGGGCTGGGTTTATATACGGAATTGCCGAAGACAGAACTTTACTTCAACAAATTGCTGTTGGGGTACTTGTTACCTTAAGATTCTTGAAGGGAGCATAATTAGACAAAAGATTAACCAAACACTGATGCTAACAGAACTTTTCTTGAACTTCTTTTCTTGAAATGCTTGCATTATAGACTGTAGGGCACAAAAGAATCTAGAAGTTGCATCTTCCACACGCAAGTTTATGCTCTTAACAGCCTTTCAAGTTTTTCTTCACACGTGTTTCTTAACTTGTAACTTTTCCATATGTCATCCGCCACATCACTTCTACTTTTACCATTCTCAGATTGTTAACTATCATTTTTTTTCCTCAACAAAAGCATTGTCCCACAAATGTTCCTCGTGAATCATACTTTTTCATGACTTCTTATCTACCCTATGGATTATTTTATCTCATTTATTGTCCGTGTTGGATCTGCTACTTACGTTAGTGAAGTTTCTCTTGTACCTCCAAAATGAGTAATTTTCCATATTGACTTTTGAGAAATAAGTCAAATAACCATTTATAAATCTTCAATATTATTTACTAATCTCTATATCAGCGATGGTTTTCCCCATGGCTATATATTAATTTAACCTTCCCTCGGTTACAATCTCAATTCACATTTGTTTTAATCTTGAGCTTGTGTAGTAACGCAAAGATCAGCTATATTTGCCATTGCCATTAACTAATATAGCTGTAAACATCCGTCTATAACTACTCCCTCTGTTCGTAAATATAAGGCGTTTTGGCAGTTCAACTTATGTTTAGGAACAGAGGTAGTATATGATTACCCTTCAAGTTCACAAGTGCAAACCTGGTGGACAACAATATCTAGTAGAATCTTATTGTGTCAGTTAATTTTAGCTGAATAATCCATTGTTTATCTTTCATTGCCATTCAGTTGACATTTGTTTTTCTGATATTATCATGGACTGCAGGTTGATTATGCGTGTACACCAGAAGAAGTGCAGCAGCATTTCCAAGCTTGTGGAACTGTCAACAGAGTGACAATCTTGACCGACAAGTTTGGACAGCCAAAAGGCTTTGCTTACGTGGAATTTCTAGAACAAGAAGCCGTTCAAGAGGCTCTTAATCTGAATGAATCTGAATTGCATGGTCGTCAGATCAAGGTACAGAGATATTAACAGCTTTTCATTCAGACATTGAGTTCCAGTACTACCTCTCTTTAATAATGTCTTTGAATTTAAAATCAACCTTCATTCTGTTGTGCTCAACAGGTGTCACCAAAGAGGACTAACGTCCCTGGGATGAAGCAGCGTCCTCCACGCGGATTCAATCCCTATCATGCCTACCCTTATAGATCATACGGGGCACCGTATTTTCCGCCATACGGATATGGGTGAGTTCCGCAGCCTTTGCAAGATGTGGATGTCCAATTGTATCGTCCGTTCTAACAGCTATCTTATTGTCTTTGTGCTATTTTCAGGAGAGTTCCCAGATTCCGCCGGCCGACACGCTACAGGCCGTACTTCTGAGAGGACGAGGCTTCTATGAAGTTCAATGCAACGCCAGTAGCCATACTGAAGAATAATCTTAGCTGCCGCTGTTTCAGTTACATTGTTTGACTGGTAGACATAATCTGACGACGGGCGAATGCCCCTATCGTGCCCTCTTAAGCTCTGTTGTACTGTGGGCTTGCAGTATGGATTCAGTTATGTGGTGATGTTGGTTTGCTGTACTCGATAGCCGTGCTGTCTGATGACTTATGTGTGCGTACTCTGTTGGCCAGAAAATGTGACTGCTGCTCAGCTGCTGATCAAAATTCAACAAGAAAATGTGATTCTTTACCTGTAAACCCTCAGAATCGAGATAGCATATCTGGCAGATCGGCCGCTCTTTCGGTTCGGTGGTCATATGATCTGCACCAGGGCTCCACGAGTAATCCAAGTCGAGTGCTATACAGGTTCAAGCCATGTCCGTGTTGGATACGATCCCTTCCTGATGCGAGTTCTACATATTCTGAGATTTTTCCGGGAAAATAAGCACGCTAGCTAGTTGAGTCGATTCGCGCAGCGCGAGGTTTTCGTGCGCAATCGTCGACGTACGGGCTTCCATCAAACAATCACCATGTGGCTGCTGATCAAGATCATCTGCCACATGATCAAGTTCAAAGGGGCCATCACGAAGCTCGAGGATGCGGCGGCGCGCGCCCACGACCGTCCGGCGAGGTTCGACCGGCTGCGCTTGGCCTGCCGCCACCTGACAGGCGTGGACAGCCACCTCACCAGAATGCACGAGTTCATCGAGAGCGACCTCCCCGGCGACGACCGCCTGGGGATCTGGGGACGGCGGGGCGCCGGCAAGACGTCGCTCCTCACGCCGCTCCAGCAGCCCAAGTGTCAGAACCTAAACGAGGTAGGAGAGAAAGGTTTGTGCAACACTTGATTTCATTGATACAAAGATTACACGTATATGTAGTTACAAAGCTCAACTAACTCACACACGAACCAGCCGTAGGAATAGGTCAGCACTAACACCACTAACAGCACTCCTCTATACAAGCATGCACACACGTTCGCTAACACCCCGCCGCAGTCGAGCCGTCGTCCGCTGGTAAGACACAGAGACTGGACCTGAAAGCTTGAAACGAGCTGGTTGGCAAACCTTTAGTCATGACGTCGGCTAGTTGTTGAGTAGTTGGGACATGAACGACGCGAAGCTCGCCGAGGGCCACCTTTTCACGGACAAAATGGATGTCCAACTCAATGTGCTTAGTCCGCCGATGATGAACAGGGTTGGTAGACATATACACAGCTGAGATATTGTCACAAAACACAACAGTGGCCTTCGGGAGAGAGCAGCCCAGTTCGCCGAGAAGTTGCCGGAGCCAAACACAATCAGCAACCGCGTTGGCGACGGCGCGGTATTCCGCTTCCGCGCTAGAGCGCGACACGGTGGCCTGCCGCTTCGACGACCAATTGACCAAGGCGCCGCCGAGGTAGACGCAATAGCCGGACGTAGAAAGACGCGTGTCGGGGCAGCCGGCCCAGTCCGCATCGGAGTACGCCACGATGTCAGTCGAGGGAGACGCGGGTAGAAGAAGACCCGAGGTAGCTGTCCCGCGAACATAGCGGAGAATCCGCTTGAGGATGGCGAGGTGACAATCTCGTGGATCATGCATGTGTAAGCAGGCTTGCTGGACTGCGTAGGCCAGGTCCGGCCGTGTCATCGTGAGATACTGGAGTCCACCAGCAAGGCTCCTGTACTCGGATGGGTCGGAGACGGGACTGCCGGAGGCCGCGGCAAGCTTGGGCTGGGTGTCCACCGGAGTCGAAGCTGGCCGACAGTGAGTCATGCCGGCGCGCTGAAGGAGTTCTTCGGCATAGTTGGACTGACTGAGGAAGAACCCACGCGGCGTGCGACGAACCTGAATGCCAAGGAAGAAATGAAGAGGCCCCATATCCTTCATAGCAAATTCTTGTTGCAGCTTGGAGACGATGTCACGTAGAAGAGCCGAGGAAGAGGCCGCCAGCACAATATCATCTACGTACAGCAGGAGGTAGGCAATGCTGCTACCCCGCCGTAGGATGAAGAGGGAGGCGTCAGAGCGAGACGCGTCGAAGCCGATCGTGGTGGCGAAGCCGGCGAACCGCTGGAACCATGCCCTTGGGGCCTGCTTGAGCCCATATAAGGACTTCGAGAGGCGACAAACATGATCGCGGCGCGCCGAGTCGACGAAGCCGGCAGGTTGGTAGCAATGGACCTGTTCGTCGAGGACGCCGTGGAGGAAGGCATTTTTTACGTCTAGCTGGTGCACCGGCCAGCCACGCGAACATGCCAGGGTGAGAACGGTGCGGATCGTCGCTGGCTTGACGACCGGGGAGAAAGTTTCGCCGAAGTCGATCCCCGGCCGTTGGGCAAACCCGCGGACAACCCATCTCGCCTTGTAACGCTCCAGGGACCCATCCGAGTTCATCTTGTGCCGGAACACCCATTTGCCTGTCACAACAGTAGTGTTGGGAGGGCGAGGGACGAGCGTCCAAGTGGCGTTGGAGATTAGAGCGTCGAACTCGGCAGTCATAGCGGCGCGCCAGTTGGGATCACGAAGGGCGTCTCGCACGGAGGAGGGCAAGGGGGAGATGGGTGTGGCGGCGAGAAGGGAGTCGGCATAGCGAGGGTTAGGATGGAAGATGCCGTGGCGAGCGCGCGTGAGCATCGGATGGCGAGGGGGAGCGACAGGCGATGGAGGAGCGCTGGGGGCTGGGCCGGTGCTCGGCGTAGCAGGCCCAGGAGTTGCTTGGTCCGAGCCGGACGAGCCAGCAGACGGAGTGGGCGGGCCTGGGCCAGGAGAGGCGGTGGGCGGAGTGGGCTGGCCCGAGGCGGGTGAGGCGTTAGGCAGAGTGGGCGCACCCGCGGAGGGAGTGGGAGACGTGGCGTGTGGCGATACGGGGGGAGTGCATGCAGGCCATGCAGGAGGATCGCCGTGAGCCGAGGCAGGAGGATCGGAGACTGGATCCAGCTGGTTAGTAGGAGATGGAGATAGAGTTTTGAATGGAAAAACTGACTCCACGAACGTCACGTGACGGGAAAAAAGGATGCGCCTGGTGGTTGGATCGTAACACCGATACCCCTTGCGCTCGTCGGGATAACCTAGGAAAACGCACGCCAGAGACCGAGCAGCCAGCTTATGTGGGGAGATGGCTATGATATTTGGATAACATAAACACCCGAACACACGGAGATGACGAAAGTCTGGGACGTGGCCGTGGAGGAGCTCGTACGGGGTGGTGAGAAGCCGTGGTTTGCATGGGCGTCGGTTAAGGAGGTATGTAGAGGTGGAAAGGGCTTCAGCCCACCAGCGTGGCGGCATGGAGGCATGGAGAAGGAGGGTGCGGACTCCGTCATTTAGTGTACGAAGGATGCGCTCGGCCTTAGCCATTTTGTTGGGACGTGTACGGGCAAGAGAGACGAAAGCGTGTGCCGTGCGACTCGAGAAGAGATCGATTTGCAACGTTGTCGAACTCGCGTCCATTGTCCGTTTGAAAAGCTAAGATGGGGCGAGAGAACTGTGTGCGGACGTAGGCATAGAAGAGAGTGAGAAGACGGTGAACTTCAGATTTCCGACGAATGGGAAAAGTCCAGGCATAATGTGTGAAATCACCAGCGCCATTAGGCGCGTTCTTCTTGCGCTTCTTCCGGCTGCTGTTGCCGGAGGGCCCTGGAACGGGTGAACCAGCGCCGAGGAGTGCCATGTTGAACGGAGACACCGGGGCGGGCGGCGGCGGTGGTGGCCGCGAGGCGTGGAAAGCCTGTGCCTGGGCGACGAGTGCGTTGCGAGCGGCGTTCCGCGCCTGGCGAGCGAGGCGCTGCTCCTCTAGCAGGAGGAAGGAGCGAAGCTTGACGAAGGAGGGGGGGCGACCGCGCGTCATATGAGGGATGGCGTGCTGGAGACGGTCGTCGAGGCCGCGCAGTACGTTCTGCACCAGATCGCGTTCCTTGACGCGGCGGCCGAGATCGCCGAGCTGATCGGCCATTTGCTTCATCTTGGAGGTGTAGTCGACGACGGAGAGCTCACCCTGCACGAAGGTGTGGAAGTCGTCCCGGAGGTAGGTGGCGCGGGCGTCGCGATTGCTGCGGAAGAGCGAGCGAAGGGAGCGCCAGAGGGAGACGGCCGTGTCGTTGCGCTCCTCGACGATCTCCAGGGTCGAGGGCGTCACCGTGGCGTTGTACCAGGAGACGACGGCGAAGTCATTGAGAAGCCAGTCGGAGGAGTTGTGAGGGCGTGACCCGTCGACGTGGTCGAGCAGGCCGAACTTGGCGAGCGCGGCCAGGAATTGACGGCGCCATAGCCCGTAGTTCTCCTTCTCATAGTCGAGGACGACCAGGACGTGATCGCGGATTCGAAGCGACTGGACGGTGAGGGTGGGAAGGGTCTGTGTTGCAACAGGCAGACCAAAGTCCTCGTCAGCGTCGGAGCCAGCAGAGGAGGAGTTAGAGGAAGAACTCATGGTCGCCGGGAGGTTGGGTGGGCAGCGGAAGGAGTAGATCTAGGCTGATACCATGTCAGAACCTAAACGAGGTAGGAGAGAAAGGTTTGTGCAACACTTGATTTCATTGATACAAAGATTACACGTATATGTAGTTACAAAGCTCAACTAACTCACACACGAACCAGCCGTAGGAATAGGTCAGCACTAACACCACTAACAGCACTCCTTTATACAAGCATGCACACACGTTCGCTAACACCAAGCCGTACCACGCGCTCTTCCGACCGCGTGCTCTACTTCGCGTTGGGCGGCAGCTCGTCGGTGACGGACGTGCGGCGCTGCATCGGCATCTGTCTGGGCTACTACAGCCACGGCGTGCTGACGCCGGCGGACGAGCTGGCCCTGGCCTGCCTCATCCGCCGGGACCTCTCGCGCAGAAGCTTCCTGCTGCTGCTGGACGGGCTGGGGGCGCCCGTCGACCTGGCGGCGGTCGGCGTTCCGATGCCGCTCGGGAAGGGCGGCCGGCGGCAGAAGGTCGTCGTGGCCTCGGAGACCCCGGACGTGTGCGCCCTCATGGGGTGCGCCGCGGACAACATCGTCGAGATCGGGTGCCTGGGGGAAGACGACGCGTGGGGCCTCTTCAGAGACTGCGTTGGGGATAAAATCCTCCAAGATTCTCGGATTCGGCCGCTCGCCAAGGAGGTACCCCTTCCGTTTCAAATTAGTTGACTTAGATTTGTCTAGATATGAATATATATAAACATGTTTTAGTGTTAGATACATCCGTATCTAGATAAATCCAAATCAGAAACGGAGGGAGTATGTACGTACAGCCCACCGAGTAGAATCACCGTGCATGCATGCAAATCCTTCTTTTATAGAGTTCCTTTTTCTTTTGGCTAGATTTGAACCTGCTGCATGAACTGACTTGATCGAGTTCCATGCAATGCATGCGCAGATGGCTGAAGCCTGTGGAGGGTTGCCACTGGCACTAAGGATGTTTGGTTGCCCGATGTATGTTATAGAAGATGCAGCTGAATGGAGGTATATGCATAAGTATCTTAAGGCCCGGCTTCCATTGTCACAGGAACAACTTTTAGATTTGTTAGACAATATCCGGCACTGGTAGGGTGTTTCAGCTGCAATAATGCCTATTTTCTTCCTTGAGCTTGTAAGTTTTCTCCACTTCAATGTGATGACCATCTCCGATGGAGAGCCGATGCGAGAAAGACGTTGATAGTGGCCGAAGATCTTTCTGTGGCATCACATAAACTGTTTTTGTTCTTCTTGAATACACAAAGTATAATTGTGTTGGACTGGCGGCACGTGACTAGTAAATTTCTTTCAGTGGACAGGTAAAATAAAGTCGCTTTATTACAGTTCGGGCAAATATCACTACGTTGCGGACATACTTCCGAATATACAATCGGCTATTCGGACTCTGGTTGCTCGAAGCATAGCAACGTCGGCATGCATAGTCAAAATTGTTATTGTTGCAGAAGATAGGCGTCATGATAGCATAAACAGTTTATATAGCCGTCGCCGGTGCCGTGTCAGCCCATCCACATCACATCGATCTGCAATGCGTATAGTCATTAGCCTCCCTTGCTCGCTCGCATAATTCATTAACTCTTCTTAACCAACAAGTCTTCAGCTTTTTTTTAGAACCAGTCAGTCATCGCTTCAACCCTAGATTTCTTTCTTCTAGTATCTCAGAACGGCCGTCGCAGATTGGTTAGCCTGCCAAAGGGGTAGGGTTTTGCAGTTTGGTTAACCTGTTAAGGGCATTTCTAACCGGTCCTCTAAAATTTAAGGGAGTAAATGGCGAAGTAAAGTTAGTGGAGTAAAAAATTTCTCCATTAACGGTGGCCGCACCTAGCCAATCCCCTAAAAGTTAGTGGAGTATAAACATAAAATTGTCTCGATTTTGTGTCCTAGTCACACCAACTTCAAACACTACACAATACATATCTTAAAATCATTCAAATGAAAACATGAATAGCAATAATCGTCATAACATAAAGTTTCATCACCGCGTTTTTTAAATTTAAACATACGAAGTTCATCCAAAAGACATCACTTCAAACACAATGTTTGATTCAAAATCACCACAAACATAGCATGTATATGTTGTGGATCGAGTCAATCTTTGGCATGCACCACCACCCTCTCGGCCACCACCACTCAAATGACGTCCTGGGCAAAGAAATCAACGTCGACAAGCAGGGCCGGTCCGACAAAATCCGAGGCCCTGTGCGACACTAAAAAATGGGCCCTGTCTCACTAGGAAAAATAACTAACGAACAATTATAATGTACTCCCTCCGTTTCTAAACATAAGCATTTTTTAAAGATTTCAATATGGACTACATACAGAGCAAAATAAGTGAATCTACATTTTAAACTACGTGTATATATATACATCCGTATGTAGTCCATATTAAATCTCTAAAAAGACTTATATTTAGGAACGGAGTGATATATGATATATTGTCCTACATAACAATTGAATACATAAAAAATCATACCTATTCAACTCCTGGATGCATAATATTTATTTAAACAAGATCATTCTTCTAGTATTCTTTGAAATGAAATCTTCAGTGATATCCTCGTAATCAATCTTCTCCCCATGACGATTTAAATCTATATTATTGTAACAGAAGATACAAAAGATGAATAAAATAAAATTGAAGTAATATGACAGCAGTCAGCATATATCAATTGAAGATTATGCGTCAATGTTGGTAATTACATGAACCGTCTAACTCACCTAGTCCCGTGTCCTGTCCGGATGAACTACTATACTGTGATCTTTTACCAAGAAGACAAGAACCGATCTCTAACAAAGTAACGATCCCTGCCAAAAGTTAATTATGATGTAAGAATTATGAGTAGGACTCTAGGAGCCCAAATTAATCAGGAGAACAAGCTAGCGGCGGCCGGCAGGAGTAGTTAAACACTTAAACTAGGGCCTGAACCATCACCATATAAGTATTGATGAATTGTTTAACTCCTGCCGGTATCAAATCAAGACAGGGAACCCTCCACGATCGATCCTAAACATGATCTCACATGACTAGCGTGGCCAGAGGAACATGTTTGGTTGATCTACATGTTTTGGCGATGGCGAGTGGAACATGTTCATTAGAGTTCAGATGAAGTTAACCGGAACTCGGAAGGCTCGTTGCCCCGCCAGTCGCCGTGTCGCCCGCCGCCGGCTTTGGATGCGATGCAATCGATTCCAATCTGGTCTGATGCGCCGTCTCGCCTCTCAATTTCCTCTGGATGCGATCGATCTTTCTCATCGAGGCATCGCATGGAGCAGGTCATGCGGAGTTATGCGGACACGCCAGGCGCCAGCGGCCCAGAGCCCAGGAGGAAATATACATAGGCCTACATGAAAATTTGGGGCCCCCAAAATTTACGGGCCCTGTGCGGGCCGCACACTTTGTACACCTATGGGCCCGGCCCTGTCGACAAGCTCTCGGCCACCCTCACCCTCACCGCCACCCTCTCGGCCACCATCACCATTACCACCCCCTCGGCCACCATCACCACCACCCCCTCGGCCACCACCAACATGCCGAAGAGAGGCCAAGATTTCTCCACGAGTGAGCTCCCAATACTTTGTTGCGGTTTCATCCATTGTGTTTGGATTCATGAACATGATAGCACGCTCTTCGGCCTTCTTCGCATCACGAATCCTCTCTTCATCGAATGCAAGCCTACGCTCCTCGGCCTTCAACTTTCTCTCTTCGTCCGCTATCTTGGTCTTCCACTTCTCATCCTAGAAGTCCTTGAGCTCATTCCACCTCGCCACCTTGTCTTCTTTACGTTCGGCCGCCAACACTTCTTCGTCTCGATCATTGCCATGATGCAAATATGGCCTAGAGGCAATAATAAAGTTGTTATTATTATACTCCCTCCATTCCTAAATATTTGTCTTTCTAGAGATTTCAACAAGTGACTACATACGGAGCAAAATGAGTGAATCTACACTCCAAAATATGTCTATATGCATCCGTATGTGGTAGTCCATTTGAAATCTCTAAAAAGACAAATATTTAGGAACGGAGAGAGTATTTCCTTATTCATGATAAATGTTTATTATTCATGCTAGAATTGTATTGACCGGAACCTTAAATACATGTGTGGATATATAAACAAATACCGTGTCCCTAGTGAGTCTCTACTAGACTAGCTCGTTGATCAAAAGATGGTTAAGGTTTCCTAACAATAGACATGAGTTGTCATTTGATAATGGGATCACATCATTAGGAGAATGATGTGATGGACAAGACCCATCCTTTAGCTTAGCATATGATCGTTCAGTTTATTGCTACTACTTTCTTAAATGTCAAATACATGTTCTTTTGACCATGAGTTCATGCAACTCCCGGATACCGGAGGAATGCCTTGTGTGCTATCAAATGTCACAACGTAAATGGGTGATTATAAAAATGCTCTACAGGTATCTCCGAAGGTATCTGTTGAGTTGGCATGGATCAAGATTGGGATTTGTCACTCCGTATATCGGAGAGGTATCTCTGGGCCCTCTCGGTAATACACATCATAAGAAGCTTGCAAGCAAAGTGACTAAGGAGTTAGTTACGAGATGATGTATTACGGAATGAGTAAAGAGACTTGCCGGTAACGAGATTGAACTATGTATGGAGATACCGACGATTGAATCTCGAGCAAGTAACATACCAACACACAAAGGGAATTACGTATGTTGTCATAGAGGTTCGACCGATAAAGATCTTCGTAGAATATGTAGGAACCAATATGGGCATCCAGGTTCCGCTATTGGTTATTGACCGGAGAGTCGCCTCGGTCATGTCTACATCATTCTCGAACCCGTAGGGTCCGCACGCTTAACGTTCGTTGACGATATAGTATTATATGAGTTATGTGAATTGGTGACCGAATGTTGTTCGGAGTCCCGAATGAGATCACGAACATGACGAGGAGCTCCGGAATGGTCCGGAGGTAAAGATTGATATATAGGACGATGCTATTTGGTCACCGGAAAGGTTTTGGAATGTGTCGTGTAGTCATCAGATCACCGGAAGGGGTTCCGAGAGGCCCCGGGAGGTATATGGGCCTAATGGGACAATGGGAGTCACGCACCAGCCCACAAGGGAAGGAAAGGGGGGGTGTTGGGGGCACACATAATAGGTAGGCCCACGAAGGGCCAAAGATCATAAAGCACGGGGTCCACATATCAGATGGGCCCAGAGCATCACTCGGACAATCGACAAACCATCCACTCGGATGACCATCAAGTCACTCAGACGGCAACAACCACTCGGAGCATAGCACTCCACTCGATGAACTCATTCCACTCGGAGTACCTGATCTCACTCGGATATGCGAAGACCGACAGTCGACAAGGCACTCGAAGCATCATCTTAGTAGTAGGCTGAGTTATGGCATTAACGCCCCCACTTTGTAACATAAGAGGTGAGGGGGGTGGCGCACTCTATATAAGCCACCCCCCACCACTAGACAGGGGAGGCTTTTTCTTCTACCTCTCTCTCGCCATTAGTCTTAGGACTACCGAGATCCGTTCTCCTCTCCCTCTCTCAAATACACCATGTAACTCTGTGTTCATGACAGATAAAAGAAAGCCTCTCCGGAGCACGAGACGTAGGGCTGTTATCTCCACCGCGAGTGACCCGAACTCACTAAAACCACCGTGTCACCCATATGCATCTCGATAGATCATGCTCCTTTACCCTATCCTTTATTATTGTCGGAATCGTTCCCACGACAGTTAGCGTTCACCATGGGGCTTGGCGTCTATCGAGTCATGATGCAAATAGTCTTTTCTTCGATCTTCGACGAGAGATCAACAACCATCTCGGGAGAACTCGACCGCTCACGTTCTGGCCATCGCGTCATTCGTACAAGCAAAAGGATCAAGAGATTACCTATTTAATCTTATCTTCTCCATGTGTATGAACAAGCACCCGCAGGTGTCTCGTGATGGACATCATCGACCACGACACTTGAGGCGACCGTGACAGCGCATGCAATCGCTGCATTCGACATGCGCCGCGGCGGCGTCTTCTTCCTCTCCTTGGCGGCTCCCGCGGCCGCAGCCCGACCTGCAACACCATGGTCAGGTTAGCCGTGCCCGCCGGCGCCGTCATGTCCATCGACGTGCTGCCTCACGTCCAACACGCACGGCTCCCGCAGCCGCAGCCCGACCCGAACTGCCACCGTCAGGTTCGCCGTGCTCGCCGGTGGCGCCATGTCCGTCAACGTGCTGCCTCACGACGAGCGCGCCCCGGCGACCGCAACGTCCGGCAAGGTCCACATCACGCTCTCTGAGCTGCTCTCTGGCGTCCCCGACGGCCCGTCCCCGGCGAGTTCGTTGCCTACCTGGGCCGCAAGATCGGGTTCGACGAGCCCCCACGGCATAGCAATAAATTGCATGCAGTAAATGAGCCGTGGGAAGAGGAAACTTCCTTTACATGCACGACGGTAACGCCTCTTGCTTAATTATCGCTAATTAACACCTCCTGCATGCGCGTACATGTCCTGGACATGGGAAACTCCATCAAGGCATCCGGACGTCTTCTTCGTCCTGCTGGTGGCCTCAACCGGCGGTCCGGCTCCTCGATCGTCGAGACGCAGCAACCGACAGCGTGGGATTCCTCCGCCCAGTCAGCTGATCGACGACGGCCTTCGCGCGTGGAGACGCGTCCGACTGAGTCTGAGTGGTTCGCTGGTTCACTCGGACGAATCCTGGACTCAAATGGATTGAGATAATTACACGATAGTACCATATTTGGGACGATGGTGGCGAATTGGTACCAAGTTTGGTAATTTTTACGTGTCAGTATCAAGTTTAGGACGAACCATTGCAAATCGGGCTAAACTTCGTATTTCTACGTATTGACGCTGGAACTGACCGCCCAGGCCCGCACGTCAGCTGCCACGCTGGCGAATCGGCACTCGCCCGCTCGCTCGATAGGTGCGGTCCGGCTAGAACCGGACCGACCCGTGCTCCACTCTCTTCCTCCTCGTTCGTACCTCCCTCCTCGCTCCTCTCTCGCCGCCCGCGTCGCCGCCCGCAGCAGTGCCGGACCGGACCGCCGCCTCCCGCCATGGTTTTCGAAGACGAAAGCAGTGAGGACACGTCCAGCCTGCCGTACATGCACTCGACCTCATCCACCGACGGGCTTAACCAGGTGAGTTTCCTTGAGCTAGGTTTAGGGTTAGGGTTGCAGATTTGGGGCTTTTTGATTTGGTTGATTTCGCTGGGTTTTGATTTGGGCATTTTGTTTGTACGAGCTTCTGCAGGTCCCTTTCAGCGTTGAAGATCCAGATTACCAAGGGCTTGAGCTGGATATGATGTCCCCATGTGAGAAGCACGGCAAGGCATCTGAGAGGCTTGTCGCATTTGAAGGAACAGACACAGGCAGAAGGTTCTTAGCATGTGCAGAGCCGGTATGAATTCTAGGCTGATAGTGGGATATTATATTTAGGTTGGTAATGTCATATTATTATTGGTTTGACAGTGGCATATTGAACATCAGTACAAGGGCATAGTTGTTAGGGCTGATTATTAGGGCATATTTAGGTTGGCAGTGGAATCTTTACTGTCATTTTGTTAGGGCTGATTATTCACTTTTGCAACAGCAGTAGCTTGTGTAGTTTAATGACAGTGGTACTGTTTTTTTGCAGTGGCATTGTTCTTGCTATCATGTGAAATATTCAGTTTGGGACTTCTACAGGTTTTATGTTGCTGTTGTGGCATTTTTATGTAGTTGAATGACAGTGCTACTGTTATTTATGTTGCTGTTACTTTTGCTCCTGTTTGGTACTAAATATTGAGTGAACTGTTACTTTTATGTTGGGATGCACCTACTGTTATGTATCTAAATGCTACAAATATTCAGTTGAATGGATAGTATGTACTGCATATGCTTTGGCAGTTCACCAAGTTTGCAGTTTGAGCTTGCTCTTGTTTTGTAGCTGATTACCAAAATCTAGTTCAAATCTGTAGCTGAGTGGTGCTGTAATTTATGGATGCTCATGCTGTTATTTTGTGGGTAGGTACAATTACCAGTGTAGCTGAGTGGTGCTGTAATTTGGAATAAGTGATGCATTTGTTATTACCAATGTAGAAAGGAAAAACAGTGCTATTGCTCTTCTTATTTATTTACCTGTGGTATGAACTAACTTGTTGTTTTTTCTCTTTTTGCTCTTTTTGCAGGAAGGGGAGAATTGTGGGTTTGTTGAATGGGTTGATCACCAGTGGCCCCCAACAATGCAGAATGCATTGTTGTTGAAGCTGTGGGCAATGGTTGAAGATAGCAAGAGTGCTAGGGTGAATGATAATCTTGAAAGTGCTTTAACTATTCACCATCTGACAAAAGAGAAGAACAAGCTGGAGGCCAACTATGAGAAGTTAGTCCAAGATGTGCATGAGCTTATGAGCTTCCAGGAGGAGAGGGTGGTGGATTTCAGATATCTGCAGTCTAACATTACATATCAGCAGCAATGCAGAAGTGAACTGGTGGCTGATATGAAGGCAGAGATGGCAAAGAAAGATGCAGAGTCCGAGAAGCTTAATCAGAAGTATGAACTGCTGGTGAACCTGACAAGAGCTCAAGCAACAATCATCCAGAACTTGAAGTTGAAGAATATGACAGACAAGCAATTGGTTTGTGAAGCTAAGATGAACTTGGAGTTGAAGAATGCAGAGCTCACAAAGTCTGAGGAGAAGCTCACCCAAGATAAGCTAGAGTTGAAGTTTCAGGTTGCTAATTTGCTCAAGGGAAAGGAAAAGCATGGTGAAGAGAAGGGGCAGCTAGAGCTTCAGATTGCTGAGCTGATGAAGGTAGAGGAGAAGCTGAAGGAGAAGATCAAGGGGATCCAGGCCATCTTAGAGAACTGAAGAAGATGAATATGAGATTAGTGGGCAATGCTGACCTTTTGGGAATGATGGTTGTGTAGTGTATGGCTCTACTAATTGTGAACTATGGCTGTGTATGTATGTAGTAGATATGCTTTTCATCCCTTTGTGAGAAAAGGATGAACTATGCATCTGAACTCCACTATGTATTGTGAACAATGGTTGTGTACCCTATAATATGTTGAACTCCAGTAAGTATTGTGTGTTATGTTTGCTAGACTAAAAATGATGATATATCATGCATTGGAAGATGGATCAGATATAGTAGATGCTTAGATTATTATGTTATATAGTGACTCAATATTCTGTGCCATGATTGGTAGACTAAAAGTTATGATTTCTCATGCACTAGGTTTTATATTAGATGATTATGTTAGCATTGGAAGACTATTTGATGGTTATGTTAGCAGTGGAATATTAGATGGTTATGTTATATCATGCATTGGAAGCCTATGTTTAGCTTGGTTCCGTCGTCCCCTAGCCATCGTAAAAGGTTTAGGTGGTTCCGTCAACCCCGAGCCACCATAAACCCTAAAGATAAGTTTTAAGTGGTTCCATCGACCCCGAGCCACCGTAAACCCTAATGGTTAGGTTTAGGTGGTTCCGTCGACCCCTAGCCACCATAAACCCTAATGGTTAGGTTTAGGTGGTTCCGTCGACCCCTAGCCACCATAAACCCTACTGGGGTTAGGTTTTAGGTTGTTCCGTCGACCCTGCCACCATAAACCCTAATGGTTAGGTTTAGGTGTTCCGTCGACCCCTAGCCACCATAAACCCTAAGCTCGGTTTAGGTGGTTCCGTCGACCCCTAGCCACCATAACACCCTAAAGCTAGGTTTAGGTGGTTCCGTCGTCCCCTACCACCGTAAAAGGTTTAGGTGGTTCCGGCGACCCCGAGCCACCGTAACCCTAATGGTTAGGTTTAGGTGTTTCGTCGACCCCAGCCCACCCTAAACCCTAAAGCCTAGGTTTAGTGGTTCCGTCGACCCCGAGGCCACCGTAAACCCTAATGTTAGGTTGGTGGTTCCGTCGACCCCGAGCCACCGTAAACCTAAGGTTAGGTTTAGGTGGTTCCGTCGACCCCTAGCCACCGTAAACCCTAATGGTTAGGTTTAGGTGGTTCCGTCGACCCCTAGCCACCGTAAACCCTAATGGTTAGGTTTAGGTGGTTCCGTCGACCCCTAGCCACCATAAACCCTAAAGCCTAGGTTTAGGTGGTTCCGTCGACCCCGAGCCACCCTAAACCCTAAAGGTTAGGTTAGGTTGGTTCATCCACATGACCAAATGAGATATCAAAACAATGCCATTAAAGTATAAACATAAACCATCAAGTTATCCACCCTAGTGCCATCAATCCATGAATAGAATCCCCAACAGAACCATCAAGTTATCCATTGGCATCAGCACAAGTTGCTTTAGTGGCATCAAACCCAAAAGAAAACACATTGTAGTGGCACCAAACCCAAAAGAAAACACATTGTAGCATGAAAACAAGTTGCTGCAGTGGCATCAAACTCTAAATAATACACATTGTAGCATGAGCACAAGTTGCTGCAGTGGCATCAAACCAAAATAAAGCACATTGTAGCATCTGCACAAGTTACCAGCAGCACTTCCAGTTCTTCCTCCAGCTGGAGCAGCTCTTGCTATTGGTGGATGAGCTCTAGGTGTTGGTGCAGGAGCTCTAGGTGTTGCTGCAGCAGCTCTAGGTGTTGCTGCAGGAGCTGTAGGAGCAACACCTCTTGCTTGTGAATTCCTTGCAGCAGGCTTGGAAAACAATTCAAAGGAAACACAGTTAATAATACTACAAGTAAGAAATGTACAAGGGAGAAAGGTAATTTACAGAAACATCAAACTGAAGAACTAGTTCAAAGGGGCTTACCACATGTTTGTTCTTTCTCAAGGCCAACTCAGGTTTCAACTGTTTAAGGCAGCTTGTGTATTTATGCCCTTGTAATCCACAATTGCTCTGTCCCGCGAACATAGGGAGAATCCGCTTGAGGATGGCGAGGTGACAATCTCGTGGATCGCATCATGTGTAAGAGGCTTGCTGGACTGCGTAGGCCAGGTCCGGCCGTGTCATCGTGAGATACTGGAGTCCACCAGCGCTCCTGTACTCGGATGGGTCGGAGACGGGACTCTGCCGAGCCCCGCGGCAAGCTTGGGCTGGTGTGTCCACCGGAGTCGTAAGCTGGCCGACAGTGAGTCATGCCGGCGCCGCTGAAGGAGTTCTTCGGCATAGTTGGACTGACTGAGGAAGAACCACGCGGCGTGGACGAACCTGAATGCCAAGGAAGAAATGAAGAGGCCCCATATCTTCATAGCAAATCTTGTTGCAGCTTGGAGACGATGTCACTGTAGTAAGAGCCGAGGAAGAGGCCGCCCAGCCACAATTCATCTACGTACAGCAGGAGGTTAGGCAATGCTGCTACCCCCTAGGATGAATTAGGGAGGCGTTCAGAGCGAGACGCGTCGAAGCCGATCTGGTGCGAGCCGGCGAACCGCTGGAACCATGCCCTTGGGGCCTGCTTGAGCCCCATATAAGGACTTCGAGAGGCCGACAAACATGATCGCGGCGCGCCGAGTCGACGAAGCCGGCAGGTTGGTAGCAATGGACCTGTTCGTCGAGGACGCCGTGGAGGAAGGCTATTTTTACGTCTAGACTGGTGCCCTCCCGGCCACCACGCGAACATGCCAGTGTGAGAACGTGTGCGGATCGTCGTCTGGCTTGACGACCGGGAGAAAGTTTTCGCCGAAGCTCGACACCCCGGCCGTTGGGCCAACCCTCTACAACCCATCTCGCCTTTAACGCTCTCAGGGACCCATCCGAGTTCATCTTGTGCCGGAACACCATTTGCCTGTCACAACATGTAGTGTTGGGAGGGCGAGGGACGAGCGTCCAAGTGGCGTTGGAGATTAGAGCGTCGAACTCGGCAGTCATACGGCGCGCCAGTTGGGATCACGAAGGGCGCTCTCGCACGATGAGTGGTCAGGGTGATGATGGGTGTGGCGGCGAGAAGGGAGTCGGCTAGCGAGGGTTAGGATGAAGATGCCGGGGCTGACGCGCGTGAGCATCGGATGGCGAGGGGACGACAGCGATGGAGGAGCGCTGGGCTGGGCCGGTGCTCGGCGTAGCAGGCCCAGGAGTTCCTTGGTCCGAGCCGGACGAGCAAGCAGACGGAGTGGGCGGGCCTGGGCCAGGAGAGGCGGTGGGCGGATAGGGCTGGCCCGGCGGTTGAGGCGTTAGTGCAAGGTGGCGCACCCCCGGAGGGAGTGGAGGACTGTGGCGTGTGGCGCATACGGGGTGGTCATGCAGGCCATGCATGGAGGATCGCCGTGAGCCGATGCAGGAGGATCTGAGGAGACTGGATCCAGCTGGTTAGTAGGAGATGGGATAGTAGTTTTGAATGAAAAAAACTGACTCCACGAATCGTACGTGACGGGAAAAAGGATGCGCCTGGTGGTTGGTATCGTAACACCGATACCCCTTGCGCTCGTCGGGATAACCTAGGAAAAACGCACGCCAGAGACCGAGCAGCCAGTCTTATGTGGGAATGGCTATGATATTTTGGATAACATAAACACCCAACACACGGAGATGACGAAGTCTGGGACGTGGCCGTGGAGGATGCTCGTACGGGGGTGGTGAGAAGCCGTGGTTTGCATGGGCTCGGTTAGGAGGTATGTAGAGGTGGAAGGGCTTCAGCCCACCAGCGTGGCGGCATGGAGGCATGGAAGAACGGAGGTGTCGGACTTCCGTCATTTAGTGTACGAAGGATGCGCTCGGCCTTAGCCATTTTGTTGGGACGTGTACGGGCAAGAGAGACAAAGGTGTGCGTGCGACTCGAGAAGAGATCGATTTGCAACGTTGGTCGAACTCGCGTCCATTGTCCGTTTGAAAAGCTAAGATGGGGCGAGAGAACTGTTGTGTCGGACGTAGGCATAGAAGAGGTGAGAAGACGGTGAACTTCAGATTTCCGACGAATGAAAAGTCCGGCATAATGTGTGAAATCACCAGCGCCATTAGCGCGCGTTCTTCTTGCGCTTCTTCCGGCTGCTGTTGCCGAGGGCCCTGGCTGAACGGGTGAACCACCGCCGAGGAGTGCCATGTTGACACGGAGACACCGGGGGCGGCGGCGGCGGTGGTGGCCGCGAGGTGGAAAGCCTGTGCCTGGGCGACGATTGCGTTGCGAGCTGCGTTCCGCGCCTGGCGACGAGGCTCTGCTCCTCTACAGGAGGAAGGAGCGAAGCTTGAAGACGAAGGAGGGCGGCGACGTGCGCTCATATGAGGGATGGCGTGCTGGAGACGGTCGTCGAGGCCGCGCAGTAACGTTCTGCACCAGATCGCGTTCCTTGACGCGGCGGCCGAGATCGCCCGGAGCTGACGCCATTTGCTTCATCTTGGAGTGTAGTTCGACGACGGAGTACTCACCCTGCACGATCTTGGAAGTCGTCCCGGAGGTAGGTGGCGCGGCGTCGCGATTGCTGCGAAGAGCAGCGAAGTAGCGCCAGAGTGGAGACGCCGTGTCGTTGCGCGCTCCTCGACGATCTCCAGGGTCGAGGGCGTCACCGTGGCGTTGTACCAGGAGACGACGGCGAAGTCATTGAGAAGCCAGTCGGAAGTTGTGAGGGCGTGACCCGTCGACGTGTTCGAGCAGGCCGACTTGGCGAGCGCGGCCAGGAATTGACGGCGCCCATAGCCCGTAGTTCTCCTTCTCATAGTCGAGGACGACCAGACGTGATCGCGGATCGAAGCGACTGGACGGTGAGGGTGGGAAGGGTCTGTGTTGCACAGGCAGACCAAAGTCCTCGTCAGCGTCGGAGCCACAGAGGAGGATTTAGAGGAAGAACTCATGGTCGCCGGAGGTTGGGTTGGCAGCGGAAGGAGTAGATCTAGGCGATACCATGTCAGAACCTAAACGAGGTAGGAGAGAAGTTTGTGCACACTTGATTTCATTGATACAAAGATTCACGTATATGTAGTTCCAAAGCTCAACTAACTCACCACGAACCAGCCGTAGGAATAGGTCAGCACTAACACCACTAACAGCACTCCTTTATCACAAGCTGCACACACGTTCGCTAACACCAAGCCGTACCACGCGCTCTTCCGACCGCGTGCTCTACTTCGCGTTGGGCGGCAGCTCGTCGGTGACGGACGTGCGGCGCTGCATCGGCATCTGTCTGGGCTACTACAGCCACGGCGTGCTGACGCCGGCGGACGAGCTGGCCCTGCCTGCCTCATCCGCCGGACTTCTCGCGCAGAAGCTTCCTGCTGCTGCTGGACGGGCTGGGGGCGACCCGTCGACCTGGCGGGGTCGGCGTTCCGATGCCGCTCGGGAAGGGCGCCGGCGGCAGAAGGTCGTCGTGGGCTCGGAGACCCGGACGTGTGCGCCCTCATGGGGTGCGCCGCGGACAACATCGTCGAGATCGGGTGCCTGGGGGAAGACGACGCGTGGGCCTCTTCAGAGACTGCGTTGGGGATAAAATCCTCCAAGATTCTCGGATTCGGCCGCTCGCCAAGGAGGTACCCCTTCCGTTTCAAATTAGTTGACTTAGATTTGTCTAGATATGAATATATATAAACATGTTTTAGTGTTAGATACATCCGTATCTAGATAAATCCAAATCAGAAACGGAGGGAGTATGTACGTACAGCCCACCGAGTAGAATCACCGTGCATGCATGCAAATCCTTCTTTTATAAGTTCTTTTTTCTTTGGCTAGATTTGAACCTGCTGCATGAACTGACTTGATCGAGTTCCATGCAATGCATGCGCAGATGGCTGAAGCCTGTGGAGGGTTGCCACTGGCACTAAGGATTTTGGTTGCCCGATTATGTTATAGAAGATGCAGCTGAATGGAGGTATTGCATAAGTATCTTAAGGCCCGGCTTCCATTGTCACAGGAACAACTTTTAGATTTGTTAGACAATATCCGGCACTGGTATGGGTGTTTCAGCTGCAATAATGCCTATTTTCTTCCTTGAGCTTGTAAGTTTTCCCACTTCAATGTGATGACCATCTCCGATGGAGAGCCGATGCGAGAAAGACGTTGATAGTGGCCGAAGATCTTTCTGTGGCATCACATAAACTGTTTTTGTTCTTCTTGAATACACAAAGTATAATTGTGTTGGACTGGCGGCACGTGACTAGTAAATTTCTTTCAGTGGACAGGTAAAATAAAGTCGCTTATTACAGTTGGCAAATATCACTACGTTGCGGACATACTTCGAATATACAATCGGCTATCGGGACTCTGGTTTGCTCGAAGCATAGCAACGTCGGCATGCATAGTCAAAATTGTTTATTGTTGCAGAAGATAGGCGTCATGATAGCATAAACAGTTTATATAGGCCTCGCCGGTGCCGTGTCAGCCCATCCACATCACATCGTCTGCAATGCGTATGTCATTAGCCCCCCTTGCTCGCTCGCATAATTCATTAACTCTTCTTACCAACAAGTCTTCAGCTTTTTTTTAGAACCAGTCAGTCATCGCTTCAACCCTAGATTTTCTTTCTTCTAGTATCTCAGCACGGCCGTCGCAGATTGGTTGCCTGCCAAAGGGGTAGGGTTTTGCAGTTTGTTTAACCTGTTAAGGGCATTTCTAACCGGTCCTCTAAAATTTAAGGGAGTAAATGGCGAAGTAAAGTTAGTGGAGTAAAAAATTTCTCCATTAACGGTGGCCGCAACGCCAATCCCCTAAAAGTTAGTGGAGTATAAACATAAAATTGTCTCGATTTTGTGTCCTAGTCCACACAACTTCAAACACTACACAATACATATCTTAAAATCATTCAATGAAAACATGAATAGCAATAATCGTCATAACATAAAGTTTCATCACCGCGTTTTTTAAATTTAAACATACGAAGTTCATCCAAAAGACTCACTTCAAACACAATGTTTGTTCAAAATCACCACAAACATAGCATGTATATGTTGTGATCGGTCAATCTTTGGCATGCACCACCACCCTCTCGGCCACCACCACTCAAATGACGTCCTGGGCAAAGAAATCAACGTCGACAAGCAGGGCCGGTCCGACAAAATCCAGGCCCTGTGCGACACTAAAAAATGGGCCTGTCTCACTAGGAAAATAACTAACGAACAATTATAATGTACTCCCTCCGTTTCTAAACATAAGCATTTTTAAAGATTTCAATATGGACTACATACAGAGCAAAATAAGTGAATCTACATTTTAACTACGTGTATATATATACATCCGTATGTAGTCCATATTAAATCTCTAAAAAGACTATATTTAGGAACGGAGTGTATATGATATATTGTCCTACATAACAATTGAATACATAAAAATCATACCTATTCAACTCCTGGATGCATAATATTTATTTAAAACAGATCATTCTTCTAGTATTTTTGAAATGAATCTTCAGTGATATCCTCGTAATCACTCTTCTCCCCATGACGTTTAAATCTATATTATTGTAACAGAAGATACAAAAGATGATAAAATAAAATTGAAGTAATATGACAGCAGTCAGCATATATCAATTGAAGATTATGCGTCAATGTTGGTAATTACATGAACCGTCTAACTCACCTAGTCCCGTGTCCTGTCCGGATGAACTACTATACTGTGATCTTTTACCAAGAAGACAAGAACCGATCTCAACAAAGTAACGATCCCTGCCAAAAGTTATGATTATGATGTAGAATTATGAGTAGGACCTAGGAGCCCAAATTAATCAGAGAACAAGCTAGCGGCGGCGGCAGGAGTATTTAAACACTTAAACTAGGGCCTGAACCATCACCATATAAGTATTGATGAATTGTTTAACTCCTGCCGGTATCAAATCAAGCAGGGAACCCTCCACGATCGATCCTAAACATGATCTCACATAACTAGCGTGGCCAGAGGAACATGTTTGTTGATCTACATGTTTTGGGCGATGGCGAGTGGAACATGTTCATTAAGGTTCAGATGAAGTTAACCGGAACTCGGAAGGCTCGTTGCCCGCCAGTCGCCGTGTCGCCCGCCGCCGGCTTGGATGCGATGCAATCGATTCCAATCTGGTCTGATGCGCCGTCTCGCCTCTCAATTTCCTCTGGATGCGATCGTTCTTTCTCATCGAGGCATCGCATGGAGCAGGTCATGCGGAGTTATGCGGACACGCCAGGCGCCAGCGGCCCAGAGCCCAGGAGGAAATATACATAGGCCTACATGAAAATTTGGGGCCCCCAAAATTTACGGGCCCTGTGCGGGCCGCACACTTTGTACACCTATGGGCCCGGCCCTGTCGACAAGCTCTTCGGCCACCCTCACCCTCACCGCCACCCTCTCGGCCACCATCACCATTACCACCCCCTCGGCCACCATCACCACCACCCCCTCGGCCACCACCAACATGCCGAAGAGAGGCCAGATTTCTCCACGAGTGAGCTCCCAATACTTTGTTGCGGTTTCATCCATTGTGTTTGGATTCATGAACATGATAGCACGCTCTTCGGCCTTCTTCGCATCACGAATCCTCTCTTCATCGAATGCAAGCCTAGCTCCTCGGCCTTCAACTTTCTCTCTTCGTCCGCTATCTTGGTCTTCCACTTCTCATCCTAGAAGTCCTTGAGCTCATTCCACCTCGCCACCTTGCCTTCTTTACGTTCGGCCGCCAACACTTTTCTTCTCTCGATCATTGCCATGATGCAAATATGGCCTAGAGGCAATAATAAAGTTGTTATTATATATACTCCCTCCATTCCTAAATATTTGTCTTTCTAGAGATTTCAACAAGTGACTACATACGGAGCAAAATGAGTGAATCTACACTCCAAAATGTCTATATGCATCCGTATGTGGTAGTCCATTTGAAATCTCTAAAAAGACAAATATTTAGGAACGGAGAAGATTTCCTTATTCATGATAATGTTTATTATTCAGCTAATTGTATTGACCGGAACCTTAAATACATTGTGGATATAAACAAATACCGTGTCCCTAGTGAGTCTCTACTAGACTAGCTCGTTGATCAAAGAGGGTTAAGGTTTCCTAACAATAGACATGATGTTTCATTTGATATGGGATCACATCATTAGGAGAATGATGTGATGGACAAGACCCATCCTTTAGCTTAGCATATGATCGTCAGTTTATTGCTACTACTTTCTTAAATGTCAAATACATGTTCTTTTGACCATGAGTTCATGCAACTCCCGGATACCGGAGGAATGCCTTGTGTGCTATCAAATGTCACAACGTAAATGGGTGATTATAAAAATGCTCTACAGGTATCTCCGAAGGTATCTGTTGAGTTGGCATGGATCAAGATTGGGATTTGTCACTCCGTATATCGGAGAGGTACTCTCTGGGCCCTCTCGGTAATACACATCATAAGGCTTGCAAGCAAAGTGACTAAGGAGTTAGTTACGAGATGATGTATTACGGAATGAGTAAAGAGACTTGCCGGTAACGAGATTGAACTATGTATGGAGATACCGACGATTGAATCTCGAGCAAGTAACATACCAACACACAAAGGGAATTACGTATGTTGTCATAGAGTGTTCGACCGATAAAGATCTTCGTAGAATATTAGGAACCATATGGGCATCCAGGTTCCGCTATTGGTTATGTGACCGGAGAGTCGCCTCGGTCATGTCTACATCATTCTCGAACCCGTAGGGTCCCACGCTTAACGTTCGTTGACGATATAGTATTATATTGAGTTATGTGAATTGGTGACCGAATGTTTTTCGGAGTCCCGAATGAGATCACGAACATGACGAGGAGCTCCGGAATGGTCCGAGGTAAAGATTGATATATAGGACGATGCTATTTGGTCACCGAAAGGTTTTGGAATGTGTCGTGTAGTCATCAGATCACCGAAGGGGTTCCGAGAGGCCCCGGGAGGTATATGGGCCTAATGGGACAATGGGAGTCACGCACCAGCCCACAGGGAAGGAAAGGGGGGGTGTTGGGGCACACATAATAGGTAGGCCCACGAAGGGCCAAAGATCATAAAGCACGGGGTCCACATATCAATGGGCCCGAAGCATCACTCGGACAATCGACAAACCATCCACTCGATGACCATCAAGTCACTCAGACGGCAACAACCACTCGGAGCATAGCACTCCACTCGATGAACTCATTCCACTCGGAGTACCTGATCTCACTCGGATATGCGAAGACCGACAGTCGACAAGGCACTCGAAGCATCATCTTAGTAGTAGGCTGAGTTATGGCATTAACGCCCCCACTTTGTAACATAAGAGGTGAGGGGGTGGCGCACTCTATATAAGCCACCCCCCACACAGACAGGGAGGCTTTTTCTTCTACCTCTCTCTCGCCATTAGTCTTAGGACTACCGAGATCCTTTCTCCTCTCCCTCTCTCAATACACCATGTACTCTGTGTTCTGACAGATAAAAGAAAGCCTCTCCGGAGCACGAGACGTAGGGCTGTTATCTCCACCGCGATTGACCCGAACTCACTAAAACCACCGTGTCACCCATATGCATCTCGATAGATCATGCTCCTTTACCCTATCCTTTATTATTGTCGGAATCGTTCCACGACAGTTAGCGTCACCATGGGGCTTGGCTTCTATCGAGTCAATGCAAATAGTCTTTTCTTCGATCTTCGACGAAGATCAACACCATCTCGGGAGAACTCGACCGCTCACGTTCTGGCCATCGCGTCATTCGTACAAGCAAAAGGATCAAGAGATTACCTATTTAATCTTATCTTCTCCATGTGTATGAACAAGCACCCGCAGTGTCTCGTGATGCCATCATCGACCACGACACTTGAGGCGACCGTGACAGCGCATGCAATCGCTGCATTCGACATGCCCGCGGCGGCGTCTTCTTCCTCTCCTTGGCGGCTCCCGCGCCGCAGCCCGACCTGCAACACCATGGTCAGGTTAGCCGTGCCCGCCGGCGCCGTCATGTCCATCGACGTGCTGCCTCACTTCCAACACGCACGGCTCCCGCAGCCGCAGCCCGACCCGAACTGCCACCGTCAGGTTCGCCGTGCTCGCCGGTGGCGCCATGTCCGTCAACGTGCTGCCTCACGACGAGCCGCCCCGGCGACCGCAACGTCCGGCAAGGTCCACATCACGCTCTCTGAGCTGCTCTCTGGCGTCCCCGACGGCCCGTCCCCGGCGAGTTCGTTGCCTACCTGGGCCGCAAGATCGGGTTCGACGAGCCCCCACGGCATAGCATAAATTGCATGCAGTAAATGAGCCGTGGAAAGAGGAAACTTCCTTTACATGCACGACGGTAACGCCTCTTGCTTAATTATCGCTAATTAACACCTCCTGCATGCGCGTACATGTCCTGGACATGGGAAACTCCATCAAGGCATCCGGACGTCTCTTCGTCCTGCTGGTGGCCTCAACCGGCGGGGTCCGGCTCCTCGATCGTCGAGACGCAGCAACCGACAGCGTGGGATTCCTCCGCCCAGTCAGCTGATCGACGACGGCCTTCGCGCGTGGAGACGCGTCCGACTGATTCTGAGTGGTTCGCTGGTTCACTCGGACGAATCCTGGACTCAAATGGATGAGATAATTACACGATAGTACCATATTTGGGACGATGGTGGCGAATTGGTACCAAGTTTGGTAATTTTTACGTGCCATATCAAGTTTAGGACGAACCATTGCAAATCGGGCTAAACTTCGTATTTCTACGTATTGACGCTGGAACTGACCGCCCAGGCCCGCACGTCAGCTGCCACGCTGGCGAATCGGCACTCGCCCGCTCGCTCGATAGGTGCGGTCCGGCTGAACCGGACCGACCCGTGCTCCACTCTCTTCCTCCTCGTTCGTACCTCCCTCCTCGCTCCTCTCTCGCCGCCCGTCGCCGCCCGCAGCAGTGCCGGACCGGACCGCCGCCTCCCGCCATGGTTTTCGAAGACAAAGCAGTGAGGACACGTCCAGCCTGCCGTACATGCACTCGACCTCATCCACCGACGGGCTTAACCAGTGAGTTTCCTGTGACTAGGTTTAGGGTTAGGGTTGCAGATTTGGGGCTTTTTGATTTGGTTGATTTCGCTGGGTTTTGATTTGGGCATTTTGTTTGTACGAGCTTCTGCAGGTCCCTTTCAGCGTTGAAGATCCAGATTACCAAGGGCTTGAGCTGGATATGATGTCCCCATGTAGAAGCACGGCAAGGCATCTGAGAGGCTTGTCGCATTTGAAGGAACAGACACAGGCAGAAGGTTCTTAGCATGTGCAGAGCCGGTATGAATTCTAGGCTGATAGTGGGATATTATATTTAGGTTGGTAATGTCATATTATTATTGGTTTGACAGTGGCATATTGAACATCAGTACAAGGGCATAGTTGTTAGGGCTGATTATTAGGCATATTTAGGTTGGCATTGGAATCTTTACTGTCATTTTGTTAGGGCTGATTATTCACTTTTGCAACAGCAGTAGCTTGTGTAGTTTAATGACAGTGGTACTGTTTTTTTGCAGTGGCATTGTTCTTGCTATCATGTGAAATATTCAGTTTGGGACTTCTACGGTTTATGTTGCTGTTGTGGCATTTTTATGTAGTTGAATGACAGTGCTACTGTTATTTATTTGCTGTTACTTTTGCTCCTGTTTGGTACTAAATATTGAGTGAACTGTTACTTTTATGTTGGGATGCACCTACTGTTATGTATCTAAATGCTACAAATATTCAGTTGAATGGATAGATGTACTGCATATGCTTTGGCAGTTCACCAAGTTTGCAGTTTGAGCTTGCTCTGTTTTGTACTGATTACAAAATCTAGTTCAAATCTGTAGCTGAGTGGTGCTGTAATTTATGGATGCTCATCGCTGTTATTTTGTGGTAGGTACAATTACCAGTGTAGCTGAGTGGTGCTGTAATTTGGAATAATGATGCTTTGTTATTACAAATGTAGAAGAAAAACAGTGCTATTGCTCTTCTTATTTATTTACCTGTGGTATGAACTAACTTGTTGTTTTTTCTCTTTTGCTCTTTTTGCAGGAAGGGGAGAATTGTGGGTTTGTTGAATGGGTTGATCACCAGTGGCCCCCAACAATGCAGAATGCATTGTTGTTGAAGCTGTGGGCAATGGTTGAAGATAGCAAGAGTGCTAGGGTGAATGATAATCTTGAAAGTGCTTTAACTATTCACCATCTGACAAAAGAAAGAACAAGCTGAGGCCAACTATGAGAAGTTAGTCCAAGATGTGCATGAGCTTATGAGCTTCCAGGAGGAGAGGTGGTGGATTTCAGATATCTGCAGTCTAACATTACATATCAGCAGCAAGCAGAAGTGAACTGGTGGCTGATATTGAAGCAGAGATGGCAGGAAAGATGCAGAGTCCGAGAAGCTTAATCAGAAGTATGAACTGCTGTGAACCTGACAAGAGCTCAAGCAACAATCATCCAGAACTTGAAGTTGAAGAATATGACAGACAAGCAATTGGTTTGTGAAGCTAAGATGAACTTGGAGTTGAAGAATGCAGAGCTCACAAAGTCTGAGGAGAAGCTCACCCAAGATAAGCTAAGTTGAAGTTTCAGGTTGCAATTTGCTCAGGAAAGGAAAAGCATGGTGAAGAGAAGGGGCAGCTAGAGCTTCAGATTGCTGAGCTGATGAAGTAGAGGAGAAGCTGAAGGAGAAGATCAAGGAATCCAGGCCATCTTAGAGAACTGAAGAAGATGAATATGAATTAGTGGGCAATGCTGACCTTTTGGAATGATGGTTGTGTAGTGTATGGCTCTACTAATTGTGAACTATGGCTGTGTATGTATGTAGTAGATATGCTTTTCATCCCTTTGTGAGAAAAGGATGAACTATGCATCTGAACTCCACTATGTATTGTGAACAATGGTTGTGTACCATAATATGTTGAACTCCAGTAAGTATTGTGTGTTATGTTTGCTAGACTAAAAATGATGATATATCATGCATTGAAGATGGATCAGATATAGTAGATGCTTAGATTATTATGTTATATAGTGACTCAATATTCTGTGCCATGATTGGTAGACTAAAGTTATATTTCTCATGCACTAGGTTTTTATATTAGATGATTATGTTAGCATTGGAAACTATTTGATGGTTATGTTAGCAGTGGAATATTAGATGGTTATGTTATATCATGCATTGGAAGCCTATGTTTAGCTTGGTTCCGTCGTCCCCTACCATCGTAAAAGGTTTAGGTGGTTCCGTCAACCCCGAGCCACCATAAACCCTAAAGATAAGTTTTAAGTGGTTCCATCGACCCCGAGCCACCTTAAACCCTAATGGTTAGGTTTAGGTGGTTCCGTCGACCCCTAGCCACCATAAACCCTAATGGTTAGGTTTAGGTGGTTCCGTCGACCCCTAGCCACCATAAACCCTAATGGTTAGGTTTAGGTTGTTCTCGTCGACCCCTACCACCATAACCCTAATGGTTAGGTTTAGGGTCTTTCCGTCGACCCCTAGCCACCATAAACCCTAAAGCCTAGGTTTAGGTGGTTCCGTCGACCCCTAGCCACCTATACCCTAAAGCCTAGTTTAGGTGGTTCCGTCGTCCCCTAGCCACCGTAAAAGGTTTAGGTGGTTCCGGCGACCCCGAGCCACCGTAAACCCTAATGGTTAGGTTTAGGTGGTTTCGTCGACCCCGAGCACCATAAACCCTAAAGCCTAGGTTTGGTTCCGTCAGCCCCCGAGCCACCGTAAACCCTAATGGTTAGGTTTAGGTGGTTCCGTCGACCCCGAGCCACCGTAAACCCGAATGGTTATGTTTAGGTGGTTTCCGTCGACCCCTAGCCACCGTAAACCCTAATGGTTAGGTTTAGTGGTTCCGTCGACCCCTAGCCACGTAAACCCTAATGGTTAGGTTTAGGTGGTTCCGTCGACCCCGAGCACCATAAACCCTAAAGGTTAGGTTTACGTGTTCCGTCGACCCCGAGCCACCGTAAACCCTAAAGGTTAGGTTAGGTTGGTTCATCCACATGACCAAATAGCAAAACAATGCCATTAAAGTATAAACATAAACCATCAAGTTATCCACCCCAGTGCCATCAATCCATGAACAGAATCCCCAACAGAACCATCAAGTTATCCATTGGCATCGGCACAAGTTGCTTTAGTGGCATCAAACCCAAAAGAAAACACATTGTAGTGGCATCAAACCCAAAAGAAAACACATTGTAGTGGCACCAAACCATCAAGTTATCCATTAGCATGAGCACAAGTTGCTGCAGTGGCATCAAAGCAAAATAAAGCACAATGTAGCATCAGCACAAGTTGCTGCAGTGGCATCAAACCAAAATAAAGCACATTGTAGCAGCAGCACAAGTTACTCGAGTGACATCAAACCAAAAGATAACATTCCACATTGTAGCAGGTGCACATTGTAGCATCAGCAGAAGTTTGCATGGCACATCATGACCTTCTACCACCTCTACTAGCATTGAACCAGGCCATCCATCCAGTGTGTGTACCATCAGTTGGTGGAGGAGCACTAGAAGTTGAGGCACCATACTGCCTTGGGGCAGAGAATGGCCTTGAAGAATGAGCACCTCTCCCAGCAGAAGATTGAGCACTAGAAGATGCTCTTCCAGTTCCTCTTCCACCACCAGCCCTTCTTCCACCACCTCTACCAACACCACTTCCACCACCTCTACCAGCAGCACTTCCAGTTCTTCCTCCAGCTGGAGCAGCTCTTGCTATTGGTGGATGAGCTCTAGGTGTTGGTGCAGGAGCTCTAGGTGTTGCTGCAGCAGCTCTAGGTGTTGCTGTAGGAGCTGTAGGAGCAACACCTCTTGCTTGTGAATTCCTTGCAGCAGGCTTGGAAAACAATTCAAAGGAAACACAGTTAATAATACTACAAGTAAGAAATGTACAAGGGAGAAAGGTAATTTACAGAAACATCAAACTGAAGAACTAGTTCAAAGGGGCTTACCACATGTTTGTTCTTTCTCAAGGCCAACTCAGGTTTCAACTGTTTAAGGTAGCTTGTGTATTTATGCCCTTGTAATCCACAATTGCTACAAGTTATAGTCCCCATTCTTGAGGTGGACTTTGGCTTTGGAACTTCAAATCTTCCCTTTATCCTCTTCTCTTTCTTTCTTCCTTTCTTCACTTTAAATGCAGGTGGTTCTATGTCTGGACCTGGGGTCTTTGTCCAGTCATGCTCACCAGGGACAGGATATATCATTGGTTCATATGCTGCCAAGTAATATGGTTTCTTGAAAAATTTGCTTACAAAGTCCTCTGGAAACCTTTTTGCCTTGTTAATTGCTGAGATGGCATGGTTACATGGGATGCCACTGAGGTCCCACTTTCTGCAACCACAGGTTTCAAGTTCCAAATTGACAGCATGTGTTTGCTCCCCACTAGTTACTTGCCACAAGTTAACACCTGCTTGAATGGGTTTGCAGTACCTGGCCCTTTCCTTTTCAATCTCCAACTTCTCACTGTAATGTGGTGTGATCTCCCATCTAGCTGCCTTTCCACACTCTCTATTCCTGTGCCACCTAACCATCTGCTTATCCTTTATGCCATCACACATAGTTCTTATTGGTTTTTTCCTATGATCTAGGATGTACTTGTTAAACACCTCAGACAAATTGTTGACAACCAAGTCAGTCTTGCAATTTGTGTCAAATGCATGCCTAGCCCATGTTTTCTTGGGTATTGCACTAAGCCACTTCCAAGCTTCCTCATTCTCAGCTTTGAGATCATCCATTGCTTTATTAAATTTGTGTTCATTATAGGCATAACTGGCATTATCCATGCACTTCTTAAGATCTTCCCCCCTAAAGCCAGCATTTTGGAAGTTTGCGTATATGTGTCTTAAGCAGAATCTTTGATGACTGTTAGGAAAAACTCTATTCACTGCATACAGTAGCCCCTGGTGCACACAATTTAAACAGCTAAGCTACTGTCTAATAGACATGTAAACACATATTTAGCAGGCAATGCAAGGTGGATACACATACCTTCTGTCTGTCAGACATTATAATATATGGACCATACTGTCCAACTTCTCCTCCAAGACAAATTTCAGTTGGTGTAGAAACCAGCACCAGTTTGCTTTGTCCTCTTGTCCAACAATGCCAAATGCCAGTGGGTATATGTTGTTATTGCCATCTCTACCAGTGGCAGCAAGGATTTGTGCACCAGTGGTCAGCTTGATAAAACATCCATCAATACCTAAAATAGGAAGTAAACATAACATGTTAAATGCATTTATATGTGCAAGCTATTGAAACTAACAACATCAAAGTAGTGTACAAGCTCAAATAAACTAACCAATGAATGGTCTACACCCCTGTAGAAATCCCTCCCTTGCTCCATTGATGCAGTAAAACATGGCATGGAATCTTGGTCCTGGATGTGGAATTTTTTCAGTGGCTCTTGGAGTTACAGTAGTGACTACAACTCTACTCCTAGGGTTTGTATCCATGACAGTCTGAGCATAGTCTCTCAGCCTTGGGTACTGCTTCTTATGATATCCCAACACAGCCTCAACAGCTAGGTTTTTTGCCCTATATGCCATAGCCTTGGGCACATCCACACCATACTTTTCCATGCAGGCATCAATAAGTGTATGTATGCTAGTAGTGACATCAGATCTGAATAGTGGTTCATATTGCTTTGCAAGCCACTTGGCACTTACCCTGGTTGTTTCAGTAGAACTAGGGCAAGTGTGTTGTAGTCTCATCTTCTTAATTGCAAAAGTATTTTCCCCTTTTATAACAGCTGCCACAATGCAGAACTTGCATTGTGAATCCTTGCAATGCACAATGATTCTCTGATCTGAGTTCCTGTGATACTTGAAGTTTCTGCACTGAGTGATGTGCAAGCTCAACAAAGCATCTCTGAATTGATGTTGATCTATGAAACACATATGCAGTTGTAGTTGTTGGTGTGGTTGCTCCAAATCCTCATTGTACCATACTCTAGGTGGCCTCTTCTTTGCCCTGCTCTTCCTTCTTTGAGGTAGCACAAATGCTAGTGGCTGAAACCCATCATCTTCACTGTCCTTCAGTAAACTATTATCTTCTTCATCTGATGATGGTTTCCAATCAGGTTGCACTTCTTCTAAAACACTGGAATGTGACCTTGTTGTTGGTCCCCTCCTTACTTGCAGCTTTTGCTTCTTCTTTGCTGGCATAGATATTTTTTCTTCTTCTTCTAGAACAATTGGCTCATCATCCTCCAAATCAAATAATTCCTCAACCTCTGTGTCACCCTCATAATGTACTTCTTCTTCCTCCTTTGTTTCTTCTTCTGATTCTTCATCCTCTGTTTCTTCCTCATCTAGTTCTTGTACTTCTTCCTCTCTCTGTCTATTTCCCTCTTCCATCTCCATGTCTTCAGCATCACTCATTTCCTCATTGTAGTTAGGCCTTATATTCCCCATATAATAAGGGTTATTGTCACTATCATATTGCCCTTCAGATGAAGATGCATAACTGCCATCATAGCCATCTTGTTCTTCTTCCACAACTTCTTTTAACTTTGGATTTAGAACATTCCTGCTCTCTTGTGTTAAAACAGCAGGACCTACAGCTGCAATAGAGCAGCTACTCTGACCTTCATAAGCAACACCTTGCTGATCAACAGCATAAACAGGAGGATCAGCCAGATCATAAACAACAGGCTCAGAATACACAATTGGATCTAAATTTTGCTTCTCTACAAAACCCTTCTGTGCTACACTGACAGCTGGTGGACAAGCCCTAAATTGAAAATTAAGCATCAAACTCTCCTCATTCTGCCTCTTGATCAACTGTAGTTTAACATTACTATCAACCAATTCCAAGCACTGCTCTCCTGGGGTCTCCATGTAAAGCATTAGTGAATCATCAATACTAAAGCCTTGTGTTTCCATCAATGCAACCATATTCAGATATTTCACATCTGAACCGCTTAGCTTCCTCTCTAACAGATCGTTATTGTCAAAATGGATCCTAACATTCCATATGTCTTCATATAAACTACAATTCAAATGCAATTTACCTAATCAGTACACTATAACCCTAATTAGAAAATAAAAGAGAAGAAAAGAAGACAGAAACTTACAGGACGCCGCCGATCCCATGGGTCAGCTCGTGGCTATTTCTAGGGTTCGCCACCCAAAGCTGTGCCAGCCGTACCCGCTGCTCCATGGACAGTGCTGGCTCCATGAACTCTTCGTCGTCACTGGAATACTCAGAGCTCGAGTAGCCATCGCCGCCCTCGATTGCTCCTGCTGCGCCGCTGCCGAAGACGGGAATGTTTGCGCTGTCATCATAGCCGTCGCCGCTGCCGCCACCACCGCCCGGGGTCGCCTCCGCCATCGCCATAGAGACGCGCGGGGGAGCTAGGGTTCGTCGACGAACAGAGGAAGAGAGGAGAAGGAGAGGAGACAGAGCACGGGCCGGTCCGGTTCGAGCCGGACCGCACCTATCGAGCGAGCGGGCGGGTGCCGATTCGCCAGCGTGGCAGCTGACGCGCGGGCCCGGGCGGTCAGTTCCAGCGTCAATACGTAGAAATACGAAGTTTAGCCCGATTTGCAATGGTTCGCCCCAAACTTGGTACTGACACGTAAAAATTACCAAACTTGGTACCAATTCGTCACCACCGCCCCAAATGTGGTACTATCGTGTAATTATCTCAAATGGATTGTACACACCGGCAGTTAACCTGCCCACTCGGACGGATAACTCGGTCCTCCCCCATGGACATCAGCACTTGGTCGTGGGCTGGGCGTCCATCGAATTGGCCGGTGTCCCAGCTTCTCCGAGCAACAAAGCATGACGGTCGGCAGCGATGGTTTTTGCACTCTGAACAACTAACCTGCAGATTATTCGGATGAATTTTGCATTCAGATGACTAACATACAGGGACTCGGCCGCCCCACGCGTCATTATCGGTGAGACACATCTTCACCACCCGGCCGCCCCGCGCGTCGCCTCTCTGTCGGACACGTCCACACCACTCGGCCGCCCTGTGCGTCGCCATTCGGTTGGACACGTCCTCAACACTCGGCGGCCCTGCGCGTCGCCATTCGGTTGGGCTAGGCCTCACCCAGAATTTCCGTGGCGAATCGATCCGATTGATCACCCACAGTTCCTTTCCTAAAGGATGCCTGTGCCTGTCAGTCTGACTGACCACCCTCCGCGGGGACCCGTGCACTCGGACACGTTAAACACCCGACTGGATTCATCTTCAGGATCACTATGAGATGAGCTTGACGCCCCTCCGCGGGTTAACTTGGCCCTTCCACTAGGGTCTAAGGCGTCAGTTTCATAAACTTGGACTCAGAGATAGCATGTGTTGGTGTTCCCCCGGGATAATGAGTGACCTCTCTCCGGAGAATCAGTCCACGCGCTAGCCTTGCCACTCGGGTTTCATGGCACGTCCACATCGGACCACTGGTCTATCTCCTCCGGGAGACATACGGTGCCACCAAGTTTTTTCTCGCGGTCAACATACCCCGATCAGTCGGGAAGCACGTCCACTCGGACAAATACCTCTTTCATGCAAAAGGGTGAAATCGACGCTCCTCTACGGATACACTTGGCCCTTCTTCTAGGTCCCAAGGCGTCAGTTTGATTAACTTGGACTCGGAGATGGCCTACGCTGGCGTTCCCCCGGGATAAAGAGTGGCGTCTCTCCGGAGATTCAGACCACGCGCCGGCGTCGTCACTCGGGTTTTTATGGCATGTCCACACTCGGACCTCAAGTCTATCTCCTCCGGGAGACAAAGGAATGCCACCAAGTTTTGCTCGGCGATCAACAACATCCGATCATTCGGAGAACCTTTTAGTCCTCACCACTCGGCCACCCCGCGCGTCGCCATTCGGTGAGACACATCTACATCAATCGGACGCCCCGCACGTCGCCAAGGTTGGACACATCCTCACCACTCGGCCGCCCCGCGCGTCGCCACTCGGTGAGACACATCTACATCAATTGGCCGCCCCGCGCATCGCCATCGGTCGAACACATCTTCACCACTCAGCCTCTCGCGCGCCTTCAGACAGCTAAGTCATTCTACATGCACTGCATTCTGTTATTTCCTCGTTCCCGAGTATCCCGTAATTCTCACATCACGTTCACTCGAAGGCCACGCCACTGAGTGTACCTCTACGCTCTGTTGCTTATTTTCACGTACTTGCTTACTACTGGTTATTTGACTCCCAAATTCAACTTTCATTTTAATGCATACATCATTCACGAACACCATGTGTTCTTCATTTCGAGTTTGCATCGGTCCTCGGGAACTGCAACTCAGTCGGAACACTACACTACCTTTTATTTGAGTCCGGCGCTCTAACACATCAAGTTGGATCATTCACTTCATCAAGTTCGATCAATTTCTTCGCTCTTCTAGACTCTTGTTGGTTCTGAACCAGCAAGCCCCTTGCACACCCAGCGGGTGTCTATGGGTGTCACTTACACAAATCATTTCAGCACACATCAAATTTCCTCGAGAAATTATTACGTTGGCTTGTGCTATTTTTTCATACACAAGTTACGCGACCACTCGATGGCAATATGCGCCAACTTCATCGCTACTCAGACTCGATCACCGTACCAGTCCTAGCGCACGACAACACCAACCTTGTCGCTCTGTTGACTTCAAACACATCCGGCCAACCCCTCTGTGGAATCCTCTTCGTCGTATCAATGATATAGACCTCGTCAGGCATGAGACAGATAAGTCACTTTCGTAATCAAACTGCAGACTTCACTCCTTTGCGAGTTTGCCTATTTCGAGCATCACTCGGAAGTTGCTCCTCACCTTTACCCGAGTCCGATTCGATGAATTACAAGTTATCCATTCAAAACTATATCCCGACAGTTCCACCGTCAGAGCTTGTAGTGCGCTCGGGAGCTACGCCGCGCTCGGGGGCTGCAGCTCATTCGGAATCACACTCTTATGAGTGGTCGAGCACTTCATCTCCTATCGGATCCTTCACTTCTGCGAGTGCAGTCGGATCCGCCACTTCGACTAGTTTTATGATCACTCAGATGCTCTGCGCGCCATCTTCGTTCCTACTCAGACCCAGTTGCCACGCTGGTCATGTTGCACCGCAACCACACTAGACCAACCTAGTTGCTACATCAGCTTCAAAATCATCTGACTGACTCCTCCGAGGACCATTTTTCGACACCCGGCCGGACGCGTCTCCACCACTCGACTGCCCCGCGCGTCACCACTTGGCTGGACACGTCCTCACCACTCTTTCGCCCCCGTGTGTTGCCACTGGGCTGGACACGTAGTCTTTCACTCGGCCGCCCCGCATGTCACCACTGGGTTGGACAAGTAGTCTTTCACTCGCCCACCCCGTGCGTCGCCACTCCGCGGGATGCGTCTACATCACTTGGCCGCCCCGCGCTTCGCCACTCCGCGGGATGCGTCTACATCACTCGGACGCCCCGTGCGTCGCCACTCCGCGGGATGCGTCTACATCACTCGGACGCCCCTCGCATCGTCACTCCGTGGGACGTGTCTACATCACTCGGACTCCCCGCGCATCGTAACTCCGCGGCACGCATCTTCATCAATTGGCTGCCCCGTGCGTCGCCACTCCGCGGGATGCGTCTACATCACTTGGCCGCCCCGTGCGTTGCCACCCCGCAGGATGCGTCCACATCACTCGGACGCCCAGTGCGTCGCAACTCGGTTGTGCACGTCTTCACCACTCGGCCGCCCCGCACGTCGCCACTCGGTTGTGCACGTCCTTGTTGGGAAACGTAGCATGCAATTTCAAAAGAATTCCTACGCTCACGCAAGATCTATCTAGGAGATGCATAGCAACGAGAGGGGGAGAGTGTGTCTACGTACCCTCGTAGACCGAAAGCGGAAGCGTTTGACAACGCGGTTGATGTAGTCGAACTTCTTCTCGTTCCGACCGATCAAGCACCGAACGTACGGCACCTCCGAGTTCTGCACACGTTCAGCTCGATGACGTCCCTCGAACTCTTGATCCAGCAAAGTGTCGAGGAAGTAGATGAGTTCTGTCAGCACAACGGCGTGGTGACGGTGATGGTGAAGTGATCCGCGGTGGGCTTCGCCTAAGCACTACGAAGATATGACCGAGGGTGTAATCTGTGGAGGGGGGCGCCGCACACGGCTAACAGTTATTGGTGTGTGTTCTAGGTGCCTCCTCCCCATGTATATATAGGTGGGAGGGGGAGGGGAGCAGCCTTGGGCGCCCCAAGTAGGAGGAATCCTACTTGGGGTTCCTATTCCAATTCGCCCCCCCGCCCTTTCCTTTTACCGGAGGGGAAAACAGGGAAGAGAGGGAGGGAGGAAGGAAAGGGGGGCCGAACCCCCTCTTCCTTCTCCCACTCGGCCTCCTTCCTTAGGGGGGGGGGGCGCCACCCCATGTGGGCTGGTGTGCTCCCCTCCTATGGCCCATAAGGCCCATTATTCCCCCGGGGGGTTCCGGTAACCCCCCCGGTACTCCGATATGTACCCGGTACACCTCGTAACACTTCCGGTGTCCGAATATAATCGTCCTATATATCAATCTTTACCTCTAGACCATTTCGAGACTCCTCGTCATGTCCGTGATCTCATCCGGGACTCCGAACAACATTCGGTCATCAAATCACATAACTCATATAATACAAAATCGTCATCGAACGTTAAGCGTGCGGACCCTACGGGTTCGAGAACTATGTAGACATGACCGAGACACCTCTCCGGTCAATAACCAATAGCGGAACCTGGATGCTCATATTGGCTCCCACATATTCTATGAAGAGCTTTATCGGTTGAACCGTTATGACAACATACGTAATTCCCTTTGTCCATCGGTATGTTACTTGACCGAGATTCGATCGTCGGTATTTTTATACCTAGTTCAATCTCGTTACCGGCAAGTCTCTTTACTTGTTCCGTAATACATCATCCTGTGACTAAGTCACTTTTCTTGCAAGGCTTCTTATGATATGCATTACCGAGAGGGCCCAGAGATACCTTTCCGATACTCGGAGTGACAAATCCTAATCTTGATCTATGCCAACCCAACAGACACCTTCGGAGATACCTGTAGAGCATCTTTATAATCACCCAGTTACATTGTGACGTTTGATAGCACACAAGGCATTCCTCCGGTATCCAGGAGTTGCATAATCTCATAGTCGAAGGAATATGTATTTGACATGAAGAAAGCAGTAGCAATAAAACTGAACGATCATTATGCTAAGCTAACGGATGGGTCTTGTCCATCACATCATTCTCCTAATGATGTGATCCCGTTCATCAAATGACAACACATGTCTATGGTTAGGAAACTTAACCATCTTTGATTAACGAGCTAGTCTAGTAGAGGCTTACTAGGGACATAGTGTTTTGTCTATGTATCCACACATGTATCAAGTTTCCGGTTAACACAATTCTAGCATGAATAATAAACATTTATCATGAATAAGGAAATATAAAATAACAACTTTATTATTGCCTCTAGGGCATATTTCCTTCAGTCTCCCACTTGCACTAGAGTCAATAATCTAGATTACATTGTAATGATTCTAACACCCATGGAGTCTTGGTGCTGATCATGTTTTGCTCGTGGAAGAGGCTTAGTCAACGGGTCTGCCACATTCAGATCCGTATGTATTTTGCAAATCTCTATGTCTCCCTCCTTGACTTGATCACGGATGGAGTTGAAGCATCTCTTGATGTGTTTGGTTCTTTTGTGAAATCTGGATTCCTTCGCTAAGGCAATTGCTCCAGTATTGTCACAAAAGATTTTCATTGGACCCGATGCACTAGGTATTACACCTAGATCGGATATGAACTCCTTCGTACAGACTCCTTCATTTGTTGCTTCCGAAGCAGCTATGTACTCCGCTTCACATGTAGATCCCGCCACGACGCTCTGCTTGGAACTGCACCAACTGACAGCTCCACCATTCAAAATAAATACGTATCCGGTTTGTGACTTAGAGTCATCCGGATCAGTGTCAAAGCTAGCATCGACGTAACCATTTACGACGAGCTTTTTGTCACCTCCATAAACGAGAAACATATCCTTGGTCCTTTTCAGGTACTTCAGGATGTTCTTGACCGCTGTCCAGTGATCCACTCCTGGATTACTTTGGTACCTCCCTACTAAAGTTATAGCAAGGCACACATCAGGTCTGGTACACAGCATAGCATACATGATAGAACCTATGGCTGAGGCATAGGGAATGACTTTCATTTTCTCTCTATCTTCTACAGTGGTCGGGCATTGAGTCTTACTCAACTTCACACCTTGCAACACAAGCAAGAACCCTTTCGTTGACTTATCCATTTTGAACTTCTTCAAAACTTTATCAAGGTATGTGCTTTGTGAAAGTCCTATTAAGCGTCTCGATCTATCCCTACAGATCTTGATGCCCAATATATAAGCAGCTTCACCGAGGTCTTTCATTGAAAAACTCTTATTCAAGTATCCTTTTATGCTATCCAGAAATTCTACATCATTTCCAATCAACAATATGTCATCCACATATAATATTAGAAATGCTACAGAGCTCCCACTCACTTTCTTGTAAATACAGGCTTCTCCAAAAGTCTGTATAAAACCATATGCTTTGATCACCTCATCAAAGCGTATATTCCAACTCCGAGATGCTTGCACCAGTCCATAGATGGATCGCTGGAGCTTGCACACTTTGTTAGCACCTTTAGGATCGAATAAACCTTCTGGTTGCATCATATACAACTCTTCTTTAAGAAATCCATTAAGGAATGCAGTTTTGACGTCCATTTACCAGATTTCATAATCATAAAATGCGGCAATTGCTAACATGATTCGCACGGACTTAAGCATCGCTATGGGTGAGAAAGTCTCATCGTAGTCAATTCCTTGAACTTGTCAAAAACCTTTTGGGACAAGTCAAGCTTTGTAGATAGTAACATTACCATCGGCGTCAGTCTTCTTCTTGAAGATCCATTTATTCTCTATGGCTTGCCGATCATCGGGCAAGTCCACCAAAGTCCACACTTTGTTCTCATACATGGATCCTATCTTAGATTTCATGGCCTCAAGCCATCTGTTGGAATCTGGGCTCATCATAGCTTCTTCATAGTTCGTAGGTTCGCCTTGGTCTAGTAACATGACTTCCAGTACAGGATTCCCGTACCACTCTGGTGCGGATCATATTCTGGTTGACCTACGAGGTTCTGTAGTAACTTGATCTGAAGTTTCATGATCATCGTCATTAGCTTCCTCTCTAGTTGGTGTAGGCATCATGGGAACGGTTTTCTCTGATGAACTACTTTCCAATTCGAGAGAAGGTACGATTACCTCATCAAGTTCTACTTTCCTCCCACTCACTTCTTTCGAGAGAAACTCCTTCTCTAGAAAGGTTCCATTCTTGGCAACAAAGATCTTGCCTTCGGACTGTGGTAGAAGGTGTACCCAATTGTTTCCTTTGGGTATCCTATGAAGACACACTTCTTCGATTTGGGTTCGAGCTTATCAGGCTGAAGCCTTTTGACATAAGTGTCGCAACCCCAAACTTTAAGAAACGACGACTTAGGTTTCTTGCCAAACCACAGTTCATACGGTGTCGTCTCAACGGATTTAGACGGTGCCCTATTTAACGTGAATGCAGCTGTCTCTAATGCATAACCCCAAAACGATAGTGGTAAATCGGTAAGAGACATCATAGATCGCACCATATCTAAAAAAGTACGGTTATGACGTTCGGACACACCATTACGCTGTGGTGTTCCAGGTGGCGAGAGTTGTGAAACTATTCCACATTGTTTTAAATGAAGGCCAAACTCGTAACTCAAATATTCGCCTCCGCGATCAAATCGTAGAAACTTTATTTTCTTGTTACGATGATTCTCTACTTCACTCTGAAATTCTTTGAACTTTTCAAATGTTTCAGACTTGTGTTTCATCAAGTAGATATACCCATATCTGCTCAAATCATCTGTGAAAGTCAGAAAATAACGATACCCGCCGCGTGCTTCAACACTCATCGGACCGCATACATCGGTATGTATTATTTCCAATAAGTCATTAGCTTGCTCCATTGTTCCGGAGAACGGAGTTTTAGTCATCTTGCCCATGAGGCATGGTTCGCAAGTATCAAATGATTCATAATCAAGTGATTCCAAAAGCCCATCTGCATGGAGTTTCTTCATGCGCTTTACACCAATATGACCTAAACGGTAGTGCAACAAATATGTTGCACTATCATTATCAACTTTGCATCTTTTGGCATCAATATTATGAATATGTGTATCACCACGATCGAGATTCAACAAAAATAGACCACTCTTCAAGGGTGCATGACCATAAAAGATATTACTCATATAAATAGAACAACCATTATTCTCTGATTTAAATGAATAACCGTCTTGCGCTAAACAAGATCCAGATATAATGTTCATGCTCAACGCTGGCACCAAATAACAATTATTCAGGTCTAAAACTAATCTCGAAGGTAGATGTAGAGGTAGCGTGCCGACGGCGATCACATCAACCTTGGAACCATTCCCGACACGCATCATCACCTCGTCCTTAGCCAATCTTCGTTCAATACATAGCTCCTGTTTCGAGTTATAAATATGAGCAACCGAACCAGTATCAAATACCCAGGTGCTACTACGAGCATTAGTAAGGTACACATCAATAACATGTATATCAAATATACCTTTGTTCACTTTGCCATCCTTCTTATCCGCCAAATACTTGGGGCAGTTCCGCTTCTAGTGACCAGTCCCTTTGCAGTAGAAGCACTCAGTTTCAGGCTTGGGTCCAGCTTTGGGCTTCTTCCCGGGAGTGGCAACTTGCTTGCCATTCTTTTTGAAGTTCCCCTTCTTTCCCTTGCCCTTTTTCTTGAAACTAGTGGTCTTGTTAACCATCAACACTTGATGCTCCTTCTTGATTTCTACCTCCGCAGCTTTGAGCATTGCGAAGAGCTCTGGAATTGTCTTTTCCATCCCTTGCATATTATAGTTCATCACGAAGCCTTTGTAGCTTGGTGGCAGTGATTGAAGAACTCTGTCAATAACACCATCATCTGGAAGATTAACTCCCAGCTGAGTCAAGTGATTATGATATCCAGACATTCTGAGTATGTGTTCACTGACAGAACTGTTCTCCTCCATCTTGCACCTATAGAACTTGTTGGAGACTTCATATCTCTCAACTAGGGCATTTAATTGAAATATCAACTTCAACTCCTGGAACATCTCATATGCTCCATGACGTTTAAAACGTCTTTGAAGTCCCGATTCTAAGCCGTAAAGCATGGCACACTGAACTATCGAGTAGTCATCAGATCGAGCTTGCCAGACGTTCATAACATCAGCATCTGCTCCTGCAGCAGGCCTTTCACCTAGTGGTGCATCAAGGACATAATTCTTCTATGCAGCAATGAGGATAATCCTCAAGTTACGGACCCAGTCCGTGTAGTTGCTACCATCATCTTTCAACTTAGCTTTCTCTAGGAACGCATTAAAATTCAAGGGAACGGTAGCACGGGCCATTGATCTACAACATAGATATGCAAAAACTATCAGGACTAAGTTCATGATAAATTAAGTTCAATTAATCAAATTACTTAAGAACTCCCACTTAGATAGACATCCCTCAAGTCATCTAAATGATACGTGATCCAAATCAACTAAACCATGTCCGATCATCACGTGAGATGGAGTAGTCATCAATGGTGAACATCTCTATGTTGATCATATATACTATATGATTCACGTTCGACCTTTCGGTCTCCAGTGTTCCGAGGCCATGTCTGTACATGCTAGGCTCGTCAAGTTTAACTCGAGTATTCCACATGTGCAAAACTGTCTTGCAGCCGTTGTATTTGAACGTAGAGTCTATCACACCCGATCATCATGTGGTGTCTCAACACGAAGAACTGTCGCAACGGTGCATACTTAGGGAGAACACTGTAACACCCCAAAAATTTAACCATGATTTATTAATTAAAGTTTTGCCAGGAAATTAAATTTTTACTTTCTGGATTATCTTCTGATTTCAGAATCACTCCTTCTTCTGAATTGTGGAGTTTTTTCCTCCAAATGGAAACTTTTCAAAAATATTGTTGGACTTGTATACCTTCTCAAAAAAAACATTTCTCTTATCAGTGGAATTATTTCTATAATTATTTTCCTAAGTTTTATTTCTTTTAAAATGGTTTCTCATAAGTTTTAGAGTCCCATTTGCACTACAACCCTTTGATAACTTCATTTAAAGATTCCACAAAAATTTGGGGATGACATGTGATGTCCCTGGATCACTTTTATGCAAAAACCCAGGCATGTGTTTTGAAAAATTTGAGCAAACCATCCTCATCTTCATTCTGGTCCAGTTTGGTGTTTTGCACTGCAACCATATTTTATTTTGCTCTATTAATCTTGGGATTTTTCCTGCTTGTAGTCCACCCTACCAAACTCTTAAGTCTAGGAGATCAGACCCATTTGAGGATTTTAAGCACATGCAAAAATGGCATATGTTCTCTGTCCATATTTGGTTTTCTCAAAAACTTGCATTAGGAAGTTTTTGCTTTTGCCAAACTAACCTTGCCACCCTCTTTATCATCCAAAGAGACTCTGATCTGGGAATTTTGGCCACCAGAGGAGATGCCTAGATGCCCATGGCATTCTGTCGAGCACCCTGTGTTCATGGACAGAATTGGCATAGTTTTTAGTTTGCATTATGAACCTGCTTGCTTTGCCCAACCAGCATGTCCTCTAGTGGTGTAGCTTAAGCCCTAACCATCCTGTTAATTTGCAGTTTCATTGAAGCCTCCTGGCATGCCTTGGCATATCGTCGAGCACATGGCGTGCGTGCTCTGGGCGCGCCCAGAGCGCACGTTTTGCACGCGCGTGCAACCGAGCCGCCGCATCCTGCCCTCTGGCCTTTGCTCGCCCGCAGGGCCACAACCCATTCTCATCCGCTCGCCCGTGCCTCCCTGCCACCCCTGGCGCCCTACAACGCCGCCGCAGCAAGCCCTTGGAGGCAAGCCTGCGGCCGCTGCCATTCCTGCCATGGACGGCGCCGCCCGAGCCACTCTCGCTCGCCAGCTCGCCCCTGGAGCAGTGCCCGCCCGTCAGCTAGCTTCTGCCGCCATCCCCAGCCTCGACACGTCGCGCTGCAAGCTACAGCAAGGCGGTTCGCCGATCTTATCCTCGGCCGCCGCCGTTCTTATCCTCGGAGCCGCGGAACCAACCTTCCGGCGCTATAAAAGGAGACCCCGAGCTCAACCAGACCCTCAGGCGACCTCATGCCATCTCTCTAGAGCCCCCGTAGCCAGCAATCGATGGAGGGAGGCCGTCTTCCCCGCCTCCGGTCAGGATTCCGCCACCAACGTCGTGGTCAAATCCGAAGCCCCCTACTACTCTTCCCCTTGCCTAGTGCTTACCAACAGAGTCCCTCAGATGCAGACGACCCGTCGCCATTCCCTCTTTCCACCTAAAACCACCATAGGAGGAATTCCCCGAGGCCCGAAGCTCCGCCTCCGCCATGGAGGAAGGTGCTCTCACCCTTAAGCTCCCCCGTGCTCCTAACCACCGCGGATGGATGCGGTGCCTCCTCCCGATCATCCCCATATCGAGAGCGCGTCGAATGGTGGCTTGTGTCGCCGGGGATCGCCGTTGGAAATGGCCCCTGTCTCTGTCGAGGCGCGCGCGGGGGGTAGAAGACGAACCCGACAGGTGGGGACCACCTGTCGGTGAGCCAACCCAAGCCACCAATGGCGCAACCCGGCTGATGCGTTTTCCCTCTGGTGGAAGCGTATTTCCTGTAAGTACGCGACCAATCTCAGAAGGCGTATTCCAGGCGAACCGTTTTCCTCTTTTTTGTTTTTTTAAATCAGATTTTGACCAAAACTTTGACTAGCTATAACTTTTTAAATACAACTCCGTTTGACTTGATTCTTTTTCTGTTGATTCTCAAATTTTGTCTAGTTTATTTTCATATTTATTTGAAAAAAATCGAACAACTTTTTTGTACTGTTTTGAAACTATGTGTTGATTTGAATATTTCTTTAAAATTAGGAAATGGAGAGGGAAGCAACCTTCAAAAGTTTTGTGGTGCACCCTACCTCTCCACACACTAAAGGCAAGCATTCTGAACCCTAGTATAATATTTGCCGTGTGTTGTTTTGATATAGCTACAACACCGAGCTGATTTGAACATGCATTATTTCATCTGATGTTATGATCATGTCCCTGTGTGCATGATGGAAATTCCTTGCTGTTGGAATTGATATACTTGTGATAGTAATCACCCTCGTATGCCTTTCATGCCTACCGGAAGGAATCCGGGAAAGTTTCTGTCTTGGGTGGACACGAGCATGTCACTGATACTTCGCTGAGATGGGTATATTCAGTGAGGCATGGTGAGGTATGATGAGTGGTGATTCTGTCTGTTGGTGTGGAATATATTTGTTATACTAATCATGCAGGGAATACTTTAACCTCCTGAGTCGACCGTAGATCGAGTCTTGTGCCAGTAACCCCCATACTTGCTTCGTGCTACCACTTGTCCCTGCCTTAGGTAGGGTACGGTTCAGTAAGTTGTCAACCCCTTTCTTAGCACACACTGTACAGAGAGGCCATGGTGGAAGATACCGGCTGCATCCGGTAGACATGCCACCTGGTCCGGGGGCATGGGTGTTTTCGGTTGGAGCCGAGGGGGTAGCTCCCCTAGTTTGCGCGTGTTATAAAATTTGTGATCCCATGCTAGTCGAGGTTGTAGCCTCCCCACTTAGAGTTTTGCTTAACGGGTGTCGTGGGTGATTCCAGACACCGGTAAGTTAAGCTGGTGTGTGCGGGTCAGGTGTGTTTTCAAGTAAAAGACCGTAAATAGAATTAGTCCCGATGGACTAAAGGAATCCATTACTCGTGGGTAAAGAGTACACCCTCTGCAGAGATTACATCTATTCGAATAGCCGTGTCCATGGTTAAGGACTACAGTCTGGGATGGGTCAAGTGTCGGTCTTAGTGTCGGTCTTCGGAGGAAAAACTGTTAAACCAGAACTTTGATCATGACATGTGACATATGATGATTATGATTATTATTATGGACTAACCATTTGTAATAGTTGGATTATTGAGTATCCCTGGGACGGTTCTACCTCCTAGATATTCTCTGTGTTTATTCCTATAGAAGCCCTTTATGTGGTGTCGCTTAGACGCCCGACTGTGGCACGTTTGTTATTTACTTTCTTTATAAGCCCTTTATGTGGTGTCGCTAAGACGCCCGACTGTGGCATGCCTGCCTTTTATTTCTTTATAAGCCCTTTATGTGGTGTCGCTAAGACGCCCGACTGTGGCATGCCTGCCTTTTATTTCTTTATAAGCCCTTTATGTGGTGTCGCTGAGACGCCCGACTGTGGCATGCCTGCCTTTTATTTCTTTATAAGCCCTTTATGTGGTGTCGCTGAGACGCCCGACTGTGGCATGCTGGCTTTTTATTTCTTTATAAGCCCTTTATGTGGTGTCGCTGAGACGCCCGACTGTGGCATGCTGATTATTTAATTTTCTTTACAAGCCCTTTATGTGACGTCGCTCAGACGCCCGACTGAGGCATGCTTCTTATTATTATGCTTTCGAGGCGTCGCTTCAGACACCCGATCGGTGCATTTTATTTTTATTCTCTGATCACTCATTCATGTTTTATATGAATAACCTGCTTGCGTGCGTCATGAATTTATTTTTCATGACTGACGAAGTGATCATGGTATATTTCAGAGCATGATTACCATATGTTATATTATACCTGTGTTCATAATGTTTGCGAGTACATTCAAAGTACTCACTGGCTTGTCCCTGGCTATTGTCTTGGCCAGATTTCTTGCTTGGAGAGGAGCGCTGCGATGACAGCCCCGGAACCTAGGCAATGATGATAGCAGCCTCGCGAAGATAGGAGTTATCTAGGTCAGCTGTCCCTGTGGGAAATGGAGTCCCATAGACGCTGATGATCCGCAAACCGCTTCCGCCATCAACCACTAGAAACCATCTATTGTACTCATAGGCCAGAATGGTCTTGTACTTCATATTTTGTATTTTGCTTGGAAATTTCTGTATCAAGTTGGTGTCTCATCAGCTAATAGTAATTCTGGGGCTGGTGAGCACAAGGGCCATTTACTGGGAAGTTAATATCCTGGAAAACCGGTCCCGACAACCTTGGTATCAGAGCCAGGCTGACCATTGGCTAATCCTGTCTTAGCCAGGTCAATAAACCTAGGTTAACCAACCCACCAGACTTTAACCTAAACCCAGCCAAGCTTCTCGTGTAAGATAGCCACACAGTGACCCCGACACCTTTTTGGCAGTCGGTGCCTAACCTATCAGCCTAGCCTGTCGATCACGCGCTAGTGACCGACACCTAATTTGTCACACTCGGAAGCGTGCGAAGGAAGACTCCGTCCTCTTTTTCTATAAAAAGGGAACGCTAGCCCCAACCCAGCACCGCACAGCCTCTACCCCAAAACCAAGCCAAGATGCCTGGCCCCATTGTTCACAATGAGACCACAGCAACTGATCTTGGAGGTTTTGTGACCGTGCTAGCAAACCTCACCCGTCGTGCCTTTGCATTAGAAGAGCCCCTAGAGTATGTTGTGTACCAAGGGCCCATGAGCGGTGAGAGCCGTCAATTCTGGGCCACTGTGCACGTCTATGGTAGGGGTATGTCGCCAGAACGCCCCTACAGGTTCACCGGAAGGACAACTTCCTTTGAGCCACAAGCCATTCAGCTAGCTGCTCGAGAGGCTATAGTTCAACTCCGGCACTTGTCGCCCAGAGTTAACTGCCGCTCGTTCTACTACTACCCCAGCCGTGACGGGTATGGTAGGCCACCCCAGGTTGCCAACGGAGACCACGAGACAGACCCTGCATTGCTGCATCTGGTGCGCTATGTAAGTGCACTAGAGGCACTATTCGATCAGATCACCCTTGATCTGATCTCCGCTCGTGGAGAGCTTGTTCGCCGAGCACCGGCAAGAGGAGAAGCGGAGCCCGACGCGGACAACCCAGTTGTGCTGTTCGGGCAACCAATCGACTCCTTGAGGTCTGCCCCTGCCATCGACCAAAATGCTTTGGTGTCCCCAGAAGTGTTTCGTCGCCTTTTGGGAACACGCTCCAACGGGATTGTGGCCAACAACCCCCGCGATGGTCATCATCGCTACCCCGACCCTGCAGCTCCTCAACCCCATCCAGCTAACCCCGATGGTGAAGCCCATGGAGAAGCCTCGACGTCCACAAGGCATGCCCACTTAGATATTAACGAGGTAGACTAAGCCACTCAAATAGTACCGAGTCTTAGTATTTCTACGCCTTGTAATAGTGTGACCTTGTACTCGCCTTGAATGGATGCAGACTGCTTGTGCGCCTTTGTTTTGTTTAGTAGCCCCGTATAAGTCTGTTGGCGTGCGGTTGCATTTTTAATTCCGGGCGTAGCTACCAAAAACCACCCCGACGACACCCACAGTAACACGTCACTTTTGTGAGATATGTGTATCTGTGGCTTTGACCCCGACCCCATAGAGCAGAACCGACAAACTAGTTGCCCCCACACCGCTATCGGTAACCCAGCCCTGATGCTATATAAGAGGCCACCCCTTGACCTTACCAAGCATCCCTCCCTTTTTGCACAACTCTCACAGCCATTTCTTTGCCATGCCGAGCCCAAGTATCCATCTGAGAACTCCAGATGCAACCCCTGGTAGTTTTGTAAAAATATTGCGGGACTTTACCTGCAGTACCATGAGTTCTACCCATCCACCCCAGTACGAGCTGCTCAAATCGAGAATCACCCCATCCACCTCGAAATATTGGGCAGTAGTGCACATCCCTCCCGCAAACCCAAACCAAGACCCTACGGAAGTTTCCTTCGTGGGGAAATCTATGCCGACTCCCCAAATGGCCATAGAAGCTGCTGCGTACGAAGCCAGCAAAAGGGGGTATTCTTACTTCCCGAGTCGTGCGGCACCCGGAGAAGTAGCATCCTTTCCCGGTGGGCGATTTGAGAGGGACCCAGTACTGGCCAACCTTGCCCAGTATGCCATCGCTCAAGAGCGTTTGACCCAGCGAGTAGTGGGTTATCTCCAGAGCCTCGCCGATTTGAATCCTCAGATCGCTATTGGCAAACCACTAAGGCCAGACCAGGAGAGACGCGTTCTTCGACTAGTCAATCCGCTTTCCCCGATAGAAGAAGATTGTGCCCCAGTGCCGAAAACTTTTTCTCAGGACCCAGCATATTTTACGTTTGCGTCATAAACGCCACTTCTGTGTTTAATAGCCTAGCATGTGTTGCAGCTTATGCGTTGTATCCTAAGTTTGTGGGATGAATCAATTGTTTGGTTTCAATTAATGTGAGCAATTTACTTACTGTTGTTATTTTTTATTAACTGTTTTTCGCTCTCGGTAAATTCTGAGGTGGGATTTTTTTTTCCTTGAGTTATTGCAGCAATTAATTCTCCACGACATAAATTTTAATTCACGCAGCACCACGACAGCAGGCTCACAACCACAACCACTCAACCACAGGCACTAATTACTAAACCACGTACACATTTTGCACCTAACTGATCACCTCACTAACACACCACAGTTTCTGAGGGAGGAATTTGTGGGTAATTATTCTAGTGCAATTGCCTTCTGCACACTGACAGTAGTTAGCACCCGACACCAGCACCTAATCCTCATGATCACCGCCGCCGCGAAGAGCTAACACTCGAGCAGCAGCATCACGACGATCATCGAGGATCATCGCGCACAAGAGCCCGGAGAACCCCAGCAATGCCGCCAACCCTCCGCACAACAGGATCAGGTACCAATCCGACATCACCTCCGCCATTAGAGCCTCATCTCGAGCTCCTGCAGACAGCAATGGAGGAGTAGGAAGGAGAAGAAGAAGCGAGGCCAGGTGTGAGGAAGAAGAGTGGAGCACCGCGGTCATTTTATAGCTCGAGATCGGTGTACGGTGGGCGAAGTCCACCAGCACCGCTCGACGCTCGATCACCGGTGTTCGGAGGCGAATCCGCGAGCAGTGCCGCCAGCGCACTGGCCCGCGAGGTGAGTGCATGCTGCGCCGGCAGCTAGCACGCCGCGCACTACCGCAGTACGGCCTAGGTGCCCTACTCGCTAGGTGTCGCAGGTGGAGAAAGCGCGGACGCGCGAGAGAGAGAGAAGGAAGAAGAGAGACGAGGAAGAAGAGACTGACGGTGAGCCCCGGGTCCACTTGTCAGCCAGAGAGAACTATGCACTTGGGTATGACCAGCGAAATTTAGAAATTTAGAATTTATTTCTAAATTTACCCTAGCCAATATTAGAAATTTCTCGGTTTCCCTAACCGTAGATTTTTCCACGCAGCGCTAGTGCCCCACTGTATTTGTACAAATTATCTGCCCTCTCGCTATAGCCTCGTCATATCGCGTGAGCAGATTATTTAATCTTCGAGTTATTATTGCATGACAATAGGAGTAATATTTTTTTTTGATACCATTCTCAGCAAATCTCGAGGACGAGATTTTTCTTAAGGGGGGTAGTGTTGTAACACCCCAAAAATTTAACCATGATTTGTTAATTAAAGTTTTGCCAGGAAATTAAATTTTTACTTTCTGGATTATCTTCTGATTTCAGAATCACTCCTTCTTCTGAATTGTGGAGTTTTTTCCTCGAAATGGAAACTTTTCAAAAATATTGTTGGACTTGTATACCTTCTCAAAAAAAACATTTCTCTTATCAGTGGAATTATTTCTATAATTATTTTCCTAAGTTTTATTTCTTTTAAAATGGTTTCTCATAAGTTTTAGAGTCCCATTTGCACTACAACCCTTTGATAACTTCATTTAAAGATTCCACAAAAATTTGGGGATGACATGTGATGTCCCTGGATCACTTTTATGCAAAAACCCAGGCATGTGTTTTGAAAAATTTGAGCAAACCATCCTCATCTTCATTCTGGTCCAATTTGGTGTTTTGCACTGCAACCATATTTTATTTTGCTCTATTAATCTTGGGATTTTTCCTGCTTGTAGTCCACCCTACCAAACTCTTACGTCTAGGAGATCAGACCCATTTAAGGATTTTAAGCACATGCAAACATGGCATATGTTCTCTGTCCAGATTTGGTTTTCTCAAAAACTTGCATTAGGAAGTTTTTGCTTTTGCCAAACTAACCTTGCCACCCTCTTTATCATCCAAAGAGACTCTGATCTGGGAATTTTGGCCACCAGAGGAGATGCCTAGATGCCCATGGCATTCTGTCGAGCACCCTGTGTTCATGGACAGAATTGGCATAGTTTTTAGTTTGCATTATGAACCTGCTTGCTTTGCCCAACCAGCATGTCCTCTAGAGGTGTAGCTTAAGCCCTAACCATCCTGTTAATTTGCAGTTTCATCGAAGCCTCCTGGCATGCCTTGGCATATCGTCGAGCACATGGCGTGCGTGCTCTGGGCGCGCCCAGAGCGCACGTTTTGCACGCGCGCGCAACCGAGCCACCGCATCCTGCCCTCTGGCCTTTGCTCGCCCGCAGGGCCACAACCCGTTCTCATCTGCTCGCCCGTGCCTCCCTGCCACCCCTGGCGCCCTACAGCGCCGCCGCAGCAAGCCCTTGGAGGCAAGCCTGCGGCCGCTGCCGTTCCTGCCATGGACGGCGCCGCCCGAGCCACTCTCGCTCGCCAGCTCGCCCCTGGAGCAGTGCCCGCCCGTCAGCTAGCTTCTGCCGCCATCCCCAGCCTCGACACGTCGCGCTACAAGCTACAGCAAGGCGGTTCACCGATCTTATCCTCGGCCGCCGCCGTTCTTATCCTCGGAGCCGCGGAACCAACCTTCCGGCGCTATAAAAGGAGACCCCGAGCTCAACCAGACACTCAGGCGACCTCATGCCATCTCTCTAGAGCCCCCGTAGCCAGCAATCGATGGAGGGAGGCCGTCTTCCCCGCCTCCGGTCAGGATTCCGCCACCAACGTCGTGGTCAAATCCGAAGCCCCCTACTACTCTTCCCCTTGCCTAGTGCTTACCAACAGAGTCCCTCAAATGCAGAGGACCCGTCGCCATTCCCTCTTTCCACCTAAAACCACCGTAGGTGGAATTCCCCGAGGCCCGAAGCTCCGCCTCCGCCATGGAGGAAGGTGCTCTCACCCTTAAGCTCCCCCGCGCTCCTAACCACCGCGGATGGATGCGGTGCCTCCTCCCGATCATCCCCATATCGAGAGCGCGTCGAATGGTGGCTTGTGTCGCCGGGGATCGCCGTTGGAAATGGCCCCTGTCTCTGTCGAGGCGCGCGCGGGGGGTAGAAGACGAACCCGACAGGTGGGGACCACCTGTCGGTGAGCCAACCCAAGCCACCAGTGGCGCAACCCGGCTGATGCGTTTTCCCTCTGGTGGAAGCGTATTTCCTGTAAGTACGCGACCAATCTCAGAAGTCGTATTCCAGTCGAACCGTTTTCCTCTTTTCTGTTTTTTTTAAATCAGATTTTGACCAAAACTTTGACTGGCTATAACTTTTTAAATACAACTCCGTTTGACTTGATTCTTTTTCTGTTGATTCTCAAATTTTGTCTAGTTTATTTTCATGTTTATTTGAAAAAAATTCGAACAACTTTTTTGTACTGTTTTGAAACTATGTGTTGATTTGAATATTTCTTTAAAATTAGGAAATGGAGAGGGAAGCAACCTTCAAAAGTTTTGTGGTGCACCCTACCTCTCCACACACTAAAGGCAAGCATTCTGAACCCTAGTATAATATTTGCCGTGTGTTGTTTTGATATAGCTACAACACCGAGCTGATTTGAACATGCATTATTTCATCTGATGTTATGATCATGTCCCTGTGTGCATGATGGAAATTCCTTGCTGTTGGAATTGATATACTTGTGATAGTAATCACCCTCGTATGCCTTTCATGCGTACCGGAAGGAATCCGGGAAAGTCTCTGTCTTGGGTGGACACGAGCTTGTCACTGATACTTCGTCGAGACGGGTATATTCAGTGAGGCATGGTGAGGTATGATGAGTGGTGATTCTGTCTGTTGGTGTGGAATATATTTGTTATACTAATCATGCAGGGAATACTTTAACCTCCTGAGTCGACCGTAGATCGAGTCTTGTGCCAGTAACCCCCATACTTGCTTCGTGCTACCACTTGTCCCTGCCTTAGGTAGGGTACGGTTCAGTAAGTTGTCAACCCCTTTCTCAGCACACACCGTACAGAGAGGCCATGGTGGAAGATACCGGCTGCATCCGGTAGACATGCCACCTGGTCCGGGGGCATGGGTGTTTTCGGTTGGAGCCGAGGGGGTAGCTCCCCTAGTTTGCGCGCGTTATAAAATTTGTGATCCCATGCTAGTCGAGGTTGTAGCCTCCCCACTTAGAGTTTTGCTTAACGGGTGTCGTGGGTGATTCCAGACACCGGTAAGTTAAGCTGGTGTGTGCGGGTCAGGTGTGTTTTCAAGTAAAAGACCGTAAACGGAATTAGTCTCGATGGACTAAAGGAATCCATTACTCGTGGGTAAAGAGTACACCCTCTGCAGAGATTACATCTATTCGAATAGCCGTGTCCATGGTTAAGGACTACAGTCTGGGATGGGTCAAGTGTCGGTCTTCGGAGGAAAAACCGTTAAACCGGAACTTTGATCATGACATGTGACATATGATGATTATGATTATTATTATGGACTAACCATTTGTAATAGTTGGATTATTGAGTATCCCTGGGACGGTTCTACCTCCTAGATATTCTCTGTGTTTATTCCTATAGAAGCCCTTTATGTGGTGTCGCTCAGACGCCCGACTGTGGCACGTTTGTTATTTACTTTCTTTATAAGCCCTTTATGTGGTGTCGCTAAGACGCCCGACTGTGGCATGCCTACCTTTTATTTCTTTATAAGCCCTTTATGTGGTGTCGCTAAGACACCCGACTGTGGCATGCCTGCCTTTTATTCTTTATAAGCCCTTTATGTGGTGTCGCTGAGACGCCCGACTGTGGCATGCCGGCTTTTTATTTCTTTATAAGCCCTTTATGTGGTGTCGCTGAGACGCTCGACTGTGGCATGCTGATTATTTAATTTTCTTTACAAGCCCTTTATGTGACGTCACTCAGACGCCCGACTGAGGCATGCTTCTTATTATTATCCTTTCGAGGCGTCGCTTCAGACACCCGATCGGTGCATTTTATTTTTATTCTCTGATCGCTCATTGATGTTTTATATGAATAACCTGCTTGCGTGCGTCATGAATTTATTTTTCATGACTGACGAAGTGATCATGGAATATTTCAGAGCATGATTACCATCTATTATATTATACCTGTGTTCATAATGTTTGCGAGTACATTCAAACTACTCACTGGCTTGTCCCTGGCTATTGTCTTGGCCTGATTTCTTGCTTGGAGAGGAGCGCTGCGATGACAGCCCCGGAACCTAGGCAATGATGATAGCAGCCTCGCGAAGATAGGAGTTATCTAGGTCAGCTGTCCCTGTGGGAAATGGAGTCCCATAGACGCTGATGATCCGCAAACCGCTTCCGCCATCAACCACTAGAAACCATCTGTTGTACTCATAGGCCAGAATGGTCTTGTACTTCATATTTTGTATTTTGCTTGGAAATTTCTGTATCAAGTTGGTGTCTCATTAGCTAACAGTAATCCTGGGGCTGGTGAGCACAAGGGCCATTTACTGGGAAGTTAATATCCTGGAAAACCGGTCCCGACAAACACTTATACCTTGAAATTTAGTGAAGGGGTCATCTTATAATGCTACCGTCGTTCTAAGCAAAATAAGATGCATACAGGATAAACATCACATGCAATCAAAAAATATGTGACATGATATGGCCATCATCATCTTGTGCTTTTGATCTCCATCTCCAAAGCATCGTCATGATCTCCATCGTCACCGGCTCGACACCTTGATCTCCATCGTTGCGTCGTGGTCGTCTCACCAACTATTGCTTCTACAACTATCGCTAATGCATAGTGATAAAGTAAAGCAATTACATGGCATTTGCATTTCATACAATAAAGCGACAACCATAAGGCTCCTGCCAGTTGCCGATAACTTTTACAAAACATGATCGCCTCATACAACAATGTATATCACATCATGTCTTGACCATATCACATCACAACATGCCCTGCAAAAACAAGTTAGACGTCCTCTACTTTGTTGTTGCAAGTTTTACTTGGCTGCTACGGGCTTCTAGCAAGAACTATTCTTACCTACGCATCAAAACCACAACGGTGATTTATCAAGTTTGCTGTTTTAACCTTCAACAAGGACCGGCCGCAGTCAAATTTGATTCAACTAAAGTAGGAGAAACAGACACCCGCCAGCCACCTTTATGCAAAACTAGTTGCATGTCTATCGGTGGAACCGGTCTCATGAACGTGGTCATGTAAGGTTGGTCCGGGCCACTTCATCCAACAATACCGCCGAATCAAAATAAGACGTTGGTGGTAAGCAGTATGACTATCACCGCCCACAATTCTTTGTGTTCTACTCGTGCATATCATCTACGCATAGACCTGGCTCGCATGCCACTGTTGGGAAACGTAGCATGCAATTTCAAAAAAATTCCTATGCTCATGCAAGATCTATCTAGGAGATGCATAGTAACGAGAGGGGGAGAGTGTGTCTACGTACCCTCTTAGACCGAAAGCGGAAGCATTTGACAACGTGGTTGATGTAGTCAAACTTCTTCTCGTTCCGACCGATCAAGCACCGAACGTACGGCACCTCCGAGTTCTACACACGTTCAGCTCGATGACGTCCCTCAAACTCTTGATCCAGCAAAGTGTCGAGGAAGTAGATGAGTTCTTTCAGCACAACGGCATGGTGACGGTGATGGTGAAGTGATCCGCGCAGGGCTTCGCCTAAGCACTACGAAGATATGACCGAGGGTGCAATCTGTGGAGGGGGGCGCCGCACACGGCTAACAGTTATTGGTGTGTGTTCTAGGTGCCCCCTCCCCATGTATATATAGGTAGGAGGGGGAGGGGAGCAGCCTTGGGCGCCCCAAGTACGAGGAATCCTACTTGGGGTTCCTATTCCAATTCGGCCCCCCTTTCCTTTTACCGGCGGGGAAAAAAGGGAAGAGAGGGAGGGAGGAAGGAAAGGGGGGGCCGAACCCCCTCTTCCTTCTCCCACTCGGCCTCCTTCCTTAGGGGGGGCGCCACCCCTTGTGGGCTGGTGTGCTCCCCTCCTATGGCCCATAAGGCCCATTATTCCCTCGGGGGGTTCCGGTAACCCCCCCGGTACTCCGATATGTACCCGGTACACCTTGGAACACTTCCGGTGTCCGAATATAATCGTCCTATATATCAATCTTTACCTCTCGACCATTTTGAGACTCCTTGCCATGTCTGTGCTCTCATCCGGGACTCCAAACAACATTCGGTCACCAAATCACATAACTCATATAATACAAAATCGGCATCGAACGTTAAGCGTGCGGACCCTACGGGTTCGAGAACTATGTAGACATGGCCGAGACACCTCTCCGGTCAATAACCAATAGCGGAACCTGGATGCTCATATTGGCTCCCACATATTCTACGAAGATCTTTATCGGTCGAACCGTTATGACAACATACGTAATTTCCTTTGTCCATCGGTATGTTACTTGCCCGAGATTCGATTGTCGGTATCTTTATCCTAGTTCAATCTCGTTACCGGCAAGTCTATTTACTCGTTCCGTAATACATCATCCTGTGACTAAGTCACTTTGCTTGCAAGGCTTCTTATGATGTGCATTACCGAGAGGGCACAGAGATACCTCTCCGATACTCGGAGTGACAAATCCTAATCTCGATCTATGCCAACCCAACAGACACCTTCGGAGATACCTGTAGAGCATCTTTATAATCACTCAGTTACGTTGTGACATTTGATAGCACACAAGGTATTCCTCCGGTATCCGGGAGTTGCGTAATCTCATAGTCGAAGGAATATGTATTTGACATGAAGAAAGTTGTAGCAATAAAACTGAACGATCATTATGCTAAGCTAACGGATGGGTCTTGTCCGTCACATCATTCTCCTAATGATGTGATCCCATTCATCAAACGACAACACATGTCTATGGTTAGGAAACTTAACCATCTTTGATTAACGAGCTAGTCTAGTAGAGGCTTACTAGGGACACAGTGTTTTGTCAATGTATCCACACATGTATCAAGTTTCCGGTTAACACAATTCTAGCATGAATAATAAACACTTATCATGAATAAGGAAATATAAAATAACAACTTTATTATTGCCTCTAGGGCATATTTCCTTCAGTCCTCACCACTCGGCCGCCCCGTGCGTCGCCACTCGGTTGTGCCCGTCTTCACCACTCGGCCGCCCCGCGCGTCGCCATTCGGTTGTGCACGTCCTCACCACTCGGCTGCCCCACGTGTCGCCACTCGGTTGTGCAGGACTTCACCACACGGCCGCCCACACGTCGGCACTCCATTGTGCACGTCTTCACCACTCGTCTGCCCCGCGCGTCGCCACTTGGGTGTGCACGTCTTCACCACTCGGCCGTCCCGCGCGTCGCCACTCGGCTGTGCACGTCTTCACCACTCGGCCGCCCCGCGCGTCGTCACTCAGTTGTGCACGTCTTCACCACTCGGCCGCCACGCGCGTCGCCACTCGGTTGTACACATCCTCGCCCCTCGGCCGCCCCGCGCGTCACTATCAGTTGGTCATGCCTACACCCCCAACACGACAATGACTAAGTTACTCATATGATCAAACCTCATATCGCACTCTGTAGCGAGCTTACCTCTTCCGAGCATCACTCGAGGGCTACGCACAGCCGTGGGCCATACCGCCCTTAGGGGTTATGCCCATTTGATCAACCTGTTGATCACATCAGGAATATTTTTTTGAACATACTTGCTCGGTCCGCCGAGGATCTATAAGGGTAGCATCATCCACTCGGCGATCGCCCCAAATCATTACCTGGAGTCATCTTCAGGACTGCAAAAGGGTGAAAACGATGCTCCTCTACGGATACACTTGTACCTTATTCTAGGCTCCAAGGCGTCAGTTTCACAAACTTGGACTCAGAGATGGCATGTGCTGGTGTTCCCCCGGGATAATGAGTGGCCTCTCTCCGGAGAGTCAGCCCACACGCTAGCCACGCCACTCGGGTTTCATGGCACGTCCACATCGGACCACTAGTCTATCTCCTCCAGGAGACATACGAGTGCCACCAAGTTTTTCCTTGCAGTCAACATACCCCGATTAGTCGGGAAGCACGTCCACTCGAACAAATACCCCTTTCATGCAAAAGGGTGAAAACAAGAAGCTAACGGTCAATGTAAGAAGTACTACTGGAACGATTACTCCCGGGAGTGTCCAGCTTTTTTCTACAGTCGGCAGTTTCGAGGCCGAATTCATTCATCGTGCCGAGAGCACGAAGATTCGCCTGCTTGACCCAGTTCCAGGCTGAACTTATTTACCATGCCGAGTGCATGAAGATCAGTCTGACTGATTCAGCTCCAGACTGAGCTTATTCACCGTGCCAAGCACGTGAAGATCCATCCGATTGACTCAATTTTAGACTAAAATATATTTACCGTGCCGATTGCATGGAGGTTCACCAGAAACTTAAACCCTCTACCAGACTCATCCAGTCTGACAGAGGCTCGAGGACTACACCCAGTGGGTGCACTCAGCGTGCCCCCACTAGAAGAGAAGCCAAAAAGAACCATTCTGCTCGGTCAAGTCCAGCACCAACATTCAAGTACAACAAGCCCTAAAGACTCCAACCGACTACCAACAATCAGTTGGAGTCTCGGGGGCTACACCCTATGGGTGTGCTAATCGCGCACCCATAGAACAAAATTCCGAGCAATCTGTTACTCAACGCAAGACCAGCTCCAGATCACTCAAGTACTACTCGACTTCTGAGTCGAGGGGAAACAAGCTAGACCAATACCAGATCCTCAAGTACTACTCGACCTCCGAGTCGGAAAGGAACAAGTTCGATCAGCACCAGCTAAGAAGATTTTTAGTTCTCTCAGACCCCCGCCGACTGCCCGCAATCGACGGCGGTCTCGGGGACTACACCCAGTGGGTGCACTCAGCGTGCCCCCACTGGAGTAATCTCCACTCGGTACGACCTGACCAGTCCGAGTGACGAACAACAAACAAACAAGTTCTAAGACTCCCGTCGACTACCAAAAAAATCCTATAAGGTGAGTTTAACGCTCCTCCGTGGACCTGTTTTGAGCCTTCTTCTAGGACTCAAAGCATGAAACTCACAAGTTTGGATCTAGAACTGACTTGTATTGATGTTCCTCCGAGATAAGAATGGCATCTCTCCGAGAGAGCAGTCCATGTGTCAATCTTGTTGCCCAGATTTAATGACACACCCATACTCAGATCACGAGTTAACCTCTTTCGAGAGATGAACGAATGTTACCAAGTTGCTCCTCGCGGGCACTTACCCCAGATCAGTCGGGAAGCGCAGTGCCAGAATCCATTGGAATTTTGTTCAAACCTTGGTTGTCTGAAAGCACGATGACGGGTACCAAGTATTTTCGTAATCATTCGGGCCAAATTGTGTCTTTCACAAACTCGTTCTGCAAAATCACAATCGATTCGGGGGCTAATGTTGGGGACACACATAACAGGTAGACCCACAAAGGGTCAAAGATCATAAAGCACGGGGTCCACATATCAGATGGGCCTAGAGCATCACTCGGATAATCGACAAACCAACCCACTCGGATGACCATCAAGTCACTCGGACGGCAACAACCACTCGGAGCATAGCACTCCACTCGACGAACTCATTCCACTCGGAGTACCTGATCTAACTCAGATATGCGAAGACCGACAATCGACAAGGCACTTGAAGCATCATCTTAGTAGTAGGCTGAGTTATGGCATTAACGCCCCCACTTTGTAACATAAGAGGTGAGGGGGTGGCGCACTCTATATAAGCCACCCCCACCACTAGACAAGGGAGGCTTTTTCTTCTACCTCTCTCTCGCCATTAGTCTCAGGACTACCGAGATCCGTTCTCCTTCCCCTCTCTCAAATACACCATGCAACTCCGTGTGCATGACAGATAAAACAAAGCCTCTCTGGAGCACGAGACGTAGGGCTGTTATCTCCAACACGAGAGGCCCGAACTCGCTAAAACCACCGTGTCACCCATATGCATCTCGATAGATCATGCTCCTTTACCCTATCCCTTATTATTGCCGGAATCGTTCCCATGACAGGGGGAGGGCTAGCGCCTCCTGCCTTCCCATCCACCTAAGAGAAAGGAAAGGGGGGGGGGGGCGCCACCCCCTCCTGCCTTCCCCCCGCGCGCCCAAGAAGGAAGAGGGGGGGCGGCCAGGGCAGGCGCCCAAGGTGGCCGCTAACCCCTTGGGGGAATCCTAGGCTGCCTCCCCTCCTCCCCCACCTATATATATGTGTGGAGGAAGAAGGACCAAGCCGTGTGCGGCGCCCCTCTCCCTCTAGTTCATCATCTGTCATATTTTCCTAGTGCTCGGCGAAGCCCTGCGGAGATAGTTGCATCACCACCGTCACCACGCCGTCGTCCTTCCGGAACTCATCTACTACTTCGCTCGTCTTGCTGGATCAAGAAGGCGAGGACGTCATCGAGCTGAACGTGTGTTGAACGAGGAGGTGCCGTACGTTCGGTACTTGATCGGTTGGATCACGAAGGTGTTCGACTACATCAACCGCATTGATAAATGCTTCCGCTTAACGGTCTACGAGGGTACGTAGACACACTCTCCCCTCTCGTATCTATTCATCTCCATGGATAGATCTTGCGTGTGCGTACAATTTTTTTTGTTTTCCATGCAACGTTTCCCAATATGCCACAAGTTCATCCTTGTAAGTTCCACCGAATGCATTCCTCTTCTTTCTTTATTTTACAATCTTGTTTCCTTCCGGTCTATTGTTGGCATCTTCATCAACCTCATCATCGTCCTTAGTGGATATGCTCAACCTTGACCTCTTCGAAGTGGTCTCCTCAATTGTTTGGATCCAGTTCTCTTTCTTGCTTAGCTCTTTGTAGCAATGATGCAAAGTGAAGGGCTAATAACCCACAAGTATAGGGGATCAGTTGTGTAACACCCCTGTGTAACTACCACTGTGATCAACTGCTAATATTGCCAAGTCATATCATTTGCAGTGCCTAAACATAGTGGTTATCCAAAGCAAATCAACTACAATCTAAAAATCAACTCAAATTCCAAAAGTGCAAAATAAATTTGCTCAAACACCTTTGGAAAAATGTTCACTAATTAGCAAATATTCCAGATGCACTGATAAAAATATAACCATTGATACTTGGATTGGATAAGAGGTTCAAACCACATGAAACAGTACCAAAATAACCATATTAAATTCATTTCAAATTCAAATATAATCCAAATTTGGCTCAAACCAGTTTTTGGTAAAGGCTAATATTGCATATCAATATTTGGGTCAACTCTCACTTTTACAAAAAGTGCACAAGTGTCCTAACTATTGCAAAACAGAAAATAAATAAAGAAAATAGAAAACAGAAATAAGACAAATGAAACGAGGCACTGTGCACTGGGCCTTAGTGCACAGTGCCCCTGGACCAGCCCACCAGGCCCATTACCTTCTCTCTCCCTCGCGTGTCATGTCCTCCATGGCCGAGCGCGCGCACGCCGCTCGCGCGGCGACACGCCGACGCCACCGACGCTCTGCCAGCGAGGGGATAAGGCCGAGCCTCCCCATTCATCTCCCCTCGCACCCCGTCACTCCTCCCCCTCTCCCCCTTGCTCTCCCTCTCTGGTTCCGTCGACGCCGACGTGGTCGCCGTCGCGCCCTGCTCGCAGACGCGGCCACCATCACCCATTCGCCTCGCCAAGACGTCCTGCAGCTCCGCCTCGCTCCCCTGCCTCGGCTACACATGGTCTTCAAGCTCGGGAGCGACCACGCGCTCGGGATCGACTTCATCTTCTTCCTCGGATCGCCGGCGTGCTCCTTCGACTCCGGCGTCACACGCTGCTGCTACTAATCCATCACGGTTCTGTCTTGACCGCACGGTGAGCCACAGCTCCTCCCCACTCTATTTTCTCGCTCCGGCCTGCCGTAGACGTCGTTCCGCAAGTGCCCGAGCTCACCTCCGTGGAGCTCGCCGCCGACGAGTCTCCGGTGATCTAACGGCCTCGAGGCCATGTCCTTCGCACCCACCGCGGCGCATAGCTCACGGCTAGCCCTCTGAATCGAGCTGCTGCACGCACTAGCAACGTTTCCATCAACCACCCGAGCGCGCTGCCGCCAAAGCTCGTCGCCGGCCACTTTTCCGGCGACCATTTGGTCCGGCACCACCACCGTTCGACGCGGTTTCGTCCGCTCATTCGAATGATACCTCACACGTCACTCGCCGCGCTCTCTAACGCCGAAACCGCCGACACCCAAACTCCGGCGCCCGCTCACGAGCTCGCCGCCGACGATTCCGGCCACCGCAGCTTTCGCCACCACCGCAGATCGATGCGGCTTGCGCCGCCCATTCGAACGCGGGGTCGCGCGCGCCCAACGGCGCCCTGTAGACGAATTCCGACGACTCCAGTGCGTCGCCGCCGTGTTTTGACGTCGTCGACGTCGCTCCGGCGCCGCCGCTGATGTGGCACAGGTGGGCCCCACCTTTGTGAGGCTGCCGGTGGGCCCCAGCGCTTCAGTTGACTTCATTGACTCTGGTCAACGTCATTACTGTTCACCACAGAGTATGACATGTGGGCCCTCTCGGTTAATTAATCTAATTAAACGAATTTATAAATAAAACTAATTAGTTAATTTGTTCAGACACTGACATGAGGGGCCCACCCTCTAATTAACCCTCTGTTAGTCTAAATTAACTCTGTTAAGTTAACAGAGGCTGACATGTGGGTCCCACTGGACCCACATGTCAGGTTTGACTCCGGTCAGACGCTGTTGACCGCTGATGTCACCGCGACATCATGCTGACGTCGTAATTCATTTCTGTTAATTAAATAAATTCCAGAAAATCCAATAATCTTTAAAAATTCATATCTTTTAAACCGTAACTCGGATCGAAAAAGTTAAAACATGAAAGTTGCTCAGAACGACGCTCGTCTCGTCTGTTTCCTTGCCGGAACCTCCTACGTAGAAGAACTCGTAACTCCGAGCTCGATTCCGGTAGATGAATAGTGCCCACACACCGGTTAATAAATCCCAGATTAATTCTAAAAATAACTAAAATGACTTAGAGGCATATTTAGGCAACCCTGCACTGCATCATAGCATCGCACGCACTGTGTTGCATCTGTTTGCATTATATTTACCTGTTTCTTCCCCCTCTTCTCTTTCGGTAGACCCCGACATTGCCGTAGCTCCTGAGGCAGACGCCACTCCGGAGTACGACTACGTCCCCGACGACCCTGCCCTTGCCGTCGAGCAGACAGGCAAGCACCCCCATTTTGAGCATTTCGATATCGCCCACTCTCTTCTCTCTTATGCTTGCATTAGAAGTTACTGCTGCTACTGTTGTCCTACATCTGCTGCATAGCCTGTTTTATTGTAACCTACTTTTGATACCTGTCTGCTCTCCTAAACTGTTTAGTATAGGATGGGTAGAGCCTTATCAGAGACCCACTTGTCCCGACTGCCCCGCTGGACTCTCAGAAGACCCGAGCAACGGGATCGAAGATTAGAACCTGACACCACACTTCACTTCCCCTAAGATGCTCGACTCTGCTGGGTTACTATCGAGTGCCGAGGGTGATACCTCGTCAGCACTTCTGATGATAACCTTGTAGGTTAGTTATTCGGTCGTGGTAAGCGAGGGTGATTTCTCCTACACCACCCCCGATAACGACGTCGTCATGCAACTTCTCAAGTGTGAAACTCGAGGGTGATTCCTCATTCGTTCACCTTGATGATAGCATCGAGCGGGAATTCCATCGAGGGTGATACCTCAGGGTTCCCCCTTGGTGTCAGACACACGGAGACTTGGTTACTTTGACTGAACACTGAACCATGATAACATGATACTAAAGACGGGTCGGCCCTGAGGGGTACCCGCGCGAGTATGGATGCGAAGTGATGTGGAGTCGGGTTGACCTGAGAGGTGCCCGCGAGATAACTACGAGGCGTGGCCGGGCATTCTTAGCCCTTGCCGTAAGTCCTCGAGACGGGGCGACGGGGTCACATCGATTGTGAGTCTCTGCTCGTTACCGCGCGCTCCTAATCCACTAACGGTTTGGATATTTGATCCGAGGGGCCTCTGGCCTGATAGCACTAACCATCACGTGGGCATAGTATGGGCGTTCTGCGTCGTATACATCAGCCGAAGCTCTATTGACGTCAGCGAGGAGCGGCCCATTTTGGATTGGACTGGGAACGCAACTGCGCTTGTATAAGGGGTTGCTAGGTCTGCTTCCGAAACGTCCTCGCAACATGCAGGGTTCCCAGGGCGAAGGCCCAAGACCCCTGGGGGCATAGGTTAGTCCGGCGTGCTGACCTCTCTTTAGAGCCTAGGTCGGGTTGCGGCGTGTTGCTTAGCCGAGGCCGGGCATGACCCAGAAAAGTGTGTCCAGCCGGAGTTAAGCGAGCGTGGTGGGTAAGTTGGTGCACCCCTGTAGGGAAGAAACTTCTATCGATAGCCTGTCCTACGGTAACGGACACTCGGAGTTGTATCCCGATCGGTACAACTAGAACATGACTTGAGATGAGAACTGGATAGTACGGCTCTGGGATTGCTTTCTCGCAGGGTGTCGAGGAAGAATCTCTAGCCGAGGTTGATGACACTGCTATACTTTACATTATGTTATTCTGCTCTCTTATAATGCTGCAAGACTGATGAAGATGCTGAAGATGCTAGTCTTTGATAGGACTAGGCTTTCCCCCTGTATTCTGGCTTTTCTGCAGCCCAGTCCACATATACAGCCGTCCTTTGAAAATGTTGCATATGTAGTGTAGATCCTTGCTTGCTGAGTACTTCAGATGAGTACTCACGTTTGCTTTATTTTCCTTTTCCCCCTTTATCCCTTTGTCGCATCCAGACAACGGAGCCCCAGAGCCAGTTGTCCCATTCGACGACCACTACTACTACCAGCCCGGAGAGTACTACTACTACGAGGAGCCGACCGACGACCAGGAGTAGGATTCGGAGGGTCCAGGGCAGGAGGCCCACGCCTTTCGATCGTAGTATTTTATTTTGCCCCGCCTCTGTGAAGGCTTATCTCTCTGTTCTGTAATATATCTGTACCCAGATATCTGACGCTTCCACTGACACTTGTATGCCATCGAGCTATGTATTCGAGCCCTCGAGGCCCTGGCTTGTAATATTAAGCTTGCATGACTTTATTTATGTTTTAGAGTTGTGTTGTGATAACTTCAAGTGAGTCCTTAGGCTTGATCGTGTGCATTTGCGTGTATGATTAGTGCACGACTAAGCCGGGGTCGTCACAAGTTGTAGCCTCTTTCGATAAGTAAGAGTGTCGAACCCAATGAGGAGATAAAGGTAGAACAAATATTCCCTCAAGTTCTATCGACCACCGATACAACTCTACGCACGCTTAACATTCGCTTTACCTAGAACAAGTATGAAACTAGAAGTACTTTGTAGGTGTTTTAGGATAGGTTTGCAAGATAATAAAGAGCATGTAAATAAATACTATGGGCTGTTTAGATAAATAAACAATTACGTTAGTTTAACGAGTGTGGAAAAGTGGTGGTAGGAGTTGCGGAATTGTCCCTAAGCAATTGACTACATTACTAGACCAATAGCAAGTTTTATGTGGGAGAGGCCACTGCTAGCATGTCATCCCTTACTTGGAATTCTATGAACTTATGATTGGAACTATTAGCAAGCATCCGCAACTACTAACGTTCATTAAGGTAAAACCCAACCATACCATTAAGATATACTGGTCCCCCTTCAATCCCGTATGCATCAATTTCTATGCTAGGCTGAAGCTGCTATCACCCAAGCCCTCCAATACATAGTCCTATCAACATACAACTAACCCTATACTGTGATCCACACGCGCGCTCATATGATGGGCGCCAAAGGACAGCAACATAACCACAAGCAAATTAATCCAATCATAGCAATTCACCAATTACCTGATAGGACAACAAAAATCTACTCAGACATCTTGAATAATAATATGAAGCATAAAGCACCATGTTCAGTAGAGGGTACAGCGGGTTGCGGGAGAGTGGACCGCTGAATATAGATGGGGGAAGGTGATGGAGGTGTTGGTGAAGATGACGGAGTTGTTGGAGTAGATTGCCGTCACACGATGATTGCCCCGGCGACGCTTCAGCGCCATCGGGAGAGAGGGGGAGAGAGCCCCCCTCCTTCTTATTCTTCCTTGGCATCCCCCTAGATGGGAGGAGGGTTTCCCCTCTGGTCCTTGGCCTCCATGGTGGCGGAGGGGCGGGAGCCCCTCCGAGATTGGATCTCTCTCTATGTTTCCTTCTGTTTCTGCGCTTCCAGATTCTGGCCTTTCACCGTTTCTTAAATTCTCGGAGATCCGTAACTCTGATTGGGCTGAAATTTTAATACGATTTTTATCCGGATATTAGCTTTCTTGCGGACGAAGAAGGGCACCAACCACCTTACGGGGTGGCCACAAGCCTCCCAGGCGCGCCCAGGGTAGGGGGGCGCGCCCCTAGGGCTTATGGGCCCCTCGGGCATCATCTCGCGTTGATTCCTTTTCCCAAAAATCACATATATTCCAAAAAAATCTCCATAAGTTTTTATCGCGTTTGGACTCCGTTTGATATGGATATTCTGCGAAACAAAAAACATGCAACAGACAGGAACTGGCACTGGGCACTGCATCAATATTTTAGTCCCAAAAATAGTATAAAAAGTTGCCAAAAGTATATGAAAGTTGTAGAATATTGGCATGAAACAATCAAAAATTATAGATACGACGGAGACGTATCAAGGGCTTGTGGCCGAACTTGGTGTTTCGATGCTTGAATAGCTCTTGGATGTAGGGGCCATACTCCGCCACTTGCACACCACTCGGTGGAGCATGATTCACTAGGTCGATGCAACTGGACCATCGGTTGCATTGATCATGGATGCTGCTCCAACGATGCCCAAGTGAACCTTGTGTACGGCTTGATCGCACGTCCACGAAGGTGTTGTAGTAGTCGGTGATCCTCTCCCAAACATGGTCTTGGTTTCATCTGTTCCGATCGTTGCAACCACGAAGATGGCACACCAAGCATCACAAAGCGTAAGGTCTTCCTTTTGGTTATAGTTTTGGGCGCGGGTCCTTGCGGCCTTGATGCTTGCTTCGGCCACCTCCACCACCTCCTCCTCGGACACCACCTCCTCGGCCTCCTCCGTGTCTTGGGTGGCCGAATGATCGAAAAACGAGTCACCATAGTTGAGATCATCAAGGCAAACGGTGGCCGAGGACTCCAACGATGTGAGGAATTCGGCCGTGCTCATCTCTGCTCTACAATGTCAAAGCAAGCACTATAAATCATCACTGCTGATCACGAACAATCACTATCGAATACCATCGGGACGCAAGGTTTTTACCTTGTTGGCATTTCATCGAGCACTTGGCGGCCCCGTTTTTCGTTGCCGGCCACTGCCGCCGCTCGCGCCGGAGCAGTCGCCATTGGGGTAGCCGGAGTTGCCGCACGAGGTGTAGGCCTTGGACGAGGCGGCGCCGCTGTCTTCTTTGTCTACTTCTTGGCGGCCGTCTCGGTGAGCGCCGCCGCCGCCGCCGTCGGCTTTCGAGACCGTTTGCCTCCGGTAAGTGCAGCGGGAAGGCAGCCTGCCGTTGCCGGAGACGTGGTGGCCATGCCGGACACCATTGGCGCGGTTGGAGGCGGCGCTTGGACCCGGTGGTTCTTTGTCATCCCCAAGCTTTTTTCACCACTGGAGGCGGCGTGTGGGTGGATTCCGGCGGCGATTCGCCAGCGCCGATGGCTGGCGGGGTGAGCGGGGGGTGTTGGCTATCCATTCCGGCTGGCTCGGAGGTCATCGGTGGTGGCGGCGGGGGGCGGCGGTGGCGGGGCCGGGAGGCAGTGTGGCGCGGGAGGAAGAGACTCGGTTTTACTCGGCCGCCCAAAGTTGAAGTAAATTTAGGGAAATTTTTGGGGGAATAGGGAGTTGGAGTAAAAAAAATTACTCCATTAACTGTTTTAGGGGATCGGCTTGGTCCGTCATAAGAGAGTAACCGAAAATTTTACTCTTATGGCCTTTTAGGGATCGGTTAGAAATGCCCTAATAAGGGAGAGATGCTAAGCATGAGTAACAGTTGTGTGTGCGCGCGGTGGAAGCATGGATTCAGAGTTACCTGACGTTGGTTTGCCGTCTCGGATGCAGCCACGATGCCAAGTTCTAAACGTTGCTGCTGATCACAAAATTCAGCACGAAAACGCTACAATTCTTGAACCCCTGTACGTGACGACCCTCGAGAGAGCATTTTTATCCGGATATTAGCTTTCTTGCGGCCGAAGAAGGGCACCAACCGCCTTACGGGGTGGCCACAAGCCTCCCAGGCGCGCCCAAGGTAGGGGGGCGTGCCCCTAGGGCTTGTGGGCCCCTCAGGCATTATCTCGTGTTGATTATTTTTCCCAAAAATCACATATATTCCAAAAAAATCTCCATAAATTTTTATCGCATTTGGACTCCGTTTGATATGGATATTCTGCGAAACAAAAAACATGCAACAAACATGACCTGACACTGGGCACTGGATCAATATGTTAGTCCCAAAAATAGTATAAAAAGTTGCCAAAAGTATATGAAAGTTGTAAAATATTGGCATGAAACAATCAAAAATTATAGATACGACGGAGACGTATCAGCATCCCCAAGCTTAATTCCTGCTCGTCCTCGAGTAGGTAAATGATAAAAAAGATAATTTTTGATGTGGAATACTACCTAGCATAATCTTGATCATATAATCTAATGATAGCATGAATATTAAGACACGAGTGATTCAAAGCAATAGTCTATAGTTTGACATAAAAACAATAATACTTCAAGCATACTAATAAAGCAATCATGTCTTCTCAAAATAACATGGCCAAAGAAAGTTATCCCTACAAAATCATATAGTCTGGCTATGCTCCATCTTCATCACACAAAGTATTTCATCATGCACAACCCCGATGACAAGCCAAGTGATGAAAGTGATAACTCAAGAGACTCTCTATATGAAGAACATGGTGCTACCTTGAAGCACAAGTGTGGTAAAAGGATAGTAGCATTGCTCCATCTTCATCACACAAAGTATTTCATCATGCACAACCCCGATGACAAGCCAAGCAATTGTTTCATACTTTTAATGTTCTCAAGCTTTTTCAACTTTCACGCAATACATGAGCGTGAGCCATGGATATAGCACTATAGGTGGAATAGAGTATGGTGAAGGTTGTGAGGAGAAGACAAAAGGAGAAAGTCTCACATCAACTAGCCAAATTAATGGGCTATGGAGATGCCCATTAATTGATATCAATGCAAGTGAGTAGGGATTGCCATGCAATGGATGCACTAGAGCTATAAGTGTATGAAAGCTCAAAAAGAAACTAAGTGGGTGTGCATCCAACTTGCTTGCTCACGAAGACCGGGCAGTTTGAGGAAGCCCATCATTGGAATATACAAGCCAAGTTCTATAATGAAAATTCCCACTAGTATATGAAAGTGACAAAATAGGAGACTCTCTATCATGAAGATCATGGTGCTACTTTGAAGCACAAGTGTGCAAAAAGGATAGCAACATTGTCCCTTCTCTCTTTTCTCTCATTTTTTTCATTCATTTTTTTGTTTGGGCTTATTTTGCCTCTTTTATTTTTTTGTAAAGTCCGGAGACTCATCCCAACTTGTGAGGGAATCATAGCTTCCATCATCCTTTCCTCACATGGGACAATGCTCTAATAATGAAGATCATCACACTTTTATTTACTTACAACTCAAAAATTACAACTCGATACTAGAACAAGATATGACTCTATATGAATGCCTCCGGCGGTGTACCGGGATGTGCTATGATCAAGAGTGACATGTATAAACAATATGAATGGTGGCCTTGCCACAAATACTATGCCAACTACATGATCATGCAAAGCAATATGACAATGATGGTGCGTGTCATAATAAAACGGAACGGTGGAAGTTGCATGGCAATATATCTCGGAATGGCTATGGAAATGCCATAATAGGTAGGTATGGTGGATGCTTTGAGGAAGGGTATATGGTGGGTTTAATGCACCGGCGAAAGTTGTGCGGTACTAGAGAGGCTAGCAATGGTGGAAGGGTGAGAGTGCGTATAATCCATGGACTCAACATTAGTCATAAAGAACTCACATACTTATTGCAAAAATTTATTAGCCATCGAAACAAAGTACTACATGCATGCTCCTAGGGGGATAGATTGGTAGGAAAAAACCATCGCTCGTCCCCGACCGCCACTCATAAGGAAGACAATCAAAAAATAAATCATGCTCCGACTTCATCACATAACGGTTCACCATACGTGCATGCTACGAGAATCACAAACTTTAACACAAGTATTTCTACCAATCCAAAATTACTCACTAGCATGAATTTAATATCACCATATTTATATATCAAAACAATATGCAAGGAATCAAACTTCTCATAGTATTCAATGCTCTTTATATGAAAGTTTTTATTATATCCTTCTTGGATGCCCATCATATTAGGACTAATTTCATAACCTAAGAAAATTACCATGCTGTTTAAGACTCTCAAAATAATATAAGTGAAGCATGAGATTTCAACAATTTCTATAAAATAAAGCCACCACCGTGCTCTAAAAAGATATAAGTGAAGCACTAGAGCAAACTTCCTAGCTCAAAAGATATAAGTGATGCACATAGAGTATTCTAATAAATTCACGATTAATGTGTGTCCCTCTCAAAAGGTGTGTACAGCAAGTATGATTGTGGAAAACTAAAAAGCAAAGACTCATATCATACAAGACGCTCCAAGCAAAACACATATTTTGTGGTGAATAAAAATATAGCCTCAAGTAAATTTACCGATGGATTGAAGACAAAAGAGGGGGTGCCATCCGGGGCATCCCCAAGCTTAGATGCTTGGTTGTCCTTGAATATTATCTTGGGGTGCCTTGGGCATCCCCAAGCTTAGGCTCTTGCCACTCCTTATTCCGTTGTCCATCAAATCTTTACCCAAAACTTGAAAAAATCACAACACAAAACTCAACAGAAAACTCATAAGATTCGTTAGTATAATAAAATAAATCACCACTTTTGGTACTGTTGTGAACTCATTCTTAATATATTGGTGTTTATACTACTGTATTCCAACTTCTCATGTTATCACCCCCCCCCCCCCCCCCCCCGATAGTACCCATAGATTCACAAAATATGCAAACAACACATAGAAAACGAATCTGTCAAAAACAGAACAGTCTGTAGTAATCTGGAAATTTCGTTTTTTTTTTTTTATTATACTTATGTAACTACAAAAATTCTGAAAAACTTAGGATAACCTGGGAAATTTTTATATTAACCTTGTGTAAAAAATTCAGATCAAAAGCACATTTCTGTGATTTTTTAAAATTCTGGCAATGAGCGCAAAAGTTTCTGTTTTTCAGCAAGATCAAATCAACTATCACCGTAGACCATCCCAAAGGTCTTACTTGGCGCAAACACTAATTAAAACACCAAAACACAATTACTACAGAGGTAATAATGTGTATTTATTGAAAAACAGAACCAAAAACAAAAAAACCAAAAAAATAAAATTGGGTTGCCTCCCAACAAGCGCTATTGTTTAACGCCCCTTGCTAGGCATAAAACATAGATCAAGGTATTGTCATCTTTGGTTTTTTCTCCATAGATGTGTTCTTGTCAAGGGGTTTTGCAAAGATAACTTGAAACACATTGTCCATAGAAATTTTGGCATTATCAAGTTGCCCATCTACGTATCCCCTTTGATTCCAGGCCACAATCCAAGAATATTGTTGATTAACATCATTGAAAACTTGTTGGATCACATCTAAAACGGGGATTTTCTTTTTAAGATTCTCATAAAAAATTGATTATTTCCAAGAAAATGTCTCAACGTATAGTCACTATTGTAAAGGATCTCATCTATCACCATTTTTCATGGCTCATACCATAAAAATAAAAAAATTCCCTAGCTTCCCGTACTATGTAATCAAATTCATTCATAAGAACATGGGTAGCTATCTTTTTAGCTTTAGGATCTTTTATAACGGGTAGCTCGTAAAACAATCCTTGCAAGGTAGGATGGGTACGGATAAATATATTTTCAAATTTCAGAACTAGTGCTGAAATAGCCTCCGCATAAGTTTTAGTTCTTTTAAGTATAGGAGCATCATCAAAAGGCAAATTGCTGACACAATTGAAAAAATCTTGGATATGTTCTTTTCCCATAATGTTCCCCTGCCCCAAAACAAAAGTTTTAGCATCCAGATTGCCAGATCATCCAATTTTAGGATTTAGACCATCATCTGTTTCTACCATACCGAAGTCACTCATAATGACGAGTTCAAGCAAACAAAAGATCGAGCTGAAAGAAAAGGGCAAATATTTTTGTATTTTTCTGAAAACGTTTTAGAAGTGGGGGAGAGGAAAACGAGAGGCAAATGACAAATAATGTAATGCAAGAGATGAGAGTTTATGATGGGTACTTGGTAGGCTTGATGTAGAACCTCCCCGGCAACGACACCAGAAATTCTTCGTGCGACTTCTTGAGCTTGCGTTGATTTTTTCCTTGAAGAGGAAAGGGTGATGCAACAAAGTAGAGATAGGTATTTCCCTCAGTTAAGAACCAAGGTATCAATCCAGTAGGAGGCACAAGCAAGTCTCCAATCTATGCACCTACACAAACTAACAAACACTTGCACTCAACGCGAAAAAGGGGTTGTCAATCCCTTCACGGTCTCAAACAAGAGTGAGATCTAATAGAGATAGGTATAAAAGATAAATAAAAAGGAAAACTAAAGTAAATATAAACAAAGTGCAGCAAGGTATTTTTGGGTTTTTTTTTATTTATAGATCTGAAAATATATGATGGAAAATAGACCCGGGGGCCATAGGAGGCTTCTCTCTTGAAGAAAGCATACGGTGGGTAAACAAATTACTGTTGAGCAATTGATAGAAAAGCGCATAGTTATGACGATATCTAAGGCAATGATCATGAATATAGGCATCACGTCTGTGTCAAGTAGACCGACTCTTGCCTGCATCTACTACTATTACTCCACACATCGACCGCTATCCAGCACGCATCTAGAGTATTAAGTTCATAAGAACGGAGTAACGCCTTAAGTAAGATGACATGATGTAGAGGGATAAACTCAAGCAATATGATATAAACCCCATCTTTTTATCCTTGATGACAACAATACAATACGTGCCTCGCTACCCCTTCTGTCACTGGGTGAGGACACCGCAAGATTGAACCCAAAACTAAGCACATCTCCCATTGCAAGAAAAACCAATCTAGTTGGCCAAACCAAACCGATAGTTCGAAGAGAAATACAAGGATATCTTAATCATGCATAAAATAGTTCAGAGAAGACTCAAATAATATTCATAGATAATCTGATCATAAATCCACAATTCATTGGATCTCAACAAACACACCGCAAAAAAGTATTACATCGAATAGATCTCCAAGAACATCGAGGAGAACATTGTATTGAAGATCAAAGAGAGAGAAGAAGCCATCTAGCTACTAGCTATGGACCCATAAGTCTATGGTAAACTACTCACGCATCATCGGAAGGGCAACAAGGTTGATGTAGAGGACCTCCGTGATCAAATCCCCCAGGCGCGCCCAGGGTAGGGGGCACGCCTCTATTAGCTTTCTTGTGGCCAAAGAAGGGCACCAACCGCCGTACGGGGTGGCCACAAGCCTCCCAGGCGCGCCCAGGGTAGGGGGCACGCCTCTAGGGCTTGTGGGCCCCTCGGGCATCATCTCGCGTTGATTCTTTTTCCCAAAAATCACATATATTCCAAAAAAAATCTCCGTAAGCTTTTATCGCGTTTGGACTCTGTTTGATATGGATATTCTGCAAAACAAAAAACATACAACAAACAGGAACTGGCACTGGGCACTGGATCAATATGTTAGTCCCAAAAATAGTATAAAAAGTTGCCAAAAGTATATGAAAGTTGTAGAATATTGGCATGAAACAATAAAAAATTATAGGTACGACGGAGACGTATCAAGGGCTTGTGGCCGAACTTGGTGTTTCGATGCTTGAATAGCTCTTGGATGTAGGGGCCATACTCCTCCACTTGCACACCACTCGGTGGAGCATGGTTCACTTGGTCGATGCAACCGGACCATCGGTTGCATTGATCATGGATGCTGCTCCAACGATGCCCAAGTGAACCTTGTGTACGCCTTGATCGCACGTCCACGGAGGTGTTGTAGTAGTCGGTGATCCTCTCCCAAAACATGGTCTTGGTTTCATCCATTCCGATCATTGCAACCACGAAGATGGCACACCAAGCATCACAAAGCGCAAGGTCCTCCTTTTGGTTGTAGTTTTGGGTGCGGGTCCTTGCAGCCTTGATGCTTGCTTCGGTCACCTCCACCACCTCCTCCTCGGCCACCACCTCCTCGGCCTCCTTCGTGTCTTGGGTGGCCGAATGATCGAAAAACGAGTCACCATAGTTGAGATCATCAAGACCAATGGTGGCCGAGGACTCCAACGATGTGAGGAATTCGGCCGTGCTCATCTCTGCTCTACAATGTCAAAGCAAGCACTATAAATCATCACTGCCGATCACGAACAATCACTATCGAATACCAACGGGACACAAGGTTTTTACCTTGTTGGCATTTCATTGAGCACTTGGCGGCCCCGTTTTTTGTTGCCGGCCGCGGCCGCCGCTCGCGCCGGAGCAGTCGCCATTGGGGTAGCCGGAGTTGCCGTATGAGGTGTAGGCCTTGGACGAGGCGGCACCGCGTGATACATCTCCAACGTATCTATAATTTTGTATTGTTCCATGCTATTATATTATATGTTTTGGATGTTTTATATGCATTAATATGCTATTTTATATTATTTTTTGGACTAACCTATTAACCTAGATCCGAGTGCCAGTTTCTGTTTTTTCCTTGTTTTTAAGCTTCGCAGAAAAGGAATACCAAACGGAGTCCAAACGGAATAAAACTTCACGATGATTTTTCTTGGACCAGAAGACACCCAGGGGACTTGGAGTCCAAGTCAGAAGAGCCGCGAGGCAGCGACAAGGGTGGAGGGCGCGCCCTAGGGGGGGCGTGCCCCCTGCCTTGTGGGGCCCTCGGGACTCCCCTGACCTAGCCCTTCCTCCTATATATTCACATATATTCCAGAACCACCAGAGCAATCCACGAAAACACTTTTCCACCGGCGCAACCTTCTGTTCTCGTGAGATCCCATCTTGGGGCCTTTTCCGGCATCCCGCCGGAGGGGGAATCGATCACGGAGGGCTTCTACATCAACTCCATTGCCCTTCCGATGATGCGTGAGTAGTTTACCTCAGACCTACGGGTCCATAGCTAGTAGCTAGATGGCTTGTTCTCTCTCTTTGATTCTCAATACAACGTTCTCCTTGATGTTCTTGGAGATCTATCCGATGTAATCTTCTTTTGCGGTGTGTTTCTCGAGATCCGATGAATTGTGGATTTATGATCAGCTTATCTATGAATATTATTTGAATCTTCTCTGAATTCTTTTATGCATGATTTAATATCTTTGTATTTCTCTTCGAATTATCGGTTTGGTTTGGCCAACTAGATTGGTTTTTCTTGCAATGGGAGAGGTGCTTAGCTTTGGGTTCAATCTTGTGGTGTCCTCACCCAGTGACAGTAGGGGTAGCGAGGCACGTATTGTATTGTTGCCATCGAGGATAAAATGATGGGGTTTTCATTATATTGCTTGAGTTAATTCCTCTACATCATGTCATCTTACTTAAGGCGTTACTCCGTTGTTTATGAACTTAATACTCTAGATGCATGCTGGATAGCGGTCGATGTGTGGAGTAATAGTAGTAGATGCAGGCATGAGTCGGTCTACTTGACACGGACGTGATGCCTATATGCATAATCATTGCCTTGGATATCGTCATAACTTTGCGCTTTTCTATCAATTGCTCGACAGTAATTTGTTCACCCACCGTATTATTTGCCTTCAGGAGAGAAGCCACTAGTGAAACCTATGGCCCCCGGGTCTATTTTCCATCATATTACTTCTATTTTCCATCATATTACTTTCCGATCTACTATTTTCCATCATATTACTTTCCGATCTACTATTTTGCAATCTTTTATTTTCAGATCTATATACCAAAAAACCCAAAAATATTTTATCTTTTGTTTATCTATCTCTATCAGATCTCACTTTTGCAATTGACCGTGAAGGGATTAACAACCCCTTTATCGTGTTGGGTGCAAGTATTTGTTTGTTTGTGCAGGTGTTGGTGATTTGTGCGTTCTTCTCGTACTGGATTGATACCTTGGTTCTTAACTGAGGGAAATGCTTACCTCTACTGTGCTGCATCACCCTTTCCTATTCAAGGGAAAAACCAACGCAAGCTCAGGAAGTAGCAGGAAGAATTTCTGGCGCCGTTGCCGGGGAGATCTACGTCAAGTCAAGACATACCAAGTACCCATCATAAACTCTCATCTCTTGCATTACATTATTCGCCATTTGCCTCTCGTTTTCCTCTCCCCCACTTCTAAAATGATTTTCGAAAAGATTTGCCTTTTTATTCGCCCTTCTTCCGTTCGTCTTTTTCGTTTGCTTTTTGTTTGCTCGTTTGTTAGATTGCTCGTCTTGCTTTCATGGCTAGTCCTCCCATCATTGTTAGCACTCCCGATAATGAAGTCCTTAATTTTAAACAAAGGAAGGGAGAAAATTTGAAAGATGCTTGGTATAGAATTTGCAATGCTCAGAATAGATCTACTCGAAAGCAATCTACTGTCGTTCTCCTTCGCAATTTTTATGTGGGCATTACTCCTTGGAATAGATATGTTCTAGATACCATTATCGGGGGGGATTTCTTGGGGAGCCATACTTTTGATTCTTATAATGCTATGATAGATTTGTTAGGCCCACCACCTCTTATGGTCAATGGAACCGTTTTAACCTTGGAACATGTGATGCAAAGGCTTGATATTATTGAGAATAAAATTGCTACTGTATAGTTGATTGAAAATTTGGATAAAAAGATTCATAATCAGATTACTCAATATGGATCTAAGGTAGGAGTTACTTTAAAGAATCTTAGAGAAAAAGAACCCATAGTTAATGAAAAGATAGATCAAGATTCTACTAGAATTGGCAAGCTAGAAGATATTATTACCAACTTGGGTTCCGCTTTTGCTAAAACCACTCCCAACTTTCCTCCTACAAAAACTGCCAAGTTTATTTATGTTCCTAAGAATAAAGGTGAAACTTCTAGTAAGGAAGACGAGGATCTTAAGATGATAAGTGTTCACCCTAATTTTGTCAACATTATTAAGGAACTGATTGCTACGAGTGAATTTCTTGATTTCTTCCTAGGAGTGTGATTATTGATAAAATTGAAGAAACTCCTAGGACTTATAAGTGTGCGATCGAAGAATTGCATACCAAAGATGACAATACCTAGATCTATGTGTTTTTATGCCTAGCTAAGGGCGTTAAACAATAGCGCTTGTTAGGAGGCAACCCAATTTTATTTTTGTTTCTACTTTTTTGGTTCTGTTTTTTCAATAAATTTTTCATCTAGCCTCTGGTTAGATGTGTTTTGGTGTTTTAATTAGTGTTTGTGCCAAGTATGACCTTTGGGATGGCTTACGGTGATAGTTGATTTGATCTTGCAGAAAAACAAATTTTTTTTGCATCCAGTCACAGAATTTTAATAATTCACTGGAGGGTTGAAAAACCCTGAAGTTTTTACACGAGATTGATATACAAATTGCCTCTGTTGTCCTAATTTTCAGAATTTTTGGAGTTACAGAAGTATTAGAACAATTCGGATCTCCGCAGACTGTTCTGTTTTTGACAAATTCTGTTTTCTTTGTGTTGTTTGCTTATTTTGATGAATCTATGTGTAGTATCAGGGGGTATGAACCATGGAGAAGTTGGAAGACAGTAGATATTACACCATTATAAATAAAGTATGAGTTCACAACAGTACCAAAAGTGGTGATTTTATTTTCCTGTACTAACGGATCTCATGAGTTTTCTGTTGAGTTTTGTGTTGTGAAGTTTTCAAGTTTTGGGTAAAGATTTGATGGACTATGGAATAAGGAGTGATAAGAGCCTAACCTTGGGGATGCCCAAGGCACCCCAAGGTAATATTCAAGGATAACCAAGAGCCTAAGCTTGGGGATGCCCCGGAAGGCATCCCCTCTTTCGTCTTCGTCTATCGGTAAATTTACTTGAGGCTATATTTTTATTCACCACATGATATGTGTTTTGCTTGGAGCGTCTTGTATGATATGATTTTTTGCTTATTAGTTTGCCACAATCATCCTTGCTGTACACACCTTTTGAGAGGGACACGCATGAATCATGATTTATTAGAATACTCTATGTGCTTCACTTATATCTTTTGAGCTAGACAATTTTGCTCTAGTGCTTCACTTATATCTTTTTAGAGCACGACGGTGGTTTTATTATATAGAAATTATTGAACTCTCATGCTTCACTTATATTATTTTGAGAGTCTTCCTAAACAGCATGGTAATTTGCTTTGGTTATAAATTTAGTCCTAATATGATAGGCATCCAAGAGGGATATAATAAAAACTTTCATATAAAGTGCATTGAATACTATGTGAAGTTTGATTCCTTATGATTGTTTTGAGATATAAAGATGGTGATATTAGAGTCATGCTAGTGAGTAATTGTGGATTGTAGAAATACTTGTGTTAAAGTTTGTGATTCCCGTAGCATGCACGTATGGTGAACCGTTATGTGATGAAGTCGGAGCATGATTTATTTATTGATTGTCTTCCTTATGAGTGGCGGTCGGGGACGAGCGATGGTATTTTTCTACCAATCTATCCCCCTAGGAGCATGTGCATAGTACTTCATTTCGATAACTAATAGATTTTTGCAATAAGTATGTGAGTTCTTTATGACTAATGTTGAGTCCATGGATTATACGCACTCTCACCCTTCCACCTTTCCTTGCATCTCTAGTACCGCACAACTTTCGCTGGTACCATACACCTACCTTTTACCTTCCTCAAAACAGCCACCATACCTACCTATTATGGCATTTCCATAGCCATTCCGAGATATATTGCCATGCAACTTTTCACCGTTCCGTTTTATTATGACATGTTCCATCATTGTCATATTGCTTTGCATGATCATGTAGTTGACAAAGTATTTGTGGCAAAGCCACCGTTCAAATTTTTTATACATGTCACTCTTGAGTCTTTGCACATCCCGGTACACCGCCGGAGGCATTCATATAGAGTCATATTTTGTTCTAAGTATCGAGTTGTAATTCTTGAGTTGTAAGTAAATAAAAGTGTGATGATCATCATTATTAGAGCATTGTCCCAGTGAGGAAAGGATGCTGAAGACTATGATTCCCCCACAAGTCGGGATGAGACTCCGGACGAAAAAATAAATAAATAAAAAAGAGGCCAAAGAAGCCCACCAAAAAAAATGAGAGAAAAGAGAGAAGGGGCAATGTTATTATCCTTTTTCCACACTTGTGCTTCAAAGTATCACCATGATCTTCATGATAGAGAGTCTCCTATGTTGTCACTTTCATATACTAGTGGGAATTTTTCATTATAGAACTTGGCTTGTATATTCCAATGATGGGCTTCCTCAAATTGCCCTAGGTCTTCGTGAGCAAGCAAGTTGGATGCACACCCACTTAGTTTCTTTTTGAGCTTTCATAAACTTATAGCTCTAATGCATCCGTTACATGGCAATCCCTACTCACTCACATTGATATCTATTGACGGGCATCTCCATAGCCCGTTGATACGCCTAGTTGATATGAGACTACCTCCTTCTTTTTGTCTTCTCCACAACCACCATATTCTATTCCACCTATAGTGCTATGTCCATGGCTCACGCTCATGTATTGCGTGAAAGTTGAAAAGGTTTGAGAACATCAAAGGTATGAAACAATTGCTTGGCTTGTCATCGGGGTTGTGCATGATTTGGATATTTTGTGTGATAAAGATGGAGCATAGCCAGACTATATGATTTTGTAGGGATACCTTTCTTTGGCATGTTATTTTGAGAAGACATGATTGCTTTATTAGTATGCTTGAAGTATTATTGTTTTTATGTCAATATTAAACTTTAGTTTTGAATCTTATGGATCTGAACATTCATGCCACAATAAAGAAAATTACATGGATAAGTATGTTAGGTAGCATTCCACATCAAAAATTCTATTTTTATCATTTACCTACTCAAGGACGAGCAGGAATTAAGCTTGGGGATGCTTGATACGTCTCCAATGTATCTATAATTTTTATTGTTCCATGCTATTATATTATCTGTTTTGGATGTTTTATATGCATTAATATGCTATTTTATATTATTTTTGGGACTAACCTATTAACTTAGAGCCCAGTGCCAGTTTCTGTTTTTTCCTTATTTTTAAGCTTCGCAGAAAAGGAATACCAAACGGAATAAAACTTTACGATGATTTTTCTTGGACCAGAAGACACCCAGGGGACTTGGAGTCCAAGTCAGAAGAGCCGCGAGGCGGCGACAAGGGTGGAGGGCGCGCCCCCCTGCCTTGTGGGCCCCTCGGGACTCCCCTGACCTAGCCCTTCCTCCTATATATTCACATATATTCCAGAACCACCAGAGCAATCCACGAAAACACTTTTCCACCGCCGCAACCTTCTGTTCCTGTGAGATCCCATCTTGGGGCCTTTTCCGGCATCCCGCCGGAGGGGGAATCGATCACGGAGGGCTTCTACATCAACTTCATTGCCCTTCCGATGATGCGTGAGTAGTTTACCTCAGACCTACGGGTCCATAGCTAGTAGCTAGATGACTTCTTCTCTCTCTTTGATTCTCAATACAATGCTCTTCTTGATGTTCTTGGAGATCTATCCGATGTAATCTTCTTTTGCGGTGTGTTTGTCGAGATCCGATGAATTGTGGGTTTATGATCAGCTTATCTATGAATATTATTTGAATCTTCTCTGAATTCTTTTATGCATGATTTAATATATTTATATTTCTCTTCGAATTATCGGTTTGGTTTGGCCAACTAGATTGGTTTTTCTTGCAATGGGAGAGGTGCTTAGCTTTAGGTTCAATCTTGCGGTGTCCTCACCCAGTGACAGTTGGGGTAGCGAGGCACGTATTGTATTGTTGTCATCGATGATAAAAAGATGGGGTTTTCATCACATTGCTTGAGTTAATTTCTCTACATCATGTCATCTTACTTAAGGTGTTACTCCGTTCTTTATGAACTTAATACTCTAGATGCATGCTGGATAGCAGTCGATGTGTGGAGTAATAGTAGTAGATGCAGGCAGAAGTCGGTCCACTTGACACGGACGTGATGCCTATATGCATAATCATTGCCTTAGATATCGTCATAACTTTGCGCTTTTCTATCAATTGCTCGATAGTAATTTGTTCACCCACCGTATTATTTGCCTTCATGAGAGAAGCCACTAGTGAAACATATGGCCCCCGGGCCTATTTTCCATCATATTACTTCTATTTTCCATCATATTACTTTCCGATCTACTATTTTGCAATCTTTTATTTTCAGATCTATATACCAAAAAACCCAAAAATATTTTATCTTTTGTTTATCTATCTTTATCAGATCTCACTTTTGCAATTGACCGTAATGGATTGACAACCCCTTTATCGCGTTGGGTGCAAGTGTTTGTTTTTTTGTGCAGGTATTGATGATTTGTGCGTTCTTCTCCTACTCCATTAACTGTTTTAGGGGATCGGCTTGGTCCGTCATAAGAGAGTAACCAATTTTTTTACTCTTATGGCCTTTTAGGGATCGGTTACAAATGCCCTTAATAAGGGAGGGAGAGATGCTAAGCATGAGTAACGGTCGTGTGCTAGCGCGGTGGAAGCATGGATTCAGAGTTACCTGACGTTGGTTTGCTGTCTCGGATGCAGCCACGATGCCAAGTTTCTAAACGTTGCTGCTGATCACAAAATTCAGCACGAAAACGCTACGATTCTTGAGCCCCTGTACGTGACGACCCCCGAGACAGCATGCACATCTGGCAGTACCCGCGTCACGCCGGCCCGCTGCGGCGATCAGCCGGAGCACATGACTCCGCCCGGAATCTTCCTGTGCCGCCGCTTCTGTTTCAGGCGAGGCCTTTGTCCCCGCCATCGTCAGCGGTCCATGAATACAGTAGTAGGTAGGTTAGATCCAATCTCGCCTGAGATTGCGCAACGGTCCCAACTGTCTGAGGGACACACGGCGCTGTCGCCGTCGTGTGCATGCATGCATTACCCATCTATATCACCCGGTGTCTTCTCCATTACCGGCCTCGCCAAGTTCCTCTTCGGTTACAGTGATGAGTATGGCATGGGTATGGCCGTCCGCCCGTCCCGGTTGGTTACGCTGGTCTCTGCTTGTGTTACCGAAGCGGCAGCAGGCCGATGGATAGGCTCGAGCGACCAGCAGAGTTTGTCAAGTGCAAGTTCCGACGAAAGAATCTCGCAAAGTTGGCGGTAAAAAGCAAGGGGACAAAACGAGGGCAGCTGAGGCGAGGGCGACGACGCATGGAAAAGAGCCGAAAGTGAAAGGGAACATGGCCTTTGGGCTGGGTTGGCAGGATGAGCACGGACAGACATCCCGTTCAGAGGATCGCATTAACAATCCCTAATGCCGGTGCTCGCTGTCGATTAGCGCCAGCCAAAAGAGTAGTGTAGAGTTTATCCCTTCATCCCTTCTGTCTGTCGAGACCGCCCTAATCAAGAAAGATCGTCTCGTAGCCATGGCACGGCGCCATATCTCGGCTACTTCTTCAAACAAATCGTACAGGTTCAGAAAAACCGTCTCAAAGTTAGCACGGGATCGCAGCCTAGAGCGGCCGAATTTCGTGTTTTGACCCTTTTCGTATACTATTTCGGGATCTGACCCCGCTGAGAAAAATTTCGGGATTTGACCATTCTCCTACCGCCAGACCCCTTGGCGGTACTATCGCCAAAGGGTCTGGCGGTAGGCCCTGGGCACGCTCTGTGTTGGAAACTTAGAACTTTTTGGCGGTAGGCTGTCCAACCCTACCGCCAAGTTGCCTGGCGGTAAGAAAATGATCAGATCCCGATTTTTTTTTCAATAAGGGTCAGATCCCGAAATAGTATACGAAAATGATCAAAACACGAAATTTAGCCGTCCAGAGCATCACATATTTGTGGCCAGAACCCGAGGTATTCTATCGCCAGCCATCTATACCTGACCAGCAGTGACCATGCCTCGACGCAGATGCTACAATAATAAGCTCGCTGCAGGCACCGTCGCTACTCGCTACCGCCCAAGCAGAATCTAAGCGTGGCGTGCAGCTCCAAATTTGATGCTCTGTCTGCTGCGTGAGGATTGGGGAACGCTGCGAGTTTTGCCAAGCTGATTGATCTTGCGAGCGGCGACGATCCCCCACCTCCCCCCACCTTTTCTGAAAAGATGGCACCGTGATTTTGGACCCGAAATCTCAAGGAAATCTGGCTCCGGTGGTCACCGTGGTCCGGCCGGCCTAAAAGCCGACCCGCTTTTAACCGCTGTCCTGCGCTGTCATGAGATCGAGGGTGTACAATCCTCAATTCCTCATAACATTGCGTTGACATGCAAAGTAAAACTGTAAACGAGAGCGACGTAGTACTCGTCTCGGTGCCGCTGCGGCACGTCGCTGCACGTCCCGTCCGGTAGATGGATGGATGGATGGATGCATGACGAGGAGCGTGCATGGAGAAGAAGAAGCCGGTACGTCCATGTCCATGTCTGTACCGCGCAGCGTAAATAAAAGCGCCACAAAACTCCAACCAACGTCGCAGACTGGCTCCCCGTGCCAAATAATGTACACCGGGGTAGATTAAGTTTTTTAAAACTTAACATCAGACTAAGTTTACATCACACACCCAGATTAAGCTACCTGGCAGGCACACGCACACATATCTGAACGACCATAGGAACATCGAGAACGAAAAGCATACTTGACTTCTTTTGCGGTCAAGGTGAGCACGGACGCCCGGCCGGGCTGTCACGGCGACGCTGGCCAGTCGAAGCCGGCGTAGCTCTCGCTGAACCCGCCGCCGTAGAACCTCACCTCGAGGTTCTCCACTAGGCCCGGCCCGTCGCCCCACACCGCCTCGTCGTCGTCGCTGCCGACCACGCCGTAGTACTCGTCGTCGTCCATGAGCTCCCACGAGTAGACGTCGTCGTCGTCGTCGGAGCACTCCTCCCAGTAGCTGTTCTCGAAGCAGTCGTCGACGCCCGGGCCGAGGACGCTGAGCCCCGGGTGGCGCTCCCGCAGCAGCGCCTCGTCGACGGCCCAGCAGCCCCGGAGGTCGACGAACTCCAGGCCCCGGCACCGGGAGAGCACCTCCAGGATGGCCTCCGTGGTGACCAGCATGTAGCCGACCTCCAGGTGGCGGAGCGCCGGCATGGTGCGCGCGATGGCGCGGGCCTCGTCGTGCTGCCCGCACGCGTTGCGCCCGGCCACGTCGATCGGGTGCATCACGCGCCGGAGCGCTGCCAGGGACCGGCAGTGGCTGCCGAACGCCTCCAGCGCGCGCGCGCCGATCTTGGTGCAGCTGCTGATGTCCAGGAACGTGAGGTTGGGCAGCCCCGGCGCCACCGCCTCCACCACGGCGTCGCTGATCTCGCTCCGCGGGATCTCCAGCGTCCGCAGAGCGCGCGCGCTTGCAGAAGACAGAGAAATTCAGACACGCCATTTCGAATGATCCTAACAGCACACAACCAACGGCGATGTATAGTGAGTGAGATGCTTACTGGTCGCCGATGAAGGAGAAGAGCGGGTCGCAGGGGAGGCCGGAGACGCTGATGCGGCGGCAGGCGCCGGAGCTGCGGCGGACGAGGAGCTCGACCATGCGGACGAGCTGGTCCGGGCGGCTCTGCCGCTGCTGGCTCCACTCCTCGATGTCGATCTCCTGCCAGCAGTAGGGCCCGGCCACGACGCGCCCCCAGGACTTGCACACCCGCGGCACCACCGTCAGCACCTCCTGCAGCGGCAGGTTCCGGAAGACGAGCCCCAGCGCGTCCGGCAGCAGCTCCTCCCAGCACCTGTGCTCGCTCTCCCCCATTGCTCCTCCTCTCCGGCTCTCCCCTCCCCTGCGGCCAAAGAGCTGCAAAATCAACGCAATTCCCCGCTCCAACCAGCCAAGAACCAAAAGCCTCCGGGTATTTCCACTCCTCTGACTGAGGTTGGCCGCCTACCTACGTTGGAGATCACTCGAGGGTCAGGGGAGCAGCTGAGGGCGGCAGCCACGGACTCGGAGCAGAGCAGACGGCCGCGGTGAGCGAAACCCAAACGAGGAAACCTATCCGAGAACGGAGAGAGGAGCAAGATATAAGAAGCGCCACCAGAAAGGTTGGCAAGATGAGGAGCTTATAATTAGGCACTGCTAATGACTAGTAGAGCAAGTAGGGAGTCCAATCAGGGAGTAACAGGAACGGCACGGATCTGAAAAGGGTCGTCGGGGCCGGTGTGTACGCTTGACAGTTGGTGCTGCCCGTCATCCGTGTGACCTACCATGGCGCATCAGGGTCAAGGAGAAGCCTGGGTGCGTGTGGGAAACGAAGAAAACACTTGAGCCTCGAGTGCGGCGATTTGGTGCCCGGGAGCCCGGGCTCAGATGTCTTTTTTCTACGAGGTTCTCGAATGTCCAAACTTCACAAAATTTTGCACGAAGTTCACGCACAGAAGTATCTTGCATCATAAAAAAAATTAGAATTTTTTTAACATTTTTTTATTTCAAATCGGGATACTGTTCACCGGGCTCATCTGAGCCCGGGCTCTGCCTTGAATTATCGTTGAGCCTCAGCCTTTTGATGAGAGTAGGGTAGGGTAGATGTGTGCTCGTTTTTACCTAGGTGAATCTGCGAGAAACAGTGGCTGGAGCGTGCCGTTGGCCTGCACATTTTACCTACCAGATTCACGATGCAGGGAAAAGATGGCCCGGATTCCAATTGGGATCCGCCGGGGGAACGCCTGCCGGGGGAGAATGCTCTGCTGGTGTAAAAATTGTTGATAGTAAAACACAAGAGGTTGTTGAACGTGATCCCTGATATTAGGCATACGAATATGTAGCCAGTTAAAAGTTGAAACCATGGCTCCGTGAAGGCTGATGATCGATGTATTGCAACAAGTTGGAATAGTACCAGTCTATCGCAGTATTGGATGTAACGTGGATTCTTTTCGTGAATAAATGCAGATGTATGTATGATATCTTTTTTTTTTAGAAAAGAAGGATGAACCCCCGGTTTCTGCATCTGAACGATGCATGCAGCCATATTATTAATTATTCCCAAAGACCTTATAAGGTAATACATCAATAAGCCTGAAGCCATCATCTTGGCAACGCATGTTGCTACTCCTATCCCTTGATGAAGGGGTGCTGAATGTCCGAGCCTAATACCAAACAGACATCGCACCAAAGCCTACCATCTAAAGCCGGATGCCCCATCCAAGCCACTACCTAGATTGGGTCACACAACGGTCTGGCACACTCCCAGTGAGCACCGCACGCTGCAAGGGCCGTCACCTCCAACTTCCGTCGATCCATCCTCAGAGCAGAACCGATGCATCGACCTTACTAGGCCTCTCTACCATCGACGCCACCACGACGCCAGACAGCGTCGCCCTCCTGCTCGAGTCCGTCAACCCGCATCGGACGCCGAGCTTCCACTGCACCACGCCGCCGAGACCCGCCGTCATCGATGCGGAAGATGAAACCCCGCTCCGCCTCTGGGCCCTTCCAATCAGCACCTGCTCCAAAACGATGCCCTCAAGAGGGAGAACGGCACCATACTTTCCGTCATCATCCGACCTGGGAGGCCCAGATCTAGGGTTTCCCCTGAAGCAGATGCCTCCTTGAGGAAGAGGGGCACGCCAACTGCAGTTGCCCACGACCGCTTAGCTCTCTCGACGGCACCTTCAAGAAGGACGCGACGCCATGAGCGCCGTCGCCGCCCTAGGGTTTTCACCCGAGAAACCGTGGAGTGGGAAAAGGTGGGGCGGATCCGAACGACGTCTTCAGGAAGAGAAACGGCACCCTCGGGCGTCGTCGCCGTCGCGGCCGGCAGGAGCCGACTAGGGAATTATCCCAATCCGAATCCCCACCTCCTGCTCCGCCCCATCCGGTGACCGGCAATCAGCGCAGCCATGTCCGTTACGACGGAGTGCACGATGCAAGTATTGGAGGAAGAAGCAGCCCGACGCCGTTGGCCGCCGAGGCAACAAGCCGCGGCACCAACCCGCAGGTGGATCGCCGGCCATCCGACCCGATCTCCGGCAGCCCGCCCGCCCCGCCGCGCCACCGGACAGGGAGGCCCACCTCGGGGCCGCCGCCCCGGATCCAAGGCCCTCCGCCCTAGATCGGGAGGAGCAGCGCCAGCACAGCCGCCGATAGGACGCCGGCCAGCCGCCACACCGTCGAAGTCCAGATCTGGACCGTCATGAACCAGATCGGCCCCGCCGCAGCCCAGATCGGGATCACACCGTCGAGACAGGGAGCCCTGCGTCACCCTTTGACCCGTGAGAGGGAGGAGTGCCTCCGCCACCGCCGACGCACGCACAGGCTAAGCCCGGTGCCTACCACCGGCGGCGACGGAGGGGAGGGAGAGGGAGTGGCGGTGACCCGGCGGCTAGGGGTGGAGCCCCTCGGTCGCCCGCGCGGGGGGCGACGGAGGGGAGGGGAGGGGAGGGGAGAGGAGCTACTTTGTACTACACCTGTTGTTCCCATCATTGCCAATGCAATGCAGCAGCATTTCTTCCGGTACTAGCAAACCAGCAATTGCAGCAGGTCTATGAACATCAATGCCTTCCTTTCCCCTTTTACAGTTCAGGGACATATATAATCGTATAAAAAATTCCCGGTAAAAAAGAAGAAGCAATGCTTCATTCTTTGTAACCTGATCTGGAGTGCTTCACATAATCGATCGCAAGTCAGGTCCTCCACATCCGACCGGTCGGAAGAGCGAGGCCGGCGAGGAAGGAAGGGCAATGCAGTGTTCTCGACTTGCCGCATCAAGGAGGCGCCAGGCCACTTCTGCGATGCCATCATGCTTGCCTTGACAACCACGTCTCTAACCGATCAGCGGCCTATGCCTCGCTCCACCGGTACAACGAGGTGCTCGCCAACAAAGACCGTCTCGCTCAAGCTCGATTGGGCCAATGGCTACTACCGCCTCGAAAGCAATCGAAGGAGAAGGGATTTGACCTTGAGGCTGGTCGATGATGCACGCCGCCACATGTTGGCGAATGGGCCAATGGCAGCGCCGACCGCAAAGAGGGACCATGGGGATGGCGCCTCCTTCTCTCACCCCTCCATAGCAGCGGCGCCTGCAGTCCTACACTGACCCTCGCGTGTCGCGTGAAACTGAGCAGCAGCTGGCCACTGAGGTTGTCAAGGTCGCAGGCTCGTGGGGACTACGCCCCACCAGGTCGTCCTGGCCGCTTTGGAAACAAGAAGAGGCTTGACAACGTGGTCGAAGGGGAGGGAGATGTGGCTGGAGACAGAGTAAGGTAGATGAGAGCTGATCAGTGGCTGCTGAAGGAGTTGGTCACGGCGGCGGCGACGGCGACGCAAGTGTGGTGAGTTTCACTGGTCATTAAGTCTAGAAGCTTCCCTCCAAGTCGGGACTCGGGACATGTGTGGTTTTTGTCCGTCGCTAATTTTCGAATCCTCCTTCAGCTCAGGATTAGCCATGCAAGTCGAGACATGCTGGATCCTAAGAGACTCACCGGAACGTATCTATACAAAGTCCTTCTAGCTGACTAAATCCGGCCATATATCATACTATACCTGAGCATGATCATGCAATGATTAATCCAACAAAGAATCTTTATATCAGGGAGCTCGTTCACAAGAGAAGCCTGAATCTGAATATCAAATGAGCCCTTGAGAGATGAGATGTGCAGACCAAATGACCTAATTTTGAAGCAGACCATGGGGCACAGGTATGTTATGGGGATCGACTACAGTGTTTGTAAATTTCAGTTATCATTCCTACATTTATTTTCCTTTTTTTTACTGACATATTTTGTCTTGATTTGAAGTTGTACATGCACAATATGGTATATCACCCAACACTTTGCATGGGTTTCTAACTTTCTTTGAAACAGGAGACATCAGGCAATCAATTATTTTGTCTGTTTCCGCTAATGAACATGTTCACTGCTCCTAGCCTAATATTGATGGGTCTAATATTTTGGTAGGCAAAGTCAGCAGATGACAACACATATGTCAATGGATGAGGAATTGTCGTTACTTGATAATCTATCCGGATTTGCATACTCATCTGATACTAATGGTTGAAACACATTTTTTTTGTATGTAATATTCATAGTATGAGATTTTTTTATAGTTTTAGTTTAGTGCCATTTCTTGTTCTTTGATAAATGGAGATTGTTGTTATCTTGTGTTTTGCTTTATGATGTTTTAGTTCAAGAATGCACATGGGTAACCTATCTAAGAACAATGGCACACTGTTAACGAAGGGCTCAGAGATATGCAAGTGAATCAATTGATGGATTTAGCTGCCATCATACTTTGTGCCTATTTGGGTTATTCTGCAAAAGAGATTCTCCACACAGCCTAACATTTTTTGCGAGAATAAAGACATGACAAAATTTGGTTTGTTCTTTGTAAAAAAAAGATTGATATCAATTTAAATGTGTTGTTTTTTAGGAGCAGGGTACGGCATACTTTTTTCTCCCGTTGCAACGCACGGGCATATGTGCTAGTTTGTCTCACAAAGAATAATGTAAATTGCGCATGTCTTGAAGCAGTGTTTCAGAGAAGTTGGTGGTCACATAAAAAATGTCCTTGGTGTCATGGTGTGCGAATGTGCGATGCAAATGGTCTGATTAGGGTGCATCCTGAAATTCAGTATACTATCTAAATTGTGGGAGTAAATGTCGAGGTTCCAATTTTGGACGAAAGATATGACCTCTTTTGTCACATATCACTCTACGCTGTCAACCTACAGATATGTTAGACTTTCTTGCCGAGTTAATTGCACAGAAGTACCACAATTGAGGCATCACGTGTAGATTGGTACCAAGATTGCTAATTTTTGCATGTCAGTATCAAGATTGTGCCAGGCCGTTGCAAATAAGGCTAAACCTGTGTTTTATACGTATTGACGCTCGATCTGACAGCTCGGGCCCACCCGTCAGGTGCCACGGTGGCCAATCGGCGCGTGCCCGCGCGCTGACGAGGACGAGCCGCTCTCTTACCCCGGTCGGGTCGCACCGGTTCGTCCCCCACCCCACCATTCCCCTCGAACCCTAGTCGACGAGCGCGGCCATGGCGTCGGCGACTCCGGCAGGCGGCGGTGAGGGCGTCGACGGCGGCGGTGACCTACCGTTCTGTCGTAGCGGCCCGGCTGGCGTTATGTACGGCGACGACTCCAGCTCCGCGTACTCGACCGACGACGACGATCTCTCGGAGCCGGTGTTGTCCATGGAGCAGCGGTTGCGGTTGGCACAGCTGTGGGTGGCGAATCCTAGCAGCAGCCATGAGTTGACGCATGGACTTGGCGGCGTGCTGTAAGTATCCTCCTCCACCTCCTCCTCTGATTTATGTAATTGGGGATTTTTAGGGTTTGTTCATCTTCTGCTTTATGCAAATTGGGGATTAGGGTTTGTCCAATTAAAGTGAGTATCCTAGTACAATTACAGTAACCTAGTAACCTAGTGTAGTGGACTCTCTAACTAGTTCAATTCTAGTAACAATTGGGGATTAGGGTTTGTCCAATTTAAGTATTCTGTCCTTGTCTTTTTCCTTTAATTTGCTAGTGTGCTATCAAAATTGCTAGGGTAGTGCACTGCTTCATCTCTAATTAGTGCTGATTACTATTTAAGAATCCTTGCGTTAGTCTCAATTTTAGTAGTGTTAGTTTAATAGATTTATCTTACTGTTAACTGAAATAGGAAACTACATTGATTCATGTTCTGTTAACTGTAATAGTAAATTTATTTGAATTTTTCCTTCATTTGTTTTCTGTTATGTTATGTTATACTCAAATTGTAGACTTACTGCAAAGTAATTCAAATTTTCCTTTACTCTACTGTTGCTCTCCAAATTTAGAGTTAGGGTAATGAATACATGAAATTTCATTTGTTGTGTAGTTTGGATGAAGACATTTGGGAAGTAAGGATCCATTTTGATGCAAGAGAACCATTGGAGAGGAAGCTGTGCAGTTCAGATATTACTTATCTGAATTTGGTTGCACTGATGGAAACACAAGGATTTAATGCATATGATTGTTTGTATCACATTGAAAATCCATCTTTAGGAGAGAAAGGGCTGGATTTGGTAGATAGTAATGCTGAATTACGGATGATAAAGAGGAAGATCCAGGAGAGTGATAATTTGGTGGTTTTTTTTAAATTGATAATTTGGTGCTTAATTTGCTAGTTAGGGCTTGTCCACACCTTGTTAGTGATTTTGAGAGGCAGCAATGTGAAAGGCAAGATTTGTCCACTGTTGTGTACCAAGAGCCTGTTGTGTTTGGTCTGAGTGAGACTCCTGTCTTAGCTGTTGATCAGCAAGGAGTAGTTTTTGAAAGTCAGTGTAGCAGCTCTACCACACCTCATCCTCCTGGTGGTTGCACACAGGAAATCAAGAATGTAAATGCCAAGTTGAAAGCTGTTTTGGAAGAAGAAGAAGAGGGATATCAAGGATATGAGGTATATGAGGACAGTGATGCTTGTGCCTCTGATGAGGATGGTCAAATTGGAAGTGACCCTTATTATATGTGTGATGATGAAGATGTAGAGGTGGAAGAGGGAAAGAGACAGAGAGAGCAAGAAGTGCAAGAGGAAGAATCAGATGATGAGCTATCAGAGGAGGAACAAGTGCTGCATTATGAGGGTGACACTGAAGTTGAGGACTCATTTGAGGTAGAGGAAGATAACACTTTGGGATCAGAAGAAGAACAAACTATAGTTGTACCTGTAAAGAAGAAGCAGAAGCTGCCAGTTAGAAGAGGACCAACAACAAGGTCACATTCCAGTAAGTTACCAGAGGTTGAACCTGATTTCAGACCTTCATCAGATGAAGAAGAGAAGGGTTTGGTGAGGGAGAGTGATGATGATGGTTTTGAGCCTCTCTCATTTGTCCTACCAAAGAAAAGGAAGAGTAGGGCAACGAAGAGGCCTACTAGGAAGTGGTACAATGAGAAAATGGAGCAACCACATGAACAACTCTGTCTAAAGTTGTGTTTTAGAGATCAGCATCAATTCAGAGATGCTTTGTTGAATTTGCACATCACTCAGAGCAGGAATTTCAAGTATCACAGGAATTCAGATCAGAGGATAATTGTTGAGTGTATAGATAAACAATGCCAGTTCTTTATGGTGGCAGCAGTTATAAAAGGGGAGAAAACCTTTGTAATTAAGAAGATGAGACTAGAGCACACTTGCCCTAGTACTACTGAGACCACCAGGGTGAGTGCTAAGTGGCTAGCACAGAAATATGAGCACCTCTTCAGATCTGATATAACTACTAGCATTCAGACTATAATTGATGCATGCACGGAAAAATATGGTGTAGATGTGCCCAAGTGCATGGCATATAGGGCAAAGAACATAGCTATTGAAGCCGTGTTAGGAGATCACAAGAAGCAATATCCTAGGCTTAGAGACTATGCTCAGACTTTCATGGACACAAACCCTGGGAGAAGAGTAATAGTCACTACTGTTACTCCAATACCAACTGAAAAAATTCCCCACCCAGGCCCAAGATTTCATGCCATGTTCTTTTGCATGAATGGAGCAAGGGAGGGGTTTCTCAAGGGGTGCAGGCCATTCATTGGTTAGTTTCTGAACCTTGTGCACCACTTACATATTGTATCTCATTTAAATGTATTTAATTTTTGGAAATGTTGATTATGCAGGTGTTGATGGATGCTTTATTAAGCTCACTACAGGTGCTCAACTCCTTGCTGCCACATGTAGAGATGGCAACAACAATATATATCCACTGGCATTTGGCATAGTTGGACAAGAGGACACACCTAGTTGGTGTTTGTTTCTACACCAACTCAAAATTTGCCTAGGGGGAGAAGTGGGACAGTTTGGACCATATACTATAATGCCAGATAGACAAAAGGTATGTGTATGCATATTTCATTTTGTTTTGCACAAGTGTTTACATTGGCTTGCAACACTTCAATTTGTTATCTTTCTTCTAGCTTGTAGCTTAGACTTGTTAAATTGTGTGTATCAGGGGTTACTGAATGCAGTGAATACTGTGTTTCCAAACTGCAACCAAAGATTCTGCCTTAGACATTTATATGCAAATTTCCAAAATGCTGGGTTTAGGGGTGAAGATCTTAAGAAGTGCATGGATAATGCTAGCTATGCATACAATGAACACAAATTTAATATTGCAATGAATGATCTCAGAGCTGAAAGTGAGGAAGCTTGGAAGTGGCTTAGTGCAATACCAAAAAAAAACATGGGCAAGGCATGCATTTGACACAAACTGCAAGACTGACTTGGTAGTGAACAACTTGTCTGAGGTCCAACAAGTACATTCTAGATGTTAGGAGAAAACCTATAAGGACAATGTGTGATGGGATAAAATATAAGCAGATGGTGATGTGGCACAGGAACAGAGAGAGTGGAAAGGCAGCAAGATGGGAGATAACACCTCATTACAGTGAGAAGCTAGAGGTTGAGAAGGAGAGGGCCAGATACTGCAAGGCAATACAAGCTGGGGTGAACTTATGGCAAGTTACAAGTGGGCAGCAAACACATGCTGTCAACCTGGAACTTGAGACTTGTGGATGCAGGAAGTGGGACCTTAGTGGCATCCCATGCAACCATGCCATCTCTGCAATAAACAAGGCTAAAAGGAAACCAGAGGATTATGTCAGCAAATTCTTCAAGAAAGAGTTTTATGTGGCAGCTTATGAACCAATGATCTTTCCTGTGCCTGGTGAGCATGATTGGACAAGGACCCCTGGTTCAGACATAGAACCACCTCCATTCAAAGTGAAGAGAGGAAGAAAGAAAGAAAAGAGGATCAAGGGCAAATTTGAAGTACCAAAGTGTGACGCCCCCGGCTTAATCGTGCGCTAACCATACACGCAAATGCACACGATCAAGCCTAAGGACTCACGGGAAGATATCACAACACAACTCTAAAACATAAATAAAGTCATACAAGCTTTATATTACAAGCCAGGGGCCTCGAGGGCGCAAATACATAAGCTTGCGTACAAGCGTCAGCGGAAGCATCAGATATCTGAGTACAGATATAAAAGAGAAACAGAAAGGCCTTGAGAAAGGCGGGGCAAAATAAAACACTACGATCGAAAGGCGCAGGCCTCCTGCCTGGGACCCTCCGAACCTACTCCTGGTCGTCGGCAAGCTCGTAGCAGTAACCACCCTCGGGGTGGTAGAAGTAGTCAGTCGTCGGCGGGGGGTAGCTGTCTCAGCGGCTCCGTCATCTGGTCACGACAAACTGGTATGGGGGAAAAGGAAAGAAAAGCAACCGTGAGTACTCTGAAGTACTCAGCAAGCAAGGATCTACACTACATATGCAACATTATCAAAGGGAGGCTGTATATGTGGACTGGGCTGCAGAAATGCCAGAATAGAGAGAAGGCCTAGTCCTATCGAAGACTAGCATCTTCAGCGGTCTTGCAGCAATAGGAGAGAGTAGAACAATACAATATAATGTAGCAGTGATAATAGCAACCTCACCCAGAGATCCTTTCTCGACTCCCTGCGAGAAAGCAATCCCAGAGCCATAAAGTCATCAAACCTCGTCCTGAGATCCCTTCTCGACTCCCTGCGAGAAGCAATCCTAGAGCCATAATATCCAGGTCTCAACACAGGTATCCAGTTCTAGTTGTATCGATCGGGATACAACTCCGAGTGTCCTTTACCGTAGGACCGGCTATCGATAGAAATGTTCTTCCCTGCAGGGGTGCACCAACTTACCCATCACGCTCGCTTAACTCCGGCCGAACACACTTTCCTGGGTCATGCCCGGCCTCGGCCAAACAACACATCGCAACCCTACCTACAGCTCAGCAGAGAGGTCCCCGTCGGTCTATATCCTAAGCGCTCAGGGGTCATGGGCCATCGCCCTGTGCACTCCGGGTCGTTGCGAGCAGAGCGAATCACGGTACCACCCCTCAGGATGGCGCCGGCCCAGCCCGGCCGCAGTGCTGAACTGGACGTCTGACAGAGCTTTTGGCTGATGCATACGATGCAGAACGCCCATACTATGCCCACGTGATGGTTAGTGCTATCAGACCAGAGGCCTGCTCGGATCAAATATCCAAATCGTAAGTGGACTAGGGCTTGCGGAAAACGAGCAGAGACTCACGAAAGATGTGACCCCGTCGCCCCGTCTCGAGGACTTGCGGCAAGGGCCATGAATGCCCGGCCACGCCTCGTATTCAACACTCGGGCACCATCCAGGTCAACCCGTCTCATAATAGACTGTCGGGAACTCAGGTCCACCTCTACTGGGCGGTACCGCCTGTCCCTTCAGTCCTGTAGTAAAAGTAACTTCCTCGGGTCCCCCTTCGGGGCCGACCCGTCTCTATCAAGGTTCAGCAGTAAAGTCACAGGTCTTCAATCCCGTTGATCGGGTCTTCTGATAATCCAGCGGGGCAACAAGGATCAAAGTGGGGTCCTCTAGTGGGTCTCTACCCAGCCTATACTAAGCAGTTTAGGATAAGCAGGTAAGGTATCAATGGCAGGTTACAATAAACAGGCTATGCATCAGAGTAGGAGCAAACAGTAACAGTAGCAAATTCTAATGCAAGCATGAGAAATAGAATGGGCGATATCGGGATGATCAAAGGGGGGGGCTTGCCTGGTTGCTCGGCGGCAAGGGCAAGGTCGTCTATGGTGTCTTCGGGATCCGGAGCTGCGTCGGTCTCGGGGACGACGTCGGGGTCGGGGGCTACCGAGAGAGAAGAGGGGGAGGAAACAGTATAAATATAGAGCAAACATGAGCATGACAAATACGATACGCGGTGCTAGGGGTAGTCTAACGCAGCATCACACGTAACAGACGGAGCGGGAGAATATCTGACGATATTTCCCGGGTCTTTGGAATTATCGGACAGAGGATAAGAGGGGAACGGTTGCAAGTTTGGATAGTTAGGGACGCGTGACGGACGAACGGAGCGCGTATTCAGATTCGTCTCGTCGTTCTGAGCAACTTTCATGTACAAAGTTTTTCGATCTGAGTTACGGATTATTTTATATGATTTTCTAAAGTTTTTATTAATTTTCTGGAATTTATTATTTTTTTAAATTCGAATTATCCAGAACATTATCCAAAACAGTGTATGCTGACGTCATCATGACGTCAGCATGATGTCAGCAGGCATCCTAACATGTGGGTCCCACCTGTCATAGGCTGTCTGGTTAATTAGGGTTAATTATTTGATTAACAATTAATTAAACTAATTAATTAAATTAAATTAATCTAAACAGAGTTAATTAGCCTAATTATTTAACTAATTAATTAATTAATTATTTATTTATTTTTCTTTTTATTTCTTTTATTTAAAAGTTTTCGGGCGGGGCCCGTTTGTCAGCGGGCCAGGGGGGGCTTGGCCCACCGGCCAGTGGCTCAGGGGGGCGGGGGCCCCACCTGGCGGTGACCCAGGGGCCACGGGCGGGCGCGGGTGACGGGCGCGCGGTGCGGCGCTGGCGCGGGCACGCGCGCGCGCGGCGACGGCAGGAGCGCGGCGACGGCGATGGGAGCGGCAGCGCGGGCGCGTGTGCATGCGCGAGCAGGCGCGGGCGAGCGCGCACGCACGGTGAGGCAGGGACGCGGGCGGAGCGCGACGAGGGCGATGCGGGCGCGGCCGGGGCGCGGGGTGGGGTGCGCGCGCGAGGGAGGGAGGCCGAGGCCGAGGCCTCATCGGCGTTGTAGGGCACGGGCAGCGGGCGCGGGGACGACGGCGTGGTCCGGCGAGGGGGAACGCGGCGACGGGGCGGCGACGGCGGTAGGCGACGGTGTCGGGGGCGAGGCGTCGAGCGGGTCGGGGCGCGGTCGGCGCGTCGGCTCGGGGCGTCGAGCGCGCGGGCGGCCCGGCGAGCGCGGGCGCGGGCAGCCGAGCGCGGGGCTGGCCCGATCCGGCTCTGGATCGGGGGGGGAAGGGGAGCGAGCGAGTGGTGGGTGGAGGATCTGTGGTGGGGTGGGTGGGAGTAGGGTTTGTCGTCCAGGGGGACAAATAGGGGAGGGGGTGGGCGGTGGCCAGTTGGGCCGTGGGGGGGGCGCCTTTTCTCTTTTCTTCATGTTTTTTTTGTTTGTTCTGTTTTTCTTTTATCTTTTTCTTTTCTTTATTTTCTTTTCTCTGTTTAGTAAATAGTCAGGCCTCCTAATGGTTTTTGTAATACAATACAATTGCTCCAACAAATACTAGGTATTACCTAACACTACCAAAAATTAGTCTGGAGACAATCGGAGCTCCCACAAATTTTATAATATTTAATATGCATTAATCCTCACTGTTTTAATTATGTTAGAGCCACCTAATTATTTTATTATTTGTTGGGTACAATTTTAGAATGGTCTCTGGAATATTTGTTATTTATCTGACATTTTAGTTTATGTGTTCGAACAACTTTTATTTTCCACTTTCATTTAATTTGAAGTTTGACTTAGGGGTTGAAATGCAATATGATGCAAATAATGATCATGCACTGTTAATCATGCTGACTTGGCATAATCAAAATGGGATTACTGTGGCTAACCACTGGGGGTGTTACACAAAGCCAAAAAACACTTCAAGAATGGGGACTATAACATGTGGCAATTGTGGTCTCCAAGGGCATAGGTACACGAACTGTCTTAAATAGTTGAAGCTTGAGCTAGCTTTGAGGAAGAATAAACATGTGGTAATAATGTTTCACCTTGAAGTATACTAATGTTTCCTTTCTTGTACATTTCTTTCCAGTATTATTAACTGTTTTCCCTGTGTATGAAGGCTACTCCAAGCAACTCACAGCCAAGAGCTGCTGGTCCTGCTCCTACACCACCATCAAGACAGGCAAGAGCTGCTGCTTCTGCTCCTACACCACCATCAAGACAAGCAAGAGCTGCTGCTACTACTACTACACCACCACCATCTGGAAGAGGAGGAGCTGGAAGAGGAGGTGCTGGAAGAGGAGGAGCTGGCAGAGGAGGAGATGGCAGAGGAGGAGCTGGAAGAGGAGGAGCTGGAAGAGGTGCTCCAAGGCCATTCACTGCCCCCAGGCAATCTGCTGCCTCCACTTCTGCTGCTATTCCTACTGATGGTACACACACTGGATGGATGTCCTACTTCACTGCTAGCAGAGGAAGAGCTGCCATGTAATGTTGAACTGATGTGTTGTTATTTTGGTTCATGCTAGAATGTGCTTTTATGCTACAAAGTGATGCTAGAATGACTGAACTTGATGGTGATGTTAATTGATGCATATGTTGATGATTATGTTATGCTACAAAGTTTGAGAACATGATTTGATGCCTCTGTTGTTTTCTTTTGCTATGTGGTTGCACTTGATATATTGATGATCATGACCATGATATGATGGCTCTAATGTTTCTTTAACATGAGTGAACTTGATATATTGATGATCATGTTGAAGGATATATTGATGATCATGTTCAAGGATATATTGATGACCATATATTGATGATTATGTTGATGGAAATGTTGATGATCATATATTGATGATTACGTTGATGGAAATGTTGATGATCATATATTGATGATTATGTTGATGGATATGTTGATGATCATATATTGATGGTTATGTTGATGGAACCACCTAAACTAACATTTAGGCTTTAGGGTGGCTCGGGGACGACGAAAGCACCTAAACTAACATTTTAGGGTTTAGGGTGGCTCGGGGTCGACGGAATCACCTAAACTAACCATTTAGGGTTTAGGGTGGCTCGGGGTCGACGGAATCACCTAAACTAACCATTTAGGCTTTAGGGTGGCTCGGGGTCGACGGAACCACCTAAACTAACATTTTAGGGTTTAGGGTGGCTCGGGCTCGACGGAATCACCTAAACTAACCATTTAGGGTTTACGGTGGCTCGGGGTCGACGAAAGCACCTAAACATAAGCATGTAACAATCTTCCTATGCTAACATAAGCATCTAATATAAGACCTAGTGCATGAGAAATCATAAAATTTATTGTACCAATCATGTCAAATAATATTGAGGCACTATAACATAAGAATCTAACCATCTACTATATCTGATCCATCTTCCAATGCATGATATCATCATTTATAGTATGGCAATCATAGCAAACAATAATTAATGGAGGTCAACAGATAATAGGCATACACATCCATTTCTAGTCTAGCAATCATATCACACAATACTTACTGGAGTTCAACTGATTATAGGCATACAGAACCATTATTCACAATACATAGTGGAGTTCAAGTTCAAATGCATAGTTCATCCTTTTCTTACAAAAGGATGAATAGCATAACTACTACATACATACACAACCACAGTTCATAATTAGTACAACCATACAGTACACAACCATAATTCATTGATGCTAGGTCATTACACAACCATCATTCCCAAAAGGTCAGCAATGCCACTAATCTCATATTCATCTTCTTCACTTCTCTAAGATGGCCTGAATCCCCTTGATCTTCTCCTTCAGCTTCTCCTGTCCCTTCATGAGCTCAGCAATCTGAAGCTCTAACTGGCACTTCTCTTCAATATGCTTTTCCTTTCCCTTAAGCAGATCAGCAACCTGAAGCTTCAACTCTAGCTTCTGTTGGGTGAGCTTCTCCTCACACTTTGTGAGCTCTGCATTCTTCAACTCCAAATTCATCCTAGCTTCACTCAGCACTTGCTTCTCTTTCATATTGTTCAACTTCAAGTTCTGGATGACTGTTGCTTGAGCACTTGTCAGGTTAACCAGCAGTTCATACTTCTGATTAAGCTTCTGGGTCTCTGCATCTTTCTTTGCCATCTGAGTTGCCATCTCTGCCTTCATATCAGCCACCAGTTCACTTCTGCACTGCTGCTGATATGTAAGGTTAGACTGCAGATAACTGAAATCAATCACCCTTTCCTCCTGGAAATTCATAAGTTCATGCACATCTTGGACTAACTTGTCATAGTTGGCCTCCAGCTTGTTCTTCTCTTTTGTCAGATGATGAATAGCTAAAGCACTTTCAAGATTATCATTCACCCTAGCACTTTTGGTATCTTCAACCATTGCCCACAGCTTCAACAATGCATTCTGCATTGTTGGGGGCCACTGGTGATCAACCCATTCAACAAAGCCACAATTATGACCTTCCTGCAAAAACAGCAAGAACAGCAACAGAGTTCATACCCCAAATAAATACATAAGAAGAGCAAGGTCACTGCAAAAACAGCAAGAAGAGCTACATTTAGCATCAGAACAAGAGCATATACCCACAAAATAACAGCATGTGCAAACCAGCATCCAGCTAAAGATTGTTGAAGCTAAATGCACTACATTTTAAACTAGAGGAATCTCCTACTTCAACAGCAAATGCACTACATTTTTAACTAGTCAAGGCTCAAGCTAAATTGTACATCATTCAACACTCTGTTGCTAACCAACTCCAACTGCAAAAGCATATGCAATACATGGTGTCACTCAAAATAGCAAAATATTTAGCATCAGAACAAGAGCATACACACTAAAAAATTATACTACCATTGCACTATTTTTTTTTTTGCATGAATACAAGAGCATATCCACTAAATAGTGTCAAGCCAACAGTGGTTGATCCATAAATAAACAAACATGTACCAATGAAAAATACCTCTGAATTCAACTACAAGAGCTTATGCAAAACCAGGTTTACTGACATTAAACTACATAAGCTACTGCATGTTAAATATGCCACTATACTGATCTTATACTAAATAAGCTACTCTAGTACCACTATCAACCAAAAGAACTATGCCATTGTACTCCAGTTAAATATGCCACTATCAAACTAAGAAAAAACCACTATGCCTACACTTCATACCGGCTCTGCACATGCTAAAAACCTCCTGCCTGTGTCTGTTCCTTCAAAGGCAACAAGCCTCTCAGATGCCTTGCCGTGCTTCTCACATGGGGACATCAGATCCAGCTCAAGCCCCTTGTAATCTGGATCTTCAAGGCTGAAAGGGACCTGCAGAAGGTCGTACAAAGACAATGGCCAAATCAAAACCCAGCTAAATCAACCAAATCAAGAAATCCCAAATCTGAAACCCTAACCCTAAACCTAGCTCAACTGTACTGACCTGGTTAAGCCCGTCGGTGGAGGAGGAGTGCATGTACGGGAGGCTAGACTGGTCGTCGCTGCTTTCGTCCTCGAAAACCATGGCGTCGGCGGCGCGGTGCGGCGGCCGGCAGTCAGGAGCGCGGGCGACGGCGAGGGAGGGAACGAGCGAGGAGGAAGAGGGTTCGAGGGGAATGGTGGGGTGGGGGATGAACCGGTGCGACCCGACCGGGGTAAGAGAGCGGCTCGTCCTCGTCAGCGCGCGGGCACGCGCCGATTGGCCACCGTGGCACCTGACGGGTGGGCCCGAGCTGTCAGATCGAGCGTCAATACGTATAAAACATAGGTTTAGCCTTATTTGCAACGGCCTGGCACAATCTTGGTACTGACATGCAAAAATTAGCAATCTTGGTACCAATCTGCACGTGATGCCCCAATTGTGGTACTTCTGTGCAATTAACTCGAGAAAAATTGGGACGCGACCGTTTGATTCCTGGGTGTATGTACACCTTATATGTGAAAACAGATTGAACATTAAAAATTCAAATAATTCTAAAAATATTTTTGAAATAAACTTGACCTTCTACTGTACTTGTGAAAAAAATCCACAAAAATAAAAAAAAACCTTTGACTTTTATAAAAAAATCGCTCAAAATATTGTGAATAGTAACCTACAGTAGCAAAAAAATATTGGCCTGAAGCCAACGCTGTTTTTTTTATTTGTGAAAATTTATATACTAGTGCAAAAGAAAGTCAAGTTAATTCAAAAAAAGATCTGAACTATCTCCATCGAAACGGTGGCTCTCAGCAATCAATGTTGGATCTGGGAGGCGTTGTCTACTCGTTTCAGATCCTTCGAGATCTGTGTAGGTGCTTCATGTGTCTTCGTGTTGGGTGCCGAGGTAATGATCTTGTTCTTCCTGCTTTTTGTGGTGGTGGTGTTGCGGGCAGCCAACAGAACACCAGCCCTTGCGGGTTGAGATAATGTTCCAAGAATATATATTTTTTGACGTGAACAGCAGGAGCTCTGCCTTTGCATTATAGAAGAGAGAATTCGTACAAGAAAGATCGATCACCGGAGAAGATCCGTTTTGATCACTCATGCATCAGAAAGACTGAAAACGAAAGAAAGAGAAAAGACACCACGCCACCACACAGCGATTATTCCCTTATGGCCTCTGTAAAACACTTGACATCATCTCTGATCACCCCCGCTAGCGCAACAGCCGGCAACTCCTTCTGCTCGAAAACTCGCCGGTTCCGCTCCTTGACGCAACATATCATTCTTTTGTGGGGAGAAGCATAAGGCGTTCTCTTCACCGTTGTTGCAAATGTAGCACATATTTTGTTCGGGGAGATGATTTGGCTCCGAAATTTCTGATCTACACAAGGCTTTCATGATGGCGGCTTCTTCTTGGAGACATTGGCTCAGTTTTGACCTTAGCACGAGGGCTTTTCAGCCGTATAATACAATGTCAAATGGCTCTGGTTTGACAACCGGCGGCGGCGCGACTTTGGCTCGTGCTGAAAATTAAGTTTGTTTGGCTTTGCGAAGTTTTCATGTATTTTCTTTCACATTCTTGTAATGTAAGATACATCATGTTTTCTACAACTTTTTTTGTTTTGGGGGATTATAATTTTCTGAACTTTGTATCCTTAACTTCTTCTGTACTTCAATCTCACGACGGTAGCCAGCTTGAGCCTCGTAGCCTTGTATAGAAGGGAGCACGTGATGATGTGAACGCATCCGCAGGCTGTTGATTTTGCACGTACGGGTGGGGAGATGCATGCATGTATGCCGATGTCAATGTATGCCAGCACGTACGTGGGACAAAGCCTGGCGGATTCCTCTCCTGCGCTGGAGTTGAATTACGGGCTCCCGTGGCAGCGTGCTCCTGTCGGCCGCACGCACATCATCCATCATCGGAGTGACCTACACTTCTTTGTAGCCGGCGAGTCGCTCGTGACTCGCGAGGCATACGTGTGCGTGTTAGAGCAACTCCAGCCGTTCGCTTCCCAGGGGCTTGCAAAATTGCCGCCTGGGGACGCGCCGGCAAAATAATCGACGTGGGGGCGGTCGGTTTTCCAAAACCGACTGCACACTTCTTTGTAGCCGGCAAGCTCGTGACTCGCGAGGCATATGTGTGCCTCTTAGAGCAACTCCAGCCGTTCGCTCCTCAGGGGCTTGCAAAATTGCCACCTGGGGACGCGCCGGCAAAATAATCGGCGTGGGCATATGTGTGCGTGTTAGAGCAACTCCAGCCGTTCGCTTCCCAGGGGCTTGCAAAATTGCCGCCTGGGGACGCGCCGGCAAAATAATCGACGTGGGGGCGGTCGGTTTTCCAAAACCGACTGCACACTTCTTTGTAGCCGGCAAGCTCGTGACTCGCGAGGCATATGTGTGCCTCTTAGAGCAACTCCAGCCGTTCGCTCCTCAGGGGCTTGCAAAATTGCCACCTGGGGACGCGCCGGCAAAATAATCGGCGTGGGGGCGGTCGGAAACCAGGTCATCCCCAAACGCCTTTTTTTTTAAATATTGGAAATAGAAAACTTGGCCAAACACGACACATTTCGGGCAAACTAGGCGATTTCATTAATGTTTGTACATAAAAGCTTAAAAACATAAGCAAAACATAAAAAAAAAACTAGGCGCCGCCGTCGGCCGCCCCTACAGGCCGAAGAACGTGCCGAAGGCACTGTAGCCGCCGCCGTCGTCCTTCTTCACGCCGCCGTCCCTGCTGCACCCCTGGCCTGCGTCACCTTGGCGGACGGGCTTGGTTGGCGGCAGCTGTGGTGCGTCGTCGTCGCTATCGTCGAGGACGACGCCGCCGCCCTCGTCGCGGCCGCGTCGCCGGGCGACGATCTCCTCGAGGGCGCGGCGCTGGCGCTCCATCTCCATCTGGACGTAGTCCTCGCGCGCCCACTTGAGGGTGGCCTCGTCGTCGGTGGCCATGTCGTCGTGTTCTTTCTTCACGGCGACGAGGCCCGGCTCCGGCTTGGGCTTGACGAGGCGGGAGGAGGAGGAGCCACGGCCGCCCTCGTTGATGACGAGGGCGCTGCCGCGGGTGCGCCGCTCGAGCGGCGTCGTCTCCATGGGCTCGGGCTTGACGCTGGCCATCGCCGGCGAGCCGGAAGAGAGGGAGGACGAGGAGAGGGAGGACGAGGAGGAGGACGAACCCGCCATTCGCCTCGGCAGCCAGATGCCGCCGCTCCGGCGAGGGACAGGCGCCGGGGCCGCCGGGTACTGGAGCGGCGGCTCGTTGCCGCCCTCGATGTGCTCGAGGATGAAGTGGAGCGTCCGCCCGGGGACGCCCCATCACAGGCGGCGGCTCGTTGCCGCTCTCAAGGTGCTCGAGGACGAAGTGGAGCGTCCGCCCGGGGACGCCCCACCACAGGCGGCGGCCGTCGGCGTTGTGGCGCCTCCTCACCGTCGCGTTGTTGGTGGAGGCGAGCTGCTGCTCATGGTGGCGTTGGAAGTACGCCACCCAGCTCACGTGGTTGTCGGCGGCGTACTCCGGGCGGCCGCGCACCTTCTCCAGCAGGGAGGCCCGGACGCGCTCGACCTCCTCGTGGAAGTGGCCGGGGTCCTCGGGGTCGGGTCGCGGGGGGACTGGGACGCCGCCTGCGCTGAGCCTCCACCTCCCCGGCGCACGCATGTCCGGCAGCGCCGGGTAGTTGGCCTCGTGGAGGAGGTGCGCCTCCCACTCATGCAGACTGCGGCGGCCGAAGCCGTTGGCCGCCGCAGAGTTGCCGGGGAACCTTTCGCCCATCGGAGAGGTTGGTGGTGGGCGGGGAGAGAGACAAGAAGGGTGTCGGCGACGAGAGAGAGGGCGACGGAGTGTTCGTCCTGGGCGAGGAGAGTGGCTTTTTATAGCCGTCGGGAGGGCGGCCGGCGTGTGTGTACGCGTGGCGGGAGGGGACGGTGAGCCGCCGGGGCATCACTGCGCCGCCCGTGGGGAATCGGCGGAAGGCTGACCGGCGGTAGCCTTGGCATTGATTCCCCGCGGGAGAAACGAGGCGACGAGGGAGGACGACGATGCGCCGTGTCGCTGACTCGGCGGTCTCATTGGGTTTTCGCGCTAAAAACGCCCCCCCCCCCCAGCGCGCCGGGTTCGCCCTGGGTCTGCCGGCGCCAAAATCGGTCCGAGCCGGGAAAATTGGACTTCTGGAGACGCGGCTGGGCCGAATTTTTGGCGCCGGCGACAAATAAGGGGCCTGGGGGACCTGTTGGGGGCGCGGCTGGAGATGCTCTTATTTCAAGACACACTTTTGCATGGCACGAGGATGCGTCTACGCAACACTGTCCTACTCCTAGACATATACTCCTCAGTTCCTAAATATAAGTCTTTGTAGAGATTCTGTGATGGACTACATACGAAATAAAATAAGTGAATCTACACTCTTTTTTTTTTTTGAGATCCCCTCAACTCAGTACAGCTATAGTATCTGAACTCACGCTCTAACTCACACCCCACGCACACCACACACACGCACACCCCTAGAGCGCAAGTCTAGACAGTACAATCTATATCTATTACGCGAGCCTAGACAACTCCAGAGTCCTAAGACTCTGTGGCAGTGGGTACACTGCACTACCTTTTACAGCACCGCGGAGGGAAAGAGTCCATCCATTTTATTGGTGAGGTTCGCGCTAAATTCGTCCCCCCGGGGGATCGAACCAGCGCGGGCTGCCTGGCCACTGCCGAGGCAAGCCACTCGAGCTACCGCTCGGTACTCGTGAATCTACACTCTAAAGCGGATCTATATACTTTCGTATGTGATCAATAATGAAATCTCTACAAAGACTTATATTTAGGACCAGAAGAGTATGTAGAAAGAAAAAAACAAGAACGTACTGAGACCGATTGTATGCAGGGAGCAAGAATACAGTCCTCCTAGCACGTTGTGCGTGCACCGAACAAGAAAACATCCGGCAGTTCTTTTTAACACCGTTCACATCTACGTAGGGTGCAACAGTTGAAGATCGGCGACGAGCACGTCAGCGTGTTCTGACGGCTATTTAAGATTTAAGGCGTCAGGTCAAAGATGCCGGATGTTTCACGCAGAGTTGATCGAATTAGTTTTCTCGGGGAAATATATTCTGGCATCAGAGGATGGTCGAATCAGCTTAAACGTAACGCCTGCTCTGGTCGGCTCGTCTCTGTCTTGTGATGTGGACGCTCCAGCCAGTATATTATTCAACGGTCGTTTCTCCGAATCTAAGGCCAAGTGACATTAACCCTGATTATATTAGTAATATATTATTATGCCATTTTTTAAAGGTTCCCTGATTATACTAAGCCATTGTGGGTACCGTAAAGGACCCACATGAAAGAGATAGAACATGATAAATATCAAACACAAATAAAATTAAATTAATAGAGCCCCTTAGATACAACAATACTCCCTCCGTCTTTGAAAACGTGTGGAAAGTCAAATCTTATTATCTTTGACTTTATACAATAATACATCAACATTTATGTCATCGAATTAGTAGCATTAGATTCATGATAAAATATATTTTTCATCATATACCTATTTAGTTTTACAAACATTAATATATTTTTTCACAAACTTGGTCAAATTTTGAGATAGTTTGTCCCTCCAACAAAGTTGATAGTACACTCTTTTAAGAACGGAGGGAGTAAGTTACAACCATTTTTTTTAAAGGAGGATAACCCCCGGCCTCTGCATCAATCGATGCATGCAGCCATATTATTAAAGGATTTTTACATCTGTGCCCCTGGTTCCTTAGCCATACACATTCATCCTCACGCTCTTAACATTTGCTCACTTTTCCCCACTCTCTTGTCTGAAACCCTCAGAAATGGTCACAAACGGTGGATGCCGTCGGGCAGTGCTTTGACCATTAACTCTGACGAGTGGGGCTGCGCTGGAGTGTGTCGCCCGTTGGACCTGACAATTGGGGCCACGTCGGACGGTGCCGCTGTTCGCCCGTTGGGCCGTGGTTAGACTGTTGGGCCCTGCGCGCGCCGCAACGACAGAAGTCTGCTATGCATGCACGACATGTCCAGCTAGCCTGCTATGCATGCACGTAGCTAGCCTGGCTGCATGCGCCGATGCTCGCCGCCACGATGCGCTGACCGGCCTCTTTCTGCACGCGAGCCGCCACGGACGCTGACCGGCCTCTTTCTGCACGCGAGCCGCCACGGACGCAGGGATGGTCACTGCCGCTGGTTCGTCTTATCTCGCACGCTTGTCTCCTCGATGTAGAGCATCGTTTCAGACTTTTCGATCCACTCGCATCTATTCAATGTGGCAATTAAAACCTGTTGGCAATTAAAGTGGCATAATGATCGACGCAGCTCGTTTGAACGTAGCAAATCCAAAGCGCGGCCGGTGCCACTCCCCTTCCCTTCCCCTTTCCCTATTTAAACCACCCATCCCTCCACCTATTCTCCACACATCCATTTGCGCCGCCCCTTCTCTTCTTCACCCAAACCCATAGCACTCTCAAAGTGAGGCGAGGATGCAGTACAACGACCCTACCTTCGAGCTCCCACCGATTATGCCGGAGAGGCGGTATCCCACCGGCGTCGTCGTGGAGACGACGCTCTGCGTGTGGGCGTTCTCACGCTGGAGGGGTGCAAAGGAGTTTGCCCAGTGGTTCCTCGGTGCGGGCTTCGCCCACCTCCCGGCGGGCTCGCCAGTGATGTTCCAACTGGAGGAAGTGCGTCCAAACTCCAGCACTCCGCCGATAGGGCTCATCGTCAACTTCACCAACAGATTTGGTGCGTACTACCTCCTCGGCAAGGTGTTTTGGTGTGGGTGCGAGTTCATCACATTCACCACCTACGACATCTTCACCGACTTCAACAGCATCTTCCCCACCCGCAACGGTATGCACAACCTCCCCTACTACCTCAGCGAGGACGGTATGGAGGAGGAGCAGTGAAGAGGAGCAGTGAAGAGGAGGCGCAGTGAAGATGGTGGTGAAGGCCCGGTCTCGTGAAGCTTGTCTTGCCCTAGGGTGTTAGGGCTTTTTATCTTTTATATATTTCTATCTTAATTATGTCGTTGGTTGTACCGTGAACTTTTAATCTCTGTCGTGTTATATCATGTTGGGAACCCTAAGAACTATGTTATGCTTGCTACCCTTATTTGATATGTCGTTGGTTATCTGTGTTTTGCTTGCTACTTTTATATGTCGTTAGTTGTACCCTTATTTGACGTGAGATATCGCTAGATGGATATGGTGCCGTAGCCGAGCCCTTCTGCTAAATCAATCAATGAAAGGTTATCTCTCAATGAAAACCAGCAAGTTTTGGGGTTAGCCTTGTAAAAATGGTTGGAGGGTAGCCCATTCGTCTTGTTATATTCATGTTGTGTAATATTTGTATTTTGGCCCTTATATTTTAGGGTCAAGTTTTGGCACGCGCGGCTAATGGACTAGTTGAAGTGTTAAAAAGGAAATTAAAGCTAAAAAATGAGCCATGTTGATGTTGAAAAGAAGAAGGAGAAAAGCTTTTTTTTTGAATTGTTGGTGGCCCTATTCCGTATATTGTATGAACAAAAACAAGCTAATTTTTGAATAGTTTGTGGCCATTACATGATGAAATTAATTTTGGCCCTTATATTATAGCTTTTATTGGTTCCAAGTTTTGGCACGGGTGGCTAATAGACTAGTTGTGGTGTCAAAAAGGAAATTAAAGCTGGAAAGATGAGCCATGTTGATGTTGAAAAGAAGAAGAAAAAGAAGCTGAATTTTTTGAATTGTTGGTGCCCATATATATTGTAGGATACCTATATTGTATGAACAAAAAGAAGCTAACTTTTGAATAGTTTGTGGCCATTTGGCAGGATGAAATGAAGGGTAGCCCATTGTTTACTTGTTGGTGGCCATATTGCATGAAACAAAATGGAAACTGTTGACTTCTTGGTGACAATATCGATTGTTGTGTAATTTCAAACAATGTAACCTATTCTTATAATGTAACCAACGCGCACTCAATCTCTGTAGGTGTAATCAAAACAATCAAGCAAAAAACAGAGGAAAAACAGAGCCAGCGCATGCACTATTTTTCTAGGCCTCTTTAATCTTTGTGGGCCTTCGACAGTCAACGCAATGCGACGGCCCAACCAGAGCTTGGTTTCATTTTGGGCACAATAACTACATTTTTTTCTCTTGCCCTCGGTGTTGTCTAACGAAACTGAAAGTGTTTCTCTTGCCCTCGGTGTTGTCTGCCGAAACTGAAAGTGTCAAAAACTAACACCTACAGAGATTCAGAGATGGAGATAAATACATAGTTTAAGCAACACAGAGAGCACATGATCCACAAATTAAGCAACACAGAGAGCACATGATCCACAAACCCTTATGCAAATCGTAGAGCACATGACACGACACAAATAACATCTCTAACGAGTGATGACCAGCAAGTAAGCAAATCCTAGAGCAACTATACAAAAATAAAATCCTAAAGCTACCACATTCGCTTGCTTGTTCAACTAAATTATCTGCCTCAAGTTCTTGTTCATCTTCTTTAATTCCCCCTTCAGATCCTCATCCCCAACTGCCGGAGCAGCACTTTCAGAGACCAAATTCCGAGTGGCTGACGGCAGATTGACCTCCCGGGTTGCGGCCCCATTGAATTGAAGCAAGCCCTCCCCTTGAAGCCTCCAAACGTAGTCATCCATCCATTCAAAATGTGTGCATTTCTTCATGATCTGAAACGAAATCATAAACCCTAAATCTCAGATCCAACGAAAAAGAATTAGAAGCAAAGAGAAAAAGAAAGGGTCAAAGAAAAATCATGAGATCTAACCTGCCCCTCTGGCTTGCTCTCGCATTTCACGAACTCGGGCCCAAAGTTGCCATTCTTAACCTCCCTCGAAGTCAACCTTTTCAGTGGCGCGGTGCGTGGGCAGTCAGGGCATCGCTCCATGGGCACTGGACCATACTAGGGCCACGAGGGGCGGGAGGCTGAAGTGGAGCTCGACATATCTAGTCGCCGGAGAAGAAGAAGCAGACGAGTGGCTCCTCTAGTCACCGCAGAAGAAGAAGACGGGGGAGGAAATGGTGGGCGAGCACAACCAACGTCTCGCGGGTCGCCTCTCACGGATCGCCCAAGGATCCAACGATGCGGAGCCGTCCTTGTGATCCAACGGCGCGGAGCCTGCACGCTGCCTGGCCTCAGAATTCCTTCTAGAAGACCATATCTGAGGGGCTGTCGCTTGGCGCTAGGGTATGATCGGACGGCTGATGTTCGGAGCTAGGGTTAGGAGAAACCCCGTGGGGTTTTGAGGGGTTTTGAGTTGGTCAACGGGGTTATCTAGTGTTTGACCAATATTCAACTGAGCATAACTAATTCAAAAAAAATCCAAAAAATATGAAACCTTCACGAATCGTCGTTTTATAAGACACACTAACAAGGAAAAATACTAAACTTGGTCTACGGTCATTTAAAAAAAAAATCTAGTTGGCACGATCGTGGATAAATGAGCATCATTAATTTAAAAAAATCGAACAAATATAAAATCTGCGCACAATGTTGTCTTATGTGACATGTTACCCCAAAAAAAATCATAAACTTGTTCTATGGACATTTTCTTGAAAAAACCTTCACAAATATGAGCTATCACGTACAACGTTACAGAGAGTTCAAGGAAAGGAGGTAGGTTTTTTGAAAAAATAAAAAAATCACCAAAGCTTCATTTCAAAGTGAATAAGAAGGATCTGGACTTAGTTTTCCTTTTTCATATTTTAAATGTGTTTTTAATGGTTTTATATTAAATCACATTATTTTCAAAAAAATGTAAAAATATGAAGATTAATTCAATAAATAGTGAGACTTCGAATCTACACTATATAGATTGAATAGGTGTTAATAAAAAAAATATTTGGCTCATTTAGAGTAGGTCCAAAAAATACTTGATTACAAATGGGGCAGTTTACCCTAGCTTCGGAGCACATTTGAAGCATATTTCCCATGACTATAAGTTTTACCACGCAAAAGAGATCGGATTGATCACCTAATGTTTACAATAGTTCACCAAATATTGCAACATCACACCACAGATCGGAGTTCAAGTGTTGGTTCAAATTCAAATTTTGCCTAAATGTCAAATTCTGCCTAAAATTCAAATTTTGCCTCAAATTTCACATCAAAGTACGAATAGCATTATTAAACCTTACAAGTTTTCACAGTTGTACAAATTCTTATAGTTCAAAGTTTACAACTTGCATTCAACGTTCGAAGTTCACATCTTTGCCTTACTCCTTGTGTTCCGAGACGGCTTAACAGCCTTGCTCCTGGTTTCCCTAGGTGGGATATCCACCTTTTTCTTCTTCCTTCTGATCTTCACTTCGGGTGGTGGCTGTCGAGGTGCTGACGGAGAACTTGCACTGGCCAGTTGACGGGGTTCAAAACCTTCATAAGCTATGGCTTCATATTCTAATTTTTTCTCTCTTGGCCTTTTCTCACATTTTCCTCTAATTTTCCTAGAGCTAGGTCAAACAGAAAAAAGATTATAAGCCATCGATAAAAATAGAATAAATGCACAAAAAAGGAAAGGTTGTTGCACACATACCAAGCTGCTGGCAGTGCTAATTCAGCGACTTCATTCTCCTCTGGATTAGCTGCAATCTGCTTTGCTGCTTCATTCTCCTCTGTATTAGCTTCAATCTGCTCTAATGCTGCATTCTCCTCTGCATTTGTTGCTGCCAATTGTTCCTCTTCTCCAAATGAAGCATCCACTGTATTGGTACATAGCCTAGCAATGTGCCCTAGGTTTCCACATTTTTTGAACTTACGCTGTCTTTTTACACGACCCTCTTCACCTCTTCTGATCCTGTTCTTCCTTGGTCTTCCTGGTGGTCTAGTCAGTACAGGAGAATGTAATTTGAACCCTAGATCTACTATGTTCCATTGGTCTTTTCCCAAGAGTGCGGGCACATTGGAAGCATAAGCAGCCCTGAATTTGGCAACAGAAAAATAGTCAGAGATGTATTGATCAACTTCACCATCTTCACCACCTATAACAGTCATCAGATGTAGGGCATGTATGCATGGCTTCCCACGGAGCCGCCATTGCCTACAACTGCATTTCCTAGTTGCTAGGTTAACTGGATATCTCCATTTCCTGTTTTTACTGTCAGTATATGTTACCTCAGCCTTGTGTGTCGCCGCTCGAATGCATTTCATGTTCAGTCCTCTTGCCTTGGCATGCAATGACTTAATAAGAGATGGGAGCATAAGATGGCCAACATATTCTGTTTCTGCAATTCTTTTGCGAAGAGCCATCTTTATCATGATCATCTGCCGAATCTTATCAAATATTTGCCATATCAGAAGCCCTTTCAATGACTTGATCTTTGCATTGAAACACTCTGCCAGGTTACTCGTCACATAGTCTACTTTGCAGATTTCATTGAATTTGCTTCTTGACCACAACTTTCCATGATATCCATCTAGGTACTCCTTCACCAGAGGATTGTGAGCATACAACACTCTCAAATGATGCTCATGCTTCCTCTCACTGCATGTGTATGATGCTAGCCATAAGTTCTCATCATAAACTTTACCTTTGAATTTCTTTCTGAAATTCTGCGCTAGGTGTCGCATGCATTCCCTATGCTTCACTCCAGGGAATACAATTTCCACTGCACTCTCCAAACCCTTGCAAGCATCTGTGTGTATAGCTAAACCTGGGGGTGTACCTATAAGGTTGCGCAACTGCTGCAGAAACCAGACCCAACTTTCCTCAGACTCTGCCTCCACCACACCAAATGCAACTGGGAATAGCCAATTGTGTCCATCAACTGCAGAAGCTGCCACTAGTTGTCCTCTCCACCTTCCATTCAAAGCAGTTGCATCAACAGCCAAATAGGGCCTGCAACCATCAAGAAACACCTGCCAACAAGCCTTGAAACAAACAAAAGGCCTCCTGAAGCACTCCTTCTGAAATGACTTCCCTTTTATTTTGTATGTAACTGTATGCTTATCAATCTCTACAACACTCCCTGGACTAGCAGCTTTCACTTCAGATTTAAATGTGTAGAGCAACTGAAAGCTCTCATTCCAAGGACCACTAATCATGTCAAGAGCCATTTCCTTAGCATAGAAAATCCTCATGTAAGGTATATCAATCTTGTACTTCTCAAAAAGCTTCCATGGAGTGCTGTTGGACCATGTGTTGGTGTTTCTCTCAACCAATCCAAAATTGCATCTGCCACCCACCTAGTCTTTGCTAGCTTTGTTTTAGCCTTCCCTCCTCCCCCTCCAGGTGGACAAGTGTGCTGGTGTGTGTTCTTTTTTATCTGAAACAAAATGGGACCCAAACAAAATAGGGATATTGTTAGAAAATATTACACAATGATCTGAAAATAAAATGAATCAGTATAAACTAAAATACACAAACCTGAATGAACTTGCTCCTCAACATATGTGATGCATGCAAACTCCATCTACACCTATCATATGGGCAATGAACAGTGAACCTTGTTGGCTCACTCCTATCAATCACATATGTATTTTCAGTGAGAATGCAATATGTAGTCACTTCATTACGACAGTCCACCATCGACTGGAATATGGTGCCGACAGCTAGCTGAGGATCTTCCCTGTTCCACTCAATTGTTGGCATGTCCTCACCATCATATTCATCTAAAACTAGGTTGTCGATGTTCTCCTGCCTCTCTTCATCGTTAGTGTCATCAAATCTAACACGACTGATAGGTTCCTCCTGATATTCATCTTCCATTGCTTGTTTACTGACAGTATCTACAAGATCAGGGAACATATTCTCATCCTCATCATCATTTCGAGGCACCTCTTCGTCTGGCTCTGCATCTTGCTCTACATCGGCTGCAGCAGCGACAGGAGAAGCAGCACAAGAAGCGGCAGCAGACATATTGTGACTTTCAGAACCACTAGCTTTGCTTGGTTTTGACCTACAAGGAGTGCCGGGGTGCTCGCTATTAGCAGAGACAGAAGATTTCTGAACAACCTTCCCCTTGTCACGTTCATTGCGTGGCTGAAGCACCTCGATAAGGATTTTACAGAAGCGTCTTTCAGCATACAAAGTAAAGAGCAATCCAAGATGCTCATCGCAAGTTAGTGGGAGAAATTTTTGCTTGGTACTGCCGAAAAATTTCAGTTCAATATCATCGACAGGGCTCCACCCATATGAAGAATTTTGGAGCGCCGCGAGCAAATCTTTGAACGACATACTTGTTTCTACCACCTTTGGATAGAAAAATCCAGTAATCATATGTGGTTTTCTACCGCGTAGCACACTAACTTCCATCTTAACCGCCAGTCGGAAAGCAAGCACAGGATCAATCCTATTCGATTCAGAAAAATTACAATTAGGCCGGGAACAATTTAGCAAAATTTGATCGATTCACGCGACTAGCTGTCAAATTGGGCCAGAGAAGGGGATTCATATCAGTTAGAGGGGAAACGACGCTTACCCAGGTGTAATCCATGAATTATCCGCCGCTGATTCGACCCAATCCTCTTCACGGTCGATGGGCTTGAGAACCTGCTCCCCTGACATCGTTGCTTAATCCTAAGGGGGATGTGGGGGTAGATCTGGCAGAGGGCACGATGGCGGCGGAGGTGAAATGGGGTTAGTGGTTGGAGGGCATGACGGCAGCAGAGGCTGCACGATGGCGGCGGAGGGGGCAGATCGGCGTGGTGCTGTAGTGGCTCGAGGTTCAGACAAGGGGATCCCTCAGACAAGCTCATCTGACGTGTCTCAATGCGACCCCACTCGTCAGGTCCAACGGGCGACAGAATCCAGCGCGGCCCCACTCGTCAGAGTTAACGGTCAATGGTTCGACCCGACTACATCCTCCGTTGTGACCATTTATGAGGGTTTCGGACAAGGGAGTGGGGAAAACTGAGCAAAAATTAAAAGCATGGGGATGAATGAGTAGAGCCAAGGAACTAGGGGCACAGAAATAAAAATCCCTATTAGTAAATAAAAACGTAACAAAGTCTCAAGGTCCAGAAAAGCTCATAGTCCGAGCTTAAAACAAAACACAAAGGGAAAAGTGCCACATTCGGCGATAAAGAATAGACTACGATGCCTACACACCTAGCCTATTATTAGCTCGCCATCCAAATCGGCTAAAGATAGCCCATGCTACCATCTCCCAACGGTTGCACCCAATAGCCAAAAGCTCCCTGAAGTCCGCATGAGTTAGTAACGACCACATACGGATCCAGGCTGTAGCTTTGTAGATAACCTGCAAAAAATTAGTGAATTTTGTTCCATTAAAAATCAAATCATTTCTAGTATTCCAGATAGCCCAAAATAAAGCACATATCCCTATCCGAATATGTTTGGCTATGTGTCTGTCCACTCCATTGAGCCATGTCCCAAATAACGTGTTTATGCTCGTAGGAGGGTGTATGTTAAAAGCAATATGTATCGATCGCCATAATAATTTTGCAAGAGGACACTCAAGAAAGAGGTGTTGAATCGATTCATTTTTGTCACAAAAGCAGCATCTAGTATTACCAACCCAGTTCCTCTTTGTCAGATTATCTTTGGTGAGGATAACTCCTTTGTTAACGAACCACATAAAGATTTTGGAACTTTAATCTTCCAAAAGTGCAATGACCTCGACAATGGCCCGGTGTCAATTAAGTCCAGATACATAGATTTCACTGAGAAGACTCCCGCCGCAGTTAACTTCCAGCAAATTGTATCAGCCTGGTCTGATAGTTGAACATCCATCAACCTCCGGACCATATGCAACCTGATACGTCTCCAACGTATCCATAATTTTTGATTGTTCCATGTTGTTATATTATCAATCTTGGATGTTTTACAATCATTTTATAGCAACTTTATATCATTTTTTGGGACTAACCTATTGACATAGTGCCCAGTGCCAGTTGCTGTTTTTTGCTTGTTTTTTACTTCGCAGAAAATCAATACCAAACAGAGTCCAAACGCAGCGAAACTTTTTGGTGATTTTTTCTGGACCAGAAGACACAAGTTGGGCCAAGGAAGTACCAGAGGGGTGCCCCGAGGGGGCACAACCCACCTGGGGGCGCCTGGAGGCCCAGGCGCGCCCTGGTGGGTTGTGCCCACCTCGGTGGCCTCCCGCACCGCCTCTTTGCTCTATAAATACCTCAATATTCCAGAAACCCTAGGGGAGTCGACGAAATACAATTCCAGCCGCCGCAAGTTCCAGAAACCACAGATCCAATCTAGACACCATCACGGAGGGGTTCATCATCCTCATTGGTGCCTCTCCGATGATGCGTGAGTAGTTCATTGTAGACCTACGGGTCCGTAGTTAGTAGCTAGATGGCTTCCTCTCTCTCTTTTGATTCTCAATACAATGGTCTCTTGGATATCTATTTGATGTAACTATTTTTGCGGTGTGTTTGTTGGGATCCGATGAACTTTGAGTTTATGATTAGGTCTATGTTTTTATCCATGAAAGTTATTTGAGTCTTTTGATCTCTTATATGCATGATTACTTATAGCCTCGTATTTCTTCTTCGAATCTTTGGTTTAGTTAGGCCGACTAGACCGATTTTTCTTACCATGGGAAGAGGTGCTTTGTGATGGGTTCGATCTTACGGTGCTCAATCCCAGTGACAGAAGGGGAAATGACACGTATGTATCGTTGCTATTAAGGATAACAAGATGGGGTCTATTCCTACATGAATAGATCTTGTCTACATCATGTCATCGTTCTTATTGCATTACTCCGTTTCTCCATGAACTTAATACACTAGATGCATGCTGGATAGCGGTCGATGTGTGGAGTAATAGTAGTAGATGCATGCAGGAGTCGGTCTACTAATCTTGGACGTGATGCCTTTATAATGATCATTGCCTGGATATCGTCATAATTATTTGAAGTTCTATCAATTGCCCAACAGTAATTTGTTTACCCACCGTATGCTATTTTTCTCGAGAGAAGCCACTAGTGAAATCTACGGCCCCCGGGTCTCTTCTTTATCATATTTGCCTTCGAGATCTATTTTTATTTGCTTTTATTTTCAGATCTATTAATCCAAAAACACAAAAATATCTTGCTGCAATTTATTGTTATTTATTTTATCTCGCGTTCCCGCGAGATCTATTTATCCGACCTACTACAAATTTATCTATCTCTTTACTCGGGAGGGATTGACAACCCCTCTTTTACGTCGGGTTGCAAGTATTTGTTCTTTGTGTGCAGGTGCCATTCATATAGTGTTGCATGGTTCTCCTACTGGTTCGATAACCTTGGTCTCATCACTGAGGGTAATACCTACCGTAGCTGTGCTGCATCATCCCTTCCTCTTTGGGGAAATACCGACGTAGTTCAAGCGACATCAAAAGGAATTTCTGGCGCCGTTGCCGGGGAAGATCAAGTCAAGATAGTCTCCCGTCAGTGTGCGGAATTTCTGGCGCCGTTGCCGGGGAGACATCATCAACATCTACCAGGTTCCTTATCACAAATCTCATCTCCTTGCAATTTACATTATTTTCCATTTGCCTCTCGTTTTCATCTCCCCCACTTCACAAAAAATTGCCGTTTTATTCGCCCTCTTTTTCGTTCACCGTTTTCTCGCCAGATCTCTTCTTTGCTTGTGTGCCATGTCTCTTCTATTTGCTTGCATCTTCGCTTGCTAAAAATCTCTTGAGTTCACTAGACTATCTTTATGAAGTTTTGCTTGAGATTTATGAATCTGAAAATTGTGATGAAGAAATTTATGAAGTAATTCATGATAGCTCCTTGAATGAAAAGCTTGATTGCAAGGATTTTAATATAAATTCTATTAATGTCAATTCTGCTAATAATATGCAAAACCCCAAGCTTGGGGATGCTAATTTTGATATGTCCACTACTTATTGCAATGATCATGATTGGGGTGATTCTTATTATGATCTTGAAAATTTATTTAAGCCTCATGATGAATATGCTATTGATAATAATAATATTGAGAGTGGGTTTGGAAGAGCGTCAACTTTAGGTAAAAATAATCCCACATATTTGGAGAGTGTTCAGTCTTATGAATTTTTTGATGAAAGTGGGCTTGGAGAGGTCATGACTTTATTTGATGATAATCCCACTATTTTGGAAGAGTGTCAACTTTGCATGCATGTGGATCATAAAGAGAATATTTTATGTGATGTTTTTATTGTTGAATTTGATTATGATCCTACATGTAATTATTATGAGAGAGGGAAATATGATTGTAGAAATTTTCATGTTACTAATTTAACTCTCTTCATGTTGAGATTGTCAATGTTTTATTCCTCTCCTTTGCATATGCTAGATAATTCTTCTCTTGATAATTTGTTTGCTTATAAAATCCCTATGAATCGGAAGTATGTTAGACTTAAATGTGTTTGTCACATGTATTATGATGCTCTCTTTGTGTTTCAATTCTTGTTTTTCATGCGAGCATCATCAAAATTATCAATGCCTAGCTAAGAGGCTTTAAACGATAGCGCTTGTTGGGAGGCAACCCAATGAATAAAATTTATTTTTGTCTTTTTCTTTCTGTTCTTGAGTGTTTGCACAATTATGCTACTGTTATGATTGTGTGTTTTATGTTTTAATTAGTGTTAGTGCCAAGCAAAGCCTTTGGGATCATGTTGGGTGATAGTTGATTTGATCTTGTTGGAAAACAGAAACTTTTGCGTCCAGTAAAATAATTCTAGAAATTCGCAGAAGCAACAAAAAATTCTGAATTTTTTTACACAAGATTTATATACAAATTTCCTACGTGTTTATAATTTTTCAGAATTTTTGGAGTTACAAAAGTATGAGAAAAATTCATATCTTTACAGACTGTTCTATTTTTGACAGATTCTGTTTTCTTTGCGTTGTGTGCTTATTTTGATGAATCTATGGTTTGTATTGGAGGGTATAAACCATAGTCAAGTTGGAATATATTAGATATAATGCAATAACAAAATTTGAATGGGTTTTCTACAGTACTTAAAGTAAATATTAGTTTTCTTATACTAACGGATCTCACGAAGGTTTTGTTGAGTTTTGTGTGATTGAAGTTTTCAAGTTTTGGGTGAGATCACGACGGATGAAGGAATAAGGAGTAAGAATAGCGTAAGCCTGGGGATGCCCATGGAATCCCAAGCTATTACCTAAAATAGAAGCAAGCAACTAAGCTTGGGGATGCCCGAGTGGCATCCCCTCTTTCTTCTAACGACCATCGGTATTTTACTTGGAGCTATATTTTTATTCGTCACATATCATGAGTTTTGCTTGGAGCGTCTTGTATGATTTGAGTCTTTGCTTGTTTTACTTTTTATTTTTAGTCAAGTATCCTTGCTGGACACACCTATTTGAGAGAGCCAAAATTATGCTATGATTTGTTAGAATTGCTCTCTATGCTTCACTTAAATCTTTATGAGCTATGGAATTGCTCTAGTGCTTCACTTATATCTTTTTTAGCATGGTGTGCTTTATTATTTTTGAAGAAATGCTCTCATGCTTCACTTAGATTTATTTGAGAGTAGTAATTTTGAAGAAATTCTCTCATGCTTCACTTATATTATTTTGAGAGAAGAAAATTTTTATGCTCATGTTCTTCACTTAGATTTGTTTGAGCTATCAAAAGCAACACATTAAACTAGTCCCAAAGTGATAGATATTCAAGAGGGATATAATAAAAACTTTCATGAAGATCATTGGACAAAATAAACTTGATTCCTTGTAATAGTTTTGTGATATGATGATATAATATGTGAGTCATGTTGATGAGTAATTATGCTTTAGTAAGAATATTGATGTTAAGGTTTGTGATCCCCTATGCAAGCACGAAACTCAATAGTTATGCAATGAAATTATATCCTACTTGTGGTGCATTATTCGGTGTTAGTTATGCTTAATGCTCGCTTATGAGATTTTTCGTTTCTTGGTTGGATGCTTCTCAATCTTTTGCTAGCCTTTATTTGCACCAAGTATGATCACTACTTGTGCATCCAAAATCCTTAAACCAGTTTTGCCATATGAGTCCACTATACCTACCTATATGCGGTATTTCCGTGCCGTTCTAAGCAAATTTGTATGTGCCATCTCTAATTTTCAAAATAAATTTCTCTTTTGTGTGCTCATACCGCTCATGAAACGGTAGGGAGTGGCTGATATTTTTCCATGCTAGATGTGTTATTCTCAAGATGAGTGTTGTCATTGCACGAGAGTACGGCAAAGGTATTAGGGATGCCCAGTCCCGAAATGAAAAATGAATTTACTTTATGTTGTCAAATAATAAATCCCTTGGAAAGTGTTGGTATGGACGGCACCCGTGGATTCGGTTAGCCGTGGAATGTGAAAGTATGGTGGAAAAAGGAATAAACTTTATTTTCTGTTTGGGAACCGCCTATGATATATCTAGCATGGAAAGTATTGGGAACTACTCGACCATTTTCGTTGACAGGAAAAGCATGCCACCCAAAATCTTTTTATCTCTATCTTTTTCGCTTTGAGCTCTGGCACCTCTACAAATCCCTACTTCCCTCTGCGAAGGGCCTTTCTATTTACTTTATGCAATTTTTATTTTTGAGTCTCCATCTTCTCTTATAAAGCACCAACTAAGGAGCACTATGATCGTACTTGAGCATTTGGTGTAGCTAATATGCGAGTGTGTTTCATGAATGGATAAATGATTGAGCATAATGGACTATGGATAACTTGCTTTAGTGTTGATATTTTGAAAGACATGGTTGCTTGTTGATATGCTTGAGTATTGAAATCTTCATGTCAAAACTAGACTATTGCTTTGAATCATATAAAAGTCCAAATGTCCATGCTACAAAGAAAAGTTTATGTGATGAACATGTTAGGCAGCATTCCACATCAAAAATTCTGTTTTTATCATTTACCTACTCGAGGACGAGCAAGAATTAAGCTTGGGGATGCTGATACGTCTCCAACGTATCTATAATTTTTGATTGTTCCATGCTGTTATATTATCAATCTTGGATGTTTTACAATCATTTTATAGCAACTTTATATCATTTTTCGGGACTAACCTATTGACATAGTGCCCAGTGCTAGTTGTTGTTTTTTGCTTGTTTTTTACTTCGCAGAAAATCAATACCAAACGGAGTCCAAACGCAACGAAACTTTTTGGTGATTTTTTCTGGACTAGAAGACACAAGTTGGGCCAGGGAAGTACCAGAGGGGTGCCCCGAGGGGGCACAACCCACCTGGGCGTGCCTGGAGGCCCAGGCGCGCCCTGGTGGGTTGTGCCCACCTCGGTGGCCTCCTGCACCGCCTCTTTGCTCTATAAATACCCCAATATTCCAGAAACCCTAGGGGAGTCGACGAAATACAATTCCAGCCGCCGCAAGTTCCAGAAACCATAGATCCAATCTAGACACCATCACAGAGGGGTTCATCATCCTCATTGGTGCCTCTCCGATGATGCGTGAGTAGTGCATTGTAGACCTACGGGTCCGTAGTTAGTAGCTAGATAGCTTTCTCTCTCTCTTTTGATTCTCAATACAATGGTCTCTTGGAGATCTATTTGATGTAACTCTTTTTGCGGTGTGTTTATTGGGATCCGATGAACTTTGAGTTTATGATCAGATTTATGTTTTTATCCATGAAAGTTATTTGAGTCTTTTGATCTCTTATATGCATGATTACTTATAGCCTCGTATTTGTTCTTCGAATCTTTGGTTTAGTTAGGCCGACTAGATCGATTTTTCTTGCCATGGGAAGAGGTGCTTTGTGATGGGTTCGATCTTACGGTGCTCAATCCCAGTGACAGAAGGGGAAATGACACGTATGTATCGTTGCTATTAACGATAACAAGATGGGGTCTATTCCTACATGAATAGATCTTGTCTACATCATGCCATCGTTCTTTTTTGCATTTCTCCGTTTCTCCATGAACTTAATACACTAGATGCATGCTGGATAGCGGTCGATGTGTGGAGTAATAGTAGTAGATACAGGCAGGAGTCAGTCTACTAATCTTGGACGTGATGCCTATATAATGATTATTGCCTGGATATCGTCACAATTATTTGAAATTCTATCAATTACCCAACAGTAATTTGTTTACCCACCATATGCTATTTTTCTCGAGAGAAGCCACTAGTGAAATCTACGGCCCCCGGGTCTCTTCTTTATCATATTTGCCTTCGAGATCTATTTTTATTTGCTTTTATTTTCAGATCTATTATTCCAAAAACCCAAAAATATCTTGCTGCAATTTATTGTTATTTATTTTATCTCGCATTCCCGTGAGATCTATTTATCCGACCTACTACAAATTTATCTATCTCTTTACCCGGGAGGGATTGACAACCCCTCTTTTACGTCGGGTTGCAAGTATTTGTTCTTTGTGTGCAGGTGCCGTTCATGTAGTGTTGCGTGGTTTTCCTACTGGTTCGATAACCTTGGTCTCATCACTGAGGGAAATACCTACCGTAGCTGTGCTGCATCATCCCTTCCTCTTTGGAGAAATACCGACGTAGTTCAAGCGACATCACAACCAAGCATCCTAGCGTTCTCCTACCAGGGATCTCCGAAAATGGATATTAAGCGGTATCAAGTTTAATACTGTGGCAACATAATCCTCCTTATGTTGCACAATATTATATAAGAAAGGGTACTGCACAGCCAGAGGCGTATCCCCTAGCCATGTATCCTCCCAGAATCTAGTATTGTTTCCACTGCCAACTAGAAACTTCACCCGTTGGAGGAAAGTTACCTTTGTCTTCATTAACCCCTTCCAGAAGGGTGAGTCCGGTGTCCTAGCGGTTACTTGGGACAAAGTCTTAGAGTGAAGGTACTATACCTTATGTAGAGCAATATATCTAAATGCATATGGTATAGTTTAAGATGTAATGTATAGGTAGTGTCGTCACAGCCTCAAAGGCAAATATAGCTCTTGCACATTTTCATTGGAGTCAAAACTCACCAGTTTTAACCACTTATACAGAGGTATTGTGCCTTGTATTATTATTTTTGCTTAAGCAAAGGAGGAGTTGTCCCAATATAAGAGCATCTCCACTCGTTTGACCCCCCAGGGGCGTGAAATAGCGCCGCCTGGTGGCGCGCCGGCGGAAAAATCGGCGTGAAGGCGGTCGGTTTCCCAGCCGCCCCCCAAGATCGCCCCCAGGCGCCGATTTTGGCCCACTGTTGTCTCAAATTGGCCCACTTTCGGCGCAAATTGGACCAATTTCGGCCCATATTCGGCGTGCTTCGGCACAAATTCAATAGAAGCTATCACATAGTTCATCACAAAAAAATCAATACAAATCAAATAGTTCAACAAATCAATACAAATCAAATAGTTTGACAAATAAAAACTCTTATTTCATCACACATCGAGCTAGGCGTTGCCCTTGAGCCTCCATAGGTGTTCCACCAGATCATGTTGCAGTTGTTGATGCACCTGTGGGTCTCGTATCTCCTGACGCATATTGAGGAAGGCAGTCCAGGTTGCCGGTAGCTGGTGATCAACTTGGGCAAGAGGACCCTGCCTGTAATATGGTTCAATGTCAAACACTGGCTCTTCCTGCTCGCTCTCAATGATCATGTTGTGCAAGATGACACAGCAAGTCATGACCTCCCACATTTGATCTTTCAACCACGTCTGAGCGGGGTACCAGACAAGAGCAAATCGAGATTGGAGCACACCAAATGCCCGCTCGACATCCTTCCTGCAAGCCTCCTAACACTTGGCAAAGTAGGAGTTCTTGCCTCCTGGCACATGGTTTGAGATAGTCTTCACAAATGTGGACCATCTCGGATAGATGCCATCTGCTAGGTAGTATCCCTTGTTGTAGTGGCGTCCATTGACCTCGAAGTTCACCGGAGGAGCATGACCTTCAACAAGCTTGGCAAAGACAGGGGAGCACTGCAGTACGTTGATGTCATTGTGAGTTCCTGGCATACCAAAGAAGGAGTGCCAAATCCAGAGGTCGTGTGTGGCCACTGCCTCAAGTACCACACTGCAACCGCCTTTGGCGCCTTTGTACATCCCCTGCCAAGCAAATGGACAGTTTTTCCATTTCCAATGCATGCAGTCGATGCTTCCAAGCATCCCAGGAGATCCTCTTACTGCATTCTGTGCTAGGATATGAGCAGTGTCTTTAGCATTGGGTGATCACAAGCATTGAGGTCCAAACACTGCCACCACTGCCCTGCAGAACTTGTACAAACACTCAATGGTCGTGGACTCGGCCATGCGTCCATAGTCTTCCAGTGAATCACCGGGAGCTCCGTATGCAAGCATCCTCATAGCTATCATGCACTTCTGGAGTGTGGTGAATCCAAGTGTGCCGGTGCAATCCTTCTTGCACTTGAAGTAGCTGTCCAACTCACGGATGGAATTCACAATCCTGAGGAAGAGCTTTCGGCTCATCCGATAACGGCGCCGAAATACTTTCTCGCCGTGCAGTGGAGCGTCGGCGAAGTAGTCGGCGTAGAGCAAGCAATAGTCTTCCAGTCGATGCCTCTGCTTTGCCTTCAGCCGGTCCGGCGCCGAGCCACCTCGCCGCGGCTTTGCATTGCTCGCGAACAGGCCGGCTAGAGCGGCGAGGACCATGAGATGCTCTTCGTCCTGGGCGTCGGCACCGGCACCGGCTTCCTCCTCCAGCAGCGCCGCGAACACCTCCTCGTCGTCCAAGTCCATCGTCGAGCAGACAAATCGCCGAACACCTAGCGGGCGTGGTAGGCGCGCAGCCGCCGGTAACCCCGCCCTGCGTGGCTGGAGCGCCGGAAAGCTCACCCAGGAGCGGGGTGGAGGGTGCCGCGGTGAACCCTCTCTTTTCTGGCGGGGGGTGGGGGGCCTTTCTAGCGGTGGTGGGTAGGTAGGCGGCGAAAGGCGTGTGGGGGGGGGGGGGGGCGAATCTGGACGTGCAAGATGCTTTTTCACCTGACAGTGGTGGTCCAGGCGCGGTTTTTCCTTCCGCCGGAGCCCCCAAGCGCCCCCCCCCCCCAATGCGCTGGGTTCGGCCTGGGATCGCCGGGCCAAAATATGGGCCGAGCCGGCGGATTTCGGCGTTCTGGGGGCGTGACTGGGGGTTTTTTTCGGCGCCGACGCGAAAAAACTCGCCCTGGGGGGCCTGTTGGGCGCGAGTGGAGATGCTCTTGTAGGATAGAATTGCCCGATTAATTTGAAAATGTTGTACAAAATTTAGGTTACAAACACAAAACACACACAAAAAACAGAGATTGCAGATAGGGTTAAGGCTAAACTAAAACACCCACAACATCAAGGTACATCGTTGACCAGAAGCAATAGCGCCAAGACCCAAAACCAACCAACATGTCTCATATCCAACAAAGGCGGTCTCCACACCCTTGAAAGACCACCACATCGAGACTTGCCACAACCTCTCCTCAGAAGAAACATGGGTTGTCAACATCAACTGAAAAGCACCCCCGAGCTGAAGCAGGTGAGTGTTTTTTTCTTGGTATCATAGAATCTAGCAAATATCATGTGTGCTTTAATCTTACTCTTGCTATTTACCAGAATCTATCATTTCTTATGCAGTAAGAGTGCTATTTTGCTACTATTGTATTGCATTGAAAGCTTTTCTCGTTGGAGGAGTAATATTCAGAGTTTCACTCAAGCCCTAAAGATTAACTGCAAGCTTGATACAACCAATCAACTTCAGCAACAATGAAAAGTATCACACGAAACTTAAACATAGAAAATATTACTGCAATTAGCCTTCCCTACCTTCTTTGATTTAAAACAATTTCATAGGATTTTTTTCGAACTATGCAGGAGAATTGTGTGTGGTCATTTTATAGGAAATTTGGAGCATTTCAATCCTTGGAAAAAAAAATCCTACATTAGTCGTTTGATTAGCGTTATCGAAATCCTTATAATTCATTTGCACTCTATTGCATCAGCCAAGTCTAGAGGGAAGTCGTGGGCATTACTTCCATACCAAGGTTGGCATGGTTAATGGTATCATGCCGAGTATTAATAATGCGAGCTTGCTATCAACTACTTATTGGTTGAAATTGAAACCATATAGGTTGAAAGCCATAGAATTGATACCCAAAGCGGTAAACTAGATTCCTACTACATGCAGTTCTCATCCAGTCAAATCTCTATGTAGAACTACTTTGTTTTCTTGTGCAATCAAACACACTTTCATTAAAAAAATGTTTTCCACTTCCGTAGTTGTCAAGAGGGCATGACTCTCTAATCATGCTATTTTTCTATTTTTCTGTGCTAAGATCATAAAAATAATAATAACTTTAATATGGTTGGTTGGCAGCACCGGTACCGCAATAGCAATAGTAGTAGACGGAGAGGACGAGGAGTAGGAGGATGATCATCGAGGGCAGCGCTTTGGCGCTCGGGCTACATGGAGCCTTTTTCGGAAACATTCAAAAATTCATATTTCAAAGTTTTAAAAAATTCCGAGAAAAGTCTACATCGACATATGGATGTATACTACACGTGTAATTTCATGAGAAATTACGTTGATCTGCGAGCTACACAGAAAAGTGAAAATCGCTGGTTTACATAGTGCACAGTACATGCGCTGTTCAACGTGTTTATTTAGTCCCCGTCAATTTGTCTTTTTTGTCTAGCTCGCGTGTCAATGTATTTCATCATGAAATGTTGCACACGTGAAGTATACATCTGTATGATACTGTGGATTTTTTTCTTCTTCAGAATTTTGAATAATTGAAACGTTTTTTTTTCCTAAAAAAAGGAGCTTCATGTAGCCCGAGCACCAAAATACATTTCGAGATGACCATTGTCCTTCTTACCCCTACTTGTTTTTTCTCTTTCCAATTTATGTTATCCTGATACAGACATTTTGCTCGGGTGGAAGTGGAACTGCATATGCATGACCGAGACGAGACGGCAATGCAGGTTTGGCGCCATCGGGTTGCATGGGGTCCTCTCTCACAGCCCCATCGCTCTCTTCCAGCTCCGGCGACGTGCGTCTTGGAAAGCTGCAGCTTTTTGCACATAATGACCTCTTTGATGCGTCCTTCTGGCCCTCACCAGCCAAAAGACCTTTGACTCTTGACAGACAGGGACACAATAATTACCAGTTTAGCGTGCACGCACACGCATGCTACGTACTACTCGTACTACTAACAGTGTAACTTGTCCGGGTAATCTGCAACTAGCTTGCATCAGCTGCCTGCCTTGGTTTGTACAATTGTACTAGTAGGAAATTGGGATCGTTTACTGTGCTCAGATCGAACGAGCCCACAATGCTCCAATTTTTCTATCGAATTACAGAATCCCGCGGAACTAAGCAGTAGCATTTCTAACCGATCCCTTGTCTGACGTTAGAGAAGTAAAAAGTCGGTTTTACTTCTCTAACGGGCACCTAACCGATCCGCAATATGTTCGTCGGCCTCGTCGCCATGCTCGCGCCATCGCCACGCTCATCGTCGACACCAACGCCACGGGGTACTTCCAGCGCGCCACGCATGCCGAGAAGGTCGCGGTCGTTGTCGGGGCTGACGACGTGCAGGCCACCCCGGCATCACACGCACGTCGGTCACTCCCATGACGTGTCAGCCGTCGTTGCGGCATCCAAGAACTAGTGAGCTCCAGACTTGCTTGGTCAATTTCCAAGAGGGTTCAATTTCTATTGCTTTATGGAGGATGTTTGTGATGGCGATTGTGCTTGACAAGTGTTCAGTAAAATGCATAAATCAAGAATGAGTTTTTCTCCGTCATATACAGAGGATCGGCTAGATTTGGCTAAGACTCAGTGGAATAAATATACTCTATTAAGGTTTACTCTGACGTTTACTCCTCTATTTTCTGAGGGATCTGTTAGAAATGCCTTCTACTACCACCTTCCGATCGAGCACTAGTACCGGCAGGCGCTGGTGGCAGCCATGGATCGATCGATCAAGTTGCGACCTGTGACTCTGAGAGGCCTGGACGTACATGTACCGATGTACGCGTCTGTGCACTGCATGGGCACAGGGAGATGCCGCCCCGCTAGCCTTTTTCATTTACGTCAAGTGCATCTCGCTCCCTGCACTGCAAAGACGCCGCTTGCATCTAAGATTGCTAAATGCTCCTGCAGCGGCCAGGGGAATAAATGGGCATTCAACTACTGGCCAACCCAGCAGGGCCACCCTGCAGGGGTTCAGGTAACACCCTCTCCACATGCTGTGCGGTGCGGTGTGGTGTGGCGTGTGAGCTTCTCCTTGGCGCCGCTCCCTTCTTCTGCGTATTCCGACAGCTCAAAGCCTCCGGCGAAAACGGGGCTCCCGTCTCCGCCTGGATCGATCGATGTTCTCTGGCACATTTAAGCTTGGATAGTAATCAAACTTCTGATTTCTGAAGCTGCATATGTGTAGCTTAAAGTTTCGTCAGTGAAGCCAAGCCAAGAGTTGGTGCCCAAGAAGGGAGAAACATGTGCCGCTGCCTAACAAGCACTGTAATTACTAGTACTACCATTATCCATGCTCGTCGGCAAGATAGCCAGAGCAGCTAGCAACACCTTGACGGTTTCACCTACCACGGAAAGATCGAGAGAGAGAGAGAGAGAGAGACGGATCGGCAACAGGGGAGGTGAGGTGTGCACGCTACAGCAAAGAGCAAACGCAACGCCATTGATGGGGACTTGAGCCCTGTGCAGAGCAGTGCAGCGATCGAGCCTATCGATCGCGCGGGTGTCAGCTCACATGCCAAAGGGAATCCGCCCATCCTTGTTTTTCCAAATGAGACAAGCAGGCGCTCTGTTAAGCCCGAGCTTTACACTGTGCGACCAGACCGCCACCATTAGGCCACCAGCAGTGCAGTACAGTGGAATCACCGGCCGGGTGAATAAACATGTGGTGGTGCGACTGTTACGAGGGGCGATCACGGGCTCACGGGCAGCATCGCGGGGCTTTCTCGGTGGGAAATCTGGGCCGCCGCTGCTGCTGCTCCTGCCTGTTATGCCGATTTAGCACTGTATGGCACGAAGACAGTCGGCAGTGAGCTCTGCGTGCAGGGCCATACCTTGGCCTGAAAAAAAATCGTTCAGTGATCTCGCAAAAAAATAAAAAATCATGCAGCGGTAAAAAAAAAATGCAGGGAGCTGACAGAGCTGATCTGCCTAGCTGGCCGTGCTGTCCTCAGTTAGCAGCTTACATGTTTCCTTATGTTATTTCTGAAGCCATTCTGTCAATCTGCCTGGTGACTGCACTACCCAAACAATGAAATGATGAATCTTTCGGGGTCAGTGAAACGGAGAACAATCTTAATCTTAACCGCAGTTCACGCCATTAGTTACCACCAACCAGTGAGCAGTGAGCATTTCTGCTCGCTCTGGACTGGACCGCGGTACTACCTGCATCACAAATGAAAATGATGACTCGCTGCAGAGCCTAGAGATTGGTTGCTTTCTGGAGACGGATAAAAACGAGACAGGGCAGATCAGAGCTGCAGCGGTGGCAGCCAAACCCCAATGGCTGGAAAATGCTTTGAAGACGCCATCATTTGCCACGCATAGCTTAGTAGTAGTACCGAGTGGGCACGATCTGAACCAGGGGCATCTGCACTAGGGCTGGACCAAAAGCTCGTAGCTCGCGAGCTTAATGAGCGCTCGATAATTCGACTCGTTAAGCTTGAAGCTCGCTTCTTAATGAACAGAGCGAATCATTGATTTCAGCTCGTTAAGCTTAACGAGCTTAACGAACGAGCTAACGAGTTTCACGAGTAGCTCGTTAAGCTCGTTAGTAACAACATAACACATATTTTCATCTTACGTGACAAACTTTTTGTAGCACCTCAGCCCATCAATTCAATCTAATCAATATATGAGGCAACAAACTAGTGCATTTTTTTTTGTAGTCACCATATTTCATCTTGAAAACCACACCTACACATTCATCCTGTATATCATAACACATTATAATCTGTTAACGAGCGCTCGCGAGCGCTCACGAGCTTAACGAGCTTCAAACGAGCCGAGCCGAGCAGGGTTTTCTACTCGTTAATCTTAACGAGCTTAACGAGTCGAGCCTTAACGAGCACGAGCTTAACGAGCCGAGCTGCTCGTTAGTCCACCCCTAATCTGCACCCACTTTTCAAAAAATGCATCTTAAGTACGTTTTAAGATCTCAAAAAAATCTAAAGAAAAATTCATGCATACATGTTCACAAATGTGTGTACGCGGTGCAAAGTTTTATGAAAAAATGTTTTTTTGTTTTGTCTCCGCAAAAAAGACAAATTTCAGTGCTTCTAAATAGCGTTTCAAGACACATTTTTTTTGTCTTTTTTGCACAGGCCACAAAAAAAGTTATTTTTTCATGAAACTTTATACACGCACATAGAACATGGAGACGTACCCATGCCACCTTTTTCGGATTTTTTTTACCATTTAGAAATGTGTTTTTCAAAGTGGATTCATATGTACCCGGGTTCATCCATGCACTTCCCTAGTAGTACCATGTGTGAAGAGTTGATCTATACGTGTCAGGTCGGTGGTGCTCGTTGCAAGAAAATGTCTTGATCATTTGTGCGCAAGGAAAGACCGGGAGAGCAAGAGCACGCCGGGCACCTAAAACCCCGGTCATACGCCCAGCCGGGCCCTGTTAGTGACAGGCAAGAAAATCAGACCCAGACGAGCTCTTTGAACCAGCCTCAAATGGCCGGCCTGACCGGCACCCCTCAGATCCAGCCCAAATATAGGACGGATATGAGGGCGTAACCGGGCGCGTCCGTCGCGTCAAACCCGGCCCTTGCCCATCAGACCTTCATATATTTCTTCTCATCCGCTTTCCGGAACAAACACTAGCCACTCCACTCCACTCCACTCCGCCACCCAAACTTCCGTCCGACGATCTCCAGCCTTCTCCGACATGGCGGACAGTAGATTCGAGTCGTACACCTCCAGATCTGTCGACCCCGAATTCATCCCACACGGCCCTAAGGAGGAGATGACCGTCCGGGCTTGCGCTCCACCGCTCCCGGGAGGAGGCTGTCCGGCGGCAGTGCTCTGATTCCTTCCGCCAGGAATCCATTGCATCCGCACAAATGACGCATGGATCCGCTGCGAGTGTGGCATCGCTGACTCACGGGAGGCAGTGCGGTTCGTCTGGCGTCCGAACGCGGTGGCGGACGCGCAAAGCACGCCGAGGCGGAGGTGAATAGACCATGGGTGTCGTGCGACGCAAACATGGTGCAACGTGCCCGCCGTGCGAGGTGGCGGGCGCTGGAGATGGAGGTAGCCCTCACGGCGGTGGACGTTGGCGAGGCGGAGTCATATTCTCTGGTACCCCATATAGTGCACCAGTCCGGGCGCCGCAACCGCGTCATGGTGGATGTCGTCAGCTCCTCCCAGGACAGATCAATCATCGATCTGACGTCCACAGACACCATCAGGGTTCCGTGGTCCGACGAGAAAGAGTAGTGCATGGGAGACGACAGCGCCTTGAGCCCCGTGAGCCGGTTCGTGTCCCATGTCCTACTCTACCTTGCCGACGACTGGACCAACACTTTGAGGGGCGCAGCCGGCCGCCGGACATGGGCATAGCAGAGCCGGACGAGCCCCGCTTAAGATTATGTTTAGTTGCATGTAGTATGGATTTTAGGTTTCTAATTTGAGGTATCCGGTTGTGGAATCGAATATTTGAGGCATGACCGGTCACTGTCAGCGGACCCGCCCGAACTCGTCCGCGGGAGTTTGATGGGTCAAATTTACTATATCCTGCCGTAGATGCCCTAATATTTTTTAAACACCTGGAACTTTATTAATACCGAAAGCAGGCTTGTCGGTAGTGGTGGTGCGGTGGTAAAATGGACAAAAATGACCTTGGGCGTGACAAATTCACAAAGTGAACTGTCTGCGAAACTATTTCACCCAGCTAACCCTTTTGTGTAGCGCTCGACGAGTCAGCGCTACACTGATAGGCTACAGGGCTTGCCAGCGTGGCACCCCGAGTCCAGGCCGGGCCCCGCGCCTGGTTAAGTAGCGCCGACGCCTATACTCTATGGTGTAGCACCCCTCCATTGGGCGCTACACACACATCATTTGGCCATATTAAAACCGATGTAACTTTTAATCCGTGCATCCAATGAAAACGTGCCTTGTATGAATGTTGTGCATTTTTCTGACCTGAATGAACCATACCTCGAGAATTCGTTCATCCCTTCGCTCCGAGGATTGGTCGAGAACTTGGACACATGCATGGGTAGGCCTGTTGCCGGGATGTCCCATTAAAAAGGCAGGTCCCATATTTGAAATACAAAAATAAGATCAGATAGCGCTCAAGAGGTTTTTCTCCATACGAGAAATCCTTCACTCGCAGGGAATTCAAATAGATGTGTTGAAGATCATCAAAGAAAGGAAAAAGACTGAATTCGATCCATCTCCTCCACCCAAAATTCCGTCCGACGTTCTCCAGCCTTCTCCGGCATGGCGGGCAGTGGATTCGAGTCGTACACCTCCAGATCTGTCGACCCCGAATTCATTCCACACGGCCCTAAGGAGGAGATGATCGTCTGGGCTTGCGCTCCACCGCTCCTGGGAGGAGGCCGTCTGGCGGCAGTGCTCTGATTCCTTCCGCCAGCAATCCATTGCGTCCGCACAAATGACGCATGGATCCGCCGCGAGTGTGGCATCGCTGACTCACCGGAGGCAGTGCGGTTCGTCTGGCGTCCGAACGCGGTGGCGGACACGCAAAGCGCGACAAGGCGGAGGTGAACATACCATGGGCGTCATGCAACGCAAACATGGCACAACGTGCCCATCGTGCGAGGCCACGGGCGCTGGAGACGGAGGCAGCCCTCACGGTGGTGGACGTTAGCGAGGCGGAGTCGTATTCTCCGACGCCCGTATGGTGCACTAGTCCAGGCGCCGCAACAGCGTCGTGGTGGATGTCGTCAGCTCCTCTCAGGACGGATCCATCATCGATCTGACATCCACCGGCACCGACAGGGTTTCGTGGTCCGACGAGAAAGAGTAGCGCATGAGAGATGGCAACGCCTTGAGCCCCGTGAGCCGGTTCGTGTCCCATGTCCTACTCTACCTCGCCGGTGACCGGACCAACACTCTGAGGGGCGCAGCCAGCCGCCGGACATGGGCACAGCGGAGCCGGACGAGCCCCGCTTAAGATTAGGTTTAGTTGCATGTAGTATGGATTTTAGATTTCTAATTTGAGGTATCCGGTTGTGGACTCGATTATTTGAGGCGTGATCGGTCACTGTCAGCGGACGCGCCCGGACGAGTCCACGGGAGTTTGATAGGTCGAATTTACTATATCCTGCTGTAGATGCCCTAATATTTTTTGAACGCCTGTAACTTTATTAATATCGAAAGCAGGCTTGTCGGTAGTGGTGGTGCGGCGGTAAAATGGACAAAAATGACCTTGAGTGTAACGAATTCACAAAGTGAACTGTCTGAGAAAGTATTTCACCCAACTAACCTTGTCGTGTAGCGCTCGACGCGTCGGTGCTACACTGACAGGCGCTACACGGATTGCCAGCGTGGCACCCTGGGTCCAGGCCGGGCCCCGCACCTGGTTAAGTAGCGCCGGCGCCTATACTCGGAGGTGTAGCACCCCTCCGTTGGACGCTACACACATCATTTGGCCATATTAAAACCGTTGTTACTTTTAATCCGTGCATCTGATGAAAATGTGCCTTATATGAATGTTGTGCATTTTTCTGTGTTCTACGCAATGGTGGTGCTTTAATCTATGTTAGGATCAATTTGCTTGATAAAACTCTGTTGGAATAGTGCATCATAATATAAACTGACAGAATCTGTTAAAACTTATAAACTTGGCATGATGATAGCCATTGACCTATAGCTCTTATGCATTTGCATCCTACATGAGTTTTGCACTAATCATGTTTACTTTCATGCCATACCTATGCTTGCCATTTTAATCATCTTTAACACGTTCATTTCTTGCATCTAAGTGACTAACATGGTATAAATGAACTTCTGTTACAGAAAGTTGAATTTTGTAAGATCCATAGTAATTAATCCTGGCATCATATGAACATCAGCTAATTATGAAAGTTGGAAAATTTTATGTCTACTTTAAGTCCATGTCATTTTCATACACACTAAATATCGGCATCACTATGTTTTGAGACACTAAAGTACCTAAGTCGATGTTCTGTCAGATTGACACGTTAATTTCACCAAGTCCCTGGATGTCAACAGAACTTTGCATTTTGTAAAATGCATAGTAAATCAACCATGCTTCATATGGAATAACTTTATATATGAATTTTGAGCATCTGCTTTTTTTGCAGGTAAAATTTGAGCTTCTCCATGTCTACTTTCAGGATATCCAACGTGTTGCCATGTTTAAAAACATTTAACATGGTTCTTGTTTCCACTGTATATTCAGAATATCCACCTTTCACACATGGATATTATGAAAGGTGGATATTTAAAACATTTTTAACATTTGTGAAATGTGGATATTATGAATCTACTGTTGGAAATATGCCCTAAAGGGAATAATATTGCATTATTATATTTCTATTATTCATAATTAAGAGTTTATATTTCATGCTATAACTGCAATGATCCCGGAATATGCGATTCAGTGGAAAACTCATATGCACGTGTGAAATGATAAATGGTAAACAATAGGTTCCCGGTCTCGCCTCTAAGACCGGCTCAAGTGTTGTTGGTGATCACGTTTTCCGGATCTTAGGATATCGTTAAGTGTAACGATAGTCCTAAAACAAAATTGAGGGTATGTGGTTAGAAGAACGATCATATTGAATCGACCCAATACTTGTCTGCTATACTATGTGATCATATCGTCTGGAATCATCTGTTATAACACGGAGTGTTAGCATGTGTTTTAGTTCCTCAGACCATGAGAGTGTTTCGGTCACTTCCTACCAGACAATGGGCTTTGGGGTTGATCAAACGTCATCTGTAGCAAGGTGATCATAACGACAACTTTCAGGCTCACCAGAATGTTTGACAAGTGACCGGACAGCTCAAGAGTGGGATTTGCTCCTCCGACAATGGAGAAATATTCTTAGGGAACTCTCAGTGTGACGGCATCCATCATCGTCTGGCCAGACACAAGTGACTATGTCATGGGGATGCCGGAACACGTCAACGAGAAAAGAATAACAAAACCGGTAACGGGAGCAACGGTATAGTGAGCATGGTGATGACTCTGGAGGATACCGATGCACACCGGGTTTTATAAAGTAACGCGAGGCAAAGGGAACATCACATGATAACCAAAGATTCACTCGAATATCATTTGTGTAATCATAGGGACCGATATGGATGTCCACGGTTCCGCTATCGGTCATTGAACGAAGGGGTTTCGTTCATGTCTATGGTTACCGAACCTACGGGGTCACAAGCTTAAGGTAATCATGATCTGCTAAGTGTTAGTAGGACGGGAGTGATGAGAATATATTTGTGGAATTGTTTCATTAATATCCGGAATAGTTCCGAGAGGTTCCGGAAGCGTTTCGAGGTCACCGGAAGGGTTTCGGTGGATATCGGGTAATACTGGGTATTACCGATTAATATATATAGGTGGAAAATGTTTCCGGGGATGTTAAATTATATATATAATTCTCTAAAATGTTTAGAACAAATATATATATATATAATTTAATATCAACAGGCCTAATAAGGCCAAGTGGTGGAAGACCACTTGGGCCATAAAGGCCCAATAGGGGTGGCGCCCCCTTCTCCCCATGGAAAGGGGAGAGGGAGGCCGAATTGGAGGGGGATTCCCCTCCCCTTGGCCGGACACAAGGGGGATACTTTCCCCCCTTGTGTGGCGCCCCCTCCTCCCCTCCCAACCTATATATACTAGAGTATTACCACCCTTTTGTATGACAAGTTTTGGAGCCTCCTCTAGTTGATCTAGTGCACGTTCTAGTTGGTCCTAGTTGACTAATAAGAGCGAGCCCTAGCCACCTCTAATCCTCATAATTAGAAGCCCCGTGTGGTTCTAATCTTCTCCCTCTAATTCTTCAGCGACGATTAGCTCTGGACGGCGAAGCGCTGCCGGACCGTGAAGACCATACACTTGCAACCAAGTAGAGAGGCCGTGCTTTCGGTCTTCTGTTCGAGGGATCGTTCATGGGCGGTTCGCGGGATCTTCATCAACGTTCGAGGGACTTCAAGTACGATCTACACCAACTCGTCTACTTCCGCTGCACTCCCGGAGTCGGTAACAATCGTTGATCACAACCCATTATGCATCTTCATATTGTTCTTGGGTGTTCGTAGGGCGAAATTTTTAATTTTCTACTATGTTTCCCAACAATGGCATCATGAGATGGTTTATGAGTAGATGCAGGTTGCGATCTAGATCACATCCGATATGTGAGGGTTGGTGTTCTTGCTATGCTTCCCACGAGTGTCGCTTCGGCTCAGTTCATCGGCAGAATGATGTAGTTTTGCTACAAGGTTCTGAAATCGATCGACTCTGGCTGTCGATGATGTGCTAACAGTTCCTTGGGCTACATCATAGTCGGGAATAGTGAACCGCCACATACACAAGAGGGTGACAAAGATGCATGATCTTCTAGGGGGTCACGCGTATTGACGAAGTTTAGTGTGGGGGACGAGACTTTTAATTAAGTCTCTCTTTCACACACCCCGAAACTTAATCTAGCATCAAGAACATCGCTTTGTTGTGCTTGCGTAGGTAGCTAGGTTTATCTGTAAACCCTAGAAGCCATGTAATTAAATTTTGCCAAACCGATTAGAGGACGTCTAACTTGGTTTTGCAGGGTTTGCATATGATGTGGTATAGCCTTCGTCATGATAATGAGTTTATGTATCATATGGTTATATGTTGTAATGTTAAGTGGCCTGTGCATCACAACATGATGGCTAGAGCCACGAGATTGCCACCTTAATGTAAATATCATAAAGATAGGTTACAGGTGATGGTGGCAAGATGTACACAGAGGACCCCGACGAGGAGAAGGTGTACCAAGGCACGGGACGAGGAGCTATAATTTCGTGCCACAGCGGAATTTCAGATTTTGCTGCCACGGCAACGTTTTCTGAAATGATCGCCATGGCAACATTTTCTGAGATTGCCGCCACAACAACGTTTTTGAAACAGTTGCCACGACAACGAAATATTGGCCGTCACGTCGCTTCAGGTGGAGATTGAAGACGATCACGGAGAACTCCCGGCGCCCAGGGCTATACCATATCATGCTTTTATGAATTGCCTGACATGTTTATCCATTTGTTGTTTGCACCCTTTGATTGCGCAGGAGTCAATTATTAGGGTGATCTCTCATTGTAAATATCAAGTTAAAAGGTGCTCTTCCCAGTGTTGCAACCGTCTATAACACGTAGCATTCCGAAGTGGGTCATGTCCACATGAGCACAAACGGGGTGCAAGGTGTAAGACGGGGATGGTTAGACCATGCTTGCAGATAGCACTCGGTTGTCTTGAAGTTCTAGCAGAATCGTTCTGAGCTCGGAGCACAAAGCATCGAAAGACGAACAAGAGTCAGATGGAGAGATGATCTGCAAAAGTTTGCCCACCGGTCAAAATTCTCGTCATCTGTGATGTCCACATCAATGGCTGAGAACTAGGCTTGGATCTTGAATCACTCACTATCAATTATGAGAGATATTGATTTGAGTGGGAGGGCAATTATGTATTAATTAAGTTTAATAACTAGTGCAAATTAATTATGAACTATGTCTATGTGTAGTTTGCATTATAGTTGTAGAATTATGGCTCATAGTTCCACTTTTGTTGTTGAAATTGATTGACTGTTATTTATATGGTTGAAACTTTATGTTTGAGAGGATTGTCCTCTAAAAGTGCCAAGAAGTATTTTTGTCCTACTGCATGTTTACAATATTCTCTTGCTGATGCTATGGATGACGGGACTCACGTCCTTCGATCCAAAAGCTAGAATTCCATTATGGTCTGCTTGCTTCCAAGAAACCCGAGCTTCAAAATGTTTGGGATAGTTATGTGATATTCTTGGAACTGAAAATTATTTTCAGAAACAAACAAAGGCTAAACAATATGCGATATCTAAAGAAGAGTTTTGTTTGCAAATTCTAGTGAAGTGTTCAACTATGTTTAAGACTGAAATGCGTAAGATCCGGAAGAAAGCCAGTCATGTGTTGACTTGTAGACAAAGAACAAAACCAAAGGATGTAATGAGACTTACACGCCTAGGGAAGTTCGGGGCTCATGCCACTCTTAAAGTAATTGTTTCTTTTGAGAGTAAGAGAAATATTGAAGTAAAACTATAAGAAGTAAAAGGCAGAAAGAAAAGAAGACTGGAATGTCCAGCTCAGGTATGAATGTCTTACAAGTTATGAGATGCATAGGTGGTTGGTCAAGTAAAGTGCAGTTCTTGGAAAAAATGATCAATTTGTTGATCACTGATTCTTCGGTATTGTGGTCAAAAGGTTAATCACAAAGATATCGACTCGATTTCATATTATTGCAAATCGTTGCAAGAAACTTCGAAAGGCCTAAATGACCAACAAATAATGAGGTTAAAATATTTTGATGGATTGTAAAAGGTTACCGTTTTTCTATCAGTGTATTTCCTCTATATTTATTATCATAATTCATTTTAGAGTTTTTTGTACACTCTAGCCCACTTCATATAAGTTGCAAGGAGGTTCTTCATGATAGAACAATAGCCACTACAAAAAAAAACCCACTTCCATGATGATACGTGTTTGTCAAAGTAGGTCATGTTTTCTGTCATGCATGTACATCCATGATGATTTTATGACAGAATCAAGATAGTCATATCTGTGCTGTCGTAGAAGTGTTCCATGACAACACCAAAATTATCATCACGGAAGTGTCCACTTCCATGACGATAAATGGCGCGTCATGAAAGTGTTTTCGTCAAGGGTAACCGACACATGGCATCCACCGTAATGGGTCGCCGTTAAGCTATCGAGTTCCGGTTTGGATCCGATAACCCGTTAACAGCCCCGACCAATGGGGATTTTCCACATGTAAAATTCTCATTCGCCGGATGATCCACGTGTCAGCTCATTGTTGGGATAGATGTCATCCCTACAATGGACGGAAGACGCCTATGATATGCCGACATGTGGCATAGCCCAACAGTGGCCCATTTATGGTAAAAAGGCCGGCCCAGCTAAAGGCCCACTATATTTTTTCAAACACTAGTGGGCCGGTCCGTTAACAGCTTGCCATGTTTTGGGTCAAATTAAGGCCCATATCAGATCTGGCCCGTTCACAGCGTGTCGTGTTTTGGGCTAAATTACGGCCCATATCAGATCAGGCCCGTTAACAGGCCACTGTTCTTTTGGGCCCATTCTAAGTCGGGTTTGTATTTCAGCCTGTTAAATGCCCGCTTACCAGTTCGGCCCGATAATAGTTTCGGCCTGTTAGCGGCCCGTGGTGCATCTGGGCCGTTGTCGACCCGATTTCACTTTAGGCCATTTAACGGCCCGTGCTCAAATTGGGCTATTTCTTGTCCAAAGTGACTTTAGGCCTCTTAATGGCCTTTAGTCTTCGTGGATAAATTTCAGCGCAACGTGCCTATCGGCCTGTTAATGGCCCGTGTAACAGTTGGGCCTAATTACAACCCGCGTTGAATCCGGCCTGCTTACAGCCCATCTAGTAATGGCCCGTGACACAGTTGGGCCTACGGCCCGCGTTGATACCGGCCTGCTTAAAGCCCATAATTTTATTGGGCCAAACAGGGCTCGAGATATAATTTGGCCTGTTAACGGCTCGTTTGCTATTTGGGCCAAACATGGGCCTAAGACAGTTTCAGCCTGTGTTGGCCCGTGAATTTTTTGGCTCAATGCTAGCCCAATCTAGTTTTTAGCCTGTTAAAAGCCCATGGTATTCTCTGGCCCAGCTGGCCCGAACTTTACTCGGCCTGTTAAAGGCGGAAAACTACTATACGTTTAGACCTGCTAATAGCCCAAGATGATTATAGGCCCACGTTTTGGCCCATACATAGAGAGTTACGGGACGACCTGAAGGCCGACAACATTGAGATCTGTTGAAGCTTCCGGCCTAAATTACAGCATACCGACTAAGAATAAACCTAGACTATACAATAAAGAAATTACGGCATATGACATCTACTGGGCATCAAAGTTCGCCACCAGTGATAATAAAGCGCAACGAGACCATGGGTTACATACACTGGGCATCAAAGGTCACCACTAGTGCATATAAACACGCCGACAAAAGAATGTACAAAACAGACAGCACTTCAGAAGGCATTAGGCCTGCCCTCCAATTGCACCAAGAGCAGCAGAACAAGCTGATGAGACCTCAGTTGTGTCAACGATAGATGCTCTAACCCTAGCTGCATAGCAAGAAAGCACGCATGGGTGTCCTCTGAGGCCTTCTTTACATCATTGACATCAAGTCGGAGCTGAGCTGAAGCAAGCCTTTCAGCTTTAAGTTGAGACTAAAGAAGTCGAACTGATTGAGGCAGCAACTGCACAGAGGTTGTCTCACAGCTGTTGGTGAGTAGCTTCAACTCACTGTCTTCATCAAGACATGACCTTGGGGTCATCTCGCTCTCTTCAAGATGGTTTGGCTCACTATCTTCCCTAAAGTTCTGCCTGGCATAAGAGATATGACTCTGAAAGAGAAACAAGGAGACACGTAACAAGTTTCACAAATATATAAGCAACGATAGTCAGGGTGCTGACAATTACGACCCATTTTATATTGGTAAATAAGAAAATAAATGGATCTGTTCTGCATAAGGAACATGTTTTTACAACTACAATTTAAAATTGGCAGTTGTTGCAAACATCCAATCAGATGTAAACACCAAAGTAAACAACAGTGGAGGAAATGATGCCTATCCAAATCTATACTACAACAAAGTTTGAAGGCTTGAGAAGGATGAACTTACATTACATGTTAACACGGGCGGGACAACGCCCTTCTCCATGTCGATGGAAGGATAATTCAAGAAATTCCCCAAAGAAACTTCTTTATAAGCGTTGCCTTTATTCTACATTTTGTAAAGAGTAAATATAGATCAAATAATATTGGAATATATAGAGGATAATGAAGCTCAGGTGCAGAGTGATGATACATAATCAAATAGCTATTAATCAAGTACAGCGTTACAAGGCATAAGGTACTAACAAGAGGAATGCAGACATCAATGTGTGCAGTGGCATTGGCTTTATTCAACATTTTGGTAAGAGTAAATGTAGATCTGATATTTTGGAGAAAGTGGAGGGCAGGGCAGATAAGATGCAGAGTAATGCTAGACAATCAACTATCTCGCAATGCAAGTACAGTAATACTACCACCGTCCGTTATTACTTGTCGCTCAAATGGATGTATCTAGAACTATTAAGTTCTAAATAGATCCAATTGAGCAACAATTAATTCGATACGGAGGGAGTACATGACAACAGGTACTTACATGAGCAATCCAGAAATTCATAACCATTGTGTTAATTCTACATTTATCTAAGAGTAAATATACATCTTATAATTTTGAGCAGAGGGAGGATAAGGAAGCGAACATTTACAGTGATGCTACATAATCAAACAGCAATGAGTGTAAGTATGCTGAGTTGCTGACAAAGGGCAAGAGGTACTGACAAGAGTGATGCAGTGCCCAGTATTGCTGTGAGATCCTATAATCCTTTCAGAAAGGAGATTCATCTAAAATTAGTTTTCATACAAGAGAGAAGGTAAGGCACATGCAGAAATATAGGAGTTCAATTTTTGAATTGATATCATAGACAGTACCTGACGCTGGGCTCTGTGCAGTTCTAATAGGTGTTTGGCCAGTGGAGAAGGGGTAAAGTGTGGTATAGTTGGGCCTGTGTTTTCTGTGGCTGCTGATCTATCTGATTTAACAGGTATCACTGCCTTTTCCAAATACCTAGTTTGTACTCCTTGAGGATCTGCACTCACCCTCTTCCTTTTGGACATCTATTACGAAAGAACAACATTTGACTGGAAAAACATATTATGATGACACATGGAATAGGTACAGAAAATGGATAGGTATGGCATATACTCATATATGATGCTTAAACTAAGCAGATGGTGGTGTAACAAAGTAGAAGTAATGCAAGAGGTCGTATGCAAGATATGTGCGACCAATACAACCTTGCCAAGTTAGAGCAAGCACCTTGATGGGTGAATAAGATAGGACATCCTCCACCATCCCAAATTTGTTAGCCAGTGGATTGTTCCGCAATATTCCTCTCGTGCGCCCATTCTCATATTCATTTTGATCGTGTTCAATACCTGACATGCATGAAATCATAAAAATAAGTGAGATTATCTTTGTAATGTAGAAGTGATTCTAATCCAATATTGACTCCCTGTAAACCCCTATGTGCTATCTCTGCAATTCTTCTGAGAGATGCCATGCATGCTGTAATTTGTGTGTGCATTAATATAATGTGGCCTACTAATCAAAATATGAGAGCTCCAGAAGTGATGATACTTCACAGATGACAGCTTCAACATATAGTAAAGAAGAACAACTCGACCTGACCTGACAAATTCAAAATATACTAAGGGAGAACAACTCGACCTGACCTGTCGACCGCAAATGTCTCTGCTACTCTTCCCAACAAGGAACATACTTTTTAATGAAGAAGAGAAGAGGATCATGTTAAAGAAGAGCAGAAGAGCAAGCAGATTGAAGATATTACAAGTCTTTGTATACAATGTCTGTTGCCCACCCATGATGAACCAGAGCGCACAGAGAAATACTAATCCTTTCGGTCTCTCCATATGTGGCTCACATGCATTTCGAAACTAAAGTAGGAACATTTAGCTGACCAATTAAACATGTCTCAGTTTTACTAAGATCAGCATAATATCATATTTGAATTTGTACAACTAAGCTTGTTTAGCTTGATGGGTGGAGCAGTGCTATTACGACATGAATCACGTAGGCTGATCGTGGTGATCATAAAATGGGGAAACCGTAAGCATGATGAGTATAGTGTTGACCGTGGTAGTGGCATGGTAGATCTGAAGCTGCAAACCGCGCAAAGGGTACTTAGCAACCGATGTTTGCTTTGAAATAACAACTAAGATTTGGTATGGACAAAAAAGTACAGTCAACAAGTGACAAAGAAATGCAATTCCTGCTGCCTCTCTATATGTCGCAACATGCATTTGGAAACTCAAGTGGGACCTTTAGCTAACCAATTAAATGTGTCTGTTAACTAATATCAGTATCATATCACAATCATATTTGAACAACTAAGCTTTGGAATTATGAGTGTTGTGTCGTTTAGCTTGAAGGGTGGAGTACTGCTAGTACGACAGAAAGCACCTACGCAGATCATAGTAGTGTAGATAAAAGGGGAAAACCCTAAGCATCACGAGTAAAATCAGGAAAGTGGAACTAGCTGGAACATATGGGCTTGTATTGCCGGTACGGCTAGAAAGGGTTCGAAAAGGCTTCGGCCCCAAAAGGGGCAGCTCTATTCAACTGAAGGCACAATACTATTACTATTAGTCTAGACTCTCAAAGATGACATAGCTCCCAGCGTTTCCCAGATATTATGGCAGACCATCTAGAATAGTTGAAAGCATCCATGTGAAGTGACCCAACAGACCTGTCGACTGCAAATGTCCCTGCTCCACTTCCCGACAAGGAACATACTGTACTACTCCCTCCGTTCCTAAATATAAGTCTCTTAGAGATTCTATTGCGGACTACCTACGGAGCAAAATGAGTGAATGTACACTCTAAAATATGTCTATATACATCCGTATGTAGTTCTTATTGGAATATCTAAAAAGACTTATGTTTTACCGAAAAAGGCTTTCGCCCTGCTTTATAAATAAAGCAACGATGAACAACACCCGGTCCAAACGCACGCCACCACAACACATGCACGCACCCAAGGCAGTTTAGGAATGTAGGAAGTAATATACTTATTAAGAAGAACAGAAGAGGAAGATGATAACAAAGAGCAAGCAGATTTTAGATAATACAATTTGTGTTGCCCACCCATGATGAACCAGAGCGCACAGAGAAATACTATTCCTTCTGGTCTCTCCATATGTGGCTCACATGCATTTTGAAACTAAAGTAGGAACATTTAGCTGACCAATTAAACCTATCTCAGTTTTACTAATATCAGCATCATATCAAATTCGAATTTGTACAACTAAGCTTGTTTAGCTTGATGGGTGGAGCAGTGCTATAATGCCACGAACCACGTAGGCTGATCGTGGTGATCATAAAATGGGGAAACCGTAAGCATGATCAGTATAGTGTTGACTGTGGCAATGGCATGGCAGATCTGAAGCTGCAAACTGCGCAAAGGGTACTTAGCAACCGATGTTTACTTTGAAATAACAACTAAGATTTGGTATGGACAAGAAAGTACAGTCAACAAGTGACAAAGAAATGCAATTCCTGCTGTCTCTCTATATGTCGCGACATGCATTTGGAAACTCAAGTGGGACCTTTAGCTAACCAATTAAATATGTCTGTTAACTAATATCAGTATCATATCACAATCGTATTTGAACAACTAAGCTTTGGAATTTTGAGTGCTGTGTCATTTAGCTTGAAGGGTGGAGTACTGCTAGTATGACATAAAGCACCTACGCAGATCATAGTAGGGTAGATAAATGGGGAAAGCCCTAAGCATCAAGAATAAAATTAGGAAAGTGGAACTAGCTGGACCATATGGGCTTGTATTGCTGGTACAGCTAGAAAGGGTTCGGAAAGGCTTCGACCCCAAAAGGGGCCGCTCTATTCAACTGAAGGCACAATACTGTCACTTTCAGTCTAGACTCTGAAAGACGACATAGCTCCCAGCATTTCCCGGATATTATGGCAGGCCATCTAGAATCATTGAAAGCATCCATCTGAAGGGAACCAATAGACCAGTCGACTGCAAATGTCCCTGCTCCACTTCCCGACAAGGAACATACTGTACTACTCCCTCTGTTCTTAAATATAAATCTCTTAGAGATTCGAATGCGGACTACATACAGAGCAAAATGAGTGAATGTACACTCTAAAATATGTCTATATACATCCGGATGTAGTTCTTACTGGAATATCTAAAAAGACTTATGTTTTACGGAAAAAGGCTTTCGCCCCGCTTTATAAATAAAGCAACAATGAACAACACCCAAAACAAATGCACGCCACCACAACACATGCACCCACCCAAGGCAGTTTAGGAACGGAGGAAGTAATATACTTATTCGGAAGAACAGAAGAGGAACATGATAACAAAGAGCAAGCAGATTTTAGTTAATACAATGTGTGTTGCCCACCCATGATGAACCAGAGCGCACAGAGAAATGGAAATCCCTGTTGTCTCTCTATATGTGGCGCACATGCTTTTCAAAATGAATATAGGAACATTAGCTGGCCAATTAAACATTCTCTGTTTTAGTAATATGAGCATCATATCAAATTCGTATTTCAACAACTAAGCTTTGGAATTATGAGTGGCATGTTGTTTCGCTTGATGGGTTGAGGTCTTGAGGAGCAGTGCTAGCACGACACGAAGCACCTACGATGATGGTAGTGAATATAAAAGGGGGAAAACCATAAGCTTTACGAGTATAGTGACCATGCCATGGTGGATCTGAAGGTGCAAACCGGACAAAGGCTACTTCGCAACCAATGTTTGCTTTCAACTAGCCACTACGATTTGGTATGGACAAGAAAAGTACAGTAAACAAGTTACGATCTATTTTCCGGGTGAGATCAATAACTTAAGCATATATGAAAGAGTACCACCTCTCTTGCGACGCCGTGTAGGCCCCTACTGATACGTTGAGGGTGTTGCGGGTGCGATGGCTGTCGGCGGAGCGGAAGATGACTTGAGATGGCAGACGGCTGGGTCGGGGGATAAGTCCTGTTGCCGTGGATGAGGTGGTCGTAGGAGCGGCAACGGCAAGGTGGACTACGGCGCCGATGAAGCGAGAGGACGCGGTGAAAGGATCCTGGTCCGGCGTCGTGGATGAGAGACGTCCATCTCTTGCAGTGGACGACGGGGTAGGGGTAGTGGCTCCGGCAAGGTGGAGGATGGGGTGGCGGACGGAGGAGGCTGGCCAGTCTGGGGAGGTTGTTGTGGCACCGACGGTGTATGAATGGGGAAATGGAGGGGGAGGGGATCTCAAACTTTGGGACACGCTTGTCTGAAATGTGGGGAAGTTACGAACTTAGCGCCCGTTTAAAATTTCGGACATCTCGTCGGTTGGGGATAGGACGGTAATCTCGTATCTCCCAAATATTTGACGATAGCGATTTCGGGCGAGGAGAGGGTGTTTTTCTGCCCACAGTTGGCACCCACGGTGTATGAATGGGGCTGACAGGTAGGGCGGTTGTGTCACGTCTGAGGGAAGTTACACACCTGCCCCTATTTATAATATTTGCCTACACCGATTTCGTACGAGGAGAGTTTGTTTTGCCGCCCACGTGTATGAATGGGAAAATGGAGGGAGAGAGAGGTCTTTCGGACGAGTTTGAATCAAATGTGTATTTGCCGCCCATGTTTGGCACCCACCGTGTTTGAATGGGGAGACAGGCGGTCGTGTCACGTCTCATTGAAGTTACTAACCTACCCCTATCGACAGAGTGGAAATTGGGCCAATTAGGATGTGAAGTGTCAAGGGTAGACAGTAATTTCCATCTCGCAAACACTGGCTTCGGGCAGTCGACAAATGATAGTGGGTGTTATGCCACTTTGTTCAAAATTTGAGAGAATTAGCATTCACGTTTACCCTGGGCTCTGGCAACTAAATTCAAATCCAATTTGTATTCGATTATGAATATCCATACATCATTCTATATTTTGTTAATTATTTCTTCAAAACCACGACAAAGATTTATTCCACCTTTATATGAATATGATTTAGAAATGTCGTGATCTTTGAATTCAGTAGGTTGGATACACTTTAAGTCAAACAGTTATTTCATCCAATACAATCTGCTCACACGAAAAATAGTTCACCTTATGTCAATCATACAAGTACTAAGGATTACCTCGCCTAAAAAATTCAGATCATTACAACACATGGACAATAAAGGGGTCTTACAACATAATCCATTCAGAGGCATGACACAACATGCAAGTATATTAATCTAATGACAATTTCAACTGGTATCTAAAGAAAAACTGGGATTACCCTGGGCTTTAGATGGCAGAAGCAGCAGGACCTCCTCCGTCTTCAAATGCAACATTCTTACTTCCTCCAATTCTTGGCTTGCTTAGATAATGCGTGCAGCTAATTGCATAATTTCCAGCCTCAAGATCAAGATTACCTCATTCATGGCAACCACACGATCTATTTCTGCCTCTAGTAGAGCCTCAAGAACTATAATATCTGTGCTCAGACTGCTCTCCAACGGTGTTGCATCTGAACTGCTACCATCTGGTAACATGGATGGCGCACTGCTTCCACAAATAGATTCTGGGGTTGTACATTGTGTCCTAGTGTGAACGGCATCCTGAAAGGTTTCCGCTCGACATAAGTAAGAGATAGTTATCGCATGATCCAGGCAGTAAGCTTACATGGTAAACGACATACGAATAATTGCCGAGCATGGCAAGCTATATTTAAATGGTTCGAAGCAGCATCAGCCAAAAAAAATTAAAATGGTAAGATGAAAGGCAGTGTACCACAGCTATATTTAAGTTGCCCAGGTATATAAGCAGTTGAAATAATCTGAGAAAGCACTTGAACAGTGTGGCCTCATATAAACTACGAAGACAGTCTTGTGATGAAGTTCATAGGAAAAGTTAAGGAGTCAAATGAATTAGGCATGCATTTCTTTATGATAGTACAGCAGGCACTGCTGACATATTGGCCAACTCAGGTATAGCCTAACAAGTAACAAACAAGCATTCGAATCAAGCAATACAACAAAGCAGACAACTGAACTATTTGTAATTCTGTAGGATTACAGGTTGAGGGCACAAGCCAAGAAATCAGCCCACATGCATTACATTTCACATGTACTAAAACACACTGGCTTACCATATGTTGTTGTGAAGCCTCGCTGTTGTTGCAATGTTCTTTGAAGATATCGTCAGCATCCCTTGGTTGCAAATCTAGTCGTTGTAGTTTATTCTTCCCCCCCTATTTAGGTAAAATTAATTTTAATCACATGCACTTGTTCTAATTGATCATCAATGGTTAATCTAAACTAATGAAAAAAGGGTGTGTGCTTACACGGCAATATATGTGCTTCACTCTATATTTATGCTTGTTCGAGGTGCCAGCCCCAAAAGAACAAATATTTTGCTTCATGGGGTTGGCAGCTCCATAATGAATAGAAGCATCAAATTAGTCATGCAACTTGGGAAGATCAAGAACGCACAAAAAAGTAATGAACAGAGGCTCGGAGCAGTGATGTAATAGCTAGCATCAGAAAATGTAGGGTAAAACGAACAAAAAGCAGCGGGACCACAAGCTAGTTTGCTGATGTGTAACTAAGCATAGAGAACATAGAAGTAGTCTGATGTAACCAACAGGTGGCATCAGAACAACACCATTACCATAAATATAGCATGCAAGAAGTAAAATAGTAGGCAGTGATATCTAGGAAGTACAGTAAAATAGTAGGCAGTGATATCAAGAAACAAAAGCATTGTAACTATATGTGCACTGGTTTGTAATTTAGCACATGTAACCTGTTCACTGCCACACGTATGGCCCTACAGCTGCAAGCAGAATAATGCGTCGCATGAAAAATTGAATGATGCCCTAAAGAAATTCGAAGGTGCGGTGCTTAGGCTAAGAAAGTGAACGTAGGCGCCGACCGTTGGATAATAGTACCTGATTCTCGGCGGCGTATGGGTATTGGTGTCATATGTGAAAGCTAAGGATCGTCGATGGTGCTCGTGTTGCGGTTGAGTTTGGGCCGGCTGTTGCCATTGCTGAAGTGGCTCTGGTGCTTCGGTTGCGGCGCCTGTCGACATACAAGAAAGCTCATTGTGGTAAGTGAACAGTGCCATGATAAAGAGGAGAAAAACCAAAGGAGTACAAATCGGAACAACCTGATGAGGCTACGGCGTCAGTAAAGCAGGGCCGGTGGAGTTGAATATGGCGTCTGTGGAGCGGGTCCATTACAGTGGACGAAGGCGTCGGCGAAGCACGTCCGACGCGGTGTACAGTGCTTTCGGTGAGGCGGATCTGTTGTGGCGGACGAGGGATTGTATGAAGGGCCAGCGATGTGGCAGACGAGGGAGTCGGTGAAGGGCCTACATTGTGGTGGACGAGGTCGCCGGTGAAGCAGATCTAGTGTGGTGGACCATGATGGCGGTCAAGGAGATTTGGAGTGGTGGACAAGCCAGTCCCTGAAGCGGCTCCGGTGAAGTGGTGAGTTGGCAGTTCGGGGTTCCAAGGTGCGGAAGGTAGATCTGGCGGGGTGTGAGGTCCACCGCTGCGGCGGAGGACTAGATTTGGCGGCTTGGCATGGTTGGGGGGAGGAGGCGGGTAGGGCAAGGGGAGGGGCTCTGGGGAAGAATGTTGGGGGCAAAGAGGGGAAAACAATGGAGTTACCAAAGCAACCCTGTTCCATTCATGTGGCAGGGGTAAAACAGGAATATCGCAGGGCTAAACTTTCGGGTGCGAGATATTTCGATGTGAGTTGGAAGTTTGAAAGCTTTTGGCTGCTGAAATTAAGTGTTCTACTCTTGAACGGCCGACTATGATATCATGGCCGAGAATTTATTTGTTGTGCATGCAAAAAAAAAGTGCAAGATTCGAAAATCAATGTCTCCAACTCGAAACTTAGATTGTCCATTCAATTCAAATATGGATCATTGAGCTAGTGGAAGCAAATACCATCATATGGTCCAATTCAAGTGAAATTCCAAATGTGTTTATCCTAAATATGATGACAAAACAAAAATGTGCATGTGTATGAATAAAGTGGATGATTATAAGGTTTGAACATGACAGTATGTGTATATCTCTAAGTTTGATATGTGAATTTGAAATCACGAAATCCCATCTTAAAAAATGTACCCCCGTTTAAATGAATTACAAAAGCTAATAATGGAGTCGAATTCCAAAATTCCAATCTTAGGTTTGTAATTCTGGTACTTCAAAGTATATCACGCATGTTCAAAAGTATCGTTATCTCATAGTCCAAACTGTGAAACAAATTGATCAACCATGAGTGCACACAGTATTGACCATATATATCCCAGTTACGCTTAAGTCTCTCAAATATAGACACCTCATTCTTTATCTAAAGACCACCACCTCGTCCCCACTCCCCCCCACAAGCCTTTCTCTCCCCCGGACACGAACATAGGAGCACATTAGCCCCCTTCTCTCTTCTAAGTCTGGACCCCAATATAGGTCTCTATCACTTTGTCTCTCGGGCATGCACACATATCTTCCCCCACTCTCTAGGTCTCCCGGCATCTCTCTTTCCCAAGCACACACACTATATAGCAGTGTATCTTTCCCATACACACAAAACGTCACCCCCAAACGTCTATCTCCCTAGTTATGTGGTTCTCGCACACGCTCCACCATCTCTCTGTCTCTCTCTCGCATTAATTGATACACACCTCACTCACCACCCCCGCTACAAAACAAGCACCCTTTGTATCCTTGTGCACCACTCTCCTCTTTCTATCTCTCCCACATGCGGACCCAACCCAGCTCCTTCCCTATATACATATATGTCATGAATCTTTCCATAGCTTCCTAGCGTATCATCGTTCTCAATCTCGCACATTGTTCTCTACACCATCTATTCTAGATCTCTCATGAAGTCTCTATCACACACACGATGACTCGCTTTCCTTGCGTCTCCGTACATAGGCCACTTTCGAACAACATCAACCTTGTCTCCCTATCTATATGCCACTTCCGCACACAAACGACCCCTCTCTCTCCCCCTCTCTTCCTCTCTCTCCCTCGCTCTCTCTCTCCCACTCTCACACCCCTTTCCCACACACACTCGATGTCTCTTCCAAATAGTCTGCTCCCCGCCCGCACCCATGCTATCCCGCTACTACACATGCCTTTCTCTCTCTTGGACACACATGTCACACCATTCCCCCTTCCCTACTAGGTTTACATCATTAGTGGTCTCTCTTCTCCACATACACACACTCCCCCTCACACACACACGCGTGCACAAACACACACAGACACACACAACACCCATCTATCTGGATCCTTCTTTTAAGACACATACCCTTGCATATTCTCTCCGGTATATATCCCCCTCTCTCTCTAGCACACATGCACACCAAAATTCTCCATCTCTCTAACTCACACATCTCTCCCCATGTTCGCATGTGTATCTCACACACTCACTCTCTGATTATGTCTATGTGTCTCCACGTTACACAACACAAAGCCCCATGCACATGTCTCTCTCTATCCTCCACACACAGAGACACACAAATAAACTCTTATCATTGCCTCAGTCTTTACATATCACACACACACACGCTATCTCTCTCTCGCACACACGCTCAACCAAGGTTTTCTCGTGAATAACTTATCGTCTATTCATCAACAGTCGTGGCAGTACGACGAACATGAGACGTGAAAAAGAATAAATCTACACGTCCGTAGACCACCTAGTATGACTACTAGGACTAGAGCGAGCCGAAAGCGCGCCGCCGTCACCCCCTCCTTATCGGCGATGGGAAAACCTTTGTTTTACATAGTCGGGAAGTCATCATGCTAAGGCCCCACATGCTCAGCTGTTGAATAGAACGTAGGTACAAGTTTATGGAAACAAGTATCGATAATACGTTTGTATCTCCATACTTATATCTCTTCTCTCTTATAAAAAAAACCGAGTTGGTGATGATGGTATGCCTGCCATCTTTCAATATAGATTGTCCGATCTATATCTGACGGATAGAAAGCAAACTATAGCAATTTTGCAAAAAGATACCCGCACCTCTCTCCACATTTGCAGATAAGGCCTTCCCTCGTTCATCCTTATCTCCCACAACCTCATTGTCAAGCAATTAAAAAAGGAAGCCTCTGGAACAATCTGGCATGGTGGTTGCTGCCGGCGTCGTCCATCACCATGCCTCCGCTCAGTCCGACCACCAATCACTACCACGCCCCACTCCTCCTCACCTTATCTCTCCTCTTTCTCGAGATATCATTAGTTTTTACACATGGGATTACTCCCGCATGGGCCAACCACAATAGGTGTTTTATAAAAAAATGGATCTTGATGTTCCGTGTAATGCACGGGCATCTTGCTAGTACTCCTACAGAAGACTTAGTTGGTGATGATGGTGTGTCTGCCATCCGTCATTTCTGACCATTAGATCTACATCTAATGACTGTGAGGTAAGTTGTTGCCTTTTCGCAACAACATCCCACGTCTCTACCCAATTTGGAGAAAACCCCTTAGTATCTTAAAACCAACCACATCCCTCCCTCACCTCATCAAAATAGCCCAAAGAATATATTCTGATTGAAACATAATATATTTTTAGTGATATATGTATATCAAAATTAGAGTGTTTTCTATCAAGTTTGTGAATAATTATTATTCTACTTATGATCCGTTGCAACGCCCATGCGCATTCCTAGTATTTACAACCATGCAAAAAAATTCACTAGTATTTCCATAGTTTCGAGTTTTCCATCAAGATATTAGTCACTCATGGTCGATATTTACTTTGAATTCCGTACACATAGGCACTATGTAACTAGCCATGCTTATTGGCTTCCAAAGCTTAACTTTCACTCTTACTTACAGTATGTAGAGTATTTAACAAAAAACTACCACTTTCAACCAGCCCTAGGAAGAAACTACTGTACAAAAAGTAGCAAAAACATACCCAAAATTTCTTAATCCGCGCCAAAAAACTACTACCTAGTGCCGATTAGGCTCGTTTAAACCCGTTTATGACTGGGTTGGCCCACACGTCCGTGCTGACGAGGCACCTTAAACCAACACCATTTGTTTGACCGTTGTGTTAACCGTTAAGACACGAGGGACCCACGTCTAAGCTTCTATCCTCTTCTTCCTCCTCCAATCATTATTTTTCCTGAACATTACTACTTCAAACAGTTCATATGCGTGTTCGTCGGTGGCACCATTGATGAGCGAGCTGGCCGCCGCTCCGCCGGACGGGCCGGACACCGCGCTGGCCTCCGCACGGGTTGGCTGGCTGGCCTGAGCGTGGCTCACGCGTGAGCAAGCTGCCGCGTTGGCCTTCGCTCGAGCCAGATGGCCGGCCTTAGCGCGGCACACGTGAGCAAGCCGCCGCACCATCGTGCCAACCTAGCAAGCAAACCTTGCAAACAAGCAGCTAGATGCATCCAGCTGGGTGTGTGCTAGCTTGGCTAGCTAGCGGCCGCGAGCACCACACGGAGCTGGCATCCGGGCTGCCGCAAGATGGGCTCCGCGCCGCCGACGCTTTTGACCTCGCCTTCTTCCGGCGGTGGTAGCTGCGTCCCATGGCCGAGGAAGACTAGGTGGACGGGCCGGAGGTAGGAGGTCACTCGAGGATTTTTGTCCAGACTGACATGTAGGTCCCACATGTCATAACGCCTAACTTGCCGATCAAATAGACGTCGTTAACTTAAGGACCGACATGGGTTGAAACGTGCCTATAACGACACTTGGTAGTTTATCGCGACGGATTAAGAAAATTTCAGTATGTTTTTGCTAATTTTTGTAGAGTAGTGGTTTCTTGGTAGGGCTGGTTGGAAAGTGGAACCTACTTTCTTGGTAGTGGTTTCTTGTTTGGAACAATGTACTAGCGACAAAAGGTGATTCTAGGTTGCGTTGTACTACTAGTGGTCGCGGGAGTGTATAGCTCGTTTTGTGGGTTCGATCCCGGCGAGCCAATATTATACACTGGTAGTTTGACTTTTGAAGTCGAACGGACGTGTTGCACCACAATCTGGGTGCACTGGATAGCCCAGCCACATGAACGGGTTTTCCCTCCCATCATCTCGTGGCTCACGTACTAGAGTAGTACTAGTAGTACTCCTATGTAAAGTAGTGCTAGTACTCCTATATACTATTCACACTGTGCAACATTTCTCGCCTGCGTGCTCGCCCTAGCCGCACCTCGCTTGTTGCTTCCTCATCAGCTACCATCTTTACTAGGGGTATAGAAACTAGCGCCTCCCAATTTAAGCCCGAGGAGCCGGAAAATCCTGGAGCGGCATTGGGAACTATGCAATATGGCTCTGTACGTAAAGTGCTATACTCTGTAGCTTGTGGCGTTGCACGCATGGACTTCGCTCCATTATCTCAAGGCTAGCTACGCGCTTGAATAGAGCACGGAGAGTACGCAGGTGTACTTTCCCTGCATTGATAGTACAACGATGGTTCTAGAGAACAGTAGTATCCTCCACTTGCAACTGTAGCTCCTTGGCCTTGAGTTTCTAGAGTTCAAAACTGGTGCACTATAGAAGTACAGTACTCCGTAGTAAATAATAACCGCACCATCGCACTACCACTATGCGTTCCTACATAACTTCCTTAATGAAGGGACGAGGCCCGGCCCTGCGGTTACGCTCTTATCTCCTCCTCGCCAGTTCCCCTCCCACCAAAGAGACCAAGGCAATTCATCGCTGCTGCCATGGATTCGCCAGGCGGTTCTCCTCCTCGTCGGGGCTGGGAGACCTTGGACGACGATCCTCTGGTAGAAATCGCACGCCGCTCCGATGTCCTCACAGTCGCAAGACTTGGTGCTTCCTGCACCAACTATTTTAAGACGGTGCGTAAACAGGCTTAGGAAAAGGTTGTGCTTGTTGGTCTTCCATGCATTCTTGAGCAGAAGGTTATTCTATGGGACAATCCATCAAACAGTCCACCGCTATCTGGCCGTGGTTGCACGTTGACTCTGCTAGAGTTGCCGGCGTTGGGAGGTAGTCGGATTTTGTCCGATGAGCAGATCAGTCATGGAGTTTGAACATGTAGTCTATATTCTAAATATAGTACTTAGTTATTCCATCCCGTAATTTCTCCGCTGCCCACCATCTTATATATAGATCTGGGTTGGTGCCAACGAAGATTGGCTTGCATACCTCCGGCCGGATACCACCATCATTTTGCACAACATCCACCATTGCGATCGGCCTTCCGGACTGGCTGGGCTTGAATACGTATCATGATGCCTACATGAGATTGAAGAAGATAGCAATTGCGGACCCGCCGACAAAGCGACGCAGCTACGACGATTACTATCTCATCGTGGTGTTCGACATAAGGATTGCCATCAATACAAATGGCCATAATGGCAGAGGCTGGCACATGTTGGCCGCGGCAGATTTGTACCCCTACACGTTCGAAGACGTCGTGTGCCATGTAGGCCGCATCTTCACGGTGACAAGCCATGGGATTTGTTTCATCTGGTTGCCATCCTACGGTACGGGAGATTACAAACGTAATGCACAAACCATCATTTGCATCCCTAACGGTACTCCATTATTTTGCAGGGACCAGCATCCCCCGTGTGACGCTCCCGGCTCAATCGTGCACTAATCATACACGCAAATGCACACGATCAAGCCTAAGGACTCACGGGAAGATATCACAACACAACTCTAAAACATAAATAAAGTCATACAAGCTTTATATTATAAGCCAGGGGCCTCGAGGGCTCGAATACATAAGCTCGCATACAAGCGTCAGCGGAAGCATCAGATATCTGAGTACAGATATAAAAGAAAACATAGATAGGCCTCTAAGAAGGCGGGGCAAAAGAAAACACTACGATCGAAAGGCGCAGGCCTTCTGCCGGTGACCCTCCAAACCTACTCCTGGTCGTCGGCCAACTTGTAGTAGTATCCATCCTCGGGGTAGTTGTAGCGATCGTCGGCGGGGGCAGCTGTATCCGGGGCTCTGTCATCTGGTTGCATCAAACAGATATGGGGAAAAAGAGAAAGCAAAGCAACCATGAGTACTCATCCAAAGTACTCAGCAAGCAAGGATCTACACTACATATGCAAAAGTATCAAAGAATGGCTGTATATGTGGACTGGGCTGCAGAAAAAGCCAGAATAGAGAGAAGGCCTAGTCCTATCGAAGACTAGCATCTTCAGCGGTCTTGCAGCATTAGAAGAGTGTAGATAAGTACAGTATAAAGTAGTGGTATTATCAGCCTCACCCAGAGATCCTTTCCCGACTCCCTGCGAGAAAGCAATCCCAGAGCCATACAATCATCAACCTCGGCCAGAGATCCTTTCTCGACTCCCTGCGAGAAAGCAATCCCAGAGCCATACTATCCATATCTCATCACAAGTATCCAGTTCTAGTTGTATCGATCGGGATACAACTCCGAGCGTCCGTTACCGAGGATCCAGCTATGCATAGATTAGTTCTTCCCTGCAGGGGCGCACCAACTTACCCACCATGCTCGATTAACTCCGGCTGGAGACACCTTTCTGGGTCATGCCCGGCCTCGGCCAAATGACACACCGCAGCCCTACCTAAAGCTCAGCAGAGAGGTCCCCGTTGGTCTACATCCTAAGCGCTCAGAGGTCCTGGGCCATCGCCCTATGCACACCGAGTCGTTGCGTGCAGGGGGAAGCCAGGCACCAGGGGGGCGCCGGTCCGTCCCGGCCGCAACGCTGAACTGGATGTCTGACAGAGCTTTCGGCTGATGCCATGATGCAGAGTACCCATATTTATTCCCGCGTGATGGTTAGTGCTATCGGGCCAGAGGCCCACTCGAATCAAATATCCAAACCGTTAGTAAATTGGGGGTGCGGAAACAAGCAGAGACTCACGATCGATGTGACCCCGTCGCCCCATCTCGAGGACTTGCGGCAAGGGCCAAGAATGCCCGGCCACGCCTCGTATTCATCACTCGGGCACCGTCCAGTTCAACCCGTCTCGCAAAAGACTGTCGTGAACTCAGGTCCACCTCTACTGGGCGGTACCGCCTGTCCCTCCAGTTCTGCAGTAAAAGTAACTCCCTCGGGTCGCCCTCGGGGCCGACCCTTTTCTAACAAGGTTCAGGGGTAAAGTCACAGTAACTGTGTGTCCATAACATCAGGGGAATCCAAGGTATCACCCTCGTTGGATTCCTACTCGATGTATCTGTCAAGGTGAACTCGAAGGAGTCACCCTCCATGGGTTCACACTTGAGCTGTTGTACGACGGCGTCGTTATCGGAGTGGAGAAGGAGGAATTACCCTCGATGACCCCGACCAAATAGCTACTCTACAGAGTTAACATCAAAAGTGCTATACGAGGTATCACCCTCGGCACTCGATGGTGACGCTGCAGTGTCGTACAACTAAGGGGGTGTTGTGCAGTGCCGGGGTCTGGCTGTCGATCCCGTTGATCGAGTCATCTGATAATCCAGCGGGGCAACTGGGGACAAAGTGGGGTCTCTGGTAGGTCTCTACCCAGCCTATACTAAATAGTTTAGGATAAGCAGATAAGGTTTCAATAGCAAGTTACAATAAACAGGCTATGCATCAGAATAGGTAAAGCGGTAGTAGCAGCAATTCTAATGCAAGCACAAGAGAGAAGAGAATAGGCGATATAGGCATGCTCAAGGGGGGGGGTGCTTGCCTGGTTGCTCTGCGGCGAAGGCAGGGTCATCAGTGGTCGTCGATCTCTGGAGCTGCGTCGGTACCGGGCTCTATCGAGAGAGAAGAGGGGGAGGAAACAGATAAATACACAGCAAACATATGCAACGCAGAGCATGCTATGCTAACGTGCAGTGCAGGGTTGCCTAAAAGCATGTCTAAGTCATATTAGTTATTTTAGGATTTAAGTTGGATTTATTAGCCGGTAGTTATGCACTATTCATCTACGAAAAATAGGCTAAAAGTTGCGGGTTCACCTGCATAGAGGGTCCCAACACGGAAACAGATGGCACGGTTGGATTCGTCTCGTCGTTCTGAGCGATTTTCATGTAGAAAGTTTTTCGATCCGAGCTACGGTTTATTTGCTATGATTTTCTAAAGTTTTAATTATTTCTAGAATTACCAGATTCAATTTAAATCAGAAACATGATTATGATGTCAGCCTGACGTCATCATGATGTCAGCAGCCAATAGTGCGTTGACTGGTCAAACTGACGACCGGGGCCCACTGTCATTGTCACTGATTAATTAATCAGACTTTAATTAACTAATCAGGTAATTAGGGTTAACTAAACAGACTTAATTAAGTTAACTAAATAATTAATTAATTACTTTAATTATTAATTTATATATTTAGTATATTTTTTTAAAACATTTTTTTAGACGGGCCCCACTTGTCATTGGACAGGGGGCCTTATCGGGCGTGCGGGCACGCGGGCTACGGGCGCTGACATCGGGCGCCCGATGGGGCGAACCTGGGCGTGCGGGCGACGGCCGCCGGGGCGCGTCGGGGCGCCGAAGTTGGCCGTGGGCGCGACGATGGCCCGCGGGGCTGGAGGCGGAGGCGGGGCACGGGGCGACTGCGCCAGTGCAGGGGAGGGCGGAGTGGCACCGGGTAGAGGGCGGCGTCGAGCGCGGAAGGAGGTAGCAGTGGGGCGTGCGCGCGCGGGGCGGGCGGCGAGCGCAGCTACAGCGGGGTAGAGCCGCAGCAGCACGTAGCAGGGGGCGGGCGGCGGCGGCCAGGCGCGGCCATGGATCGTGCGGGGCGAGGGTGCGAGGCCGCGGGCCCGAGGCCACGACGCGGACGGGGCGCGCGAGAGCGCTTGCGCGCGGGCGAGCGTGGCCGGTGCGGCGAGTGGCGGGCGAGGCCGCGCGAAGCAACGGCGGGGGGGGGGGGGGGCGTGGCGGCCGCGTGTGCGGGGGCAAGGCGGCTCGGTGCGGGAGCTCGCAGGGTTGAGCGGGGCAGGGGGTAGAGGAGGAGGTTGGGGTTCATACCCCCGGTGCAGGGGTTCGCCGGCGAGGCACGGGGAAGTTTGTCGGGGTCGGCGGCGAGGTGCAGCGGCGACAGCTTGGCGGCTATGGCAAGGGGCGTCGGGATCGGGCCCTCCCGATCCAGATCCAGCGAGAGGGGGGGGGGGAACGAGAGAGACGTGGGGGAGTGGGTAATCGAGGGGCTAGGGTGCCGGTCATGGGGGGATAAGTGGGCAGGGGTGTTGGGCCTGTCTGGCCGGCCCGAGGCCCAGCTGGGCCAAGGGGTTCTTTCTTCCTTTTCTTTTGTTTTAGCCTTTTCCTTTTTTTCATTTTATTGCCTCTGTTTTCTTTTATTTTAGGGCACTAAGCCACTTTATAAAAAGATGGTTCACCACCAATATTAATATGTGAATATTTGTCACATGATCAACATTTTAGTTTTCATGTTTGTGAACTTTTGGATTTCACTTAGTATTTGAATTTGAATTTGATCGGAATTTGGAAACGAGATAGAAACAAAAATGATCATGCATTGTTTAGCGAAAATAATTATCTCAATCACAGAGGGTTACTGTAGCATGACTCTGGGGGTGTTACAAATCTTCTCCACTCATAAGAATTCTCGTCTCGAGAATTAAGAGGAAGACTAAAAGAAAGCGGGGTATCCTTGGAAGTTGTTTCAAAGAAATGTCCGGAGAATCTCGAGCAACTGGAATGTTTTCGATCCCCTCAAGCGGAGAAGCGTTATGTTGGCAACAACATTGGTACCAAGGGCGAGGGACGAAGAGAACCATTTTCTTGCTCATTGAAACGAGGCGGACCAGTAGGCAAAGTTCTCGTCCATCGGTGGTTACCGTAATGTCATCAACAATAGTAACAGGGTCTCACTGACAGAGTTGTAGACCGAGATGTTTTCATAGGTAGAGAATTATTCCTGCTTAGATAAGCTTGATTACTGGAAAGGTTAAACAAAACAATGGAAAGGAAATTATGATTAATTGATTATTCAAATTAACCAATGGGAAGGAACATGTGTTTACACACCAAAAATTGGTAGTATATCATTCCCAGGGAAAAAGCGGAACAGGATATACATGATAGGGCAGCAAGTTCAAAAGCATTTAGATAAAGGGGCGAAGGAAGAATCATGATATTACCCATACAACGATGTTTGGATAATTGATGAAGGGACATGCAACGTTGCGTTTTCACTGTTCTCAATGATATTCGGAATACCATAGTCATGCTCCGAGGTAGCGATAACATGGTTATTCAAGTAAGGGTTGGATCGAAAGATCACAATAGATACGAAGGAACAATTTCAAGAATATCAAGGAACTCAATGTATGAGCAAAACATCATCAGGTGAGTGTTGGAGGAAGTCAAGGATGTGGTCGATGATAACACAAATCATCGAGGGGCAAGATTGGTATTTTGCATCATGAATTCAATTGATAACTTGGATGAAGTCAAAGTGTTGACGATGATCACATCACATTTGTCAAGGGGTTTCAAGAGGATACAGTCGAACCGCGACGACATTTTGCAAGGAAATGTCGAAGCGAAAGGTTATTGGACCCACGGACATGACACAAGCTCGAAATCAAGCTTGCTGTTCGAGGTGAAATGATAAAATGAGGAAGATCGACGTAAGCTTAGCTCATCATCGGAAGTTGCTCCGGGTTATAGGGACCAGGTAGCACAGTTGAAATTTGCACAATAGGGATATAGACGATCAGGTTAGAAAAGAATCGAAGGTTTATTAAATTCGTAAGCAACAAAATTACTTAGAGTTATTGAATCGTAGTGCGGAATTGATTCACTTACCGGTGTCCTCAAGTGACCAACAACTCAGAACCCGAGGATTTTGGAATTGGTGGACAATAGTAGTTTGATGAAGAACTCATAAGAAGTTATGTAGGTCCTGTGATATTCCCGATATACCAGGGGGTAATACTCGAGGGTAAATCAAGATAGAGGTTGGGCAGGCATATTGGTTTGCAGAAGACAAGTGCCTTTACTTGTCCGAGAAAATGGAATCAAGGAAAAATTATGATTGGAACCACGATCACAAAGGATCAACTCATAGGTACAGATGAACCTTTAAGAGAAGCTTCCATGATAAGTTCTGCATCGGGTCCATGGGCATGAACGCAAAGGTTCAAGGTCGACTCCCACTTCTTCAATGCATCACTTGTCATTCACTTCTCGCATTCGGGGAAGCTGTAGTGTTGAAATTTTATCTGGCGAAATACCAGAAGAGTATGACTGTAGAGGTTTCTGGGTTCTCGCTGATGGCAGAAGCATAGATACAACCCATCGGGACATTTTACGAGTCTATACAACCATCAACCAAAGCAAGGGATACGAGTTCGAAAGCAAAGTGTCGAAGTGAAAGTAGATGATACAATTTACCGAAGGTATTAGCATCAAGGAAGAACTCACAAGGTTATTAAATACGATGGACAACCGATTGCAAGTTGATTAGCTGAGAACCAACTCATGTCCAAATTGACATCTGAGCCAGAAGGACGAGTTCTAAGAATCGACGAATGGTAGGGATTATTCTTATTCATATTGAATCAACCGACTCGGAATGACAATGACAAGGAATGCTAATGAATATTGCGAGACACACGGGTTTAACCATAATGCAGGCAGACAAGACTTTAGGGAGCAATAGGCTGCAGAGGATTTTCGGAAGGTCGCATAGCAATACGAGGTATTTCGTGAAACACAGGAATAACTGGGGATGAATGGATCCCCGGTAATGTGAGGAATTATTCATAGGGTATTCAGGCGGAAAGGAACTACAAGGCAGTGGGTTCAGAGAATTTTCGAAATGTCGGATAGTATTTCGATATGTCGGATGGAACAAAAGAGTGACTGGAATGAATATATGTACGACGAGTGTAAGTAGTTATTCGTCAGGATTTATCGGTGGCCAGGAACTGCAAAGTTGTGTGCACAGGGTCTCGGGAATCATCGAGGAGTATCTTTAGAGTCTTCTGATGGGGCAGACGATCATCTGTAGTGAAGGGGCTCTCCGGGAAGAAGTGGTTACGAGAACCTAATGCCAGAGTTAGTAAAATTTTAACCCGAATAGAAGAGAGATCAGAGTCCGAGAGTATAGACGAGGAATAAAAGATCCTAATACCACCCATTCGGTGACGTGGGCCCGTAAGCCACACAGCCATGTTAGAAAAAGTTTTTCAATGACTAGACTCAACTTCGGCCAAAGAGTTGGAAAGGGGGGTTCCTACAGGCAGTCGGCTCTGATACCAACTTGTGACGCCCCCGGCTCAATCGTGCACTAATCATACATGCAAATGCACACGACCAAGCCTAAGGACTCACGGGAAGATATCACAACACAACTCTAAAACATAAATAAAGTCATACAAGCTTTATATTACAAGCCAGGGGCCTCGAGGGCTCGAATACATAAGGTCGTATACAAGCGTCAGCGGAAGCATCAGATATCTGAGTACAGATATAAAAGAAAACACAGATAGGCCTCTAAGAAGGCGGGGCAAAAGAAAACACTACGATCGAAAGGAGCAGGCCTTCTGCCTGGGACCCTCCGAACCTACTCCTGGTCATCGGCCAACTCGTAGTAGTATCCACCCTCGGGGTAGTAGTAGCGATCGTCGGCGGGGGCAGCTGTATCCGGGGCTCCGTCATCTGGTTGCATCAAACGGATATGGGGAAAAAGAGAAAGCAAAGCAACCGTGAGTACTTATCCGAAGTACTCAGCAAGCAAGGATCTACACTACATATGCAACGGTATCAAAGAATGGCTGTATATGTGGACTGGGCTGCAGAAAAAGCCAGAATAGAGAGAAGGCCTAGTCCTATCGAAGACTAGCATCTTCAGCGGTCTTGCAGCATTAGAAGAGTGTAGATTAGTACAGTATAAAGTAGTGGTGTTATCAGCCTCACCCAGAGATCCTTTCCCGACTCCCTGCGAGAAAGCAATCCCAGAGCCATACAGTAATCAACCTCGGCCAGAGATCCTTTCTTGACTCCCTGCGAGAAAGCAATCCCAGAGCCATACTATCCATATCTCATCACAAGTATCCAGTTCTAGTTGTATCGATCGGGATACAACTCCGAGCGTCCGTTACCGAAGATCCGGCTATGCATAGATTAGTTCTTCCCTGTAGGGGTGCACCAACTTACCCACCACGCTCGATTAACTCCGGACGGACACACCTTTCTGGGTCATGCCCGGCCTCGGCCAAACGACACACCGCAGCCCTACCTAAAGCTCAGCAGAGAGGTCCCCGTCGGTCTACATCCTAAGCGCTCAGAGGTCTTGGGCCATCGCCCTGTGCACTCCGGGTCGTTGCGTGCAGGGGGAAGCCAGGCACCAGGGGGGCGCCGGTCCGTCCTGGCCGCAATGCTGAACTTGACATCTGACAGAGCTTTCGGCTGATGCCACGATGTAGAGTACCCACATTTATTCCCGCGTGATGGTTAGTGCTATCGGGCCAGAGGCCCACTCGAATCAAATATCCAAACCGTTAGTACATTGGGGGTGCGGAAGCGAGCAGAGACTCACGATCGATGTGACCCCGTTGCCCCGTCTCGAGGACTTGCGGCAAGGGCCAAGAATGCCCGACGACGCCTCGTATTCATCACTCGGGCACCGTCCAGGTCAACCCGTCTCGTGAAAGACTGTCGGGAACTCAGGTCCCCCTCTACTGGGCGGTACCGCCTGTCCCTCCAGTTCTGCAGTAAAAGTAACTCCCTCGGGTCGCCCTCGGGGCCAACCCGTTTCTAACAAGGTTCGGGGGTAAAGTCACAGTAACCGTGTGTCCATAACATCAGCGGAATCTGAGGTATCACCCTCGTTGGATTCCTACTCGATGTATCCGTCAAGGTGAACTTGGAGGAATCACCCTCGATGGGTTCACACTTGAGGTGTTGTACGACGGCATCGTTATCGGAGTGGAGAAGGAGGAATCCCCCTCGATGACCACGACCAAATAGCTACTCTACAGAGTTAACATCAAAAGTGCTATACGAGGTATCACCCTCGGCACTCGATGGTGACGCTGCAGTGTCGTACAACTAAGGGGGTGTTGTGCAGTGCCGGGGTCTGGCTATCGATCCCGTTGATCGAGTCATCTGATAATCCAGCGGGGCAACTGGGGACAAAGTGGGGTCTCTGGTAGGTCTCTACCCAGCCTATACTAAACAGTTTAGGATAAACAGATAAGGTTTCAATAGCAGGTTACAATAAACAGGCTATGCATCAGAATAGGTAAAGCGGTAGCAGTAGCAATTATAATGCAAGCACAAGAGAGAAGAGAATAGGCGATATAGGCATGCTCAAGTGGGGGGGTGCTTGCCTGGTTGCTCTGCGGCGAAGGTAGGGTCGTCAGTGGTCATCGATCTCCGGAGCTGCATCGGTACCGGGCTCTATCGAGAGAGAAGAGGGGTAGGAAACAGATAAATACACAGCAAACATATGCAACGCAGAGCATGCTATGCAAACGTGCAGTGCAGGGTTGCCTAAAAGCATGTCTAAGTCATATTAGTTATTTTAGGGTTTAAGTTGGATTTATTAGCCGGTAGTTATGCACTATCCATCTACCGGAAACAGTCTAAAAGTTGCGGGTTCACCTTCGTAGAGGGTCCCGACACGGAAACAGACGGCACAGTTGGATTCGTCTCGTCGTTCTGAGCGACTTTCATGTAGAAAGTTTTTCGATCCGAGCTACGGTTTATTTGCTATGATTTTCTAAAGTTTTAATCATTTCTAGAATTACCAGATTCAATTTAAATCAGAACAGGATTATGACATCAACCTGACGTCATCATGACATCATCAATCAATAGTGCGTTGACTGGTCAAACTGACGACCGAGGCCCACTGTCATTCTCACTGATTAATTAATCAGACTTTAATTAACTAATCAGGTAAGTAGGGTTAACTAAACAGAATTAATTAAGTTAACTAACTAATTAATTAATTACTTTAATTATTAATTTATATATTTAGTAAAATTTTTAAAACATTTTTTTAGACGGGCCCCACTTGTCATTGGACAGGGGGCCTTATCGGGCGTGCGGGCACGCGGGCTACGGGCGCTGACGCCGGGCGCCCGATGGGGCGAACCCGGGCATGCGGGCGACGGCCGCCGGGGCGCGGCGGGGCGCCGGAGTTGGCCGTGGGCGCGACGATGGCCCGCAGGGCTGGAGGCGGAGGCGGGGCACGGGGCGACGACGCCAGTGCAGGGGAGGGCGGAGTGGCACCGGGCAGGGGGCGGCGTCGAGCGCGGCAGGAGGTAGCAGTGGGGCGTGCGCGTGCGGGGCGGGCGGCGAGCGCAGCTACGGCGGGGCAGAGCCGGAGCAGCACGCAGTAGGGGGCGGGCGGCGGCGGCCAGGCGCGGCCATGGACTCGTGCGGGGGCGAGGGTGCGAAGCCGCGGGCCCGAGGCCACAACGCTGACGGGGCACGCGAGAGCGATTGCGCGCGGGCGGCGTAGAGCGCGGGCGAGCGTGGCCGGTGCGGCGACCTGCGGGCGAGGCCGCGCGGAACTACGGGGGGGGGGGGGGGGCGTGGCGAGCGCGCATGCGGGGGCAAGGCGGCTCGGTGCGGGAGCTCACAAGGTTGAGCGGGGCAGGGTGTAGAGGAGGAGGTTGGGGTTCATACCCCCGGTGCAGGGGTTCGCCGGCGAGGCAAGGGGAAGTCCGTCGGGGAAGGGACGGTCGGGGTCGGCGGTGAGGTGCAGCGGCGACAGCTTGGCGGCTCCGGCGAGGGGTGTCGGGATCGGGCCCTCCCGATCCAGGTCCAGCGAGAGGGGGGACGAGAGAGACGTGGGGGAGTGAGTGGGGGAGTGGGTAATCGAGGGGCTAGGGTTCCGGTCGTGGGGGGATACGTGGGCAGGGGTGTTGGGCCGGTCTGGCCGGCCCGAGGCCCAGCTGGGCAAGGGGGGTCTTTCTTCCTTTTCTTTTGTTTTAGCCTTTTCCTTTTTTTCATTTTATTGCCTCTGTTTTCTTTTATTTTAGGGCACTAAGCCAGTTTATAAAAAGTTGGTTCACCACCAATATTAATATGTGAATATTTGTCACATGATCAACATTTTAGTTTTCATGTTTGTGAACTTTTGGATTTCACTTAGTATTTGAATTTGAATTTGATCGGAATTTGGAAACGAGATAGAAACAAAAATGATCATGCATTGTTTAGCGAAAATAATTAGCTCAATCACAGAGGGTTACTGTAGCATGACACTGGGGGTGTTACACCCCGATCAAAATAAGATCGCCGATCCTGGATGTGCATTTGCATCCGCGATTCGGTCTAACCTGGAACCTTGTAGCTGACTTTGGCATATTGGGATCAACTATCTTAGCAGTCGTTACCCATGGTACCACTGATGTGCAACATGGTCACACGATCTACCACGATTGGACCGTCACCATCCACCCAGGTATTCCATTTTCTCATTGTTGTGTGTTAGAGTAGTAGTACTTGTTAGAGCAAGTATAATAGGATGATGTAAGCGGGCTGTAAGGCTTTAAATGACATATTTTTGATGAGTTGGATAAGACAGAAGAGGAGAGAGAAGAGAAGCAGGCTACTGATTAACAGCCGGCTGTAGCACGCGCTCCTAGACACTGCCGTAATGCCTAGTATATATGATGTGGGCCATGTTTCAACAAAGTAGTACATATTTGTTTGTGCTATTGTACTTGCGGGCTATAAGATAGGCTATATATGATGTGGCAAGATCATATAGCCAGTATCCGGCTATACGAGCAAGTACAATAAGGTACAGTCAGCAGGCTGCAAGGGGTAAAATAATATTTCTATGCTTAGTTGGAGGAGAAAGGATAGGAGAGAGAATGTAAGCGGGCTCTAATGCAAGAGCCAACTGCAACACGTGCTCCTAGGCACTATGTGAGAGTGGAAGGTGGGCCATGTATTAATAAAGTAGCAAATACTTATAGCTAATTTTTATACATGTTGGCTATAAGGTTGGCTATAGATGACATGGCACTTTCTTATAGGCAACAGTTGGCTATACTATTAACCAGGCTCTACTATTAACCATGCTCTTAGTTCTTTTCTTTTCTTGACTGGGACATGTTTACTGTACTAGTACTACAATTTAGTATTAGATTTTTTAACCCTCTCGCCTTCTCTTTTATTGTACTAAGTTGTAAGGAGTAGTACTACTTACTAGTACTAGTACTTTTTACCTTGGAGGACGCGTATAGCTAGCTAGGCCCTTGAAGACTTGAACTCACTAGCTCCCACCATTTTTTGTTTTTCCATGTCTTACTATCTCATCCATGTAGCCAAGAGTGGCTATATATAATAAGCCAGTTATTTTCCTTCCTCTATACTGGAGTAGTACTATTTGCTGCACAATATTACTGACCGCCATATTTGAGCACAACATTATTATGCATGCACCTTGACCATGTACGTCACCATGTGTCCAGATCTGAGATGCCGCATGTACCAGATGAACGGCGCCGAGTTCAACCCCCGTGATGCTATGTGGGTGCCGAGGAACACTCTTGGAGAGTACTCGCATTTCATTGGGGACAACTACCCCATTGTGAAGCAGATGCCACCTTCCATGCACGACATCGAAGGCCTGTCGTTCATGAAGCATGGTTGTGTCTTCAGTGCGCACCGCCGGATGAACGACATGCTGGGACACGCTATCCCTGATTTATGCCGCTTTAGCTTGGATGAGTCTCCATCGTGTGGAACCGGACTAGAAAGCTGCGACAATGATTCCCGTTGCCCACCGCTATGGATCGTGCCATCTATGAAGAACACCTGGGACTGGAACCTGGAGGAGGACATGGAGCCCATCTATAACGTGTAAGTGGAGTATGGTAAATTGTGAATGGTAGCGATGTACATATATGTAGAGTAGTCGTGCACAAATTTATCATATGAAGTGGAGATGAACTTGTGTGGCATGCTGGCATTTGTCCTTTAGAATTTATTACTAGTAAATGTGTTATGTGTACGTGCAACTTGTGTGGCTGTTGCACGGGCTCCAATACGCTCTGTGAGAAAAAAAGGTGGCACAACTTTGGCTATAGGTGACATGGTGGCATCATACAGTAGCGATCGTTCGCTATAGTTGTAGTACTAGGACGACAACTCCTATAAACCTTGCGCTTGGCTCTTCCCCTCTTCGGGAGGTTCAACAGTTCGTACTCCAGTGAACCTTGCACTTGGCTCTTCGCCTCTTCGGAAGGTCCAACAATGTTAGTACAATATGCTTCTGGCAATCTGACACCGAATGAACTGCTGCACGTCCACCGCGAGGGCGAGGGCAAGGGAGAGGGAGAGGGCGCTGTAGTCAAAACCCTCTCCTTGTCCTGCGATCCACCGCGCGTGTGGGCGAGGGAGAGGGCGTAGGCGTACGTCGTAAGCAAGCTTCTCCTCGTCCTATGAGCCACCGCGCGTGGGCGAGGGAGCTCCTCGTTCTGCGAGTTGCCGGGACACATCAAAGTAGTACTAGTCCATTCTACGTCCTTTCCGGTTAATATGGCTTAATTTGAAACAAGAAAAATACACCGGCGGTCAACGTATGTAACAATACGCTCATTATGGTCACTATATAGTTTTGCGGTGATTACACGGTCACTAGCTCACGTAGAGCACCATATTGCACCCTGCTGACCGACCACATAGTCAACGTGGCACTTTGTTGACTGGTTAAATTGACACCTGGTTTCTGGGTCACACCTGTCAGTTGGCAGAGCAAAGAAATCAGTTAAACAAAACTTTACGTAGGCGCGACAGGAGTCCAACCCTTGCGCGCGAACCACCCTGGCTGTGTATGTGAGTGCATGCACATGTACTCCCTCGGTCCGTGAAAAACTGTACATAATGGAGAGTATCATATACTAGTATCATGCATATGATACTAGTGTATGATACTACTTCCGTAATGCCTAGTATCATAATTACTATCTTAGGTTGCCTTATTAATTTGCCATGCATGACACAAAGTAGTACAACATTTAATATGATACGGTATCATGATATGATACCACAACCTCTCTTTCCTCATTTAATTGTATGCCACATCATCCAAAAAGTCTAGTTGGCATGCATGATAGTACCACTTATGATACTCCTATTACGGCCAGCCTTAGAAAATTTTCCAACAAAGAGTGTACATCTACACTTCCAATGCACTTAGCCTTTAATCTAATTGGTATTGATTGACTAATAAACCAACTTGTGCTCTAGCTATAGGCTGCATGTCTATCCTTAGTTACAGCATGCAACAACCTTTATTTAATCTTCTTATCTCAATGGTCGCATGCACACATAAGTCTGCTACTTTTGGGCGTTAATTATGCCATGAAGTTCCGGTTCCACTTGGTCAATGTGTAAATCTCTATATGTACAGTCTTTCATGGACGGAGGGAGTAGGTTGAGCACTTACGCGTGAGCGTGTGTGTTGCGTCGTGTGCTGTGTGCCGCATGGATGCGTGAGTTTTGCGTGCGTGCATGTGTACGTGTGAGTGTTGCATGCATGCATGAGGCTTCTACTCCCTCCCATTGACATGTTCATATTTCAATCTTCATTAAAACGTTGCATGCAAGAATTAAGAGAAAACTCACCAATGCGTGTAAAAGTTCTGGTCTTTTGTTCTTCACGCATGCATTTCAATTAATACGTTCGTAAACACAATTTTCTTGAGGAAAACGAGCCCATCATTGAGTACTTTTGGAAAAAATTCTTCGGGCACTCATCATTTACTACTACCTTGGTTGATGATTTTTTTATTGACCTATATATAAACCTCCGTCCTGGTTTATTGGTCCCCTTCGTATTTAGTGTAAAATTTTGACCGTAAATTTAACTAACAAAGTGTCAATGCATGTCATAAAAAACTATACCATTAAAAACTATGTTCAAATACGAATCTAGTGATATGATTTTTGGTGACATGCATTAACATTTTATTAGTTAAATAGATGGTCAAAGTTTGACACAAAATACTAGTAGTACTCCTACATTATTGGCGCCGGGTGCCTTGGGCAATGTTTCTTGTTGTTGGGCAGGATGAGAGTAGAGGCATTGGGATACTGTAGATAGGAAGTCTTGGCGATCCATTATTCCCCATCTCAGTCAGAGAGAACTATTCAACTAGTCTTCACAGAGAAGTGACAATACACGCTGCAGTAGATGGGACACTTAATTAATAAGCTGAGCCAGCGTGTTGGTGTTACTAAATCAGCCTTACCCTGTAGTGCCATCATGTTTGCCAGTGGAGCACGCTTCCGCTAATACGCCTACGCACCTCTCTCTTCCATTAACTGACATATGGTCCCTCTTGAGGTAGACCCACATGTCATCGGCTTAACTATTTACACTCCGAAGGACGGTATATCCTGGTAGTAGTACTAGTAGAATTGAGATTTAAATGCACTTTATTGCTCGTCTTTCCCTCTTCTTCCTCCTCTCTTTGGTGACATGCATTGACATTTTGTTAGTTAAACCTATGGTTAAAATGTGACACTAAATACGACTAGTAAGTAGTACAGTAGTACTAGTATATGTCAGTCAAATTATTCATCATGTCCTCACATTGAATTGACGTGACAACACGCTGCGCGTGAGGTGACACAAGAGTCCCGACGGCGTGTTCGGTTCACCAAAGTGAGCCTCACCCCTCTCGTAGTACAACAACACTCTCCCATTCTCTACAAAATCACTCTCCCATTCTCTCCCGGTCTCTCCACCTCCCAGCCGCTGCCTTGTTCCGATCCATTTGGGATGATGAGCGATGAGCTACTGGAGCTGCTATACTTCATTGCAAGTAGTCAAAAGGAAGACGCTAAAAAAATTGATCTCAACAAGGATGCTCTTCAAGCTAGCCGGATGAAGGAAGGAATCAGCGAGGCCGGTCCTGTGAGTATTCGTCCCATCGCCCTGTATGATGATTTCGATCTTTATGGGGGTTTTCAAGTCTTTAGAGTCTGCATGTAGTAATGAAGCCGAGACCCCAGTTTGTTTGGGTATTTGGAGTACCACTTATCTGTCGAAATCTTTCATCATTTACTTAAAACAGTTGATTGATCATACATTGAGTACCATTTAACTGGAATTAACCGATGCAAGTCCAAGAAGGATTGGCCGGTGCTGTCGGCTGGTGTCAAGTTCGATCCCACGGATAAGGAGCTGATCGAGCACCTTGAGGCCAAAGTGAGTGCTAACAGCGCGAGATCTCACCCTCTCATCGATTTGTTCATACCAACCATCGATAGCGAGCATGGCACATGCTACACCCATCCTGAGAAACTTCCAGGTGAGACACTAATCGGCCATCTACTTGCACAAGCATATTCCTTTGTTTATACCTCTATTTTTCTTTTTAGACGCAGACCTAGTGAAGCAATTACAATTTGACAGTTAATAAAAAGTGAAGCAAGTGACTACAACATGCCAAAGATGTTATGAAAATGCCAACTACGTACCCTAAAACTTGTATTCGCCAATACTGCAGGTATCACACTGAGTGGCCTAAGCAAGCATTTCTTCCAGTGCAACTCCAGGGTGTTCAAAAGGGGCACGCGGATGCGTTGCAAGATATAGTCGGAGTGCGGCATGCACGCGATGTTGCACAAGACCAGCAATACCTTGCCGGTGATGGTCAACGGTCGGCAGACGGGCAGCAAAAAGGTTCTGGTGCTGCACACCAACAAGAACTTCGACCAGCAGAGGACCAACTGGGTGATGCACCAGTACCACCTCGGGGACCTGGAGCAAGAGAAGGAGCGGGAGCTGGTCGTCTGCAAGATTTTCTACCAGACCAACACTATGGCCAGGACTAAAAAGATTGTAAGTTAGTTTGGTATTGGTATACTTGTACTACCTGGTCGTCTGCAAGTTGGTATTGTTGTTAAGGATCTTTCGGTATGAACTTGCATTTGCTTCCAACCATCATGTCGAGGGTCGACGTGGATATAAAGCTGAATCATTTGTTTCGAAATGAATTTTCAGGCACCTGATTTTTATTTGATGGGTAGCATAAGCACCTGCCATTCGAATTCCCAGTTCTCCAAAAAATTTACATCTTCGAAGTACGGATGGGATCCATCCGGTTTCACAGGCTGATAGTTGGACGCAGCACGTCGGAACTGGGTTGTGGCATGCCAAGCCCAGCTGCAAATTGTTAAAAGAGAGGAGCGATGGATTTGGGCCTTCCAGAACAATTAAGTGTCGCAACCTCGATCGCGTGAAGCGCCTCCCATGGACTAAAAAAAGGCCTAGTCGGTTATTATTAGTTGAAATATGTAAAATATTCCATAATAAAAATAAATATGAAAAATGCAATGAATTTAGTCCGGTTTCACTGAAAACCATCCGATTTGCATGAAATTCGTCCGTGGAACCACAAGACAGCTATCCATACAGAACCTAACCATACGGAACCAGCAGGTCCATGGCCATACGCAAGCAAGTGCATGCACTTATTATCACTATGGAAAAATAATGCTGACGTCTGAGACACCCATGAAATTTTCAATGTAGTCAATAAACGAGAGAATTCTGCAAGTACAGACTGATAACAGGGATCCAATAGGTATATTGTTTTTTCAGGTCGAGCAAGTTTCAACTGGGCTATAGACTGCCCAGGCTTGGTTTTGTTTTTAACAGGCCCAGCCCATGACGACAATGGGGCACAAAGATCCAGCAGGTGTCAACTGGCCTCTGGCCCGCCAGCCTTAGTTATATTTTCTCTTAGAACATCCGCAGGCAGTTCTTTTATTGAAGAAAACACACAACCTAGTTATATTTTCCTCTTGAAACGCCATGTCCTACTTCCATTTTCAAATCTCTACCTATAGTTTTACTAGTTCATATACATGTATTATTATATTGAAAATACGTAAAGTTCCCTTTTCATCTTTACATCCTTTTTTTTTGTTTTCCCTCCCAACGCTGATTTTTTTTACCACTGGTTTTCCCTAAAACCAACTCAATTGTCTTCTTATTAGCTTACAAAAATAAAACAATATTTTTTTTGGCAAATCAATAAGTTCTTAAAAAATAAATGTTTATCATTTCTGGATCAAAACAGTTTGGACTCCACCGAAATATGCAAAATTAGGTTGAACTTTTTGACCGTGGTCCTGGGTAGAAAATGGACTGTAATAAATTCTTTAAGAATTAGCAAATGGGCTGCAAATTATTAAAAAATAGCAAATGGGCTCTATGTTGTCTGCCACAGATTTGGAGGCTGACTTGTGGGCCTACTAAGTTCATGCGTACACAAGGTGTCTCAAAAAAAGAAATTTAGTCAACAGTCGACTCTACCAGCGTCAGATCGTTAGATGTCAATCCAACGGCAATCGTGCTTCTTCAGTCTCTGATCTTCCTGCTCCAGCCGCCCAAACCAGCGCCAGCGGAACTGCGTGTTCCCGCCTCCCGTGGACGGCTATGCTGCCGGGCAGGCCTCACGGCCGCACCCAACTCGCATCCCTGGCCTGGCCATCCCTCTACTCACCCACACCTCCTGTTATTCTCTGGCGACGGCAGCCTCACACTGCAGCTGAACCAGTAAACTCTCATACCCACTCCGTGTGGGAAACAACTGCCGAGTCTACCTTGGCTCCGGGTCGTTCCCTTACTTGGCCTCGCAGTCGTCCACCGCCTTGGTGCTCTCGGCACAACGTGTTCAACGAACGACCTCCATCGGAAGAGGACTGTACGTGGAGAGGCTGACAGCTGGGTCCACGGCCGCACGCAAGGAAGTGCCTCCTTTTTTTGAGAGTAGGAAGTGCCTCCTTATTACGCGTAAAATAATGATTCCTCCACTTGACAGAGGGGACCCGCCGGAAGGGCCTCTGTATTTCATGAAAAAAACATTCCTCCGGCTGACAGCTCGGACCCACCAGCTATATCTTCGCACGCAAGGAAGTGCCTCCTTATTATGCACAAAAAAATGAATACCCCCGCTGCTAGGTGGGACCCACCATATTTGGAGGTTGACTTGTGGGCCTACTAAGTTGACGCGGACGCAAGGCTTTGTCAACTTAGTCAATATAAACTATTCTAGCTGCGGTGACCGTATGATGTCCATCCAATGGCCGTCGTGCTTCTTCAACCTCTGGTCTTCTTGCTCCAGCCGCCCAAGCCATCGCGGGTTGTGCCGCCTGCTCCTGCCTCCCGTGGCCGGCTGTGCTGCTGCGCAGGTCTCACCGCCACCTCCTACTCCAACCGCTGGCTAGGCCATCCCTCTACTCACCCACAACCCCTGTTATTATGCGGCGATGGCAGCCTCACACCGCAGCCGAACCAGTCAACCCTCGTACTCCCCTCCGCGTGGGCATCCACTGCCGCGTCTTCCCCGGCTCCGCGTCGTCTAATACGTCCATTTTGCATCATGCTTTTATGTTGATATTTATTGCATTATGGGCTGTTATTACACATTATGGTACAATACTTATACCTTTTTCTCTTATTTTACAGGGTTTACACAAAGAGGGAGAATGCCGGAAGCTGGAATTCTGGACCGGAAAGGAGCAAATTGAGAGACCTATTCTGCACAACTCCAAAAGTCCTGAAAACTTACGGAGAATTATTTTGGAATATATAAGAATTATTGGGCGAAGAAAATACCAGAGGGGACCCACCAGGTGGCCACAAGCCTGGGGGCGCGCCCTACCCCCCTAGGCACGCCCCTAGGGCTTGTGGGCCCCCTCGCAGGTCTCCGGTGTCCATCTTCTGCTATATGGAGGGTTTTTACCTGGAAAAAATCATAAGGAAGATTTCGGGACGAAGCGCCGCCGTCTCGAGGCAGAACCTGGGCAGAAGCAATCTAGGGCTCCGGCGGAGCTGTTCTGCCGGGGAAACTTCCCTCCGGGAGAGGATGATCGAAGCCATCGTCATCACCAACGATCCTCTCATCGAGAGGGGGTCAATCTCCATCAGCATCTTCATCAGCACCATCTCCTCTCCAAACCCTAGTTCATCTCTTGTATTCAATCTTTGTCTCAAAACCTCAGATTGGTACCTGTGGGTTGCTAGTAGTGTTGATTACTCCTAGTAGTTGATGCTAGATGGTTTATTTGGTGGAAGATCATATGTTCAGATCCTTAATGATATTCAATACCCCTCTGATATTGAACATGAATATGCTTTATGAGTAGTTACGTTTGTTCCTGAGGACATGGGAGAAGTCTTGTTATAAGTAATCATATGAATTTGGTATTCGTTCGATATTTTGATGAGATGTATGTTGTCTTTCCTCTAGTGGTGTTATGTGAACGTCGACTACATGACACTTCACCATGATTTGGGCCTAGGGGAAGGCATTGGGAAGTAATAAGTAGATGATGGGTTGCTAGAGTGACAGAAGCTTAAACCCTAGTTTATGCATTGCTTCGTAAGGGGCTGATTTGGATCCACATGTTTCATGCTATGGTTAGATTTATCTTAATTCTTCTTTCGTAGTTGCGGATGCTTGCGAGAGGGGTTAATCATAAGTTGGAGGCTTGTCCAAGTAAGGACAACACCCAAGCACCGGTCCACCCACATATCAAATTATCAAAGTAACGAACGCGAATCATATGAGCATGATGAAAACTAACTTGACATTAATTCCCATGTGTCCTCGGGAGCGCTTTGCTTTATATAAGAGTTCGTCCAGGATTGTCCTTTGCTACAAAAAGGATTGGGCCACCTTGCTGAACCTTTGTTACACTTGTTACTTGTTACTCATTACGAATTATCTTATCACAAAACTATCTGTTACCGATAATTTCAGTTCTAGCAGAGAATACCTTGCTGAAAACCGCTTGTCATTTCCTTCTGCTACTCGTTGGGTTCGACACTCTTACTTATCGAAAGGACTACAATAGATCCCCTATACTTGTCAGTCATCAAGACTCTTTTCTGGCGCCGTTGCCGGGGAGTGAAGCGCCTTTGGTAAGGAAAAATTTATATAGTGTGTTGAAATTTACTGTCACTTGTTACTATGGAAAATCATCCTTTGAGGGGTTTGTTCGGGGTATGTTCACCTTGACCGGAAGAACAAATAGTTGCTCCTCACACTACTGAACCTACTGAAAATATTTATTATGAAATCCCTTCGGTTATGATAGAGAAACTGCTCGCTAATCCTTATGCAGGAGATGGAACACTACATCCTGATATGCATCTAATCTATGTGGATGAAATTTGTGGATTATTTAAGCTTGCAGGTTTGCCCGACGATGAAGTCAAGAAGAAGGTCTTCCCTTTATCTTTGAAGGAGAAGGCATTGACATGGTATAGGCTATGCCATGATATTGGGACTTGGAATTACAACCGATTGAAATTGGAATTTCATCAGAAGTTTTATCCTATGCATCTGGTTCATCATGGTCGGAATTATATATATAATTTTTGGCCTCATGAAGGAGAAAGTATCGCTCAAGCTTGGGGGAGGCTTAAATCAATGTTATATTCATGCCCCAATCATGAGCTCTCAAGAGAAATTATTATTCAGAATTTTTATGCTCGGCTTTCTCGTAATGATCAATCCATGCTCGATACTTCTTGTACTGGTTCTTTTATGAAGAAAACTATTGAATTCAAATGGGATCTCTTGGAAATAATTAAATGCAACTCTGAAGATTGGGAGGTCGACGAAGGTAAGGAGTGAGGTATAAACCTTAAGTTTGATTGTGTTAATTCTTTTATGGATACCGATGCTTTTCGTGAATTTAGCACTAAATATGGACTTGACTCTGAGATAGTTGCTTCTTTTTGTGAATTATTTGCTACTCATGTTGATCTCCCTAAGGAGAAGTGGTTTAAATATCATCCTCCCATTGCAGTAAAAATAATGGAACCTACTAAAGCTGAGGAAGAAACCATTACTTGTAATGTTGATCCTGTTATTCCTACTGCTTATATTGAGAAACCACCTTTCCCTGTTAGAATAAAGGAACATGCTAAAACTTCATCTGTGGTTCGTAAGAGTTATACTAGAACACCAACACCCCCTGAACAAATTAAAGTTGAACCTAGTATTGCTATGGTGAAAGATCTCTTGGTCGATAATATTGATGGGCATGTTATTTATTTCTGTGATGAAGCTGCTAGAATTGCTAAACCCGATGAAAAGGATAAACATAGACCTGTTGTTGGCATGCATGTTGTCTCTGTTAAAATAGGAGGTCATTGTTATCATGGCTCATGTGATTTGGGTGCTAGTGTAAGTGCAATTCCCTTTACTTTATATTAGGAAATTATGAATGATATTGCACCTGCTGAAATAGAAGATATTGATGTTACTATTAAGCTTGCCAATAGAGATGCTATTTCACCAATTGGGATTGTTAGAGATGTTGAAGTCTTGTGTGGGAAAATAAAATTTCCCACTGATTTTCTAGTTCTTGGTTCCCCACAAGATGATTTTTGTCCCATTATATTTGGCAGACCTTTCTTAAACATTGTTAATGCTAAAATAGATTGTGAGAAAGAAACAATTAGTGTAAGTTTTGGGGATGTGTCACATGAGTTTAATTTCTCCAAATTTCGTAGACAGCCCCATGACAAAGAATTTCCTAATAAATATGAAATTATTGGTCTTGCTTCTATTGCCGTGTCTCCTACTGATCCTTTAGAACAATATTTGCTAGACCATGAAAATGATATGTTCATGCATGAAAGAAAGGAATTAGATGAGATTTTCTTTAAACAAATGCCAGTTTTGAAACACAACTTGCCTGTTGAGACTCTTGAAGATCCTCTATCACCCAAGAGTGATCCTGTGTTTGAACTTAAGCAATTACATGATACTCTGAAATATGCTTATCTAGATGAAAAGAAGATATATCCTGTTATTATTAGTGCTAACCTTTCAGATCATGAAGAAAAGAAATTGTTGAAAACTCTGAGGAAGCACCGTGCCGCTATTGGATATACTCTTGATGATCTTAAGGGCATAAGTCCCACTCTATGTCAGCACAAAATTAATATGGAGCCTGATGCTAAACCAGTTGTTGATCATCAACGGCGGTTGAATCCAAAATGAAAGAAGTGGTAAGAAATGAAATATTAAAGCTTCTGGAAGCAGGTATAATATATCATATTGCTGATAGAAGATGGGTAAGCCCTGTTCATTGTGTCCCTAAGAAGGGTGGTATTACTGTTGTGCCTAATGATAGAAATGAAAATATCCCACAAAGAATTGTAATGGGTTATAGAATGGTAATTGATTTTAGAAAATTAAATAAATCTACTAGGAAAGATCATTATCCTTTACCTTTTATTGATCAAATTCTAGAAAGGCTATCAAAACATACGCACTTTTGCTTCACAAGAGGATCAAGAAAAAACTACTTTTACTTGCCCTTTTGGTACCTTTGCTTATAGATGTATGCCTTTTGCTTTATTTAATGCACCTGCTACCTTTCAAAGATGTATGACTGCTATATTCTCTGACTTTTGTGAAAAGATTGTTCAGGTTTTCATGGATGATTTCTCCGTTTACAGAACTTCTTTTGATGATTGCTTAAGCAACCTTGATCGAGTTTTGCAGAGATGTGAAGAAACTAATCTTGTCTTGAATTGGGAGAAGTGCCACTTTATGGTTAATGAAGGTATTGTCTTGGGGCATAAAATTTCCGAAAGAGGTATTGAAGTTGATAAAGCTAAAGTTGATGCTATTCAAAAAATGCCGTGTCCTAAAGATATCAAAGGCATAAGAAGTTTCCTTGGTCATGCCGGTTTCTATAGGAGATTTATTAAATACTTCTCTAAAATTTCTAGGCCTCTGACTAATCTCTTGCAAAAGGATGTTCCATTTGTTTTTTATGATGATTGTGTAGAAGCATTTGAAATACTTAAGAAAGCCTTGATTTCTGCAACTATCGTTCTGATACGTCTCTAACGTATCTATAATTTATGAAGTATTCATGCCATGTTTACAACAATTTTATATGGTTTTGGTATGATTTTATTAGAACTAACCCGGACTGACGCTATTTTCAGCAGAACTACCGTGGTGTCATTTTTTGTGCAGAAATAAAAGTTCTCGGAATGAGCTGAAAATTTACGGAGAATATTTTTGGAAAATATAAAAAATACTGGAGCGAAAAGATACCGGAGAAGAGTCCCAAGGCAACCACAAGAGTGGGGGCGCCCCCCCCCCTAGGGCGCGCCCCCTGGCTTCCCGCTGCCTCGTGGATCCCCTGACGTGAGACCGACGCCAAAAATTCCTATAAATGCAGAAACCCCCGAAAAGAAACCTAGATCGGAAGTTCCGCCACCGCAAGCCTCTGTAGCCACGGAAAACCAATCGGGAGCCCGTTCCGGCACCCTTCCGGAGGGGGAAACCATCACCGATGGCCATCTTCATCATCCCGGTGGTCTCCATGACGAGGAGGGAGTAGTTCACCCTCGGGGCTGAGGGTATGTACCAGTAGCTATGTGTTTGATCTCTCTCTCATGTTCTTGATTTGACACGATCTTGATGTACCGCGAGCTTTGTTATTATAGTCGGATCATATGGTGTTTCTCCCCCTCTATCTTCTTGTGATGAATTGAGTCTTGCTCTTTGAGGTTTCGTTGTTGGATTAAGTATTGGATTTGAGAGCACTTGATGTATGTCTTGCGATGGGATATCTGTGGTGACAATGGGATGTTCTATTGATTCACTTGATGTATGTTTTAGCACTCAACTTGCGGATTCCCGAGGTGACATTGGGGTAATATATGCATAGGGGTTGATGCATGTTTTCGTCCTACGTTCTCCAACAGAAACTTTGGAGTGATTCTTTGTTGCACGTTGAGGGATTGTTATGTGATCCAATTATGTTATCATTGTTGAGAGAACTTGCACTAGTGAAAGTATGAACCCTAGGCCTTGTTTTCAAGCATTACAATACCATTTTTGCTCACTTTTGTTACTAGTTACCTTGCTGTTTTTTATATTTTCAGATTACAAAAACCTATATCTACTATCCATACTACACTTGTATCACCATCTCTTCGCCGAACTAGTGCACCTATACAATTTGTCATTGTATTGGGTGTGTTGGGGACACAAGAGACTCTTTGTTATTTGGTTGCAGGGTTATTTGAGAGAGACCATCTTCATCCTACGCCTCCCACGGATTGATAAACCTTAGGTAATCCACTTGAGGGAAATTTGCTACTGTCCTACAAAACTCTGCGCTTGGAGGCCCAACAGAGTCTACAAGAAGAAGGTTGCGTAGTAGACATCAAGCTCTTTTCTGGCTCCATTGCCGGGGAGGCTAGGTAAGCGGCACTCACATCCCGTCAACGAAGCTCTTTTCTGGCACCGTTGCCGGGGAGGTTAGTGCTTGAAGGTATATCTTTAGATCTTGCAATTGAATCTTTTAGTTTCTTGTTTTATCACTAGTTTAGTCTATAAAAGAAAACTACAAAAAAATGGAATTGAGGTTGCCTCATATGCTTCATCTTTTTAATGTCTTTCGTGAAAATAAGGATTCCGATAATTGTGCTCAATTGCTAGAGGAAGAAGTCAATAAAATGTTTGGCACTAAATCTTTGAATGATGAGCATGATTGCAATGTTGTTAGTATGAATTCTTTGAATATCCATGATGCTAATGATATGCAAGTTCATAAGCTTGGGGATGCTATGTTTGATGAAGATGATATTTTTAGTCCCCCAAGTTTTGATGAGAAAATTTATTATGATGAAAGCATGCCTCCTATTTATGATGATTATATTGATGAAAGTGGGTTTGGAAGAGTGTCAACTCTAGGTACTAATGATCCCACTATTTTGGAGGGTGTTGAATCTTTTCACAATATTGATAAAAGTGTATTTGGAGAGGTCATGACTTTATTTAGTGATGAATCCACTATTTTGGAAGAGGTTTCAATTGATTATGAAAACAAAGTTGCTATCTATGATGATTATTGTGATGACATGTATGCTATAAAGAGTAATGATATTCATGAAACTTGTCATCATGATTTTAATGCTCAAACTGATTATGTGAATCAAGTGTCACATGATAGTTATTTCATTGAATTTGCTCCCACTACAATTCATGAGAATAAATTTGCTTATGTGGAGAGTAATAAAATTTCTATGCTTGTGGATCATGAAAAGAATGCTTTATGTGATAGTTATATTGTTGAATTCATTCATGATGCTACTGAAAATTATTATGAGGGAGGAATATATGCTTGTAGGAATTGCAATAATATCAAGTTTCCTCTCTATGTGTTGAAAATTTTGAAGTTATGCTTGTTTTGCCTTCCTATGCTAGTTGATTCTTGTTCCTATAATTTGTTTGCTCACAAAATCCCTATGCATAGGAAGTGGGTTAGACTTAAATGTGCTAGTCATATGCTCCATGATGCTCCCGTTATGTTTCAATTCTTATATTTTATGTGAGCATCATTAAAATCATCATGCCTAGCGAAAAAGGCATTAAAGAAAAGCGCTTGTTGGGAGACAACCCAATATTTACCCCTACTGTTTTTGTGTGTTCACATGATTAAGCTACTGTTTTAATCATGTTTTATAGCTTTTGTTTCAATAAAGTGTCAAGTAAATCCTTTGGGATAGTGTGGATGATAGTTGATTTGATTCTGTGCAAAAACAGAAACTTTTGCGTCCAGTACAGAAGTTCCTATATTTTACTGGAACAAGGAAAACTTCTGATTTTTTTATACTTTATTGGTATACAAATTTTCTACGTTTTTCTAATTGCTCAGAATATTTGGAGTTACAGAAGTATGACCTTAATTCAGATCTTTACAGACTGTTCTGTTTTTGACAGATTCTGTTTTCGATGCATAGTTTGCTTGTTTTCTAGTTTCTATGGATTATATTGCTCAATATAAATTATAGAAATGATAGGGTACAGTAGGTATCATGTGAGAAAAATTTTGAATCTTGTCTTGACAGTACCAAAGTGGATGATTTGTTTTACCATACTAACTCATCTCACGAAGTTCCGTTAAGTTTTGTGTGATTGAAGTTTTCAAGTTTTGGGTGAGATATCGATATGAGGAGAATAAGGAGTGACAAGACCCTAAGCTTGGGGATGCCCAAGGCACCCCAAGGTAATATTCAAGGAATACCCAAGAAACTAAGCTTGGGGATGCCCCGGAAGGCATCCCCTCTTTCGTCTTCAACATTATCGGTAACCTTACTTGGAGCTATATTTTTATTCGTCACATGATATGTCTTTTGCTTGGAGCGTCATTTTATTTTATTAGGATTTTCCTGCTGTTATTTAGAATAATATTTTGCATCTTTTATTTCAATAAAAGTGTCAAGTATAGCCTTTACCATGCTTATTTTTATATGTTGCTGTTTTGAAAACAGAAAGTTTTCTATCATTGTCTGAATTCTTCTGGAAAGTCAGAACATGATAAAATCTTGAAATTTGTACACGTTGAGCTAAAACAAATTTTCTACAGTGTGGTACTTTTTCATAATTTTTGGAGTTAGGGAAGTGTGAGTGTAATTGCACTCTTTACAGACTGTCCTGTTTAGACTGATTGCTGTTATGTTTGCATTGTTTGCATATGTTTGCTTGTTTAATGATTCTATTTGAGGATAGGAGTATTAAATATGCAGAGGCATTTAGTATGTAATGTTAAATAATAATTTTAGTGATTTGCTACAGTAGATAATGATAAGGTGTTGCATTGATTCATACTAACTTTTCTCACGAGTTCTTGTTGAGTTTTGTGTGGATGAAGTTTTTAAGATTTAGGAAAACCGTGATTTAAAAGGAATTAAGGAGACACAAAAGCTCAAGCTTGGGTATGCCCAAGGCATCCCAATATAATATTTCAAGAAGTCTCAAGAATCTAAGCTTGGGGATGCTCCGGTAGGCATCCCACCTTTCTTCATCAAGAATTATTGGTTAGTATCGGTTGAGCCTAAGTTTTTGCTTCTTCACATGATATGTGCTATCCTTAGAACGGCATTTTATTTTGTTTTGCTTGTTGTTTTAATAAATACTTAAGATCTGAAATTCTTAGATGAGAGAGTCTTCACCTAGTTACTTAATTTTTGACTTCTCATTGATCTTCACTTATATCTTTTTGGAGTAGTTTGTCATTTACTCGTGTGCTTCACTTATATCCTACGAGTAAATGGTTGAATGAATTGAATATCATAAATCTGAAATTATATATGTTTCATATGCTTATCCCATGGGGAGTAATGACTTCACATATAAGAAGTATAGGTGGTAAATTTATTGAAAGTTAGCAAACATTGTATTGGTCACTTGAACAATTCATGAAAGAATATTGAAGAAGAGAGATTTCACATATAAATATACTATCTTGGACATCTTCTATGATAGTGAGCCCCATTAATTATTTTCAAACTTGAGCAAATTAGTTGAAGTTGGACAAGGAAGACAACATAATGAGTTATGCTTGGGTATATTTGCATAGAAGTTATATTGTTATGGATCCTCCAACATGTGGTGCTCGCTATTTAGAATCTTTTGCTAGCCAAAATTTCTGTACTAAGCGGGAATACTGCTTGTGCATCCAAAATCCTTAAACCCAGTTTCTTGCCATAAGTGTCCACCATATCTACCTATGGATTGAATAAGATCCTTCAAGTAAGTTGTCATCGGTGCAAAAACCAATAAAAATTGCTCCTAAATATGTATGATCTTTTATTGTAATGGAAAATAAGCGTTGTACGAACTTGTGATGGTAAAGAACTAAAAGCAACGGACTGCATAATAAAGGTTGCTATCACAAAGGGCAATACAACGTGTCGTTCCTTTGCATTAAGGGTTTGCATGTCCAAAAATAAAAAGCGCATGACAACCTCTGCTTCCCTCTGCGAAGAGCCTATCTTTTACTTTTATGCAAGAGTCAATAGTATTCCTTCTCATTTCAACCTCAATTATTCTCTAGTTGGCAAGTACCATGTGGTGGGGAAAGATCCAAGCATATATGACCATTCAAATATATTTGATCATGAATTATTATTGTTGACAATTATCTATATGATAAATAAGTTGTGAGGCAAAACACTAAGCCCCTATCTTTCTCTGTGTTCGATGGATGCTATTTGTTCTAAAAATATGCTTTGAGTGGTATCAATCATGGAAGACTATATGATAGTTGAGTATGCGGAATTTGCTAAATCAAAGCTCTTACATAGAACCTTCCTTAAAATAAGATAATAACAATTGTTTGATGACTGAGAACATAGTTTGGTAGTTTTCAAGAAAGTTTATGGTCTATGCTTTAACATGTGAATAGCTTGCTACTTGATCATGAGAAGTTTTATGATATGAGCTACTGTTATGATATATAATGATGCTAGAAAAAGTGGTTGAAATTATTATTGATTAAACTTGTGCACTTGCTAGCATTCACACTTCATAAATTATTTCTTTTATCATTTACCTACTCGAGGACGAGCAGGAATTAAGCTTGGGGATGCTGATACGTCTCCAATGTATCTATAATTTATGAAGTATTCATGCCTTGTTTACAACAATTTTATATGGTTTTGGTATGATTTTATTAGAACTAACCCGGACTGACGCTATTTTCAGTAGAACTACCATGGTGTCGTTTTTTGTGCAGAAATAAAAGTTCTCGGAATGAGCTGAAAATTTACGGAGAATATTTTTGGAAAATATAAAAAATACTTGAGCGAAAAGATACCGGAGAAGAGTCCCGAGGCAACCACAAGGGTGGGGGGCGCGCCCCCCCTAGGGCGTGCCCCCCTGGCTTGCCGCTGCCTCGTGGACCCCCCTGACGTGAGACCGACGCCAAAAACTCCTATAAATACAGAAACCCCCAAAAAGAAACCTAGATCGGAAGTTCCGCCGCCGCAAGCCTTTGTAGCCACGAAAAACCAATCGGGAGACCGTTCCGACACCCTGCCGAAGCGGGAAACAATCACCGGTGGCCATCTTCATCATCCCGGCGGTCTCCATGACGAGGAGGGAGTAGTTCACCCTCGGGGCTGAGGGTATGTACCAGTAGCTATGTGTTTGATCTCTCTCTCGTGTTCTTGATTTGGCACGATCTTGATCTACCGCGAGCTTTGTTATTATAGTCGGATCATATGGTGTTTCTCCCTCTCTATCTTCTTGTGATGAATTGAGTCTTGCTCTTTGAGGTTTCGTTATGTTGGATTGAGTATTGGATTTGAGAACACTTGATGTATTGTCTTGCGATGGGATATCTGTGGTGACAATGGGATGTTCTATTGATTCACTTGATGTATGTTTTGGCACTCAACTTGCGGATTCCCGAGGTGACATTGGGGTAATCTATGCATAGGGGATGATGCACGTTTTCGTCCTACGTTCTCCGATAGAAACTTTGGAGTGATTCTTTGTTGCACGTTGAGGGATTGTTATGTGATCCAATTATGTTATCATTGTTGAGAGAACTTGCACTAGCAAAATTATGAACCTTAGGCCTTGTTTTCAAGCATTGCAATACCATTTTCGCTCACTTTTGTTACTAGTTACCTTGCTGCTTTTTATATTTTCAGATTACAAAAACCTATATCTACTATCCATACTACACTTGTATCACCATCTCTTCGCCGAACTAGTGCACCTATACAATTTGTCATTGTATTGGGTGTGTTGGGGACACAAGAGACTCTTTGTTATTTGGTTGCAGGGTTGTTTAAGAGAGACCATCTTCATCCTACGCCTCCCATGGATTGATAAACCTTAGGTCATCCACTTGAGGGAAATTTGCTACTGTCCTACAAAACTCTGCGCTTGGAGGCCCAACACGAGTCTACAAGAAGAAGGTTGCATAGTAGACATCACGTTCAACCACCTGATTGGAACCTACCCTTTGAAATTATGTGTGATGCTAGTGATTACGCTGTTGGTGCTATTCTAGGACAAAGAGTTGATAAGAAATTAAATTTTATCCATTATGCTAGTAAAACTCTAGACAGTGCTCAAAGGAATTATGCTACTACTGAAAAAGAATTTTTAGCAGTTGTGTTTGCGTGTGATAAGTTCAGAACTTATATTGTTGATTCCAAAGTTACTGTTCACATTGATCATGCTGCTATTAAATACCTGATGGAAAAGAAAGATGCTAAACCTAGACTTATTAGGTGGGTTCTCTTGGTACAAGAATTTGATTTACATATTATTGATAGAACGGGAGCTGAGAACCCCGTAGCAGACAACTTGTCTAGGTTAGAAAATGTTCTTGATGACCCACTACCTATTGATGATAGCTTTCCTGATGAACAATTAGCTGTCATAAATGCTTCTTGTAGTACATCATGGTATGTAGACTATGCTAATTATATTATTGCTAAATTTATACCACCTAGTTTTACATACCAACAAAATAAAAAGTTTTTCTATGATTTAAGACATTACTTCTGGGGTGACCCACATCTTTATAAAGAAGTAATAGATGGTGTTATTAGACATTGTGTACCTGAGCATGAACAGGAACAGATCCTACGGAAGTGTCACTTCGAGGCCTACGGAGGACACCATGCTGGTGATAGGACTGCACACAAGGTAGTAAAATCTGGTTTTTATTGGCCTACTCTTTTCAAGGATGCTCGTAAGTTTGTCTTGTCTTGTGATGAATGTCAAAGAATTGGTAATATTAGTAGACGTCAGGAAATTCCTATGAATTATTCACTTGTTATTGAACCATTTGATGTTTGGGGATTTGATTATATGGGACCTTTTCCTTCCTCTAATGGGTATACACATATTTTGGTTGCTGTTGATTATGTTACTAACTGGGTAGAAGCTATTCCAACTTGTAGTGCTGATCATAACACTTCCATTAAAATGCTTAAAGAAGTTATTTTCCCGAGGTTTGGAGTCACTAGATATTTAATGACTGATAGTGGTTCACACTTTATTCATGGTGCTTTCCGTAAATTGCTTGCTAAGTATGATGTTAACCACAGAATTGTATCTCCATATCATCCTCAATCTAGTGGTCAAGTAGAATTAAGTAATAGAGAAATAAAATTGATCTTGCAAAAGACTGTTAATAGATCTAGGAAGAATTAGTCTAAGAAACTTGATGATGCATTATGGGCTTACAGAACTGCTTATAAGAATCCTATGGGTATGTCTCCATATAAAATGGTTTATGGAAAAGCTTGTCACTTACCTCTTGAACTAGAACATAAAGCTTATTGGGCCATTAAAGAGCTCAACTATGATTTCAAACTTGCCGGTGGGAAGAGGTTATTTGACATTACCTCACTTGATGAATGGAGAACCCAAGCCTATGAGAATGCCAAATTGTTTAAAGAAAAAGTTAAAAGATGGCATGATAAAAGGATACAAAAGCGTGAATTCAATGTAGAGGACAATGTCTTGCTATACAATTCTCGTTTAAGATTTTTTTGCAGGGAAGCCTCTCTCTAAATGGGAAGGACCTTACATTATCGAGGAAGTTTATCGTTCCGGTGCCATCAAGATCAACAATGCCGAAGGCAATAACCCGAAGGTGGTAAACGGGCAAAGAATCAAACATTATATCTTAGGTACTCCCCTAAATGTTGAAACCAAAATTATTATAACCATAACACCGGAGGAGTACATAAAGGAAACCTACCAAAACACGCCAGACCTCCGAAAAGGAATAGGTATGTGATACGGTAAGTAAATCGACTCCAAAACTTTTCCAGAAGCAATTTTATTCCGTTTTGAAATTTAAAAAATTAGAAAAATAAAATGTAGTCCAAAAAGTGCACGAGGAGGCGACAAGCCTTGGGGCGCGCCCTACCCCCCTGGGCGCGCCTCCCAGGCTTGTGGCCACCTCGTGTGCCCTCCGGACTCCATTTTCTTGTAGTACACTTGTTTTGGTCGGTAAAAATTCATTATATAATCTCCCGAAGGTTTTGACCACCGTACCACGGCAAAATCCCCTGTTTTTTGTTTCTAGCTATTCCTGCAGCAGATTTTCAGCAAGATGTCTTCGCAAGAGTCGTGTCTCTCACCCGATACAAGACCGAAGGGCGTACAGCGAAGCTGATCACTCTGGATGGTCATTGGAGGAAGAGATGGAGGCCGACCTGAAATGAGTGGATGCCATGGAGGAGGATCAAGAAGTTACCTCTCGCCTTCAACCTAGAGCCATGCTTGAGGAACTCCAGAGCTCAGCAATACCGGATTCGGTCATACCTCCCAATGCTAAATTTCTCTCTTATAATAACATGAAAAAGATTGTTGCTTTCTCCCCTGCAGCTAAGAGGCATCCATGGGTGGATGGTGCTCTAACCGTCACCGGTAAACTCCGCAAGGAAATAATGGATCTTAAGCAGCAAATCAATAGGCTCGAGGAGGAGAATCGCATCTTGAAGGGCATCATCGCTAAAAAATCGCACCACCACCTCCGAAGAAAGAGACTTAAGTACATGGGTATGGGCACTCCCCTTGGCTTTCGCCAAGCTTGGGGGAGGTGCCCCGGTATCGTATCACCATCATATCTTTACCTTTATCGTTCTTCTTAGTTTGATCCTTTTGGTTTTATCATTACCAAGTAGAATAAAAGTTTTTAGTATGATCTAGCTTTGAGTTTTGCTTTGTGTTCCCTCTATGTAATCGAGTCCGAGAGTTATATAATAAAGATTAGTTTTGAGTTGAGGGCTTTGCTTTCTTGCTATGATCTTGAGAAAAAGAAAAAAATAATAAAGGAAATAAAAAGATTATATAATGATCTTATGGGAAGTGACGACTTCACATATAAGAAGTATGTCACATGAAACTTGTTGGGAGGTGACAAACATAGTTTTGGTCATTGTTGCAATTAATAGGAAGTAATAAAGAAAGAGAGGTCTCACATATAAATACACTATCTTGGACATCTTTTGTGATTGTGAGCACTCATTAAAATATTATATGCTAAAAGGTTGATGTTGGACAAGGAAGACAACGTAATGGGTTATGTTTTCTTATATCCGAATAGAAGTTATATTGTCATGGATCCTCCAACATGTTGAGCTAGCTTCTCATCCTATGCTAGCCAAATCTTTTGCACCAAGTAGAGATACTACTTGTGCATCCAAAATCCCTTAACCCAGTTTTTCCATGAGAGTCCACCATACCTACCTATGGATTGAGTAAGATCCTTCAAGTAAGTTGCCATCGGTGCATGCAATAAAAATTGCTCTTTAAATATGTATGATCTATTAGTGTGAAGAAACTAAGCTTTATACGAACTTGTGATATGGAAGAAATAAAAGTGACGGACTACATAATAAAGTTTTTTATCACAAGGGGCAATATAAAGTGACATTCTTTTGCATTAAGATTTTGTGCATCCAACCATAAAAGTGCATGACAACCTCTGCTTCCCTCTGCGAAGGGCCTATCTTTTATTTTATTTCCTACGCTTATACAAGAGTCATGGTGATCGTCACCTCTTCTTTTTATACCTTTTATTTTTGGCAAGCACTATATGTTGGGGAAGATCCAGATATATATATCCACTCGGATGTAGGTGTTCATAAACTATTATTGTTGACATTACCCTTGAGGTAAAAGGTTGGGAGGCAAAGCTATAAGCCCCTATCTTTCTCTGTGTCCGATTGAAGCTATGATCTCATAAGTATCGCGTGAGTGTTAGCAATTATGAAAGATTAGAAGATGGTTGAGTATGTGAAACTTGCTACATGAAAAGCTCTTACATTGACTCTTTCCGATGTTATGATAAATTGCAATTGCTCCAATGACCGAGATCATAGTTTGTTAGTTTTCAATAAAGTTTTTGATTCATACTTTACCTTGTGAATGAATTGTTACTTTGGCATAAGGAGTTATATGACATTATGTTGTTGTTCTAATGATGATCATGATGCCTTCATGTTCGTATTTTATTTTATCGACACCTCTATCTCTAAACATGCGGACATGATTATCGATTTTGGTTTCCGCTTGAGGACAAGCGAGGTCTAAGCTTGGGGGAGTTGATACGTCCATTTTGCATCATGCTTTTATGTTGATATTTATTGCATTATGAGCTGTTATTACACATTATGGTACAATACTTATGCCGTTTTCTCTTATTTTACAGGGTTTACACAAAGAGGGAGAATGCCGGAAGCTGGAATTCTAGACCGGAAAGGAGCAAATCTGAGAGACCTATTCTGCACAACTCCAAAAGTCCTAAAAATTTACATAGAATTATTTTGGAATATATAAGAATTATTGGGCGAAGAAAATACCAGAGGGGACCCACCAGGTGGCCACAAGCCTAGGAGCGCGCCCTACCCCCCTAGGCGCGCCCCTAGGGCTTGTGGGCCCCCTGGCAGGTCTCCGGTGTCCATCTTCTGCTATATGGAGGGTTTTTACCTGGAAAAAATCATAAGGAAGCTTTCGGGACGAAGCGCCGCCGTCTCGAGGCGGAACCTGGGCAGAAGCAATCTGGGGCTCCGGCGGAGCTGTTCTGCCGGGGAAACTTCCCTCCGTGAGAGGATGATCGAAGCCATTGTCATCACCAACGATCCTCTCATCGAGAGGGGGTCAATCTCCATCAACACCATCATCAGCACCATCTCCTCTCCAAACCCTAGTTCATCTCTTGTATTCAATCTTTGTCTCAAAACCTCAGATTGGTACCTGTGGGTTGCTAGTAGTGTTGATTACTCCTCTTAGTTGATGCTAGATGGTTTATTTGGTGGAAGATCATATGTTCAGATCCTTAATGATATTCAGTACCCCTCTGATCTTGAACATGAATATGCTTTGTGAGTAGTTATGTTTGTTCCTGAGGACATGGGAGAAGTCTTATTATAAGTAATCATGTGAATTTGGTATTCGTTCGATATTTTGATGAGATGTATGTTGTCTTTTCTCTAGTGGTGTTATGTGAACGTCAACTACATGACACTTCACCATGATTTGGGCCTAGGGGAAGGCATTGGGAAGTAATAAGTAGATGATGGGTTGCTAGAGTGACAGAAGCTTAAACCCTAGTTTATGCGTTGCTTCGTAAGGGGCTGATTTGGATCCACATGTTTCATGCTAAGGTTAGATTTATCTTAATTCTTCTTTCGTAGTTGAGGATGCTTGTGAGAGGGGTTAATCATAAGTAGGAGGCTTGTCCAAGTAAGGACATCACCCAAGCACTGGTCCACCCACATATCAAATTATCAAAGTAACGAACGCGAATCATATGAGCATGATGAAAACTAACTTGACATTAATTCCCATGTGTCCTCGGGAGCGCTTTGCTTTATATAAGAGTTCGTCTAGGCTTGTCCTTTGCTACAAAAAGGATTGGGCCACCTTGCTGCACCTTTGTTAGACTTGGTACTTGTTACTCATTACGAATTATCTTATCACAAATCTATCTGTTGCCGATAATTTCAGTGCTAGCAGAGAATACCTTGCTGAAACTGCTTGTCATTTCCTTCTGCTCCTTGTTGGGTTCGACACTCTTACTTATCGAAAGGACTACGATAGATCCCCTATACTTGTGGGTCATCATCGTCGCCTTCCTAGGCCTCGCCGTCGTCCACCGCCTTGGTGCTCTCGGCGCGGCGTGGTCAACGTGGTCAAGGATCGACTTCAATCGGAAGAGGACGGCACGTGGAGAGGCTCACAGCTGGGTCCACGACCGCAGCAAGGAAGTGCCTCCTTATTACGCGTAAAATAATTATTACTCCATCTGACAGCGGGGCCCCACCGGAAGGTCCTCTGTCTTTTGCGAAAAAAATGTTTCCCCCCTGACAGCTGGGACCCACCAGTTATATCTTCGCACGCAAGGAAGTGCCTCCTTATCCTCCCTGGCAATTGGGACCCACCCGGTCGAACCGTACGTAGGGTTGTCTGTCTGGTCGCGAACGTGTACGTACATACTGGTCGATCGGTCTCTCTGCAACGATGAACTGTGGCCGAGCAAGCAGCGGCACGTGTAGTAGTAGAGCCCTTGACGTGGAAGTTCAGGCAGTCTAGTCAGAACCGTGTACACGTACGTACAGCCAAATGCCAAAGAATACGGCCACGTACGTACATACGAGCGGGGTCTCGAACACCTACTCGCGCATACGTATGGCTAGGGCTCGTGTACATGGAGAGGCAACGGACGGCAGCAACGGCGTCTGGTTCATCGGCAGCCAACCGGCTGGGTCGGAATGGAGAAACAGCGTCCTGTTCATCGGGGGGCAACTGACTGGGTCAGAATGCGTCGTGCTCAACGGGAGCCAACCGGCTTGTCAGAACAGCCAAAACGGGGTTTGGCGTACCGCAGTACGGAGGAAATGGCCTTCTGTTTGACCGGCTACGATCGAAATGGGATCCTGTTCATCGGGAGGGGTCTGGCGTACCACAAAACGGAGGAAACAGACTTGTGTTGCAGCGCCTACGGTCGAACCGGGGTCCTATTCATCAGGACGAGTGTGGCGTACCACAAAACGGGACTCCACGGGCTACTGTTCATCCACAGTCTAGTGCCTCGCTCCAGCCTCCACGGGCTACTGTTCATCCACCATCGACTTCCTCCAGCCTCCACCTGCTACTGTTCATCCACCGTCGACTTCCTCCAGCCTCCACCAGCTACTGTTCATCCACGAGCTACTGTTCATCCAGCCTTCACCGGCTACTATTCAACCAGCCCTCCGCGGGGTCCTGTTCATCCACCCCCAACCGGCTTGGCAGCCTCCTCAATCGGGGTCCTGTTCATCCAGCGGCAACGGCCTCTACTACCACGGGGTCCTGTTCATCCAACCCCCACAGAGAACTGTTCATCCAACCCCCAACAACGGTCACTGTTCATCAAGAGGCAGCTGGTTCAATCGGCTTCAGTTAGCAGTGGTAGCGAAGGAATCGCTCAGGTTCAGTTAACAGCCAAGGGATCGATCGCTCGGCTTCAGTAACGTAGCTAGTGCAATCACAGGTTCAGTAAGTAAACGCCTCGCTCGGTTTCAGTTAGATCCCAACGCCTCGCACACACGCGCGTACGTGTATGAGAGAAACACGCAAACCTCCATGCATCGCTCGGCCCCGACCACCCACCGTAACTGGGAACTCCCCGATATTTTCCTCGCCCTCGCTTCTACCACGATATTTTCCGTCATGGACGGCCCAAAGAATGTTATGCAGGTGCGTCCTCGGCCCGCCCAGGATGAAAAGCCCATTTTCTATCATGATTTTTTGTCGTAGAAGTAGGAGACCACCACATCTATGATGATACGTGGTTTTGTCACAATTATCATCATAGAAGTGTCATAAGCATGACAGAAAAAAAATTCGTTCGGCCCAAAATGTCACGGATGTGTCTTTTTTTTGTAGTGAGCTGTTCGATGTAATAAAGGAGGTTGTCCATGACAGAACAATAGTTGTTCGAAGTTATGAACAAAAGGGCATAATCTTATTGTGAATAAGATGTATGTTATGAATATTGATAATAAAATTGAACATCCATAACATCGACGCTAAATGTCGCAAGACTAAAAGAATACCACATCTGTGTGGCACTACATTCAGTCACATTGGAGAAACTAGCATGGAGAAATTTCATAATGATGAATTTTGAAGTCATCTGATTGAGAATCATCTGACACTTGCAACTTTCGTCCAATTAGTGAAGTAAACTAAAATACCGTTCACGGGCCATTGAGAACGAGCAACAGAATAATTGGCAATATGCATATCAATGTGTGTAGTCCAATAAGTGTTGTTGCAAGCAGTGGATTTATCTATCTTCAAGGATGACTCAAGTAGATATTTATATTTACTAATTGAGACATAAATCTAGATCTTTTAAGTGTTTCAAAAGGTTTTCAGAATGAAGTAGAAATTCTTGTAACATGAAAATTATGTTTCTGTTGGGGAACGTTGCATGGAAAACAAAAAAAATTCTACGTACACGCAAGATCTATCAATGGAGATGCATAGCTACGAGAGGGGAGAGTGTGTCTAAATACCCTCGTAGACCGTTAAGCGGAAGCGTTTATCAACGCGGTTCATGTAGTCGTACACCTTCACGATCCTTCAGATCAAGTATCGAACGCACGGCTCCTCCGCGTTCAGCACACGTTCAGCTCGATGACGTCCTCGCCTTCTTGATCCAGCAAGACGGGCGAAGTAGTAGATGAGTTCTGGCAGCACGATGGCATGGTGACGGTGGTGGTGAACTTGTTCCCGCAGGGCTTCGCCGTGCACTGCGGAAAAACTTGACGGAGGATGAAACCGGGGAGAGGGGCGCCGCACACGGCTTGGGATTTTCGTGGGTTGTGTGGCGCCCCCTCCCTCTCATATATATATATATATATAGGTGGGGGAGGGGAGGCAGCCAGGGTGCGCCCCAAGGGTGGCCGCCGGCCCCCTTGGGCGCCTGCCCTATGGCGCCCCCTTCCTTATTTGCTCTCGGGGGGAAGGAAAGAGGAGGAGAGGGAAGGCAAGGGGAGGCCGACTCCCCTCCTTCCTTTTCTCCCCTAGGCCTGCGGCCAGAGGAGGGGCGCGCCAGCCCCTTGTGGGCTGGTGTGCTCCCCTCGTTTGGCCCATATGGCCCATTAACCTCCCGGGGCTTCCCGGAACCCCTTCCGGTGATCCGATGATTACCCTGTACATTCCGAAACCTTTCCAGTGACCAAATAGCATCGTCCTATATATCAATCTTTACCTCCGGACCATTCCGGAGCTCCTCGTCATGTCCGTGATCTCATCCGGGACTCTGAACAACATTCGGTCACCAACTCACGTAACTCATATAATACTGTATCATCAACGAACGTTAAGCGTGCGGACCCTACGAGTTCGAGAATGATGCAGACATGACCGAGACACCTCTCCGGTCAATAACCAATAGCGGGACCTGGATGCCCATATTTGTTCCTACATATTCTACGAAGATCTTTATCGGTCGAACCTTTATGACAACATATGTAATTCCCTTTGACTATCAGTATGTTACTTGCCCGAGATTCGATCGTCGGTATCTCCATACCTAGTTCAATCTCGTCACTGGCAAGTCTCTTTACTCGTTCCGTAATAAATCATCTTGCAACTAACTCCTTAGTCACTTTGCTTGCAAGCTTCTTGTGATGTGTATTACCGAGAGGGCCCAGAGATACCTCTCCGTTATACGGAGTGACAAATCCCAATCTCGATTCACGTCAACTCAACAGACACCTTCGGAGATACCTGTAGAGTATCTTCATGATCACCCAGTTACGTTGTGACGTTTGATAGCACACAAGATATTTCTTCGGTATCCGGCAGTTACATGATCTGATGGTCGAAGGAATATGTATTTGACTTTAAGAAAGCGGTAGCAATAAACTGAACGATCATATGCTAAGCTAACGGATGGGTCTTGTCCATCACATCATTCTCCTAATGATGTGATCCCATTATCAAGTGACAACTAATGTCTATGGTTAGGAAACCTTAACCATCTTTGATCAACGAGCTAGTCTAGTAGAGGCTCACTAGGGACACGGTTTATGTATCCACACATGTATTTAAGTTTCCGGTCATTCAAATTATAGCATGAATAATAAACCTTTATCATGAATAAGGAAATATAATAATAACAACTTTATTATTGCCTCTAGGGCATATTTCCATCAGTCTCCCACTTTCATTAGAGTCAATAATCTAGATTACATAGTAAAGAACCTAACACCCATGGAGTCTTGGTAGTGATCATGTTTTGCCCGCGGAAGAGGTTTAGTCAATGGGTCTGCTACATTCAGATCCATATGTATTTTGCAAATTTCTATGTCTCCATCCTTGACCTTTTCATGAATGGAGCTGAAGCGTCTCTTGATGTGTTTGGTTCTCTTGTGAAACCTGGATTCCTTCGCTAAGGCAATTGCTCCAGTGTTGTCACAAAAGATTTTCATTGGACTCGATGCACTGGGTATTACACCCAGATCGGATATGAACTCCTTCATCCATTCTCCTTCATGCGCTGCTTCCAAAGCAGCTATGTACTCCACTTCACACGTAGATCCCGCCACGACGCTCTGCTTGGAACTGCACCAACTGACAGCTCCACCATTCAATATAAATACGTATCCGGTTTGTGACTTAGAGTCATCCGGATCAGTGTCGAAGCTAGCATTGACGTAACCTTTTACGACGAGCTCTTCGTCACCTCCATAAACGAGAAACATATCCTTGGTCCTTTTCAGGTACTTTAGGATGTTCTTGACCACTGTCCAGTGATTCACTCCTGGATTACTATGGTACCTCCCTACCAAACTTATGGCAAGGCACACATCAGGTCTGGTACACAGCATGGCATACATTATAGAACCTATGGCTGAGGCATAGGGAATGCCTTTCATTCTCTCTCTATCTTCTGCCGTGGTCGGGCTTTGAGTCTGACTCAATTTCACACCTTGCAACACAGGCAAGAACCCTTTCTTTGTTTGGTCCATTTTGAACTTGTTCAGAACTTTATCATGGTATGTGCTTTGTGAAAATCCTATTAAGTGTCTCGATCTATACCTATAGATGCTAATGCCCAATTTATAAGCAGCTTCACCGAGGTCTTTCATTGAAAAATTCTTATTCAAGTATCCTTTTATGCTATTAAGAAATTCTATATCATTTCCAATCAACAATATTTTATCCACATATAATATCAGAAATGCTACAGAGCTCCCACTCACTTTCTTGTAAATACATGCTTCACCGTAAGTCTGTATAAAACCATATGATTTGATCACCTCATCAAAGCGTATATTCCAACTCCGAGATGCATGCACCAGTCCATAAATGGATCGCTGGAGCTTGCACACTTTGTCAGCACATTTAGGATCGACAAAACCTTCTGGTTGCATCATATACAATTCTTCTTAAGAAATCCGTTAAGGAATGCAGTTTTGACGCCCATTTGCCAGATTTCATCATCATAAAATGTGGCAAGTGCTAACATGATTCGAACAGACTTAAGCATCGCTACGAGTGAGAAAGTCTCATCGTAGTCAACCCCTTGAACTTGTCGAAAACCTTTTGCGACAAGTCGAGCTTTGTAGACAGTGATATTACCATCAACCTCTGTATTGTTCTTGAAGATCCATTTATTCTTAATGGCTTGCCGGTCCTCGGGCAAGTCCACAAAAGTCCATACTTTGTTCTCATACATGGATCCTATCTCAGATTTCATGGCCTCAAGCCATTTGTCGGAATCTGGGCTCATCATAGCTTCTTCATAGTTTGTAGGTTCACCGTGGTCTAATAACATGACTTCCAGGACAGGATTACCATACCACTCTGGTGCGGAACGTGTTCTGGTCGACCTACGAAGTTCAGTAGTAACTTGATCTGAAGTTTCATGATTATCATCATTAGTTTCCTCTCTAGTTGGTGTAGGCATCATGGGAACGGTTTTCCTTGGTGTGCTACTTTCCAATTCGAGAGAAGGTACGATTACCTCATCAAGTTCTACTTTCCTCCCACTCACTTCTTTCGAGAGAAACTCCTTCTCTAGAAAGGACCCAATCTTGGCAACAAAGATCTTGCCTTCAGATCTGTGGTAGAAGGTATACCTAATGGTCTCTTTAGGGTATCCTATGAAGACGCACTTCTCCGCTTTGGGTTCGAGCTTATCAAGCTAAAGCTGTTTGACATAAGCATCGCATCCCCAAACCATAGTTCATACGGTGTCGTCTCAACGGATTTAGACGGTGCCCTATTTAACGTGAATGCGGTTGTCTCTAATGCACAACCCCAAAATGATAAAGGTAAATCGGTAAGAGACATCATAGAACGCACCATTTCTAATAAAGTATGATTACGACGTTCGGACACACCATTATGTTGTGGTGTTCCAGGTGGCATGAGTTGTGAAACAATTCCACATTATTTTCAATGAAGGCCAAACGCATAACTCAAATATTCACCTCCACGATCAGATCGTAGAAATTTTATTTTCTTGTTACGATGATTCTCTACTTCACTCTGAAATTCTTTGAACTTTTCAAATGTTTCAGACTTGTGTTTCATCAAGTACATATACCCATACCTACTCAAATCATCTATAAAGGTTAGAAAATAACGATACCCACCGCGTGCCTCAACACTTATCGGACCGCATACATCGGTATGTATTATTTCCAATATGTCATTAGCTCGATCCATTGTTCCGGAGAATGGAGTTTTAGTCATCTTACCCATGAGGCATGGTTCGCCAGTATCAAATGATTCATAATCAAGTGATTCCAAAAGTCCATCCGCATGGAGTTTCTTCATGCGCTTTATACCAATATGACCTAAACGGCAGTGCCACAAGTATGTTGCACTATCATTATCAACTTTGCATCTTTTGGCATCAATATTATGAATATATGTATCACTACGATCGAGATTCAACAAGAACAGACCATACATCAAAGGTGCATGACCATAAAAGATATTACTCATATAAATAGAACAACCATTATTCTCTGATTTAAATGAATAACCGTCTCGCAATAAACAATATCCAGATATAATGTTCATGCTCAACGCTCGCACCAAATAACAATTATTGAGGTCTAAAACTAATCCCGAAGGTAGATGTAGAGGTAGCGTGCCGACGGTGATCGCATCGACCTTGGAACCATTCCCGACGCACATCGTCACCTCGTCCTTAGCCAATCTTCGTTTATTCCGCAGCTCCTATTTCGAGTTACAAATATGAGCAACCGAACCAATATCAAATACCCGGGCGCTACTACGAGCATTAGTAAGGAACACATCAATAACATGTATATCAAATATACCTTTGTTCACTTTGCCGTCCTTCTTATCCGCCAAATATTTGGGGCAGTTCCGCTTCCAGTGACCATTTCCCTTGGAGTAAAAGCACTCAGTTTCAGGCTTGGGTCCAGCTTTAGGCTTCTTCACGGGAGTAGCAACTTGCTTCCCATTCTTCTTGAAGTTCCCTTTCTTTCCCTTGCCCTTTTTCTTGAAACTAGTGGTCTTGTTAACCATCAACACTTGATGCTCCTTCTTGATTTCTACCTCTGCAGCCTTAAGCATTGCGAAGAGCTCTGGAATCATTTTCGTCATCCCTTGCATATTATAGTTCATCATGAAGCCAGTGATTGAAGAACTCTGTCAATAACACTTTGATAACCCACAAGTATAGGGGATCGTTTGTAGCCTTCTTCGATAAATAAGAGTGTCGAACCCAACGAGGAGCTAAAGGTAGAACAAATATTCCCTCAAGTTCTATCGACCACCGATACAACTCTACGCAAACTTGATGTTTGCTTTACCTAAAACAAGTATGAAACTATTTTGCAAGAATAAAACTACAAGTACTTTGCCAGAATAAAACTACGAATAAATTGCAAGGTAATAAAAGTGGATAGCTTTTGTCAACAAGAAAGTCAATTGTCCCTAGGCAATCGATAACAAGTACCGGTAATCATTCTTGCAATTTTACATGAGGGAGAGGCATGAGCTAACATACTTTCTCTACTTGGATCATATGCACTTATGATTGGACCCCTAGCAAGCATCCGCAACTACTAAAGATCACTAAGGTCGTGAAACCCAACCATAGCATTAAGTATCAAGTCCTCTTTATCCCATACGGAACAACCCAATTACTCTGTTTAAGCTTCTGTCACTCTCGCAAACCACCATAAGCGAATCATGAACAAATTGCAACACCCTACAGCGAGGGTCCCTCACGTTTGCGCGATACGGAGGGCACCGTACGATAGCACCATAAATAAAATATACAATCATACCAACCAAGATCACGATTAACCCACAGGACAAAACGGATCTACTCAAACATCATAGGATAGCCAAATATCATAAGGAAATAATATATGGAGTTGAGCACCATGTTTAAGTAGATATTACAGCGGGGAGAAGGGGTGTTACACCACTGCATAGAGGGGGAGAAAGTTGGTGTTGACGGTAGCAAGATTGTTGATGTAGATCGCCGTCACGATCCTTGCCCCGGCGGCACTCCGGCGCCACCGGGAGAGAGGGGGAGAGAGCCCCCCTCCTTATTCTTCTTCCTTGCCCCCCCTAGATGGGAGGAGAGTTCCCCCTCTGGTCCATGGCCTCCATGGCGGCGAACGGGTTGGAGCCCCTCCAAGATTGGATCTTCCTCTCTGTTCTCTTCTGTTTCACGTTCCCCAGATCTGACCCTTCACGGTTTCTTAAATTCCCGGAGATTCGTAACTCCGATTGCGCTGAAATTTTTACACAATTTTTTTCCATAAATTATCTTTCTTGCACCAGAAGAAGGGCCCCAACTGCCTTACGAGGAGGGCATAAGACACCTGGGCGCGCCTGGCACCCCCTGGTTTATCTTGGGAGCCGTGGGCCCCCGTTTGCGTTGATTCCACCTCCCAAAAATCACATATATTCCAAAATAATTCTCTGTAAATTTTTATCGCGTTTGGACTTCATTTGATATGGATTTTCTGTGAAACAAAGAAAATGCAACAAACAGGAACTGGCACTGGGCACTGGATCAATAGGTTAGTCCAATAAATCATATAAATTGTTGCCAAAATATGTAAAAGTTTTATAATATTGGCATGAAACAATCAAAAATTATAGATACGATGGAGACGTATCAGCATCCCCAAACTTAATTCCTACTCGTCCTCGAGTAGGTAAATGATAAAAAAGAAGATAATTTTTGATGTGTTATGCTACCTAGCATAAACTTGATCATATGTCTAATCATGGCATGAATATTAAGACATGAATGATTCAAAGCAATAGTCTATAATTTGACATAAAGACATCAATACTCAGGGATCCCAACAAACAATCATGTCTTTCAAAATATCGTCGCTAAAGAAAGCTATCCCTACAAAATCATATAATCTTGTCATGCTCTGTCTTCTTAACACAAATTATTTATCATGCACAACCCCGATGACAAGCCGAGCAATTGGTTCATACTTTTTAACGCGCTTCAGCTTTTTCAACTCTCATGCAATACATGAGCGCAAGCCATGGATATAGCACTATGGATGGAATAGAGTATGATGATAGGGGTAAATATAGAGAAGACAAAAAGTAAGAAAGTCTCACATCAATGCGGCTAACCAACAGGCAATGGAGATGCCCATCAATTGATATCAACGTGAGGAGTAGGGATTGCCATGCAACGGATGCACTAAGAGCTATAAGTGTATGAAAGCTCAATATGAAAACTAAGTGGGTGTGCATCCAACTTGCTTGCTCATGAAGACCTCGGGCATTTGAGGAAGCCCATCATCGGAATATACAAGCCAAGTTCTATAATGAAAAATTCCCAATAGTATATGAAAGTGACTACATAGGAGGCTCTCTATATGAAAAACATGGTGCTACTTTGAAGCACAAGTGTGGTAAAAGATAGTAGCAATGCCCCTTCTCACTCTCTTTTTTTCCTTTTTTTTCTTTTTTTTCCTTTTTTCTTTTTTTTCTTTTTTTTCTCTCAATGTCCGGAGTCTCATCCCGACTTGTGGGGGAATCATAATCTCCATCATCCTTTCCTCACTGGGGCAATGCTCTAATAATGAAAATTGATGATCATCACACTTCTATTTACTTATAACTCAAAAGAAATAAAAATTACAACTCGATACCTATAACAAAGTCTGACTCTATATGAATGCCTCTGGAAGTGTACCAGGATGTACAATGATCTAGCGTAACATGTATAAAAAAATGATGAACGGTGGCTGAGCCACAAACACTATGTCAGCTATATGATCATGCAAAGCAATATGACAATGAATGCTCAAGTCATCAAAATGGAAGCGGTGGAAGTTGCATGGCAATATATCTCGGAATGGCTATGGAAAGGCCATAATAGGTAGGTATGGTGGCTGTTTTGAGGAAGATATAATAAGGCTTATGTGTGACAGAGCGTATCATATCACGGGGTTTGGATGCACCGGCGAAGTTTGCACCGGCTCTCGAGGTGAGAAAGGGCAATGCATGGTACCGTAGAGGCTAGCAAATTGCGGAAAGGTAAGAGTGCGTATAATCCATGGACTCACATTAGTCATAAAGAGCTCATATACTTATGGCAAAAGTTTATTAGCCCTCGAAGCAAAGTACTACTACGCATGCCCCTAGGGGGATAGATTGGTAGGAAAAGACCATCAGTCGTCCCCGACTGCCACTCATAAGGAAGACAATCAATAATAAATCATGCTCCTACTTCATAGCATAACGAGAGACTATACGTGCATGCTTCGAGAATCACAAACCTTAACACCAATATTCCTACTAACCACAACCATTTACTAGTACCTCCCACATATTACCATCTCTATATCGCAAAACTATTGCAAGGAATCAAACATATCATATTCAGTGATCCATAAGTTTTATGTAGGATTTTATGACTAACCATGCAATTGACCAATTCCTGTTGACTCTCTAAATTGATATAAGTGAAGCATGAGAGTTTAACTCTTTCTACAAAAGACCATGCTCTAACAAATATAAGTGAAGAAAAAGAGCATTCTATAAATAACGGTTTTCTATGTGAAGAGAAACAGGCAATCCAAACTTCAAATGATATAAGTGAAGCACTTGAAGCATTCTATAAAGCCATACTCAAAAGATATAAGTGAAGTGCAATGAGCATTCTATAAATCAACCATGGACTATCTCATACCAGCATGGTGCATAAAATAAAAATGAAAAATAAACACAAAAGACGCTCCAAGATTCACACATATCACATGAACGAAACGAAGATGAAAACATACCGATACTTGTTGAAGAAAGATGGGATGCCTTCCGGGGCATCCCCAAGCTTAGACGCTTGAGTCTCCTTGAATATTTACTTGGGGTGCCTTGGGCATCCCCAAGCTTGAGCTCTTTCCTCTCCTCCTTCTCCTCATATCGAGACATCCTCGATCTTTGATCACTTCATCCACACAAAACTCAACAGAAAGCTCGGTAAGATCCGTTAGTATAATAAAGCAAATCACTACTCTAAGTACTGTTGCAAACCAATTCATATTTTATTTTTGCATTGTAGCTACTGTATTATAACTTTTCCATGGCTTATAACACCGATAAAAATCGATAGTTTCATCAAAACAAGCAAAACAATGCATCAAAAACAGAATCTGTCTTAAACATGACAGTCTGTAGCAATCTGAACACCTACCATACTTCTTGTACTAAAAAATTCTGAAAAATTAGGAACAAATAAATAATTTGTATAGAAAGACTTTGCAAAAATTTTCATAAGCTTTTGACGTTCCAGTAAAAAATATAAAATCGCGTACTACAGCCAAAGTTTCTGTTTTTGCACCACACATACCAACAAGCAATCTAATCATCCTAAAGGCAAATCTTGGCACATTATTTTTATAATACAATGGATTTGTACAAGGGGATAATTATTTTTGTGAGAATCTTCATGAAAAGTTCTACATTATTTCCATGAGCATGAACACAAGTGTTCAAGGTCGACCCTCACTTCTCCAATGCATCACCTCTCAATCGCTTCTCTTTTAGTGAAGTTTTAAGTTCCCCTCCATATTTTTTTGTTTTTAAACTTTATAAAAGCACTCAACAGAAATAAATGAATCTCTAAAACTTCCGGGTTGTCTCCCTGGAAGCGCTTTCTTTAAAGCCATTAAGCTAGGCATGAAGTGCTCAAGTAATGAATCCACCCGGATCCCAAGGTATATCAAAGCCAATTTTAATTAACAATGATTTGGCATTTAGTAGTGAGCACAAAGCAACATATATCATGCAATGAAGAAGTCTAACTCTCTTCCTATGCATCGGCATGTCATACAAGAACAATTCATGCACAACAAGTAAAGGCCAATACATAGCATAAGCAGTTTCTTGCAATTTTATCGTGTTGGAAACATAGAGAGGTGGAGATATAGTTCCTCTCTCATAATAATTGCAAGTAGGAGCAGCAAGCACATGCATATTATATTCATCAAAATTATCATGTGCAACGGTAAAAGGCAACCCATCAATATAATCCTTAATAAGAACAAACTTCTCCGATATAGTGTAGTTTGGAGAATTCAAAAAGATAATAGGACTATCATGTGTGGGTGCAATAGCAACAATTTCATTCTTAACATAAGGAACTATAGCAAGTTCATCTCCATAAGCATAATTCATATTGGCATCTAGGCCACAATCATAGCAAACATCAAGTTCATCAAAAAGGGATATTTCAAAAGAATCAATGGGATCATAGCAATTATCATAGTATTCATCCTTCGGTAAGCACGAAGGGACATTAAACAATGTATGAGTTGAAGAGTTACTCTCATTAGAAGGTGGGCATGGGTAGCTAATCCGCTCTTTCTCCTTTTGTTCTTCGCTCTCCTCATCATCTTTTTCATCCAATAAGCTCATAGTTTCATCAATTTCTTCTTCCATAGACTCGTGCAAAATATTAGTCTCTTCTTGGACAGCGGAGACTTTCTCAATAAATATATCAATATCGGAATTGTATTTATAATTTTCATAGCAATATTTATGGATGGCAAAATTTTCAGGTCTATAAACATCATTATCAAAAGCTTCATACTTTTCAAACAAAGATTCAATTTCATAAGCTCCCTTAAAAGCAACAAACTATTCTATTTGTTCCACATCATAGTAATCATATCTACCATTAGCATAAGAAGCTAAGGTTTCATTATCATTAAATTTGCATGAAAAGGGAAGGTGTGGATCATTCATCCTAGAGCAACAAATAAAATCATATCTCTGGCATAAGTTCAAAGCATACCAATGCAACATATCAATTTGATCCCATAACAATTTCCCTTTTTGTGTCAAGCGATAATCCCTAAAGTATTCACGTTGATCCAACATGTCTCCCATTATCAAGTTGAATGGGGTTTTCTCAGGATTATCAAAGTAGTGATTAATATTTTTAACATAACGACCATCGAGGGTTTTAGGAGGTTCCCCATCTCCATGAGTAGCAAGTACCACTAATTTTTTTGGTGTTTCGTGTTTCATATCCATAACTAAAGATAGAGAACAACTTTGAACAGAAAATAAAAACTACTTAGTGATAAAGCAAACAAGCACACACGAGAATATTCAACAAAACTATTGCTCCCCGGCAACGGCGCTAGAAAAAGGTCTTGATAACCCACAAGTATAGGGGATCGTTTGTAGCCTTCTTCGATAAATAAAAGTGTCGAACCCAACGAGGAGCTAAAGGTAGAACAAATATTCCCTCGAGTTCTATCGACCACCGATACAACTCTACGCACACTTGACGTTTGCTTTACCTAAAACAAGTATGAAACTATTTTGCAAGAATAAAACTACGAGTACTTTGCGAGAATAAAACTATGAATAAATTGCAAGGTAATAAAAGTGGATAGCTTTTGTTAACAAGAAAGTCATTTGTCCCTAGGCAATCAATAACAAGTACTGGTAATCATTCTTGCAATTTTACATGAGGGAGAGGCATGAGCTAACATACTTTCTCTACTTGGATCATATGCACTTATGATTGGACCCCTAGCAAGCATCCACAACTACTAAAGATCATTAAGGTCATGAAACCCAACCATAGCATTAAGTATCAAGTCCTCTTTATCTCATACGCAACAACCCACTTACTCGGGTTTAAGCTTCTGTCACTCTCGCAACCCACCATAAGCGAATCATGAACATATTGCAACACCCTACAGAGAGGGTCCCTCATGTTTGGGCGAGACGGAGGGCACCGTAGGACAGCACCATAAATAAAATATACAATCATACCAACCAAGATCACGATTAACCCACAGGACAAAACGGATCTACTCAAACATCATAGGATAGCCAAATATCATTGGGAAATAATATATGGAGTTGAGCACCATGTTTAAGTAGAGATTACAGCGAGGAGAAGGGGTGTTACACCGCTGCATAGAGGGGGAGAAAGTTGGCGTTGACGGTAGCAAGATTGTTGATGTAGATCGCCATCACAATCCTTGCCCCGGCGGCACTCCGGCGCCACCGAGAGAGAGGGGGAGAGAGCCCCCCTCCTTCTTCTTCTTCCTTGCCCCCCCCCTAGATGGGAGGAGAGTTCCCCCTCTGGTCCATGGCTTCCATGGTGGCAGAGGGGTAGGAGCCCCTCCGAGATTGGATCTCCCTCTCTGTTCTCTTCTGTTTCGCGTTCCCCAGATCTGGCCCTTCACGGTTTCTTAAATTCCTGGAGATCAGTAACTCCGATTGCGCTGAAATTTTTACACGATTTTTTTCCATAAATTATCTTTCTTGCGCCAGAAGAAGGGCCCCAACCGCATTCCGAGGAGGCATAAGACACCTGGGCGCGCCTGGCACCCCCTGGCGTGCCTTGGTGTATCTTGGGGGCTGTGGGCCCCCGTTTGAGTTGATTCCACCTCCCAAAAATCACATATATTCCAAAATAATTCTCTGTAAATTTTTATCGCGTTTGGACTTCGTTTGATATGGATTTTCTGCGAAACAAAAAACATGCAACAAACAGGAACTGGCACTGGGCACTAGATCAATAGGTTAGTCCAATAAATCATATAAATTGTTGCCAAAAATATGTAAAAGTTGTATAATATTGGCATGAAACAATCAAAAATTATAGATACGATGGAGACGTATCACACTTTCAACTGGAAGATCAATTCCCAGCTGAGTAAGTGGTTATGATACTCAGACATTTTGAGTATGTGCTCACTGATAGAACTGTTCTCCTCCATCTTGCAGCTATAGAACTTGTTGGAGACTTCATATCTCTCAACCCGGGCATTAGCTTGAAATATCAACTTCAGCTCTTAGAACATCGCATATGCTCTGTGGCGTTCAAAACGTCTTTGAAGTTCCGGTTCTAAGCCGTAAAGCATGGCACACTGAACTATTGAGTACTCATCAGATCGAGTCTGCCAGACATTCATAACATCTGCAGTAGCTCCTGCAGCAGGTCTGTCACCTAGCAGTGCATCAAGGATATAATTCTTCTGTGCAGCAATGAGGATAATCCTCAAGTTAGCTTTCTCTAGGAACGCATTAAAATTCAAGGGAACGGTAGCATGGGTCATTGATCTACAACATAGATATGCAAAAACTATTAAGACTAAGTTCATGATAAATTAAGTTCAATTAATCAAATTACTAATGAACTCCCACTTAAATTAACATCCCTCAAGTTATCTAAGTGATACATGATCCAAATCAACTAACCCATGTCCGATCATCACGTGAGATGGGGTAGTCATCAATGGTGAACATCTCTATGTTGATCATATCTACTATATGACTTACGTTCGACCTTTCGATCTCCAGTGTTCCGAGACCATGTCTGTACATGCTAGGCTCGTCAAGTTTAAGCCAAGTACTCTGCTTGTGCAAAACTGGCTTACACCCATTGTATGTGAACGTAGAGTCTATCACACCCGATGATCACAAGGTGCTTCGAAACGGCAAACTTTAGCAACGGTGCATACTCGAGGAGAACACTTTTATCTTGAAATTAAGTGAAGGGATCATCTTATAAAGCTACTGCCGTTCTAAGCAAAATAAGATACATAAAGGATAAACATTACATGCAATCAAAATATGTGACATGATATGGCCATCATCATCTTGTGCTTTTGATCTCCATCTCCAAAGCATCGGGATGATCTCCATTGTCACCGACGCGACACCTTGATCTCCATCGTTGTGTCGGGGTCGTCTTGCCAACTATTGCTACTACAACTATTGCTAACGCATAGCGATAAAGTAAAGCAATTACATGGTGCTTAAGGATTGACACGTAGGTCATACAATAATTAAAAGACAACCCTAAGTCTCCTGCCGGTTGTCGATATTACAGAACATGATCATCTCATACAACAACGTATGTCACATCACGTCTTGACCATATCACATCACAACATACCCTGCAAAAACAAGTTAGACGTCCTCTACTTTGTTGTTGCAAGTTTTACGTGGCTGCTACGGGCAACTAGCAAGAACCGTTCTTACCTACGCAAAACCACAATGGTGATTATCAAGTTTGTTGTTTTAACCTTCTTCAAGGACCGGCCGTAGTCAAATTCGATTCAACTAAAGTAGGAGAAACAGACACCCGCCAGCCACCTTTATGCAAAACAAGTTGCATGTCAGTCGGTGGAACCGGTCTCATATACATGGACATGTAAGGTAGTGTGGTGCCCCGCCTGATTACCACTGTAGCCAGACGGTCGCCACGCATGCCAGCCCAGGAAATCACTCTGGCGTGCGCGCTTACAACAAGTATCATGAACACAGGCATTTCTATTAATGGGTATATAAGTCTTACATGATATTACACAAGAGTGATGGCAGCGGAAAAGCTCTATCTAAGGCAGCATGGTCTTGGTGCGGCTCCAATCCACAGGGATCTGACTGGGTTACTCTCCTAGCCCGCGAACGCTCCGGCTCCTCGTCGACGGACGACAGATCCTTATGTGAACCTGGCCACGTTAAAGGCCGCTGAGTACTTTTGAATGTACTCGCAAGCATACCAAACCAACATATACACCAAGCAATGCAATCCATGGCATTCAAGCATGCATTTGTTATTAGAGCAATATTAATTGTCATGGCATGGCATATCTAGCTAGCAATATTAATTATCATGCCATAGCATGGTTATCTACCGAAGTAAATGCAGCAAGGTAAATCATATTAAGTAAATACTCCATACTCCGAACATTCTCATGATCCAATCCGATGTTGAACCAAATCCAATCCAAGTCTTTTGGTCATCCGACCATCTCTTTAATAGCCATCCCATGGCCAACATGTCATATCCCTGACATCATCCGATGTCTATGCATCTCCACTGTAAGTGCGATAAACTTACTCTCTTCCGGGTTGCCTTACAATCCTCAGAATATTCACGATCCACTGAGTACTTCCGATCATAAGACGAGTTCTTCCATCATTATTATTACTGTTCCAGTTGACCACCTAGTGAGGTCTGGACGGACTGTCTAATACCATGGACGCGGCTATTCGAATAGATTTTTCACTCTGCAGAGGTTGCGCACTTTACCCACACCATGGAGCACCTGGCCTCGTGATCCCATTCGGGTGGACCAGAGTTGCTCCAACGAAACCTGCCTAACCCGTGACTCCTCCACCATACCACCGACAATCATACCCTCCCAGGGTCATGTCCTGGGTGGCCCCTGTGTCACCTCATGACACCTGCCACCGTCGTGGCCAACTAAACTGTCCCAAACGGGGACGCCGGCAAATATCTCAACTGGGCTCACAAGGTTATCGCAGCCTACCGGGCCAGGGCAGCGCGCGCGTATAACCTTCCCTAGTTGGTGGTACCGATAAAAGAGCACATGATCAGACCAAGTCAAGGCCGTCCCATACCGGCAAATGTGGTTGCACGGATAAGTCCGGACAGGTGACTCTGGATCAACCGACTAGGTTTGGCTTTAGCAAGTACTTAGCAAGCATAGTTGTTTATCACAATAACTGGAGATGGCAGTAGATATGCATGATGAAAACATAACAACCTATCTCCCAACTGTCATATATGAGTCACTAGTGTGATAATACAATGAGCATTGACAAGTAATGTAAACAGTAAGTGCAACCTAGCAGAAGTTCAATCATCTCTATCACAGGCATAATTATTAATTAAACACGCAAGAATAACACAGAGCAATGCTTTAGGGCATATATCAGATGGTCAGCTTGCCTGGGGTCGAAGAATACTCCAGGAAGAAGTGTGGAGAGTCCTCGGAAAGGATCACCGGAAACCGTTCTCTCTCGGAGGGGGCTGCTTAGAGGCAAGGGCAAAATGGTCATTTTCATAGTGTAAAAACATTATGAAAATGATACCATCGGAACGGGCTCGACGAACTGAAGACGTGAGCGTTGGTTTCACCTGAATCGGAGTGGCGAGTGAAAAGTTGTAGACGATTGACTGTGGAAGGACCTTTCTGTAAGAAAAATAATTACTTCTGGGTCCTTGATAGTTTTTTTCTGAGAAAAAGAGAAGGAGCACTGTGCTCCGTGGGCTGCACAGTGCCGAATCCGGCCCAGGTCTTAGGCCAGCGCCAGGCTGCCGCCACTGTTGCCCTGGGCCGAGCCCAACTGCGCAGCCACCGCTTCAAAAACAAGCGAGAGGCCGACAAGGCTAGCCCACCTGTCGGGCCATCTTCCTCCTTGCGCGCCTGTGCGTGGCCAAAGCAGAGGCGGGGCTTGGTGCCGGCGCCCGTCCCGGCAGCACAGGCCACCTCCGGCCGAGGTCCGGCCACCAGAATGTTCCCCGTGATGCGGCGCATCCAGAGAGCCGGTTCATGGCTGGCGGGGAGGGCCAAGACGATGGCGACCTTGACACCGGCAGACGTGGCATCGGGCGCGGCTGGGGAGGGCGGTAGGGTGGTGAAGAGGTGGGTCTACAACCATGGGAAGGATCGGGGTGGCTATGGGGGCTCAATGTTGGGGAACGGATAGAGGGAGAAGCACCGGCTGGCTCAAATTTTGGCCGAGCCCGACGGCGGCCATGGTAGCGATGGGAGGCGAGGAGAGCTCCTCGAGCTCCATTGACTGGCCGGGGAGGAGGCTAGGAGGGAGAGGGAGTCGCTGCGGGCTGGGGATGCTCGGGAAGGGCGCGGGGGTGGCCTATTTATAGGTGCCCGACGGCGAGCAGATGGGCTCGGCCGCCGTGGTGACCTTATCGCCGTCCTGGCGCTCGGGGTGGACGTGGCTGGACGGTAGCGGGGTCGAGAGGCTTCGCAGAGGGGCAGGGAAGGCCAGCTGGGCTTCGGGAGAGCTCGGACAAGGCTGCATACGGCGGCGACCGCGTGGGTACAGTGGCGGTACGGCGACGCTTGTCGTCGTCCGGCGAGGAAGAAAACGAAGGGGGAAGGGCCTGGAGAGGGGGTACGTGGGTGATGCGGAGCCACTAGACATGCTCAGACAAGCGAGGGACGACCGGAGATGACCGGACGGAGCTGACAGAGCGCAGAGCACCATTTTGGCGCGCTCTCCATGCGGTCACCGCGGGCACCGCGTGTCCATGGCACTGGATGGCTCTAGGACCTTGTCCAACACTCTCCTCACTACTCAAATAGATAGGAGACAGCTCTTGATAGACCAGGAAGGCTTTGGAGTAGTCGAGGTGATCCAGAACAAGTTCTGGATAGAAACTTGGGTGGAGTTTTCTGGAGAAATTAATGAGGTTGGGGAACTGAATCCTTGTCACAATGAAATGTGGTAGGAAGGACTAGATGCTGGTAGAATTTGAAGGCATTTGGACCAATTTTGAATGCACTTCCTTTGTAATGCAAATTTTGGTCCAGAAAATGGATTTTTAAGCTGCACTCATCTGGCTTGATGAAATGAAATGAATTTTGGTGGAGAATGATTATTTGAGTATATGAAGATACTGGAAAAGTTTCAGCTCATTTTGATCATCTGTGAAGGTACTTCCTTCACAGACAAGCAATCTGAACAGAAACTTAGGAAAATTTCTGTGGGATAATAGATGGATGGATTGAGCTGGTTTTTGGTTTCCATGAGTGATTTATCAATATTAATCACCATGAAAAATTTCAGCTCAAATAGATCAAGGGTTCAAGCACTTCCTTTGCAATTTGCCCAACTGGACAGAATTTGCAAATGGATGTTGTGCTCAAACTTTGAACTATGGAACTTGGGTTTTGATGGAAATGGTGAATATATGGATAGGGTAAGCTCCACAATTTATTTGGGATTCTTCCTGGCTACCAAAATGGTAGTTCCTTTAGAAAGGGCCCAAAATGCAATATTGGCATTAAATAGGAAAATGCAATTTCCCTTATTTAATTATGGCCAATATTTTTATGGGAGCTCAATATGATCACAAAGTATATCTCCACGAGCTTTCATGAACTTTGGAGAAGGATAGATATTTTCCGGGATTTAATTCCTTTAACTGGCAGAAAAAGGAATTAATTATAAATAAAAAATATTGCAAATGACTTGGCAATATTTTTACATATCCAGGGTTTACAAAGATAGGATGATCACTGGGAAAAGTTTGGGAGGCAACAGATCAAAGGAAATCGGGGTCCCTTTGTAACGGAAGAGATTAGGGTTTCCCTTCCGACAACTCGGAAGGTAGGGTTTCGGTGGTAAAACCCTGAGAATATATCTTGGGTGACAAGATTGGACTGGAGAGAATCTCTGGTTGGATAGGGAAGGCAAGGTTAAATGACCATCTTCATATACCCAAGAGCTAAAGAAATCCGATAACACCGAGAAAAAAGACGGGAGTCAAATCCCGCGAAGGAAAAAAAATGAGTGAAAACCAGGGTGTTACAAACCTACCCCCCTTAAGAAAATCTCGTCCTCGAGATTTCCGGGCTTACCTCCCGGTGAAGGGGGACTTACCTGTGTGCGACTTGGATCCATCAGCTGTCTCTTGTCTTCGTTGGTTCACTGACCCTTTTAACTGCCTCTTCTGATGGTCCATGGGTTGTGTCTGCACACAGCTTCCTTGAATCCTTCTCTTTCTTGTCAGGTAAACCTTTTGTCCTGGTAGTGGTGTTGCTGGGTGGGGTAGCGAGTAATACCAGACAGCTTGAGTTACATGGCCTGGAGGTGACTGCTTCAGGTTTTGTTGCGATGTTTCGTATCCTGACAGTCAGGGGCAAGACTTCCTTTTTCTGGTACCAGGGCTCACATGCTCGTATGGCCTCGAGTGAGTTGGAGTAGCTTTCTTTTTGCCGTGTCAGAATACTCAGTCTGGCTGCGGGTTCCGTACTGACATTTCCTTTTGTCTTCGGCATTCTGACTTTATCCTTAGGTGATCCACAATTCAAGGAACAACGTGTAACACCCCCAGTGGTTAGCTACAGTAATTCCGCTTTTGATAATGCCATGTCAGCAAGTTCAACGGTACCTAATCATCATTTGCATCATATTGCATTTCAAACTTCTAATTCAAACTTCAATTAAATTCAATGTGGAAAATAAAAGTTGTTCAAAACAGAAACTAAAATGTTCATTAAATAGCAAATAATCCAGAGATAATTCTTAAATTATAACCAACATTCACTAAATTAATTAATTGACTCTAACAGCAACAAAACAGAGATATTTAATTCATTTTCATTTAATTAAAATCCAAATAAAATTCATTTGCCTCCAAACCAATTTCTAACAGTGAATAAAATTGCACTATAAATATGTGACTAGTTCACCTATTTTACAAAAGTCTATTTGGGGCTAAACAATTTGCAAAACAGGAACTAAAGAAAAGAAAACAGAAAAATACAGAGGGAAGATAAATAAAAGAAAGAAAACCTCCCCCTCCCCTACTAGGCCTCGGCCCAGCTGGCCTCCCGAACCAGGTCGGCCCACCCCCCACTACTAACCCCCCTGGCACACCGAAACCCTAAGCCCGATCCCCACTCTCCCCACTTCTCCCCTCGCCCTCGCCCTTCTATGCCCGCTCTGGATCGGGACCGATCCCGTTGTCCCCTCGGCGCCGCTCGCCGTCGTTGCCTCATCGACGCCGTCGCCTCCCCGCCAACCCCGTCGCCTCCTCGCCTCGCCGCCGCGGACTCCGGCCACCCCAAGCCGTCTCGAGCCCACTGCCACCCCCCTACAGCATCACGGTGAGCCGCTGCGCCGGTTGCGCCTCCCCTCTGCCTCCGTCTTCCCCTCTCTCTCAGTCGCGCGCGCTCGCCCGCCATCGTCCCGTGCACATCCCGCGCTCCCGCCTTGCTCGCCCGCAGCCCGAGCCGCCCGCGGCCTACTCTCGCCTGCCGCGCCTCTCCTCGCCTGTAGCCTGCGTCGTCGCTCGCCGCACGCCGCGGCCCTTGCTGGTCGCCCAGGCCACAGCACCCAAGCGCCGTGCCCGCACGTGCCACCGCGTCGCACCGCTTGCGCCACGCTGCGCCCCACTGCCGCTCGCCGCAGCCGCTTTGCTCCACCACCCGCACGCCGCCCGGCTCCCCACGGCGCCGCCCTGTTCCGCCCCGCAGCCCCCCTGCCTGCCGTCGCCTCGCTACGCGCCCGCGCCGGCCAGCCGCTCCACAGCACCCCCCCCCCCACGGGATCGGTCCCGCGCGGATGCGCCTGCAACCGCGCCGCTGGCGCCCGGCGCCCGCTATGGCCCTATGGGCCACTAACGCGTGGGCCCTGCCCTGTAGGCCACTGACTAGGGGGCCCCACCCCAGAAATGATTTTAAAAAAAGGGAATTAAAAATAAATAAATATTAAAACATAATTAATAATTAAATTAATTAACTTAATTAACTTAACCTAATTAATTCTGATTAATTAAACTAATTATGATTAATTAACTTAATGAACTCATTAACTTATTTAATCTGTTAATTAACTTAAACAGTCACTGATGTCAACAGTACAGTTGACTGCTGATGTCATGCTGACATCATGATGACGTCATAATTGTATTTTTGAATTAATTTGATTAATAATAATTTCAGAAATTGTTTAAATCTTTAGAAAATCATAGAAAATAAACCGTAGCTCGGATCGAAAAACTTTGTACATGAAACTTGCTCAGAACGACGAGACGAATCCGAATACGCGGACCGTTCGTCCGCCACATGTCCCTAGAATAGCGAACATGCAACTGTCCCCCTCCGTTTCCTTTGTCCGAAAATGCCAAACTTCGGGAAAACATTCCCGGATGTTTTCCCTCTTCACCTATATCGTGTAGCACCGCGTCAGAACACCCCTAGCTCTGCTTATTGTCATGTCATGCTCTTGTTTGCTTTATATTTACTGTTTCCGCCCCCTCTTCTCTCTCGGTAGACCCCGCTACAGACGCTTTTCCCGAGACCGACGCAGCTCAGGAGCCCGACGACACCGTTGACGACCTTGCCTTTGCCGCTGAGCAACCAGGCAAGCCCCCACCTTGAGCATCCCGATATCTCCCATTCTATTCTCTCCTGCTTGCATTAGATTTTGCTACTGTTACTGTTATCCTATTTCTGCTGCATAGCCTGTTTATTGTAACCTGCTGTTGATACCTTCCTGTTCATCCTAAACTGTTTAGAATATACTGGGTAGAAACCCATCGGTGACCCCCACTTGTCCCGACTGCCCCGCTGGATTCTCAGAAGACCCGATCAACGGGATCAAAGACGAGGCCCCGGCACCGCACCTCACTTCCCCCTTAGTTGCTCGACACTACTGGGTTACTATCGAGTGCCGAGGGTGATACCTCGTCAACACTACTGATCATAACCTTGTAGGTTAGTTAATCGGTCGTGGTCATCGAGGGTGATTCCTCCTTCACCACTCCCGATAACGACACTGTCGTGCAACCCCTCCAGTGTGAACCTCGAGGGTGATTCCTCCTACGTTCACCTCGACAGTTACATCGAGTGGGTATCCATCGAGGGTGATACCTCGGATTCCCTTGATGTTATGGACACACGGATACTTGGACTTTACACTGTTACTTGGAAAGGCGGGTCGACCCTGAGGGGTACTCACGTGAGCCTAGGTGGCGAATGTTGTGGAGACGAGTTGACCTGGATGGTGCCCGAGTGATGAATACGAGGCATGGCCGGGCATTCTTGGCCCTTGCCGCAAGTCCTCGAGACAGGGCGACGGGGTCACATCGATCCTGAGTCTCTGCTCATTACCGCAAGCCCTAGTCCACTAACGATTTGGATATTTGATCCGAGCAGGCCTCTGGCCTGATAGCACTAACCATCACGTGGGAACAGTTATGGGCACTCTGCATCGTGGCATCAGCCGAAAGCTCTGTCAGACGTCCAGTTCAGCCTTGCGGCCGGGATGGACCGGCGCCCTCCTGGTGCCTGGCTTCACCCTGCTCGCAACGACCCGGAGTGCACAGGGTGATGGCCCAAGACCCCTGAGCGCTTAGGATGTGGACCGGCGGGGACCTATCTGCTGAGCTGTAGGTAGGGTTGCGGTGTATCGTTTTGCCGAGGCCGGGCATGACCCAGGAAAGTGTGTCCGGCCGGAGTTAATCGAGCATGGTGGGTAAGATGGTGCACCCATGCAGGGAAGAAAACATCTATCGATGGCCGGTCCTACGGTAAAGGACACTCGGAGTTGTATCCCGATCTATACAACTAGAATTGGATACTATGGCTCTGGGATTGCTTCTCGCAGGGAGTCGAGAAGGGATCTCTGGACGAGGTTGATGACTGTATGGCTCTGGGATTGCTTTCTCGCAGGGAGTCGAGAAAGGATCTCTGGGTGAGGTTGATATCATTACTGCTACATTATATTGTACTGTTCTACTCTCTTCTGTTGCTGCAAGACCGCTGAAGATGCTAGTCTTTGATAGGACTAGGCTTTCCTCTCTATTCTGGCATTTCTGCAGGCCAGTCCACATATACAGCCTTCCTTTGATAATGTTGCATATGTAGTGTAAATCCTTGCTTGCTGAGTACTTTGGATGAGTACTCACGATTGCTTTACTTTCTTTTTCCCCCATATTCATTCGATGCAACCAGATGACGGAGCCCCTGAGACCGCTGCCCCGGTTGACGACTTCAGCTACCACTTCTACCCCGAGGGTGGCTACCACTACGATCTGGCCGACGACCAGGAGTAGGTTCGGAGGGTCCTAGGCAGGAGGCCTACGCCTTTCGATCGTAGTGTTTTATTTTGCCCCGCCTTCTTAAAGGCTTATATCTGTTTCTCTTTTATATCTGTACCCAGATATCTGATGCTTCCGCTGACGCTTGTAAGCGAGCTGATGTATTCGAGCCCTCGAGGCCCCTGGCTTGTAATATAAAGTGTGTATGACTTTATTTATGTATTAGAGTTGTGTTGTGATATCTTCCCGTGAGTCCTTAGGCTTGATCGTGTGTATTTGCGTGTATGATTAGTGCACGATTGAGCCGGGGGCGTCACAAGTTGGTATCAGAGCCGACTGCCTCTAGGAACCCCCCCTTCCAACTCCTTGACCGAAGTTGAGTCTAGTAGTCCAAAACTAATTTACTAACTTGGTTGTGTGGCTTACGGGCCCATGTCACCAATTGGGTGGTATTAGGATCTTTTATTCCTCGTCTTTACTCTGGGACTCTGACCTCTCTTCTATTCGGGTTAAAATTTTACTAACTCCAACATTAGGTTCTCGTGATCACATCCACCCGGTGTTCTGAAATTTTCCCCCTTCCTTCAAGATTGCGGGCCAGGTTCTGCTTACAGGATCCTTTTATCGAGGGCACCCTGTGTTGTCACTTGCAGATTCCTTGCCCCAGCAGTTTTCTCCGACGTGGATGTAGCCTTTGCTATGTCTCGTTGTGTGCTTCCTTACCGCGTGACTGCGCGCCGCCTAGTTTGTCTAGCTGCGAGCGTTCCCGGGCGCGTACTATCCGTTTGAATCTAACTCTGTGCATGGATAGGTATGTATTTAACGACTACTATCATATATCTAATGCCTTTCCTGTTCATTTCCTGTGTTACATCATGAATAACTCCTTACACCTGCAGTTTTTCTTGCTAAACTGCCCCTGTTGATTTGGCAGGATGGCTGACGATCCCCCACCTCCACCTTATATTGCCGTAATGATGCAGCAGTTTGAACTGAACCGTCAGGTTATGACCGGGATATTGGCTCAGGTCCCAAACCAGAGTGCTCATCAACAGCCTACCCCAATAACAGTGCAAGAATTTGTGCGCCTCAAGCCGTCTGTTTTCCGCAACTCCACCAATCCTATGGATGCTAATGATTGGCTTCGTGACATCCTGTTTGAGATGGACTCAGCTAATGTTGCCCCTGACAGTTACATCATCTTTGCGACATTCCACTTAAAGGGTCCAGCTGCTCAATGGTGGGAAAGCCACAAGGGTATGTTGCCTGCAGAGACTGTAACCACTTGGCAGGAATTTCAGTCAGCTTTTCGTGCAAGGTACATTCCTCCAGGTCTGATGGACCAGAAGAAGCAGGAGTTCTGCAAACTCTCTCAGGGTAAAATGACTGTGGATGAATATCAGAGGAAATTTCTTGAATTGTCCCGCTATGCTGAAGATGACGTCTGCACTGACGCACGTAAGCAGGAGAAATTCCGTGAAGGACTGCGTACTGATATAAACCTTGCACTTGCTGTCCATGATTGCACAGACTTCGCAACGCTTGTCAGCCAATCTTTCCAAGTTGAAACTGCTCTGATTAAGTACCAGGAGTCGCTCAAGTGCACTCATGACGTTGGCTCATCCTCGGGTCAGCCTGTTCAGAAACGTCGAGTCTGGATCCCACACAATGTTCATCGTCGACCTGCTGCAACACCAAGGCCGTCTTATGTTGCACCTCGTCTGCCTCCGCCGCCGAGACAGCTAATGATTCTGGGTGGAAAGTCCAATGCCATGGCTTCTCCTTAGGCTGCACCACATCCTCCTGATGGTCGTACGAAGGGCCATCGAACCCATCATTCCAAAAGTCGTAAGGCCAGGCCGCTTGCTATGGGTCGTGGCCAGGTCACTCATGTCAAAATGGGAGAAGCTCGTGAGTCCCCTAAAATCGTGATGGGAACTCTGCCAGTTAATTCAGTTGCAGCTTATGTTCTCTTTGATTCCGGGGCATCACATTCCTTTGTGTCCCAGCAATTTGCACAAATACATGGGTTAGCTATGAGCTCATTACCCACTCCATTAGAGATTATCACTCCTCATTCCAGGTGGCAAACCAAGATGGTAAGTCACAACAATCAGATCAGAATTGAAGGGTTGATGTTCTCTGCTTCCCTTATTGCTCTTGGACCTTCCAACATAGACTTCATTCTCGGTATGGACTGGTTGACAGCCCATAATGCTTTGATTGACTGTGCTACTAAAACAGTCCAGCTCACTCACCCTTCTGGCCAGACAGTCAAATACTCAGCCCGAATAGCTCAGGATGCTGAGAGCCAGATATATGCTCTGAATGCATTGAATGCCTCACCTCTTGAAGGCATCGAGAACATTCCAGTTGTTCATGATTTTCAAGATGTCTTCCCAGAAGAACTTCCAGGAATACCCCCTGCTAGAGCTGTTGAGTTCGTCATCGACTTGAAGCCTGGCACTACCCCTATTGCGAAGCGTCCTTATAAGATGCCTCCACACCACCTTCTCGAGCTAAAGGAAGAAATCGACAAATCACTTAAGAAGGGTTTCATCCGCCCCAGTTCCTCTGCTTGGGGAGCACCTTCACTCTTTGTTAAGAAGAAGGATGGAACCAACCGATTGGTTCAGGATTATCGGCCCATTAACCAAGCCACCATCCAGAACAAATATCCGCTTCCTCGGATCAATGATTTGTATGATCAACTTTCTGGGTCATCGGTGTTTTCTAAACTCGACTTGAGGTTGGGTTATCATCAGATCCGTGTTCGTGAAGAGGATATTCCCAAGACTGCATTTGTTACTCGCTATGGCTCTTATGAGTACACTGTAATGTCATTTGGTTTAAGTAATGCTCCAGCCACATTCTCCCGTCTGATGAATTACATCTTCATGGATTACCTCGACAAGTTCGTCGTGGTATATCTGGATGATATTCTGGTTTATTTGAAGAATGAAGAAGAACATGCTGAACACCTCCGTCTTGTACTGGAAAGGCTCCGAGAACACCAGTTATATGCCAAATACCCCAAATGTGAATTTTGGCTTTCTGAAATAACCTACCTCGGGCATGTGATTTCCAAGGATGGAATTGCTGTTAACCCGGAACGGGTTCAGGCTATTCCACACTGGACTCCGCCGAAGAATGTCAAGCAAGTCAGAAGTTTTCTTGGCCTTGCAAGTTATTGCGGTTGTTTTGTTGAGAATTTTTCAAAGATTGCTAAGCCTTTGACTGATCTGCTTCACAAAGGCGTTAAATTTGAATGGATAGAAAAATGTCAGGAAAGTTTTCAAACTCTCAAAGACAAGCTAACATCCGCCCCAGTACTTGCTCCACCAGATTCTCGCAAAGATTTTGTGATCTATTGTGACGCATCCCGTGAAGGATTAGGCTGTGTCCTAATGCAAGAGCGTAAAGTGATTGCCTATGGCTCTCGTCAGTTGCGCCCACATGAAGAGAATTATCCGGTACATGATCTAGAACTAGCTGCTGTCATCTATGCACTGCAGTTGTGGCGACATTACCTTCTCGGTAATCGTTGCGAGATCTACACGGATCATAAAAGTCTGAAGTACTTGTTCACTCAGCCATCTCTAAACCTCCGTCAGCAAAGATGGATGGAGGCCATTGCGGACTATGATTTGGGTATTTCTTATACCCCTGGCAAGGCTAATGTGATGGCTGATGCCTTAAGCCGCAAGTCCTATTGCGACAACCTCATGGTTAAGCGAGCTCAACCTCGTCTTTTTGAAGAACTGCGCAAGCTTAATCTGTGTATTGTTCCACAGGGTTCTCTTAATAACCTTGTGATACAACCAGATCTTGAGAAGGCCGTTAAGAGTGCGCAAGCTAAAGATGCTGAAATTGATCTGATGAAGAAAGACCTTCACCTAGAAAAGTACAGGGATTTCTCGCTGTCTGAAGATGGAACCTTGTATTTCAGAGACCGCATTGTGGTACCTCGCTTCGAGCTTATGACTGATAAGGTCATGAAGGAGGCACATGATACACCGCTGTCTATTCATCCGGGTAGCACCAAGATGTATCGTGATCTCCGTCAAAGGTACTGGTGGTCTAAAATGAAGCAGGATATTGCTCGATATGTTGCTGAATGTGATGTGTGTCGTCGCGTTAAAGCAGAACATCAGAAGCCTGCTGGAATTCTGCAACCACTTCCTATTCCCCTATGGAAATGGGATAAGGTTCAGATGGATTTCATTACTGGCCTTCCCAAGTCACAGAAGGGTCACGATGCTATTATTGTCGTCGTCGACTAACTCTCTAAAGTTGCACACTTTCTGCCTGTCAAGGAGACGATCACTGCTAGTCAGTTAGCAGAATTATATATCTCCAGAATTGTATCACTCAACGGTATTCCGAAGGAGATCAGTTCGGACCGTGGACGTCTTTTCACCTCAAAGTTCTGGGAAAGTTTCCAAAAAGCTATGGGAACTCATATTACCCGGAGTTCAGCTTATCATCCCCAATCCCAAGGCCAAGTCGAGAGAGTTAATCAAGTACTTGAATACATGCTTCGGGCTTGTGTTATATCGTTCGGCAAGAAGTGGGAAGAATCTCTTCCTTATGCGGAATTCTCATATAACAACAGCGATCAAGCCAGCTTGAAAATGGCCCCCTTCGAAGTACTTTATGGACGTAAGTGTCGAACCCCTCTGAATTGGTCAGAAACTGGGGAACGACCGCTCGTGGGTCCGGATATTATTCAACACGCCGAAGAACAAGTCCGTGTCGTCCGTGAAAACCTCAAGGCGGCTCAGGACCGCCAGAAGAGCAACTATGATCGCAAACGATGGGGTTTGACTTATCAACCTGGTGATCAAGCTTATTTGCGAGTCACTCCTATGAAGGGCACTCACCGCTTTGGAATCAAGGGCAAGTTAGCTCCAGCCTACATTGGTCCTTTCCGCATAATTGCTAGACGTGGTCAGGTGGCATATAAATTGGAGTTGCCACCGCAATTCTCTCATATCCATGATGTCTTCCATGTGTCGCAACTTCGTCGTTGCTTCAAGGAATCTCCGCACCGAGCAGTGGATCACGAGATGCTCGAATTGCATGATGATCTTTCTTATAAGGAGCATCCGATCCGCATTCTCGATGAAGCTGAACGTCGAACCCGTCAGAAGGTTACCAACTTCCTGAAAGTACAGTGGTCGAATCATACTGAAGATGAAGCCACTTGGGAACGCGAGGATAACCTCCGTGCTGAATACCCTGATCTTTTCCCTTCTACCTCTTAATTCTCGGGACGAGAATTCTTGTTAGTGGAGGAGATTTGTAACACCCCCAGTGGTTAGCTACAGTAATTCCACTTTTGATAATGCCATGTCAGCAAGTTCAACGGTGCCTAATCATCATTTGCATCATATTGCATTTCAAACTTCTAATTCAAACTTCAATTAAATTCAAAGTGGAAAATAAAAGTTGTTCAAAACAGAAACTAAAATGTTCATTAAATAGCAAATAATCCAGAGACAATTCTAAAATTATAACCAACATTCACTAAATTAATTAATTGACTCTAACAGCAACAAAACAGAGATATTTAATCCATTTTCATATAATTAAAATCCAAATAAAATTCATTTGCCTCCAAACCAATTTCTAACAATGAATAAAATTGCACTATAAATATGTGACTAGTTCACCTATTTTACAAAAGTCTATTTGGGGCTAAACAATTTGCAAAACAGGAACTAAAGAAAAGAAAACAGAAAAATACAGAGGGAAGATAAATAAAAGAAAGAAAACCTCCCCCTCCCCTACTAGGCCTCGGCCCAGCTGGCCTCCCGAACCAGGCCGGCCCACCCCCACTACTAACCCCCCTGGCACACCGAAACCCTAAGCCCGATCCCCACTCTCCCCACTTCTCCCCTCGCCCTTGCCCTTCTCTGCCCGCTCTGGATCGGGACCGATCCCGTTGTCCCCTCGGCGCTGCTCGCCGCCGTTGCCTCATCAACACCGTCGCCTCCCCACCAACCCCATCGCCTCCTCGCCTCGCCGCCACGGACTCCAGCCACCCCAAGTCGTCTCGAGCCCACTGCCACCCCCCTACAGCATCGCGGTGAGCCGTCGCGCCGGTTGCGCCTCCCCTCTGCCTCCCTCTTCCCCTCTCTCTCTCAGTCGCGCACGCTCGCCCGCCGTCGTCCCGTGCGCGCCCCGCGCTCCCGCCTCGCTCGCCCGCAGCCCGAGCCGCCCGCGGCCTCCTCTCGCCCGCCGCGCCTCGCCTCGCCTGTAGCCTGCGCCGTCGCTCGCCGCGCGCCGCGGCCCTTGCTGGTCGCCCAGGCCACAGCCACCGAGCGCCGTGCCCGCACGCGCCACCGCGCCGCGCCGCATGCACCACACTGCGCCCCACTGCCGCTCGCCGCAGCCGCTTTGCTCCGCCACCCGCATGCCGCCCTGCTCCTCGCGGCGCCGCCCTGTTCCGCCCCGCAGCCCCCCCTGCCTGCCATCGCCTCGCTACGCGCCGGCGCCGGCCAGCCGCTCCACAGCACCCCCCCACGGGCTCGGCCCCGCGCGGATGCGCCCGCAACCGCGCCGCTGGCGCCCGGCGCCCGCTATGGCCCTATGGGCCACTGACGCGTGGGCCCTGCCCTCTGGGCCACTGACTAGGGGACCCCAACCCAGAAATGATTTTAAAAAAAGGGAAAAAAAAATACTAAACATAATTAATAATTTAATTAATTAATTAATTAACTTAACCTAATTAATTCTGATTAATTAAACTAATTAAGATTAATTAACTTAATGAACTCATTAACTTATTTAATCTGTTAATTAACTTAAACAGTCACTGACAGGTGGGACCCACATGTCAGTTTGACCCAGTCAACAGTACAGTTGACTGCTGATGTCATGCTGACGTCATGATGATGTCATAATTGTATTTTCGAATTAATTTGATTAATAATAATTTCAGAAATTGTTTAAATCTTTAGAAAATCATAGAAAATAAACCGTAGCTCGGATCGAAAAACTTTGTACATGAAAGTTGCTCAGAACGACGAGACGAATCCGAAAGCGCGGACCGTTCGTCCGCCACATGTCCCTAGAATTGCGAACATGCAACCGTCCCCCTCCGTTTCCTTTGTCCAAAAATGCCAAACTTCGGGAAAACATTCCCGGATGTTTTCCCTCTTCACCTATATCGTGTAGCACCGCGTCAGAACACCCGTAGCTCTGCGTATTGTCATGTCATGCTCTTGTTTGCTTTATATTTACTGTTTCTTCCCCCTCTTCTCTCTCGGTAGACCCCGCTACAGACGCTTTTCTCGAGACCGACGCAGCTCAGGAGCCCGACGACACCGTTGACGACCTTGCCTTTGCCGCTGAGCAACCAGGCAAGCCCCCACCTTGAGCATCTCGATATCTCCCATTCTATTCTCTCCTGCTTGCATTAGATTTTGCTACTGTTACTGTTATCCTATTTCTACTGCATAGCCTGTTTATTGTAACCTGCTGTTGATACCTTCCTGTTCATCCTAAACTGTTTAGAATATACTGGGTAGAAACCCATCAGTGACCCCCACTTGTCCCGACTGCCCCGCTGGATTCTCAGAAGACCCGATCAACGGGATCGAAGACCAGGCCCCGGCACCGCACCTCACTTCCCCCTTAGTTGCTCGACACTACTGGGTTACTATCGAGTGCCGAGGGTGATACCTCGTCAACACTACTGATGATAACATTGTAGGTTAGTTAATCGGTCGTGGTCATCGAGGGTGATTCCTCCTTCACCACTCCCGATAACGACGCTGTCATGCAACCCCTCCAGTGTGAACCTCGAGGGTGATTCCTCCTACGTTCACCTCGACAGTTACATCGAGTGGGTATCCATCGAGGGTGATACCTCGGATTCCCTTGATGTTATGGACACACAGATACTTGGACTTTACACTGTTACTTGGAAAGGCGGGTCGACCCTGAGGGGTACTCGCGTGAGCCTAGGTGGCGAATGTTGTGGAGATGGGTTGACCTGGATGGTGCCCGAGTGATGAATACGAGGCATGGCCGGGCATTCTTGGCCCTTGCCACAAGTCCTCAAGACGGGGTGACGGGGTCACATCGATCGTGAGTCTCTGCTTGTTACCGCAAGCCCTAGTCCACTAACGATTTGGATATTTGATCCGAGCAGGCCTCTGGCCTGATAGCACTAACCATCATGTGGTTACAGTTATGGGCACTCTGCATTGTGGCATCAGTCGAAAGCTCTGTCAGACGTCCAGTTCAGCCTTGCGGCCGGGACGAACCGGCGCCCTCCTGGTGCCTGGCTTCACCCTGCTCGCAATGACCCGGAGTACACAGGGCGATGGCCCAAGACCCCTGAGCGCTTAGGATGTGGACCGGCGGGGACCTCTCTGCTGAGCTGTAGGTAGGGTTCCGGTGTATCGTTTGGCCGAGGCCGGGCATGACCCAGGAAAGTGTGTCCGGCCGGAGTTAATCGAGCGTGGTGGGTAAGATGGTGCACCCCTGTAGGGAAGAAAAGATCTATCGATAGCCGGTCCTATGGTAAAGGACACTCGGAGTTGTATCCCGATCGATACAACTAGAATTGGATACTATGGCTCTGGGATTGCTTCTAGCAGGGAGTCGAGAAGGGATCTCTGGACGAGGTTGATGACTGTATGGCTCTGGGATTGCTTTCTCGCAGGGAGTCGAGAAAGGATCTCTGGGTGAGGTTGATATCATTACTGCTACATTATATTGTACTGTTCTACTCTCTTCTATTGCTGCAAGACCGCTGAAGATGCTAGTCTTCGATAGGACTAGGCTTTCCTCTCTATTCTGGCATTTCTGCAGCCCAGTCCACATATACAGCCTTCCTTTGATAATGTTGCATATGTAGTGTAGATCCTTGCTTGCTGAGTACTTTGGATGAGTACTTACGGTTGCTTTAGTTTCTTTTTCCCCCATATTCATTCGATGCAACCAGATGACGGAGCCCCTGAGACCGCTGCCCCGGTTGACGACTTCAGCTACCACTTCTACCCCGAGGGTGGCTACCACTACGAGCTGGCCGACGACCAAGAGTAGGTTCGGAGGGTCCTAGGCAGGAGGCCTACGCCTTTCGATCATAGTGTTTTATTTTACCCCGCCTTCTTAAAGGCTTATATTTGTTTCTCTTTTATATCATTACCCAGATATCTGATGCTTCCGCTGACGCTTGTAAGTGAGCTGATGTATTCGAGCCCTCGAGGCCCCTGGCTTGTAATATAAAGCTTGTATGACTTTATTTATGTATTAGAGTTGTGTTGTGATATCTTCCCGTGAGTCTTTAGGCTTGATCATGTGCATTTGCGTGTATGATTAGTGCACGATTGAGCCGGGGGCGTCACACAACGTGACCGAGCTATTGTTGCTATATTCCTAACTGAAATGTCAGGCATGATCACAAAGTAATCATAGACAGTAATCTCTTATTCCAATGATGTCATGATGTCTACGAGCTGTTGGTGCTGACGTGCTTTGAGCCATTCTATCTGAATGTCTGGTTTCAAACTCTGTTGCTCGTGGAAATGGTTCTTTCATATATAGCTTCTGTAGTCCTTGCTATGACCACTGAACTAAACGTAGTATGGCTATCATCCGGTGTATCTTTTGGAGTATAGCCTCTTTATCTTGGTTGATGGCCCATCTTTAGGATGAGTATGACATGTTGGCTACATTGTTTGTGGCCGTATATGCAAGAGTCTGACGAGGATTGGTAATACCACTCTGTCCGTGAAGCTGTGTCTGGTTGAACGCCATGGAGGTTGTTTGTCCACAACTTCTTGGTTCTTGGGGATTCCTTTGATGGACCTGTAATGACCTGCCAACACGGCTCCTTGATTGTTTCCCCGGTTTTTCGGGCTTGTTCTCACAACTTACTCTTGCATACCTCGTAGGGGTTGCTGTGCTCATATTCCTTTTTAAATATGGGGCCAATGTTTCTTTGAACACAGTCATTCCTGACAAGTGGCTCGCATGAACTGATCCACTGGACTGTATGCTCACAACATATGCAGGTGTAGGATAACTCCTTTCATAACCATTGAGTTCTGAGGCAGACGGGTGTGTCTAGACTAGTTCGGGTTTCTGACAAGCTTGTTGTGGGCACAATGGTGTGTTGAAGAAGGTTGAATTCCTTATGCTCAAAGCTTCTGCCAGGGTAGCATGCTGCAGAAGGCTGGGTATCATACTCCAGAAGTTTTCCCTCATGTGTCTTGCTGAGGAAGGTCAGGTGCCTTATGCTGGAAGCTTTCCATGGTAGCACGCTGTGGAAGATGGGGGTGCCGTACCCCAGAAGATTTTCTCACCAAGTGGCATACCGAGGAAGATTGGCAGTCTTGTAGCTTGCGGAGGAAGGCTGGGTTCCTTATACCAGAAGCCTTTCACTGTTTACGCAGTCGGATCGATGGCCGATTCTGGCTGCCTTCCGGAGTATCCGAAATTTTACTCATAGCGGAGTTAAAACTTAGTATAGGCCATACCTAGACTGACGATTTTCCACACATCTCTGGTCCTTCTGCTGGTCTGATCATTGCTGCTGTAAAGGTTGCACGACTGATGCAGACCTCATGTTGTTAATTAATTTGGGATACCCTTTGTATTCAACCAGATGTTGCCGATAGTAAGCAATTGACGGATACGTCCATTCGATTCAGCTGAGTTTCCAGGCGTGTGAAGTTCTCATTGATTCTGGGCCACTGCGAACTCATCCATATTCCTTGCAAACCTTGTTACTGTGCCTAGAAATTTGTATTTGCATCGGTGAGCTCCAAGATATGCTTTGCAATTTGTACCAACGTACCGGAATTTTGTTGCTGCTCTTGGCACATTCACATTCTCGAAATATGTCTTCGGTGGGTAATAAATGATTCTTGAGTCCGTTGAGAAAAGACCCGGTTCACCTCACTGACTGAAATAGTCCTTGTGTCGCGGACGGAATCCTTACTGATATTCATTCTTGGTAACTCATATGATTGCTCCTTAGGCATGATCCGTTCTGAGGCAAACTCTCTCAGGTATATTCTGGCCTTGTCTGTTGCACATAGATTCTGCTTCTGACCCATCCTTCGTCCTTGACAGATCCAGTGTTGCTATTCTGAATACCAAGCAGTTGGCTTGGATTGACCCTTGCTGAATTGGGATTATTGGGTATTATCCCAGTTGTATGCTGGTCTTCTTGACAGCACTTGCGGGTGGATCCAGTCGGAGCGAAGAAACAGAACCGACAAAAGAAACAAAAACCGCGAAAACCAAAAAGCAAATAAAGCTCAAAATGTTACGGACCTTACACACGTGGCCGAAGATCCACTAGTATAACTAATATAGCGCACTCGATGCACCTCTAAGGATTTAGAAGCGAAACCACACAATGCTCCTGGCAGCACTGGTGTCAAGCTCCTGCTACTTCCTTAGGGAACATCACACTCGATGCATGACCATAGCCAAAATGGCTTCGTCAATGATCCTACAGTTGTTGGGGAAAAGATGGAATTTATAGGCATTTCCCAAAGGAAACTAGAGTTAAGAAGAGAAATGACATGGTTAGCAAGCAGGGTAGGAATATCTGGTTTGCCTAGGGGTTCAGGGCTCACGGGTCGTTGCCTGGTGCGAGCATTTCACACCGGAGGCAAAGGCCACGAGAGTTGGGTCTGATGGAGCCAAAGACCTATGGGTTGCCGTATGATCAATAGTAGCCATGCCAGCTTGGTAAAGATGGCTGAAATCCATCTGGGCTTTCTACTGATCAAGAGGCAATGAAGTTTGGCTAGGGTAACCTATAGTCAGCATGGCTGCTCTGATACCATCCGTTGTGGCGCCCCGCCTGATTACCACTGTAGCCAGACGGTCACCACGCATGCTAGCCCAGGAAATCACTCTGGCATGCTCGCTTACAACAAGTATCATGAACACAGGCATTTCTATTAATGGGTATATAAGTCTTACATGATATTACACAAGAGAGATGGCAGCGGAAAAGCTCTATCTAAGGCAGCATGGTCTTGGTGCGGCTCCAATCCACAGGGATCTAACTGGGTTACTCTCCTAGCCCGCGAATGCTCCGGCTCCTCGTCGACGGACGACAGATCCTTATGTGAACCTGGACACGTTAAAGGCCGTTGAGTACTTTTGAATGTACTCGCAAGCATACCAAACCAACATATACACCAAGCAATGCAATCCATGGCATTCAAGCATGCATTTGTTATTAGAGCAATATTAATTGTCATGACATAGCATATCCAGCCAGCAATATTAATTATCATGCCATAGCAGGGTTATCTACCGAAGTAAATGCAGCAAGGTAAATCATATTAAGTAAATATTCCACACTCCGAACATTCTCATGATCCGATCTGATGTTGAACCAAATCCAATCCAAGTCTTTCGGTCATCCGACCATCTCTTCAATAGCCATCCCATGGCCAACATATCATATCCCTGACATCATCCGATGTCTATGCATCTCCACTGTAAGTCTGATAAACTTACTCTCTTCCGGGTTGCCTTACAATCCTCAGAATATTCACGATCCACTGAGTACTTCCGATCATAAGACGAGTTCTTCCATCATTATTATTACTGTTCCGGTTGACCACCTAGTGAGGTCTGGACGGACTGTCCAATACCGTGGACGCGGCTATTCGAATAGATTTTTCACTCTGCAGAGGTTGCGCACTTTACCCACACCATGGTGGTGCACCTGGCCTCGTGATCCCATTCGGGTGGACCAGAGTTGCTCCAACGAAACCTGCCTAACCCGTGACTCCTCCACCGTACCACCGACAATCATACCCTCCCAGGGTCTTGTCCTGGGTGGCCCCTGTGTCACCTCATGACACCTGCCACCGTCGTGGCCAACTAAACTGTCCCAAACGGGGACACCGGCAAATATCTCAACTGGGCTCACAAGGTTATCGCAGCCTACCGGGCCAGGGCAGCGCGCGCGTATAACCTTCCCTAGTTGGTGGTACCGATAAAAGAGCACGCGATCAGACCAAGTCAAGGCCATCCCATACCGGCAAATGTGGTTGCACGGATAAGTCCGGACAGGTGACTCTGGATCAACCGACTAGGTTTAGCTTTAGCAAGTACTTAGCAAGCATAGTTGTTTATCACAATAACTGGAGATGGCAGTAGCTATGCATGATGAAAACATAACGACCTATCTCCCAACTGTCATATATGAGTCACTAGTGTGATAATACAATGAGCATTGACAAGTAATGTAAACAGTAAGTGCAACCTAGCAGAAGTTCAATCATCTCTATCACAGGCATAATTATTAATTAAACACGCAGGAATAACACAGAGCAATGCTTTAGGGCATATATCAGATGGTCGGCTTGCCTCGGGTCGAAGAATACTCCAGGAAGAAGTGTGGAGAGTCCTCAGAAAGGATCGCCGGAAACCGTTCTCTCTCGGAGGGGGCTGCTTAGAGGCAAGGGAAAAATGGTCATTTTCACAGTGTGAAAACATTATGAAAATGATACCATCGGAACGGGCTCGACGAACTGAAGACGTGAGCGTTGGTTTCACCTGAATCGGAGTTGCGAGTGAAAAGTTGTAGACGATTGACTGTGGAAGGACCTTTCTGTAAGAAAAATACTTACTTCTGGGTCCTCGGCAGTTTTTTTTCTGAGAAAAAGAGAAGGAGCATTGTGCTCCGTGGGCTGCACAGTGCCGAATCCGGCCCAGGTCTTAGGCCAGCGCCAGGCTGCCGCCACTGTTGCCCTGGGCCGAGCCCAACTGCGCAGCCACCGCTTCAAAAACAAGCGAGAGGCCGACAAGGCTGGCCCACCTGTCGGGCCGTCTTCCTCCTTGCGCGCCTGTGCGCGGCCAAAGCAGAGGCGGGGCTTGGTGCCGGCGCCCGTCCCGGCAGCACAGGCCACCTCCGGCCGAGGTCCGTCCACCGGAATGTTCCCCGTGATGCGGCGCATCCAGAGAGCCGGTTCACGGATGGCGGGGAGGGCCGAGATGATGGCGACCTTGACATCGGCGAACGTGGCATCGGGCGCGGCTGGGGAGGGCGGTAGGGTGGTGAAGAGGTGGGTCTACAACCATGGGAAGGATCGGGGTGGCTATGGGGGCTCACTGGTGGGGAACGGATAGAGGGAGAAGCACCGGCTGGCTAGAATTTTGGCCGAGCCCGACGGCGGCCATGGTAGCAATGGGAGGCGAGGAGAGCTTCTCGAGCTCCATTGACTGGCCGAGGAGGAGGCTAGGAGGGAGAGGGAGTCGCTGCGGGCTGGGGATGCTCGGGAAGGGCGTGGGGGTGGCCTATTTATAGGTGCCCGACGGCGAGCAGATGGGCTCGGCCGCCGTGGTAACCTTATAGCCGTCCTGGCGCTCGGGGTGGACGTGGCTGGACGGTAGCGGGGTCGAGAGGCTTCGCGGAGGAGCAGGGAAGGCCAACTGGGCTTCGGGAGAGCTCGGACATGGCTGCATACGGCGGCGACCGCGTGGGTACAGTGGCGGTACGGCAACGCTTGTCGCCGTCCGGCGAGGAAGAAAACAAAGGGGGAAGGGCCTGGAGAGGGGGTACGTGGGTGCTGCGGAGCCACTAGACATGCTCAGACAAGCGAGGGACAACCGGAGAAGACCGGACGGAGCTGACAGAACGCAGAGCACCGTTTTGGCGCGCTCTCCGTGCGGTCACCACGGGCACCGCGTGTCCATGGCACTGGATGGCTCTAGGACCTTGTCCAACACTCTCCTCGCTGCTCAAATAGATAGGAGACAGCTCTTGATAGACCAGGAAGGCTCTGGAGTAGTCGAGGTGATCCAGAACAGGTTCTGGATAGAAACTTGGGTGGAGTTTTCTGGAGAAATTAATGAGATTGGGGAGCTGAATCCTTGTCACAATGAAATGTGGTAGGAAGGACTAGATTCTGGTAGAATTTGAAGGCATTTGGACCAAGTTTGAATGCACTTCCTTTGTAATGCAAATTTTGGTCCAGAAAATGGATTTTGATGCTGCACTCATATGGCTTGATGAAATGAAATTAATTTTGGTGGAGAATGATTATTTGAGTATATGAAGATACTGGAAAAGTTTCAGCTCATTTTGATCATTTGTGAAGGTACTTCCTTCACAGACAAGCAATATGAATAGAAACTTAGGAAAATTTCTGTGGGATAATAGATGGATGGATTGAGATGGTTTTTGGTTTCCATGAGTGATTTATCAATATTAATCACCATGAAAAATTTCAGCTCAAATAGATCAAGGGTTCAAGCACTTCCTTTGCAATTTGCCCAACTGGACAGAATTTGCAAATGAATGTTGTGATCAAACTTTGAACTATGGAACTTGGGTTTTGATGGAAATGGTGAATATATGGATAGGGTAAGCTCCACAATTTATTTTGGATTCTTCCTGGCTACCAAAATGGTAGTTCCTTTAGAAAGGGCCCAAAATGCAATATTGGCATTAAATAGGAAAATGCAATTTCCCTTATTTAATTATGGCCAATATTTTTATGGGAGCTCAATATGATCACAAAGAATATCTCCACGAGTTTTCATGAACTTTGGAGATGGATAGATATTTTCCGGGATTTAATTCCTTTAACTGGCAGAAAAAGGAATTAATTATAAATGAAAAATATTGCAAATGACTTGGCAATATTTTTACATATCCAGGGTTTACAAAGATAGGATGATCACTGGGAAAAGTTTGGGAGGCAACAGATCAAAGGAAATCGGGGTCCCTTTGTAACGGAAGAGATTAGGGTTTCCCTTCCGACAACTCGGAAGGTAGGGTTTCGGTGGTAAAACCCTGAGAATATATCTTGGGTGACAAGATTGGACTGGAGAGAATCTCTGGTTGGATAGGGAAGGCAAGGTTAAATGACCATCTTCATATACCCAAGAGCTAAAGAAATCCGATAACACCTAGAAAAAAGACGGGAGTCAAATCCCGCGAAGGAAAAAAAAGAGTGAAAACCAGGGTGTTACAGGTTGGTCCGGGCCGCTTCATCCCACAATGCCGCCGAATCAAAATAAGACATTGGTGGTAAGCAATATGAACATCACCGCCCACAACTCCTTTGTTTTCTACTCGTGCATATCATCTACGCATAGACCTGGCTCATGATGCCACTGTTGGGGAACGTTGCATGGAAAAAAAAATCTACGCACACGCAAGATCTATCCATGGAGATGCATAGCTACGAGAGGGAAGAGTGTGTCTATGTACCCTCGTAGACCGTTAAGCGGAAGTGTTTGTCAATGCGGTTGATGTAGTCGTACAACCTCATAATCCTTCCGAGCAAGTACTGAATGCACGGCACCTCCGTGTTCAGCACACGTTCATCTCGATGACGTCCTCGCCTTCTTGATCCAGCAAGACGGGCAAAGTAGTAGATGAGTTCCAGCAGCACGACGGCGTGGTGACGGTGGTGGTGAACTTGTTCCCATAGGGCTTCACCGTGCACTGCGGAAAAACTTGACGGAGGATGAAACGGGGGAGAGGGCCGCCGCACATGGCTTGGGATTGTCGTGGGTTCTGTGGCGCCCCTCCCTCTCATATATATATATATAGGTGGGGGAGAGAAGGTAGCCAGGGTGCGCCCCAAGGGTGGCCGCCGGCCCCCTTGGGCGCCTGCCCTATGCCCCCCTTCCTTATTTGCTCTCGGGGGTAAGGAAAGGGGAGGAGAGGGAGGCAAGGGGAGGCCGAATCCCCTCCTTCATTTTCTCCCCAAGGCCTGTGGCCTGAGGAGGGGCGCGCCAGCCCCTTGTGGGCTGGTGTGCTCCCCTCGTTTGGCCCATATGGCCCATTAACCTCCCGGGGCTTCCCAGAACCCCTTCTGGTGATCCGATGATTACCCGGTACATTCCGAAACCTTTCCGGTGACTAAATAACATCGTCCTATATATCAATCTTTACCTCCGGACCATTCCGAAGCTCCTCGTCATGTCCGTGATCTCATTTGGGACTCCAAACAACATTCAGTCACCAACTCACATAACTCATATAATACTATATCGTCAACGAACGTTAAGCGTGCGGACCCTACGGGTTCGAGAATGAAGTAGACATGATCGAGACGCCTCTCTGGTCAATAACCAATAGCGGGACCTAGATGCCCATATTGGTTCCTACATATTCTACGAAGATCTTTATCGGTCGAACCTTTATGACAACATACGTAATTCCCTTTGTCTGTCGGTATGTTACTTGCCCGAGATTCGATCGTCGGTATCTCCATACCTAGTTCAATCTCTTCACTAGCAAGTCTCTTTACTCGTTCCGTAATACATCATCTTGCAACTAACTCCTTAGTCACTTTGCTTGCAAGCTTCTTGTGATGTGTATTACTGAGAGGGCCCAGAGATACCTCTCCGTCATACGGAGTGACAAATCCCAATCTCGATTCACGTCAACTCAACAGACACCTTCGGAGATACCTATAGAGCATCTTTATGATCATCCAGTTACGTTGTGACATTTGATAGCACACAAGGTATTCCTCCGGTATCTGGGAGTTACATGATCTCATGGTCAAAGGAATATGTATTTGACTTAAAGAAAGAGTAGCAATAAACTGAACGATCATATGCTAAGCTCACGGATGAGTTTTGTCTATCACATCATTCTCCTAATGATGTGATCCCGTTATCAAGTGACAACTCATGTCTATGGTTAGGAAACCTTAACCATCTTTGATCAACGAGCTAGTCTAATAGAGGCTCACTAGGGACACGGTATTTGTTTATGTATCCACACATGTATTTAAGTTTTCGGTCAATAAAATTATAGCATGAATAATAAACCTTTATCATGAATAAGGAAATATAATAATAACAGTGTTATTATTGCCTCTAGGGCATATTTCCATCGGTTTCTACAATTGGGTTACAGAAAAGAATATTTGAGTTACACATTTAGCGAATGTCTGATGAGCTATAAAATAGCTTGCACCTCCTAGAAACACTACTGAGAGTAGATTGTTTTAAGTAGATGCAATCAAACTATGTATGACATGGTGAGATCAAAGATGACATTAATTATTTCGCCAATATAATTTCAAAGTGATGCTTTAGAGACTGTGGCTTTCACACTGAAAAAGAAGCGCCATCAAATTTATTGAAATAAGTGCTACTTTGTAAGTTATCCCAAATAGTTGGGTATTCCTCTATCACTACGCCGAGGCAAAGTGTTGCCATAGAGTGCGGAAGTTTTGAAGAAAATGTTTTCTACAAAAGAGTGAGTGGGAGGACAGTGCAACTCGACAAGATTGCGGAATCTTCGTAATCATCTCAAAGACAAGAAACACTGGAAGTAATTCTAGAATTTCGTACTGCGACTGATACAAAAGCCTCTACATGAGATATAGAGATTATGGTCGAACTTGCAGCTGAACTATATAGGTTGGAAAATTTGTGTAGACCTTTTTTGGTATGCAGACAAAATATTGTTGGGCAAACAAGGAACCTATAATTCAGAGAGAAGCGTTGATGGGCCATGACTCCGAAAATTGGCTATATGCCAACATAACCCGAGATAGTATCCATTCACATAATTCAAACTTAGAACTTGATGAACCCTTCGAAAGACTTAGAGTCTGAAGAATAGTAATGGATCTATAAACTGACAAAGATAAAAAAATTATAATGCTTCACTTATTACAAATAGTTTATGACAAGATCAAAGAATTGACTATGACGAGATTGTCTCATCGTAGCAATACTTAAAGTCAATTTGGGTTTAGCAATTACTAAATATTTCAATTATGAGATGAAACAGATGGATGTTAAAATGATTACCATGAGATGCAAATAGAACCAAGGTTGTATATTTGATATGATCCAAGGTAATTTTGTCGACCCAAAGGATGCTAGTAAGTATGCAAACTTAAGAGATTCTATAATGATCTGGAGCAAGCATAGTGGAGTTGGAATCTTCGTACTGATGAAATGGTCAAATAAATTGATTTCATCGATTAAAGCGAAGATGCTTGTATTTACAAGAAAGTAAGTGGGAGCATAATAATATTTCTAAACACTATATGTACACGACATATTGTTGATTGGAAGTTATGAAAATTTCTTGACACGGATTAAGACTTTACTGAAACTAGTTTTTCAGTAAAATACTTAGGCAATGAATAGTATTGGTATTAGACATATTGATCTATGGAGATAATAGTGTCTAATCGGACTTAGCCAAAATACATATTGGCAGAATACTAAAGCGGTTTAGTATGTAAAATTGTCAAGAAGAGTTTCTTGTCAAAGTCACATGGAAGGAGTCGGTATCCTGAAATACTGATGAGCGAAATATGATTTCAACCACACTTGTATTCCATGGTATGTAAACAACCAGATATTTCCAATACTCCAAGTTAGTTGTAAGTAAAAGTTACTTGTATGGTCAAATTGTTAATCATAAGACAACAATGAAAAATGTCATTAAGGATTAACGACATGTTTCTCACACACGGAGAAAATGAAGAGATTGTTGTAAGGAGTTACATCAATGAAGGCCCGTTGTAAGTAGTACATCGATAAAATCTTCATCTATGCTCCAAGTGATTTTTCAATTTCAAATTAGAAGTGGTTTATGGTGGCACAGTAAGTTGGAATTAGTCCAAAAGTTACTATGGTGAATTCTATAACAAAAAGCTAAGTATATTATTGCTTTAGAAGCAAAAATGAAGGCTGATGAATCGAAAGTTCATTCATGAGCTTGGTATGGTTTCTAGATGATTGTATCGTTGGAACACTATTCTTAATAGTGGTTCCATAACTCAGTCTAAGGAATTAAAGGTTCTACCAGTGATTCAATATATATACAAAGCCGGTTTCACACAAATTATGAATTCTTATGAAAGCAATATAGATGCATAGAAATGCAAATGATACATGCGGATCTGAAGTTGTCAGATTCGATAGGACGAAATCTATACCACAAGCAAAGCATGGACTAACACCGGATTGCCATTGGTGTAAAAGTTAAAAGTGCTAACTAGATTATTGACTCTAGTGCGAGTGGGAGACTCTTGGAAATATGCCCTAGAGGCAATAATATTGCATTATTATATTTTCGTTATTCATAATTAAGAGTTTATATTTCATGCTATAACTGTTATGATCCTGAAATATGCGATTCAGTGGAAAACTCATATGCACGTGTGAAATGATAAATGGTATACAATAGGTTCCCGGTCTCGCCTCTAAGACCAGCTCAAGTGTTGTTGGTGATCACGTTTTCCAGATCTTAGGATATCGTTAAGTGTAACGATAGTCCTAAAACAACATTGAGGGTATGACGTTAGAAAAACGATCATATTGAATCGACACAATACTTGTCTGTTATACTATGTGATCATATCGTCTGAAGTCGTCTGTTATAACACGGAGTGTTAGCATGTGTTTTAGTTCCTCAGACCATGAGAGTGTTTCGGTCACTTCCTACCAGAAGGTGGGCTTTAGGGTTGCTCAAACGTCATCTATAACAAGGTGATCATAACAACAACTTGCAGGCTCACCGGAAAGTTCGACAAGTGACCGGACAACTCGAGAGTGTGATTTGCTCGTCCGACGATGAAGAGATATTCTTAGGGCCCTCTCGGTGTGACGGCATCCATCATCGTCTGGCCAGACACATGTGACTATGTCACGGGGATGCCGGAACACGTCAACGAGAAAAGAAGAACAAAACCGGTAACGGGAGCAACGGTATAGTGAGCATGGTGATGACTCTGGAGGATACCGATGCACACCGGGTTTTGTAAAGTATCACGAGGCAAAGGGAACATCATATGATAACCAAAGGTTCACTGGAATATCATCTGTGTAATCATAGGGACCGATATGGATGTCCACGGTTCCGCTATCGGTCATTGAACGAAGGGGTTTCGTTCATGTCTATGGTTACCGAACCTACGGGGTCACAAGTTTAAGGTAATCACAATCTGCTGAGTGTTAGTAGGACGGGAGTGATGAGAATATATTTGTGGAATTGTTTCATTAATATCCGGAATAGTTCTGAGAGGTTCCGAAAGCGTTTCGGGGTCACCGGAAGGGTTTCGGTGGATATCGGGTAATACCGGGTATTACCGATTAATATATATTGGTGGAAAATGTTTCCGGGGATGTTAAATTATATAATTCTCTAAAATGTTTAGAACAAATATATATATATTTAATTTAATATCAACGGGCCTAATAAGGCCAAGTGTGGAAGACCACTTGGGCCATAAAGGCCCAATAGGGGTGGCGTCCCCTTCTTCCCATGGAAAGGGGAGAGGGAGGCCGAATTGGAGGGGGATTCCCCTCCCCTTGGCTGGCCACAAGGGGGAGACTTTCCCCCCTTGTGTGGCGCCCCCTCCTCCCATCCCAACCTATATATACTAGAGGATTTCCACCATTTTGTATGACAAGTTTTGCAGCCTCCTCTAGTTGATCTAGTGCACGTTCTAGTTGGTCCTAGTTGACCAATTAGAGCGAGCCCTAGCCGCCTCTAATCCTCATAATTAGAATTCCCGTGTGGTTCTAATCTTGTCTCTTTAATTCTCCGGCGACGATTAGCTCTGGATGGCGAACCGCTGACGGATCGTGAAGACCGTACGCTTGCAACCAAGTAGAGAGGCCGTGCTTTCGGTCTTCTGTTCGAGGGATCGTTCGTGGGCGGTTCGCGGGATCGTCATCAACGTTCGAGGGACTTCAAGTACGATAGAACGTTCGAGGGACTCGTCTACTTCCGCTGCACTCCCGAAGTCGGTAACAATCGTTGATCACAACCCGTTATGCATCTTCATATTATTCTTGGGTGTTCGTAGGACGAAATTTTTTGTTTTCTACTACGTTTCACAACATCGACAATATCCTAGAAAAATCCTAGCGTCTCACAAAACAGAGGCCGTATACCCGTATTGCAAATTTTATTGGTACAAGATAGCGGCATCCGTTCCACCAACAGCGCACGGTACTGGAAATCCGTACCGTAAATCATCATTTTAGGAAAATATAACTCAAATAAAAACAGCAATAAATATGAAAGTTAAATGTTTTGTGATACAATACAATAATTACCTTAAATACAGAAAATGTTCAAATCCAAATAATAAATAGTTCAGAATTAGAATAACAAATCATCCGGAACTAAAACATCACCATGCATTGGGCAAATCAGAGAAGCAGCAATGGCAACCAAGCAAATGGCTGGAAAATGCTTTGGAGACGCCATCATTTGCCACACACTGAGTTGGCGCACAGCTTTACGCGTAAAGACACGACACATACGTCTCAGGTCAGTGGTGCTTCCTGACGATGTGTCTGCGAGGCAAGTTTTTTTTTAAGAGGTAAACGGTGCCTTACATTAATCTGGGAAACAGTTTAGATGGAGAAATACAAATCCATGCATCTGAATCTGCATTAATCCCTGAAGCAGGGGACATTTCCCTCGAGTATGATGGGGATTAGGGCAGCTAAATCTTTGCATAAGAGAAGCTCCATGTTTCTCTGTGATTAACCTTAACTCGTTCTTGCTAAATCCAACAAAGTTGATAATTGTGCCACGTGTCATAACTTCGAAAGTGCCGCTCAATCTAACCAAGTTGACTATTGTGGCCCGTCAACGTTTACGAGTAGGCGGCCAACCAGTGGCGGAGCTCGACTGCAATGTCGGGGAGGGGGGGGGGGGGGGGGGGTAGGGGGGGGGAGGGGGGGTTGGGGGGGCTGAACCGGTGCCTAACTGAATGTGGTATTTTTTTGCTATGTATTACCTGCAAAGTGATAGTTTTTTGTCAAAATTTAGAAGGTGGTAGTTTTCGCCGACGGTCGCCCCAAATGTGGTAGTGTTGTGCTATTTACTCACATAGAGCAACGACACTGACACTCGTTCACCCGTATGAATTTGATTACCAATAAATATTTCTAAAAGCCACATGAGTCGACCATCAAAGAAAATGGGAAGCCGTGAGTGATGGGCGTACTTGGGCCAAAGATGAATCCTTAGTAGTGCAGGCCGTTGGACCACAACACCGTAACATTGCGAAAAGATTCCAACCTCACAAGTCGCTTAGTTGGATATTTGAATTAGCTGGAACGATGTCTCGGAAATCTTCAAAGAGAGGTTTCAGCTCCACAGAGACTTCGAGATTTCCGTTTTGAGGTGTAAAGCCGGTCACTTAGGTTTATATCTATCAAACCGGGCTCTTGAACCCAATGTTTGGAACGTCAACGTCCCTCTCCTGTCATAATCAAGATTTGATCATGAAGTTTTAGCGTCACGTAAGATCCACGACATGGTATCTGTCGGTGCAGCGGCTTTGGGTTGTCATATTTGACATGTCTAGACTTGATACATTGTTTCTCAAGCATACATGCCCCAGTTCGAATACTTTTTTCTAGTATGTTGGTAAGATCCGACCATTATGTGCTTGGACTTCTGCATAACTAGGGATGCAAACCCAGTACGACCTAATTTCATAATTGAATCAAAATAGACGATACATGAAGAATCACTATATATATTGTTTAAGATGTTCAGACATATATGAAAATCTTTATGCGATAGTTATGACACATAATGTTGTTCTTTCACTTGATTCCTCAACAATTCGGTCATTGTAACCAACTCTTCGTTCTCTCTGTTTCGCTTTGGTGTTCGACTAATAATCACCGTGGTGAATTTCTCTTACTACTTAGTTCCGCATAGGATTTAGCCAACTTTTGTTTCATCATCTCTCTTTATTACTCATACCAACGGCTCACCAAAACTTGCATATTGACACAGGGGTTATAACTCTGAGATAGAGGATAACTGAGAAAGTGGTCAGGGAACAACACATAGAAGCTTAGAGATGTGAAAAATACAGAGTCGGATTTTCTCCGTTTTCTTGTTTTTTCGTTTTCTTTTTGTTTGTTTCTTCTCCGGTTTTTTTCATTTGTATCTTCAATTTTTTTTCCTTTGGTTTTTTCATTTGTTTTTTGGTTTTCCTTTGTTTCTTAGAGGATAATTGGTCTGAAGCCAACATTTGGCATTGCAATATTTGGCAAGCAAACAATTGGCAATATCAAAAGTTGTCAAAAATTGACAACTTCTTGTGAGGTTGGCAAGTAAACATGGTAACCAACCAAGCACTAGCCAATATTTGGCATTTGGCAAATGTTGCAATCAAACCAATCATGTTCTTATTCTACATTCTTATATACATGATCAACATTTTTTCAAATACTTGTTCAACATTTTTCAAATACTTGTTCAACATTCTTTCAAATACTTGTTCAACATTTTCAAATACTTATTCAACATTTTTCAACTACTCATTCTACATTTTGTAATACTTATGTTTTGAACATTTTTCATATACTTGTTCAACATTTTTCAAATACTTGTTCAACATTTTTCGAATACTTGATCAACATTTTTTTCAAATACTTGTTCGACATTTTTCGAACACTTGATTAACATTTTTCAAATACTTGTTCAACATTTTCCGAATGCATCATTAACATTTTTCAAATACTGGTTTAACATTTTTTGAATGCTTAATAATATTTTCAAATACTTGTTCAACATTTTCTAAATACTTATTCAACATTTTCCAAATGTTTTTGTAGAGTTTTTTGTAATATATATTTAAAATATTTTAAAGTATAAACAAAAGTACAAAAATAAAACAGGCTGTGGCCTCGCTCGTGCGTTGGCCGGCCCATGTTGCGCGACCCCTTCAGTGAGTCGGGAGCAACAGTCGCTGAAAGCGAGGAATAGTGGCACCCGTCTTCCAGCAATCCAGTTTTAGGAAGCTTCTGGCCCGGTTTTCCTTTTTTTTGTTTACTTGTTGTTTTCCTTCTCCATTACCTATTTGTTATTTATTTATATTTTATTCTTCATATTAATTTTTAAGAACTTTTCCTTTTTTTTCATATTTCGTAAAGTGTTTGAAAATCATGAAGATTTTCCAACTTCATGATTTTTTTTCAAATTCGTTAAGTTTTTTTTATTTCAGGAACTATTTTGAACCCAGAAACTATTTTCAACATTGTGATATTTTTAAGAATTCCTGAAGTTTTTTTAAATTCATGATATTTTTTAATTTTGGTAAAAAAAACTATTTTGAGCTTTTTTTTGCGAAACAGACCTTCTGATCTAATAACTAACAAGGCAAGCCCGAAAAAGAAGAAAATTACAGCTAGATCCCTAAGAAGACTCCCGACCCATTCTTTCTGGATGAGTCGATGGCGCGCCACTGCAGCCGCTCCGGCAGCCCCGCCGCGCAGACGGGAAGTCATCACTTCCAAACACCCCGAAGAAGCAGCCGTCAACGCCGGATTCGAAGCCACCGATCTGAGAATCCCATCGCCGGAGCTTTTTCCAATCATGTGAACATTTAAAAAAAAGTCAACCGGTCAACGGTCTACCTGTTAGCCGAGAGATAATAAAACTGATGGGCGATGGCTTGTAGTGTGAGTCCATGCGCGAGGAGTGTGCAAGCGCTAACCCTTTAACTGGCGCCGAACAAGCCGAATAGGGAAAAAACTTAAATGACGCATTCTACGTCACACATGACTTGGCGAGCGAACGATGATCTGACCTGCCCATTAAGGCATTTCAACGATCCCGTTTTTTCTTGTTTTAGAAACCTTCTATAAGGTAGATGGTTCCTGAACCGACTTTTTCAAAAACAATTCCCTAATTCTTTTTTTCTTTTCTCTCCCTTTTCCATTTTTCTGTTTCTTTCCCTTTTTAGAAATGTTGTGTTTTTTCAAAAACAAATCATAAATTCTACAATTTTCGTCTTTTTTATAGTGTATCCATTTTTCATAAATTGTTCAAAACTCCAAAATAAAATGTTCCTATTTTTAAATTTTCTTTGAGACTTCAAATAAAATGTTTATGTTTTCAAATATTGTTCTTTTTTAGGGGATAAACCAAGCTTTATTCATCAAACACCACAGATAGTGGAATACAGTTCGTGTCATGGGTTTGGCCCAACTAGACGTGGCGCCCCGGACCCAAAGAAAGCGAAAACTTGGCTAAACTATGTGCCTCCATATTGGTTGCACGACCTTTGAAAAGAAGATTACAATGAAATAACTCTGCATGTAGTTTAATTTCAGTGATAATAGCCCTGTAGCTACCTCGGCTTCCCTTCTCAATATCAAGAACGACTTGTTTGGCATCTGACGCAATGATGAATTGATATAAGTGAAGATCCGCTGCTAGAGCTAAACCCTCTCTGCAAGCTATTGCTTCTACCGTCGTCGGGTCATCCAAACCTCCAATAACAAGGGCGGAGCTCCCAAGATAGGGCCCCGTTGCATCCCCGCAAACATCCACGGCAGTGCCTCTACTTCCCTTGCGTGTGCGAGCATCAACATTAATCTTTGCATGTCCTGGAGGGGGGAGGGGGGGAGGGGGCTCTCGGGCAACCCGTTGCAGCTCTTTCCACAGGTTGAGGCTGGTGCGGTGGTTGCTTCTCGCCGATAACTTCGAGGTCGTCAATGAACCGTTTGACAAAAGAGAAGATTGCTTGCGGGCTTTGGAAAATTCCTTCATGGATGGCTTTGCGTCTCGCTGCCCATATAGCCCAAAGCGTGACTGACAGCTTGACAAATTGTTCAAGTGATTATAACTCCATCAATGAAAAAAGCCATGGCTTCGCGTTTGGTTCATTTGTAGCCACCGGAGATTGCGCAAGCTCGTCATCAACCAAGAACCAGGTGCACCCCGACATTGTGCACTCCAACAATGAGTGTCTCCATGAATCAGGTGACCCGCACATGCCGCACTCACTGGAGTCCGTCATATGTCTGTGAGCTCGAACGTCGTTCGTCAAGATTGAGTGCTTTGATAACCATGCACCGTCGGGATTGAGCTCGAACGTTTTTATGGTGCTTTCAAATATTGTTCACAAATTCAAAAAGATACAAGAAAAAGGCCATACAGATTTTATCTTATTGGAAGAACGGGCACCGTCCACCTAGGCCACTGCCTCATATATATTTGCTAAAAATAATATGACAGAAGAAAAAGCATAGAATTCCGACCTGCCTGACAATAATATGATTTTTTTTTCTGGTTTTAGAAACCTTTCTATAACGTAGATGGTTCTTGCACTGATATTTTCATTTTATTTCCCTATTTTTTTTTTCTTTTCTCACCTTTTCCATTTTTCTGTTTCTTTCCTTTTTTTAGAAATGTTGTGTTTTTAAAAAAATTCATAAATTTCACAATTTTTGTCATTTTTATAGTGTAATCATTTTTCATAAATTGTTCAAAACTCCAAAATAAAATGTTCCTGTTTTTGAATTTTCTTCAAAACCTCAAATAAAATGTTTATGTTTTCAAATATTATTCGCAAATTCAAAAAGACACAAGAAAAAGTCCATTCACATTTTATCTTATTGGAAGAACGGGCCCCCGTCCACCTGGGCCACTGCCTCATATATATTTGCTAAAAGTAATATGACAGAAGAAAAAGCATAAAATTCTGACCTGCCTAATAATAATTTTTTCTTCTTGTTTTAGAAACCTTTAGATAAGGTAGATGGTTCCTGGACCGATTTTTTCATTTTTTTTCCCTATTTTTTTTCTCACCTTTTCCATTTTTCTGTTTCTTTCCTTTTTTAGAAATGTTTTGTTTTTAAAGAAAATCATAAATTTCTAAATTTTTGTCATTTTTATTGTGTATCCATTTTCATGTTTTTTCAAAACTCTAAAATAAAATGTTCCTACCATTTAATTTTCTTCAAAACTTCAAATAAAATGTTTAGGTTTTCAAATATTATTCACAAATTCAAAAAAACACAAGAAAAAGTCCATTTTATCTTATTGCAAGAACGGTCCCCGTCCACCTGGGCCGCAGCCTCATATATATTTCCTAAAAATAATATGACAGAAAAAAGCATAAAATTCCGACCTGCCTGACAATACTATGAATTTTTTTCTTGTTTTAGAAACCTTTCTATAAGGTGGATGGTTCCTGGACCGACTTTTTCATTTTATTTCCCTAATTATTTTTCTTCTCTCTCCTTTTCCATTTTATGTTTCTTTCCTTTTTTAGAAATGTTGTATTTTTTTTTAAACATAAATTTCACAATTTTTGTCATTTTTATAGTGTATCCATTTTTCATAAATTGTTCAAAACTCCAAAATAAAATGTTCCTGTTTTTAAATTTTCTTCAAAACTTCAAATAAAATGTTTATGTTTTCAAATATTATTCACAAATTAAAAAAGACACAAGAAAAATTCCATGCACATTTTATCTTATTGGAAGAACGGGCCTACGTCCACCTGGGCCGCTGCATCATACATATTTCCTAAAAATAATATGACAGAAGAAAAAGCATAAAAAATTCCGACCTGCCGGATTCGAACCAGCGACCTAAGGATTTATCTGCAACAACTACAGTCCTCCGCTCTACCAACTGAGCTAAGGTCGGTTTGTGGTCCAATAATCTGTAAATTTTTAATTAAGTCGAAATGGCCTCAATTTCACATCAGCATTCCATGCATTTCCCTTTTCTGTGCATTTCACTGTGACACCACAGACTTTTCTCATCGCCGGGCTTCCTGCACGCGAGACTAGTTTATTGCAAGGTTAACCATGCATCACCAAGTTCCATGGAGATGATGCAGTCCGTTCCTCTTGTTCTTCGACTCTTCGTCCACGCGCCGCACGCGTTTCCTCGGTTTCGTACAAGCGACTGCAGTTTCATTAGGGCAACTCCAACGCACATGCCTAAATGATTTCGCCACGTCCGTTGGGACGTAAACAGACATAAACCACGGTCCAGCAGCGCACGGGGAGCAAATAAACACACGTTCGTTTTTCGTTCACTTTTTTTTTCGAGAGTACGCCAAAAACATACCATATTTTTATAAAAGACAGAGAGTATAATTACAAGAAACCGACCACGAATGCGAACATTTAGGCCGACACACTCACAACACCACGATACCACTAGCCTACTCTCTCACAAAAGGATCTAAACCTCCGGGTTCAAGCCCTGCAAGCTTCCACTCTTTGATATCTACCAGCACCATCTCAACTAGCTCGGGCGGGGTTCTTTGTTGCTGGGGTTTGTTGAAGACCCTCGCATTCCTTTGCTTCCATAGCGCCCATGCAGTTCCTATGACGAAAGAGTCAAATCCACGGAGAATTTTCCTTGAGAATCTCCCGCGTTGCTTCAACCATCGGTCAGTGAACGTCTCTTCCTCAGTCGGCAGCTCTACGTTGACCTGTAACTCATCAAAGCATCGATGCCACACCTCCTTTGCGTAATTGCAGTGGGCAAGAATGTGGTCCACGCAATCAACATCCTGTAGGCATGTGAAACAGGCTGAAGGCACCTCTTGGAGGCCATGGCGCGCACGTCTATCACTTGTCCAAAGCCGGTACTGGACCATAAGCCAGGCAAATATTTTGCAGCGTAGTGGGGCCCAGCTTTTCCAGTTACAGCTTGCCGTGGGGGAGACCAGGAGTCCCATGCACAGTCGATTATAGACTGATTTTGCAGTGTAGCCACCCGAAGCATCCGCAGGCCACATGAACTGGTCTAAAGCGTCCATGTTAATCGGCACAGTAGCCATTGCTTGACAAATATTGGCCACCTGAATATGTGCCATGAATGAAAGCTCTCCATGAACGTCGTGAATCCAAGCGTTGTCCACGATGGCTTGCTGCACCGTTCTTATGTTTTTCTCACGGGTCCCGACCATGCTGCTGATCGGTGGTGCAATCTCGCTCACAGTAAATCCATGTATCCACCTGTCCGTCCAGAAAGAGACGTTCTCGCCACTGCCCACAACAATCTTAACCATGCTGTTAAACACCAGGCGTGCCTCTTCGTCCTTCGACATCCCAATGCCTTGCCAAGGTCTCGCGTGATCGACGCGGCGCAGCCATTCCCATCTTACTCTCAAAGCAAGCGCTTGCAACCTGATATTCTTGACTCCGAGACCTCCATATCTCGTCGGGCGACAAACTGTATCCCAGGCAACTAGGCTTCGTTCACTTTTGAGTCCTATTCCTGGCCCAACTTTAGACCGTGTTTGCGTCAAAACGGACACGGATAGATGGGCGCGGCGTGTGCCGGTGTCCTCCCCTGGCCCGCCCGTTGGGGACACAAGCGCCCCTTTTTCTCCCACCTCCCCTAGCCGCCCCAAAACTCCTAGAACCCCACCTCGCCATCGCCGCCGCCGCCATTTTCTCGGCCACCTCCCTGTCAAGCCCGAAGCCCCCTCCTCCTCCCGCCCACACCCCCACCTCCGGCCTTTGTCTCGGCCGCGTCGTTGCCCTGCCGGGCCGCCGGATTTGAGCGCATCCGGCCGCCGCCAGCTGTGCCTAGCCATGTATTAGCCGGGCACCTGACCGCACAGCGCCGGCAACACCTCTGCACCGCATGCAGGCATTGACTCCGCCTCTAGCCGCTCAGATCTACCCCGCCGGAACGGCGCCGGCAAAAATATGCCCGACCATCGTTTGGGCTCTACGCTGGCCCAGCTGCTGGTCAGCTCACCATTGCCGCTCATAAAGTGCGATGGCTACCCACGGCAAGTCGTTCGCCACGTTTCTACCATGGTGGAACATCCGGGCAGGGTGTTCATCGAGTGTAGAAAAGATAAGGTATATGTTGGTTTTGCTTCGGTTGTACTTCCGCATTCGGCGTAATTTCAATAACTCTTGGCTCATACACAAATTTCTGTGTAGGATGGATGCAAGTTTTGGTATTGGGAAGAAGAATACATCGATCTATTGATTTTGTTATGTTGTGATCCAAATTCAAGTATAAAGAGAAAGGCTAACTTTTGAGCGAGCGGAGCGAGTCCTGTCGCCGGTAGGCTTGGGCCGAAGCGGAGCCAAGCGAAGCCCCCCGCAGTGAGTTGTTCAGTTTTAAATCCCCGATATAGTGAATATTTGCTGGCTGCCCCCCGTTGTTTTTTCCCCTTCATGTTGGAGGGGTTTTCCACGTTAAATCTTATGTCACCTGCTTTTTTTTCGTTCTTCGTCGTGTTGATTTGCATGTCGTATCTCTAACAGATTGGGCCAAATTTGATAGATGCTCGTGCACTCCTTGCTAGAATAGAGGCTAGAGATGAGACTAGAAATAAGATTCGATGCAAAGCAACGTCTACTTATTTAGAATCGAAGAAGAAAGAAGTATACAAGATCGAGAATTCGTAGATCAACAATGAAGGCATCGAGAAGATATTAATCCAACTTGTGGGAGCAGTTAGGGAAGTTGGATTTCTGTTAAAATGCCTAATTGTGGTTGTAGTTTTCTTTGATTTTGCTATTCTAGTTAAGAATTGGTGAATGTACTATCATGTATCAAAATATCGTTCATGAAATAAAAAAATGTGTTGACAAAAAATGTGTGCGTACGGGCACCAGGGCGGACCAGATGCAACCGCGGCGCGCGGCCGGCGCATCACAAAAAGCAGGCGGACGGCGCCCCATTGCCACCCCAAACGGGCGAAATCTGTACGAAACGGACGGCGAATCACAAAAGACAGGCGGACGCCACCCATTGACACCCCCAAACGGACGAAACAGACGTCCGTTTGGGGTGGTGCGTTGGAGTTGGGCAACTCCAATGCACGACCGCAAATGGCCCGGCCGCGTCCGTTTGGGGGTAAACGGACAGAATGGGTGGCCCAACGCGCGGGAGCAAACAGACCAATGAACGTTTTTGGTCCGCTTTTGACCCATTCCCGACACAAATTTCGGCCGCGCTTGCATCGAAATGGACAGCGCGCGGACTGGGGGGGGGGGGGGACGCGCGCCCTTGTCCTCCCCTGGCCTGCCCATCGGAGGTACATCCGCCCACTTTCCCTCCAATTCGCCCAAAACCCCCCTTCCCTCCCTCCTCCATGGCCGGCGCCCCGACTAATCCCGGCGAACCGGCCGCGGCCGCGCGCCCCGCGGCGAAGAAAAAGGGTCTCAAGAAGCCGCGGTCGGAGCTCATGCCGGCGGAGCTCGCCAAGCTTGACACCAAATTGACCAAGAGGAGGAACCGGCGGACAAAGGTGGTGGAGAAGAAAGTCGTTGCCGGCTACGCCGTCGAGGCGGCTGCGTTTCGTGTCGTGCAGGACCAGGCCGACATCGATGACAAGGAGTCCATCATTGCCAAGGCGCACGCCCTTCTCATGTTAGGGTTGTGCCGATCCCCCAGGCCATTCTCTCTGCCGCTGCCATTGTCGCTGTTTGAAATGATCGATATGGTTGACTAGAGGCGGGGGGGGGGGGGGGGGGTGAATAGGCAACTACCAATTTTTAGATTTTCTTAACAAATTAAGTTTAGCACCAAATAGGTTGCCTAGATATGCAACTAGGTGAGCAACCTATACGATGCTAGCAACAACAACAGCAACACAAGTAAGCAAAGGATACAACACAAGTAAAGCTTGCACATAGTAAAGGTAAGAAGTAACCACAAGTGGAGCCGGTGAAGACGAGGATGTGTTACCAAAGTTCCTTCCCTTTCAGGGGAAGTACATCTCCGTTGGAGCGGTGTGGAGGCACAATGCTCCCCAAGAAGCCACTAGGGCCACCGTATTCTCCTCAAGCCCTCACATAGTGCGAGACGCCGTGATTCCACTAGTGGTCCCTTGAAGGCGGCAACCGGACCTTTACAAACAAGGTTGGGGCTCTCTCCACAACCGAATTGGAGGCTCCCAACACCACCATGAAGCTTCACCATAATGGAATGTGGCTCCAAGGTGATCTCAACCGTCTAGGGTGCTCAAACACCCAGGAATAGCAAGATCCGCAAGGGATTAGTGGGGGGGGGATCAAATTTCTCTTGCTGTAAGTGTAGATCGGGGACTTCTCAACCAATCCCTAAAGAATCAACACGTTTGATTGGCTAGGGAGAGAGATCGGGCAAAAATAAGCTTTTGGAGCAACAATGGAATTTGGGGAGGAAGAGGTGGTCTTCATGGGGAAGAAGACCCCCTTTATATAGGGGAAAACTTTGTTTTTGCCACTCTAGCTTTTGCCTACTTTGTTTATGCCACTCTATAATTTGACATATCACTTTTGCCACTCTTAGTTTTGACAATACATCACAAATGTCATTCCATGGCAAAAGCAATAACTTTTCATTTCACTTTTGCCACTCTTAGGTTTTGATAATGTATCACAATTGCCACTTTAAAATTATTGCTTTTGCCACGAAATGGCAATTGTGATGTATTGCCCAAAACTAAGAGTGGCAAAAGTGAAATGTTAAATTCTAGAGTGGCATAAGTAAATTGGTCAAAAGCTATAGTGGCAAAAACAAAGTTTTCACTTTATATAGTGGGGGAACAAATCCAACTGTTACCAAGTTTTCAGCCCGCACCGAGCGGTACTACTGCTCAGGGGAGCGGTATTTCTGCCCGGGCGGTAGTGCACGAAGTGCAGTGCAATGGAGAAAGCCCACGAGACGGTAGTGCCGCCTGAGCGGTACTACCGCTTGCCCCAGCGGTACTACCGCTGGGGTTGCAGCACAGGGCGCTAAGGGAGCAGAGCAGGACAGGCGGGGAGAGGAAATGCTGCACCAGCGGTACTGCAGCTCGCCTACTGCCACTCTACTACCGCTGAAAAACATTGAAGGGGTTGAAGAGCAGAGCCGCGAGTGGAAGTGGCAGCGGTAGTAGGCGCGGTACTACCGCTCCGACTGCCGCCGCTACTGCCGCTTGCCTCGCTGGGTCAAAAGCGAGCCAGCGGTACTAGCCAGAGAGACTCCCGCTGGACTACCGTTGAACCCGACATGAAAAAGTCGAGACCCGAATTGAGGTGGTAGACTAGCTGTACTGGGAGCGGTACTACCGCCTATAGGCAGTACTACCGCTGCCAACCGCGGTACTACTGCTGGCAGCTCTCCAAAAACCCTTCTATGCAACAGAAGGAGAAACTCCAAAGAAGCAGAATGATATGGAGGGTGCAAATGGATACATGTACGTGTTGATTCCACCCAAACCTTTACAAAGCAGACCCCCTCTTGGTAGTACGGTATTTTCCTACGACTCAAATCCACCGAAAAAGAAACAAAGGAAAATAAACCATCTTCACTGTAAAACTCCGAGGGGCTCGAATCGTCTTGTGCCAAATGATGGAATATCTGAAATGCTCAATGCACACGATTAGTCTGTAAAAGCATTGTCATCAATCACCAAAACCACTAAGGGTAAAATATGCCCTAACAATCTCCCTCTTTTTTGGTGGATTGATGACAACACGAGATTTCCACAAGGATAAGATATGATAATATGCAAACCCAACATCTACAAAATATAGACGGGCTCCCCCTAGATGTGTGCACTAATTAGGTATGCTCTTGGAATGCAAAGTACACACATTAGGATCAACACTCCCCTTATATTTTATAGACCGACAACACTTGCATCAACAATATAAGAAATATAATCAAGGATGCAAGGAAAAGCATGTGAGCATAAAGATAGGGCACAAGATAAGCATAATAACTCGCAAGCTAACATAATATATAAGACATAAAGATAATAAGGGTGGCATATGTCTCAAACCATATGACTCGGTCTCTAGGTCTCACAAACACAAACCAAGGCAATACGATAAAAGAGTTCATGAGAGAGAAAAGCAAGCAAATATGATGCACTTGTGACTCGGCAAATCCCTAAACTCTCTCCCCCTTTGGAATCGAGACACCAAAAGGGCAGAGAGCACAACTACGGTCACACATGATAGCAATGCAGGAGATCGTCATCATCACCACTCCCCGTGGTCGCTGGAGTCCTCATCTGCAGCAGCAGCAGCAGCAAGAGTAGTCTGACCAACCTCTGAGTCACTCCACTGGCAGTGCTGAGTCATCCACTCCTCATCCGTGATCTTCTCCTCTGAGCCACTGGCAACCTCAAGCCCAAGCTGCCTCATGATCTGCTTGTCACTTCTGCGAGACTACTTCTCTACCACATGTGCCTTGTACTGCCCATGAGCCTCCATGCAGAACAACTTCTTCATCTTTAACTTGAGCTTCTTAGCCCAAGATGGCTCCATGCCAGACGGCTCATAATCAGGCTCATCATCATCCTTGACATCATCCTCATCCATAGGAGCCTCCGTCTCAGGAGCGGGAGTGCCCCAGTTCTCCTTCTCTCTCAGTCGTACCACCTCATGAGAGGTTAAGTCACTAGTCACCAACGCCTCACCAGGATAGGTGTAAGCCCATGCCTTCTCAATAAGCAACATCAGATAAGGACCATAAATGGGACACTTGCGCTCCGTGATGCCTGATAGAAGCTCAGACCACATGATATGAGAAACATCCAAAGATTGCCCCGTGTTCTCCTCCTTCTCCTTCTGACAGAAGAGCAACAAGTCCACTAAGTAGGATTGTACCTGATCCAAGTTCTCAATGCGAGGGAAGAGAGTGTGCCTGAAGATGCGATGCATGATATCCAGAAACGGGCAAAGCTCACAAGTCTTATTCTGGGTGGTTGGAGAAATCTTCAGAGTGTTGTATGGCCAGAGAGCAGACTTGTGCGTAGCAGCCGCCTCCTTGTGAGGGCGCACTCCAACAGGGTTGTCAAGCCCCTTATCATCATATCCTAAGAGCTCCATGAACGTCTTCCACTTGACATAAAGCAGCTTTCCATTAGTCATCAAAGTCAGAGTCCTCTCCACATCAGTACCTAGGTGGACCGTGGCATAGAATTGAGCCACGATGTCTGCATCAAAATCCTCATTGAAAGTCATAAGCTTGATGATGTCCAGTTGTTCACACAACTCAAGTGCTTCTCCAAAGTATGACAGATTCTTCTGCATATGGCTCATATCAATGGTACTGACCTTCACAAACAGGTTCTTCTTTCCTTTGAGCACATCAAAAGAAATAGAGTGGTGTTGCTGGGTCCAGAAGGGACGGTGGAGAAGAGTTGGATCTTGCTAGTTGTGAAACGGGTTGCAGCGGCCAAACAAATAAAACTCCTTGCTAGACATCTCCATCACGGACTTCACCTTTTCCTTGGTCTTGCTGGCAACCTGCTTGGATCTCTGCGAAGGCTGAGCACTGGCCGAGGCACTGGCATCCTCTGAAGTGCGATAGCGCATTGAACCACCTAGACGATCTGGATTCTTGTGACAGGCCGGATGCCCTGCACTGCTACCATGAAACCCACAACGAGGAATGAAGGAAAACATGTGTAAATGAACGCATAAGCCAAAATGAAAGAATCAAATATGGGTTGAAGTTTGAAATGAGGTAGGTGGACGTTGACAACCCCAAGCGGTAGTACCGTGCAGCCGTAGCGGTAGTACTGCTCTCTTGGGAGCAGTAGTACCACTCGAGGCGGAGGTCAACGGACTGACCACAACCGCGGCGAGATCTGGTACTACCGGGGGTGCCAAATTCAAATTCCCTCCAACCAAACTTCAATCCACCTACTCTAGGAGCCTTCTACGTCCTACTCAATCCTCGATTTGACCAAAAATCAAAGAATGCAACGAATATTGCCCTAGAACCTAGATTCAAAAACTAGAACCATAGGAGAGGAAAACGAGGGCAATATCAGCATCCATGGCAAGAGGAGTGGGGATCGATTACACCAGACGAAATCGCGGAAGACGGCAAGGAATCGATGGTCCGACGGCGGCCCTCCGGAGCAAGTTCATCGTTTGTGAGAAGAGAAGGTGAGCGAGAGACGAAAGGGTATGGGGGAGTTGGAACTCCCCCAGCCCGACTCATAACCCTCGCACCCGTCTATAGAGTGGTAGTACCGCCCTGGTACTACTGCGCGGCAGGAGGCCGGGTAGTACCGCTCGAGCGGTAGTACCGTGGTGCTCGGCGGTAGTACCGCCCACATACCAGCGGTAGTACCGCGCAGACGAAAGTTTGCAAGAACAATTTGGAGAAAGGTGGCTTGTGCATATCGGTAGAGTTTGTAGAAGCGATGGCTTGGGTTGGAGACACGAAACACCAGCAAATGGGAAGAGACACTCCAAGTTCAAACAACAACCAAAAGAGAGCAAACTTGGAGTGACCCAAAGCACAAACAAAACCCTAAATGACTAGATAAAACCAAATAGAAACAACTCGAACAAACCCCTCCAAAAGAGAGGGCGGTGGCCGAAGCCACCTATGTTCGAGTCAATTGGTATGGCACCGCGAAGATTTTAACCTTGGGCCCATGACCAACACTCATATTTGAAGCACAAGTACCATAAAAATGGCTAATGTGAAAGACTTGATCGATTTATGCATAATGGGGGAGGGAGAGTTCATTGAGAGAACAACACTCCCCCTATGTTCATGCCTACACCTAGAACAAGGTATCATGATGAATGCGGTGGGGTGTGCCTAGATTCAAGCCACATTGTTCGAATCAATGATATTTAGCTCATGCCATAACTCGTGAAATCTTGCTTAATCCAAAGGCTTAGTAAAAATATCCGCTAGTTGCTCTTGAGTGTTGACATAGATAATCTCAATCTCTCCATGCTTGATGTGATCCCGGATGAAATGATGACGAATCTCAATATGCTTCGTCTTGCTATGTTGCACCGGATTGTAGGAAATCTTGATAGCACTTTCATTGTCACATAGAAGAGGCACTTTGTCACAAGTGACACCGTAATCCTTTAAAGTTTGACTCATCCATAGCAATTGTGCACAACAACTTGCAGCGGCTACATACTCGGCCTCGATGGTGGAAAGAGACACACAATTTTTCTTCTTCGAAGACCAACTCACCAAAGAGCAACCAAGGAATTGGCACCCTCCGAAAGTTGACTTCCTATCCACAACGTCTCCCGCCCAATCTAAGTCCGAATATCCCATGAGATAAAAGCTTGCTCCATTGGGGTACCATAAGCCAAAGTTTGGGGTATGAGCCAAATATCGAAAGATTCGCTTGAACGCCACATAGTGACTTTCCTTAGGTGTGGCTTGGAACCTTGCACACATTCCCACACTCAACATAATATCCGGTCTAGATGCACAAAGGTAAAGCAAGGATCCAATCATGGAGCGATATATCTTTTGATCCACCACTTTACCATTGGGATCAATGCCGAGCTTGCATTTGGTTGGCATTGAAGACATAGACGGCTTGACATCTTCTAACTTGAATCTTTTGAGCATGTCTTGGGTATATTTGGCTTGGTTGATGAATGTTCCTTCTCTTCTTTGCTAGACTTCTAACCCGAGAAAGAACTTCAACTCTCCCATCATAGTGCGGCAAACTCATCATTAAAAGCTTTGTTAGGAGAACCAAAAATAATATCATCAACATATAATTGGCACATGAACAAGTCCCGTTTGACACCTCTTTGTGAAAAGAGTGGGATCAATTTGCCCAATTTCAAACCCGCGGTCTTGCAACAACTCGGTAAGGTGCTCATACCATGCACGCTGGGCTTGTTTAAGGTCATAGACTGCCTTATCGAGCTTGTATACATGATTGGGGAACTTGGGATCCTTGAACCCCGCGGGTTGCTTGACATATACCAATTCATTAAGAGGTCCATTAAGAAATGCACTCTTCACATCCATTTGTTGTAATTTAAAATCATGATGAGATGCAAATGCAAGCAACATGCGAATAGATTCAAGGCGAGCAACAGGAGCAAATGTTTCTCCGTAGTCGATACCCTCGACTTGGGAGTAGCCTTGAGCTACCAATCTTGCCTTGTTGCGAGTGACTACACCGTTCACATCTTGCTTGTTCTTGAAGATCCATTTGGTCCCAATGACATTATGATTCTCCTTTGGCCTTGGCACCAATTGCCACACCTTGTTGCGCTCGAAGTTGTTGAGTTCATCATGCATGGCTTCAAGCCAATCCGAGTCCTTGAGTGCCTTGTGTACCTTTTGGGGTTCAATAGAGGAAACAAACGCGTGATGCTCACAAAAGTTTGTTAGTTGTTTACGAGTGGTTACCCCTTTTCTTAAGCTTCCAAGCATATTCTCCATGACATGTTTTTGATGCTTTAGCTTGAAAGCAATCTTGGCGGCTCGGTGCTCCAATAGCTCCTCAATAGGCATTTGAGGACCATCAACTTGAGCACCGTCTTGAGCTTGCTCTTGATCTTGAGCATCATCTTGATCTTGCGCTTGGAGTCATGAACTTGATCTTGGGAATCACTTGGTGAATCACCATCATCATGAGGTTGATCTTGCCCGTGATCTTGTTCACTTGGTTGAGGGCCTTCACTTTGTTCTTCAGAAGTGTGTGGGTCTAGCGTCGGTGCTGGTTCCACTTGAGTAGAGCATTGTCCTTCTCCTTCGGCCACAAGGGGTTCCTCAATGGGGAGTATTTGACCAATCCCCATTCTTCTGATGGCTTGAGGAGGAATTTCATCACCTACATCACAAGACCACTTTGCTCCACTTGGGAGCCATTATTTTCATCGAACTGCACGTTACACGTCTCCTCAATGAGTCCATTGGACTTGTTGAGGACACGATAAGCATGAGTCCATCAATGTCCGGTTCTTCCTCTCCGCTACACCATTTTGTTGAGGGGTATATAGTGTGGAGTATTGATGATTGCTCCCCTCATCACTAAGAAACTCATCCAAGGTGTAGTTCTTGAACTCGGTGCCATTGTCACTTTGGATTATCAAAATCTTTGCATCATGTTGACGTTGAGCTTCACATGCAAAGTCGGTGACAGTTTGTTGGGTCTCACTCTTCCTCTTGAAGAAGTATACCCAAGTATATCTTGAGTAATCATCCACAATCACCAAGCAGTACTTTCTTGCCCCAAGACTATCGGAAGATGGAGGACCAAAAAGATCCATGTGGACGAGCTCCAAGGGCCTCTTCGAGTAGATGATAGTTGTGGGTCGGTGAGCCATCTCATGTAGCTTTCCTTCGATACAAGTACTGCAAGCATGGTCTTTGGCAAAACTCACATTTTTTAGTCCTCGAACGTGATCCACTTTGAGGAGACTTTGCCAAGATCTCATATTGACCTGGGCTAGCCGGCGATGCCAAAGCCATCCCACATCAACTTTAGCCATTAGACAAGTCGCTGTCTCAGTGGGTCGCTCCGCAAAGTTAACCACATAGAGATCGTTCTCGACATGCCTAACAAAGGCTATTTTAAGAGTCTTGCTCCACAAAAGGGCCACAGTATCAAGATCAAAGAATGTTGCAAAGCCCATGAGTGCAAATTGACAAATGGAAAGTAAATTGTATGCATGGGACTCAACAAGCATGACCTTCTCAATAGATAAATCTTGAGAGATGACCACCTTACCAAGACCTAATACCTTAGATGTTGAAGCATCACCGAATTGGACATGAGTGGGCATAGATGGAATTGGTCGCACGTCCACCACAAAGTACTTGCTCTCGGTCATATGATTTGTTGCTCCACTATCGAGCAACCATGACACCCCACCGGAAGCAAACTCCTACAAGAGATCAATGCTTGGATTTAGGTACCCATTTTTGAATGGGTCCTTTGAGGTTAGTGTTGGAAATATGCCCTAGAGGCAATAATAAAATGGTTATTATCATATTTCCCGTTCATGATAAATGTTTATTATTAATGCTAGAATTGTATTGACCGGAAACTTAAATACATGTGTGAATACATAAACTACATTGTGTCCCTAGTAAGCCTCTACTAGACTAGCTCGTTGATCAAAGATGGTTAAGGTTTCCTAACCATGGACATGAGTTGTCATTTGATAACGGGATCACATCATTAGGAGAATGATGTGATCGACAGACCCAACCGTAAGCTTAGCATCAGATCGTTTGGTTATTTGCTATAGCTTTCTTCATGTCAAGTATCTGTTCCTTCGACCATGAGATCATGCTACTCCCAGATACCGGAGGAATGCCTTGTGTGCTATCAAACATCACTTCATAACTGGGTGATCATAAAGGTGCCCTACAGGTATCTCCGAAGGTGTCTGTTGGGTTCCGTGGATCAACACTTGGATTTGTCACTCCGTGTGACGGAGATATATCTCTGTCCCCTCTCGGTAATACAACATCATAAGAAGCTTCATGTGATTAATGAGTTTGATCACGGGATCTTGTATTACGGAACGAGTAAAGAGACTTTCCAGTAATAAGATTGAACTAGGTATGGAGATACCGACGATCGAATCTCGGGCAAGTAACATATCGCCGGACAAAGGGAATTACATATGTATTGACTGAATCCTTGACATCATGGTTCAACCAATAAAGATCATCGTTGAATATGTAGGAATCAATATGGGCATCCAAGTCCCGCTATTGGTTATTGACCGGAGAGGAGTCTCGGTCATGTCTGCATGTTCCGAACCCGTAGGGTCGCACGCTTAATGTTCGATAGCGCTAGGGTAGTGTGGAGATATTAATAGCAGAAAGTCTGAAGGTTGTTCGGAGTCCCGGATGGGGTCCGGGATATCACGAGGAGCTCTGGAATGGTCCGGAGGTAAAGATTTATATATGGAAAGTTGTTGTCGGGGTTCCGGAAAATGTTTGGGTTTTTTTGATATTTTACCGAGAAGGTTCCGGAGTGGGGCGCACCTGCATGGGGACCCAGATGGACGCGGTTAGTGGGAAAAGTCCTCACACCCCTGGTCAAGTTGCACCAACATCCTCCCTTAAAAGGAATAGTATCATATGCCGAAGGGATAAGATCAAGATCCCTAAAAAGGGGATAGCGATCGGTTGGAAAGGAAAGGAGGGATTTCCTTCCTCCCCTTTGGCCAACGATCCTAGGGCCTTGGAGGGCAAGCCACCAGCCCCTTCACGCCTATATAAAGGTGGGGAGGCATTGGGGGCAGCAACCCTTTGACCCTTGCCTGTCTCCCGCCCGTTGCACCTGCTCCACCTCGCGCAGACGCTTGGCGAAGCCTTGCCGAAATTCTGTTGCCACCACCACCACGCCGTCGTGTTGGTTCTGATCTCATCTACCTCCTCTCCCTTGCTTGATAGATCAACAAGGAGAGGACGCCATCGAGCTGATTGTGTGCTAATCTCGGAGTTGCCGTCCGTTCGGCACTAGATCGGATTGGATCGCGATTGTATTCTGATGAGTACGACTACATCAACCGCGTTACGACGCTAACACTTTTCGGTCTACAAGGGTATGTAGACACACTCCCCTCTCGTAGCTATGCATCTCCTAGATTGGATCTTGGGTGTTTCGTAGGATTTTTTTTATTTTCATGCTTCTTTCCCCATCAGTGGCATCATGAGCTAGGTCTATGCGTAGATGTATATGCAGGAGTAGAACACAAAGTTGTTGTGTGCATTGATGTTCAGATTGCTTACTTCCCTTGTATTATTTTGATTTGGCGGTATTGTGGGATGAAGCGGCTCAGACCAACCTTACATGTCCACGCACATGAGACCGCTTCCACTGTTTGACATGCAACTTGTATTGCATAAAAGTGGCTTTGCGGGTGTCTATCTCTCCTACTTTAGTTGAATCTGATTTGATGAGGGCGGTCCTTGTAGAAGGTCAAAAGGCAACTTGTATATCACCATTGTGGTTTTGCGTAGATAAGAATGGTTCTTATAGTTTGCCCTAGCAGCCACGTAAAAATTGCAACAACAAACTAGAGGACATCTAACTTGTTTTTGCAGGGCATGTTGTGATGTGGTATGGCCAAAAAATGATGTGATATATGTTGATGTATGAGATGATCATGTTTTGTAATAGGTTCATGACTTGCATGTCGATGAGTACAGCAACTGGCAGGAGCCATAGGGTTGTTTTTAATTTATTGTATAACCTGCGTGTCAATCATTAGACGCCATGTAATTGCTTTACTTTATCGCTATGCGTTAGCAATAGTTGTAGAAGCAATAGTTGGCGAGACAACCAAGTGACGACATGATGATGGAGATCATGGTGTCATGCCGGTGACGATGGAGATCATGCCGGTGCTTTGGAGATGGAGATCAAAAGCTCAAGATGATAATGGCCATATCATGTCACATATTTTGATTGCATGTGATGTTTATCTTTTTATGCATCTTATTTTTCTTAGGAAGACAGTGGCATTATAAGATGATCCCTTCACTTAATTTCAAGATAAAATTTGTTCTCCCTAAGTATGCACCATTGCGAAAGTTTGTCGTTTTGAAGCACCTCGTGATGATTGGGTGTGATAGACTCTACGTTCGCATACAACGGGTGTAAGCCAGTTTTACACATGCGGGATACTTGGGTTAAACTTGACGAGCCTAGCATGTACAGACATGGCCTCGGAACACGGAGGACCGAAAGGTTGAACATGAGTCATATAGTAGATATGATCAACATGGAGATGTTCACCATTGATGACGACCCCATCTCACGTGATGATCGGACATGGGTAGTTGATTTGGATCATGTGAACACTTAGACAACTTGAGCGATGTTGTTTTAAGTGGGAGTTCACTAGTAATTTGATTAACTGAACCAGTTATCATGAACATAGTCTTAATGTATTTGCAAAATTATGTTGTATATCAATGGCTCGCGCTATACCTCCCTTGAATTTTAGTGTGTTCCTAGAGAAAGCTAAGTTGGAAGATGATGGAAAGACTGGGTACGTAATTTGAGGATTATCCTCACAGCTGCACAGAAGGCTTATGTCCTTAATGCACAGCTTGGTGATGCACCCCCTCAAGACTCACCTGCAGATGTTATGAACGTCTGTCAGGCATGTTATGATGACTACTCAATAGATCAGTGTGCCATACTTTACAGCTTAGAACCGGGGCTCTAGAGACATTTTGAGCACCACAGAGCATATGAGATGTTCCAGGAGCTGAAATTGGTATTTCAGGCTCATGCCCGGGTTGAGAGGTATGACACCTCCGACAAGTTCTTTAGCTACAAGATGGATGAGAACAACTCCGTTAGTGAGCATGTACTCAGAATGTCTGGGTACTAAAACTGCTTGAATCAGTTGGGAGTCAATCTTCCGGATGAAGTAGCGATTGATAGAGTTCTTCAGTCACTGCCACAAAGCTACAAGGGCTTTGTGATGAACTATAATATGCAAGGGATGGAGAAAATGATCCTTGAGCTCTTCGCGATGCTTAAGGCCGCAGAGGTAGAAATCAAGAAAGAGCATCAAGTGTTGATGGTCAATAAGACCACCAGTTTCAAGAAGAGCAAGGGAAAGAAAGGGAACTTCAGGAAGAATGGCAAGACAGTTGCCGCTCCCGTGAAGAAACCCAAGACTGAGTGCTTCTATTTCAAGGGGAAGGCCACTGGAAGCGGAACTGCCCCAAGTATTTGGCAGATAAGAAGGATGGCAATGTCAACAAAGGTCTATTTGATATACATGTTATTGATGTGTACCTTACTAGTGCTCGAAGTAGCGCCTGGGTATTTTATACTGGTTCGGTTGCTAATATTTGTAACTCGAAACAGGAGCTGCGGAATAAACAGAGACTAGCTAAGGAGAAGGTGACGATGCATGTCGAAAATGGTTCCAAGGTTGATGTGATCGTCGTCGGCACGCTCCCTCTACATTTACGTTCAGGATTAGATTTAAACCTAAATAATTGTTATTTGGTGCCTGCGTTGAGCATGAACATTATATCTGGGTCTTGTTTATTGCGAGACGGTTATTCATTTAAGTCAGAGAATAATGGTTGTTCTACTTATATGGATAATATCTTTTATGGTCATGCACCCCTTGTCAATGGTTTATTCTTGTTGAAATCTCGATCGTAATAATACACATATTCATAATATTGATGTCAAAAGATGCAAAGTTAATGATGATAGTACCACATACTTATGGCACTGCCTCTTAGGTCATATTGGTGTAAAGCGCATGAAGAAACTCCATGCTGATAGACTTTTGGAATGACTTGATTATGAATCATTTGATACATGTGAACCATGCCTTATGGGCAAGATGAAAAAAACCCCGTTTTCCGGAACAATGGAGCGGGCTAGTGACTTATTGGAAATAATACATACTGATATATGCGGTTCGATGAATGTTGAAGCACGGGGTTGATATCATTATTTTCTTACCTTCACAGATGATTTGAGTAGATATGGGTATATTTACTTAATGAAACACAAGTCTAAAACATGTGAAAAGTTCAAGGAGTTTCAGAGTGAAGTGGAGAATCATCGTAACACGAAAATAAAGTTTCTACGATCTGATCGTGGAGGTTAATATTTGATTTACGAGTTTGGCGCTCATTTAAGACAATGTGGAATTGTTTCAGAACTCACACCACCTGGAACACCACAGCGTTATGGTGTGTCCGAACGTCGTAACCGTACCTTATTGGATATGGTGTGTTCTATGATGTCTCTTACCGATTTGCCACTATCGTTTTGGGGTTATGCATTAGAGACAGTCGCATTCACTTTAAATAGGGCACCCTCTAAATCAGTTGAGACAACACTGTATGAACTATGGTTTGGCAAGAAACCTAAGCTATCGTTTCTTAAAGTTTGGGGATGCGACGTTTATGTCAAAAGGCTTTAGCCTGATAAACTCGAACCCAAAGCGGAGAAGTGCGTCTTCATAGGATACCCTAAAGAGACCATTGGGTATACCTTCTATCACAAATCCGAGGGTAAGATCTTTGTTGCCAAGAATGGGTCCTTTCTAGAGAAGGAATTTCTCTCGAATGAAGTGAGTGGGAGGAAAGTAGAACTTGGTGAGGTAATTGTACCTTCTCTCGAACTAGAGAGTAGCACGTCAGAGAAAGCAGTTCCCGTGATGTCTACACCAACCGGAGAGGAAGCTAATGATGATGATCATGAAACTTCGTATCAAGTTACTACTAAACTTCGTAGGTCGACCAGGACATGTTCCACACAAGAGTGGTACGGTAATCCCGTCCTGGAAGTCATGTTGTTAGACAACGGTGAACCTACGAACTATGAAGAAGCAATGATGAGCCCGGATTCTGACAAATGGCTTGAGGCCATGAAATCCGAGATAGGATCCATGTATGAGAACAAAGTGTGGACTTTGGTGGACTTGCCCATTGACCGGCAAGCCATTGAGAATAAATGGATATTTAAGAAGAAGACAGACGCTGATGCTAATGTCACCGTCTATAAAGCTTGACTTGTCACAAAAGGTTTCCGACAAATTTAAGGAGTTGACTACGATGAGACTTTCTCACCCGTAGTGATGCTTAAGTTTGTTAGAATTATATTAGCAATTGCCGCATACTATGATTATGAAATCTGGCAGATGGACGTCAAAACAACATTCCTTAACGGTTTCCTCAAGGAAGAGTTGTATATGATGCAACCAGAAGGTTTTGTTGATCCTAAAGATGCTAACAAAGTATGCAAGCTCCAACGATCCATCTATGGACTGGTGCAAGCATCTCGGAGTTGGAATATACGTTTTGATGAGGTGATCAAAGCTTATGGTTTTATACAAACTTACGGAGAAGCTTGTATTTACAAGAACGTGAGTCAGAGCTCTATAGCATTTTTGATAAGTATATGTGGAAGACATATTGTTGATTGGAAATGATGTAGAATTTCTGGAAAGCATAAAGGGTTGTTTGAAAGGAGTTATTCAAAGGAAGACCTGGGTAAAGCTGCTTACATATTGGGCATTAAGATCTATAGAGATAGATGAAGACGCCTAATAAGACTTTCACAGAGCACATACCTTGACAAGATTTTGAAGGAGTTAAAAATGGACCAGTCAAAGAAGGAGTTCTTTCCTGTATTGTAGGGTGTGAAGTTGAGTAAGACTCAAAGCTCGACCACGGTAGCAGAAAGAGAAAGGATGAAGGTCAGTCCCTATGCCTCAAACATAGGATCTATATTGTATGCCATGTTGTGTACCATACCTAATGTGTGCCTTGCCATGAGTCTGGCTAGGGGGTACCAGAGTGATCCAGGAGTGGATCACTGGACATCGGTCAAAATTATCCTTAGGCGCCTAAAGAGGACTAAAGAAATGTTTCTCGGTTATGTAGGTGATAAAGAGTTTGTCGTTAAGGGTTACGTCGATGCCAGTTTTGACACTGATCTGGATGACTCTGAGTCACAAACCGGATACGTATAGTGGAGCAGCCATTTGGAATAGCTCCAATGGAGCGTGGTAGCAGCATCTAATATATGACTTAGAGATTTGCAAAGTACACACGGATCTGCGACCCATTGACTAAAATCTCTCTCACAAGCAAAAGATGACTGTCGGGGGGATGACCCCCGGGTAGGCCCAAGACGGCAAACGACGCTTCAAAACAACGGGGCGGCCATCGCCCCGGTCCTGCTGCCCGACCACCCCGGCCGGCTCGCCACCTGGCTGCCCGGCCGGCTCCTCGTCCGGCTGTTGGGGAACGTAGTAGTAAATCAAAATTTTTCCTACGCATCACCAAGATCAATATATGGAGAGACTAGCAATGAGAGAGAGAGGAGTGCATCTTCATACCCTTGAAGATCGTGATGCTGAAGCGTTGCAAGAACGCGGTTGGAGGAGTCGTACACGCAGCGATTCAGATCACGGTCGATTTCGATCTAAGCACTGAACAACGGTGCCTCCGCGTTCAACACACGTGCAGCCCGATGACGTCTCCCGCGCCTTGATCCAGCAAGGAGGAGGGAGAGGTTGGGGAAGACAGCTCCAGCAGCACGACGGCGTGGTGGTGGAACTTGCAGTTCTCCGGCAGGGCTTCGCCAAGCTCAAACGGAGGAGGAGGAGGTGTTGGAGAGGGGGAGGGCTGCGCCAGGGGAGAGGTTGTGGCCTCCCTCCCACCCCTCCACTATTTATAGGCTGGGGGGGAGAGGGGGCCGGCTCCCCTAGATCCCATCTAGGGTTGGGGCGGCGGCCAAGGGGGGGAGGAGTGCCTCCCAAGTCAAGTGGAGGCCCTCCCCCTTTAGGGTTTCCCCTCTCCCATGCGCATGGGCCTTAGGGGGGCTGGTGCCCCTAGCCCATTAAGGCTAGGGCGCCCCCTTACAGCCCATGCTGCTGTATTGGACGTGGTGGAACCCTTTCTGGACTTCCGGACCCCTCCGGAATCCTCCGGAACCTTTCGAAAGCTTCCTGGTACAATACCGAAAAAACCGAACTTTTTCCGGAATCCCAATAACAACTTCCCATATATAAATCTTTACCTCCGGACCATTCCGGAACTCCTCGTGACGTCCAGGATCTCATCCGGGACTCCGAACAACATTCAGTATTCACATACTATTTCCCATAACAACCCTAGAGTCACCGAACCTTAAGTGTGTAGACCCTACGGGTTCGGGAACCATGCAGACATGACCGAGACATCTCTCCGGCCAATAACCAATAGCGGGATCTGGATACCCATGTTGGCTCCCACATGTTCCACGATGATCTCATCGGATGAACCACGATGTCGAGGATTCAATCAATCCCGTATACAATTCCCTTTGTCTACCGGTATGATACTTGCCCGAGATTCGATCGTCGGTATCCCTATACCTTGTTCAATCTCGTTACCGGCAAGTCTCTTTACTCGTTCCGTAACGCATGATCCCGTGGCTAACTCTTTAGTCACATTGAGCTCATTATGATGATGCATTACCGAGTGGGCCCAGAGATACCTCTCCGTCATACGGAGTGACAAATCCCAGTCTCGATTCGTGCAAACCCAACAGACACTTTCGGAGATACCTATAGTGCACCTTTATGGTCACCCAGTTATGTTGTGACGTTTGATACACCCAAAGCATTCCTACGGTATCCGAGAGTTGCACAATCTCATGGTCTAAGGAAATGATACTTGACATTAGAAAAGCTTTAGCAGACGAACTACACGATCTAGTGCTATGCTTAGGATTGGGTCTTGTCCATCACATCATTCTCCTAATGATGTGATCCCGTTATCAACGACATCCAATGTCCATGGTCAGGAAACCGTAACCATCTATTGATCAACGAGCTAGTCAACTAGAGGCTCACTAGGGACATGTTGTGGTCTATGTATTCACACATGCATTACGATTTCCGGATAACACAATTATAGTATGAACAATAGACAATTATCATGAACAAGGAAATATAATAATAACCACTTTATTATTGCCTCTAGGGCATATTTCCAACAGTCTCCCACTTGCACTAGAGTCAATAATCTAGTTACATTGTGATGAATCGAACACCCATAGAGTTCTGGTGTTGATCATGTTTTGCTCGTGGAAGAGGTTTAGTCAACGGATCTGCGACATTCAGATCCGTATGCACTTTACAAATATCTATGTCTCCATCTTGAACATGTTCACGAATGGAGTTGAAGCGACGCTTGATATGCCTGGTCTTCTTGTGAAACCTGGGCTCCTTGGCAAGGGCAATAGCTCCAGTGTTGTCACAGAAGAGAGTCATTGGGCCCGACGCATTGGGAATAACTCCTAGGTCGGTGATGAACTCCATCATCCAGACTGCTTCCTGTGCTGCCTCCGAGGCTGCTATGTACTCCGCTTCACATGTAGATCCCGCCACGACGCTTTGCTTGCAACTGCACCAGCTGACTGCCCCACCATTCAAAATATACACGTATCCGGTTTGTGACTTAGAGTCATTCAGATCTGTGTCGAAGCTAGCATCGACGTAACCCTTTACGACGAGCTCTTCGTCACCTCCATAAACGAGAAACATATCCTTAGTCCTTTTTAGGTACTTCAGGATGTTCTTGACCGCTGTCCAGTGTTCCATGCCGGGATTACTTTGGTACCTTCCTACCAAACTTACGGCGAGGTTCACATCAGGTCTGGTACACAGCATGGCATACATAATAGACCCTATGGCTGAGGCATAGGGGATGACGCTCATCTTTTCTCTATCTTCTGCCGAGGCCGGGCATTGAGCCATGCTCAATCTCACACCTTGTAATACAGGCAAGAACCCCTTCTTGGACTGATCCATATTGAACTTCTTCAATATCTTGTCAAGGTATGTGTTTTGCGAAAGACCAATGAGGCATCTCGATCTATCTCTATAGATCTTGATGCCTAATATGTAAGCAGCTTCTCCAAGGTCCTTCATTGAAAAACACTTGTTCAAGTAGGCCTTTATGCTCTCCAAGAATTCTATATCATTTCCGATTAATAGTATGTCATCTACATATAATATGAGAAATGCTACAGAGCTCCCACTCACTTTCTTGTAAACACAGGCTTCTCCATAAGTCTGTGTAAACCCAAACGCTTTGATCATCTCATCAAAGTGAATGTTCCAACTCCGAGATGCTTGCACCAGCCCATAGATTGAGCGCTGGAGCTTGCATACCTTGTCAGCATTATTAGGATCGACAAAACCTTCCGGCTGCATCATATACAACTCTTCCTTAAGGAAACCATTAAGGAATGCCGTTTTGACATCCATTTGCCATATCTCATAATCATAGTATGCGGCAATTGCTAACATGATTCTGACAGACTTCAGCTTCGCTACGGGTGAGAAGGTCTCATCGTAGTCAACCCCTTGAACTTGTCGATAACCCTTAGCGACACGTCGAGCCTTATAGATGGTCACATTACCATCCGCGTCTGTCTTCTTCTTAAAGATCCATTTGTTCTCTATGGCTTGCCGATCATCGGGCAAGTCTGTCAAAGTCCATACTTCGTTTTCATACATGGATCCTATCTCGGATTTCATGGCTTCTAGCCATTTGTTGGAATCCGGGCCCGCCATCGCTTCTTCATAGTTCGAAGGTTCACCGTTGTCTAACAACATGACTTCCAAGACAGGGTTGCCGTACCACTCTGGTGCGGAACGTGTCCTCGTGGACCTACAAAGTTCAGTAGCAACTTGATCCAAAGTTTCATGATCATCATCATTAACTTCCTCTCTAGTCGGTGCAGGCACCACAGAAACATCTTCCTGAGCTGCGCTACTCTCCGGTTCAAGAGGGGGTACCTCATCAAGTTCTACTTTCCTCCCACTTACTTCTTTCGAGAGAAACTCTTTCTCCAGAAAGGATCCATTCTTGGCAACAAAGATCTTGATCTAAGGTAGAAGGTAAACCCAATAGTTTCTTTAGGGTATCCTATGAAGACGCATTTTTCCGATTTGGGTTCGAGCTTTTCAGGTTGAAGTTTCTTGACATAAGCATCGCATCCCCAAACTTTCAGAAACGACAGCTTAGGTTTCTTCCCAAACCATAATTCATACGGTGTCGTCTCAACGGATTTCGACGGAGCCCTATTTAAAGTGAATGCGGCAGTCTCTAAAGCATAACCCCAAAATGATAGCGGTAGATCGGTAAGAGACATCATAGATCGCACCATATCCTATAGAGTGCGATTACGACGTTCGGACACACCATTACGCTGAGGTGTTCCAGGCGGCGTGAGTTGTGAAACAATTCCACATTTTCTTAAGTGCGTGCCAAACTCGTGACTCAAATATTCCCCTCCACGATCTGATCGTAAGAACTTTATTTTCCTGTCACGTTGATTCTCTACCTCACTCTGAAATTCCTTGAATTTTTCGAAGGTCTCAGACTTGTGTTTCATTAAGTAGATATACCCATATCTACTTAAGTCATCAGTGAGGGTGAGAACATAACGATAACCACCGCGAGCCTCAACGCTCATTGGACCGCACACATCAGTATGTATGATTTCCAATAAGTTGGTTGCTCGCTCCATTGTCCCGGAGAATGGAGTCTTGGTCATTTTGCCCATGAGGCATGGTTCGCACGTGTCAAATGATTCATAATCAAGAGACTCCAAAAGTCCATCTGCATGGAGTTTCTTCATGCGCTTGACACCAATGTGACCAAGGCGGCAGTGCCACAAGTATGTGGGACTATCATTATCAACCTTACATCTTTTGGCATTCACACTATGAATATGTGTAACATCACATTCGAGATTCAATAAGAATAAATCATTGACCAGCGGGGCATGACCATAAAACATATCTCTCATATAAATAGAACAACCATTATTCTCGGATTTAAATGAGTAGCCATCTCGCATCAAACGAGATCCTGATACAATGTTCATGCTCAAAGCTGGTACTAAATAACAATTATTGAGGTTTAAAACTAATCCCGAAGGTAGATGTAGAGGTAGCGTGCCGACGGCGATCACATCGACCTTGGAACCATTCCCGACGCGCATCGTCACCTCGTCCTTCGCCAGTCTCCGCTTATTCCGCAGCTCCTGTTTTGAGTTACAAATATGAGCAACCGCACCGGTATCAAATACCCAGGAGCTACTACGAGCGCTGGTAAGGTATACATCAATAACATGTATATCACATATACCTTTGGTTTTGCCGGCCTTCTTATCCGCTAAGTACTTGGGGCAGTTCCGCTTCTAGTGACTGTTTCCCTTACAATAAAAGCATTCAGTCTCAGGCTTGGGTCCATTCTTTGGCTTCTTCCCGGTAGCTTGCGTACCGGGCGCGGCAACTCCCTTGCCGTCCTTCTTGAAGTTCTTTTTACCCTTGCCTTTCTTGAACTTAGTGGTTTTATTCACCATCAACACTTGATGTTCCTTTTTGATCTCCACCTCCGCTGATTTCAGCATTGAATATATCTCAGGAATGGTTTTCTCCATCCCCTGCATATTGAAGTTCATCACAAAGCTCTTGTAGCTAGGTGGAAGCGACTGAAGGATTCTCTCAATGACCGCGTCATTAGGGAGATTAACTCCCAGCTGAGACAAGCGGTTGTGCAACCCAGACATTTTGAGTATATGCTCGCTGACAGAACTATTCTCCTCCATCTTACAACTGTAGAACTTGTCGGAGACTTCATATCTCTCGACCCGGGCATGAGCTTGGAAAACCATTTTCAGCTCTTGGAACATCTCATATGCTCCGTGTTGCTCAAAACGCTTTTGGAGCCCCGGTTCTAAGCTGTAAAGCATGCCGCACTGAACCAGGGAGTAATCATCACTACGCGACTGCCAGGCGTTCATAACGTCTTGAGTTGCTGGGAAAACAGGTGCGTCACCTAGCGGTGCTTCAAGGACATATGCTTTCTTGGCAGCTATGAGGATAATCCTCAGGTTACGGACCCAGTCCGTGTAGTTGCTACCATCGTCTTTCAGCTTGGTTTTCTCTAGGAACGCGTTGAAGTTGAGGGCAACATTAGCGTGGGCCATTTGATCTACAAGACATATTGTAAAGATTTTAGACTAAGTTCATGATAATTAAGTTCATCTAATCAAATTATTCAATGAACTCCCACTCAGATAGACATCCCTCTAGTCATCTAAGTGATACATGATCCGAATCGACTAGGCCGTGTCCGATCATCACGTGAGACGGACTAGTCATCAACGGTGAACATCTCCATGTTGATCATATCTTCTATACGACTCATGTTCGACCTTTCGGTCTTCCGTGTTCCGAGGCCATGTCTGTACATGCTAGGTTCGTCAAGTCAACCTAAGTGTTTTTGCATGTGTAAATCTGGCTTACACCCATTGTATTCGAACGTTAGAATCTATCACACCCGATCATCACGTGGTGCTTCGAAACAACGAACCTTCGCAACGGTGCACAGTTAGGGAGAACACTTTCTTGAAATTTTAGCGAGGGATCATCTTATTTATGCTACCGTTGTTCTAAGCAAATAAGATGTAAACAGATGATAAACATCACATGCAATCAAATAGTGACATGATATGGCCAATATCATTTTGCTCCTTTTGATCTCCATCTTCGGGGCACCATGATCATCATCGTCACCGGCATGACACCATGATCTCCATAATCATGATCTCCATCATCGTGTCTTCATGAAGTTGCCTCGCCAACTATTACTTCTACTACTATGGCTAACGGTTAGAAATAAAGTAAAGTAATTACATGGCGTTTTTCATTGACACGCAGGTCATACAATAAATTAAGACAACTCCTATGGCTCCTGCCGGTTGTCATACTCATCGACATGCAAGTCGTGATTCCTATTACAAGAACATGATCAATCTCATACATCACATATATCATTCATCACATCCTTTTGGCCATATCACATCACACGGCACATGCTGCAAGAACAAGTTAGACGTCCTCTAATTGTTGTTGCAAAATATTTTTACGTGGATGCTATAGGTTTCTAGCAAGAACGTTTCTTACCTACGCCACAACCACAACGTGATATGCCAATTTCTATTTACCCTTCATAAGGACCATTTTCATCGAATCCGATCCGACTAAAGTGGGAGAGACAGACACCCGCTAGCCACCTTATGCAACTAGTGCATGTCAGTCGGTGGAACCTGTCTCACGTAAGCGTACGTGTAAGGTCGGTCCGGGCCGCTTCATCCCACGATGCCGCCGAATCAAGATAAGACTAGTAACGGCAAGAAAATTGACAAAATCGACGCCCACAACAACTTGTGTTCTACTCGTGCAAGAAACTACGCATAGACATAGCTCATGATGCCACTGTTGGGGATCGTAGTAGTAAATCAAAAAAATTCCTACGCATCACCAAGATCAATCTATGGAGAGACTAGCAACGAGAGAGAGTGGAGTGCATCTTCATACCCTTGAAGATCGCGATGCGGAAGCGTTGCAAGAACGCGGTTGGAGGAGTCGTACACGCAGCGATTCAGATCGCGGTCGATTCCGATCTAAGCACCGAACAACGGTGCCTCCGCGTTCAACACACGTGCAGCCCGGTGACGTCTCCCGCGCCTTGATCCAGCAAGGAGGAGGGAGAGGTTGGGGAAGACAGCTCCAGCAGCACGACGGCGTGGTGGTGGAACTTGCAGTTCTCCGGCAGGGCTTCGCCAAGCTCAAACGGAGGAGGAGGTGTTGGAGAGGGGGAGGGCTGCGCCAGGGGAGAGGTTGTGGCCTCCCTCCCACCCCTCCACTATTTATAGGCTGGGTGGGAGAGGGGGCCGGCCCCCCTAGATCCCATCTAGGGTTGGGGCGGCGGCCAAGGGGGGGAGGAGTGCCTCCCAAGTCAAGTGGAGGCCCTCCCCCTTTAGGGTTTTCCCTCTCCCTTGCGCATGGGCCTTAGGGGGGCTGGTGCCCCTAGCCCATTAAGGCTAGGGCGCCCCCTTACAGCCCATGCTGCTGTATTGGACGTGGTGGAACCCTTTCCGGACTTCCGGAATCCTCCGGAACCTTTCGAAAGCTTCCTGGTACAATACCGAAAAAACCGAACTTTTTCCGGAATCCCAATAACAACTTCCCATATATAAATCTTTACCTCCGGACCATTCCGGAACTCCTCGTGACGTCCGGGATCTCATCCGGGACTCCGAACAACATTCGGTATTCACATACTATTTCCCATAACAACCCTAGAGTCACCGAACCTTAAGTGTGTAGACCCTACGGGTTCGGGAACCATGCAGACATGACCGAGACATCTCTCCGGCCAATAACCAATAGCGGGATCTGGATACCCATGTTGGCTCCCACATGTTCCACGATGATCTCATCGGATGAACCACGATGTCGAGGATTAAATCAATCCCGTATACAATTCCCTTTGTCTACCGGTATGATACTTGCCCGAGATTCGATCATCGGTATCCCTATACCTTGTTCAATCTCGTTACCGGCAAGTCTCTTTACTCGTTCCGTAACGCATGATCCTGTGGCTAACTCTTTAGTCACATTGAGCTCATTATGATGATGCATTACCGAGTGGGCCCAGAGATACCTCTCCGTCATACGGAGTGACAAATCCCAGTCTCGATTCGTGCCAACCCAACAGACACTTTCGGAGATACCTGTAGTGCGCCTTTATGGTCACCCAGTTACGTTGTGACGTTTGATACACCCAAAGCATTCCTATGGTATCCGGGAGTTGCACAATCTCATGGTCTAAGGAAATGATACTTGACATTAGAAAAGCTTTAGCAGACGAACTACACGATCTAGTGCTATGCTTAGGATTGGGTCTTGTCCATCACATCATTCTCCTAATGATGTGATCCCGTTATCAACGACATCCAATGTCCATGGTCAGGAAACCGTAACCATCTATTGATCAACGAGCTAGTCAACTAGAGGCTCACTAGGGACATGTTGTGGTCTATGTATTCACACATGCATTACGATTTTCGGATAACACAATTATAGCATGAACAAGGAAATATAATAATAACCACTTTATTATTGCCTCTAGGGCATATTTCCAACACCGGCTGCTCTAGCCGGCCTTCTACGCGAAGTCAACCGCTGCATCGTCCCGACACCGACAAGACGGCCATACTGCGGCCATACCATGGCCACTGTTGCTGATAAAACGTACGCTGTTCACTCGTCATACGCGACATCACGTATAGTGCTACTTGTCCCTAGACACTAGTGTATAAAGTGACTCAGAGGAGCACTCCCTTGCAGAAGAAGTCACTCCCTTGACCAACAAGTCACTGACTTGGCCAAGGGGGCAAGCCACTCACGCCACACTACAAAGCATCCATCCATCCATCCATCCACGCCAGGGTACTGGGCCACTCATGCACACACTCACATCCGGCCACAAGCCATGGCCACAAGGCCACTCACGTACACACATATTCACACTCACTCACACATGAGACAGAGTAGAGAATAAGGGCCCGTTCGGATCCTCTCCATCTTCGCGCTTCTCCTGCTCCGCGCGAGGAGCCAGCCCAAACGCTGCAGCTCCAGGAATCCAGCTCCGCGGAGACGAGCCCTCTCCAGTGTAAAATCGCGGAGCAGCCGAATTGCAGCTCCCAGAAACAGCGAAGTAGAAGTTTGCCAAAATTACCTCAGGATTGCCACCGCCAAGTGAATAACGGTTCGCTCGATTAGAAAGACAAGTCGAACGATGCCTCGCCCTGCGTTCTCCCAGCCAAACCACGCCGTGGGCTGCTGCCGTTTTCAAAGAAATGGGCCTTAAGCCCACCATATGCAGCCCATCTTCACTTCCACGAATCTGAGAAGCATTTTTCGCATCCGAACACACCTAGCTCCGCGAGAGAAGTTGGCAGTGAGTACGAGAAGCTGGAATCGAGGATTTGGAGAAGCCAGAGGAGTTCCGAACGGGGCCTAAGTGTAGCCAGCTTCCTGATTCATCTGGATACAGCTCCAGAAGCACTCTGTACTACTATATACTCCACATATAAACCACACTCGGCAAGACTAGGGGTATTATCTCTCCGGAGAGCCCCGAACCTGGGTATGTCTTGCGTCCCTCGCTCGCTCATGCCGACCTCGCCTCTGGAGCCCACAGGTGCCCTCAAGCCTGTACCTCTCTTTAGCCATCCTTTGGCATCTGCCGTGCGCCCACCATGACAGTTGGCGTCCACCGTGGGGCAGCTTGAGGTCCCGGCCAGAGACACGTTCCAGACAGGGCGCTTCACCAACTCCGGCGAGCTCATCATGCGCGGCCTGGTCCCTGCGCCCGGCGCGGCGCCAGCCGGCTTCGCTGCCTCGTCCGACGTTCCCTTCGGCGGTCCAGGCGGGACCCCTTTCATCATCATCACCGCGGCATCGCCGCCGTCTCTTCGGTAGCGCCCGGGGGCCCGACATCGACACGCCCCCAGGTCAAACCGCGCGGGGCGGTGCGTCCTCGTCGTCGGCCTCGCCCTCTTCGTAACCACCGTTGCGACGCCGGCCGTCCGTCCGCACGCGCGCCGCGCCCCCTCGCTATCGTTCGGTTCTCATCCCTCCCCCTCGCTTCTCGCGTCCTCTCCCTCCCCCCCCCCCCCCCCCCCCCCCCCCACGCTGTAGCTGCTCCCGCCCACTTACGCGCTGGCCATACGCCGCCTGTACACTCCCCAGATGCAAGCCAGAGATATTCCCCGTACACTAGCCATATACAAGCCGGATAATGCCTGTACATTAGCAAGACACGCCTCAGATAATCCCCGTATAATCCTCGTACTCGTCCCAGTCTACGGCCAGACAATGGCTATGCACTGAGCCTAATTTATGTTGTGCCTCCTGCATCTCCGGCCATTCCCGTGCCTGGCCGCGCTGGACTCTCCCGCACCTGCGTCTACTCGAGCTCCTCTGGCAGCTCGCCTCCTCCTCCGCGCCTGTGCGCGTCCCCAGCACCACCTCCGTCATGGTGGTTTGTTGTGCCCGAGCAGTCCCACGGTCGCTGCTCTGCATCTCGCCCGACTGCTTAGCCCGCTGCTGCTTTGCGTCGTCCCGAGTCGCCTCGCGCCGCCCGACCGCGCCGCCGGGTCACCGCACCCGCCCGCTGCTCCACTCGCTCCGGCTGGCTCCGGGTCGCCGCCACGCGGCTGTCCGGCTCCGCCTGCTCCGCCCCCTTCCGGCTCCCGCGCCCGCCGATGTCCCGGCCGCCCCAGCGCCAGGCTGCCCCTGGTCCTCCTCCGCACGAGCTCCCCCGCCGGGATCCCGCCCGTGACTCCGGCCCACTCCAGCAGCGCGCGCCCCGCCTCGGCCGTCTCTGCGTCCCGGTCCGCGTCGACCCGGCCACCGGCTCCCGCGCCTCGTCCATGTCGCGCCTCCCCCGTGCACGCGGCTCCGCGCGACCCGGCCACGTGCCGGCTCCACGCGACTCGGCCACGTTCGGCTCCACGCGACTCGACCCTTCCCCGCGCCGGCTCCTCTCGCATCCCGGTCGTCCGCGCCGGTTCGCCGGCTCGCCGCCCCCGCCCCGGCCGCCCGGTCGCCGGCTCCGGCCCTGCCCGGGCTCGCCTCGCCTCGCGCCTGGCCGCTGGGTCGCCGCGCCGGTCCTCTGCTCCGCCCCGCGGCCGGCTTCGCCCGCAGCCGGCCGCCGGGTCGCTGACGCCTCGCCTCCGCGCGCTCCGCGCCCCCCCGGGTTGGCTCCACCTGCCGCCCCGCCAGCTTCCTGCCCTCCTGCCTGCTCCCGCTGGCCGGCTCAAAGAAGAAACAGATGGCCGGGTCAAAAAAAAGAGAGAATCCGGCTGAAGAAGTAGAAGAAGAAGACAACGCTATTTGCGCCCGCCTGCGCGCGTCGCCGCTCGACCAACTAGCCTGCCGGCCCGCGTTGCCGCCTGGCTGGCTGTCCAGCTGGCCCGCCAGTCTACTTCGACTCCGGGCTGGCTGGAGAGCCCGCCCGACTACCCGTCCGCCTCGATGCCTGGCCGGTCGGGTCCGACCGGCTGGGGAGTCCCTCGGTCGCCCGCCAGCGGCTACCTTCGCCCCGTCTACAGCAAAAATCAATATGAGCTACTCACCCGTGTATTTTTTGAACTGTGCACACAAAACCGGATAACCCCGAGCGACCCAGGGGGCAATCTCCGCATTTCTTATCAGTTGCATTACTATCCACCCGCGCCGGCCAGTCTCGGCCCGGGGGCTGGCCGCTCGGCCCAATACGTTTGTTCCCGCTGATGGCTTAGTAGCACATACGGTACTGAAGGCCCAGCTCTCAGCCACAGACCGTCACGTGTCTGTCCGGCAAGCGAGAGCAAAAGCTAGAGGTCACCCCACGCGAAAAACGTCCGAAAGAAAACGACTTGGGCAACCCGGTCGTTTCCTTTATGAGTATCTACTCGGTCGAATCTGCTCCTATAGTCCGAGTACTTTACACTCCACTCTGCGGCCAGTCTTCGCAACAACTACAGACCGGCTCCCGGCTGTCTAGCTCGCAAGAGGCAAAGCCAAAGAGCGAAGGGGACATGAAAAAGACTGAAGGGGGCTCGGACTAAACCAAGTCGGCACCATTTGCATAAAACTTGCACTGCTAAAAACAAATATTTGATATATCTACGCACACTAACCTTGTTTTTTGCATGATCATTTCCGTGGGGAACCCCCCTCCTCGCCCGGAGGCCCAAAGGCTACACCCAGTGGGTGCGCCGGTGTGCCCCGCTGGGAAAGCGTCGCGCTGGTTGCAGGCCCGACACCGGCTGCAACCGGCATTTCCGACACCATCGTCTGCTTCATCAATAGAAGGACACTCCGCCCAACTTTTCCAAGTTGCCCGGAGGCTCGGAGGCTACACCCAGTGAGTGCGCTCACGCGCCCCCACTCAGCCAGTGGACTCCGCGTCCGCGCGCACCAGCCGGCGGACTCCGTATCCGTGCCCGGCACCCTCGACGTCGCCGTCGGCTTCATCATCAACAGCAAGACCCTCCGCCCAACTTTTCCAAGTTGCCCGGAGGTTCGGAGGCTACACCCAGTGGGTGCGCTCGCGCGCCCCCACTTAGCCGGCGGACTCCGTGTCCGCGCCCGGAAGGGTCCCGCGCCCACCAGCCGGCGAACTCCGTGTCCGCGCCTGGCACCCTCGACATCGCTGTCGGCTTCATCATCAACAGCAAGACCCTCCACCCAACTTTTCCAAGTTGCCCGGAGGCTCGGAGGCTACACCTAGTGGGTGTGCTCGCGTGCCCCACTCAGCCTGCGGACTTCGCGTCCGTGCCCGGTAGGGCCCCGCGCCCACCAGCCGGCGGACTCCGTGTCCGCGCCCGGCACCCTCGACGTCGCCGTCGTCTTCATCATCAACAGCAAGACCCTCCGCCCAACTTTTCCAAGTTGCCCGGAGGTTCGGAGGCTACACCTAGTGGGTGCGCTCGCGTGCCCCCACTCAGCCGGCGGACTCCGTGTCCGCGCCCGGCAGGGCCTCGCGCCCATCAGCGGGCGGACTCCACGTTCGCGCCCGGCAGGGCCCCGCGCCCACCAGCCGGCGGACTCTGTGTCCGCGCCTGACATCCTCGACGTCGCCGTCGGCTTCATCGCAACCGCGAAGACCCTCCGCCCAACTTTTCCAAGTTGCTCGGAGGCTACATCCAGTGGGTGCGCTTGCGCGCCCCCACTCGGAACACGCCACGCCTGTTGCACGCCCGCCGCCGGCTGCAACCGGCATCGTCGACACCATCATCTGCACCAACAACCGCGAAGACCCTCCGCATAACTTTTCCAAGTTGCCCGGAGGCTCGGAAGCTACACCTAGTGGGTGCGCTTGCGCGCCCCCACTGGAAGCAAGCCACGCCAGCTGCGGTCCGCAGCCAGCTATCATCGACATCTTCTGCTTCATCAACGCCTGCTAAAACACTCCGCCCAACTTTTTCAAGTTGCCCGGAGGCTCAGAGGCTACATTCGGGGGGATGACCCTCGGGTAGCCCCAAGACGGCAAACGATGCTTCAAAACGACAGGGCGGCCATCGCCCCGGTCCGGCTGCCCGGCCACCCCGACCGGCTCACCACCCCGGCTGCCTTGCCGGCTCGCCACCCGGCTGCCCGGCCGGCTCCTTGTCCGGCTGCTCTAGCCGGCCTGCTACGCCAAGTCAACCGCTGCATCGACCCAACACCGACAAGACGGCCATACCGTGGCCACTGTTGCTGATAAAATGTATGCTGTTCACTCGTCATACGCGACATCATGTACAGTGCTACTTGTCCTTGGGCACTAGTGTATAAAGTGGCCCAGGGGAGCACTCCCTTGTAGAAGAAGTTACTCCCTTGGCCAACAAGTCACAGACTTGGCCAAGGGGGCAAGCCAATCACGCCACACTACAAAGCATCCATCCATTGCCTAGTGCGGAGGCCGAAGATGAGGAGGGGTCGGAGACTACGGACACTGTAGAGCCTCTAATGATGGAGGGCACTGTCTCGTGTTCTGCCGATCCTACGTTCCCGAAGGGTGATGGGGAGAAGCCCAAGCGACCCTGGAAACGGAAAATTTATCCTACTTTGGCGGTTCGTAGAAGTGCTAGGGTTAAGCTTAAGAAAAAATTCCGTGATGACTTATGAAAGGAATCTTTTGGAATAGCAGAGGTCTAGCTGACTTGGCTAAACGAAGGTTCTTGGCTGAGACAATGATAGAGCAACAATTAGATTTTATTGCGCTATTGGAAACACGACGAGATAACTTTACCTCACAGTTCCTTGGAACTCTATCCGGAGGAATTGATTTTGATTGGCACGTCTTACCTCCTAGAGGAAGATCTGGTGGGATATTACTAGGGGTTCGGTGTGAAACACTTGAGGTGCTTAACGTGGTTCGGGGAGATTTTGCGGTCAAGTTTCGGGTGAGATCAAAATTGGATGGTTTCCGATGGTCTCTCGTGGCTGTATATGAGGCAGCACAACCTGAACTCAAACCAGATTTTTTAGCCGACTTGGTGCGGATCTGTGGAGATGAAACTCTGCCAATCCTAGTCGGTGGGGACTTTAATATAATTCGGAGGAGATATGAAAAGAACAATGACAATTTTGATGGACGTTGGTCTATGATGTTTAACATGATTATCGAGAGTCTTAATTTGAGAGAAATTGAGCTCACCGGTAGACAATTTACATGGGCCAATTCGATGCCCACTCCGACTTATGAGAAGTTGGATAGGGTACTCGCTAGTGTGGAATGGGAACAAAAGTACCCATTGGTATGTTCATGCGATGCAGAGAGCGATCTTAGACCACACACCACTTCTTGTAGACTCGGGAGAGGCTACACACGTTGCGAACAAGAATGCTTTCTCTTTCGAACTAGGTTGGTTCGAGAAAGAAAACTTTTTGGAGATCATTGCACACGAATGGGCAAAGCCTGTTAGTGGAAGAACTAGTATTGAGAGATGGCAAAATAAAATCAGGCATCTGAGACAGTTTTTGCGAGGTTGGGCCAGAAACGAGAGTGGGATTTACAAACAAGAAAAAGGGCGACTCACTCAATTAATTGAAGCACTAGATTTAAAAGCTGAAAGTAACCTTCTTACGGTTAATGAGCAAAGCTCCAAGTCCGAAGCTGAGCAAGGCTTACGAGCTCTTCTTAGAGAAGAGGAGCTCAAGTGGGCTTTGCGTGCTAAAGTGCTTAAGGTTGTCCAAGGGGATGCCAATACATAATTCTTCCATATGATTGCGAATGGTAAACATAGGAAGAAGAAAATCATACAGCTTGAACAGGACGAGGGGACAATTGTGGGGCATGAGAATCTGAAAGCTTATATCTCTAATTACTATAAACAACTTTTTGGGCATCCGGAAGCAAGCACGGTGGCCCTAGATGAATCTGTTATTGGAGATATACCTCAGCTCCACGTAGAGGAGAATGATATTCTATCTGCACCGTTTACTGAGAAGGAGGTTCTGGATGCAATCTCACAAATGAAACCGAATAAAGCACCGGGACCAGATGGGTTTCCAGCTGAATTCTATAAGAAATGTTGGCATATTATTAAGGATGATCTTATGCCTATGTTTCATGATTTCTTTAACGGTCATTTAGAGCTGTTTCATCTTAACTTTGGCATGATTACGCTGTTGCCAAAGAAAGAAGAGGCAGTTCGGATTGAACAATTCAGGCCCATATGTCTTCTTAATGTGAGTTTCAAAATTTTCACAAATGTGGGTACCAATAGATTGACACAGATTGCTCATTCAGTGGTACAACCGAGCCAGACAGTGTTCATGCCGTGGCGACACATACTTGAAGGGGTGGTCATTTTGCATGAAACGCTACATGAAATTCATTCGAAGAAGCTAGATGGGGTTATCTTCAAAGTGGATTTTGAGAAGGCATATGATAAAGTTAAGTGGCCTTTCCTTCAGCAGGCAATGCACATGAAAGGATTTAGTGAGGCCTGGCGGAACCAAGTGGGTTCTCAAGTCCAGAAGGGTAGTGTCGGAATCAAGGTTAACGATGATATCGGTCATTACTTTCAGACACACAAGGGCTTGAGACAAGGAGATTCCATGTCTCCTCTCTTGTTTAATATAGTGGCCGATATGTTGGCCATTCTTATTGGCAGGGCCAAGTAGCATGGTCAAGTGGAGGGGTTAGGTCCTCTTCTGGTCGATGGAGGAGTATCCATCTTACAGTACGCTGACGACACTATCTTATCCATGGAACATGACATTGCTAAGGCGCGCAATATGAAACTCATATTATGTCTCTTCGAACAATTGTCAGGTTTAAAGATAAACTTTCACAAGAGTGAGTTGTTCTGCTTTGGGAAGGCCAAAGACGAGCAAGACACTTATAGACAACTGTTCGGGTGTGAATTAGGTTCTTTACCATTTAGTTATTTGGGAATACCGATTCACCGCCGTAAGTTATCCAATAAAGAATGGAAGTGTATCGAAGATCGAATTGAAAAAAAGCTTAGCTGCTGGAAGGGCAAGCTTATGTCTTATGGAGGTCGGCTAGTGTTAATTAACTCAGTACTGACTAGTATGCCGATGTTCCTACTATCCTTCTTCGAAATTCCTAAAAGGGGTACGGAAGCGACTTGATTTCTTCAGATCTTGGTTCTTCTGGCAGACATATGAGGCCAAGAGGAAATACCATCTCGCGCGATGGGATATCCTCTGCCGACCAAAAGACCAGGGGGGTCTCGGTATTGAGAACTTAGAAATCAAGAATAAATGCCTTATGAGCAAATGGCTCTACAGGTTAGAGACAGAGCCGAAGGGCATGTGGGCACAGATTTTGCGCAATAAGTATTTACAGTCAAAAACGCTCGCCCAGGTTACCATGAGACCAACTGACTCGCCATTCTGCAAAGGGCTTATGAGAACGAAGGACTTGTTCTTTCGTAGGGTCAAATTCTTGGTTGGCAATGGGATGTCAACAAGATTTTGGGAGGATACGTGGTTAGGAGAGACACCCCTGGCCGTACAATATCCCACCCTTTATAACATTGTGCAACGTAAGGAGGATTACGTAGGCACAGTTTTCCAAACGATTCCTTTGAATATTCAGTCCAGACGTGCGTTAGTTGTTGAGTGATGGACTGCCTGGATGCACTTGGTTCGGATATTGATAGATGTTAAACTCTTCGACCAGCCGGATTTGACGCAATGGAAATTAGCTAAAAATGGGGTATTTACGGTGAAATCTTTCTATATGGATTTGATTAATTCTGGCCCAATCTCAAGATCGTTGCATATTTGGAAGATTAAGGTTCCCTTGCGTATTAAAATTTTTATGTGGTTCGTCCACAAGCAAGTAATACTCACCAAGGACAACTTAATCAAGAGGCGATGGGTAGGTAGTTCACGTTGTTGTTTTTGTGATCATGATGAAACAATACAACATTTATTCCTTGAATGCCCACTTGCCAAATAGCTTTGGAGAACGATTCATATAGCCTTCAACATTAATCCTCCAGTTGACATTGAGTCGTTGTTTGGAACATGGTTAGCTGGGATTGAACATACTATTGCGGCTCGTATTCGGATTGGAATATGTGCGCTTCTGTGGGCTATATGGAACTGTAGGAATGATTTGATTTTTAACAGACAACACACTTTAACTTTCTTGCAGGTCATCTTCAGAGCTACCGGATGGATCCGTACGTGGTCCTTACTCACTCCTATGGACTCCAGGGAGCCTTTGGTTACTGGGTGCAACCAGTGGGAGATGGTAGCATGGGCTATATTCAACTGGTTCGGATGGCGGTCGCATAACAGGATAGGAGTCTAGGAAGCTTATCCTTCATATTGCCGTACCGGTTGTGATTGTCAGCATGCACTTTTCTTTTTTTTCTTTTTCTTCGCTCCGCTTGCGAGCTGTAATACTTTTATGACTTTGTGCTACTTCGTGGATTTTTTAATAAGATGGCTGCATGCATCATTATGATGCAGAGGCCGGGGGTACGCCTCCATTTCCAAAAAAATCCATCCACGCCATGGGTACTGGGCCACTCATGCACACACTCACATCCGGCCACAAGCCATGGCCACAAGGCCACTCACGTACACACATACTCACACTCACTCACACATGAGACACAGTAGAGAATAAGTGTAGCCAGCTTCCTGATTCATCTAGATACAGCTCCAGGAGCACTCTGTACTGCTATATACTCCACATATAAAGCACACTCGGCAGGACTAGGGGTATTATCTCTCCGGAGAGCCCTGAACCTGGGTATATCTTGCGTCCCTCGCTCGCTCATGCCGACCTCGCCTCTGGAGCCCACCGGTTCTCTTGAGCCTATCCCTCTCTTTAGCCATCCTTTGGTATCTGCCGTGCGCCCACCACGACAATGACCAAACCCCAAAACTCATTGGGTGTTAATCACATAGCGATGTGAACTAGATTATTGATTCTAGTGCATGTGGGAGACTGTTGGAAATTGTTGGGAAACGTTGCATGGAAAACAAAAAAAATTCTACGCACATGCAAGATCTATCCATGGAGATGTATAGCAATGAGAGGGGAGAGTGTGTCTACGTACCCTAGTTGACCGTAAGGGGAAGCGTTTGACAACGCGGTTGATGTAGTCAAACTTTCTTCACGATCCAACCGATCGAGTACTTAGGTTTCTTGCCAAACCACAGTTCATACGGTGTTGTCTCAACGGATTTAGACGGTGCCCTATTTAACGTGAATGCGGCTGTCTCTAATGCATAACCCCAAAACGATAGTGGCAAATTGCTAAGAGACATCATAGATCACACCATATCTAATAAAGTACGGTTACGGCGTTCGGACACACCATTACGCCATGGTGTTCCAGGTGGCGTGAGTTGTGAAACTATTCCACATTGTTTTAAATGAAGGCCAAACTTGTAACTCAAATATTCGCCTCCACGATCAGATCGTAGAAACTTTATTTTCTTGTTACGATGATTCTCCACTTCGATCTGAAATTCTTTGAACTTTTCAAACATTTCAGACTTGTGTTTCAACAAGTAGATGTACCCATACCTACCCAAATCATCTATGAAGGTGACAAAATAACGATACCCGCCGCGTGCTTCTACACTCGTCGGACCGCATACTTCGGTATGTATTATTTCCAATAAGTCATTAGCTCGCTCCATTGTTCCGGAGAACGGAGTTTTAGTCATCTTGCCCATGAGGCATGGTTCGCAAGTATCAAATGATTCATAATCAAGTGATTCCAAAAGTCCATCCGCATGGAGTTTCTTCATGCGCTTTACACCAATATCACCTAAACGGCAGTGCCACAAGTATGTTGCACTATCATTATCAACTTTGTATCTTTTGGCATCAATATTAAGAATATGTGTATCACTACGATCGAGATTCAGTAAACCATTTACATTGGGTGTATGACCATAGAAGGTTTTATTCATGTAAACAGAACAACAATTATTCTCTGACTTAAATGAATAATCATATTGCAATAAACATGATCTAATCATATTCATGCTCAACGCTAACACCAAATAATATTTATTTAGGTTCAACACTAATCCTGAAGGTAGAGGGAGTGTGCGATGGTGATCGTATCAACCTTGGAATCACTTCCAACACACATCGTCACCTCGCCCTTAACTAGTCTTTGTTCATTCTGCAACTCCTGTTTTGAGTTACTAATCTTAGCAACTGAACCGGTATCAAATACCTAGGGGCTACTACGAACACTACTAAGGTACACATCAATAACATGTATATCAAATATACCTTTGTTCACTTTGCCATCCTTCTTATCCGTCAAGTATTTGGGGCAGTTCCACTTCCAGTGACCATTTCCTTTGCAGTAGAAGCACTCAGTTTCAGGCTTGGGTCCAGCTTTGGGCTTCTTCATGGGAGCGGCAACTTGCTTGCCATTCTTCTTGAAGTTCCCTTTCTTTCCCTTGCCCTTTTTCTTGAAACTAGTGGTCTTGTTAACCATCAATACTTGATGCTCTTTCTTGATTTCTACCTTCGCCGATTTCAGCATCGCGAAGAGCTCAGGAATCGTTTTCGTCATCCCTTGCATATTATAGTTCATCACAAAGTTCTAGTAGCTTGGTGATAGTGACTAGAGAACTCTGTCAATCACTATCTTATCTGGAAGATTAACTCCCACTTGATTCAAGCGATTGTAGTACCCAGACATTCTGAGCACATGCTCACTGGCTGAGCTATTCTCCTCCATCTTGTAGGCAAAGTACTTGTCAGAGGTCTCATACCTCTCGACACGGGCATGAGTCTGAAATACCAATTTCAGATCTTGGAACATCTCATATGCTCTGTGGCGTTCAGAACATTTTTGAAGTCCCGGTTCTAAGCCGCAAAGTATGGTGCACTAAACTATTAAGTAGTCATCATATCAAGCTTGCCAAATGTTCATAACGTCTGCATCTGCTCCTGCAATAGGTTTGTCACCTAGCGGTGCATTAAGGACATAATTCTTCTGTGCAGCAATGAGGATAATCCCCAAGTTACGGGCCCAGTCCGTGTAGTTGCTACCATCATCTTTCAACTTAGCTTTCTCTAGGAACGCATTAGAATTCAGGGGAACGGTAGCACGGGCCATTGATCTAAAACATAGATATGCAAATACAATCAAGACTAAGTTCGTGATAAATTAAGTTCAATTAATCAAAATTACTAATGAACTCCCACTTAAATAAACACCCCTCAAGTTATCTAAGTGATACGTGATCCAAATCAACTAACCCATGTCCGATCATCACGTGAGATGGGATAGTCATCAATGGTGAACATCTCTATGTTGATCATATCTACTATATGACTCACGTTCGACCTTTCGGTCTCCAGTGTTCCGAGACCATGTCTATACATGCTAGGCTCGTCAAGTTTAACCCAAGTATTCTGCATGTGCAAAATTGTCTTACACCCATTGTATGTGAACGTAGAGTCTATCACACCCGATCATCACGAGGTGCTTCGAAACGACGAACTTTAGCAACGGTGCATACTCGCGGAGAACACTTTTATCTTGAAATTTAGTGAAGGGATCATCTTATAATGCTACCGTCGTTCTAAGTAAAATAAGATGCATAAAAGATAAACATCACATGCAATCAAAATATGTGACATGATATGGCCATCATCATCTTGTGCTTTTGATCTCCATCTCCAAAGCATCGTCATGATCTCCATCGTCACCGGCTCGACACCTTTATCTCCATTGTTGTGTCGTGGTCGTCTCGCCAACTATTGCTTCTAAAACTATCGCTAACGCATAGTGATAAAGTAAAGCAATTACATGGCATTTGCATTTCATACAATAAGGAGACAACCATAAGGCTACTGCCGGTTGCTGATAAATTACAAAACATAATCATCTCATACAATAACGTATATCACATCATGTCTTGACCATATCACATCACAACATGCCCTGCAAAAACAAGTTAGACATACTCTACTTTGTTGTTGCAAGTTTTACGTGGCTGCTACGGGCTTCTAGCAAGAACCGTTCTTACCTACGGCAAAAACCACAAAGGTGATTTATCAAGTTTGCTGTTTTAACCTTCTTCAAGGACCGGCCGCAGTCAAATTCGATTCAACTAAAGTAGGAGAAACAGACACCCGCCAGCCAGCTTTATGCAAAACTAGTTGCATGTCTGTCGGTGGAACCGGTCTCCTGTACGTGGACATGTAAGGTTGGTCGGGCCGCTTCATCCCACAATGCCGCTGAATCAAAATAAGATGTTGGTGGTAAGCATTATGAACATCACCGCCCACAACTCTTTGTGTTCTACGTGTGCATATCATCTACGCATAGACCTGGCTGGGATGCCACTGTTGGGAAACGTTTCATGGAAAACAAAAATTTTACTACGCACACGCAAGATCTATCCATGGAGATGTATAGCAATGAGAGGGGAGAGTGTGTCTACGTACCCTCGTAGACCGTAAGCGGAAGCATTTGACAACGCGGTTGATGTAGTCGAACTTTCTTCGTGATCCAACCGATCGAGTACCGAACGTACGACACCTCCGCGTTCAGCACACGTTCAGCTCGGTGACGTCCACGCCTTCTTGATCCAGCAAGACAGTGAGGTAGTGGATGAGTTCCGGCAGCATGGCGGCATGGTGACGGTGATGGTGAAGTTATCTCCGCAGGGCTTCGCCTAAGCACTACGAAAATATGATCGGGGGTGTAAACGGTGGAGGGGGGGCGCCGCACACGGCTAAGAATATGTTCTGGATGTGCTAGGCGTCCCCCTCGCACATATATATAGGTGGAGGAGGGAGGAAGCAGCCTGGAGGCACCCCAAGTGGGGCTGAATCCCACTTGGGGTCCTGCCCCTAGCCGCGCTCCCTGCCATGTATAGGTGCGGGGGAAAGGCAGGGGAGGGAGGCGCCCACCCTTTCCTTTCTCCCATGAGAGGGGAAGGCAGGAGGGGCTAGCCCTCCCCCCTTTCCTTCCCTAGGGCTGGCCGGCCAGGGAGAGGGGCGCACCAGCCCCCTATGGGCTGGGCTGTCCCTCCCTTGGCCCATTAAGCCCATATACCTACCGGGGGGTGTCCGGAACCCCTTCCGGTGACCCGATGGCTACCCGGTGCATCCCGAAACTCTTCCGGTGTCCGAATACAATCATCCTATATATCAATCTTTACCTCTCGACCATTTTGAGACTCCTCGTCATGTCTGTGATCTCATCCGGGACTCCGAACAACATTCGGTCACCAAATCATATAACTCATATAACACTATATCGTCAACGAACGTTAAGCGTGCGGACCCTACGGGTTCGAGAACTATGTAGACATGACCGAGACACCTCTCCAGTCAATAACCAATAGCAGAACCTGGATTCCCATATTGGCTCCTACATATTCTATGAAGATCTTTATCGGTCGAACCATTATGACAACATACGTAATTCCCTTTGTCCATCGGTATGTTACTTGCCCTAGATTCGATCGTCGGTATCTCTATACCTAGTTCAATCTCGTTATCGGCAAGTCTCTTTACTCGTTCCGTAATACATCACCTCGTAACTAACTCCTTAGTCATTTGCTTGCAAGCTTATGATGTGTATTATCGAGAGGGCCCAGAGATACCTCTCCGATACTCGGAGTGACAAATCCTAATCTCGATCTATGCCAACTCAACAAACACCTTCAGAGATACATGTAGAGCATCTTTATGATCACCCAGTTACGTTGTGATGTTTGATAGCACACAAGGTATTCCTCCGGTATCCGGGAGTTGCATAATCTCATAGTCGAAGGAATATGTATTTGACATGAAGAAAGCAATAGCAATAAACTGAACGATCATGATGCTAAGCTAATGGATGGGTCTTGTCCATCACATAATTCTCCTAATGATGTGATCCCATTATCAAATGACAACACATGTCTTTGGTTAGGAAACCTTAAGCATCTTTGATCAATAAGCTAGTCTAGTAGAGGCTTACTAGGGACACAGTATTTGTTTATGTATTCACACATGTATTTAAGTTTCCGATCAATACAATTCTAGCATGAATAATAAACATTTATAATGAATGAGAAATATGATAATAACCATTTTATTATTGCCTCTAGGGCAGAATTGTATTGACCGGAAACTTAAATACATGTGTGAATACATAAACTACATCGTGTCCCTAGTAAGCCTCTACTAGCCTAGCTCGTTGATCAAAGATGGTTAAGGTTTCTCAACCATGGACATGAGTTGTCATTTGATAACGGGATCACATCATTAGGAGAATGATGTGATGGATTGACCCAACCGTAAGCTTAGCATCAGATCGTTTAGTTATTTGCTATAGCTTTCTTCATGTCAAGTATCTGTTCCTTCGACCATGAGATCATGCTACTCCCGGATACCGAAGGAATGCCTTGTGTGCTATCAAACATCACTTCGTAACTGGGTGATCATAAAGGTGCTCTACAGGTATCTCTGAAGGTGTCTGTTGGGTCACGTGGATCGAGACTGGGATTTGTCACGTGTGACGGAGAGATATCTCTAGGCCCTCTCGGTAATACAACATCATAAGAAGCTTCATGTGCCTAATGAGTTTGGTTATGGGATCTTGTATTACGGAATGAGTAAAGATACTTTCCAGTAACAAGATTGAACTAGGTATGGAGATACCGACGATCGAATCTTGGGCAAGTAACATATCGCCGGACAAAGGGAATTGCATACAGGATTGACTGAATCCTTGACATCGTGGTTCAACCGATAAAGATCATCGTTGAATATGTACGAATCAATATGGGCATCTAGGTCCCACTATTGGTTATTGACCGGAGAGGAGCCTTGGTCATGTCTGCATGTTCCGAACCAGTAGGGTCACACGCTTAATGTTCGATAGTGCTAGGGTAGTATTGAGATATTAATAGCGAAAAGTCTGAAGGTTGTTCGGAGTGCTTAGCGAGATTGGTTTGTAAAAGCGTGTTCTTCGATTTCTTATGAGAATAATGATGAAGCTCTTAGAGTGATTGGTGTGACTCCTATTGAATCTTTGTTTTCTAATATAAATCTTGATAAAGATGGGACTGGAGATGAGTCAACTTTAGCTAGAAGGCGTCCCAATGTTTCGGAGTTTAAAGATCTTAATGAAAAAATTGATAAAAGTGGGATTGGAGAGGTCAAAAACTTTAAGTAGTGATGAACCCACTCTTTTGGATTTCAAGGTCTTTAATTATGATAATTGTTCTTTGATAGATTGTATTTCCTTGTTGCAATCCATGTTGAATTCCCCTCATGCTTATAATCAAAATAAAGCTTTTACTAAACATATCGTTGATGCTATGATGAAATCTTTTGAAGAAAAACTTGAGTTGGAAGTTTCTATCCCTAGAAAGCTTTATGATGAGTGGGAACCTACTATTAAGATTAAAATTAAAGATTATGAGTGCCATGCTTTGTGTGATTTGGGTGCTAGAGTTTCCACGATTTCAAAAACTTTATGTGATGTGTTAGGTTTCCGTGAATTTGATGATTGTTCTTTGAATTTGCATCTAGTGGATTCCAATATTAAGAAACCTATGGGAATGATTAATGATGTTCTCATTGTTGCAAATAGGAATTATGTTCCCATAGATTTCATTGTGCTTGATATAGATTGCAATCCTACATGTCCTATTATTCTTGGTAGACCTTTCCTTAGAACGATTGGTGCAATTATTGATATGAAAGAAGGAAACATTAGATTTCAATTTCCGTTAAGGAAGGGCATGGAACAATTTCCAAGAAAGAAAATTAAGTTGCCATATGAATCTATTATGAGGGCTACTTATGGATTTAATACCAAAGATGACAATACCTAGATCTATGTTTTATGCCTAGCTAGGGGCGTTAAACAATAGCGCTTGTTGGGAGGCAACCCAATTTTATTTTTATGTTTTTTGTTTTTGGTTCTGTTATTAAATAAATACACATTATTACCTCTGTATTAATTGTGTTTTGGTGTTTTAATTATTGTTTGAGCCAAGTAAGACCTTTGGGATGGTCTACGGTGATAGTTGATTTGATTTTGCTGAAAAACAGAAACTTTTGCGTACAGTTGCAGAATTTTAATAATTCACAGAAGCGACTAAAAATTCTGAATTTTTTGCACAAGATTAATAAACAAATTTCCCAGGTTTCCTAAATTTTCAGAATTTTTAGAGTTAAATAAGTATGGGTAATATTCGGATCTTCACAGACTGTTCTGTTTTTTACAGATTCTGTTTTTTATGTGTTGTTTGCTTATTTTGATGAATCTATGGGTAGTATCGGGGCGGGGGGGGGGTTAAAACCATGGAGAGTGGAATACCGTAGATATTACACCAATATAAATAAAGAATGAGTTCACAACAGTACCTAAAGTGGTGATTTATTTTCTTATACTAACGGATCTCATGAGTTTTCTGTTGAGTTTTGTGTTGTGAAATTTTCAAGTTTTGGGTAAAGATTTGATGGACTATGGAATAAGGAGTGGCAATAGCCTAAGCTTGGGGATTCCCAAGGCACCCCAAGGTAATATTCAAGGACAACCAAGCATCTAAGCTTGGGGATGCCCCGGATGGCATCCCCTCTTTCGTCTTCAATCCATCGGTAAATTTACTTGAGGCTATATTTTTATACACCACATGATACGTGTTTTGCTTGGAGCATCTTGTATGATATGATTCTTTGATTTTTAGTTTGCCACAATCATCCTTGCTGTACACACCTTTTGAGAGGGACACGCATTAATCGTGAATTTATTAGAATACTCTATGTGCTTCACTTATATCTTTTGAGCTAGGCAATTTGCTCTAGCGCTTCACTTATATCTTTTTAGAGCACGGCGGTGGCTTTATTTTCAAGAAATTGTTGAACTCTCATGCTTCACTTATATTATTCTGAGAGTCTCTAAACAGCATGGTAATTTGCTTAGATTATGAATTTAGTCCTAATAATATGGGCATCCAAGAGGGATATAATAAAAACTTTCATATAGAGAGCATTGAATACTATGAGAAGTTTGATTCCTTGCATTTGTTTTGAGATATAAAGATGGTGATATTAGTGTCATGCTAGTGAGTAATTCTGGATTGGTAGAAATACTTGTGTTAAAGTTTGTGATTCCCGTAGCATGCACGTATGGTGAACCGTTATGTGATGAAGTCGGAGCATGATTTATTTTTTGATTGTCTTCCTCATGAGTGGCAGTCGGGGACGAGCGATGGTCTTTTCCTACCAATCTATCCCCCTAGGAGCATGCATGTAGTACTTTGTTTTGATAACTAATAACTTTTGCAATAAGTATGTGAGTTCTTTATGACTAATGTTGAGTCCATGGATTATACGCACTCTCACCCTTCCACCATTGCTAGCCTCTCTAGTACCGCGCAACTTTAGCTGGTGCATTAAACCCACCATATACCTTCCTCAAAACAGCCACCATACCTACCTATTATGGCATTTGCATAGCCAATCCGAGATATATTGCCATGGAACTTCCACCGTTCCGTTTATTATGACACGCTTCATCATTGTCATATTGCTTTGCATGATCATGTAGTTGGCATAGTATTTGTGGCAAAGCCACCGTTCATATTTTTTATACATGTCACTCTTGATCATTGCACATCCCAGTACACCGTCGGAGGCATTCATATAGAGTCATATTTTGTTCTAGTATCAAGTTGTAATTCTTGAGTTGTAAAGTAAATAAAAGTGGGATGATCTCCATTATTAGAGCATTGTCCCATGTGAGGAAAGGATGATGGAGGCTATGATTCCCTCACAAGTCGGGATGAGACTCCAGACGGAAAAAAAAGAAAAAAAAGCGCCCAAAGAGCCCAAAAAAATGAGAGAAAAGATAGAAGGGACAATGTTACTATCATTTTTCCACACTTGTGCTTCAAAGTAGCACCATGATCTTCATGATACAGAGTCTCCTATTTTGTCACTTTCATATACTAGTGGGAATTTTTTATTATAGAACTTGGCTTGTATATTCCAATGATGGGCTTCCTCAAATTGCCCTAGGTCTTCGTGAGCAAGCGAGTTGGATGCACACCCACTTAGTTTCTTTTTGAGCTTTCATACACTTATAGCTCTAGTGCATACGTTCCATGGCAATCCCTACTCACTCACATTGATATCTATTGATGGGTATCTTCATAGCCCGTTAATACGCCTAGTTGATGTGAGACTTTCTCCTTCTTTTTGTCTTCTCCACAACCACCATATTCTATTCCACCTATAGTGCTATATCCATGGCTCACACTCATGTATTGCGTGAAAGTTGAAAAAGTTTGAGAACGTCAAAAGTGTGAAACAATTGCTTGGCTTGTCATCGGGGTTATGCATGATAAAATACTTTGTGTGATGAAGATGGAGCATAGCCAGACTATATGATTTTGTAGGGATAACTTTCTTTGGCCATGTTATTTTGAGAAGACATGATTGCTTTGTTAGTATGCTAGAAGTATTATTGTTTTTATGTCAATATTAAACTTTTGTTTTGAATCTTATGGATCTGAATATTCATGCCACAATAAATAGGATTACATGGATAAATATGTTAGGTAGCATTCCACATCAAAAATTCTGTTTTTACCATTTACCTACTCGAGGACGAGCAGGAATTAAGCTTGGGGATGCTTGATACGTCTCCAATGTATCTATAATTTTTTATTGTTCCATACTATTATATTATCTGTTTTGGATGTTTTATATGCATTAATATGCTATTTTATATTATTTTTGGGACTAACCTATTAACCTAGAGCCCAGTGCCAGTTTTCTGTTTTTTCCTTGTTTTTGAGTTTTACAGAAAAGGAATAACAAACGGAGTCCAAACGGAATAAAACTTTCGCGATGATTTTTCTTGGACCAGAAGACATCCACGGAGCTTGGAGAGGAAGGCCGAAGAGTCCTGAGGGCTCCACAAGCCCTCAGGGCGAGCCCTAGGGGGGCGCGCCCCCTGGCTTGTGGGCCCCCCGGGAGTCCCCCAACCCTAATTCTTGCTCTATATATTCACAAATATTCCCAAACCAATAGAAGCGTCCACCAAAATAGTTTTCCGCCGCCGCAAGCCTCTGTTCCCGTGAGATCCCATCTTGGGGCCTTTTCCGGTATCCTGCCGGAGGGGGATTCGATCGCGGAGGGCATCTACATCAACTCTATTGCCCTTCCGATGAAGCGTGAGTAGTTTACCACAGACCTACGTGTCCAGAGCTAGTAGCTAGATGGCTTCTTCTCTCTCTTTGATCTTCCATACAATGTTCTCCCCGATGTTCTTGGAGTTCTATCTGATGTAATATTCTTTTGTGGTGTGTTTGTCGAGATGCGATGAATTGTGGATTTATGATCAGATTATCTATGAATATTATTTGAGTCTTTTCTGAACTCTTTTATGCATGATTAAATACCTTTGTATTTCTCTTCGAATTATAGGTTTGGTTTGGCCAACTAGATTGGTTTTTCTTGCAATGGGAGAGGTGCTTAGTTTTGGGTTCAATCTTGCAGTGTCCTCACCCAGTGACAAAGTAGGGGTAGTGAGGCACGTATTGTATTGTTGCCATCAAGGGTAAAAAGATGGGGTTTTCATCATATTGCTTGAGTTTATCCCTCTACATCATGTCATCTTACTTAAGGCGTTACTCCGTTCTTATGAACTTAATACTCTAGATGCATGCTGGATAGCGGTCGATGTGTGGAGTAATAGTAGTAGATGCAGGCAGGAGTCGGTCTACTTGACACGGACATGATACCTATATTCATAATCATTGCCTTGGATATCATCATAACTTTGCGCTTTTCTATCAATTGCTCGACAGTAATTTGTTCACCCACCGTATGATTTCTTTCAAGAGAGAAGCCTCTAGTGAAACCTATGGCCCCGGGGTCTATTTTCCATCATATATTTTCATATCTATAAACCAAAAAACCCAAAAATACCTTGCTGCAATTTATTTGTTTTACTTTGTTTACGTTTTAGTAGTCTTTTATATCTCTCTCTATCAGATTTCATCCTTGCAATTGACCATGAAGGGATTGACAACCCCTTTATCGTGTTGGGTGCAAGTGTTTGATTGTTTGTGCAGGTGCATAGATTGGAGACTTGCTTGTACCTCTTACTGGGATGATACCTTGGTTCTCAAACTGAGGGAAATACTTATCTCTACTTTACTACATCACCATTTCCTCTTCAAGGGAAAAACCAACGCAAGCTCAAGAAGTAGCAGGAGGCACAATGCTCCCCAAGAAGCCACTAGGGCCGCCATATTCTCCTCACGCCCTCACACAATGCGAGATACCAGGATTCCACTAGTGGTGCCCTTGAAGGCGTCAACGGGACCTTTACAAACAAGGTTGGGGCTCTCTCCACAACCGAATTGGAGGCTCCCAACAACACCATGAAGCTTCACCACAATGGAATGTGGCTCCGAGATGACCTCAACTGTCTAGGGTGCTCAAACACCCAAGAGTAACATGATCCGCAAGGGATTAGTGGGGGGGATCAAATTTCTTTTAGTGGAAGTGTAGATCAGGGCCTTCTCAACCAATCCCTAAAAAATCAACAAGTTTGATTGGCTAGGGAGAGAGATCGGGCGGAAATAAGATTTTGGATCAACAATGGAGTTTGGGGAGGAAGAGGTGGTCATCTTGGGGAAGAAGACCCCCATTATATAGCGGGGGAACAAATCCAACAGTTACCAAGTTTTCAGCCCGCACCGAGCCATACTATCGCTCAGGGGAGCGGTACTACTGCCCGGGCGGTAGTGCACGAAGTGCAGTGCAATGGAGCAAGCCCACGAGCCGGTAGTGCCGCCTGAGCGGTAATACCACTTGCCCCAGCGGTACTACCGCTGGGGTTGCAGTACAGGGCACTAAGGGAACAGAGTAGGACAAGCGGGGAGAGGAATGCCGCACCAGCAGTACTATCGCTGAGGACAGCGATACTACTGGCTACGAGAGGTAGAGCAGCTCGCCCACTACCACTCTACTACCTCTGAAAAACAGAGAAGGGGTTGGAGAGCATAGCCGCGAGCGGAAGTGGCAGCGGTAGTAGGTGCGATACTACCTCTTACAAGTGGTACTACCGCTCCTACTGCTGCTTGCCTCGCTTGGTCAAAAGCGGGTTAGCCGTACTAGCCAGAGAGACCCCCCTGGACTACCGCTGAACTCGACATGAAAAAGTCGAGACCCGAATCGAGCCGGTAGTACGAGCAGTACTGGGAGTGGTATTACCGCCTATAGGCGGTACTACCGTTGCCAGCCACGGTACTACCGTCGGCAGCTATTCAAAACCCTTCTAAGCAATAGAAGGAGAAACTCTGAAGAAGCGAAAAGATATGGAGGGTGCAAACGGATACGTGTACATGTTGATTCCACCCAAACCTTTCCAAAGCGGACCCTGTCTTGATAGTGCGATTTTTCCTACGACTCAAATCCACCGAAAAAGAAACAAAGGAAAATAAACCGTCTTCACTCTAAAACCCCGAGGGGCTCGAATCGTCTTGTGCCAAATGATAGAATATCTGAAATGCTCAATGCACAATATTAGTCCGCAAAAGCATTGTCGTCAATCACCAAAACCACTAAGGGTGAAATATGCCTTAACACGGCTAGCACAAGCTCGTCAGTCGTTCGTCCTTCGCAGTAACAGTTCCTGAGCTCGTCCGTCACACCGAAGACACCTGGGTATCGTGTGCCGCCACTGCATGGCCATGGCCAGACCCGATTCTCCACTTCGTCGGACGGCAGCGTGGTCGCGCCGGTCCCGCCCGCGGCCGTCATCGACCTCAACGTGGCACCGGGGTATAGTGGCGCTGGTCAGCTGCTCGATGGGACGCAAATGAAGCAGCCCCGGTCGATTCCTACGGCCAACATGGCCGGCACCCGCAATCTGTTCGATGAAATGCCACTGCCCACTCTAATGGTCGACGACCCTGACTATGTCGTGTTCATGGAGAACGTCACCTTCGGGGGTCGTGGTGAGGCCTTCCACGTTGACGGCCAAGGCCAAGCTTTCGATCCCGACGCAACCCAAAGCCAGGACGGCCGCAGCTAGTATGGTGACACACAATTCGCCGGCCATGATGAAGATGATGACGACCATGGCAACTCATGGCATGAATATGATGACATGTATTATGAAGATGAGGTCAACATTGCAGAGGAGCCCTTGTTTATCGATGAGCTCACCCAAAGGGCCAAAGCACAAAGAAGAGGCAAAGCATTCGCACGGGATCATACACCCAAGAGGAGGACACTTTGATTTGTGAGAGTTGGATGGAGATAGGCCAAGATCCCATTAAAGGTGCCGAGCAAAAAGGATCCTCTTTTGGACGAGAGTCCACAAAACCTTTCATGAGCGAACTAAGTTTGCCCCCTACCAATTTGCGAGCACCCGCGACATCAACTCCATCCAAAATAGATGGGATTCATTCAACAAGAGTGCTACAAGTATTGTGCCGTGCTTGAGAGTGTCGAAACCCATCCCATGAGTGGCCTAGGCGTTGGTGACTTGGTATGAACCTCTCATTTTTCATCTTGTGTCCTTTCATCTTGGCATGCCATTTACGTTTCATGCATCTTGTGTCCTTCCATGTTACAATTGTGGCCACATCTTTGATGGTGTATGCATTCCAATCTTGGAAAGCATTCAAGGCCCGACACAAGAACAAGCCATTTACTGTCACACATTGTTGGGTGCTCATCAAAGATTGTCCAGAGTTCAAAGACCAATATGCCACTCGTAAGAAGAAGGGAGGGAAGGAGGCCATGGCTGAGGAGGGAGACTTGCTCAAGAGGCCGAGGGGCAAGACCAACTCGAAGGCCGGCGAGAAGCGTGATGCGTCTTCCATGGCCTTGCAAGCAACTTTGGAAGGTATGATGTGTCAAAAGGAAGTGAGGGAGGAGAGAAGGGGCAAAGGGAAGGAGGTTAAAATGAAGATATACCTAGAGCTCCAAACGAAGAAGCTTGACATGGAGGAGATCGCGAAGAGGAGGAAGCTTCACATTGAGGAGGCCGCTCAACTGAAGAAGCTTGAGATCGAGGCCACCAATGCCGACACCAAAGCAAAAGAGGTGGCACTCGCGATCATGAGCACCGACAAGAACAACAAATCACCAGAGAGGAAGGCTTGGTTCGCGATCCGACAGAAGGAGATGTTCGCCTGAGATGGTCAAAACTAGGTGAGACCTCGGTCGTGGACAATTGCCGTTCATTTTGAAGGTTGGCTGGTGTGCCGGCCGCTGGCTTTGTTATCGGCGCCAAAAACTTGTTCATTTTGAAGGCTGGCTCGTGTGCCGGCCGCTATGATGCTGTCCTGGACTAGGGGGTACTCACCACATCGTCTCCCGACCAGGTGGATCAGGCCGAGGACCCCCATGGCGGTTCACTAATGGGCCGGTTCGGGCAGCCCATGACATATACGAGGAAGATTCCACAAGACTCGATGATCAAGACAAGGAATCCTTTCCACCGACGTATCTAACTAGGACTCTTGGTATCCTAGGCCTCCGGTACATTATATAAGCCGAGGCCAGGCTAGTCGATACAACATATTCCAGATCATTAGAATCATACACAACAATCTCGTGGTAGATACATGTACGCTGTACTATCCCCCATATTGATACAACCAAAAGTAGGACGTAGGATATTATCTCTTCGAGAGAGCCCGAACCTGGGTGAAATCATGTGTCCGTGTTACCATCACTCCAGGATGCCTAGCTTTGGACCCCTACCTCGAGATATGCCGGATTTAGCATCGACGCGCTGGCTTTGTTGCTGGCGTAAAAAACTTGTTCATTTTGAAGGCTGGTTGGTGTGCCGGCCGCTGGCTTTGTTGCCAGTGTGAAACTGAGGGACGGCCATTCTGTAGGCCGCTTGCTTTGTTGCCGGTTGGCATGAACCACGGCCACTGGCATAGCTACATCTTTTATTGCTTTCAAAAATTTGCATGCGGGCGGATAAGAACAACTCCAACACGCCGACCCATTTCGTCCGCACTTGTCCGTTTGGGTCGCCGCAGACAGAAAAGTCGGCCCAACGCGCTGACCCAAACGGACGCGCATCCGCTTTTTGTCCGCCTCCTGACCCATTCCCGGCCCAATTTTGGGCCTCATTTGCGTCGGTGCGGACAAAAAGCAGGCGCGCGCAGCGTGCGCCTACTCCTCCCCCTCGCCCGCCAGTCGGTGGCAAAGCGACCAGCCTTTCCCTCCAATTTCCCAAAACCTCCCGCCCGCTGGCGCTCCCGGCCGCGCGCCATGGACGACGACCTCGATGCCGCCACCGGCCTCGCCTCCCTCGCCTCGTCCGGCCTCACCCCTGCCCCATCCGGCAAAGGCAAGCCCCGCGCCCCCCGCAAGACCGCCGCGCCACCCAAGAAGAAGAAGCAGCTGACGCCCGCGGAGCGGGCCTTCGAGTCGGCCAATGATACGTCTCCAACGTATCTATAATTTTTTATTGTTCCATGTTGTTATATTATCATTCTTGGATGTTTTACAATCATTTTATAGCAACTTTATATCATTTTTTGGGACTAACCTATTGACATAGTGCCCAGTGCCAGTTGCTGTTTTTTGCTTGTTTTTTACTTCGCAGAATATCACTACTAAACGGAGTCCAAACGCAGCGAAACTTTTTGGAGATTTTTTTGGACCAGAAGACAACTTGGGAGCCAAGGAAGCACCTGGGGGAGGCTCGTGGGGCCCACAAGACACCAGGGCGCGCCAGAGGCCCCTAGCGCGCCTTCATGGGTTGTGGGGCCCACGGGGGTCTAATCCACCGCCTCTCAGCTCTATAAATCCCCAGAAATTCCAGAAACCCTAGGGGAGCTGACAAAACACAATTCCAGCCGCCGCAAGTTCCAGAACCACGAGATCCAATCTAACACCATCACGGAGGGGTTCATCATCCTCATTGGTGCTTCTCCGATGATGCGTGAGTAGTTAACCATAGACCTAGGGGTCCGTAGGAAGTTGCTAGATGGCTTATTCTCTCTTTTTGATTCTCAATACAATGGTCTCTTGGAGATCTATTTGATGTAATGACTTTTTGCGGTGTGTTTGTTGGGATCCGATGAAGTTCGAGTTTATGATCAGATCTCTATCCATGAATATTATTTGAGTCTTCTTTGATCGCTTATATGCATGATTACTTATAGCCTCGTATTTCTTCTTCGAATCTTTGGTTTAGTTAGGCTAACTAGATCGATTTTTCTTGCCGGAAGAGGTGCTTTGTGATGGGTTCGATCTTACGGTGTCCTCACCCAGTGACAGAAGGGGTAGCGAGGCACGTATGTATCGTTGCTATTAAGGATAACAAGATGGGGTCTATTCCTACATGAATAGATCTGGTCTACATCATGCCACCGTTCTTATTGCATTACTCCGTTTCTCCATGAACTTAATACACTAGATGCATGCTGGATAGCGGTCGATGTGTGGAGTAATAGTAGTAGATGCAGAATCGTTTCGGTCTACTAATCTTGGACGTGATGCCTATATAATGATCATTGCCTTGGATATCATCATAATTATTTGATCTTCTATCAATTACCCAACATTAATTTGTTTACCCACCGTATGTTATTTTCTTGAGAGAAGCCACTAGTGAAAACTACGACCCTCGGGTCTATTCTTTTATCATATTTCTTTCCGATCTATGTTTCACCACATTTGTTTTCAGATCTATTATTCCAAAAACCCAAAAATACTTTGCTGCACTTTTTATTTGCATCTTTTATTTTGTGTTTTATTCAGATCTATTTATCCAATCTCATACTGTTTAATCTATCTTTTTACCGAGGAGGGATTGACAACCCCTCTTACGCGTTGGGTTGTGAGGTTTTGTTCTTTGTGTGCAGGTACCGTTTACATAGTGTTGCTTGGTTCTCCTACTGGTTCAATAACCTTGGTTTCATAACTGAGGGAAATATCTACCATAGTTGTATGATACGTCCATTTTGCATCATGCTTTTATATTGATATTTATTGCATTATGGGCTGTTATTACACATTATGGTACAATACTTATGCCTTTTCTCTCTTATTTTACAAGGTTTACACAAAGAGGGAGAATGCCGGCAGCTGGAATCCTGGATCGAAAAGGAGAAAATCTGAGAGACCTATTCTGCACAACTCCAAAAGTCGTGAAAATTTACGAAGAATTATTTTGGAATATATAAAAAATATTTTGCAAAGAAATACCAGAGGGGGACCCACCAGGTGGCCACAAGCCTGGGCGGCACACCCTACCCCCTGGGCGCGCCCCTAGGGCTTGTGGGCCCCCTGGCAGGTCTCCGGTGCCCATCTTCTGCTATATGGAGGGTTTTTACCTGAAAAAAAATCAGGAGAGAGTTTTCGGGATGAAGCGCCACCGTCTCGAGGTGGAACTTGGGCAGAACCAATCTAGGGCTCCGGCGGAGCTGTTCTGCCGAGGAAACTTCCCTCCGGGAGGGGGAAATCGAAGCAATCGTCATCACCAACGATCCTCCCATCGAGAGGGGGTCAATCTCCATCAACATCTTCACCAGCACCATCTCCTCTCAAACCCTAGTTCATCTCTTGTATCTGATCTTTGTCTCAAAACCTCAGATTGGTACCTGTGCGTTGCTAGTAGTGTTGATTACTCCTTGTAGTTAATGCTAGTTGGTTTATTCGGTGGAAGATCATATGTTCAGATCCTTAATGATACTTATTACTCCTCTGATTATGAACATGAATATGCTTTGTGAGTAGTTACGTTTGTTCCTGAGGACATGGGAGAAGTCTTGTTATACGTAATTATGTGAATTTGGTATTCGTTCGATATTTTGATGAGATGTATGTTGTCTTTCCTCTAGTGGTGTTATGTGAATGTCGACTACATGGCACTTCACCATGATTTGGGCCTAGGGAAAGGCATTGGGAAGTAATAAGTAGATGATGGGTTGCTAGAGTGACAGAAGCTTAAACCCTAGTTTATGTGTTGCTTCGTAAGCGGCTGATTTAGATCCACATGTTTCATACTATGGTTAGATTTATCTTAATTCTTCTTTCGTAGTTGCGGATGCTTGCGAGAGGGGTTAATCATAAGTGGGAGGCCTGTCCAAGTAAGGACAGCACCCAAGCACCGGTCCACCCACATATCAAATTATCAAAGTAACGAACGGGAATCATATGAGCATGATGAAAACTAACTTGACAGTAATTCCCATGTGTCCTCGGGAGCGCTTTGCTTTATATAAGAGTTTGTCCAGGCTTGTCCTTTGCTACAAAAAGGATTGGGCCACCTTGCTGCACCTTTGTTACACTTGTTACTTGTTACCCGTTACGAATTATCTTATCACAAAACTATCTGTTACCGATAATTTCAGTGCTTGCAGAGAATACCTTGCTGAAAACCACTTGTCATTTCCTTCCGCTCCTCGTTGGGTTCAACACTCTTACTTATCGAAAGGACTATGATAGATCCCCTACACTTTTGGGTCATCAAGAATCTTTTCTGGCGCCGTTGCCGGGGAGTGAAGCGCCTTTGGTAAATGGAATTTGGTAAGGAAACATTTATATAGTGTGCTGAAATTTACTGTCACTTTTTACTATTGAACATCATCCTTTGAGGGGTTTGTTCGGGGTATCTTCACCCCAAACGGAAGAGCAAAGAGTTTCCCCTCAACCTACTGAACCTACTGAAAATGTTTATTATGAAATTCCTTCGGGTATGATAGAGAAACTGCTAGCTAATCCTTATGCAGGAGATGGAACATTACATCCTGATATGCATCTAATCTATGTGGATGAAGTTTGTGGATTATTTAAGCTTGCAGGTTTGCCCGAGGATGAAGTCAAGAAGAAGGTCTTCCCTTTATCATTGAAGGAGAAGGCATTGACATGGTATAGGCTATGTGATGATATTGGATCTTGGAATTACAAACGATTGAAATTGGAATTTCATCAGAAGTTTTATCCTATGCATCTAGTTCATCGTGATCGGAATTATATATATAATTTTTGGCCTCTTGAAGGAGAAAGTATCGCTCAAGATTGGGGGAGGCTTAAGTCAATGTTATATTCATGCCCCAATCATGAGCTCTCAAGAGAAATTATTATTCAGAATGTTTATGCTCGGCTTTCTCGTAATGATCAATCCATGCTCGATACTTCTTGTACTGGTTCTTTTATGAAGAAGACTATTGAATTCAAAAGGGATTTATTGGAAAGAATTAAACGCAACTCTGAAGATTGGGAACTCGACGAAGGTAAGGAGTCAGGTATAAACCTTAAGTTTGATTGTGTTAAATCTTTTATGGATACCGATGCTTTTCGTGAATTTAGCACTAAATATGGACTTGACTCTGAGATAGTAGCTTCTTTCTGTGAATTATTTGCTACTCATGTTGATCTCCCTAAGGAGAAGTGGCTTAAATATCATCCTCCCATTGTAGTAAAAATAGTGGAACCTATTAAAGCTGAAGAAGAAACCTTTACTTATAATGTTGATCTTGTTATTCCTACTGCTTATATTGAGAAACCACCTTTCCCTGATAGAATAAAGGAACATGCTAAAGCTTCAGTTGTGGTTCATAAGAGTCATACTAGAACACCTACACCCCCTGAACAAATTAAAGTTGAACCCAGTATTGCTATGGTTAAAGATCTCTTGGTCAACAATATTGATGGTCATGTTATTTACTTCTGTGATGACGCTGCTAGAATTGCTAAACCTGATGATAAAGGTAAACATAGACCTGTCATTGGCATGCCTGTTGTTTCTGTTAAAATAGGAGATCATTGTTACCATGCCTTATGTGATTTGGGTGCTAGTGTGAGTGTAATTCCCTTTACTTTATATCAATAAATTAAGAATGATATTGCACCTGCTGAAATAGAAGATATTGATGTCACTATTAAGCCTGCCAATAGAGATACTATATCACCAACTGGGATTGTTAGAGATGTTGAAGTCTTGTGTGGGAAAATAAAATACCCTACTGATTTTCTAGTTCTTGGTTCCCCCCAAGATGATTTTTGTCCCATTATATTTGGTAGACCTTTCTTGAACACTGTTAATGCCAAAATAGATTGTGAGAAAGAAACTGTTAGTTTAAGTTTTGGGGATGTGTCTCATGAGTTTAATTTCTCCAAATTTCGTAGACAACCCCATGATAAGCAATTGCCTAGTAAAGATGAAATTATTGGTCTTGCTTCTATTGTCGTGCCTCCTACTAATCCCTTGGAATAATATTTGCTAGACCATGAAAATGATATGTTCATGAATGAAAGAAAGGAATTAGACGAGATTTTGTTTAAACAGATGCCTGTTTTGAAACACAATTTGCCTGTTGAAACTCTTGGAGATCCTCTACCACCCAAGAGTGATCATGTGTTCGATTTAAACAATTACCTGATACTCTGAAATATGCTTATCTTGATGAGAAAAAGGTATATCTTGTTAAATTATTAGTGCTAACCTTTCAGAGCATGAAGAAAAGAAATCATTGAAAACTCTGGATGATCTTAACGGCATTAGTCCCACTCTATTTCAGCACAAAATTAATATGGAACATGATGCTAAACCAGTCATTGATCACCAGCGACGGTTGAATCCCAAAATGAAAGAAGTGGTAAGAAATGAAATACTAAAGTTCTGGAAGCAGGTATAATTTATCCTGTTGCTGATAGTAGATGGGTAAGTCCCGTTCATTGTGTCCCTAAGAAGGGAGGTATTACCATTGTTCCTAATGATAAAAATGAATTGATTCCGCAAAGAATTGTCACAGGTTATAGAATGGTTATTGATTTAGAAAGTTGAACAAAGCTACTAGGAAAGATCATTATCCTCTACCTTTTATTGATCAAATGCTAGAAAGACTATCAAAACATACACACTTTTGCTTTCTAGATGGTTATTCGGGGTTTTCTCAAATACCTGTGTCACAAGAGGATCAAGAAAAAACTACTTTTACTTGCCCTTTTGGTACCTTTGCTTATAGACGTATGCCTTTTGGTTTATGTTATGCACCTGCTACTTTTCAAAGATGTATGACTGCTATATTCTCTGTCTTTTGTGAAAAGATTGTTGAGGTTTTCATGGATGATTTCTCTGTTTACGGAACTTCTTTTGATGATTGCTTAAGCAACCTTGATCGAGTTTTGCAGAGATGTGAAGAAACTAATCTTGTCTTGAATTGGGAGAAGTGCCACTTTATGGTTAATGAAGGTATTGTCTTGGGGCATAAAATCTCCGAAAGAGGTATTGAAGTTGATAAAGCTAAAGTTGATGCTATTGAAAAAATGTCGTGCCCTAAAGATATCAAAGGTATAAGAAGTTTGCTTGGTCATGCTGGTTTCTATAGGAGATTTATTAAAGACTTCTCTAAAATTTCTAGGCCTCTCACTAATCTCTTCCAAAAAGATGTTCCATTTGTTTTTTATGATGATTGTGTAGAAGCATTTGAAATTCTTAAGAAAGCCTTGAATTCTGCACCTATTGTTCAACCGCCTGATTGGAACCTACCCTTTGAAATTATGTGTGATGCTAGTGATTATGCCGTTGGTGCTGTTTTAGGACAAAGAGTTGATAAGAAACTAAATGGTATCCATTATGCTAGTAAAACTCTAGACAGTGCTCAAAGAAATTATGCTACTACTGAAAAAGTATTTTTAGCGGTTGTATTTGCTTGTGATAAGTTCAGATCTTATATTGTTGATTCCAAAGTAACTGTTCACACCGATCATGCTGCTATTAAATACCTTATGGAAAATAAGGATGCTAAACCTAGACTTATTAGATGGGTTCTCTTGCTGCAAGAATTTTATTTGCATATTATTGATAGAAAGGGAGCTGAGAACCCCGTAGCAGACAACTTGTCTAGGTTAGAAAATGTTCTTGATGACCCACTACCTATTGATGATAGCTTTCCTGATGAACAATTAGTTGCCATAAATGCTTCTCGTAGTGCTCCTTGGTATGCTGATTATGCCAATTATATTGTTGCTAAATTTATACCACCTAGTTTCACATACCAACAAAAGAAAAAGTTTTTCTATGATTTAAGACATTACTTTTGGGATGACCCACACCTTTATAAAGAAGGAGTAGATGGTGTTATTATACGTTGTGTACCTGAGCATGAACAGGAATAGATCCTACACAAGTGTCACTCCGAGGCCTACGGAGGACACAGATAACCCACAAGTATATGGGATCGCAACAGTTTTCTAGGGTAGAGTATTCAACCCAAATTTATAGATTCGACACAAGGGGAGCCAAAGAATATTTGAAGGTATTAGCAGCTGAGTTGTCAATTCAACCACACCTGGAGATTAATTATCTACAGCAATATGATCAGTAGCAAAGTAATATGATAGTTTTGATAGTAGTGGCAATAGTAGCGGTAACAGTAACAGTGATAGTAATAATTTTGTAGCAAGTGTAACAATAGCAATAGCAATAGTAACTTAGCAGAAACAATATATGGAAAATTCGTAGGCATTGGATCGGTGAATTCGTTGGATGATATTCATCATATAACAGTCATAACCTAGGGCGTTACGGAACTAGCTCCAGTCCATAAATATAATGTAGGCATGTATTTCGTAAATAGTCATACGTGCTTATGGAAAGAACTTGCATGACATCTTTTGTCCTACCCTCCCGTGGCAGCGGGGTCCATAAGGAAACTAAGGGATATTAAGGCCTCCTTTTAATAGAGAACTGGAACAAAGCATTAACACATAGTGAATACATGAACTCCTCAAACTACGGTCATCACCGGAAAGTATCCCGAATACTGTCACTCCGGGGTTTACGGATCATAACACGTAATAGGTGACTATAACTTGCAAGATCGGATCTAGAACATAGATATAATGGTGATAACATAAATGGTTCAGATCTGAAATCATGGCACCCGGGCCCAAAGTGACAAGCATTAAGCATGGCAAAGTCATATCAACATCAATCTCAGAACATAATGGATACTAGGTATCAAGCCCTAACAAAACTAACTCGATTACATGATGAATCTCATCCAACTCCCTCACCGACCAGTGAGCCTACAAAGGAATTACTCACTCCCGATGGGGAGCATCATGGAATTGGCGATGGAGAAGGGTTGGTGATGACGAAGATCGAAGATTCCCCTCTCCGGAGCCCCAAACGGACTCCAGATCTGGCCTCCCGATGAAGAACAGGAGGTGGCGGCGGCTCCATCTCGTGAAACGCGATAATTCTTTCTCCCCCATTTTTTTCTCCGAAAATAGGATTCTATAGCATCGGAGATAAGGTCAGCGAGGCCACCAGGTGGGCACAACCCACCTGGGCACGCCAAGAGGGGGGGTGCGCCCTGGTGGGTTGTGCTCCCCCAGGGACCCCCCCTCTGGTGGTTCTTGGCTCCAGTATTTTTATTTTATTGTATAAAAATGCTCCAAAAGTTTCATTCCATTCCGAGAACTTTTATTTCTGCACAAAAACAACACCATGGTAGTTCTGCTGAAAACAACGTCAGTCTGGGTTAGTTTCATTCAAATCGTGCAAATTAGAGTCCAAAACAAGAGTAAAAGCATTAGGAAAAGTAGATACGACGGAGACGTATCAACTCCCCCAAGCTTAAACCTTTGCTTGTCCTCAAGCAATTTAGTTGATAAACTGAAAGTGAAAAAGAAAAACTTTTACGAACTCTTTTGCTCTTGTTTACATAAATAAGCTTAAGTAGCACCCAGGTTTTCAGCAAATATTATAACTAACCATGTTAACAATAACTCTTAGAAATTACATTAACTCATATCAATGGCATAAGCAACTAGCGAGCAATAATAAAGCATCTCTAATGACAACGCTTTGTCAAAACAATCACGATATAATATGACAACAATGGTATCTCGCTAGCCCTTTCTGAGACCGCAAAACAAAAATGCAGAGCACCTCCAAAGTTCAAGCAGCAACTAAACATTGTAATTCATGGTAGAAAAGATCCAGTCATGATGCATCCAACATTAGCGATTCACAATGCATGAGGATGAAAATAGTGCTCTCAGATCAGGCACTTATTTGAGAAGGTGATGACTCAACATAAAAGTAAATAGATAGTCCCTTCGCAGAGGGAAGCAGTGATTTGCAGCGGTGCCAGAGCTCAAAATTTTAAAACAGAGGTAAATGAAATTTTGAGAAATGCACCCTTCATGTTTACTTCACGACCATCAGTTATCGATATCTTCCATGCTAAACACATTAGTGGCAGTTCCCAAGCGATAAAATTAAAGGTTTACTCCCCCTACACCAATAAACACACTCCACGGCTAGCCGAATCCACGGGTACCATCCATACCAACATCAGTCCTGGGGGAGTTTTGTTTAATTATTTGCAATTTTTGAATTCGGGACTGGGAATACCTATTACCGCCCCTCTCGTGCGAGGACGAGTGAATAAACACTCATCATGAGAATAACCCGCTTAGCATGGAAGATATTGACTACCTCCTGTCACTCTATGAGCAATCCAGGCACACAAAAATGGATGTTTATTTGAAGTTTTTAGAGGTGGCACATGCAAATTTACTTAGAACGGCAGGGTAATACCGCATATAGGTCGGTATGGTGGACTCATCTGTAATACTTGGGTTTTAGGATTTTGATGCACAAGCAGTATTCCCGCTTAGTACAGGCGAAGGCTAGCAAATAGGTTGAGAAGCGGCCAGCTAGAGAGCAAAAACGGTCATGAAAATGCACTATGCATAAGTAACAATGGATACTAGCATGAGTAGGATATGAACACCATGAACATAAATATCATAGAGGCTATGTTGGTTTTGATTCAACTACATGCATGAACATGTGCCAAGTCAAGCCACTCGAACATTCGGAGGAGGATACCATATCATCATACTACATCACAATCATTTTAACGCAATGTTGACATCCAAGATAAATCATTATCCACTCCTAGCTACTTAAGCATGGCATGAGAAACTATAATCTCTAATTATCATTGCAAACATGTTTGATCATAATAGGCTGAATCATGGACACTAGGTTAAACATATTTACAAAAACAGAACAAGTTGAGTTCATACCCGTTTCTCTCTGCCACAGCCAGTTCATCAAATATCGCCATTATTGCCTTTCACTTGCACGACCGAATGATATGAAAGTAATAATAGTGCAAGAGTGCCATGGACTAAGATGGAATATGCAAACATTTTATTCGAAAGTAGAAGACAAGGCAATTTGAGCTCTTTGTTAGATCAACAATAATACATATGAGCGCCACTCAACATTTTCATCGTGGTCTTCCCCTCGGTATGACTCAATAAAAAAGAAAAGAACTTCAGAGAAACACACTGAAATATTTTTGGAGTTTTTAGTTTTTCTTGAAGAAAGCAAATTAAAAAAAGGAGAAAAACAAAAACGAGAAAAACTATTTACACGGGAAAGCTCCCAACAAGCAAAAGAAGAACAAGGAAATCATTTTGGGTTTTCTTTTAAATACTACAACTAACTAAACTAGAAAGAAAAACTGAAAAGAAGCAAGAAATATTTTTTGGATTTTCTCAAAGTTTTTCAAACACACAAGAAAAAAGCGAGAAAATAAATCTAGCATGGATAATACAATGAAAAAGTGTGAACACCGACAACTAGAATGAAATGTGTGAACATGAATATAATGTCGGTGGAAATACGTACTCCCCCAAGCTTAGGCTTTTGGCCTAGCTTGGTAATCACCGTCTATGACCTGCGTAATAATCAGAGTGATAGCTCACGGAGGCCCTTGGTGCAGCCTCCTCAGCCCGCCGAGCAGCCACGACCTCTGCGTTGTGTGCACGAGCCTCGCTCTCAAGAACATAATACCTTCCTTTGCTGTGATAATCAAAGAGAGCAAGCGCATGCAAATAGGTGTGCACAACGGAATGTTTATTGAACAACAAGTTATAAGTATAATCAGTGATCTCGCCCTTAAGGAACTTATGGCGCTTCATGGCCTCAAAGTCTAAATACTGAGTGGGTAGGATGGGGTCATTAGGTCAAGGTGATACACCACACTCCTCTGCTAAACGTGAAGCATAAATCCCACCATAAAAATATCCACTACCAGCGTTGTGTTGCAACCTGCATGCCACAATCGCTCCAAGGTTATAACATTTAACACCCGTGGGGGCAGTATGTATGAGGCTCAAGTCAGGAGCACATAGTGTACTACAGTCTTATTTGCCTACGATGCATTTTCCATTAAACAGTGCAAAGTATTGAATTGATGGGAAATGAATACTTTTTATTCTACCTTGCGTCACCCATCTATTCTCACCGTAGCAAAGACTAGTTAAGAATGTCTCATACTCAGATCTTGGTGGTTCGTCTAATGAACCCCAAAATGGAATTTTACACACACCACTAAACACGTCTAGAGACATGGTAATGGAACGGTCATAAAGTTTAAACGAGACTCTAGACTCGCGAGGATGAAATTTAAGCTCTTTAGTAAACAATTCTGTGAGACTGAGATACTGGTTGCACTTATCTTCGATTTAGGGACCGAGCTCGGCATTGTGAACATATTGCACAAATTCTTCTTTAATACCTGCCATCAGCATGAAATCGCTGCATGGCCATAAGCATGATTTGGTGGCGGCATCCCGTATTGAACTTGCGCTTGGTACAACATAAGACTGACGGGTCGAGCCAGTACTAGAAGATGCTCCCGAGGACCTCCGCCTCGAAGAACTCCTTCCAAAGAATTCATCATATTTGCGTACAATTTTCTGAAGAAAATTTTTTGGGTCACAAGATTTTTGTCAACAAAACTTTGCAAGATTGATACCGACTACTCATAGGGAAGCATAGAGGCTATATTGAGCATTCAAACTACTTAGAACTCTAATAATTCAACATGCAAGCTCATCTACAGCAGCACCAAGAGTAGCTAATTATTCATAATATAATCCACTAAAGCAAAAACTAATTGGACCAATGGAGGAGTCACATACCAAGTAGCAATCCCCCAAAACAGTTTCGGAAACGGAGCTTCGAGCATAGAGATCGGAATCCGCGGGTTTGAGAGCAATGGTGAATTTTTTTCTGGAGGTAGGTGATGACCTGGGCTAAAGAGATAAGTGAGGGGGGCCCATGTGGGGACCACAACCCACCAGGGCGCGCCCAGGTGGGTTGTGCCCACCTGGTGCACCCACCCCCCCTCTGATGTTATTTGCACCAAAAATTCTTAAATATTCAGGAAAAAATCATATTAAATTTTCATGGCTTTCTGAGAACTTTTATTTTTGGGTCAGTTTTTTATTGCACGGGAAATTCAGAAAACAGACAAAACATGGATTTTATTTTATTTAACTGAGAAAAACAGAAAACAAAAGTTGGAAATAGAATGTTGTGCTTACTAAATTCATCAACTTCATATCTCTCAAAAATGCTCCATTAATAAGGTTGATCAAGTCTTGTTAACAATCACTTTCAATTAGCATGAAACCGAAGAACTTTCGTAAACACTAAGTTACCTCAATGGGGATATGCATGTCCCCCACAATAAGCATTTCATAATTCTTTTCGACAGTAGGTAGAGGTAGTTGAAAACTTCAAATAGTGAGTGTCGGAGATTTTTCAATAACATTAATACCAATCACTTGGAATTGTTTCTTCGGAAAGTGCACCGTATGCTCATTACCATTAATATGAAAAGTGACCTTGCTTTTATTGCAATCAATAACAGCCCCTGTAGTATTCAAGAAGGGTCTACCAAGGATAATCGACATGTTATCGTCCTCGGGCATCTCAAGTATAACAAAGTCAGTTAAGATAGTAACATTTGCAACAACAACGGGCACATCCTAACAAATACAGATAGGTATGGCAGTTGATTTGTCATCCATTTGCAAAGATATTTTAGTAGGTGTGAGTTTATTCAAATCAAGTCTTTTATATAAGGAGAAAGGCATAACACTAACACCGGCTCCTAAATCACACAAAGCAGTTTTGACATAATTTCTTTTGATGGAGCAAGGTATAGTTGGTATTCCCGAATCTCCTAGTTTTTTGGGTACTCCATCCTTAAAAGAATAATTAGCAAGCATGGTGGAGATTTCAGCTTCCGATATATTTCTTTTATTAGAGATGATGTCTTTCATATATTTTGCATAAGGGGCCATCTTTAATATATCAGTCAAGCGAGTGCGCAGAAAGACTGGCCTAAGCATTTCAGCAAAGCGTTCAAATTCTTCATCATCCTTTTTCTTAGTTGACTTAGGTGGAAAGGGCATGGGTTTTTGAACACATGGCTCTCTTTCTTTACCATGTTTTCTAGCAACAAAGTCTCTTTTCTCATATCTCTTATTTTTAGGTTGTGGGTTATCAAGATCAACAGCTGGTTCTATTTCAACATCATTATCTGGTTCCTTATCAATGTCGGGTTGAGTGTCTTCATGAACATCATCATTACCTTTTTCATTATCACTAGGTGAATGTTCATTACCAGATTGAGTTTCAGCATCAGAAATAGAAACATTATTATTATCTTCAGGAGGTTTTTCTTTCCCAGGTTCACTAGAGGTATGCAAAGTCCTATCATTTTTTTCTTCTTTTTCTTTTTAGAAGGACTAGGTGCATCATTATTAATTCTTTGTGAATCTTTTTCAATTATTTTAGGGTGTCCCTCGGGATAAAGTGGTTCCTGAGTCATTTTTCCTCCTCTAGTTGCTACTCTAACAGCAAAGTCATTTATATTATTGTTCATTTCATCAAGCAATTCTCTTTGAGATTTAACAACTTGTTCTAGTTGAGTTTGAACCATAGAGGCATGTTTTCCTACACCTCTAACATCATTGGAGATTCTAAAGACCAAGTCACTCGAGCAAGCAATCATATCAGAATTCTATTTCAATTGTTTCATAACATTGGCATTGAAGTGATCTTGTTTTCTAATGTAGTTATCAAACTCATAAAGGAATTGGCTAGGATGTTTATTATAAGGGATATCACTTTCATCAAATTTCATCAAAGAATATACCTCTACCACCTTGGGTGGTGGTGTGTCAAGTCCATGAATCTCTTCAATTGGTGGTAAATTTTTAACATCCTTTGCTTTAATACCTTTTTCCTTCATAGATTTCTTTGCCTCTTGCATATCTTCCAGACTGAGATATAAGATGCCCCTCTTCTTTGGAGTGGCTTTATGCAGTGGTTCAGGAAGAGTCCAATCATCATAATTTTTCAATATATTATTCAATAATTCCTCTGCTTGTCCAACAGTTCGTTCCCTGAAAACACAACCAGCACAACTATCTAGGAAATCCCTAGAAGCATCGGTTAGTCCATTATAGAAGATATCAAGTATTTCATTTTTCTTAAGAGGGTGATCAGGCAAAGCATTAAGCAATTGGAGAATCCTCTCCCAAGCTTGTGGGAGACTCTCTTCTTCAATTTGTACAAAGTTAAATATTTCCTGTAAGGCAGCTTGTTTCTTATGAGCATGAAAATATTTTTCAGAGAAGTAATAAATCATATCCTAGGGACTACGCACACAACCAGGAGCAAGAGTTTTGTACCATGTCTTAGCATCACCCTTGATTGAGAACGGGAATAACTTGAGAATATAGTAGTAGCAAATTTTATCCTCATGAGCAAAAAGGGTAGCTATATCATTCAATTTAGTGAGATGTGCCACAACAGTTTCAGTTTCATAACCATGGAAAGGATCAGATTCAACCAAAGAAATTAACTCTGGATCGACAGAGAATTCATAATCCTTATCATCAACAAAGATAGGTGAAGTAGCAAACTTAGGATCACATTTCATTCTAGCATTCAAAGATTTATCTTTCAGTTTGCATAATAATTTCTTAAGGTCATCTCTATCATTGCAGGCAAGAAAATCTCTAGCTGTCTCCTCATCCATAACATAACCTTCAGGTACCTTAGGCAATTCATATCTAGGAGTGCTAGGTCTAATAGGTGTTTCAAGATTTTCAGTTCTGAGTACTTCATCAGTTTCAAAGATTTCATCAGTTTCAGCATTCTCAATATCTTTAACTCTAGCAATTTGTTCATCAAGAAGTTCACCTAGTGGCATATTATCATCAAGCAAGGTACTAGCATCATCATGAGTAGCATTCATAGAAGTAGCATCATCAATAACTTGCGAGATATCAGGATTAACAGCATGTGGTGGTGTTGCAAGTCTACTTAAAATATAAGGTGAATCAAGTGCAGAGCTAGATGGCAGTTCCTTACCTCCCCTCGTCTTAGAGAGAAAAATCTTAGTCTTGGAATCCTTCAGATTCTTCATAGTGATAAATTGATAATAATCCCAAGTGACTCAACAAATATAGCTATGCTCCCCGGCAATGGGGCCAGAAAAAGGTCTTGATAACCCACAAGTATATGGGATCGCAACAGTTTTTGAGGGTAGAGTATTCCACCCAAATTTATAGATTCGACACTAGGAGAGCCAAAGAATATTTGAAGGTATTAGCAGCTGAGTTGTCAATTCAACCACACCTGGAGATTAATTATCTGCAGCAATATGATCCGTAGCAAAGTAATATGATAGTTTTGATAGTAGTGGCAACAGTAGCGGTAACAGTAAGAGTGATAGTAATAATTTTGTAGCAAGTGTAACAGTAGCAATAGCAATAGTAACTTAGTAGAAACAATATATGGAAAATTTGTAGGCATTGGATCAGTCAATTCTTTAGATGATATTCATCATATAATAATCATAACCTAGGGCGATACGGTACTAGCTCCAGTTCATAAATATAATGTAGGCATGTATTCCATAAATAGTCCTACGTGCTTATGGAAAGAACTTGCATGACATCTTTTGTCCTACCCTTCCGTGGCAGCGGGGTCCATAAGGAAACTAAGGGATATTAAGGCCTCCTTTTAATAGAGAACCAGAACAAAGCATTTACACATAGTGAATACATGAACTCCTCAAACTACGGTCATCACCGGAAAGTATCCCGAATACTGTCACTCCGGGGTTTACGGATCATAACACGTAATAGGTGACTATAACTTGCAAGATCGGATCTAGAACATAGATATAATGGTGATAACATAAATGGTTCAGATCTGAAATCATGGCACCCGGGCCCAAAGTGACAAGCATTAAGCATGGCAAAGTCATAGCAACATCAATCTCAGAACATAATGGATACTAGGGATCAAGCCCTAACAAAACTAACTCGATTACATGATGAATCTCATCCAACTCCCTCATCGACCAGCGAGCCTATGAAGGAATTACTCACTCCCGCTGGGGAGCATCATGGAATTGGCGATGGAGAAGGGTTGGTGATGACGAAGATCGAAGATTCCCCTCTTCGGAACCCCAAACGGACTCCAGATCTGGCCTCCCGATGAAGAACAGGAGGTGGCAGCGGCTCCGTCTCGTGAAATGCGATAATTCTTTCTCCCCCATTTTTTCTCCGAAAATAGGATTTTATAGCGTCGGAGACAGGGTCAGCGGGGCCACCAGGTGGGCACAACCCACCTGGGGGCGCCAGGAGGGGGGCGCGCCCTGGTGGGTTGTGCTCCCCCAGGGACCCCCCCCCCCCCTCCGGTGGTTCTTGGCTCCAGTATTTTTCTTTTATTGTATAAAAAAGCTCCAAAAAGTTTTGTTCCATTCCGAGAACTTTTATTTCTGCACAAAAATAACACCATGGTAGTGCTGCTGAAAATAGCGTCAGTCTGGGTTAGTTTCATTCAAATCATGCAAATTAGAGTCCAAAACAAGAGTTAAAGTGTTAGGAAAAGTAGATACGACGGAATCGTATCAGACACCATGCTGGTGATAGAACTACACACAAGGTATTACAATCTGGTTTTTATTGGCCTACTCTTTTTAAGGACGGTCGTAAGTTTGTCTTGTCTTGTGATGAATGTCAAAGAATTGGTAATATTAGTAGATGTCAGGAAATGCCTTTGAATTATTCACTTGTTATTGAACCATTTGATGTTTGGGAATTTGATTATATGGGACCTTTTCCTTCCTCTAATGGGTATACACACATTTTGGTTGCTGTTGATTATGTTACTAAGTGGGTAGAAGCTATTCCAACTAGTAGTGTTGATCATAACACCTCCATTAAGATGCTTAAAGAAGTTATTTTTCCGAGGTTTGGAGTCCCTAGATATTTAATGACTGATGGTGGTTCACACTTTATTCATGGTGCTTTCCGTAAATTGCTTGCTAAATATGATGTTAACCATAGAATTGCATCTCCATATCATCCTCAGTCTAGTGGTCAAGTAGAATTGAGCAATCGAGAAATAAAGTTGATTTTGCAAAAGACTGTTAATAGATCTAGAAAGAATTGGTCTAAAAAACTTGATGATGCATTATCGGCTTATAGAACTGCTTATAAGAACCCTATGGGTATGTCTCCATATAAAATGGTCTATGGAAAAGCATGTCACTTACCTCTTGAACTAGAACATAAAGATTATTGGGCAATTAAAGAGCTCAACTATGATTTCAAACTTGCCGGTGAGAAGAGGTTATTTGAAATTAGCTCACTTGATGAATGGAGAACCCAAGCCTATGAGAATGCCAAATTGTTTAAATAAAAAGTTAAAAGATGGCATGATAAAAGGATACAAAAGTGTGAATTCAATGTAGGTAACCATGTCTTGCTATACAATACTCGTTTAAGATTTTTTGCAAGAAAATTTCTCTCTAAATGGGAAGGTCCTTACGTTATCGAGGTAGTTTATCATTCAGGTGCCATCAAGATCAACAACGCCGAAGGCACTAACCCGAAGGTGGTAAACAGGCAAAGAATCAAACATTATATCTCAGGTACTCCCATAAATGTTGAAACAAATATTATTAATACCATAACCCCGGAGGAGTACATAAGGGATATCTACCAGAATGCTCCAGACCCCGAAAAGGAATAGGTATGTGATACGGTAAGTAAACCGACTTCAAAACCTTTCCAATGGCAATTTTACTCCGTTTTGGAATATTTAAACAATTAGGAAAATAAAAAGTAGTCCGAAAAGTAAACGAGGAGGCGACAAGCCTTGGGGCGTGCCCTACCCCCCTGGGCGCGCCTCCCAGGCTTGTGGCCACATTGTGTGCCCTCCGGATTCCGTTTTCTTGTAGTACACTCCTTTTGGTCGGTAAAAATTCAATATATAATCTCCCGAAGATTTTGACAACCGTATCACGACAATATCCCCTGTTTTCGTTTTGAGCTGTTTTCTGCCAGAGTTTTCAAGACCAGACATCATGTCTTCCACCTCCTCCAACATTGTGGACGACGATGCTTGGTTGATGCAGATGGAACTCAGGAGGGCGGAGGCCGATGAAGTCACGATGGAAGAAGATGAAGGGGATTCGCTTGAGGTCCACCCTCCGGCTTCGGAGAGAGGCACTCTGGCTGGCATCTCCACTATTCCCAATCCTCATGAAGCAATAGGGACTGCAAGCAACCATGAAGGTCAACAGTTACAAGAAGGACTTCCCTCTAGGAGGCCCTTACACAGGTTACATCGGAATAACTTTCATAATTTGGTTCATAATTATGGAGTGGAGAATACTCCTCGTACATCCATACCCTCCAATTGGGATATATCCCGTCCAAGTGAAAGTGGTGCAGGGAAAAGTTCATGGTGGCCTGAAAACAAGCATCTTTTGGAGGATATTCGGAAGAATGCAATTTTGCTTCAACGTGTACTTCGAGAATTGCAGGACCTGAAGGGTAGCTTAACTAAGTTGACAAAAACTCCATCACCACCACCTCCGAAAAAAGAGACCTAAATACATAGGTATGGGCACTCCCCTTGGCAACTGCCAAGCTTGGGGGAGGTGCCCCAGTATCGTATCACCATCACATCTTTACCTTTATCATTTTTCTTAGTTCGATCCTTTTGGTTATATCTTGGTTTAGTAGATTAAAGTTTTTAGTATGATCTAGCTTTGAATTTTGCTTTGTGTTCCCTCTATGTAATCGAGTCCGAGAGTTATATAATAAAGATTAGTTTTGAGTTGAGGGCTTTGCTTTCTTGCTATGATCTTGAGAAAAAGAAATAAAGAATAAAAGAATTAAATAGATTATATAATGATCTTATGGGAAGTGATGACTTCACATATAAGAAGTATGTCTCATGAAATTTGTTGGGAGTTGACAAACATAGTTTTGGTCATTATTGCAATTAATAGGAAGTAATAAAGAAGGAGAGGTCTCACATATAAATACACTATCTTGGACATCTTTTGTTATTGTGAGCACTCATTAAAATATTATATGATAAGAAGTTGATGTTGGACAAGGAAGACAACGTAATGGGTTATGTTTTCTTAGATCCGAATAGAAGTTATATTGTCATGGATACTCCAACATGTTGAGCTTGCTTCTCACCCCATGCTAGCCAAATCTTTTGCACCAAGTAGAGATCCTACTTGTGCATTCAAAATCCTTTAACCCAGTTTTGCCATGAGAGTCCACCATACCTACCTATGGATTGAGTAAGATCCTTCAAGTAAGTTGACATCGGTGCAAGCAATAAAAATTGCTCTCTAATCATGTATGATCTATTAGTGTGAGGAAAATAAGCTTTATACGAACTTGTGATATGGAAGAAATAAAAGCGACAGACTGCATAATAAAGTTCTTTATCACAAGCGGTAATATAAAGTGACGTTCTTTTGCATTAAGATTTTGTGCATACAACCATAAAAGCGCATGACAACCTCTGCTTCCCTCTACGAAGGGCCTATCTTTTACTTTTACTTCCTATCCTTTATACAAGAGTCATGGTGATCATCACCTCTTCTTTTTATACTTTTTTCTTTTTGGCAAGCACTATATGTTGGGGAAGATGCAGATATATATATATATATCCACTCGGATGTAGGTGATCATGGTTTATTATTGTTGACATTACCCTTGAGGTAAATAGTTGGGTGGCAAAATTATAAGCCCCTATCTTTCTATGTGTTTGATGGAAGCTTTGATCTCATAGATGTCATGTGAGTGTTAGCAATTATGAAAGACTAAATGATAGTTGAGTATGTGAACTTGCTGAAAAGCTCTTACATTGACTCTTTCCGATGTTATGATAAATTGCAATTGTTTCAATGACCTATATCATGGTTTGTTAGTTTTCAATCAATTTATTGTTTCGTACTTTACCTTGTGAACGAATTGTTACTTTAGCATAAGAAATTATATGACAATATATGTTGTTGTACTAAAGATGATCATGATGCCTTCATGTCCGTATTTTATTTTTTCGACACCTCTATCTCTAAACATGTGGACATGATTATCGATTTCGGTTTCCGCTTGAGGACAAGCGAGGTCTAAGCTTGGGGGAGTTGATACGTCCATTTTGCATCATGCTTTTATATTGATATTTATTGCATTATGGGCTGTTATTACACATTATGGTACAATACTTATGCCTTTTCTCTCTTATTTTACAAGGTTTACACAAAGAGGGAGAATGCCGGCAGCTGGAATCGTGGACCGAAAAGGAGCAAATCTGAGAGACCTATTCTGCACAACTCCAAAAGTCTTGAAAATTTAGGAGAATTATTTTGGAATATATAAAAAATATTGGGCGAAGAAATACCAGAGGGGGCCCACCAGGCGGCCACAAGCCTGGGGGGCGCGCCCTACCCCCCTAGGCGTTCCCCTAGGGTTTGTGGGCCTCCTGGTAGGTCTCTGGTGCCCATCTTCTGCTATATGGAGGGTTTTTACCTGAAAAAAATCAGGAGAGAGCTTTCGGGATGAAGCGCCACCGTCTCGAGGCGGAACTTGGGCAGAACCAATCTAGGGCTCCGGCGGAGCTGTTTTGCCGGGGAAACTTCCCTCCGAGTGGCGGAAATCGAAGCCATCGTCATCACCAACGATCCTCTCATCGAGAGGGGGTCAATCTCCATCAATATCTTCACCAGCACCATCTCCTCTCAAACCCTAGTTCATCTCTTGTATCCGATCTTTGTCTCAAAACCTTAGATTGGTACATGTGGGTTGCTAGTAGTGTTGATTACTCCTTGTAGTTGATGCTAGTTGGTTTATTTGGTGGAAGATCATATGTTCAGATCCTTAATGATATTTATTACTCCTTTGATTATGAACATGAATTTGCTTTGTGAGTAGTTATGTTTGTTCCTGATGACATGGAAGAAGTCATCTTATAAGTAATTATGTGAATTTGGTATTCGCTCGATATTTTGATGAGATGTATGTTGTCTTTCCTCCAGTGGTGTTATGTGAACGTCAACTACATGACACTTCACCATGATTTGGGCCTAGGGGAAGGCATTGGGAAGTAATAAGTAGATGATGGGTTGCTAGAGTGACAGAAGCTTAACCCTAGTTTATGCGTTGCTTCGTAAGGGGCTGATTTGGATCCAAATGTTTCATGCTATGGTTAGATTTATCTTAATTCTTCTTTCATAGTTGCGGATGCTTGCGAGAGGGGTTAATCATAAGTGGGAGGCTTGTCCAAGTAAGGACAGCACCCAAGCACCGGTCCACCCACATATCAAATTATCAAAGCAACGAACGCGAGTCATATGAGCATGATGAAAACTAACTTGACAGTAATTCCCATGTGTCCTCAGGAGTGCTTTGCTTTATATAAGAGTTTGTCCAGGCTTGTCCTTTGCTACAAAAAGGATTGGGCCACCTTGCTGCACCTTTGTTACACTTGTTACTTGTTACCCGTTACGAATTATCTTATCACAAAACTATCTGTTACCGATAATTTCAGTGCTTGCAGAGAATACCTTGCTGAAAACCGCTTGTCATTTCCTTCTGCTCCTCGTTGGGTTCGACACTCTTACTTATCGAAAGGACTATGATAGATCCCCTATACTTGTGGGTCATCACTATACTGCATCATCCCTTCCTCTTTGGGGAAATACCAATGCAGTTTCAAGCCGCATCAGCCAAGAGGAAGGGCTGGAGGCAATTGGCGGACACAAGTGAGGAAGCAGCGGCCGTCACCCTGATCTACCTAGGGTTAAACCCTGGCCAGCACGGGCTCGTCAACGCCGCCGTGGCCACGGCCAGCACCGGCTCGTCCACGTTTTCTCGGATGGTGCTGATACGTCTCCAATGTATCTATTATTTATGAAGTATTCATGCCGTGTTTACAACAATTCTATATGGTTTTGATAGGATTTGAATGGAACTAACCCAGACTGACGTTTTCAACAGAACTACCATGGTGTTGTTTTTTGTGCAGAAATAAAAGTTCTCCAAATGCAGCGAAACTTTTTGACGATTTTTTTTGGAACAAAAGAGACCCCCGAAGCTTCATGGGAAGGCCAGAAGAGCCACGAGGGCTCCACTACCCACCAGGGCGCACCAAGGGCCTTGGCCGTGGGCTGGTGGTAGTGGGCACCCTGTGGCCCATCTTAGCGTGAGACCGACGCCTAAAAATCCTATAAATGGAGAAACCACCAGAAATGACTCAAGAACTTCGACTCCACCGCTGCACGCCTTTATACCTTCAAAATACCATCTAGAGCTCTGTTCCGGCACCCTGTCGGAGGGGGAAATCATCACCGGAGGCCATATTCATTATCCCGGCGGCCACCATGATGAGGAGGGAGTAGTTCACCTCGAGGCTAGGGGTATGTACAAGTAGCTATGTGTTTGATATCTCTCTCTCACTCTCTCGTGTTCTTGATTTGGCACGATCTTGATGTACCGCGAGCTTTGTTAATATAGTTGGATCATATGGTGTTTTCCCCTCTCTATCTTGTTGCGATGAATTAAGTTTTTAGCTTTGAGGTTTCACTATTATTGGATTTAATACTTTTATGGATTTGAGAACACTTGATGTATGTCTTGCATATGAATACCCGTGGTGACAATGGGGTATTATATTAATTCACTTGATGTATGTTTTGGCACTCAACTCACGGATTCCCGAGGTGACATTGGGGTAATCTATGCATAGGGGTTGATGCATGTTTTCGTCCTACTTTCTCTGGTAGAAATCTTGGGGCACTCGTTCAAGTTCTTTGTGTTGGATTGAATATTATGAATCTGAAGTTGTTTGATGCTTATCGTATAATTGATTCCTGGATACTTGTGGTGACATTGGAGTACCTTGGTGACATTAGAGTTGGTTGATGCGTATCATATGGTGTTATTTTAGTATGAACTCTAGGATTATTCGTGACACTTATAGGAATAGCTCAATAGATTGATCGGAAAGTATAACTTTGAGGTGGTTTCGCACCCTACAAACAATTTCATCTTATGTTCTCCGCTAGATAAGAATTTGGAGTGATTCTTTATCGCACATTGAGGGGTTGTTATATGATTCAATTATGTTAGCACTATTGAGAGATTGCACTAGTGAAAGTATGAACCCTAGGCCTTGTTTCTAGGGATTTTTATATCTGTGCCCCTGGTTCCTTAGCTCTACTCATTCATCCCCACACTCTTAACGTTTGCTCACTTTTCCCCACTCCCTTGTCTGAAACCCTCCGAAATGGTCACAATGGAGGATGCCGTCGGGTCAAACCATTGGCCGTTAACTCTGACGAGTTGGGCCGCGCTGGACTCTGTCGCCCGTTGGATCTGATGAGTGGGGCCGCGTCGGAACGGGTCCTCCTTTCACCGTTGTGACGTGTGGGGCCGCATTGAGACACGTGAGATGGGCTTGTCTGAACCTCGAGCTCTAGCCACTACAGCACCACGCCGCTCTGCCCCTCCGCCGCCATCGTGTAGCCTCCGCCGCCGTCGTGCCCTCCAACCTCAAACCCCATTTTGCCTCCGCCGCCCTCGTGCCCTCCGCCAGATCTACCCCAACATCCCCCTTAGGATTAAGCAACAATTTCGGGGGAGCAGGCTCTCAAGCCCATCGACCGTGGAGAGGATTGGGTCGAATCGGCGGCGGATAATTCATGGATTACACCTGGGCAAGCGTCGTTTCCCCTATAACTGATTTGTTGATTCATAAATTCGGCCCTATTTGATAGCTAGTCGCGTGAATCGATCAAATTTTGCTGAATTGTTCCCGGCCTAAGGATTGATGCTGCGCTTGCTTTCCGGCTGGCGGTTAGGATGGAAGTTAGTGTGCTGCGTGGTAGAAAACCGCATATGATTACTGGATTTTTCTATTCAAAGGTGTTAGAAACACGTATGTCGTTCAAAGATTTGCTCGCGGTGCTCCGAAATTCTTCATATGGGTGGAGCCCTACCGATGCTGTTGAACTGAAATTTTTCAACAGTACCGAGCAAAAATTTCTCCCACAAACTTGCGATGAGCATCTTGGATTGCTCTTAACTTTGAATGCTGAAAGCCGCTTCGGTAAAATCCTTATCGAGGTGCTTCAGCCACGCAATGAACGTGACAAGGGGAAGGTTGTTCAAAAATCTTCTGTCTCTGCTAATAGCGAGCACCACGGCACTCCTTCTACGTCTAAACCAAGCAGAGCTAGTGGTTCTGAAAGCCACAACATGTCTGCTACCGCTTCTCCTGTCGCTGCTGCAGCCAATGTAGAGCAAGAAGCAGAGCCAAACGAAGAGGTCCCTCGAAATGATGATGAGGATGAGAATATGTTCCCTGATCTTGTAGATACTATCAGTAAACAAGCAATGGAAGATGAATATCAGGAGGAACCTATCAGTCGTGCTAGATTTGATGACACTGACGATGAAGAGAGGCAGGAGAACATCGACAACTTAGTTTTAGATGAATATGATGGTGAGGACATGCCAACAATTGAGTGGAATGGGGAAGATCCTCAGCTAGCTGTCAGTACCATATTCCAGTCGATGGTGGACTGTCGTAATGCAGTGACTACATATTGCATTCTCACTGAAAATACATATGTGATTGATAGGAGTGAGCCAACAAGGTTCACTGTTCATTGCCCATATGATAGGTGTAGATGGAGGTTGCATGCATCACATATGTTGAGGAGCAAGTTGATTCAGGTTTGTGTATTTCAGTTTATACTGATTCATTTTATTTTTAGATAATTGTGTAATGTTTTCTTAACTATATTTTGTTTGGGTACCATTTTGTTTCAGATAAAAAAGAACCCACACCAGCACACATGTCCACCTGGAGGGGGAGGAGGGAAGGCTAAAACAAAGCTAGCAAAGACTAGGTGGGTGGCAGATGCAGTTTTGGATTGGTTGAGAGAAACACCAACACTTGGTCCAACAACACTCCATGGGAAGCTATTTGAGAAGTACAAGATTGATATACCTTACATGAGGATTTTCTATGCTAAGGAAATGGCTCTTGACAGGATTAATGGTCTTTGGAATGAGAGCTTTCAGTTACTCTACACATTTAAATCTGAAGTGGAAGCTGCTAGTCCAAGGAGTGTTGTAGAAATTAACAAGCATACAGCTACATACAAAATAAAACAGAAGTCATTTCAGAAGGAGTGCTTTTGTTTGTTTCAATGATTGTTGGCAGGGGTTTCTTGATGGTTGCAGGCCCTATTTGGCTGTTGATGCAACTACTTTGAATGGAAGGTGGAGAGGACAACTAGTGGCAGCTTCTACAGTTGATGGACACAACTGGCTATTCCCAGTTGCATTTGGTGTGGTGGAGGCAGAGTCTGAGGAAAGTTGGGTCTGGTTTCTGCAGCAGTTGCGCAACCTTATAAGTACACCCCCAGGTTTAGCTATACACACAGATGCTTGCAAGGGTTTGGAGAGTGCAGTGGAAATTGTATTCCCTGGAGTGGAGCATAGGGAATGTATGCGACACCTAGTGCAGAATTTCAGAAACAAATTCAAAGGTAAAGTTTATGATGAGAACTTATGGCCAGCATCATACACATGCAGTGAGAGGAAGCATGATCATCATTTGAGAGTGTTGTATGCTCACAATCCTTTGGTGAAGGAGTACCTAGATGCACATCATGGAAAGTTGTGGTCAAGAAGTAAATTCAATAAAATCTGCAAAGTAGACTATGTGACCAGTAACCTGGCAGAGTGTTTCAATGCAAAGAACAAGTCATTGAAAGGGCTTCTAATATGGCAAATATTTGATAAGATTCGGTAGATGATCATGATAAAGATGGCTCTTCGCAAAAGAATTGCAGAAACAAAATATGTTGGCCATCTTATGCTCCCATCTCTTATTAAGGCATTGCATGCCAAGGCAAGAGGACTGAACATAAAATGCATTCGAGCGGTGACACACGGGGCTGAGGTAACATATACTGACAGTAAAAACAGGGAATGGAGATATCCAGTTAACCTAGCAACTAGGGAATGCAGTTGTAGGCAATGGCAGCTCCATGGAAAACCATGCATACATGCCCTACATCTGATGACTGTTATAGGTGGTGAAGATGGTGAAGTTGATCAATACATCTCTGAATATTTTTCCGTTGCCAAATTCAGGGCTGCTTATGCTTCCAATGTGCCTGCACTCTTGGGAAAAGACCAATGGAACATAGTAGATCCAGGGTTCAAACTACATTCTCCTGTACTGACTATACCACCAGAAAGAATAAGGAAGAACAGGATCAGAAGAGGTGAAGAGGGTCGTGTAAAAAGACAGCGTAAGTGCAAAAAATGTGAAACCCTAGGGCACATTGCTAGGCTATGTACCAATCCAGTGGATGCTTCATTTGGAGAAGAGGAACAATGGGCAGCAACAAATGTAGAGGAGTATTCAACATTAGAGCAGATTGAAGCTAATACAGAGGAGAATGAAGCAGCAAAGCAGATTGCAGCTAATTTAGAGGAGAATGAAGCAACTGAATCAGCACTGCTGGCAGCTTGGTATGTGTGCAACAACCTTCCCTTTTTGTGCATTTCTTCTCTTTTTATCGATGGCTTATAATCTTTTTTCTGTTTGACCTAGCTCTAGGAAAATTAGAGGAAAAAGAGAGAAAAGGCCAAGAGAGAAAGAATTTGAAGAATATGAAGCCATAGCTTATGAAGGTTTTGAACCCCGTCAACTGGCCAGTGCAAGTTCTCTGTCAGCACCTCAACAGCCACCACCCGAAGTGAAGATCAAAAGCAAGAAGAAAAAGGTGGATATCCCACCTTGGGAAACCAGGAGCAAGGTTGCTAAGCCGTCTCGGAACACAAGGAGCAAGGCAAAGATGTGAACTTCGAACGTTGAATGCAAGTTGTAAACTTTGAACTTTAAGGATTTGTATTAAGGTTACTGTCGTCAATTTGAACAACTGTGAAAACTTATAAGGTTTAATAATGCTATTCGTACTTTGATGTGAAATTTGAGGCAAAATTTGAATTTTAAGCAAAATTTGAACCAACACTTGAACTCCATTGCCCTGTGGTGTGATGTTGCAATGTTTGCTGAACTATTATAAATGTTAGGAGATCAATCCGATCTCTTTTGCATGGTAAAACTTAGAGTCATGGGAAATGTGCTCCAAATGTGCTCCGAAGCTAGGGTAAACAGCCCCATTTGTAATCAAGTTTTTTTGGACCTACTCTAAATGAGCCAAATATTTTTTATTAACACCTATTCAATCTATATAGTATAGATTCGAAGTCTCACTATTAATTGAATTAATCTTCATATTTTTACAAAAAAAATTGAAAAAAAATGTGCTTTAATAGAAAACCATTAAAAACATGTTTAAAATATGAAAATGGAAAACTAAGTTCAGATCCTTCTTGTTCACTTTGAAATGAAGCTTTTTTGATTTTTTTTATTTTTCAAAAACCTAAACCCTACCTCCTCTCCTTGAACTCTCTGCAACGTTGTACGTGATAGCTCATATGTGTGAAGGTTTTTCATGAAAATGTCCATATAACAAGTTTATGATTTTTTGTTGGTAACATATCACATAAGACAACATTGTGCGCAAGTTTTATATTTTTTTCAGTTTTTTTAAATTAATGGTGCTCATTTGACCACGATCGTGCTAGCTAGGTTTTTTTTTAAATGACCATAGTCCAAGTTTAGTATTTTTTTTCCTCGTTAGTGTGTCTTATAAAACGACGAAGGACGAAGGTTTCATATTTTTTGGATTTTTTTAAATTATTTATGCTCAGTTGAATATTGGTCAAACCCAAGATAACCCCATTGACCAACTCAAAACCTCTCTAAACCCTGCGGGATTTCGCCTAACCCTAGCTCCGAACATCAGCCGTCCGATCATACCCTAGCACCAAGCGACAGCCCTCAGATATGGTCTTCTAGAAGGAATTCCGAGGCCAGGCTGCGTGCAGGCTCCGCGCCATTGGATCACATGGACGGCTCCGCATCGTTGGATCCTTGGGTGATCCACGAGAGGTTGGTTGTGCTCGCCCACCATTGCCTTCCCTTTCTTCTGCTTCTTCTTCTGCGGCGACCAGAAGAGCCACTCGTCTGCTTCTTCTTCTCCGGCGACTAGATACGTCGAGCTCCACTTTAGTCTCCCGCCCCTCGTGGCCCCAGTATGGTCCACTGCCCATGGAGCGATGTCCTGACTGCCCATGCACCGCGCCACTGAAAAGGTTGACTTCGAGGGAGGACAAGAATGGCAACTTTGGGCGCGAGTTTGTGAAATGCGAGAGCAAGCCAGAGGGGCAGGTTAGATCTCATGATTTTTCTCTGACCCTTTCTTTTTCTCTTTGCTTCTAATTCTATTTCATTAGATCTGGGATTTAGGGTCATTGATTTCATTTCAGATCGTGAAGAAATGCACACATTTTGAATGGTTGGATGACTACGTTCGGAGGCTTCAAGGGGAGGGCTTGCTTCAATTCAATGGGGCCACAACCCGGGAGCTCAATCTGCCATTAGCCACTCGGAATTTGGCCTCTGAAAGTGTTACTCTCACAGTTGGGGATGCGGATCTGAAGGGGGAATTAAATAAGATGAACAAGAACTTGAGGCAGATGATTCAATTGAACAAGCAGGCGAATCTGATAGCTTTAGGATTTTATTTTTGTATAGTTGCTCTAGAATTTGCTTACTTGCTGGTCATCACTCATTAGAGATGTTATTTGTGTCATTTCATGCGCTCTAGGATTTGCTTAAGGGTTTGTGGATCATGTGCTCTCTGAGTTACTTAATTTGTGTATCATGTGCTCTCTATGTTGTTTAAACTATCTCTCTATCTCCATCTCTGAATCTCTATAGGTGTTAGTTTTTGACACTTTTAGTTTCGTCAGACAACACTGAGCGCAAGATAAAAAAATGTAGTTCTTGGGCCCAAAATGAAACCAAGCTCTGGTTGGGCCGTCGCACTGCGTTGACTGTCAAAGGCCCACAAAGATAAAAGAGGCCTAGAAAATAGTGCATGCGCTGGCTCTATTTTTTCCTGTTTTTTTGCTTGATTGTTTTGATTGCACCTACAGAGATTGAGTGCACGTTGGTTACATTACAAAAATAGGTTACATCGTCTGAAATTACACAACAATTGATATTGCCACCAACAAGTCAACAATTAGCGTTTTGTTTCATGCAATATGGCCACCAACAAGTAAAAAATGGGCTACCCTTCAAAAATTATTTTCATCATGCCAAATGGCCACAAACTATTAAAAAATTAGCATCTTTTTGTTCATACAATATAGGTATCCTACAATATATATGGCCACCAACAATTCAAAAAATTTAGCTTCTTTTTCTTCTTCTTTTCAACATCAACATGGCTCATTTTTCTAGCTTTAGTTTCCGTTTTTACACCTCAACTAGTCCATTAGCCGCGCGTGCCAAAATTTAACCCTAAAATATATGGGCCAAAATACAAATATTACACAACATGAATATAACAAGCCGAATGGGCAACCCTCCAACCATTTTTACAAGGCTAACCCCAAAACTTGGAGGGAGTGACATTTTTCCATTTTTTACAAAAAGTTTTTTTTTTAAATATCTAGCGCTTGTTGGTTTTCATTGAGGGATACCCTTTCATTGATTTAGCAGAAGGAGAGGTTACAAAAAGGGGTATGCTGGAAGAGAGTTTACATGTAGCCGTCTAGGGCTCGGCTATGGCACTATATCCATCTAGCAATATCTCATGTCAAATAAGGGTACAACCAACGACATATAAATGTAGCAAGCAAAACACAGATAACCAACGACATATCAAATAAAAGTAGCAAGAATAACATAGTTCTTACATAAAACATGATAGGGTTCCCATCATGATATAACACGACAGAGATAAAAAGTTCACGGTACAACCAACGACATAATTAAGATAGAAATATATAAAAAACCCTAACACCCTAGGGCAAGACAAGCTTCACGAGACCGGGCCTTCACCACCATCTTCACTGTGCCTCCTCTTCACTGCTCCTCCTCCATGCCGTCCTCGCCGAGGTAGTAGGGGAGGCTGTGCATACCGTTGCGGGTGGGGAAGATGCTATTGAAGTCCGTGAAGATGTTGTAGGTGGTGAATGCAATGAACTCACACCCACACCAAAACACCTTGCCGGGGAGGTAGTACGCATCAAATCTGTTGGTGAAGTTGGCGATGAGCCCTATCAGCGGAGTGCTGGAGTTTGGACGCACTTCCTCCAGTCGGAAGATCACCGGCGAGCCCGTCGGGAGGTGGGCGAAGCCCGCACCGAGGAACCACTGGGCAAACTCCTTTGCACCCCTCCAATGTGAGAACGCCCACACGCGGAGCATCGTCTCCATGACAACGCCGACAGGGTACCGCCTCTCCGGCACGATCAGTGGCAGCTGGAAGGTGGGGCCGTTGTACTGCATCCTCGCCTCGCTTCGAGAGTGCTCTGGATTTGGGTGAAGAAGAGAAGGGGGCAGCGCAAATGGATGTGTGGAGAATAGGTGGAGGGGTGGGTGGTTTAAATAAGGGGAGTGGCACCGGCCGCGCTCTGGATTTGCTACGTTCAAACGAGCCGCGTCGATCGATATGCCACTTTAAGTGCCAATCGGTTTTAATTGCCACGCTGAATCGATGCGAGTGGATCGAAAAGGCTGAAACGATGCTTTAAATCGAGGAGACATGTGTGCAAGAAGAGACGAACCAGTGGCAGCGACCGTCGCTGCGTCCGTGGCGGCTCGCGTGCAGGAAAGAGGCTCGGTCAGCGCATAGTGCCGGCGCGCATCGGTGCATGTAGGCAGGCTAGCTGGGTGCATGCATAGCAGGTTAGCTGGATATGTCGTGCATGCATAGCAGGCTTCTATCGTGGCGGCGCGCGCAGGCCTTGCATGCAACGGCCCAACAGTCTAAAGAAACCACGGCCCAACGGTCGAACAACGCCACCGTCTGACGCAGCCCCACTCGTCAGGTCCAACGGGCGACAGAGTATAGCACGGCCCCACTCGTCAGAGTTAACGGTGAATGGTTTGACCCGACGACATCCTCTGTTTTGACCATTTCTGAGGGTTTCGGAGAAGGGAGTGGGGAAAAGTGAGCAAAAGTTAAGAGCGTGGGGATGAATGAGTAGTGCTAAGGAACCAGGGGCACAGATGCAAAAATCCCTTGTTTCTAAGCATTGCAATACCATTTGTTCTCTATTTTATCACCTGTTACCTTGCTGTTTTTATATTTTCAGATTACAAAAACCTATATCTACTATCCATACTACACTTGTATCACCATCTCTTCACTGAACTAGTGCACCTATAAAATTGGGATAATTGGTTTTATACCCTTAGTTGTGTCCCCCTCATCAGGATTGCCCCTAGTTTCTGAAAACATGTGGTCTTGCCCAACCCACTTTGGCGTCTTGTGCTTTTGCCCTTTGACTGTTTGACTGTCACTTTGAAAACTTCATAACTAATTCATACTTAATCAAAAAAATGCAAATAAGATACCAAAATGTTTGGAAAAACATCACATGCATGTCAATTCTACTTGCATTCATGGCAAAAGTGTTGGTAAGTGCCCATCCGAGTTTTAGCTCTTATGTTACCACCATGAACAGTAAAATCTAAAAAAATTCAAAAAATAAGTTGGTGGCAAAGAATGACAAATGTTTTAAGTGCTTGGCAAGTTTCATCAGAGAATGACACTCATGGAAGTCGTGGCAAAAAAAGCAATCTATTTTCGAGTGTTGATTGTTTTTTTTTTGCCACGACTTCCACGAGTGCCATTCCCTGATGAAACTTGGCAAGCACTTAAAACATTTTTCATTCTTTGCCACCAACTTTTTTTTTGAACTTTTTTAGATTTTACTCTACATGGTGGTATCATAAGAGCTAAAACTCAGATGGGCACTTACCAACACTTTTGTCATGAATGCAAGTGACATTGACTACAGGTGATGTTTTTCCGAACATTTTGGTATCTTATTTGTATTTTTCTGATTTAGTACGAATTAGTTATGAAGTTTTCAAAGTGACGGTCAAACGGTCAGAGGGCAAAAGCACAAGACGCCAAAGTGGGTTGGGCAAGACCACGTGTTTTCAGAAACTAGGGGCAATCCTGACGAGGGGGACACAACTAAGGGTATAAAACCAATTATCCCTATAAAATTTACCATTGTATTTGGTGTGTTGGGGACAGAAGAGATTTCTTGTATTTGATTGCAGGGTTGTTTAGAGAGACCATCTTCATCCTACGCCTCTCACGGATTGATAAACCTTAGGTCATCCACTTGAGGAAAAAATTCTACTGTCCTACAAAACTCTGCGCTTGGAGGCTCAACACGAGTCTACAAGAATAAGTTGTGTAGTAGACATCAAGCTCTTTTCTGGCGTTGTTGCCGGGGAGGTGAGTGCTTGAAGGTATATCTTTAGATCTTGCAATCAAATCTTTAGTTTCTTGTTTTATCATTAGTTTGGTTTATAAAAGAAAAAAACTACAAAAAAAATGGAATTGAGTTTGCCCCATATTATTCATCTTTATAATGTCTTTCTTGAAAATGATGGATCGGAAAATTGTGCTCAATTGATAGAAAAGAATTCAATAAAATGTTTGGCATAAAATATTTGAATGATGAGCATGATTGCAATGTTGTTAGTATGAATTCTATGAATATCCAAAATACTAATGATGATTGCACTAGTCATGATAAAAATGTTTCTTATAAGCATGTCAATTTTTGTGGAGTGCATAAAGTTTGTGAAGACATGCCTTATAGGGATGATAGATTTTGTAAGAAGCATAAACATGATAGAACCAATTTTTTGCTCAAAGTGATGGATGAATTTGCTACAAAATTATGTTCTCTTTATCCTATTACTTGTGAACTTTGCAATAAGGTTGGTCATCTTAATTTCCAATGCAAACTTTTTCATGATCGAATCATTGCCAAATATTGTAATGACTTGATCACCCTTGAACTTTATAATGAGCTTTGTCTATTTTTGGGGAGTGAAGAATTGACACATAAAAATAGTTGGTTTGAAGTATTCATTCTCACAGACAACATTGAAACTAATCTAAAAGAAATCTATATGTTTTGCATGGTAAATTGTAATGAGAATGCTTATATTGCCAACTATAGAAAGATGGGAAAAGCAATAGAATATAAAAGGAATACTAATGAAAGGGTAAGGATTCCACTTTCCCTCCTATTGTCTCTCATGATGAAATAGTTGACGAGAAGGACCTCCCTATTCAACCAATCTCATCAATAAGAAGCTCAGAAAATTTTATTAAACTCACACATGATGTGGTGAAGAAGAAGAAAAGAAGAAAGAGTAGAGGTAAAAAGGTATCCCTCCCAAATGATGTTTCTCCTATTATTGTTGTGCCTCATGAGAATGAATCAAAAATAATCATGGAAGATGATACACTTGATGATGATATTTCTTCTTAGTCTTATGGCACAATATCCGAAGGAACTATTGAAGATGATTTTGTTATGCCGATTACTCTTTGTGATGATTATGATTGGGAAAACAATGATACTTCTTATAATCTTGAAAATCTTTTTGGCACCAACTTAGAAAATTATGATGATAATAATTGCTATATTATTGGTGCTATTCATACTATTAATGATGAGAATGATTATGCTCATGGTATGCAAAGCCACAAGTTTGGGGATGCTATGTTTGATGAGAATGACATGTTTGAGAATTTATTTGCTGCAATTAATGTTTGTCCCAAGCTTGGGGATGCTATGCTTAATGAAGATGATCTTTTTAGCCCCTTACTTTGAATGATCAAATTTATTATGATGATTCCAGGCCTCCTATTTATGATGATTGCAATATTTATGAAAGTTGGTTTGGAAGAGTGTCAATTTTAGATAATAATTATCCCACTATTTTAGAGGGTTTTGAATCTTATTATAATTATAAAAGTGGATTTGGAGAGGTCATGACTTTATTTAGTAATGATTCCACTATTACGGAAGAGGTTTCAATTGATTATGATGAGAACCAAGTTGCCACTTATGATGACTATTGTGATGATACTTATGTTATAAAAAGTAGTGATGATTATATTTATAAAACCTGTCATAATTAATATTACCCTTTTAATAAACATTACTCTTTTAATGTGGAAACAATTTATAGTATTCGAGTTTCATATGATACTCCCACTCCTATTGATGAGAAGAAATTTGCTTGTGTGGAGAGTAATAAAAAATTTACGCTTGTGGATCAGGAAAAGAATGCTTTATGTGATAGTTATATTGTTGAATTCATTCATGATGATACTGAAAATTATTATGAGAGAGGAATATATGCTTCTACATATTTCAACAACATCAAGTTTCCTTTCTTTATGTTGAAAGTTTTGCTGTCATGCTTGTTTTACCTTCCTATGCTAGTACATTCTTGCTCCCATAATTTGTTTGTTCACAAAATACCTATGCATAGGAAGTGTGTTATACTTAAATTTGCTAGTCATATGTTTCATGATGCTCCCGTTATGCTTCAATTCTTTACTTCTATGTGAGCATCGTTGAAATCATCATGCCTAGCTAAAAAGGCATTAAAGAAAAGCGCTTGTTGGGAGACAACCCATATTTCTACCTACTTTTTGTGTGTGTTCACATGATTAAGCTACTATATTAATCATGTTTTATAGCTTTTGTTTCAATAAAGTGCCAAGTAAATCCTTTGGGATAGTGTGGATGATACTTGATTTGATTCTGTGCAAAAACATAAACTTTGCGTCCAGTGCAGAAATTCCCTAATTTTACGAGAAAGTGATTTTGATCTGAAATTTTTATAGATAATTTATATATAAGTTCCCTACATTTTCCTAATTTTTCATAATTTTTAGAGTTGTATAAGTATGGTCATTGTTTAGATCATTACAGGCTATTCTGTTTTTGACAGATTCTATTTTCAATGCATAGTTTGCTTGTTCTAGTGTTTCCATAGCTTATATTAAGTGATATAAATTGTGGAAATGATAATTTACAGTAGTAATTATGTGGAAACAATTATGAATCTTGTCTTTGGCAGTACCAAAGTGAATGATTTGTTTTATTATACTAACGCATCTCACGAAGTCCCGTTAAATTTTGTGTGATTGAAGTTTTCAAGTTTTGGGTGAGATATCGATATGAGAAGAATAAGGAGTGGAAAGACCCTAATCTTGGGGATTCCCAAGGCACCCCAAGGTAATATTCAAGGAATACCCAAGCAACTAAGCTTGGGGATGCCCCGGAAGGCATCCCTCTTTCGTCTTCAACATTATCGGTAACCTTACTTGGAGCTATATTTTTATTCATCACATGATATGTGTTTTGCTTGGAGCGTCATTTTATTTTGTTGATATTTGCTTGCTGATATTTAGAATAATGATTTTTCTCTTTTATTTCAATAAAAGTGTCAAGGATAGCCTTCACCATGCTTATTTTGCAAGTATATGAGTTGTTGTTCAAAACATAAAGTTTGTCGTTCTTGCGTGAATTCTCTAGAAAAGTCAGAATGTGATAAAATGTTAAAATTTTGGCACAATAAGCTATGATAAATTTTCTACAGTGTCATAAATGTTCATAATTTTTTAAGTTAAATAAGTATGGATCTTATTTCATCCTTTACAGACTATTCTGTTTAGACAAATTGCTATTATGATTGCATTGTTTGCATATGTTTGCTTGTTTAATGATCTATTTGAGGATAGGGGTATTAAATATGTAGAGGCATTTAGTATGCAATGTTAAATTATAATTTTAGTGATTTTTTACAGTAGGGAATGATAAGTCTTTGCATTGATTTACGCTAACTTATCTTACGAGTTCTTGTTGAGTTTTGTGTGGATGAAGTTTTTTTAAGAATTAGGGAAACCGTGATATGAGAGGAATGAAGAAGACACAAGAGCTCAAGATTGGGGATTCCCAAGGCATCCCAAATTAATATTTCAAGAAGTCTCAAGCATCTAAGATTGGGGATGCCCCGGTAGGCATTCCACCTTTCTTCATCAACAATTATCGGTCAGTTTTGGTTGAGCCTAAGTTTTTGCTTCTTCACATGATATGTGATATTCTTGGAATGTAATTTTATTTCATTTTTCTTGCTATTTTAATAAAATACTTAAGATCTAAAAAAAATCAATGAGAGAGAGTCCTCACATAGCTACCTATTTACTTAACTACTCATTTGATCTTCACTTATATCTTTTTGGAGTAGTTTGTCATTTACTCTTGTGCTTCACTTATATCCTAAGAGCAAATTGTTGAATGAATTGAATATCATAAATCCCAATTTATATACGTTTCATATGCTTGTCCCATGGGGAGTAATGACTTCACATATAAGAAGTATAGGTGGTAAAATTTATTGAAAGTTAACAAACACAACATTGGTCACTTGAACAATTCATGAAAGAATATTGAGGGAAGAGAGATTTCACATATGAATATACTATCTTGGACATCTTCTATGATTGTGAGCCCCCATTAGTTATTTTCAAACTTGATCAAGTAGTTGATGTTGGACAAGGAAGACAACGTAATGAGTTATGTTTGTTTATATTCACATACAAGTTATATTGTCATGGATTCTCTAACATGTCGTGCTTTCTCATAACCTTTTGCTAGCCAAAATTTCATACTAAGTAGAGATACTACTTGTGCATAAAAAAACCTTAAACCCAGTTTCTTGCCATGAGAGTCAACTATATCTACCTATGGATTGAATAAGATCCTTCAAGGAAGTTGTCATCGGTACAAAAAGCAATAAAAATTGCTCCTAAATATGTATGAACTTTTATTGTAAGGGAAAATAAGTGTTGTACGAACTTGTGATGGTAAAGAAATAAAAGCGACGGACTGCATAATAAAGGTTGCTATCACAAGGGGCAATATAACGTGACGTTCCTTTGCATAAAGAGCTTGCACATCCAAAAATAAAAAGCGCATGACAACCTCTGCTTCCCTCTACGAAGGGCCTATCCTTTAATTTATGTATTTAATTTTATGCAAGAGTCAATAGTGTTCTTCTCTATTCTGTTTTTATTTGTTCTCTTTGCAAGCATCATGTGGTGGGGAAAGATCCAGACACATATATCCAGTTGAATATAGATGATCATGAGTTATTATTGTTGAAAATTATCTCTATGATAAATAAGTTGGGAGGCAAAACATTAAGCCCCTATCTTTCTCTGTGTTCGATGGATGCTATTTGTTCTAAAAATATGCTTTGAGTGTTAGCAATCATGGAAGACTATATGATAGTTGAGTATGTGGAATTTGCTAAATCAAAGCTCTTACATAGACCCTTCCTGAAAATAAGATGAATTGCAATTGTTTGATGACTGAGAACATAGTTTGTTACTTTTCAAGAAAGTTTATGGTCTATACTTTAACATATGAATAGCCTACTACTTGATCATGAGAAGTTTTATGAGATGATCTACTGTTTATGATATATATTGATGCTAGAAAAAGTTTTTGAAATTATCATTGATCAAATTTATGCACTATGCTAGCATTCACACTTCATAAATTATTCCTTTTATCATTTACCTACTCAAGGACGAGCAGGAATTAAGCTTGGGGATGCTGATGCGTCTCCAATGTATCTATAATTTATGAAGTATTCATGCCATGTTTACAACAATTCTATATGGTTTTGATATGATTTGAATGGAACTAACCTGGACTGACACTGTTTTCAGCAGAACTACCATGGTGTTGTTTTTGTGCAGAAATAAAAGTTCTCCAAATGCAGCGAAACTTTTTGATGATTTTTTTTGGAACAAAAGAGACCCCCGAAGCTTCGTGGGAAGGCCAGAAGAGCCACAAGGGCTCCACTACCCACCAGGGCGCGCCAAGGGCCTTGGTCATGGGCTGGTGGGTAGTGGGCACCCTGTGGCCCATCTTAGCGTGAGACTGACGCCAAAAATCCTATAAATAGAGAAACCACAAGAAATAACCCTAGAACTTCGCGCCGCCCCATGCCTCTGTACCTTCGAAATACCATCTGGAGCCTTGTTTCGGCACCCTGCCGGAGGGGGAAATCATCACCAGAGGACATCTTTTTCATCCCGGCGGCCACCATGATGAGGAGGGAGTAGTTCACCTCGAGGCTAGGGGTATGTATAAATAGCTATGTGTTTGATCTCTCTCTCTCTCTCTCTCTCGTGTTCTTGATTTGGCACGATCTTGATGTACCGCGAGCTTTGTTAATATAGTTGGATCATATGGTGTTTTCCCCTCTCTATCTTGTTGCGATGAATTGAGTTTTTACCTTTGAGGTTTCACTATTATCGGATTGAATACTTTTATGGATTTGAGAACAGTTGATGTATGTCTTGCGTATGAATACCCGTGGTGACAATGGGGTATTATATTGATTCACTTGATGTATGTTTTGGCACTCAACTCGTGGATTCTCGAGGTGACATTGGGGTAATCTATGCAAAGGGGTTGATGCACGTTTTCGTCCTACTTTCTCTGGTAGAAACTTGGGGCACTCTTTGAAGTTCTTTGTGTTGGATTGAGTATTATGAATCTAAAGTTGTTTGATGCTATTAGTATAATTGACTCACGGATACTTATGGTGATGATGTCTACTACGCAACCTTTCTCCTTGTAGACGTTGTTGGGCCTCCAAGCGCAGAGTTTTGTAGGACAGTAGCAAATTTCCCTCAAGTGGATGACCTAAGGTTTATCAATTCGTGGGAGGCATAGGATGAAGATGGTCTCTCTCAAACAACCCTGCAACCAAATAACAAAGAGTCTCTTGTGTCCCCAACACACCCAATACAATGGTAAATTGGATAGGTGCACTAGTTCGGAGAAGAGATGGTGATACAAGCGTAATATGGATGGTAGATATAGGTTTTTGTAATCTGAAAATATAAAAACAGCAAGGTAGCTAGTAACAAAAGTGAGAAAAAACGGTATTGCAATGCTTGGAAACAAGGCCTAGGGTTCATACTTTCACTAGTGCAAGTTCTCTCAACAATGATAACATAATTGGATCATATAACAATCCCTCAACGTGCAACAAAGAATCACTCCAAAGTTTCTATCGGAGAACGTAGGATGAAAATGTGCATCAACCCCTATGCATAGATTACCCCAATGTCACCTCGGGAATCCGCGAGTTGAGTGCCAAAACATACATCAAGTGAATCAATAGAATATCCCATTGTCACCACAGATATCCCATCGCAAGACATACATCAAGTGTTCTCAAATCCAATACTCAATCCAACATAACGAAACCTCAAAGAGCAGGACTCAATTCATCACAACAAGAGATAGAGAGGGAAGAAACACCATATGATCCAACTATAATAACAAAGCTCGCGGTACATCAAGATCGTGCCAAATCAAGAACACGAGAGAGAGAGAGAGAGAGATCAAACACATAGCTACTGGTACATACCCTCAGCCCCGAGGGTGAACTACTCCCTCCTCGTCATGGAGACCGCCGGGATGATGAAGATGGCCACCGGTGATGGTTTCCTCCTTTGGCAGGGTGCCGGAACAGGCTCCCGATTGGTTTTTCATGGCTACAGAGGCTTGCGGCAGCGGAACTCCCGATCTAGGTTTCTTTCTGGGGGTTTCTGGATTTATAGGAATTTTGGCATCGGTTTCACGTCAGGGGGGTCCACGAGTCAGCGACAAGGCAGGGGGCGCGCCCTAGGGGGTGGGGACACCCTCCACCCGTGTCGCTGACTCGGGACTCTTCTGGCCCAACTCTTTTGCTTCGGGGGCTTCTTCTGGTCCATAAAAAATCACCGTAAATTTTCAGGTCATTTGGACTCCGTTTGATATTCCTTTTCTGTAAAACTCAAAAACAACGAAAAAACAGAAACTGGCACTGGGCTCTAGGTTAATAGGTTAGTCCCAAAAATAATATAAAATAGCATATAAATGCATATAAAACATCCAAAACAGATGATATAGTAGCATGGAACAAATAAAAATTATAGATACGTTGGAGACATATCAAGCATCCCCAAGCTTAATTCCTTCTCGTCCTCGAGTAGGTAAATGATAAAAACAGAATTTTTGATGTGGAATGCTACCTAACATATTTATCCATGTAATCTTCTTTATTGTGGCAAGAATATTTAGATCCATAAGATTCAAAACAAAAGTTTAATATTGACATAAAAACAATAATACTTCAAGCATACTAATAAAGCAATCATGTCTTCTCAAAATAACATGGCCAAAGAAAGTTATCCCTACAAAATCATATAGTCTGGCTATGCTCCATCTTCATCACACAAAGTATTAAATCATGCACAACCCCGATGACAAGCCAAACAATTGTTTCATACTTTTGATGTTCTCAAACTTTTTCAAATTTCACGCAATACATGAGCGTGAGCCATGGATATAGCACTATAGGTGAAATAGAATATGGTGGTTGTGGAGAAGACCAAAAAGAAGGAGATAGTCTCACATCAACTAGGCGTATCAATGGGCTATGGAGATGCCCATCAATAGATATCAATGTGAGTGAGTAGGGATTGCCATGCAACGGATGCACTAGAGCTATAAGTGTATGAAAGCTCAAAAAGAAATTAAGTGGGTGTGCATCCAACTCGCTTGCTCACGAAGACCTAGGGCAATTTGAGGAAGCCCATCATTGGAATATACAAGCCAAGTTCTATAATGAAAAATTCCCACTAGTATATGAAAGTGACAAAATAGGAGACTCTCTATCATGAAGATCGTGGTGCTACTTTGAAGCACAAGTGTGGAAAAAGGATAGTAGCATTGCCCCTTCTCTCTTTTCTCTCATTTTTTATTTTGGGCTGTTTGGCCTCTTTTTTTTCTTTTTTTTTATTTTTCGTCCGGAGTCTCATCCCGACTTGTGGGGGAATCATAGTCTCCATCATCCTTTCCTCACATGGGACAATGCTCTAATAATGATGATCATCACACTTTTATTTACTTACAACTCAAGAATTACAACTCGATACTTAGAACAAAAATATGACTCTATATGAATGCCTCCGGCGGTGTACCGGGATGTGCAATGATCAAGAGTGACATGTATAGAAAATATGAACGGTGGCTTTGCCACAAATACGATGTCAACTACATGATCATGCAAAGCAATATGACAATGATGAAGCGTGTCATAATAAACTGAACGGTGGAAGTTGCATGGCAATATATCTCGGAATGGCTATGGAAATGCCATAATAGGTAGGTATGGTGGCTATTTTGAGGAAGGTATATGGTGGGTGTAATGCACCGGCGAAAGTTGCGCGGTACTAGAGAGGCTAGCAATGGTGGAAGGGTGGGAGTGCGTATAATCCATGGACTCAACATTAGTCATAAAGAACTCACATACTTATTGCAAAAATCTATTAGTCATCGAAACAAAGTACTACGCGCATGCACCTAGGGGGATAGATTGGTAGGAAAAGACCATCGCTCGTCCCCGACCGCCACTCATAAGGAAGACAATCAATAAATAAATCATGCTCCGACTTCATCACATAACGGTTCACCATATGTGCATGCTACGGGAATCGCAAACTTTAACACAAGTATTTCTACAATCCACAATTACTCACTAGCATGACTATAATATCACCATCTTTATATCTCAAAACAATCATAAGGAATCAAACTTCACATAGTATTCAATGCACTTTATATGAAAGTTTTTATTATATCCCTCTTAGATGCTTATCATATTAGGACTAAATTCATAACCTAAGCAAATTACCATGCTGTTTAAATACTCTCAAAATAATATAAGTGAAGCATGAGAGTTCATCAATTTCTACAAAATAAAACCACCACCGTGCTCTAAAAAGATATAAGTGAAGCACTAGAGCAACTAAATAACTACTCCAAAAAGATAGAAGTGAAGATCAATGAGTGGTCAAATAATTATGTTGCTATGTGAAGACTCTCTCTCATAAAATAATTTCATATCTTAAGTACTTTATTCAAACGGCAAGCAAAACAAAATAAAATGACATTCTAAAAATAGCACACATCGTGTGAAGAAGCAAAAACTTAGCCTCAACCGATACTAACTGATAATTGTTGATGAAGAAAGGTGGGATGCCAACCGGGGCATCCCCAAGCTTAGATGCTTGAGACTTCTTGAAACATTAACTAGGGATGCCTTGGGCATCCCCAAGCTTGAGCTTTTGTGTCTCCTTAATTCCTTTTATATCACGGTTTCCCTAAATCATAAAAACTTCATGCACACAAAACTAAACAAGAACTTTTGAGAAAAGTTAGTATAAATCAAATGCAAAACCTTATCATTCTCTACTGTAGAAAATCACTAAAATTATTATTTAACATTGCATACTAAATTCCTCTGCATATTTAATATTCCTATCCTCAAATAGAATCATTAAACAAGCAAACATACGCAAACAATGCAATCATAACAGCAATCTGTCTAAACAGGACAGTTTGTAAATAGTGCAATTTTACTCATACTTACCGAAGTCCAAAAATTCTGGAAAATACCACACTGTATAAAATTTGTTGTTACTCATTGTTTAAAAATTTCAAGATTTTATCATGTTCTGACTTTCCAGAAGAATTCAGACAATGATAGAAAACTTCCTGTTTTCAAAACAGCAACATATAGACATGCAAAATAAGCATGGTAAAGGCTATACTTAACCTTTTTATTGAACTAAAAGATGCAAAACATTAATGTAAATAACAGCAAGCAAATCCTAATGAAAGAAAATTACGCTCCAAGCAAAACTCATATCATGTGACGAATAAAAATATAGCTCCAAGTAAGGTTACCGATAATGTTGGAGACGAAAGAGGGGATGCCTTCCGGGGCATCCCCAAGCTTAGTTGCTTGGATTTTCCTTGAATATTACCTTGGGGTGCCTTGGGAATCCCCAATATTAGGGTCTTGTCACTCCTTATTCTCCTCATATCGATATCTCACCCAAAACTTGAAAACTTCAATCACACAAAACTTAACAAAACCTTCGTGAGATCCGTTAGTATAATAAAACAAATCATTCACTTGGGTACTGTCAAAGACAAGATTCAAAAAATTTATCACATGATACCTACTGTACCCTACCATTTTTTCAATTTATATTGAGCAATATAAGCCATAGAAACTAGGAAACAAGCAAACTATGCATCGAAAACAGAATCTGTCAAAAACAGATCAGTCTGTAAAGATCTGAATTAAGGTCATAATTATGTAACTCCAAATATTCTGAAAAATTATTAAAACGTAGATAATTTGTATATAAATCCTCTGTAAAAATTTCAGATTTTTTAAATATTCCAGTAAAACACAGGAATTTCTGTACTGGATGCAAAAGTTTCTGTTTTTGCACAGAATCAAGTCAACTATCAACCACACTATCCCAAAGGCTTTACTTGGCACCTTATTCAAACAAAAGCTATAAAACATGATTAATACAGTAGCTTAATCATGTGAACTCACAAAAACAGTAGGGGTAAATATTGGGTTGTCTCCCAACAAGCGCTTTTCTTTAATGTCTTTTTAGCTAGGCATGATGATTTCCATGATGCTCACATAAAGGATAAGAATTGAAACATAACGGGAGCATCATGAAGCATATAACTAGCACATTTAAGTCTAACCCACTTCCTATGCATAGGGATTTTGTGAGCAAACAATTTATGGGAACAAGAATCAACTAGCATAGGAAAGCACAAACAAGCATAACTTCAAGATTTTCAACACATAGAGAGGAAACTTGATATTATTGCAATATGTAGAAGCACATGTTCCTCTCTCATAATAATTTCCAGTAGCATCATGAATGAATTCAACAATATAGCCATCACATAAAGCATTCTTTTCATGATCCACAAGCATAGAAATTTTATTAATCTCCACATAAGCAAATTTATTCTCATGAATAGTAGTGGAATCAAACTCAACAAAATAGCTATCATGTGAGGCATAATCCAATTGAAAATTAAAATCATGATGACAAGTTTCATGGTTATCATTATTCTTTATAGCATACATGTCATCACAATAATCATCATAGATAGCAACTTTGTTCTCATAATCAATTGGAACCTCTTCCAAAATAGTGGATTCATCACTAAATAAAGTCATGACCTCTCCAAATCCACTTTTATCAATATTGTGAAAAGATTCTACACCCTCCAAAATAGTGGGATCAATAATACCTAGAGTGGACACTCTTCCAAACCCACTTTCATGAATATAATCATCATAAATAGGAGGCATGCTATCATCATAATAAGTATTCTCATCAAAACTTGGGGGATTAAAAATATCATCTTCATCAAACATAGCATCCCCAAGCTTATGGCTTTGCATATCATTAGCACCAAGGATATTCAAAGAATTCACACTAACAACATTGCAATCATGCTCATCATTCAAAGATTTAGTGCCAAACAATTTATAGACTTCTTCTTCTAACACTTGAGCACAATTTTCCTTTCCGTCATTTTCACGAAAGACATTAAAAAGATGAAGCATATGAGGCAACCTCAATTCCAATATTTTTTTTGTAGTTTTCTTTTATAAACTAAACTAGTGATAAAAACAAGAAACTAAAAGATTCGATTGCAAGATCTAAAGATACACCTTCAAGCACTCACCTCCCCGGCAACGGCGCTAGCAAAGAGCTTCGTTGACGGGATGTGAGTGCCGCTTACCTAGCCTCCCCGGCAACGGCGCCAGAAAAGAGCTTGATGACTACTACGCAACCTTTCTCCTTGTAGACGTTGTTGGGCCTCCAAGCGCAGAGTTTTGTAGGACAGTAGCAAATTTCCCTCAAGTGGATGACCTAAGGTTTATCAATCCGTGGGAGGCGTAGGATGAAGATGGTCTCTCTCAAACAACCCTGCAACCAAATAACAAAGAGTCTCTTGTGTCCCCAACACACCCAATACAATGGTAAATTGGATAGGTGCACTAGTTCGGAGAAGAGATGGTGATACAAGCGTAATATGGATGGTAGATATAGGTTTTTGTAATCTGAAAATATAAAAACAGCAAGGTAGCTAGTAACAAAAGTGAGAAAAAATGGTATTGCAATGCTTGGAAACAAGGCCTAGGGTTCATACTTTCACTAGTGCAAGTTCTCTCAACAATGATAACATAATCGGATCATATAACAATCCCTCAACGTGCAACAAAAAATCACTCCAAAGTTTCTATCGGAGAACGTAGGACGAAAACGTGCATCAAACCCTATGCATAGATTACCCCAATGTCACCTCGGGAATCCGCGAGTTGAGTGCCAAAACATACATCAAGTGAATCAATAGAATATCCCATTGTCATCACAGATATCCCATCGCAAGACATACATCAAGTGTTCTCAAATCCAATACTCAATCCAACATAACGAAACCTCAAAGAGCAGGACTCAATTCATCACAACAAGAGATAGAGAGGGAAGAAACACCATATGATCCAACTATAATAACAAAGCTCACGGTACATCAAGATCGTGCCAAATCAAGAACACGAGAGAGAGAGAGAGAGAGAGAGAGAGAGAGAGAGAGAGATCAAACACATAGCTACTGGTACATACCCTCAGCCCCGAGGGTGAACTACTCCCTCCTCGTCATGGAGACCGCCGGGATGATGAAGATGGCCACCGGTGATGGTTTCCCCCTCCGACAGGGTGCCGGAACGGACTCCCGATTGGTTTTTCGTGGCTACAGAGGCTTGCGGCGGTGGAACTCCCGATCTAGGTTTCTTTCTGGGGGTTTCTGGATTTATAGGAATTTTTGGCGTCGGTTTCACGTCAGGGGGGGTCCACGAGTCAGCGACAAGGCAGGGGGCGCGCCCTAGGGGGGTGGGGGCGCCCTCCACCCTTGTCGTTGACTCGGGACTCTTCTGGCTTAACTCTTTTGCTTCGGGGGCTTCTTCTGGTCCATAAAAAATCACCGTAAATTTTCAGGTCATTTGGACTTCGTTTGATATTCCTTTTCTGTAAAACTCAAAAACAAGAAAAAAACATAAACTGGCACTGGGTTCTAGGTTAATAGGTTAGTCCCAAAAATAATATAAAATAGCATATAAAATATCCAAAACAGATAATATAATAGCATGGAACAATAAAAAATTATAGATACGTTGGAAACGTATCAGGTGACATTGGAGTATTTAGGTGACATTAGAGTTGGTTGATGTGTATCACATGGTGTTATTTTAGTATGAACTCTAGGGCTGTTCGTGGCACTTATAGGAATAGGTCAATAGATTGATCGGAAAGAATAACTTTGAGGTGGTTTCGTATCCTACAAACAATTTTATTTTATGTTCTCCGCTAGATAAGAACTTTGGAGTGATTCTTTGTCGCACGTTGAGGGATTGTTATATGATTCAATTATGTTAGCCCTGTTGAGAGATTGCACTGGTGAAAGTATGAACCCTAGGCCTTGTTTCTAAGCATTGCAATACCGTTTGTGCTCCGTTTTATCACTTGCTACCTTGTTGTTTTTCTATTTTTTTAGATTACAAAAACATATATCTACTATCCATACTACACTTGTATCATCATCTCTTCGTTGAACTAGTGCACCTATACAATTTACCATTGTATTTGGTGTGTTGGGGACACAAGAGATTTATTGTATTTGATTGCAGGGTTGTTTGAGAGAGACCATCTTCATTCTACGTCTCCCATGGATTGATAAACCTTAGGTCATTCACTTGAGGGAAAATTGCTACTGTCCTACAAAACTCTGCGCTTGGAGGCCCAACACGAGTCTACAAGAATAAGTTGTGTAGTAGACATCAGGTGCTGCCAGAGTCGCCGCGCGCGTCTGCCACGCACCCAATTTCCGGCTTCCACGTCTATCCACAAGCCTCCCGACTCTCCGGGGAATGCTCGCCGGAGGTGAGCGTGGTGGCGCCTTCCACGCCCGCGCCCATGTCCATCGACCTCAACGCCACGCCGGTGGCCGGCGGATCATCATCCGGAGGGACGAGGAAACGCCAGCGGGAGATGCCAGCCGACGTGCTCCCCGACGCCCGCAACCTGTTCGACAAAATGCCGGCGGCCGGCGACGAGGAAACGGCCAACCGTTTTATCATGGAGAACATCATCTTCGACGGTGGTGCGACGGCCGCTGCCCCCGCTGGCCGTGCCGCCGCGGCTGCGTACGATCCTGAGGAGACCCAAAGCCAAGACGGCCAAACGCCATTCACGTCGGCGGCCTATAATCAAGCTTCCATGCACGACGACTTCATGCAAGATCAGGTCGGCCTGGACCTGGACGGCTTCCCGCTCGACCACGAGTTTCCAGAGGACTACGGCCTCGAGGAAGAGGATGAGTTGGACATCGACGGGGAGCATTTGTTCGAGGACGAGCTCGCCAACCAAGCCATCGGGGCGAAGCCGAAGTGCAAGAGCAAGCAGACGAAGACATACACGCCGTCCGAGGATAAGCTCCTTTGTGAGTGTTGGAGGGACATTTGGCAAGACCCCAAGGTCGGCGCCGAACAAAAGGCATCAACCTTTTGGATTCGTGTCCATCGTGAGTTCCATGAACGCAGGAAGTTGCCGCCATACCAAATGCATAGCATGCGTGGGTGGGTGTCCATTTCGAAGCGATGGATGGTGAAACAACAAGAGTGCAACAAGTTTTGTGCCACCCTTGAGAGCATCAAGGCACGCCCCGTGAGCGGCATCGGCATGGTAGATATGGTACATGCGCCCCTCTTCGTTTCCATTCCTTATGCTTGCATGTCAATTTGCATATCCATTTTTGCCCATATGCTTACATGCTATTCATTTGTAGGTATTCCAAGCATTAGAGGCATTCAAGGTCCAACATGACGGCAAGTCCTTCCACCTCTCCCATTGTTGGACGGTCATCAACGGGGAGGAGAAATGCAAGGCGCAATATGCTGCCCTCATGGCGCGTGGGGGGAAGAAAGCCGTGGACGAGGTTGGGGAGGGCGAAAAGCCACTGCCGCGGGGGAAGACCAACTCCAAGAAGGAAGACAAGCGGGATGCGGCGTCGATCACCTTGCTTGCAACCGTGGAGGACATGATGAGCAAAAAGGACTCAAGGGAGGAGAAGCGCCGGCAAGACAAGGAAAAGCAAATGAACGCCTACATGAAGATCCAAAGGAGGAGGCTTGAGATGGATGTGGAGAAGCAAGCCAAGATGCTTGAGATGGAGGTGGAGAAGCAAGCCAAGATGCTCGAGATCGAGGCCGCCATTGCCAAGACCAAGGCAAAAGAAGTGGCGCTCGTGAGCATGATGACGGGGTGGAGATCATGAAGGTGGACCTCAACACCGTGTCGCCGAGGAAGAGGCCATGCTTCGAGAAGATGCAGGCCAACATGCTCAAGTTCGATGACGAGTGATCCATGGCGACGAGCGTCATCCTTTTTTTATGCCGGCAAGTGTGCTGGCATTACCACGGCTGAGATGGCGTGGTCGAATTCCCGCCCCTTTTCGTGCGCTGACAAGTGCGCCAGCATATGAACTGTGTGGTGATTTTTTTAAGGTTGGTGTGGTGCCGGCATGAACTTTGGGTGACAGCATGGCCGCTGGCATGATCTATTGCCGCGGGCCTTTCAAATTTCTGCGCAGACATGAAATGGGTCGCGGGCGTTGTGCGCACCGCCGACCCAAAGAAAAACAGGGCGAACGCCGAGCGGGCGGTCGACCCAAACGGATAAAAAGCGGACAAAATCGCCGTATGTTTGAGTCGACTCGTTGAAGTTGCTCTAAGATGCGACCGCACTGCCGGCGCATCCACAAATCCGGACAAACGCCGCTCCATTGCCATCTCAAACGAATGAAATCCAACAGGGCGAACGTCGAGTGGGCGATCGACCCAAACGAATAAAAAGCGGACAAAATCGCCGTATGTTTGAGTCGACGCGTTGAAGTTGCTCTAAGATGCGACCGCACTGCCGGCGCATCCACAAATCCGGACAAACGCCGCTCCATTACCATCTCAGACGAACGAAATCCAGACAAAATGGACCGCAGTCTCTACATTTTCCTGTCATCTTTTTTACCTTGCCAGCCCTATGTTGTCTAGAGGAAAGCAAAGCAAAAGGGTTTCTGCTCGCACATGACACAGGGGACATACTCGCGCATTTCACAGTCCCCAGTGCCATCTCTTTTACTTTATTAAGCTGACAACTACTCCCTTCGTTTCCAAATTAGTTGACTTGAATTTATCTAAATACGAATGTATCTATATTTGTTTAGTGTCTAAATACATCATAAATATGGGTCAAGTAATTTGGAACGGTGGAAGTATATAATTATTTATTAATGTTAGCTGGAGGTCATCTGTATTGTTATCAACTGCGAACCAGGGCTTTGCACACGTGACCTGTGAGTGAACAAGACATATATCCCTTCCCTCAGTATTTTAACGGAGTGCATGCCATTTTGATGTATGCTCGAGTTTCCGCTGTAAATCCCACCATGAGCACCAAAATGATATTAATAATGTTAGTTTCCGAACAATGCTCTCTTGCATTAATAGTAGTAAACTTTTTTCATTCAACAAATGAAAGAATTTCATCTCGACGCCTCTACAGGCACACAGATTAATATTAGCACGCGCGTGGAAGGTGGAACACTCTCCACACAGCAACAACGCCACCGCAACTATAACTACACACCATCATGGTCCTACGAGCAAGCCTACCCCAAGGTGGAGCAGGCGGACGTGTCGGGGTCGACGAGCGCCGGGACCAGGTACTTCCGGCCGTGGGCTCCGTTCGCGTTGAAGCTGGCGCCGGTGGCCGGGTCGACGAGCAGCGAGCCCGCGTAGCCGGGGTACGCCCCCTTGCCGTACACCCCGGCGCACGCCGTGGCGGCCTCCAGCGGCGCCTCGGCCGGGCCCTGGAAGAAGCCGTTGCCGAAGGGGTTGGTGACGGTGCCGACGATCATGGACGCGAGGGACACCACCATGCCGTCTACGCCGACGTCGCCGTTGGGCGGCGCGAGGGGCGCCGTCTGCGGGCCGTACTGCGGCTGGTGGAACGGCCACGCGCACTGCCCGGCGCACTGCGTCGCCGGGTTGCCCACCCACACGTACGCGAACCGGCCCGCGCGGGACCGCGGGGAGGCGCCGTGCGAGCCGCAGCGGCTCATGCAGAACCCGTCGACGGCCACGTCGTCGGCCGTGAGCACGACGTTGATGGCGCGGCTGGGCCCGCCGCGCGCGGCGAGCCTGACGAGGTCCGGCTCCCGGAGCCGCCTGCCGAGGGAGTAGGACCGGTCGAAGACGTGGGAGCCGAGCGCCAGCGCCGGGAAGCGGGCCTTGGAGCTGGCGTAGTACTTCTGCGCCGTCTTGAACCAGGTGGCCACGGACGGCTCCGGCTGCGCCGGGGACGCGGAGGAGAGCGAGGAGACGAAGTCGGTGACGATGGCGCGCTGCGGCGCGGAGAAGTTGCCGTACCAGACGAGGTTGACGGCGATGCGGCCGGAGAGGAGCGCGCCCTTGTGGTACTTCATGGTGATGGGCTGGTCCTGTACGAGCGCCTGGAGCCTCCTCGTGGCGACGCAGGTCTGCAGCAGCATTGCGCACACCAGGAGCGCCACCGCCACAGAAGAACTAAAGGAAGACATTGCTGCCGCCGGGGTGGTGGGTCTTTTCTTTGCCTAGGATGCTCTGTTTCAGCTCGTGAACCGGTGATGGACTGGTGGGGGATTGAGCTCGGGTTTTATAGAGGGACGGAGAAGAGGAGGGAGAGACAGTGGAGCACCGCAAAGGTGGTGGCCATGGTACCGAGGAACGGGACACCGCGTGACGTATGAATGAGGGGTGCCGCTGCTTTCTCTCTGCGGCCAAAGTTAAGACGGGGCGTCCTTGGCAGCGCGCCGCTGCCCGAACGGTCACTGACAGCTGGCTTTTTGCGTGCTCCCGCTCGCGCCCAGCTGTAGCGGGCCGCGAAGTTACGCTTTCGCCCCCGTCGCTTTGTCCCTCGGGGACCGTTGCGTGAGCGTGCCTGCGCGCGACGCCGCGGGGGCAGTTTGGTGATCGCGGCCGGATGGGGTAAAGTGGGGGCTTCTCGAGGCGTTTGAAAGCTGCTTCGCTCGCTGCTCGCTCGGCTGGGCAGCACGGGAACGGGAAGGAATACGAACGTTGGGGGCGGGCCGGGCCGTTCGAGCTTTTCTGGTGTACGTTGCGGGGTCGGTCCCTGGGCTACTTCATGGATTTGGTGTGTGGCAAACAGTCTTTTGACACCAGATTTTGGCATTGGTATGAAACGCAATTAAGATGGCCTCATATGAAAAAATGTTCTACATGCATTGTTTTAGTCTCGTCGAATCGGTTGATTTTGATATAGAAATCATTCCAATCTGAATTCGTATGCAAAAGTTAGAGGCAACACTTTGCGGACCGGTCCTGAGTGAAAAAGTGACGCGAGGGACCAGACACCCACCTAGGTGGTGTGTGATAGGTCGCGTGAGTTATTCGGCCTTTGCCGGCTGAATAAAGCTTGCCGGCCGAGTAAAAAGCTTGCCGGCAAAATGAAAAGCTTGCCGGCGTGGAAAGCTTGCCGGCGCGAAAAGCTTGCCGGCGTGGAAGCTTGCCGGGTGGAAACCTTGCCGGTGTGAACGCTTGCCGGGGTGGAAGCTTGCCGGTGTGAACGCTTGCGGGGTGGAAACCTTGCCGGTGTGAACGCTTGCCGGGGTGAAAACCTTGCCGGTGTGAAAGCTTGCTGGGGTGGAAACCTTGCCGGTGTGGAAAGCTTGCCGGGGTGGAAAGCTTGCCGGGGTGGAAACCTTGCCGGCGTGGAAAGCTTGCCGGAAAAGTGGAAGCTGTCAAAGTCAATCCGACCAGAAGTTGGAGATGGGCTCGAAAGATTATTCAGATGACCCCGGATGGAAAAGTGTTCTACACGAAAGTTGTGCGTATCGTCGAAACGGTCAATTTTGCTTTTGGAGTCATCATCATCGGAGATAGTATACGGCCTGCAAAGTTCTTACAAGATTCGGACAGTTCAGAAAAACTGCATAATTGAATCCGACCCACAGTTAAAGATGGGCCCTAAAAGTCATAAAGACGGCCTTAAAAGGAGAAGTGGCTCGCTATGTGTTATGCAGATCATCGAGGCGGACAAGTTTGATGTTGAACTCGACTCCATCCGAGTTAGTATGCGATTTCTACAGCCCACGCAAGAAGCAGGACAGAAGTACGGGACAGATTCGGGCTGAATCCGAGTTGGACTGAAACTAGAGCTGTAGGACGTGAATTGATGTAATTTTCTTGTAAGGAAAGATTAGATGAATCATTTACTTGTACGGGAAGTCCAGCCGCCTCTTATATATGTTGGGGGTGACGGCCGATTGAACAACATACAATCGAACAAATCAATATACTACTTTTTATCTACGTTTTATCTCTCCATCGTTTTTCTTTCTCGTTCTTCGCTGTTCTTCGTGTTTGAGAGCTGCGAATCCAGAGGCTCTAGGGGCGAGCGAATCGACCTAGGGCAGCCCATAGCCGCCACACTCCCTGACGGGGTCCCTCCCGGGCGTGTGGGGTTTCAGGTCCTAAAAGCACCCGCCGACTGTCTTGCGTATCGCGCTGTCGGTCGGGTCTCCTTCGACGTGAGCTGCGGTGCATCACCCCCGGCGTCGAGGGTACACGTGACGTGTTCGTGTGTCAACACACTTTTTGGCAACTCCGCTGGGGACTAAAGATCAATCGTCATCATCATCCATCATGTCTGACAATGATAAGATTCCCAAGCCCTCGGAAATCAACGCTGATAACATAATCAAGCCCAATTTTGAGGAGTTATCGGAGGAACATCGCCAAGCTTATGAGAAATACAAGAGGGCGCGTGAAGAAAAGGAGATGCAGGAATTCCTTGCTAAGTTCAAGAAGGGTCATCAAGACAATATCACTACGGTTGGAGAAATCAAGTTTCCTCCTCTTCATGATGAACAGGTTAAACCCCGTGTGAGTAGTGCCTTCTCTCCTGAGGTATGGGCTGAAATTGATAGTCGCATTACTGATAGCAATAATCTTTTATACCAAATTTTCTTGGAAAATAGTAATGCTCAAAAAAGTATGCCTCAATCATCTATTGGTAATGTTGGTGTGCCTGTTATCGCAGAAATCCCTAATCCAACTTTCCTATTTCATCGACGCCTCCCGTGCCGATGAATTTTTATCCTAGCCCAACAAATCAAATTATTGCTGCACCCATTAATCCTATCATGAGTATGCTGTTGGAAATATGCCCTAGAGGCAATAATAAAGTGGTTATTATTATATTTCCTTGTTCATGATAATTGTCTATTGTTCATGCTATAATTGTGTTATCCGGAAATCGTAATGCATGTGTGAATACATATACCACAACATGTCCCTAGTGAGCCTCTAGTTGACTAGCTCGTTGATCAATAGATGGTTACGGTTTCCTGACCATGGACATTGGATGTCGTTGATAACGGGCTCACATCATTAGGAGAATGATGTGATGGACAAGACCCAATCCTAAGCATAGCACTAGATCGTGTAGTTCGTCTGCTAAAGTTTTTCTAATGTCAAGTATCATTTCCTTAGACCATGAGATTGTGCAACTCCCGGATACCATAGGAATGCTTTGGGTGTATCAAACGTCACAACGTAACTGGGTGACCATAAAGGTGCACTACAGGTACCTCCGAAAGTGTCTGTTGGGTTGGCACGAATCGAAACTGGGATTTGTCACTCCGTATGACGGAGAGGTATCTTTGGGCCCACTCGGTAATGCATCATCATAATGAGCTCAATGTGACTAAAGAGTTAGCCACGGGATCATGCGTTATGAAACGAATAAAGAGACTTGCCGGTAACGAGATTGAACAAGGTATAGGGATACCGACGATCGAATCTCGGGCAAGTATCATACCGGTAGACAAAGGGAATTGTATACGGAATTGATTGAATCCTCGACATCGTGGTTCATCCGATGAGATCATCGTGGAACATGTGGGAGCCAACATGGGTATCCAGATCCCGCTGTTGGTTATTGGCCGGAGAGATTTCTCGGTCATGTCTGCATGGTTCCCGAACCCGTAGGGTCTACACACTTAAGGTTCGGTGACTCTAGGGTTGTTATGGGAAATAGTATGTGAATACCGAATGTTGTGCGGAGTCCCGGATGAGATCCCGGACGTCACGAGGAGTTCCGGAATGGTCCGGAGGTAAAGATTTATATATGGGAAGTTGTTATTGGGGTTCCGGAAAAAGTTCGGTTTTTTTCGGTATTGTACCGGGAAGCTTTCGAAAGGTTCCGGAGGATTCCGGAGGGGTCCGGAAGTCCGGAAAGGGTTCCACCACGTCCAATACATCAGCATGGGCTGTAAGGGGGCGCCCTAACCTTAATGGGCTAGGGGCACCAGCCCCCCTAAGGCCCATGCGCATGGGAGGGGGGAAACCCTAAAGGGGGAGGGCCTCCACTTGACTTGGGAGGCACTCCTCCCCCCCTTGGCCGCCGCCCCCAACCCTAGATGGGATCTAAGGGGGCCGGCCCCCTCTTCCCCAGCCTATAAATAGTGGAGGGGTGGAGGGAGGCCACAACCTCTCCCCTGGCGCAGCCCCCCCCCCCTCTCCAACACCTCCTCCTCCTCCGTTGAGTTGGCGAAGCCTGCCGGAGAACTGCAAGTTCCACCACCACGCCGTCGTGCTGCTGGAGCTGTCTTCCCCAACCTCTCCCTCCTCCTTGCTGTCAAGGCGCGGGAGACGTCACCGGGCTGCACGTGTGTTGAACACGGAGGCACCGTTGTTCGGTGCTTAGATCGGAATCGACCGCGATCTGAATCGCTGCGTGTACGACTCCTCCAACCGCGTTCTTGCAACGCTTCCGCATCGCGATCTTCAAGGGTATGAAGATACACTCCTCTCTCTCTCGTTGCTAGTCTCTCCATAGATTGATCTTGGTGATGCGTAGGAAATTTTTTTGATTTACTACTACGTTCCCCAACAGTGGCATCATGAGCTAGGTCTATGCGTAGTTTCTTGCACGAGTAGAACACAAGTTGTTGTGGGCGTCGATTTTGTCAATTTTCTTGCCGTTACTAGTCTTATCTTGATTCGGCGGCATCGTGGGATGAAGCGGCCCGGACCGACCTTACACGTACGCTTACGTGAGACAGGTTCCACCGACTGACATGCACTAGTTGCATAAGGTGGCTAGCGGGTGTCTGTCTCTCCCACTTTAGTCGGATCGGATTCGATGAAAAGGGTCCTTATGAAGGGTAAATAGAAATTGGCATATCACGTTGTGGTTGTGGCGTAGGTAAGAAACGTTCTTGCTAGAAACCTATAGCAGCCACGTAAATTTTTTGCAACAACAATTAGAGGACGTCTAACTTGTTCTTGCAGCATATGCCGTGTGATGTGATATGGCCAAAAGGATGTGATGAATGATATATGTGATGTATGAGATTGATCTTGTTCTTGTAATAGGAATCACGACTTGCATGTCGATGAGTATGACAACTGGCAGGAGCCATAGGAGTTGTCTTAATTTATTGTATGACCTGCGTGTCAATGAAAAACGCCATGTAATTACTTTACTTTATTGCTAACCATTAGCCATAGTAGTAGAAGTAATAGTTGGCGAGGCAACTTCATGAAGACACGATGATGGAGATCATGGTGTCATGCCGGTGACGATGATGATCATGGTGCCCCGAAGATGGAGATCAAAAGGAGCAAAATGATATTGGCCATATCATGTCACTATTTGATTGCATGTGATGTTTATCATGTTTACATCTTATTTGCTTAGAACGACGGTAGCATAAATAAGATGATCCCTCGCTAAAATTTCAAGAAAGTGTTCCCCCTAACTATGCACCGTTGCGAAGGTTCATTTTTTCGAAGCACCACGTGATGATCGGGTGTGATAGATTCTAACGTTCGAATACAACGGGTGTAAGCCAGATTTACACATGCAAAACACTTAGGTTGACTTGACGAGCCTAGCATGTACAGACATGGCCTCGGAACACGGAAGACCGAAAGGTCGAACATGAGTCGTATAGAAGATACAATCAACATAGAGATGTTCACCGTTGATGACTAGTCCGTCTCACGTGATGAGCGGACACGGCCTAGTCGATTCGGATCATGTATCACTTAGATGACTAGAGGGATGTCTATCTGAGTGGGAGTTCATTGAATAATTTGATTAGATGAACTTAATTATCATGAACTTAGTCTAAAATCTTTACAATATGTCTTGTAGATCAAATGGCCCACGCTAATGTTGCCCTCAACTTCAACGCGTTCCTAGAGAAAACCAAGCTGAAAGACGATGGTAGCAACTACACGGACTGGGTCCGCAACCTGAGGATTATCCTCATAGCTGCCAAGAAAGCATATGTCCTTGAAGCACCGCTAGGTGACACACCTGTTTTCCCAGCAACTCAAGACGTTATGAACGCCTGGCAGTCGCGTAGTGATGATTACTTCTTGGTTCAGTGCGGCGTGCTTTACAGCTTAGAACCGGGGCTCCAAAAGCGTTTTGAGCAACACGGAGCATATGAGATGTTCCAAGAGCTGAAAATGGTTTTCCAAGCTCATGCCCGGGTCGAGAGATATGAAGTCTCCGACAAGTTCTACAGTTGTAAGATGGAGGAGAATAGTTCTGTCAGCGAGCATATACTCAAAATGTCTGGGTTGCACAACCGCTTGTCTCAGCTGGGAGTTAATCTCTCGGATGACGCGGTCGTTGACAGAATCCTTCAGTCGCTTCCACCTAGCTACAAGAGCTTTGTGATGAACTTCAATATGCAGGGGATGGAGAAAACCATTCCTGAGATATATTCAATGCTGAAATCAGCGGAGGTGGAGATCAAAAAGGAACATCAAGTGTTGATGGTGAATAAAACCACTAAGTTCAAGAAAGGCAAGGGTAAAAATAACTTCAAGAAGGATGGCAAGGGAGTTGCCGCGCCCGGTAAGCAAGCTACCGGGAAGAAGCCAAAGAATGGACCCAAGCCTGAGACTGAATGCTTTTATTGCAAGGGAAACGGTCACTGGAAGCGGAACTGCCCCAAGTACTTAGCGGATAAGAAGGCCGGCAATACCAAAGGTATATGTGATATACATGTTATTGATGTGTACCTTACCAGCGCTCGTAGTAGCTCCTGGGTATTTGATACCGGTGTGGTTGCTCATATTTGTAACTCAAAACAGGAGCTGCGGAATAAGCAGAGACTGGCAAAGGACGAGGTGACGATGCGCGTCGGGAATGGTTCCAAGGTCGATGTGATCGCCGTCGGCACGCTACCTCTACATCTACCTTAGGGATTAGTTTTAAACCTCAATAATTGTTATTTAGTACCAGCTTTGAGCATGAACATTGTATCAGGATCTCGTTTGATGCGAGATGGCTACTCATTTAAATCCGAGAATAATGGTTGTTCTATTTATATGAGAGATATGTTTTATGGTCATGCCCCGCTGGTCAATGGTTTATTCTTATTGAATCTCGAACATGATGTTACACATATTCATAGTGTGAATGCCAAAAGATGTAAGGTTGATAATGATAGTCCCACATACTTGTGGCACTGCCGCCTTGGTCACATTGGTGTCAAACGCATGAAGAAACTCCATGCAGATGGACTTTTGGAGTCTCTTGATTATGAATCATTTGACACGTGCGAACCATGCCTCATGGGCAAAATGACCAAGACTCCGTTCTCCGGGACAATGGAGCGAGCAACCAACTTATTGGAAATCATACATACTGATGTGTGCGGTCCAATGAGCGTTGAGGCTCGCGGTGGTTATCATTATGTTCTCACCCTCACTGATGACTTAAGTAGATATGGGTATATCTACTTAATGAAACACAAGTCTGAGACCTTCGAAAAATTCAAGGAATTTCAGAGTGAGGTAGAGAATCAACGTGACAGGAAAATAAAGTTCTTACGATCAGATCGTGGAGGGGAATATTTGAGTCACGAGTTTGGCACGCACTTAAGGAAATGTGGAATTGTTTCACAACTCATGCCGCCTGGAACACCTCAGCGTAATGGTGTGTCCGAACGTCGTAATCGCACTCTATTGGATATGGTGCGATCTATGATGTCTCTTACCGATCTACCGCTATCATTTTGGGGTTATGCTTTAGAGACTGCCGCATTCACTTTAAATAGGGCTCCGTCAAAATCCATTGAGACGACACCGTATGAATTATGGTTTGGGAAGAAACCTAAGCTGTCGTTTCTGAAAGTTTGGGGATGCGATGCTTATGTCAAGAAACTTCAACCTGAAAAGCTCGAACCCAAATCGGAAAGATGCGTCTTCATAGGATACCCTAAAGAAACTATTGGGTATACCTTCTACCTTAGATCCGAAGGCAAGATCTTTGTTGCCAAGAATGGATCCTTTCTGGAGAAAGAGTTTCTCTCGAAAGAAGTAAGTGGGAGGAAAGTAGAACTTGATGAGGTACCCCCTCTTGAACCGGAGAGTAGCGCAGCTCAGGAAGATGTTTCTGTGGTGCCTGCACCGACTAGAGAGGAAGTTAATGATGATGATCATGAAATTCGGATCAAGTTGCTACTGAACTTCGTAGGTCCACGAGGACACGTTCCGCACCAGAGTGGTACGGCAACCCTGTCTTGGAAGTCATGTTGTTAGACAACGGTGAACCTTCGAACTATGAAGAAGCGATGGCGGGCCCGGATTCCAACAAATGGCTAGAAGCCATGAAATCCGAGATAGGATCCATGTATGAAAACGAAGTATGGACTTTGACAGACTTGCCCGATGATCGGCAAGCCATAGAGAACAAATGGATCTTTAAGAAGAAGACAGACGCGGATGGTAATGTGACCATCTATAAGGCTCGACTTGTCGCTAAGGGTTATCGACAAGTTCAAGGGGTTGACTACGATGAGACCTTCTCACCCGTAGCGAAGCTGAAGTCCGTCAGAATCATGTTAGCAATTGCCGCATACTATGATTATGAGATATGGCAAATGGACGTCAAAACGGCATTCTTAATGGTTTCTTTAAGGAAGAGTTGTATATGATGCAGCCGGAAGGTTTTGTCGATCCTAATAATGCTGACAAGGTATGCAAGCTCCAGCGCTCAATCTATGGGCTGGTGCAAGCATCTCGGAGTTGGAACATTCGCTTTGATGAGATGATCAAAGCGTTTGGGTTTACACAGACTTATGGAGAAGCCTGTGTTTACAAGAAAGTGAGTGGGAGCTCTGTAGCATTTCTCATATTATATGTAGATGACATACTATTAATGGGAAATGATATAGAATTCTTGGAAAGCATAAAGGCCTACTTGAACAAGTGTTTTTCAATGAAGGACCTTGGAGAAGCTGCTTACATATTAGGCATCAAGATCTATAGAGATAGATCGAGACGCCTCATTGGTCTTTCGCAAAGCACATACCTTGACAAGATATTGAAGAAGTTCAATATGGATCAGTCCAAGAAGGGGTTCTTGCCTGTATTACAAGGTGTGAGATTGAGCACGGCTCAATGCCCGACCTCGGCAGAAGATAGAGAAAAGATGAGTGTCATCCCCTATGCCTCAGCCATAGGGTCTATTATGTATGCCATGCTGTGTACCAGACCTGATGTGAACCTCGCCGTAAGTTTGGTAGGAAGGTACCAAAGTAATCCCGGCATGGAACACTGGACAGCGGTCAAGAACATCCTGAAATACCTGAAAAGGACTAAGGATATGTTTCTCATTTATGGAGGTGACGAAGAGCTCGTCGTAAAGGGTTACATCGATGCTAGCTTTGACACAGATCTGGATGACTCTAAGTCACAAACCAGATACGTGTATATTTTGAATGGTGGGGCGGTCAGCTGGTGCAGTTGCAAGCAAAGCATCGTGGCGGGATCTACATGTGAAGCGGAGTACATAGCAGCCTCGGAGGCAGCACAGGAAGCAGTCTGGATGAAGGAGTTCATCACCGACCTAGGAGTTATTCCCAATGCGTCGGGCCCAATGACTCTCTTCTGTGACAACACTGGAGCTATTGCCCTTGCCAAGGAGCCCAGGTTTCACAAGAAGACCAGGCATATCAAGCGTCGCTTCAACTCCATTCGTGAACATGTTCAAGATGGAGACATAGATATTTGTAAAGTGCATACGGATCTAAATGTCGCAGATCCGTTGACTAAACCTCTTCCACGAGCAAAACATGATCAACACCAGAACTCTATGGGTGTTCGATTCATCACAATGTAACTAGATTATTGACTCTAGTGCAAGTGGAAGACTGTTGGAAATATGCCCTAGAGGCAATAATAAAGTGGTTATTATTATATTTCCTTGTTCATGATAATTGTCTATTGTTCATGCTATAATTGTGTTATCCGGAAATCGTAATGCATGTGTGAATACATAGACCACAACATGTCCCTAGTGAGCCTCTAGTTGACTAGCTCGTTGATCAATAGATGGTTACGGTTTCCTGACCATGGACATTGGATGTCATTGATAACAGGATCACATCATTAGGAGAATGATGTGATGGACAAGACCCAATCCTAAGCATAGCACTAGATCGTGTAGTTCGTCTGCTAAAGTTTTTCTAATGTCAAGTATCATTTCCTTAGACCATGAGATTGTGCAACTCCCGGATACAGTAGGAATGCTTTGGGTGTATCAAACGTCACAACGTAACTGGGTGACCATAAAGGTGCACTACAGGTATCTCCGAAAGTGTGTGTTGGGTTGGCACGAATCGAAACTGGGATTTGTCACTCCGTATGACGGAGAGGTATCTCTGGGCCCACTCGGTAATGCATCATCATAATGAGCTCAATGTGACTAAAGAGTTAGCCACGGGATCATGCGTTACGGAACAAGTAAAGAGACTTGCCGGTAACGAGATTGAACAAGGTATAGGGATACCGACGATCGAATCTCGGGCAAGTATCATACCGGTAGACAAAGGGAATTGTATACGGGATTGATTGAATCCTCGACATCGTGGTTCATCCGATGAGATCATCGTGGAACATGTGGGAGCCAACATGGGTATCCCGATCCCGCTGTTGGTTATTGGCCGGAGAGATGTCTCGGTCATGTCTGCATGGTTCCCGAACCCGTAGGGTCTACACACTTAAGGTTCGGTGACTCTAGGGTTGTTATGGGAAATAGTATGTGAATACCGAATGTTGTTTGGAGTCCCGGATGAGATCCCGGACGTCACGAAGAGTTCCGGAATGGTCCGGAGGTAAAGATTTATATATGGGAAGTTGATATTGGGGTTCCGGAAAAAGTTCGGTTTTTTTCTTTATTGTACCGGGAAGCTTTCGAAAGGTTCCGGAGGATTCCGGAGGGGTCCGGAAGTCCGGAAAGGGTTCCACCACGTCTAATACAGCAGCATGGGCTGTAAGGGGGCGCCCTAACCTTAATGGGCTAGGGGCACCAGCCCCCCTAAGGCCCATGCGCATGGGAGGGGGGAAACCCTAAAGGGGAAGGGCCTCCACTTGACTTGGGAGGCACTCCTCCCCCCCTTGGCCGCCGCCCCCAACCCTAGATGGGATCTAAGGGGGCCGGCCCCCTCTCCCCCCAGCCTATAAATAGTGGAGGGGTGGGAGGGAGGCCACAACCTCTCCCCTGGCGCAGCCCCCCCCCCCTCTCCAACACCTCCTCCTCCTCCGTTTGAGCTTGGCGAAGCCCTGCCAGAGAACTGCAAGTTCCACCGCCACGCCGTCGTGCTGCTGGAGCTGTCTTCCCCAACCTCTCCCTCCTCCTTGCTGGATCAAGGCGCGGCAGACGTCACCGGGCTGCACGTGTGTTGAACACGGAGGCACCGTTGTTCGATGCTTAGATCGGAATCGACCGCGATCTGAATCGCTGCGTGTACGACTCCTCCAACCGCGTTCTTGCAACGCTTCCGCATCGCGATCTTCAAGGGTATGAAGATACACTCCTCTCTCTCTCGTTGCTAGTCTCTCCATAGATTGATCTTGGTGATGCGTAGGAAATTTTTTTGATTTACTACTACGTTCCCCAACATATGCCAGGTTCGGTCGTGACGCCGAACCAAACCCTACCTACAAGTGCAAACGTTGTTAGATCATTACCGAATTACAATTTGGCATATATGCCACAATTCACACCTGCAACTACTAACCCTACTCCTCCCATGCCACTGCCACAAGCTTCATCGTCCGCTGTGGATGATGGTCTAGCTAATCTTAGAGAGGAGATGGCTAAGATGCTCCGAGAGAATTTTGGAGTTGAGTTGCCAAGGAACCATATTTACCAAAAGCCATATCCAGAATACTTTGATGCCATTGAATGCCCTCCGGGATATAAAATTCCAGATTTTGTTAAGTTTAATGGAGAGGGCACAAAAATCACATGGGAGCATGTTAGTCAATACTTGGCACAATTAGGTGAAGCAGGCTCACTAAATGAATTAAAAGTGCGTTTATTTCCTTTATCATTAACTGGTACCGCATTTTCATGGTTTTCTTCTTTACCACATGGTTCCATTCGGGTTTGGTCGCAGCTAGAGCAGAAATTTCATGATCACTTTTATAGCGGTGACAATGAACTCAAGTTATCACATCTAACATCGGTTAAACAGAAGCATGACGAATCGGTCTCCGATTACGTCAAGAGATTTAGAGAAACAAAGAACCGATGTTATAGTTTGGCGATAATTGAGAGAGACTTGGCAGACCTAGTGCTGAGTGGTTTGAGGACTCCCATTAGAGAAAAGCTAGAAGGCCATGAGTTCTTAAATATCAACCAAGTCTTACAAAGGGCTTTGGCTCAGGAAAGCCGAAACAAAGATCTCAAAGAAGTGCATAGATATAAAGCTGATCGTCCTAAGATGAACATGGTTGAATTTGATAGTGATCACTCGGATGATGAAGGTGATATTTATGTTGCTGAATTTGTTTGGCCGTCTAAGGCAAAACCATTTACTTGCAATGATCTGAAACAGATTCATAAGAATCATGATGAAGAGATGAAGTTTACTTTTAACATTGCCAAGTGTGATAAAATATTTGATGCTTTGCTGCAAGCCAAAATTATTAGAATATCTCATACTTTACCGCCGTTTGAAGAACTGAAACGGCGCGCTTATTGCAAGTATCATAATTGTTTTTCTCATGCTACTAATGATTGCAATGTTTTTCGACGACAGATACAATCGGCCATTAATGACGGACGATTGAACTTTTCTGATATGCAAGTTGATAAACAGCCCTTTCCAATGAATACCATGGATTTGGAAGGGAAGAAGCTGCTCATTCGGCCGGAGGTAGCCGAATCTGCTAATAAAGCTAATGTCATTGTTGGTCAGCCCAGTTAAGATAAGGAGAGCGACAAGGTCTTGGGGAGACAAGTCGTGCTTGACAAGCAACCCGGTGGCAAGGAGATAATCAAGATCACCATCAAGAATCCTACACTCGGGGGGCAAACACAAGTGCAAGAGAACACTCATGTCAAATTTGTTAAGCCCAAAAGTCTAGAGGTTGGCAAGTGGAAGACGAATGAAGCTAAAGTGCAGCGCAAGAAAATCAAGCCAACTTTTGATATGTTGTTGTCCAAGTATGTCAGTCAAGCGGCCGGTTCTAGCTCTAACCGGTCATCAAATTTGAAGCGCTCAAGGTCACCCCCTCGAGAAGAATTTCAGCATCATGCGAGGCCATATGGGTCGTGGGCACCGGGACCATGGATGCCGCCACCCCCCTATGCGCCATACTACATGGGAGACTTCAATGGAAGATGGTGGCAGCCCCCAATGGCCCCTTATACTTTTCATCCAGTTTGGGCAGAACCAAGGAGGCCCGTTCATGAGAGACTTTCTTATCCCACACGAGGCCGTTTGAAAAATGGTGTCAATCGGCCAATGCAAGATAATCAAAAAAGGGTTGGCAAGCAAGTGTGGCATGCTAAATCACCAAGTGTTGAAATTTCAGAGCCTAGCAAGCAAAAGGAGAAGAATACTAGTGTTGAAACTATTATGATAGGCACTAAAGAATTAACAATCAAAGAGCCGATTATTGTTGAAAATCCGGCTGGTTCCAATAAAGATGTGGCTGTTGTCCAGCAAGATCCCATGGCTAATGATCATGAAGCTAGCACAAGCAAGGCCAAGTCGAGGGATCCAAAATATACTCAGCCTAAGTGGTGTCCTTCCGGTCTGACCAAGGCACAAAAAGGAGATTGCAGCGCATGAGGAGTCAAGAGATGACAGAACAGGAGGCCGAGAAGCAAAGAGATAAATTGTTCAACGACATTCGGCCTATAGTACCTACAAAACAAGTATGGATGCCTAAACAAATACAAGGTGCAGTGGCTTCTACATCCGTCACGACAGCACCTACACCACCAAAGAAGGACGATGCCACCGCTATTACATCGTCCCCATCACCTATTGATTCCACTACTCTTGGACAAATTTCAGAATCGATGAACACGCCCGAGGAGGAAGATGATATGTTGGATTATGAGGCTACACTGGTCCGCGAAGGTATGGATATCAATATGGTGTATTATTTACCCGCTGAATTTTGTGCTATAGATGAAGAAGGGGAAGTAGCTCAGCTAGATTTTGGTCCTAAAAATGCTATATTCGAGAAGCCAAAAGAACCGGTGACACACTTGAAGCCATTGTTCCTTAAAGGTCATATTAATGGATCGCCGGTTGCTAGAATGCTTGTCGATGGTGGTGCTGTGGTGAATCTTATGCCATATTCGGTCTTCAAAAAATTGGGTTTGCCTGATGAATAATTGATCAAGACCAATATGGTGCTTAATGGATTTGAAGGCAAAGAGAAAACTGAAGCCAAAGGTGTGATGTATGTGGAGCTTACAGTCGGAAGCAAAACTTTGGCTACTGCGTTCTTTGTTGCTGAGGTGCAAGGTAACTACAACGTCATACTAGGCCATGATTGGGTTCATGCAAACCAGTGCGCGCCTTCCACTATGCACCAGTTTTTGATCCAGTGGGTGGATGATGAAGTGGAGGTCATTCATGCGGATAATTCGGCTTGCGTTGCTTTGGCCGATGCATCGGTGGATTGGCAGCATCCCAATGCTACTTGCTTGACGGGACGCGACTTATCAGAATTTGATTTTCTTAGCGCCATAAAAAGTGGTTTCGTGCCTGTTTCTTTAAAGCCGGTTGGTGGTAATCGGCTCCAAGGTATGATGTATTTAAATGGATTCTAACTCAGATTGGTTGCAAAAGCGTCTTGTTGAATATCGGTCCAATGAAAACGATATGTATGAATCTATAGAGGAATTAGATGATATGGATAAATTAGGACAAGGTTTTACGTCGGCTGATCCATTAGAAGAGATAGACATAGGAGACAGTTCAATTCCTAGGCCGACATTTGTAAACGAAAATTTAAGAGCCGATCATAAAGCTAAGTTGATCGAGCTATTGAAAGAATATGTTTGTTGCTTTGCATGGGAATATCATGAGATGCCAGGTTTAAGCCGAGAGCTAGTGGAGCATCGGTTACCTATAAAGGCTGATTTTAGACCGTACAAGCAATCGGCCAGAAAGTTTAATCCAAAAACATATGACCGGATCAAGGAAGAGATCGGTCGTTTGCTTAAAGCTAATTTTATTAGACCTTGCATGTATGTCGAGTGGATTTCTAACATTGTACCAGTAGAGAAGAAAGGTTCCGGCTAGTTGAGGGTGTGCATTGATTTTAGAGATTTGAATAGAGCTACACCTAAAGATGAGTATCCCATGCCAATAGCCGATATGCTTATTAATGATGCTTCTGGACATAAGGTCATTAGCTTTCTTGATGGTAATGCGGGGTATAACCAGATTTTTATGGCCGAAGAGGACATGTCCAAAACGGCTTTTCGATGTCCTGGTTTCCTTGGTTTATTTGAGTGGACAGTGATGACCTTTGGATTAAAAAATGCCGGTGCCACGTATCAAAGGGCTATGAATTTAAGTTTTCATGATTTACTTGGTGTTATACTTGAGGTTTATATTGATGATATTGTTGTCAAATTGGATACTTTCGAATCTCATCTAGCCGATTTGCGCTTAGCTTTTGAAAGAATGAAAAAATATGGACTGAAGATGAATCCTTTGAAGTGTGCATTCAGCGTGTCGGCTGGAAAGTTTTTGGGTTTTATTATTCATGAGGATGGCATAGAGATTGATCCCAAAAAGATAGAGGCCATACAGAAAGTGGAGGCCCCAACATGCAATAGAGATATGCAAAAGTTCCTTGGCAAGGTCAATTATTTGAGAAGGTTCATAGCTAATCTGTCAGGGAAAGTTGATGCATTTACTCCTATCCTTCGGTTAAAGAATGATGTTGATTTCACTTGGGGGGCAAAACAGCAAGAAGCGTTTGATATGATCAACAACTATTTGTGCACTCCTCCGGTGATGAAAGCGCCCAAGCATAGGGAACCCTTTAAGCTTTACATTGTAGCAGAAGAAGGTGTTATTGGTGTTGTTTTGACTCAAGAAGCCGAAGGAAAAGAGCATGGTATTACATATTTGAGCAAGCGTTTATTGGACGCCGAGACAAGGTTTACATTTATTGAAAAACTATGCCTATGCTTATATTATGCCTGCACAAAATTGAGACATTATTTAGTGCCGAGTGAATGCATAGTAGCTTGTCAAACCGATGTCATTAAATACATGTTGCATAGGCCAATTCTTAGTGGTAGAATTGGCAAGTGGGCTTATGCTTTGATTGAATATGATTTGGCTTATAAATCTCTAAAATCTATGAAAGGCCAAATCATTGCTAATTTTATTATTGAGCATCGGATTAATGACTAGCATGATGTTGATATAAACCTTGTTTCATTAGTACCTTGGAGATTATATTTTGATGGTTTAGTTTGTAACAATGGCCAAGGTGTTGGTATTGTTTATATATCTCCTCATGGTGCTGTTTTTGAAGCCTCATGCCGCTTAGAATATTTTTGCACAAATAATCAAGCCGAATATGAAGCATTGTTATTCGGCTTAGAGATGTTGCTTGCCATAGGTGCTACACATATTGAGGCTTTTGGTGATTCGTTATTAGTAGTGCAATAAATATCCAAAGTCTTTCAATGTTTTGACGAATCACTTAATGTTTATCTTGATAACTGTCTAGATATAATTTCTACTTTGGATTATTTTAGCATTGCTCATATATCTAGACATGAAAATTGGAGAGCAAATGAGTTGGCACAACAAGCATCCGGCTATCATGTTGATCATGGTATGTTTCATATTTCTCAAAGGCCGATGTCTAGTCTTGCCAACATAGGGGAGGCCGAACCGGAGCCCGCCGTTTCGGCCACTAATGAAATATTCAATGCAGGAGAAAATCAAGACTGGAGGAAACCCATCATTGATTATTTGTGTGATCCTAGTAGAAGGGTGGACAGAGCTGTTCGGCATATGGCTTTCAAATACACAATGAGAGATGATGGTCTCTATCGCTGAACGGTTGATGATGTTCTTTTAAAGTGCTTGGACGAGGACCAAGCGAGAGTTGCTATGGGAGAGGTCCATGAAGGTATTTGTGGCACTCATCAGTCGGCTCCCAAGATGAAATGGTTACTACGACGTGCTGGGTTTTATTGGCCGACTATGATTAGTGATTGCTTCAGATATTACAAAGGTTGTGAAGCTTGTCAAAAATTTGGTGATATTCAATTGGCTCCTGCTGCTATGTTACATCCTATTGTCAAGCCGTGGCCTTTCAGAGGATGGGGTTTAGATTTTATTGGAGAAATTCACCCGTCTTCCTCAAAGGGGCATCAGTTCGTGTTGGTAGCAACCGATTATTTCACTAAATGGTCTGAGGCAGTACCTCTCAAGAACATGACACATACAGAGGTAATCCAATTCATAACTGAGCACATTATTCATATATTCGGCATTCCTCAAACATTAACTACAGATCAAGGTTCATCTTTCATGTCACATCAAGTCAAAGAATTTGCCGAATCTTATAACATAAAGTTGCTCAATTCCTCTCCGTATTATGCCCAAGCTAATGGACAAGCTGAGTCCAGCAATAAAATTTTAATCAAGCTTATCAAGAAGAAGATTGAGAATAATCCGAGGAGATGGCATGAGTTGTTGTCTGAAGCTTTGTGGGCACATAGGATCTCAAGGCATGGTGCTACGAAGGTGACTCCATATGAGCTAGTATATGGTCAAGAGGCTGTTTTACCTGTGGAAGTAAATTTGAATGCTTTGAGAATAGCCAAACAAAATGATTTATCGGCAGTAGACTTTTATAACTTGATGATGGACAATATTGATGAGGTTGCCGATAAACGTTTGGCTGCTTTGAAGGCCATAGAGAGAGACAAGTTGAGGGTAGCAAGAGCTTACAATAAGAGAGTTAAGTTGAAGAATTTTCAAGTTGGCGATCTCGTCTGGAAAGTGATTCTACCGATTGGTTCAAGAGATAGAAAATTCGGGAAGTGGTCTCCGAGTTGGGAAGGTCCTTTTAGGGTTGCAAGAGTAGTTCCCAGAAACTCTTATTTGGTGGAATATGTACAAGGGGCACTGTTACCTCGAGCTCTCAATGGCAAGTACTTGAAGAAATACCACCCGAGTGTGTGGCAAGAAGCCTAAGTAGGCAATGGCCGATATATGATTATCGCCCTTAGCACAAACATGGCCGATACATAATTATCGTCCTGAGAAAAATAAATGGCCGATGGAGTGTTGACATCGTCCTTAGAACAAACAAGGTACAAATTATTTTTCGGCACACAAGCTTTGCCGAAAAACAGGGGGGCATGTGTTGACACCAGATTTTGGCATGGTATGAAACACAATTAAGATGGCCTCATATGAAAAAATATTCTACATGAATTGTTTTCGTCTCGTCGAATCGGTTGATTTTGATATAAAAATCATTCCAATCCGAATTCGTATGCAAAAGTTAGAGTCAACACTTTGCGGACCGGTCCTGAGTGAAAAAGTGACGCGAGGGACCAGACACCCACCTAGGTGATGTCTGATAGGTCGCGTGAGTTATTCGGCCTTTGCCGGCTGAATGAAGCTTGCCGGCCGAGTAAAAAGCTTGCCGGCAAATTGAAAAGCTTGCCGGCGTGGAAAGCTTGCCGGCGCGAAAAGCTTGCCGGCGTGGAAGTTTGCCGGTGTGAACGCTTGCCGGGTGAAAACCTTGCCGGTGTGAACGCTTACCGGGGTGGAAGCTTGCCGGTGTGAACGCTTGCCGGGTGGAAACCTTGCCGGTGTGAACGCTTGCCGGGGTGGAAACCTTGCCGGTGTGAAAGCTTGCTGGGATGGAAACCTTGCCGGTGTGGAAAGCTTGCCGGGGTGGAAACCTTGCCGGCGTGGAAAGCTTGCCGGAAAAAAATTGCCAGAAAAATGGAAGCTGTCAAAGACAATCCGACCAGAAGTTGGAGATGGGCTCGAAAGATTATTCAGATGACCTTGAATGAAAAAGTGTTCTACATGGAAGTTGTGCGTATCGTCGAAACGGTCAATTTTTCTTTTTGAGTCATCATCATCGGAGATAGTATACGGCCTGCAAAGTTGTTACAAGACTCGGGCAGTTCAGAAAACTGCATAATTGAATCCGATCCACAGTTAAAGATGGGCCCTAAAAGTCATAAAGACGGCCTTAAAAGGAGAAGTGGCTCGCGCTGTGTTATGCAGATCATCGAGGTGGACAAGTTTGATGTTGAACTCGACTCCATCCGAGTTAGTATGCGATTTCTACAGCCCACGCAAGAAGTAGGACAGAAGTACGGGACAGATTCGGGCTGAATCCGAGTTGGACTGAAACTAGAGCTGTAGGACGTGAATTGATATAATTTTCTTTTAAGGAAAGACTAGATGAATCCTTTACTTGTACGGGAAGTCCAGCCGCCTCTTATATATGTTGGGGATGACGGCCGATTGAACAACACACAATCGAACAAATCAATATGCTACTTTTTATCTACGTTTTATCTCTTCATCGTTTTTCTCTCTCGTTCTTCGCTGTTCTTCGTGCTTGAGAGCTACGAATCCCGAGACTCTAGGGGCGAGCGAATCGATCTAGGGCAGCCCATAGCCGCCGCACTCCCTGACAGGGTCCCTCCCGGGCGTGTGGGGTTTCGGGTCCTAAAAGCACCCGCCGACTGTGTTGCGTATCGCGCTGTCGGTCGGGTCTCCTTCGACGTGACCTACGGTGCATCACCCCGGCGTCGATGGTACACGTGACGTGTTCGTGTGTCAACACAGTCGTATGGCACAGTACACTGGGAGTACTGTCGGAGCACAGTATAGCAGTTTTGCCCGTCGCGGGGCGCGGCACCATCCACTGGCATTGGGCTGGCACCTGGTGGAATGTGGTTGGCAAAAGAAGCGAGACGAGACCGTGGAACAGTGCACGTTACGTTATGTTAAGCCATGATCATCTACGCGAAAATGTGTAGGCCGGAGCAGCTCGCCGTCGATCTATCAATCAGTGATGCGATGTGGCAGGTCTCACAGCACTTAAGAAAAGCATCTACCGCGTCATCTCCTACCGTACGTAAATTGGTCTTTTCAGTTTTCAGGCCCTACTAGCAAATAGTGGGTTAGAGGAGATGATGACCCAGTAAAGCTGATGGGCGAGTTATTAAGGCCGCCCCAGTGTCCAGTGTCCTGATCCTCTCTGCGGGTATTATCATTAGCCTGCTAGGCCCATCTTGGTAGGGCACAGCCGAAGCGAGCGAAAGTGCAGGACCCACAGCCCGGCCCATCTCCGTAGGGCGCGATCCGCACGTTTTAATGCGCGCGATAGGGCGCCATCCCATCCTCATCCGATCCGACGTGTTCCGGCGTCGCCTAGAGATCTGCGTAGCGTACGGCTAGCCGCCAGCTGGTGGTGAAGCGGCTAGGCGCGTCGCCGGCCGGACCGCTGCACGGGGCTGGCCCCACGTACCACGCCTCACGACGCGCTCGTGAGTGAATCCGCCCGCTCATTGCTCGTCGAGCACCAGCAGCCGCTGCCGGACAGACGGCCGCCCGCCAGGCGCCAGCCGTGCAGCCGGAGGGACACGCGTGCGCACGTACGTGGAGGTGCAGGCCTCCCTGTCAGAAGGGCCTCGTGGGCGCCCGTGGACCGTTGGATCGATCTGGCCTGGTGGGTGAGCGCATGAAGAAGTGGCCGGTGAGCCCGATCGCACCACTTTTAACGTACGTGCGTGCGTGTCGACAGATCGTGCCCTCTCGATCGACAAATATCCTGTGTTCCCCTAAAAAAAAGACAAATATAGTGTGTCCAGTCATCAACAATGATGATGAACATCCTGTTTTCACTCACATTTTGGCATTCGTGTCTGCCGAACACAGCAGGAGCGGCGGCAGCTCTCGGGCTCCTTTCGAGCGAATGATTCAGGCCAGCTGGCCGACGCCGACGACGGAGCGCGAGACGCCTTGGCATCTTCTGCTCCAGGAAACGTTCCGCCAGCCATCATCATGATCGACATTGCGGGTGGCTCAGGGATCGTAGCTCTGCATGGCCTCATTGCCACACCGGCCACCGGCAACGCATGCGGCGTCTTCCCGTTTCCTCACACGGCGGCCACCGGCCAGCCACTAGCCAGCTCGATGCCATTGGGCGCTTCGGTCGGTTCTGCTGATAACGCCACCGTACCGTCGTATCGCCGCTCATGGCGTTTCCCTTGTTTTCGCCCGCTTCGGCGTGATCTCAGTCGGCGCCGCGTCGTTCCAAAAGAGGAGAAAAAGATCGCGTGGGCACCCGTAACGGTTACACACGTACAGGTTATTCCAACTTTCTCCGGCATTTAAGTGGCAATGATCTCGATATATAATCTCCTACAGTTTTGTTAGTGTTAGGAGCACCTAACCGTGCACAATGATGGCGTGCTGCCGTTTTACAGTCAGGAACAGTCTAGCAGCGCGTTAAGCTTGCGCCCAGTACTGACCAGTACTACTCCCGGGGTGGTACTGAATATCCATAGCTCACCCTGGAAAGTGGAAACTGCACCGTTTTACTGTGCAAAGTACTGACTTACACCAGTAAAAACACGGGAGATGTGGCTGTGGCTGATCGTACGTAGTGTACCTGACGAGTACTTAATTAATCATTACCAGTGGTTGGTATGAAATTACACCAGCCGGTCGGTACGGAGTAATGGTGCGTATGATGATGCCCCTAGTAATGTACGCGTACGTACGTACTGGCCGCGCATACGGCACAGGTATGCAGTGGTGCTGCTACGCCCGTCCATGATCCTTAATGCAAGGACAGGGATTGGGATTGGGCGCCCAGGCTGTCGCCTCGTAGGACGTCTCTGTGGCCACATTAAACCGGCTGCCCGCGCTGCGCCGTGTCTCTCGCGTGTCTCCCCTGTCCTGTAGCTCCCGCACGCGTGATCTTTATCTGCATGGGATGCACTTGGACCTGCGTTGCGCACGACTGCATCGGATGCTCGTAGGGAGTAAAATAACGACTGGAGTAGTACAAAGCATGTTGATTTTGTGAAATGGTCTGCCGCTGAATGTGAGTGCCGCTGCCCGCTAGCTTTGTTACTAGTCCTACAGATGCTGGAGTGGTTTTGCAGGTTGTTTACTCGCTAGGGACCGGATAGGCATGGAGACACCGCATTCCACGGGCTTTGGCAAGTGTTTTAGTTTAGTTTTGTAGCACGAGCAATGCATATGCTAGTAGTAGTATAAGATAATCAACGCTGGTTAACTTGGTTTACAAAAGGCTGCCTGATTGTCAACGCCGATCCTTAGACCTAAGAAACTCTGCCTGTTACAATTTACTTCAGTTGTTAAACTTTTAAGGTTGCCTAAGTTTACAGAAAAACATATTATCATCAACAACATCAACTAGTTTCATTAGATTCAGTGTATGACCCGCAAAAAAAAGATTCACTGTATGATATTTTTTCATGTTATATAAAAATTCCGCTAGAAGGACCTAAGAAACTCTGCCTGTTACAATTTACTTCAGTTGTTAAACTTTTAAGGTTGCCTAAGTTTACAAAAAAACATATTATCATCAACAACATCAACTAGTTTCATTAGATTCAGTGTATGACCCGCAAAAAAAAAGATTCAGTGTATGATATTTTTCATGTTATATGAAAATTCCGCTAGAAGGAGGGCTTGAACCTCCGACCTTGTGGTTAACAGCCACACACTCTAGCCAACTGAGCTATTCCAGCTTTGTGATATTATTTGCCTTTGATGTTATAGATATTAGCATATTTCTTATATATCCAGTTTGACCTAGGCAAAATTAAAACTTCCAGTAATTTGGAACAAAAGATGTAGTTATGTGTTTTCTTAGGCACAATCCATAGTGGCCTTAGAGGCACAAACATCTAGGTTGAGCCATGGACAACATTCAACAAAATGTGGGGGCGGGTCAAAAGCATGTGATGTGAATGGAGGTGGAGCCGATAGAGGAGACCACGTCGGACTGGTCAATCCTAGGGTTGTTTTCCATCCACTGGATTGGGAGAATTTATATGGAAGCCCCGTGTTTCAGGCTTTCAACCAACATTTGGCTCTCGTTCCTTTATATATTGGAAGCTTCCTTCTTACAGTGCATGTCAAAGCTCGTGCCATCTACGCGCGCGGGTGGGGTGATCAGCACGGAAGCCTAGGGATATGCATGGAATGGACTTTAACTGCAAGACTGATCTAGTTGTTAAAACATTAGTAAAAATCTTCAACATATACATATTAGATCTTGGGGCCATGACAATTCAAACCATGACAGAGTGAGTAAGATCCAAGTTGATGGCCAAATACTAAGGGACAAGGAGCATAACAAAGGAGGCTAGGTGGGAGATAACTGTAGGTGCATCAACTACCCACTGAGTGTTTTGGAGATTGTTGAACAAAACAGTTGAGAGACTAATGTGTATGCTAGTGTGCACAAAGTAAAAATAGTACCTCGAATTATTTGATAAGTTTGCTAAAATTCTGAGAAGATTGCGAGCATTGTAGAGAAGATTGCTACATCTTCAGAGAAGATTGTCGAGCTATTGAGAAGATTGAGTGTCGAAGATGGCCCCTAAAGAATGTTGTTGAGAGCGATATATTGTCCGAGGAACAATTGACCGCAGAAGAAGAATGAAGACAACAAGACGGCATGGTTCTTTCTCTTTGTTTCAATTTTTTCATTTGAGTCATAGGGAAAACTGTACTATTAACGGGGGGAGGGGTCCAAATTAGTCAACGTTTAGGTCTTTATTGAATGCGCAATCATAAACCTATATCCGAACAAAGTCGAGAGAAATATCTTTGTGTGTCACGTTTTTCTTAAAAGTCAGAGATGAAGTTCTTCTAGACCGCGAGCAAAAATCACGGGCAGTTAAGTTAGCTTTACCTGTTCCTCAAGTAGAGTTGCCACGTGAGTTTGAAATCAGACCGTTGGACACGTGTTGGTTGACCGTTGCGAGGCACATGCCTTGATTGGTCATCTCACACCTCGGGATTGCTTTGGCTATAAATAGCCACCCAACCCCCAATCTTCAGTGGTTGGCTGCTCGTTTAAATTGACAAGAGTTTGTGAGAGCAGTCCCTCTTTTGAGAGGTTTCACCGGGAGAAAACCCGGAGCTCGAATCCGATATACCTAAGAGAGTGAGCACAAGTAACTTATTTATCTCAACATGCAAGCATGCCACATCATCATACAATTATGGATGGGATAAGGCCCGCCTCAACATACAACCATGGATGGGAAAAGACCCACCACCACATGCAACCATGCATTCAATAAATATTTTACAATTATACAATAAAAAATAATAAGTCATATGTATTTTTAATTTAGCTTCACGTGTTATTAGTCCAAATATTTATATTCCACACAATCAAATCTCGTTGAAATGTATTTCAATCGATTCCTGCAGGAATGTGCGAGATACCATCCAGTTTAGTTAAGTGATTGAGCATCACACAGAACTAACTTGATACGAAATGGTGACCTATTACTCTTGTGAGCTGCACACTCACTAGATGGATAGGTGTCGGTCCAAGCAACCAAGTGTGATTGTGGTTGCCCGAGTACTTTGTTTGTGAAAGTTTTGAGGTTGCCTCGAGTATTCTATCGAGAGTAAATCAACTGAAGTTTGAGGAACTTCACGTTGAAGAGAATATGACAGAGAAAGATTTTCTCATGTCTTCAATCACATGTCCCTCCAACTAGACATAGCACTTTGGCAGATGTGTGAACTAGCCGAACAAATTACTTATCGCCATCGAACAACATTGGTTCTTTCTTAGCTAGCATTCCTTTCGGTACTTGTCTTGTTTGAGTTGTTGCTCTTCGTGATTGTTATCTATGATCAGTTCTTCACAAGTGAGTACGTTCGCATTTTTTCCATCTATTACTACTTAGTTATCCTTCTCGCGTCTATCTTGATAGATTTCTCCCAATAGCTGGAACTAGTTTTTCTTCCAAGGGCAAAACATGCTGCCTCTGCATCACCAAGTGCTCCTGATACCTCCTATGCACCACAAAGGGCAAAAGCTACTACATGTGCACCAACAAGGGTTCATAATGCCTCATACGCAACACTAAGGTCTCCTACTTCATCCCCTACAACAAGAACAAAAGCAACCGTCTCTTCTCCAAGACCCATGTCTCCTGCTTTAACTGTACAACAAGATAATAAAGTTGTTGTTCTTCTACAACACCCAGGCCTCCCATAGCACCAAGGGAAAGGCCTTTCTTTGCTCACATAGCAACTTTTGGTGTTGGAGATGGTTAGGGTCCTGCAAAGAGGTTGAGAAAGGCAACATCAAAGATGGTTGCTCATGTGACAGTAAGTTGTATGGTAATGACATGCCTGAAAATAATAGCTGAACTATTGAGTATTGTTGTGCCTCTGAACTATGTGAACTATGTGGTATGTGCGGGATGAACTGTGTGGTATTTATTTGTGTGAACAGTGTGGTATGTGCTTGATGAATTATGTCGATATGTGCGTGTGAACTATGAGATTAAAATAATTAGGTAATGCCTGGTTGAAGAACTAGTTTATTTGGTACGTGTCATCTTGATGATTTGTCTTGATGATGTCCATAATGTGATCTTGATGAGTCTATCCTGATGATGTCGATAATGCAATCTTGATGACTCTATCTTGGTAGTGGTAGATAATGTAGGGTTATGATGAATCTAGGGCCATCGAGTCGATGATGGTGAACCTAGGTTATGACGAAGCTAGGGTCATCGAGTCGTCAATGAAGATTACCCTAGGGTTATGATGAATCTAGGTTCATTGAGTCCTTGATGACAACGTACCTCGGGTACATCACAACTCATCATGTATATCACACTTTCATCACATAGATCACAACATAGCATCACAACTTCATCAAATCGTAACACAAAATAGAGCATATCACAATAGATAGCTTCATCAGTTCACAGCAATAGACATAAGATCATGACATCATCAGTCTTCAAACTACACATGTACTCCCTCTGTAAATAAATACAAGATCGTTTAGATCACTAAAGATCCCTCTGTAAAGAAATATAAGATCGTTTAGATCACTACTTTAGTGATATAAACAATCTTATTTTAATTACATAGGGAGTATATAACAATACCATACAAACATAGTCTTAGGAACATAGGTACATGGAAACATACTATGAACAAATTAGCTAGATAGCAACATAGGTAAATATGTAGTTCTCAGACATCTAAGTCTCAGTCATTTAGCTCAATGACATAATACTCATCACAAATCCGCTTTATGTTCTTCACCTTGCCCTTGTGAACTTCCCCAACGTTGAGCATGTCAGCAATTACATACTTCAATTTCTTCCTCTCCTTGTTGAGCACATCCCTATCCTTCCTGAGCTCATCCTTCTCCTTCTTCACCTCTTCCATCTCCTATTTCATCACATCCCTCTCCACCTTCACCCATTCATCTCCTTGTTTAGATTCCTGATCACACCAACTTGAGCCAATTGAATGTTCTTCAGACTACTGATGCTAAGTTGCTTCTTCTTCATCTCCTTCTCCACGCCTTTACTGTCACCATTCAGTATATTATGGTAGTTCATTTGATGCACATGCTTCTCTTGTTCATCAAATATCTTGTTTTGACATTATCAACAAGCTTGTTGTATTGCAGCTGCAACTCCTTATTCTTGTCTAAAAGCTTCAAGACTTCCTCTGCATGATCAAGACGTTCCTAGATTCTCACAGATTTGCATTTGTTCATATTTATCCCACATCTTACGAAGTTCCTTATTTAGTGGGTCATGCTACTCTTTATGAACCCACTGAACAAAACCATAGTGTACCCTCCATGCAATACTAAAACAAGAGCACTAATTTAAACACTTGACAACAACTACTGCAGTTAAGTTTAATACTTGACAAAACTGAACATATGTGCTTCATTAACAGAAGAATTGCCTGACAACACATTCTATTTTAACTATGAACACAATGACACTGTGCTACATTAATAGAGGACAATTTGAAAACAACAACTAGCGGTGACACGTGACAAAAACTGAACATATGTTCAATATCTACGTGCAAAATTTAACAGTTTGTTAGTGGTCTATGTGCAAAAACATGGACAAAGAACACTTCATGAAGCTATGGTAAGCACCTACACTACTATCTCCACACATAATTCATAAGAGAGTGGATGTGAACAAATTAACAACACAATTAATAGCAAAATTTCTCTTACATTCTCAGCACATCCATGAAACCTCCATTCAATGAGGCTGCCTTTGAAGGCGACCAATCTCTTCGCCCTGGAGTTGTGGTGGCACAAGATAGGGACATCCTCCTCAATGCCTTCAAAATTCGAGTCTTCAATGGTGTTAGGGGCCTTAAAGCAATGGAAAGGTAAGTCAAATCGAAGGGATTGGGTTCAAATCAAAGCTCTAGATCAAAAATGCCAAAAATCGTAGCCCTAGCCCCAACCCCAACCCTAACAAAGCGGATAGAATGCAAGGATGGCCTTCCGTTTGAGCCGAAGTCGTCCATGGTCTCACCGTCATTCCAAGAAACAACGACGCCAATGACGCGATGAGTCAGCGTCGGCAATGTGTGTGTGTGTCGCGGGGGGGCGGGGGGGGGGGGGGGAGGAGGAGGGCGAGCAGAGCACGACATCGAGGAGGGGAGAGTGAGGACGGCTGCATCTTGAATTGATATCAGATCAGCCAAACGGGCGCGTCCGACCGAGCCGTTAACGGCCGTCATGCCGCGTCGTCACCTGTTTGCCACGTTTGCCCGATAGGTGGCCCCAGCTCTCGTAATCGGGTCAAAACACGCTCATTGCTTGGTCATTGGTCTTTTACGTAATTTTTAAAAAGTGGTGTCAAATTGCTAACGATACCGCAATTGTGATGGTCATATGTGTTTTCCTCTATTCTTCTGCTGCGAAAGATGCGGGAATTCGAGACATTTGCCGTCCAGTTGACAGACACACGTACATGGGCTTTTTTTGCACTTGGTAACTAGGACTAGTTGCGGTACAGACTTTATCACTGTAGAAGTATTTAGCAAGACACAGCTCAGCTTTGATCAGTGCATTACGCGTGGCGTACTAGCAAGCTTTGCATAATTGAGCTCATGATCTGTGTGGCGAGGGAGCACTCAGCCAAGCCTGCATGCAGGTACGCTGTCCGGCGTGCGAGGAAAAGACAATACAATCGGCGGGGGGCGTCGCCCTCGGTCCACACGAATCATCCAGCTGCCTCCCACCGAGTCAACCCAAAACCCCAAAGCCACACGAACCGGAAGCGGAAACAAAGGCGGCAACACAAAAGCATGGGCCGTATGGCCATTGGCGGCTAAATTTCGTGTTTTGACCCTTTTCGTATACTATTTTGGGATCTGATCTCATTGGAAAAAAATTCGAGATCTGATCCTTTTCTTATCGTCAGACCCCTTGATGGTAGGGTATAATAGCCTACCGCCATGCCCCTTGACGGTAGGGTTGGACACCCTACCGCCAACAAGTTCTAAGTTTCCAACACAGAGCGTGCCCAGGGCCTACCGCCAGACCCCTTGACGGTAGGGTATAACAGCCTACCGCCAGACCCCTTGACGGTAGGCAGGAACCCTACCGCCAAGACCCCTGACGGTAGGCTGTTATACCCTACCGCCAAAGGGTCTGGCGGTAAGAAAAGGATCAGATCTCGATTTTTTTTCCAATGAGGGTCAGATCCTGAAATAGTATACGAAAATGGTCAAAACACGAGATTTCGCCGTCATTGGCCACGAAGGGTGCACGAAACCCCGACGTGCCATTCCATTTCCACGCGGAGAACGATCGCACCTATAAATACCCAACCCCGTCGCCGCTCACTAAACCACACCCAAACACGTAGTGCACCTCTTCCACTAAAAATCATCATCAGAGCTCCAAGCCACCGAGAGAAAATGGCCGCCGCCTCGTACACGAGCACGAGCCATGGTGCACTTGCACTGGTTTCGGTACTGCTGCTGAGCCTCGCGCACGGCTCCCTGGGGCTGGGAGCCAGGAGGCTCATGGAGCTGTACAAGCCGGATCCCAGCGAGCTCCTCACGTACCACAACGGCGCCGTGCTGCAGGGCGCCATCCCGGTCACCGTGCTCTGGTACGGCCGCTTCACGCCGGCGCAGAAGGCCGTCGTCTCCGACTTCCTCCTCTCGCTCACCGCCGCCTCCCCGGCGCCGACCCCGTCCGTCTCGCAGTGGTGGGACACCATCGCCCAGCTCTACCTCTCCAAGGCCAAGGGCGCCAACGCCAACGCCAAGCGCGCGACGCAGGTGGCGCTCGCCGGGCAGGTCTCCGACGAGCGGTGCTCGCTCGGGAAGAGCCTCGCGCTGCCCCAGCTCGCGGCGCTGGCCGCCAGGGCCAAGCCCCGGAAGGGCGGGATCGCGCTGGTGCTCACCGCGGAGGACGTGGCTGTGGAGGGCTTCTGCCGGAGCCGGTGCGGCCTGCACGGCTCCGACGCCGTGGCCCGCACCGCGTACGTGTGGGTCGGCAACTCCGCCGCGCAGTGCCCCGGCCAGTGCGCGTGGCCGTTCCACAAGCCGGTGTACGGGCCCCAGGCGCCGGCGCTGGTGCCGCCGAGCGGCGACGTCGGGATGGACGGCATGGTGATGAACGTCGCCAGCATGGTCGCCGGCGCGGTCACCAACCCCTTCGGCGACGGGTTCTACCAGGGCCCCAGGGAGGCGCCGCTGGAGGCCGCGACGGCGTGCCCGGGGGTCTACGGCAGCGGCGCGTACCCCGGCTACGCCGGGAACCTGGCGGTGGACGCCACGACCGGGGCGAGCTACAATGCCAACGGCGCGAACGGGAGGAAGTACCTGCTTCCCGCGCTGTTCGACCCTGACACGTCCACCTGTTCAACCTTGGTGTAATTTACTATGGTGCAGTTTGTAAGGATACGTAGTAGCAGTACTGTGTACAGGATGATCGATGAGAGATGATGCTCTGTTTTGTTTTGAAATGCTCTGTTTCTTGCGGGTGATCTTCCCAGAGGCGTTGCTACAACTGTTGCCGCACCGCGTACAGGCCTATCGGTTCAGAAATTGCAGCACCGCGTACAGGCCTAAGAAACAAGAAAAGAGGAAATTGCAGCACTGGCTGGGCATACCTGAAAATGTCTGCATCCAAGCAATAATGCAGGCATATGACAATTTATCATCATGGGTCAAAAACTGTGATATTCTCCGAAGAACTTTCATCCTAAACCTAAGCAAAATCCCGGTAATCTTGATTAATTTAGTTTGTCATATTTCTCCTTGAAACGGAGGGAAAATATTTGACTCGTATACATTAATAAAGTAGAAGATGGCAAAACCGACGAAAATCAATACAAGCATGACCACTATCCAACTACTCCCTCCGTCCCGAATATAAGATGATGGATCTAATCATATAATTTGGTACCGTGGATATTGGTTTTTTTTCTTGTAAAAACATGGTCAAACATGCAGTGGCGGAGTCAGGATTGAGGCAAGCCCTGGGCCCAAAATAGTTTTTGCCGCGAGGGAAAAACTTAACATACATAAGGCTTTTAGTTACCTCAAAAGATACCCATACAAAATATGACCCAATTGTACTAAAAATTTAGAATTTAAACTCGATGCTTAACGATACAACAAAATGGATAAAAACATAGCAGAAACTACAAAGAACAGTACACGATGAAAAAGTGTACCGAATCAATGGTTTGCTTCTTCTGTGCCTCACATAACCTCATCAACGATGGAAGAAGAGCCAACACCTTCAAGACATGAAAAGCAAAATTTCATAAGAGAAGGCATAAACATCAAGTGAAACAATTATCACTGATACAAATATAAAAACTTGCCACTTTGACGAGGTAAAAGCCCTTTGCGAGACCTATAAGCGATATACCCTAGACCGGTGAGAAAAAATCTCTTCATCTTATTTTTCTACAATATGAAATGAAATTAGCAACTACATTAATTTGAGTTCAACAATACCCTGGATATATGACTGGATACATATATACACACACTATTTCAATTAAATTTCAGTTCGGAGCAGTTTATACACTGATATAAGTAGAACATGGTACAAGTGAAAAGCACAGGGGGAACAGAGAAAACATCAAGGAAAAATACAAGGTGCGGGAGCCAGCAGTGAAGCAACCAGCAGGGGATGGCGCGCCTGGGCAAACGACGCACGGGACAGAAGGGCGGCAGCTGGGAGCCAAGGAGCAGGGGGAAGTGGGGAGGGGGTTGGGGGGCGGAGGCATCGCCGGCGGCGCGAGCGCTGGAGTCTGGAGATTTCATCTTGTGTGTCTGCGACTCGGCGGCGGCCGCATGAGCGCTGCGTCTCCTTTTTTCCAGCAACAGCACTTCGTTCCTCCGCCTCGTTTTTTTTAGAAAACGCTCCTCTGCCTCGTGCGTCCGAGTTGATCGTGGGGTAGCCTTGCCTCGTTCGTCCGTCTGTTTCACGTTTTTTTAGGGAAACTAGGGAATTTATTCAAAGTTCAGAACATCAGGAATACAAGCAATCTCTGGCAAAACCCCTAGCCACACATGGCGACCCACCGCCAGAGACGCAGCTCCTTTTGCTAGCGAGTAGGCCTCAAAATTGTTCTCCCTACGCTCGAGACGGAAATCAACAAAAGAAAAGCTATTTCTAGTAGTTTGAATCTCCCTTAGGATAGGCGCATAAGCTGACGACCCTTCATTTTTTATGTTTGAGATCACTTCTAAACAATCTGAAGCAATCACCAGGTCCTGCAAATGTAGATCTCGTGCAAGGGCTAGCGGCTAGCGGCTCGCTGCAAGCTTGCGCCTCCAGGCTTGTTGGGTCGGTCAGGCCATCGAAAACCACTGCCGACGCACCCAAATTTTTTCCAGATTTATCTCTGCATACTACTCCCGCTGCTCCCCTTTCTCCCAGAGTAGACAAACCACCGTCGCAGTTTATCTTTGCAGCATCGCCCGGGGGTGGCAGCCACGTATTAGCCCGTGGTCTCGCAGTTCGTCCCAACTGAGTTTGAGGTGTACGAACTGCAACAATTTCCAACTCTTCCAAGAACCTCTGGATAAAGCACATCGTCGACAGCGGGCTCTGAAATTCGTTTTCGTGAATTGCCTTTTGTCGAGCCCACCATATTGCCCACATAGTCACCAAGACTCGAGCAAGGTCTTGTTGGTTTGTGGATTCAAAAAGCCAAAACAGCCATAACCTTGCATCTTCGCTTTGATTTGATATTACATGCTCGAGCAGCTCCTCATCTCCTAAGGCCCAAACACACCTGGCCATTCGACAGCTGAGGAGAGAGTGGCGCCACGTATCCTCGTCTGCACCACATATAGAGCAAGCTGGAGTGTCTGCCATGTTCCTCTCATGGCGAACACATCCTGTTGGGATCGATGTGTGTGCGAGCCTCCAAACGAAAACACGGATTTTAGATGGGACCTTTACCTTCCACAGTTGTGACCATGAATTCTTGTCCGCTGCTACATTGGAGTGACCCGGCTTGTGCTCTAACCAATCTTCCCTCTGGGTCTTGATAGAAGAGAGCATTCTGTAGGCTGATCGAACAGAAAAAAGACCTCGTTTATCATAGTGCCAGGCCCAGAAGTCCTCCTGTACCTGAGTGCTTAGGGGTATGTTAAGTATTACTTCCACATCAGGGGCAATGAAATGTTCAGTGAGAGCTTGCTTGTTCCATGACCGGGTGACAGGGTTTATGAGGTCCAAGACCAACATGGGCGTGGTTGCTGATCGTGCACATATCGGTCGTAGCTTGTAATCCCTTGGCAGCCAATTTTCATTCCAAATCTGGGTATTCGAACCTGAACCAATTCTTTTGATAAGACCCAATGACAAAGTATCACTGCCTTCCAAGATAGAGCGCCAAACCTGGGTTGGGGTCGAGCCCAACGTGGCCTCCAACAGACTCGAGTTTGGGTAGTAACGAGCTTTTAGTACTCTTGCACTGAGAGACTCCGGCTCCTGTAGTAACCTCCATGCTTGGCGGGACAGTAGAGCCAAATTGAACAACTCCACATCCCGGAAACCCAAACCCCCCATGAACTTTGGTTTGCACATTGTTTTCCATGATACCCATGCTGTCTTCCTCTGGCCATTCTTACTACCCCACCAAAATTTCCGAATTATACTGTTTATATGATCACATAAACCACGGGGTAATTTGAAACACGCCATCGAGTATGTGGGGATGGATTGAGCCACCGATTTGATCAAGACTTCTTTGCCCCCAGCTGACAAGCACTTCTCCATCCACCCTTGTACTCGTTTCCAAATTCTATCCTTTAGGTATTTAAAAGACCCTTCCTTTGCTCTACTCACATCCGAAGGCAAACCTAGATACTTCTCTGATAACGACTCATTGTGGACTTCGAGGATGTTCTTGATCGTACCTCTTGTAGAGTCAGGCACACCCTTGCTAAAGAAAATGGAAGATTTGTCCACATTGATCCTCTGGCCAGAAGCATTGCAGTATATGTTGAGAAGCTCGCTAACTCGAGTAACACTAGCATCATTAGCCTCAAAAAGGAGTAAGCTGTCATCGGCAAAAAGTAGGTGGTTAACCAAAGGAGCATTGGGTGCCACTGCGATCCCTCGAACACCCCCTTGCGCCTTCAGCAAACATGATAATCCCTCAACTGCCAACAAAAACAAGTATGGCGATATAGGATCCCCTTGCCGCAAACCACGGGAAGGCCTGAAAACATCCAAACTTCCACCATTAAAAAGAACAGAAAATGAAACCAATGACACACACCTCATAATGGTTTCCGTGAACCTGGGACTAAAACCCATTTTGAGCATAACTGCTTGTAAGTAAGACCACTCCAAACGATCATACGCCTTCACCATGTCCAGCTTGAGTGCACAGAATCTGTTGCCTTTTACCCTCTTGGTTTTCATATAATGTAAACATTCGTAAGCTGTAATGAAATTGTCTGTAATGAGACGTCCAGGAACAAAAGCTGACTGCTCTTCAGAGATGATATCGGGGAGAATAGATTTCAGCCGGTTTGCTAAGACCTTAGACGCAATCTTATAGATCACATTGCAAAGGCTTATAGGCCGAAATTTTCCTAAAACTTTTGGATTTGCTATCTTGGGAATCAAAACGATGAACGTGTTATTTATCTCCTTCGGTGAATCTACTCCATCAAGCACTCGAATAATCATTCTTGTGACTTCATCACCACATAAATCCCAATGCTTTTGAAAAAAATGCGCGGGAAAGCCGTCCGGGCCCGGGGCCTTTGTCGGAAACATTTGAAAAAGAGCTTCTTTTACCTCTTCTTTGCTATACCTGTCGTTAAGCCGCGCATTCATACTACCATCAACCCGCACAGGTATGTGTGATAAGACCTCCTCCATGCCAATGGTGCCTTCAGAAGTGTACATGTTAGAATAACATTCTGTGGCCATTCCCGCAAGCTCATTCAGATTCGTGCAAGTTGTGCCATCATTCCGAACTAATTGTGTTATCCTGTTCTTTGCCCGGCGGGCACTTGCTTTCCTTTGGAAAAACTTCATGTTGCTATCGCCCTCGGACAGCCATGTGATTCGTGACTGCTGCCTTGCCATAATCTCTTCCCTGTAAGCCATTTCAATCATGCGATCTTCAATATTCCTCTCTTCCGGGCTTGGGCCTGTACGCTGCAGGTCTGCTCGAAGAAGCACAAGCTAGCGTCGGAGCGACCACATCTCCTGGCGCACTGAACCAAAGGTGCACCTGCCCCAACGCGACAACGACGCCGCTACTGTATGTAGTTTATTAGCCAAATCAGTGACTGACATAGCGGGGCCATCTCCGTTCCATGCTGCCTCTACTGTGTCTCTAAACCGACCATCAGTCTCCCACGCGCACTCATACCGAAAGGGTTTATTCGCTGCTAATCACGGGTTTGCAACCTCATGATCATTCATAAGCAGAATAGGGCTATGATCGCTTTTTGCCGCTGTCAAGTGCTCCAGACTTGCGAAAGGAAATAGCTGCGACCAACTAGGCGAAGCCAGAGCTCAATCAAGCCGTACCCTGCAGTACTGTCCTCCTGTCACACGCTTCTCGAAAGTCCAGTCCAAGCCCTTGTACCCTAAATCAGACAGACCGCAGACATCCACCGCTTCCCTGAATCCCGCGATCTGAGAGCTATCGCAAGTATTTGGCCCCATCTGTTCTTCCTGACGAAGGATATCGTTGAAATCGCCGATGCATAACCAGGGAAGGGTGCTCTCTCCCCGCAGTCTTTTCATAGTGTCCCAAGTTTTATACCTCATGCTCCTGTTGGCCTCCCCCTAGAAGCAAGTGAGATGCCATTGATCGCTTCCTACTTCCGAAACCCAAGAATCAATATGATACTGCGAAAAGTTTTTTATTACTAAATCAACACCTGATTTCCAGAAAATACAATGACCTCCACTTTGACCACTACTAGCTACTGCAAAACTACTTTGAAAACCTAAAGAAACTACCAAACCCTCCACTCGATTTTTTGCTAATTGAGTCTCCACAATGCAAAGAACCGACGGCGCACTAGCCTCCACGAGATCGCGGAGCTCGCTGACTGTCGCAGGGTCGCCAATCCTGCGACAATTCCAGCATAAGGTCCTCATTGGGCCCGGCGGCCCTCCTCGAAGGAGGCCGCTTCTTCTGTCCGGTCCCTGTCTTCCCCCTCCTCACCTTTTTGCCTCCTTCTTTTGACAATGTGCTCCTTCTATGGAGTAGTAACGTCAGCACTATTGCTAGCCGATGATGTTGTTCCTTCTAGCGGCATAACTATCCCCGCAACCTTTCCAGCTAGATATGTGAGTGGTTGACCCCTGATGTTTAGCGATCCATCAGCAGCGACCAACCTCTTCCGAGCACCCTTCTCTCCTCCTCCTCCATCAATATCTCCATGCTCATCCAGGTCCATCCGCTGCGAGCCAGGTGGATTCGACCCTCCTCCTGCGTTCCCTCTTCCTCCCAACGGACCTCTACCTCCTCTTCCACCTCTGTCCCCTCTGCCTGCTTCCCTACCCCTCCCTTTGCCACCGCCATCTCCTCTCCCCCTACCACCGTACGGCTGAGCTGATGGCATCTCCGGTTCCCACAGCAACCACTCCCCCACTCAAAATTGCTCGGATCGTGCACCCCGTCACCACACTCGTCCGCGAGATGGCCCATCCGTCCACAAGCAAAGCAAAAATCTGGAAGTTTCTCATAGTAGACACTGTACTTTTTTGCGCTCCTTCAATGTTATGTGAACAAACCTAACCAGCAGAATATTGACATCCACGAAAACCCTAGCTCGAAGGGTACTAGCTGGGTTAATTCTCCCCTCGTTCACGATCACAGTAAAAGGGGGATCCCACCTTTGCAGCAACTTTCTCAGCCAATTCCCTCTTCCTCGTGAGCCCATCTGGCAATCCCTTGACGCGAGCCCACACCGGAATCTTGTTTAGCTTGTAGTCATTAACATCTGAAAAACCGTCATACTCCTGGATCACCACCGGCGCCCTCCGGAACAACCACGGGCCTCCATCCATGATCTTCCTCCAGTCACCCAAACAATGGCATTGAACAAGAAATAAGTTGGGCCCCTGGATGTTGAAGGTGACCACCTGTGCTGCCGACCAAGCATTGCGCATCTGCGTCAAGAGCGCCGCATGGCTAAAAGGTTTCGTCGTGTGTACACGGAATAGGGCAAGCCAGCGCACATCCTTAACCAGCTCCTCAACCTCTGCTGAGAAATCAAGATCTTGTTCCTCTTTTCCATGGAGCCTCATCCCTGCAAATTGATCCTCAAGGTCAGGTTCAAGACCAAGATAATCACCATACTCCTCTTCATCTCCATCCGATTGGTTTCCCCTCTCCTGCGAACTTTATCCCCTGCCTGCCATCCTCCTGGCTTCTTTCGTGTCCCTTCTCCCATCCGATTCCATCGGGGCTCCAGATCCGATCGCCCCCTCCGCCGCCGCCGCCGCCACCGCTATCATCTCGTCCCCCTTCCCCCTTATCTCCTGTTGTGTTGGTTCCGCCATGCAAACGCGTGCGACTGACAGATAGAGGTAGATCTCACCGGCGGCCAGAAGAAAACCGGCGACCGGCAAGGGTTTACGTGGATTCTGACAAGATCGCCAGAGGAAACGGTGGAACCCTAGAAAACTAGGGGAAAACTCCGTCTGTTTCACGTAAGACAAGCCATCAAGGCTTCGGGCTTTCTTTCGTTTACTGACCTGTAGAAAAAGCCATATAATTGTAGCCTGTTAAATTTTTCACGCCCCGGGCCTGGGCCCTGGGTGCCCGGGGCCTAGCTCCGCCCGTGAAACATGCACATGCTGGACTTTAAAAAATAACTAGTAGAATGCCCGTGCGTTGCTACGAGCTGCAATGGGAGGTTCTGCACGGGCGGCAGCGATGATCCCCATGGCAAGGATCGCAACCTCAGTGCAAAGTGGCGGGAGGTGAGGTGAAGCACAACAACATGCATGGATTCCTTGAATAATGATTCGGCCAATAACCATCGAATCAATAAATATGCAGTGTTGATTATCTATTATTCCGGGCAAACAAATAGTCGACCAAAAAAAAAGATAAGAGTTCCATCATTTACTGAAATGGTAATTTACTCAAATGCATTTTCATATGGTCTTTTGCAAGTATAGTTAGATGCTTAGAAAGTTCTTTTGATATCTGAAAGTAGTTATTCCTGTACGGCTATACCATAAAGCACAACATCACTTTAATTATTCCACGAACTGTATGAATCATAAGGCTAACTAACTTTGCATCATAAGACAAAGTGGAAAATAAGAGCCTATTGGGCAACGACTAATGATTTTTTTCAGTTTGAACTTTAACATGTGGGACAGGGCTTTTTACTCATTAGTTTAAGAGAAACTGATTAGCAGTGACATTTAATGACATAATGCAAATATCAACAAGCTATGCACAATTGTTCCATGCGAGAACCATAGTGATGGACGACTACAATTTTTCCATGAGCACATAATGCTGAATTTAGGAGCCAATTAGCAGTGACATTCAAAAAAGTGGGTAAATATTCAAAGGTTATGTGTGCATTACAGGAAGTCAGTTATGAACCATCAAATTTCAGATTTTCTGGGTAGCAAATGTATTGGCCTCACAAATTCCTTTCAGAGGCTACTGCAGGTCATTTCTCTACTTGTTTAGGGATTTCCGATACAAATTTGCGACCAACTACAAATGCACACTTGGGATATGGTAGTCTAATAATGACATACAGTACCAACATATGATCACGAATGTCATGTTGAACTCGCTTATTATTTAACATGTTCCTCTTACAAGTAGTATATATATGATCATGAATTTCAAGTAACCAAAATCAAGAAACAACACCGCTCCTAAAAGAACATATTGTATGCACATACTTGAGACTCAGACATGTTCATTTTCTTGCTCAGGTGGACCAGCCTGCATAATTTCTTCTTGGAATCCTTCTTGAAAACATGAGCAATACTTATGCTTCTCAAGGTGAATAGAAGACAACACTGAACACAACTTCGACCAGAAGATGGAATAGTTAGGGAAGAACACAACATCGGGTGGTTGGGAAGGGCAGCGGTTAGGAAGGTCTTGAACCAGATGGCGGCATGGTCCTGGACAGCTGGCAATGAAAAGGATTCTATAAATGAACAAGTGAAAAGGCCTAGCTTAACTGACCAGATCATAAGACTGGAAAAAGGTAAATTATAGAAATTAAGACACTTGAAAAACCTGGAATCAACCTTGGTTTGCAATGTCTTTCATCATTTCTAGCTTTCCATGTTGCCCATTAAAAACAATAACCTCCATGGAATCTGAACACCCGGGATCCAATTTTTTGCTATTGATCAATCATCTAATTAGTAATACATGTAATTTATTTTTACCCAACCCTTTTGTCACCCTCTGCACGAACTTCTTACCAGAATGATTGTTCACATAAATCTCAACAATTGGTCCGACTTGCCGTCTAGCAGCAATGCAACATGAAACCTCTGATAGTCCTTTCTGCTGGGAGGATAGTCCAGTATTCCTTGAACAAATCATACGCGATACATTTGATGGTCCTTATGCTCATATTGGTGTTGCCTTGGAAATTAGCATCCATGGCACCAATTTAGTGGATCCGCTAGTCTGCTGAGCGATTCAGTTTGGCTATCGAGAAGATGATATAGAAACAAAGTCTCAAAAGGCAATCCATCAAATAATTAATTTTAAAATCTCCGCAATCTGCAAAACCGACAGAAGTATGAAAGTATCAAAGAAATATTATCTAACTACAAAATATTATCTATCAAAAGAAAATATTAACTATCTTCGAATCTTTCAGTGATAATGTACGTACAACAATTGCTATTGGAAAACATCCTACAACATTACTGATATTATTATTTCAGAATACCCCAAGACAGTCCTTAACTCATTAGGAAGATTATCGCTAAACATTACTGATATTATTATGCCACTTTTATATACTAAAAGATAGTTTCAAGAAATCAGAAGATGTTTTTTCCTTCAACAATCTTAGTAAGACGAAACATCTTTTGGCATGGTACTTTTATTTACCAAAGACATAAAATACTCCGGTACTTTTGTCGGTTTCATTCGGATATTACCTAAAAGAATGCACATATTTAACATATATGGCCTCACATTTGTGCAGAATCATTCAACAAAATGGTGTTTGAAGGAAGCAAGAACATCTGATCACAATCATGCCTCAACAACAGAAATCACACGATGGAAGACAAAGAGCTAGACAAACGTTTTCTTTCTTTCTTTCTTTGGCCTTTTATTTACCATAGAGCAAAAGCACAACCAGATGCCAAGAACGTACCCCGTACAGAATGATACATATGTGCATCCATTGCAGGACTTAGGAGCACCATGACACACTGAACAAGCCTTGAAACCCAGAGCAACCGTCAGAATTTGGAAGACAACTACCTACGTCCCTTGCCTATATGTACACCAAGTCGTTAAGCCGTCAAGCCTGCAGAAACAAAACCAAGATCGAAATAACAACATCAGTCCAGCTTATGTAGACTTTTATCCGCTGGAACATGGTTTCCTTCAACTCTTACTTGCACTTATGATATCATGTAAGGATACAAAACATCTTAGTAAGATTGATAGAACACAGAGATCTGAATTATATATATCCAGAACATGTACCCTATCGTTTGGAATTGTGAGTGTACCACAAACTGCAGCGTTCGGTGACAAGGGATATGTTTGTCACAGAACGGCGGGATCTAGGAAGATGGAGGCCCTGGTGATGGAGCAGTGAGGGGCAAGGCCTGCCAAGATGACGGCGAACACGGGTTTATAGAGATTCTCACCTTGTACCCGATCTCCCCGCCTCCGCACACTTCTCCACCTTTGTCTTCGGGATGCATCCTCTTCTTCCCCTCCTCTCCCACTCATGTGTGTGGTTCACTGCAGTATATGCAAGTATGCAACTGTATGCACAAAATTCAGGTTCAGAACTTATAAATAAAATGTTGCATTGCACGTGAACTCAAGAGATAAAATTAGGAATTCAGAAATAGACAAACTTAATTTCTGGTTCAATCAACACAAGAATTTGAAGAGGAACGGGAAGACGGTGAAGCCGGAGTCAGAAGAGACAACATGGACCTTGATAACGAATCTCGCGACGGAGATGGTCACGTGAACGATCATGTTGATCTTGCAGATGGTTACCCACTGCAGGTCTTGTGCTCCACCATCAGCGGCTGTCGCAAGCACATGCCGCGCGCCCCGCCACGAGCGGTCAAGCACTGCCGCCCCCACCAGGTAGCCCCACAGCATGCCGGCTGCCGTCATCGTCGCCATGACTCGTCCCACGGTGATGCATCAGACCGGAGGAGGCCCCTGGCACGAAAGAGAGGACTTGGCTGGAGATGGAGGGCCGGGGGGAGAGGATGCGGTGGGGGCGGCGGTGGCATGTGCGCGTGTGGTTTTTGCCCTAGATGGTTCTGCACGTGTGGGAGGCGTAGGAGAGGGGAGGAGGAACCGGAGGGGTGGGCTAGTTTTTCCGGTTCGCGCTGTTGAGTAGGCTGGACTAGAGACTGGTTGGGCAAAAAAACCAGAAGGGATCAGTGGGAGAGAAAAAACGGAGGGGAGGTGATCGTGCGAGGGGATAGACATACAGATCGATCGGGGGAGGGGTGGGGAAACGAACGAAACCAACGACGACCTACGTACTGAGAAATTAGGAGTAGAGATAACACACCTTACATTTCAGAATAGAGGAGTACTTCCAAAGCATGAACACTCACCACCGCACAAGCAGATCTTCATAAGATCTCAACATGCTACAACAGCTACACCCGTAAAGCCCGGACACATGGATCCCGAGCTTGCAAAGGTACCCCAAAGAAAACACAACGATCATGACAGAAAAACACAAAATCGACGGTACATCCATCAAGCAGCCACGAACGGCTATCCATAGCGTCCCCGTTCTTATCTTTGCTTCCGGATGACTTCTCTTTCATGATGTCGGGTCGAAGACAAGCACCCACCTTCTTGCATTTCCCTTGGTTACCTTCTCCTCTAGGAGACAACAAATCACCTTGTCACAACCAGGACAAGTGGCATGTGAGCTGACGATAAAATTTTATTTATTTTTCTACGAAGAGATCCCTGGAAACAGATTTGCCTCGTACATTAATTAAGTAGAAAAAAATTGTTAGTTAATTGACCAAAAAAGTTGTCCAAACTGGGACAAACATGATCACATTCGAACTACTTCCAAAGCATGAACACTCACCACTCCATAGACAGACCTCCATAAGCTCCCAACATGCTACACTCGATAACCGCCAACACATGGATTCCCAGCTCGCGGAGGTACCCCCAAAGAGAACACAACAACTATGACACCAAGCAATACCATCCTTGGACGCCTATCCAATGAGGTCACCCTTCTAGTCTTTGCTTCCGGATGACATCTACTTCAGATGTCAGGTCAAGGGCAAGTGCACACCTTCTTGAATTTGTCCCTGGTTGGCTTCTCCTTCAGGAGGCAATCACTTGTCTTGCCAGAACCAGGACAAGCAGCCTCCGAGATAGCGATAAAGTTGCAAAAAGAAAAAAACGCGAAGAGAGCCCTGGAAACAGGCTACAATGCATGAGACGCGACTACTTTGTTCTTCAATCACACATTTGTTCCATTGTGAAGCGACCTTCATTTGTGCTTCTAAATTTGTCCCAAAAAAGTAACTACTGTTTTCGAATGGTTGTTGTCTGTCTGATGTGGTGATGCTTGACAATGAATATGCCTGTTACACCCCCTAAAACCCACATGAGTGTTTCAAATCCAGGGCCTCTTTGATTTGTAGGGTTTTTAGAACACAGGAAAAACATAGAATTGAAGTTGCATGTCATGTTGAATCCTGTAGAATTAGTAAACCAGAGGAACTTGGAGCGGTGGATGTTTCATGCCACAGGAAAACAAGTCAATAATACAAAGAGGTTTGAGTGAACCACATTTTCCGTCCAAAATTGAGTGCAAAGCAAAGCCTAGGTGTTTTTCGTAACGATTCCAATCCTACGAATCAAGCAACACATTTAAATTTTTTTTTGAAAGGATATAAATCTTCTAAATTTTCTATGAAATTCCATTGAATCCAAAGAGCTCTGAAGTTCCACTATGCCTTTTTTCTTCTCCACTGCAGATTGCTGAACCCTTATCCGCACAGGCCATCACAAGTGGGTAGCGCCTCACGAGAAGCTTCCTCCCTCAGCTATACGGATCAGATCGAACATTTTGACTTCCCAAAACCGGGGCCATCCGGCCATGCAGGCAAAGATGATAGTAGACCCACACCACTCTTCAGATGCTACATACTGCCACCCGGTGAACCAGTGAAGATTGCATCCGAGGGAGGGAGGAAGGATGGTAGTTATCCGCTTCTCTGCACCACGAACGTCCAGCCTGACCGTGATACAATACAACCAGCACACGAGCTGCTACGTCGAAGCCCCATCCGTTGATCTTAAGCTAAGTTTAGTATTATTTCAGCCTGTCGCAGCACGAAAGACACAGCCTGTGCACCCGATCGGCAACGTGATCCAGCGACTGTAAGCCGGATCGCTTGTGTCCCCTGCCCGCACGCGCAGCCGTTTTGTCTCCTGATCAAACAGCCCGGGAAGGCAAAACCAGCTCTTGTTTCTCGCCCATCTCCGGCTGTTTGTAGCCAAGCCATTGACCTACGGATTATTGTTTACGTTCTAGCCTCAACCCCCAACAGCTCAGCCAAGCTAGAGTTTTCAAGACGCGGCAATCTTTTGCTACCAGCGGCGGACAGCTGTGCCTTGAGATCTGCATGACGCTGACCGAGGGAAGCTCCCCGGAACGGACGTAGCTGCACTCTGCCATGCCCATGGCCAAGCCTCTCTATAAATAAGCGGTTCACCGTTTACTTTGCTCACATCTCAGCATCGATCACACATTCATCGAGTTCTTTCCCGCTCTCCCAGTCTCTGTAATCAGCTTGAGCTAGCCACACTCTGTTCTTCGACCACAACCACAAGTCCTCTGAAATGGCATTCGTTTGTGCGAAGGCAGTGCTGCTTGCAGCGGTGATGTTTGCGAGCGCGGCACAGCTTTGCGTGGGCGCGAGGCGGCGCATGGAGCTGTACCGGCCGGACCCGGCCGACATGCTCTCCTACCACCAGGGCGCCGTGCTCCACGGCGACATCGCCGTGTCCATCCTCTGGTACGGCAACTTCAAGCCGGCGCAGAAGGCGGTGATCGTCGACTTCATCCTCTCGCTCACCGCCGAGCCTCAGGCCGCATCGCCGTCGGTCGCGCAGTGGTGGAGCACCATCGACCAGCAGTACCTCTCCCCCGCGAGCGCCAAATCCAACGGCGCGAGCGCGAAGACCCGTGTCCTGCTCGCGGACCAGCTCTCCGACAGTGAGTGCTCCATGGGCAAGTCCCTCACCCTTGAGCAGATCACCGCCCTGGCCACGACGGCTAGCCCCAAGAAAGGCGGCGTCGCAGTGGTGTTCACGGCGCAGGTCGTGACGGTGGAGGGCTTCGGCATGGGCCGGTGCAGCCTGCACGGCTCCGACGCCAGCTCCGGCACGACCCACATCTGGGTCGGCAACCCGGAGACGCAGTGCCCCGGCGCGTGCGCGTGGCCCTTCCACCAGCCCGCCTATGGCCCCCAGGACGCGCCCCTCGTGGCGCCCAATGGCGACGTCGGGGCGGACGCCATGGTCATGAACCTCGCTAGCATGCTCGCCGGCGTGGCGACCAACCCGTTCGGCGACGGGTACTACCAGGGCAGCAGCGACGCGCCGCTGGAGGCCGCCACCGCCTGCCCAGGAGTCTTCGGCAACGGCGCGTACCCTGGCTACGCCGGCGACGTCAAAGTGGACCAGGCCACTGGGGCGAGCTACAATTGTAATGGCGCGCATGGTAGGAAGTACTTGCTTCCTGCGCTCTACGACCCTTCCAAGTCCGCTTGTGGCACTTTGGTGTAGTGCAAACTGCATTCCAGCATTATTTTTGTTGTTCATCTATTCAGAAGTTAGTGTATATACGTCAGAACTGAAGCTATGCAATTCTTTCCTCGATGAGATCCTCATGTGTCGGCAATAATGTTGAACAACGAAATGAAATCGGATTATTCTCAATTGTTGCAATGTCCATTTAGTTCTGAATCTATTTTGAATTTTGTTGCAAGGATATTTTTAAATTTTGTGGAAGAGCTTTTGTAACATGAGGCTCATTTGATATTTTCCGGTCTTCAATGCATGACTTCACTATAGACTTTCACTTATAATATGTCACCGTAATTAGTATTAGTATATATGAAACGGAAATGCATAATAGAGATCGGGCTCCATTGAGCCCTTCATTTGAAGAGTTCAAAATTCACAAAAAAATTGTTTCAGAAAATTATGAAAAAGGAATACACACATATATACTGATGTATACCACTTGCCTGCAAAGTTTTCATGAAGAAATGCTTTTTATGCGAGCTACAAAAAAATGATAAAATCACATATATCTTTTTTTGCGGGGAAAATCACATATATCTAGCACATGTACTATCAATATAAAAGTACTTCATTTTTTTAGAGCTCACATGAAAATGTATTTCATGTTGAAATTTCACGCGCATCTAATATACATCCACAAGTATTTATATATTTACTTTCAATATTTTTAAACTTAAAAATTTGATTTTTGAGTGTCACAAAATTTCGGGCTCCTTGAAGCCCGAGAGAAAAAAATCCACTCTCCATATGAAAAAGAGTATATATAGCAAGGTACATACAACTGCACCGTTCATATGTTTCGGTATATATACAGTGGTTAAATTCGTTCATTAGACCATAGAAAGAAAAACACGCCTTATAGTTGTGGTAATGGTGAGTCTTTACAAGCGTAAGAGCATCGGCAACACTAGCTTAAAATGAGCTAAATAGCTACAAAAAGAATGAGTTTTTGGCCCCAAAACAACTCCAACTGTTAGAACTGCATGGGTCTAGGCTACTACATATATTTTGCTACCCAATTGTAAAATATAGCCTTCCATCAGCCCAAAGGCTAAGGGTCTCTTTGATTCAAAGTATTTTCACAAGATTTTTAGAGGAGCAGAACCCTTAGGAATTTTTTTAACCCTGAGCCGTAGAACAATTGTTGTACGATATATTTTCATTAATTAAAAATATGTACAAGCTAAAGCTAAAATACATGCAGAGCAAAGTCTGCGACTAACCAATACCAGTTTTTTCTAGCATGGATTTTTTTTGCTAAACAGAGCTTATCGAAGAGTGGATTCTATCCAGGCATCAAGAGTTTCCAAGAACTTTGTCTTGGTTCTGTGCTTGACCAGCAGGAGACCTTGCTTGAGCTTATACTTCCATGTTCTAAGGCTTGGAGCTTCATTCTTGAAGATGATTCCATTTCTCTGCATCCATATATTCCAACAACCTAGAATTATGATGTCCATAGCAATCTTGTTTGGAAGTGTATGATGTAGGAGCAGAACTTCATCATAGAAAGATATGACTCTATTTTTCTGCGGGGCAATAGCATGCCAGCAATTCTGCGCAAAGGTGCAATCCCACATGAGGTATAGAATGTTTTTCCTACATTGGTCTTTTGATTTGTAGTATTCAATACTAAAGGAATTTTTCCTAAGGAAAATTTTGTACTGCATTCCATAGAAAATCTAGCATCCACTCCAAATTCTTGAAAAGAACCCTTTGCTTTCCATGTGATGCAATCAAACAAACTCAACTTATATAGGGTTCAAATGGGTATGCCATTCCAATCATGTGTTTTTCCTATTCGTGTGTTTCTACAATCCTGCAAATCAAAGAGGCCCTACGAACCTTTGAATTGGAGAATTTTCCTAGGAATTCTAGAGGATTTGTATTGTAAGGAATTATTCCTATGGAAAAGTCCTTTGGATCATAGGATAATGCCTATCAGATTCATTCCTATGCCCCATCCCGTTGGAATTCCAACATGAGCTCAAATCTCCTTGTATTTTTCTTTGAGAAGTCCAATGCACATTTCACTCTACCTCTCTATATTCTCTGTCTTCAATCCCCTAGATATCCCTCTTTCCAGCCTCTTTGATTCGTAGGATTTTGAAAACGTAGGAATAGGAAAAGTATAGGGTTAGAGTGGCATGCCCATTTGAATCCTATAGGATTATCAATGAGTGTTTGGTGCCAGAGGAAAAACAAAGGAATTGTAAAAAGAGGCCGGAGTGGATGTTAGATTTCCTATGAAATGTAGTACAAAAGATTCCATAGAAAAAATTCCTATGGGATCCAATCCTTTGAATCAAAGGACCAACATAGGAAAAAATCCTAAGGATTTTAATCCTCCAGAAATCTTATAAATTCCTTTGAACCAAAGGAGCCCTTCTTATGCACCATCCAAAGGCACTCATTACAAGATTCCCTTGTTTGAAAATTTGTAAGATTCCGCGACACGTGACATCTCAATCATGCATTTTTATTTTCTTATTATTCCTACATTTTCATATTCATGCAGTAAAAAGAAGCCCTAAAAGTAGATCGCGCACCGCCCCACCCTTGAAGTTTCACCGTCCCCGCGCCGCCTCACCCTACCTTTGCCCCACCCGATTTTGGCCGCGAGACGTCGCCGCCACTCCCTCGGCCGCCCCGACCCATGCCGCTGTTCATCCCCACAGCTCAGGATATTTTTCCTCAAAAATAGAGTGCAAAGAAATGCTTAGTTGTTTTCCTAAGTATTCCAATCCTACAAATCAAACAACATATGCAATTTTTTATAAGAATATAGATCTTCCATTCCTTTGAATCAAAAGAGCTCTGAATTTCCACTATACCTTTTTTCTTCTCCCACTGCAGATTGTTGAACCATTATCCGTGGACGCCATCACAAGTGGGTACTCCCTCCTTTCCGGTTTATTGGACTCGTCTCATTTTCTTGGTTTATAAGTCTTATTTTCACTTCTTTTCACCACATGTTCACATTTGAAGGTGCATTAAATTGATGCATGCAAGGATTAAAAGAAACCAACCAATGCATGTAACCATTCCAACTCATTTAGTTGTCATCCATGCATACACTACAATTAATGCAGATTAAAGTTTGAGTAATTTTGTAAACTACGAGATACATTCATCCACTCACCATCTACATTGTTTGATGAGATTTTAGATTTAAGTCTTATAATAAAACGGAAAGGAGGGAGTAGTGCCTCGCGAGAAGTTTCCTCGCTCATTTATGCGGATCACATCGAGCATTTTGACTTCCCAAAACCAGGGCCATCCGGCCATGTGTAACACCTCGAGAATCATGCTACTATGAACTCATGCTAATGGTTCCATGTCATCATCATTAATTTTTCTAAACTTCACTTTGATCCAAACCCAGTTCAAATTCGAATTTAAAATAAAGTCAAAAAATATATTTCTTTAAACAACTAAACAAAATTGTTCACAATATGTCATAAAATCCCCAAGCAATTTTCAAAATAATACAAACTTCATTTGGATGCCCAAATTGTCCCTGGCAATTAATTTAGTGGTCTAGTTGCTTTTAAATCAGCCTTTTCAAAATAAACAAATATTTATAGATTTCCATTTGACCTCAAACTTTGTGGGCCTCTTCAATATATTGCATAGTATTTATGTGCCAATTCTCACATTTAACAAAAATAATTTAGTTGCTAAATTTAATAGAAAACAGTAAAGGATTAAAGAAACTGAAAAAGAAAAAAAATAAGAGCTATAACCCACTGTTGGACTGGACCTTAAGTCTACAGTAAAGGCCTAGCCCAACAAGCGGTTGTCTTCGAGCTCTTGTTCACAGGAGGCTCGGTGGCCGCCGTACCGGCGTCCGCGCCGTAGATCGGCCACGGGTCGGCTAACCCGCGGCTCGCCGATGGGTAAGGGCGTCGCCCTCGTTCCCGAGAGAAACCCTAGCGCCATCCCCCCTGTCCCTCGCTCGTTCGCTTCGCCGCAAAAACACACCTGAACCACCACGCCATGGCCGTCGTCGTTCGCGCGCTCCTCGCCTTCCTTGGGGCCCGAGGCAGTGTCCATCGGCAACACCGTCGTCCACTGCATCGACTACACCCACCAGCTCAATCCGAAGAACCCCTACAGCACTGGATCGACCTCTTCTTCCTGACGGCCACCGTACACCATCGTCGTCAAATACGTTGCCGTCGAGCCTCCCCGGTCTTCACCGAGCCCGCCACAAGCTCCGGTGTGAGCCTCTCTCCCTGTTCCACCTGTTTCCCACTCCGAATCGACACCATAGGCTGCAACCGCACCCCTGCCCGGAGTTGCGCCCCCCGTGCCATCTGTCTGCGCTCGGCACACGCCCCGGCCGTCCCCAGCTCGCCCTACCCCATCGCGCGCACCCGCAGCCCCCCATGCGCGCCCCGTGCCCGCGTCCGCATTCCCCTGGCCTCGCCTCGGCTAGCCGTGGCTCCCTCGCCGCCACTGTGCGCTGCTGCTGCCTTTGTCGCCCCCGCCGCCTGTAGCTCCCGCACTCCCGCACGCGTCTGCCGCTCGCCGTGCCCGTCTCAGGCGGCCGCCCCCGCTGCGCTCGCCTGCGGCCTCTGCTGCTCCTGCCGCCGCTTGCCTGTCGCATGCTACTTCTTGAGCTTGCGTTGGTTTTTTCCTTGAAGAGGAAAGGGTGATGCAGCAAAGTAGAGATAAGTATTTCCCTCAGTTTTGAGAACCATGGTATCAATCCAGTAGGAGGTACAAGCAAGTCTCCAATCTATGCACCTGCACAAACAATCAAACACTTGCACCCAACGCGATAAAGGGGTTGTCAATCCCTTCACGGTCACTTGCAAGGAAGAGATCTGATAGAGATAGATATAAAAGCTTACTAAAACGTAAAACAAAGTAAAAACAAATAAATTGCAACAAGGTTGATGTAGAGGCCCTCCGTGATCGAATCCCCCTCCGGCAGGGTGCTGGAAAGGCCCCAAGATGGGATCTCACGGGAACAGAGGCTTGCAGCAGCGGAAAAGTATTTTGGTGGACGCTTCTGTTGGTTTGGGAATATTTGGGTATTTATAGAGCAAGAATTAGGGTTGGGGGACTCCCGAGGTGTCCACAAGCCAGGGGGCGTGCCCCCCTAGGGCGCGCCCTGAGGGCTTGTGGGCCCCTCGGGACTCTTCTGACCCCCTCTCCAAGCTCCGTGGATGTCTTCTGGTCGAAGAAAAATCATTGTAAAGTTTTATTCCGGTTGGACTCCGTTTGATATTCCTTTTCTGTAAAGCTCAAAAAGAAGGAAAAAACAGAAACTGGCACTAGGCACTAGGTTAGTCCCAAAAATAATATAAAATAGCATATTAATGCATATAAAACATCCAAAACAGATAATATAATAGCATGAAACTATAAAAAATTATAGATATATTGGAGACGTATCAAGCATCCCCAAGCTTAATTTCTACTCGTCCTCGAGTAGGTAAATGATAAAAACAGAATTTTTGATGTGTAATGCTACCTAACATATTTATCCATGTAATCTTCTTTATTGTGGCATGAATATTCAGATCCATAAGATTCAAGACAAAAGTTTAATATTGACATAAAAACAATAATACTTCAAGCATACTAATAAAGCAATCATGTCTTCTCAAAATAACATGGCCAAAGAAAGTTATCCCTACAAAATCATATAGTCTGGCTATGCTCCATCTTCATCACACAAAGTATTTTATCATGCACAACCCCGATGACAAGCCAAGCAGTTGTTTCATACTTTTGGTGTTCTCAAACTTTTTCAACTTTCACGCAATACATGAGCGTGAGCCATGGATATAGCACTATAGGTGGAATAGAATATGATGGTTGTGGAGAAGACAAAAAGAAGGAGAAAGTCTCACATCAACTAGGCGTATTAACGGGCTATGGAGATGCCCATCAATAGATATCAATGTGAGTGAGTAGGGATTGCCATGCAACGGATGCACTAGAGCTATAAGTGTATGAAAGCTTAAAAAGAAACTAAGTGGGTGTGCATCCAACTTGCTTGCTCACGAAGACCTAGGGCAATTTGAGGAAGCCCATCATTGGAATATACAAGCCAAGTTCTATAATGAAAAATTCCCACTAGTATATGAAAGTGACAAAATAGGATACTCTCTATCATGAAGATCATGGTGCTACTTTGAAGCACAAGTGTGGAAAAAGGATAGTAACATTGTCCCTTCTCTCTTTTCTCTCATTTTTTTGGGCTCTTTGGCCTCTTTTTTTTCGTCCGGAGTCTCATCCCGACTTGTGGGGGAATCATAGCCTCCTTCATCCTTTCCTCACATGGGACAATGCTCTAATAATGATGATCATCACACTTTTATTTACTTACAACTCAAGTATTACAACTCGATACTAGAACAAAGCATGACTCTATAAGAATGCCTCCGGCGATGTACTGGGATGTGCAATGATCAAAAGTGACATGTATAAGAAATATGAACGGTGGCTTTTCCACAAATACTATGCCAACTACATGATCATGCAAAGCAATATGACAATGATGGTGCGTGCCATAATAAACGGAATGATGGAAGTTGCATGGCAATATATCTCGGAATGGCTATCGAAATGTCATAATAGGTAGGAATGGTAGCTGTTTTGAGGAAGGATATATGGTGGGTTTAATGCACCGATGAAAGTTGCGCGGTACTAGAGAGGCTAGCAAAGATGGAAGGGTGAGAGTGCGTATAATCCATGGACTCAACATTAGTCATAAAGAACTCACATACTTATTGCAAAAGTCTATTAGCTATCGAAACAAAGTACTACATGCATGCTCCTAGGGGGATAGATTGGTAGGAAAAGACCATCGCTCATCCCTGACCGCCACTCATAAGGAAGACAATCAAAGAATAAATCATGCTCCGACTTCATCACATAACGGTTCACCATACGTACATGCTACAGGAATCACAAACTTTAACACAAGTATTTCTACCAATCAACAATTACTCACTAGCATGACTATAATATCACCATCTTTATATCTCAAAACAAATGTAAGGAATCAAACTTCTCATAGTATTCAATGCTCTTTATATGAAAGTTTTTATTATATCCCTCTTGTATGCCCATCATATTAGGACTAAATTCATAACCTAAGCAAATTACCATGCTATTTAGAGACTCTCAAAATAATATAAGTGAAGCATGATAGTTCAACAATTTCTATAAAATAAAGCCACCGCCGTGCTCTAAAAAGATATAAGTGAAGCACTAGAGCAAACTGCCTAGCTCAAAAGATATAAGTGAAGCACATAGAGTATTCTAATAAATTCACGATTCATGCGTGTCCCTCACAAAAGGTGTGTACAGAAAGGATGATTGTGGCAAACTAAAAAGCAAAGACTCATATCATACCAGACACTCCAAGCAACACACATATCATGCGGTGAATAAAAATATAGCCTCAAGTAAATTTACCGATGGATCGAAGACGAAAGAGGGGATGCCATCCGGGGCATCCCCAAGCTTAGATGCTTGGTTGTCCTTGAATATTACCTTGGGGTGCCTTGGGCATCCCCAAGCTTAGGCTCTTGCCACTCCTTATTCCATAGTCCATCAAATCTTTACCCAAAACATGAAAACTTCACAACACAAAACTCAATAGAAAACTCATGAGATCCGTTAGTATAAAAAAATAAATCACCACTTTTGGTACTGTTGTGAACTCATTATAAATTTATATTGGTGTTATATCTACTGTATTCCAACTTCTCCATGGTTCATACCCCCTGATACTACCCATATATTCATCAAAATAAGCAAACAACACATAGAAAACAGAATCTGTCAAAAACAGAACAGTCTGTAGCAATCTGGAAATTTCGTATACTTCTGTAACTCCAAAAATTCTGAAAAATTAGGAAAACCTGGGAAATTTGTATATTAATTTTGTGAAAAAAAAATCAGATCAAAAGCACGTTTCTATGAATTTTAAAATTATTTTACTGGGCGCAAAAGTTTCTGATTTTCAGCAAGATCAAATGAACTATCACCATAGACCATCCCAAAGGTCTTACTTGGCTCAAACACTAATTAAAACACCAAAACAAAATTACTACAGAGGTATTAATGTGTATTTATTGAAGAACAGAACCAAAAACAAAAAACATAAAAATAAAATTGGGTTGCCTCCCAACAAGCGCTATTGTTTAACGCCCCTTGCTAGGCAAATTGCAATAGATCTAGGTGTTGTCATCTTTGGTATGCAATCCATAAGTAGCCCTCATAATAGATTCATATGGCAACTTAATTTTCTTTCTTGGAAAGTGTTCCATGCCATTCCTTAACGGAAATTGAAATCTAATATTTCCTTCTTTCATATCAATAATTGCACCAATCGTTCTAAGGAAAGGTCTACCAAGAATAATAGGACATGTAGGATTGCAATCTATATCAAGCACAATAAAATCTACGGGCACATAATTCCTATTTGCAACAATAAGAACATCATTAATTCTTCCCATAGGTTTTTTAATAGTGGAATCCGCTAAATGCAAATTCAAAGAACAATCATCAAATTCACGGAAACCTAGCACATCACATAAAGTTTTTGGAATCGTGGAAACGCTAGCACCCAAATCACACAAAGCATGGCACTCATAATCTTTAATTTTAATCTTAATAGTAGGTTCCCACTCATCATAAAGCTTTCTAGGGATAGAAACTTCCAACTCAAGTTTTTCTTCAAAAGATTTCATCATAGCATCAACGATATGTTTAGTAAAAGCCTTATTTTGATTATAAGCTTGAGGAGAATTCAACATGGATTGCAACAAGGAAATACAATCTATCAAATAAAAATTATCATAATTAAAGTCCTTGAAATCCAAAAGAGTGGGTTCATCGCTACTTAAAGTTTTAACCTCTCCAATCCCACTTTTATCAATTTTTTCATTAAGATCTTTAAACTCTGAATCATTGGGATGCCTTCTAGCTAAAGTTGACTCATCTCCAGTCCCATCTTTATCAAGATTTATATTAGAAAACAAGGATTCAATAGGATTCACACCAATCACTTTAAGATCTTCATCATTATTCTCGCAAAAACTAGAAGAACACGCTTTTACAAACCAATCTCGCTTAGCACGCATCCTAGCGGTTCTTTCTTTACACTCATCAATAGAAATTTTAATAGCTTTCAGAGATTCATTAATATCATGCTTGGGTGGCATAGATCTAATTTTCAAAGAATCAATCTCAAGAGAAATTCTACCAACGTTCCTAGCCAAATCATCAATCTTGAGCAATTTTTCTTCAACCATAGCATTGAAAACTTTTTGGGAATTAATGAAATCGTTAATATTGTTCTCAAGATCAGAGGGTATTTTATTATAATTTCCATAAGAATTGTTTTAGGAATTACCATAATTATTAGAGGAATTACTAGGAAACAGCCTAGGGTTTAAATTACCTCTATAAGCGTTGTTACCAAAATTGTTCCTTCCAACAAAATTCACATCCATGGATTCATTATTGTTCTCAGTCAAAGTAGATAAAGGCGTATCATTAGGATCAATAGGATCACTCTTACTAGCAATCAATTTCATAAGTTCATCCATCTTTCCACTCAAAGTATTAATTTCTTCAATCGCATGCACTTTTTTACTAGTAGAAGATCTTTCGGTATGCCATTGAAAGTAATTTGCCATAATATTATCTAGGAGTTTAGTAGCTTCTCCTAATGTGATTTCCATAAAAGTACCACCCGCGGCAGAATCCAAAAGATTTCTAAATGCAAAATTCAATCCCGCATAAAAAAATTATATGATCATCCACAAACTTAAACCATGAGTAGGGAAATTTCTTATCATCAATTTCATCCTCTCCCAAGATTGTGCAACATGTTCATGATCAAGTTGCTTAAAATTCATTATATCGTTCCTAAGGGAGATGATCTTAGCGGGAGGAAAATACTTGGAAATAAAAGCATCTTTACACTTATTCCATGAATCAATACTATTTTTAGGCAAAGATGAAAACCAAATTTTAGCACGATCTCGTAGAGAGAACGGAAATAGTTTCAATTTAACAATATCATTATCCACATCTTTTTTCTTTTGGATATCACACAACTCAACGAAAGTATTTAGATGGGATGCGACATCTTCACTAGGAAGGCCAGAAAATTGATCTTTCATAAAAAGATTCAACAAAGCGGCATTAATTTCATAAGATTCCGCACTAGTGGCGGGAGCAATTGGAGTACTAATAAAATCATTATTATTAGTATTGGAAAAGTCACACAATTTGGTATTCTCTTGAGTCATCGTGACAAAGCAAGCAATCTAGCACACAAGCAACCAAAAAGCTAACGAAAAGACGAACGGAAGAAGGGCGAATAAAAAGGCAAATATTTTTGTGATTTTCTGAAAATGTTTTAGAAGTGGGGGAGAGGAAAACGAGAGGCAAATGGCAAGTAATGTAATGCAAGAGATGAGAGATTATGGTGGGTACTTGGTAGGCTTGATGTAGAACCTCCCCGGCAACGGCGCCATAAATTCTTCCTTAGTTTTGAGAACCAAGGTATCAATCCAATAGGAGGTACAAGCAAGTCTCCAATATATGCACCTGCACAAACAATCAAACACTTACACCCAACGCGATAAAGGGGTTGTCAATCCCTTCACGGTCACTTGCAAGGATGAGATCTGATAGAGATAGATATAAAAGCTTACTAAAACGTAAAACAAAGTAAAAACAAATAAATTGCAGCAAGGTTGATGTAGAGGCCCTCCGTGATCGAATCCCCCTCCGGCAGGGTGCTGGAAAGGCCCCAAGATGGGGTCTCACGGGAACAGAAGCTTGCGGCGGTGGAAAAGTATTTTGGTGAATGCTTGTGTTGGTTTGGGAATATTTGGGTATTTATAGAGCAAGAATTAGGGTTGGGGGACTCCCGAGGTGTCCACAAGCCAGGGGGCGCCCCCCTAGGGCGTGCCCTAAGGGATTGTGGGCCCCTCGGAACTCTTCTGACCCCCTCTCCAAGCTCCGTGGATGTCTTCTGGTGCAAGAAAAATCATCGTAAAGTTTTATTCCGCTTGGACTCCGTTTGATATTCCTTTTCTGTAAAGCTCAAAAACAAGGAAAAACAGAAACTGGAACTGGGCACTAGGTTAATAGGTTAGTCCCAAAAATAATATAAAATAGCATATTAATGCATATAAAACATCCAAAACAGATAATATAATAGCATGGAACTATTAAAAATTATAGATACATTGGAGACGTATCACCGCGCCCCCTACCGCTTGTCGTCGCGCCACGCCCGCCTCCGCCCGGCCGCGTGCTCCCGCCGCATTCCGGCCGTGCCCCAGCGTGCGTCTGCGAACCCGCCCGCACCATTGCCTTTGACCGCCCGCTCGCCAGGCAGCCCGTGCCGCCGCTGGCCCCAGCTGCCGCGCGCCGAGCGCCCGCATGCGTGCGTGCCCAGCCTCGGCTAGCCGGCTAGCTCACTGACCAGTGGGTCAGACCAGGTTAATTAGCTAGCTAATTAGATTAGGATTAGCTAACCCTAATGAGCCACTGACTAACGGGACCCACCTATAATTAGATTAATTAAGCTTTGTTAAGTATATAGCAGTCAATGACAGCTGGGTCCCACTGGACCGAGTTGACCAGTCAACGGCCCATGTTGACTGCTGACTATGCAGTTAACTGGGACCCACTGTCAGCCATAGTGTGCACTCTGCTGGGGGCACATAGCAGTTATCCATCTAATTACGAATTTGTAATAAATTCAGAAAATGATTTAATCTTTGAAAAATCATATAAAATAAACCGTAATTCGGATGAAAATGTTTTATATATGAAAAATGATCTTAAAAATAAGATGAATCCGAATATGCCATCCACATACCTGTTACATGCCTCCAACACTTCAAACATGGAACCTTCCCCTCCGGACCATCTGCCCGATAACTGCCTAAAGCCGGGGAAATATCCATAGATATTTTCTCGCTCCGCCTGTAATGCTTAACACTGCATTAGGTCACCCCAGCACGGCATATCGCCATGTCATGCATCGTGTTGCATTTGTTTGCTTTATATTTATGTTTCTTCCCCCTCTTCTCTCTGGTAGACCCCGAGACCGACGCTGCTCCCGAGTTCGACTACACTCCTGACGACCAGTCCCTTTCAGCAGAGCTTCCAGGCAAGCAAAACCCCCTTGATCATTCCTATGTCGCCGATTCTTTCTCTCTCGTGCTTGCATTATATTTTGCTAATGTTGTTTGATAGCTCCTATTCTGATGCATAGCCTGCTTTTGTAACCTGCTATTGTTACTTTACTTGTTGTCCTATATGCTTAGGATATGTTGATTAGTGATCCATCAGTGGCCCCACACCCTTGTCCGTGTTGCCATGCTTTGCTTTCGGATGACTCGGTCAATGTGATCGAGGTGGAGAGATCGATGCTACTTGTGGGTTGCGTCGGGATTTCCCCGAATAGGAGGGGATGATGCAGTACAATAGAGATAAGTATTCCCCTCAGTTAAGAATCAAGTTATCAATCCAATAGGAGAACCAAGCAACACTATATAAACAACACCTGCACACTGTAGCGACCCGACCCGAATGGATCGAAGTCTCTGTGCATAAGTGTCATCCCTGGATCGGTAATGCTGACACACACAGTACTTGAATGATTTATAACAGAGTGCAATCACACACTTATTACATCGAAATCCTCGTAAAGAGAACTTGTTACAATAATATGGCTGAAGGCCATCTAAATAAAGTAACAGCGGAAGCATCGAAGGTAAATGAGTCCATCAACTCCAACGGCATAGCTGAGTGCACGACAGCGACCTAGCGCACCTTACTCTTCGTCTGAAAAGTCTGCAACATGATATGTTGCAGCCTGAAATGGGTCAGCACATGGAATATGCTGGCAAGATAACACTAGAGGGCAATGAACAAAGTAAATGCTATCACTATATGCATATGTGGCTGGTGGAGGCTCTAAGCTTAATTTTGCATAAAGCCAATTTTTCCCTACAACAAAGGAATATATTTTATTTACTACTGAGTTTCTTGAAAACATTGAGAAGGTAACCCCAACTCAATCCCAATTAAAAGTTAACAACCCAATCAAATTAATTAAGTAATGTGATGAGATCAAATCAATAATTCAAGTACCAGATACTCAAGATGTCCATAACCGGGGACACGGCTAATCATGATTAGTTTGTACACTCTGCAGAGGTTTGCACACTTTTCCCCACAAGACTCGATCTCCTCTGTTGGATTTCTTGCACTACATGGTGTTTGAGAAACGGATGACCGAGACACAGTCTTTCAGAAGCATTAATTCTTTCGACGGGTAAACCGTACCACCTACATCCCCTACATCTGCTAGTTTACCACTTAAAGAGGTCACACAACATACTCAACTATGCCAGAGCCCATAATGGCTTGTGGCTGCACACGGAAGTTTCCAGCTTGAATAATCTTATGATCCCTTTGAGCCTGGGTGGCAAACCATAGGATGATCACACGGTAACCCCAGGATCTCCTAGGACAACACTGGAGTCCCCAGGTGTCCGGGCAAGCCACTGGTATCCCCAGGGTGCCCCAAACCATTCCACCCAGATGTGTATTAAAGTAGCCACCTTAAGTTAAACCTTAGTTAACAATAACTCTCACATCTTTCATGAACTCTCTCAAACCAAACCACGTCTACGAGCATAGCATAGCAAAGTAAGCATAATGTAATAACTCCCAAGGTTTGAATATAAGACAATAGGTTCTACCTCATCAACTACTTCCCAGTACCCACAAGTTAATCACATCCTAATCATGCAGTGTTTGAGGATTGTAACTAATGCATAAAAACTGGGTAATAAGGAAGTATGATCAATGTGTTACTTGCCTTGCTGACGATCTGCAAACCCTAGAGACTCGAAGTAGCACGCTTCGCACTCCGGGAATTCTATCGCAAACAAACAATAGCATACATAAGCACTCAAGCATAGATGCAAGGGTAAAACTCAGATGAGAAAGATCAAATCGGAAAGTTCAACTGAAAAGCTTCGATTTGCAAAAAGAATCAAACGAATCGGAGCTACGGAACTGAAACTACGGTCAAAAGAACTTCGAATTCAAAACTGCTTGAAACCAAATTTTAAATTTTCAAAACCATGTTCAAGTTGATTTACCAGAAAGAGGGGTTCGAGAAAAAGATTTTGGCGTTGGTTTCACTGGATTTGGACGAACGGTTGAAAAGTTGCGAGGGTTTGAAGATCAGGGGCTAATCTGCGATAAAAGTATTCGCAGACAAGTCCCTGGACGAAAAATAAACAGAAAAAGAAAAATCTAACGGACGAACGTTCGCTAACAGAAACTAACGAACGAAAAACGTTCACTAACAGACCTAAACGAACGAACGTTCGCTAATTAAACTAACCTAATAAAATAAACCGATCTAAAAAAAAGAAAAACCGAAACTAGAAAAAAAACGTGGTGGTTTTACGGTGGTTATACAGGTTCGGTGGGAAAAACCGGCGGCGGCGGCGACGAGATCCGGCGGCGGCGCGGCACTGCGAGGCGGCGGGGCGGCGGGCGTCGGCCCAGGCGGCGGGGCGGCGGCGGCGCAAGGCAGCGGCGCTGGCAGGCGGCGGTGGTTGCGGGGCTGGGTGGGGAGGAGAGGGGTCGGGGCGGGAGTATATATAGGTGGAGGGGGGGCGGCGCAGGCTTGGGGAGGGGGCCAGCGCGGGGTGGAGTCCGGCTCGGACTCCCCTCAGCGTCCGTGCGCGGCACGGCGACGGAGAAGGCGGCGCGCGGGAGTGGGCCGGCTGGGTTCGGCCCAGTCGGTTCGGGAATTTTTTTTAAATAAAATCCGCCGAAGAAAAATCCTAATAGAATATAATTTTTTTCTTCTAAAAATGCCAAAAACAAGTTTCACCGTCTAAATAAAATATTTAGAACAAAGTGAACATTTTTCTGGCCTAGAATGCAATTTTCAAAAATGCATATTTTTCTAATTCAAATAAAATAGCAATAGAATCCAAATAAAATTATTTATTTGATTTCAACATTTTTCCTCCAATATTTCTTTTATTTTGGAGAACTCATTTTATCTCCTCTCTTTTATTTTTGATATTGGAAATATTTTGGAGAGAAAAATTATTAAAACCGAAATGATCCTCTTTTCAAATTTGAGAAAAATTCAAATATGAAAAATATAAATGAAATCCCCAACTCTTTCCGTGGGTCCTTGAGTTGCTTAAGATTTCTAGGATCACAAACGAAATGCAATTAAAATATGATATGCATATGATGACCTATGTATAACATTCCAAATTGAAAATTTGGGATGTTACAAACCTACCCCCCTTAAGATGAATCTCGTCCTCGAGATTCGGGTTGGCTAGAAAATAGGTGTGGGTGGTCTTTCCGTAGGTCTTCCTCTCGTTCCCAGGTGGCTTCATCCTCGGTATGGTGGCTCCACTGAACTTTGCAAAACTTGATAACCTTGCTGCTCGTAACTCGGCTGGCAAACTCGAGAATCTTGACAGGTTTCTCCTCGTAGGTTAGGTCACTATCCAACTGAATAGCTTCCAGGGGCACTGTATCTCTTGGAGGAATATCGGCCATCTCAGCATGGCACTTCTTCAACTGAGAAACGTGGAACACATCATGAACTCCTGACAGTCCTTCGGGTAACTCCAACTTGTAGGCTACCTCTCCCATACGTTCCAAAACTTGGTATGGTCCTACAAATCTCGGGGCTAACTTTCCCTTAACTCCAAAGCGTTTAACTCCTCGCAGAGGTGACACACGAAGATATGCTCTGTCTCCGATTTCATAGACTACCTCCTTGCGTTTTGAGTCGGCATAACTCTTCTGCCTGGACTGAGCTATCTTCAGTCTATCTCGAATCAACTTAACCTTCTCTTCAGACTCCTTGATCAAATCTGGTCCAAACAACTGACGGTCTCCAACTTCATCCCACATTAACGGTGTCCTGCACCTCCTTCCATACAAAGCTTCGAAAGGTGCCATCTTCAAACTTGCTTGGTAACTATTGTTATATGAGAACTCCGCGTAAGGCAGATTGTCATCCCAACTAGATCCATAATCTAGCGCACAAGCTCTCAACATGTCCTCCAGAATTTGATTGACTCTCTCGGTCTGTCCATCTGTTTGCGGATGAAAGGCTGTACTAAACTCTAGCCTGGTCCCCAAAGTCTGATGCAACTGATGCCAAAACTTTGAAGTAAACTGTGTTCCTCTATCTGATATGATGGTCCTCGGAACTCCATGCAGACATACGATCCTGGTCATATATATCTTGGCCAACTTCGCACTCGTATAGGTGGTTTTCACTGGGATAAAGTGAGCCACTTTGGTCAAACGATCCACTACTACCCAGATAGAATCATATCCCGATCGGGTCCTGGGCAATCCGGTGATGAAATCCATGCCAAGTTTATCTTCCATTCGGGTATCGGCATAGGCTGCAGTAATCCTGCTGGCTTCTGATGTTCTGCCTTCACTCTCTGACATACATCACATACGGCTACATACTCGGCAATATCCTTCTTCATACCAGTCCACCAGAAATGCTCTTTTAAATCCAAATACATCTTGGTGTGTCCTGGGTGTATCGAGTATGGCGAGTCATGGGCCTCCTGAAGTATAAACTTCCTGATCTCTGCATTATTGGGTACATATACACGGTCCTCAAACCATAAAGTGTCGAGCTCATCCTCACGAAAACCTTTGGCTTTTCCATTGCTCATCTTCTCCTTTATCTCAGCAATCTCCTTGTCATCCTTCTGAGCTTCTCGAATCTTCCCCAATAATGTTGACTGAACTTCCATTGCTGCGACAAAACCTCTAGGGACTATCTCCAAACGAAGCTCCCTGAGATCTTCGGCTAACTCCTTTGGTAATCCTTCGCTTTCGAGGGTATTGACATAACTCTTCCGGCTCAAAGCGTCTGCTACGACATTGGCCTTTCCTAGATGATAATGCAGCTTCAAGTCATAATCCTTTATAAGCTCCAACCATCTCCTTTGCCTGAGATTCAGCTCCTTCTGTGTGAAAATGTACTTCAAGCTCTTGTGGTCCGTGTACACATCACAACGGTTTCCAATAAGAAAGTGTCTCCAAGTCTTGAGTGCATGCACTACAGCTGCTAACTCCAAATCATGCGTGGCATAATTCAACTCATGCGGTCGAAGCTGACGTGAGGTATACGAAACAACTCTTCCGTCTTGCATAAGTACTCCTCCAAGTCCTAAGCGAGAAGCGTCGCAATACACTTGGAAATCCTTGCGTACATCCGGTAGAATTAGCACTGGGGCTGTAACCAAACGTTTCTTCAGCTCCTGAAAACTTGCCTCACATTCCTCTGTCCATTTGAACTTGGTGTCCTTCTTCAACAACTCCGTCATAGGCTTCGCAATCTTGTAAAAATTCTCAATGAATCTCCGGTAATATCCCGCGAGTCCAAGAAAGCTGCGGATCTCTCCAACTGAGGTGGGTGCCAACCACTCAGTGACAGACTGAACCTTGGTAGGGTCTACTGCTATAACTTCTCCTGATATAACATGTCCAAGGAATCCAACTTCCTTCAACCAAAACTCGCATTTGCTGAACTTGGCATATAGTTGATGTTCCCTGAGCTTCTCGAGGACTAGACGCAAATGCTCCTTGTGTTCCTCTTCATTCTTCGAGTATACCAAGATATCATCAATGAACACCACAACAAACTTATCCAAGAACTCCATGAACACCTTATTCATCATACTCATGAAATAGGCAGGAGCGTTAGTCAATCCAAATGACATAACCGTGTACTCATATAGCCCATACCTTGTGGTGAAGGCTGTCTTAGGTATATCCTGTTCTCGGATCTTTAGCTGGTGGTATCCTGATCGCAGATCGATCTTGGAGAATACTTTAGCTCCTTGCAGCTGGTCAAACAAATCGTTGATCATTGGTAGTGGGTACTTGTTCTTGATCGTCACTTCATTCAATGCACGATAATCAACAACCATTCTCAAAGATCCATCCTTCTTCTCAACCAAGAGCACTGGGGCTCCCCATGGTGACGAACTTCGTCGAATGTAACCTTTCTCCAATAACTCCTTAATCTGCTTCTTAATTTCCTCCAGATCATTTGCGGGCATCCGATATGGTCTTTTCGATATCGGTCCGGTGCCTGGCAACAGCTCTATCAAAAACTCAATGTCTCGATCCGGCGGCATGCCTGGTAGTTCCTCTGGAAATACATCCGGGTAATCCTTCACTACATGCACTTCCTCCTGAACAACTCCTGAGAGGGAATTTACTTGTGTCCTCTTCGGCGCATGCCTGGATACATACTTAATCCTTTTTCCCTCCGGGGTGGTGAGCAGAATTGACCTACTAGCACAGTCAATGTTCCCTCCATACTTCGACAGCCAATCCATGCCTAGTATTATATCCAATCCTTGTGACTCCAAAATTATTAGGTCTGAGGGAAATACATGGCTACCAATGGTTAAGGGTAACCGATCACACCATCGGCTGGCCATATACTCTGCACCTGGTGAACTTACTAACATGGGTGACCTAAGGGCTAAGGTGGGTAACTTAAACTTGTCCACAAATCCCCTTGATATGTATGAATGCGATGCACCAGTATCGAAAAGAACGAGAGCGGTAAATGACTTAACCAAAAACTTACCGATAACTGCATCAGGCTACTCCTCAACCTCCTCCACGTTAACGTGGTTCACCTGACCTCTGGTGAAGGGATTGGGCTTCTTCCTAGAGCTTCCATTGCCATTGCCATTCTTCAGCTCAGAACAATCGTTGGCGTAGTGCCCAGTCTTCCCGCACTTGTAACAGGTGACATGGCTCAGATCCTTCTTGGCGGGTGTGGCTGGGTTGGAACGGTTCTGGTTACTGCTTGCTCCATTCCCATTTCCATTCCTGGGACCACTGTGGTTATGGGAACTTCCTCCAGTGTGAGTGTGTCCTCCATGGTTATGGGTAAATCCTCCTGGGTTAGGAGTAAAACGAGGCTTCTGCGTTGCTCCAGAGGTATACTTCCCTTGTCCATACTTCCTTTTGCGGCTTTCTATCTGCTGCTGCTTCCCTTCAATCATAAGAGCCCTGTCTACCAACTCCTGGTAGTTAGCAATAGTTGTCACCATCAACTGCATACTCAGCTCATCATTCAACCCTTCCATAAACTTCTCCTGCTTCGCGGCATCTGTGGCCACATCATCCGGGGCATAGCGAGCTAACTTACTGAACTCATCCATGTACTGCCCCACAGTACGATTTCCCTGGCGTAAGTTGCGAAACTCACGCTTCTTCATGCTCATAGCTCCTGCTGAGACATGTGCTGTGCGGAATGCTTGCTGAAACTGCTCCCAAGTGACATTGGCTATGGGGAAAGTGGCTGTGTAATTCTCCCACCATGAGGCTGCGGGTCCATCCAATTGATGTGCGGCAAAACGCACCTTCTCAGCATCTGTGCAACCTACGGTGGTCAACTCCCTTCCAATCCTGCGTAGCCAGTCATCAGCAACAATAGGCTCGGTGCTACTGGAAAACACCGGTGGTTGCAACCTCAGAAAACGAGCTAAGTTGTCAATTGGAGGTGGTGGCGGTGGGTTGTTGTTGTTGTTGCCTTGGTTCTGTACTAGTAGCTGCATCAGGGCATTCTGCTGTTGGATCAACTGAGTGAGCTCCGGTGGGAAGACAAAACCGGGGTCACGTCTCGGAGGCATCTGATGGGTTTAGAGGGAAGAGATTAGAATAGAGTGAGGTCTAGTGAGAAAGCACTACCCATATGCACATGAGACAAACACATTCATAACACACCACTCAATTCAAACAAGGGCATACAAACGATCTAACTACCATTACAAAAGTGCTCGGACTACTACTACATACATGGGGAAAAATACTACTGATAATATGGTGGTCATCTAGAAATTTTGATCGGTGGAAGACTCCATGATATCCGCTCCAGCTTCGTCTTCATAATCATCATCACTACTGTCGGGGTCGGAGTCGTCGATGATGATGTAGTCTTCAGAACGAATGTCGTCGGGATGGTCGTCATCTCCTCCTGGCGCGGGATCTCCCATGAATGCTCCTAGCTTCATTGTCAGGTCGTCATTCTTCTCCACTAGCATTGAGATTTCCTCCTCGTATCCATCGCGTGTAGACTTGAGTTCCTCTTCTAGCTCCATGTTCCTGGTCATCACCTTCTTCAAATCTATCATGCTTGCGCACATTTGGTTCTCCTGGCGACGAATGTGCTAGTTTAACTCCTGGATGAAAGCTGCAATGGACCTGTCCCTCCTGGTGCTGATCATCTCCCATTGCTTATCTCGGCGCCCACATATCTGGTAGATGGTGTCCTTAAGATCCTCGTGATAAACTTCGCCGATGCGTCCCATGGCGATATGGGCTGCCATGCTCTTTCCTAGACTCCAGGTTGGTGCATCAAAGGAAAACTCTATGGGCTCAGTAACTGGCGTGAATGTCCTTCCTGGAACTTGAACTCTAATCGTCCAGCGCTCCTCTTCTGGTAAGGTTGCAGTGAAGGTTCCCGTGAAGCTTGGTAGACCGATGTTCAGGTACTTGGTGACTTCCTTCAAGTAGCGTCCGAAAGGGGTGTCGACATCCGGTTGTGCAAACTTGTTCCTTGAGTCCGTCATCTATAGAGTAGAAATGGGGAAGAGTTAGAAATGAGTAAAGAAGAGTATCCTGTGGCTTTTCCTAGTGGTCGCGTCCTACAGTCAGCGTGTGCTCTGATACCATCTTTGTAGCGACCCGACCCGAATCGATCGAAGTCTCTGTGCATAAGTGTCATCCCTGGATCGGTAATGCTGACACACACAGTACTTGAAGGATTTATAACAGAGTGCAATCACACACTTATTACATTGAAATCCTCGTAAAGAGAACTTGTTACAATAATATGGCTGAAGGCCATCTAAATAAAGTAACAGCGGAAGCATCGAAGGTAAATGAGTCCATCAACTCCAACGGCATAGCTGAGTGCACGACAGCGACCTAGCGCACCTTACTCTTCGTCTGAAAAGTCTGCAACATGATATGTTGCAGCCCGAAATGGGTCAGCACATGGAACATGCTGGCAAGATAACACTAGAGAGCAATGAACAAAGTAAATGCTATCACTATATGCATATGTGGCTGGTGGAGGCTCTAAGTTTAATTTTGCATAAAGCCAATTTTTTCCTACAACAAAGGAATATATTTTATTTACTACTGAGTTTGTTGAAAACATTGAGAAGGTAACCCCAACTCAATCCCAATTAAAAGTTAACAACCCAATCAAATTAATTAAGTAATGTGATGAGATCAAATCAATAATTCAAGTACCAGATACTCAAGATGTCCATAACCGGGGACACGGCTAATCATGATTAGTTTGTACACTCTGCAGAGGTTTGCGCACTTTTCCCCACAAGACTCGATCTCCTCCGTTGGATTTCTCGCACTACATGGTGTTTGAGAAACGGATGACCGAGACACAGTCTTTCAGAAGCATTAATTCTTTCGACGGGTAAACCGTACCACCTACATCCCATACATCTGCTAGTTTACCACTGAAAGAGGTCACACAACATACTCAACTATGCCAGAGCCCATAATGGCTTGTGGCTGCACACGGAAGTTTCCAGCTTGAATAATCTTATGATCCCTTTGAGCCTGGGTGGCAAACCATAGGATGATCACACGGTAACCCCGGGATCTCCTAGGACAACACTGGAGTCCCCAGGTGTCCGGGCAAGCCACTGGTATCCCCAGGGTGCCCCAAACCATTCCACCCAGATGTGTATTTAATAGCCACCTTAAGTTAAACCTTAGTTAACAATAACTCTCACATCTTTCATAAATTCTCTCAAACCAAACCACGTCTACGAGCATAGCATAGCAAAGTAAGCATAACGTAATAACTCCCAAGGTTTGAATATAAGACAATAGGTTCTACCTCATCAACTACTTCCCAGTACCCACAAGTTAATCACATCCTAATCATGCAGTGTTTGAGGATTGTAACTAATGCATAAAAACTGGGTAATAAGGAAGTATGATCAATGTGTTACTTGCCTTGCTGACGATCTGCAAACCCTAGAGACTCGTAGTAGCACGCTTCGCACTCTGGGAATTCTATCGCAAACAAACAATAGCATACATAAGCACTCAAGCATAGATGCAAGGGTAAAACTCAGATGAGAAAGATCAAATCTAAAAGTTCAACTGAAAGCTTCGATTTGCAAAAAGAATCAAACGAATCGGAGCTACGGAACTGAAACTACGGTCAAAAGAACTTCGAATTCAAAACTGCTTGAAACCAAATTTTAAATTGTCAAAACCATGTTCAAGTTGGTTAACCAGAAAGAGGGGTTCGAGACGAAGATTTTGGCGTTGGTTTCACTGGATTTGGACGAACGGTTGAAAAGTTGCGAGGGTTTGAAAATCAGGGGCTAATCTACGATAAAAGTATTCACGGACAAGTCCCTGGATGAAAAATAAACAGAAAAAGAAAAATCTAACGGATGAACGTTCGCTAACAAAAACTAACGAACGAAAAACGTTCACTAACAGACCTAAACGAACGAACATTCGCTAATTAAACTAACCTAATAAAATAAACCGTTCTAAAAAAAGAAAAATCGAAACTAGAAAAAAAACGGGGTGGTTTTATGGCGGTTATACCCGTTCGGTGGGAAAAACCGGCGGCAGCGGCGACGAGATCCGGCGGCGGCGCGGCACTGCGAGGCGGGGGGGGGGCTCGGGGCGGGTGGCGCGGATGCGGCGGCGCGGCACGCAGCGCGAGCGGCGGCGGCGACACTGGCAGGCGGCGGTGGTTGCGGGGCTGGGTGGGGAGGAGACGGGTCGGGGCGGGAGTATATATAGGTGGAGGGGGCGGCGCTGGCTTGGGGAGGGGGCCGGCGCGGGGTGGAGTCCGGCTCGGACTCCCCTCGGCGTCCGTGCATGGCACGGCGACGGGGAAGGCGGCGCGTGGGATTGGGCCGGCTGGGTTTCGGCCCAGTCGGTCCGGTAATTTTTTTAAATAAAATCCGCCGAATAAAAATCCTAATAGAATAAAAAGAAAATTCTAAAAATGCCAAAAACAATTTTCGCCATCTAAATAAAATATTTAGAACCAAGTGGACATTTTTCTGGCCTAAAATGCAATTTTCAAAAATGCATATTTTTCTAATTCAAATAAAATAGCAATAGAATCCAAATAAAATTATTTATTTGATTTTAACATTTTTCCTCCAATATTTCTTTTATTTTAGAGAAGTCATTTTATCTCCTCTCTTTTATTTTTGATATTGGAAATATTTTGGAGAGAAAAATTATTAAAACCAAAATGATCCTCTTTTCAAATTTGAGAAAATTTCAAATATGAAAAATATAAATGAAATCCCCAACTCTCTCCGTGGGTCCTTGAGTTGCTTAAGATTTCTAGGATCACAAACGAAATGCAATTAAAATATGATATGCATATGATGACCTATGTATAACATTCCAAATTGAAAATTTGGGATGTTACACACACAAGATAACAAATCCTTGCACCAAACGCGAACAAGGGATTGTCAATCCCTTGACGGTTACGAGCAAGATTAAATTGTATGTGATGGATAAATAGGTCGCACAAAATATAAAATAAAATTAATAAACAAAAATTGCAGCAAGAACTTTTAGGATTTTTATATGATAAAAGATAGACTCGGGGGCCATAGTTTTCACTAGAGGCTTCTCTCGAGAAAATAGCATACGGTAGGTAAACAAATTACTGTTGGGCCATTGACAGAAAAGCAAATAATTATGACGATGTCCAAGGCGAGCATGTATATAGACATCATGTCCAAGATTAGTAGACTGACTCCTGCCTGCATCTACTACTATTACTCCACCTGTCGACAGCTATCCGGCATGCATCTAGAGTATTAAGTTCACAAGAAACGGAGTAATGCATTAAGCAAGATGACATGATGTAGACAAGATAAACCCACGCATAAATAAATCCCATCCTTTTACCCTTAATAGCAACAATACATACGTCATACGTGTCATGTGCCTTTCTGTCACTGGGATTGAGCACCGCAAGATCAAACCCATCACAAAGCACCTCTTCCCATTGCAAGATAAATAAATCTAGTTGGCCAAATCAAATCAATAGATCGGAGAAGAAATACGAAGCCATAACAATCATGCATAAAAGAGTTCTGAGAAAAATCAAATGATATTCATGGATAGATCTGATCATAAACTCACAATTCATCGGATCCCAACAAACACACCGCAAAAAAGAATTACATCGGATAGAACTCCAAGAACATCAAGGAGAACATTGTAGTGAAGAACATTGAGAGAGAAGAAGCCATCTAGCTACTAACTATGGACCCGTAGGTCTGTGGTAAACTACTCACGCATCATCGGAAGGGCGGCAAGATTGATGTAGAGCCCCTCCGTGATTGAATCCCCCTCCGGCGGAGTGCCAGAAAAGGTCCCCAGATGGGATCTCTTGAGAACACAGGCTTGCAGCAGTGGAAAAAGTATTTCGTGGACTCCCTCATCGGTTTCCCGATTTTAAAGAATTTATAGAGGCGGAGTTAGGTCAAACGGAGGCTTGTGGGCCACTGCTTCGTCTTCTCGTGGCCTCCCAAAGCTTCCAGGGCCTCTTATTGCCAAATAAATCTCCAAAAAGTTTCGTGGCATTTGGACTTCATTTGGTATTGATATTCTGCAAAGTAAAAAAATAAGCAAAAAACAACAACTGGCACTGGGCACTAAGTTAGTAGGTTAGTCCCAAAAAATGATATAAAGTTGCTTGTAAATGTACATAAAACATCCAAGATTGATACTATAATAGCATGAAACAATAAAAAATTATAGATACGTTGGAGACGTATCAAGCATCCCCAAGCTTAATTCCTGCTCATCCTCGAGTATGTAAATGATAAAAACAGAATTTTTGATGTGGAATGCTACCTATCATATTCATCATATAATTATTTTCTTTGTAGCAATGACATTTGGACTTGATTGATTCAATGCAATAGTCTATAATTTGACATGAAGACATCAATAATCAAGCATACTAATAAGCAACCAGGTCTTTCAAAATATCAACGCTAAAGAAAGTTATCCCTAGCCCATTATGCTCAATCATTGATGCATTCATGAAACACAATCAAATATAAGCTACATCCAATGCACAAGTATGACAATAGTGTTCCCCAGTTGGTGCTTTGTAAGAGAATATGGAGACTCAAAATAAAAATAAAAATTACATAAAAGTAAATAGATAGGCCCTTCGCAGAGGGAAGCAGAGATTTGTAGAGGTGCCAGACCTCATAGCTTAAATTGAGAGATAAAATTATTTTGAGAGGCATGCTTTTCCTGTCAATGAAAACGACCGAGAATTCCCAATATATTCCATGCTAGACAAATTATAGGCGGTTCCCAAACAAAAAATAAAGTTTATTTCCTTTTCACCATTCTTACACAATCCATGGCTAGCTGTATCCACGGATGTGTTCCATACCATCACTTTCCAAGGAATTTATCATCATCATCATATTAATTTCATTTCGGGACTGGGCACCCTTATTACCTGCCACACTCTCGTGCAATGACAAGTGAATAAACACTCATCATGAGAATAAAATACCTAGCATGGAAAATATTGGCCACCCCCTACCGCTTCATGAGCGGTACGGGCACACAAAATGGAAATTCATTTTGAATAATAGAGTTGGCACATGCAAATTTACTTGGAACGACATGGCAATACCGCATATAGGTAGTATGGTGCACTCATTTGGCACAACTTTGGGTTTGAGGAGTTGGATGCACAAGCAACATTCCCGCTTAGTACAAATGAAGGCTAGCAAATAGATTGAGAAGCGACCAACCAAAAAACAAAAATGTTCATAAACATGCATTAAACATAACTAACACTGAATAATGCACCACAAGTAGGATATAACTTCATTGCATAACTATTGACTTTCATGCATGCATAGGGAATCACAAACCTTAGCACCAATATTCTTACTAAACCATAATTACTCACTAACATGACTCACATATTATCATCTCCATATCGCAAAACTATTGCAAGGAATCAAACTTGTCATATCCAATCATCTTTCATGAAAGTTTTAATTATATCCCTCTTGAATATTCATCACTTTGGGAACAAATTCATATGTCATGCAAATTACCATTGCTATTATCAACTCTCAAAAAGATTTAAGTGAAGCACGAGAGTACAAATATTTTTTTAAATTTAATCATAATAACTCTCAAAATAATATAAGTGAAGCATGAGAGTGCATTTATTTAAAATATAATCACCATCGTGCTAAAAAAGATTTAAGTGAAGCACTAGAGCAATTGCCTAGCTCAAAAAAATTAATTGAAGCACATAGAGCAATTCTAACAAATCATGATAAACTTATGGCTCTCTAAAATAGGTATGTCCAGAAAGGATGATTGTGACAAACCAAAAAGCAAAGCAAACAAAGACTCATATAATACATGACGCTCCAAGCAAAACTCATGATATGTGACGAATAAAAATATAGCTCCAAGTAAAATTACCGATGGTCGTTAGAAGAAAGAGGGGATGCCTTCCGGGGCATCCCCAAGCTTAGTTGCTTGGGAGTCCTTGAATATTAACTTGGGGTGCGGGCATCCCCAACCTGAGGATCTTGTCGCTCCTTATTCCTTCATCCATTGTGATCTCACTCAAAACTTGAAAACTTCAATCACACAAAACTTAACAAAAACCTTTGTGAGATCCGTTAGTATAATAAAGCAAATCACCACTTTAAGTACTGTTGCAAACCCATTCATATCTTGTTATTGCATTATGCCTACTGTACTATAACTTTACCATGGCTTATACCCGCCGATACAATCCAAGACTCATCAAAATAAGCACACAATGCAACGAAAACAGAATCTGTCAAAAAACAGAACAATCTATAGCAATCAGAAGATTGACCATATGTATGTAGCTCCAAAAATTCTGAAAAATTAGGAAGACGCGAGAAATTTGTATGTCAATTATGTGTGAAAAAATCAGAGCAAAATCATGTTTCTGTGAATTTACAAAATTCTAGAACCGGGCGCAAAAGTTTCTGTTTTCTCACAGAATCAAGTCAACTATCATCCAAACCATTCTAAAGGCTTTACTTGGCACGGACACTAATTAAAACATGAAAAACGCAATAATAACAGTAGCATAATTGTGTGAATACAGGAAAACAAGAAATAAACAAGAAAAATTAAGATAACTATTGGGTTGCCTCCCAACAAGCGTTATTGTTTTACGCCCCTAGCTAGGCATAATGCAAAGTTTCAAGTATTGTCATCTTTCTTTTCCAACTCCTCAAACACACATCCATATCCCCTAGGAATTGAAAAATACATATTTTTAAAAATCACACCCCTAGGGACAAAATCGAGGAATTTATTTTCATAGAATGGCTCTTTTATCAATCAACAAAGTTAGGGTGAACACTAATCATTTTAAGATCCTCACTTCTATTGCTAGATGTTGCACCCTTGTATTTTGGGACATACATAAACTTGCAATTCTTGCTAGGAGGAGTTTTTTCAATAGTTTTGATGGAAGAAAAAGCGGAACCTACATTGTTAAAGATTTCTTCCAACTTATCAATTCTAGCGGGACTTTGCTCCACCCTTTCATTAATTATTGGTTCTTTCTTCTTTAGCATATTAAAAGCATTCCCTACCTTTGATCCAAATTGAGTTACATGGTTGTGAATCTTCTTATCCAAATTTTCAATATGCTCTATGATGGCCATTTCCTTTTCAATAGTGTCTAGTCTTTGCATAACATGTTCCAGTGCTAAAACTATTTCATTAATAGTGATAGGTGGTGATCCCACTAAATTTTCCATAGCATTGAAAGCATCCATAGGGGGACAACTCAAGAAATTCCCTCCGGTAATAGTATCAAGAACAAATCTATACCAAGTAGTAATGCCCACATAAAATTTGCGAAGAAGGATGGTAGTGGATTGCTTACGAGTGGATCTATCATGAGCATCACAAATTCTATACCAAGCATCTTTTAGATTCTCGCCCCCCTTTGCTTAAAATTGAGGACTTCATTTTCAGGGGTACACAAAACAAGAGAAGAACTGGCCATAATGATAAAGTGAGCAAGCAAGCAAAGGAACAAACAAGAAAAACACGCAAAAAGGAAAACGGAAAATATTTTTGTATTTTTGTAAAAACATTTTAGAAGTGGGGGAGATGAAAACAAGAGGCAAATGGAAAATAATGTAAATGCAAGTGGATGAAAATGAGAGGCAAATCTATAACAATCATGCATACAAGAGTTCAGAGAAAACTCAAATAATATTCATGGATAGATATGATCATAAACTCATAATTCATCGGATCCCAACAAACACACCGCAAAAAAGAATTACATTGGATAGAACTCCAAGAACATCAAGGAGAACGTTGTACTGAAGAACATCGAGAGAGAAGCGCCATCTAGCTACTAACTATGGACCCATAGGTCTGTGGTAAACTACTCACGCATCATCGGAAGGGTGGCAAGGTTGATGTAGAGCCCTCCGTGATTGAATCCCCCACCAGCGGAGTGCCAGAAAAGGTCCCTAGATGTGATCTCTCGAGAACAAAGGCTTGCGGCGGCGGAAAAAGTATTTCTTGGAATCCCTCATCGATTAGGTCAAATGAAGGCTTGTGGGCCACTGCTTCATCTTCTCGAGGCCTCCCGAAGCTTCCAGGGTCTCTTATTGCCAGAAAAAAAATCTCCAAACAGTTTCGTGGCATTTGGACTTCGTTTGGTATTGATATTCTGCAAAGTAAAAAAAAAGCAAAAAACATCAACTTGCATTGGGCACAAAGTTAGTAGGTTAGTCCCAAAAATGATATAAAGTTGTTTGTAAAAGTATATAAAACATCCAAGATTGATACTATAATAGCATGGAACAATAAAAAAATTATGGATACATTGGAGACGTATCAACCGACACATCACCGGCACCCCCTTAGTTGTACGACTCTGCAGAGCTACTATCGAGTGTCGAGGGTGATACCTCGTATCTCACTCCTGATGATATCTCTGTAGTGTAGCTAATCGGTCGTGGATTACAGAGGTTGATTCCTCGTTCACCACTCCCGATGATGACTCTGTCATGCAACACCTCAAGCGTGAACCCATCGAGGGTGATTCCTCCTAGTTCACCTTGACATTTTACCTCAGGTGCGAACCTACCGAGGGTGATTCCTCCAAGATCACCTTGACAGTTACATCGAGTAGGAATCCATCGAGGGTGATTCCTCAGATTCCCCCTTGATGTTATGGACATCGGAATACCTTGACATTCAGCTCAGTCCCTTGTTGAAGTCGGGTCGACCCAAGGGGTACCCGCGAGAGTTATTGAAGTCGGGTTGACCATGAGGGTACCCGCGAGATAATGACGCAACACGACCGGGCAGGCAGAGACCGCCCCAGGAGATGGATGGGCCTGGCCCTTGTCATAAGTGCGCAATACGGGTCGACAGGATCACTGATCGTTTCTGCGAGTTCCCGATACACTAACGGGTTTGGATATGTGATCTGAGCAGGCCTCTGGTCTTTTTGCACTAACCACCACGCGGGAATAAGTATGGGCACTCGGCATCGTACAATTCTCCCGAAAGCTTTGTCAGACGTCAAGTTCAGCATTGCGACGTGGTCGGGCAAGCGGATCCTGGAAGAGTTCTGTTTGGTCCCGATGACCCTTGCAACGACACGGAGTGCTTAGGGGTGAGCGGCCAAACAACCCCATCGCGCTTAGGATGTAGACCGATGAGGACCTCTCTGTGGAGCCTAGGTAGTACTACAGTGTGTCGATCAGTCGAGACCGGGCATGACCAGGAAAGTGTGTCCGGCCGGAGTTAATCGAGCGTGTTGGGTAAATTGGTGCACCCCTGCAGGGAAGTTATCTATTCGAATAGCCGTGTCCATGGTAACGGATGCTCGGAGTTGTATCCCGATCTATTACAACTAGAACTGGATACTGGAGACACTAAATGGATATGTTGGCTCCCGGATCGCTTTCTCGCAAGGGGTCGAGGAAGGATCTCTGGGCGTTACTAAAATATATTTGTTACTCTATTATATGTTGCTTGATACGTCTCCAACGTATCTATAATTTTTTATTGTTCCATGCTATTATATTATCTATCTTGGATGTTTTATATGCATTTTGGTACTATTTTATATCATTTTTGGGACTAACCTATTAACCTAGTGCCCAGTGCCAGTTGCTATTTTTTCCTTGTTTTTGACTTTTACACAAAGGAATATCAAATGGAGTCCAAACGAATAAAACTTTCCGATGATTTTTCTTGGACAAGAAGACACCCAGAAGACTTGGGGAAAGGGCCAGAGGAGTCCCAAGGAGGGCACAAGCCGTGAGGCCGCGCCCCAGGGGGCGCGCATCCCCCTGGCTTGTGGGCCCCTCGAGGGTCCCCTAACCCTAATTCAAACTCTATATATTCTCAAATATTCCCCGAACATCAGAAGTGTCCACAAAAATACTTTTCCGCCGCCATATTGGGGCCTTTTCTGGCGATCTGCCGGAGGGGGATCCGATCACAGAGGGCTTCTACATCAACCTTGCTACCCTACCGATGATGTGTGAGTAGTTTACCACAGACCTACAGGTCCATAGCTAGTAGCTAGATGGCTTCTTCTCTCTCTTTGATCTTCAATACCATGTTCTCCTCGATGTTCTTGGAGTTCTATCCGATGCAATCTTCTTTTACGCTGTGTTTGTTGAGATCCGATGAATTGTGGGTTTATGACCAGATTATCTATGAATATTATTTGAGTCTTCTATGAACTCTTTTATGCATGATTTAAATAGCTTTGTATTTCTCTCCGATCTATTGATTTGGTTTGGCCAACTAGATTGATCTATCTTGCCATGGGAGAGGTGCTTTGTGATGGGTTCAATCTTGCGGTGTCCTCACCTAGTGACATAGTAGGGGTAGCGAGGCACGTATTGTATTGTTGCCATTAAGGATAAAAAAGGGGTTTATATCATATTGCTTGAGTTTATCCCTCTACATCATGTCATCTTGCTTAATGCGTTACTCTGTTCTCTTGAACTTAATACTCTAGATGCAGGCAGGAGTCGGTCGATGTGTGGAGTAATAGTAGTAGATGCAGAATCATTTTGGTCTACTTGTCACGGACTTGATGCCTATATTCATGATCATTGCCTTAGATATCGTCATAACTATGCGCTTTTCTATCAATTGCTCAACAGTAATTTGTTCACCCACCGTATGTTTTTTTTCAAGAGAGAGGCCTCTAGTGAAACCTATGGCCCCCGGGTCTATTTTCCATTATATATTTTCAGATCTATAAAACCAAAAACCCAAAAATACCTTGCTATGTTACTAAATTACCTCTCGTTTTGTTTAGATTGCTATTGAGATTGCTATTGTTTCTTTCTTCTTCTTTGCATATGCTAGTTTTTGCTTTTCTTGATAATTTGTTTGCTTATAGAATGCCTATGCATAGGAATTATGTTAGACTTAAACTTGTTTTTCACATGCTACATGATGCTCTCTTTGTGTTTCAATTATTATCTTCTATGTGAGCATCATTGAATTCTCAAGCCTATCTTAATGGCTATAAAGAAAGAGCTTGTTGGGAGACAACCCAATGTTTATTTTTCTGTTTTCTAATAAATACACAATATTACCTCTGTAATAATTGTTTTTAAGTGTTTTAATTAGTGTTTGAGCCAAGTAAGACCTTTGGGATTATCTATGGTGATAGTTGATTTGATTTTGCTGAAAAACAGAAACTTTTGCATCCAGTAGCAGAATTGTAAAAATTCACAGAAGCGACGAAAAATTCTGAAACTTTTACATAAGATTAATATACAAATTTCCCAGGTTGTCCTAATTTTTTAGAATTTTTGGAGTTATAGAAGTATGGATAGTTTCCAGATTGCTACAAACTGTTCTATTTTTGACTGATTCTGTTTTCTATGTGTTGTTTGCTTATTTTGATGAATCTATGGGTAGTATCAGGGGGTATGAACCATGTATAAGTTAGAATACAGTAGATATAACACCAATATAAATTTATAATGAGTTCACAACAGTACCTAAAGTGGTGATTTTCTTTCTTATACTAACGGAGCTCACGAGTTTTTTTGTTAAGTTTTGTGTTGTGAAGTTTTCAAGTTTTGGGTAAAGTTTTGATGGACAATGGAATAAGGAGTGGCAAGAGCCTAAGCTTGGGGATGCCCAAGGAACCTCAAGGTAAAATTCAAGGAGAACCAATTATCTAAGCTTGGGGATGCCCCGGATGGCATCCCCTCTGTTGTCTTCAATCCATCGGTAAATTACTTGAGGCTATATTTTTATTCACTACATGATATGTGTTTTGCTTGGAGCGTCTTGTGATATATGAGTCTTTGCTTTATTTGCTTTTTAGTTTTCCACAATCATCCTTGCTGTACATACCTTTTGAGAGGGACACACATTAATCGTGAATTTATTAGAATACTCTATGTGCTTCACTTATATCTTTTGAGCTAGGTAGTTGCTCTAGTGCTTCACTTATATCTTTTTAGAGCACGGCGGTGGTTTTATTTTATAGAAATTTATGAACTCTAATGCTTCACTTATATTATTTTGAGAGTCTTGAAAACAACATGGTAATTGGTTTAGGTTATGAATTTGGTCCTAATATGATAGGCATCTAAGAGGATATAATAAAAACTTTCATAAAGATCATTGAATATATGAGAAGTTTGATTCCTTGCATTTTTTTGAGATATAAAGATGGTGATATTAGAGTCATGCTAGTTGGTAATTGTGGTTGAGTAATAATACTTGTGTTAAAGTTTGTGATTTCTGAAGCATGCACATATGGTGAACCGTTATGTGATGAAGTCGGAGCATGATTTTTTTTGATTGTCTTCCTTATGAGTGGCGGTAGGGGATGAGCGATGGTCTTTTCCTACCAATCTATCCCCCTAGGAGCATGCGTATTAGTACTTTGTTTCGAGGGCTATTAATTTTTTGCAATAAGTATGTGAGTTCTTTATGACTAATGTTGAGTCCATGGATTATACGCACTCTCACCCTGCCAACATTGCTAGCCTCTCTAGTACCGTGCAACTTTCGCCGGTGCATGATGACCCACAAGTATAGGGGATCAATCGTAGTCCTTTCGATAAGTAAGAGTGTCGAACCCAACGATGAGCAGAAGGAAATGACAAGTGGTTTTCAGCAAGGTATTTTCTGCAAGCACTGAAATTATAAGTAACGAGTAGTTTGATAGCAAGATAATTTGTAATGAGCAAGTAACTGTAACGGTAAAAAAAATGCAGCAAGGTAGCCCAATCCTTTTGAGGCAAAGGACAGGCCAAAACGGTCTCTTACGATAAGCAAAATGTTATTGAGCGTACACAGGAATTTCATCTAGTCACTTTCATCATGTTGGTTTGATTCGTGTTAGCTACTTTGATAATTTGATATGTGGGTGGACTGGTGCTTAGGTGCTGTTCTTACTTGAACAAACCTCTTACTTATGATTAACCCCCTCGCAAGCATCAGCAACTAGGAGAAAAGTATTAAGATAAAATATAACCATAGCATTAAACTTTTGGATCCAAATCAATCCCTTACGAAGTAGCGCATAAACTAGGGTTTAAGCTTCTGTCACTCTCGCAACCCATCATCTAATAACTACTCCACAATGCATTCCCTTAGGCCCTAATAAGGTGAAGTTCCATGTAGTCGACGTTCACATGACACCACCAAGGGAATCACAACATACATATCATCAAAATATCCAACACATATCAAGTTCACATGATTACTTGCAACTAGATTTCTCCCGTGACCTCAAGAACAAAAGTAACTACTCACAAATGATAATCATGCTCAAGATCAGAGGGGTATTAAATAGCATAATGGATCTTAACATATAATCTTCCACCAAATAAACCATATAGTAATCAACTACAAGATGTAATCAACACTACTAGTCACCCACGAGCACCAATCTAAGGTTCCGGTACAAAGATTGAACACAAGAGATGAACTAGGGTTTGAGAGGAGATGGTGCTGTTGAAGATGTTGATGGAGATTGCCCTCCCCAAGATGGGAGAGTTGTTGGTGATGATGATGACGATGATTTCCCCCTCCGGGAGGGAAGTTCCCCTGGCGGAATCGCAACGCCGGAGGGCAAAAGTGCTTCTGCCCAAGTTCCGCCTCGAGACGTCGGCGCTTCATCCCGAAAGTCCTCTCCCTATTTTTTTCTAGGTCAAAATGACTTATATACAGAAGAGGGGCACCGGATGTGGGCCGAGGAGGGCACAACCCACCAGGGCGCACCTAGGGGCCCTGGGGCGCCCAGGTGGGTTGTGCCCACCTGGTGGGCCCTCTCTGGTAGTTATTTGCTCCAATAATTCTTATATATTCCATAAAAATCTCCGTGAAGTTTCAGCTCATTTGGAGTTGTGCAGAATAGGTGGCCTGACGTAGCTTTTTCAGGTCCAGAATTCCAGCTGCCGGTATTCTCCCTCTTTGTGTGAACCTTGCATATTATGAGAGAAAAGGCATTAGAATTACTCCAAAAAGCATTATTATGCATAAAAACATTATTAATAACAGTAGGAAAACATGATGCAAAATGGACGTATCAACTCCTCTAAGCTTAGACCTTGCTTGTCCTCAAGCGAAAACCGAAATCGAAAAACATGTCCACATGCTTAGAGAGAGAGAGAGGTGTCGATAAAAACAAAATACGGACATAGAAGCATCATCTATATTATTATAACAACAACAAACTTTATTATAGAGCTTTTATCACAAAACTTTTATCATAAACTTCTCATGAACAAGTAACAATTCATCACAACATCGAAGTATAAAGCATAAAATCTATTGAAAATCAACAAACTATGTTCTCAGTCAACTTTGCAACTACAATTCATCATCTTTTCAGGAAGGGTCACGTATCGGAGCCTTTTTGGCAAGTCCACATACTCAATCATCACATAGTCTTCTATGATTGCTAACACTCACCGCATACACATGAGCAAAAAGTTTCAACCGGACACATATAAAGATAGGGGCTTATAGTTTCGCCTTCCAACATATTCACCTCAAGGGTGATGTCAACAATAATAACTCATGCCCACCCATGTCCAACTGGATATATGTGCCTAGATCTTTCTTCACCACATGGTGCTTGCCAAAAGAGAAAATAAAAGGAATAGAGAGATACTTTTACTCTTGCATAAAAGTAAATACATAAAAGTAAAAGATAGACCCTTCGCAGAGGGAAGTAGAGGTTACCATGCGCTTTTTGGTTGTATGATCAATCTCTTAGTGCAAAAGAACGTCACGTTATATTGCCCCTTATGATAGCAACCTTTATTATGCAGTCTATCGCTTTTATTCTTTGCCATCACAAGTTCGTACAACGCTCAATTTTCTCTTACACTAACTGATCTAACACATTTAGAAGAAAATTTTATTGCCTTATTGTACTGATGACAACTTACTTGAAGGATCTTAATCAATCCATAGGTAGGTATAGTGGACTCTCAAAACAAGATTTGGGTTTAAGGGTTTTGGATGCACAAGTAGTATCTATACTTAGTGCGGAATTTTTAGTGAACATGAAAGTAAAGAAAACAAAACTCAAACTAAACTTTATTATATATCTTGCACATGATTACAAGGATAGATCACTAAGCAAGCACTTGAAAAGAAAGGATCGAACTAAACTTTTATTCAACTAAATTGAAACATAACTAAGGATCAAACTAAAATAAGTAAAGGCGAAAGATAATGGAGGTGATACGATACCAGGGCATCTCCCCCAAGCTTGGCACAAGCCAAGGGGAGTGCCCATACCCGATACTCAAGTCTCCTTTGGTGATGAAGAAGGTGGTGGTGATGAAGTAGTGGGTTTATCTTCAGGCTTCCATGGCAAGGGCTCACCACCATAAGAGGAGGAGTGAGTCTCACGGGTCCTGCAACTGGCAGCCAAACTCATACCTTTAAACCTTGCCTCATATTCAAAGACTTGGTTTTGGAGATCGTAGATCTGGCTTTGGAGAAAGTTGATTTGCTCGTTGAAGGTGAAGACGATGTCCTTCATGGACTTGCCATCCACCTTGAGATCACAGGTGTAATCCGCGATCATGAGGTGATTGGCATTGAGTCCACGTTCCACCATCCCCTTGCACCTGAAAACCTCCTGCTCCATAGCTTCGAGCCTGGCCTCCACGATTCCCGTCCCTTTGGGGCCCTGCACATCGCCGATGTGGAGCACCCCCTCACGCATCTAGATAGCCTGAGGGTGCTGCATCACCTCCCGCAAATATGGGTTGATGACGTTCTCGAAGAACTTGTCCTTGGAGGAGCTTGAAGCGGCCATGGTGGATTAGATCTGTCAGAAAACAGTGAGAAAAGAAAACAGAAGATTTCTCTGCGATACGGTGGTCAATAGGTTTGGGGGGTATATAAAGATTTTTTATCTTGGGAAACAAGCAAATGGGAGAAAAACGGAGTCCGGAAAGTACCCGAGGTGGGCACAACCCACCTGGGCACGCCTGGCAAGCCAGGCGCGCCCTGGTGTCTTGTACCCACTAGGGTTGCCTTCCTGGTTGTTTCTTATTTTCCTAATTTTTAATACATTCCAAAACTGGCAGAAAATATTTTTGCGGATTTTTCGGAGTCCGTTTACTTACTGTATCACGTACCTCCTCTTTATTCACGATTCTAGAGTGTTCCGGAAGGTTTCTTTTATGTGATCATCCGGTGTCATAGTTTGGATAATATTGTTTTCAACATTAATGGGCGTACCTGAGATATAATGTTTTATTCTTTGCCCATTGACAACCTTCGGGTTAGTACCTTCGGCATTATTTATTTTAATAGCTCCAGATCGATAAACCTCCTCGATAACATAGGGTCCTTCCCATTTGGAGAGAAGTTTCCCTGCAAAAAATCTGAAATGAGAGTTGTACAAAAGAACATACTCTCCAACTTTGAACTCACGCTTTTGGATTCTTTTATCATGACATCTTTTGACTTTTTCATTAAATAACTTGGCATTTTCATAAGCTTGGGTTCTCCATTCATCTAGTGAGCTAATATCAAATAACCTCTTTTCACCGGCAAGTTTGAAATCATAGTTGAGTTCTTTAATTGCCCAATGTGCATTATGTTCTAACTCAAGAGGCAAATGACAAGCTTTTCCATAAACCATTTTATAAGGAGACATACCAATGGGATTTTTATATGCTGTTCGGTAAGCCCAAAGTGCATCGTCTAATTTCTTAGACCAATTCTTTCGGGACCTATTGATAGTTTTTTGTAAAATTAATTTTATTTCTCTATTGCTAAGTTCAACTTGACCACTAGACTGAGGATGATAGGGGGATGCAATTCTATGGTTAACATCATACTTAGCAAGCATTTTACGGAAAGCACCATGAATAAAATGTGAACCACCATCAGTCATTAAATATCTAGGGACTCCAAACCTTGGGAAAATAACTTCCTTAAGCATTTTAATAGAGGTGTTGTGATCAGCACTACTAGTTGGAATAGTTTCTACCCACTTAGTGACATAATCAACCGCAACCAAAATATGTGTATGCCCATTAGAGGAAGGAAAAGGTCCCATGTAATCGAAACCCCAGACATCAAATGGTTAAACAACAAGAGAATAATTCATAGGCATTTCCTGACGCTTACCGATATTACCAATTCTTTGACATTCATCACAAGATAGAACAAACTTACGGGCATCCTTGAAGAGAGTGGCCAATAAAAACCAGATTGCAATACCTTGTGAGCAGTTCTGTCTCCCGCATGATGCCCCCCGTAAGCTTCGGAGTGACATTTTCGTAGGATTTGTCCCTGTTCATGCTCAGGTACACAACGTCTAATAATACCATCTACTCCTTCTTTATAAAGATGTGGGTCATCCCAAAAGTAATGTCTTAAATCATAAAAGATTTTTTTCTTTTGTTGGTAAGTGAGGCTAGGTGGTATATATTTAGCAACAATATAATTAGCATAGTCAGCATACCAAGGGGTGTTATGAGAGACATTTATTGCAGCTAATTGCTCATCAGGAAAACTATCATTAATAGGTTGTGGGTCATCAAGAATATTTTCTAACCTAGACAAGTTATCAGCTACGGTGTTCTCAGCTCCTTTTCTATTAGTGATATGCAAGTCAAATTCTTATAGCAAGAGAACCCACCTAATGAGTCTAGGTTTAGCATATTTCTTTTTCATAAGATATTTAATAGCAGCATGATCAGTGTGAACAATCACTTTAGAATCAACAATGTAAGATCTGAATTTGTCACAAGCAAACACAACTGCTAAGAATTCTTTTTCAGTAGTAGCATAATTTCTTTGGGCACTGTCTAGAGTTTTACTAGCATAATGAATAACATTTAGTTTCTTATCAACTCTTTGTCCTAAAATAGCACCAACAGCATAATCACTAGCATCACACATAATTTCAAAAGGCAAGTTCCAATCAGGTGGTTGAACAATAGGTGTAGAAATTAAGGCTTTCTTAAGTGTTTCAAAGTCTTCTACACAATCATCATCAAAAACAAATGGAACATCCTTTTGTAAAATGGCCTAGAAATTTTAGAGAAGTCTTTAGTAAATCTCCTATAGAAACCAGCATGACCAAGGAAACTACGAATACCTTTGATATCTTTAGGACATGGCATTTTCTCAATTGCATCAACTTTAGCTTTATCCACCTCAATACCTCGTTCAGAAATTTTATGTCCCAAGACAATACCTTCATTAACCATAAAGTGGCACTTCTCCCAATTCAAGACAAGATTAGTTTGCTCGCATCTCTGCAAAACTCGATCAAGGTTGCTTAAGCAATCATCAAAAGAAGTTCCATAAACAGAAAAATCATCCATGAAAACCTCAACAATCTTTTCACAAAAATCAGAGAATATAGCAGTCATACATCTTTGAAAGGTAGTAGGTGCATTGCATAAACCAAAAGGCATATGCCTATAAGCATAAGTTCCAAAAGGACAAGTAAAGGTGGTTTTCTCTTGATCAGGTTGTGAAACAGGTATTTGAGAAAAACCAGAATATCCATCGAGAAAACAAAAGTGTGTGTGCTTAGATAGTCTTTCTAGCATCTGATCAATAAAAGGCAGAGGGTAATGATCTTTTCTTGTTGCTTTATTTAATTTTCTAAAATCAATTACCATTCTATAACCAGTGACAATTCTTTGTGCAATAAGTTCATTTTTATCATTAGGAATAACAGTAATATCTCCTTTCTTAGGGACACAATGAACAAGACTTACCCATCTACTATTAGCTATGGGATAAATTATACCTGCTTCTAGAAGCTTCCGTATTTCAGTTCTTACCACTTCTTTCGTTTTAGGATTCAACCGTCTATGGTGATCAACAACGGGTTTAGCATCAGGTTCCATATTAATCCTGTGCTGACAGAGAGTGGGACTAATGCCCTTAAGATCATCAAGAGTATACCCAATAGCAGCACGGTGCTTCTTTAGAATTTTCAATAATCTTTCTTCTTCATGTTTTGAAAGGTTAGCACTAATAATAACAGGATATATCTTTTTCTCATCAAGATATGCATATTTCGAAGTGTCTGGCAATTGTTTTAATTCAAACACAGGATCACCTTTAGGTAGAGGAGGACCTCCTAGAGTTTCAATAGGCAAATTGTGTTTAAGCAGAGGTCGTTGTTCAAAGAAAATTTTATCTATCTCATTCCTTTCATGCATATGCATATCATTTTCATGGTTTAGCAAATATTGTTCTAGTGGATCAGTAGGAGGCACAACAATAGAAGTAAGACCAATTATTTCATCCTTACTAGGCAATTCTTTCTTATGATGTTTCCTATTGAACTTGGAAAAATTAAACTCATGAGACTCATCACCAAAACTAACACCGACGGTTTGTTTCTCACAATCTATTTTAGCATTAACGGTGTTGAAGAAAGGTCTACCAAAGATAATGGGACAAAAGTCATCTCGTGGGGAACCAAGAACAAGAAAATCAGTAGGATATTTTATTTTCCCACACAAGACTTCAACATCTCTAACAATCCCAAGTGGTGTGATGGTGTCTCTATTAGCAAGTTTAATAGTATAATCTATGTCTTCTATTTCAGCGGGTGCTATGTCATTCATAATTTCTTGATATAAGGTAAAGGGAATAGCACTCACGCTAGCACCTAAGTCACATAAACCATGATAACAGTGATCTCCTATTTTGACTGAGACAACAGGCATGCTAACAACGGGTCTATGTTTATCCTTTTCATCAGGTTTAGCAATTCTAGCAGCTTCATCACAGAAGTAAATAACATGCCCATCTATATTTTCTACTAAGAGATCTTTAAGCATAGCAACACTAGGTTCTACCTTGATTTGTTTAGCAGGTTTAGATGCTCTAATATAGCTTTTATTGACCACGGTTGAGACCTTAGCATGTTCCTTTATCCTAACAGGGAAGGGTGGTTTTTCGATGTCAGTGGTAGGAACAACAGGGTCAACATTATAAATGATAGTTTCATCTTTAACCACAACCAGTTCTTTAATTTCTTCTTTAATAGGTGGGTGTTATTTAAACCACTTCTCTTTAGGGAGATAAACATGAGTAGCAAATGATTCACAAAAAGAGGCTACTATCTCAGAGTCAAGTCCATATTTAGTGCTAAACTTTTGAAAAGCATCGGTATTCATAAAAGATTTAACACAATCAAACTTAAGCTTAATACCTGACTCTTTACCTTCGTCGAGTTCCCAATCTTCAGAGTTGCGTTTAATTCTTTCTAAAAGATCCCACCTGAATTCAATAGTATTCTTCATAAAAGAACCAGTACAAGAAGTATCGAGCATGGATTGATCATCAAGAGAAAGCCAAGCATAAAAATTCTGAATAATAATTTCTCTTGAGAGCTCATGATTGGGGCATGAATATAACATTGACTTAAGCCTCCCCCAAGCTAGAGCGATACTTTCTCCTTCACGAGGCCAAAAAATATATATATAATTCCGATCACAATGAACTAGAAGCATAGGATAATTTTTTTGGTGAAATTCCAATTTCAAATGATTCCAATTCCAAGATCCAATATCATCGCATAGCCTATACCATGCCAATGCTTTTCCCTTCAAAGATAAAGGGAAAACCTTCTTCTTACCTTTATCTCCGGGTAAACCTGCAAGCTTAAATAATCCACAAATTTCTTCCACATATATCAAGTGCATATCAGGATGTTCAGTTCCGTCTCCTGCATAAGGATTAGCTAGCAGTTGTTCTATCATACCCGAAGGAATTTCATAACCAATATTTTCAGTAGGTTGAGGGGCAACTAATTGTGGTTCCGGTCGAGGTGAAGATACCCCGAACAAATCCCTCAAAGGATTGTTCTCCATAGTAACAAGTGACAATAAATTTCAGCACGTAGTAATAGTTTTTCCTTACCGATTTCCACTTACCAAGAGCGCTTCACCCCTGGCAACGGCGCCAGAAAAGAGCCTTGATGACCCACAAGTATAGGGGATCAATCGTAGTCCTTTCGATAAGTAAGAGTGTCGAACCCAACGAGGAGCAGAAGGACATGACAAGTGGTTTTCAGCAAGGTATTTTCTGCAAGCACTGAAATTATAAGAAACGAGTAGTTTGATAGCAAGATAATTTGTAATGAGCAAGTAACGGTAACGGTAAAAAAAATGCAGCAAGGTAGCCCAATCCTTTTGAGGAAAAGGACAGGCCAAAACCGTCTCTTACGATAAGCAAAACGTTCTTGAGGGTACACCGGAATTTCATCTAGTCACTTTCATCATGTTGGTTTGATTCGTGTTTGCTACTTTGATAATTTGATATGTGGGTGGACTGGTGCTTAGGTGCTGTTCTTACTTGAACAACCCTCCTACTTATGATTAAACCCCTCGCAAGCATCCGCAACTACGAGAAAAGTATTAAGATAAAATCTAACCATAGCATTAAACTTTTGGATCCAAATCAACCCCTTACGAAGTAGCGCATAAACTAGGGTTTAAGCTTCTGTCACTCTCGCAACCCATCATCTAATAACTACTCCACAATGCATTCCCTTAGGCCCTAATAAGGTGAAGTTCCATGTAGTCGATGTTCACATGACACCACCAAGGGAATCACAACATACATATCATCAAAATATCGAACACATATCAAGTTCACATGATTACTTGCAACTAGATTTCTCCCGTGACCTCAAGAACAAAAGTAACTACTCACAAATGATAATCATGCTCAAGATCAGAGGGGTATTAAATAGCATAATGGATCTTAACATATAATCTTCCACCAAATAAACCATATAGTAATCAACTACAAGATGTAATCAACACTACTAGTCACGCACAAGCACCAATCTAAGGTTCCGGTACAAAGATTGAACACAAGAGATGAACTAGGGTTTGAGAGGAGATGGTGATGTTGAATATGTTGATGGAGATTGCCCTCCCCAAGATGGGAGAGTTGTTGGTGATGATGATGACGATGATTTCCCCCTCCGGGAGGGAAGTTCCCCCGGCGGAATCGCTCCGCCGGAGGGCAAAAGTGCTTCTGCCCAAGTTCCGCCTCGAGACGGTGGTGATTCGTCCCGAAAGTCCTCTCCCTATTTTTTCTATGTCAAAATGACTTATATACCAGAAGAGGGGCACCGGAGGTGGGCCGAGGAGGGCACAACCCACCAGAGCGCGAATGGGGGCCCTGGCGCGCCCAGGTGGGTTGTGCCCACCTGGTGGGCCCCCTCTGGTAGTTATTTGCTCCAATAATTCTTATATATTCCATAAAAAACCTCCGTGAAGTTTCAACTCATTTGGAGTTGTGCAGAATAGGTGGCCTGAAGTAGCTTTTTCAGGTCCAGAATTCCAGCTGCCGGTATTCTCCCTCTTTGTGTGAACCTTGCATATTATGAGAGAAAAGGCATTAGAATTACTCCAAAAAGCATTATTATGCATAAAAACATTATAAATAACAGTAGGAAAACATGATGAAAAATGGACGTATCAATGCATTAAACCCACCATATACCCTTCGTCAAAATAGCCACCATACCTACCTATTATGGCATTTCCATAGCCATTCCGAGATATATTGCCAAGCAAGTTCTATCGTTCCATTTATTATGACGCATACCATCATTGTCATATTGCTTTGCATGATCATATAGTTGACATAGTATTTGTGGCTTTGACCACCGTTCATATTTTTCATACATGTCACGCTAGATCATTGCACATCCCGGTACACCACCGGAGGCATTCATATAGAGTCATATCTTTGTTCTAGTATCGAGTTGTAATTCTTGAGTTGTAAGTAAATAAAAGTGTGATGATCATCATTATTAGAGCATTGTCCCATGTGAGGAAAGGATGATGGAGACTACGATTCCCCCACAAGTCGGGATGAGGCTCCGGATGAAAAATGAAAAAAAAGAAAAAATATATGAGAGAAAAAGAGAGAAGGGACAATGTTACTATCCTTTTTCCACACTTGTGCTTCAAAGTAGCACCATGTTCTTCATGATAGAGAGTCTCCTATTTTAACACCTTCATATACTAGTGGGAATTTTTCATTATAGAACTTGGCTTGTATATTCCAATGATGGGCGTCCTCAAATTGCCCTAGGTCTTCGTGAGCAAGCAAGTTGGATGCACACCCACTTAGTTTCCTTTTGAGCTTTCATACACTTATAGCTCTAGTGTATCCGTAGCATGGAAATCCCTACTCACTCGCATCGATATCAATTGATGGGCATCTCCATAGCCTAATAATTTTCCTAGTTGATGTGAGACTATCTTCCTTTTTGTCTTCTCCACACAACCTCCACCATATTCTATTCCACTTATAGTGCTATATCCATGGCTCACGCTCATGTATTGCGTGAAAGTTGAAAAAACTTTAGAACATTAAAAGTATGAAAACAATTGCTTGAATTGTCATCGGGGTTGTGCATGATGAAATACTTTGTGTGATGAAGATAGAGCATGACCAGACTATATGATTTTGTAGGGATAACTTTCTATGGCCATGATATTTTGAAAAACTATGATTGCTTTATTAGTATGCTTGAAGTATTATTGTTTTTATGTCAATATTAAACTTTTGTTTTGCATCTTATGGATCTGAATATTCATGACACATAAAAGAAAATTACATTGATAAACAAGTTAGGTAGCGTTCCACATAAAAAATTCTGTTTTTATCATTTACCTACTCGAGGACGAGCAGGAATTAAGCTTGGGGATGCTTGATACGTCTCCTACATATCTATAATTTTTGATTGTTCCATGCTATTATATTATCTATCTTGGATGTCTTATATGCATTTTGGTACTATTTTATATCACTTTTTGGGACTAACCTATTAACCTAGTGCCCAGTGCCAGTTGTTGTTTTTCCTTGTTTTTGACTTTTACACAAAGGAATATCAAACAGAGTCCAAACGGAATAAAACTTTACGATGATTTTTCTTTGACCAGAAGACACCTAGAAGACTTGGGGAGAGGTCCAGAGGAGTCCCGAGGAGGCCACAAGCCGTGAGGCCGCGCCCCAGGGGGGCGCCCCTGGCTTGTGGGCCCCTCGAGGGTCCCCTAACCCTAATTACAGCTCTATATATTCTCAAATATTCCTCGAACATCAGAAGCGTCCACAAAAATACTTTTTCGCCGCCGCAAGCTTCTGTTCTCGTGAGATCCCATCTTGGGGCCTTTTCCGGCGATCTGCCGGAGGGGGATTCGATCACAAAGGGCTTCTACATGAACCTTGCTGCCCTACCGATGATGTGTGAGTAGTTTACCACAGGCCTACGGGTCCATAGCTAGTAGCTAGATGGCTTCTTCTCCCTCTTTGATCTTCAATACCATGTTCTCCTCGATGTTCTTGGAGTTCTATCCGATGTAGTCTTCTTTTGCGGTGTGTTTGTTGAGATCCGATGAATTGTGGGTTTGTGATCAGATTATCTATGAATATTATTTGAGTCTTCTCTGAACTCTTTTATGCATGGTTAAATAGCTTTGTATTTCTCTCCGGTATATTGATTTGGTTTAGCCAACTAGATTGTTCTATCTTTCCATGGGAGAGGTGCTTTGTGATGGGTTCAATCTTGCGGTGTCCTCACCCAGTGACATAGTAGGGGTAGCGAGGCACGTATTGTATTGTTGCCATTAAGGATAAAAAGATGGGGTTTATATCATATTGCTTGAGTTTATCCCTCTACATCATGTCATCTAGCTTAATGCGTTACTCTGTTCTCTTGAACTTAATACTCTAGATGCAGGCAGGAGTCGGTCGATGTGTGGAGTAATAGTAGTAGATGCAGAATCGTTTTGGTCTACTTGTCACGGACGTGATGCCTATATTCATGATCATTGCCTTAGATATCGTCATAACTATGCACTTTTCTATGAATTGCTCAACATTAATTTGTTCACCCACCGTATGTTTTCTTTCAAGAGAGAAGCCTCTAGTGAAACCTATGGCCCCTGGCCTATTTTCCATTATATATTTTTAGATCTATAAAACCAAAAACCCAAAAATATCTTGCTACAATTTATTTACTTTTATTTTGTTTTATCATTTATATCTATCTCTACTAGATCTCATCCTTGCAAGTAACCGTGAAGGGATTGACAACCCCTTTATCGCGTTGGGTGCAAGTGTTTGATTGTTTGTGCAGGTGCATCTATTGGAGACTTGCTTGTTCCTCCTACTGGATTGATACCTTGGTTCTCAAACTGAGGAAAATACTTATCTCTACTTTGCTGCATCACCCTTTCCTATTCAAGGGAAAAACCAACGCAAGCTCAAGAAGTAGCATTGCTCTACTCTCTTCTTTTCCTGCAAGATGCTAGTCTTCGATAGGCTAGGCCTTCCCTTCTATTCTAGCATTTCTGAAGTATAGTTCAAATATATAGCCCCATTCCTTTGATACTGATGCATACTTAGCATAGATCTGATGTAAGTCTTGCGAGTACTTTGGATGAGTACTCACGCTTTCTTTGCTACCTCTTTTCCCGTTTACCTGAGTGCTGCAATCAGATGACGGTGCCCAGGAGCCAGTTGATCCCGCCAATGACTACTACTACACTGAAGAAACCTACTACTACGTGGAGACCGATGACCAGGAGTAGTTAGGAGACTCCCAGGCAGGAGGCCAACGCCTTTTCGATCTAGATGCCGTTGTTTTGCTCAGCCTTCTTAAGGCAAACTTGTTTACTTATGTCTGTACTCAGATGTTGTTGCTTCCGTAGACTTATGTATTCGAGCCTTCATGGCCCTAGCTTGTATTATAAAACTTTATGTTTGAATTTTTGTCTAGAGTTCTGTTGTGATATCTTCCCGTGAGTCTCTGATCTTGATCATGCGCATTTGCGTGTATGATTAGTGCATGGTCGAGTCAGGGACGTCACAAGTTGGTATCAGAGCTGACTACCTGTAGGAAGCCCCTTTCCAACTCTTTGGCCGAAGTTGAGTCTAGTCTTTGAAAAACTATTTTACTAACCATGTTGTGTGGCTTACAGGCCCACATCACCTATGGGTGGGATTAGGATCATTTATTTCGCTCCTTTACTTTGGGATTCTGATCTCTCTTCTGTTCGGGTTAAAGATTTTACTGACGCTAACTCTAGGTTCTTGTAACTACTTCCTCCCAGAGAGCCCCTCATTCCAGATGGTCGCTTGATTCACCAGAAGACCACGAAGCACTCTTGGATGCTTCCCCAGATCTGTGTGATGATCGCTTTTTCAATTCCCTTCCATCGATAAACCCCTATGGATAACTACATTCACCTGCCATTCATGTGTTCATTCCCAGTTGCTTTTGTTATTACAAGATACCCCAAAATACTCTTTGATATTCTGAGGATCCTTTATGCCACTGCCTTGCAGTTCTTTGATGCATGAATATACCTACAAATAATTCCTCACACTTACCGGGGATTCATTCATCCCCAGTTGTTCATGTGTTTTGCAAAATACTTCATAATGTTGTTCGATCTTCCGAAAATCCTCTACAGCCTAGTGCCCCTGAAATTCTTACCTGCTTGCATTATGGTAATTCCCATATGTCTAGTAATCTTATAAGCACCCTTTTGTCGCTATCATTTTGAGTCCCTTGATTCAATATGTTGCGAATGCACGCAATCATCTGTTGATCACTACGAATTCGTACTTCTGGCTCAGATGTCATTCGGGCATGATCTGGTTTTCAGCTAATCAAACCTTGACCGATTGTGCCTCTAAGTCTATTCAGCTTATTCATACTTAATCAAAGCATCTGATTCTGATACACAAATCTAGAAATCATATTTTCTTTGTATTTAATCATCGAATTATTTAGATGTTTCTATAATTTGATGCCTTTGCATTCTTTCTTCCTCTGATTGAGTACCGATACTCACATCAGCTCCGTTTTGGACCGTCAGACCCATTGCTGGGTTATTATCTGACAGTGTCCTTCACATTCAAAAATCTTGTGAGTTCTTCACCTAATACATAATGCCTTTGGTAAATTGTACCCTCTGTTTTTGTCAACCATGCTCTACTATCGAGCTTGTGTTATTTAATCTTGAAGTTTGTGGTATATGTTCCTAAGATGCCCCAATGGGTTGAACCTACGCCTTCCCTAATCTGTATGAACCCGGAAACTTCTACGGGTAATACTCTACTGGCGTTATGCCAGCTAAAATTTCAACACTACAACTTCATCGAAAGAGAGAAGTGAATGAAAGGTTATGCGTTGAAGAAGTGGGAGTCGACCTTGAACTTTGTGTTCATGCCCATGGAAACGATGTAGACCGTCACGAAAGCTTCTAGTAAAATACTTAATCATTTGTATAATTCTTTTGGTATCCTTAACTTGATTCCATGCAGTTATGGTTTTGACCATGCTGACCTCATATTGATAACTCCATTCCGTGCCTCGTCTATTTTTTCAACAAAGGTTAAAGTATCTGCTGTCGCAGTTCAACGAACCAGTTCAACTTTTATTCTGTTCTAACTTTGAGTATTACCCCCTAGTATCTCGAGGATATCATGCCATTGCACTACATCTTATGAATTTTTGAGGAAGTAATATCTTTTGTTGTCCTAGTCATTCCACTAGTTCTGGGTTGTCGTCAACCGAGAACACCGAATAGTGAATCGAATCTGCACTGCAATCCAATACCCCTCGTAATTGTTGTTGGGAAATTTAAACTCAATCTTGTCATTCCTAGACTACCGGCTACATCCTCATCATGCTACCTTTGACTGTGCTACCTCGTCCTTCCTTGCTGCATGAATTCTTCAGACCGTGAGCAAGGCTTACATCGAGTTTTCAACATCATTTTGTTATCTGGAAAAGCAACTGTGATTCCAAGATTGCATCTTATCTGTGGTTCCGATAACCTTTTGCTTCACCATTACTTTTGCTTGATGTCATCGTTGTTCGGTTGTATCCTCTTGAAACCTCTTGACAAAATGTGTCTTGATTATCGTCAACATTTTGACTTCTTCCAATATGCCAATTGAATTCATGATGAGAAATACTATCCTTGCCCCTCGATGATTTGTGTTATCTCGACAACATTCTAGCCTTCCCTCCAACATAGACATGTTCATGTTTTGCATTGTACCTTGAGTTCCTTGCTATCCAGCTTATGTTATGATCTACCTTGGAGTATTACCACCTTTTATGTCAAGAATGTTGTGAGAATTTCACCACCTCTTAAAAATTCTTAATACAAGTGATACTTCTCGCCATCTCCATTCATTTCTTGGTCCCTGTGTTGTTTCTAACCGGAATCCCTACAAGTGAACCCTGATGTTTGGCTTCAATACTTCTAGCAATCGTATTGCTTGGAAGTTAATGAATGATAGTTTCATTCTTCGTGTGTTGGTTATTGACTCATCATTCTAACAATTGATCGTGCTACTTAGTCCATATTTTTGGGTGCACTTTTTGATCAATTTTTAATTGTGGATGTTTTCCTCGAGCATACGCATTATATCATTTGGTCCGATCATTGCTATCACCTTGTTCACATAATTATGGAAATCCATCTTTGTGGAAATCTCGATGAAATGTTGCTGAGTCCATCAACCACATCCTTATCTTCTCCATGGTTCATGTCTAGTCTGGAGTATCCTGACACCAACCAGATCTGAACCTCGGGCATATTTTACGGTTGGAACATTTTCCAAGAATTATAACATTGGTCTCTATGTAACTTGGTAATATGGCTAGCACGCGTGGCCGGATGACCTATTGTTATAGTATCTTGTTCAGCAAGATTAGCCAGTCCCTCATGAGGAAATTGCATGACATATTTTAGTAGTTGTTCCTGATAGATTCTTTGTGTTCCCGAAGTCCGACCTTTACTTGATGACCATATCAATGCTACCCCGAAGCATGACTGTGGTATTCTAAACATCATTAAGAACATTGGAAGCGCAATGCTAAATGGGTCTTGCTCAATTATCCAAACACAGTTGTATGAGTAAAACTCATATTTTACTTGCCCCTTTATCTGAAGGGTAATGCACTTGCTATCCTGTCATGATTATCCTGCTCAGCTTGCTCTTGAAAAGGATATACACCTAATGCTTGTGGATAATCAGCTTTTCCTTTCCATTGGTTTGATTAACCTATAATCACATTTTCCTTTCCATTCTTTTGTTTAACCTTTCTTGTAATCTAAGTTATCTGAGCAGTGATAATTCACTGCTTATGTCAACACCCTCTAGTACAACCCTGTCAAGTTTAACCCTGTTACTATTGTTGCTGACATTTCAGTAACACCGGTGGACGAGAACTTTGCCTATTGGCCCGCCTCATTTCAACGAGCAGGAAAATGGTTCTCTTCGTCCCCCGCCCTTGGTACCGACGTTGTTGCCAGCATAGGTGACAAACTGTTCTTTGACAACCTTGTATCATGATCACACAAGATGCCACCACCCTTCTTATTCATCATGGTGGTATGTACGTTGATCACTTTGATTTTGATCATCCTAATGGCCCAGAAATGCTCGAGTCCTCAAGCTCATACTGGTGCAGTATGCCTTGCCTTGCTATATTGCTTGCGACTGAATCTTCCAATTAACCGAGGAATCAATTATCAATTCTACCTTGTGTCTGTCATTCTTTAGAATTTCTTACAGGAACTTTCTCCTTAATTATGAAGTTTCGTTCAAATGACTATGTGATCTTTGTATTCGAAATTACCTTTCCTCTTGGCTTCGTATGTGTTTCCGCAAGCCACTTTCCTTGAGATGATCTATTCTGGTATCAGATACCATATTATTCCACGTTGCCCTAAACCCCTTTCACACTCTGTTACAGGCATCGAACGATTGCCTATCCGCTTGAAACTTCTTATTGTAACTTCTTACTTTGCTCTCGGTGTTTTCTTAAGTTTCAATTTGAGAGATACTTTCTGCCACATTCCCTGAGTTATCTACCAGATACTCAACCTTGTAAAGGTCCGTTCTTCCGAAGTTACCCCCCTTTTCCTTTTCGTAAGTACGATGAAGACTCCAAAGAAAGGATGGCAGCTTTTTCATGACGCATGATGCATGGAAAATGAAGACCTCAACGCAATGGACCGACCTCTTCGAGAAGAGCAACCAAGAATCAGAAGATCCGTTAGAATTTCGTAACCAGAACTTTCCCCCTTACTCCACCTCTTAAATCTCGGGACGAGATTTCTTGTAGTGGAGGAGATTTGTAACACCCCGAGAATCATGCTAAAGTGAATTCATGCTAATGGTGCCTTGTCATCATTATTAATTTTTCTAAACTTCACTTTGATCCAAACCCAGTTCAGATTCAAATTTAAAATAAAGTCAAAAATAATATTTCTTTAAACAACTAAACGAAATTGTTCACAATATGTCATAAAATCCCCAAGAAATTGTGAAAATAACACAAACTTCATATGGATGCCCAAATTGTCCCTGACAATTAATTTAGTGGTCCAGTTGCTTTTAAATCAGCCTTTTCAAAATAAACAAATATTTATAGATTTCCATTTGACCTCAAACTTTGTGGGCCTCTTCAATATATTGCATAGTATTTATGTGCCAATTGTCACATTCAACAAAAATAATTTAGTTGCTAAATTTAATAGAAAACAGTAATGGATTAAAGAAACTGAAAAAGAAAAAAATAAGAGCTATAACCCACTGTTGGACTGGACCTTAAGTCTACGGTAAAGGCCCAGCCGAACAAGCGGTTGTCTTCGAGCTCCTGTTCACTGGAGGCTCGGTGGCCGCCATACCGGCGTCCGTGCCGCGGATCGACCACGTGCCAGCCATCCCGCGGCTTGCCGATGGGTAAGGGTGTCGCCCTCGCTCCCCCAGAGAAACCCTAGCACTATTCCCTCTCTCCTCACTCGTTCTCTTCGCCGCAAACACACACCCGAACCACCACGCCATGGCCGTCGTCGTTCGCGTGATCCTCGCCTTCCCCGGGGACCGAGGTCGTGTCCATCGACACCGCCGTCGTCCGCTGCATCGACTACACCCACCAGCTCAATATGAAGAACCCCTGCAGCACCAGATCAACCTCTTCTTCTCGACGGCCACCGTACACCATCGTCGTCAAATACGTCGTCGTCGAGCCTCCCTGGCCTTCACCGAGCCTGCCACAAGTTCCAGGGTGAGCCTCTCTCCCCGTTCCACCTGTTTCCCTCCTCCAAATCGACGCCATAGGCTGCATCGCACCCTTGTGCGGAGCTGCGCCTGCCGTGCCCTCTGTCCGCGCTCCGCGCATGCCCTGGCCACCCCCTAATCGCCCCTGCGCACACCCCGCACCCGCGCCCACCTTCCGCTGGCCTCGCCCTGGCCAAGCGCTGCTCGCCCGCCGCCCCTGTGCGCTGCTGGTGCCGCTGCCGCCACTACCTCCTACAGCTCTCGCGCTCCCGCACGCGTCTGCTGCTCGCCGCGCCCGCCTTGGGCGGCCGCCCTGCCGCGCTCGCCGGCGACCTCTCCTGCTCCTGCCGCCGCTTGCCTGCCGCTCCCCATGCTGCTTGTCGTCGCGCCGCGCCCGCCTTCACCCAGCCGCGCACTCCCGCCGCATTCCGGCCTCGCCTCCGGTCGCGCCCCAGCGTGCGTCCGCGCGCCCGCCAGCACCGCTGCCCTTGGCCACCCGCTCGCCAGGCAGCCCGTGCTGCCGCTGGTCACCACCGCCGCGCGCCGTGCGCCCAGGTGCGTGCGTGCCCAGCCTCGGCTGGCCGGCTAGCTCACTGACCAGTGGGTCAGGCCGGGTTAATTAGCTAGCTAATTAGATTAGGATTAGCTAACCCTAATGAGCCACTGACTAACAGGACCCACGTATAATTAGATTAATTAAGCTCTGTTAAATATATAGCAGCCAATGACAACTAGGTCCCACTAGACCTAGTTGACCAGTCAAGGGCCCCTGTTGAATGTTGACTGGGCAATCAACTAGGACCCACTGTCAGCCACAGTGTGCACTACTGTGTGTAACACCCCATGTATTAAGCTACAGTGATCACCCTTTTGATTATGCCATGTCATCATGATCAACAGTGCTTAATCATCATTAGTATCATATCTCTTTTCAAATTCAAATTCACATGGAAATTAAATTGAAAGTGAAAAAAAAATTCAAAATTGAAAACTAAATTGTTCATAATATTGTAAATAATCCAGAGACAATTCTAAAATTATATTCAACATATACTAAATAAATTATGTGACTCTAACAACCACAAAACAGAGTTATTTAACCCTTATTTCTCTTATTTAAAATCCAAATAAAATCATTTGTACTGCAAACCATTTTCTAACAATGTCTAAAATTGCACTGTAAATATTTGGGCAAGTTTCATAAAATACAAAAGTCATTTGGAATAAAAAGAATAAAAGACAAAACAGGAACTAAAAGGAGAAAACAGAAAAGAAAATAGAAAAAGGAAAAAGGCCCAGGGCAGCTGGGCCTAAGTCAGCCAGCCGGCCCAGCCCGCCTAGCGCCGTCCCTTTTCCCCGCACTGCTTACCCCCCCCCCCCCCCCCCCCCCCCACGCCCCGCTGTCGAGCGCTCTGCGTGCGCGCGCGCCCCCGAGCCCGGCCCCCCTCCCTCGCTGCATGACAGCACGTCGCCGCGCTCGCCGTGGATAAAGGGCAGAGCCCCGTGCACCCCTGGCCCCCTGGCTCTCCCTCGCTCACTCCCTTTCGCTCTCCCTCGCCTCCCCATCTCACCCGAGCGCCACCGCCGACGCACCGTCGTCACCACCGCGGCCACCGGTGTTCCCGAGCCCGACGGATGTGTCTGGGTGGTGCGCCGCCGACCGCCTCTTCCTCATTGACGGACATCAGGAGCTAAGGTGCACCGGAACTCGCGAATCGAGCCGACCCAGTATACGGCATCTCCGGCGATCACCGTCAAATTTGCCTCGTCTCTGCGCTACCGACCACCGAGGGCCTTCGTGTGCCGTGCTGTAAGCCCCAGCTCCTCCCTCTCACCCCTTGCTTAGCGCTAGGACGCGCTGCACCGCCGTTCCCCCCCGAGCCCGAGCTCGCCTCCGCAAGGCTCGTCGCCGGCGATGCTCCGGTGACCATATGGTCACGGGCTAGCGTCAGTTGGACTCCCCGCATCACGGGCCCAGTTGACTGGGTCAACCGTCGACGTGGCAGCGTGGGCCACTGACATGTGGGTCCCGCGCGGTTAATTCAATTTTAAAAATAAATAAACTGTTAATTAAAATGTTAATTAATTAACGAGTTAATTAATCACTAATTACTCACTGACAGGTGGGGCCTACTATCTAATTAACTCTGTTTAGTTAAAATAAACTCTGTTAAGAAACAGAGGCTGACATGTGGGGCCCACTGGTCAGGTTTGACCTGGTCAGCTGCACTGTTGACTGCTGACTGCTGACATCACCTCTACGTCATGATGATGTCATCTTTTACTGTTTGGATAATTCGAATTTAAATAATTAAATAAATTCCAGAAAATCATATCTTTTAAATCGTAACTCCGATGAAAATAATTTATATATGAAAAATGACCAGAAAAATGAGACAAATCCGAATACGCTACCCACATACGTGTTAGGTGCCTCTAACTATGTGAACATGCAACTTTTTGCCATTTTCAGATAAATGAATAGTGCCTGGCTTTTATAAAATAAATCCAAACAAATTCCTAAAATAACTAAATGACTTAGACATGTCTTCAGGCAACCCTGCACTGCACGTTAGCATAGCCTGCTCCGTGTTGCTTATGTTTGTCGTGTATTTATTTGTTTCCTCCCCCTCTTCTCTCTCGGTAGACCCCGACACCGACGTCGTCCCGAGACCGACGCAGCTCAGGAGCCCGACGACACCGTTGACGACCCCTCCTTCTTGCCAGAGCAACTAGGCAAGCACCCCCCCTTGAGCATACCGATATCACCTATTCTTTCTCTCTCATGCTTGCATTAGAATTGCTGCTTCTACTGCTTTACCTATTCTGATGCATAGCCTGTTTATTGTAATCTGCTATTGAAACCTTACCTGCTTATCCTAAACTGTCTAGTATAGGCTGGTTAGAGACCTATCAGTGACCCCACTTATCCTGACTGCCCCGCTGGATTATTCGAAGACCCGATGAACGGGATTGAAGAACAGACCCCGGCACCGCACATCACCCCCCTTAGTTGTAATGACACTGCAGCGTTACTATCGAGTGCCGAGGGTGAAACCTCTTCTGATGTTTAACTCTGTAGAGTAGCTATTCGGTCGTGGTCATCGAGGGTGATTCCTCCTTCACCGCTTCCGATAACGAGGCCGTCGTACAACACCTCAAGTGTGAACCCAGCGATGTTTAACTCTGTAGAGTAGCTATTCGGTCGTGGTCATCGAGGGTGATTCCTCCTTCACCGCTTCCGATAACGAGGCCGTCGTACAACACCTCAAGTGTGAACCCAGCGAGGGTGATTCCTCCGAGTTCACCTTGAAGGATATATCGGGTAGGAATCCAACGAGGGTGATACCTCGGATTCCCTCTGATGATACGGACACACAGATACTTGGACTGTACTATTGTTACTTGGAAAGGCGGGACGACCCTGAGGGGTACCCACGTGTGAGGTGAAGACGGGTTGCCTGTATGGTGCCCGAGTGATGAATACGAGGCGTGGCCGGGCATTCTTGGCCCTTGCCGCAAGTCCTCGAGATGGGGCGATGGGGTCACATCGATCGTGAGTCTCTGCTCGTTACCGCACCCCCAAGGTACTAACGGTTTGGATATGTGATCTGAGTGGGCCTCTGACCCGATAGCACTAACCATCACGTGGGCATAGTATGGGCGTTCTGCATCGTAGCATCAGCCGAAAGCTCTGACAGACGTCCAGTTCAACATTGCGGCACGGTCGGATCATGTCGGCCACCCGAGGCGACGCTGGTATCCACCCTGTGCGCAACGACCCGGAGGGTGAGGGGCGATGGCCAAGACCCCCTTGCGCTTAGGATGTAGACCGGCGGGGACCTCTCTGCTGAGCTGTAGGTAGGGTTGCGGTGTATCGTTTGGCCGAGGCCGCGCATGACCCAGAAAAGTGTGTACGACCGGAGTTAAACGAGCGTGGTGGGTAAGTTGGTGCACCCCTGCAGGGAAGAACTAATCTATGCATAGCCAGATCCTCGGTAACGGACACTCGGAGTTGTATCCCGATTGATACAATTAGAATTGGATACTATGGCTCTGGGATTGCTTCTCGCAGTGAGTCGAGAAGGGATCTCCGGACGAGGTTGATGACTGTATGGCTCTGGGATTGCTTTCTCGCAGGGAATCGAGAAAGGATCTCTGGGTGAGGACGAGACTTATGATACTACTACTTTATACGGTACTAATCTACACTCTTCTAATGCTGCAAGTCCGCTGAAGATGCTAGTCTCCGATAGGACTAGGACTTCTCTCTATTCCGGCATTTCTGTAGCCCAGTCCACATATACAGCCTCCCTTTGATAATGTTGCATATGTAGTGTAGATCCTTGCTTGCTGAGTACTTCGGATGAGTACTCATGGTTGCTTTGCTTTCTTTTTCCCCCATATCCTTTTTGATGTAACCAGATGACGGAGCCCCTGAGACAGCTGCCCACGCCGACGATCGCTACTACTACCCCGAGGGTGGATTTTACTTCGAGCTTGCCGTCGACCAGGAGTAGGATCGGAGGGTCCCAGGTAGGAGGCCTACACCTTTCGATCGTAGTGTTTTCTTTTGTCCCGCCTTCTAAGGGCTTTTCTGTGTTTTCTTTTATATCTGTACTCAGATATCTGATGCTTCCGCTGACGCTTGTACACAAGCTTGTGTATTCGAGCCCTCGAGGCCCCTGGCTTGTAATATAAAGCTTGTATGATTTTATTTATGTTTTAGAGTTGTGTTGTGATATCTTCCCGTGAGTCCTTAGGCTTGATCGTGTGCATTTGCATGTATGATTAGTGCATGATTGAGCCGGGGGCGTCACACTGTGTGCACTCTGCTGGGTGCACATAGCAATTATCCATTTAATTTTGAGTTAGTAATAAATTCAGAAAATGATCTAATCTTTGAAAAATCATATAAAATAAACCGTAACTCGGATGAAAATGTTTTATATATGAAAAATGATCAGAAAATAAGACGAATCCGAATATGACATCCACATACCTGTCACATGCCTCCAACACTGCAAACATGGAGCCGTCCCCTCCGTATCGTTCGCCCGATAACTGCCTAAAGCCGGGGAAATATCCACAGATATTTTCCCACTCCATCTGTAACGCTTAGCACTGCATTAGGTCATCCCTAGCACGACATATCGCCATGTCATGCATCATGTTGCATTTGTTGGCTTTATATTTATGTTTCTTCCCGCTCTTCTCTCTGGTAGACCCCGAGACCGACGCTGCTCCCGAGTTTGGCTACACTCCTGACGACCAGTCCCTTTCAGCGGAGCTTCCAGGCAAGCAAAACCACCTTGATCATTCCTATATCACCCATTCTTTCTCTCTTGTGCTTGCATTAGATTTTTCTACTATTGTTTGATGGCTCATATTATGATGCATAGCCTGCTTTTGTAACCTATTATTGTTACTTTACCTGTTATCCTATATGCTTAGTATAGGTTGGTTAGTGATCTGCTACTTCTTGAGCTTGCATTGATTTTTCTCTTGAAGAGGAAAGGGTGATGCAGCAAAGTAGAGATAAGTATTTCCCTTAGTTAAAAATCAAGGTATCAATCCAGTAGGAGGCACAAGCAAGTCTCCAATATATGCACCTGCACAAACTAACAAACACTTGCACTCAATGCGAAAAAGGGGTTGTCAATCCCTTCACGGTCTCGAACAAGAGTAAGATCTAATAGAGATAGGTATAAAAGATAAATAAAAGAGCAAACTAAAGTAAATATAAATAAATTGCAGCAAGGTATTTTTGGGTTTTTGGTTTTATAGATCTAAAAATGTATAATGGAAAATAGACCCGGGGCCATAGGTTTCAGTAGAGGCTTCTCTCTTGAAAGATAACATACGGTGGGTGAACAAATTATTGTTGAGCAATTGATAGAAAAGTGCATAGTTATGACGATATCTAAGGCAATGATCATGAATATAGGCATCATGTTCGTGACAAGTAGACTGACTCCTGCCTGCATCTACTACTATTACTCCACACATCGACCGACTCCTGCCTGTGATACGTCTCCAACGTATCTATAATTTTTTATTGTTCCATGCTGTTATATTATCATTCTTGGATGTTTTACAATCATTTTATAGCAACTTTATTTCATTTTTTGGGACTAACCTATTGACATAGTGCCTAGTGCCAGTTGCTGTTTTCTGCTTGTTTTTTTACTTCGCAGGAAATCAATACCAAACGGAGTCCAAACTCAGCGAAACTTTTTAGAGATTTTTTTTGGACCAGAAGACATCCAGTGGGCCAAAGAAGTACCAAAGAGGGGGCCCAAGGTGTTGCTCTATAAATACCCCAATATTCCAGAAACCCTAGGGGAGTCGATGAAAATCAATTCCAGCCGCCGCAAGTTCCAAAAATCACAGATCCAATCTAAACACCATCACGGAGGGGTTCATCATCCTCATTGGTGCCTCTCCGATGATGCGTGAGTAGTTCATTGTAGACCTACGGGTCCGTAGTTAGTAGCTAGATGGCTTCCTCTCTCTCTCTCTCTTTTGATTCTCAATACAACGGTCTCTCGGAGATCCAACTCTTTTTGTGGTGTGTTTGTTGGGATCCGATGAACTTTGAGTTTATGATCAGATCTATGTTTTTATCCATGAAAGTTATTTGAGTCTTTTGATCTCTTATATGCATGATTACATATTGCCTCGTATTTCTTCCCCGATATTTGGGTTTTGTTTGGCTAACTTGATCTATTTATCTTGCAATGGGAAGAGGTGCTTTGTGATGGGTTCGATCTTACGGTGCTTGATCCCAGTGACAGAAGGGGAAACGACACATATGTATTGTTGCTATTAAGGATAACAAGATGGGGTCTATTTCTACATAAATAGATCTTGTCTACATCATGTCATCGTTCTTATTGCATTACTTCGTTTCCCCATGAACTTAATACACTAGATGCATGCTGGATAGCGGTCGATGTGTGGAGTAATAGTAGTAGATGCAGGCAGGAGTCGGTCTACTAACCTTGGACGTGATGCCTATATAATGATCATTGCCTGGATATCGTCATGATTATTTGAAGTTCTATCAATTGCCCAACAGTAATTTGTTTACCCACCGTTTGCTATTTTTCTCGAGAGAAGCCACTAGTGAAACCTACGGCCCCCGGGTCTCTTCTTTAATATATTTGCCATCACGATCTATTTTTATTTGCTTTTATTTTTAGATCTATTAATCCAAAATTACAAAAATACCTTGCTGCAATTTTACTTATTTATTTTATCTCGCGTTCCCGCGAGATCTATTTATCCAATCTACTACAATTTATCTATTTTTTTACCCGTGAGGGATTGACAACCCCTCTCTTACGTCGGGTTGCAAGTATTTGTTCTTTGTGTGCAGGAGCTGTTTACGTGGTTTTGCGTGGTTCTCCTACTGGTTCGATAACCTTGGTCTCATCACTGAGGGAAATACCTACCGTTGTTGTGCTGCTTCATCCCTTCCTCTTTGGGGAAATACCGACGTAGTTCAAGCAAACATCAAAAGGAATTTCTGGCGTCCTTGCCGGGGAGACATCATCAACATCTACCAGGTTCCTAACCACAAATCTCATCTCCTTGCAATTTACATTATTTGCCATTTGCCTCTTGTTTTCCTCTCCCCCACTTCACAAAAATTTGCCATTTTATTCGCCCTCTTTTTCGTTTGCCGTTTTCTCGTCCGATCTATTTTTGAGTGCAATCTTGTTGCATAGTCACAATGACTCAAGAGAACACCAAGTTGTGTTATTTCTCCAATACCAACAACAATGATTTTATTAGCACTCCGATTGCTCCTCCCACCACTAGTGCGGAAACTTGTGATATTAATGTCGCTTTGTTGATTCTTGTTATGAAAGATCAGTTTTTCGGTACTCCTAATGAGGATGCCGCGTCCCATCTTAAAACATTCGTGGATTTATGCGATATGCAAAAAAAAAAGATGTGGACACTGATATTGTGAAGTTGAAATTATTCCCGTTTTCTTTGCGAGATCGTGCAAAAATTTGGTTTTCTTCTTTGCCTCGCAATAGTATCGATTCTTGGAATAAGTGCAAAGATGCTTTTATTACTAATTATTTTCCGCCCGAAAAAATCATTTCCCTTAGAACCCAGATTATGAATTTCAAGCAACTTGAACATGAGCATGTTGCACAATCTTGGGAAAGGATGAAAATGATGCTAAGGAATTGCCCAACTCATGGATTAAATTTTTGGATGATCATACAAAAATTTTGTGCGGGATTGAATTTTGTTTCTCGAAATCTTTTGGATTCCGCCGCGGGTGGTACTTTTATGGAAATTACTTTGGGTGAAGCCACCAAATTGCTTGATAATATTATGGTAAATTATTCGCAATGGCATACCGAAAGAGCTCCTACTAGTAAAAAAGTTAATTCGGTTGAAGAAATTTCTTCTTTGAGTGAAAAAGTTGATGCTCTTATGAAATTGGTTGCTAATAAAAGTGCTCCTATTGATTTTAATGATATGCCTTTGTCTACTTTGTTGAGAAAAATAGTGATGCCATAGATGTGAACTTTATTTCGCGAAACAATTTCAATAATAATGCTTATAGTGGTAATTTTAATCCTAGGCCTTTTCCTAGTAATTCCTCAAATAATTATGGTAATTCCTATGGTAATCCTTCTTATAATAATAATAGGAACACCTCTGATCTTGAGAATAATATTAAATAATTTATCAATACTCAAAAAGTTTTCAATACTACAATAGAAGAAAAGCTAAATAAGATTGATGATATGTCTAGAGTATTTGATAGAATTTCCTCATGATGAGAAAATCTCAAGATGAAATTTTTGTGCCTAAGGTTGAGGAATCAATTAAAGCTTTATATGTTTCTATGGATGAAAGTTAGAAAAGAACCGCTATGCTTAGAGCTAAAAGAGAATTTTTAGAAAAAGCATTTTCTAGTGATTGCTTTCATAAAAGTGATGAAGATCTTAAAATGTTTGGTGTTTATTCTATTGATTCTTTGTTTAGTAAAATTAAGATTGATGATAAAGGGACTGGATAAGAGTCAACTTTAGTTAGAAGGCGTCCCGATAATTTGGAGGGTGAAAATCTTGTTGAAAAATTTGATAAAAGTGGGTTTGAAGAGGTCAAAACTTTAACTAGTGATGTGCCCACTCTTTTGGATTACAAAGACTTTAATTATGATAGTTGCTCTTTAGTTGATTGTATTTCTTTGTTGCAATCCATGATAAATTCACCCCATGCTTATGAACAAAATAAAGCTTTTACTAAACATATTGTTGATGCTATGATGAAAGCTTTAGAAGAAAAGTTGGAATTAGAGGTTTCAATTCCTAGAAAATTGTATGATGAATGGGAACCTACTATCAAAGTCAAGATCAAAAAGTATGATTGCTTTGCTTTATGTGACTTGGGTGCTAGTGTTTCTACAATTCCGAAATCTTTGTGTGATGTGCTTGGTCTTACCGATATTGAAGAATGTTCTTTAAATTTGCACTTGGCGGATTCTACTATTAAAAAACCTATGGGTAGAATTAATGATGTTCTTATTCTTGCAAATAGGAATTATGTTCACATAGATTTTATTGTTCTTGATATTGATTGCAATCCATCTTGTCCAATTATTCTTGGTAGACCGTTTTTATGTACTATTGGTGCCGTGATTGATATGAAAGAAGGCAATACTAAATTTCAATTTCCACTAAGGAAGGGTTTGGAACACTTCCCTAGAACTAGAATTAAGCCACCATATGAATCAATCATGAGGGCATCTTATGGATCTCGAAACAAAGATGACAATACTTAGATCCTTTGCATTATGCCTAGCTAAGGGCATAAAACGATAGCGCTTGTTGGGAGGCAACCCATTGAATAAAATTTATTTTTGTCTTTTTCTTTCTGTTCTTGAGTATTTACACAATTATGCTACTGTTATGATTGTGTTTTTTGTGTTTTAATTAGTGTTTGTGCCAAGTAAAGCCTTTGGGATAGCTTTGGTGATACTTGATTTGATCTTGTTGGAAAACAGAAACTTTTGCGTCCAGTAAAACAATTTTTAAAATTCACCAAAGTGACGAAACATTATGAAGTTTTAACACAAGATTTATATACAAATTTCCTATGTTTTCCTAATTTTTCAGAATTTTTGGAGTTACAAAAGTATGAGAAAAATCCGTATCTTTGCAGACTGCTCTGTTTTTGACAGATTCTGTTTTCCTTGCATTGTGTGCTTATTTTGATGAATCTATGGTTTGTATTGGAGGGTATGAGTCATGGTAAAGTTATAATACAGTAGATATAATGCAAGAACAAAATTTGAATCAGTTTTCTACAGTACTTAAAGTAAAGATTGGTTTTCTTATACTAACGGATCTCACGAAGGTTTTGTTAAGTTTTGTGTGATTGAAGTTTTCAAGTTTTGGGTGAGATCACGATGGATGAAGGAATAAGGAGTAAGAAGAGCCTAAGCTTGGGGATGCCCCATGGCACCCCAAGACATTATCCAAAGAGAAGCAAGCAACTAAGCTTGGGGATGGCCGAGTGGCATCCCCTCTTTCTTCTAACAACCATCGGTATTTTACTTGGAGCTATATTTTTATTCGTCACATATCATGAGTTTTGCTTGGAGCATCTTGTATGATATGAGTCTTTGCTTGTTTTGCTTTTTATTTTTAGTCATGAATCCTTGCTGGACACATCTTTTTGAGAGAGCCAAAAATTATGCTATGCTTGCTCTTTATGCTTCACTTAAATTTTTTTAGAGCCTTGGAATTGCTCTAGTGCTTCACTTATATCTTTTTGAGCATGGTGTGCTTTGTTATTTTTGAAGAAATGCTCTCATGCTTCACTTATATTTATTTGGAGTTAGTAAAATTTTGAAGAAATTCTCTCTTGCTTCACTTAAATTAATTTGAGATAAATAAATATGATGCTCATGTTCTTCACTTATATTTGTTTGAGCTTATTAAAAGCAACATATGAAATTAGTCCCAAAGTGATAGATATCCAAGGAGGATATAATAAAAACTTTCATGAAGATCATTGGACAAAATAAACTTGATTCTTTGTAATAGTTTTGAGATATGATGATAGTGATATGTGAGACATGTTGATGAGTAATTATGCTTTAGTAAGAATATTGGTGTTAAGGTTCGTGATTCCCTATGCAAGCACGAAAGTCAATAGTTATGCAATGAAATTACATCCTACTTGTGGTGCATTATTCGGTGTTACTTATGCTTAATGCTCACGTATGAGATTTTTTGTTTCTTGGTTGGATGCTTCTCAATCTTTTGCTAGCCTTCATTTTGCACTAAGTATGATCACTACTTGTGCATCCAAATCCTTTAAACCAGTTTTTGCCATATGAGTCCACTATACCTACCTATATGCGGTATTTTCGTGCCGTTCTAAGCAAATTTGTATGTGCCATCTCTAATTTTCAAAATAAACTTCTCTTTTGTGTGCTCGTACCGCTCGCGAAACGGTAGGGGGTGGCTAATATATTGCCATGCTAGACGTGTTATTCTCACGATGAGTGTTTATTCACTTGTCATTGCACGAGAGTACGGCAAAGGTATTAGGGATGCCCAGCCCCAAAATGAAAAATGAATTTACTTTATGTTGTCAAATAATAAATTCCTTGGAAAGTGTTGGTATGGAGGGCACCCGTGGATACGGTTAGCCATGGAAAGTGAAAGTATGGTGGAAAAAGGAATAAACTTTATTTTCTATTTGGGAACCGCCTATGATATATCTAGCATGGAAAGTATTGGGAACTTCTCGATCATTCTTGTTGGCAGGAAAAGCATGCCTCCCAAAATGTTTTTATCTCTATTTTTTTTGCTTTGAGCTCTGGCACCTCTACAAATCCCTACTTCCCTCCGCGAAGGGCCTTTCTATTTACTTTATGCAATTTTTATCTTTATTTGAGTCTCCATCTTCTCTTATAAAGCGCCAACTAAGGGGCACTATGATCGTACTTGAGCATTGGGTGTAGCTAATATGCGAGTGTGTTTCATGAATGGATCAGTGATTGAGCATAATGGGCTAGGGATAACTTGCTTTAGCGTTGATATTTTGAAAGACATGGTTGCTTGTTGATATGCTTGAGTATTAAAGTCCTCATGTCAAAACTAGATTATTGCTTTGAACCATATAAAAGTCCAAATGTCCATGCTACAAAGAAAAGAATATGTGATGAACATGTTAGGCAGCATTCCACATCAAAAATTCTGTTTTTATCTTTTACCTACTCGAGGACGAGCAGGAATTAAGCTTGGGGATGCTGATACGTCTCCAACGTATCTATAATTTTTTATTGTTCCATGCTGTTATATTATCATTCTTGGATGTTTTACAATCATTTTATAGCAACATTATATCATTTTTTGGGACTAACCTATTGACATAGTGCCTAGTGTCACTTGCTGTTTTCTGCTTGTTTTTTGCTTCGCAAGAAATCAATACCAAACGGAGTCCAAACGCAGTGAAACTTTTTGGAGATTTTTTTTGGACCAGAAGACATCCGGTGGGCCAAAGAAGTACCGAAGAGGGGGCCCGAGGTGAGCACAAGACACCAGGGCGCGCCTGGGGTTGTGCCCACCTCGGTGACCTCCCACACCGCCTCTTTGCTCTATAAATACCCCAATATTCCAGAAACCTAGGGGAGTCGACGAAAATCAATTCCAGCCGCCGCAAGTTCCAGAAACCACAGATCCAATCTAAACACCATCACGGAGGGGTTCACCATCCTCATTGGTGCCTCTCCGATGATGCGTGAGTAGTTCATTGTAGACCTACGGGTTCGTAGTTAGTAGCTAGATGGCTTCCTCTCTCTCTCTTTTGATTCTCAATACAACGGTCTCTCAGAGATCTAACTCTTTTTGCGGTGTGTTTGTTGGGATCCGATGAACTTTGAGTTTATGATCAGATCTATGTTTTTATCCATAAAAGTTATTTGAGTCTTTTGATCTCTTATATGCATGATTACTTATAGCCTCGTATTTCTTCTCCGATATTTGGGTTTTGTTTGGCCAACTTGATCTATTTATCTTGCAATGGGAAGAGGTGCTTTGTGATGGGTTCGATCTTACGGTGCTTGATCCCAGTGACAGAAGGGGAAATGACACATATGTATCGTTGCTATTAAGGATAACAAGATGGGGTCTATTTCTACAAAAATAGATCTTGTCTACATCATGTCATCATTCTTATTGCATTACTCCGTTTCCCCATGAACTTAATACACTAGATGCATGCTGGATAGCGGTCGATGTGTGGAGTAATAGTACTAGATGCAGGCAGGAGTCGGTCTACTAACCTTGGACGTGATGCCTATATAATGATCATTGCCTGGATATCGTCATGATTATTTGAAGTTCTATCAATTGCCCAACAGTAATTTGTTTACCCACCGTTTGCTATTTTTCTCGAGAGAAGCCACTAGTGAAACCTATGCCCCCCGGGTCTCTTCTTTAATATATTTGCCTTCGCGATCTATTTTTATTTGCTTTTATTTTCAGATCTATTAATCCAAAAATACAAAAATGCCTTGCTACAATTTTACTTATTTATTTTATCTCGCGTTCCCACGAGATCTATTTATCCAATCTACTACAATTTATCTATCTTTTTACCCGTGAGGGATTGACAACCCCTCTCTTACGTCGGGTTGCAAGTATTTGTTCTTTGTGTGCAGGAGTTGTTTACGTGGTGTTTGTGGTTCTCCTACTGATTCGATAACCTTGGTCTCATCACTGAGGGAAATACCTACCGTTGTTGTGCTGCATCATCCCTTCCTCTTTGGGGTAATACCGACATAGTTCAAGAAAACATCAGCCTGCATCTAGAGTATTAAGTTCAAGAGAACAGAGTAACGCATTAAGCAAGATGACATGATGTAGAGGGATAAACTCAAGCAATATGATATAAACCCCATCTTTTTATTTTTAATGCCAACAATACAATACGTGCCTCGCTACCCCTACTATGTCACTGGGTGAGGACACCGCAAGATTGAACCCATCACAAAGCACCTCTCCCATTGCAAGATAGATCAATCTAGTTGGCCAAACCAAATCAATAGATCAGAGAGAAATACAAAGCTATTTAAATCATGCATGAAAGAGTTCAGAGGAGACTCAAATAATATTCATAGATAATCTGATCATAAACCCACAATTCATCAGATCTCAACAAACACACCTCAAAAGAAGATTACATCAGATAGAACTCCAAGAACATCGAGGTGAACATGGTATTTAAGATCAAAGAGAGAGTAGAAGCCATCTAGCTACTAGCTATGGTCCTGTAGGTCTGTGGTAAACTACTCACACATCATCGGTAGGACAGCAAGTTTGATGTAGATGCCCTCCGTGATCGAATCCCCCTCCGACAGATCGCCAGAAAAGGCCCCAAGATGGGATCTCACGAGAACAGAAGCTTGCGGCGGCGGAAAAGTATTTTTGTGGACGCTTCTGATGTTTGGAGAATATTTGAGAATATAAAGAGCTGGAATTAGGGTTGGAGGACCCACGAGGGGCCCACAAGCCAAGGAGGCGCACCTCCCCCTGGGCGCGGCCTCAAGGCTTCTGGCCTCCCCGGGACTCTTCTGGCCCTCTCTCCAAGTCACGTAGGTGTCTTCTGGTCCAAGAAAAATCATCGCGAAAGTTTTATTCCGTTTGGACTCCGTTTGATATTCCTTTCTGTAAAACCCAAAAACATGGAAAAAACAGCAACTCGCACTGGGCACTAGGTTAATAGGTTAGTCACAAAAAATGTTATAAAATAGTACCAAAATGCATATAAAACATTCAAGATAGATAATATAATAGCATGGAACAATAAAAAATTATAGATACATCGGAGATGTATCATGATCCATCAGTGGCCCCGCACACTTGTACATGTTGCCATGCTTTGCTTCCGGATGACTCGGTCAATGTGATCGAGGTGCAGATACCGACACATCACTAGCACCCCCTTAGTCATACGACTCTGCAAAGCTACTATCTAGTGCCAAGGGTGATACCTCATATCTCACTCCCGATGATATCCCTGTAGTGTAGCTAATCGGCTGTGGATTACAAAGGGTGATTCCTTGTTTACATCTCCCGATGAAGACTCTGTCGTGCAACACCTCAAGCATGAACCCATCGAGGGTGATTCCTCCTAGTTCACCTTGACATTTTACCTCAGGTGTGAACCTACCGAGGCTGATTCCTCCAAGGTCACCTTGACGGTTACATCGAGTTGGAATCCATCGTGGGCGATTCCTTAGATTCCCCCTTGATGTTATGGACACATGGATACCTTTACCTTCACCTCAGTCCCTTGTTGAAGTCGGGTCGACCCAAGGGGTACCCACGAGAGTTATTGAAGTCGAGTTGACCATGAGGGTACCCGCGAGATAATGACGCGGCATTACCGGGCAGGCAGAGACCGCCCCATGAGAGGGATCGGCCTGGCCCTTGTCGTAAGTCCGCGTGACGGGGCGACAGTATCACTGATCGTTTCCGCGAGCTCCCGGTACACTAATGGGCTTGGATATGTCATCTGAGTAGGCCTCTGGCCTTTTCGCACTAACCACCACGCGGGAATAAGTATGGGCGCTCGGTATCGTACGATTCTCCCGAAAGCTTTTTCAGACGTCCAGTTCAGCATTGCGGCGTGGTCGGACAAGTGGATCCTGGAAGAGTTTCGTTTGGTCCCGGTCACCCTCGCAACGACCCGGAGTGCTTAGGGGTGAGCGGCGAACAAACCCTTCATGCTTAGGATGTAGACCGGGAGGACCTCTCTGCGGAGCCTGGGTAGTACTACGGTGTGTCGATCAGCCGAGGCCGAGCATGACCAGAAAAGTGTGTCCGGTCGGAGTTAATCGAGAGTGTTGTGTAAGTTGGTGCACCCCTGAAGGGAAGTTATCTATTCGAATAGCCGTGTCCACCGTAACAGAAGCTCGGAGTTGTATCCATATCTATTACAACTACAACTGCATACTGGAGACACTAAATGGATATGTTGGCTCTGGGATCGCTTTCTCGTAGGGAGTCGAGGAAGGATCTCAGGGCGTTACTAAAATATATTTGTTACTCTATTATATGTTGCTGCAAGATGCTAGTCTTCGATAGGCTAGGCCTTCCCTTCTATTCCGGCATTTCTGCAGTATAGTCCAAAGATATAGCCCCATTCCTTTGATACCGATGTGTCGGGGGGATGACCCCCGGGTAGTCCCAAGACAGTGAGCCAGACAGGGTGCCGGCCTGCCTGAGCCGGCTGCTCCAGCTCGCACCTGCGGCCCGCTGCTCTAGCCAGCCGGCTGCCCGAAGTCAACTACGGCATCCCATTGGACACACGCGGACGTGATGACCATCGCATGTGCCACTGTTGCTGCATAGGCCCGCTGTTCATCCATCATCTACAGTGGCGCGTCATCATCTGCAGTACATCTCCATCATCCACAGTGCAGCGCCACCATCCATCGTACCGTGTCCCCTGGGCGTCTGTCGATAAAAGACCCCAAGGGCTCTCCTCGCATCAGGCATGCTCCCGCTCGCTCGTTCTCTCCTTCTCCAAGAAATCCCCTCGGTTCTCCCTCCCCTCTCCCTGGAGCACCCCCGGTGGCCGCGGCTCCGCCGTTCGCCACGACGCTCCCGGCCATCCCCGCGCCTGGCCGCGGCTCGCCCTACCCCTGCCAGCCGCCAGCAGACGCTGGAAGCCCTGAGCGCCGCTCGAGCCCTGCCTCCTCCCGCTCAGATCGCGCCTGCGGCCTCCCCTCCACCCCAAGCACCGACCCGTTCTTGGCCTCCCCTCCCGCACTGGTCCCGCCCGCACGCACTCCGAGCCGGTGCCCCCTGCGTCCCCGCGGCGCCGGCTCCCTCCTCCAACGCGCTCGGCCGCACCGCGCTGCTCCGCCCGCTGGCAGCAAGCACGCCGGCGGCCCCCTTGCACCCCTCGTCTCGTCGCTCGTGCGCCACCAGGGGGAGCCCCTCGTGCCCGGGGCAGTGCCCTGCCGCCATTGCTGCTTTGTCCGCCGGCCGACGGCTCCCTCCTTCAGCGTGCCCCCGCGCCGTGGCCGCTGCCTCTCCCCCGCGCTCCACCGGCTTGGGCCGTCCGCTCGCGCGGTGCCTTCCGCCTTGGGAGGCTCGGATCCAACACCTCCATCCTCGCCACTCCACCGCCGAGCGTCGTCCCCCCTCCCCGTGTGTCCTCCGCCGGGCCCCCTGTTGCCTCGCCTGTTCTCGAACACAACCGCGGCCTCCGTGCGCCTCTGGCACGCCTGTCTACACGGCCCCACACCACATCGCGCCCGACCACCGCACGCTGCTCCGCCCGCTGCCGCGACGCTCCCGGCCATCCCCGGCCTGGCCGCGCCTGGCCCTCCACCCACTTGCGTCGCCGCGCCTTCTCCGCGTGGCTCCGTCCGCTCCGGCCCAGCGCCTCGCCGTCCGCGCCCGTCCTCTACATCGCCTGCTCCGCTTCGTCCCGCGCGCATCGGCTCCACCTCCTATGCGCTCGCTGCGCCCGCACTGCTGCGTCGCTCCGCGCCGCCCCGTGCCGCCCCGCCTGCTCCTTCGCCCGCCGGGTCCGCCCGCCACCCGGCGGCCCGGCCGTCTGTCGGCTCCGCGCTCCTACGCGGGCTTCCGCTGCTCGACAGCTGCGGCCGGCCACTCGTGCAGGAAAAGTCAAGGGCGCCGGCTGGAAAAAGAGACAAAGAGCCGGGTGGGCAGCCGGCTAGTAAAAGAAAGGAGTGGCCGGCTGGACAACAAAAAAATTGCTGCCGAGAAAGAAAGACCGCAACTGTACCCGGCCTGCTCATGTCGCCGCCCTGCCGGCTGTCCGCCCGCCTGCATCGCCGCCTGGCCGGCCGGTCCGCCTACCGGCTCTGACGCCTGGCCGATTGGGCCAAGCCGGCTCGGGAGCCGGCCCGGCTGCCCGTCCGCCTTGATGCCTGGCCGGCTGGGGAGCCGGTCCGACCGCCTGTCCGCTTCGACGCCTGGCCGGTTGGGTTCGACCGGCTGGGGCGCCCCTCGAGCCGCCCGGAGGCTCGGCGGCTACACCCAGCGAGCGGGACACGCCAGCTGTCATCGACAACCTCTGCCTCGTCCGCGCCAAAGCAATGTGAGCTTCCCATCCACACGTCGTTGCACCGCACACAAAAACGGATAATCCCGAGAGACCCTCGGGGGCTATCTCCGCATTTTTATCAGTTGCATTACTGTTCACCCCGGCGCCAGCCAGTCTCGGCCCGGGGGCTGGCCGCTCGGCCCGATACGTTCGTTCTCGCAGACGGCTTAGTAGCGCACACAGTACCGAAGGCCCACCTCTCAGCCACAGACCGTCACGCGGCTGTCCGGCTAGCGAGAGCAAAAGCTGGAGGTCACCCCACGTGAAAAACGTCCGGGAGAAAACGGCTTGGGCGACCCGGTCATTTCCTTTGTGCGTATCTGCTCAGTTGAATCTGCTCCTAAGAGTTCGAGTACTGTACGCTCCACTCCGTTGCCACTCTGCACCACAGCTAGAGACCGGCTCCCGGCTGTCTAGCTAGCAAGAGGCAAAGCCAAAGAGCGGGGAGGGGGGGGGACCTGAAAAAGACTGAAGGGGGCTCAGACGAAAACGAGTCGGCACCCTCTGCATAAAACTTGCACTGCCAAAAACCAAACATTCATTATATCTTCGATGGCTAACTTTGTCTTTTGCATGATCATTTTCGTGGGAAACCCCCCTCCTCGCCCGGAGGCTCGGAGGCTACACACAGTGGGTGCGCCGGCGCGCCCCGCTGGGAAAATGCCGCGCCGGTTGCAAGCCCGCCGCCGGCTGCAACCGGCATCCTCGATGCCGCCATCTGCTCCAACAACAACGAAGACCCTCCGGCCGACTCTTCGAGTCGCCCGGAGGCTTGGAGGCTACACCCAGTGGGTGCGTTGACGCGCCCCCACTACAAGCGAGCTCCCGCCATCATCAACCTCTACTACGACAACCGCGAAGACTCTCCGCCCGACTCTTCGAGTCGCCCGGAGGCTCGGAGGCTACACCCAGTGGGTGCGCTAGTGCGCCCCCACTGGAAGCAAGCCGCGCCGGCTGCAGCCCGCAGCCGGCTGTCTTCAACAACATCTGCTATATCAACATCAGCACAAACCCTCCGCCCGACTCTTTGAGTCGCGCGGATGCTCGGAGGCTACTGTCGGGGGGATGACCCCCGGGTAGTCCCAAGACGGTGAGCCGGACGGGGTGCCGGCCTACCTGGGCCGGCTGCTCCGGCTCGCGCCTGCGGCCCGCTGCTCTAGCCAGCCGGCTGCCCGAAGTCAACTACGGCGTCCCATCGGACACACGCGGACGTGACGGCCATCGCCTGTGCCACTGTTGCTGCATAGGCCGGCTGTTCATCCATCATCTACAGTGGCGCGTCGTCATCTGCAGTACATCTTCATCATCCACAGTGCAGCGCCACCATCCGCTGTACCGTGTCCCCTGGGCGTCTGTCGATAAAAGACCCCAGGGCTCTCCTCGCATCAGGCATGCTTGCGGACACTCGTTCCCGCCCCTCTCCCCTAGACGCTGACCCCAGGGGCCCGCGCCCATGTAGTATTACCATTGTAACCCCGGGGGGCCAGTCTATAAGACCCCCCGGTGCCCCTTCATGCAAAGGGGTTGAACTAGTTGAGCTTAGCTGATCGCACTCAGTAGAACTACACGCATGTCGGAGAGGCAGGGCATGCATGGACCCGCCTTCCTCCTCCCGTTAAACAGCTCCAGGAGCAAACTTGTAGCTACCACATATAAACCACATTCGGCAGGAGTAGAGGTGTTATCTCTTCGGAGAGCCCCGAACCTGGGTACGTCTCGTGTCTCACACTTGCGCGTGCCAACCTCGCCTCTGGAACCCACCGGTGCCCTTGTGTCTGTCCCCCTCTTTAGCCATCCCATGACATCTGCCGTGAGATCACCACGACACGATACATACTTAGCATAGATCTGATGTAAATCTTGCGAGTACTTTGGATGAATAATCGCGGTTGATTTGCTACCTCTTTTCTCCTTTACCCGATTGCTGCGATCAGATGACGGAGCCCAGGAGCTAGTTGATCCCGCCGATCGTGGAGACCGAGGACCAAGAGTTGTTAGGAAGCTCCTAGGCAGGAGGCCTGCGCTTTTTCGATCTAGATGTCGTTGTTTTGCTCAGCCTTATTAAAGCAAACTTGTTTACTTATGTCTGTACTCAGATATTGTTGCTTCCGTTGACTTATGTATTCGAGTCTTCGTGGCCCTGACTTGTACATCCTCCATAAACTACTAAAAGAGCGTTTAGAATACTAAAGTAGTGATCTAAACGCTCTTATATTAGTTTACAGAGGGAGTAACATACTAAAACTTTATGTTTGAATTTGTGTCTAGAGTTGTGTTGTGATATATTTCCGTGAATCTTTGATCTTGATCATGCGCATTTGCGTGTATAATTAGTGCACGGTCGAATCGGGGACGTCACACCATGCAAAGATGATAGTAGACCCACACCACTCTTTAAATGCTACATACTGCCATCCGGTGAACCAGTGAAGGTTGCATCCGAGGGAGGAAAGAAAGGATGCCGAGATCCGGCAACCAGCACACGAGCGCTCACTGCGAGCTCCGTCCGTCGATCTTAAGCAAAGTTTAGTAGGAATAGTATTATTTCAGCCTGTCGCAGCACGAAAGACACAGCCTGTACACCCGATCGGCAATGTGATCCAGCGAGTGTAAACCGGATCGCTTGTGTCCCCTGCCCGCACGCGCAGCCGTTTTGTCTCCTGATCAAACTGCGCAGGAAGGCGAAACCAGCTCTTGTTTGTCGTCCATCTCCGGCTGTTTGTAGCCAAGCCATTGACCTACGGATTAGCCTTATTGTTTACGTTGTAGCCTCACCCCAACAGCTCACCGAGGCTAGAGTTTTCAAGACGCGGCACCTTCGCTACGAGCGGCGGACAGCTGTACCTTGAGATCTACATGACGCTGACCCGAGGGAAGCTCCCCGGAACGGACGTACGTATCTGCACTCTGCCATGGCCAAGCCTCTCTATAAATAAGCGGTTCACCATTCACTTTGCTCACATCTCAGCATCGATCACACATTCATCGAGTTCTTTCCCGCTCTCTCATCAGTCTCTCTAGTCAGCTTGAGCTAGCCACACTCTGTTCTTCGATCACACATTCCTTCAGTTCTGAAATGGCCGTCGTTTGTGCAAAGGCAGTGCTGCTCGCAGTGGTGATGCTTGCGAGCACGGCACAACTTTGCATGGGCGCGAGGCGGCGCATGGAGCTGTACCGGCCAGACCCGGCCGACATGCTCTCCTACCACCACGGCGCCGTGCTCCACGGCGACATCGCCGTGTCCATCCTCTGGTACGGCAACTTCAAGCCGGCGCAGAAGGCGGTGATCGACGACTTCCTCCTCTCCCTCACCGCCGAGACCCAGGCCGCCTCGCCGTCGGTCGCGCAGTGGTGGAGCACCATCGACCAGCAGTACCTCTCCCCCGCGAGTGCCAACTCCAACGGCGCGGGCGCGAAGACCCGTGTCCTGCTCGCGGACCAGCTCTCCGACGGCGAGTGCTCCATGGGCAAGTCCCTCACCCTCGAGCAGATCACCGCCCTGGCCGCGACGGCTAGCCCAAAGAAAGGCGGCGTCGCTGTGGTGTTCACGGCGCAGGACGTGACGGTGGAGGGCTTCGGCATGGGCAGGTGCAGCCTGCACGGCTCCGACGCCAGCTCCGGCACGACCCACATCTGGGTCGGCAACCCGGAGACGCAGTGCCCCGGCGCGTGCGCGTGGCCCTTCCACCAGCCCGCCTATGGCCCCCAGGACGCTCCCCTCGTGGCGCCCAACGGCGACGTCGGGGCGGACGCCATGGTCATGAACCTCGCGAGCATGCTCGCCGGCGCGGCGACCAACCCGTTCGGCGACGGGTACTACCAGGGCAGCAGCGACGCGCCGCTGGAGGCCGCCACCGCCTGCCCAGGAGTCTTCGGCAACGGCGCGTACCCTGGCTACGCCGGCGACCTCACAGTGGACCAGGCCACCGGGGCGAGCTACAATTGTAATGGCGCGCATGGCAGGAAGTACTTGCTTCCTGCGCTCTACGACCCTTCCAAGTCCGCTTGTGGCACTTTGGTGTAGTGCAAACAGCATTCCAGCATTATTTTTGTTGTTCGTCTGTTCAAAAGTTAGTGTATATATGTCAGAACTGAAGCTATGTAATTCTTTCATCGATGAGACCCTCATGTGTCGGCAATAATGTTGATCAACGAAATGAAATCGGATTATTCTCAATTGTTGCAATGTCCATTTATTTCTGAATCTATTTTGAATTTGGTTGCAAGGATGTTTTTAAATTTTGTGGAAGAGCTTTTGTAACATGAGGCTCATTTTTTTCGCTTGATCAAGAAGAAGGGGTCATTGAGGGGGATGAGAATCTTCTTAAAAACTACATTGCTAACTTTTATAAAAAATTGTTTGGCCATGCTGATCCTTCCACAGTTCAATTGAACATTCAAAATGCTGCTGGAATTTCAAGGCAGGATGCTGACAAATTAGTAGAACCTTTTTCTATGGAAGAATTACATGATGTGGTGTTTTCCATGGAGAAAAACAGAAGTCCAGGACCAGATGGTTTGCCTGTTGATTTCTATCAACATTTCTGGGACGTGATAAAATGGGACCTCAAGAAACTTCTTGATGACTTCCATTTTGGGGAGTTAGATGTTTCTAGGTTAAACTATGTCATTATCACTTTGATCCCAAAAGTTGGTGATGCAAAACAAATCCAGAAGTTCACGCCTATTTGCCTTCTGGTTGCGAGTTTTAAAATCATCACCAAGGTTTTAATGAATAGGCTGAGTAAGGTGATCAAACCTGTCATTTCTCCCACTCAAACAATCTTCATAAAAGGGAGATACATTATGGAAGGAGTGGTGGTATTACATGAGGCAATTAATACAATCCATCACAAAAAACAGGGTGCACTCCTCTTTAAAGTTGATTTTGAGAAGGCTTATGACAAAATCAAAGGACCCTTTGTCTATAACATGTTAAAATTTAAAAAAAAATCCTGATCAATGGTGTGATATGGTAATGCATCCTGTGATTGGAGGGCATGTAGGGGTGAAAGTTAATGATGTTATCGGCCCTTATTTTAAAACACACAAAGGTTTGAGACAAGGGGAATCCATGTCTCCCTTGTTGTTTGACTTAGCAGCTGATGCTTTAGCCATCATCATGGAAAATGCTAAAAAAAACTCTGGTTTTGTTAAGGGAGTCTTGTCTGAGTATGGCAACAATGGAGTCAATATGCTCCAACATGCTGATGACACTATATTTCTATTACAAGATGATGAAGAGAGTACTAGAAATCTAAAATTCATTCTCGGTGCTTTTGAGCAAATGTCTGGGTTAACCATTAATATCCACAAGAGTGAAAAATTCCTGTTTGGTGATCCTAGGGCAAAGGCACATATTTATCAGGAAATTTTCACATGTGAACTGGGTAAAACACCACTGAAATATCTGGGTTTGCTTGTTTCTGATGTCAGACTGAGCAATAAAATATGGAAAACAGTCACTGAAAAAATTGAGAAGAGATGTGCTTGCTGGCAAGGGAGACTCTTAAATATGGCAGGAAGAGTGACACGGGTCCAATCCTGTCTGACTAACATACCCATTTTTATGATGTCCTTTTATCCTCTTCGTGTAGGGGTCAGGAAAAAAGCTGATTTTTTCAGGGCCAGACTAGTCTGGCAAGTTGATAAGGATACAAAAGAAACCATTTGGTAAACTGGAAAACCTGTTGTTTACCAAAAATGCAGGGTGGTATGGAGATTCTTAATTTAGATCTCATGAACAAAGCCCTCTTAGCCAAGTGGTTTTGGAAGCTTGAAACTGAAGAATGACTCTGGATTGATTTTCTTTTCAATAAATATGAGAAGATCAAATGTACATCTCGTACTAAAGAAAGTGGGTGACTCCCAATTTTGGGGTAGTCTTCTCAAAGTCAAGGGTTTATATTATCAACATATTAAGAAAAACTAGGGGATGGAAAAAACACCATATTTTGGGAAGACTGGCGGGTGGGATCCAAACCACTGAGAGATGCTTATCTGAGATTGTATACCATAAATTTTGATCATGAGATTTTTGTTGCTGAGGCTATTGACAAAGTGTGGGACAATTTTACTTTTAGAAGAAATATCACTGGTGATTCTGCTAACTTGTGGGCTGGCCTAAAAAATAGACGTGAAGAGATCAGAATGTATGAGGGGGGAGACAAACCACAATGGATGCTAACTAATGACAGAATATTTTCTGTTAAATCTCTGTATATGTTCCTTATTAAGACTGATGTGGGCTTCCCGCATAAATTCTTATGGAAAATAAAGCCTCCTACTAAAATCAAAATATTCTTCTGGTTGCTTGCTCGCAAGAGCATCCTGACCAAAGACAACTTGAGAAAAAAAAGGTTGGAAGGGAGGGACGAATGTGTTTTTTGTGAACAGGAGGAAAATCTATTGGTGCTGCTGCTGAAGGTCAAAGATTCCATCCCAGCTTTGTTTCTCTTTTCGTCTCTAGTTGTTTGCGTAATGGGCTGCATCCTTATGTGCTGATGATGTAATAAGTAGAACTTTGAACTCTTGTAGTAGTCTGAATCTGGTAGTAGTTTGAACTCTAGTGAGATGTTGTTGGTTCTTCGACTGTTGGTTTCGTTAATGAAATCGGTCGGAGCCCCCCCCCCCTTTTGCTCAAAAAGACATGAGGCTCATTTGATATCTTCTGGCCTTCGATGCATGACTTCACTATAGAGTTTCACTTATAATATGTCACCATAATTAGTATAAGTATATATGACATGGGAATGCATAACAGAGCTCGGGCTCCATGGAGCCCTTTATTTGAAGACTTCAAAATTTTAAAAAATTGTTTCAGAAAACTACGAAAAGAAACATACACACATACATACTGATTTATACTACTTGCCTGCAAAGTTTCATGAAAAATACGTTTTTATGAAAGCTACAAAAAATGATAAAATCACATATATCTAGCACATGTACTATCACTATAAAAGTACTTGACTTTTCTAGAGCTCACATGAAAATGTATTTCATGATAAATTTCAGACACATCTAATATACATCTACAAGTATTTATGTATTTACTTTCAGATATTTTTAAACTTAAAAGGTTGATTTTTGAGTGTTACAAAATTTCGGGCTCCATGAAGCTCGAGAGCAAAAAATCTACTCCCCACATGAAAAAAAACTATATATAGCAAGATAAATACAACTGCACCGTTCATATGTTTCAGTATATATACAGTGGTTAAATTCGTTCATTAGATCATAGAAAGAGAAACATGTCTTATAGTTTTGGTAATGGTGAGTATTTACAAGTGTAAGGGCATCGGCAACACCTAGCTTAAAATGAGTTAAATACCTACAAAAAATGAGTTTTTGGCCCCAAAATCACTCCAACTGTTAAAACTACATGGTTGCTAAATTTTCTAGGCTACTAAATATATTTTGCTACCCAATTGTAAAATATAGCCTTTGATCAGCCCAAAGGCTAAGGGGTCCCTTTGATTCAAAGTACTTTTACAAGATTTTTAGAGGTGTAGAACCCTTAGAATTTTTTCCTACATTGGTCTTTTGATTTGTAGGAATCCTACATGAATTTTTTGTAAGGAAACATATGTACTGTATTCCATAGGAAATCTAGCATCCACTCCAAATTCTTGAAAAGAATCCTTTGTTTTCCGTGTGATGCAATCAAACAAACACAACTCCTATAGGGTTCAAATGGGCATGCCATTCCAATCATGTATTTTTCCTATTCTTGTGTTTCTACAATCCTGCAAATTAAAGAGGCCCTACGGACCTTTGAATTTGAGGATTTTCCTAGGAATTCTAGAGGATTTGAATTCTAAGGAATTATTCCTATGGAGAAGTCCTTTGGATCATTGGGTTATGCCTATCAAATTCATTCCTATGCCCCATTCCATAGGAATTCCAACATGACCTCAAATATCTTCTTATTTTTATGAGAAGTCCAATGCACATTTCACTCTATCTCTCTCTACTCTCTGTCTTCATTCCTCTAAAAATCCCTCTTTCTTATGCACCATCCAAAGGCACTCATTGCAGGATTCCTTTGTTTGGAATTTTTGTAAGTTTCCGTGATATGTGACATCTCAATCATGCGTTTTTATTTTCTTCTTATTCTGAAGCCCCAAAACCAAATTGCGCACCGCCCCACCCTTGAAGTTTTACCGTCGCCGCGTCGCCTCACCCTACCTTTGCCCCACCCGATTTTGGATGTGAGACGCCGTCGCCACTCCCTCGGCCGCCCCGAGGCACACCGCTATTCAACCCCACAGCTCGGGACATTTTTCGCGCCCCCTGTGACCGCCATAGCTTGAAACATCGTCGCCCGATTTCACTGATTTCAGTCATCCTCCGCCCCGCCGCTGCCCACTGTTTTCGATTAGCGGACATGCGACCAGCACGCGACCACCACGAACACCGCCAGGCAACAGGTTCATGTCGAGCTCTTGATGCTCGTTCTGGGTGATGCTCCAAGATTTGATCGCATCCTCTGGCTCCCCTCCGTCTCCTGGGTTCCTCTCGATGCCTTTGCTAGGCATCTGACAACTATATCGGCCCCGATGAACTACTCCAGCCGAAATGGAGGTCGGTGCCCGCTACATGTTCGATGAACTTCCCCTTAGGTGTTTTTGTTCATTTTTTATGAGCTACGGCCTGTTCATGACGGAATATGTTATATTGTGTAGATGAGTTAGTGTGATTCCTCCTTTTGACGACAATTCATGCTCACAAGAAGGAATATGCGTGAATGAAGATGAGGACATCGTCATGATCATGTTGATTGTTATGGAAAACAACAAGTAGCCGAAGCATAGCGACTCCGTTGTCGGGCGTCTGGTGACTCGTTGGAGGAGGCTAGACGGCGATAATAAGCTACTAGATTAATTATTTTCAAATATGGTGTATCCAAATCGGTACTTTCGACCCCGGTTCAAAATGGCTTTCGGGTTTATTCCTCCAAGTTGCTAACTCCACCAAAGATTGTGATCGATTATTCGTGCAGAGGAGGAATTGTACCGGAGATATTGGAAACAACACTATCTAGAAGGTGACTACAGCACTGTGCACGATGGATGGTATTCCTGCAAATTTGATTGATGATCACCTGGCAATGGAAGAGAGCACTTCCATCAAGCGTGAGATGCAATTTGCGATGGCGGTGGTTGAAGTCTATAGGCCACATCATTTGAGAGCACCCAATGCTTAGACCACTTAGAGGCTTTTGGAGATTAACAAAGCAAGGGGGTTTCTAAGGATGCTCGGCTTAGTTGATTGCATGCATTGGAGGTGGAAGAACTGAATTGTGGCATGGCATGGGTAGTTCATTGGCCAAGTGAAAGATCCCATCGTCATTCTTGAAGTCGTTGCAAATCATTAGACATAGTTTTAACATGCATATTTTGGAATGCCTGGAGCTTGCAATAACATCAATGAGCTCCACCGGTCACCATTGTTTGCACGGTTAGCCAGTAGAGAATCACCACAGGTGGAGTTTCAAGCAAATGACCGCACATACAACATGGGCTACTACCTAGGGATGGAATATACCACTAGTAGAAAACAGGGCTTTGGTCCAGGCCTGCCCAGCCCATTAGTCCCGGTTCGGTCAGGAACCGGGACCCATGGGGGCATACGTCCCGGTTCGTGCGCCCAGGGGGCCGGCCGGGGCTCGTGGGGCATTGGTCCCGGTTCGTCTGGACCCTTTGGTCCCTGTTCCAGACATGAACCGGGACCAATGGGCCTCGCTCCTGGCCCACATCCATTGGTCCCGGTTCGTGGCTGGAACCGGGACCAAAGGGTGGCCTTTAGTCCCGGGTCCAACCACGAACCGGGACCAATGTTGTGCCTATATATACCCCTCGCCCACGAGCAGAGCACTCCACTGCTCAGTTTTTTTCTGGCCGGCGAGGGGAGGGCTTTGTGGTGCTCTAGCTCACCTCCTATGCACATGAGGTGTTCGATGAAATGCCTGAGCCACACTACTTAAGCTTTCTCCTCTCCAAACTCGACCTCCAAGCTCCATTTTCCTCAAGATTTGTCTAGGTTTAGCGGTCCGTCACGTCCCGTCCCCGTCTTCACCGCCGTCGATCGCCCGCGCCGATCTCGTCGCCGGCACCACCGTGGTGAGCCTCTTTTTCTTATCTTCTTTCTAAAAGAAAAAAAATTCTTACTTGTATGATTTAGATAGATACTTGTATAATTTTCTTACTTTTATTATTGTTTGTTATTATATAGTGCGATGTTTTTGGTATCCGCCCCCGTCGGCCCTCGTCCTGTCTATGATTCGGATGTGGTATATATTATATTTTATAACTATTTGGTTCATTTATTGTTTATGACAATTATGCCGACCAACGTGACATAGATTTTTTTATCTAGGAGGTATGTGAACCGGAAATTCCAACCGACCCTATTGTCGAGAGGTTAAATTTAGTTGAAGAAGAAAACAATTACTTGAAGGAAAAAATTGAAAAAAAATTGAGGAGGAGAAGATGATATTGGAGTTGCATGTTGCGGATGTCGTCGATGATCACAAGATCAAGATGGATGCAATGCGCTTCAAGATTAGAAAGTATAGAAAATATGCCATTCTTACCGAGGCTTGGTATCATTATGCCGTTGGATCAATTGTTACCTTGGTTGCGATTATGATCGCATTTGTTATTGCATTGAAATGTTTTACATAGTTTCAATGTATGGTTTAATTAGATGCTCTGGAGAGCTATATGTTGTTCAATGAGAACTATGTATGTACTTTGGTTTTAATGTGATGATGAACTTCTATTAATTTGGTCACTTATCTATTCATGATGTTTTGTAATGGTTTTTGACACACTTAATTATATATAATGCACGCAGATGAACCGGCAATGGATGTACGGTGACAGACGCACCTCCGAGTACATTAAGGGCGTGCATAATTTTCTCGAAGTGGCCGAGGCAAACAAGCAGAATGGTTTTATGTGTTGTCCATGCCCTATATGTGGGAATACGAAGTCTTACTCTGACCGGAAAATCCTTCACACCCACCTACTTTATAAGGGTTTCATGCCACACTATAATGTTTGGACCAGGCACGGAGAAATAGGGGTTATGATGGAAGACAGCGAAGAAGAAGAGGACGATGACAACTATGTGCCCCCTGAATACGATGATGCTGCAATGGGGGAAGCTGAAGATCAAGAGGAACCAGACGATGTGCCCAATGATGATCTCCGCTGGGTCATTGTTGATGCAAGGAGACAGTGCGAAAGTGAAAAGGAGAAGCTGAAGTTCGATCGCATGTTAGAGGATCACCAAAATGGGTTGGACCCCAATTGCGAAGATGGCAACACAAAGCTCGGTACCGTACTGGAATTGCTGCAGTGGAAGGCAGAGAATGTTGTGCCTGACAAAGGATTTGAGAAGCTACTGAAAATATTGAAGAAGAAGCTTCCAAAGGATAACGAATTGCCCGATAGTACGTACGCAGCAAAGAAGGTCGTATGCCCTCTAGGATTGGAGGTGCAGAAGATACATGCATGCCCTAATGACTGCATCCTGTACCGCGGTGCGTACGAGGATTTGAACGCATGCCCGGTATGCGGTGCATTGCGGTATAAGATCAGACGAGATGACCCTGGTGATGTTGACGGCGAGCCCCCCAGGAAGAGGGTTCCTGCCAAGGTGATGTGGTATGCTCCTATAATACCACGGTTGAAACGTCTGTTCAGAAACAAAGAGCATGCCAAGTTGATGCGATGGCACAGAGAGGACCGTAAGAAAGACGGGAAGTTGAGAGCACCCGCTGACGGGTCGCAGTGGAGAAAAATCGAGAGAAAGTACCGGGCTGAGTTTGCAGGTGACCCAAGGAACGTATGGTTTGGTTTAAGCGTGGATGGCATTAATCCTTTCGGGTAGCAGAGCAGCAATCACAGCACCTGGCCCGTGACTCTATGTATCTATAACCTTCCTCCTTGGCTGCGCATGAAGCGGAAGTTCATTATGATGCCAGTACTCATCCAAGGCCCTAAGCAACCCGGCAACGACATTGATGTGTACCTAAGGCCATTAGTTGAAGAACTTTTACAGCTGTGGAATGGAAACGGTGTACGTGTGTGGGATGAGCACAGACAGGAGGAATTTGACCTGCATGCGTTGCTGTTTGTAACCATCAATGATTGGCATGCTCTCAGTAACCTTTCAGGACAGACAAACAAGGGATACCACGCATGCACGCACTGTTTAGCTGACACCGAAAGTATATACCTGGACAAATGCAGGAAGAATGTGTACCTGGGGCATCGTCGATTTCTTCCGACCAACCATCAATGTCGAAAGAAAGGCAAGCATTTCAAAGGTGAGGCAGATCACCGGAAGAAGCCCGCCATGCGTACTGGTGATCACGTACTTGCTATGGTCAATGATTTACACGTAATCTTTGGAAAGGGTCCCGGCGGACTATCTGTTTCGAATGACGCTGAGGGATGCGCTCCCATGTGGAAGAAGAAATCTATATTTTGGGACCTACCCTACTGGAAAGATCTAGAGGTCCGCTCTTCAATCGACATGATGCACATGACAAAGAACCTTTGCATGAACCTGCTAAGCTTCTTGGGCGTGTATGGAAAGACAAAAGATACACCGGAGGCACGGGAGGACCTGCAACGTTGGCACGAAAAAGACGGCATGCCTCCAAAGCAGTATGAAGGTCCTGCCAGCTACGCTCTTACCAAAGAAGAGAAGGAAATCTTCTTTGAATGCCTGCTCAGTATGAAGGTCCCGTCTGGCTTCTCGTCGAATATAAAGGGAATAATAAATATGGCAGAGAAAAAGTTCCAGAACCTATAGTCTCATGACTGCCACGTGATTATGACGCAACTGCTTCCGGTTGCATTGAGGGGGCTTCTACCGGAAAACGTTTGATTAGCCATTGTGAAGCTATGTGCATTCCTCAATGCAATCTCTCAGAAGGTGATTGATCCAAAAATCATACCAAGGCTAAGGAGTGATGTGGCGCAATGTCTTATCAGTTTCGAGCTGGTGTTCCCACCATCCTTCTTCAATATCATGACGCATGTCCTAGTTCATCTAGTCGACAAGATTGTCGTTCTGGTCCCCGTATTTCTACACAATATGTTCCCCTTTGAGAGGTTCATGGGAGTCCTAAAGAAATATGTCCGTAACCGCGCTAGGACAGAAGGAAGCATCTCCATGGGCCATCAAACAGAGGATGTCATTGGGTTTTGTGTTGACTTCATTCCTGACCTTAAGAAGATTGGTCTCCCTCAACCGCGGTATGAGGGGAGACTGACTGGAAAAGGCACGCTAGGAGGGGACTCAATAATATGCAGGGACGGGCATTCTTGGTCTCAAGCACACTACACAGTTCTACAGAACTCTACCTTGGTGACCCCGTATGTCGATGAACACAAGAACATTCTGCGCTCCAAACACCCGGAGCAGTGTGACGACTGGATTACATGTGAATACATCAGGACTTTCGGCAGTTGGTTGGAAACACGTCTCAGAGGTGACAACACTGTTTCTGATGAGCTGTACTCGTTGTCCAAGGGACCATCTTCGACTGTATTGACTTACAAAGGATACGAGATAAATGGGAATACATTTTACACGATCGCGCAAGATCAAAAGAGCACCAACCAAAACAGCGGTGTCCGCTTTGATGCAGCAACCAAGAGGGGAAAGGACACATATTATGGTTACATAGTGGACATATGGGAACTTGACTACGGACATGATTTTAAGGTCCCTTTGTTTAAGTGCAAATGGGTCAATCTGTCAGGAGGCGGGGTACAGGTAGAGCCACATTACGGAATGACAACAGTGGATCTGAACAATCTTGGGTACACAGACAAACCATTCGTCCAAGCCAATGATGTGGCGCAGGTTTTCTATGTGAAGGACATGTCTACCAAACCGAGAAAAAGAAAAGATAAGGAAGCGAATACATCATACGATGAGCTAAAGCGCCACATAGTTCTTTCAGGGAAAAGAGACATCGTGGGAGTGGAGGGTAAGACAGACATGTCTGAAGATTATGAAAAGTTTCATGAAACTCCTCCCTTCAAAGACAAGGCTGACCCAAGCACCCTGTTAAGCGATGAAGAATATCCATGGTTACGGCGCAATAAGCAAAGGACACAAGCAAAGAAAAAGTGAAGACAGATGAAGTCAGAAAGGGTTGAAAATTGATGATGTGGCTTTGAATGGTTCATTTTGAGCACACAAAAAGTCTGGAGTTCAAATAAGTTCAAAAAAATGAAATCCCTTTGTAACAGATGAGTTTTTGTCCGAAACCCTGATACTTCAAAAGAGATTGTCCATTTTGTACACGAAGTGCATCCAGTTTTTGCCCTAACCCTCTCAACTTTTTAGCACATGCTATGTGGGTGAAATAATGATATCATGCGAATTTTCAACCTCTTCAGAGTTCATTTGAAGTGCTTTTCAATTTCAGGGTCATTTAGCTCAAAAAAATCAGTAAATGCATGAAAATAACAGATGAAGTCAGAAAGGGTTGAAAATTGCTGATGTGGCTTTGAATGGTTCATTTTGAGCACACAAAAAGTCTGGAGTTCAAATAAGTTCAAAAAAATGAAATCCCTTTGTAACAGATGAGTTTTCGTCCGAAACCCTGGTACTTCGAAAAGAGATGTCCATTTTGTACACGAAGTGCATCCAGTTTTTGCCGTAACCCTCTCAACTTTTAGCACATGCTATTTTTTTTTCTTTTTTTTTTTTGGGGTGAAAATGATGAATACATGCAAATTTTCAACCTCTTCAGAGTTCATTTGAAGTGCTTTTCAATTTCAGGGTCATTTAGCTCAAAAAAATCAGTAAATGCATGAAAAATAACAGATGAAGTCAGAAAGGGTTGAAAATTGATGATGTGGCTTTGAATGGTTCATTTTGAGCACACAAAAAGTATGGAGTTCAAATAAGTTCAAAAAAATAAAATCCCTTTGTAACAGATGAGTTTTTGTCCGAAACCCTGATACTTCGAAAGAGATTGTCCATTTTGTACACGAAGTGCATCCAGTTTTTGCCGTAACCCTCTTAACTTTTTAGCACATGCTATGTGGGTGAAATGATGATATCATGCCAATTTTCAACCTCTTCGGAGTTCATTTGAAGTGCTTTTCAATTTCAGGGTCATTTAGCTCAAAAAAATCAGTAAATGCATGAAAAATAACAGAAGAAGTCAGAAAGGGTTGAAAATTGATGATGTGGCTTTGAATGGTTCATTTTGAACACACAAAAAGTCTGGCGTTCAAATAAGTTCAAAAAAATGAAATCCCTTTGTAACAGATGAGTTTTCGTTCGAAACCCTGATACTTCGAAAGAGATTGTCCATTTTGTACACGAACTGCATCCAGTTTTTGCCGTAACCCTCTCAACTTTTATGAAACTCTAATAGCAAAAATAATAAACTAAAAGAATGAACTAGAAAACTTTAATGAAACTCTAATAGGAAAAAGAATGAACTAGAAAACTTTAATGAAACTCTAAGCAAAAGGAATCAACTAAAATTTATGCAACTAAAATTAGCAAAGTATTTTCTGTTCAAAACATTAAAAGCAAAAAGAATTTTCAAAAATAACTTTTTTTGTTAGAAACTTTAATAGCAAAAATAATTATCATAAAGATTTTTTTTGTTAGAAACTAAAATAACAAAAACTGTTTTTGAATATAATGATAAAACACAGTAATATTAAATAGCAGGAAAAAGAATCACTCAAAAATCTATTTTTATAGTAAAGTTAATCACAAACTAGTGATTCACACAAATTTCAAAGAATTCAAATTTAAACTATTCAAATTGAAAAACTAATGGCACTAACAGAAAGTTTATAATATTTATTACCTAAAAGCAAAAAGAATTAAAAAATAAAGCAAAAAACAAAAGAAAATAAATAAAGCAAAAAACAAAACAGAAAAACTGGAAAAAAAATAGAAAAAAAATGCCACCTACTGGGCCACCATGGCCTGAATACGACTAGAAACCCAACCACGGGCCAGGATTCAGGGAAGGCCGAGTAGGCCCACAGGCAGCGGAATGTTAGGTTAGGCCCGTAAGCCTGCATTTGAGAGGAGCTCAAGAGGGCAGCCGCAGTGGGGCTTATAAACCACTCCGAGCCCCTCTCAACTAGCGAGGTGGGACTAAACTTTTGGCTGCGGGCAGCACAAGGCCTTTGGTCCCGGTTGGTGGCACCAACCGGTACCAATGCCCCCTTTAGTCCCGGTTGGTGCCACCAACCGGGACCAAAAGTCTCTGTTTCCCGCCCTTTGGGCTGCTGAAAAGAGACCTTTGGTCCCGGTTGGTGGCACCAACCGGGACTAAAGGGGGGCATTGGTCCCGGTTGGTGCCACGAACCGGGACCAATGCCTCGTCTATATAAGCCAGCACTTGTGAAAAATTCGTTTCAGTTCTTCTTCCACTGCCCCGACGACGCCGCCAGGATGCCCCTCTGCCCCGACGCCGTCGCCGCGCCGCCCCGCGCCGTCACCGCCCCGGTCCGCGTCGCCCTCGTCGCCGCGCGCGCCCCTGCGCCGACGCTGTCGCCGCGCGCCGCCCCTGCCCCGACGCCGTCGCCGCGCCGCCCCGCGCCGTCACTGCCCCGGTCCGCGCCGCCCCGACGCCGCCCTGCCCGCCCCGACGCCGACACGCCGCCCCGGCCCGACGCCGACGCCGCCCCGACGCCGCCCGGGCCGCCCCGACTCCTCTGTGAGCACCGCCGCCGCCGCCGCGTTGCTATTTTTTTATATATGTTTTTTTGTTATATATATATATGCTTTCTTTTTATATGTATGTATGTATTTTTTGTATGTATGTATGTATGTATTTTTTAAACTTTTTATATGTATGGAAAAGAGGAAGAAGGAAGAAGGGATGAAAAAGAAGGAGAGGAAAAAGGGGAGAAAAAGGAGAAGAAGAGGAGAAAAAAAATAAGAAGAGAAAGAAGGAGAAGAAGAGGAGAGGAAGAAGAGGAGAGAAAAAAAATAAGAAGAGGAAGAAGAAGAAAAAAAAGGAGAAGAAGAAGGAATAGAGGAGAAGAAGAAAAAATAGATTCTTCTCCTCTATTCCTATTAATCTATTTTTTCTTCTTCTCCTCTATTCCTTCTTCTTCTCCTTTTTTTTTCTTCTTCTTCCTCTTTTGTTTTCTCTTCTTCTTCCTCTTCTTAATTTTTATCGGGAACGAGGGTGTCGAGGATCGCCGAGCGGTCGAGGGTCGAGAACTAGGGTAGAGGGTCAAGGAACGCCGAGGGCTCGAGGGTCGAGGAACGCCGAGGGGTCGAGGGACGAGAAACGCCGAGGGGTCGAGGGTCGGGAATTAGGGTAGAGGGTCGAGGAACGCCGAGGGGTCGAGGGTCGGGAACTAGGGTAGAGGGTCATGGATCGCCGAGCGGTCGAGGGTCGTGAACTAGGGTAGAGGGTCGAGGGGTCACCGAGGGGTCGAGGGTCACCGAAGGTTCGAGGGTCGAGGGTCACCGAAGGTTCGAGGGTCGAGGGTCGTCGAGGGGTCGAGGAACGCCGAGGAACGCCGAGGGGTCGAGAGTCGTGAACTAGGGTAGATGGTCGAGGAAAGCCGAGGGGTCGAGGGTCGAGGAACGCCGAGGGGTCGAGGGTCGGGAACTAGGGTAGAGGGTCGAGGAACGCCGAGGGGTAGAGGGTCGAGGAACGCTGATGGGTCGAGGGTCGGGAACTAGGGTACAGGGTCGTGGATCGCCGAGCGGTCGAGGGTCGTGAACTAGGGTAGAGGGTCGAGGGGTCACGAGGGGTCGAGGATTACCGAAGGTTCAGGGTCAAGGGTCGTAGGTGTCGAGGAAGCCGAGGGGTCAAGAGTCGTGAACTAGGGTAGAGGGTCGAGAGGAAAGCCGAGGGGTCGAGGGGCGAGGAACGCTGAGGGGTCAAGGGTCGGGAACTAGGGTAGAGGGTGAGGAACGCCGGGGGTCGAGGGTCGAGGAACGCGAGGGGTCGAGGGTCGGGAACAGGGTAGAGGGTCGTGGATGCGAGCGCGGTCGAGGGTCGGGAACTAGGGTAGAGGGTCGAGGGTCGCCGAGGGGTCGAGGGTCCAGATTTATCAAGGAATGCACCATTATGGATGTGCACAAGTTGATCCAATTTTTTTTCTGATCTCATATATATATATATATATTCTTCTATATGTCACGTTGTGTGTCAAAGTATTGAAGAAATCCATGGCTTCATCATTTGCCAGAAGTAACAGGCGTATGATGCTACGAAGCTCTTCAAAGTTGTTTTGGAACGGAGTTCCTGATAGAATAATTCGCCTTTTGGTACGAATTTCAGCCAAAAAGTGAATTATTCTATCGGAAGGCTCTTGCTGAACTTTGTACCAAAAAGTGAATTATTCTATCGGGAACTCCGTTCCAAAACAACTTTGAAGAGCTTCGTACCATTATACGCCTGTCATTTCCGGCTAATGATGAAGTCAAGGTTTTCTTGAATTCTTTGACACTAGACAACGTGACATATAGAAGGGTAGATGAGATCATGAAAAATATGGACCATTTTCTGCACATCCAGAATGGCGTCATTTTGTTAAATCCCTTGTCGGTCCGGACGTCGGACATTCATGAGAGAGGCGGTCCGACCCAAACCCTAGAAGCGTTGTCGAGGCCACCCCAAACCCTAGAAGCGTTGCCTAGGCCACCCCAAACCCTAGAAGCGTTGTCGAGGCCACCCCAAACCGTAGAAGCGTCGAGCTAGCTAGGCCTACGTTTGCACTAATATATCCATCTGTCATGTTTGTATATTAATTGCCATGTTGTAATATTTGCAGAAACTATGGAGCACCGAGACATCGAAGCAGAACAGTTGTTGGGGCACATAATCCTCGGCGGAGGTGATGTCTTGTCGTTTCTCAACGACACCGATGGTCTGGAAGGAGAGGGTGAAGCAGGCTCCGGTGATCGAACAATGGAGGTGGAAGGACATGACTATGATGGCTCCGGTGACGGAATGCCGGTGGAAGAAGGAGACCATGATGACTGCTCCGGTGAGCGAACGGATGAAGGATATGTTGCAAAGTCCGGTGAGGTATATATATTAATTAAGCCTGTGGTGACTAGCTAATTGATGCATTAATTGTTTTGGTATGTACACATATTAACTCTCTTCTTTCTTCTTTTCTAGCCCTCCGGATTGAGCCAAACTTCGGTAACGAGACGAGGCCCGAAGAAAAGGTTGCGCCAGGATGAAAGGTTCACGATCACAGCAATCAAGGGCGATGGCCAACCGATTGAACCCAGCCGGACCAAGGAAGCATTTTCTGCTCAGTGCGGGGTTCTTGTTAGGGACATGATCCCGATCAGCATCCACCAATGGAATAAGCCTAAGAGCGAAGACCCTCAAGTGTCTTTTGTCAACGATAGACAGAAAGATGATCTTTGGACCGCGTTGAAGGCAAATTTCACCCTACCGCCAGAGGAGGATCCAGATAAGCCAGTTATAGAGCCTTTGGTCAAGGCTCATGCTCTTAAGAAGATGGCAGATCTATTCAGGAGGTGGAAGAATGAGTTGAAATCAACGTTTGTTGACAAAGGGAAGACTCCAGAATTCACCGGCCGATTTGAGAAGATAAGAGATCACTGGCCCGCATTTGTGGCCCACAAGACATCGGAGAAGAGTAAGAAGATGTCAGCGACAAACAAGAAAAATGCTGCAAAGAAGGAGCATCACCATCGCACGGGGTCAGGTGGCTACCTCAAAGCCCGGCCGTTGTGGGACAAGGCTGAGAAGGACCTGCTTGATAAAGGGGTCGAACCAGAGACATTGAACTGGCCAGACCATTCAAGGACTTGGTTCTTCGGGGTTGGGGGAACCTTGGACCCTGAAACAGGGAAGTGCCGTTGGATGAAGGAGCAACTTGAAATACCCGTCAAGAAGCTTCAGAAGTATATCGCCGCAGCGCAGCAAGGGACGTTCGTTCCCGACAGAGAGAACGACGAGCTCACACAGGCCCTAGGGAATCCTGAGCACCCAGGACGAACACAAGGCACGACAGGCTCCGTTGCGTGGAAGGTTGGGTTTCCCAGCGCAGGCGGTTACAAAACCCGGGAGAGGAGGATGATAGTGGAGAAGACCGAACTGCAGAAGCTAAATGCAAGGGTACGAGCGCTAGAGGAACAAGCACTACTAGTTCAGAGCCAGCGACCTGCCGGAGCTACCCCACCATCTCAGCGGAGAAGCAGCGTGGCTTCCACCGAGCTCCTTCAGCAGCCTGACTTCACGGCTCCCAGCTACCCCGTGGATGCTATCACGGAGGCTCAAGATTGCCACCTTATGACGCAATGGCAGCACCTCAAAGTCAAGGCGGCTGTCGGCTCTGTTGCACCTCCTCAACCCGGCGCAACTTTTCACTGCCTTCCGATTCCACAAGGCTATGCTGTTGTGATGGTCGATGAAATAACGGAGGGATTTGAGGAGCTCGAGCTTGACCACCCTACCGGTGAAGGGGAGACTCAGCTGGGTCTTGCTCTGAAGACTCCATGTCTATGGCGGAAGGAGCTCATCAACCTTCCGAACTGGACGCCTCCTCCTCCTCCTCCGGCGAGTCAGGGCACTCCGCCTCCTCCTCCGCCGAGTGATCAGGGCAGTCCGCCTCCTTCTCCGGCTGCTCCAACGCGTGGCGGCACTCCGCCTCCTTCTCCACCTGCGCCGGCGCGTCCGAGCAGCCCGCCTCCTCCTCCGCCTCGTCAGCAATAGCGAAAGACAGCCGCCACCGCTCCGGCTGCTCCGGCGCGTCGTAGCACTCCGCCTCCTTCTCCGCCTCGTAAGCAACGAAGGAAGACAGTCGCAGCCGCTCCGGCTGCTCCGGCGTCTAGCAGTACAGCCAGAGGCGGGAGGCAATACAGATTCGGTCCGACTCTCACGCCTCTAGAGAAGTTACCATACGAGATGACCGAGGAGGAAAACGCGCAGATCTGTCAAGCCCAAGTGAGGGACTTTTTTGCAAAGAAAAATCCACCTCCGGAGGAGAAGATAGATCCGGTGAAATTGAAGCGCACTTTCGAGAACCTGAAGTGACCACCACCGCCTCCGCCGGATGACAACCATGTCCACGCTCTTAAAAAGGCAGTGGAAGGAGCGCGCCGGTCGGGAACTACTTCAATTGACAAAAGGTTACAAGAACGAAGAAGTGGGAACAAAATTCCCCAGCTCGGCGAACAGGCAAACCAATCGTGCCCCCCGCTCAAGGTGTCTAGCGATATCGTCGCAAATCTGCCGGGGATGCTGCCCGGTACCAATCCTGGTGATTACCTGCCCGACGATGCACATTTTGATACAATGGAGGTGGACGAACACAAATACCGGTACGGGAAGCCTCTCGTCAGACCTGGTGATCCTCCTCTAACAATGATGATGCGAAGATTCCATAAGTGGTACATGGACACCTGCAAGTCTGGGAAGGATATTTTGACGCTGAGAGTTAAAGAGGAGCACGACCTCGTTGGAATTGATCTGTTGTCTGTTCCATTTCAGGAGTTCTTCCAGTTTTTCAATCAAAAGGACCTCGATAAAATAATCATCACTTGCTACTGTCTATAAGTACTATACTTCTGTAATTAAGTCTCTATATATAGCTCAGCTCTTTCATTGCATGTATATATAATTATCGTCACTATATTATGCAGATTGAAGATCGTCGAATGCAGAAATGCACAAATCTATGATATTGGGTTCATTAACACAAATCTCATAGATGAATGGACGGTTAAATATAATGCGAAAGAAACCGAGGCCAACTTGCTACAATCGTTGCTTAAAAATCAAAACAAAGATAAAATACTCTTTCCTTACAACTTCAAGTGAGTGTTACTGTCTTTTGCATATTCGGTTTCCCTTATTACTCGAGGTTATAGTAATGTAATTGATGAGTTATGCATGCGTGCACAGCTTCCACTTTATTCTCGTAGAGATTAAGCTTGAGCAGGGACTAGTAACCGTCTTAGACTCAAGACGAAAAGATCCCAAGGAGTATGCGGCCATGACTGAAATGCTCCAGAAGTAAGTTCAATCGATCATGATCGCACCATATCGGCAACTTTGTTCATTTCCTGATATCAAGTAATTATTTTCTTTGTCTCGCAGGGTTTGGAAAGTGTTCACCACAGAAGCTCCGGGACTGCCGGGGGAGCTGCGATTTACACACCCGAAAGTAAGTACTACTAGCTAGTTCCGTGCATCTCCCATAGATTCTAGCTAGTTTCATCAATACCATTTATAATGCTTGATTATCAGTTTGATTGACCTCTATTTCTCGTAAAGTGGTTGTGGCAGGAAGGCGGGAATAATTTTTGTGGATACTACGTTTGCGAGTACATCTACAACGCGACGACCTCTAAGCGGGGTTACTCTGAAAAACAATATGAAGTGCATAAGCAATAATATTCACAATTTTATTTTATTACCATCATTTGTGTTGGGTTTCATTCATATATATGTATTGACCCCCTTCTTCAAATTAGATTTGGCAGATGCAGGATGAACTCCTACCACAAGATCGCATAAAAGCAATTCAAGAGGAATTGGCGGGATTCTTTCTTGACCACGTCATCAATCCAGCCAGAGAATACCATGTGAAACTTGACATCAGATGTTAGGGATTGTAAGAGATCTTATATTGTATATATGTAGCTAGTAGCGTCGGATAGATATACGAAAACTTGTTGTTCGACCAATCTCTCGGAGAAGGAGGAGGTCGATCACTTCTCTCTATATATGTTCATGACGATCTTGTGTACTTAATGGTTTCCTTCATTTGCTTACTAGCTAGCGTGTCGAGTCCTCTCTATATGTATAGTACGTAGCGTCGACCAAGCACGGAGATAAGAGAGGACACTTCTCTCTATTAGCTAGCTAACACAATATATGAAACCCCTAAATTAACCCTACAAAACCCCCAAACACCCCCCCTCCCCCCCCCCCCCCCCCCCCCCCTTTCAAAAAATACCAAAACAAAAACCCCAGCTCTTGAGCTGCTCACACGTGGATGCTCTTTGGTCCCGGTTGGTGTTACCAACCGGGACTAAAGGCCCTCCTGCCTGGGCTCGCCGCAGCGGCCACGTGGAGCCCCATCTGTCCCGGTTCGTAGGCGAACCGGGACTAAAGGTATTAGGCTTTAGTCCCGGTTCCAGAACCGGGACAAATGGGCCTTTTTCTACTAGTGTACGTATACCCAAAGAGGGAAAACTTTGTGAATCCAATTCTCAGCTCCCTAGGTATTAAAGAACTTAGTTTCCATAATACTCAAGTATCTACTAGGAAGGATGTCGAGAGGCCATTTGGGATTTTCCAAGCCCAATTTGCTATTATGCGAATACTGGCTTGGTTTTGGGACCAAGAAATCCCTTGTACAACAAGTCTACCGCCACGATCTTGCACAACATGATCATTGAGCACAAGCGTGGCCAAAATTTGGATCACCCCTACTATGAGTTCATGGGAAGGGTGATGCATCTGCGTAGAATGGATTATCGCATTCGACTCTTTTCTTCAATTACACCAAGAAATTCAAGATGCATATACTCATAAAAGACTTCAATAAGATCTCATCATGGAGTGGTGGACATGTAATGGGCAACAAGACACCTGATTCTACTTACATGATTCGTATTATGTTTGATGCACTTTGTGTTGTGTTTGATGAACAATTGTGCTGATTAACTATGTAATAATTAAGTATTGTTTATTTTGATTTGTTTTGGATTTATTTGACATGAGTTCCATATTATTTAGAGCATTGCATATGTATAAATATGTGTGATAGAAGTAGAAGCTGAAATTTAGATATCCGGTTTGTAGGTATGTTGTAAAATCTTAATGTTTTATAGCTACCTAAAACTTCTCTGCATCTAAAACAACATAGCCTGCACCCTCAAGGGTAATTTCTGAAATGGTTCAATAACATGCAACTCTTTGTTCATTTGAATTTCAGCTTCCATGTGTAATCATGAGTAAAGAAGCCAACTGTTTTTTTTAATAGTCACCGAATCATATTTGGACATACCATGTTGACATGTTCATTAGTAGCAGTTGGGTCATAAAAGCCTACAACCCCGCATGTGGCACTCATTTCACAACTGCAAATCCTTTGCATGCAAGCAAACTCATCTCCATATGCTATGTTAGGTTTGAGGGTCCCGGTGTCCGCCACCTATCTTGGACACCGAGAGAAAGATGTGGCGGCAGAATATAAAGTGTGCATGCAACAACTTTTATTTTCAATTTTGGTTGATATAAGTTGTTTGATATTTTATTTTGTCTATGTCGACACCATGGATCACCCGGTGTGTTCGCATGAAGATTGACATGGTGATGAGATAGATAGAGATTAGACAGGATGTCTAGCACGGCCTAAAAAGAAGAACATAGGGCGTCTAGCACCATCGACTTGGACATAAAAATATCTTAGTCAACACAAGCGATAGATGGAGCCTCTAGAAATAAGTTTGCATTACTCCTTGTACCACGAACTATTCCAAGAGAAAGCATGCAAATAGATTGCGCTGTGGCCTCGGTGTACCCAAAACAATGGTGCATCCAACTGCATTGCCACAAAAGTGCCTAGCAGCCTCTACAGCAGCTCAAGTCATGCCAAACAGTCAACCCTACGGTTGCTGCCTTCCAACCTATTGGGGTGTGACTTCATGCGTAATCAACCACCATGACCACACTATCACATTATCGCGCTCACGTCGCCCACCAAGTTGCACCATATCGCTGGGAGAAAGACGTGTCGCGCCACACCTGCACCAACGGCGAGGGGAAGGAGCCGAGGAGGGGTGTCGGAAGCCACCGTCTTGGGGATGTTTCACTGGTCAAGTAGGGTTAGGCGATGCGTGGAGGTAAGGTCTTGTGATTCATGTCGTTTAGGGTTCCGATGAGTGGGGCGGTAGACTCGTAAGCTGTGTTAGATAACTTAGATTAGGGTTTGAGGAAGGGGTGCATGTGTCCGTCGCTTGCTTAGAGCGCCATTGGGGGGCGGAGATAGGAGAACTCATTCATAACTATGGAGGAGGTAATGTAATTTTTTTGGATTGATGATGTGGTGGTGTGCCCATGGCAGAGAAACTGGAAAAGGTGGATGGGTACAAGTCTAGTGTTCACGGTGAACATACTCGAGATGGTAAGGATGATCTAAATCATTGGATAGTTGTCCGATGATTTAATTGCCACATTTTTCTAACATAACATAGAGGATATTTGAAAACTAAATTTACTACTTTACCGAACCAGATAGATATACGGAGTGAAAACAAACATGTTTTATTTTAGATTTTTTGTCTTGAATAAAGGACACCCAATAAGCATCTTAGATTTGATTAATATTGTGTAGTATAATAGATAGACAACTCAACGTAGAACGATGAAAAAACCTAAAATTACATTGAAAAGCATATTAGTCTTCTTCTTCCTCCAAGTGTGCGCCGCCCGCCGAAGATTGGAAATTGCACTGAACAGACCATAAAAAAGCGATATTTTTAAATACCATCGGCATACCAGACTTTAAAGATCGCAATAGTCACTCGTCCCTTGAGACGAGATCTATAAATCGCTGAAGCAACATCGGCTAGAGCATCAACCCATGCAGAACAGGTCTGCAATCTATCACGACCAGTTCAGAAGATTGGACAAACTGGCCAAGTCGCAGAACAACGTGGACGAAGATGTCGGACTCGTCGCACCAATAGCCAGCCAATATCTCTCCTTGAAATAGATGCGAACGAACTGGCAAGATCTGAAGAGAACCAACAGATCTGGGGACACAAACTCTCGCAGACCCCCATCGTGGCCAGATCAAGATGTCATTGAGGCAATGAGAGTCCAGAGAGGTTTTATTCCAACTCATCATTGCCACCGCCACCTCGTTGATGTCGTCGGAGGCATAAAAACCTAAGAAAAATAAAACAAGATGGACGGGTCCTCACTTCTCTTGCCACCGTCGAACGGGGAAAAGTTGTGGTGGCGCCGGCTAGGGTTGGGTGATGGTTTTGACTAGACTTGATTTGACATGTTTTATTTTAGACTTACCACCGGGTACCACGAAGTATTACCAGCGAAGGCTTGCAAATGGATGAACGAGCAACACCGACCGACCGACGCGATGGAGCGGGGTGTGGCAAGAGGGTCAAGCTCGCGGTTTCCTTCCCACCGGGCCGCGGCCACGGTAGCACTGGGCCGCGACCGCACGAGCGCTGCGGCTGCACTTGCACGCATATGCGCTTCCACTAGCGGCAAATTTGACAATTTTGATCCGTGGATGAAATCATTTCACAAAATAAACTACCCCTAAAAAAGTTTCACTCAGCTGACCTTTTTAAGTGGCGCCCGACACGAAGGCGTCACACTACACTGTGCAGCGCCTCACTGACAGGTGCTGCACACCTAGCCAGCATCGCACCCGGATGATCCGAAAATTAATAAGTCAGTGTGCAGCGCCTGAGAGCTAGGCGTCACACTATACAGTGTAGCGCCTAGCGTCTAGACGTTGCACTAGTGATTGCTTCATTTTGTAGTGGTAAATAATGCAACCACTAGTGCAACGCCTAGAGGCTAGGCGCTACACTGTAGGCGCTGCATATTGACTTAGTAATTTTTAGGCAGTCCGGGGTGCGACGCTGGCCAGGCATGTAGCGCCTGTCAGTTAGGCGTTGCACAGTGTAGTGTGACGCCTTCATGTCGGGCGCCACTCAAAAAGATCAGCTGAATGAAATTTTTTTAGGAGCAGTTCATTTTGTAAAATAATTTTATCCACAGGTTAAAATTGTCAAATTCGCCTCCTAGCGGCGCATCGTGGCCGGTGCCCCGGCCCGTCAAACAATCGGGACGCGTCTCCACGGCCGGCGGGCGCGAGGCGCCTCGAGCTGCACGGCGGACAGCCTGTGCCAGTGCCACCGCTGCCCGCCTTCGGGACGCCGTCACGCGGCGCCGCACCAGCACGCCGTGGTAACTTGAGGCCGAAGAGATAATTAACCTCGCTTGCGTACCAAACACCGGTGGTGGAGTCAGGGTATTCGCCCGGCAAGGGCAATGTCTTGCCGGTGGACGCAGGCCCGGGCCTTCCTCGTGGACGGTGGAGCACACGCTGGGAGTGGGCGATCGCTTGACTCCTGATCAAACTGTCACTATACTGTTCACTCCGTGTTATAAAAATTCCCTCTAGGTTCATGCACGCGGCCGGACGCATGAGGTATGCGAATCCACAGCATGGTTTCCCCCAAGGAAGGCTGTATCCGTCCCGCATTCAGGATCATGCCGAGCATTCATTCGATTCGAGAGCAGCAGCGCGGGGCAGTAGATGCGGGATGCCTGTAAATATATCCTGGTAAATCACGGAGCTCGAGTTCTGAACGAATAGTTAAAAAAAAAACAAATGAATAGTTTGAGTAAATATAACTCATCTGGCCATCTGAGATTTTGTACCAGCGGTATCCAGCTCAAGTTTCAGAGCTGACTTTGGTTTCCTTCCGGCCAGCGTGGCCTGTCCCCTCGAGGCCACAGCGCGAAAATATTCGTGCGGGTTCATTGGCGCCGCGCGAGCGGTCACCACAAGAAGATCCGTAAACAAAGTCAGGCACCATGACCAGCACCAATAATGCTTGGGAGAATCATGGAAATTTCCGTTGATCGGTCCTATCCATGGACCGATGGACGCCCAGCGTCGCATGGCCATGTACATGCACCCGTGTGCGCTCCCCTTCTTGCCACGCGTGTTAAGAAGATCTCGGGTTGATCTCCATGTCGCACCACCGAAACTTAGTCAATGAAGCGGTCACGTGCCAGGGTGTCATGCATCATGCATGGCAAGCAACGGCGTCCAAAGTAGATCCATGACTCAATTTACATTGGAATACATTCGTTGTCTCTGCAAAGATACTTTTTCTCGAATACGCGTGAGTGTGCGCACTATATTATAAAGAAGGGAGTGGGGTAAAGAGCCCCTCCACGATGTTGTTACACGCTTTTACATGAACAACCTCACCACCTGTACACCGTACCCTCTACTGCTAAGCTAACTTGCCGCACTAGCCCATCGATCCACCTGGTCGAAAAATTCAGCAAGGTCTCCCTTTAGTAATCCCGCTTGCTTCCAATTGAGCCCTTCCTGCGTGATCCTATGGAGGACATAGTTCGGCGATGGCGTAGCTCCTTCGAACACAATTGTATTACGATGTTTCCAAATTTCCCACATGACTAGGATGCGTATAGCATTGAGCATCCTCTTCTGTGTCCCATTGGCGCTCTTGTTAGCGCACCATCCCGATAGAGTGTCATCCACTGTCGGCACCCAGTCTGGCTTGCCCAGAGCCTGGAAAATCACTGCCCAAACCTGCCTCGCAAAAATGCATCGTATAAGTTGGTGATCTATGCTTTCCTCCTCCTGGTTGCACAGCGGGCACTGGTCCTGATGGTCAAGTCCTCTCCGTGCTAGACAGTCCGAGGTCCAGCATCTATTTTGCAGGGCCAGCCATGCGAAAAAACGGCAACGTAGCGGGGCTCTAGCTTTCCAAGTGAACTCGGCCGTTGGGTCAACTTCACGACCCCAATACTTGGCTGCATAGGCTGATCGCGTGGTGAAGGTGCCACTTGTCTCCCAGGACCACAAGACCTCATCTTGTCGCGTCTGATCAAGCTCTATCCCGGTAGTCCATGTCCACAAAGTAAGATATTCATGTAGAGTCGCTGTGTTCACTTCTGGGTCTACATCCCGCGCCCAAGCATTGTCTTGGAGCGCCCTGGCGACCGTGCAGGTTGACCGCGTCCAGGTCCGCACTCTAGCATGTATGGTGGGTGCAAGATCAGCCACACAATACCCGTCCAACCATCTATCCTCCCAAAATAGGGTGCTTTGCCCATTGCCAACAGTCGATCTCGCGGTAGAGCTAACCAGGTGTCGTGCCGTTGGCGGGACTTGGATGTGAAATTCAGCCCAAGGTCGCTCCTTGTCAGACTTCTGTAACCACGGCCATCGGGCTTGCAATGCGGTGTTGAGCCACTGAAGATTAGGAATGCCTAGGCCTCCCGCCCATTTTGGCGAGCACACTTTCTCCCATGCTACGACGCAGTTACCACCGGCGGCATTAGCCTCGGCACACCATAGGAAGCCGCGGCAGATTTTGTTTAGAGCTGCAATTGTCTTCTTTGGTAAGTCGAGGGCAAGCATTGCGTGAAGGGGCATCGCACAGAGAACTGATTGAATCAGCAGTAGCCTCCCACTCTTGGGCATTTTGGTTGCTTTCCACCTCGGTAATGCTCCAGCCAGCTGGTCCACAAGGTAAGATAGTTGGGCAGCCGATTGCTTCCGTAGGGTTAGGGGAAGGCCCAAGTACTTGCACGGGAAAGAACCACTAGGGCAGCCAAGGACCCGTTCCACCGTTTCCATAATCCCCGCCGGGCACCGTATCGGATAAGCTGCACTTTTGGCCAGGTTGACCCGGAGCCCCGAGGCCTCACCAAAGATCTTGACGAGCGACGCACAAGTGGACATGTCCACCTCATTTGGTTTGGCAAAGATGACAACATCGTCTGCGAACATCGATAGCCGGTGCTTCAACCCAGATCTTGCTAGAGGAGCAAGCATTCCCCTTGAGGTTGCGAGTTCGAACATTCGGTGTAGCGGTTCCATGATCATGATAAATAGCATAGGGGATACCGGATCACCTTGCCGCAGCCCAATGCGATTGGTGATTGGCCTTCCAGGAGTTCCATTCACCATGATCCGTGTGGATGACGTAGATAGTAGCCCACAAATCCAGTCCACCCATCGAGACCCAAAGCCCATATCCGTAAGCACTTCCAGCAGAAATGGCCATTGCACCGAATCGAACGCCTTTGATATATCCAATTTAAGCATGACCGCGGGCTCCCGAAGGGCATGGAGACTCCGCGATGTGCATTGCATAAGCATCAAATTGTCATGGATAGAGCTCCCCTTGACGAAGGCGCTTTGATGATTTCCCACTAGGAAGGGCAGCTCCACCGCAAGTCTGGAAGATAGAATCTTGTCGAATATTTTGATCACCCCATGCACCAAACTAACCGACCTGTAATCCTTGATGTCAACGGCCCATCCTTTTTTGGCAGCAGAACCACAATTGCTTTGTTGAGTGCCTGCAGTCATCTCGTGTCAGCGAGGTAAAAAGCCTCCAAAGCTCGCATGAAATCCCCTCGTATTATGCTCCAACATGTTGCATAGAAACGGCCCATGAAGCCATCGGGTCCCGGTGCCTTATCTAGTGGCATTGATTTTACTATCTTCTCCACCTCCTCTTCGGTGAACAGGGCTTCAAGTTGTGATAGATTTCTCGATGGTATATGAACCGCGCCTAGATCCAGCGTGTACGTCCTCAACGGCGCTTCCCCAAACACTTTGGAGAAGTAGTCATCCACCTCCCTTGCGATCTCCTCTTGCCCAGTGACGACCTTATCCCCATGCCGAACTGATGTCATCATGTTTCTCCGCTGCCTATGACACGCACTCTGATGGAAGAAACTAGTGTTGGCATCACCCTCTCGGAGAACAAGTATCCTCGATCTCTGTCGCGCGATGGTACGCTCCAGTGAACAGAGGCCAAGCAGCTTCTGCTTAAGTAGCTTTCGTAGTGCACTTTCCGGCTCCGACAACACTCTTGTCTCCATTGCTTTGTCCAACTGAAAGATGATCTCCATAGCTATACCAATCTGCAGCTTGGCATTGCCTATCCAGTGATCACTCCATTTCTTTAGGCTCTTTGCCGTCGCCCTCAGCTTTGCATCTAGCACCACACAAGGGTTGTCCTCTCGCGGGACCGAGCTCCATGCGTCTTGCACCGTTTGCATGAATCCCTCGGCCTTCGTCTAGAAGGCCTCAAACTTGAACTTACGCCCCATACACAAGTCGGCATGGAGATCCAGCAGCAGCGGACAGCGATCGGACACTGCTGAGCCAAGCGCGGTGAGGTGACACGTTGGGTACAGCTCCTCCCATGTTGCGGTGCCAAAGACGCGGTCAATTTGCTCCAAAGTCACATGCTTCCTCTCGTTTGACCAAGTGTACCTCCTTCCGTTCAAATAGATTTCCTTTAGCTCTAGGAAGTTTAGCTTTGCCCAAAAACGCGCCATCATTCTCCTATTAATGAGAGAATTGTTCTTGTCCTCCGGGTTCACCAATATGTTGAAATCTCCCACCACCATCCATGGCTCGGCGATCAATTCCCTAATGTCTACTAACTCTTGCATGAATGCGATCTTCTCCTGGTCCTGCTGTGGGCCACACACACCGGTGATCCACCATTGGGCTCCACCCAAGTTCTTGACTAGGGCCGTTAGGGCGTTATCTATGTAGTGCGGATGCGAGATAGCAACCACGGAGGCATCCCATGCGAGTAGAATTCCTCCCCTTGTTCCAACTGCCGGCAAGTAATAAAAATTCTCAAATTTATTCCCGAGACAGTGCGTCACCACCTCATGCGTTACAACCTCCAATTTTTTCTCCTGAAGGTAGACAATGCTCTGATTGGCCACCGCTACCACCTGATAGATTGCACTGCGACGTGCAGGGCTATTAAATCCCCGAACGTTCCACACTAAAGTTTTGAAAGGAGCAACATTCATTTTAAACGCCTACAGGAAACCACCATCGAACAACCCTAAAGCTGGTCCGCCACCAAGGTGGTCTGCTCGAACATTGGCAGAGCAGAGGCCTCCCAACCAAACAGCGCAAGGATTGCCCTGATATGGCTATCAGAGAGCGGTTGATCGAACAACCTTGCGTATGCCTGCAGCGCGTCGTCGCTAATAACTTCGCCCTCGTTTGCCAGACACAGTTTCCGGATTAGCATGTTCTGTTGTTTTGTTGCAATGGATCCATGTCCCACTCCCCTAGCAAGACGCACGCTTCGCCTCGGGTTGGATACTGGTTCCCGCTTCCTCCTTGGGCGCCTCCTGGTCCCAGCCTTTGCCTCATCTGGCCTACTAAGCAGAAGTGGTGACAATGCCTTCTTCAGCTCGCCACAAATTTCATCCAAAGAGACGTGTTGGCCGGCCGTCATGCATGAGTTGCATGGCCTTGCACCAACTAGCTGCGGACGGGTGGGGCTGCCCATCCCAGCCGACAGGCTCACGCAGAAGGTATCCCCCACATGCATGCACACAGGAGTGGCTGGGTCCTTGTTATCTGCAGAGCAAAAGCTGCATGCCATGGCATCCTCAAAAGTTGCGCCTGCTGGGTCCTCTTCCGGCATCATCCTATCCTGACTAGGCGACAGCAAGTGGGCGTTGTCCCCCTCGTCCTGCAACATGGCTTGCATAGCGCCAATGTCGTCGTCGTTATCCTGCACCGGGATCAGCAGCGACCCCACTTGAATCTCTCGACTCTTGTACCCACTGCTCCCATCCTGGGCCATCCGCCTCGGATCCCTATCCGCCCTACGACTGATCTCCTCCAACAACGACCTGGGTAGGCCTGCTTCCCGATAGTTCCTACTTGGCTGGCAAACTGACGGTGGGGTCAGCTGCCCATTTGCCCGCACGTCCCCCAAGTCGGGCCTCGGCTCTGGCTGATTTGAACCACAAGACGACGGGGCAACGGCTGGCTGCATTCGGCTGGTCAAAACCGCAGTCTGCCCCGCCTCATACTGGCCCACTTCGCTTTGGCTGACGAACGCAGTATCCATGACGATGGCACCACAACTGGACAATAATTCTGGCGCCTGGTCCACGAGCTTCACCTCCCCTTGGGGCACCCTCCTCACCGGCGGACCCGCCGGCGCCGGTTTTGGCGCAGGCTCGGATCCCGCACTGGGCCCACCATCATTCGATGAAAGAACCTGATCGGAGTTCTGCATAGCTCCACCCCCGGAGAGCCAGCAGACGGCGGTGATGGCGACGGCGGCGGTGGCTGGCCGTTTCCTGCGCTGGAAGCATTCCTGACCGGGCGCGCCAGCTGCCTGATGTCTACTGGGTACCACAGGGCGTAAGGAGCGCCCAGAACGCTCACCGGCTCCGGGATGAAGAGGAGCCGCCGCCGGGGAATCCTGCTGGGGTCCGCCATCTTGAGCCAAACTTGAAACCCGGCCATGTCGTAATGCTGAGCCGTACACTCCGCCACCTGAACGACGAGGCCGCAGCCCCAAAGCACTACCTTCGCCATCCGCCGCGTCCAAGCATGCGCCGGCACTCTGCGCAACTCCGACGGGACTAGCAACGGAAGCACCGCGTCGGTCGCTTGTGCCTGGCGCATCCATGGCCGGAGAGAGAGAGAGAGAGAGCAAAGCCCGGGCCAGGGGCATGACCACGGTCCACCATGAGCTGCCGAATAATGGGATGCTTGCATATGACAAGGAAATCCTCCGGGTGAAAGGGGCGGATGGACATGTCGTTCGGGCCAATGCCAAACTCGGCGTGAAGCGCCGCCGCCGCATCGGCCAGATCCACCGAAGGCCGCGCACCCGAGATGGTGACCACGACTGCCCTTGACAGATCCTGCTCCATGCGCCGCAGATCCTCAGAAGCTTCCAGGAAGCAACACTCCAACCCTGCGTCAGGAACCACCAGGCCACCCACCTCCGCCGCATCCACCGGGCCGACGAATGGGACCAAAAAGCCAGGCCTTGCGACACTTGCCACCGACGAGCCCGAGCCCTGGGCAACTTGGCTCCAAGTCCGAGCAATCCTAACCGCCCCAGGCGGTGGTAGGTCGGGCGGCGGGAGGGGGAGCAATGTGCCCGCGGTCCGCACGGAGCCCGATGGCGTCGAGCCGGGAGCCACGCGTGCGAGATCGGCATGCGGGCGCCCGCGTCCAGGGGCCGGCGCTGGCGGCAGATCGACAGGGCCCCGAAGGTCCACCTCTGGGCGAGCGCGCCCTCCACCATTAGACTGCGGGTCCCGCGGCTTCGTGCAGTCCCTGGCTATGTGCCCTTCTCCACCATAGCGCACACACACCGTCTTCTTCCAGCATTCCCTTGAGATGTGTCCGTCGTCTCCACAGTTGTAGCAGTAGCCATGGAGGCACGTCGGGATGTTCGTCCGCGGCGGCCTGGAGGAGGGTAGTGTTAGGCCGAAACGGCGGCGCTGAGCAGGCGGCGGCGGCAATGCCGGACTCCGAGGGCGACGACCTGGCCTTTCCTGCCACCCATGGGCAGCCACCGGCGACGACGGCGGGAGACTGTGACGACCCCGGCTTAATCGTGCACTAACCATACACGCAAATGCACACGATCAAGCCTAAGGACTCACTTGAAGATATCACAACACAACTCTAAAACATAAATAAAGTCATACAAGCTTATATTACAAGCCAGGGCCTCGAGGGCTCGAATATATAGCTCGATGGCATATAAGTGTCAGCGGAAGCATCAGATATCTGGGTACAGATATATTACAAAACAGAGATAAGCCTTCACAGAGGCGGGGAAAAGAAAAATACTACGATCGAAAGGCGTAGGCCTCCTGCCTAGGACCCTCCGAATCCTACTCCTGGTCGTCTGTCGGCTCCTCGTAGTAGTACTCGCCGGGAGGGTAGTAGTAGTAGCTATAGTCGTCGACGGGGGCTGCTATCTCAGGGGCTCCGTCATCTGGCGGCGTCATTTGGATATGGGGAGAAAAAGAAAATAAAGCAAACGTGAGTACTCATCCAAAGTACTCAGCAAGCAAGGATCTACACTACATATGCAACATTTTCAAAGGAGGGCTGTATATGTGGACTGGGCTGCAGAAATGCCAGAATAGAGGGGGAAAGCCTAGTCCTATCGAAGACTAGCCTCTTCATCATCTTCATCGGTCTTGCAACATTAGAAGAGTGCAGATTACATAATGTAAAGTAGTAGTAATGTCATCAACCTCGCCCAGAGATCCTTCCTTGACTCCCTGCGAGAAAGCAATCCCAGAGCCATACTATCCATTTATCATCTCAAGTTCTAGTTGTACCGATCGGGATACAACTCCGAGTGTCCGTTACCGTAGGACAGGCTATCGATAGATTAGTTCTTCCCTGCAGGGGTGCACCAAGTTACCCACCACGCTCGCTTAACTCCGGCCGGACACACTTTTCTGGGTCATGCCCGGCCTCAGCCAAACGATACGCCGCAACCCGACCAAATACTTAACAGAGAGGTCAGCACGCCAGACTAAACCTATGCCCCCAGGGGTCTTGGGCCATCGCCCCGGGAACTCCTGCACGTTGCGAGGGCGGCCGAGAGCAGACCTAGCAACCCCTTAATACAAGCGCAGTTGCGTAACCAGTCCAACTCGGCGCGCGCCGCTCAGTAGCTGACGTCCATTAAGCTTCGACTGAAGTATACGACGCAGAATGCCCATACTATGCCCACGTGATGGTTAGTGCTATCAGGCCAGAGGCCCCTCGAATCAAATATCCAAACCGTTAGTGTGTTGTTAGTGCGGAAACGAGCAGAGACTCACGAAAGATGTGACCCCGTCGCCCCGTCTCGAGGACTTGCGGCAAGGGCGAGGAATGCCCGGCCACGCCTCGTGTTCAACCCTCGGGCACCATCCAGGTCCACCCGATTCCTTATCACTCGCTAATAAGCTCGCGCGGGTACCCCTCAGGGCCGACCCATCTTTAGTATCATGTTACAGGGTATAGTCATAGTAAACAAAGTATCCGTGTGTCTGACACCAAAGGGACCTTGAGGAATCACCCTCGATGGAATTCCCTCTGATGTTACCTTCAAGGTGAACGGAGGAGGAATCACCCTCGAGGTCCACACTTGAGGAGTTGCGCGATGATGTCGTTATCGGGGGTGGTGTAGGAGGAATCACCCTCGCTTACCACGACCGAATAACTAACTTACAAGGTTATCATCAGAAGTGCTGACGAGGTATCACCCTCGGCACTTGATAGTAACCCAGCAGTGTCGGCAACTAAGGGGGATGTGACGTGCGGTGTCGGGGCCTGGTCTTCAATCTCGTTACACGGGTCTTCTGATCATCCAGCGGGGCAGTCGGGTTAAGTGGGGTCTCTGTCGGTCTCTACCCAACCTATTCTAAACAGTTTAGGATAACAGGTAAGTATCAACAGTAGGTTACAAGTAAACAGGCTATGCAGGAGATATAGGATACAGTAGCAGCAGTAACTTCTAATGCAAGCATAAGAGAGAAGAGAATGGGCGATATCAGAATGCTCAAAAAGGGGGTGCTTGCCTGTCTGCTCGACGGCAAGGGCAAGGTCGTCAACTGTGTCGTCGGGCTCCTGAGCAGCGTCGACCTCGGGAGCTACATCGACGTCGGGGTCTACCGAGAGAGAAGAGGGGGAAGAAACAAGTAAATACACAGGAACGGAGCAATACAGGGCATGCTATGACTATGATGCAGTGCAGGGTTGCCTGAAGTATGTCTAAGTCATTTTTAGTTATTTTAGGATTAAGGTGGAATTTATTTACCGGTGATTATGCACTATTCATCTATCGGAACCGGGTTCGGAGTTACGAGTTCTTCTACGTAGGGGGTTCCGACAAAGAAACAGACGGCACAATTAGACTCGTCTCGTCGTTCTGAGCAACTTTCATGTTTTAACTTTTTCGATCTGAGCTACGGTTTAAAAGTTATTAATTTTCAAAGTTTAAATGATTTTCTAGAATTATTTTTATTATCAGAAATGGAGTTATGACATCAGCCTGATGGTAGCATGACGTCAGCAAGTCAACAGCGGCAGACCAGAGTCAAACCTGACATGTGGGTCCAGTGGGACCCACATGTCAGCCTCTGTTATGACTAACATTGAGTTAACTTAACTAACAGAGTAATTTGGGGAGTGGGCCCAGCCTGTCAGTGACTCAACTAGTTAACAGGTCTTAATTAACTTAACCACTAACAGTGATTAGTCGCTCGGGCCCACAGGTCAGTGGCACTAGTGAACAGTGTGCGCGCGTTGACCGTGGTCAACCCGGTCAAACGCGGCTAGGGGGCCCACAGGTCAGTGAGTAAAAGCGGGCCCCACACCTTTCCACATCGGACACCGGCCGAAAACGCTCTGGCGAGGCCGTCCGCGGCGGCGCGACTCCGGCGAGCGTCGGATTTCCTCCACGGTGCACCAAATCGGTTGATTTTGGGCTCGTTCGAACGAGCGTGCAGTGCCGCTTCCAACTGGGCTAGCGCGAGGCATCGGGGGCGACCGGAACGGTGCCGACGACGAGCAGAAACGGCGCCGGAGTTCGGCCATCTCCGCAAACGGCGACAAAGAGCTCGGCAGGCGACGAGATCTAGTGCGTCGGACTCGCACGAGAGCGCTGAGCACGGCCATGAGCTCGACGCGGTCTGCTTTACCGGTGGCCGCGGCGACGAAGTGAACAGCGGCGGCGAGTACGGCCATGATGGTGGGCTAGCTACGGGCGATCACGCGAGCAACCAGAGAGATGGGAGAGAGAGGAGAGCTCCCCGAGTGGCTAAGAAAAGCCGGTGATAGCTTAGGAGCGCAGAGCTGGCCGGAATCGAGAAAGTTCGCCGGCGGCAGCAGGAGGAAGAAGAGCTCGTGGCTGTCCCCGTAGCGCCGCCTGGCTCAAATTGATGCCCGTAGACGATGTGGAGGGGCACTGCGGAGCTCGTGGGCTGGGTGAAAGGTGGACGGTGGCCGCGGCGGAGCAGCGGTGCGACGACGGTGGCACTCGGCTGCGCGACAGAGGAGAGGGGAAGCGAGTGGGCGCGTGAGGGAGAGAGAGAGAGGAGGCGAATGGTGCGGCGTCCAGGGGAGATGGCTCGGGCGAGACCTTATCCCCTCGCGGTGCCCGCTGCATCGCGGTGTCGAACGATGGCCGGCGCGAGCGCAGTCAACCATGGAGAAGACGACACCGAGGCGAGGTAGGTGGGGAGGCCTGCTGGGCTGCCTGGGCAGCACAGTGGCTTCGGCCCAGTGCCAGGTAAGCCTATACCCGTTTCTATTTCTCTGCTTTTCTGCTTTTCCTTTTATTTATTTAACAGGGAAAGAGAAAGACTTATTTAGGCACTCATTTCACTTAGGAAAAATATGGGGAGTGTCCCGATAAATCCCTGGTGATTTTAGATAGTGCCACAAAAAGTTTGAGGATTTTTAGTACTGATTTGAATTTCTCAAAAATGAATATGGCATTTAATAGAGCTGTTTGTTACTGTTTGAGCTTGTTAGAGTTACTCAAATAATTTTATTAATGTGGATTACAATTTTATAATTGCACCTGAAATATTTGCAACATTATGTACATTTTAGTTTGGCTGTTTGAGGAAATAATTATTTAACTTACAAATTTAGATTTGAATTTGAATTTGGCTTGGGACAAGTGGAATCTTGGCTTAATGAAAGATGATGACATGGCAATTTTAATTGGCTTGATGACAGGGTTAACATCTGGGGATGTTACAGAGACGACCCCCGGAGACCCCACCCTGCGTGATTGGCCCAAACGCCGTCCCTAGCACGTCGGGGAGGACGAGCAGCGAGCGAAGCGGGGGGCACTGCGGGGGCGAGGGGCGCGCCGGGGTGGAGGAGCTCGAGGAGTCCGCCGAGCCAGAGAGGGAAACCCGCGACGCCATCTCGGGGGCGATGGGGGGAGAGAAGGGGGCGGGGGTGGTGGACGCCGGCCCCGGAGTGGAGACCGGCGGGAGAGGTGGCCGCCGGCGCCGGAGTGGCGGCCGGCGCTCGAGAGGTAGAGGGGCGCTCAGGGAGAGGGGGAGCGCTCAGGGAGACTGCCGCTGCTTTTCCGTGTTGCTTAGAATAGTAATTTTAAATCGGCAAAATCTTAATATTGGAACCGTAGAAAGGTAAATACATACCCTCCGTTTCTTAATATAAAATGTTTTTGTTTTTCTCTATTTTCTTGGATTCGTATTCATCTAAACGCATTTTAGTGCGTATATCACTCATTTCAATCCATATGTAATTCATATTGCAATATCTAAAACATCTTATAACTAGAAACAAAGAGAGTATTTTTTTTTGGCATTGTAAGAGCATCTACAGCCGGGCGCCTCAAACCCTTCTCAAATGTCCGGACGGCCCGCCCGGTCCTGACCGGTCACGATTTTTCGACCCAGACGGACGTCTCAAACGGTCCTTAAACGTTCGGGCTGACCGGCACCCCTTATATCCAGCCCAAATATGAGGCGGATATGGGGGCGCCCGAACGCGCCCGCCACGTCGGACCCGGCCCACGCTGGCCCACCCGACCCCACATATATTCGTTCTCATCCGTTCGCCGGAGCAAACCCTAGCCACTTCACTCCACTCCTCTCCACTCCCCTCCGCCACCCGAGCTCACCTCCGACAGTTTCTGGCCTTCTCCGCCATGGCAGGCAGCGGATCAAACTCCGACCAGTCCGGATCCGTCGACTGGGGTGTCGTTCCGTGTGGGTTGGTGGAGGCAATGGCAGTCCGCATTGCACCCCGCCGCTCCCAGGAGGACAACGCCCGGCCGACGGACGGATCTGTCCGCCGCGACTCCATAGCTTTGGCTCACCGGGCGCTCGGGTCCTTCGGGGCTGGATCCTCGTGTCCCGGCAGCCGGAATCCCTCTCCTTCCCCATCACCGCTCGGGCAGACTATGAGTCCCATCGGGACCGGGCGGCCCGTCGTGGGAAGGAGAGGATAAGGGCCGCCGAGGCCCGTATCGCGGCGGAAATGGCGGTAGCGGAGGCAGCTGATGCGGCGGCGCGGGTGGCCGCAGAGGAGGAAGCCATCCGCGCCCGCATTGTGAAGAAATGACAGTGGAGGAACACGCGTGCCCACGCCCGAGAGCAGAATCGGGCGGTCCATGCCCTGGTCGGATGCCACCGAAGGAGGAGAAGGCGGACAGTTACGGCGAGGACAGCTCCGACGACGAGCAGATCCGGTTCGATCCGTACTGCGTCTTCGTCCGGTAATTCCGCGAGAAGGACGGCAAGGGCGCCGGGAAGAGCAAGGGCAGCCGTGGATGAACTCCACCATAGCCAAACATGCCAAATTTTGGTAGTCCGATGGCATGTTTAATGTAGTGTGATGGAGTAGCGGGACGATGCGTGTGCATCGACGTAGTTGCATGAGTTTGTATGGATTTGAGATATGATAATAGGTGTGTCCGGATGTGGATTACATTATTTGATGGGTGTCCGGTCAGTGCCCACGGACGCGCCCGGGCGCGTCCGGGGCGTTTGAGGGGCTAGATTTGGTGAGTCCGGTTATAGATGCTCTAATGCATGTCTTATTTATATCATAAAGATCAAAGTATAAGTCACGTAAAGACCGACATGATAAAACTGAAAAGACAACAGAACATCTTTGAGCTTGACAGCAAAACGAGGAGAGTATATACTAACCAAAATCACTGAATCAGAAAGGTTAAATTGGGTCGTATAACCATATAAGAGAAGTGGGATTACGATAACCTTTGGTCTATTCTATTTTTAAACTCAATTTACATTATATGCATTTTCCGGACATGCGTTCCTACTAACCTGACAATCGAGCTAGGAGCAACTCCAACAACTCACTTAAAAAACCTCCTACAAAATTGGTTTTACATGATGACTCTAAAATTTAGGAGATGTTTTGTAAGAGCAACTTTTTTCAGTTCCCGTAAACTTGTTCTTCTATTTTTTTTCTCGTTAAACAATCCTAGCTAATGGCTTAGGGCCTGCAAGTCAGTGTCATGTGTGACGTTGGCCGGCGAGATGCGGCGCGGCGGCGACCCGACGTGGTGGTGCGGTGCGCAGGTGTGGCGGCGGCTGATGAGGGGCGGTGCGGCGTGGCGTGACACAATGGGGCGCCGGTATGGCGTGATGGCGGCGGAGCGGCGACACCCGCAGTGAAGTTTCAGCGAGTTCTTGCCCCTAAAAGTTTAGAGGGAGATCATCTTCCCGCGATCCAGAGGGAACTTGGGGCCAAGTTTTCAAGATCATGTAAATTTATGTCGGGTTTATGGGATCTGTTGGATATGTTTTTACCCAAACTTCCCCTAACCAATTGTTTTTTTTTTCAGATATGGGATCTGTTGGAGTTGCTCTAACATCGTCCTCCCTCTCAAGAATCACTCAGTTAATTGTGAAAATATGGGCTAAAATCGATACCACCGACGGACATAACACACAACAAAAACATCACACACACCACCGAAGAAGAGAAGCACGTCCGAGGCATCACACAAGCACCACCGTCATCACTTCTGCTAGAGCAAAGCAATCCTGACTCTGCCATCAACAACCATCAGTGATATCCTAGCCGCAAATACACGATGCACAGACTTAATCCCGATGTTACGATGCATGCTTCGAGTAAGAAGGATATTAGACCACCTTTGTCATATGCAAGTTGCCTAAAAATATAATCTTGGACAATTGATTTCCACAAAGAACGTAGCTCCGAGGCAGAGACGAGGACGCCATGGCGAGTGGCAATGAGGCATTGGGTCACCGGGGAGGCCGAGCCGAGAGCGACCTAGACGTGGGAATGAGGGGAAATCGACGTCAATGATGGAGGGAGTCCGAGACTTAATGGTTCGGGGTGTAGGGTGGGCTCCCGGCGCTAGAGAAGAAGAGTGGTGGTGGTGGGCCAGGGAGGGTGCGAGCGTTCAGGGCGACGATTGTACCCGCTCCACAAAGGTGGCGAAGAGGGCAGGGAGGCGCACTCGAGAGCATACCGCTCATGGGTGGCAGTGGGAGGCTGTTAGACCAGCATTAGATCGGGCGGGGTGAAATGAGAGGGTAAGAGCATCTCCAACATCAACCCTATTTTAGGGCACCAAAAAAGTTCATGAAGTAAAAGTTAGGACACGGAAAAATGTCCATCTCCAACAGCTGCCCTAAAATAGAACACGTCTGTCGTACCACTCATCTAACAACAACCCTATAATGCGACAGCCGCACCATAATTTCTTCTCCACAATTGCATATGTTTAAAACAAATGATGAACTAGATATAATTTTAACCAAGCAAAATCAACCAAAATAATATGCATCAACAACACAAGGATATTCCATCACCAACACAAGCATAATTAACATAGTGCATCACCACACATATCCAACTGAACCTCAAATCCACATACCAAGTTACAACTCAAATCAAATTGAGTGCACCACTGCAACAGCCTGAGAGGCCGTGGGCCGTGGCCGCGCCTTTGCTACCCTTCGTCTTCTTCGTTTGTGGCAGCGCTGACAACGATGGATCACGCGGCGGCCGCTTCATGCCGCTTGGCTTCAGCGCAACCTTGGTCTTTGGAGGAGCTACGTCGACTGGCCCTTCCCCTTTGACACGTCTGGGGACGGCGCGACGGGCAGGAGGCGGCCGTGGCGGGAGCCACTGGAGCAGACGCTGCAGGGTCGGTGGCAGTGGCGAGGTCGGCGGTAGCATCGGAAGGGCCCTCCATGGCGGTCCGGTGGCCGACGACGGTCATGCACAGGAACTATCCGGGCGTTTGTGGGCGACAGTTTTGCATTTGCGGCAGGAGCCCACGTGCCGCAAATACGCTGCAAATCCTACCGTTTTTGTGGGCTGCCCTTTTTTTTGGCAAAAAATTGCAACAAGAACAACCGTTGGAGGGTGTTTTTTGGGTTCAAAAGCCCAATGAAACGGTTAGCCCCTAAAATAGAGTTGCTCTTGAATATGCTCCAAGGAGGAAGAAGATACGAGATCTGTCGGATCTAAATCAGACACTCAATTTTTTTGGCAGAGATACGTTGAGATTCGTATGGTTACATTCTTAGTGGAGCCTGGCCCAATAAAGTCTGTCTCAGTGGAGCCTGTTTAAGTGTATACACGCTTTGAGTCATGTTTTAGATGTCGTTTGGTAGGCTGCATCAAACCCAGCTCGCATCCTCCCGTAGTGTAAATTGCACTAAGCACATCCTGCATCTGGAAAAAGGTCGATATGTGTGTTCCTGGCGAGTCTGGCTGAGAGCACTTTAAGTTTTGTGGGAGCCAGGCAACCAAACAACTCACTACTTTGCCCGCCACAATCTGGTTGGGTTTAATACAGCCTACCAAACACGCCCTATATTCGGACCATATTAATCATAGTGGTGTGTGACCGTTGAAATACCTTCTGCGAAAATTCAAAAAGAAGAAAACACCTTGTGCAAATGACAGTAGGCCCGTAGCCCGTTTACCCCCGGCGAGCAAATCACTCCATCTACTGAGCAGCCAACACGGCTGTTTTCTAAGAGCATCTCCAGCTGTTGGCCCCCCCAGGGGGCCTGAAAAATCGCCGCCTGGGGGCGAATCGGCGCAAAAAATCATCTTGGGGCGATTAGGTTCCCAGCCGCCGCCCCTAGGTCGCCCCTAGGAGCCGATATCGGCCCTAGTTTGCCCCAAATTTGCCCGCTTTTCAGCCCATTTTCGACGCAAAATCGGCCCACTATCGGCGCAAATCGGCCCATATTCACCGTGCTTCGGCGCAAATTCAACATAAGTTTTTTTTAACATATAGTTCATCACAGAAAATCAATAGAAATCAAATAGTTCAGCAAATAGTTCATCAACAAATAGTTCAATACAAATTATATAGTTCAACAAATAAAAACTCATATTTCATCACACGTCGAGCTAGGCGTTGCCCTTGAGCTTCCATAGGTGCTCCACCAGATCCTGCTGCAGTTGTTGATGCACCTGTGGGTCTTGGATCTCCGGACACATATTGAGGAAGGCAGTCCAGGTTGCCGGTAGCTGGTGATCAACTTGGGCAAGAGGACCCTGCCTGTAATATGGTTCAGTGTCAAACACTGGCTCTTCCTGCTCGCTCTCAATGATCATGTTGTGCAAGATGACACAGCAAGTCATGATCTCCCACATTTGATCTTTCGACCAGGTCTGAGCGGGGTACCGGATAACAGCAAATCGAGATTGGAGCACACCAAATGCCCGCTCGACATCCTTCCTGCAAGCCTCCTGAACCTTCGCAAAGTGGGAGTTCTTGCCTCCTGGCACAAGGCTTGAGATAGTCTTCACAAGTGTGGACCATCTCGGATAGATGCCATCTGCTAGGTAGTATCCCTTGTTGTAGTGCTGCCCATTGACCTCGAAGTTCATCGGAGGAGAATGACCTTCAACAAGCTTAGCAAAGACAGAAGAGCACTGCAGCACGTTGATGTCATTATGAGTTCCTGGCATACCAAAGAAGGAGTGCCAAATCCAAAGGTCCTGTGTGGCCATTGCCTCAAGTACCACACTGCAACCGCCTTTGGCGCCTTTGTACATCCCCTGCCAAGCAAATGGACAGTTTTTCCATTTCCAATGCATGCTGTCAATGCTTCCAAGCATCCCAGGAAATCCTCTTGCTGCATTCTGTGGTAGGATCCGAGCAGTGTCTTCAGCATTGGGTGATCGCAAGTATTGCGGTCCAAACACTGACACCACTGCCCTGCAGAACTTGTAGAAACACTCAATGGTCCTGGACTCGGCCATGCGCCCATAATCGTCGAGTGAATCACCGGGAGCTCCGTATGCAAGCATCCTCATAGCTGTTGTGCACTTCTGAATTGAGGTGAATCCAAGTTTGCCGGTGCAATCCTTCTTGCACTTGAAGTAGCTGTCGAACTCCCGGATGGAATTCACAATTCTGAGGAAAAGCTTTCGGCTCATACGATAACGACGTCAAAATCCTTTGTCGCCGTGCAGTGGAGCGTCGGCGAAGTAGTTAGAGTAGAGCATGCAATAGTCTTCCAGACGATGCCAGTTCTTTGCTTTCAGCCGCCCCGGCGCCGAGCCACCTCGCCGCGGCTTTGCATCGCTCGCGAGCAGGCCAGCCAGGGCGGCGAGGACCATGAGATGCTCTTCGTCCTGGACGTCGGCATCGGCTTCCTCCTCCAGCAGTGCCGCGAGCGCCTCCTCGTTGTCCGAGTCCATCGCCGAGCAGACAAATCGCCGAACACCTGGCGAGCGTGGTGGGCGCACGGCCGCCAGTATCCTGCCCTGCGTGGCCGGAGCGCCGGAAAACTCGCGGAGAGGTTGCCGCGGCGAAACCCCTCTCTTTTCCGGCGGGGAATGGCCTATCTAGCGGTGATGGGCGGTGGGCGGCGTCGGGATCGGCAAGGTGGCGGGAGGTCGCACGGGGGTGGGGGACGAATCTGGCCGTTTGTCTTGACTTTTCGCCTGACAGTGTGGCCCAGACGTGGTTTTCCCTTCCGCCGGAGTCCCCGAGCGCCCCCCAGTGCGCTGGGTTCGGCCTGGGATCGCCGGGCCCAAAAACTGGCCGAGCCGGCGGATTTCGGCGTTTTGGGGGCGCGACTGGGGGGGATTTTTCGGCGCCAGCGCGGAAAAAATCGTCCTGGAAGGTCTGTTAGGGGCGCGGCTGGAGATGCTCTAAGCAACGGATACTAGTTACATGCTCCCCGCCGGCGCCGGCCATGACTAGGGAAGCATCGGACCGCGGTTTGGCCGGTGTAAACTTTGCAGTCCCCGGCGCCCCCATCATACATGGAAGCTTATCGATGAGTTCACTGAAACATATCCACCCGCCCAAAGCTGACCCTCTACTCTTGGGAACCTTCCGCGGACAGCTGTGGCGCGGGAATAGAGTATCGCTCCAAATTTGACTCGCGTGCGTCGCCGCTGCGTATGGAGCCGTGCCCGGAAGCAACTGGGCAGCGCGGCGCGCGGCGCGAGCGACACGCTCCGGCGTGCGTGCGCTGCACAGCTCATCGCTGCCCCCGCTCTGTCCCCCCGCCATACCACCCAGCCCTCCCCGGATCATACTACTGCGGCACGTAGGACGGTAGGATAGGAACCATCGCCGAAGTCGCACGAGTCGGGTCGCGACCACGCCTATAAATAAGAGCCATGAGCGGGTGCAATTCCACTCATCCCATCACCACAGCACCAAGTCACAAGCAAAAATAGGAGCTCGATCACCGAGTGCTAGCTCTCGTAGTTCGCAAGTGTTTCGTTTCCACGGGTGCAATTTCAGCAAGTCGACAATGGCTACGATTGCTCTGATAGTGGCCATGGTGCTCAGCCTGGCGGAGCTCTCTGCGGGGAGCAGGAGGCTGATGGAGCTGTACGTGCCGCCGGAGAGCGACCGGCTCACGTACCACCAGGGCGGCGTGCTCAGCGGCGACATCCCCGTGTCCATCCTCTGGTACGGCAAGTTCACGCCCGCGCAGAGGTCCATCGTCGCCGACTTTGTCGTCTCGCTAAACTCCGCGCCCAACGGGGCCGCCACGCCCTCGGTCGGGCAGTGGTGGGGCACCATCGAGCAGCTCTACCTGTCCAAGGCGGCCGCCGCCACGCACGTGCTCCTCGCCGAGCAGGTGACCGATGAGCAGTGCTCCCTCGGCACGTCGCTCACTCTGGCCCAGATCGACCAGCTCGCCGCGAGCGTCGGCGCCAAGAAGGGCGGCATCGCGCTGGTGTTCACCGACGAGGACGTCGCCGTGGAGGGCTTCTGCAGCAGCCGGTGCGGCAGGCACGGGTCGTCCGCCGGCGGCGACTCCACGCACATCTGGGTCGGCAACTCCGTGAAGCAGTGCCCCGGGCAGTGCGCGTGGCCGTTCGCGCAGCCGCAGTACGGGCCGCAGGGCGCGCCCCTGGTGGCGCCCAACGGCAACGTCGGGATGGACGGCATGGTGATGGTCCTCGCCACCATGGTGGCCGGCACCGTGAGCAACCCGTACGGGGACGGCTACTACCAGGGCCCCAAGGGCGCGTCCCTGGAGGCGTGCACGGCGTGCCCCGGCGTCTACGGCAGCGGCGCGTACCCGGGCTACGCCGGCAACCTGCTCGTCGACCCCACCACCGGCGCCAGCTACAATGCCAACGGCGCCAACGGGAGGAAGTACCTGCTCCCGGCGTTGTACGACCCCGCCACGGCCTCCTGCAACACGCTTGTCTAGTCCAGTGCGTCCATCCGGGCACGTACAGACTTTCCCTGTACGCTTGAGAAGTTGTACATAGTGTAACGTGTTGCAAGAAATGGAAATTGCTTCGTTCGTTTATATAGGCCTCTGTTCCGGCCCATAAGAAGTTCTTTTTTCCTCATATAAAGATCATCTTCTTTTTGTTTTCTTAGAAGAATCTTCTTTTTTGCTACTCCCTTCATCCATATATATATATATATGGTCTAATGCGTTTTTTGAGATTGTCTTTGGCTATTGATAAGATTAATAATATATGAGATGTATAATATGAAAATTATATCATTGGAAGTTCCTTTCACGTACGAATTTAACGGTATGCTTTGTGTAACTTGCATGACATATACTATTGCTTTAACATGTGATCAAAATTAGCCTTAAAAAATGTATTAGGGCATCTCCAACGGCAACCTGAAAAAAACCTCCCGCATCCGTCTGTAGACACATGGGAGTTGGGGGGGGGGGGGGGGGGGCGGGGGGGACCAGTCCGCGGACATAGATGCGGGAGGCAGCCATCCAACCGTAGCCGCATACATCTGGCCTTCCGGATTTTTTTCCCAGTCCGCACGATCAAGTAGCCGCATGCAAAGGGCACATAAGTTCAAATAGCCGCATGCAACACTAGTTAAAATTAAAAAAATTCAAATATTTTTCATCCCAACATTGTTGTCCCCTTTCACCGCCCACTGATGCTCGATCAGATCCTCCTTGAGCAGCTCGTGAGTTGGTCGATGCCGAATTTGTTGATGCATTTGAATAAACTCCTCAAATGTGACCGGATTTTGGTCCGGAAGTTGGATAGGATCACCCATGTTCTCAAATTCCAGAGCTGCGGAAACATCGTCACCCTCACCTCGACGATCATGTTGTGCATGATCATACAACATGTCATCACCTCCCACAAGGTCTCAGGATCCCATTGTTTTGTAGGTCCACGAACAACTGTAAAACGGGCCTGAAGAACTCAAATGCCCTCTTGACATCATTTCTAGCTGCCTCTTGTCTTTGGGCAAAGTGAGCCTTTTTCTGGCCAACTGGGTTTAAGATGGTGTTGACAAAGGTAGCCCATGGATGATAGATACCATCAACCAGATAGTAGCCCATGTTGTACACATGTCCATTGCCAGTATAGTGGCAAGGATGAGCTTTTCCTTCAGTAAGCCTCGCAAACAACGACGATCGTTGCAACACATTGAAGTCATTGTGAGACCCAGGCATGCCAAAAAAGTGTGCCAAATCCAAAGATCCTCTGATGCCCTTGTAAAGCCTTCAAGAATGATGGTGGGCTTCTTAACATGACCCTGATATTACCCTTGTAAAGCCTTCGGGCAGTTCTTCCATTTCCAATACATGCACTCAAGAGATCCAAACTAACCTGGACACCCTCTTGCTTCTGAGATTGCCAGGAGCCTCTCGGTGTCTGCCACAGTTGGTTCTCTCAGGTACTGAGGTCTGAACACCTCGACCACGGCAGTTGCAAACCTGACCATGGCATCTCCGCATGTGCTCTCAGACATCCGTAGGTACTCGTCTCACGAATCAGTGGTCGTGCCATATGCAAGCATGCGGAGTGCGACCGTGCACTTCTGGTAACGAGAGAAGCCAATCGTTCCCACGGCGTCCTTCTTCAGGGTGAAGTAGTCATTGTAGGACCGGATGCCATGGTACAAACGATCGAAGACTGTCTTGCGCATCCGAGAAAGCCGGCGAAAATGGTCAGCGAAGAGAGCATCGAGGGCAAAGTAGTCGGCCATCAGTGTCAAATGCCCGCGCGCCCTATTGCGGTTGAGCATGCGACAACCCTTGATCGAGCCCTTGAAATTGAGAACATGCTCCTCCGCACGCTTCGCGTCTTTATGGACCCCTGCATCATCACTATCTCATCGAAATACTCCTCCTCGTCTAATGAGCCGTTGGAGGACTCAACATACTCCTCGTATATGTACTCCAAATCGGAATCTATTGGTACAGACAAGAAGGGACAGCTATTTTTAGCTCTGGCGATTCATCAAACAGTTGCCGGGCATGATAGAGGATGGTACCTGGCGGGGCGGTCAGAGGACAGGGGGTTGAACGAAGATGGAGGAGAAGCGGCAGGGAGCCCAGTTGGATCGCCGGAGGTGACGGAGACGCAGATTTCCGGCAGGGGTGTGGCGTGGTGGCCAGGGTGGTGGAGCGACGACGACGGCAAGAGAAAAAGAAGGAAGGAGAGAAAATGGGAGGATGAAGTTGCGGGGTCCGGGAAGGGTTTTGGGTGGGTCTGGGACGTCGGATTCATATGTTAGCGTGTTCGAATTCCCGCAAATCTCCCCCACTTTTGTCTCTACTTTGCGGGAGAAATCATGTCCGGACCACCTTGCGGACCGATACAGGGCCGCGTTGGATGGCTTCCGCAGTCCGGACAACGCGGTACGAATGATTGCGGGAGGTCCGCCTTGAATATGCCCTTAGGCCCTATATAGATAGATAGAGAGAGTAATCCCTTTTCGATTGCGGCTTTTTTCTGAGCGAATATTCAGGGCGCGGCTATATGTCACTTAATGTGAGATGGAACGTTGGGTCGCCCGCCTTGGGCCGACCCACATAACAAGCACACACTCACTTCCTGCATGAAGCTGGTCGTGGACTATCCAGAAGGATCAGGCAACGGAATGCCGTCTGCCCTCTCGTTAGGGTTTATTCTCCTGTCGGTGGCGACGCTCTTCGTCCTACTGTAGAGACTGCTCTACCCCACTATCCTCCTCCCGCCGGCGATCGTTGGGGCTTGCGGGCCTCACGGGCGGAGGGGTGGGTGGATCTGATGGGGACAATACCGCCCGCGGATCAGAATTTCTTGGGCAAGTGAACGATGGATGATGAAGCTTCTGAAGGAAATATGCCCTAGAGGAAATAATAAAGTTGTTATTTTATGTTTCCTTATTCATGATAAAGGTTTATTATTCATGCTAGAATTGTATTGATCGGAAACCTAAATACATGTGTGAATATATAAACAAATACCGTGTCCCTAGTGAGCCTCTACTAGACTAGCTCGTTGATCAAAGATAGTTAAGGTTTCTTAACCATAGATATGTGTTGTCATTTGATAACGGGATCACATCATTAGGAGAATGATGTGATGGACAAGGCCCATCCATTAGCTTAGCATGATGATCATTCAGTTTATTGCTATTGCTTTCTTCATGTCGAATACATAATCCTTCGACTATGAGATTATGCAACTCCCGGATACCGGAGGAATACTTTGTGTGCTATCAAACTTCACAACATAACTGGGTGATCATAAAGATGCTCTACAGGAATCTCCGAAGGTGTTTGTTGAGTTGGCATAGATCGAGATTAGGATTTGTCACTCCGAGTATCGAAGAGGTATCTCTGGGCCCTCTCGGTAATACTGAAGGAAATATGCCCTAGAGGCAATAATAAAGTTGTTATTTTATATTTCCTTATTCATGATAAAGGTTTATTATTCATGCTAGAATTGTATTGATCGGAAACTTAAATACATGTGTGAATACATAAACAAATACCGTGTCCCTAGTATGCCTCTACTAGACTAGCTCATTGATCAAAGATGGTTAAGGTTTCCTAACCATAGACATGTGTTGTCATTTGATAACGGGATCACATCATTAGGAGAATGATGTGATGGACAAGACCCATCCGTTAGCTTAGCATAATGATCGTTTAGTTTATTGCTATCGCTTTCTTCATGTCAAATACATATTCCTTCGACTATGAGATTATGCAACTCCCGGATACCGAAGGAATACCTTGTGTGCTATCAAATGTCACAATGTAACTGGGTGATCATAAAGATGCTCTACAGGTATCTCCGAAGGTGTTTGTTGAGTTGGCATAGATCGAGATTAGGATTTGTCACTCCGAGTATCGGAGAGGTATCTGTGGGCCCTCTCGGTAATACACATCATAAGCTTGCAAGCAAACGACTAAGGAGTTAGTCACGAGGTGACGTATTACGGAACGAGTAAAAAGACTCGCCGGTAATGAGATTGAACTAGGTATGAAGATACCGACGATCGAATCTCGGGCAAGTAACATACCGATGGACAAAGAGAATTACGTATGTTGTCATAACGGTTCAACCGATAAAGATCTTCGTAGAATATGTAGGAGCCAATATGGGCATCTAGGTTCCGCTATTGGTTATTGACCGGAGAGGTGTCTCGGTCATGTCTACATAGTTCTCGAACCCGTAGGGTCCGCACGCTTAACGTTCGTTGACGATATAGTGTTATATGAGTTATATGATTTGGTAACCGAATGTTGTTCGGAGTCTCGGATGAGATCAAGGACATGACGAGGAGTCTCGAAATGGTTGAGAGGTAAAGATTGATATATAGGACAATTGTATTTGGACACCGGAACTGTTTCGGGACGTACCGGGAAGAAATCGGGTCACGGGAAGGGGTTCCGGGCACCCCCAGCATGTATATGGGCTTAATGGGCCAAGGGAGGGACAAACCAGCCCACAGGGGGCTGGTGCGCCCCTTTCCCTAGCCGAACAGCCCTAGGAAAGGAAAAGGGGGAGGGCAAGCCTCTCCTATCTTTCCCTCTCATGGGAGAAAGGAAAAGGGGGGGCGCCACCCTCCCCTGCCTTTCCCCCGCTCCTATACATGGCAGGGGGGCGCCACCTTGGGAGAGACCCCAAGCAGGATTCCTCCTACTTGGGCGCCCCCTTGGCTGCTCCTCCCTCCCGCCCACCTATATATATGTGGGAGGGGGGCGCCTAGCACACAACAGATAATTGCCTAGCCGTGTGCGGCGCCCCCTCCACCGTTTACACCCCCGGTCATATTTTCGTAGTGCTTAGGCGAAGCCCTGCGGAGATCACTTCACCATCACCATCACCACGCCATCGTGCTGTCGGAACTCATCTACTACCTCGCCGTCTTGCTGGATCAAGAAGGCGGAGGACGTCACCGAGCTGAATGTGTGCAGAACCCGGAGGTGCCATACGTTCGGTACTTGATCGGTTGGAGCGCGAAGAAGTTCGACTACATCAACCGCGTTATCAAACGCTTTCGCTTACGGTCTACGAGGGTACGTAGACACACTCTCCCCCTCGTTGCTATGCATCAAACCATCACCGGTGGCCATCTTCATCATCCCGGCGGTCTCCATGACGAGGAGGGAGTAGTTCACCCTCGGGGCTGAGGGTATGTACCAGTAGCTATGTGTTTGATCTCTCTCTCTCGTGTTCTTGATTTGGCACGATCTTGATGTACCGCGAGCTTTGCCACTATAGTTGGATCATATGGTGTTTCTCCCCCTCTATCTTCTTGTGATGAATTGAGTTTTACCTTTGAGGTTTCACTATTATCAGATTAAATACTATTATGGATTTGAGAACACTTGATGTATGTCTTGCATGGGATACTCGTGGTGACAATGGGGTGTTCTATTGATTCACTTGATGTATGTTTTGGCACTCAACTCGCGGATTCCCGAGGTGACATTGGGGTAATCTATGCATAGGGGTTGATGCACGTTTTCGTCCTTGTTTCTCCGGTAGGAATCTTGGGGCACTCTTTGAGGTTCTTTGTGTTGGATTGAATATTATGAATCTGATGTTGTTTGACGCATATCATATAATTGACCCACGGATACTTGTGGTGACATTGGAGTATCTAGGTGACATTAGGGTTGATTGACGTGTGTCATATGGTGTTATTTTACTACGAACTCTAGGGCTGTTTGTGACACCTATAGGAATAGCTCAATGGATTGATCAGAAAGAATAACTTTGAGGTTGTTTCGTACCCTACAAGCAATTTCATCTTATGTTCTCCGCGATGGGAACTTTGGAGTGACTTTTGTCGCACGTTGAGGGATAGCCATATGATCTAATTATGTTATCATTGTTGAGAGAACTTGCACTAGTGAAAGTATGAACCTTAGGCCTTGTTTCCAAGCATTGCAATACCGGTTTTAGTCACTTTTGTTACTTGCTACCTTGCTGTTTTTATATTTTCAGATTACAAAAACCTATATCTACCATCCATATTACACTTGTATCACCATCTCTTCGCCGAACTAGTGCACCTATACAATTTTCCACTGTATTGGGTGTGTTGGGGACACAAGAGACTCTTTGTTATTTGGTTGCAGGGTTGTTTGAGAGAGACCATCTTCATCCTACGCCTCCCACGGATTGATAAACCTTAGGTCATCCACTTGAGGGAAATTTGCTACTGTCCTAAAAAACTCTGCGCTTGGAGGCCCAACACGAGTCTACAAGAAGAAGGTTGCGTAGTAGACATCACACCCATATACCAAGGAAGGAGAGGAAGCGCACGCTGCGGGATGTGTACGCCGTCGAGCCCGTAGCACCGAAGTTCAACCCGTGGTTGGCCTGCCTGATCACCTTTGACAGCAGGGACCATCCGACAAGTATCCGTCATGGAGGATCGGCGGCCCTGGTACTTGACCCCATTATCGATGGGTACCACCTCACGAGAGTCCTAATGGATGGCGGCAGTAACCTCAATCTGATTTATGCAGACACAGTGAGGAAAATGGGGATCGATCCGTCAAGGATCAAACCCAGCAACACCACCTTTAAGGGGGTTATCCCGGGCGTAGAGGCCCGCTGCTCAGGCACGGTAACGCTGGAAGTGGTATTCGGCTCACCGGACAACTTCCAATCCGAAGACTTGTTCTTCGATATCGCCTCATTCCGTAGTGGCTATCACGCCCTCCTTGGCCGAATGGCATTTGCTAAGTTCAACGCCGTCCCACACTACGCATACCTCAAGCTAAAGATGCATGGTCCTGCGGGCGTCATAACGATAAACGGCAACACGGAGCGCTCGATCCGGACTGAGGAACACACTGCAGCCCTGGCAGCCGAAGACCAGTCCGTCGTCAGTAGGCCAAGGTATCAGCCCGCCGTAAAGGCAAAAGATACACTTAAACGGGCTCGAGCCTGATCCCCGTCATGGGAACCCGCCTGCGTTCGCCGCAAATAGGGATACGCTCCCCACGGTACGCCCGCCTTCCCCACATGTTACATGCCTCGTCAGCACAACTTCGCACTCAAGATACCATGGGCGGCTGTGGGGGCTTATAACACCATGTGTTTGGCTCAACCGAACTATGGCATCACCACGTCCTTGAACGACAACGGGCAGGACTCCGGACTCGCGTAGCATCAAGCTATAACGGCAGGACTACATCTCAAGGTCCCTATTGAAGGCACCCCTCGCCAACACGCGGCGTTCTAAATGGATGTCCAATTCACTCCCCTCCACCTCGCAGAACGAAAGGCGCAGACGTGCAGTAGGGCACAGTTGAGGCCTAGACCCACACATCAAGGCCCTGTGTAAACCTTCCTCTGTAGAATCTTCTTTTCCCCATTATTATAAACACCTCAGCAGTTCGAATTGTACGGATAGACGTCCAGAGCTTATGGAAAATAGAAACATCTTTTACGGTGTTCGGGCAACCGCATTATTAGGCCCTCTTTCTTTCCTTTTTATTTTTTCCCCGCTCTTCGAACAGCTGGGTATGCACATCTTGTGTAATAAATCGGTTATTTGACCGAAGGCCTAATTTTCCATCAGCTCTCCATATTAAGTCCGGCACCACCTCGCATCGAGTGTCCGGCGTCTCAGATATTGCACTATATGCATCAGTTCCGAACTATGTCTTGGGTCAATAGTTGGGTTGCCCGGCTCCTGTGCTTACCCTCTTACGTTCCGCACGTTCGGCTAAGAAGGTAAAGGGAGAACCCCTGCGATTGTGCTTCTGGCTAGTCCAGTCAAGCACCTCAGGGGAGAAAGCCGAAAACCGACCGTCGTAGTAAGCGAGAACTGGTCAGCGAGCTGACGACAAGTGTTAAACTAAGAAATCATTGGCGATTTATCCGTGTCATACGCAGGGTTCGTCCTAGCACAAACCATGTGAGTGCAAAGGCATGCCTCGGCTCCCACGTACATCACAACTAGCCCCCACCGTCAAGCTCCTATGGCTAAGTGAAAGTGATAAAGCCGTATAGTCTGATTACCTAGTCTCTCTCTCTCTCTCTCTCTCTCGCACTACCGCCTTCGGGCACCGAGATGTTGGCTAAGGGTAACAGTGTGGAGACGAGACACCCCTCGTAACAATTACTTGGGGGCTGAAGCCGACGACTGGTAACTTTCAGAATAATAAATGGCCGCACATGAGTCAAAATTAACACACCATAATATTCAAGAGAACCGCATTATAAAGCAAAAGGGTTCGATCTAAAATTTAACACACTTTCACTCAATGATTACATCCTTGGAACACTGGCCCTCTATCGCCCGAGCAACATCCATAACCTATGCAAAATACAGTTCGGGGCAGCGGGGCTCCTTTCCGATGAGCGGAGGACCAGTGGCCATATCCATCGGCTTAATCTTTGGCCAATGTACCATGGTCTTCGGGAAGGTCAGCCTCGCCCCTTCAAGGCACGCAGAACGCTTCACGGTGTCAATCTACGGTGAGGCGTCATGCAGCCTCTACACTAAGCCAAAATAGCTGTTCGGAATAGGCTCAGTGGGCCACAACCGGACACAAAGATCCTTCCAGGCTGGTTCAGCCATCCGGTGCAGCTCCATCAGCTGCTTCATCTGGTTACTGAGGAGCGGAGGGCATTCGGGTGCCTGGAACTGCGAACAGAAAAGCCGCTATTCGGAGTCGTCCTCCCGCGTCGTGTAGTGGTCCGCCACAGCGGCCGCACTGTTCGGAAGCTCGGCGAAAACGTCAGCGGAGTGCGAGACCCACGTCAGCAAGGCGAACATGTTGCCGCCAAAAACAGTCTACAGTAAGTACTTCTTACCATCTGTGATTTGCCCCACTTGGCGGAGGTCCTCCCGGACACCCCGCTCCTCCGTCCTGGCCTCCTGGAGCTCTTTGTCCGCCTTGGATAGCTTGGAGAACTGCTCTTTTTGCTTTTGCTCAAGGTCCTCACACTTCGTGATGGCATCCTTGAGCTGTAACTGCACTTCGGCCACTCGAGCCTCGTGCTTCTCTCCGACGGTCCTCGCCTCCTCAAGTTCGGCAGCCGCCTTTTCGACAGCCACTTTCTTCTTGGCCGCCTCAGCCTTCTTCAATGCCGCCTTCAGGCCCTCAACCTCCACGGCGAGAGCTGCACGTACCAAACACCATACGCTCAGCATACAGTCCAGACCAAAAGTATCCGGCAATACTAGCTATGCATTTCAACATGAGCTCACCTTGTGCCTCATCAAGCCGCTTGTTGTCAAGGTCCAGCACTTCATCGGAGCATTTTAGCTTCCGATCCATCTCCTCTAGGGCAGCGGCATTAGCAGCCGAGGCCAAGGATGATGCCTGTGATGTCAAATAAATCAACAAACCTTATAATCTGGCCTACGAGTATTTGCCCCTCCATAAGGTTTTTGCAATCCTTACAGAGTCTCGGGGGCTGGCATATATATGTCCGGCCTACTCAAGCTCCGGCTAACAAGGGAAAAACCATCCTTATGGGAAAAGAGTATTACTTGAATCACCTCAAAGCCTGTTAGAAGGCCTTGGACGGCGTCATTCAGTCCGGATTGGAGCGACCGAACACCCTGTAGAACCGCACCCATAAGGGCGCAGTGCCCGTCGACAATGACGGAGTTGTTCACCAGCTCCTCCAGTGCGCCCGGCCAGCCCGTCATTGCCTGGCGGATAGTGTCCGACGTGGGCGGCGGGACCTTAACCCCCTCCCCATGGGAGGGCGGAATCGGCACCTGTGAAGGCCTCGAGGGCTCATGTGCGGCCGGCTGGGAGGGTCCGGACGGTCCGGATCTTCCCCCCGCATTAGCCAGGAGGGACACATCCTCTTGGTCTTCGGTGACCGAGGCATTAGCCTCGGCCATGGTGGCATCGCCCTCCTCCCCTGTGTTCGGGGCCCTTCGAGATAGGACTTCCCCGACCTCTTTGTGGATCTGGGAAGGTGCAGAGCACGACGCGGACCCACTGTCGGCCAATTCGGCGGGTGGAGATGTCCCCTCCGAGGTCTGCTCGGCGGGGGCGGTGGGCTGTGATATCACACAAATCAGTTTTCATCGGTGAGGGATTAGTGAAAGTAACACAGGGGGTGTCGAAGTTCCTACCTTGTGGCATGGGCCTTGACCCTGCGGTCCCTACCTTCGGATGCTGTGGACTCCTCATCGGAGTCCGAGCTATCGCGCAGGACCACCTTAGGCCTGCACTGCCTCTTCGGGGCCCGAGCAGGTTGTTCCTCCTCGACGTCTTCGGACACCGCCCTTTTCTTTGAGTGAGAGGAGGCACTTTCCTCCTCGTCTTCGTCCTCCTCCCCATCTTGGGCAGACGGGGCCGCTGCATCATCGGCCTTGGTGGCCGGATGTTCCCTCAAGCGGGGACCTCCCCGGGGCTCCAGCGGACCCTTCTTCTTCTTCTCCTTTTTTTCTGGCGCCCTGTATGGCGCCTCGACCAGTAGCTCCCCCAGCTGAGCCGATTGAGGCTCTTCGGGCAGTGGAGCCGAACAACTGATCTTCTTGGCCTTCTCAAGCCAGCCCTGTTAAAGCAACAAAGCGGGGCTTAGACCAAACTTTGGATAGTGTGAGCGCCCGAACACACAACGAGCAAAGAATTAATTACCTTCCTCGAAGGGTTTGCGGCATCAAGACCAATGTCTTCTTTCTCGGCTGACCACTCCTTCTGAGGCTTGAACAGCAGACTCCACACCTTGTCGTGGGTGGTGCTAAAGAGGTGCTACACGGTGGCCGGGTCTTCGGGTTTGTAAGCCCACATCGGACTAGCCCTTTGCTGGCAAGGTAGGAGACAGCGACGAAGCATTATCTGAACTACATTGGTCAGTTTGGTCCAAGTTTCCATCACATTGGACACGCGCTTCTGCAGCACCTTCACCTCATCGACGGATCCCCAATCGAGACCTTTCTTGGTCCACGAGGTCAGCTGCGCTAGAGTTCCGGATTTGAACTCGGGGGCTGCCGCGCAAGTCGCCTCCCATGGCTCTGTTATGTAGAACCACTCCTTCTGCCACACTTTGACGACATCGATAAATGTGCCCTCTGGCCATTGGACTCAGGTGAGCTTGCTTATTATTGCTTCGCCGCAGTCCGCCAGTGAGCCGCCGACCACCTTCGGCTTGACATTGAAAATTGTAGCCATAGGCCGAAGTGTGGCTGGACCCGCAGAAGAGCCTCGCAAACGATGATGAAAGTAGAAATGTGGAGGAGGGAATTGGGGCTAAATCATGGAAGTCTAGCCCATAGAAGAACATCAATCCCCGCACAAAAGGGTGTAGCGGGAATCCCAGCCCCTGGATAATGTGAGGGAGGAAAACAACCCTCTGGCCCGGTTTCGGGCGTGGGGACGACCTGGCCCTTCTCGGGGACTCGGTGAGCAACGTCGGCCGACAGGTAGCCGACCCGTTTCAGCCCCTCGATGTCATCGTTGGTGATGATGGAGGCCTCCCACTTGCCATTAGCTCCGGATCTGGCCATGATAGTGGCTGGGAAGAACAGGGAAGGGAGTCACTGTAAACGGAGAAAGCGGGGCGCTGGAGCTCTAGAGATTGGAGAGGCAACAGTGGGAGGTGGAAGAAGGCATGAGATGATAACTGCAGCAGCTCCCCTCTTTATAGGCCACGGAGGAGCTAAGTGTTCCCCTTTTCACGCCGTGGGCTTCTCCACTTCCCGATATACTCGTGACGTTATGCGCGGGTGGGGGAATCGAAATCATTGATCATATCCCTAAAAAACGGGGCATGATCTTTGTTTTGATGAGACGTGTCATTGGAAGGGCGGCCTCGAGCCGCGCATCACGAACTGCCCGCCGTTCAACCTTATGACCTACCGTGACCCTTCGCTAAAAGCTGTCAGGCGTGGGCGCTGTTCACACTCGAGCGCTTTGACCTTCGGGCTAAGTAAAGCAGACGCTTCAGATTCCGAACACCACTCAAGCTCCGAATACGCAAAGGACAAAACGAAGAACTCGCCTCGCAAGCCGAAGACCATGATATGTGCGGACGCCAGATACAAGCCCTGGCATTGGAGGCTAGTTCGGGGGCTACTGAGGGAGTCCTGGACTAAGGGGTTCTCGGGCCGTCGACCTATTGCACATGGGCCGGACTGATGGGCCACTATGGGGCCAAGCTAGAGCGTGGACTCGTGACCAGACAGGAGATCTTCGGAGTCGTGGTGTGCCCTCCAAGTCAGGATTAGCGTGATCTTTCCTTCATTGTAACCGATCAAATGTAACCCTAACCCTACTGGTATCTATATAAACTAGAGGGTTTAGGGCTTTAGGGGGAGGGCTACATCCATCACCTCATTACCTTAGGGTTTAGCATGTCCCTGGAGGCGTGCACGGCATGCCCCGACATCTACGGCAGGGGCGCGTGCCCGGGCTACGCCGGCAACCTGCTCGTCGACCCCACCACCGGCGCCAGCTGCAATGCCAACGGCGCCAACGGGAGGAAGTACCTGCTCCTGGCGTTGTACGACCCCGCCACGGCCTCCTGCAACATGCTTGTCTAGTCCAGTGCATCCATCCGGGCACGTACAGACTTTCCCTGTACACTTCAGAAGTCGTACATAGTGTAACGTGTTGCAAGAAATGGAAATTGCTTCGTTCATTTATATAGGCCTCTATTCTGGCCCATAAGAACTTCTTTTTTCCTCATATAAAGATCATCTTCTTTTTGTTTTCTTAGAAGAATCTTCTTTTTTGCTACTCCCTTCATCCATATATATATGGTCTAATGCATTTTTTGAGATTGTCTTTGACTATTGATAAGATTAATAATATATGAGATGTATAATAAGAAAATTATATCATTGGAAGTTCCTTTCACGTATGAATTTAACGGTATGCTTTGTGTAACTTGCATGTCATATAATATTGCTTTAACATGTGATCAAAATTAGCCTTAAAAAATGTATTAGGGCATCTCCAACGGCAACCCGAAAAAAACCTCCCGCATCCGTCCGCGGACACAGGGGAGGGGGGGACCAGTCCGGGGACATGGATGCGGGAGGCAGCCATCCAACCGTAGCCGCATACATCTGGCCTTCCAGATTTTTTCCCAGTCCACACGATCAAGTAGCCACATGCAAAGGGCACATAAGTTCAAATAGCCACATGCAACACTAGTTAAAATTAAAAAAATTCAAATAATTTATATCCCAACATTGTTGTCTCCTTTAACCGCCCACTGATGCTCGATCAGATCCTCCTTGAGCTGCTCGTGAGTTGGTCGATGCCGAATTTGTTGATGCATTTGAATAAACTCCTCAAATGTGGCCGGATTCTGGTCCAGAAGTTGGATAGGATCACCCATGTTCTCAAATTCCAGAGTTGCGGCAACATCGTCACCCTCACCTCGACGGTCATGTTGTGCATGATCATACAAAATGTCATCACCTCCCACCAGGTCTCAGGATCCCATTGTTTTGTAGGTCCACGAACAACTACAAAATGGGCCTGAAGAACTCCAAATGCCCTCTTGACATCATTTCTAGCTGCTTCTTGTCTTTGGGCAAAGTGAGCCTTTTTCTGGCCAACTGGGTTTAAGATGGTGTTGACAAAGGTAGCCCATGGATGATAGATACCATCAACCAGATAGTAGCCCATGTTGTACTCATGTCCATTGCCAGTATAGTGGCAAGGATGAGCTTTTCCTTTAGTAAGCCTCGCAAACAACGACGATCGTTGCAGCACATTGAAGTCATTGTGAGACCCAGGCATGCCAAAAAAGTGTGCCAAATCCAAAGATCCTCTGATGCCCTTGTAAAGCCTTCAAGAATGATGGTGGGCTTCTTAACATGACCCTGATATTACCCTTGTAAAGCCTTCGGGCAGTTCTTCCATTTCCAATACATGCACTCAAGAGATCCAAACTAACCTGGACACCCTCTTGCTTCTGAGATTGCCAGGAGCCTCTCGGTGTCTGCCACAGTTGGTTCTCTCAGGTACTGAGGTCTGAACACCTCGACCACGACAGTTGCAAACCTGACCATGGCATCTCCACATGTGCTCTTAGACATCCGTAGGTACTCGTCTCACGAATCAACGGTCGTGCCATATGCAAGCATGCAGAGTGCGGTCGTGCACTTTTGGTAACCAGAGAAGCCAATCGTGCCCACGGCGTCCTTCTTCAGGATGAAGTAGTCATTGTAGGACCGGACGCCATGGTACAAACGATCGAAGATGGTCTTGCGCATCCAAAAAAGCCGGCAAAAATGGTCAGCGAAAAGAGCATCGGGGGCAAAGTAGTCGGCCATCAGTGTCAAATGCCCGCGTGCCCTATTGCAGTTGAGCATGCGACGACCCTTGATCGAGCCCTTGAAATTGAGAACATGCTCCTCCGCATGCTCCGCGTCTTCAAGGACCGCCTGCATCATCGCTGTCTCATCGAAATACTCCTCCAAGTCTGACGAGCCATCGGAGGGCTCAACATACTCCTTGTATATGTACTCCAAATCAGAATCCATTGGTACAAACAAGAAGGGACAACTATTTTTAGCTCTGGCGATTCATCAAACAGTTGCCGGGCATGATAGAGGATGGTACCTTGCGGGGCGGTCAGAGGACAGGGGGTTGAACGAAGACGGAGGAGAAGTGGCAGGGAGCCCAGCTGGATCACCGGAGGTGACGGAGACGCAGATTTCTGGCAGGGGTGTGGCGTGGTGGCCAAGGTGGTGGAGCGATGACGACGGCAAGAGAAAAAGAAGGAAGGAGAGAAAATGGGAGGATGGAGTTGCGGGGTCCGAGAAGGGTTTTGGGTGGGTCTGGGATGTCGGATTCATACGTTAGCGTGTCCGGATTCCCGCAAATCTCCCCCACTTTTGTCTCTGCTTTTCGGGAGAAATCATGTCCGGACCACCTCGCGGACTGATACAGGGCCGTGTTGGATGGCTTCCGCAGTCCGGACAACGCGGTACGAATGATTGCGGGAGGTCCGCCTTGAATATGCCCTTAGGCCCTATATAGATAGATAGAGAGAGTAATCCCTGCTTTTTTTCTGAGCAAATATTCAGGGCGCGGCTATATGTCACTTAATGTGAGATGGAACATTGGGTCGCCTGCCTTGGGCTGGCCCACGTAACAAGCACACACTCACTTCCTGCATGAAGCTGTTCGTGGACTATCCAGAAGGATCAGGCAATGGAATGTCGTCTCCCCTCTCGTTAGGGTTTATTCTCCTCTCAGTGGCGAAGCTCTTTGTCGTACTGTAGAGACTGCTCTACCCCGCTATCCTCCTCCCGCCGGCGATCGTTGGGGCTTGCAGGCCTCACGGGCGGAGTGGTGGGTGGATCTGATGGGGACAATACCGCACGCGGATCAGAATTTCTCGGGCAAGAGAACTATGGATGATGAAGCTTCTGGATCCGGCACGGCTGTGTCCGATCTGGAGGCAATGATGGAGGAACTCGGGTTGAAGGAGGATGATTTACAGGACGTGGTGGTGGAGGATGAGGAATTGCAGGCAGAGGAAGCCCGGTGGATGGCAATCGCAAGAGTTCACACAAAGAAACCCTACAACTAGTACTGGTTCTACAAGAACATGAGGGTTGCTTGGGATCTGGCAAAAGAAGTAAAGATCAGCCTGCTAGAAGAGAATCTTTACACACTACAGTTTTCGTGCCTTGGGGATTGGGAGCGTGTGATGGAGGATGGACCGTGGACGTTCAAGGGAAAAGCGGTGGTTCTTGCTCCTTATGATGGCTACACTAAGCCATCGACGATAGAGCTCAACAAGATAGATATATGGATGCAGATCCATGACCTTCCAGATGGGTTCTTCTCCAAGATCAATTCTCTTTCTGCTACAGTGGGTGAGTTTATTTATGCTGAACCAAAATCACATGATTTTGAAGGAAATTTTGCTCGTGTTCGGGTGAGGATAGACGTGACCAAACCATTGAGGAATGTTGTTTCTCTAGTGATAAAAAAGAAAGACACCCTATAGAGAGTTCTCTTTAGGGTTAAATTTGAATGGCTCCCAGATTGGTGCTCAGTCTGTGGTTATCTTGGGCACCTGTTCAAGAGTGCGGTGATGGGGTCCATGCCCCGAAAACACTTGTGTTTAAGGATCTGAAAGCTTCATGGTTCAAGGGGCCAGGCCGAGGACCAGGAGGAGGAAGAGGTTCGGGAAGAAACAGAGGTAGAGGCAGATTAGGTCGCAGTGCAGGGCGTGGAGCCGCCCAGGACTATAGTACTGACGGCTATGATGGCCCCCTCGATGACACTGCAATGGAATATGCCGATGCCAACAGAAAGAGAGATGCTGGTCAATTTGTCCCCAGGATAAACAACGGAGGGCCTCCTCTCCCAGCTGTAGGGAATAATGCTTTGGCACTCTCACTAGCTACTGTGCCACCAAGTCTGTCCAAGCAAGACCCCAAGAGACCAAAGACCACCTCGACCGACAAGCTAGCTCCAGAGAAACCGACTTCAACAACAAACCCTGATGCGCGTATGGCGGGCCTCCTAGCGGGGTCGCACCAAGCGCAATGAGTAGCTTAACATGGAACTTCCGTGGGGCTGGCAAACCCGTGACAGTTCATGAGCTTCATGATCTCACGAGGCAACATGCCCCCTCTATCTTATGTATTCTTGAAACTCAAATAGAGGGCTCCAGAGTGGAGAGTCTAGTAGGTACTCTAGGGTTCAATAAGAGATATGCTATAAGCAGTTCTGGTAGAAGTGGTGGAATTGAATTTTTTTGGAAAGATGAAATAAAAGTTCAGGTTATTGGTTACTCGGAGTATCACATTGATGTTATAGTGGAAGATCTAGCTGAGACACAGTTTAGGGCCACCTTCGTCTATGGAGAGGCCCAAGTGAATGAATGACACAATACGTGGAACATGCTCCATGGAATTGTAGGAGTTAGCAATCTGCCCTGGCTGGCGATGGGCGATTTTAATGAAGTCATACACGCGCACAAGCACAATGGTGTCGGCCAGAGAAGCCAAGCACAGATGGATGCATTCAATGACATTCTTGATATTTGTGGTCTCTCGGATCTAGGCTACTCAGGGATTAACTGAACTTTTGAAAAGAAAGTAGCCGGAGGAACCTATACTAGAGTTAGACTGGATAGATGTGTCGCTACCCCGGACTGGCTCTTGGCCTTCCCCACTGCAGTGGTAGAGCATAAACATGCAGCTACGTCCGATCACATACCAACCCTGCTCCAGCTAGAGGACGTGCATGCATGCAGGAGGGCCCCACGGGTATTTAGATATGAAACATGCTGGGAGCGGGATCCCTCGCTCAACGCAGTAGTGGGCGCCAGCTGGGCTAGAAGCCAAGGAGGCACAATAGATTCGTTACATGCAAAACTGAAGAATCTGTCCAGCGATCTGAGGGACTGGGATCACAACCACTTTGGAAACATTTCGGCAGGAGATCAATCAATTAAAAAAGCAGCTACGTGATATGTGCGAGATCCAAGGGCGCTCTGGGCCGTCGCATGTAGAGATCAAGGTGACTGGCCGTTTGGTCGAGCTATTCCATCGCGAGGAGATGTTGTGGCGGCAAAGAACAAGACTGGACTGGTTAGTACATGGGGACAAAAACACGTATTTTTTTCATCTCAGAGCCAGCCGATGAAGAAGGAAAAACCAGATAAAATCTTTGCTATGTCCAGATGGTGAGCTGACAGAGGACACCACCCAAATGGAGGCCATGACAAACAATTTTTACAAAAATCTCTACACTTCTGAAGGGGTCCAGAACATGCAACAAGTGCTGGATACAGCTCCATGCAAGGTAACCCCGTACATGAACGAGATGCTAAATGCACCATACACCCAGACAGAAGTCAAAACAACTTTGTTCCAAATGTTCCCGACAAAAGCTCCCGGCCTGGATGGCTTTCCAGCACATTTCTTCCAGCATCATTGGGATGTCTGTGGGGATGAAGTGACCCAAGTGGTACTAAAAATAGTTGAGGGCAAGGAGTTTGCTGAATGCATCAACGAGACTATTCTGGTTTTAATCCCCAAGGTAAAGAACCCTACCATGTTGACTCAATTCCGCCCCATAAGTCTCTGCAATGTTTTGTATAAAATTGCATCAAAGGTAATATCTAACCGTCTGAAGGTAGTTTTACATGACATAATATCAGAAGAGCAGTCCACTTTTGTGCCAGGGAGATTAATTACGGACAACATCATAATGGCATATGAGTCTTTGCACTTTATGAAGAGGAATAAGGCGAAGAAACATCAATCATGTGCTCTAAAGCTCAATATGATGAAGGTCTATGACAGAGTCGAATGGTCCTATTTGCAAGCTATAATGCTCAAACTAGGCTTCACTGAGAGATGGGTACAAATAGTAATGAGCCGTGTTTCATCGGTGACATTCTCAGTAATGTTTAATGGCAAGAGACTTGAGGAGTTCAACACTTCCATAGGTATAAGACAAGGGAACACGATCTCTCCATACTTGTTCTTGTTGGCAGCAGAGGGCCTTTCGTGCCTTCTTAAATCTAGAAGTGAGTCATCCAATCTGCAAGGTCTACAAGTGGCACCCTCGGCGCCACCAGTGAACCATCTATTATTTGCTGATGATAGCCTGCTGTTCTTTAAGGCAAACGGTATGGGAGCGACCGAGGTGAACCTCATTTTGGATATTTATTGTCAAGCGATGGGCCAGAGGATTAACTACTCCAAACCATCCATCTTCTTTAGCAAGGGTGTTCTTGAGAACACTAGACAGGAGATCAAAACGATGCTTAGTGTGCCCAATGAGACCCTCAATGAAAAATATTTGGGTATGCCATCTGACATAGGTGGCTCAAAAAATGGTGCTTTCAAATATTTGAAGGATCGGCTGTGGAGCAAGATTCAGGGATGGATTGAAAATACTATGTCAGCTGCTGGGAAGGAGGTGCTAGTTAAGGCGGTTGCTCAGGCTGTACCGGTATATTCTATGCCATGCTTTAAGCTTCCGAGGGGCCTCTGCAAACATCTCAATATGCTTATCAGAAAGTTTTGGTGGGGATCCAAACAGGGGCACCGAAAACCACATTGGGTTTCATGGAAAACCATGACACAACCTAAGAGCATGGGTGGTCTCGGCTTTAAAGATTTTGAGTTGTTTAATATGGCTATGCTAGCAAGGCAAGCCTGGCGTCTATTGCAAAGCCCGGAATATCTTAGTGCTAGAATCCTCAAAAGTATCTACTACCCAGACTCATCAATTCTGGAGGTGGTTCTAGGAAGTCATCCCAGCCAAATTTGGAGGGCAATGATAGAAGGCAGAGATACACTCAAACTTGGTTTGATTGGTTTTTTTTTATCATTTATGCCACTAGTTGTGTCCCACTACTCAGTTTTGCCATTAGAAGTTACAACTACTCAAAAATGCCATCGATCCGTGAGATGCTTGCTCAAAAATGCCATTAGATATCTCAAAAATGCCATCGTTCCGTTAGATGTTTGCTCAAAAATGCCATTAGACATTGTTATTTTCACATCAAACCCGTTGACCATGTTATATGACAAAAATAAGCCTAGACCCACATGTCAGCTCTCTCTATCTCACAATGATAAGTGTGGCCCCACTTGTTAGGAGTAACCAAGCGAATAATTTTACAGGAAAATAAGAACGCTGTTGGGATCAAGTGGGCCCCACACTTTATTGTAGTGAGATAGAGGGAGACCTGAAATGTTGGTTCATAGGTATTTATGTCATTATAACATGGCAAAAGAGATTTGAGATCACAATAATGGTGTCCAGTGGCATTTTTGAGCATGTGCCTAACGAAGCGATGGCATTTTTGAGCAGTTGAAATTCCTAGTGGCAAAACTGAGTAGTGGGACACAACCGATGGCATAAATGATAAAAACCCCTAATTAAAAGGATTGGCAATGCGCAGGACACGAGGATATGGGACGATCAGTGGCTGCCAAGGGGTGAGAAGCTGCATCCCTATGGGTGAATGGCACAAAACCCACCGACCCTAGTCTCTGAACTGATTGACTCGACATCCGCCACATGGAATATACAGAGGTTGACTAAAGTTTTTATGCCAATGGATGTGAAGGTCATTCTAGAAATCCCTCTTTGCACAAGAAACATTACTGACTCCTGGAGTTGGTTCTTCGAGAAGAAAGGAAACTTCACTATTCGATTAGGGTATAATATGCTTGTAGCAATACGACAAAGAAGGGAGGCGTGGCTTGAGGGGACCGCCGGTCCATCTAACTCGGCTAAGGAGGAGAAGGATTGGAAAACTCTACGGAAAACGGTTGTTCTCGAAAAAGTAAGATTGTTTCTATGGTGTTTATCGCAGCAATCGATACCTACCAATGACGTTCGGGCGCACAGGCACATGACGGACTCCAGCTCTTGCGGCATCCATGGCGCGCCCGACTCATGGAAGCACTCTTTAGTGGATTGTACCCTGTTAAGATGTACTTGGGCACTTGTTGATGAAGAGCTAGGATAGAAAATTGCAGCTACCTCAGAACCCAATGCGAAACAATGGTTATTTACACACATGAACTCATTATCTCATGAGCTTTTCGTTAATCTTTCGGTAACTTTATGGGCAATCTGGGCGGCCAGGCATAAGGCCATCCATGAGGGAATCTTCCAAAGTCCGCATACTATACATTCCTTCGTTATTCGATTCATCCAGGAGTTGGAGATGTTGAGGGAAGGAGGGAGAAAGGTCCGCCATATGCGCGGTACAATAATAAGGCAGCCCAAAGCTCCACCACTTGGTTATTGCAAAATCCATGTTGATGGCGGGGTTCTAGCTAGGAGAAGAGGGGTAGCAGCAGCAGTCTGTCGGGATAGAGAAGGTAATTACCTGGGGAACTCTACCTTGTCGATCAATGGACTCCATGACCCAGCTACTTTGGAGGTTATAGAATACAGAGAGGCCCTTGCACTCGCATCTGTCAGATTCAGGGCTCCGCAGACCCAAGAAAGGTTTGAACTCTGGGGCGTGTACGAAGAACTCAACCTCTCCAGCCAACCAACCCATCGCCCTATAGCCTAGCTCGATGAACAAGGAAGAAGATGAACATGGCAGTTTACCCAGGTTCGGACCACCTTGCGGTGTAAGACCCTACTCCTGCTTTGTGGTGGATTGGACTCATGAGGGGCTGAGGATGAACTAGTACAGAGGATGAACAAGCTCGCGAGGCTCGCTCTGGTGAGAATGAGTCGACCTCCTCAATGGTCGGATCAGCCCGGATCAGATCAGATTGGATCGGCCTCGCCCCTACTGTGGTGGCTAGCTTATACTTATAGTGGCCTCGTTCCTCTTCCCCAAAAATGTAGGCGGGAAGGGATTCCACAACGGCCAATTTGAAAGGGGACAAGTAGTACATCTTATCCTGACGAAAGGTGGTCTTCGCCTGCAAAGCTTCTGGTCGTGACGCTGTGGTGGGCTCAGCGATGACATTCGTCCTGCCGTCCTGGCGGTCTTGGTCTCGTTGCACAGGAATGGAAACCTTTGGCTGATTCCTCGGGACCCCGCGCCTGCGCTTGTCTCCTTAGCACGAAAGAGGAAACCTGCTCCTCTGCGCCCGCTGGCGCCCGCCTGGCCTTGGTCGTCATGGCTTACGTCACCGCAACCTCATGAGGTTGGGCACCTGCATAGGAAACTCCGCTCCTTAGGAGCAGCCCAGGGATGGCCGCTCCCTCAGGAGGTCTTGGCGCCATCTGCCTCGCAAGGCTTGGCTCCCCGCGAGGGTCTTGTCTTGTTGGTGTCGAAACTGGGCCGTACCAGGCCGTCGATGGAGCCACGCCGTGGGCCGCAGGCAGGCAAGTCTGGGTACCCTGGTTCCCAGAACGCTGACAGTAGCCCCCGGGCCCAAGGCGCGCTCGGACTTGTCTTCGAGGCGAAGCCAAAGGGCAAGGGCGAAGTGCCGCGGGCCCCAATCGCCTGCGGGCCAGGCTGATGCGTGGCGCTTGACAGGGCATTGACGCTGTTCTTCAAGATCTTCGGAGAGGACGGCTGACGTCTGGAGGGCTGCCCCAGGGGAGGCGATCAAGACGGCGACCCCCTCACAGGCCGACAAATCGGCGAGGCCCCTCGCGGTGAACTTGCCCTTAGCCTTGTCCGCGATTCCTCCAGCAGCAGCGACGCCTCCTTCGAACCAGGTTTAAGCGACGATGACAGCTACGAGCCGCCGCGCCGCCACGCTCGGGCTTGATGGAGGAATGGCGCCGGCCAGGCGTCATGGGCGACACCGCCTGGGTTGCGATTCTTAGGAGGTCCTTTCCTTTCCTTTCATTCCTGCGCAAAAGCCATGAAGGGCCCCGCGGGGGTGTGTAAAGATCGTGACACTTTTGCCTTAATGTTAGCATCCCCAACTTATGTTGTGTCTGCGTCTGTCGCTTGGGCACGGTTCCCCCTTTTTATTCTTGCGGTAGCTTAGTGCTCTACACCAACAGGACCCAGTCCCCAGGCAAGCTTCGGCCGTGGTCAAGGCCAGGAGGTGAGCGGCCCGAGGTCCGGTAAGAGCCCCCGAGGCGCGATGCTCAGGAGGTCCCCTTTGGCGCGCAAGCGGCTCCCGAAGGACTGAAAGGGGAGTTCCCTTGCCCGAGCAAAATCACGAGAGATGAAACGCCGATTATGGGGTTCGCGCCCTGGTGTGCGAAGCGACTTATCTTGGCAAGCCTGTGGTGGTTTCCTTATTGCGAGGACGAGTTTCTTGTGCGACATTAGGCTGCGCCCTTCTCCTGAGGCCCCCCCTCCCCCGCAGGGCTCCTACCGACTCCATCTCTCCCGCTCGTCAGGGTGCTCTACATCCTCGGGACCCGGCTCTCGAGCGAGGCTCGGACGCCGCTGGTATGCCAGGTCGCGATGCCGTGGTCAAGGTCAGGGGGTGAGGGCTCGAGGGCCGGTAGGAGCCCTGAGGCGCGATGCTCAAGGGCCCCCCCCTTTAACGTGCAAGCGACTTGCACGAGAAAAGAGTGGCTGGCTCCAAGGGGGTACCTAGGAGGGGTTGCGCCCCATGGCATGTAGCGCGGTATCCTTCCTCGGTGGCGAGGTGTTGGCGAAACTGCTCATGATCCTGCCTCCGGAGGTTCCCATCTCTGAGGCTCCAGCAGCAGAAGTCGAAAGCGGTGAGGACGGTGGCAGCGTTGTCGACGAGGGGCTTCCAACGAGCGGGTAGGTGGCGGCAGTGGCGTTCCTTCTTAGTTTTACCCTGCAACATTTACCGTGGCTTGTGGAGGCGTAAGACTTCTGTTTAAGCTTGTGGAACAATCTGTGCTTGTAATAATTATTAGGACCCCGTGGTTTCCATATTGCGCCAAGTTTCCTTCGTGCTTGCTTTTGTGCTCTGCATCGGCAGGGCCCAGCCCCGCGCATACCTCGACTGCCGTTGGGGCGTCCGGATCACCAGGATGACACCAAGGGGTGAGGGGCTACGTGATTAGTGAGGCCCCTGAGTCGCGATGCTCAGGAGGTCCCCCTTGACGTGCGAGCAGCCCTCATGAAGGGAACATGGACGCCGAGGTGTAGGACTTCACGCTATGCGTCGGCAGGGCCCAGCCCCACGCATACCTCGACCGCCGTTGGGGCGTCTGAATCACCAGGACGACACCAAGGGGCAAGGGGCTATGTGACTAGTGAGGCCCCTGAGTCGCGATGCTCAGGAGGTCCCCCTTGACGTGCGAGCAGCCGTCATGAAGGAAACGTGGACGGCGGGGTGTAGGACTTCACTCTCTGTGTCGGCAGGGCCCAGCCCCGTGCATACCTCGACCGCCGTTGGGGCGTCCGGATCACCAGGACGACACCAAGGGACGAGGGGCTACGTGACTAGTGAGGCCCCTGAGTCGCGATGCTCAGGAGGTCCCCCTTGACGTGCGAGCAGCCCTCATACCTTTGACCACTAGCTTTCACCTGGGGGGAACGCGAGAAGACCAGGTACCTGGACCTGGTAGGGTAGCGTGTGCCAGGCGGGGCCTAAGCACAGCCCCTGTGTCCAGCCCCCTCACGCGATCCTCCCGAGGGGGAAGCTATGGGGTGTTGCCGATCATAGAGCCGAGAGGCTATCCTGAGGTTGGTGCAGCCACGGGGGTCACCCTCAGTTGTTTATTCACCAGCGCGGAGCATGGTGCTTCCACTTTAGCGTGGGCATAGCCGCTCCTCGATCATGTCGTCCGCCAACACGGAGCATGGGGCTTCCACTGGTATGTGGGTGGGAGTTCCCTCTGGGGGGAGACTCCGGGGTGTGTACAGCCCCGTCCGGACATGTGGCTTGCACGGCCGGACTGGAGGAGGTGTATATGGGCACTCGTGAGCTAGCGCGGGACTCACGAGGCCCTACCTCAAGGCGGGTTGTGACTGAATTTTGTTACGGGGTGCTTGTAAAAATCATGAGAGATGTTGGGGAGGCCTGTGCCGAGTGAATCTCCGGAGGACATCGCATGAGAAGGCCAAGCACCAACGACCCCAGGAGGTGACGTGAACGGGGCCAGCCCGCCAGACAGAGCTCAGCCGTTGGGTTTATCGATGCTGCAGGGACGGAACCGAGCACAGACGCCGTGCCAGTCTTCTCATGCAACAATCCTAAAGAAAAACAACCGGCGCGCGGCTCCCGCGGCGGCGGGGCACCAGGTCGCGCGCCCTAACTCATCCACTCTCGATTAGCTCATGCGAGAACAAGGCACCAAGGACCACGGGAGGGACGCGCACGGGAGCTGGCCCGCGGGACAGAGCTCGGTCACTTGGGTTTGTCAACGCTGCAGGGACGAACCCGAGCACAAACGCCATGCCAGTCCTTAATCATGAGGCGGTCGTGGGCGGATTCGCGAGGGCGCAGCGACATCATAGTGACGAAGCACCGGACAGGCAGTTGAGATACTTAGGAAACTCATGAAGGCAAAGCCAGTTCTACCTGAGGATGATGCAGCCCGAGGGGCGCCCTCAGTTGAACAAACCAAAAAGTCACCTGGCACCATCGTTGTAGAAGCATTGGAGTAGCTGAAGACGCGTACCATAGAGATCGCTCCTCACGAGCCGACCGGCTCCGGAGTCTTGGGAGGTTCCAGAGGTCCGGAGGGCTCGCGAGGGTCCGACACCTCCTTTGTCAGGACCGCCTGGCGCCTGGCCTCGTGAGCCGCCAAGGCTCCCTGCATGAGGTGCTGGTACGAGGCGGCCACGTTCAGTAGGCCGAACGGCATGCGGACGTAGCTACAGGGGTAGCCCCCGCTCCGGCCGATGCGGGATGGCCAGAAGAGGTCCTGCGAAGCAGCCCTGTTGAGGCGTGGGATGTTGACGCAGACGTGCAGTTCACCACCCATGTCATGGGTGGCAGCTGCACTGGATGGCGCGGGGGCGACGCTCGCCACGCATGGCTCGCGCCTCCCGAAGCTCCTCGATTGCCTTGGTGATGAACTCCTGAGTGCCTGGCTCCCCGCGCCTTGCGCCTTGCTCACAGAGGCGCGCATCGAAGCACGCCCCCACATGGTGCCTGAACGCCTCCCTCGTGATGCTAGTCAGGTCAGAGGCCCTCCAGACAAGAGCCCCCGAGCCAGTCCCGATAGGGGCGTCGGGCGTGCCTTCCTATGTGAGTGGGAGAGATGCCCCATCAGAGGGCTCGGGCGCTGAGGCACGACTGTCGGGCGCCCCAGCCTCCTGACAGCCCTTTGGGAGGAGCTGCTTCTTCTTCTTGGGGATGGCCTCAGGAGGCAGGATGGCACCCTCGCCATCTGAGTTCTCGACCCCCGCCGAGTGCCCTGGAAGTTGGCGATGAAGCGCTCGCGTAGCTCGTCCCAGGAGGAGATCGACCCCACCGGGAGGTTCAGGAGCCAAGTTCGCGGGCAGCAGGGTCATTGGCGGCGTTAGCCACCGGGGAGGCAGAGCGGCGAGGGGCGCCGTTGCCCGCGGGTGCCGTCTGGGCGACACGAGCGGCCCGGCGCTTGGCCCGAACATGGCGAGCATTGGCCATTGGAACGGCGGAACGGCAATGGAGCGAGTGGTGGGAGAGAAGCTTCGACACGCCCCTACCTGGTGCGCCAATGTCAGATTCAGGGCTCCGCAGACCCAAGAAAGGTTCGAACTCTGGGGCGTGTGCGAAGAACTCGACCTCTCTAGCCAACCAACCCGTCGCCCTACAGCGTAGCTCGATGAACAAGGAAGAAGATGAACACGGCAGTTTACCCAGGTTCGGGCCACCATGCGGTGTAAGACCCTACTCCTGCTTTGTGGTGGATTGGCCTCACGAGGGGCTGAGGATGAACTAGTACAGAGGATGAACAAGCTTGCGAGGCTCGCTCTGGTGAGAATGAGTCGACCTCCTCTATGGTCGGATCGGATCGAATCGGATTGGATCGGCCTCGCCCCTACTGTGGTGGCTTGCTTATACTTATAGTGGCCTCAGTCCTCTTCCCTGAAAATGTAGGCGGGAAGGGATTCCACAACGGCCAATTTGAAAGGGGACAAGTAGTACATCTTATCCTGACGAAAGGTGGTCTTCGCCTGCAAAGCTTCTGGTCGTGACGCTGCGGTGGGCTTGGCGATGACATCTGGCCTGCCGTCCTGGCGGTCTTGGTCTCGTTGCACGGGAATGGAAACCTTTGGCTGATTCCTCGGGACCCTGCGCCAGCGCTTGCCTCCTTAGCACCAAAGAGGAAACCTGCTCCTCTGCGCCCACTGGCGCCCGCCTGGCCTTGGTCGTCATGGCTTGCGTCACCGCAACCTCATGAGGTTGGGCACCTGCATAGGAAACTCCGCTCCTTAGGATCAACCCAGGGATGGCCGCTCCCTCAGGAGGTCTTGGCGCCGTCTGCCTCGCGAGGCTTGGCCCCCCGCGAGGGTCTTGTCTTGTTGGTGTCGAAACTGGGCCGTACCAGGCCGTCAATGGAGCCATGCCGTGGGCCGCAGGCAGGCAAGTCTGGGTACCCTAGTTCCCAGAATGCCGACAGCATCGGATCTGAATTTGCATCAGTTTGTCATCTCATCTGATTCCAAACAAGCTGTTGGTGACATCAACTTGGGGGCCAGAGGAGACTACGGAGCTATCATCAATGAGATAAAACTTCAAGCGTCAACTTTTACTTATTCTTTTATCTACGAATGTCGTGCTGTCAATCATGAAGCACATGGTTTAGCCAAATTTTTACTTAATCTTGGTCAGGGGCGCCATGTTTGTTTTGGCCAACCTCATGATCCGAACTGTATCCCACTCTCTATGTTGGTTGATGAATAAAATTTGGCTAAACCCTAAAAAAAAGCTGGTCGTGGACTGAGTGTATTATGCATTTTTCGCAGAGTTTTAATGTTGGCAGCACGAGTAGCTCATAGGGTTGATTCTCTTTTTTTTTTCAAATATCATAGGGTTGATTCTCGTGTACGTGAGTGTCTAAAACAAAGTCTTCTATGTATGTGATCTTCTATTAGAAAGCTAGATAAATGTTTTTTTATTACATTAGGTATGTACATGTGTGTTGCTACGCGATCCCAATAATCTACTCTTCATAGACACTACTTTGTCTCATGGATATTTGAAAAAGAATTTGTGCAAATAGTAAAAAACATGCATAGTTCCTCTAGGGGTCAGAATAAATTGAAAGGCTAGTATCAAGCAACACATACAACATCTTTTCTTTTGACAAGACATTCAACTGTTGACGTATAAATGCATTGCCATCTTTCCCCATCAGCTTGATCTTTTGGGTGAACTGGCTGGTGCGTGCAGTACTACATGGTATCAGAGTCATGAGGTCATGAGTTCAAGACCCGACTGTCGCAATTAAATTGCAGCCCACTTTCGGTCCATGTTTAGTCCTGAGGTAGCCACACGTGAGGGGAGTGTTGATGCATAAATGCATAGTTCACCTTTCCCCATCAACTTGAGATTTTGGGTGAATTGACTGGTGCGTGCAGTTCTACACAAACATCTTTATGGTGATAAGGAAGGCCTAATTGTTATGCTATAAAACATGGCCTAACTATTAAACTTGATGAAAGTATAGTTTGAGGGTTTGTATGGAATATTATTTTTCTAATAATGAATACAACTCCTCCGAACAATTATGTTGACAAATTATGTATATTACGTTCAAGCACAATCAGAAGAAATACTCCCTCCATTTCTAAATATAGTGCACATAGATAACAACCCACATACCTGATGGAGTGAGTAAATCTTTGTCGTTGCCATGTCGTACATAGAAAAGGATGTTGATCGGTGCTATGAGTTACCTGAAGAAAATACAATAGCTATTGCAATTAGATGATAGTAAGATGCCAATAAAATACTGCAAAAATAGATTTTCCCCTTTGTGGACACCACCATATTACCAACAGGAACCAATAGATAGACCTTGAGACTCTTGAGAAACCAATACAAACGATAGTAGCTTAGCTTCACCATAAGAAGAAGAAAGACTTCTATAACTTCACTTTCATATTGAGTTGAATGTATGGCAAGTTTTTGTAGGGGAACATGCTATGCAACAAAAAAAAATATGCTACACGATCACTGATATGTCTCCGACGTATCTATAATTTTTGATTGTTTCATGCTATAATATTATCAATCTTGTATGCTTTATATGCATTTTTATATCATTTTTAGGAACTAATCTATTAACCTAGTGCCTGGTGCCGGTTTCTCTTTTTGATTATTTTATTGTTTCACAGAAAAACAGTACCAAACAAAGTCCAAACATGATGGAACTTTACGGTGATTTTTTCTGGACCAGAAGGGACCCAGGAAGTTTCGGGAGGAGGCCAGAACATATACGAGAGGACCACAAGCTCACACAGCTTGCCTCTAGGCGGTGCCGCCTGGGCTTGTGGGCCCCTCGTAGGTCCGTTTGACCTAATTCCAATTCCATATACTCCCTAAAATACCCAAACAACTAGAACAAGACCCAAAACAATTATTTTGCTGCCGCAATCCTCTGTTCTTTTGAGATCGCATCTGGAGGCCTCCGCTGGTACTCTGTCGGAGGGTGAATCGATCACAGAGGGCTTCTACATCAACCTTGTTGCACCTCCGATGATGTGTGAGTGGTTCCCCATAGACATACGGTTCCATAGTGATTAGCTAGATGGCTCTCTCTCTCTCTCTCTTTGATATTCAATACAAACAATATGGAAGTGTTGGGTTCCTCTCAGATGCAAAATATTCATGTGGTTGGCCGTCTTGTACAGGCTTTGGATGTCGGATAGGCAGGCGCGACACGGACTGCAAGATATGAGCTCGCCCTACTATCTGTGCAAGCAGGAGGGGGATACGATGGATCACATATTGATGCATTGCATCTTCGCCAGACAGGTCTAGCATTAATGCTTCATGAGGACTGGGATCTGCTTGTCTCTGCTGCCAACAGGACAAGTAGCAATACAAGATTGGTGGGCCACGACGAGGAAGCAGGTGGCCAGGACACAACGCAAGGACTTCGACTCCTTTGTCATGCTTGTGTGCTGGTGTCTATGGAAGTAGAGGAATGGGGGATTTTTCGGTAGGAATGATGTGTATAACGAGCAAGGCACAGTAGAGTTCATCTTTAGAGAGAGACACCTATCGGCGCTCGCGAGAGGGACTGGAGTCCAACCCGGTGGTGAGTAGTTCCTTAGGATGTAATAGGATAGGGGAGTGTAGGCTCACCGAGCGTGATGCATGCTAAATGTAAGCTCTTGTAAATATTATTCTCTCTTCTATAAAGCTAAGGTACACCTTTGGCGTACTCTAGAAAAATATATTCAATACAATGTTCTCCTCAGAGTTCTATTCGATGTATTCTTCTTTTACAGTGTGTTTGTTGGGATCCGATGAATTGTGGGTTTATGATCAAATTGTTCATTGAAAGAAACCGAATTCTATTCTGAAATTTATTATGTGCAATTGTTATAGCTATATAATGCTTTCCGATCTATGGGTTTTCTTTGGCCAAGTCGATGATTAGATCTTCAGTGGAAGTGGTGCATAGTAGGGTTCAAACTTGCGGTGTCCTCACCTCGTGACCGAAGGGGTAGCGAGGCATGTATTTGTATTGTTGCTACTAAGAGTAAAACGACGGGGTTCGATCATATTGATTGGTATTATTTTGTCTACATTATGTCATCATGCTCCAAGCATTACTCTGTTTGTTATGAACTTAATACCTTAAGATGCATGCTGGATAGCGGTCGATGGGTGGAGTAATAGTAGTAGATGCAGAATCGTTTCAGTCTACTTGTCACAGACGTAATGCCTATGTACTGATCATGCCATGAATAACATCATAACTATGCGCATTTCTATCAATTGCCCAACAGTAATTTGTCTACCCACCGTATGCTATGTTCTTGAGAGAGATGCCTCTAGTGAGAACTATGGCCCTGGGTCTATTCTACATATTTACTAAAACACTAAAAAGCCCTTGCAATTTACTTTCGTCTATTTCCTTTTGCAATTTATATATCTATCACTATCACAATTAATCCTTGGAAATAACGAGTACAAGGGGATTGACAACTCTCTTGCCCGCGTTGGGTGCAAGTATTTTGTTTGTATGTGTGTAGGTACTATCGATCTTTGTCTGTGTGAATCTTCTATTAGTTTGATAACATTGGTTCTCTACTGAGGGAAATATTATCCGCTACCATATTGCTTCTCCCTTCCTCTTCGGGAAAAAATCCAACACGACTCACAAGTAGCAATCATACACAGGAACACTATGAAGATCGCGGTAACGATCAAACTCACCAACGAGCAAAGTAGCAGAAACAGTGAAGAGTCAGTGTAGCGTGATGATTTCCTGCAGCTAGGTTACACCTCCCAGATGTGAGAAAGTTCTCCGAGGTGAGAGTCAAAGTAGATGACCCCTCTGAGGTATCCATGTGTTCCGAACTAGTAGTCTGGCAGAGCTCTGATGTCCAGGAAGAACTTCGAGAAAACTAGAGAAAGAGAAAGCCTAGCAGCGCTTCTTGTCTAATTAGGAGTGTAATTCTATTAGACCAATTAAACCAAGATTAGAGCCCATCTAATTAGGAGCTTAAACACTTAGGACAATTTGACCGGGAGAGCGTGGAGCTATGCGAGAGAGATCCCCTTTGGGCTGTGTTTGCAATAGGGAGTGATACGTCTCCAACGTATCTATAATTTTTTTATTGTTCCATGCTATTATAGTATCAATCTTGGATGTTTTATATTCATTTACAAGCAACTTTATATCATTTTTTGGGACTCACCTATTAACTTAGTGCCCAGTGTCAGTTGCTATTTTTTTTGCCTTTTTTTGACTTTTCAGGAAATCAATATCAAACAGAGTCCAAATAAAGAAAAAAAATTGGATTAATTTTTTCTGGACCAGAAGAGACCCTATAAGGTTCGGGGAAAGACCTAAAGACTCACGAGGGAGCGATAGGTCCGTGAGTTATTCTCACAATGAGTGTTTATTCACTTGTCATTGCACGAGAGAGTGGAAGGTAATAGGGATTCCTAGTCCCGTAATGAAAAAAATATGATGATAATAATAAATTCCTTGGAAAGTGTTGGTATGGAAAGCACCCGTGGATACAGTTACCCATGGCTTGTGAAAGAATGGTGGAAAGGAAATGAACTTTATTTTCTATTTGGGAACCGCCTATAATGTGTCTAGCATGGAAGATGTTGGGAACTCTCGGTCGTAGCGTTGACAGGAAAAGCATGCCTCTCAAAATAATTTTATCTCTAATTTAAGCTTTGAGCTCTGGCACCTCTGTAAATCTCTGCTTCCCTCTGTGAAGGGCCAACCTATTTACTTTTATTATCGGAGGGATGCCCCTCGGGCAGGCAACGGAACCCGGATCCCTTTTTAAAACATCAAGGCAAGCCAGGCCCCTCAATCCGGCTGGCCCACCTGCCGGCTCCCCAGTGCGAGCCGGTCGGGTATGACCACCCAGCCCAGCCGGCTAGCGCATGCTGGCTGGCCACAAGACAACTCCCAACGACAAGCAAGCATGGCTACAGCACTCCTCCCTTTACTCCGGCCCAGGCGGGCATGGCTACAGTGCGCCCTGCGCCCCCGCCCGTGGCGGGCGGTGTCCGAGAGGCGCAACCCTGTAGCTGGGCGGCGCCTGCCGCCCCGTGACGTGGGATGAGGCGTGCCATAGTGCCATGCCGCAAGCCGGCCCCGGTGCAGCCCGCACCCGGCGGACCCGACGAGACCCGCACCCTACGGACCCGGCGGCCCCCACCGCCGGCTCACAGACGCTGACACCAGGACCCCACACCTTTGTATCTTTACCATTGTAACCCTGGGGGGTTAGCCTATAAGACCCCTAGGAGCCCTCCATGTACGCGGGTAGCCAACAGGCGAACTCTCTTAGAATACACACACTCAGACCCACCAGAGAGGCAAGACAGAGGCCTATCCCTTCTTCCTCCTCCACCCAAAACAGCTCCAGGAGTAACCCTGTAACCCAGTGCATATCATCCAGTCGGTAGCACTAGGGGTGTTACCTCCCACGAAGGGCCCCGAACCTGGGTATGTCTCGTGTCACACACTAGCGCGTGCCAACCTCGCCTCTGAAACCCACCGGCGTCCTCACGTAGCCCCCCACTTTTAGCCATCCCATGGCATCTGCTGTGAGATCACCACGACAGTTGGCACCCACCGTGGGGCTGCTCGTGGTGTCGGCCAGAGTCAAGTTCCAAACGAGGCCCTTCATCGATTCCGGCGAGCGCATTGTGCATGGCCTGGTCCCCGTGCTCGGCGCGGCCTTGTCCGGCTTCGCCGGCTCTTTCGTCATTCCCTTCGTCGCACTCACCCCCGACAAGTACCCCAGCGGAGGGCTCAGCGTCACTGACTCCCCCGTCCCCGTCGGCTGCACCATCTCCAGTGACGTGGCAGATCACTGCACCCACGTGGAGGTGATGACCACCGGCTCTACCTCCTCCTCTGCTAGCGTCAAGGCTGCCATAGCCAAAGAGGCAGCAACTTGTGCCAACCAGGCCGACCTACTGCGTGCGACACTGCAGAACCTCAGCATCCCTATCGCCATCGGCGCCGACGCCACCCTGGCCAAGGCCCGGCTCGACGAGGAGCGCGTGCACCTACTGGACGAGGCCACAATGCTTGCTGCTACGCAGCACCGGTTGGAGTTCACCCAGCGGGAGCGCGACGCTGCCTACGGCTTCACGCCGGCCATGGCCGAGCCTAGCCAGGTCGCCGAGATGCGGGCCCGGGGTGGAGCCCTCGTTCAAGCGTGGGCGCAGCCCCGCTCGTCTATGACACACCCATCAAGAACATGCACACCGCGGAGGCGGCTGCGGCGGACTTGGAGTCCCTGCAGTGCGAGGAGCTGCTGCAGCGGTAGCAGCACGTCCGCGAGATTCTCGCTGCTACGAACACGCAGCAGAAGCGCCTTGAGGCCCCTACAGCGTCTGCCTCGCACCGCTCCAAGGATCCCGACCTCCAGGATTCCCAGTAGGCATCTTTTCCGTGCCCCAACGAAGCCTAGTCTGGGAAAACCCGGAGCAGCCGGACCCGGCGCGACCGCGCCATAATGAGCGGCGACAGCCAGGGCAACGAGCCGGCTCCAAACACTCGGCGTCGGAAAGATCTTCCCCCACCATCCGGCCACCGCGCCCGGCTGCCCGCGGTCCGATCGCCAGCCGGCTAGGCCCGCGCACATCAACGCCAACGACACTCACCACCGCATCGAGCAACTGGCTCTCTCGCTCTAGCCGGAGGAAGATGGCGGAGTCGGCCCAGGTTGTTTTGGCTCGCGCATCCGCGATGAGCCCTTCTCCAAAGGGTTCAGGCTCCCCCGCGACACCCCCAAGTACAACGAGACCGCCAAGCCAGAGGACTGGCTCACTGACTACACCACCGCCGTCGGCATCACGGGCGTTAATCGGTGTTTGGCCGTGCACTATGCCCCCTCATGCTGCAGGGCCCGGCCCGGACATGGCTGAACAACCTGCCGGCTGGCAGCATCAACTCCTGGCTCGACTTTGAGCAGGCGTTCATGCGCAACTTTACCGGCACCTACAAGCGGCTCGGCCGGCCTCGCTAGCTTGCCATGTGCATGCAGGGGCCGGAGGAGACCGGCAGCCATTACCTCACGCGCTAGACCGAGCTCTGAAATAGCTGCGAGGGGGTCCATGAGGTCCAGGCCATCCAGTACTTTATGGACGGGTGTCAGGACAACACCTTGCTCAAGCACAAGCTTCTGCGCTCCGAGCTGACCACCATGGCCGCGCTCATGGCCACAGCGGACAAGTACGCCACGGCCGACGCTGCCATGAAGGTCCAAGTCATGGTGGACGACGCCGGCAAGGCTTTGCCGGCGCCGCCACCCAAGCCGGCTGGAGAAAGCAGCCGCCAGCAGAACAACCACCCCGGGAACAAACGTAAGGGCGAGCAGCCGGCTCTTCATTACGACAACCACCTTGTCGCAGCGGCCGAGTAGGCACCCCCCGCCGAGCAGGGCGGCGGTCGGCGTCAGCGAACCGGCAAAACCGCCTGGCAACCTGCCATGAGCATTGAGCAGATGCTCAACGCTCCTTGCAAGCACCAAAGTGGTGCGAGGCCGTCCACGCACACGCTCCGGCAGCGCCTGATGAGGGGCGATGTCCCTCCGTCCCCTCCTCTAACGCCGGGTGCTGGGCAGCCGCCTCAGCCCCCTCTGGCTGGCACCATGCGCGACGACGCCATCCCTAACCCGAACGCCTGCTACATTGTCTTCACCAGTGAAGGCTTCAACAAGCACAACGAGCGCCGGCTTCGGCAGGTAGTGAACACCGTGGTCCCGGCCATGCCCCAATACATGCATTGGGTGGACCGCCCGGTCAACTGGACCCGGGAGGATCACCCAGCTGTCATGCCTACGCCGGGCGGCTACGCTCTCGTTCTTGACCCTACCATAGTCGCCGAAAAGCGCACCTACCATTTCTGGCGAGTCCTCATCGACGATGGCAGCAGCATCAACATCCTCTACCGTGACACCATGACCAAGCTCGGCATCGAGGCGCGGCAGCTGGAGCCATCCCGGACGGTGTTCCACGGCATCGTGTTGGGACTCTCTTGCTCCCCGATCGGCCAGATCCGGCTTGACGTCGTATTCGACGCCATCGACCACTTTCGGCGCGAGCCCATTTGGTTCGAGGTGGTGGATCTGTCCAGCCCCTACCACGTGCTGCTGGGCTGGCCCACGCTGGCAAAGTTCATGGCGGTTCCCCACTACGCCTACCTGAAGCTGAAGATGCCGGGTCCCAAGGGCCTCATCACCATCGTCGGCGACTACAAAAAATCTCTGGAGTGTGCTCGAGCCGGCTCCAAGGTGGCTGAGTCACTGGTCATCGCCGAGGAGAGGCACCAGCTCGACTGGATCATGGTGCTGGCGGGTGAGCAGCCGGCTGTGCTGGCTCCACCCAAGCAGTCGGCTGGCGAGGCCTCCTTCCAGCCATCCAAGGACATCAAGAAGGTCCCACTCAACCCGTCTGACCCCAGCTACAGCCAGTACTTTGTTGTGGGCACCCGCCTCAGTAGCAAATAGTAAGGTGAGCTCGTCAACTTCCTCCATGAGAATCGGGATATCTTTGCATGGTCCCCCAAGGACATGTCAGGTGTTCCGAGGGAGTACGCCGAGTACAAACTCCACGTCCACAAGGACGCCAAGCTTGTCCGACAGCCACTACGCCGCTTTTCTGAGAAGCAAAGAAGCATCGGTGAAGAGATCGCTCGGCTACTCGCCGCCGGCTACATCATGGAAGTTTTCCACCCCGAGTGGCTGGCCAACCCAGTCCTCGTCTTGTAGAAGAAGAACACTTTGCACATGTGCATCGACTACACCAGCGTGAACAAGGCCTGCCCCAAGGATCCTTTTGCTCTGCCGTGGATAGATCAAGTGATTGACTCCACAGCCGGCTGCGAGCTCCTGTCCTTTCTGGACGCCTACTCCGGCCACCACTAGATCAAACTAGACCCGGCAGACGCCCTCAAGACGGCCTTCATCACGCCCTTTGGGGCGTACTGCTACATCACCATGTCGTTCGGCTTGAAAAATTCCGGCGCCACCTTCCAGCGCTGCATGCAAAAGTGCTCACTGCCCCAACTCGGCCGGAACGTGCATGTCTACATCTACGAAATTGTGGTGAAGACCAAGCGGCACCTCACGCTCCTAGCTGACCTCAAGGAAACCTTCGCCAATCTGTGCCGGTATCAGATCAAGCTCAACCCGGAGAAGTGCATGTTCGGCGTGCCAGCCGGCCAGCTCCTCGGCTTCCTCGTCTCGGAGCGCGGCATTGAGGCCAACCTGGAGAAGATCAAGGCCATCGAGCGCATGCGCAAGCCGGCTCGGCTGCGTGATGTCCAGAAGTTCACCGACTGCTTGGCCTCTCTCAGCCGGTTTCTTAGCCGGCTGGGCGAGAGGGCCCTGCCCCTGTATCAGCTGATGAAGACGACGTCGGTGTTCGAGTGGAACGACCAGGCGGACGAAGCCTTTTGCGTCCTCAAGCGCATGCTCTCCACCGCACCCGTCCTGGCCGCACCGGCTGAGAGGGAGCCGCTTCTGCTGTACATCGCCACCACCTCCCGGGCGGTCAGCATGGTGCTGGTGGTCGAGCGCCCGGAGGAGGGCAAGGTTCAGCCGGTCCAGCGTGTGGTGTACTACGTGAGCGAGGTGCTCTCTGCCTCCAAGAAGATCTACCCCCACTACCAGAAGATGTGCTACAGTGTGTACTTCACTGCCAAGAAGCTGAAGCAGTATTTCTAGGAGCACACCGTCACCGTGGTAAGCACGGCCCCCATCGGCGAGATCATGGGCTGCCGGGATGCCTCCCGCCAGGTGGCCAAGTGGGCCATCGAGCTAGCCGGCCACACAATCCTCTACGAGCCTCGCACCACCATCAAGTCACAGGCGTTGGCTGATTTCCTCATCGACTGGACAGAGACCCAGTACCTGCCACCAGCGCCCGACTCGACACACTAGTGCATGCACTTTGACGGCTCCAAGATGCGCTCCAGCCTGGGAAACGACATCGTGATGTCTTCCCCCAAGGGCGACCGGCTGCAGTACGCGCTGTAGATCCACTTCGCCGCCTCTAACAACGTGGCCGAGTATGAAGCTCTCATGCACGGCCTCCGACTAGCCAAAGAGATCGGCATCCGGCGCATCCTCTGCTACGGCGACTCAGACTTGGTGGTGCAACAAGTCTCTAACGAGTGGGGCGCCAGAGATGCCAACATGGCCAGCTACCACTTCCTGGTCCAGCAGCTCACCGGCGGCTTCGACGGTTGTGAGTTCCTCCACCTCCCTTGCACGGATAACGAGGCTGCTGACACGCTGGCCAGGATAGGCTCCAGCCGGCAAGCAATCCCACCCGGCGTCTCCCTCGAGCACCTACAAAAGCCGTCCATCAAGCCGTCTCCCAACTTGGAATCCATCTTCGTCCCGGACGACCCCGCAGCGCCCCTACCCAAACCTGGAGATCCTGGCCCTAGCGCGGGGGCTGCCGTCCCAACCCCAGCGGCCGTCAACCCCAACCCGGCCCCAGGGGCTGCCGGCTCCGGCTCGGGGGCTGCCAGCTCCGACCCGGGGGCTGCTGGCCTCGTCAAGGGGGCTGCCGGCTCCGGCTCGGGGGCTGCCTCCCTGGATCCCGTCCAAGTGGCCGTCTTCACGGTGGTGACGGCCCCGTCATGGGCCCAACCGATCCTCGCCTTCTTGGAGAGCGGAGCGCTCCCCATGGACGAAACCGAGGCCCGGCAAGTGCAACGCTGGGCGACCGTCTACAGCATTATTAACCACGAGCTCGTCAAGCGCAGTGCGACATGCATTTTCCAGTGCTGCGTCAAGCAGGACAAAGGGATCGAGATCCTCCTCGATATCCATCAGGGCGAGTGCAGGCACCACGCCGCCTCGAGGTCCCTGGTGGCCAAGGCTTTCCGCCATGGTTTCTACTGACCCACAGCCATGAAAAAGGTCGAACAGCTGGTCCTCAAGTGCGCGGACTGCCAACGCTTCAGCAAGCGCAACCACCAGCCGGCCACGACCCTCCAGACAATCCCGATCATGTGGCCGTTTGCCGTCTGGGGGCTTGACATGGTGGGGCCCTTCAAAACCGCCCGAGGCAGCATGACACACTTGCTGGTGGCCGTCGACAAGTTCACCAAGTGGATTGAGGCAAGGCCACTCAAGAAACTCGCGGGCCAATGACCGTCCGATTCATCAAAGACATCGCGGTCCGCCACGGCGTCCCCCACAGCATCATCACGAACAACGGCACCAATTTTGCCAAGGGCGGGCTAGCCCAGTACTGCTCCACATCCGGCATCCGGCTCAACTTGTCCTCCATCACGCATCCCTAGTCGAACAGCCAGGTCGAGCGGGCAAACAGCCTGATCCTAGCCGGCATCAAGCCGCGACCCGTCGAGCCTCTCGTGTGCTCACCCGACAGCTGGCTGGATGAGCTACCGGCCGTTCTCTGGAGTCTCCGGATGATGCCTAACCGGTTCGACCAGGTTCACCCTGTTCTTCCTCGTCTACGAAGCTGAAGCAATCATCCCCACCGACATCGAGTTCGACTCGCCTCGGGTGACCATGTACACAGAAGCTGAACCCAAGGAGGCATGAGAAGATGGTGTCGACCTGCTCGAGGAGGCGCGCCTACTCGTGCTTAGCCGTTCGGCCATATACCAGCAAAGCCTGCGCCACTACCACAGCAAGAAGATCAAACCCCTCATGTTCCGCAAGGGTGACCTCATGCTCCGGCTCGTCCAGCGGACGGCCGGCCAGCACCAGCTGGCCTCCCCTTGGGAGGGCCCCTTCATCGTCAGCAAAGCCCTCTATGACCACAACGCGTACTACCTCATCGACGCGCAGAAGCCGAACAAGTGCAAAAGAGACACAGCCGGTGCAGAGACGAACTGCCCTGGAACGCGGAGCTGCTCCACCCATTTTACAGTTAAACATATTCACGTATGTACCATTACCTTTTGGGTTTAACGAAAGCAGCAAGTCCCCCAAACGACACCCGGGGGCTACCTTTTTCGGTTCTATCAAGCTTTGTGTTCTACGCACCTCTATGCTTTTTATCCTCCTCCCCGGTCGGCGCATCCGGCTCGGGGGCTTGCCGGCTAGACCGCACCCCGCCATCTCCCTTAGTCCATTTTGATGCGTCCGAGCCGCCAAAGCCCTCTCTTCGCCCCAAGCCACAGACCGGCTCCCGGCTGTCTGGCTGGCAAGAGCCAAAGGTCAGAAGCGCCGGCACACAAAGATATGCTAAGAAGAAGCGGTCGGCTCGGTCCACCCGGCACCTCCCGCCCTTTCCCATTAAAATCGTCGCATAACTGGCTGCGCGACAACTGGCTTTGCCGCCTGCCGCCAGCCGGCCCAGTGGGTGTTTCGCTCACTCTCAATGTTCGAAAAAGCCTAAGTACTGTACATCCCCTCCCAAGGCAGACTTCCCAGTCACAGACCAGCACCCGGCTGTTAGACTAGCGGGAAGGAGGCCCAAAGAGGAAAGAAACAAGAAAAGGCCCAAGGCCAAATAGCAAAAGCGAAAATGCAAGCAAAAGACTTATATACACAGCACATGCCCACGGCCATGAGTTCATTACATTAAACTACACCCTTATAACCCACAAGTATAGGGGATCGCAACAGTTTTCGAGGGTAGAGTATTCAACCCAAATTTATAGTTTCGACACAAGGGGAGCCAAAGAATATTTGCAAGTATTAGCAGTTGAGTTGTCAATTCTACCACACCTGGAGATTAAATATCTATAGCAAAGTGATCAGTAGCACGGTAATATGATAGTTTTGATAGCAATGGTAGCAGTAACAGTAATAGTAACAGTGATAGCAATGTTTTTGTAGAAAGTGTAACAGTAACAACAGTAGTAGTAACTTAGCAAGAAAACTATGTGGAAAATTTGTAGGCATTGGATCGGTGAATTCGTTGGTTGATATTCATCATATAACAGTCATAACCTAGGGCGATACAAAACTAGCTCCAGTTCATAAATATAATGTAGGCATGTATTCCGTAAATAGTCATACGTGCTTCTGGAAAAGAACTTGCATGACATCTTTTGTCCTACCCTCCCGTGGCAGCGGGGTCCATAAGGAAACTAAGGGATATTAAGGCCTCCTTTTAATAGAGAACTGGAACAAAGCATTAACACATAGTGAATACATGAACTCCTCAAACTACGGTCATCACCGGAAAGTATCCCAATTACTGTCACACTGGGGTTTACGGATCATAACACGTAATAGATGAATATGACTTGCTAGATCGGATCTAGAACATAGATATAATGGTGAAAACATAAATGGTTCAGATCTATAATCATGGCACTCGGGCCCTAGTGACAAGCATTAAGCATAGTGAAGTCATAACAACATCTATCTCAGAACATAGTGGATACTAGGGATCTAGCCCTAACAAAACTAACTCGATTACATGATGAATCTCATCCAACTCCTCAACGACCAGTGAGCCTACGAAGGAATTACTCACTCCCGGTGGGGAGCATCATGGAATTGGCGATGAAAGAGGGTTGGTGATGACGAAGACCGAAGATTTCCCTCTCCGGAGCCCCGAACGGGCTCCAGATCTGGCCTCCCGATGAAGAACAGGAGGTGGCGGCGGCTCTGTATCGTAAAACGTGATGAAACTTCCTCCCCCATTTTTTCTCCAAAAATAGGTATTTATGGAGTTGGAATTAGGGTCAGGGGGCACCAGGTGGGCACAACCCACAAGGGCGCACCAGAGGGAGGGGGTGCGCCCGAGTGTATCGTGCCCAGCCAGGGCACCCCCTCCGGTGGTTCTTGGTTCCAGTATTTTTTATATATTCTGAAATAATTCTCCGAAAAGTTTCGTCCAATTCCAAGCACTTTTATTCCTGCACAAAAACAACACCATGGTAGTTCTGCTGAAAACAACGTCGGTCTGGGTTAGTTTTATTCAAATCATGCAAATTAGAGTCCAAAACAAGAGCAAAAGCATTAGGAAAAGTAGACATGACGGAGACGTATCAACTCCCCCAAGCTTAAACCTTTGCTTGTCCTCAAGCAATTCAGTTGACAAACTGAAAGTGATAAAGAAAAACTTTTACGAACTCTTTTGTTCTTGTTTACATAAATAAGCTTAAGTAGCACCCAGGTTTTCAGCAAAGATTATGACTAACCATGTCAGCAATAACCCTTAGGAATTATATTAACTCATAGCAATGACATAAGCAACTAGCGAGCAATAATAAAATATCTCAAATGACAACACTTTGTCAAAACAACCATGATATAATATGACAACAGTGGTATCTCGCTAGCCCTTTCTGGGACCGCAAAACATAAATGCAGAGCACCTCCAAAGTTCAAGCAGTGACTAAACATTGTAATTCATGGTAGAAAAGATCCAGTCATGATGCGTTCAACATGAACTATACACAATGCATGAGGATGACAATAGTGCTCTCAGGTCTGGCGCTTGTTTGAGAAGGTGATGACTAAACATAAAATTAAATAGATAGTCCCTTCGCAGAGGGAAGCAGGGATTTGCAGAGGTGCCAGAGCTCAAATCTTAAAACAGAGACGAATATAATTTTGGGAGGTGCACCCTTCCTGTCAATGTTACGACCAATAGTTATCAATATCTTCCCTGATAAACACATTAGCAGCGGTTCCCAAGCGGTAAAAGTAAAGGTTTACTCCCCCTCCCCCTCCACCAACAAACACAGTCCACGGCTAGCCGAATCCACGGGTACCGTCCATACCAACAACAATCATGGAGGAGTTTTGTTTAATTATTTGCAATTTTTTATTTCGGGACTGGGCATTCCTATTACCGCCCCTCTCGTACAAGGACGAGTGAATAAACACTCATCATGAGAATAACCCGCTTAGCATGGAAGATACTGACTGCCCCCTGTCGCTTCATGAGCGGTCCAGGCACACAAAACAGTTGTTCATTTGAAATTTTAGAGGTGGCACATGCAAATTTACTTGGAATGACAGGGTAATACCATCCGGGTAATACCAAAATGTATCGAGATCTTCGTCAAAGGTACTGGTGGTCTAGAATGAAACAAGATATTGCTCGTTATGTTGCCGAGTGTGACGTTTGTCGTCGCGTGAAGGCAGAACATCAAAAACCTGCTGGAATTCTGCAACCGCTCCCTATTCCTCTATGGAAGTGGGATAAAGTGCAAATGGACTTCATCACTGGTCTTCCCAAGTCTCAGAAGGGTCACGATGCTATTCTTGTCGTCGTTGACCAACTTTCCAAGGTTGCACACTTTCTGCCAGTTAAGGAGACTATTACTGCTAGTCAGCTAGCAGAGCTATATATCTCCAGAATTGTTTCACTCCATGGTATTCCCAAGGAAATCAGTTCAGACCGTGGCAGTATTTTCACTGGCCATTTCTGGGAAAGTTTCGAGAAAGCAATGGGAACTCATATTACCTGGAGTTCAGCTTATCATCCCCAATCCCAAGGCCAAGTTGAGCGCGTTAATCAAGTGCTTGAAGACATGCTTCGAGCCTGTGTTATATCCTTCGGTAAGAAATGGGAGGAATCTCTTCCGTATGCCAAGTTCTCCTATAACAACAGCTATCAAGCCAGCTTAAAAATGGCCCCCTTTGAGGTTCTTTATGGACGTAAATGTCGAACCCCTCTGAATTGGTCAGAAACTGGGGAACGACCTTTTGTTGGACTGGACATTATTCAGCATGCCGAAGAACAAGTCCGAATTGTCCGGGAGAATCTCAAAGCAGCTCAAGACCGTCAGAAGAGTAATTATGATCGCAAGCGATGGGGTGTGATCTATCAACCTGGTGATCAAGCTTATCTTCGTGTCACTCCAATGAAGGGCACCCGTCGTTTCGGAATCAAGGGCAAGCTAGCTCCTCGCTATATTGGTCCTTTCCACATCGTGGCTAGACGTGGACAGGTGGCATATCAATTGGAGTTGCCACCGCAATTCTCCCATATTCATGATGTCTTCCACGTGTCGCAACTCCGTAAGTGCTTCAAGGAATCCCCGCACCGTGCAGTGGATCATGAGATGCTCGAGCTACAAGATGATCTTTCCTATAAGGAGCATCCGATCCGCATCCTCGACGAAGCTGAGCGTCGTACTCGTCAGAAGACGACCAAGTTCCTAAAAGTGCAATGGTCGAATCACACTGAAGACGAAGCCACTTGGGAACGCGAGGATCATCTCCGAGCAGAATATCCCGAACTCTTTCCTTCTACCTCCTAAATTCTCGGGACGAGAATTTCTTTTAGAGGAGGAGAATTTGTAACACCCCCTGTGTAATAGCCCTTATGATCAACTACTAATCTTGCCAAGTCATATCATTTGCGGTGCCTAATCATAGTGGTTAACCAAAGCAAATCAACTCCATTTTTAAAATCAACTTAAATTCTTAAGTGAAATATAAAGTTGATCAAACACAGTTGGGAAAATGTTCATTAAATGACAAATAATCCAGGAACATTTCCAAAATCAACATCAAAATATTTGGAGTGGGATAATTGACTCAAACAACTTGAAATAGCACCCAAAACAGATTATTCAATCTATTTAAATTGATATCAAATTCAAATGGAATTCAAATTAGTTCAAACCACTTTTTGGTGGGAGCTAATATTGCACTGCAATATTAGGGTCAACTTCCATATTTTTCAAAAGTGCACAACTATCCCAAACATTTCAGAACAGAAGTGAAATAAAAGAAAATGTGACAGAAGCAGAGAAAGTAATAAACGGGACACTGTGCACTGGGCCTTAGTGCACAGTGCCCCGATTAGAGGTCCAAACGGCCCAGCCCATCTCCCCGTCGTCCTCCTCCGTGCGCTGTCGCGCGCTGACGCCGACACGGCGACCGGCCGCCGCGCTGTCGCCCATCCGCGACGCCCCGGCAAGGATAAGAGCGGCCGAGCCCCTGGCTCAAACCCTAACCCCCACAGACCTCTCCCCCCCTCGCGCGCCTGTTCCCCCTTTACCCCTCCAGATCCGGCGCCCGAACGCCGCCGTCGCCGCGCGTCGGCACCGCCGTGGCCACCGGCATCCTCGAGCTTCTCCGACAAGCCCAAGCGATTCGCAGACGTCCACTCCTTCGTCCCCGCTCACCAGCTGGAGCAGGGAAGGTCGTCCTCACTGTCTTCGGCCACTTCCCCATCTCCGGCCACCGCGTCGAATTCCGGCGTCCTCGACCTCCTCTGCAGCTCCTAAGCATCCATGGGTCTTACGTGACCGCGCGGTGAGCTACTCTCTCCCCTGTTTCTTCCCATGATCCATCTCGCGCGCCATAGCTAGTCGTCCCCGAGGCCGTGCTCTGGTTGCCGCCGGTGAGCTCGGTGCAGCCGACGTGACCCTCGTCATCGCCAACAGAGGTCACTGTTGAGCTCCTGGTGCTCCCAGGAGCCCGGCGAGCTCAAGCCCGAGCCTCCCGTGCCTCCTAACTCCATCTCCCCGATCTCCCGTAGCTCATCTCCGCCGCGGCTCGACGCCGGCGAGATTCCGGCCACCCCCGCCGCTCCGACCATCACGGATGGACGCGGGTTGAAGTGCCCATTCGAATGAACCAAGGCGCGCGCGAAACGGCTCACCGTAGCGGGATTCCGGCCAACTCCGGCGCGGATCCGCCGCGAGTGTGGTCGCCGGCGTCGCTCCGGCGACGCGGCTGATGTGGCGCTGGTGGGCCCCGCCTCAGAGTCGCTGCCAGTGGGCCCCGGGGGGCCCCGTTGACTGGGTTGACCCAGTCAACTTTGCTGACTGGGCAGCCCCAGTCTATGACATGTGGGCCCCCAGTAAATTAAAACTAATTAGAACATTTTAAAAATTAAAAGTTAATTAGATATACTAATTGTCTCACTGACATGTGGGGTCCACCCCCTAATTAACCCTGGTAATTAAATTAATCCACTGATTAGCCTAAACAGAGGCTAACATGTGGGTCCCACTGGACCCACATGTCATATTTGACTTAGTCAGCCGACTGTTGACTTGCTGACGTCAGCAGCGCGTCATGCTGACATCATAATTCATTTTCGGATAAATAAAATAATTCCAGAAATTCAAATAAACTTTAAAAATTAATAACTTTTAAACCGTAGCTCGGATCGAAAAAGTTAAAACATGAAAGTTGCTCAGAACGACGAGCCGAGTCTGATCGTGCCGTCTGTTTCTCCATCGGAACCCCCTACATAGAAGAACTCGTAACTTCGGACCCGAATCCGGCAGATGAATAGTGCACACACGTCGGATATTAAATCCCAGATTAATTCTAAAAATAACTAAAATGACTTAGATGCATATTTAGGTAACCCTGCACTGCATCATAGCATCACACGCACCGTATTGCATTTGTTTGCATTATGTTTACCTGTTTCTTCCCCCTCTTCTCTCTCGGTAGACCCCGACGTTGACGTAGCTCCCGAGGCAGACGCCGCACAGGAGTACGACTACGTCCCCGACGATACTACTGAAGACCTTGCCCTTGCCCCCGAGCAAACAGGCAAGCACCTCCATTTTGAGCATGCCTATATCGCCTACTCTCTTCTCTCTTATGCTTGCATTAGAACTGCTGTTGCTACTGTTTCCTATATCTGTTGCATAGCCTGTTTATTGTAACCTGCCTTGCTACCTTACTGGTTATCCTAGACTGCTTAGTATAGGTTGGGTAGAGACACGACAGAGACCCCCCTTGATCCCGACTGCCCTGCTGGACATCAGAAGACCCGACCATCGGGATTGAAGACTAGACCCTGGCACCGCACCTCACTTCCCCTTAGTTGCCGACACTGCTGGGTTACCATCGAGTGCCGAGGGTGATACCTCGTCAGCACTTCTGATGTTAACCTTGTAGGTTAGTTACTCGGTCGTGGTAAGCGAGGGTGAATCCTCCTACACCACCCCCGATAACAACATCGTCGCGCAACTCCTCAAGGTGGACCACGAGGGTGATTCCTCCTTCGTTCACCTTGATGATAACATCGAGCGGGAATTCCATCGAGGGTGATTCCTCAGGGTTCCCTTCGGTGTCAGACACACAGTTACCTTGGATATTATGACTTGCACTAAACTATGATACTAAAGACGGGTCGGCCCTAAGGGGTACCCGCGCGAGCTTAACGCGAAGTGATGTGGAGTCGGGTTGACCTGGATGGTGCCCACGAGATAACTACGAGGCGTGGCCGGGCATTCTTAGCCCTTGCCGCAAGTCCTCGAGACGGGGCGACGGGGTCACATCGATCGTGAGTCTCTGCTCGTTTCCGCGCGCTCCTAATCCACTACGGTTTGGATATTTGATCCGAGGGGCCTCTGGCCCGATAGCACTAACCATCACGTGGGCATAGTATGGGCGTTCTGCGTCGTACACATCAGCCGAAGCTTGTTGGACGTCAGTAAGGAGCGGCGCACGCCGAGTTGGACTGGTAACGCAACCGCGCTTGTATAAGGGGTTGCTAGGTCTGCTCTCGGTGGCCCCGTAACGTGCAGGAGTTCCCGGGGCGATGGCCCAAGACCCCTGGGGGCATAGGTTTAATCCGGCGTGCTGACCTCTCTTATAAGCCTAGGTCGGGTTGCGGCGTGTTGCTTAGCCGAGGCCGGGCATGACCAAGAAAAGTGTGTCCGGCCGGAGTTAAGCGAGCGTGGTGGGTAAGTTGGTGCACCCCTGCAGGGAAGAAACTTCTATCGATAGCCTGTCCTACGGTAACGGACACTCGGAGTTGTATCCCGATCGGTACAACTAGAACATGTGATGAGAACTGGATAGTACGGCTCTGGGATTGCTTTCTCGCGGGGGTCGAGAAAGGATCTCAGGTCGAGGTTGATGATGTTACTGCTACTACTTTTAGTTATGTTCATCTGCTCTCTTCTGATGCTGCAAGATTGTTGAAGACTGATGAAGATGCTAGTCTTCGATAGGACTAGGCTTCTCCCTCTATTCTGGCATTTCTGCAGCCCAGTCCACATATACAGCCCCCTTTTGAAAATGTTGCATACGTAGTGTAGATCCTTGCTTGCTGAGTACTTCGGATGAGTACTCACGTTTGCTTTATTTTCTTTTTTCCCCCATATTCCATTTGATGCCACCAGACGACGGAGCCCCTGAGCCAGAAGCCCCAGTCGACGACCAGTACTACTACCCGCCTGGCGAGTACTACTACTACGAGGAGCCGTTCGACGACCAGGAGTAGGATCGGAGGGTCCAGGGCAGGAGGCCTACGCCTTTCGATCGTAGTATTTTATTTTACCCCGCCTCTGTGAAGGCCTAATTCTCTCTATGTAATATATCTGTACCCAGATATCTAATGCTTCCGCTGACGCTTGTATGCCATCGAGCTATGTATTCAAGCCCTCGAGGCCCTGGCTTGTAATATTAAGCTTGTATGACTTTATTTATGTTTTAGAGTTGTGTTGTGATATCTTCAAGTGAGTCCTTAGGCTTGATCGTGCGCATTTGCGTGTATGATTAGTGCACGATTAAGCCGGGGTCGTCACAAATGTCGATGGAAATACGTACTCCCCCAAGCTTAGGCTTTTGGCCTAGCTTGGTAACCACCATCCATAGTAGCCTTCCGGTCCCATGTCGAAGTGTTGTGGCGGCGGCACCTGAGCGTCCCACTCCTAGAGCTCCTCCTATGCCGCTGCCTGGGCGTTTCGGTACGCAATAATGTCCGCTGGCATGACCCTGTATCCGCCCCTGGCAATAGAATCAAACAAAGCAGGTGCAGGCAACGGAATAACATCATGGGAATCCACACTGAAAACCAGGTTGTAGCGAATATTATGAAGAGAGTCAACATCATCAGTAAACTGGTGAGCTACCATCGCCTGGTGATCTAGATAAACTCGGGACAAAGGATAATCATGTTGGCGTATCTGAACATTAAAGTGACTCGCTAAGCGAGTAGCATAAATACCACCATGAATTTTGCCCTTGGTCCTGTTAAGGTGCAAACGACGTGCAATAATAGCCCCTAGGCTAAAGGTGTGATCATTGTGTAGTGCACGACGTAAGATGGCGAAGTCGGGGGCACTGAGTGCACCGACCTTCTCTCTACCAGTTAGACACTTCGCGATGAATAAAGCAAAGTAATGCATAGAAGGAAACTGCAAACTAGCGGCAGTGACATTCGACACGCCTCTCTCATCCCCCACTGTCAGAGAGCGATCAAAGTCCTCAAACTCAGCAGGTCTAGGCTCTCTTAATTCCCCATCAGAAGGGATCAAACATATATCACAAAAGTGAGTGAGCGGTATCTGATGGGGTTCAGCATACAAATTAAACCGCACCTAAGGAGGATTATTCCTACTAAGAAAATGAAATTTTTTCACAAAGGAATTTGTAAGCAGATGGTGCTGGTCACACTCAGCTACGAGGAAGTCGGTCAGCCCAACATTTTCAACGAATTGGGCGAACTCTTGATGGAACCCGGCCCCCTCCATGAAGGCATTATGCGGCCATTCGCATGGCCGCACCTCCGCCGTTCTCGGAGTGCGGAGGTCATTGTCCGATGTTTCCCCAATGACTCCCTTAGCATTCTTCTTGGAAGAAAACTTCCTAAAGAAACTCATCTTGTTGCTATAAATAAAATTCTGAAATTTTTAGTCCACAAAATTTTTGTCAATAAAACTTCACAAGATTGATAATAACTACTCATAAGGATGCATAGAGGCTATATTAAGCATTCAAACTACTTACAACTCTAAGAATTCAACATGCAAGCCCATCTACAGCAGCACCAAGAATAGCTAATTATTCAAAATATAAACCACTAAAGCAAAAACTAATTGGAGCAATGGAGGAGTCACATAACAAGTAGCAATCCCCCAAAACAGTTTTGGAAGCGGAGCTTCGAGCAAAGAGATTGAAATCCGCGGGTTTGTGAGCAAGAACATGAGAAAGAGAGCTATGGTGATTTTTTTCTGGAGGTAGGAGATGACATGGGCTAAAACTTCCCACATGGGGACCACAACCCACCAGGGCACGCCTGGGGTTGCTAGCGCACCCTGGTGTCTTGTGGACACCAGGTGCACCCCCCCCCCTCTGATGTTATTTGCACCAGAACTTCAGAAATATCCAGACAAAAATTGTGGTAAAATTTCAGGGCTTTCTGAGAACTTTTATTTTTGGGTTATTTTTTATTGCACGGGAAATGCAGAAAATAGACAAAACATGGCATTTTATTTTATTTAACTAAGAAAAATAGAAAATAAAAGGTAGGGATAGAGAGTTGTGCTCACTAAATTCATCGACTTCATACCTATAAAAATGATCCATTAACAAGGTTGATCAAGTCTTATTAACAACCACTTTCGATTAGCATGAAACCAAAGAACTTTCGTAAAACACTACATTACCTCAACGGGGATGTGAATATCCCCAACAATAAGTGTGTCGTATTTCTTTCTGGCAGTAGGTAGAGGTAGTTGAAAACTTCCAATAGTGATTGTCGGAGATTTTTCAATAACATTAATGCCGTTCACTTGGAATTGTTTCTTCGAAAAGTGCACCCTATGCTCATTACCATTGATATGAAAGGTGACCTTGCTTTTATTGCAATCAATAATAGCCCCTGCAGTATTCAAAAAGGATCTACCAAGGATAATCGACATGTTGTCACCCTCGGACATCTCAAGTATAACAAAGTCTGTTAAGATAGTAACATTTGCAACAACAACGGGCACATCCTCACAAATACCGATAGGTATGGCAGTTGATTTGTCAGCCATTTGCAAAGATATTTCAGTAGGTGTGAGTTTATTCAAGTCAACTCTTTTATATAAACAGAAGGGCATAACACTAACACCAGCTCCTAAATCACACAAAGCAGTTTTGACGTAATTTGTTTTGATGGAGCAAGGTATAGTTGGTATTCCCGGATCTCCAAGTTTTTTAGGTACTCCATCCTTAAAAGAATAATTAGCAAGCATGGTGGAGATTTCAGCTTTGGGTATCTTTATTTTATTAGTGATGATATCTTTCATGTATTTTGCATAAGGGGCCATCTTTAAAATATCAGTCAAGCGGGTACGCAAAAAGACCGGCCTAAGCATTTCAGCAAAGCATTCAAAATCTCCATCATCTTTTCTCTTAGTTGGTTTAGATGGAAAGGGCATGGGTTTCTAAACCCATGGTTCTCTTTCTTTACCCTGTTTTCTAGCAACAAAGTCTCTTTTATCATATCTTTTATTTTTAGGTTGTGGGTTATCAAGATCAACAACAGGTTCTATCTCAACATCATTATCTGGTTGTTTATCATTGTTTGGTTGACTATCTTCATGAACATCATCATTATCATTTTCATTATCACTAGATGAATGTTCATTACCAGATTGAGTTTTAACATCAGAGATGGAGTCATCATTGTTATCTTCAGCAGGTTTTTCTTTCTCAGGTTCACTAAAGGTATGCAAAGTCCTATCATTTTTCTTTTTCTTTTTCTTTTTAGAAGGACTAGGTGCATCAGTGTTAAATCTTTGAGAGTCTTGTTCAATTCTTTTAGGGTGTCCCTCGGGATATAGTGGTTCCTGAGTCATTCTACCTCCTCTAGTTACTACTCTAATAGCATGATCATTCATATTATTTTATTATTCATTTCATCTAGCAATTCTCTTTGAGATTTAGCAACTTGTTCTAACTGAGTTTGAACCATAGAGGCATGTTTTCCTACACCCCTCACATCATTAGTGATTCTAAACAGCAAGTCACTCAAGCGAGCAATCATATCAGAATTATATTTCAGTTGTTTCATAACATTTGCATTGAAGTGATCTTGTTTTCTAATGTAATTGTCAAATTCATATAAGCATTGACTACGATGTTTATTACAAGGAATGTCACCTTCATCGAATTTCATTAAAGCATTTACCTCTACCACCCGTGGAGGTTGTGGTGTGTTAAGGCCATTTATTTCTTCAACAGGTGGTAAATTCTTAACATCCTCGGCTTCAATACCTTTTTCCTTCATACATTTCTTTGCCTCTTGCATATCTTCGGGACATAGATATAAGATACCCCTCTTCTTCGGAGTGGGTTTAGGTGGTGGTTCAGGAAGATTCCAATCATCATAATTCTTCAATATGTTGTTCAATAATTCCTCAGCTTGTTCAACAGTATGTTCCCTGAAACACAACCAGCACAACTATCTAGGAAGTCCCTAGAAGCATCGATTAGTCCATTATAAAAGATATCAAGTATTTCATTTTTCTTAAGAGGATGATCAGGCAAAGCATTAAGCAATTGGAGAAGCCTCCCCCAAGCTTGTGGGAGACTCTCTTCTTCAATTTGCGCAAAGTTAAATATTTCCTATAAGGCAGCTTGTTTCTTATGAGCAGGAAAATATTTTTCAGAGAAGTAGTAAATCATATCCTGGGGACTACGCACACAGCCAGGAGCAAGAGTATTGCACCATATCTTAGCATCACCCTTTAATGAGAACGGAAATAATTTTAGAATATAGTAGTAGCGAATCTTCTCATCATTAGCAAAAAGGGTGGCTATATCATTTAATTTAGTAAGATGTGCCACTACAATTTCAGTTTCATAGCCGTGAAATGGATCAGATTCAAATAAAGTAATTAACTCTGGGTCGACAGAGAATTCATAATCCTTATCAGTAACAAAGATAGGTGAAGTAGCAAACTTAGGATCACATTTCATCCTAGCATTCAAAGATTTTTCTTTCAGTTTGCATAGTAATTTCTTAAGATCATCCCTATCATTGCAAGCAAGAAAGTCTCTAGCTATCTCTTCATCCATAACATAACCTTCGGGTATCTTAAGCATTTCATTTCTAGGAGAGCTAGGTCTAATAGATGTTTCAAGATTTTCAGTTTCAAGTACTTCATCAGTTTCAATAATTTTGTCAGTTTCAGCATTCTCAATATCTTTAGCTCTAGCAATTTGTTCATCAAGAAATTCACCAAGTGGCACATTATCATCAAGCAAGGTACTAGCATCGTCATGAGCATCATTCATAGCAGAAGTAGCATCATCAATAACTTGCGACATATCAGGATTAATAGCATGTGGTGGTGTTGCAAGTCTACTCAAAACAGAAGGTGAATCAAGTGCAAAGTGTGATGGTAGTTCCTTACCTCCCCTCGTCCTTGAGGGAACGATCTTGGTTTTAGTATCCTTCAGATTCTTCATAGTGATAAATAGATAATAATCCCAAGTGACTCAACAAATATAGCTATGCTCCCCGGCAATGGCGCCAGAAAAAGGTCTTAATAACCCATAAGTATAGGGGATCACAACAGTTTTCGAGGGTAGAGTATTCAACCCAAATTTATAGATTTGACACAAGGGGAGCCAAAGAATATTTGCAAGTATTAGCAGTTGAGTTGTCAATTCAACCACACCTAGAGATTAAATATCTACAACAAAGTGATCAGTAGCACAGTAATATGATAGTTTTGATAGCAGTGGTAGCAGTAACAGTAATAGTAACAGTGATAGCAATGTTCTTGTAGCAAGTGTAACAGTAACAACAACAGTAGTAAATTAGCAAGAACAATATGTGGAAAATTCGTAGGCATTGGATCGGTGAATTCGTTGGATGATATTCATCATATAACAGTCATAACCTAGGGCGATACAAAATGAGCTCCAGTTCATAAATATAATGTAGGCATGTATTCCGTAAATAGTCATACGTGCTTATGGAAAAGAACTTGTGTGACATCTTTTGTCCTACCCTCCCGTGGCAACGGGGTCCATAAGGAAACTAAGGGATATTAGGGCCTCCTTTTAATAGAGAACTGGAATAAAGCATTAACACATAGTGAATACATGAACTCCTCAAACTACGGTTATCACCGCAAAGTATCCCAATTATTGTCACACTGGGGTTTACGGATCATAATAACACGTAATAGGTGAATATGACTTGCAAGATCAGATCTAGAACATAGATATAATGGTCAAAACATAAACGGTTCAGATCTGAAATCATGGCACTCGGGCCCTAGTGACAAGCATTAAGCATAGCAAAGTCATAACAACATCTATCTCCGAACATAGTGGATACTAGGGATCAAGCCCTAACAAAACTAACTCGATTACATGATGAATCTCATCCAAATCCTCACCGACCAGCGAGCCTACGAAGGAATTACTCACTCCTGGTGGGGAGCATCATAGAATTGGCAATGAAGGAGGGTTGGTGATGATGAAGACCGAAGATTCCCCTCTTCGGAGCCCCGAACGGGCTCCAGATCTGGCCTCCCGATGAAGAACAGGAGGTGGCGGCGGCTCCGTATCGTAAAACGCGATGAAACTTCCTTCCCTATTTTTTTCTCCAAAAATAGGTATTTATGGAGTTGGAATTAGGGTCAGGGGGCCACCAGGTGGGCACAACCCACCAGGGCGCGCCCTCGTGTATCGTGCCCAGCCAGGGCACCCCCTCCGGTGGTTCTTGGTTCCAGTATTTTTTATATATTCTGAAATAATTCTGCGAAAAGTTTCGTCCAAATCCGATAACTTTTATTTCTGCACAAAAATAACACGATGGTAGTTCTGCTGAAAACAACATCAGTCCGGGTTAGTTTCATTCAAAACATGCCAATTAGAGTCAAAAACAAGAGCAAAAGAGTTAGGAAAAGTATATACGACGGAGACGTATCACACCCATAGTGGGTGGACATGCTACCTAACTAAAAGCTCGAGTACAGATAAATAAAGGGCCCCTAGATGGTGTCCGGGTCGACACTGCTGGCCGCCACCTCCTCCGGGGTGGTCGCAGCCGCCGCGTCGGCTCCAGAGCGTGCCGGCTCCTCGGTCGTGGTGGTTGTCGGTGTCAAAACCGGCGGATCTCGGGTAGGGGGTCCCGAACTGTGCGTCTAAGGTCGATAGTAACAGGAGACGGGGGACACAATGTTTACCCAGGTTCGGGCCCTCTCTATGGAGGTAATACCCTACGTCCTGCTTGATTGATCTTGATGAATATGAGAATTACAAGAGTTGATCTACCACGAGATCGTAATGGCTAAAACCCTAGAAGTCTAGCCTGTCTGATTATGATTGTCCCTATGGACTAAACCCTCCGGTTTATATAGACACCGGAGGGGACTAGGGTTGTACAAAGTCGGTTACAGAGAAAGGAATCTTCATATCCGAACGCCAAGCTTGCCGTCCACGCCAGGGAGAGTCCCATCCGGACACGGGAGAGAGTCTTCTGTCTTGTATCTTCATGGCCCATCAGTCCGGCCCACGTTATGTAGCCTGGACGCCCGAGGACCCCTTAATCCAGGACTCCCTCAGTAGCCCCTGAACCAGGCTTCAATGACGATGTGTCCGGCGCACAGATTGTCTTCGGCATTGCAAGGCGGGTTCCTCCTCCGAATACTCCAGAACTGACTTCGAGCACAGAAAGCGTGTCTGGCTCTGCAAAACAAGTACCACACACAACCACAGAGAGTATAATATTTCACGAGTCCAATCTGCTGACAACTTTTTGTAACGCGACACCACGTTCCTGCACGGTAATTATTTCGAACCATTCTTTAGTCTCCCGCTCCACGCTTTAAGATGCGGTTTCCAGTGGCACGTCTTGTCACAGCAGAGATCATGTCCCTTCATTACGGGATCCTCGTCAATATGGGCGTGGGTAATCCAACCGTGCCGTTGGCACGGCCCGTGGGAATAGGCGAGTTATAAGGAGATAAGGATTCACCCCTTTCACCCACGCCTTCTCTTTCTCTGCCTCTCCATTCCTGAGCCCCAGCGCCCAAGTTCTCATCTTTTCCGCCTCAAAGAAGCACTCCGACCATGTCCGGATCCGGAGCGCAAGGCAAGTGGATGGCCTCCTCCGTCAAGGAGAAGGACATCACGAACCTCCGGGAGGCGGGGTATTTGGCCAAGGAAATCGCCCACCGGCTTCCGGCCAAGGGACAGATCGTCCCCACCCCCGAGCCTCATGAGAGGGTGGTGTTCATCCCCCACTTCGTCCGCGGGTTAGGGTTTCCTCTCCACCCTTTCGTCCGCGGACTCATGTTTTACTACAGGCTAGATTTCCATGATCTAGCCCCAAATTCTTTCCTCAACATCTCGGCATTTATTGTCGTGTGCGAGGCCTTCCTCCGCATCCCACCCCACTTTGGACTGTGGCTCAATATTTTCAATGTGAAGCCGAAGGTGGTGGATGGCCAACACGCAGAGTGCGGAGGCGCAATGGTGAGCAAGATGCCCAACGTCACATGGCCTAAAGGTACCTTTGTGGAGACCGTCAAAGGGTGGCAGCAACTGTGGTTCTATATCACAGAGCCCCGTGATGCCACCTAGGCCGCGGCTCCTGAATTCAAGTCCGGAGCCCCAATGCGGCTCACCTCCTGGCTAGAGAAGGGCCTGAACTGGGCGTCGTCGGAGGAGCTAGCAGCGCTGCAGGTGCGTATCCAGAGTATGGTGGACAAGAACATCAAGCTTGTCAATGTGATCCAGGTGATGCTAGTTCGCCGGATCCTTCCGTGCCAAAGCCGGACTTGCCATTTGTGGGAGTTCGATCCGGCCGAGCACCAGACCTTGCAACAGTTCTTCGGAACTACGCACGAAGACATCTGGAAGGTACTTTTTAAGGCCAACGAGAAATGGCCGGAGACGACCGAGGACCGTGGGCACGACCTGGCCCATCCTGCTAGTCCGGTAAGTCTTTCGTGCTTCAAGGTGTATCCTTTACTTGCTTACTCAGGGAAAATGCCTGAGCCTCCCTATTTATTTTTTCAGGGCTGGACGAAGAAGGCAGAGCGGATTAAGTGTCCGGCTTCGCTGCCTGAGGAACCAACCATCCCGCTTCTGACGAAGATGCTGGTTCCGGCGCCCTACCGGGCGCCGGAGAAGAAGGCCAAGAAAAAGGCCAAGGAGACCAGAAGTGGCCTCCGTCGCAAGGGAACTTCGAACGCGATGTCCGAAGACGCCGAGACTCACTCCACCGCCGCAGAGGACAACGAGGAGGAGGAGGAGGAAAGCAACTCTCCCCTTGAGGGGGGAAGGAAGAAAAGGGCGACCCCCATAAATCTGGAGGTAGAGGCGTCCAAGAAGGGGAAGGTCTCCCTCGCGGATAAATCCGCGTGGGACGTCGACAGCAGCCCAGAGCGGCGCCGCCGAGATAAGCCCCTGGCTGAGTCGTGAGTACTCAAAGACCCTGACGCATTCATATATCCAGCCACTTTTCTCCATAGTGTTAACATGTTGAATCATGTACTTGCAGTCCGGCTTGTTCCGACCTCGAGCGATCCTCATCTTCGGGGAATTCGCTGGACCCGAAGTTGATGGACAGCGGGTCCCTTCCGGCGGCCTCCTCTCCCAAGGTCATGGATGACACCGAGGCGTTGTCCCGAAGGATCCCAGGCCAGGGAGAGACGCAGGAGGCCGTCAGTGCGGCGCCAGAGGGCGAAACCTCGACCACCGGACACATGGGGGAGCAAATCCCCATGGAGACTGGCAATGGGGGCCAAGTCCAATTTGGCCCCCAGCCGAATACGGTCCCGGAGACCTATACGGCTCCGGAATCCGGCAAGCAACCTCCTTCGAAAGAAGGGGGTGTGCCTATTTCGCCGGTGACCTCTGTCCAACCAGAGGCACCGGACACCCTACTGGAAGCGCTGCAAAGTGCTTCCATTGTAGAGGAACACCGTGCCCTCATGGGTACGGTGATTGAGAAGATTCAGTCCGCGAAGAGCGGATTGACCAAAGCCTGCACAAGCCTTCTAACAGGTTTTGAGGTATGAAACGCAATTATGTAAAAAGAATATCACAGTATAGACAGTAGCCCCTGAGACACTGTCCGGTTGTCGAAAAGAAAAGCCGGACAGAGGATCAAACAATTTTAGCAGGAGACTAACCATACATGTCTATGTGAAAAAGCAGGCGTCGCTGCTGGCTGCGACCTCCCATGCTGCCAAAGTCTCCGGACTGAAGCAGAGTCTGGAGCGGGCCGAGGAAGAACTCGGCTGTGTGAAAAAGCAGCTGGAGGACAAGCAAGGTATGCCATGACCTTCTGTATATCAGAAAGGATAGATGATTTGTATTGACCAGAGTGCCATGATATTTATAGGAGCGGCGACTGAGGTGGAGGCCCTTAAAAAGGTGCTGGCCGAGGCCCAGAAGAGAGCGGCGGAGAAACAATCCGTCCGCGAAAAGCACGAGGCCAGGGTCGGTGAGGTCCAACAAGAGCTCCAGGACGCTGTAAAGAAATGCGAGTCCTTGGAGCGCAAGATTACGGATCAAGAGTCCAAGCTTACTAAGGCCCACCAAAGCACACAAGAGGCCCGGGTCGAAGCCCAGGGCGCGCTCCAGGAAATCCAAGAGGCCAGGAAAATCACGGCGGGTAAGGCCTTTATAATGCAAAACAAATTTGTGAAGTAAAGGTACCTCTTACTGACCCGGATTTGGAGTTCTCCAGGAGCCTTTGCGGATCTGCCGCACAACATTGCTGATGCCGCGGATTTCTTCTGAGCCGAAGAGGGGAGCTCAACGGAGAAGCTGTTCTGGTCGCAATACCTTGCGCCAGAGCATCCGGTGCCCTTCAGTGATCAGCTGAAATAGCTGACCGAACTGCATAGGGCGGCTGAATTGGCCATGAAGGATTTGATAATCCGTCTATGGCCTGTCGAAGCCATACCCAACAGCTACTTCGGGCTCGTGAAGCGACTGGTTGCTGCCTGCCCTCGGCTTGATGCCATCAAGCGGTCGGTCTGCATTGAAGGTGCGCGGATGGCCTTCGCCCGTGTCAAGATACAGTGGGCGAAGATGAATGCCGTCAAGCTCGCGACCGAGGGACCGCCCGCGGGCAAGGAGCACCGCACGCCCGAGCGATATTTTGACGATGTCCTGGAGGGATCCCGCATTGTAGCGGAGCAGTGTGCGAAAGACATTATCTTTGAATGAATATATTCATGTTATCCTGTCCTGTATAATGGAGCAAAAAATATAATATTAGTTGTTTATATCAAGATTTTTCCTCCTGTGCGGCCGTTTTATAAAATCTGAGAGTTGGCCAGTCGTCGGCTTCAGCCCCCACGTAGGTAGTACGGGGGTGTTCGGGATAAAATCTAAACACTCTTGATCCAAAGTTTGGTCCTTGAAGGAGGTGTTTAGCGCAACGAACCAGGCAATCGGACTATGTGGCTTTATCACCCTCACTTAGCCATAGGAGTTTTATAATAGAAATTTAGGCATAGCCCCTAGTATTCGTGAGTCCGAACTAGGGTGCTGTAAACATATGATCGGGTAGAGACCGATTCATCGCATAATGCGGAAAAAATCGCAAAAGATTTATAACCTCCGAAGAGCTGACCGGCTCACGCCGCATCATGACAGTCAGTTTTCGGTTTTCTCTACTGAGGTGCTCATCCGGATGAACCAGGGCACAATCGCGTAGTTCTCCCTTTACTACCCTAGCCGATATAGCGGAACGTAAGGTAGTAAGCACAGGAGCCGGGCAACCCAACTATTGACCAAAGACATGATTTGGAGCCAATGCATATAATGCTAAATTCGGGGTGCCGAACTATACTGTAAAAAGTGTTCGGACTTTGTTGCCATAATGTGGGGTGCAATAAAGCCCCTGGCGAACTTAAGCCGTACCAAAGTGTACGGGTGCAATTGATAAGATTATCAAGAAAAAATGAAGTAGTAAGCTAGTGCCGCAGAAGTTGGGCCGCGAACTGTTTCCATTATAATTTTATTGATACGTCAAAGCGTATAAGTAGTGCGATAAGAAACAGGGCTATTTAACATGCCATGACCAAGGGAGAGCTGTGTGCGGGTCCTGAGAATAGGTGGAGTGATCGTCAAAAAGACCTCCTAAAGATTCCCGTATACCTCAATGCTTCTTGCTATCTTGGTGTATCTATCCTTCGAAGGACCGATGATCAGGCCGTCTTGAGGGGCCTGTGGAAAAGAAACCTGAAAAGGATAAAAAATAAAAATTGAAAGTATGTGTGTCTAGGGGAGGTCGAGCCGTATTATGGACCACAATCTAGTTATGCCTAAGTCTATGCCCATGGTATTTTAAGTGCGTAGTTATGTACGCGTGGTACGTATGCCGCCATTTGGCCGGGACGGAGACGGAGGCCGGATTGCTAGTCTAACTCCTGACGAGCCGGACTGTTATGCTACGGAGTAGTCCGGATCCGCTTGACAGTGTCCGGGATCTTAGCCGCTGAATTAAGATTCTGTTTGGCAAGGCCGCTCTGTACTTCCGCTGCCAAGGCCGCGGTGTGCTCCTCGGTACAGAGGGAGCGCTCCGTGTTTCCGTTAACTGTTATGACGCCGCGTGGTCCCGACATCTTGAGCTTGAGATAAGCATAGTGTGGCACCGCATTGAATCGAGCAAATGCGGTTCGTCCGAGCAGTGCGTGATAGCCGCTGCGGAACGGGACGATATCGAAGATCAACTCTTCGCTTCTGAAGTTGTCCGGGGATCCGAAGACAACCTCCAGTGTGATTGAGCCTGTACAGCGGGCCTCTACACCTGGTATGACTCCTTTAAAGGTAGTTTTTGTGGGTTTGATCCTTGAGGGATCGATGCCCATTTTGCGCACTGTATCCTGATAGAGCAGGTTCAGGCTGTTGCCACCGTCCATGAGGACACGTGTGATCGAGGAACAGTGCGGCTGAACCGCCATGACGGATACTGGTCGGATGGTCCCTGTGATCGAAGGTGATCGGGCAGGACGACCATGGGTTGAACTTTGGGGCGACTGGCTCTATCGCATAGACGTCCCTGAGCGCTCGTTTACGCTCCCTTTTGGGGATATGAGTGGCGTATATCATGTTCACCGTTTTGACCTGCGGAGGGAGCTTCTTCTGTCCTCCTGTGTTCGGCGGACGGGACTCCTCGTCGTCGTCCTCGCTTTGCGACCCCTTCTCCTTGTTTTCGGCATTTAACTTGCCGGCCTGTTTAAAAACCCAACAATCTCTGTTGGTATGATTGGCTGGTTTATCAGGGGTGCCATGGATCTGACATGGACGATCGAGTATGCGGTCCAAGCTGGATGAGCCCGGATTGTTTCTTTTGTATGGCTTCTTCAGCTGGCCGTACTTGGAGCCGCTGAAATCGGCGTTGACCGCCGTGTCATCGGCAGTGCCACCATTGCTTCGGCGCTTGTGCCTATTGCGTCGAGGCTTGTCAATGCTATTCTTGGCTTCAGAGGTACCGGCATCGCTTGCAGTGTTATTGCTACGGGCTAGCCAACTATCCTCGCCCACACAAAAGCGGGTCATGAGTGCCGTGAGGGCTGCCATGGACTTCGTCTTTTCTTGGCCGAGGTGACGAGCGAGCCATTCGTCGCGGATGCTATGCTTAAAGGCCGCTAGGGCTTCGGCATCCGGGCAGTCGACGATCTGGTTCTTTTTAGTTAGGAACCTAGTCCAGAATTTCCTGGCCGACTCTCCAGGCTGTTGAACTATGTGACTTAAGTCATCGGCATCCGGAGGTCGTACATATTTGCCTTGGAAGTTGTCGCGGAAGGCGTCTTCCAAGTCCTCCCAGCTGCCAATAGAGTTTTCAGGCAGACTGTTTAACCAGTGCCGAGCTGGCCCCTTGAGTTTTAGCGGGAGGTATTTGATGGCATGAAGGTCATCACCGCGGGCCATATGAATATGGAGAAGAAAATCCTCAATCCATACCGCGGGATCTGTTGTTCCATCATATGATTCGATATTTACGGGTTTAAACCCTTCTGGGAATTCATGCTCCATTACTTCATCAGTGAAGCAGAGGGGATGTGCGGCGCCTCTATATCGGGCCAAGTTGCGACGTAGTGCGGATGTAGTCCGTCTGCGGTTTTCGGCCCGAACGTGGTTATGCTCGGTACGTCTGGCTTGATAGCCATCGTTGCGCGCCAGGGCATCCCCCCGAGATCCGTAGATCGATCTGGACTGACCTGGTCTGTTCTCTAGTTTTTGCCGCAGGTCATATGTGTATTCCCAAGCTGTGGTGTCTTTGCCTTTATGGCGAGGTAGTATGGGCAGGTGTTCGGCTTGAGTTGCCTCTTTGTCCCAGCCACGTGGTGGTCGGTCAGCCGCATTACGTGTTGATGGCATGGCATCAAGTGCCTCGTCGTCGAATTGGGGTAGCAGTTTGCGCTTCGGGTAAATTTTAATGGGGCGCTCGAGTCCGTATTCCTCGGCTGCCAGGACATCAGTCCATCTATCGTTGAGCAGATCTTGATCAGCTTGAAGCTGCTGCTGTTTCTTTTTCAGGCTCCTCGCAGTGGCTATTAGCCGGCGCTTAAAGGGCTCCTGCTCGACGGGTTCCTCAGGCACGATAAAGTCTTCGTCGCCGAGGCTCACCTCATCTTCGGAGAGCGGAAGATAGTTGCTGTCCTCCGAGTCTTCTTTTATGGCCTGTTCGTCAGGGCTGACCTGCCCATCTTCCCTACCGTCCTGCTCGGAAGTCGGCGCGGCGGGATCTTCTTTGTCTTCGGCATCATCCGGAGTATTGCTTTCTCTGGTGCCGGTATTGCTGTCTGTTCCACGGCGTGATTTAGAGCGGTGCCGCTGACGTCGGCGCTTTGGCTGTGTCTCAGGAGGTTTATTCTCGACTGGATCTTTCTCGTTATCGCCGTTATTCTCTTTGGGAGTATCCACCATGTACACGTCATACGAGGAGGTGGCTGTCCAGCGCCCAGTAAACGGCGGGTTTTGGGCCTGCTCCTCTCCGGCATCGTCGTCCATACCGTCGATGTCTTCGGAGTCGTAATCGAGCATGTTGGTTAAGTCTTCGACAGTGGCAATGAAGTGGGCGGTGGGTGGGAAGCGAAATTCTCCGTCATCAGCCTCCAGTTCAAACCGGATATAATTCGGCTGTGAGTCCCCTGCTAAGGAGAGGGTTTTTAATGATTTTAATACATCACCCAAAGGTGAGTGTCGGAAGATGTCCGCGGAGCTGAACTCGACGATCGGCGCCCGATCGAGCTCGATGGGCGCGGACGCACGCGGTTCGGAACCCGTGGCCGGAGACGAATCCGAGGTTCCGGTGACACAGATCCCGTTCGAAGTTGGGTCTGTGTGCGGCTCCAACGCCGCTGAGTCTGCGGCTTCCGTGGCGGGGTTGAGCTTCCCGTCCTCGGATGGCGCAATCTGCTCCGGATCTAAGGCCAGGGCAGTTACACGCGCTATCTCCCGGGTATGGTCCGATGACAGATTTAGGTCATGTTCATCGCGGTGGTAGGGAGCGGCTGCCATGGGCTCGAATCCGTCGAAGATCAAGTCTCCGCGGATATCAGCAACGTAGTTCAAGCTTCCAAACCTGACCTGATGGCCAGGGGCGTAGCTATCGATCTGCTCTAGATGGCCAAGCGAGTTGGCCCGCAGTATGAAGCCGCCGAATACGAAGATCTGGCCGGGGAGAAAAACCTCCCTCAAGGCCGCATCGTTGTGGATGATTGATGGAGCCATCGAGTCTTCTAGCGACAACACAGCGGAACTCTCAATGAAAGCACCAATGTCGGTGTCAAAACCGGCGGATCTCGGGTAGGGGGTCCCGAACTGTGCGTCTAAGGTTGATGGTAACAGGAGACGGGGGACACGATGTTTACCCAGGTTTGGGCCCTCTCTATGGAGGTAATACCCTACGTCCTGCTTGATTGATCTTGATGAATATGAGAATTACAAGAGTTGATCTACCACGAGATCGTAATGGCTAAAACCCTAGAAGTCTAGCCTGTCTGATTATGATTGTCCCTATGGACTAAACCCTCCGATTTATATAGACACCGGAGGGGACTAGGATTGTACAAAGTCGGTTACAGAGAAAGGAATCTTCATATCCGAATGCCAAGCTTAGCGTCCACGCCAAGGAGAGTCCCATCCGGACAAGGGAGAGAGTCTTCTGTCTTGTATCTTCATGGCCCATCAGTCCGGCCCACGTTACATAGCCTGGACGCCCGAGTACCCCTTAATCCAGGACTCCCTCAGTGGTGTCATCCAGCGCCGCGATGCCGCAGTCCGCGTAGGCACCTGACTCGGCCGAGCTGCCTGCCGGGTCATTGAGGTGCAGGCCGAAGTCTTCAGCCGGGATCTCTGTGCCATCTTTCGTTCGCTCCGTGATGAACTTGTCATGCAGAGCGAAGGACGCAAGATAACTTGTCCGCGCCGCGATCGCCGTTGCCCGCGGGGCCAACTCCTCATCCGCCCCGGTGTGCTGGGCGGCCAGCAGGCCCAACTCCACGCCAGGGTACCACGACATCACGAACCGAAGCGCCATATCTGCCCCAGCACGAGCCGTGGAAGCCCTCCAAGCGCCAAGTCGCGCCACGCCGGCCTCCAGCCACCGCGCCAGCCGGGTGACACTGTCCGACACCTGCGCGTCTAATGTGGCTTGAACTACGTCGGTATTTCCCCAAAGAGGAAGGGATGATGCAACACAGCTACGGTAGGTATTTCCCTTAGTTATGAAACCAAGGTATCAATCCAGTAGGAGAACCAAGCAATACTATGTAAACGGTACCTGCACACAAAGAACAAATACTTGCAACCCGACGCGTAAGAGGGGTTGTCAATCCCTCCACGGTAAAAAAAATAGATAAATTTGTGGTAGATTGAATAAATAGCTCTCGATAAAACGCGAAATAAAATAAGTAACAAAAAAGTGCAGCAAGGTATTTTTGGGTTTTTGGAATAATAGATCTGAAAATAAAAGCGAATAAAAATAGATCTCAAAGCAAATATGATAAAGAATAGACCCGGGGGCCGTAGATTTCAGTAGTGGCTTCTCTCAAGAAAATAGCATACGGTGGGTAAACAAATTACTGTTGGGCAATTGATAGAAGATCGAATAATTATGACGATATCCAGGCAATGATCATTATATAGGCATCACATCCAAGATTAGTAGACCAACTCCTACCTGCATCGACTACTATTACTCCACACATCGACCCAACATGCATCTAGTGTATTAAGTTCATGGAGAAAAGGAGTAATGCAATAAGAACGATGACATGATGTAGATGAGATCTATTCATGTAGGAATAGCCCCCATCTTGTTATCCTTAATAGCAATGATACATGCGTGTCTTGCTGCCCCTTCTGTCACTAGGAAAGAACACCGCACGATCGAACCCATCACAAAGCACCTCTTCCCATGGCAAGAAAAATCAATCTAGTTGGCCTAACTAAACCAAATATTCGAAGAAGAAATACGAGGCTATAAGTAATCATGCATATAAGAGATAAAAGAAAACTCAAATAACTTTCATGGATATAGATCTGATCATAAACTCAAACTTCATCGGATCCGAACAAACACACCGCAAAAAGAGTTACATCAAATAGATCTCCAAGAGACCATTGTATTGAGAATCAAAAAGATAGAAGAAGCCATATAGCTACTGCCAACGGACCCGTAGGTCTATGGTGAACTACTCACGCATCATCGTAGAGGCACCAATGAGGATGATGAACCCCTCCGTGATGGTGTCTAGATTGGATCTTGTGGTTCTGGAACTTGCGGCGGCTGGAATTGTGTTTCGTCGACTCCCCTAGGGTTTCTGGAATATTTGGGAATTTATAGGGCGAGGAGGCGGTGCAGGGGGCTCCAAGGTGGGAACAACCACCCTAGGCGCGCGTGGGCCTCCTGGCATGCCCTGGTGGGTTGTGCTCCCCTTGGGCCTCCCCTCTGGTACTTCTTTGGCCCACTGGGTGTCTTCTGGTCAAAAAAAAATCTCCAAAAAGTTTCGCTGCGTTTGGACTCTATTTGGTATTGATATTCTGCGAAGTAAAAACAAGCAAAAAATAGGAACAGGCACTGGGCACTATGTCAATAGGTTAGTCCCAAAAAATGATATAAAGTTGCTATAAAATGATTGTAAAACATCCAAGAATGATAATTTAACAGCATGGAACAATAAAAAATTATAGATACGTTGGAGACGTATCAGCATCCCCAAGCTTAATTCCTACTCGTCCTCGAGTAGGTAAATTATAAAAACAGAAGTTTTGATGTGGAATGCTGCCTAACATGTTCATCACATATTCTTTTCTTTTGTAGCATGGATATTTGGACTTTTATATGGTTCAAAGCAATAGTCTAGTTTTGACATGAAAATTTCAATACTCAAACATATCAACAAGTAACCTTGTCTTTCAAAATATCAACACTAAAGAAAGTTATCCCTAGCCCATCATGCTCAATCATTGATCCATTCATTAAACACACTCGCATATTAGCTACATCCAATACTCAAGTATGATCATAGTGCCCCTTAGTTGGTGCTTTATAAGAGAAGATGGAGACTCAAATAAAAATAAAAATTGCATAAAGTAAATAGATAGGCCCTTCACAGAGGGAAGTAGGGATTTGTAGCGGTGCCAGAGCTCAAAGCTTAAATTGAGAGATAATTTTTTTTGAGAGGTATACTTTTCCCGTCAACAAAAATGGCCAAGTAATTCCCAACACTTTCCATGCTAGATATATCATAGGCGGTTCCCAAACAGAAAATAAAGTTTATTCCTTTTTCCACCATTCTTTCACATCCATGGCTAGCCGTATCCACGGGTGCCCTCCATACCAACACTTTCCAAAGAATTTATTATTTGACAACATAAAATAAATTTCTTTTTCATTTCGGGACTGGGCATCCCTATTACCGCCGTACTCTCGTGCAATGACAAGTGAATAAACACTCATCTTGAGAATAACACATCTAGCATGGAAAATATTGGCCACCCCCTGCCGCTTCATGAGCGGTATGGGCACACAAAAGGGAAATTCATTTTGAAAATTAGAGATGGCACATACAAATTTGCTTAGAATGGCACGGGAATACCGCATATAGGTAGGTATGGTGGACTCATGTGGCAAAACTGGGTTTAAAGATTTTGGATGCACAAGTAGTATTTCTACTTAGTACAAGTGGAGGCTAGCAAAAAGATTGAGAAGCAACCAACCAAGAAACGAAAAATCACATAAGTGAGCATTAAGCATAACTAACACCGAATAATGCACCACAAGTAGGATGTAATTTCATTGCATAACTATTGACTTTCGTGCTTGCATAGGGAATCACAAACCTTAACACCAATATTCTTACTAAAGCATAATTACTCACCAACATGACTCGCACATCACTATCATCATATCTCAAAACTATTACAAGGAATCAAGTTTAATTTGTCCAATGATCTTCATGAAAGTTTTTATTCCATCCCTCTTGAATATCTATCACTTTGGGACTAGTTTCATATATTGCAATTGCTTTTGACAAGCTCAAACAAATCTAAGTGAAGTACATGAGCATAAACATCTTCATCTCTCAAAATAATATAAGTGAAGCATGAGAGAATGTTACTAACTCTCAAATAAATCTAAGTGAAGCATGAGAGTATTTCTTCAAACATATTAAAGCACACCATGCTCAAAAAGATATAAGTGAAGCACTAGAGCAATTCCATAGCTCAAAAAATTTAAGTGAAGCATATAGAGCAATTCTAACAAATCATAGCATAATTTTGGCTCTCTCAAATAGGTGTGTCCAGCAAGGATACTTGCGACAAAATAAAAAAGCAAAACAAGCAAAGACTCATATAATACAAGACGCTCCAAGCAAAACTCATGATATGTGACGAATAAAAATATAGCTCCAAGTAAAATACCGATGGTCGTTAGAAGAAAGAGGGGATGCCTTCCGGGGCATCCCCAAGCTTAGTTGCTTGGTTCTCCTTGAATATTATCTTGGGGTTCCATGGGTCATCCCCAAGCTTAGGCTCTTTTCACTCCTTATTCCTTCATCCATCGTGATCTCACCCAAAACTTGAAAACTTCAATCACACAAAACTTAACAAAACCTTCGTGAGATCCGTTAGTATAAGAAAACCAATCTTCACTTCAAGTACTGTTGCAACCCCATTCATATTTTATTATTGCATTATATCTACTGTATTCTAACTTTGCCATGGCTTATTCCCCCCTATACAATCCATAGATCCATCAAAATAAGCACACAATGCAACGAAAACAAAATCTGTCAAAAACAGAACAGTCTGTAAAGATGAAAATTGATCTTATACTGATGTAACTCAAAAAATTCTTAAAAATTAGGACAACGTAGGAAATTTGTATGTCAATCTTGTGAAAAAAAATCATAAGTTTTCGTCGCATCTGTGAATTTTCAAAATTCCTCTACTGGACGCAAAAGTTTCTGTTTCCTAACAAGATCAAGTCAACTATCACCAAACATGATCCCAAAGGCTTTACTTGGCACAAAAACTAATTAAAACATAGAAAAACACAATCATAACAGTAGCATAATTGTGCAAACACTCAAGAACAGAAAGAAAAAGGTAAAAATAAATTTTATTCATTGGGTTGCCTCCCAACAAGCGCTATCGTTTTATGCCCCTAGCTAGGCATAATGCATAGATTCAAGTATTGTCATCTTTAGTTTTTGCAACTTTTTTAAGGGCCTTTTCAAACCCGGGAGGCTCTTTACGCTTCCCAAGATTTTCAAGAAAAGAGACCATCTTGAGATCCAAAATATCCAAACGCTTATTGCAAAGAGTAATCAAAGTATTCATGCGATTTAGGTTTCCACTGATATGTTTGAGGGGTTCGTTATATTTTTGCAATTCAACCAAATGTTTATGCAAATCACTCAACTTGTCTAAAATTTGAAACCCTTCTTGAGTAAAAGAAATCCCCTTTTTTGGTGGTGGAATTCCCAAAATCCCCTCTAGGATCTCATAAGCGGTGTTAGCATCAAGCTCAATAAAGTTCCATTTAGCGGCAAAATCCAAAAGTTGTCTATGATGCAAGGCTAATCCTACATAAAAATTCCGAAGCAAAATCTTTGCATCACCCTTTAGGTTGCAAATGCGATAGGATTCCATTAGCCTATACCAAGCATCTTTCAAATTTTCTCCTTGTTTCTGCTTGATGTATAAGACTTCAAAATCTAGTGACAAAGGAGGGGCAGTCATGCTAGCTATAGTGACAAAGTAGGGCAAGCAAGATTGCAAGCAAAAAGATAGATCTGACGAGAAAAGGCGAACGAAAAAGAGGGCGAATAAAACGGCAAATTTTTGTGAAGTGGGGGAGATGAAAATGAGAGGCAAATGGCAAATAATGTAAATTGCAAGGAGATGAGATTTGTGATTAGGAACCTGATAGATGTTGATGATGTCTCCCCGGCAACGGTGCCAGAAATTCCTTTTGATGTGCCTTGAACTACGTCAGTATTTCCCCAAAGAGGAAGGGATGATGCAACACATCTACGGTAGGTATTTTCCTCAGTTATGAAACCAAGGTATGAATCCAATAGGAGAACCAAGCAACACTATGTAAACGGTACCTGCACACAAAGAACAAATACTTGCAACCCGATGCGTAAGAGGGGTTGTCAATCCCTCCACGGTAAAAAAAGATAGATAAATTTGTGGTAGATTGAATAAATAGGTCTCGATAAAACGCGAAATAAAATAAGTAACAAAAAAGTGCAGCAAGGTATTTTTGGGTTTTTGGAATAATAGATCTGAAAATAAAAAGCGAATAAAAATAGATCTCAAAGCAAATATGATAAAGAATAGACCCGGGGGCCGTAGATTTCACTAGTGGCTTCTCTCGAGAAAATAGCATACGGTGGGTAAACAAATTACTGTTGGGCAATTGATAGAAGATCGAATAATTATGACGATATCCAGGCAATGATCATTATATAGGCATCACGTCCAAGATTAGTAAACCGACTCCTGCCTGCATCTACTACTATTACTCCACACATTGACCGCTATCCAGCATGCATCTAGTGTATTAAGTTCATGGAGAAACGGAGTAATGCAATAAGAATGATGACATGATGTAGACGAGATCTATTCATGTAAGAATAGCCCCCATCTTGTTATCCTTAATAGTAACGATACATGCGTGTCTTGCTGCCCCTTCTGTCACTGGGAAAGAACACCGCACGATCGAACCCATCACAAAGCACCTCTTCCCATGGCAAGATAAATCGATCTAGTTGGCCTAACTAAACCAAAGATTCAAAGTGTAAATACGAGGCTATAAGTAATCATGCATATAACAGATCAAAGAAAACTCAAATAACTTTCATGGATATAGATCTGATCATAAACTCAAACTTCATCGGATCCCAACAAACACACCGCAAAAAGAGTTACATCAAATAGATCTCCAAGAGACCATTGTATTGAGAATCAAAAAGAGAGAAGAAGCCCTCTAGCTACTGCCTACGGACCCGTAGGTCAATGGTGAACTACTCACACATCATCGGAGAGGCACCAATGAGGATGATGAACACCTCCGTGATGGTGTCTAGATTGGATCTCATGGTTCTAGAACTTGCGGCGGTGTGACGCCAGGATAATTAAGCTACAGTAACCCTCTACGAATGATGCCACATCACCATGATTAATATTGTTAGTTTCACGATGATTCAAATCTCGTTCGAATTCAAAATCAAAATCAAGTCAAACAATAAAAGTTTTCAAATATTAAAATTAAAGTCTTCGAAATGTAGCAAATAAATCATAGATGATTTTAAGCTACAGTAACCCTCTACTAATGATGCCACGTCACCACGATTAATATTGTTAGTTTCACGATGATTCAAATCTCGTTCGAATTCAAAATCAAAATCAAGTCAAACAATAAAAGTTTTCAAATATTAAAACTAAAGTGTTCAAAATGTAGCAAATAAATCATAGATGATTATGGTGGTGAAACCACATTTTAATAAATTATTTAGATGCTCTAAAATAAATAAAACAACAGCTTAAACAATTAAATAAATGCCTTTTATTAATTATAAAATATTAAACTATTTTATTTGGGGTTTAAACTTTTGTGGCAGTGGTGTAATTAGTAAAACTAATTTAGGTACTAATAATGTATTTTACAAAACTAAAATAAATTGATGAATGTAATAAAACCGTAAAGAAATAAATAAAAGAAAAATGAAAAACAAAATAAATAAAAGGAACGCCCCCTCGCTGGGCCTCGGCCCAGCTGGCCACTGGGCTAAGGCAGTCCGGCCCAGCCGGGGCGCCCACTCCTCTCATATCCCCACCCGGGGGGGGGGGGGGAACCCTAGCCCATCGCCCCACTTCCCCTCCCACCACGTCGTCTCTCCCTCTTCCCCTCCCGATCCGATCTGGATCGGGGGCTCGACCACGCCGACGCCGATCCTCGCCGCCTCATCACCGGAACCCGACGCCGACGCCGCCCGGAGCCATCGCTGCTCGCACCTCACCGCAGCTCTTCCCGTCGCCGGTCGTGCCCCGCTGTGGCCACCACACGCCGCATCGCGCCCGGTCACCATGCTCCTCCCTCGCGCACGGCCAAGCCCGCTCGCGCCCGCGTCCGTCACCGCCCGCGCGTGGCCGTCCCTGCCCGACCGCGCTCTGCGTCGCACCGTCCGCGTCCTGCGCTCCCCTGCCCGCGGCCGTTCGCACCTCGCCGTGCTGAACCCCCTTCCCCCCCCCCCACGGTGGCCTGGCCGCACCCACTTGCCGCGCTGCGCCCACCGCGCCGCCCCGGCAGCCCTTGCTCGCCCCGCTCGCCGTGCCGGCCCCTTGCTGCTGCTGCTCCAGCAGTGGCCGCGGCCACAGCCACCGGCGCCGAACCCCAGTAGCCCGCGCCGGCGCCAGTTCGGGCAGCGCCCACCCGCTCCCGTGTGCCCGATAAGGCCCCCTGGGTCGCTCACGAACGGGGCCCGCCACTGTAAAATAAAAAAAGGAATAAAAAGATTAATTAGTTAATTAGTGAATTAATTAACTTAATTAAAACAAGTTAATTAACCTAATCACTTAATTAAACTAATTAATCATGTTTAATTAAAACTATGACAATGACAGTGGGCCCCACTGTCATGTTTGACCAGTCAACAGAACCTTTGACTGCTGACATCATGCTGATGTCATGTTGTTGCAATAAACAAATTTTGATTTAAATTAAATCTGTTAATTCCAGAAAATGATTAAAACTTTGAAAATTAATATAAAATAATCCGTAACTCAGATGAAAATATTTTGTACATGAAAGTTGCTCAGAACGACGAGATGAATACGGATACGCTCTCCGTTCGTCTGCCACACACCCCTAGCATAGCAAACATGCAACCGTCCCCCTCCGGTTCGACTGTCCGAAAACGCGAAACACCGGGAATACTTTCCCGGATGTTTTCCCCCTTTGCCGGTATCACCTAATACCGCGTTAGGGCACACCTAACACCGTTATATGTCATGCATCTGTTTGCATTGTATTCATTGTTTCTTCCCCCTCTTCTCTCCGGTAGACTACGAGACTGACGCCGCTGCTGCCCCGGTCGACTACGGTGTTGACGACCCCTCCTTCTCAGCAGAGCTTCCAGGCAAGCCAACCCACTTGTTCATCCCGATATCGCCTACTCTTTCCCTCTACTTTTTGCATTAGAGTAGTGTTACTATTTCATCGGTTTGATCCTATACTGTTGCATAGCCTGTCCTTGTTGCTACTATTGTTGATACCTTTACCTGCAATCCTAAATGCTTAGTATAGGATGCTAGTTTATCATTAGTGGCCCTACACTCTTGTCTGTCTACCATGCTATACTACTGGGCCGTGATCACTCGGGAGGTGATCATGGGTATATACTATATACTATCACACTACTTATGTTGCTGTTCGGATGTGGGGGCTGAAGGGGCTGGTGGCTCCATCCAGGTTGTGATGGGCCTGGGTTCCCGACAGCCCCCGCGTGATTCTTGAGGCGGAGCGACCGGGCAGGTTGTGACCACCTAGGAGACAGGTGGGCCTGGTCCCTGGTCGGCGTCCGCGGATACTTCAAATAACACGCTTAACGAGATCTGGATATTTGATCTGACTCTGGCCACTGGCCTATACGCACTAACCAACTACGTGGGAACAGTTATGGGCTCTCGACGTCGTGGTATCAGCCGAAGCCTTCTTGACGTTAGCGCTTGAGCGGCGCACGCCGGATTGGACTGGAACGCCTGCTCTTGTATTAGGGAGGCTAGGTCTGCTTCTGGCCGCCCACGCAACATGCAGGAGTGCAATGGGCGATGGGCCCGGACCCCTGCACACTTAGGATTTAGACCAGCGTGCTGACCTCTCTGTTGAGCCTAGGTAGGGCTACGACATGTTCATCTTCCGAGGCCGGACATGACCCAGGAAAGTGTGCCCGGCCAGAGGGATCGAGCGTGTTGGGTAATGTGGTGCACCCCTGCAGTGAAGTTTATCTTTTCGAATAGCCGTGTCCCTCGGTAAAAGGATGACCCAGAGTTGTACTTCGACCTGATGACAACTAGAACCGAATACTTAATAAAACACACCCTTTCAAGTGCCAGATACAACCCGGTGATCGCTCTCTCGCAGGGTGTCGAGGAGAGGATTGTCGGGTAGGATTATGCTATACGATGACACTTGATACTATACTTGCTACTCTCTTCTACATGCTTCAAGATGGAGGCTGCCAGAAGTGTAGTCTTCGATAGGACTAGCTATCCCCCTCTTATTCTGGCATTCTGCAGTTCAGTCCACAGATACTACCCATTTCATTGATACCGATGCATATGTAGTGTAGATCCTTGCTTGCGAGTACTTTGGATGAGTACTCACGGTTGCTTTGCTCCCCCTCCCCCCTTTTCCTTTCCTCTCGGATGCCGCAACCAGATGCTGGAGCCCCGGGGCCAGACACCACCTTCGATGACCCCGACTACGTCGAGGGTGCCTACTACTACGTTCAGGCCGCCGACGACCAGGAGTAGTTAGGAGGATCCCAAGCAGGAGGCCTGCGCCTCTTTGATCTGTATCCCAGTTTGTGCTAGCCATCTTATGGCACCTTGTTTAACTTAATGTCTGTGCTCAGATATTGTTGCTTCCGCTAACTCGTTTATGTGCGAGCAATTGTATTCGAGCCCTCGAGGCCCCTGGCTTGTAATATGATACTTGTATGACTTATTTGTATTCTTAGAGTTGTGTTGTGATATCTTCCCGTGAGTCCCTGATCTTGATCGTAGACGTTTGCGTGCATGATTAGTGTACGGTCAAATCGGGGGCGTCATAAGTTGGTATCAGAGCTGACTGCCTGTAGGAATCCCCCTTCCAAACTCCTTGGCCGAAGTCGAGTCTAGTCATTGAAAAACTTTTACTAACATGGCTGTGTGGCTTACGGGCCCACGTCGCCATTGGGGTGGTATTAGGATCTTTTATTCCTCGTCTATACTCTGGGACTCTGATCTCTCTTCTATTCGGGATAAATGATTTTGCTGATTCTAACTCTAGGTTCTCATAATTACTTCCTCCTAGAGAGCCCTTGTTACAGATGATCGCCTGCTGCACCAGAATATTCTGAAGATGCTCCACGATGTTCTCTCAAGACTTTGTGCCATCGATTTTGCAATTCCCTTCCATCGATAAACCCCTATGGATAACCACGTACACTTACCATTCATACAATCATTCCCCATTAATCTTGTTATTATAAGATACCCCGATATTCTCTCTATTGTTCCGAGAATACTTTGTGCCTAATGCCTTGCAGTTCGTTGCCACATGAATACCCCTACGAATATTCCTCACAATTACCGAGTATCCGTCCATCCCCAGTTGTTCAGGTGTTTCACAAAATTCTTTGAAATACTATCCGATCTTTCGAGAATCCTCTGCAGCCTATGGCTCTTGAAATTATTGTCTGCCTGCATTATGGTTAATTCCAAATGCCCAGCAATATTCATTGACGTCCTTTGCCTTTATCATCTTGGGTCCCTTTATTCAATACGTTGCGAATGTTTGCAATCCTTAATCTGATCCTAGAATTCATCCTTTTGGCTCAGATATCATTTCAAACATGAGCTGGATCTCGACCAATCAAATTGCCATTGATTGTACCCCTAAGCCTACTCAACTTATCCATCCTTGATCAAAGCGCTTGCTTCTGATCCCTTGACTTGGAATTCATAATCCCTGTGCAATTGAGCTTTGAATTAGTCAGTCGTTTCTATCATCTGATCTCCTTGCATTCTTTCTTCCTCTGGTTGTGTGCCGATGCTCACATCAGCTCCGTTATGGACTGTCAAGTCCTTTGTTGGATTATTATCAGACAGTGTCATCCATATTCAATTACCTTGTGCGTTCTTCCCCTAATACATATTGCCCTTGGTAAATTGTATTCTCTGATTTGACCAACCATGCTCTACTTTCGAGCTTCCGTTAACTACTTCTGAAGTTGTGGAATAGGTTCCTAAGATGCCCCGATGGGTTGAACCTATGCCTTACCTAATCCATGTGAACCCGAGAGTTTTCACGAGTCATACTCTTCTGGTATTTTGCCAGATAAAATTTCAACACTACAACTTCATCGAACGCGAGAAGTGAATGAAAGGTTATGCATTGGAGAAGTGGGAGTCGACCTTGGACTTTGTGTTCATGCCCATGGAAACGATGTAGATCCTATCATGGAAGCTCCTTGTAATAATAATTACCCCCTTGATATAGTATCATCTTGTGTCTGTGAATTGGTCCCTTTGCAATCGTGGTTCCGACCATATTTTCTCCTTGATTCCATTTCTCAGACAAGTTAAAGCACCTGTCTGCTGCAGATCGATACATCTCCGCAACCTCTATTTTGGTCTTCCTTCGAGTATTACCCTCCGGTAACTCGAGAATATCAAAGAATTATGTTTGCTTCCTATGAGTCTTCATCTAGTATTGCTTCTCACCGATTTCTAATTTCCCTCGGGTTTTGAGTTATTTCACTCGAGAACACTAAAAAATGAATCGATTCTGCACTCCGATTCAATAACCCTAAGAAATTTTTGTTGCTTATGAGTTTAATAATCCTTCAAGTCATTCCTAGCCTGATCGGCTACATCATTATTGTGCTAATTTTAACTGTGCTACCTGGTCCTTATTCCCGGAGCACCACCTTCGACAATGAGCTAAGCTTACGTTGATTTCCCTCGACATATCATTCCGCCTTGAACAACAAACTTGATTCCGAGTTTGTGTCGTATCTGTGGTTCCAATAATCTTTCGCTGGATCAGTCCTTTTGCTTAATGCAGTCGTTGTTCGATTGCTTCTTCGTGGAGCCTCTCGACAAAATTTGTCATGATCATCATCAACATTTTGACTCCTTCCAGGATATCAGTCGAATTCATGATCATAAGTGCCATCCTCGTCCCTTGGTAATTTGAGTTACCATCGCCAACATCCTTACCTTTCTTTCATCACAAACTTGTTCATGTTATGGATGCAACTTGCTATCCAGATTGTATTATGTTCTACCTTGGAGTATTACCATCTTTTATGTCAAGAATGTTGTTAGAATTTCACCACCTCTTAAGAAATTCTTGATATAGTAATACTTATCACCATCTCCATTCATTTCTTGGTCTCCGTGTTGTTTCTAACCGGAATACCGACAAATGGGCTGTGATGTGTAAAATTCAAAACTTCTAGCAACCCTATTGATTGTAAGTTAATGAATGATAGTCTCATTCTTTGTGTATTGGTTATTGAATCACCATTCTAACGTTGGTCATGCTACCTACGGCCATATTTCAGGCGCACCTTTCAACCAAAGTTTAATTGTGTATGTTTTTCCTCGAGCATACATCATTATATCATTTGATATGACAAATGTTATCTCCTTGTTCACATAATTGTGGAAATCCATCTTTTTGGAAATCTCAATGAATTGTCGCTGAGTCCATCAGCCACCTCCTCGTCCTCTCCTTGGTTTAATGATGAACTCATTGTTTTCGAACCCGCTTCCATAGTTCATTTCCCGAGGATCTTACAATGTCATCTCTTCAATTTGTGTTGCACCTTTTCTTCTCAGGCATCATGAGTCTGAGGTATCCTAACATCGATCAGATCTAAATCTCGGTCAGATATGATGGTTGGAACATAATTCTAAGAGTTATAACATTGGTCTTTATATGACCCGGTAAGGTGATGTCATGCCTAGCACACCTGGCAGGAGAACCTATTGTTATAGTTTCCTTTTTAGCAAGGTTAGCCATTCTCCCATGAGGAAATTGTAAGACTTATTCTATAAGTTGTTCCTGATGGATCCTTTGTGTTCTCAAAGACCGATCTATACCTGATGACATGGTCGATGCTACCTCGAAGCATGACTATGGTACTCCGAACGTCAATAAGAACATTGGAAGCGCAATGCTATATGTTTCTTGATAACTCATCCACACAATGATGTATGGATACATATCATGATCCTCCTTGCGCCTTTTGCCCTGCTTATCATTGGAAAGGATATACCCCTGGAATATGTGTTTAAACACATTTTCCTTTCCATTGTTCTGTTTAAATCTGATAATCACATTTTCCTTTCCATTGTCTTGTTTAACCTTTCTCGTGGTTTATATGATCTAAGCAGTAATAATTCGCTGCTTATGTAAACTCCCTTGTGTACAACCTTGTCAGTAAGACCGTGTTACTATTGTTGATGACATTTTGGTAACCACCGATGGACGAGAACTTTGCCTATTGGTCCGCCTCATTTCAACGAGCAGGATAATGGTTCTCTTCGTCCCTCGCCCTTGGTACCAACGTGTTGCCAACATAACTGACAGGCTATCCTCTAACATGCCTTGTTATCATGACGCAAAATATCACCGCCCTTCCTACTTTTAACCCACATGGTGGGCCCATAACCCACAGTTCCACAGGATCGAAACCTGACTCTCCTGTACCCCCTATTGCCAAAGTTATTCCTCGCGCTTGATTTCGTATGTAATTCACGGGCCACCTTCCTAGTGATCTATTTTGGTATCAGACGCAATACTTGTTCTCATTGCTCTGGACCCCTTTCACACTTTGTTTCAGAGGTCGAACGACTGTCTATCCGTTTGAAACTTCTTATTGTACCTTTTACTTTCCTCTCGATGTGTTTTACTGGTTCAACTCGAGAGATAATCTTGTGCTCATTCATGGGATAACCCCTAGATGATTAACCCTTATAGCATCCTATCGTTGTCAAGCTGCCCCTTACCTATTCGTAAGTACAATGAAGACCCCGAAGAAAGGATGACGACTTCATCATGATGACCTGAAGCGAAGGAATGAAGACATCAATGTAATGGATCGATCTCTTCGAGAAGAGCAACTAAGACCGAGAAGACTCGTTAGAAGTTCGTAACCAAATCCCTTCCCCTTACTCCCCCTCTTAAATCTCAGGACGAGATTTCTTGTAGTGGAGAAGAATTGTGATGCCAAGATAATTAAGCTACAGTAACCCTCTACTAATGATGCCACATCACCACGATTACTATTGTTAGTTTCACGATGATTCAAATCTCGTTCGAATTCAAAATCAAAATCATGTCAAACAATAAAAGTTTTCAAATATTAAAACTAAAGTGTTCGAAATGTAGCAAATAAATCATAGATGATTATGGTGGTGAAACCACATTTTAATAAATTATTTAGATGCTCTAAAATAAATAAAACAACAGCTTAAACAATTAAATAAATGCCTTTTATTAATTATAAAATATTAAACTATTTTATTTGGGGTTTAAACTTTTGTGGCAGTGGTGTAATTAGTAAAACTAATTTAGGTACTAATAATGTATTTTACAAAACTAAAATAAATTGATGAATGTAATAAAACCGAAAAGAAATAAATAAAAGAAAAATGAAAAACAAAATAAATAAAAGGAACCCCCCCCCCCTTGCTGGGCCTCGGCCCAGCTGGCCACTTGGCTAGCCAGGCAGGCCCAGCCGGCGTCCCACTCCCCTCCTCCATATCCCCCACCCGGGGGGGAAACCCTAGCCCATCGCCCCACTCCCCCCACCACGTCGTCTCTCCCTCTTCCCCCTCCCGATCCGATCTGGATCGGGGGCTCGACCACGCCGACGCCGATCCTTGCCGCCTTGTCATCAGAACCTGACGCCGACGCCGCCCGGAGCCATCGCCGCTCGCACCTCACCGCAGCTCTTCCCGTCGCCGGTCGTGCCCCGCCGTGGCCACCACACGCCGCATCGCGCCCGGTCACCGTGCTCCTCCCTCGCGCATGGCCACGCCCACTCGCGCCCGTGTCCGTCACCGCCCGCGTGTGGTTGTCCCTGCCCGACCTCGCTCTGTGCCGCACTGGCCGCGTCCTGTGCTTCCCTGCCCGCGGCCGTTCGCACCTCGCCGTGCCAAACCCCCTCCCCCCCACGGTGGCCTGGCCGCACCCACTTGCCGCGCTGCGCAGACCGCGCCGCCCAGGCAGCCCCGCTCGCCGTGTCGGCCCCTTGCTGCTGCTGCTCCAGCAGCAGCCGCGGCCATAGCCGCCGGTGCCAAACCCTAGTAACCCGCGCCCGCGCCAGTTCGGGCGGCGCCCACCCGTGCCCATGTGCCCGATAAGGCCCCCTAGGTCGCTGACGAACGGGGCCCGCCCCAGTAAAACAGAAAAAAGGAATAAAAATAAATTAATTAATAAATTAATTAGTTAATTAGTGAATTAATTAACTTAATTAAAACTAGTTAATTAACCTAATCACTTAATTAAACTAATTAATCCTATTTAATTAAAACTGTGACAATGACAGTGGGCCCCACTGTCCTGTTTGACAAGTCAACAGAACCTTTAACTGCTGACATCATGCTGATGTCATGCTGTTGCAATAAACGAATTTTGATTTAAATTAAATCTGTTAATTCCAGAAAATGATTAAAACTTTGAAAATTAATATAAAATAATTCGTAACTCGGATGAAAATACTTTGTACGTGAAAGTTGCTCAGAACGACGAGACGCATACGGATACGCTCTCCGTTCATCTGCCACACACCCCTAGCATAGCAAACATGCAACCGTCCCCCTCCGATTCGACTGTCCGAAAACACAAAACATCGGGAATACTTTCCCGGATGTTTCCCCCCTTTGCCGGTATCACCTAATACCGCGTTAGGGCACACCTAACACCGTTATATGTCATGTCATGCATTGTCATGCATCTGTTTGCATTGTATTCATTGTTTCTTCCCCCTCTTCTCTCCGGTAGACTACAAGACTGACGCCGCTGCTGCCCCGGTCGACTACGGTGTTGACGACCCCTCCTTCTCAGCAGAGCTTCCAGGCAAGCCAACCCCCCTTGTTCATCCCGATACCGCCTACTCTTTCCCTCTACTGCTTGCATTAGAGTAGTGTTACTGTTTCATCGGTTTGATCCTATACTGTTGCATAGCCTGTCCTTGTTGCTTCTATTGTTGATACCTTTACCTGCAATCCTAAATGCTTAGTATAGGATGCTAGTTTATCATCAGTGGCCCTACACTCTTGTCTGTCTGCCGTGCTATACTACTGGGCCGTGATCACTCGGGAGGTGATCACGGGTATATACTATATACTATCACACTACTTATGTTACTGTTCGGATGTGGGGGCTGAAGGGGCAGGTGGCTCCATCCAGGTTGTGATGGGCCTGGGTTCCCGACAGCCCCCGCGTGATTCTTGAGGCAGAGCGACAAGGCAGGTTGTGACCACCTAGGGGACAGGTGGGCCTGGTCCCTGGTCGGCGTCTGCGGATACTTCAAATAACATGCTTAACGAGATCTGGATATTTGATCTGAGTCTGGCCACTGGCCTATACGCACTAACCAACTACGTGGGAACAGTTATGGGCTCTCGACGTCGTGGTACTATATTATATCATTTTTTGGGACTAACCTATTAACCTAGTGCCCAGTGCCAGTTGCTGTTTTTTCCTTGTTTTTGACTTTTTCAGAAAGGAATATGAAACGGAGTCCAAATGGAATAAAACTTCCGCGATGATTTTTCTTGGACCAGAAGACACCCAGAAGACATGGAGAGGGGGCCAGAGGAGTCCCGAGGAGCCCACAAGCCCTTAGGGCGCGCTTTAGGGGGGGCGCCCCCTGGCTGGTGGACCCCTCGGGAGTCCCCCAGCCCTAATCTTTGCTCTATAAATTCCAAAATATTCCCAAACCACCAGAAGCGTCCACAAAAATATTTTTCCGCCGCCGCAAGCTTATGTTCTTGTGAGATCCCATCTTGGGGCCTTTTCCGGTGATCTGCCAGAGGGGGATTCGATCACGGAGGGCTTCTACATCAAGCTTGCTGCCCTACCGATGATGTGTGAGTAGTTTACCACAGACCTACGGGTCCATAGCTAGTAGCTAGATGGCTTCTTCTCCCTCTTTGATCTTCAATACCATGTTCTCCTCGATGTTCTTGGAGTTCTATCCAATGTAATCTTCTTTTGCGGTGTGTTTGTTGAGATCCAATGAATTGTGGGTTTATGATCAGATTATCTATGAATATTATTTGAGTCTCCTCTGAACTCTTTTATGCATGATTAAAATAGCTTTGTATTTCTCTCCGATCTATTGATTTGGTTTGGCCAACTAGATTGATCTATCTTGCAATGGGAGATGTGCTTTGTGATGGGTTCAATCTTGCGGTGTCCTCACCCAGTGACATAGTAGGGGTAGCGAGGCACGTATTGTATTGTTGCCATTAAGGGTAAAAAGATGGGGTTTATATCATATTGCTTGAGTTTATCCCTCTACATCATGTCATCTTGCTTAAGGCGTTACTCCGTTCTTATGAACTTAATACTCTAGATGCATGCTGGATAGCGGTCGATGTGTGGAGTAATAGTAGTAGATGCAGGCAGGAGTCGGTCTACTTGTCATGGACGTGATGCCTATATTCATGATCATTGCCTTAGATATCGTCATAACTGTTCGCTTTTCTATCAATTGCTCAACAGTAATTTGTTTACCCACCGTATGCTTTATTCAAGAGAGAAGCCTCTAGTGAAACCTATGGCCCCCGGGTCTATTTTGCATCATATATCTTCAGATCTATAAAACCAAAAACCCAAAAACACCTTGCTGCAACTTATTTATATTTACTTTATTTCACGTTTTAGTAATCTTTTATATCTATCTCCATCAAATCTCATCCTTGCAAGTGACCTTGAAGGGATTGACAACCCATTTATCGCTTTGGGTGCAAGTGTTTGATTGTTTGTGAAGGTGCATATATTGGAGACTTGCTTGTGCCTCCTACTGGATTGATACCTTGGTTCTCAAACTAAGGGAAATACTTATCTCTACTTTGTTGCATCACCCTTTCCTATTCAAGGGAAAAATCAACGCAAGCTCAAGAAGTAGCAAGAAGAATTTCTGGCGCCGTTGCCGGGGAGGTCCTACATCAAGCCTACCAAGTACCTATCATAAACTCTCATCTCTTGCATTACATTATTTTCCATTTATCTCTCGTTTTCCTCTCCCCCACTTCTAAAACATTTTCAGAAAAATACAAAATATTTGCCTTTTTATTCGCCCTTCTTTCGTTCGTCTTTTCGTTTGCTTGTGTGCTAGATTGCTTGCTTTGTCACGATGTCTCAAGAGAATACCAAGTTGTGTGACTTTTCCAACACTAATAATAATGATTTTATTAGTACTTCGATTGCTCCCACCACTAGTGTGGAATCTTATGAAATTAATGCCGCTTTGTTGAATCTTGTTATGAAAGAACAATTTTCCAGTAGTCCTAATGAAGATGTCGCATCCCATCTAAATACTTTCATTGAATTGTGTGATATGCAAAAGAAAAAAGATGTGGATAATGATATTGTTAAATTGAAGCTATTTCCGTTCTCACTACGAGATCATGCCAAAACTTGGTTTTCATCTTTGCCTAAAAATAGTATTGATTCATGGAACAAGTGTAAAGATGCCTTTATTTCCAAGTATTTTCCTCCCGCTAAGATCATCTCCCTTAGGAACGATATAATGAATTTTAAGCAACTTGATCATGAACATGTTGCACAATCTTGGGAGAGGATGAAATTGATGATAAGAAATTGCCCTACTCATGGTTTAAGTTTGTGGATGATCATACAAAAAATTTATGCGGGATTGAATTTTGCATCTAGAAATCTTTTGGATTCTGCCGCGGGTGGTACTTTTATGGAAATTACATTAGTCGAAGCTCCTAAAGTCCTAGATAATATTATGACAAATTACTCTCAATGGCATACCGAAAGATCTTCCACTAGTAAAAAAGTGCATGCGATTGAAGAAATTAATACTTTGAGTGGAAAGATGGATGAACTAATGAAATTGATTGCTAGTAAGAGTGCTCCTATTGATCCTAATTATATGCCTTTGTCCACTTTGATAGAGAATAATAATGAATCTATGGATGTGAATTTTGTTGGTAGGAACAATTTTGGTAACAACGCCTATAGAGGCTATTTTAACCCGAGGCCGTTTCCCAGTAATTCCTCTAATAATTATGGTAATTCCTACAACAATTCCTATGGAAATTATAATAAGATACCTTCTGATCTTGATAACAACATTAAAGATTTTATAAATTCTCAAAAGATTTTTAATGCTATGGTAGAAGAAAAATTGCTTAAGATTGATGATTTGGCTAGAAACGTTAATAAGATTTATCTTGAGATTGATTATTTAAAGATGAGATGTATGCCACCCAAGCATGATATTAATGAATCTCTAAAAGCTATTTGAATTTCTATGAATAAGTGTAAAGAAAGAACCGCTAGGATGCGTGCTAAGCGAGATTGGTTTGTAAAAGCGTGTTCTTCTATTTCTTGTGATAATAATGATGAAGATCTTAAATTGATTGGTGTGACTCCTATTGAATCTTTGTTTGCTAATATAAATCTTGATAAATATGGTACTGGAGATGAGTCAACTTTAGCTAGAAGGCGTCCCAGTGATTTGGAGTTTAAAGATCTTAATGAAAAAATTGATAAAAGTGGGGTTGGATAGGTCAAGACTTTAGGTAGCGATGAACCCACTCTTTTGGATTTCAAGGACTTTAATTATGATAATTGCTCTTTGATATATTGTATTTCCTTGTTGCAATCCATGCTTAATTCACCTCATGCTTATAATCAAAATAAAGCTTTTACTAAACATATCATTGATGCTATGATGAAATCGTTTGAGGAAAAACTTGAGTTGGAAGTTTCCATCCCTAGAAAGCTTTATGATGAGTGGGAACCTACTATTAAGATTAAAATTAAAGATTATGAGTGCTTTGCTTTGTGTGATTTGGGTGCTAGTGTTTCCACTATTCCAAAAACTTTATGTGATGTGCTCGGTTTCCACAAATTTGATGATTGTTCTTTGAATTTGTATCTAGCAGATTCCACTATTAAGAAACCTATGGGAAGGATTAATGATGTTCTTATTGTTGCAAATAGGAATTATGTGCCCATAGATTTCATTGTGCTTGATATAGATTGCAATCCTACAAGTCCTATTATTCTTGGTAAACCTTTCCTTAGAACGATTGGTGCAATTATTGATATGAAAGAAGGAAACATTAGGTTTCATTTTTCGTTAAGGAAGGGCATGGAACACTTCCCAACAAAGAAAATTAAGTTGCCATATGAATCTATTATGAGAGCTACTTATGGATTAAATACCAAAGATGACAACACCTAGATCTATTGCAATATGCCTAGCTAGGGGCGTTAAACAATAGCGTTTGTTGGGAGGCAACCCGATTTTATTTTTGAGTTTTTTGTTTTTGCTTCTGTTTTTGAATAAAATACACATTAGTACTTCTGTAGTAATTGTATTTTGGTGTTTTAATTAGTGTTTGAGCCAAGTAAGACCTTTGGGATGGCTTACGGTGATAGTTGATTTGATTTTGCTGAAAAACAGAAACTTTTGCGTCGAGTCACAGACTTTTGATAATTCACAGAAGCAACGAAAAATTCCGAATTTTTTAAACAAGATTGATATACAAATTTCCCACCTTGTCCTAATTTTTTAGAATTTTTAGCAGAAGTATGATTAATATTCAGATCTTTGCAGACTATTCTATTTTTGACAGATTCTGTTTTCTATGTGTTGTTTGCTTATTTTGATGAATCTATGGGTAGTATCGGGGGGTATGAACCATGGAGAAGTTGGAATACAGTAGATATAACACCAATATAAATTTAGAAAGAGTTCACAACAGTACCTAAAGTGGTGATTTATTTTATTATACTAACGGAGCTTATGAGTTTTCTGTTGAGTTTTGTGTTGTGAAGTTTTCAAGGTTTGGGTAAAGATTTGATGGACAATGGAATAAGGAGTGGCAAGAGCCTAAGCTTGGGGATGCCCAAGGCACCCAAGGTAATATTCAAGGACAACCAAGCATGTAAGCTTGGGGATGCCCTAGATGGCATCCCCTCTTTCGTCTTCAATCCATCGGTAAATTTACTTGAGGCTATATTTTTATTCACCACATGATACGTGTTTTGCTTGGAGCGTCTTGTATGATATGAGTCTTTGCTTTTTAGTTTTCCACAATCATCCTTGCTGTACACACCTTTTGAGAGGGACACACATTAATCGTGAATTTATTAGAATACTCTATGTGCTTCACTTATATCTTTTGAGCTAGGCAGTTTGCTCTAGTGCTTCACTTATATCTTTTTAGAGCACGGCGGTGGTTTCATTTTATAGAAATTAATGAACTCTCATGCTTCACTTATATGATTTTGAGAGTCTTAAATAGCACGGTAATTTTCTTAGGTTATGAATTTAGTCCTAATATGATGGGCATCCAAGAGGATATAATAAAAACTTTCATATAAAGAGCATTGAATATAAGAGAAGTTTGATTCCTTACATTTGTTTTGAGATATAAAGATGGTGATATTAGAGTCATGCTAGTGAGTAATTGTGGATTGGTAGAAATACTTGTGTTAAAGTTTGTGATTCCCATAGCATGCACGTATGGTGAACCGTTATGTGATGAAGTCGGAGCATGATTTATTTTTTGATTGTCTTCCTTATGAGTGGCAGTCGGGGATGAGCGATGGTCTTTTCCTACCAATCTATCCCCCTAGGAGCATGCGTCTAGTACTTTGTTTTGATGGCTAACAGACTTTTGCAATGTTGTGTCCATGGATTATACGCACTCTCACCCTTCCACCATTGCTAGCCTCTCTAGTATCGTGCAACTTTCACCGGTGCATTAAACCCACCATTTACCCTTCCTCAAAACAGCCACCATACCTACCTATTATGGCATTTCCATAGCCATTCCGAGATATATTGCCATGCAACTTCCACCGTTCCGTTTATTATGGCACATACCATCACTGTCATATTGCTTTGCATGATCATATAGTTGACATAGTATTTGTGGCTTTGACCACCGTTCATATATTTTCATACATGTCACGCTAGATCATTGCACATCCCGGTACAACACCGGAGGCATTCATATAGAGTCATATCTTTGTTCTAGTATCGAGTTGTAATTCTTGAGTTGTAAGTAAATAAAAGTGTGATAACCATCATTATTAGAGCATTGTCCCATGTGAGGAAAGGATGATGGAGACTATGATTCCCCCACAAGTCGGGATGAGGCTCCGGACGAAAAATAAAAAAAAGAGGCCAAACAGCCCAACAAAAGAAGGGGAGAAAAAAAGAGAAAAAATGAGAGAAAAGAGAGAAGGGACAATGTTACTATCCTTTTGCCACACTTGTGCTTTAAAGTAACACCATGTTCTTCATGATAGAGAGTCTCCTATTTTGTCACTTTCATATACTAGTGGGAATTTTTCATTATATAACTTGGCTTGTATATTCCAATGATGGGCTTCCTCAAAGTGCCTTAGGTCTTCGTGAGCAAGCAAGTTGGATGCACACCCACTTAGTTTCTTTTTGAGCTTTATATACTTATAGCTCTAGTGCATCCATTGCATGGCAATCCCTACTCACTTGCATCGATATCAATTGATGGGCATCTTCATAGCTCATTAATTTGCCTAGTTGATGTGAGACTATCTCCTTTTTTTGTCTTCTCCACAACCACCATATTCTATTCCACCTATAGTGCTATATCCATGGCTCACGCTCATGTATTGCGTGAAAGTTGAAAAAGTTTGAAAACACTAAAAGTATGAAACAATTGGTTGGCTTGTCATCGGGGTTGTGCATGATGAAATACTTTGTGTGGTGAAGATGGAGCATAGCCAGACCATATGATTTTGTAGGAATAACTTTCTTTGGCCATGTTATTTTGAGAAGACATGATTGCTTTATTAGTATGCTTGAAGTATTATTGTTTTTATGTCAATATTAAACTTTTGTTTTGAATCTTATGGATCTGAACATTCATGCCATAATAAAGAAGATTATATTGAGAAATATATTAGGTAGCATTCCACATCAAAAATTCTATTTTTATCATTTACCTACTCGAGGACGAGCAGGAATTAAGCTTGGGGATGCTTGATACGTCTCCAACGTATCTATAATTTTTATTGTTCCATGCTATTATATTATCCATCTTGGATGTTTTATACGCATTATCTTATATCATTTTTGGGGACTAACCTATTAACCTAGTGCCCAGTGCCAGTTGCTATTTTTTCCTTGTTTTTGACTTTTTTAGAAAGGAATATCAAACGGAGTCCAAACAGAATAAAACTTTCGCGATGATTTTTCTTGGACCAGAAGACACCAGAAGACTTGGAGAGGGGGCCAGAGGAGTCCCGAGGAGACCACAAGCCCTCAGGGCGCGCCCTAGGGGGGCGCCCCCTGGTTTGTGGACCCCTCGGGAGTCCCCCAACCCTAATCTTTGCTCTATAAATTCCAAAATATTCCCAAACCACCAGAAGCATCCACAAAAGTACTTTTCTGCCGCCGCAAGCTTCTGTTCTCGTGAGATCCCATCTTGGGGCCTTTTTTGGCGATCTGTCGGAGGGGGATTCGATCATGGAGGGCTTCTACATCAACCTTGCTGCCCTACCGATGATGTGTGAATAGTTTACCACAGACCTACGGGTCCATAGCTAGTAGCTAGATGGCTTCTTCTCTCTCTTTGATCTTCAATACCATGTTCTCCTCGATGTTCTTGGAGTTCTATCCGATGTAATCTTCTTTTGCGGTGTGTTTGTTGAGATCCGATGAATTGTGGGTTTATGATCAGATTATCTATGAATATTATTTGAGTCTCCTCTGAACTCTTTTATGCATGATTAAAATAGCTTTGTATCTCTCTCTGATCTATTGATTTGGTTTGACCAACTAGATTGATCTATCTTGCAATGGGAGAGGTGCTTTGTGATGGGTTCAATCTTGCGGTGTCCTCACCCAGTGACATAGTAGGGGTATGGAGGCACGTATTGTATTGCTGCCATTAAGGGTAAAAAGATGGGGTTTATATCATATTGCTTGAGTTTATCCCTCTACATCATGTCATCTTGCTTAAGGCGTTACTCCGTTCTTATGAACTTTATACTCTAGATGCATGCTAGATAGCGGTCGATGTGTGGAGTAATAGTAGTAGATGCAGGCAAGAATCGGTCTACTTGTCACGGATGTGATGCCTATATTCATGATCATTGCCTTAGATATCATCATAACTATTCACTTTTCGATCAATTGCTCAACAGTAATTTGTTTACCGACCGTATGCTTTATTCAAGAGAGAAGCCTCTAGTGAAAACTATGGCCTCCGGGTCTATTTTCCATCATATATCTTCAGACCTATAAAACCAAAAACCCAAAAATACCTTGCTGCAATTTATTTATATTTACTTTATTTCATGTTTTAGTAATCTTTTATATCTATCTCTATCAGATCTCATCCTTGCAAGTGACCGTGAAGGCATTAACAACCCCTTTATCGCGTTGGGTGCAAGTGTTTGATTGTTTGTGCAGGTGCATATATTGGAGACTTGCTTGTGCCTCCTACTAGATTGATACCTTGGTTCTCAAACTGAGGGAAATACTTATCTCTACTTTGATGCATCACCCTTTCCTCTTCAAGGGAAAAACCAACACAAGCTCAAGAAGTAGCACCGGCCAGGCGAAGAAGGAAAGCAAGATACTTACGGGTGAAGGCTTCGTTGAGGTGTTGTGCCTCGCCCAGCATCCCATTCGTCCACAAGGCCCACGCGCGGCCACGGCTCTCGTGCTCCTGCTCAAGCTGGGTGCTCTTCTCGGTGGCCGCCTTCAGTTCCGCGTCCTTCGCGGTGACTGTCCTCTCGTGCTCCTCCGCCAGCCGGCTGAGCTCCCATCGGTGGGCGTCCGATGCCTTGGCCGCCTCCACCACCAGCCAGTCCACCTTGGCCTAGAGCCGGTCGTGGTCGGCGGCAACCCGATCGCGTTACTGGCCGGCTTTCGCCAGCTGGGTCTGTAGTCCCAGCACCCCGGTCGTGGCGGCTGCACGGGAAGTCCATGATTCAAGCATCAGAAAAAAGAAAAGACAATGCCTTAAGATTCGACCCGGCTGCTCCGTAGACGGCCTGAATCTCGGGGGCTACACCCAGTGGGTGCGCTATCGCGCCCCCACTGGAAGCAAGCGAGTCGTACTTTTGGCCTGGGCTAGCTCCTCCTCCTTGTCGGCGAGCTGGGCATTGGCCTCGCGGTACCGCTCCAAGAGCCGGTTGTGCGCGCCGGTCCGCAGGTCGTACAGATGTTGCGTAAAGGCGAGAGTGAGAAGGCAGCAAAGACGCGTATGAAGACCCGACCCGGCTGCTCCGCAGCCGGCCCGGGGCTCGGGGGCTACACCTAGTGGGTGCGCTGTCGTGCCCCCACTGCCCAAACGACCAAAACACAAGCGAAGAACAAAACTTACAGCGACCGCCTGCTCCAGCAGCCGGGCTTGCTCCTGCTCCACCCGGATGAAGGCCTGCAGGCGCTCGTTCCGACCACGGAGCTGTAGCCGGAGGGCGTCCACCGCCGTGTCGTCCCGGGTGCGCGGCCCGACCGCAACTGCGGTGGCGTCCGCCCAGTGCTGCTACAATTCGCCCCCGGCACCGGACCCGCTCCCGCCCGGCCACTCGGGATGCGTGGCGGCTTGGGTGGCACGATCACCAAGGCACCGCCGCCCCCTGACGTGGCCTCCGAGGCTGGCGTTGGCTGTGCCTTGCCGACTGGCGGGGCATCCGGCCTGCGGTTCTCCATGCCGAGTTTGCCTTCCCCACCGGGTCAGCCCGGGGCAGTGTGTCCATGATGATGTCCTCATCAATGTCTGACTCGCCGTCGGCTGGCTCCGCATGAATGGTCGGCTCGCCCATCCCCGCCGGCTGTGGCTCGACGATTGCGGCGGCCGGCGCCGTGCCCCTCGCCATCTCCGGCCAGGCCGGGTCCGCAGTACGCCTTGCCTACGACGCAGAGGCCCTCTCCCATGCCCGGGCCGAGCCCTCCTCCGCTGCCTTCTTCTCAGCCTCTGCCTGATCCTGCCAGGCGGCGCGCTCCGCCGCGTCGGGGTCCCGTCCGGACTGACGGGCCACGAGATCCTCCTCCATGGTCTAGCCCAAGTCGCGGTCGATGGCGCTGCTTCGGGTCCGCCTCCAGACGACCTCGCCCATTGCAGCCGTCATCGCTGCCACCACTAGCTCAAGGGCAGACCTGAATGCCGCAAAGTTAGCTCAACCACAACAGCGAGCAAGAGAAAAGCAAAGAAACTAAGAAACACTTCATGGCGTTCGCTTCAGCCCCGTCGACGGGGGAAGCAGGTGTGTCTTCTTCATGGCGTTCTTGCCACGCACCGGCTGCGTCGTCGCCAGACGCTTTGCGGCCGGCCGTGGCTCGACCGGCTCCTTCCCGTGTGGCCGGTGATCGGCTGCCGGCTGGCGGGACGGCCCGGACCCGGCCGTTTTCTGTGGCCACCTGGGCAGGTCGATGCTGGCGTCCCCCCGATCCGGAGGCGCTGCACCATGGCCACTAGTCAGATCATTGTCGTCGTTGTCGTCCGACCACCCCCGCAGCAGGTCGGGAGCCGGGACTTACCCGCTTGGCGCGAGCCGCCTTCCTCGGCGCCCGCTAGGCGCGCTTCGCACTCTCCCTCGTCCTCGGCGCTGGCCCTTCCCCGTCCAAGTCAGGCACATCATCCAACAAGAGCTGGGTGATGACCCACAAGTATAGGGTATCTATCGTAGTCCTTTTGATAAGTAAGAGTGTCGAACCCAATGAGGAGCAGAAGGAAATGACAAGCAGTTTTTAGCAAGGTATTTTCTGCAACCACTGAAATTATCGGTAATAGATAGTTTTGTAATAAGATAATTCGTAACGGGTAACAATTAACAAGTGTAACAAAGGTGCAGCAAGGTGGTCCAATCCTTTTTATAGCAAAGGACAAGCCTGGACAAATTCTTATATAAGGCAAAGCGCTCCCAAGGACACATGGGAATTACTGTCATGTTAGTTTTCATCATGCTCATATGATTCGCGTTTGTTACTTTGATAATTTGATATGTGGGTGGACCGGTGCTTGGGTGCTGTCCTTACTTGGACAAGCGTCCCACTTATGATTAACCCCTCTCGCAAGCATCCGCAACTACGAAAGAAGAATTAAGATAAATCTAACCATAGCGTGAAACATGTGGATCCAAATCAGCCCCTTACGAAGCAACGCATAAACTAGGGTTTAAGCTTCTGTCACTCTAGCAACCCATCATCTACTTATTACTTCCCAATACCTTCCCCTAGGCCCAAATCATGGTGAAGTGTCATGTAGTCGATGTTCACATAACACCACTAGAGGAAAGACAACATACATCTCATCAAAATATCGAACGAATACCAAATTCACATGATTATTATAACAAGACTTCTCCCATGTCCTCAGGAACAAAAGTAACTACTCACAAAGCATGTTCATGTTCAAGATCAGAGGGGTGTTGAATATCATTAATGATCTGAACATTTGATCTTCCACCAAATAAACCAACTAGCATCAACTACGGAGAGTAATCAACACTACTAGCAACCTACAGGTACCAATCTGAGGTTCTGAGGCAAAGATCGGATACAAGAGATGAACTAGGGTTTGAGAGCAGATGGTGCTGGTGAAGATGTTGATGGAGATTGACCCCCTCTCGATGAGAGGATTGTTGGTGATGACGATGGCTTTGATTTCCCCCTCCGGGAGGGAAGTTTCCCCGGCAGAATCGCTCTGCGGGAGCTCTAGATTGCTCCTGCCCAGGTTCCGCCTCGAGATGGCGGTGCTTCATCCCGAAAGCTATCTTTTGATTTTTTTTTCTAGGTCAAAACCCTCCATATAGCCAAAGATGGGCACCGGAGACCTACCAGGGGGCCCACAAGCCCTGGAGGCACGCCCTGGGGGGTAGGGCGCGCCCCCCAGGCTTGTGGCCACCTGGTGGGTCCCCTCTGGTATTTTCTTCACCCAGTATTTTTTTTATTGCAAAATAATTCTCCGTAAATTTTCAGGACTTTTGGAGTTGTGCAGAATAGGTCTCTCAGATTTCCTCCTTTTCGGTCCAGAATTCCAGCTGCCGGCATTCTCCCTCTTCATGTAAATCTTGCAGAATAAGAGAAAAAGGCATAAGTATTGTACCATAAAGTGAAATAACAATCCATAATACAATAAATATTGATATAAAAACATGATGCAAAATGGACGTATCAACTCCCCCAAGCTTAGACCTCGCTTGTCCTCAAGCGAAAGCCGAAATCGATAATCATGTCCACATGTTTAGAGATAGAGGTGTCAATAAAATAAAATACGGACATGAGGGCATCATGATCATCTTTAGAATAGCAATATATTGTCATATAACTTCTCATGTCAGAGTGACAATTCATTCACAAAGTAAAGTATGAATCCAAAACTTTATTGTAAACCAACAAACTATGATCTCAGTCATTGAAGCAATTGCAATTTATCATAACATCGGAAAGAGTCAATACAAGAACTTATCAAGCAAATCCACATACTCAATCATCTTTTAGTCTTTCATAATTGCTAACACTCACGCGGTACTTATAAGATCAAAGCTTCAATTGGACACAGAGAAAGATAGGGGCTTATAGTTTCGCCACCCAACTATTTACATCAAGGGTAATGTCAACAATAATAACCAATGATCACCTACATCCGAGTGGATATATGTGTCTAGATCTTTCCCCAACACATGACGCTTGCCAAAAGAAAAAGGCAAAATATAGGAAGTGATGAAGATCACCATGACTCTTGCATAAAGGTAAGTACTAAAAAGTAAAAGATAGGCCCTTCGTAGAGGGAAGCAGAGGTTGTCATGCGCTTTTTGGTTGGATGCACGAAATCTTAATGCAACGGAACGTCACTTTATATTGCCCCTTCTGATAAAGAACTTTATTATGCAGTCCGTCACTTTTATTTCTTCCATATCTTAAGTTCGTACAAAGCTTATTTTCCTCACACTAATAGATCATACATATTTAGAGAGCAATTTTTATTGCTTGCACGGATGACAACTTACTTGAAGGATCTTACACAATCCATAGGTAGGTATAGTGGACTCTCATGGCAGAACTGGGTTAATGGTGTTTGGATGCACAAGTAGTATCTATACTTGGTGTGGAAGTTTTTGGCTAGTATGAGGTGGAAGCAAGCGTCACATGTTAGAGGATCCATGACAAAAAAACTTCTATGCGGAAATAAGCAAACATAACTCATTATGTTGTCTTCCTTGTCCAACATCAACTTCTTAGCATATAATATTTTAATGAGTGCTCACAATCATAAAAGATGTCCAAGATAATATATTTATATGTGAACCTCTCTTTCTTTATTACTTCCTTTTAATTGCAACAATGACCAACACTATGTTTGTCAACTCACAACAAGTTTCAATCCTCATACTTCTTATATGTGAAGTCATCACTTCCCATAAGATCATTATATAATCTTTTATTTCTTTTATTCTTTATTTTCTTATTTTCTTCGAGATCATAGCAAGAAAGCAAAGCCCTCAACTCAAAACTAATCTTTATTATATAACTCACGGACTCAATCACATAGAAGGAAGTCAATGCAAAACTCAAAAACTAGATCATACCAAAACTCTTATTCTACTAGATCAAGATGCAATCAAAAGGATCGAACTAAGAAAATGATAAAGATAAAGATATGATGGTGATACGATACCGGGGCACCTCCCCCAAGCTTGGCACAAGCCAAGGGGAGTGCCCATACCCTTGTACTCAATTTTCCTTCGGAGGCAGCAGTGATGTTGAGGTTGATGATGTGTCTGTTAGTTTCAATAAGATACTCTTCAGATCATGCAGTTCTTGGAGCACACATTGAAGTACATTCTCATTCTTCTGAATTTCCTCCAAAAGATGCTTATTCTCAGGCCACCAAGAACTTTTCCCTGCATTGCTTTCACTTGGACGGGATATATCCCAATTGGAGGGTATATGTGTACGAGGGGTGTTTTCCACTCCATAGTTATGAACCAAATTATGAAAGTTGTTCCAATGTAACCTGTGTAAGGGCCTCCTAGGGGGGAAGTCCTCCTTGTATTTCTTGGCCTTCATGATTGCTTGTAGTCCCTATTGCTTGATGGGGATTTGGAATAGTGGATATGCCAGCAAGAGTGCCCCTCTCCGAAGCTGGAGGGTGAACCTCAAGCGAATCCCCTTCATCTCCTTCCATCGTGACCTCCTTGGTCTCCTCCCTCCTGAGTTCCATCTGCATCAACCAAGCATCATCGTCCACATTATTGGAGGAGGAGGAAGACATGATGCCTGGCCTTGAAAACTCTAGTAGAAAACAACTGAAAATGAAAACAGGGGATATTGCCGTGGTACGGTGGTCAAAACCTTCGGGAGATTATATAATGATTTTTTACTGACCAAAAGGAGTATCCTACAAGAAAGCAGAGTCCAGAGGGCACACGAGGTGGCCAGAAGCCTGGGAGGCGTGCCCAGGGGGTAGGGTGTGCCCCCAGGACTTGTCGCCTCCTTGTGCACTTTTCGGACTACTTTTTATTTTCCTAATTTTTTAAATATTCCAAAATGGAGTAAAATTGCTTTTGGAAAAGTTTTGGAGTCATTTTACTTATCGTATCACATACCTATTCCTTTTCGGAGGTCTGGGGCGTTCTGGAAAGTTTCCCTTATGTACTCCTCTGGTGTTATGGTATTAATAATATTGGTTTCAACATTTATGGGAGTACCTGAGATATAATGTTTGATTCTTTGCCCGTTTACCACCTTCGGCGTTGTTGATCTTGATGGCACCAGAACGATAAACCTCCTTGTGACACCCTGATTTTGGCAACCTTTTCTTTTTAAACTTTTCTTGGTTTTATTTGAATTTGAATGGTTTTGAACCCTTTTCATTTGGACATGGACATTTTTGAACTCTTTCCAAGTGATCCAAAGCCCCATCACCTTGTCAAAACCCTGCCAAGTACCTCGAGGATCCAAATTCCAATTTAAATTACTTTCAAAAACCCTTTTCTTTTATTTGAGGATTTAGGGCATTATTATGGGTTGTGAAGCAACCTATAGCTTGGATGCTCAGAAAATTCTCAAATAATTCTTAAAAATCCCTTGGACCATATCTTGACCCAATCTTTAAAAATATTCCATGGTCTAGTTCAATTATTTTGCAAAATAAATCATTTTTGCTCCTGGTCAGTTTGGACCTTTGTGAACGAAGTGCATGCTAGGGTTGTCCAATTGCCACCAAATTTTTACAGCATGAGGACAACTCCAAACCACCTTGCTACACCAATTTTCAGCATCTAAAGATCATACCAGTGAACAGTACTTCAAATCTCAGTTTCAGACCAGAATTGCAGCTTCTACATGAACTACCCTCATTTCCTATCCAAACCACTTCAAACTTGGCCAGTTTGTAGTTCTTTCAACGAGGATTACTCCAGACACTAGCTTTGGCTCCATCTCCACCTCATCTATGCTCCAGAACCTCTCCAAGTCTATTGTCAGTAACTGTTGGTGACTCTACCTATCAATTCTGCTTGAACAAAGCCAAACTACGGGCACAGGTGAAGTGAGGGATCGATGGTCGACACGCCAGACAAGAAATCCCAGGCTTGCGTGGCCTCTGGGTGGCCAGCACCGTGGTGAGCACGACTGCGGCATGCTTGTCGCCGCGCTCTGCGTCGCGCCCGTGTCTGTTGCGTCGCGTCCGTCTACCCCTCGCCTCAGCTCCATGTCCGAATGTGCCGACTTCGTTCCCCGTTGACACCTAGCCCCTCCAGAACTCTCGCCTGCGCCGGAGAAGCCCTCATTGACCACCACGCCATCGCCGCACTGTGGCGCCCATGCGGTCACAGTGGCGGGCACGCCGTCGTCTTCCTCCTGAGCGATCACTTCCAGCATTCAATGCGCCTGCTCGCATGAGTCCTCTCACCCGCAAGCAGCCAGCCAGCGCGGCGTACGTCGCCGGCGCCATGGCCCGCATCAAGCTGCTTCGGGAGAGATCACCGCTCGCCTCTCCCGGCTATAAATAGCTGTGCCTCGCCTCGCCTATCTCTCCACCCCTCTCCTCCTTCCTCAAAACGATAGCCAGCAGTGAAGAACCGAGGCATGGAGGCCTCTGGCCTCGAACTCTGCCGGAGTTCCGCCACCGATCCCCTCCTGTCGCCTGCCCTCTTCAAACCACCCCAGCTCCGCCCGAGCCCTCAAACGTGATCAGTTAAACCCACTGGTGCTTCCACACCCCTCCCCGAGTTGAACCACTACCGGAATCCTCGACTCCGACGACCACCGTAGCTGCTGCCCGTCGGAGAAGAAGGGGGCGACGCTGTCTGTCCACCTCCGGCCAAGCTGCGGGTACAGGGCGGACCACCACTCCAAGCTCTATCCATCCCAGTCCTCTCCGAGCCCCTCCGCCGTCGGGATCGCCGGCAACCGTCGCCGGTGAGCCGCCTCCCCTCTGCTTTCTATCTCCCTCTCTATTTTAAACGAAGAAGGCCCACAGTCAGCCTCTTACCGAATCGGTAAGTGGAGGCGCACGGGCGAATTACGCCTTCGACGTGGCCCTTCTCTGATTTTCTATTTTGATTTTTATAAACAGAGTTGACCAGAGTGTTTGACTATTAATAACTTTTAACAGAAAGATCCAAATGACCTGATTCTTTTTGCATTGTGTTTCTAATATAATTATTTATTTTTCCACCAAGTTTGGTATTTTTCTCATACTCACAAAATTGTTGGTGAATAAAAAGGCTTTATGTGACATTTTCTCTTGCTATTTAAAAATATTTTCAGAAGGAGATTCTTGTGAATTTGAAGACCAGGAGTTTTTGAACCACCCAACTGATCAAGGCAAGCCAAGACATCCATATTATGAAGCATTTCATAGCATTGCATAATTCATATGCATTTCTTGCATTTTAATTAACATAGTTAATTCCAAGAAAATATTTCAAATGCTTAATGTGACCAACTAAGTTAACTTGTTGAAATAACCTTGATGGCTAAGTTGAACTTAGTTGGTTGATCATGAGTCACCTGTCCGGGCTTAACCGTGCAGCCACATTCGCCGGTATGGGACGACCTTGACTTGGTCTGGCTATGTGCTCTTTCACCGGTACCTCCAAAGAGGGAGGGTTATGCGTGCGTGCTGCCCTGATCAGGTAGACGGCGATAACCCTGTGAGCCCAGTTGAGTTGTTTGCCGGCGTCCCCGTTTGGGACAGTTAAGTTAGGCCACGACGGTGGCAGGTGTCACGAGGTGACACGGGGCCACCCAAGGCTTGACTCCGGGGGAGTGTGATTGCCGGGGGTACGATGGAAGAGTCACGAGTCAGGCATGTTTCGTTGGAGCAACGCTGGTCCACCCGAATGGGATCACGCGGTCAGTTCTCCATAGTGTGGGTAAAGTGCGCAACCTCTGCAGAGTGTAAAATCTATTCGAATAGCCGCGTCCACGGTATTGGACAGCCCGTCCAGACCTCTCTAGGTGATCAACCATAATAACTATAGTAAGGATGGAAGAACTTGTCTTATAAGTGGAACTACTCATTGGTATCGGGTATTCCAAGAGTTGTGAGGCAACCCAGAGATAAGTAAGTTGATGACAGTAAGTGAATCATTTAAGACTTAACCTGTTGATTGCCATGCTATTATTTGCTGCATATTTGGTTGTCATGTGCTTGCGAGTACATTCAAAGTACTCACCTGGCGTATCATGCCAGATGCAGGAGAAGACTAAGATGGAGGTCTCGAGGTCCATGTTGCGATGCCTAGGATGTGTCCACAGTGGTGTCCCTGTGGATGGAGTTTCTATCGTATTCCGCTACGCCGTAGTCTTCCGCTGTAGTATTCCGTAGTAATGCCGAGGCCCGGATATGTTGGATAAATAATGTAGATATTGTTGCAGCACTAGATGTGTTTTTGGCCTCGATGATCATGTAATATAAGTGAGCTTGTACTCGACTATTATCAATAAAGTTTAGCTATGTTCTGTTCCAAGTTGTTGTGTGTTTCCAGAAGACATGATCTCTGGGTTGGAAACACTGGTGAACCGGTTCTCTGAGCCGGGGTGCCACACTCCTCGATAATGTAAGGCCCTTCCCATTTAGAGAGAAGTTTTCCTACAAAAAATCTTAAACAAGAATTGTACAGCAAGACATGGTCACCTACATTGAATTCACGATTTTGTATCCTTTTATCATGCCATCTTTTAACTTTTTCTTTAAACAACTTGGCATTTTCATAGGCTTGGGTTCTCCATTCATCAAGTGAGTTAATGTCAAATAACCTCTTTTCACCGGCAAGTTTGAAATCATAGTTGAGCTCCTTAATTGCCCAATAAGCTTTATGTTCCAGTTCAAGAGGTAAGTGACATGCTTTTCCATAGACCATTTTATACGGAGACATACCCATAGGGTTTTTATAAGTAGTTCTATAAGCCCATAATGCATCATCAAGTTTCTTAGACCAGTTCTTTCTAGATCTATTAACAGTCTTTTGTAAGATCAATTTTATTTCTCTGTTACTTAATTCTACTTGACCACTAGACTGAGGTTATCACTAGACTGAGATATAAAAACATGATGCAAAATGGACGTATCACTGTGGAGTTGGCCCGTCGAGTCGGTCCTGGCCCGTGAATAGCTGCAGCCCTCCCGTCACAGCAGGGCGCAGGAACAATGTCGAGGTAGCAAAGAAGAGGGTCCAGGGACTCACCGACCGCGCGGGGTTCCACCGGTCGTACGGCGCCTTCCCGAAGTTCCACGTTTCCCCGTCCAAGCCGGCCTTCGAGATGTTGTTGACTTGCTTGGCAACCTGGTCCGGCTTCAGCTACCAGGTCGACATCCGGGTGGGGTCGCACGGGCCGCTCATCTCGCAGATCTTGTGCACCCGGCGCTGAAGCGGCAGCACCCTGCGTGCGATGAGGGGCGCGATGAGGTCCTTTCCCGTGAGGCCCTCGCCCTATGTCATCTCCTTGACCCGCCGGCAGATGTTCAACATCTCCTACAGCGGGTTCCGACGCAGGTAGCCCCAGTTCATCTTGGCGTGCGGCGTCTCGTTGACGAACAGTGGCAAGTTGATGAAGTCGGCCCCCGGGACAATGTTGCGCACGTAGAAGAAGACTTCTGCCACTTCTTGGCCGAGTTGTCGAGGGGCAGTTTGGGGAACGGCCCATTCTGCCGGCCGGAGATCACGGCCGCCCTGCAGTCAGACATGGCGCCGACCGTCGCCCCCTGCTACTTGAGGAAGAACATCTTCGCCCAGAGATCGGTGTCTGGCATCATGCCAAGGTATCCCTTGCAGAGCATGGCGAAGCCGGTGAGCTACAGCACGGTGTTGGCCCCCAGGTGGTGCAGCTGCAGCCCGAAGAACTCGAGAAACGCATGGAAGAAGAGGCTCGCGGGGAGGCCAAACCCACGGGCGAAGTGGGTGTAGAACACCACCACCTCGCCCTCCTACAGCGCCGGGATCCTCTCCTCATCGGGCATGCACGTCACTACTGCCTCTGCCGGCGGCAGCCGCTTAGTGACGTGAAGATACTTGATGTCGCCGTCGCTCGTCTCCGAGCCCTCCCAGGAGCCCTTAGGCCACGCCATCGCTAGGGTTCTTCGAGGGCAAGGGCAAGGAGAAGAAGAAGACATAGAGGGGCCACACGCGTGCGTGCGTCGCGGCAAGTGGAGCTATGGGCGGCGGCTCAAGCGGTAGGACGGCACCGCGGCAGGGCTTTGCCTAGGCTCGGAGGAGAATGAGGAGAGGAAGACGAAGGGGAAGCGGGGGTGTGTGCGTTGGCGCCTCCGCTGCGCTCCCTGCCCCTACTTTATAACCACAGTAGAACGTGGGGAAGTGGGATCGACTGTGCCCATGATCTCCACTCTACCACACTGTGCGGGCATGTTTCCCGCGCATTAATTGCGTTGGGGAGCATAACCGTCCGCCGCCGCCGCAGTAAATCCCATACGCGTGGGCCGAGGGCGCGGCGTGGTAGGGCCCGACCCCACTGTTGCGTCCCACCGCGCGTGTGGCCTGGCAGGGCCTCGTCTGCCGCATGTCACCATGTGGCAGCCCGCCGTGCCGCGGCGGGCGCGAACCATCATATGAACCAAGACCAGGCGGGCGAACACTTCAGTTTCCCGCCCCAGCCGGGGTGCCGCGATCTGGCTTCCGGAAGCCGGCATCCAGTGGGTGTTGCCGAAACCTGCGACCTCGAAGCCGGCGCCCAGGCGCCAGGTGCCACCCGGCCAGGCTAGCGTTCTTCACCAACAAAACCGCCTCCTCGGGGGGGGGTAGGTGGGTGAACTGCAAACGCTCCCGTGCCTGGAGCTGGCGAGCCTTCACAGCTTCGGGGACTACTATCGGGGGGATGCCCCCGGGGCAGGCTACGAAACCCGGATCCCTTCTTAAAACATCGAGGCAAGCCAGGCCCCTCAATCCTGCTGGCCCACGTGCCGTCTCCCCAGCATGAGCCGGCCGGGTACAGCCACCCGGCCCAGCCGGCTAGCGCATGCCGGCTGGCCACAAGAAGACAACTCCCAACGACAAGCAAGCATGGCTACAACGCTCCTCCCTTTACGCGGCCCAGGCGGGCGTGGCTAGAGTGCGCCCTGCGCTCCCGCCCGTGGCGGGCGGTGTCCAGGCGGCACAACCCTGTAGCTGGGTAGCGCCAGCCGCCCCGTGACATGGGACGAGGCGTGCCACAGTGCCGTGTCGCCAGCCGGCCCCGTGCCCGGCGGCCCCGGTGTGGCCCGCACCCGGCGGACCCGGCAGATCCAGCGGCCCGGTGATACGTCTTCAACGTATCTATAAATTTTGATTGTTCCAAGCTGTTATATTATCATTCTTGGATGTTTTACAATCATTTTATATCAACTTTATATCATTTTTTGGGACTAACCTATTGACATAGTGCCCAGTGCCAGTTGCTATTTTTTGCTTGTTTTTTACTTCGCAGAATATCAGTACCAAACGGAGTCCAAATGCAGCGAAACTTTTTGGAGAATTTTTATGGACCAGAAGGAACAACTTGGGCCAAAGAAGTACCAGAGGGGTGCCCTAAGGGGGGCACAACCCACCTGGGCGCACCTGGGGGCCCAGGCACGCCCTGGTGGGTTGTGCCCACCTCGATGGCCTCCCGCACCGCCTATTTGCTCTATAAATACCCCAATATTCCAAAAACCCTAGGGGAGTCGACGAAACACAATTCCAGCCGCCGCAAGTTCCAGAACCACGAGATCCAATCTAGACACTATCACGGAGGAGTTCATCATCCTCATTGGTGCCTCTTCGATGATGCGTGAGTAGTTCACCATAGACCTACAGGTCCGTAGGCAGTAGCTAGATGGCTTCTTCTCTCTTTTTGATTCTCAATACAATGGTCTCTTGGAGATCTATTTGATGTAACTCTTTTTTGCGGTGTGTTTGTTGGGATCCGATGAACTTTGTGTTTATGATCAGATCTATTTATCCATGAAAGTTATTTGAGTTTGTTTGATATCTTATATGCATGATTACTTATAGCCTCATATTTCTTCTTCGAATCTTTGGTTTAGTTAGGCCGGCTAGATCGATTTTTCTTGACATGGGAAGAGGTGCTTTGTGATGGGTTCGATCGTACGCTGTTCTTTCCCAGTGACAAAAGGGGCAGCAAGACACGTATGTATCGTTGCTATTAAGGATAACAAGATGGGGGCTATTCCTACATGAATAGATCTCGTCTACATCATGTCATCGTTCTTATTGCATTACTCCGATTCTCTATGAACTTAATACACTAGATGCATGCTGGATAGCGGTCGATGTGTGGAGTAATAGTAGTAGATGCACGCAGGAGTCGGTTTACTAATCTTGGACGTGATGCCTATATAATGATCATTGCCTGGATATCGTCATAATTATTCGATGTTCTATCAATTGCCCAACAGTAATTTGTTACCCACCGTATGCTATTTTCTTGAGAGAAGCCACTAGTGAAATCTACGGCCCCCGGGTCTATTTTCTCATCCTATATTTTCAGATCTATATTACCCAAAACCCAAAATACCGTGCTGAATTTTATCTGCCGTTATTTTATTTGCATCTACCAATCTATCTCTTTACCAATCTTTTACCCGAGAGGGATTGACAACCCCTCTTACGCGTCGAGTTGCAAGTATTTGTTCTTTGTGTGCAGGTACCATTTACATAGTGTTGCTTGGTTCTCCTACTGGTTCGATAACCTTGGTTTCATAGCTGAGGGAAATACTTACCGTATCTGTGCTGCATCATCCCTTCCTCTTCGGGGAAATACTGACGCGGACACGAGCCATCAAGAAAGGATTTCTAGCACCGTTGCCGGGGAGACATCATCAACATCTATCAGGTCCCTAATCACAAATCTCATTTCCTTGCAATTTACATTATTTGCCATTTGCCTCTCGTTTTCATCTCCCCCACTTCACAAAAATTTGCCATTTTATTCGCCCCTCTTTTTCGTTCATTTTTTCTCGTCAGATCTGTTTTTGTGTGCAATCTTGTTTGCGTAGTCACAATGACTCAAGAAAACACCAAGTTGTGTGATTTTTCCAATACCAATAACAATGATTTTATTAGCACTCCGATTGCTCCTCCCGCCACTAGTGCGGAATCTTGTGATATTAATGCCGCTTTGCTAAATTTTGTTATGAAAGATCAATTTTTCGGTACTCCTAATGAGGATGTCGCGTCCCATCTAAACACATTCGTAGAATTGTGTGATATGCAAAAGAAAAAAGATGTGGACAATGATATTGTGAAGTTGAAATTATTTCCTTTCTCTTTGAGGGATCGTGCTAAAATTTGGATTTCTTCTTTGCCTCGCAAATAGTATCGATTTGTGGGATAAGTGCAAAGATGCTTTTATTACTAAGTATTTTCCGCCCATGAAAATTATTTCTCTTAGAACCCAAATTATGAATTTTAAGCAACTTGAGCATGAACATGTTGCACAATCTTGGGAAAGAATGAAATTGATGCTAAGAAACTGTCCTACTCATGGTTTAAATCTTTGGATGATCATACAAAAATTTTATGCGGGATTGAACTTTCTTTCTAGAAATCTTTTAGATTCCGCCGCGGGTGGTACTTTTATGGAGATTACTTTGGGTGAAGCTACTAAATTGCTAGATAATATCATGGCAAATTATTCACAATGGCATACCGAAAGGGCACCTACTAGTAAAAAAGTTAATTCGGTTGAAGAAATTAGCACGTTGAGTGAAAAAGTTGATGCTCTTATGAAATTGGTTGCTAATAAAAATGCTCATATTGATCTTATTGATGTGCCTTTGTCTACTTTGATTGAGCAAAATAATGATGCCGTAGATGTGAATTTTATCTCGCGAAACAATTTTAATAACAACGCTTATAGAGGTAATTTTAATCCTAGGCCTTTTCCTGGAAATTCCTCTAATAATTATGGTAATTCCTATGGTAATTCTTCTTACAATAATAATAGGAACCCCTCTGATCTTGAGAACAATATTAAAGAACTTATCAATACTCAAAAGGATTTCAATGTTACGATAGAAGAAAAGTTGAATAAGATTGATGATATGTCTAGAAGCATTGATAGAATTTCTCATGATGTGGAAAATCTCAAGATGAAATTTTTTGTACCCAAGGTTGATGAATCAATTAAAGCTTTGTATGTTTCTATGAATGAAAGTAAGAAAAGAACTGCTATGCTTAGAGCTAAAAGGGAATTTTTAGAAAGAGCGTTTTCTAGTGATCGCTATCATAAAAATGATGAAGATCTTAAAGTGATTGGTGTTTCTTCTATTGATTCCTTGTTTAGTAAAATTAAAATTGATAATAAAGGGACTGGAGAAGAGTCAACTTTAGCTGGAAGGCGTCTCGATAATTCGGAGGGTGAAAATCTTGATGAAAAAATTGATAAAAGTGGGTTTGGAGAGGTCAAAATTATAACTAGTGATGTGCCCACTCTTTTGGATTACAAAGACTTTAATTATGATAGATGCTCTTTGATTGAATGTATTTCTTTGTTGCAATCCATGATAAATTCACCTCATGCCTATGAACAAAATAAAGCTTTTACTAAACATATTGTTGATGCTATGATGAAAGCTTTTGAAGAAAAGTTGGAGTTAGAAGTTTCAATTCCTAGAAAATTACATGATGAATGGGAACCTACCATTAAAGTCAAGATTAAAAATTATGAGTATTTTGCTCTATGTGATTTGGGTGCTAGTGTTTCCACAATTCCAAAATCTTTATGTGATGTGCTTGGTCTCACCGATATTGAAGAGTGTTCTTTAAATTTGCACTTGGCGGATTCTACTATTAAAAAGCCTTTAGGAAGAATTAATGATGTTCTTATTCTTGAAAATAGGAATTATGTGCCCATAGACTTTATTGTTCTTCATATTGATTGCAATCCGTCTTGTCCAATTATTCTTGGTAGACCATTTTTACGCACTATAGGTGCCGTGATTGATATGAAAGAGGGCAATATTAAATTTCAATTTCCACTAAGAAAGGGGATGGAACACTTCCCTAGAACACGAATTAGTCCACCATATGAATCAATCACGAGGGCAACCTATGGATCAAAAACTAAAGATGACAATACTTGAATCTATGCATTATGCCTAGCTAGGGGCATAAAACAATAGCGCTTGTTGGGAGGCAACCCAATAGTTATCTTAATTTACTTGTTTATTTTTATATTTTCTTGTGTTCACACAATTATGCTACTGTTATGGTTGTGTTTTTTTGTTTAAATTATTGTTTGTGCCGAGTAAAGCCTTTGGGATGATTTGGATGATAGTTGATTTTATTCTGTGAAAAAACAGAAGCTTTTGCGTCCAGTAGCAGAATTATCAAAAATTTCTGCAATGTGGAAAATTCTGAATTTGTTACACATAATTGATATACAAATTTCCCACGTTGTCCTAATGATTTAGAGTTTTTGGAGTTACGTAAGTATGACTAATATTCAGATTGCTACAGACTATTTTGTTTTTGACAGATTCTGCTTTTTGATGCATTGTTTTGCTTGTTTTGATGGAACTATGGATTGTATCGGGGGGTATAAGCCATGGAGAAGTTAGAATACAGTAGGTATAATGCAAAAATAAAATATGAATGGGTTTGCAGCAGTACTTAAAGTAGTGATTTATTTTATTATACTAACGGATCTCACGAAGGTTTTGTTAAGTTTTGTGTGATTGAAGTTTTCAAGTTTTAAGAGAGATCACGATGGATGAAGGAATAAGGAGTGGCAAGAACCTAAGCTTGGGGATGCTCCGGAAGGCATCCCCTCTTTCTTCTAACGACTATCGGTAATTTTACTTGGAGCTATATATTTATTCGTCACATGATATGAGTTTTGCTTGGAGCGTCATGTATTATATGAGTCTTTGCTTTGTTTGCTTTTTAGTTTGTCACAATCATCCTTGCTGAACACACCTATTTTTAGAGAAATACACATTTATCATGATTTGTTAGAATACTCTTTGTGCTTCACTTATATCTTTGAGCTAGGCAGTTGCTCTAGTGATTCACTTAAATCTTTTTTAGCACGGCAATGATTATATTTTGAAGAAATACATGCACTCTCATGCTTCACTTATATCTTTTTGAGAGTTGATAAGTTTATATTTTGAAGAAATATTTGCACTCTCATGCTTCACTTATATCTTTTTGAGAGTTGATAATGGTAACGGTAATTTGCACAAGATATGCATTTAGTCCCAATATGATACATATCCAAGAAGGATATAATAAAAACTTTCATAAAGATCATTGGATATTATAAGTTTGATTCCTTGCAATAGTTTTGCGATATGGAGATGATAATATGTGAGCCATGTTAGTGAGTAATTGTGCTTTAGTAAGAATATTGGTGTTAAGGTTTGTGATTCCCTATGTATGCACGAAAGTCAATAGTTATGCAACGAAGTTACATCCTTCTTGTGGTGCATTATTCAGTGTTAGTTATGCTCAATGCATTTTTATGACCGTTTTTGTTTTTTGGTTGGTCGCTTCTCAACGTATTTGCTAGCCTTCATTTGTACTAAGCGGGAATACTGCTTGTGCATCCAAACTCTTAAACCCAAAGTTGTGCCAAATGAGTATATGCGGTATTCAAATGTCGTCCTAAGTAAATCTGCATGTGCCAACTCTAATTATTCAAAATAAATTTCCATTTTGTGTGCCTGTACCGCTCATGTGGCGGCAAGGGATGGCCAATATTTTCCATGCTAGGTGGGTTATTCTCACGTTGAGTGTTTATTCACTTGTCGTTGCACGAGAGAGTGGCATGTAATAGGGATGCCCAATCCCGAAATGAAAATAGTAATAATATGATGATAGTAATAAATTCCTTGGAAAGTGTTGGTATGGAAGGCAACCATGGATACGGTTAGCCATGGCTTGTGAAAGAATGGTGGAAAGGAAATGAACTTTATTTTCTGTTTGGGAACCGCCTATAATGTGTCTAGCATGGAAGATGTTGGGAACTCTCGGTCGTAGCATTGACAGGAAAAGCATGCCTCTCAAAAATAATTTTATCTCTAATTTAAGCTTTGAGCTCTGGCACCTCTGTAAATCTCTGCTTCCCTCTGTGAAGGGCCTATCTATTTACTTTTATGCAAAAAAAATTAAGTCTCCATCTTCACTTATAAAGCACCAACTAGGGAACACTATTGTCATACTTGTGCATTGGGTGTAGCTAATATTTGAGTGTGTTTCATGGTTGGACCAATGATTGAGCATAATAGGCTAGGCATAACTTTATTTAGCATTGGTATTTTGAAAGACATGGTTGCTTGTTGATATGCTTGAGTATTTTATGTCTTCATGTCAAACTATAGACTATTGCTTTGAATCACTCAAACTCAAATGTCCATGCAACAGAAGAAAAGATTATATGATGAATATGATAGGTAGCATTCCACATCAAAAATTCTGTTTTTATCATTTACCTACTCAAGGACGAGCAGGAATTAAGCTTGGGGATGCTTGATACGAACCTATCTATAATTTTTTATTGTTTCATGCTATTATAGTATCGATCTTGGATGTTTTATATTCATTTACAAGCAACTTTATATCATTTTTTGGGACTAACCTATTAATTAGTGCCTAGTGCCAGTTGTTGTTTTTGACTTTTCAAGAAATCAATATCAAATAGAGTCCAAACGAAGAAAAAACTTTGGATTAATTTTTTCTGGACCAGAAGAGACCCTAGAAGGTTCGAGGGAAGACCAGAAGACTCACGAGGGAGCGACAAGCCCGTGAGGCGTGCCCCCACAGGCTTATGGGCCCCTCGTGGCATGTTTTGAACTAATTCTGCCACTATAAATTCTCAAATATTCCCCCAGATTAGAGAGCCACCCGAAATACTTTTTCCGCCGCCGCAAGTTTCTGTTCTCGTGAGATGCCATCCGGAGGCCTCCGCCGGAGGGGGAATCGATCACGGAGGGGCTCTACATCAACCTTGCTACCCTTCCGATGATGTGTGAGTACTTTATCACAGACCTATGGGTCCATAGTTAGTAGCTAGATGGCTTCTTCTCTCTCGCTGTTCTTCAATACAATGTTCTCCTTGATGTTCTTGGAGTTCTATCCGATGTAATTCTTTTTGCGATGTGTTTGTTGGGATCCGATGAATTGTGAGTTTATGATCAGATTATCCATGAATATTATTTGAGTTTCCTCTGAACTCTTTCATGCATGATTGTTATAGCTTTGTATTTCTTCTCCGATCTATTGATTTGGTTTGGCCAACTAGATTGATTTATCTTGCAATGGGAAGATGTGCTTTCTAATGGGTTCGAACTTGCAGTGCTCAATCCCAGTGACAGAAAGGGACATGACACGTATGTATCATTGCTATTATGGGTAAAAGGATGGGGTTTATTCAAGCGTGAGTTTACTTTTTCTACATCATGTCATCTTGCTTAAGGCGTTACTCCGTTCTTTATGAACTTAATACTCTAGATGCATGTTGGATAGCGGTCGATGTGTGGAGTAATAGTAGTACATGCAGAATCGTTTCGGTCTACTTGTCTCGGACGTGATGCCTATATACATGATCATTGCCTGGGATATCGTCATGATTATTTGCCTTTCTATCAATTGCCCAACAGTAATTTGTGTACCCACCATATGCTATTTTCTCGAGAGAAGCCTCTAGTGAAAATATGGCCCACTGGTCTACTTTTACCATATATTAAAATCCAAAATTACCTTGTTGCAATTTTATTTTATAATTTTTGTGCGATCTATCTATCTATCACCATACAATTTAACCTTGCAAGTGACCGCCAAGGGATTGACAACCCCTTGTTTGCGTTGGGTGCAAGGATTTGTTATCATGTGTGCAGGTACTGTTAATGAGGTGTTGCGTGGTTCTCCTACTGGATTGATAACATTTGTTCTTAACTGAGGGAAATACTTATCTCTATTGTACTGCATCATCCTCTCCTCTTCGAGGAAATCCTAACACAACTCATAAGTAGCAGGGAGCCCTCTAGACATATATATATATAGGTAGAGGAGGAAAAGGGAGCACCCGCAATAGGAGGAGACCTTCTCTCCTTCTGCTTGGTGGAAGGAGGGAAGGACTCCCTCCTATTAGGATTCGGCCTAGGGTCTTTCCATAGGGGGTGGCGCCCCATGTAGACCATGTGCGGCCCACTAGGGGTGGTCATCTCCTGATGGTTCTTCACAAGTTTCTTCCACAAATAAAATCCCAGATTGTTCGGATGTCTACGGAACCCATTCCGAGACCCCCTAAAACTTTCCATATAGAGATCCGGACTTTTAGAAGTCATGTTATACCTTTCCCAAATTACCAGAACCATTTGAAACACTTATGGAACTCTCTGAAACTCTTTCGATGCTCATTTACCTATTTATGATTCTTCGGTAATAATGACTACTAGTTGTTAAGCGTGTGACCCTACAGATAAGCGGACATGGTCTGAAACACTTTCTGGTCAATAGTTAACAGCGGGAGCTGGACACCCTTATTAACTCCTGCATATTCATGAAGTTCTCGAGCGAACCTTTGTTTACGAATACCATTCCCTTTGCTTCGTGGACCATTCACAAAACCCGAGGTGAGATTATCGGTATCCCCATGATCAACACTTTGATCAATATATCGGTTATACTCGTTACACGTTTAGTTCTCTTTATTCCTATATGTGTTCCAGTATTCCATGATCATAATCACAAATGTCTGGCCAGATAATAATGATAACGTAACACCAAATGGGCCCAGAGAGTATCTCTCTATCGTGAGAGGAGCAAATCCCAGTTTTGAACCATCGATATCAAGACATACGTTTCCGGTATACCCGTAAGTCACCTTTATTCACATATAGTTATGGAATGATATTCGGTAGCCCCAAAGCAACCATCCGGTATGTTGACATTCAATATTCTCATGGTCTAAGGAACTAATTAACCGTGAACATGTAATATGAAAATACCAATAACGTAGCAACGATAACATTTCTCGCTAATTCAGAAGCTGGGTCTTCCAACTCGATTGTTCCAATGACAACGGTGTTCTCATTATTTATAGCATCCTACCAATGTTCATGATCAGGAAAAAAGAGATCATCATCAATACATGAGTTAGTCCTAGAGTCATGACTAGCGATCATCTTGGTGTTTATGTTTTCACACATGCTATTGGGTTTCCTCTGAATCTCATATTCAAGAACCAATGCAATTATAGCACAGGAATAAACACTTAATTATGAACATGGAAATAGCATAATAACATTTTATTATTACCACCAGGGCATATTTCCAACAGTTTTCCACTGCTTTAGGCAACTCTACCAAGACTCGAGGGCTGACCTCAGCTAACTAAATGGCTTTGCTACTACAAATGAACTGAACGGGGGATGAATCAGAACTAAAGGCATAATGTACTTTGCTTAACAATGATAATATTCAGCTAGAGTTGATGCATTATGCCTTCAGTTCAAAAAGAATTGTGATGCATATTATATATATTGACCTGGTAAAATCTGGATATATATATATATATATATATATATATATATATATATATATATATAGCTTGCATGCACTAACATAAACGTCATCCTGTGCCTTTTGTTATGGAGTGCAGCTATTGCATACCATACAAACTTTGGCCTCAGTGTGCTAGATGTAGTATCCTTGCACCGATCAAGGTTGTCATGACAAGAAGACCAAGCATCACATGCTCTTACAATAGGATGATGCCGCGATGCTTAGGGCGATCGCGTGGAAGATGGGGTGGAGCTGAAAAGTCATGTTGGACGGCCATGGCGATGCAGTATGCTGGAAGACAGCGTCGAGGGAGGCAGTGCAATTTGCAAGACAACGGATGCCTGGAAGATGGGTGGGGAAGAGGCGTTCTCTTGGGTGACGGTGACAACAGGAGATGACGGCGCCGATGGTGTGGTCATGATCCAATCCGAGGAGGAAGATACGAGATGGGAGGCGAGGGCTAAGTCTCGTAATGCGACACATGATTGATTCGATCTATGGATGCGGGCTGATTTTTAGGGTTTTGTGAAAAAACGCATGGAGGGGCGAAATGGGAATGAGAGAGCATGGCCAATCATTGGTGGGAGGCAACATGAAGGAAGGGAAAAGGATGGAGCGAAACACGGGATTGGCAGGAAAGAAACCTTACTTCATTTTTAGATATAGTTGAAATGATAAATGCTTTTTAAATACATATATTCCAAAACTTTAATTATTTAAAAACTTAAATACCACGACTTTGGAAAATGTTAACGCGGTATAAAAAAGTTGCTATGGTAGTTTTAAAGAAATGTTGATAACATTCAAAACAATGTTTGTGACATTTTTAAAAAATAACCCATTTCGGAAATGCACATGTCATATTTAGAAAATGTTTATATAATGTAAAAAAAATGTTCATGTAATTAAGAAAAAATAACGGGTTTGAAAAATATGTTCATTACATTTTTGAATTTTTGTGTGTAGTTAAATAAATGTTCTGTATCAATAAAACAATGTTTCAATGTGTATTTGGAAAATGTTTAATATGTATTAAAAAAGTTCGAAAACATCTCATTAAAAAATGTTTCATATGTATACTAAAATTGTACATTATCTATAAGCAAAAAGTAGACGTGAAAGCATATATTTGAAAATAATGTTAATCTGTATTTGATAAATGTTAAATGTGTATAAAAATATTTTTTTATGTACACATATGTTGAAGCTGTACAATATGTATGAAAAAAGTAGACATCAAAACATATATAATTAATCATGTATGTGAAAAATGTTAAATATGTATAAAAACAGTTTTTGTAGTGTATAAACAATATACAATGTGTATGGAAAAATAGACATGCGTTAAAAAAATAAAATAAAGAAATGAAGCAAATTGTTAAAGAAACACTAAAGACCGAAACACAAAATACCTTGATGAAAACTGTAAACGAAAACACAGATGAAAAAAGCAAATAAAAAACCTTAAGAAAACCGATGAAAAACGTAAAGTTAAGAAACAAAAGAAAAAATAAAAAGAGGTAAATACACCGGGAGTCCTTGAACTTGCACGTGACGGTCAGTTTGGTGCATAAACTTGCAAAATACGTGTTTCTGATCATCTAACTTGTCCTCTCGTTCATATACGGTGCTTTCTATCGTATTTGGCCGTATCCTGCGCACAGGTGATGCGGGTAATCCACACACGCACTGTTTTTTTCTTCAGAAAGCACCCTTGCATTTTATTTATTTACACACAAAAACCTCAAATAAAATTAAAAATGGTAGCGCGGGGGTAACATTCGAACGCATGACCTACGGCAATATGAATCGAATAGGTAGCCATTCGAACGGCTCATCTTTGACATTTAAGTAGCACAGTTAACTTTATATATAATATGGACAGTACGAATTAAAATAGAAATCAAAATGGAAAAAGGGAGTGCAAGAAAGGAGAAGCCCGGTTGACCTCCTGATAAGCCACTGCGTGTACGAGCGCCAACCATCCGGCCACAATGATACCTCACGGGATGAACACAATTTATCTTTTGTATTCTACTTTCTTTTTTTTATGTAAGAAAGAAACTTATATTTTGGATAAACTTTTCGGTCAAACCAGCTAAATTTCTTTTTGAATTTGAATAATTTCAAATTTATAAATCTAGAGAAAAGGTAGTGAAGAATGAATGTACATAATTTTTGGATGAATCATCGGGAATTTTGTTTGTGTTCGAATAATTGAGATTTGAAATCTAGATAAAAGAAAATATAGTTCAGACTGTATACTTTATCCTAAAGGATATATACATTAGTGCAGAATGAATTAAAAAATCTAGGCAAAAGAAATTTTTGTTTGAAATCAAATAATTTTAAATTAAAAAACTTGGGTAGAATGAATATACATAAATTCTTTTGGACAAATCAACAAATTTTTTATTTGAATTTAAATAATTTGAAATTTGAAAATCTAGATAAAAGAAAATATAGGTCAAAATGAATGTACGTAAATTTTTGGACAAATAAACGGAAATTTTGTTTGAATCCGAATAACTTTCAATTTTTATATCAATATAAAAGAATATATAGGTTAGCATGCATCTATACATATTTTTTGAACAAATCAACTAATTCTATTGAATTAATAATTTTAAAATAAAAAATCTTGATAAACAAATATAGTGCAGAATGAATGTGCATAATGTTCTTTCGGACAAATCAGCAGAAATTTTGATTGAGTTAGAACAATTTTAAATTTAAAAATCTGGATAAAAGAAAATATGGTCCAGAATGTGTACTTTTATCCGTTTTTAGAAAATGTGTGCTTTTATCCTAAAGGATATATACGATAGTAGTCCAAATTAAATACGAAGCAACATCAGGTGTAGTGCAACAAGTTGCCGGTTCGAAGTCCCATCGTTCCCATTTTTCCAGCCCGATTTTTTTGCGTTGAAAGGAGGGACCCAGTAGGCTGCTATGTTTACTTTGGAGGGCTTTTTGTATGAAGTTAAAAAAATGAGGCTGTTTCTGCAGAAAAAACATCACGTGCACTGTGCTTTGCCCGCTACCGGCCACTGACAGTGGGCCCTGGCCACACTGGCATGCCACGTAGATAGCGAATACACCCACATACGAGAAATGTGACCGTATTTGCACGTCCGCACAAGTTTGATGACCAGAAACACGTATTTTACAAGTTTATGCACCAAACTGACCGTCCCACTCAAGTTCTAAGACTCCCAGTGCATTTACCTCAAACAAAAACAAATGAAAAGCAATGAGAAACACAGAGAAAGCACATAGCAAAAACCCCAATGAAAATCGAAAAACCCAACAATGATCCTAATGAAAAAACACAAAAAGAAACAAATAAAAAATCAATAAAAACTGAACCAGTCCAGCCAGTGTAAAACATATGAAGGGAAAGAAACCAACCAAGTGCACTGAGCGAGCAAAATGCGCTAATGGGCCGCCCGTACGTGGGGGCACGAGAGACGAGTGGGAGGGATATCTAGGGTGGCTCCTATTTGGTGCGTGGGTCGCCGTGGAGCGGCAAATCCTATTTGCCGCCCGCGGGAGGCCAATGGTCAAGGCTTCGCTGAAGGGAGCCTCCGCATGGGCCGGCCCACGTATGGATTACGTGTGCTGTTTTTAGTTCGCTGCTGTTTTCCACGCTGTTTCCTGTGGGTTTTTTTTTCTTCTGATGTTGTTTGCTTTCGGCTTTTTTCACTCTTTTGTCGGTTTTCAGTTTTCTTTTCTTCTGTTTTGGTTTCTTTTTTGTTTTTTTATGTTTCTTTTTTGCTGTTTCTGTTTCTTTTTCTTTTTTCCTCTTTTTTTGATATTATATAAAATGTTCACCATGTATTCCAAATATATTCATCGTATATTAAGAAAATATTCATAGTATATTGATGAAAAGTTAACCACGCATTGTAAAGATGTTCATCTTGTATTAAATAATGTTTATCGCATATAAAAAATTGTTCAAAGTATATTTTACAAAATATTCGCTGTGTATTTGAAATTTGTTCATTGTATATTAAGAATTGTTCAATGTATACTACAAAATGTTCATCGTGTATATTAAATTTGTTCAGCATTTTTCTACAAAAAAGTTCACAATTTTTAGAAATTGTTCAATGTATATTACAAATGTTCAATGTGTATTCAAAACATGGATATATATTCATATTTTCATAAAATGTTGGAAGTAAAAACCAAGCAAAATCGGGCTGCTACAGTGAACCAGAAGGTACAGTACCAAAATGTTACAGCGTTCCTACATTGCCTTTTTTTAGTTAAACTGCAAATGGGCCGGCCAATTCGGATTACCCTGTGCGAAGCCACAGCTCGTGGACGCACACGGGCGTCATGCAGGGACTCTCCCGTGGAGCGACCACGCGTGTACCCTCGCGCACTTGTCTTTATATGGGCCAGCCCATTTTCGGGTTTCACCCCTAACCCGCTTTGGAAAGGACCTTCCCTGAACTGATTTTTTATGTTTTTCTTTATTTTTTTCTGTTAGTTCTTCTTTTTCTTTTCTTTGATTTTTCCTTTTTCTTTTCTGTTTTTCTTTTATCATTTTATTCTTTTTTCCAATTTGCTATAATCTTTTAAATTCGTGAATATTTTTTTAAGACCATGAACATTTTCTAAAATGATGAACATTTTTTTAATTCATGAATATTTTTTTGCAATCATGAATTTGCTTTTACAAATTCGTCAGCATTCTTCTGAATCATAAATATTATTTTGAAACCATGAACATTTTCTAAAATTCATGAACAATTTTTTGAAATCATGAACACTTTTTAAAATTCGTGAACTTTCTCTTAAATCCTGAACGTGTTTTCAACTTCATGAGCATCTTTTTAAAATAGTGAATATTTTTTGAATCATGATCATTTTAAATTCCTGAACAATGTTTTTGAAATTGTGAACATTTATTACAAATTCGTGAATATTTTACAAATTCATGAACATTTGTTTTGAAATTGTGAACATTTTTTGAAATCATGAACATTTTCTAAATTGATGAATAGTTTTCAATTCCGTGAACATTTTTTACAAATTAGTGAACGGTTTCTTAAAACGTGAACATTTTTTGAATTCTCGGTTTTTTCATAGTAAACATGACCATTTTCTTAATTCATGATTATTTTTTTCAAAATTTAATTTTTTTAAATTTAGGAGTTTTTGATCAAGCGGCCTCCGGACCAGCACATGGAACGGCCGAGAAGGGCACGAAAGGGAGCCGGGGGGGGGAGGGGGGGGGTGCGCGCTCGCTTTCTTCCCAGTGCGTTATGCGCCCAATAGGAGGTACCGCAGCTATGATGCCATATTCGTGCTTAAGCGTGCTGTTACATTGATCAATTGTACGTGGCGCTCACGCTCCTTCGTCTTGGGCCGGCCCATATCACATTTTGTTAGCTCTTATTTTGGAAAGCTACTAGAAGTTGTAGGTCGGTTTTCTCTCATGTTTTTCTGCTGGGTATTCTAACGGTTTTTTTTTTGTTTTCTAATCTTCTCCTTCTTTTGTTTCTTTTTTGGTTTCATTTTCTTTGAATATTTATCAAATCCACAAATATATTTTTCAATTTTATAAACTATTTGAACTCATGATTTTTTTCAAAAAATCAAGACTGTTTTTTAAATACCGTGATATTGTTTCAATTCGTGAACCTTTTTTATAATCTATGAATTTTCTAAATCCGCAAAAAAATTCAGATCCATGAACATTTTACAAATTACTGAGCTTTTTTTAATCTTTTAACTTTTAGTTGAATCCATGAATGTTTTCAAACCTCATAGTTTTTTCAAATTTGTGACCTTGTTCCAAATTCATGACCTATTTTCAAATTTTCAAACTTCTAGATCCATGTTGTTTCAAAAGTCAAAAGTGAGCGGCTGACCGGTTAATGGTCAGTGATTGACCGGTCGATTGTGAACCGATCAACCAAAAGAGGAAGCGCCGAGCAAGTGACCAGTCATGTTGTTGGGCCGGCCCACACAAAGGAGCAATGTGAGTGCCATGTTGCGAACTGATGCTAAAGGCATTGAAGAGGAGGTCTCTTCTACTGTTGAAGAGAAAGAACTGAGCTCAACAAATAGGTCGTGCGGGCTGGTCATATATTCTCTATTTGGCCCAAAATTGGTTCAACAATGGAGTGAAGTCACGTACTATTTGCAGGTTGGAAGTACTAGGAGGCTACCTTAAAAAAACTAAGAGGCCTGGTAGTTTCAAATGATAAGCATACGAGCATAAGCCCAAGTTTTTAAGTGATTTGTTGTTCTAGTGTTTTTTGTGATTTGATCCACAAATCTGGTGCTTTGCGAGGTGTTCTACCTTCCTTTGCGTTCCCATGGCCCATCTTGTAGTGGCTAGTATAATAATTTATCATGCATATGATACCATTGTATAATAATACCTGCACAATTTATAGTATCATAAATTATTATTTAGATAACTCAATAATTTGCATGCATGACACATGGTAGCACATCATTTATTATGATATAGTATCATGATATGATACCAACTTCTCTTTCTTTATTTAATTGTATGCCAACTAGGAAAAAATTCCTAATTGACATGCATGATACTCTCTATGATACCCCCACTACGAAAGATCTAAGGCTTATTCAACAAAGTGGTCTTCAAGATTAAAGAATGGAAGAGAAGTTGTTCTATGAAATGATTATCTTAACAACATCACAATTACTGAAGCAAAAGAGAAAGCATGTTAGTCTCATATATGGTCGAAGCTTATAGGCATCAAAGACAACTCTATTCCTTCTGCAAAAGAGATATATGAGATAGTAAATGATTGGAAAGATTGACAAATTGGAAAATATCTCATTACATATGCTTTCCATATACTATATTCTATTTACATTTTTTGTTGATATCATAGTTTATATTGTGATTTTGAGTTGTTTTTTTGAACGACTATTTGGATTGGTTTTCATTGCCATCAGATAATAGAGTTGTTGTTTTATTTTCTTAGAAAGGGTTTTGGACAATATAAGTTTTAGAAGAATGATTTAGGGGCATAGGCTTGCGCTCAACTCTACATAGGTAGTTGAGTGGTTGATTAACGCAGCCACACGATCTTGCTACTGTACCTGGTATACCCCGGGTTGGTGTTTTTGAAGCGATCGCTAATGCGTGATTTCTTTTCTTTACGATGGTCATTGATGTGTTCCTAACATAATTTGACCCTCTCTCTAAACCTTTGGCAATGGGAATTTGGACTCCAAAAAAATATTTCCTCTTTCTTGACCTCCATGGCAATGGAACTAAGGGGATTTCAGGTATTACTCCCATGCTAGCTAATTCTCGCAAACTTGCACGATGAACATGGATATCACTTTTGCACTTTGGTTTTCAATCTGTGCTTAGAATTAGCAACAATGAGCTTAGATAGTCAACCTTCTTACTCGAGGACGAGCAAGGATTAAGCTTGGGGAGGTTGATGGCTCTATATTTACGCATCTTTAGAGCTCTTTTGTTGCGCATTATCTCCGTATATCAAGTTATATCATGTTCCATTGAGCCAATCACATGTCCCTATGCATGATTTCCAGGTTTTATACTTTTCACCACTAGCATTGCATAATATTTATTCTTAGTTGGTTTTTATTAGTTTTCTTTGTCTTTCTGTGTCTTGTAGGTGTTGTGGACTTCCCATGCACTTAACACGATGAAAGGAGTTCAAATGGTGGATATCCATGCCCCAGACTTAGCCATTTCGGAGAGTGAAAAAGTCATTTTTCCAAAGTGCTCAAAACCAAGATCTAATACCAAGAACGGACTGGTGTCGTTCAAACGAATCCAACGCACCCAATAACGTCAAATTCCGAGTTCGTGCGAACAAATGACGGCCTATTCACCGAAAAGGTCCAGAGTAAAAGATAGTGTATCATACGACCATGGATGGTCGTACGCGCGGTCTTATGGAAAGAAATCACGCCCGAAAGTTGCCTCTTCAGACTGGATTCTTTACAGATTTCATCCCCGTTTGTTCCTACGACTTCCTTGGCCTTCAAGAGATGTTTTGGGAGAGGATAAGGCTCACCTAGAGCCCTTGGATCAAAGGGGAGATGCTACATCAATGGAGGAGGCTACAGGAGAACTCTTATATACACACCATCAACCCTAGCCGCCACCATTGTTCATCATTTATCATCTCATCTTCACGTCCACCCACCTTCCACGTCAAGAACACCATTGCTGCAACCAGAGGGAGAACGGAAGGGAGCCGCCGCGCCATCACCCCTTCTTCCTCCTCCATCACGGTCTCCGTGATGTGTTGTAACAACTCTTGACCCCTATTTATGTGATATTATTTGAGTAATTTTTGCTATGGGCCAGTCTATTAGTAAGTGGTTATTTGATATGTCTTGTCTAATTATGCGTGCTGCTTTGTGCTGCTTATTTACCTTTTGGTTATTTGATATCTCTTATACATTTGCGTAGTTGGAGACACCCAACTCCCCTGGCCACATATGAAGTAGATAGATGATTGTGGAAACTGACAGACCTGCGACGTGACAGGTGCAAGCATCTTAAGGGGAACACGATTACTCTAGGAGTCAAAGTTATCCATAGAAGCTATTGCCATCGTCCGGTCCTCGTGACCTTAATACCTTTACGTTAGCCGCCGCAGGTATGGGACAAGAAGTAGTATGATTGAGTTATGTCAACACATCGCGTCTTGAGCGATAATGTTATGTGAGGGACCGCCCTCCAGAAGTAGACCACTGTACCCTATAATAAAGGTACTGACTTAATCACAATGTGGCATAGTCATAAAACTGAACTCCATTCTGCGCCCGTACTGAACGAGGTTGTACCTAGATGCCAGCAATCTCATCTAAAATATCGCATACTTCTCATAGTTTATTTTCTCTATTTAGTTTATTACTTATTTTCCGTTCTCTAGTTTAATTAAATTCAACCTTTCTCTGTTCCCTAGCAACATACTTAAGTGAGCTATTTTCAAACTCCGGTTTGAGTGTGAGCGTAGTTGTGTTAAGTGACAACAGAGTTGCGGGCATTGGGGTGACATCCTATTTGCTCTCTGTGGGATCGACAAACCTTATTTATCACGAAATTACTACATAGTCATGTGCACTTGCATTCCAGGATTAAAAATCACTATGTGCTTAGTACTATATATGTCATGCTTATGATTCATTCCTGGATTAAATTAATCGTAAAATTGCTAATGTACTCAACGACCACCTCCTCCCATGTTTGGTTCAGATTTGTGGGAAAAATGTGGTCTGGACCGCTCGACGAACCGATACATGCACGCGTTGGATGGTTTCCAAGGTCCGAACCCGCACGGTCCGAACATATACGGGCGGTTTAAGGGTCGAAGTTGGAGATGACCTAAGTTGATCTCCACCAAGTGACTGCACAAGGAGCTCCCGCCTTCCATTCCAGTGAAACAACAACAATTCTGACATCGCATGTTCTAGCCACCCCGATCGACCTCGAAGGTTCTTGGCTCAGGTGACATTGGCGGGTGATTCCGGGGCACACCTAGTGCAGTAGTGCTCATGGTGCTCCGCCTCGCTGGCCCGTGCGATGTCTCCCGATGCAGAATGTCGTCCTGCGATATTGCCAGGTTCAGGCAGTGTGTGATCAGTGGTTACTATTCACTTGTACTCCACCATATTCTCAACACGTTGTCAACATGAAGCTATGGTCGGACGCATGATGAGGATGAGAAGGAGGAGCACACTGTAACCTTCCTCGGTCTCGAGCTAAATGATAACCTCGTATGAAGGGAATTATTGTAGCACTTTTCAGTGTGGAGGTGGAAGTATGGTGCGTTGATACCCCGTATGATCTAAAGGTAGGAATCATATTCTCTTAGACTCTATTTTCCACTAATACAGCCTTTCGTACACCATACTAGGTACACAATTCCCAAAAATCCTAGATCAGGTTGTACACCCAAGACGGCGTGTGGTACGAGCACACCCGCTCGTACCGGCAATGATGCCTCGTGAAATTTTTGCCAAAAGGAGCCAGCCCGCGCCTATCTCTCTGTCTTAAACATGAACTCTAATCTGCCCAAACCTCTAATTCCTCATTGTTTTTTCGTTTGAGTTTGGAAATCTTCCCCTCGACAAGTTTATCTCCCAATCCATGGTTTATTTTGCTCTATTTTTGGGTATTTTTCTCGTGTTACAGAGTTAGATGGGTTTGATATTTTGTGATTTCCCATTGATTTTAGATGTTATTATTTCTAGTTCTTAGGTATAATTGTTTCTGTGTGATGCAAGAACCCGTTCCCCATGCGTTTTTGTGGACTTTTTTGGTTTTCCACACAGAAGATGAACCCGCTTTTGACAAGAACAAGTAGAAGGACGCTGCAAAGGGAGCCTCCTTCGGCTACTCCCACAGCTTCTCCAAGTGCGCAAGGGAATCGATCTCCCTTAAAATGGAGGTCAACAAGGAGTACGCGAAGCAGACCAAGCATGAGCTTAGAGCATCTACAGTCGGGCGCCTCAAAACGGTCTTAAACGCCCGGGCGGGCTGTCCGGTCACTGAGTTGTAAAAAACGACCCACCCGCGCGCCTCAAACTGGTCACAAACGCCCCGGCTGATCGACACCCATAATATCCAGCCCAAATCTGGGGCGATATGGGGAGACTCGGCGTGTCTGTCACGTCGGACTGACGGCCGAGTCCCACACGAAATTTCCCGAAAACCCAATGGCCCGACGGGTGTCTCCTTCGGTGGGGGTGTGAACATCGTGTGGCACCACTTTGGCTAGCTGCCCAAGGCCGTCCCCCTGCCCTAGCCACATCATCTTCCTCCCTCTCCGCACCGCTAGCCCGAGCACATCCACCTCTCTTCGTCTCCCTCTTCCTCATCCCATGTCGTCCGCCTCCACCATGGCCCGTTAGAAGAAGACCACGTATGCTATGTTAACCCTGGAGCATCGGTTCCAGATTTAGTAGGATATTTGAGCGAGGCCCACTGCCCGAATCGCAGCCGGCCTGCCTCTAGACTCGCCGGAGCTGGAGGAGGAGGTGGACGACGAGGAGCAGTCGGAGCCCATGGAGGGGGCGGATCCGGAGGAGGAGGATCCGACACTGGCTGCAGGCTTCACAATGGCAGACGCTATGGTGGAGTTCGAGGTCACCCAAGCGATGGAGATGGTGAAGCAGACCGGCATCCTGGAGTCTATCCAAGATGAGGCATACGTGGAGTCCAACCGGTGCTTCATCTGGAAACAATAGGCAGAGACCAACGCGCTTTTCGATGAGGTGGAAGCGAAGATGGAGGCCGCCACGGAGCCGGAGTTACGTCTGCCACCCATGTACCCGGAGCCCGGAACGGAGATAGTGGACATCTAGAATGACCACGAGTAGTCTAGTGTAGGTTTAGTTGATCTATGTACTACGTAGATGTGACTTTGCATGGTTTTATGGTTTTAAGGGTTGAAGTTTTTAGGAAACGTAGTAGAAAACAAAAAAATCCGCCCTGCGATCACCTAGGAACACTATGAAGATGTGGTTTGGATCGGATCATTACCAACTCCAAATTGCAGTGGAAGAAGAGTCGGTTTAGATCATACTTGAAGTCCCTCTAATCATAGATAAACAATCCCTCGAACCGTCCACAAATGATCCCTCGAACGGAAGACCGAAAGCATGACCTCTCCACCATTTACAGGCGTATAGTCTTCACAATCCGACAGCGCTTCGCTGTCCAAAGCTAATCACCGTCGGAGAATTATAGGGAGGATATTAGAACCACACTGGGCTTCTAATTATGAGGACTAGAGAGGATTAGATCTAGCTCTAATTGGATCAACTAGAATTAGAACTAGAGAACTAGAGGAGGCTTCAAAAACTTGTATGTCCAAAGGCCAAAATCCTCTAATATATATAGATTGGAGGGAGAGGAGGGGCGCCACACAAGGGGGAAGGTTTCCCTTCTCCCTTGATGTCTAGTACACAACTTTTATTCTTGTAGACGTTGTTGGGCCTCCAAGTGCAGAGTTTTGTAGGACAGCAACAAATTTCCCTCAGTTGGATGACCTAAGGTTTATCAACCCGTGGGAGGCATAGGATGAAGATGGTCTCTCTCAAAGAACCCTGCAATCAATTACAAGAAATCTCTTGTGTCCCCAACACACCCAATACAATGGTAAATTGTATAGGTGCACTAGTTCGGCGAAGAGATGGTGATACAAGTGTAGTATGGATAGTAGATATATGTTTTTGTAATCTGAAAATATAAAAACAGCAAGGTAGCAAGTGATAAAACAGAGTACAAACGGTATTGCAATGCTTAGAAACAAGGCCTAGGGTTCTTACTTTCACTAGTGCAATCTCTCAACAATGCTAACATAATTGAATCATATAACAATCCCTCAACGTGCCACAAAGAGTCACTCCAAAGTTCTTATCTAGCGGAGAACATAAGATGAAATTGTTGTAGGATACAAAACCACATCAAAGTTATCTTTTCTGATCAATCTATTGAGCCATCCCTATAAGTGTCACAAACAGCCCTAGAGTTCATCCTAAAATAACACCATATGATACACATCAACCAACTCTAATTTCACCTAGATACTCCAATGTCACCACAAGTATCTGTGAGTTTATTATTCGATATGCATCAAACAACTTCAGATTCATAATATTTAATTCAACACAAAGAACTTCAAAGAGTGCCCCAAAGTTTCTACCGGAGAAAGTAGGACGAAAACGTGTATCAACCCCTATGCATAGATTACCCCAATGTGACCTCGGGAATCCGCAAGTTGAATACCAAAACATACATCAAGTGAATCAATAGAATACCGCATTGTCACCGCGGGTATCCACATGCAAGACATACATCAAGTGTTCTCAAATCCAAAAAGTATTCAATCCGATAACAGTGTGAAACCTCAAAGGTAAAAACTCAATTCATCACAACAAGATAGAGAGGGAGAAATACCATATGATCTAACTATATTAACAAAGCTCGCGATACATCAAGATCGTGCCAAATCAAGAACACGAGAGAGAGAGAGAGAGAGAGAGAGAGAGAGAGAGAGATCAAACACATAGCTACTGGTACATACCCTCAGCCCCGAGGGTGAACTATTCCCTCCTCGTCATGGTGACTGCTGGGATGATGAAGATAGCCTGCGGTGATGATTTCCCCCTTTGGCAAGGAGCCAAAGAAGGCTTCTAGATGAGATCGCTTTGGTACAGAGGCTCGCGGTGGCGGAGCGAAAGTTCTAGGTTAACTTTCGGGGTTTTCCCTATTTATAAGAATTTTCAGAGTTGGAATCACGCAAACAGGGGCCACAGGGGGGCCACAAGGTACTAGGGTGCAGCCACCCCCTGGGCACGCCCTAGTGCCTTGTGAGGCCCCTGTGGGTCTTCTGGTACTCCCCTGAAGCCTCCTGGGTCCCTTTCCTTCCAGAAAAAATCATCAAAAAGTTTCTTTGTATTTGGACTTGATTTGATATGGATTCTCTGGAAAACCAAAAACAAGCAGAAACAGCAACTGGCACTAGGCACTAGGTCAATATGTTAGTGAAAATCATATAAAAATGCACCAAAACCATATAAAATTATTGCTAACATGGCATGAATACTTCATAAATTATAGATACGTTGGAGACGTATCACCCCTTGCGCCGTCCAGGAGGGGAAATCCCCCTCCAATTCGGCTTCCAAAGGCTAAGATCTTCACCATGCTTGCAAATTATTCTATTGAAGGAAAAGTACCTAAAAAATTAGGAGATCCCGGAATACCTACTATACCATGCTCCATTAAAAGTAATTATGTCAAAACTATTTTGTGTGATTTAGGAGCCGGTGTTAGTGTTATGCCATTCTTTTTATATAGAAGGCTTGACTTGAATAAGTTGACACCTACTGAAATCTCTTTGCAAATGGCCGCTAAATCAACTTCTATACCTATCAAAATTTGTGAGGATGTCCCCGTTGTAGTTGCTAATGCTACTATCTTAACAGACTTTGTTATTCTTGATATGCCTGAGGACGACAATATATCGATCATCCTTGGTAGACCCTTTTTGAATGCTGCAGGGGATGTTATTGATTGCAACAAAACTAAGGTCACTTTTCATGTCAATGATAATGAGCATATGATATATTTCCTGAAGAAACAACACCAAGTGAATAGTATAAACTCAATTGAAAGAATTATGACAATTACTGTTGGAGGTTTTGAGTTTCCTCTTCTGATTCCCAAAAAGAAATATCAAACTCTTATTGTTGGGAAAATGCATATCCCCGTTGAGGTAACCTAGTGTTGTACGAAAGTTCTTCGGTTTCATGTTACTTGGAAATAGTTTGTTAATAAGACTTGACCAACCTTATTAATGGATTCTTTTTGAGGGGCATGTGGTCGATGAATTTAGTAAGCACGACCTACTGTACTTATAGTTTACTCTCTGTTATTTATAGTTTAATAAAGTAAAATGCCATGATTATCCTATTTTCTAAATTATCCGTGCAATAAAAAATGTCTCAAAAATAAAAGTCCTCGGAATGTCATGAAAATTTAGTATGACTTTTTCAGAATATTTGATAATTTTTGGCACTGAACACACCCCAGGGGGGTGCACCTGTGAGCCACAAGCTCACATGGCGCGCCCACCCCCTGGGCGTGCCATGCGGGCTTTTGGGCCCCACAGGGATCCACACACTTAGTGCCCACGCTCACAACCTTCTTCCACCTCCAGAAAAAATCACACTTGCTTCCTATACCGTATTCTTGCTCATTTTTGTGCAATTTTTGATCCCCTTGCTCAGAGCTCCGTTTCCGAAACTGTTCGGAGAAATGCTCCTTGGTATGTGACTCCTCTAATGGTCCAATTAGTTTTTGTTCTAGTTGATTATGTTTTGTATATTTTACTACTGTTGGTCACCATGTATATGAGCTTGCATGTTGAATCTGTATGGTTCTAAGTAGTTTTGATGCATGATATAGCCTCTAGACACTTGTGGGAGTACTTGCTATCAATTTTGTTGAGTTTCATTTACTTTGGACTAAAAATTTCAGAAAATTTTCAGAGAAAAGAAAATTCTTAGGAGGCTCTTGAGAGGTTCTTTGAGCCGGAGTTCCGCGGAAATCCGAAGGAGAAGCCCAAGTACAACCTTCCTCGTGCGGCTGAGGTGCAGCTGTGCGAATGGCCATGTGATACACTCTTGAGAGATGCAGGTATTCAAGAGGATTTCTATTATTTGGCGAATAATTCTGGGCTCACTCCATTCCTTGAAGATAAGTGTGATCAGTATCTCCTCCTCACCAGTACTTTTGTACAAAATTTCTGATTCAAGTCTAGAGGAAAGTGATGTCTACTATGCAAATTTATTTCTTGTAGACTTTGTTGGGCCTCCAAGCACAGAGTTTTGTAGGACAGCATCAAATTTCCCTCAAGTGGATGACCTAAGGTTTATCAATCCATGGGAGGTGTAGGATGAAGATGGTCTCTCTCAAACAACCCTACAATCAAATACAAGCAATCTCTTGTGTCCCAAACACACCCAATACAATGATAAATTGTATAGGTGCCCTAGTTTGGCGAAGAGATGCTGATACAAGTGTACTATGGATAGTAGATATAGGTTTTTGTAATCTGAAATAATAAAAACAACAAGGTAGCAAGTAAAAAAAGTGCACACAAATGGTATTGCAATGCTTAGAAACAAGGCCTAGGGTTCATACTTTCACTAGTGCAATCTCTCAACAATGCTAACATAATTGAATCATATAACAATTCCTCAATTTGCGACAAAGAATCACTCCAAACTTCTATCAATAACGGAGAACATAACATGAAATTGTTGTAGGTAGCAAACCACCTCAAAGTTATCCTTTCCGATCAATCTATTGAGCCATCCCTATAAGTGTCACAAACAGGCCTAGAGTTCGTACTGAAATAACACCATATGATACGCATCAATCAACTCTAATGTCACCTAGATACTCCAATGTCACCACAAGTATCCGTGAGTCAATTCGATATGCATCAAACAATTTCAGATTCATAATATTCGATCCAACACAAAGAACTTCAAAGAGTACCCCAAAGTTTCTATCGAAGAAAGTAGGACGAAAACGTGTACCAACCTATGTGCCTAGATTACCCCAATGTCACCATGGGGATCCGCAAGTTGATTACCAAAACATATATCAAGTGACTCAATAGAATACCCCATTGTCACCACGGGTATCCACATTCAAGTATTACATCAAGTGTTCTCAAATCCAAAATATTCAATCAAACATAACGAAACCTCAAAGGGCAAGAATCAATTCATCACAACAAAGATAGAGAGGGAAGAACACCATAGGATCCAACTATATTAACAAAGCTCATGGGTACATCAAGATCATGCCAAATCAAGAACACGAGAGAGGGAGAAAGATCAAACACATAGCTACTGGTACATACCCTCAGCCCCGAGGGTGAACTACTCCCTCCTCATCATGGAGATCGTTGGGATCATGAAGATGGCCTACGGTGATGGTTTCCCCCTCCGGCAGCGTGCCGGAAAGGGCCTCCAGATGAGATCACTTCCGAACAGAGGCTTGCGGCGGCAGCGTGAAAGTTCTAGGTTTCTTTCTGGGGGTTTCCTGATTTATAAGCATTTTCAGCATTGGTTTCACGCCAATTGGAGTTACGTGGGACCCATGAGCTCAGAGGAGAGTCCCTACCCCCCAAGGCGCGTGGGGTCAGCTCGTGACTCCCTCGTGGGTCTTCTGATCCTTCCTTGAAGTTTCGGGCATCTCTTATGTTCAAAAAAAATCACCATAAATTTTCATGGCATTTGGACTTTGTTTGGTATGGATTTTCTACGAAACAAAAAATAGCCAAAAGCCAGAAACTGGCACTGGGCACTAGGTCAATAGGTTAGTCCATCAAAATCATATAAAAGTGCACCAAAACCATGTAGAACTTAGGTAAATATGGCATGAATATTTCATAAATTATAGATACGTTGGAGACGTATCAGCATCCCCAAGCTTAATTCCTGCTCGTCCCCGAGTAGGTAAATGATAAAAGAAATAATTTATGAAGTGTGAATGCTAGCCTAGTGCATAAGTTTTATCAATGATAATTTCAATCATTTTTCCTAGCATCATAGACAACAACCCTTTCTCATAAAACTCATCATGATAAAGTAGCAATCAATTCACATGTTATGGTTCAAACAATGCATTCTCTAGAAACTTAACAACCTATATTCTTAGTCATCAAACAATTGCAATTCAACTTATTTTCAAAAAGGTCTAAGTAAGAGCTTCACATACTCAATTATCATATAGTCTTCTATGATTGCTAGTACTCAAAGCATATTTTTAGAACAAATAGCATCCATCAAACAGAGAAGAATGTAGGGCTTAATGTTTCGCCTCTCAACTTACTTATCATAGAGATAATTGTCAACAATAATAATTCATGATCAAATATATTTGATTGGATATATGTGTCTGGATCTTTCCCAACCACATGATGCTTGCCAAGTGGAGAATAATTGAGGTTCCAATAAGAACTGACTCAACATGAAAAGTAATTAGATAGGCCCTTCGCAGAGGGAAACATGGATTTGCTTATGTGCCAGAGCTCATGCTAAAAACAAAGATGAGTACATTTTGAGTGGTGTGCTTTTCCTGTCAATGTCACGACAAAGGATTTCAATATCTTCCATGCTAAACACTTTACCGGCAGTTCCCATGTGGCAAATGAAAAGTTTACTCCCCCTCAACCATACAAACACAATCCATGGCTAGCCGAATTCATGGGTGCCCTCCAAACAATCAACTTTCCAGGGGGAGTTTGTTTTATTATATCCTTGTTTATTTTTGTTTAACGGGACTGGGCATCCCAATTACTAGTCTCTCTCCTGCAAGGACAAGTGAATAAACACCCATCATGAGAATAACCAACTTAGCATGGAAGATATTGACCACCCCGTCGCTCCATGAGCGGTACGGGCACACACAACGGATGTTTATTTGAAGATTTTAGAGATGGCATGTGCAAATTTACTTGGAACGGCAGGGTAACACCGCATATAGGTAGATATGGTGGACACTCATGGAAGAAACTTGGCTCAAGGATTTGGATGCACAAGCAGTATTCTCGCTTAGTACCGAAATTTTGGCTAGCAAAGATTATAAACAAGCACCATATGTTGGAGGATCCATAATAATATAACTTCTATGCAAATATACCCAAACATAACTCATTACGTTGTCTTCCTTGTCGAACTTCAAATCATTTGATAAACTTTGAAAATAATTAATGGGTATTCACAATCATAAACGATGTCCAATATAATATATTTGTATGTGAAATTTCTCTTCCATATACTAATCTTTCATGAATTGCTTGTATGACGAATATTGTGATTGTCAAACTTCAATAGATTTTACTTTCTAAACCCAATGTGAAATGACTACCCAAGCATACGAAGCATGTATAATTTTAGTTTTATGATATTCAATTCATTCAACAATTTACTCTTAGGATATAAGTGAAGCACAATAGTGAAGGATAAACCACTCCAAAAGATATAAGTGAAGAACAAAGAGTAGTTAAGTAAATAGGTAGCTATGTGAAGGCTCTCTCCCAATAAAGATTTTCAGATCTAAATAATGTATCAAACAACAAAAATAAAATAAAAGGGCACTCCAAGAATAGCACATATCATGTGAACAAATAAAAACTTAGGCTCAACCAAAACTAACCGATAGTTGTTGATGAAGAAAGGTGGGATGCCTACCGGGCATCCCCAAGCTTAGATGCTTGAGACTTCTTGAAATATTAACTTGGAGGCCTTGGTCATCCCCTAGCTTGAGCTCTTGTGTCTCCTTAATTCCTCTCATATCACGGCTTCCCCTATGTCTTAAAAACTTCATCCACACAAAACTCAAGAAGAACTCATGAGGTAAGTTAGTATAAATCAACTCAAAACCTTAACATGCTCTACTATAGAAAATTACAAAAAATATAATTAAAAATTGCATACTAAATGTATCTGCATATTTAATACTCCCATCCATTAATAGAAACATTAAACAAGCAAACATGTGCAAACAATGCAATATAACGGTAATCTATCTAAACATAACAGTCTGAAAGGATGAAGTAAAATTCATACTTATTTAACTCCGAAAATTATAAAAAATGACTACACTGTAGAAACTTTATCATAGCTTACTGTCTAGAAATTTCAAGATTTTACCATGTTCTAACTATTTTGGAATATTCAAGACATAACAGAAAACTTTTTGTTTTCAAACATCAACATATAGACTTGCAAACTGAGCATGGTAAAGGCTATACTTGTCACTTTTATTTAAATAAAAGATACAAAACACAATTATAAATATTAGCAAGTAAATCCAACTAAAATAAATAAAGGTCCAAGCAAAACTCATATATGTGACGAATAAAAATATATTTCCAAGTGAGATTGCCGATAATGTTGAAGACTGAAGAGGGGATGCCTTCTGGGGCATCCCCAAGCTTAGTCACTTGAGTCTTCCTTGAATATTACCTTGGGATGCCTTGGGCATCCCCAAGCTTAGGTTCTTGCTGCTCCTTATTCTCCTCATATCGATATCTCACCCAAAACATGAAAACTTCAATCACACAAAACTTAACGGAACTTCATGAGATGAGTTAGTATAATAAGACAAATCATTCACTTGGATACTGTCAAGACAAGATTCATAATTGTTTCCACATAATTTATACTTTACTCTATCATTTCCATAATTTATATTGACCAATATAAGCCATAGAAACTATAAAACAAGCGAACCATGCATTGAAAACAAAATCTATCAGAAACAGAACAGTTTGTAATAATAATAAAAACTTACTTCTGCAACTCTTAAAATTCTAAAAAATTAGGAAAACTCATGAAATTTGTATATCAATATTTTTTAAAAAATTCAGATCAAAATCACATTCCAGTAAAATATAGGAATTTCTGCACTGGGCGTAAAAGTTTCTGCTTTTGCACATAATCAAGTCAACTATCATCCACACTATCCCAAAGACTTTACTTGGCACTTTATTGAAACAAAAGCTATAAACATGATTACTACAGTATCTTAATAATGTGAGCACACAAAAAACAGGAGGTATAAGTATTGGGTTGCCTCCCAACAAGTGGTTTTCTTTAATGTCTTTTTAGTTAGGCATGATGATTTTAATGATGCTCACATAAGAATAAAGAATTGAGACATGCAAGAGAGCATAATGAATCACATGACAAAGCACATTTAAGTCTAACCCACTTCCTGTGCATAGGGATTTTGTGAGCAAACAATTTATGGGAGCGAGAATCAACTAGCATAGGTAGGCAAAACAAGCATGACTTCCTAACTTTCAACACATAGAGAGAAAACTTGATATTATTGAGATATGTAAAAGCATATGTTCCTCTCTTATAATAATTTACAATAGAATCATGAATGAATTCAACAATATAACTATCGCATAAAGCATTCCTTTCATGATCCACAAGCATAATTTTTTTGTTACTCTCCACATAAGCAAATTTATTCTCAATAATAGTAGTGGGAGCAAACCCAACAAAATAACTATTCTGAGATACTTGATTGACATAATCAAATTGAAAATTAAAATCATGATGAGAAGTTTCATGGTTATCATTACTCTTTATAGCATACATGCCATCACCATAATCATCATAGATAGCAACTTTGTTATCATAATCAATTGAATCCTCTTCCAAAATAGTGGCAACACTAAATAAAGTCATGACCTCTCCAAATCCACTTTTATCATTATTCCAATACGATTCAATACCCTACAAAATAGTGGGATCATTATTAAATAAAGTTGACACTCTTCCAAACCCACTTTCATTAATATAATTATCATAGATACGAGGCATGATATCATCATAATAAATTTGCTCATCAAAAGTAGGGGGACTAAAAAGATCATTTTCATCAAACAAAGCATCCCCAATCTTATGGCTTTGCATATCATTCGCATCATGGATATTCAAAGAATTCATACTAGCAACATTGCAATCATGCTTCTCATTCAAAGATGCCAAACATTTTATTGAATTCTTCTTCTAACACGTTGGCACTATTTTTTGATCCATCATTTTCAAGAAAGACATCATAGAGATAAAGAACTTGATGAAACTTTAATTCCATTTTTTTGTAGTTTTCTTTTATAAAACCAAACTAGTGTAAAAACAAGAAACTAACAGACTCAATTGCAACATCTACAGATATACCTTCAAGCAATCACCTCCCCGGCAACGATGCCAGAAAAGAGCTTGATGTCTACTATGCAACTTTATTTCTTGTAGACTCTGTTGGGCCTCCAAGCGCAGAGTTTTGTAGGACAACAACAAACTTTTCTCAAGTGGATGACCTAAGGTTTATCAATCCGTGGGAGGTGTAGGACGAAGATGGTCTCTTCAAACAACCCTGCAATCAAATACAAGTAATCTCTTGTGTCCCCAACACACCCAATATAATGGTAAATTGTATAGGTGCACTAGTTCAGCGAAGAGATGGTGATACAAGTGTACTATGGATATTAGATATGGTTTTGTAATCTGAAATAATAAAAAGCAAGGTAGACAGTAACAAAAATGAGCAAAAACGATATTGCAATGCTTAGAAACAAGGCAAAGGGTCCATACATTCAGTAGTGCAATATCTCAACAGTGCTAACAAAATCGAATCATATAACAATCCCTCAATGTGCAAGAAAGAATCACTCCAAAGTTCTTATCAATAGCGGAGAATATAAGATGACATTGTTGTAGGTAGCAAACCACCTCAAAGTTATCCTTTCCAACCAATCTATTGAGCCCTCCCTATAAGTATCACAAACAACCCTAGAGTTCATACTAAAAATAACACCATATGATATGCATCAATCAACTCTAATGTCACCTAGATACTCCAAAGTCACGACAAGTATCCGTGAGTCAATTATTCGATATGCATCAAATAATTTCAGATTCATAATATTCGGTCCAACACAAAGAACTTCAAAGAGTACCCCAAAGTTTCTATCGAAGAAAGTAGGACGAAAACGTGTATCAACCTATGTGCCTAGCTTCCCCCAATGTCACCACGGGAATCTGCAAGTTGATTACCGAAACATATATCAAGTGACTCAATAGAATACCCCATTCTCACCACGGGTATCCACATGCAAGACATACATCAAGTGTTCTCAAATCCAAAATATTCAATCCAACATAATGAAACATCAAAGGGCAAGACTCAATTCATCACAACAAAGATAGAGAGGGAAGAACACCATACGATCCAACTATATTAACAAATCTCATGGGTACATCAAGCTCGCGACAAATCAAGAACACGAGAGAGAGAGAGATCAAACACATAGCTACTAGTACATACCCTCAGCCCCGAGGGTGAACTACTCCCTACTCGTCATGGAGACCCCCGGCATGATGAAGATGGCCTCCAGTGATGGTTTTTCCCTCCAGCAGCATGCCGAAAAAGGCCTCCAAATGAGAATGCTTCGGAATGGAGGCTTGCGGCGGCGGCGGCGTGAAAGTTCTAGGTTTCTTTCTAGGGGCTTCCCGATTTATAAGAATTTCCAGTGTTAGTTTCACGCCAATCGAAGTTATGTGGGACCCTCGAGCTCAGAGGACACTCCCTACCCCCCAGGGCGCATGGGGTGAGCTTGTGACTCCCTCGTGGGTCTCCTGATCCTTCCTCGAAGCTTCGAGGGTCTCTTATGTTCCAAAAAAATCACCATAAATTTTCATGGCATTTGGACTTCATTCGGTATGGATTTTCTGCGAAGCAAAAAATAGACAAAAAACAGAAACTGGCACTGGGCACTAGGTCAATATGTTAGTCCATCAAAATCATATAAAACTACACCAAACCATGTCGAACTTAGGTAAATATGGCATGAACACTTCATAAATTATAGATACGTTGGAGACGTATCAGAGAAACACCTACCGTATCATTCCATCTTTATGATCACACTTAAGAAATGACACTTGATAGGTTTTGTCAAGTATGCAAAATTTCTAATGAGGGTAGTCCTCTAGAGTGACACACTAGGTAATTTGAGGACTTTGTGTTAGACGTAACTGTGGGAGAGACGAGAGGAGTCTCTAATGCTAGAGTTGCTAGTTTACATTTTCCCGTTTTGCGTTACTTTTCGTTATTTGTTGGGAGGTGTTTAACTGGTAGATGGGAGAGTGGAATGCTTAGTTCACCTGATCTTGCTATATTGCGTCATGCTCTTTATGGTGACAAAACTTTTAGTTTGGGAGCTATCATTGCACGACAGTTACACACTAACCATTCGAAGGGTGTTATTTATGGTGGTATTTATGTTTCTCGCCTTGCGAGACACTTTGAGATCCCTATTAGGCATGATGAGGATGAGCTCTTACCCACGAAATATCTAGATTATCGTAGCATGACTGAACATGACTTCATTAGTAAGGGTAAGGTTCAGTTCCAGTATAACTTGGTGTTTAGTCAGGGCATCCGTGAGGAAATTATTTTGCCTGCACCTGGTTTGTTTGATCTTTTCAGGGGTAGGTACACTATCATGCCTGATGATTATTATGCATATTGGAGCCTGATGATGGGGGCAGTATCTGCACTAGCTCCTGCACCTACTCCGACACCTAGCTATTAGTGGAAGCCTCTGCAGCCTCAGTATTTCCTTGGATCAGATTATTTCTAGTCGTGGCCATAGACCAAGTTAGGCCAAAAGCCTAAACTTGGGGGAGTATGTATTCTCACCGACATTACATTCATGTAACACACATTCATTTTAGTTGTCGGTGTTCATCGTTTTCATTATATATCCATGTTAGGTTTTTATTTTGCATTCTTTTATGTGTTTGAAAAACTTCAAAAATCCAAATATCGCTTCTTTTCGATGTTTCTTTCTTGTTTAGTTAGTTCGTAGTGTTAAAAGAAAACCGAAAAAGATTTCTTGTTTCTTCTTTTTTCGTTTGTTAGGAGCTCTTCAGTGTAAATAGTTTCTCTCGCTTTTGTTTTCCTTCATTTATTTGCTTTCTTCGGAAAAACTAAAAACTCCAAAAACATTTCAGTGTGTTTCTTTGAAATTCTTTTCTTTGAATCGTCATATGGAGAAGACTATGTTACAATTGTTGAGTCGCTCTCATATGTGTTACCTTTGAACTAACAGAAGGGCCAATATTTCCTCGTCTTCTCCTTTGAATAAACATTTGCAGATTTTAGCTTAGTCCACGACACTCTTGCACTATTATAATTTTCACATCATTCGGTCGTGCAAGTGAAAGGCAATAATGACGATAATTTGATAAAGTGACTGTGGTGAAGAAAAGCTGGTATGAACTCTTCTTGTTTTTCGTTTTTGTAAATATGTTTAACTCGGAAGGCCTGATTCAGCATTTTATGACTAAACATGTTTGTGATGACAATTAGAGATTATAGTTGCTTATGCCATGCTTAAGTAGCTAGGAGTGGATAATGAATTATCTTGAGTGTCAACATGCATTAAAATTGTTGTGATGTAGTATGTTAGGATGGTATCCTCCTCTGAATAATTCAAGTGGCTTGACTTGGCACATGTTCACACATGTAGTTGATTCAAAACCAATGCAGCCTTCATGATAGTTATATTCAAGGAGTCTATATCCTACTCATTCTCATGGTCCATGTTAAATATTCGCAATGCATGATTATGACCGTTGTCGCTCTCTAGTTGGTCGCTTTTCAATCTATTTGCTAGCCTTCGCCTGTACTAAGCGGAAATACTGCTTGTCCATCCAAAATCCTGAAACCCAAAGTTATGCCTGATGAGTCCACCATACCTACCTATATACGGTATTACCCTGTTGTTCCAAGCAAATTTGCATGTGCCACCACTAATCATTCAAATAAACATTTGTTTTGTGTGCTAGTATCGCTCATGGAGCGATGGGGCGGTCAATATCTTCCATGCTAAGCGGGTTATTCTCATGATGGGTGTTTATTCACTTGTCCTTGCACGAGGGAGGCTAGTAATTGGGATGCCCAGTCCCGTCAAACAAAACCAAAGAAAAATATAATAAAACAAACTCCCATGGAAACTTGATTGTTTGGAGGGCACCCGTGGATGTGCATGATAACCCACAAGTATAGGGGATCACAATAGTTTTTGAGGGTAGAGTATTCAATCCAAATTTATAGATTCGACACAAGGGGAGCCAAAGAATATTTGTAATTATTAGCAGTTGAGTTGTCAATTCAACCACACCTGGAGATTAAATATCTGCAACAAGGTGATCAGTAGCACAGTAATATGGTAGTTTTAATAGCAGTGGTAACTGTAGCAGTAACAGTAACAATGATAGCAATGATTTTGTAGCAAGCGTAACAGTAACAGCAGCAATAGTAACTTAGCAAGAACAATATGTGAAAAACTCATAGGCATTGGATCGGTGAATTTGTTGGATGATATTCATCATATAACAGTCATAACCTAGGGCGATACAGAACTAGCTCCAGTTCATAAATATAATGTAGGCATGTATTCCGTAAATAGTCATACGTGCTTATGAAAAGAACTTGCATGACATTTTTTTTCCTACCCTCCCGTGGCAGCGGGGTCCATAAGGAAGCTAAGGGATATTAAGGCCTCCTTTTAATAGAGAACTGGAACAAAGCATTAACACATAGTGAATACATGAACTCCTCAAACTACGGTCATCACTGGAAAGTATCCCGATTATTGTCACCCCGGGGTTTACGGATCATAACACGTAGCAGGTGCATATAACTTGCTAGATCGGATCTAGAACATAGATATAATGGTGAAAACATAAACGGTTCAGATCTGAAATCATGGCACTCAGGCCCTAGTGACAAGCATTAAGCATAGCAAAGTCATAGCAACATCAATCTCAGAACATAGTGGATACTAGGGATCAAGCCCTAACAAAAGTAACTCGATTAGATGATGAATCTCATCCAACTCCTCACCGACCAGCGAGCCTACGAAGGAATTACTCACTCCCGGTGGGGAGCATCATGGAATTGGCGATGAAGGAGGGTTGGTGATGACGAAGATCGAAGATTCCCCTCTCCAGAGCCCCGAACGGACTCCAGATCTGGCCTCCCGATGAAGAACAGGAGGCGGTGGCGGCTCCGTCTCGTGAAACATGATAATTCTTCCTCCCTGATTTTTCTCTCCGAAAATAGGTATTTAAGGAGTTGGAATTAGGGTCTGCGGGCCACCAGGTGGGCACAACCCACCTGGGCGCGCCTGGAGGGGGTGGCGCGCCCTGGTGGGTTGTGCTCAACCAGGGGCCCCCCTCTGGTGGTTCTTGGCTCCAATATTTTTCTTTTATTGTAAAATAATTCTCCAAAAAGTTTTGTTCCATTCCGAGAACTTTTATTTCTGCAGAAAAATGACACCATGGTTGTTCTGCTGAAAACAGCGTCAGTCCGGGTTAGTTTCATTCAAATCATGCAAATTAGAGTCCAAAACAAGAGCAAAAGCGTTAGGAAAAGTAGATACGACGGAGATGTATCAACTCACCCAAGCTTAAACCCTTGCTTGTCCTTAAGCAATTCAGTTGATAAACTGAAAGTGAAAAAGAAAAACTTTTACGAACTCTTTTGTTCTTGTTTACATAAATAAGCTTAAGTAGCACCCAGGTTTTCTGCAAAGATCATGACTAACCATGTCAACAATCTTTCCCTAATAATAAAACGGCTATTGCTTCTGCCCGCTCATCGTCGTCATGTTTTTTTTAAACCGTATTTTTCATATATTAAACCCGCACTTAATAAATATATGTACCGTATGTAGACCAACAGCGATCGCTCGCGTTTGTGCCGCCTGGGCCTAGCTCGTGCGCTGCCCATGGCCCATCGCTCGCGTCGCCTGGGCCGAGCTCGTGAGCCGCCCACCTATCCTGGCCCATTTAAGACACAGGGAAGCAAAAATAGTGCTGGTGCAACAAATCGAAGACACAACCTCATGCTAAATAGCTAGCGTTGCTTCCGTTGGGCTACATCACATTGTTCGCATGAAAGTAGGTTGACTCACGTATTGAATTGTCCCACCTCGCCTTTTTATACCCAATTCTCTCAATTTATATATGTCTTCCGGTTTGCTGGGCATCAAGGAGCTGTGTCGAAAATTAATAAGCGGAGGATGAAGACTCGGTCCTGCTTATCTCTAGAAGAATATGGAAGGAAAAAATGAGGTCTCCAGCAGCTAATGCATGCTTACAAAAAACACCGCAGACATTGCAGCAAAAAATGTAGGCATGCTGTGCAGATGATTTGGGTGCGAGTTCTCAATATGGATGTCCTCAATGCTCTGTGCTTCCGGGTGAACAAAGGACGCCATGCCCATAGCTACGCCGGCGTCGATGGCATGGTGTGGTTGGTCGACGTCAACAAGAGGGGATGAACCCGACAGATCGGTAAATCATATAGTGATACACAAAGAGGCAAAAGGCTGAGAAGAACTTTGACGTTTGCCATGACACAAATGAAAGCATCTCTTGCAATGCACCCATACCAATGCACGGGTTCGCGTTCTCCGTTGTCGAGTGGCCATCTCAATGCTAAGTATTGGCGATCGGTGTGGAAATGGCGGTGGTCCTAACACGATGTCCATGGGCATTTGGTCGGCGGGGACGACCAGGTTGTAGAGAAGTAGCCTACAGAAAGACGAAGCCAGGACATGAGTTGTAAGCATGCACAATTCAGATAATACACATCATAAGAAGCCTTGCAAGCAAAGTGACTAAGGAGTTAGTTACAAGATGATGTATTACGGAACGAGTAAAGAGACTTGCTGGTAACGAGATTGAACTAGGTATTGAGATACCGACGATCGAATCTCGGGCAAGTAACATACCGATAGACAAAGGGAACTACGTATGTTGTCATAAAGGTTCGACCGATAAAGATCTTCGTGGAATATGTAGGAACCAATATGGGCATCCAGGTCCCGCTATTGGTTATTGACTGGAGAAGCGTTTCGGTCATGTCTACATCATTCTCGAACCCGTAGGGTTCGCACGCTTAACATTCATTGATGATATAGTATTATATGAGTTATGTATGTTGGTGACCAAATGTTGTTCAGAGTCCCAGATGAGATCATGGACATGACGAGGAGCTTCGAAATGGTCCGGAGGTAAAGATTGATATATAGGATGATATGGTTAGGCCAAGGGGTAAGGCCCACGGGGCTTTAGGTCGGTGCAAAAGGAGTCTTGCGGAGGCTAGGGGGCAAACGAAGGAGACCCTGGCGTCTGGCCCTGGGCCAGATGCCGAGGCCCATGGCGTCTGGGCCAGTCGCCAAGGACTGTGGTGTCTGGTCCTGGAAGTCCGAGAAGGACTCTTCCTTGCGGGCAAAACCGAATTTGAGGAGGCTCTTTCTCCAAGTTACGACCCCAGGGCTCAACATATAAATAGAGGAGCAGGGCTAGCACCTGGAACACATCAAGATACATCAAGCCGTGTGCGGCAACCCCGCCCCTCTAGTTTATCCTCCATCATAGTTTCCGTAGTGCTTAGGCGAAGCCCTGCGGAGATTGTTCTTCACCACCACCATCACCATGCCGTCGTGCTGCCGGAACTCATCTACTACTTCGCCTCTCTTGCTGGATCGAGAAGGCGAGGACTTCATCGAGCTGAACGTGTGCTGAACACAGAGGTGCCGTACGTTCAGTACTTGATCGGGAAGGATCATGAAGGTGTACGACTACATCAACCGCGTTGATAAACGCTTCCGCTTAGCGATCTTCAAGGGTATGAAGATGCTCTCCCCCTCTCGTAGCTATGCATCTCCATGGATAGATCTTGCGTGTGCGTAGAAATTATTTTGTTTTCCATGCAATGTTTCCCAACAAATAACTTGCGACATATCAGGATTAATAGCATGTGGTGGTGTTGCAAGTCTACTCAAAACAGAAGGTGAATCAAGTGCAGAGTGTGATGGCAGTTCCTTACCTCCCCTCGTCTTAGAGGGAACGATCTTGGTTTTAGTATCCTTCAGATTCTTCATAGTGATAAATTGATAATAATCCCAAGTGACTCAACAAATATAGCTATGCTCCCCAGCAACGGCGCCAGAAAAAGGTCTTGATAACCCACAAGTATAGGGGATCGCAACAGTTTTCAAGGGTAGATTATTCAACCCAAATTTATAGATTCGACACAAGGGGAGCCAAATAATATTTGTAAGTATGAGCAGTTTAGTTGTCAATTCAACCACACCTGGAGATTAAATATCTGCAGCAAGGTGATCAGTAGCACAGTAATATGGTAGTTTTAATAGCAGTGGTAACAATAGCAGTAACAGTGATAGCAATGATTTTGTAGCAAGTGTAACAGTAACAACAACAATAGTAACTTAGCAAGAACAATATGAGAAAAACTTGTAGGAATTGGATCGGTGAATTCGTTGGATGATATTCATCATATAACAGTCATAACCTAGGGCGATACAGAACTAGCTCCAATTCATAAATATAATGTAGGCATGTATTCCGTAAATAGTCATACGTGCTTATGAAAAGAACTTGCGTGACATCTTTTGTCCTACCCTCCCGTGGCAGCGGGGTCCATAATAAAACTAAGGGATATTAAGGCCTCCTTTTAATAGAGAATCGGAACAAAGCATTAACACATAGTGAATACATAAACTCCTCAAACTATGGTCATCACCGGAAAGTATCCCGATTATTGTCACCCCGGGTTTACGGATCATAACATGTAGGAGGTGCATATAACTTGCAAGATCGGAACTAGAACATAGATATAATGGTGAAAACATAAACGGTTCAGATCTGAAATCATGGCACTCGGGCCCTAGTGACAAGCATTAAGCATAGCAAAGTCATAGCAACATCAATCTCAGAACATAGTGGATACTAGGGATCAAGCCCTAACAAAACTAACTCCATTACATGATGAATCTCATCCAACTCCTCACCGACCAGCGAGCCTACAAAGGAATTACTCACTCCCGGTGGGGAGCATCATGGAACTGGCAGTGAAGGAGGGTTGGTGATGACGAAGATCGAAGATTCCCCTCTCCGGACCCCCGAACGAACTCCAGATCTGGCCTCGCGATGAAGAATAGGAGGCGGCGGCGGCTCCGTCTCGTGAAACGCGATAATTCTTCCTCCCTGATTTTTTATCCAAAAATAGGTATTTAAGGAGTTGGAATTAGGGTCTACGGGGCCACTAGGTGGGCACAACCCACCTGGGCGCGCCTGGAGGGGGTGGCACGCCCTGGTGGGTTGTGCTCAACCAGGGGCCCCCCTCCGATGGTTCTTGGCTCCAGTATTTTTCTTTTATTGTAAAATAATTCTCCAAAAAGTTTTGTTCCATTCTGAGAACTTTTATTTCTGCACAAAAACAACATCATGGTAGTTCTGCTGAAAACAGCGTCAGTCCAGGTTAGTTTCATTCAAATCATGCAAATTAGAGTCCAAGACAAGAGCAAAAGCGTTAGGAAAAGTAGATACGACAGAGACATATCAGTGGATAGCCATGACTTGTGTTTATGGATGTGGAGGAGTAAATCATTTCATTTCTGCATGGGAACCGCCAATAATGTGTTTAGCATGGAAGATGTTGAAATCCTTTGTCGTGACATTGACAGGAAAAGCACACCACTCAAAAATGTAGTCATCTCTGTTTTAAGCTTTGAGCTCTGGCACCTCTGCAAATCTCTGCTTCCCTCTGCGAAGGACCTTTCTATTTCATTTCATGTTATTTACTTTTATTGTTGAGTCATCACCTTCTCATTCAAGCACCAACCTTGAGAGCGCTATTGACATTCTTAGTATAACATGCATTGAGTCTAGTTAATGTTGGATGTGAGCATGATGGAATCTCTTCTATCCTGAATTACAATGTTTAGTCGTTGCTTGAACTTCAGAGGTGCTCTGCATTTATGTTTTGAGGTCTCAGAAAGGGCTAGCGAGATACTATGTTATCATATTATATCATGATTGTTTTGACCAATTGTTGGCACCTAAGATATTTTATTATTGCTCGCTAGTTGATTATGTTATTGTCATGAGTAAATGTGAGACCTACGTGTTATCATTCATATGGTTAGTTCGTAATCTTTGCTGAAACTTGAATACTAGTTAAGCATATATACAACAATGAGAACAAAAGAGTTTGTAAAAGTTTTTCTTTGTCACTTTCAGTTTGTCAACTGAATTGCCTGAGGACAAGTAATGAGTTAAGCTTGGGGGAGTTGATACGTCCCAAACGTATCTACTTTTCCAATCACTTTTGCTCTTGTTTTGGACTCTAATTCGCATGTTTTCAGAAGAAGTTATGGGCGGTGATGTTCATACTGCTTACCACCAACGTCTTATTTTGATTCGGCGGCATTGTGGATGAAGCGGCCCGGACCAACCTTACATGTCCACGTACATGAGAACGGTTCCACCGACTGACATGCAACTAGTTTTGCATAAAGGTGGCTGGCGGGTGTCTATTTCTCCTACTTTAGTTGAATCGAATTTGACTGCGGCCGGTCCTTGAAGAAGGTTAAAACAACAAACTTGATAAATCACCGTTGTGGTTGTTTTTGCGTAGGTAAGAACGGTTCTTGCTAGAAACCCGTAGAAGCCACGTAAAACTTGCAAACAACAAAGTAGAGGACGTCTAACTTTTTTTTGCAGGGTATGCTGTGATGTGATATAGTCAAGACATGATGTGATATACGTTATTGTATGAGATGATCATGTTTTGTAATTATCGACAACCGGCAGGAGCCTTATGGTTGTCTCTTTATTGTATGAAATGCAATCGCCATGTAATTGCTTTACTTTATCGCTATGCGTTAGCAATAGTTGTAGAAGCAATAGTTGGTGAGACGACCACGACGCAACGATGGAGATCAAGGTGTCGAGCCGGTGACGATGGAGATCATGACGACGCTTTGGAGATGGAGATCAAAACCACAAGATGATGATGGCCATATCATGTCACATATTTTGATTGCATGTGATGTTTATCTTTTATGCATCTTATTTTGCTTAGAAGGGCGATAGCATTATAAGATGATCCCTTCACTAAATTTCAAGATAAAAGTGTTCTCCCCGAGTATGCACCGTTGCGAAAGTTCGTCATTCCGAGACACCACGTGATGATCGGGTGTGATAGACTCTACGTTCACATACAACGGGTGTAAGATAGTTTTGCACATGCAGAATACTTTGGTTAAACTTGACGAGCCTAGCATGTACAGACATGGTCTCAGAACACTAGAGACCGAAAGGTCAAACGTGAGTCATATAGTAGATATGATCAACATAGAGATGTTCACCATTGATGACTACCCCATATCACGTGATGATCGGACATGGGTTAGTTGATTTGGATCACGTATCACTTAGATAACTTGAGGGATGTTTATTTAAGTGGGAGTTCATTAGTAATTTGATTAATTGAACTTAATTTATCATGAACTTAGTCTTATAGTTTTGCAAATTATCTTGTAGATCAATAGCTCGCGATATAGCTCCCCTATTTTGATATGTTCCTAGAGAAAACTAAGTTGAAAGATGATAGTAGCAATGATGCGGACTGGGTCCGTGATCTGAGGATTATCCTCATTGCTACACAGCAGAATTATGTCCTTGATGCTCTGCGAGGTGACATACCTATTGCAGGAGCAGATGCAGACATTATGAACATTTGACAACCTCGATATGATGACTACTTGATAGTTTAGTGCGCCATGCTTTACGGCTTAGAACCGGGACTTCAAAAACATTTTGAACGCCACGGAGCATATGAGATGTTCCAAGAGCTGAAATTGGTATTTCAAGCTCATGCCCGTGTTGAGAGATATGAGACCTCTGACAAGTACTTTGCCTACAAGATGGAGGAGAATAGCTCAACCAGTGAGTATGTGCTCAGAATGTCTGGGTACTACAATCGCTTGAATCAAGTGGGAGTTAATCTTCCAGATACGATAGTGATTGACAAAGTTCTCAAGTCACTATCACCAAGCTACTAGAACTTCGTGATGAACTATAATATGCAAGGGATGATGAAAATGATTCCCGAGCTCTTCGCGATTGTGAAATCGGTGAAGGTAGAAATCAAGAAAGAGCATCAAGTGTAAATGTAAATGGCATACACCCAATGTAAATGGTTTATCGAATCTAGATCGTAGTGATACACACATTCATAATATTGATGCCAAAAGATGCAAAGTTGATAATGATAGTGCAACATATTTGTGGCACTGCCGTTTAGGTCATATTGGTGTAAAGTGCATGAAGAAACTCCATGCAGATGGATTTTTGGAATCACTTTATTATGAATCATTTGATACTTGCAAACCATGCCTCATGGGTAAGATGACTAAAACTCTGTTCTCCGGAACAATGGAGCGAGCTAATGACTTATTGGAAATAATACATACCGATGTATGCGGTCCGATGAGTGTTGAAGCATGCGGCGGGTATCGTTATTTTCTGACCTTCACAGATGATTTGAGTAGATATGGGTATATCTACTTGATGAAACACAAGTCTGAAACATTTGAAAAGTTCAAAGAATTTCAGAGTGAAGTGGAGAATCATCGTAACAAGAAAATAAAGTTTCTACGATCTGATCGCGGAGGCGAATATTTGAGTTATGAGTTTGGCCTTCATTTAAAACAATGTGGAATTGTTTCGCAACTCATGCCACCTGGAACACCACAACGTAATGGTGTGTCCGAACGTCATAACCATACTTTATTAGATATGGTGCGTTCTATGATGTCTCTTACCAATTTACCACTATCGTTTTGGGGTTATGCATTAGAGACAGCTGCATTCACGTTAAATAGGGCACCGTCTAAATCCGTTGAGACGACACCGTATGAACTATGGTTTGGCAAGAAACCTAAGCTGTCGTTTCTTAAAGTTTGGGGACGCGACGCTTATGTCAAAAGGCTTTAGCCTGATAAGCTCGAACCTAAATCGGAGAAGTGCGTCTTCATAGGATACCCTAAGGAAACTATTGGGTACACCTTCTACCACAGATCCGAAGGCAAGATCTTTGTTGCTAAGAATGGGTCCTTTCTAGAGAAGGAGTTTCTCTCGAAAGAAGTGAGTGGGAGGAGGGTAGAACTTGATGAGGTAATTGTACCTTCTCTCGAATTGGAAAGTAGCACATCACAGAAAACTGTTCCCGTGATGCCTACACCAAATAGAGAGGAAGCAAATGATAATGATCATGAAACTTCAGATCAAGTTACTACTAAACTTCGTAGGTCAACCAGAGCACGATCTGCACCAGAGTGGTACGGTAATCCTGTTCTGGAAGTCATGTTACTAGACCAAGGCGAACCTACGAACTATGAAGAAGCTATGATGAGCCCAGATTCTGATAAATGGCTTGAGGCCATGAAATCTGAGATAGGATCCATGTATAAGAACAAAGTGTGGACTTTGGTGGACTTGCCCGATGATCGGCAAGCCATAGAGAATAAATGGATCTTCAAGAAGAAGACTGACACTAATGGTAATGTTACTATCTACAAAGCTCGACTTGTCGCAAAAGGTTTTCAACAAGTTCAAGGAGTTGACTACGATGAGATTTTCTCACCCGTAGCGATGCTTAAGTCTGTCCGAATCATGTTAGCAATTGCCGCATTTTATGATTATGAAAATCTGGCAAATGGACGTCAAAACTGCATTCCTTAATGGATTTCTTAAAGAAGAGTTTAATATGATGCAACCAGAAGGTTTTGTCGATCCTAAAGGTGCTAACAAAGTGTGCAAGCTCCAGCGATCCATCTATGGACTGGTGCAAGCATCTCGGAGTTGGAATATACACTTTGATGAGGTGATCAAAGCATATGGTTTTATACAGACTTACGGTGAAGCCTGTATTTACAAGAAAGGGAGTGGAAGCTCTGTAGCATTTCTGATATTATATGTGGATGACATATTGTTGTTTGGAAATGATATAGAATTTTTGGATTGCATAAAAGGATACTTGAATAAGAATTTTTCAATGAAAGACCTCGGAGAAGCTGCTTATATATTGGGCATCAAGATCTATAGGGATAGAGCAAGACGCTTGATGATACTTTCAATGAGTACATACCTTGACAAGATTTTGAAGGAGTTCAAAATGGATCAGTCAAAGAAGGAGTTCTTGCCTGTATTGTAAGGTGTGAAGTTGAGTAAGACTCAAAACCCGACCACGGCAGAAGATAGAGAGAGAATGAAAGTCATTCCCTATGCCTCAGCCATAGGTTCTATGAAGTATGCCATGCTGTGTACCAGATCTGTTGTGTGCCTTGCCATGAGTTTGGCAAGGGGGCACAATAGTGATCCAAGAGTAGATCACTGGATAGCGGTCAAAATTATCCTTAGTTACCTAAGAGGACTAAGGATATATTTCTCGGTTATGGAGGTGATAAAGAGTTCGTCATAAAGGGTTACGTCGATGCAAGCTTTAACACCGATTCGGATGACTGTGAGTCTCAATCTGGATACATATTGAAAGTGGAAGCAATTAGCTATAGTAGCTCCATGCAGAGCATTGTTGACATAGAAATTTGCAGATATACATACGGATCTGAATTTGGCAGATCCGTTGACTAAAACTCTCTCACAAGCAAAACATGATCACACCTTAGTACTCTTTGGGTATTAATCACATGGTGATGTGAACTAGATTATTGACTCTAGTAAAACTCTTTGGGTGTTAGCCACATGACGATGTGAACTATGGGTGTTAATCACATGGCGATGTGATCTAGATTATTGACTCTAGTGCAAGTGGGAGACTGAAGGAAATATGCCCTGGAGGCAATAATAAAGTTGTTATTTTATATTTCCTTATTCATGATAAAGGTTTATTATTTATGCTAGAATTGTATTGATCGGAAACTTAAATACATGTGTGAATACATAAACAAATATTGTGTCCCTAGTATGCCTCTACTAGACTAGCTCGTTGATCAAAGATGGTTAAGGTTTCCTAACCATAGACATGTGTTGTCATTTGATAACGGGATCACATCATTAGGAGAATGATGTGATGGACAAGACCCACCAGTTAACTTAGCATAATGATCGTTCAGTTTATTGCTATTGCTTTCTTCATGTCAAATACATGTTCCTTTAACTATGAGATTATGCAACTCCCGGATACCGGAGGAATACCTTGTGTGCTATCAAACATCACAACATAACTGGGTGATTATAAAGATGCTCTACAGGTATCTCCGAAGTGTTTGTTGAGTTGGCATAGATCAAGATTAGGATTTGTCACTCCGAGTATCGGAGAGGTATCTCTGGGCCCTCTCGGTAATACACATCATAAGAAGCCTTGCAAGCAAAGTGACTAAGGAGTTAGTTACAAGATGATGTATTACGGAACAAGTAAAGAGACTTGCCGGTAACGAGATTGAACTAGGTATTGAGATACCGACGATCGAATCTCAGGCAAGTAACATACCGACAGACAAAGGGAACTACATATGTTGTCATAAAGGTTCGACCGATAAAGATCTTCATGGAATATGTAGGAACCAATATGGGCATCCAGGTCCCGCTATTGGTTATTGACCAGAGAAGCATTTCGGTCATGTCTACATCATTCTCGAACCCGTAGGGTCCGCACGCTTAATGTTCATTGATGATATAGTATTATATGAGTTATGTATGTTGGTGACCGAATGTTGTTCGGAGTCCCGGATGAGATCACGGACATGACGAGGAGCTCCGGAATGGTCCGTAGGTAAAGATTGATATATAGGATGATATGGTTAGGCCAAGGGGTAAGGCCCACAGGGCTTTAGGTCGGTGCAAAAGGAGTTTTGCGGAGGACAGGGGGCCAAACGCCGGAGACCCTGGCGTCTGGCCCTGGGCCAGACGCTGAGGCCTATGGCGTCTGGCCAGACGCCAAGGACTGTGGCTTCTGGTCCTGGAAGTCCGAGAAGGACTCTTCCTTGCGGGCAAAACCGATTTTTAGGAGGCTCTTTCTCCAAGTTACGACCCCAGGGCTCAACATATCAATAGAGGGGCAGGGCTAGCACCTGGAACACATCAAGATACACCAAGCCGTGTGCCGGCAACCCCGCCCCTCTAGTTTATCCTTCGTCATAGTTTCCGTAGTGCTTAGGCGAAGCCCTGCGGAGATTGTTCTTCACCACCACCGTCACCACGCCGTCAGGCTGCCGGAACTCATCTATGTCGTGGGAAAACACGGCCACCTATGGGGCCATCGGCCCCTTGTGGTTTGGCAGGGGGGAAGGATGCATTGCACAAAGAGCGGAGGGCGCGGGGCAGCGCGGCAGCGATCACACGGGCAGTTTTTACCCAGGTTCGGGCCGCTGTGAGGCGTAAAACCCTACTCCTGCTTTGGTGGATTAATGAGAGGACCGTGGTGGAGACGCAACGCTCTAGCCCGGCAAGGTCGCCTCGGGGCGAGAGCAGCTACGCATGTATGAGTGTATAGGGGTTCGAATCCTTTCTAAGGTTGCCACGGCCCTCCTTTTATAGATCAAGGGGTCACCACAATGGCAAATCAGTCATTGTGTACTGATTAGATAGCAAACAGTGCCATCATACCTAACTCTGCAGACTGGATAGAGCGCATTAAATGCGCCGCTTAGTGTCACATCGTAGCCTAGCCCGGCAAGCCTTGCCGTGCTATTTTGCCACCTTCTCGCATGCCTGCATGACACGTCGCTGGACGAGTGTCATTTGGAGGTGATTTCCTCTGGGGATGGCTGCCACGTGCCAAATAACAGCCACTTACCATCTTGGGGGCTCGACACCGCACCGATCGGTGACTTGCATTGCTGTGAGGTGGAGCGGTGGAGCCTTGGCGGGGTAATCCGCCCTCAGCGTCCCCGGCAAGCCTGCCGGGGCAATCTTGAGACTTGTCTTCGGGGCAACCTCGTCCCCGCCAGGCTCACCTACCCGGTAAGGGAGGTTTTCCCATTGTGGTATTTTACTCCTTGTGTTGGTCTTGGTCTTCTTGATCCGCCCTTTGATTCCTCAAAGAGTTGATCTCTTCTGCTTGGCCTTGTCCTGGATGCTGCAATCTCATTCTTGAGCCTGTGTACAGTCTGGGCAACATACCTGCGGTTTGTTGCACTGACAGGAGCCCCCGGTCCTGGCCTAAACACGCTGCCGAGCGTCGTCGGGGTAGGCCCTATCCAGTACACAGGCGGGGAGGCTGTAGTAGCTCACCCCTTGAGATCTTCTTTGCTTCTTCATTAATCTGAGCTTGAGTCAGTTTCCGGTTTTCCCTCGTGACGTGCAAGACATCGTGGGGAGATTATGAGCCATGATCCCTCGGCTACCCACGTCCCTTGTTCATGGGGTGGTAACTGCCATTCCATTAACTTTCCCATTTGCAGTGTTTCCACCACATGCACCGCATGCATCGTGTGGGGTTGTTTGGCGGATACAAAGGGCATGGAAATGCGTGCCATGGCAGAAACCCAGACGCCATGGATTGGTGCTGAGGGCCGGCCTTGATTCCACGAGTCGTTGGTGGCGCGGGGAAGCTGGATTGGAGGAGTAGGGCGACTGCCTTTGGGGGGGGGAGCCAGCCCCCTGCCCTGTTCGCCTATAAAAAGGGACGCAGGGCACGGTGCTTCTCCACACATCTCACTCCTTTCTTTCCCTTTAGCAGTTCCTGCCCACTATGGTGAGGGGCAGGGGTCGTGGTGGTTCTCCGGTGGTGGCGACGAGGGCTTATTCTCGACAACGCATCCCTCCTCCTATTGGGAACGCGGGGGCGGAGCCCGCCGTGAGAGGAGGTGGGAGGGGGCGAGGTCGCGGCCGTCGTGGTGCCCGGGGTCGAGGAGGACGGGGTGGTGCTCTGGTCGCACCTCCGTCGGCCGCTCATCCCCCAATGGAAGGCCACGTCGGAGATCAACCGCTGGAGTTCATCATCAGGTTGTATAAGCCCCCGCGCGGCCGCCTCCGCCTCCCTACTCCATTTGCGAGGGTGATGGAGCTTGAACAACTGCGCGCGCTGAAACTGCACATGAGGGGTTGCTGTAATGGTAGCATGCAGGTGGATGTGGATTACCCCGCCCCTCATGTCATGCTCTTTCGACACGGGTGGAAGACTTTTGCCTGCGCTCACAGCTTGTCGGAGGGGCACGCCCCTCATTTTAAATTAATGGATGCTGAGCTGCTCTCTGTCAAGGTCTTCGGATGCTCGGGAGCTCGCTTAGGGTGCTACGCGGAGAGCTTGACTAATGATGAAAGCTCCTCCTCGAGCGATAGCGACGAGGAGGACAGTGACGGCGATGACGACGGCGTCGACGGGGAGGGCGACAGCTCCGGCTCCGGCTGAACGCCAGCCGTACCATCACCGTCAGGCGTCGGCACCATCATCTGCACCTGCATCCCATTCCCGGCAAGGTGATTTGCCGGGGAATGCAGGGGTGGGGATGGTGCCCCGGGCTCCTCCAGCAGTCTCCCAGCTGAACCCCGGCAGGCTTCCTCGTGGGCTGCAGCTTCGTTCGCCCTGCCGTGTCCTGCTGCCCCTGGTGGTGGTGGTCAGGGGGACCCTTCTGCCGCTCTCTTCACCATCACCTTCGTCCGTGCCTTCCCGACCTTTTTGAGCTCCCTATCATGGGGCCCGACGGGGTCGGGCTGGGCTTCTGCCCAGACACCCCTTTTGCCCTCTTTGCCTCCTGACGTAGTGCCTAGGAGGAGAAGGACAAGAAAGGGATTACGGGGCACTTATCTTTTTTCAGTTTAAAATATGTAGGCCTGGGCCAAACTTTAGTCTAAATAATGTAAATTTCCTTATCCATGTTTGTGTTCTGTAAGATCTGTACTTGATTATCACCATATTAATGAAAAAGACAAACTTCGTCGGGCACTTGTGCATGTACCATCTCCATGCAGAGGTGAAATGCCTCTATACATTTAAGTAAACAAGTTTCTCCGGCAAGCTATCCTGCCGGTACCCTTAGTTTGTTGCCGCGGAGCTAGGCATGCCGGGCACAACCATAAAAAAGGGACCAGCCCCCCGCCGAGCCCTTTCCGTCAAAGGCCACTGTGACCACCCTAACCGAAGCAGCGTTCAAGTCAATGGGTAGGAGCACCTATGTTTCGAAGGTGGCGGGGTTTTCATATGCACAAGTTTGCAAATTACAGAACAAAAATGGATAAGAAGGAACTTATCTATTTGGCTTGCCGGGGATCATCACGTGGGCTCGTCTTCATTCCTTTTCTTCGGGACCAAGTCCACGGCAAGGATCCTGCAACTTAATGCAGATGAAAACAATGCCACATGCGCCCTCTTCTACATGATCATGCTATGCTCATGATATGCTTATGCATGCATGCAAGTTTCGGGGGGCCCCCAGCACTTCGTTTATTTCTCTGTTGCTCAGGGTCTGCGCCTGGCTTTGTACCAAGGGTTACATGCAACTTCAGCAAAGCTTGTACAAAAGGGTGGCTGCCGGGCAGGGCCCGACAGCCGCGCCGTACGGGTAGAGCTTACAGAGATGCTCAATATTCCATGAGTTTTGCAATTGAATGCCATCTTCGGTCTCCAGACGGACTGCGCCAGGTCTGGTGACTCATACTACCCGGTAAGGGCCTTCCCACTTCGGCGTCAACTTGTTTGCACCCTTGGCAGACTAAACACGCCTAAGGACAAGGTCGCCTTCCTCAAAACTCCGGGCATGAACCCTGCGGCTGTGATAGCGACGCAGGGCTTGCTGGTAGCATGCAGCACGCGTAGCAGCCCAGAGACGGTTCTCCTCAAGTAGCACAGCGTCGTCACACCGGTGTTGTTCCTGCGCTACTTCATCGTAGGCAAGCACTCGAGGAGACCCGTATATGAGTTCCGTGGGGATAACTGCTTTTGCCCCATAGACTAGGGAGAAGGGAGTCTGCCCGGTAGCTCGATTTGGTGTCGTACGGAGGGACCAAAGAACCACCGGCAGCTCGTCGACCCATCGCCTGCCGCACTTCTGCAGTCTATCAAAAGTTCTTGTCTTGAGACCTCGCAGCACTTCAGTGTTCGCCCTCTCAGCTTGTCCATTGCTTCTGGGATGGGCCACAGAGGCAAATGAAATCTTGCTTCCGAGGGCATGAACGTATTGCATGAAGGCGCGGCTTGTGAATTGGGTGCCATTGTCGGTGATGATTTGGGCAGGTACCCCGAAGCGGCACACCAATCCTTTCAAGAACTTGATAGCTGACTGCGCAGTCACCTTTCTCACGGGCTCCACCTCCGGCCACTTTGTAAACTTGTCGATTGCGACGAACAAGAATTCAAAGCCCCCGGTAGCACGGGGGAAGGGACCCAGGATGTCGAGCCCCCAGACCGAAAATGGCCATGACAAAGGGATTGTTTGGAGAGCTTGAGCAGGCTGATGGATATTCTTGGAGTGGAACTGGCAGGCTTCACACTTGGTGACTAGCTTAATTGCATCTTGGAAGGCAGTGGGCCAGTAGAAACCTTGCCGGAAAGCTTTCCCAACCAAGGCCCTTGATCCGATGTGGGAGCCACACATACCCTTGTGTATTTCTGCCAGCAGTTCCTTTCCTTCTTCCCGGCAAATGCACTTCAATTTCACACCATTGGGCCTTCTTCTGTATAGCGTGTCGTCAACGAACTGATACATACTGGCCCTCCGGGCTACTCGTTCAGCTTCTTCTTGTTCTTCGGGAAGTTCTCCTGTTTGGAGGAAACGAACAATGTGCCATGCCCAAGTTGGAGCCTGGGGCTCGGCAACAAGGACTAGCGGCACCTTCTCGTCGATAGGAGTGCACGCCTCGACCGCAAAGACTGGTAATTCGGCGGGAGGGTGCAGCTCACTGATCGAAGGGGAGTTGTTCCCGCCAAGCCTTCTGCTGGTGGCTTCGGGAAGCTCTACCGGGAGAGGCATGCCGGAGTTCAATTTACTCCTCTTGCTGGCCATTGTTGCCGGGGATACGGAGGGTTGAGTCAGATGGAGAACAAAAGTCCATGGTTCCACAGGGAGTTTTTGCGTAGCGCACTTTGACAGATGACCAGCAATGTTGTTTTCCGCACGGGGTACGTGCTCAGTTTTCAATCCGTCAAAGCGCTCCTCCAACTTTCTCACTTCCTCGACGTATGCCTCCATCAATGGGCTTTGGTAGTCCTTGTTGATTGGTCTCACCACAAGTTGTGAGTCTCCACGGATGATCAGCTTCTTGATTCCCAACTCTGTCGCAATCCTGAGCCCGGCAAGGAGCCCTTCATACTCTGCAGTATTGTTGATAGCCTCCTCTCGGGGGAAATGCATTTGAACGACATACTTAAGGTGCTCCCTAGTGGGAGCAATGAGAAGCATGCCAGCTCCTGCACCCTGTAGGGAGAAGGCACCATCAAAATACATAATCCATTCTTGGGGCGCTTCCTTGCGGGGGATAACTGTTTCCAGTACTTCCTCATCAGGGGTTGGCGTCCACTCTACAAAGAACTTTTCTAGTGCTCTGCTCTGAAGAGTTGACGTGCTTTCAAACCTCAAACCAAAGCTGGATAACTCCAAAGCCCATTCCACGATCCTGCCAGTAGCCTCGGGGTTTCGGAGTATGCGTTGCAAGGGGAAGCGGGTGACAACCGTGATCTCGTGGGCTTGGAAGTAGTGAGGCTGTTTCCTTGAGGCTACGATGAGGCCAAAAATCAACTTTTGCACACCAGAGTACCTCGACCTAGCCCCCTGCAGTAGGGAGCTGACGAAGTACACTGGGTGCTGCACCACCTTCTTCCTTGTCATGATCTTGGCACTGTCTCCGCTGCCTTGCTCTTCTTTGTCTTGAACTGCATCTGATCTTGCCGGGACTGGTTCACTTTCCTCTTCAGAGGGGATGGTGGCGGCGGTTGCTGCTTCATCTACCTCCCGCTGTGCCACCAATGCTGCGCTAACCACTTGATTGGTCACTGCTAAATATAGCAGCAATTGCTCTTGTGGTTTAGGAGTGACTAAGGTGGGAACAGAGGAAAGGTAGGTCTTCAAATCTTGTAGCACAGCGTCTGCCTCCGGGGTCCACTCCACGGGCCCTGCCTTTTTCAAGATTTTGAAAAACGGCAAGGCGCGTTCAGCGGACTTGGAAATGAACCTGCTCAGCGCGGCAACACATCCAGTCAAATGCCTCACGTCCTTGACTGTCTATGGTGCTTGAATCTGCTCGATAGCCTTGATCTTGTCAGGGTTGGCTTCTATCCCCCGATGGGACACAAAAAAGCCAAGTAGCTTGCCGGAAGGAACGCCAAACACACACTTCTCCGGGCTCAGCTTCAAATTGAGCCTGCGCAGATTTGCAAAGGTCTCTTCCAAATCCTGAATGAGAGTCATTCTGTCCTTGGTTTTGACCACAATATCATCCATGTAGGCTTCAACATTTCTGTGCAACTGGGACTCAAAGCCAATCTGTACTACTCTTGCAAAAGTGGATCCAGCGCTCTTCAACCCGAAGGGCATCCGTACAAAACAGTACATGCCACATGGAGTTATGAATGCGGTTTTTTCTTCGTCCTCCTTGGACATGAAGATCTGATGATATCCAGAGTAGGCATCCAGGAAGGAGAGCAAGTCACATCCGGAGGTGGAATCCACAATCTGGTCGATGCGCGGCAAGGGGAATGGGTCCTTCGGGCATGCTTTGTTAAGATCCGTGAAATCTATGCAAAGCCTCCACTTCCCATTTGCCTTGCGCACCACCACTGGGTTTGCTAACCACGTTGGATGCAATACTCCTCTAACCAATCCAGCTGCCTCAAGTTTCTTGATCTCCTCGGCAATAAACTGCTGCCACTCCAAAGCTTGCTTCCGGACCTTCTGCTTGACGGGCCGGGCATGTGGGCAGACAGCAACGTGGTGCTCGATTACCTCCCTGGGAACACCGGGGATGTCAGATGGTTGCCAAGCAAACACATCGACATTCGCCCGCAGGAAGGCAACGAGCGTGTTTTCCTATTTGTCATCGAGGGTGGCACTGATGGTAAATTTACCACCAGCACTAGCCAGCCTTGCCGGGACCTTTTTCACAGATGGTGCGGCAACCTTGGATCTCTTGCTATTGGAACTCTCCGGCAAGTCATCAACAGGCGCAGCGCACTCCGGAGAGGCACGCTTCCCGGATTCCTCACTGGCATCCTTGCTTCCTTTCTTCTTTTTCTTGCTTTCCTTGGCGGGAGCAGCGGCTTCCGCAGCAACTGCCTCCCGGTACATCTTGTCCACGCAAATGATTGCGTCGTTCTTGTCTGATGGGATAGAAATAACGCCCATTGGTCCTGGCATCTTCAAAGTGTTGTAGGCATAGTGTGATGCTGCCATGAATTTGGCCAGGGCAGGACGACCAAGGATTCCGTTGTACGGCAGGGGGAGGTCAACCACATCAAACATGATCTTCTCAGTCCGGTAGTTCAACTCCCCCCCCCCCCCCCGAATGTTACCGGCAGTGTGATCTTCCCCTTAGGATGACTCCTGCCGGGGTTGATCCCTTGGAACGTACCAGTAACCTTGAGCTCTTCATCTGCTATCTGGAGTTTGCTGATGACCTTTGGAGAAATCAGATTCAACCCGGCCCCGCCGTCAACCAACATCTGTGTGACCTTGAGGTTGCAGATTGTTAGTGAAACCAACAACGGCAAACACCCCACCGCGGTAGTGCAGTCAGGGTGATCCTCCTCATCAAAGACGATGGGCGTGCGGGACCACTTGAGCGGCTTCCGAGAATATGCCGTTGGCTCCACGGCATTGACCTCACGCACCCACCTTTTAAGTTGGCGGTGAGAGGAGTGCAGAGGTGCACCCCCGTCAATGCATAGGGCGTCAGTGGCTTTCTAGAATTCCTGCTCGCTGGTTTCCTCTGCATCTCCTTCATCACTTCCGTCCTCGCAATCCTTCTTCTCACGACCCTTGGAGGGTTTCCCTTGATACTGAGGAGCCTTGCCGGGGCGACCTGTTCTGCCACCTCGGCCCTTCCCGCCAGCACCATCTTGGTTTTTCTCCTTATCACGCTTCTCGTACTCAGCCCTTTGCTTCTTGACGAGCTGCTCAACCTGATGACACTCCTAGAGATCGTGGCCCTTGGTCCGATGGATCTTGCAGTATGGCCCATCACTCTTCCCAGCTTTCTCGGCAGCCGCGGCTTCCCGGCAATCAGTGCATGCGGCAGCTTCCTTGCCGAGGACCTCGGTCTTGGCCTTCTTTCCAGTACCAGGTGCGCTTGACCCTTCAACGGTCATCACCACTTTATCATTGCGCTTCTTGCTCTTCTTCTTCCGGCTGGTGGCATCGTCGTCGTCTTCTGAGTCGATGTCGACGCCATCTTCTTCACCTGGGAGTCGTCTCCCCTCTTCTACTCGGACACACTTATCCACCAGAGTGTATAGCTCATTCACAGTCTTGGGCAAACGAACATTCATTTTAGAATGTATCCGGCGGTTGCGCACGTTGGACTGGAACACGGCTATCACAGCTGCCGGGTGGATGTCTAGGATGTTCCTGTGCACCCGGCTGAACCTCTGCATGTACTTCCGCAGGCTCTCTCCTTCCTTTTGCGGGAGTAGCTGTAAGTCGCTGGGCCGTCCTGGTTCTTGGTGGCCGCCCGTGAAGGCGCCAACAAACTCATGGCATAGGTCAGCCCAGGTCGAAATGGAATTCTCTGGCAAGTGCATCAACCAAGACCTCACATTTGTCTTGAGTGCCAAGGGGAAGTAGTTGGCGAACACCTTCTCATCTCTTCCCCCGGCAGCTTGAACAGCGATGGTGTAGATGCTCAAGAACTCTGCCGGGTTCAGTCTTCCATCGTACTTCTCTGGTATTTCTAGCTTGAACATGCGGGCAGATGGCCAACGGACTTGCCGCAGCTCACGAGTGAAGGCGGGGCACCCAACCCCGAAAGGTAGGCGCCCACCCTCACCGGGCGTAGGCTCGTCGATGTCGGAGCCATTGAGCCTATCAGATCGGCGTTGTGTTTCGCGGCGTCGTTCGATGGTGACGCGCGTGTCTTCCCCCCGCCTGTCTTCCAGGACTCGCCATTGTTCTCGTCGTGCTCGAGGATCGGACGAGGCCATCGATACGTCGTCGGGTTCTTGGTTGCGTTACTCTGGCCGTGGCCCCTGCGCTGGCTACCGCGGAGGGGATTGCACCGTGGGGGTGGCCCCTTCGGTATGGCCAGCAGCTCGGGCCATTGCCGCCGCCTGTGGAGGTTGTGACGGGCCTGCTCGTTGTGATCCTCCCGCCTCGGCGAAACCAATCAAGCTCTGAATGGTGGCTCTCCACTCATCCATCTGATCAGCCACCGGCGGAAATCTCAACAGGAGTTGGGCCCGCGCCATGTCCTCCGAAGTAGTGCTCGGCATGGATGACGACGTAGACCATAGCGTCGCCTGGCTTCTGGCGGTGCCAGTAGTAGCAGCGTCGTGCTCCTGTCGCCGTGAGCCAGTCGCTAGGGCGGCATGGAGGCAAGGTGGATGTGCTTGGGGATCGGCGGCTCTGTTAGGCGCATCAGCTTGGCCAGCCCGTCCTGGGGGTGACGCATGCCCTGCGGCCACATCCGCAGCGGGGGCGACCGAAGGATTGGGGTTCGCCCCAGGGCGAGCATCACCGTTGTCGCCGCGTCCTTCGGCGGGGTGGAGAGGCACGGATGGAATAATCTCTCCTCCCGCACCTTGCGGAGTGTGGCCGTCGGGATGTTGTTGGTGCTGTCCTTCTCCGGTGCCTCCTGCTCCCGTTTCGTCTACGGGGGACGTGGTGACGACGCCGCCTGCGCCGGTCACGTCCCCCGCAGTATCCACGTCCCTGTGCACCCTCGTAGCCCCCACGGTGTCGGCAGCCACATATGGAGGGGCCTTCGAGGTGGACGGGTGAGCTGCGGCACCGGTTTTCTTCTTGGGCGCCATAGATGATGAAGCCGTCGATGAAGAAGATGATGATGAAGATGATGCGCTGCGTACGCTCTCGGGTTCGCGTAAGCGCTTCCCCCTACCTGGCGCGCCAAAGATGTCATGGGAAAACACGGCCACCTATGGGGCCATCGGCCCCTTGTGGTTCGGCAGGGGGAAGGGCGCATTGCACAAAGAGCGGAGGGCATGGGGCAGCGCGGTAGCGATCACACGGGCAGTTTTTACCCAGGATCGGGCCACCGCGAGGCATAAAACCCTACTCCTGCTTTGGTGGATTGATGAGAGGACCGTGGTGGAGACGCAGCGCTCTAGCCCGGCAAGGTTGCCTCAGGGCGAGAGCAGCTACGCATGTATGAGTGTACAGGGGTTCAAATCCTTTCTAAGGTTGCCATGGCCATCCTTTTATAGATCAAGGGGTCACCACAATGGCAAATCAGTCATTGTGTACTGATTAGATAGCAAACAGCGCCATCATACCTAACTTTGTAGACTGGACAGAGCGCATTAAATGCGCCGCTTAGTGTCATGTCATAGCCTAGCCCGGCAAGCCTTGCCGTGCTGTTTTGCCACCTTCTCGCCTGCCTGTGTGACACGTCGCTGGACGAGTGTCATTTGGAGGTGATTTCCTCTGGGGATGGCTGCCACGTGCCAAATAACAGCCACTTAGCATCTTGGGGGCTCGACACCGCACCGATCGGTGACTTGCGTTGCTGTGAGGTGGAGCGGTGGAGCCTTGGCGGGGTAATCCGCCCTCAGCGTCCCCGGCAAGCCTGCCGGGGCAATCTTGAGACTTGTCTTCGGGGCAACCTCGTCCCCGCCAGGCTCGCCTGCCCGGTAGGGGAGGTTTTCCCATTGTGGTATTTTACTGCTTGGGTTGGTCTTGGTCTTCTTGATCCGCCCTTTGATTCCTCAAAGAGCTGATCTCGTCTGCTTGGCCTTGTCCTGGATGCTGCAATCTCATTCTTGAGCCTTTGTACAGTCTGGGCAACATACCTGGGGTTTGTTGCACCGACAATCTACTACTTCGCCTCTCTTGCTGGATCGAGAAGGCGAGGACGTCATCGAGCTGAACGTGTGCTGAACGCGGAGGTGCCGTACGTTCGGTACTTGATCGGGACGGATCGTGAAGGTGTACGACTACATCAACCGCTTTAATAAACGCTTCTGCTTAGCGATCTTCAAGGGTATGAAGATGCTCTTCCCCTCTCGTAGCTATGCATCTCCATGGATAGATCTTGCGTGTGCGTAGAATGTTTTATGTTTTCCATGCAATGTTTCCCAACAAATAACTTGCGACATATCAGGATTAATAGCATGTGGTGGTGTTGCAAGTCTACTCAAAACAGAAGGTGAATCAAGTGCAGAGTATGATGGCAGTTCCTTACCTCCCCTCGTCTTAGAGGGAACGATCTTGGTTTTAGTATCCTTCAGATTCTTCATAGTGATAAATTAATAATAATCCCAAGTGACTCAACAAATATAGCTATGCTCCCCAGCAACGGCGCTAGAAAAAGATCTTGATAACCCACAAGTATAGGGGATCGCAACAGTTTTCAAGGGTAGATTATTCAACCCAAATTTATAGATTCGACACAACAGGAGCCAAATAATATTTGTAAGTATTAGCAGTTGAGTTGTCAATTCAACCACACCTGGAGATTAAATATCTGCAGCAAGGTGATCAGTAGCACGGTAATATGGTAGTTTTAATAGCAGTGGTAACAGTAGCAGTAACAGTAACAGTGATAGTAATGATTTTGTAGCAAGTGTAACAATAACAACAACAATAGTAACTTAGCAAGAACAATATGTGAAAAACTTGTAGGCATTGGATCGATGAATCCGTTGGATGATATTCATCATATAACAGTCATAACCTAGGACGATACAGAACTAGCTCTAGTTCATAAATATAATGTAGGCATGTATTCCGTAAATAGTCATACATGCTTATGAAAAGAACTTGCATGACATCTTTTGTCCTACCCTCCCGCGGCAGCGGGGTCCATAAGGAAACTAAGGGATATTAAGGCCTCCTTTTAATAGAGAATCAGAACAGAGCATTAACACATAGTGAATACATAAACTCCTCAAACTACGGTCATCACCGGAAAGTCTCCCGATTATTGTCACCCCGGGGTTTACGGATCATAACATGTAGCAGGTGCATATAACTTGCAAGATCGGATCTAGAACATAGATATAATGGTGAAAACATAAATGGTTCAGATCTGAAATCATGGCACTCGGGCCCTAGTGACAAGCATTAAGCATAGCAAAGTCATAGCAACATCAATCTCAGAACATAGTGGATACTAGGGATCAAGCCCTAACAAAACTAACTCCATTACATGATGAATCTCTTCCAACTCCTCACCGACCAGCGAGCCTACAAAGGAATTACTCACTCCCGGTGGGGAGCATCATGGAACTAGCAGTGAAGGAGGGTTGGTGATGACGAAGATCGAAGATTCCCCTCTCTGGAGCCCCGAACGAACTCCAGATCTGGCCTCCCGATGAAGAACAGGAGGCAGCGGTGGCTCCGTCAAGTCAAATGCGATAATTCTTCCTCCCTGATTTTTTTCTCCAAAAATAGGTATTTAAGGAGTTGGAATTAGGGCCTGCGGGGCCACCAGGTGGGCACAACCCACCTGGGCGTGCCTGGAGGGGGTGGCGCGCCCTAGTGGGTTGTGCTCAACCAGGGGCCCCCCTCCGATGGTTCTTGGCTCTAGTATTTTTCTTTTATTGTAAAATAATTCTCCAAAAAGTTTCGTTCCATTCTGAGAACTTTTATTTCTGCACAAAAACAACATCATGGTAGTTCTGCTGAAAACAGCGTCAGTCCAGGTTAGTTTCATTCAAATCATGCAAATTAGAGTCCAAAACAAGAGCAAAAGCGTTAGGAAATGTAGATACAACGGAGACATATCAGTGGATAGCCAAGACTTGTGATTATGGATGTGGGGGAGTAAATCATTTCATTTCTGCATGGGAACCGCCAATAATGTGTTTAGCATGGAAGATGTTGAAATCCTTTGTCGTGACATTGACAAGAAAAGCACACCACTCAAAATGTATTCATCTCTGTTTTAAGCTTTGAGCTCTGGCACCTCTGCAAATCTCTGCTTCCCTCTGCGAAGGACCTTTCTATTTCATTTCATGTTATTTACTTTTATTGTTGAGTCATCACCTTCTCATTCAAGCACCAACCTTGAGAGCGCTATTGCCATTCTTAGTATAACATGCATTGAGTCTAGTTAATGTTGGATGTGAGCATGACGGAATCTCTTCTATCCTGAATTACAATGTTTAGTCGTTGCTTGAACTTCAGAGGTGTTCTGCATTTATGTTTTAAGGTCTCAGAAAGGGCTAGCAAGATACCATGTTATCATATTGTATCATCATTGTTTTGACCAATTGTTGGCACCTAAGATATTTTATTATTGCTCGCTAGTTGATTATGTTATTGTCATGAGTAAATGTGAGACCTACGTGTTATCATTCATATGGTTAGTTCGTAATCTTTGCTGAAACTTGAATACTAGTTAAGCATATATACAACAACGAGAACAAAAGAGTTTGTAAAAGTTTTTCTTTGTCACTTCAGTTTGTCAACTGAATTGCTTGAGGACAAGTAATGAGTTAAGCTTGGGGGAGTTGATACGTCCCAAACGTATCTACTTTTCCAAGCACTTTTGCTCTTGTTTTGGACTCTAATTTGCATGTTTTCAGAAGAACTACCATGGTGTTATTTTTGTGCAGAAATAAAAATTATCAGGCTGGGCTGAAAATTTATGGAGATTTTTCTGGAATATATATAAAAAATATTGGCGAAAAGATCTGCTAGAGGGGGGCACCATAGAGGGGGCGCGCCACCTGAGCTTATGGCCCCTCGAGGCTCCGTTTGACCTACTTCCAACTCCATAAGTACCATCTCACGAAGAAAAAAATCAGAGAGAAATTTCATCATGTTTTACCATACAGAGCGCTCGCCACCTCCTGTTCTTCATCGGGTGGGCTGATCTGGAGTCTGTTCGGGGCTCCGGAGAGGGGGATTCATCGCCGTCATCATCATCAACAATTCCATGATGCTCACCACTGGGAGTGAGTAATTCCTTCGTAGGCTTGCTGGACGGTGATGGAGTTGGATGAGATTTTTCATGTAATCAAGTCAATTTGTTAGGGCTTAATCCCTAGTACTCCCTCCGGTCCGGTGTATAGGGCTCGCTAGGAATCGTAGCGCGACCAAGGTGGATTTCTACTAGCTACGATCCATCTCCTCTTCTCGTACGTCTCCACCTATCAGCGATTAGTTAGGATCTTTTAAATAATTCTGCATTTAAGGCTGGCAACCCAAGCGCCTTTGAGGCCCACCAAAAGGAGTTGCGTGCACCCGTTCACATTTGCATGCAACCAAAAAACAGGAGCTGCTAGCGCGCGGGTGCGGCCAGGAGTAATTCATGCGGGGAGAGAGAGAGCGCCAGCTGTTGCAATTAATTAGCCTAATTAATTGTAGTGGGCGTTATTTCTGTGGTGTTTTGGAACAAATAGAAATTGCTAGTGAGCCCTATACACCGGACCAAAGGGAGTATCCAGTATGTTCTGAGATTGATGTTGCTATGACTTTTCTATGCTTAATGCTTGTCACTAGGGCCAGAATGCCATGATTTTAGATCTGAACCCTCTATGTTATCATCAATATATTTGAGTTCTTGATCCTATCAGCTAGTTGTATGCACATGTTATTGTTCTAATCTGGAGACCCCAAGGTGACAATAATTGGGATACTCTCCAGGGATGACTGTAATTCGAGGAGTTCATGTATTCACTATGTGTTAATGTTTTGTTCTGGTTCTCTATTAAAAGGAGGCCTTAATATCCCTTAGATTTCCTTATGGGCCCCGTTGCCATGGGAGGGTAGGACAAAAGATGTCATGCAAGTTCTTATTATAAGCACGTATGACTATATACGAAATACATGCCTACATTGAATTGATAAATTGGAGCTATTGTGTATCGCTCTAGGTTGTGACTGTTATATGATGAATGTCATCCAACACAAATATGCATCGCTGATCCAATGCCTACGCTATTCTCATATTATCTTTGCTAAGTTACTACTATTGTTGCTGATGTTACAATCACTACAAAACTACTACTGTTACTATTGCTACTGTTACCGCTACTATCAAAACTATCAAACTACTGTGATACTAAACACTTTGCTGCAGAGATATTATTTTCTAGGTGTAGTTGAATTGACAACTCAACTGCTAAGGCTTATAAATATTCTTTGGCTCCCCTTATGTCAAATCAATAAATTTGGGTGAAATACTACCCTCGAAGATTGTCGTGATCCCCTATACTTGTGGCTTATCAACGATCGTCGACAGCACCTACACACAAGAGCAAATACTTGCACCCAACGCGGGCAAGAGGGTTGTCAATCCCCTTGTACTTGTTAATTGCAAGGATCATATCTGATTGTACTAGATAGATAAATTACAAAGTAAAATAAAAGTAAATAAATTGCAGTAAGGTATTTAGGGTTTTAGTAATATGATTAAAATAGACCCGGGGGCCATAGTTTTCACTAGAGGCATCTCTCTCAAGAACATAGCATACGATGGGTACACAAATTACTGTTGGGGAATTGATAGAAAAGCGCATAGTAATGACGTTATTCATGCACTACAAAAAAAACCACTTCCGTGATGATACGTGTTTGTCACAGTAGGTCATGTTTTCTGTCATGCATGTACATCCATGACGATTTTATGACAGAATCAAGATAGTCATACCTGTGCTGTCATAGAAGTGTTCCATGACAATACCAGAATTATCATCACGGAAGTGTCCACTTCCATGACGATAAATGGCGCATCATAGAAGTGTTTTCGTCAAGGGTAACGGACACGTGGCATCCACCATAACGGGTCGCCGTTAAGCTATCGGGTTCCGGTTTGGATCCGATAACCCGTTAATAGCCCCGACCAATGGGGATTTTCCACATGTAAAATTCTCATTCACCGGATGATCCACGTGTCAGCTCATCGTTGGGACAGATGTCATCCATACAATGGACGGAAGACGCCTATGATATGTCGACACATGGCACAGCCCAACAGTGGCCCATTTAAGGTAAAAAGGCCGGCCCAGCTAAAGGCCCACCATATTTTTTTCAGACACTAGTGGGCCGGTCTGTTAACAGCCTGCCATGTTTTGGGTCAAATTAAGGCCCATATCAGATCTGGCCCGTTCACAGCCTGTCGTGCTTTGGGCTAAATTACGACCCATATCAGATCAGGCCCATTAACAGGCCACTGTTCTTTTGGGCCATTCTAAGCCGGGTATGTATTTCAGCCTGTTAAATGCCCGTTTACCAGTTCGGCCCGATAATAGTTTCGGCCTGTTAGCGGCCCGTGGTGCATCTGGGCTGTTGTCGGCCCGGTTTCACTTTAGGCCATTTAACGGCCCGTGCTGAAACTAGGCTATTTCTTGTCCGAAGTGACTTTAGGCCTCTTGACGGCCCGTAGTCTTCATGGATAAATTTCAGCCCAACATGCCTATCGGCCTGTTAATGGCCCGTGTAACAGTTGGGCCTAATTAATGCCCGCGTTGAATCTGGCATGCTTACAGCCCATCTGTTAATGGCCCGTGAAACAGTTGGGCCTACGGCCCGCGTTGATACCAGCCTGCTTAAAGCCCATAATTTTATTGGCCCAAATAGGGCCCGAGATATAATTGGCCTATTAACGGCTCATTTTCTATTTGGGCCAAACATGGGCCTAAGACAGTTTTGGCCTGTGTTGGCCCGTGAATTTTTCGGCTCAAAGCTAACCCAATCTAGTTTTTAGCCTGTTAAAAGCCCATGGTATTCTCTGGCCCAGCTGGCCAGAACTTTAGTCGGCCTATTAAAGGAAAAAAACTACTATACGTTTAGACCTGCTAATGGCCCAAGATGATTATAGGCCCACATTTCGGCCCATATATAGAGTAGCGAGTTATGGGCTAGCCTGAAGACCAACAACATTGAGATCCGTTGAAGCTTCCGACCTAAATTACAGCATACCGACTAAGAATAAACCTAGACTATACAATAAAGAAATTACGGCATATTACATCCACTGGGCATCAAAGTTTGCCACCGGTGATAATAAAGCGCAACGAGACCGCGGATTACATACACTGGGCATCAAAGGTTGCCACCAGTGCATATAAACGCGTCGACAAAAGAATATACAAAACTAAGAGCACTTCAGAAGGCATTAGGCCTGGCCTGGAGGTGCACCGCAAGCAGCAGAACAAGCTGATGAGACCTCAGTTGTGTCAACGATAGATGCTCGAACCCTAGCTGTATAGCACGAAAGCCCACAAGGATGTCCTCTGAGGTCTTCTTTGCATCATTGACATCAAGTCGGAGCTAAGCTGAAGCAAGCCTTTCCGCTTTAAGTTGAGACTGAAGAAGTCAAACTGATTGAGGCAGCAACTGCACAGAGGTTGTCTCACAGCTGCTGGTGAGTAGCTTCAACTCACTGTCTTCATCAAGACATGACCTTGGGGTCATCTCGCTCTCTTCAAGATGGTTTGGCTCACTATCTTCCCTAAAGTTCTGCCTGGCATAAGAGATATGACACTGAAAGAAAAACAAGGAGACACGTAATAGGTTTCACAATTATATAAGCAAATAAATGGATCTGTTCTGCATAAGGAACATGTTTTTACAACTACAATTTAAAACTGGTAGTTGTTGCAAACATCCAATCAGATGTAAACACCAAAGTAAACAGCAGTGGAGGAAATGATGCCTATCCAAATCTATACTAGAACAAAGTTTGAAGGCTTGAGAAGGATGAACTTACATTACATGTTAACACGGGCTGGACAAAGCCCTTCTCCATGTCGATGGAAGGATAATTCAAGAAATTCCCCAAAGAAACTTCTTTATAAGCGTTGCCTTTATTCTACATTTTGTAAAGAGTAAATATAGATCAAATAATATTGGAAGAAATAGAGGATAATGAAGCTCAGGTGCAGAGTGATGATACATAATCAAATAGCTATTAATTAAGTACAGTGTTACAAGGCAAAAGGTACTGACAAGAGGAATGCAGGCATCAACGTGTGCAGTGGCATTGGCTTTATTCATCATTTTGGTAAGAGTAAATGTAGATCTGATAATTTGGAGAAAGTGGAGGGCAGGGCAGATAAGATGCAGAGTAATGCTAGACAATCAACTATCTCGCAATGCAAGTACAGTAATACTACCACCGTACGTTATTACTTGTCACTCAAATGGATGTATCTAGCACTATTAAGTTCTAAATACATCCAATTGAGCAGCAATTAATTTGATACGGAGGGAGTACATGACAACAGGTACTTACATGAGCAATCCAAAACTTCATAACCATTGTGTTAATTCTACATTTATCTAAGAGTAAATATAGATCTTTTAATTTCGAGCAAAGGGAGGATAAGGAAGCGAACATTTACAGTGATGCTACATAATCAAACAACAATGACTGTAAGTATGCTGACAAAGGGCAAGAGGTACTGACAAGAGCAATGCAGTGCCCAGTATTGTTGTGAGATCCTATGATCCTTTGAGAAAGGAGATTCATCTGAAATTAGTTTTCATACAAGAGAAAAGGTAAGGCACATGCAGAAATGTAGGAGTTCAAATTTTGAATTGATATCATAGACAGTACCTGACGCTAGGCTCTCTGCAGTTCTACTAGGGGTTTGGCCAGTGGAGTAGGGGTAAAGTGTGGTACAGTTGGGCCTGTGTTTTCTATGGCTGTTGATCTATCTGATTTAACAGGTATCACTAACTTTTCCAAATACCTAGTTTGTACTCCTTGAGGATCTGCACTCACCCTCTTCCTTTTGGACATCTATTACGAAAGAACAACATTTGACTGGAAAAACATAGTATGATGACACATGGAATAGGTACAGAAAATGGATAGGTATGGCATATACTCATATATGATGCTTCAACTAAGCAGATGGTGGTGTAACAAAGTAGAAGTAAGGCAAGAGGTCATATGCAAAATATGTGCGACCAATACAACCTTGCCATGTTAGAGCAAGCACCTTGATGGGTGAATAAGATAGGCCATCCTCCACCATGCCAAGTTTTTTAACCAGTGGATTGTTCCGCAATATTGCTCTCGTGCGCCCATTCTCATATTCATTTTGATCATGTTCAATACCTGACATGCATGAAAACATAAAAATAAGTGAGATTATCTTTGTAATGTAGAAGTGATTCTAATCCAATACTGCCTCCCTGTAAACCCCTTTGTGCTATCTTTGCAATTCTTCTGAGAGATGCCAGGCATGCTGTAATTTGAAGTGTGCATTAATATAATGTGGCCTACTACTCAAAATATGAGAGCTCTAGAAGTGATGATTCTTCGCAGATGACAGCTTCAACATATAGTAAAGAAGAACAAGTTGACTTGACCTGACAGATTCAAAATATACTAAGGGAGATCAACTCGACCTGACCAGTCGACCGCAAATGTCTCTGCTACTCTTCCCAACAAGGAACATACTTATTAAAGAAGAAGAAGAGAAGAGGATCATGTTAAAGAAGAGCAGAAGAGCAAGCAAATTGAAGATATTACAAGTCTTTCTATACAATGTCTGTTGCTCACCCATGATGAACCAGAGTGCACAGAGAAATACTATTCCTTCTGGTCTCTTCATATGTGGCTCACATGCATTTCGAAACTAAAGTAGGAACATTTAGCTGACCAATTAAACATGTCTCAGTTTTACTAATATCAGCATAATATCATATTCGAATTTGTACAACTAAGCTTGTTTAGCTTGATGGGTGGAGCAGTGCTATTAAGACACGAATCACATAGGCTGATCGTGGTCATCATAAAATGGGAAAACGTAAGCATGATGATTATAGTGTTGACCGTGGCAATGGCATGGTAGATCTGTAGCTGCAAACCGCGCAAAGGGTACTTAGCAACCAATGTTTGCTTTGAAATAACAACTAAGATTTGGTATGGACAAGAAAGTATAGTCAACAAGTGACAAAGAAATACAATTCCTGCTGTCTCTCTATATGTCGCAACATGCAATTTGGAAACTCAAGTGGGACCTTTAGCTAACCAATTAAATGTGTCTGTTAACTAATATCAGTATCGTATCACAATTATATTTGAACAACTAAGCTTTGGAATTATGAGTGTTGTGTTGTTTAGCTTGAAGGGTGGAGTACTGCTAGTATTACAGAAAGCACCTACGTAGATCATAGTAGGGTAGATAAAAGGGGAAAACCCTAAGCATCACGAGTAAAATCAGGAAAGTGGAACTAGCTGGAAACATATGGACTTGTATTGCCGGTACGGCTAGAGAGGCTTCGGAAAGGCTTCGGCCCCAAAAGGGGCAGCTCTATTCAACTGAAGGCACAATATTGTTACTATCAGTCTAGACTCTCAAAGACGACATAGCTCCCACCATTTCCCGGATATTATGGCAGACCATCTAGAATAGTTGAAAGCATCCATCTGAAGCGACCCAACAGACCTGTCGATTACAAATGTCCCTGCTCCACTTCCTGTCAAGGAACATACTGTACTACTCCCTCCGTTCCTAAATATAAGTCTCTTAGAGATTCGAATGCGGACTACATACGGAGCAAAATGAGTGAATGTACACTCTAAAATATGTCTATATACAGCCGTATGTAGTTCTTATTGGAATATCTAAAGAGACTTATGTTTTACCGAAAAAGGATTTCGCCCTGCTTTATAAATAAAGCAACGATTAGCAACACCCGATCCAAACGCACGCCACCACAACACACGCACGCACCCAAGGCAGTTTAGGAACGGAGGAAGTAATATACATATTAAGAAGAACAGAAGAAGAACATGATAACAAAGAGCAAGCAGATTTTAGATAATACAATGTGTTTGCCCACCCATGATGAACCAGAGCACACAGAGAAATACTATTCCTTCCGGTCTCTCCATATGTGGCTCACATGCATTTGGAAACTAAAGTAGGAACATTTAGCTGGCCAATTAAACCCGTCTCAGTTTTACTAATATCAGCATCATATCATATTCGAATTTGTACAACTAAGCTTTCTTAGCTTGATGGGTGGAGCAGTGCTATTACGAGACGAACCACATAGGCTGATCGTGGTCATCATAAAATGGGGAAACCGTAAGCATGATGAGTATAGTGTTGACCGTGGCAGTGGCATGGCAGATCTGAAGTTGCAAACCGCGCAAAGGGTACTTAGCAACCGATGTTTGATTTCAAATAACAACTAAGATTTGGTATGGACAAGAAAGTACAGTCAACAAGTGACAAAGAAATGCAATTCCTGCTGTCTCTCTATATGTCGCGACATGCATTTGGAAACTCAAGTGGGACCTTTAGCTAACCAATTAAATGTGTCTGTTAACTAATATCAGTATCGTATCACAATTATATTTGAACAACTAAGCTTTGGAATTATGAGTGATGTGTTGTTTAGCTTGAAGGGTGGAGTACTGCCAGTACGACAGAAAGCACCTACGCAGATCATAGTAGGGTAGATAAAAGGGGAAAACCCTAAGCATCAAGAATAAAATCAGGAAAGTGGAACTAGCTGGACCATATGGGCTTGTATTGCCGGTACGGCAAGAAAGGCTTCGGCCCCAAAAGGGCAACTCTATTCAACTGAAGGCACAAAACTGTTACTATCAGTCTAGACTATCAAAGACGACATAGCTCCCAGCATTTCCCGGATATTATGGTAGACCATCTAGAATCGTTGAAAGCATCCATCTGAAGCAACCCAATAGACCTGTCGACTGCAAATGTCCCTGCTCCACTTCCCGACAAGGAACATACTGTACTACTCCTTCCGTTATTAAATATGAATCTCTTAGAAATTCGAATGCGGACTACATACGGAGCAAAATGAGTGAATGTACACTCTAAAATATGTCTATATACATCTGTATGTAGTTCTTATTGGAATATCTAAAAAGACTTATGTTTTACTGAAAAAGGCTTTCACCCCGCTTTATAAATAAAGCAACGATGAACAACACCCGGTCCAAACGCACGCCACCACAACACAAGCACGCACCCAAGGCAGTTTAGGAATGGAGGAAGTAATATACTTACTAAGAAGTACAGAAGAGGAACATGATAACAAAGCGCAAGCAGATTTTAGATAATACAATGTGTGTTGCCCACCCATGATGAACCAGAGCGCACAGAGAAATGCAAATCCCTGTTGTCTCTCTATATGTGGTACACATGCTTTTCGAAACGAATATAGGAACATTAGCTGACCAATTAAACGTTCTCTATGTTAGTAATATGAGCATCATATCATATTCGTATTTCAACAACTAAGCTTTGGAATTATGAGTGGCATGTTGTTTCGCTTGATGGGTTGAGGTCTTGAGGAGCAGTGCTAGCACGACACGAAGCACCTACGATGATGGTAGTGAATATAAAGGGGAAAAACCATAAGCTTTACGAGTATAGTGACCGTGCCATGGCGGATCTGAAGGTCCAAACCGAACAAAGGCTACTCCGCAACCAATGTTTGCTTTCAACTGCCACTACGATTTGGTATGGACAAGAAAAGTACAGTAAACAAGTTACGATCTATTTTCCGGGTGAGATCAATAACTTAAGCATATATGAAAGAGTACCACTTCTCTTGCGACGCCGTGTATGCCCCTACTGATACGTTGAGGGTGCTGCGGGTGCGATGGCTGTCGGCGGCGCGGAAGAAGACTTCAGACGGTAGACGGCCGGGTCGGGGGATAAGTCCTGTTGCCGTGGACGAGGCGGTCGTCGGAGCGGCAACGGCAAGGTGGACGATGATGCTGATGAAGCGAGAGGACGCGATGAAAGGATCCTAGTCCGGCGTCGTGGATGAGAGACGTCCATCTCTTGCAGTGGACAACGGGGTAGGGGTAGCGGCTCCGGTAAGGTGGAGGATGGGGTGGAGGATGGAGGAGGCTGGCCGGAGTGGGGAGGTTGTTGTGGTGCCAATGGTGTATGAATGGGGAAATGGAGGGGAAGGGGGAGGGGATCTCAAACTTTGGGACGCGCTTGTCTGAAATGTGGGAAAGTTACGAACATAGCCCCCGTTTAAAATTTTGGACATCTCATCGATTGGGGATAGGACAGTAATCTCGCATCTCCCCAATATTTGTCGATAGCGATTTCGGGCTAGGAGAGGGTGTTTTGCCACCCACCATTGGCGCCCACGGTGTATGAACGGGGCTGACAGGTAGGGCGGTTGTGTCACGTCTGAGGGAAGTTACACACCTGCCCCTATTTAAAATATTTGCCTACATCGATTTCGGACGAGGTGAGTTTGTTTTGCCGCCCACGTGTATGAATGAGAAAATTGAGGGAGAGAGAGAGGTCTTTCGGATGAGTTTCAAACAAATGTGCGTTTGCCACCCATGTTTGGCGCCCACCGTGTCTGAATGGGGAGACAGGCGGTCGTGTCACGTCTGATTGAAGTTACTAGTCTACCCCTATCGACAGCAGTGGAAATCGGGTCGATTAGGATGTGAAGTGTCAAGGGTAGACAGTAATTTCCATCTCGCAAACACTGGCTTCGGGTAGCCGACAAATGATAGTGGGTGTTTTGCCGCTTTGTTCAAAATTTGGTAGAATTAGCATTCACGTTTACCCTGGGCCCAGGCAACTAAATTCAAATCCAATTTGTATTCGATTATGAATATCCATACATCATTCTATGTTTTGTTATTTATTTCTTCAAAACCACGACAAAGATTTATTCCACCTTTATATATGAATATGATTTAGAAATGCCGTGATCTTCGGATTCAGTAGGTTGGATACACTTTGAGTCAAACAGTTATTTCATCCAATACAATATGCTCACACGAAAAACAGTCCACCTTATGTCAATCATACAAGTACTGAGGATTACCTCGCCTAAAAAATTCAGATCATTACAACACATGGACAACAAAGGGGGTCTTACAACATAATCCATTCAGAGACATGACACAACATGCAAGTATACTAATCTAATGACAATTTCAACTGGTATCTAAAGAAGAACTGGGATTACCCTGGGCTTCAGATAGCAGAAGCAGCAGGACCTCCTCCGTCTTCAAATGCAACATTCTTACTTCCTCCAATTCTTGGGTTGCTTGCATAATGCATGCAGCTAATTGCATAATTTCCAGCTTCAAGATCAAGATTACCTCATTCATGGCAGCCACACCATCTCTTTCTGCCTCTAGTAGAGCCTCAAGAACTATAATATTTGTACTCAGACTGCTCTCCAGCGGTGTTGCCTCTAAACTGCTACCATCTGGTAACATGGCTGGCGCACTGCTTCCATAAATAGATTCTGGGGTTGTACATTGTGTCCTAGTGTGAACGGCATCCTGAAAGGTTTCCGCTGGACATAAGTAAGAGATAGTTATCGCATGATCCAGGCAGTAAGCTTACATGGTAAACGGCATGCGAATTATTGCCGAGCATGGAAAGCTATATTTAAATGGTTCGAAGCAGCATCAGCCAAAAACAAATTAAAATGGTAAGATAAAAGGCAGTGTACCACTGCTATATTTAAGTTGCCCAGGCATCTAAGCAGTTGAAATAATCTGAGAAAGTTCTTAAACAGTGTGGCCTCTTATAAACTACGAAGACAGTCTTGTGATGAAGTTCATAGGAAAAGTTAAGGAGTCAAATGAATTAGGCATGCATTTATTTACGATAGTACAACAGGCACTGCTGACATATTGGCCAACTCAGGTATAGCCTAACATGTAATAAACAAGCATTCGAATCAAGTAATACAGCAAAGAAGACAACTGAACTATTTGTAATTCTGTAGGATTATAGGTTGAGGGCACAAGCCAAGAAAGCAACCCACACGCATTACATTTCACATGTACTAAAACACACTGGCTTACCATATGTTACTGTGAAGCCTCGCTGTTGTTGCAATGTTCTTTGAAGATATCGTCAACATCCCGTGGTTGCAAATCTAGTTGTTGTAGTTTATTCTTCCCCCTCTATTTAGGTAAAATTAATTTTAATCACATGCACTTGTTTGAATTGATCATCAATGGTTAATCTAAACTAATGAAAGAAGGGTGTGTGCTTACACGACAATATATGTGCTTCACTCTATTTTTATGCTTGTTCGAGGTGCCAGCCCCAAAAGAACAAATATTTTGCTTGATGGGGTTGGCAGCTCCATAATTAATAGAAACATCAAATTAGTCATGCAACTTGGGAAGATCAAGAACGCACAAAAAAGTAATGAACAGAGGCTCGGAGCAGTGATGTAATAGCTAGCATCAGTAAATGTAGGGTAAAACGAACAAAAAGCAGCGGAACCACAAACTAGTTTGCTGATGTGTAATTAAGCATAGAGAACATAGGCCCTGTTTGGATCCATGGGTTAGAGCTAGTTTGGGCTCAAATAGCCCAAAGTATCCAAACATGAGGGCTAGTTTGAGCAAGTTGCATCTAACCCACCCAAAAAAACTATCCCACCCAAGAGGTGCTAATAGGAGCTAGTTCTCCTAGTGCATTTATTATCAATCTAACCCTGTCATCCAAACACCTCTTTAGCTAGAGTTAGTTCAGGGTTACTCATGAGCTAGAAACTAACTCTAACATCTAGCTAACTTAGAGTATCCAAACAGGGCCATAGAAGCAGTCTGATGTAACCAACAGGTGGCATCAGAACAACACCATTATCATAAATATAGCATGCAAGAAGTAAAATAGTAGGCAGTGATATCTAGGAAGTACAGTAATACTTAGGACAAAACAAAAGCATTGTAACTATATGTGCACTAGTTTGTAATTTAGCACATGTAACCTGTTCACTGCCACACGTATGGCCCTACAGGTGCAAGCAGAATAACGCGTCTCATGAAAAATTGAATGATGCCCTGAAGAAATTCGAAGGTGCGGTGCTTATGCTAAGAAAGTGAACGTAGGCGCCGGCCGTTGGATAATAGTACCTGATTCTCGGTGGCGTATGGGTATCGTTGTCATATTTGAAAGCTAAGGATCGTTGATGGTGCTCGTGTTGCGGTTGAGTTTGGGCCGGATGTCGCCGTTGCTGAAGCGGCTCCAGTGCTTCGGTTGCGGCGCCTGTCGACAAACAAGAAATCTCATCTGTGGTAAGTGAACAGTTCCATGATAAAGAAGAGAAAAACCGAAGGAGTACAAATTGAAATAACCTGATGAGGCTGCGGCGTCAGTAAAGCAGGGCCGGTGGAGTTGAATATGGCGTCCGTGGAGCGGGTTTGGTGCAGTGGACGAAGGCATCGGCGAAGCACATCCGGCACGGTGTACAGTGCTTTCGGTGAGGCGGATCTGTTGCGGCGGATGAGGGCTTGTATGAAGGGCCAGCGATGTGGGGGACGAGGGAGTCGGTGAAGGGCCTACACTGTGGTGGACGAGGGTGCTGGTGAAGCAGATCCGGTGCGGTGGACCATGATGGCGGTCAAGGAGATCTGGAGCGGTGGACAAGCCAATCGCTGAAGCGGCTCCGATGAAGTGGTGAGTTGACAGTTGGGGGTTCCAAGGTGCAGAAGGTAGATCCGGCAGGGTGTGAGGTCCACCGCTGCGGCGAAGGACTAGATTCGGCTGCTTGGCGTGGTTGAGGGGAGGAGGCGGGGAGGAGCTCTGGGGAAGAATGTTGGGGGCAAAGAGGGGAAAACAATGGAGTTACCAAAGCAGCCCTTTTCCGTTCATGTGGCAGGGGTAAAACAGTAATATCGCAAGGCTAAACTTTCGGGCGCGAGATATTTCGATGTGAGCGGAAAGTTTGAAAGCTTTGGGCGGCTGAAATAAGTGTTCTGCTCTTGTACGGCCGACTATGATATCATGGTCGAGAATTTATTTGTTTTGCACGCAAAAAAAAGTGCAAGTTTCGAAAATCAATGTCTCCAACTCGAAACTTAGATTGTCCATTCAATTCAAATATGGATCATTGAGCTAGTGGAAGCAAATACCATCATATGGTCCAATTCAAATGAAATTCCAAATGTGTTTAACCTAAATATGATGGCAAAAACAAAAATGTGTATGTGTATGAATAAAGTGGATGATTATAAGGTTTGAACATGCCCGTATGTGTATATCTCTAGGTTTGATATATGAATTTGAAATCACGAAATCCCAGCTTAAAAAATGTACCTCCGTTTAAATGAATTACAAAAGCTAATAATGGAGTCGAATTCCAAAATTCCAATCTTAGGTTTGTAATTCTGGTACTTCAAAGTATATCACGCATGTTCAAAAGTATCATTATCTCATAGTCCAAACTATGAAACAAATTGATCAACCATGAGTGCACACACTATTGACCATATATATCTCAATTACGCTCAAGTCTCTCAAATATAGACACCTCACTCTTTATCTGAAGCCACCCACCCCGTCCCGTCCCCCCCCCCCCCCCACAAGTCGTTCTCTCCCCCGGACATGAACACAGGAGCACATTAACCCCCCTCTCTCTTCTAAGTCCGGACCCCAACATAGGTCTCTATCACTTTGTCTCTCGGGCATGCACACATCTCTCCCCCCACTCTCTAGGTCTCCCGGCATCTCTCTTTCCCAAGCACACGCACTATATAGTAGTGTATCTTTCCCATACACACAAAACGTCGCCCCCAAATGTCTATGTCCCTAGTTATGTGGTTCTCGCACACTACCTCACTCACCACCCCCACTACAAACAAGCACCCTTTGTCTCCTTGTGCACCACTCTCCTCTTTCTATCTCTCCCACATGCGGACCCGACCCAGCTCCTTCCCTATATACATATATGCCGTGACTCTTTCCGTAGCTCCCTAGCGTATCATCGTTCTCAATCTCGAACGTTGTTCTCTACACCATCTATTCTAGATCTCTCATGAAGACTCTATCACACACACGATGACTCGCTTCCCTTGCGTCTCCGTACATAGGCCACTTTCGAACAACATCAACCTTGTCTCCCTATCTATACGCCACTTCCGCACACAAACAACCCCTCTCTCTCCCCCTCTCTTCCTCTCTCAATCTCTCCCTCGCTCTCTCTCTCTCTCGCTCTCACACCCCTCTCCCACACACACTCGATGTCTCTTCCAAATAGTCTGCTCCCCGCCCGCACCCATGCTATCCCGCTACTACACATGCCTTTCTCTCTCTTGGACACACATGTCACACCATTCCCCCTTCCCTACTAGGTTTACATCATTAGTGGTCTCTCTTCTCCACATACACACACTCCCTCTCACACACACGCGCGCGCACAAACGCACACAGACACGCACAAACACCCATCTATCTGGATCCTTCTTTTAAGACACACACCCTTGCATATTCTCTCCAGCTCTAGGTATATATATATATCCCCCTCTCTCTCTAGCTCACATGCACACCAAAATTCTCCGTCTGTCTAACTCACACATATCTCCCCATGTCTGCATGTGTATCTCACACACTCACTCTGTGATTATGTCTATGTGTCTCCATGTTACACAACACAAAGTCCCATGCACATGTCTCTCTCTATCCTCCACACACAGAGACACAAAGAATCTCTTATCATTGCCTCAGTCTCTACATATCACACACGCAGACGCTGTCTCTCTCTCGCACACACGCTCAACCAAGGTTTTCTCCTGAATAACTTACCGTCTATTCATCAACAGTCGTGGCAGTACGACGAACACGAGACGTGAAAAATAATAAATCTGCACGTCCATAGACCACCTAGTATGACTACTAGGACTAGAGCGAGCCGAAAGTGCGCAGCCCACCCCCTCCTTATCGGCGACGGGAAAACCTTTGTTTTACACAGTCGGGAAGTCATCGTGCTAAGGCTCCACATGCTCAACCGTTGAATAGAATGTAGATCCAAGTTTATGGAAACAAGTATGGATAATACGTTTGTATCTCCATACTTATATCTCTTCTTGTAAAAAAACCCGAGTTGGTGATGATGGTATGCCTGCCATCTTGCAATATAGACCGTCCGATCTATATCTGACGGATAGAAAGCAAACTAAAAGATACCCGCACCTCTCTCCACATTTGCAGACAAGGCCTTCCCTCGTTCATCCTTATCTCCCACAACCTCATTGTTGAGCAATTAAAAAAGGAAGCCTCTGGAACAATCTGGCATGGTGGTCGCTGCCGGCGTCGTCCATCCCCATGCCTCCGCTCAGTCCAACCACCAATCACCACCACGCCCCACTCCTCCTCATCTTATCTCTCCTCTTTCTCGAGATATCATTAGTTTTTACAAATGGGATTACTCCCGCATGGGTCAATCCCAACAGGTGTTTTATAAAAAAATGCATCTTGATGTTTCGTGCAATGCACGGGCATCTTGCTAGTACTCCTACAGAAGACTTAGTTGGTGATGATGGTGTGTCTACCATCCGTTATTTCTGACCATTAGATCTACATCTAACGACTGTGAGGTAAGTTGTTGCCTTTTCTCAACAGCATCCCACTTCTCTACCCAATTTGCAGAAAACCCCTTAATTAGTATCTTAAAACTAACCACGTCCCTCCCTCACACCTCACCAAAACAGCCCAAGGAATATATTCTGATTGAAACATAATATATTTTTAGTGATATATGTATATCAAAATTAAAGTGTTTTCTATCAAGTTTGTGAATAAGTATTATTCTAATTATGATCCGTTGCAACGCACGTGCACATTGCTAGTATTTCCAACCATGCAAAAAAAATTGCTAGTATTTCCATAGTTTTAAGTTTTCCATCAAGATATTAGTCACTCATGGTCGATATTTAGTTTGAAATACGTACACATAGGCACTATGTAACTAGCCGTGCTTATTGGCTTCCAAAGCGTAACTTTCACTCCTACTTACAGTATGTAGAGTATTTAACAAACAACTACCACTTTCAACCAGCCCGAGGAAGAAACTATTGTACAAAAAATAGCAAAAACATACCCAAAATTTCTTAATCCGCGCCAAAAAACCACTACCTAGTGCCGATTAGGCTCGTTTAAACCTGTTTATGACAAGGTTGGCCCACACGTCCATGCTGATGAGGCACCTTAAACCAACACCGTTTGTTTGACCGTTGACACGAGGGACCCACATCTGACCTTCTATCCTCTTCTTCCTCCTCCAATCATTATTTTTCCTGAACATTACTTCAAACAGTTCTTATGCGTGTTCATCGGTGGTTCTGATGATGAGCGAGCTGGCCGCCGCTCCGCCGGACGGGCCGGACGCCGCGCTGGCCTCCGCACGGGTTGGTTGGTTGGCCCGAGCGTGGCTCACGCGCGAGAAAGCCGCTGCGCTGGCCTTAGCATAGTGCGCGCGAGCAAGCCGCCGCACCGCCGTGCCAACCTAGCTAGCAAACCTTGCAGACAAGCAGCTGGATGCATCCAGCAGGGTGTGTGCTAGCTTGGCTAGCTAGCGGCCGCGAGCGCCGCACAGAGCTGGCATCCAGGCTGCCGCAAGATGGGCTCCGCACCGCCGGTGCTTTTGACATCGCCTTTTGCCGGCGGCGGTAGATGCGTCCCATGGCCGAGGATGACTAGATGGACGGTCCACAGGTAGGAGGTCACTCGGGGATTTTTGTCCAGACTGACATGTAGGTCCCACAAGTCATAACGCCTAACTTGCCGGTCAAATAGACGGTGTTGACTTAAGGGGCGACATGGGTTGAACGTGCCTATAACGGCACTTGGTAGTTTATTGCGACGGATTAAGAAAATTGGTATAATTAGATTTATGCCCCTAGTTGTGTCCCACTCGTCTGTTTTACCCCTAGTTCCCAAAAGTCACCGGTTCTGTCCAAGTCACTTTGCTCCTCTTATGCTTTTGCCCTTTGACCGTTTGACCGTCAGTTTGAAAACTTCATAACTAATTCATACTAAATCAGAAAAATGCAAATAAGATACCAAAATGTTCAGAAAAACATCACCTATATGTCAGTGTCATTTGCATTCATGAAAAAAGTGTTGGAAAGTGCACATCCGAGTTTTAGCTCTTTTGATACCACCATGAATAGTAAAATCTAAAAAAATTCAAAAAAATTAAAAAAAATATGGCGGCAAAGAACGACAAATGTTCTAAGTGCTTGCCAAGTTTCATCAGGGAACGACATTCGTGGAAGTCGTGGCAAAAAAATAATCCATTTTGGAGTGCTGGTTGTTTTTTTTGCCGCGGCACCCACGAATGTTATTCCTTGATGAAACTTGGCAGACACTTAAAACATTTGTCATTCTTTGCCACCAAATTTTTTTTTGAATTTTTTGAACTTTTTTAAACTTTACTATTCATGGTGGTAGCATAAGAGCTAAAACTCGGATGGGCACTTTCCAACACTTTTTTCATGAATGCAAATGACACTCACATATAGGTGATGTTTTTCCGAACATTTTGGTATGTTATTTGCATTTTTCTGATTTAATATGAATTAGTTATGAAGTTTTCAAACTGACGGTCAAACGGTCAAAGGGCAAAAGCATAAGAGGAGCAAAGTGACTTGGACAGAACCGGTGACTTTTGGGAACTAGGGGTAAAACAGACGAGTGGGACACAACTAGGGGCATAAATCTAATTATCCCAAGAAAATTTCGGTATGTTTTTGCTAATTTTTGTAGAGTAGTGGTTTCTTGGTAGGGCTGGTTGGAAAGTGGTAGTTTCTTGGCAGTGGTTTCTTGTAAGGAACAATGTACTAGTGACAAAAGGCGATTCTAGGTTGCGGTGTACTACTAGTGGTCGCGGGAGAGTATAGCTCGTTTTGTGGGTTCGATCCCGGCCGAACGCACGGCGGCTTTTTTTAAAATATTAACCTCGCTGCGAGCCAATATTGTACACTGGTAGTTTGACTTTTGAAGTCGAACAGACGTGTCGCACCACAATGTGGGTGCACTGGATAGCCCAGCCACGTGAACGGGTTTTCCCTCCCATCATCTCGTGGCTCGCGTACTAGAGTAGTACTAGTACTACTGCGTAAAGTAGTAGCACTCCTGTATATCAATTCACACCGTGCAAAGTTTCTCGCCTGCGTGCTCGCCATAGCCGCACCTCGCTTGCTACTTCCTCATCAGCTACCATATTTAAACTAGCGCCTCCCAATTAAGCCCGAGGAGCCGGAAAAGCCTGGCGTGGCATTGGGAACTGTGCAATATGGCTCTGTACGTAAAGTGCTAGTACTACTCTGTAGCTTGTGGCGTTGCACGCATGGACTTCGCTCCATTATCGGCTCTAAACTCCAGTAAAAAAATTCCTCTTGACGTGATTTTTTTTTTGTTTTGAAACGGAGTCAAAAGCTTTGCCTCATCTCATTCATAAAGAAGGAAGGACCAACAAACAAAGTTCGACGAGATCCATTACACCTCCACAAATGGAAGCGAAAAGCCTAGTCTCGCTGTATCAAAGAACTCAAATGTTCTGCCCCCGCAGTAACTGTTGCTGATAAACAGGCTGCTAGTGTGTGCGTGAGAGGAGCGACTGAGTAGGCCAGCTACACGCTTGAATAGAGCACAGAGAGTACGCACTACGCAGGTGTACTTTCCCTACATTGATAGTACATCGATGGTTCTAGAGAACAGTAGTACCCTCCACTTGCGACTGTAGCTCCTTGGCCTTGAGATTCAAGAGTTTAAAACTGGTGCACTATAGAAGTACAGTACATCGCACTACTAGTTGAGAAAGTACTACTGCTACAGTACTACGTATAAGTAAATAATAGCCGCACCATCGCACTACCACTATGCGTGTCTGCATAACTTCCTTAACGAAGGGACGAGGCCCTGCGGTTACGCTCTTATCTCCGCCTCGCCAGTTCCCCTCCCCCCAAAGAGACCAAGGCAGTTCGTCGCTGCTGCCATGGATTTGCCTGGCGGTTCTCCTCCTCGTCGGGGCTGGGAGACCTTGGATGACGATCCTCTGGGAGAAATCGCACGCTGCTCCGACGTCCTCACCGCCGCAAGACTCGGTGCTTCCTGCACCAACTATTTTAAGAGGGTGCATAAACAGGCTTGGGAAAAGGCCATGCTTGTTGGTCTTCCATGCGTTCTCAAGCAGAAGGTTATTCTATGGGACAATCCATCAAACAGTCCACCGCTACCTGGCCGTGGTTGCACGTTGACTCCGCTAGAGTTGCCGGCGTTGAGAGGGAGTCGGATTTTGTCCGATGAGTAGGTCAGTCATGGAGTTTGATCATGTAGTGTATATTCTAAATATAGTACTTAGTTATTTCATCCCATAATTTCTACGCTGCCCACCGTCTTATATATAGGTCTGGGTTGGTGCCAACGGAGATTGGCTTGCATACCTCCGGCCGGATACCACCATCATTTTGCACAACATCCACAGCAGTGCGGCCGTTCCCGTAGACCCCTTCTCCACCATGGGGATCGGCCTTCCGGACTGGCTGGGCTTGAATACGTATGATGATGCCTACATGAGATTGAAGAAGATAGCAATTGTGGACCCGCCGACAAAGCGACGTAGCTACGACGATTACTATCTCATCGCGGTGTTCGACATAAGGATTGCCATCAATGCAAAAGGCAGTAACGGCAGAGGCTGGCACATGTTGGCCCCGGCAGATTTGTACCCCTACACGTTCGAAGACGCCGTGTGCCATGTAGGCCGCATCTTCGCGGTGACAAGCCAGGGGACTTGTTTCATCTGGTTACCATCCTACGGTATGGGAGATTACAAACGGAATGCACAAACCATCATTTGCATCCCAAATGGTACTCCATTATTTTGCAGGGACCAGTCATCCCCCGATCAAAATCAGATCGCCGATCCTGGATGTGCATTTGCATCCGCGATTCGGTCTAACCTGGAACCTTGTAGCTGACTTTGACATATTAGGATCAACTATCTTCGCAGTCGTTACCCATGGTACCAATGATGTGCAACATGGTCACATGATCTACCACAATCGGACCGTCACCATCTACCTAGGTATTCCATTTTCTCATTGTTGTGTGTTAGAGTAGTAGTACTTGTTAGTTCTTTTCTTTTCTTGACTGGGACATGTTTACTAGTACTAGTACTACAATTTGGTATTAATTTTTTTTAACCCTCTCGCCTTCTCTTTCATTGTAGTAGTAAGGAGTACTAGTATTTTTTACCTTGGAGGACACATATAGCTAGCTAGGCCCTTGAAGACTTGATCCCACTAGCTCCCACCATTTTTGTTTTTCCATGTCTTACTATCTCATCCATGTAGCCAGGAGTGGCTATATATAATAAGCCAGTTATTTTACTTCCTCTATACTGGAGTAGTACTATTTGCTGCACAATATTACTGACCGACATATTTGAGCAATTCTCTGGCTATGATCTGTGTCACTATTATAATAATCCTAATTCCACACATACTCTGAACATGATTGTATATTTTTGTCCTTTTGGTCTCCAATTTGATTTGTTGCAGCAGACACAAATGCGCTGGCCTTCATAATTCCAGGACCTAGAAATATACAAGTCAATGGGTGGTGCTTTATCGCTCGTTCAACTGACGGTGGTCATTTGATGCTCATTCGCACATACCAAATTGACCAAACCATTTCATCAAACCACATGCAATACAATGCCTGCGGCATTCGTGACTGGATGGCTATGGCTGCTTCGTGTTCGAGAAAGATCCCAGCTTCGTTGGGTTGGGCGTGTTTACAGCCTCGGCAACCACTCCATGTTCCTAGGGCTCAATTATCCGATCATCCAACCAATCATCGATTATATCACCGGCGATGATTACCGTACTATGCAACTTCCAATCGCCAGGGGGAACTGTGCTTACACATCGTACCATGGGTTTCATGAATCACCATATCCAGAGATTCGTCGACACAGCTTGTTGCCAGATGATCTTCAGTGTGTGAAAGGCATCAAGCTTCCAAGCGATGAATGGCTTTTGCAAACCCGGCATGCGGCGATGTGGTTCATGCCAACAGCAAATATGCACAACTTGATTCGTAGTGATATCTAGACTGAGCCATGTATCCTGCTGCTGTAGCATGACCCTCTTTTGTTGGATATTATGTAATGTAGTTAGTTTGAAGCATAGATACCTTTCTGGGATCAAGTGCATCCTAACTCACCTATGTAGGATGTACTGATAATGATGACGGAGATGCTGTGCAGAAGCCATATATATATCAATTAGGCTTCAAGTGCGTACTTGTTGGTGAAAGTGTTGTCCAATGGGAATTATATTTTGTATTACTCATGTAGCCTACAAAGTCTGTCGCACAGCCTTGTAACTTCGTACTCCATTTCTAAATTTGTACTAGTACTAGTAGTCCTCTATACCGTATATTGCGCTACTCATACTACTACCTCGCTCCTGGTTTATTGGTCCCCTTCGTAATTTGTGTCAAATTTTGACCATAAATTTAACTAACTAAATGTTAATGCATGTCACAAAAAATTATATCGTTGGATTCGTATTTGAACATAGTTTCCAATGGTATAATTTTCGATGACATGCATTGACATTTTGTTAGTTAAACCTATGGTTAAAATGTGACACTAAATACGACTAGTAAGTAGTACAGTAGTACTAGTATACGTCGTTCAAATTATTCATCATGTCCTCACATTGAATTGACGTGACAACACGCTGCGCGTGAGGTGACACAAGAGTCCCGGTGGCGTGTTCGGTTCACCAAAGTGAGCCTCACCCCTCTCATACTACAACAGCACTCTCGCATTCTCTACAAAATCACTCTCCCATTCTCTCCCGGTCTCCCCGCCTCCCAGCCGCCGCCTTGTTTCGATCCATTTGGTATGATGAGCGATGAGCTACTGGAGTTGCTATACTTCATTGCAAGTAGTCAAAAGGAAGACCCTAAAAAATCGATCTCAACAAGGATGCTCTTCAAGCTAGCCGGATGAAGGAAGGAACCAGCGAGGCCGCCCCTATGAGTATTCATCCCGTCGCCCTGTATGATGATTTCGATCTTTATGGGGGGTTTTCAAGTCTTTAGAGTCTGCATGTAGTAATGAAGCCGAGACCCCAGTTTGTTCGGGTATTGTGGACTTCAGATTTGGAGTACCTGTCGAAATCTTTCATCATTTACTTAAAACAGTTGATTGATCATACATTGAGTACCATTTAACTGGAATTAACCGATGCAAGTCCAAGAAGGATTGGCCGGTGCTGCCGGCTGGCGTCAAGTTCAATCCCACGGATCAGGAGCTGATCGAGCACCTTGAGGCCAAAGTGAGTGCTGACAGCACGAGATCTCACCCTCTCATCGATTTGTTCATACCAACCATCGACAGCGAGCACGGCATATGCTACACCCATCCTGAGAAACTTCCAGGTGAGACACCGATCGGTCGTCTACTTGCACAAACATATTCCTTTGTTTATACCTCTATTTTTTTTAGACGCAGACCTAGTGAAGCAATTACAATTTGACAGTTAATAAAAAGTGAAGCAAGTGACTGCAACATGCCAAAGATGTTATGAAAATGCCAACTACGTACCCTAAAACATGTATTCACCAATACTGCAGGTATCACACTAAGTGGCCTAAGCAAGCATTTCTTCCAGCGCAACTCCAGGGCGTTCAAAAGGGGCACGCGGACGCATCGCAAGATACAGTCGGAGTGCGGCATGCACGCGATGTGGCACAAGACCGTCAATACCTTGCCGGTGATGGTCAACGGCCGGCAAACGGGCAGCAAAAAGGTTCTGGTGCTCCACACCAACAAGAACTTTGACCAGCAGAGGACCAACTGGGTGATGCACCAGTACCACCTCAGGGACCTGGAGCAAGAGAAGGAGCGGGAGCTAGTCGTCTGCAAGATTTTCTACCAGATGAACACTAGGGCCAGGACTAAAAAGATTATAAGTTAGTTTGGTATTGGTACTTGTGCTACCTGGTCGTCTGCAAGTTGGTATTGTTGTTAAGGATCTTTCGGTATGAACTTGGCATTTGCTTCCAACCATCATATCGAGGGTCGACGTGGATATAAAGCTGAATCATTTGTTTCGAAATGAATTTTCAGGCACCTGATTTTTATTTGATGGGTAGCATAAGCACCTGCCGTTCGAATTCTCAGTTCTCCAAATTTTTTACATCTTTGAAGTACGCACAGGATCCATCCAGTTTCACAGGCTGATAGTTGGATGCAGCACGTCGGAACTGGGTTGTGGCATGCCAAGCCCAGCTGCAAATTGTTAAAAGAGAGGAGCGATGGATTTGGGCCTTCCAGAACAGTTAAGTGTCGCGACCTCGATCGTGAAGCGCCTCCCATGGACTAAAAAAAGGCCTAGTCGGTTATTATTAGTTGAAATATGTAAAATATTCCATAATAAAAAGAAATATGTAAAATGCAATGAATTTAATCCGCTTTCACTGAAAACCATCCGATTTGCATGAAATTCGTCCGTGGAACCACAAGACGGTTGTCCATACAGAGCCTAACTGTACGGAACCAACAGGTCCATGGCCGTACGCAAGCAAGTGCATGCACTTATTATCACGATGGAAAAATAATGCTGACGTCTAAGACGGTGAAACCCATGAAGTTTTGAACGTAGTCAATAAACAAGAGAATTCTGCAAGTACAGACTGATAACTGGGATCCAGCAGGTATACTGTTTTTTCAGGTTGAGCAAGTTTTAACTGGGCTGTAGACTGCCCAGGCTTGGTTTTGTTTTTAACCGGCCCAGCCCATGACGACAATGGGGCACAAAGATCCAGCAGGTATCAACTGGCCTCTGGCCTGCCAGCCTTAGTTATATTTTCTCTTAGAACATCCGCAGGCAGTTTTTTTACTGAAGAAAACACACAGCCCAGTTCTATTTTCCTCTTGAAATGCCATGTCCTACTTCCATTTTCTAATCTCTACCTATAGTTTTATACTAATTCATATACACGTATTATTATATTGAAACTACATAAGTTTCCCTTTTCATCTTTACATCCTTATTTGTTGTTGTTGTTTTCCCTCCCAGCGCTGATTTTTTTACCACTAGTTTTCCCTAAAACCAACTCAATTGTCTCACGTCTTATTAGCTTACAAAAATAAAACAATATTTTATTTGGCAAATCAATAAGTTCTTAAAAAATAAATGTTTATCATTTCTGGATTAAAACAGTTCGGACTCCACCGAAATATGCAAAATTAGGTTGAACTTTTTGACCGTGGTCCTGGGCAGAAAATGGGCTGTAATAAATTCCTTAAGAATTAGCAAATGGGCTGCAAATTATAAAAAAAAATAGCAAATGGGCTCTATGTTGTCTGCCACAGATTTGGAGGCTGACTTGTGGGCCTACTAAGTTTATGCGTACACAAGGTTTCTCAAAAAAAGAAACTTAGTCAACAATCGACTCTACCAGCGTCAGACCACTAGATGTCAATCTAACGGCAATCATGCTTCTTCAGTCTCTGATCTTCCTGCTCCAGCCGCCCAAACCTGCGCCGGCGGAACCGCCTGCTCCCGCCTCCCATGGTCGGCTATGCTGCCGGGCAGGCCTCACGGCCCCACCATCCTCGCATCCCTGGCCTGGCTATCCCTCTACTCACCCACACCTCCTGTTATTCTCCGGCGATGGCAGCCTCACACTGCAGCCGAACCAGTAAAACCTCGTACCCACTCCGCGTAGGAAACAACTGCCGAGTCTTCCTTGGCTCCGGGTTGTTCCCTTACTTGGCCTCGCCGTCGTCCACTGCCTTGGTGCTCTCGGCACGGCCTGGTCAACGAACGACATCCATCGGAAGAGGACTGTACGTGGAGAGGCTGATAGCTGGGTCCACGGCCGCACGCAAGGAAGTGCCTCCTTTTTTTGCGAGTAGGAAGTGCCTCCTTATTACGCGCAAAATAATGATTCCTCCTCCTGACAACTAGTTCCGACCGGAAGGGCCTCTGTATTTCGTGAATAAAACATTCCCCCCGCTGACAGCTCGGATCCACCAGCTATTACGCACATAAAAAATGAATACCCCCACTACTAGGTGGGTCCCACCATATTTGGAGGCTGACTTGTGGGCCTACTAAGTTGACGCGGACGCAGGGCTTTGTCAACTTAGTCAATATAAATGATTCTAGCTGCGGTGGCCGTACGATGTTCATCCAACGGTCGTCGTGCTTCTTCAACCTCTGGTCTTCTTGCTCCAGCCGCCCAAACCAGCGCCGGCCGTGCCGCCTGCTCCTGCCTCCCGTGGCCAGCTGTGCTGCCACGCAGGCATCACTGCCCCACCCTACTCCAATCGCTGGCCTGGCCATCCCTGTACTCACCCAGACTTCCTGTTATTCTCCGGCGACGGCAGTCTCACACTGCAGCCGAACCAGTAAACCCTCGTACTCCCCTCCGCGTGGGAAACAACTGCCTAGTCTTCCCCGGCTCCGTGTCATTCTCTTCCTTGGCCTCGCCGTCGTCCACCGCCTTCGTGCTCTCGGCGCGGCGTGGTCAACGTGGTCAAGGAACGACTTCCATCGGAAGAAGATTGTACGTGGAGAGGGTGACAGTTGGGTCCACGGTCGCAGCAAGGAAGTGCCTCCTTATTACGCGCAAAATAATCATTCCTCCACCTAACAGCGGGGACCCATCGGAAGGGCCTCTGTATTTTGCGAAAAAAACATTTGCCCCCTGACAGCTGGGACCCACCAGCTACATATTCGCACGCAAGGAAGTGCGTCCATATTACGGGCAAAAAAAAGATTCTTCCCCCTGACAGCTGGGACCCACCAGCTATATCTTCGCACGCAAGGAAGTGCCTCCTTATCCTCCCTGACAGCTGGGACCCATCCGGTTGAAGCGTATGTAGCGTTGTCTGTCTGGTCGCGATCGTGTATGTACATACTGGTCGATCGGTCTCTCTACAGCGATGTACCGTGGCCGAGTAAGGAGCGGCACGTGTCGTAGTAGAGGCGCGGACGTAGCATGTCACGCGGTCCCGTCTATATATATCGTGTACACGTACGTACAACCACGCTGCAAGAAAGTAAATACGGCTACATACGTACATACGGGCGAGGTCTCTAACGCGTACAGCGACGGCGTCCTATTCATCGGCAGCCAACCGGCTGGGTCGGAACGGAGGAAACAGCGGCGTGTTCATCGGGAGGCAACGGAATGCGTCGTATTCATCGGGAGCCAACCGGCTTGGACGGAACAGCCGAAACGAGGTCTGTCATACCGAAAAACGGAGGAAACGGACTTCTGTTCGATCGTGTACGGTCGAAACAGGGTCCTGTTGATCGGGAGGGGTGTGGCGTACCGCAGAACGGAGGAAACGGACTTTTGTTCGAGCTCCTACGGTCGAAACGGGGTGCTGTTAACCGGGAGGGGTGTGGCGTACCGCAAAACGGAGGAAACGGACGAGCGCCTACGGTCGAAACGGGGGTCCTGTTCATCGGGAGGGGTGTGGCGTACCTCAAAACGGGACTCCACGGGCTACTGTTCATCCACCGTCTACTGCCTCGCTCCAGCCTCCACGGGCTACTGTTCATCCATCGTCGACTTCCTCCAGCCTCCACCTGCTACTGTTCATCCACCGTCGACTTCCTCTAGCCTCCACCAGCTACTGTTCATCCATGGGCTACTGTCATCCAGTCTCCACCGGCTACTGTTCAACCAGCCCTCACGGGGTCCTGTTCATCCACCCCCAACCGGCTCGAGTGTGGCGGCCTCCTCGATCGGGGTCCTATTCATCCAGCGGCAACGGCCTCTACTACCATGGGGTCCTGTTCATTCAATCCCCACCGGGAACTGTTCATCCAACCCCCAACATCGGTCACTGTTCATCAAGAGGCAACTTCGATCGGCTTCAGTTAGCAGCAGTAGTGAAGGAATCGCTCGGGTTCAGTTAACAGCCAAGGGATCGATCGCTCGGGTTCAGTAACGTAGCTAGTACAATCGCTCAGGTTCAGCAAGCGAACTCCTCGCTCGGGTTCAGTTAGATCCCAACGCCTCGCACACACGCGCGTACGTGTGCAAGAGAAATGCGCAAACCTCCATGCATCGCTCGGCCCCGACCACCCACCATAACCGGGAACTCCCCGATATTTTCCTCGCCCTTGCTTCTACCATGATTTTTTCCGTCATGGACGGCCCAAAGAATGTCATGCAGGTGCGTCCCCGGCCCGCCCAGGACAAAAAGCCCATTTTCTGTCATGATTTTTTGTCATAGAAGTAGGAGCCCACCACATCTATGATGATACGTGATTTTGTCACAATTATCGTCATAGAAGTGTCATAAGCATGACAGAAAAAAATTCATTCGGCCCAAAATGTCACGGATGTGTCTTTTTTTTTGTAGTGATGGCATGATCATGTACATAGGCATTACATCCGTGACAAAGTAGACCGACTCCTGCCAGCATCTACTACTATTACCCCACCTCTCGACCGCTATCCAACATGCATCTTAAGGTATTAAGTTCATAACAAACAGAGTAATGCTTGGAGCATGATGACATAATATAGACAGAATAAAACCAAGCAATATGATTGAACCCCGTCTTTTTCCCCTTAGTAGCAACAATACAAATACGTGCCTCGCTACTCGTTCTGTCACGAGGTGAGGAAACCACAAGATTGAACCTACTACTATGCACCACTTCCACTGAAGATCTACTCATCAACTTGGCAAAAGAAAACTCATAGATTAAAAGAATTACATAGCTATAACAATCACACATAAGAAAGTTCAGAAAATACTCAATTACTTTCAATGAATAATCGTATCATAAACCACAATTCATGGGATCCCAACAAACACACCGCAAAAGAAGATTACATAATAGAACTCCAAGGAGAACATTGTATTGAAGATCAAAGAGGGAGAGAGAGAGATAGAGAGAGAGATACATCTAGCTAATCACTATGGATCCGTAGGTCCATGGTGAACTACTCACACATCATCGGAGGTGTAGCAAGGTTGATGTAGAAGCCCTCCGTGATCGATTCCCCCTCCAGCAGAGTACCGGCGGAGGCCTCCAGATGGGATCACGGAAGAACAGAGGATGGCGGCGGTGGAATAATTGTTTTGGGTCTCGCTTTGGTGGTTTTGGGATTTTAGGGAATTTATAGAAGTGGAATTAGGGAAAATGGAGTTATGAGGGCCCCACAAGCTCAGGTGGCGCCCCCTGGGCGCGCCGTGTGAGCTTGTGGCCCTCTTGTATATCTTCTGGCCTCCTCCTGAAGCTTCTAAGGTCCCTTCTGGTCCAGAAAAAATCACCGTAAAGTTTCAACGCATTTGGACTTCGTTTGGTACTATTTTTCTGCGAAACAATAAAATAGGCAAAACAGGAACTAGCAATGGGAACTAGGTTAATAGGTTAGTTCCCAAAAATGATGTAAAATTGCATATAAAGCATACAAGATTGATAATATAATAGCATGAAACAATAAAAAATTATAGATATGTTAGATACGTATCAGCCCTAGAGGCAATAATAAAGTGGTTATTATCATATTTCCATGTTCATGGTAAATGTTTATTATCCATGCTAGAATTGTATTGACCGAAAACTTAAATACATGTGTGTATACATAAACAACAACGTGTCCCTGGTGAGCCTCTTACAGACTAGCTCATTGATCAAAGATGATTAAGGTCTCCGAACCATAGACAAGAGTTGTCATTTGATAACGGGATCATATCATTAGGAGAATGATGTGATGGACATATCCAAACGTAAGCTTAGCATCAGATCATATCACTTAGTTTATTTGCTACACCTTTTTTCATGTCAAGTATCTGTTCCTTAGACCATGAGATCATGCCACTCCTGAATACCTGAAGAATACTTTGTGGGTTATCAAACGTCACTTTGCAACTAGGTGATCATAAAGGTGCTCTATAGGTATCTCGGAAAGTGTTTGTTACGTTGCATGGATCAAGAGTGGGATTTGTCGCTCCGTGTGACGGAGAGATAACTCAGGGCCCTCTTGCAAGCATGTGACTAATGAGTTTAGTCAAGGGGATCTTGTATTACAGAACGAGTAAAGAGATTTGCTAGTAATGAGATTGAACTAGGTATGGAGATACCGACGATCGAATCTCGGGCAAGTAACATATCGTTGGACAAAGGGAATTGTTTACAGGATTAACTGAATCCTCGACGTCGTGGTTCAACTAATAAAGATATGCGTTGAATATGTGGGAGTCAATATGGGAATCCAATTCCCTCTATTGATTATTGATTGGAGAGGAGTCTCAGTCATGTCTACATGTTCTTGAACCCGTAGGGTTACACACTTAACGTTCGGTAACGCTCGGGTATTATTGGGTATTAATAGTGGTGAGACCAAATGTTGTTCGGAGCCTCAGATGAGATCTGGCATATCACGAGGAGCTCCGGAATGGTCCGGAGGCAAAGATTTATATATGGGAAGTCATATTCAGGGTTCCAAAAAAGTTCAGGAATTTTCGGTAGAGTACCAGGAAGGTTCTAGAAGGTTTCGGGGGTTCCACCGTGGGGCCCAATGACCCGGTAAGAGCCCACATGGACTGAGGGGTGGGGCTACAGCCCACAAGGGCTGGCCGCACCAAGCCCCAATGCGCGTGTCGTTTAAATCTAGAGATAAGGTATTATCTCTAAATTTAAAGGGTTGAATCTAGAGATAATATGTTATCAGCAAATTTAAAGGGATTTCTCCCTTGTGGCCAGCCCTAGGAGGGTTTTGGCCGCCCACCCCTGCCCCTAGCCTATATAAAGACAGGGGAGGTGCATGGGCATCCACCCTTCCAGCCTTGGCCGCCGTCTCTCCCAACTCCTCCCATCTCTTCACGCAGACGCTTGGCGACGCGCTGCTGCAGTTCCGCTGCCACCACTGCTACTTGTGAGCTGCATTGGGATTTTTCCCCGAAGAGGAAGGGTGAAGCAATATAGTAGCTGATAAGTATTTCTCTTAGTGAGAGCCAAGGTTATCGAACCAAAAGGAGAACCTTGCAAATCCGAGTGAACAACACCTGCACACACAAAAGCAAATACTTGCACCCAACGCGGCAAGAGGGTTATGAATCCCCTTGAACTCGTTACTTGCAAGGATCAAATCTTGTAGTGGTAGATAGATAAATTGCAAAACAAAATAAAAAAAAGTCAAACTGCAGCAACGTATTTTTGGTTCTAGTAATATGATTAAAGTAGACCAGGGGGCCATAGTTTTCACTAGAGGCTTCTCTCTCGAAACAATAGCATACGGTGGGTAGACAAATTACTGCTGGGCAATTGATAGATAAGCATATAGTTATGATGTTATTCACATCAATGATCATGTATATAGGCATCACGTCCGTGACAAGTAGACCGAAACAGTTCTGCATTTACTACTATTACTCCACTAATCGACCGCTATCCAGCATGCATCTATGGTATTAAGTTCATGACAAACAGAGTAACACTTTAAGCAAGATGGCATGATGTAGAAAAGTAAACTCAAGCAATATGAATAAACCCCATCGTTTTATCCTTAATGGCAACAATACAAATACGTTCCTCGCTACCCTTTCTGTCACTGGATGAGGATATCGCAAGATTTAACCCATGTTAAAGCACCTCTCGCACTGAAGATAAATCAATCTAGTTGGCCAAACCAAACGGATAGATCAGAGAGAAATACAAAGCTATAACAATCATGCATAATAAAGTTCAGAAAAGACTCAATTACTTTCAATGAATAATCTGATCATAAACCCACAATTCATCGGATCCCAACAAACACACCACAAAAGAAGATTACATAGTATAGAACTCCAAGAAGATTGAGGAGAACATGGTATTGAATATCAAAGAGAGAAAAAGAAGCCATCTAGCTAGTAGCTATGGGCCCATAGGTCTGTGGTGAACTACTCACGCATCATCGGAAGGGAAACAAGGTTGATGTAGAGGCCCTCCGTGATCGATTTCCCCTCCGGCAGAGTATCGGAAAAGGCCTCCAGATGGGATCGCGAAAGAACAGAAGCTTTCGGCGGCGAAAAAGGTGTTTTAGGCGGCTCTCTATTGGTTTGGGAATATTTGGGAATTTATAGAGGTGGAATTAGGTCAAACGGAGTTGTGTGGGAGTCACGAGCACAGGGGGCGCGCCTGGTGAGCTTGTGGTTCTCCCGTAGGTCTTCTGGCCTCCTCTCGAACCTTCTAGGGTCCCGTTCGGTCCAGAAAAAATCATTGTAAAGTTTCATCGTGTTTGGACTTTGTTTGGTATTGATTTTCTGAAAAACCAAAAACAAGCAAAAAATAGCAACTGGCACTGGGCACTGAGTTAATAGGTTAGTCCAAAAAAATGATATAAAATAGCATATAAAGCATCCAAGATTGATAATATAATAGCATGAAACAATAAAAAATTATAGATACTTTGGAGACGTATCAGCATCCCCAAGCTTAATTACTGCTCGTCCTCGAGTAGCTAAATGATAAAAACAGAATTTTTGATGTTGAATCCTATCTAGCATGTTAATCATGTAATCTCTTTACGGTATAAATATTGAGAAATGATGAAGTAATAATATCAACATAATAATATCCATGAATATAACAAACATAATAATTATTTTTTCAAAATATATGATCCTTAACGAATGTTGTCCCAACTCGTTTTATCATGTTAGCATGGCATGACTCCGCCTTCACCGCATAAATATAAATCATGAGCACCTCGATGTCAAACCAGGCAATTGGATCGTACTTCTAACGCGCTTCAGCATTTTCAACTCCACGCAATACATGAGCGTGAGCCATGGATATAGCACTATAGGTGGAATAGAATGCGGTGGTAGAGATCAATAAGGGAAGTCAAAAAGGAAGAAAGTCTCGCATCAACTCAGCGGATCAACGGGCAATGGAGAGGCCCATCAATCGATATCAATGCGAGGAGTAGGGATTGCCATGCAACAGATGCACTAAGAGCTATAAGTGTATGAAAGCTCAATGGAAACTAAGTGGATGTGCATCCAACTTACTTGCTCATGAAGACCTCGGGCAATTGAGGAAGCTCATCATCAGAATATACAAACCAAGTTCTATAATGAAAAATTCCCACTAGTATATGAAAGTGATAACTCAGGAGACTCTCTATATGAAGAACATGGTGCTACTCTGAAGCACAAGTGTGGTGAAAGGATAGTAAAATTGCCCCTTCTCTCTTTTTCTCGTATTTATATTTTTTGGGCTCTTTTTGGTCTCTTTTTTATTTTTATTTTATTTTTCGTCCGGAGTCTCATCCCGACTTGTGGGGGAATCATAGTCTCCATCATCCTTTCCTTACTGGGACAATGCTCTAATAATGATGATCACCACACTTTTATTTACTTACAACTCGATAACTAAAACAATACGACTCTATATGAATGCCTCTGGCAGTGTACCCAACGATCTAGCATAACATGTATAATAATGAAGAACGGTGGCTTTGCCACAAATATCATGTCAGCTCTATATGATCATGCAAAGCAATCTGATGATGAACCGAGTCGTACGTGTGCGCATCTCGGAGGTGTCGTTCGTTCGGTGCTCGGATCAGATTGGACTGCAAAGGAGTACGAATACGTCAACCATGATCTCTAGATCGTTAACGCTTTCGGTCTACAAGGGTATGTAGACACACTCCCCTCTCGTTGCTAGCATATCCATAGGTAGATCTTTGGGTGTTTCGTAGTTTTTTTTGTTTTCCATGCAACGTTCCCCATCACTGTTCTGGTGATGAATGAACATCACGAGCTCTCCAACTTTGAATTTGGTCTACTCCAATACGTGTCGCCAGCCAGTAATGGTCACACGATCATCAACACACCATTTGTATGTAGATGTGAAGTCAATGTCGGGCTCTAGAAGAATCCTCACTGAACCTCTTTGATAATTCAGCCTAGGTATCACACGCATTGGCAGTTGTTGTTGCAAGGAAACTACTGTAAGAAAGGAAGTACTATATATAGTGCAAGGCACTATTTTGAAAAATGATACTGAATAGAAATATTACCAGATATTTTTATTCGATGTTAGACTTCGTCAAACAGTGGAGTAGTGGAGTGTACACATGATCAGCATTTCGAATACCGTATTTGCTTCGAAAGCGGTCAATATGCTTAATAAAATTAATTGCACGACCCATGTGAATCCACATATTATTTGAGGTATATGCAATATCAATGTTCCTCACAACTTGTCTGTGTGTTGGATTGAGTTTGAAATAAGCTATGACATATAAAAGAGAAACTTATTTAGACAATAAGTTAAAAGTTGAGGGGGACGAGGAAATAGCTGTGTACAAGTACAACCACTCAATGAAAATCTGCAACTGTAACAGAAAAAGTTGGACTGAAGTTGGGTAGATACATACATGGATGAAAACTAGGATGAGTCGGTAGGTGGACTTCTAAGGAGCCGACTTTGTTGGGACATAAATTGATGTGAATCTCCTCGTTAAATCCATGATGGAGTTAGTACACATATAAGAACTCTCTCCAGTTGTTGCGAGTCAAATAGGTTTTTTCCTTAGTATTGATGGCATTAACTAAAAAACCGAGTCCTTGTTTTGTCTCAATAAGAAATGAAATTTGAACCGAAGCACCTCTTCTAATGCCGAAAAGTTCTAAAAAAATCATTCCTTGCAAAGGAGGGGATGGCATGAGGAAAATGCAAGTACAAAAATAAGAATTGTTAGAGACTGTCATGAAATGAATATTTGTACGGGAAAAAGACTGGATGTTGTTGATATTAAAGGTTAGATAATGTATTACACAGAATGATATGTAGGGCCAATATTAAAATGTAAGAAGTGTAATGTCACAGAACATGAAACATGAAAGATACATTGTGGTCCAGCAGTAATAAAATGTGACGGTAGTGTCATGGAAAAGGATTTGTGACAGAAATGTATGCCCTCTGCAAACAAATATAAGAGCGTTTAGATCACTACGAGTGTCTATGTTTGAATTTATATCAAATCTGGATACATTTAAACAACGTTCAGGTAACTGAAATTTTGGAAAGATGACCAAATAAACAGATGTAACTAAAGACTATTGGATCTACATTTTGTTCAGTCAATAAGCGAACACCTATAATCAACTAACTAATCAATAAAATCAGAAATCAAATATTTTGTTAGGACTTGCGTTCTTTCTTTGCAGCCAGATTGCAAAAGGAGAGGGAAGCATTTGTTATTCAGAATCGTGTCCTGGTGGCACAACCCTCTGCTATCGTTGCAAACAAGGCACTACAAATATGGAAACAGGTAATTTAGAGAGAAAAATAATAGGAGTTGCTTTGGAAGAGATTAAGAGGAATACATGGTGATTTATCTTGACATGAATTGCATTGGGATCGACTGCGGGGTTTTCCCGTGGCTCTTCTTGCCATGGCACTGTCAGCCACAACCATGTCATGACGGCGTAGTCCTCGTCCACGGGTTTCGCTATCGACATCCGGCAAGCCTTGGCAACAACTATGAAAAAAGCAGTTCTGGACGATGAGACTAGAAAGGAAGAAGACCATGGGGAAAGAGGAGGGAGAAATAAGATGAGGCTTTTGCAATCTGCACAACAGAAATATTAATGTTAGGTAAGTTGGATTTCTGAATTGTTGCCTGTGCGTAGCAATAAATTGTCAAAAAATGATTCAGCAGAATAGGCACGAGTTTCAAGAAAAAAACTTACTGCACAAAGTAAGTCTCGTCAGAAAAGGTATCACTATCATACAATAGAAAACATGTTAGCAATGAAAATGAAATAAAATAATAGAAAAAACAATTCACTTTAAGAACAAAATTGGAATCATATAAGGTAGGGCAAAAATCATAACTATGGCATCGAAGTGCTTTCACAAATAAATATTTGACAGTACACACATGCAAGTATTGAAGAATAAAATGGTGCATATTTGAAGCAAGAAAACAGAAAAAGTTGAGAAAAAAAAAGTAGCGATTTGCATGGGAAGAACGATGCATGAAACAAACACATAGGACAACACGAACGGATGAACGGAGATGACGTAAAGAAAAACATTTGACATAAGGGAAAGCTAGATAGAAGAAGAGTAGAAAACATAACTGAAATAATATAAAAACAGCGCAAGGAGGAAGGATGAATAAGTTGCACAAGATAGAAGAAGAGGAGAAATCAGAACTGAAATAACACAAGAATAGCGCAAGAACGAAGGAGCAAGAAGATGAAGAGCAGAGGAGAAAACATAACTGAATAAAATAACAACATCGCAAGGAGGAAGGAAAAAGAAGATCAACAGTATTAGAAAGTCATGGAACAGGGTTCGGAATAGAATGAGGGGTGTAGGATACTGACAGGTAAACAGTCGTATTTGTACACAATAAACACGTATAGTGTTTTGTATTCATAGAGTTAACAATTTCCATCCATCTTTCAACAATTTTGTGTCTAAACATGTGCACGGATCACAACGTAGATGAACGGCAGAAGACGTTTCGGCAGGCGCACCTAGGTGCCTCTGCGAATTTTTGAATGGGCAATGGGACTTGGAAACGTAAAAGGAGCTCATTGAGTTCCCTGTGACCTTGGAGGATAACCTCGAACTTCTGCGCCTTCTCCGTACAAGGTCAGTTTCGTCAATTTAATTTGTATACCTTGTGCGGTATGTTTGGTTTTTATCATGCAGGCGTCACCCTCCGCTTTGTAGTTAGGATTTGGATTTGTAGGTCGTGGTGCGTCGTTGGGGTGGTGGGAGTGGCGCCCGGACGAATAAATCTGCCTCAACTTCACTCCCACACCGGCGGTGCCCTTCATGGCAGCGTCTCGGAGTTGATGGCATCATGTGTTTGTCGATCCTTCAGATCGGCGGCGTTAGGGTTCATGGATGGTGTCGGCGAGGCGGCGGCGGCGACTCCATCAGGTGTGTCTCTCATTCTGCTCTGTCCCCGTTGTTGCGCCGTTGTCTCCGACGTCATGGTGGAGCAAGGAGGTTTTGTCATCCAGGAGTACGTGTAAACGGTTGTCTACACAAGTGACAGCTGAAAGATGGTGCATCTTGTGTTGGGTTTGTGGTTGGAGGCTGGCAGTTCTGGTTTTCTCCTCCGACGTCGTAGTCGTGAGAGGGTGTCAGTTCTGAAATTCGATGGCGTGTCCCGGGACACGTTGCCCCGGTCTGATTCTTTCAACAGCAATGGTTTTGCTTCAGGCAAACTATTTTGGAGGTCTATAAAGCTGCTGATCAGCGATGAAGCCGCTTCAAGCTCGGCTGAAGAGGTGATCTGTCTCCTTTTTCTTCGTGGAGAGGGACAGGCGCTGTTTTTTTTTTGCATAGGATTATCCTATCTTTTCAGTTCTGTAATGTCGATATTTACATGGCTTGTAAGTGAATCTTTATTTTATTAATGAGACACGTATTACTACGCAAAAATAATTGGCTGACAAAGTAAATTTTTTATTTTTGAAACTACGTTGCCCCCTTTTTTTTTTTGCGTTGCACTGTCGCGCCTTAATCATCGATGACTTATCCAGGCACAACGCCTTGGCGGATCGAATCCAACTCTGGACAGGATCCACTGAACAACGAACAGTGAAACGCCGTGCGAGGGATATAGGAGCCGACGTTAATGCCATTTCCCAGCCGTGCTCGCCGTCTCCGACAGCACCGATACCCGACCAACCACCACCGTTATGGCCTGCCACGCTCACGCCGCGTGCGGCCGCTTCAACACAGGACTACAGGAGCAAACCCCATTGGGCACTTGCACGAGGCCACGAGCCGCTGCCGCGAACTGTTGCGGCCGTACGTAGCGACTACTCCAGCGCATGGGTCAAAGTAGCCCGACGCATTGACCCCGTACCAGTCTTCTGGCGACGGCCTGCATGCACATTGCCCGGTACACATGAACCGTCAAGGTGTGCAGCTACGGCGGCTTGTACTACGTACGTTGACTGGGACGCCTTTTTCCTTCGTTTCTGCCACGCTTTCCAGCTCATGGCAGGCTCTCTGCCACCGGGATCTTCCTCACTGCGTGCCAGCCAGTCTACACGAAGAACTATGCGCGCCACTGCCACGGTTGTTTACTTGTTTGACCGTCTAGGGCTGGTGAGGACAAAATTTCTGTTCTAACATGGCGTTTGGATTGCACAGGAGACGCCACAGTTCCTGGCGTTTACTTCGTAGCCCATATCCAACTGGTCAGCTGACGTGGAAGGTCAAAACGCCAAGTTTCATGGCGTCTGGGAGTAGATGGAAACGCCATGCATCCCGGCGTTTGGGACAGGAAGGAGACGCCATTAAGCTAGGCGTTTGACCACTCAAATTGTTTATCATTGCCGGTGTAGTGTTAGATCACCATCTCTCTGCTTGCTCGTACAGCAAGTAAATTGTTTAACATTTGCAAGCTGTAATTCACACTGTGGAATACTAGTTACGTAGATAAATCGATCCATCTCAAAAATCACGTACGATAGTTTCAGAGAGCGCTAGCTATAACACATGCTTCACAAATCTCTAGCATACCTGTTGAGCTACCCGGCCCGGTACGGACCAAGTGTCGTGAACCATCTATGCATAAGTGAATGTTAATAGTGCCCCTTCGGTCCTGCCCTGAGTGCCCTCCGTGGAACTCTCGTCTAGGGTTTCTTGCCTCTTGCCGGCGTCGCGGCCGGTCCGCCTCGTCTCTTATGGTCTTTGGACCATGAAGGCGCGGTGGATCCCGGCCCTTACTAGTGGGAGGGCTTCATTTTTATATGTTTTTTTGAGTTTTGTTAGGATTTGTGTCATGCTCAAGAAGACGAGGCGACGACGACTTCTTGGAGATGGAATAAGGTCCTCCCCGCCTAGCCCCTGTCCCGGTGATGTTCCAAGCGTCGTCGGAAGGCGTGTGGAGGTTTGTCTCCGACGGATCTTGTGGGATCCGGTCGGCATTTGTCTTTGGTGGATCCGACTAGATCCGGTCTTCGTTCGTCTACGTCTGTGTGTCTGCAAGTTGGATCCTTCTGATCTAAGCTTCTCTTCATCGGCGGCGGTTGCTGTTCTGGTGCGCTGGTCCTATGAGGCCTTAGCACGATGACTTCTCGACTGTCTACTACAACAATGTTTGCCCGGCTCCGACGAGGGAGGGGCGATGACGGCGGCGCGCCTTTGGCTCACTCCAGTGCTTGTAGTCGTCGCTAGGTGGTCTACGGACCTGGATGTAAATTTTACTTCTAGTGTTCTTTGTACTACCTTAACAGTTGATGAATAGATTGGAAGTTTTCTCGCAAAAAAAATGAATGTTAATATTTAGGGCATGTCTAATGCGGACCCTCAAATCGTCTGCAAACGTCTGGATCGAATTGTCCGGATGCTGGAAGCCATCCAACGGGTCCTTATTTGTCTGCGGATCGGTCCACGCTTTAGTTTTCTCGTAAACCGATAGAAAACCAGGGGAACTTTGTGGGAGATCGAGCATCCATCACATAGGATTCCGGCACTCTCGGCTCACAACCGAGTCAAAGCCCAAACATTTGGACCGGTCCACGCTACTTCCGCGCCAACCCCTCTTTATTCACCCTCTTGGCTCTGATCGTTGCCACTCTCCACCCTAATTCCCACCCTTTTCGCTTCTACTTCCGCATGGACCCGCACGAAGAGCTGCTAGAGCCGGCTATGGTGGAGGATTCAAAGAAGATGGTCGCCTAGTGGCCATTTAGCAAGTAAGAGCATCTCCAACGCCGAACCTCAAAACGGACATGCGTAGACTCATCCGGACCTGTCCGTGGGACAGTGATGCGGGAGCTGGCCATCCAACTATGCATGCATCCATTTTAAAACAAATTTGAACATATCAGACAAATTTCGTCAAACACGACGGAATTCACTATTGCGATGCTCCTGCCACGCAGCCTCGTCGCCCTCTCCCCGATCGAACGATGGCCCGCGACGAGTGAGGGAGTCCTGGATTAAGGGGTCCTCGGGCGTCCAGGTTATGTAATGTGGGCCGGACTGATGGGCCATGAAGATACAAGACAGAGGACTCTCTCCCGTGTCCGGATGGGACTCTCCTTGGCGTGGACGACAAGCTTGGCGTTCGGATATGAAGATTCCTTTCTCTGTAACCGACTTTGTACAACCCTAGCCCCCTCCGGTGTCTATATAAACCGGAGGGTTTAGTCCGTAGAGGCAATCATAATCAGACAGGCTAGACTTCTAGGGTTTTAGCCATTACGATCTCGTGGTAGATCAACTCTTGTAATACTCATATTCATCAAGATCAATCAAGCAGGAAGTAGGGTATTACCTCCATAGAGAGGGCCCGAACCTGGGTAAACATCGTGTCCCCCGTCTCCTGTTACCATCGACCTTAGACGCACAGTTCGGGACCCCCTACCCGAGATCCGCCGGTTTCGACACCGACATTGGTGCTTTCATTGAGAGTTCCGCCGTGTCGTCGCTAGAAGACTCGATGGCTCCATCAATCATCCACAACGATGCTGCCTTGAGGGAGGTCTTTCTCCCCTGTCAGATCTTCGTATTCGGCGGCTTCATACTGCGGGCCAACTCGCTTGGCCATCTAGAGCAGATCGACAGCTACGCCCCTGGCCATCAGGTCAGGTTTGGAAGCTTGAACTACGTTGCTGATATCCGCGGAGACTTGATCTTCGACGGATTCGAGCCCATGGCAGCCGCTCCCTGCCACTGCGATGAACATGACCTAAATCTATCATCGGACCATACCCGGGAGATAGCGCCTGTAACTGCTCTGGCCCTAGATCCGGAGCAGATTGCGCCATCCGAGGACGGGAAGCTCAACCCCGCCATGGAAGCCTCAGACTCAGCGGCGTTGGAGCCGCACACAGACCCAACTTCGAACGGGACCTGTGTCACCGGAACCTCGGATTCATCTCTAGCCACAGGTTCCGAACCGCGTGCGTCCGCGCCCATCGAGCTCGATCGGGCGCCGATCGTCGAGTTCAGCTTCGCGGACATCTTCCGACACTCACCTTTGGGTGATGTGCTAAACTCATTAAAAACCCTCTCCTTAGCGGGGGACTCACAGCCGAATTATATCCGGTTTGAACTGGAGGCTGATGACGGAGAATTTCGCTTCCCACCCACCGCCCACTTCATTGCCACTGTCGAAGACTTAACCGACATGCTCGATTACGACTCCGAAGACATCGACGGTATGGACGACGATGCTGGAGAGGAGCAGGCCCAAAACCCGCCATTTACTGGGCGCTGGACAGCCACCTCCTCGTATGACGTGTACATGGTGGATACTCCCAAAGAGAATAACGGCGATAACGAGAAAGATCCAGTCGAGGATAAACCTCCTGAGGCACAGCCAAAGCGCCGACGTCAGCGGCACCGCTCTAAATCACGCCGTGGAAAAGACAGCAATACCGGCACGAGAGAAAACAATACTCCGGACGATGCCGAAGACAAAGAAGATCCCATCGAGCCGACTTCCGAACAGGACGATAGGGAAGATGGGCAAGTCAGCCCTGACGAATAGGCCATAAACGAAGACTCGGAGGACAGCAACTATCTTCCAATCTCCGAGGATGAGGTGAGCCTCGGTGACGAAGACTTTATCGTGCCTGAGGAACCCGTCGAGCAGGAGCGCTTGAAGCGCCGGCTAATAGCCACTGCGAGGAGCCTAAAAAAGAAACAGTACCAGCTTCAAGCTGATCAAGATCTACTCAACGACAGATGGACTGATGTCCTGGCAGCCGAGGAATACAGACTCGAGCGCCCCATTAAAAGTTACCCGAAGCGTAAACTGCTACCCCAATTCGACGACGAGGCACTTGAGCCCATGACATCAACACGTAATGCGGCTGACCGACCACCACGTGGCCGGGACAAAGCGGCAACCCAAGCCGAACACCTGCCCATACTACCTCACCGTAAAGGCAAAGATACCACAGCTCGGGAATACACATATGACCTGCGGCAAGACCTGGAGAACAGAGTAGGCCAGTCCAGATCGATCTACGGATCGCGGGGGCATGCCCTGGCGCGCGACGACGGCTATCAAGCCAGACGTAACGAGCATAACCACGTCAGGGCCGAAAACCGCAGACGGACTACATCCGCACTACGTCGCGACTTGGCCCGATACAGAGGCACCGCACATCCCCTCTGCTTCACTGATGAAGTAATGGAGCACGAATTCCCAGAAGGGTTTAAACCCGTAAATATCGAATCATATGATGGAACAACAGATCCCGCGGTATGGATTGAGGATTTTCTTCTCCATATTCATATGGCCGGCGGCGATGACCTTCACGCCATCAAATACCTCCCACTAAAACTCAAGGGGCCAGCTCGGCACTGGTTAAACAGTCTGCCTGAAAACTCTATTGGCAGCTGGGAGGACTTGGAAGACGCCTTTCGCGACAACTTCCAAGGCACATATGTACGACCTCCGGATGCCGATGACTTAAGTCACATAGTTCAACAGGCTGGAGAGTCGGCCAGGAAATTCTGGACTAGGTTCCTAACTAAAAAGAACCAGATCGTCGACTGCCCGGATGCCGAAACCCTAGCGGCCTTTAAGCATAGCATCCGTGACGAATGGCTCACTCGTCACCTCGGCCAAGAAAAGCCGAAGTCCATGGCAGCCCTCACGGCACTCATGACCCGCTTTTGTGCGGGCGAGGATAGTTGGCTAGCCCGTAGCAATAACACTGCAAGCGATGCCGGTACCTCTGAAGCCAAGAATAGCAATGACAAGCCCCGACGCAACAGGCACAAGCGCCGAAGCAATGGTGGCACTGCCGATGACACGACGGTCAATGCCGGTTTCAGCGGCTCCAAGTCCGGCCAGCGGAAGAAGCCATACAAAAGAAACAATCCGGGCTCATCCAGCTTGGACCGCATACTCGATCGTCCATGTCAGATCCACGGCACCCCTGATAAACCAGCCAATCATACCAACAGAGACTGTTGGGTCTTTAAACAGGCCAGCAAGTTAAATGCCGAAAACAAGGAGAAGGGGTCGCAAAGCAAGGACGACGACGAGGAGTCCCGTCCGCCGAACACAGGAGGACAGAAGAAGTTCCCTCCCCAGGTAAAAATGGTGAACATGATATACGCCACTCATATCCCCAAAAGGGAGCGCAAACGAGCACTCAGGGACATCTACGCGATAGAGCCAGTCGCCCCAAAGTTCAACCCATGGTTGTCCTGCCCGATCACCTTCGATCGCAGGGACCATCCGACCAGTATCCGTCATGGCGATTCAGCCGCACTGGTCCTCGATCCAATTGTTGATGGATTCCATCTCACACGCGTCCTCATGGACGGCGGCAGCAGCCTGAACCTGCTCTATCAAGATACAGTGCGCAAAATGGGCATCGATCCCTCAAGGATCAAACCCACAAAAATTACCTTTAAAGGAGTCATACCAGGTGTAGAGGCCCACTGTACGTGCTCAATCACACTGGAGGTTGTCTTCGGATCCCCGGACAACTTCAGAAGCGAAGAGTTGATCTTCGATATCGTCCCCTTCCGCAGCGGCTATCACGCACTGCTCGGACGAACCGCATTTGCTCGATTCAATGCGGTGCCACACTATGCTTATCTCAAGCTCAAGATGCCAGGACCACGCGGCGTCATAACAGTTAACGGAAACACGGAGCGCTCCCTTCGTACCGAGGAGCACACCGCAGCCTTGGCAGCGGAAGTACAGAGCGGCCTTGCCAAGCAGAATCTTAATTCAGCGGCCAAGCTCCCGGACACTGTCAAGCGGATCCGGACTACTCCGCAGCATAACAGTCCGGCTCGTCAGGAGTTAGACTAGCAATCCGGCCTCCGTCTCTGTAACACCCCCTTGTAATAAACTCTGTGACACTCTGTTAAAACTGCCAAGTCATGATCATTTGCAGTGCCAAGTCATATGGGTTAATGATCCAATTCAAATCCACATCTGAAAATCAACTCAAATTCAAAAGTGAATTATAAAGTTGATCAAACACTGTCGGGAAAATGTTCATTAAATGGCAAATAATCCAGGAACATTTGTAAAATCATCATCATTGAAGTTGGAGTTAGAAAAGTGACTCTAACAAGATGAAACAGCACCAAAAATAGAATATTCAAATTCATTTAAATTCTTTTCAGCTTCGAATGAATTCCAAATTTATCCAAACCACTTTTTGGTGAGAGCTAAAATGGCACTGTAATATTTGGACCAAGTTCCATATTTTACAGAAATGCTAAAGTGGCCTAATTATTTTTGCAACAGAAAAGAAAAGAGAAAAGGAAAAGAAATAAAGGAAAAAGGCTAAAACTGGACTGGACCAAGTGCACAGTGCACTGGCCCAGCCCAGCTGGCCCATCCCCTTCTCTCTCCCTCGCCGTGTCATCCTCTCTGTGGACGAGCACGCGCGCGCCGGTGGGCACGCGACACCGCGGCGCCACCGACGAAACAGGAGGCGGGGAGGATAAGGCCGAGGCCAGTGCCTCCCCCCTGGTTCCTCCTCGTCATTCTCCCATCTCCTCCCTCGCTCGCTCGCTTCTCACTCCCTCTCCGATTCCGTATCCGAGCGCAACCGCCGCCCCAACTCCGTCGACCTCAAGCACTCCAGCGTCCCCGCGAGCCGCCACCATGTCTGGGACGCGTGCCGAGCTCGACTACGTCTCCTACGCCTGCTGACTGGGGCCGGGGAGCACTGCACCGACCGCTACGCACTTCCCCCTTTTTTCTGCATCTCCGACGCGATTCCGGCGACCTCGACACCCGCTGCTGCTCCTAAACTGTCGCCGGCATTTCGTTGCCACTCGGTGAGCTTCTCCCCTTCCCCATTCCTGTCCCCGCGCCGCGTAGCTCGCCTGTAGCCGCCGATCTGCGTGAGCCCGAAACTGCCGCCGCTTGATCTCGTCGCCGGCCACATTCCGGTGACCAAATGCACGCGCGAGCCTGTCCGTCAAGTTCGCACGCGTGTGTAGATCGCCACCGTGCCTTTAGCTCGAGCTGCCGCGCGCTGTAAAGCCGTGTTGCATGACGCCCGAGCTCCGGCGCCGCTCCGGTCCTCGCCGCCGGCGCTATAGTCCACTTCAGCTTGCGAGACCGCCGGCGTTGGATGCGCACGATTCCCCTCGATCGAACGCGGCCAGCCCCATGCGTTTTGGTGCATTGTAGCGGATTTCCGACGCCGGCCGCGCCCCTCCGTCGTGTCTGGAGATTGCCGGCGTCGAGCCGCCGTCCGCCGCCTCGCTGGCAGGCCTGGGGCCCCCCCAGTGACGCTGCCCGTGGCCCCCACTGGCCCCGTTGACTGGTCAAACCAGTCAACGCGCTGACGTGGCCGACCCAGAGCCACTGACATGTGGGGCCCCCACGGCTAATTAACCTAATAAGTGTTTAATTAAATAAAAACAAATTAGTTAGTCTTTTGTCTCACTGACAGATGGGGCCCACACCCTAATTAACCCTGTTAATTAATCTAATACACTGTTAGTCTAAATAGAGACTGACATGTGGGTCCCACTGGACCCACATGTCAGGTTTGACCCTGGTCAACCGCTGTTGACCGCTGACGTCACCGTGACGTAATGCTGACGTCATAATTCATTTTTTCTGATAAATAAAATAATTCCAGAAATTCAAATAAACTTTAAAAATTAATAAATTTTAAACCGTAGCTCGGATCGAAAAAGTTAAAACATGAAAGTTGCTCAGAACGATGAGCCGAGTCTGATCGTGCCGTCTGTTTCTTCATCGGAACCCCCTACGTAGAAGAACTCGTAACTCCGGACCCGAATCCGGTAGATGAATAGTGCACACACGTCGGATATTCAATCCCAGAATAGTTCTAAAAATAACTAAAATTACTTAGATGCATATTTAGGCAACCCTGCACTGCATCATAGCATCACACGCACCGTATTGCATTTGTTTGCATTATGTTTACCTGTTTCTTCCCCCTCTTCTCTCTCGGTAGACCCTGACGTTGACGTAGCTCCCGAGACAGACGCAGCTCAGGAGTACGACTACGTCCCCGACGATACCACTGAAGACCTTGCCCTTGCCCCCGAGCAAACAGGCAAGCACCCCCATTTTGAGCATGCCTATATCGCCTATTCTCTTCTCTCTTATGCTTGCATTAGAACTGCTACTGCTACTGTTTTCCTATATCTGCTGCATAGCTTGGTTATTGTAACCTGCATTGCTACCTTACTGGTTATCCTAGACTGATTAGTATAGGCTGGGTAGAGACACGACAGAGACCCCCACTTGATCCCGACTGCCCTGCTGGATATCAGAAGACCCGGTCATCGGGATTGAAGACCAGACCCTGTCACCGCACATCACTTCTCCCTATGTTGCTCGACACTGCTGGGTTACCATCGAGTGCCGAGGGTGATACCTCGTCAGCACTTCTGATGTTAACCTTGTAGGTTAGTTACTCGGTCGTGGTAAGCGAGGGTGATTCCTCCTACACCACCCCCGATAACGACATCGTCGCGCAACTCCTCGAGTGTGGACCTCGAGGGTGATTCCTCCTTCGTTCACCTTGATGATAACATCGAGCGGGAATTCCATCGAGGGTGATTCCTCAGGGTTCCCTTCGGTGTCAGACACACAGTTACTATTGATGAGTGGACTTGCACTAAACCATGATACTAAAGACGGGTTGGCCCTGAGGGGTACCCGCGCGAGCTTAGTGCGAAGTGATGTGGAGTCGGGTTGACCTGGATGGTGCCCGCGAGATAACTACGAGGCGTGGCCGGGCATTCTTAGCCCTTGCCGCAAGTCCTCGAGACGGGGCGATGGGGTCACATCGATCGTGAGTCTCTGTTTGTTTCCGCGCGCTCCTAATCCACTTCGGTTTGGATATTTGATCCGAGGGGCCTCTGGCCCGATAGCACTAACCATCACGTGGGCATAGTATGGGCGTTCTGCGTCGTATACTTCAGCCGGAGCTTAATAGACGTCAGCGACTGAGCGGCGCGCGCTGAATTGGACTGGGAACGCAATCGCGCTTGTATAAGGGGTTGCTAGGTCTGCTTTCAGCCGCGTACGCAACGTGCAGGAGTTCCCGGGGCGAAGGCCCAAGACCCCTGGGCGCATAGGTTTAGTCCGGCGTGCTGACCTCTCTGTTAGGTATTCGGTGGGGTTGCGGCGTGTCGTTTGGCCGAGGGCGGGCATGACCCAGTAAAGTGTGTCCGGCCGGAGTTAAGCGAGCGTGGTGGGTAACTTGGTGCACCCCTACAGGGAAGAAACTTCTATCGATAGCCTGTCCTACGGTAACGGACACTCGGAGTTGTATCCCGATCGGTACAACTAGAACATGTGATGAGAACTGGATAGTACGGCTCTGGGATTGCCTTCTCGCAGGGAGTCGAGAAAGGATCTCAGGTCGAGGTTGATGATACTACTACTACTACTACTTTACATTATGATCATCTGTTCTCTTCTATTGCTGCAAGATTGTCGAAGATTGTTGAAGATGCTAGTCTTCGATAGGACTAGGCTTCCCCCTCTATTCTGGCATTTCTGCAGCCCATACCACATATACAGCCCCCCTTTGAAAATGATGCATATGTAGTGTAGATCCTTGCTTGCTGAGTACTTCGGATGAGTACTCACGTTTGCTTTATTTTATTTTCCCCCATATTCCTTTTGATGCCACCAGACGACGAAGCCCCTGAGCCAGACGCCCCAGCCGACGACCAGTACTACTACCCGCCTGGCGAGTACTACTACTACGAAGAGCCGTTTGACGACCAGGAGTAGGATCGGAGGGTCCAGGGTAGGAGGCCTACGCCTTTCGATCGTAGTATTTTATTTCACCCCGCCTCTGTGAAGGCCTATTTCTCTCTCTGTAATATATCTGTACCCAGATATCTAATGCTTCCGCTGACGCTTGTATGCCATCGATCTATGTATTCGAGCCCTCGAGGCCCTGGCTTGTAATATTAAGCTTGTATGACTTTATTTATGTTTTAGAGTTGTGTTGTGATATCTTCAAGTGAGTCCTTAGGCTTGATCGTGCGCATTTGCGTGTATGATTAGTGCACGATTAAGCCGAGGTCGTCACAGGTTGGTATCAGAGCCGACTGCCTCTAGGTATCCCCCTTCCCAATTCCTTGGCCGAAGTTGAGTCTAGTGGTCAAAAACTGTTTTACTAACTTGGCTGTGTGGCTTACAGGCCCACGTCGCCAACTGGGTGGTATTAGGATCTTTTATTCCTCGTCTTTACTCTGGGATTCTAATCTCTCATCTATTCGGGTTTAATAAAATTTACTAACACCGACATTTAGGTTCTCGTTAAATTCTATCCACCCGGAGAGCTGGATTCAGTGCGATTTCCCTGACTTTGATCTGATTAGTCTGATAATCATTTTCCTTTCCATTGTTTTGTTTAACCTTTCCTTCTGGGATCGGTTATGCTTCTCATTGTCTTATGACAACCCTGAACTTCTCTGTTTCAGATGGATCGACTGTTTCCACCGCGGCCTACGACCCAGCTTGTGCGTCGCACTTGGGCTCGTGATGCCCCTGGATTTCCAGCTGTTCTGATCGCCCTCCTGAGTAGACTGGGTTACCGCTGGTATCCCGAGTACATGGTCTATGAGGTTTACCGCGAGTTCAACCAGGAACAGTACTATGCTGAAGATCGGATTTATGATCAGCAGAACAACTCAGACACCGAGCTACACCTTTTTCATGGATTAGGTGTGATGATTGAGATGGCAGTACATGATGCCGCCTACTCTGCTGTCGCACGTCTCCGAGGAGAGCACAATGCTAACTTGGATGATACTGTGTTTCGGTACATTCCGTATGCACCTGTTGGAGATGCTACTGGATTTTACACAGCTATCTGTGCCCCGTACGAGTCTCGACGCTACGACCCGCAGGTCCTGATTCAGTGCACTCAGGCTCTGGATCACACTGTTCGGGCTCTGGCCGTCGAGTTGTTCGCCACTCGAGCACGCTACTACGAGGCTATGACACAGTTGCTACCAGCTGTTCGTGCAGGGATACATCCGGAGGATATTCTTTACCCACGCAGGACCGAGATGCCGCCAGGTATTGATTGGCCTGCAGTGGGAGGTCACACGCCTGCACGTGGACCTCTTCTTACAGTTCGAGACCGGGTTCTGCATCAGAGTGCACATGGAGCACAGGATCCTGCCGCGACGAACATTCGTCGTCCGCACTTGCAGTTACCCCGTTTCCGTGGTTTTCTTCGACGCTGATGTAGCCTTTGCTATGTCATGTTGTGTACTTCCTTACCGCGTGCCTGCGTGCCGCCTAGTGTGTCTCTAGTTTTTCAATTTGCACCGTTATGCTGCCCGATTTTAACCGACTGTGTATGGATCTGTATGTCTTAATGACTACTTTAAGCATCTATTGCACTCTTTCAATAATGTCGAGTTACCTCATGTTTATTGTTAAACACTTGCATAAGCTATCGCTGAAATACCCCTGTTGGAATAGCAGGATGGCTGACAACAACCCGCCACTGCCACCACCACCTGATTACATGGCAGCGATGATGCAACAGTTTGAACTCAACCGCCAGTTTATGACGGGGATTATGCAGCAATTCCCTCGTCCTGATGCTAATCAGCAGCAACCATCCATTACCTTACCAGAGTTCATGAGGCTCAGTCCATCGTTTTTCCGCAACACAGTCAACCCACTGGATGCAGATGACTGGCTGCGTGATATCTCTCATGAGATGGAGTCTGCTGGTGTCACCGAAATTAACTATGTCACTTTTGCGACATATCTTCTTAAGGGTCCCGCAGCCCAATGGTGGGCCACTCACCGACAGACTCTGCCACCTGGTACTGTCGTCACTTGGGCAGAGTTCAAGATTGCTTTCCGTGCCCGCTACATTCCTGTAGCTGTCATAGCTAGGAAGAAGGCTGAGTTCCGTAGCCTTGTCCAAGGAAACAAGACTGTGGAAGTCTATCAGCGCGAGTTTCTAGACTTATCTCGTTACGCTGAAGAGGACATTCCTACTGATGAACGCAGATAGGAGAAGTTTCGTGAAGGACTGCACCATGACATTCAGTTAGCCCTTCTTGTTCAAGATTACCCTGATTTCGCCACCTTGGTGAATAAGGCCATCATGGTTGAAACTGGACTTAAGAAGCACAAGGAAGCGTCCAGACGCACCCGTGAATCGGGCTCATCTTCGGGCTCGTCATCCCAGAAGTGACGCATCTGGTTTCCCCAAGGCATGTTCCGTTCAGCAGCCCCTGCAAACAGGCCCTCTTATGCTGCACCACGCTTGCCACCTCCACCACCGAGACAGCCTCTGCCAACTCCAGCACCTCGAGCTCCAGCACCTCGTCCTGACAGCGGACTATGCTTCAAGTGTGGCAAGCCAGGTCACCGTGCTAGAGATTGTTCTCAGAATCAGAATCAACTGGTTCTTCCTTCTGCTGGCCGTGGTATTGGCCGTGGTATTCCTCAACAGCGTAACTATAATGCCAGACCTTCTTATGGTCGTGGGCAGAGCTACCACGTCAACATGTCTGAAGCTCCAGTTCAACCAGATACTGTGATGGGTACACTTCTCGTAAATTCAGTACCAGCATCTGTTTTATTTGATTCAGGAGCATCGCATTCATTCATGTCAGAACATTTTGCGCTCATGCATGACATTAAATGTGAAACGATGCACCAACCGTTAGCAGTAAACACTCCTGCGGGCCAGTGCCAAGCCACCCTATTCAGCCCCGAAGTCACAATTGAGATCGAGCGGTTGAAATTTCAGGCATTTCCCATAATCCTGAGATCTTCTAAGATAGATCTTATTTTGGGAATGGACTGGTTGAAGGCTCATTACGCCTCAATCAACTGTGCCACTAAAGTTGTACACCTCTTGCACCCATCGAACGAAATAGTGAATTATCAAGCTCACATTACCCAGAACGCTGAGGCTCAAATTTATGCCTTGAACGCGTTGAATGCTTCTGCGCTTGATGGGATCGAGAATATTCCAGTTGTCTGTGACTTCCCGGATGTCTCTCCAGAAGAGCTTCCAGGAATACCCCCTGCTGGAGCTGTCGAGTTCGTCATCGACTTGAAGCCTGGCACCACTCCTATTGCGAAGCGTCCCTACAAGATGCCTCCGCACCACCTCATCGAGCTTAAGGAGGAAATTGATAAATCCTTAAGGAAGGGTTTCATTCGTCCCAGTTCCTCTGCATGGGGAGCACCGTCTCTTTTCGTCAAGAAGAAAGATGGAACGAATAGGTTGGTCCAAGATTATCATCCAATCAACCAGGCAACCATTTAGAATAAATATCCACTTCCCCGGATCAATGATTTATATGACCAACTCGCAGGATCTTCGGTGTTTTCTAAACTCGACTTGAGGTTGGGTTATCACCAGATCCGTGTCCGCGAAGAGGATATTCCGAAAACTGCATTCGTTACTCGTTATGGCTCTTACGAGTACACAGTCATGTCGTTTGGCTTAACAAACGCTCCAGCTACATTCTCCCGCCTAATGAATTACATATTCATGGATTACCTCGACAAATTTGTCGTGGTATATCTAGATGATATTCTGGTTTATTCGAAGAACAAAGAAGAACATGCTGAGCATCTTCGCCTTGTTCTGGAGAGACTTCGAGAGCACCAATTATATGCCAAGTATTCTAAGTGTGAATTCTGGCTTTCTGAGGTAACCTACCTTGGACATGTCATCTCCAAGGATGGTATCGCAGTTAACCCGGAGCGAGTTCAGGCTATTCTTGACTGGATCCCTCCGAAGAATGTCAAGCAAGTCAGAAGTTTTCTAGGGCTTGCAAGTTATTGTCGCCGTTTCATTGAGAATTTCTCCAAGATTGCCAAGCCCCTGACTAATCTGCTTCACAAAGGCGTTAAGTTTGAGTGGACAGACAAATGTCAGGAAAGCTTCCAGACCCTCAAGGACAAGCTGACTTCTGCTCCAGTCCTTGCTCCTCCAGATTCCCGCAAAGATTTTGTGATCTTTTGCGACGCCTCTCGCCAAGGACTAGGTTGTGTCCTAATGCAAGAGCGAAGAGTTATTGCTTATGCTTCGCGACAACTGCGTCCACATGAAGAGAATTACCCAATGCATGACCTCGAACTTGCTGCTGTCATTTATGCTTTGAAGCAGTGGCGTCATTACCTCCTTGGTAATCGGTGTGAGATTTACACCGATCATCAGAGCTTGAAGTACTTATTCACTCAACCGGAACTTAATCTTCGTCAGCAGCGTTGGTTGGAAACAATCACCGATTATGACTGTGGTATTTCATACACTCCTGGCAAAGCTAATGTGATGGCTGATGCTTTGAGCCGCAAGTCATACTGTAGTAACCTCATGGTAAAGCAAGCTCAACCCCAGCTATATGAAGAATTGCGCAAGCTGAATCTCTGCATTATTCCGCAAGGTTCTCTTAATAACCTTGTGATACAGTCAGATCTTGAGAAAGCTGTCAAGATTGCGCAATCTAAGGATGCTGAAATTGATCTAATGAAGAAAGAGCTTCACCTCCAAAAGTACAGGGATTTCTCGATTGCTGAAGATGGAACCTTGTACTTCCGAGACCGCATTGTAGTACCTCGCTTCGAGCTGATGACTGACAAAGTCATGAAGGAGGCCCATGATACACCGCTATCTATCCATCCGGGTAGTACCAAGATGTATCGAGATCTTCATGAAAGGTACTGGTGGTCTAGAATGAAGCAAGAAATTGCTCGTTATGTTGCCGAGTGTGACGTTTGTCGTCGCGTGAAGGCAGAACATCAAAAACCTGCTGGAATTCTGCAACCGCTCCCTATTCCTCTATGGAAGTGGGATAAAGTGCAAATGGACTTCATCACTGGTCTTCCCAAGTCTCAGAAGGGTCACAATGCTATTCTTGTCGTCGTTGACCAACTTTCCAAGGTTGCACACTTTCTGCCAGTTAAGGAGACTATTACTGCTAGTCAGTTAGCAGAGCTATATATCTCCAGAATTGTTTCACTCCATGGTATTCCCAAGGAAATCAGTTCAGACCGTGGCAGCATTTTCACTGGCCATATCTGGGAAAGTTTCCAGAAAGCAATGGGAACTCATATTACCTAGAGTTCAGCTTATCATCCCCAATCCCAAGGCCAAGTTGAGCGCGTTAATCAAGTGCTTGAAGACATGCTTTGAGCCTGTGTTATATCTTTCGGTAAGAAATGGGAGGAATCTCTTCCGTATGCCGAGTTCTCCTATAACAACAGCTATCAAGCCAGCTTAAAAATGGCCCCCTTTGAGGTTCTTTATGGACGTAAATGTCGAACCCCTCTGAATTGGTCAGAAACTGGGGAACGACCTCTTGTTGGACCGGACCTTATTCAGCATGCCGAAGAACAAGTCCGAATTGTCCGGTAGAATCTCAAAGCAGCTCAAGACCGTCAGAAGAGTAATTATGATCGTAAGCGATGGGGTGTGATCTATCAACCTGGTGATCAAGCTTATCTTCGTGTCACTCCAAGGAAGGGCACCCGTCGTTTCGGAATCAAGGGCAAGCTAGCTCCTCGCTATATTGGTCCTTTTGGCATCGTGGCTAGACGGGGACAGGTGGCATATAAATTGGAGTTGCCACCGCAATTCTCCCATATTCATGATGTCTTCCACGTGTCGCAACTCCATAAGTGCTTCAAGGAATCCCCGCACCATGCAGTGGATCATGAGATGCTCGAGCTACAAGATGATCTTTCCTATAAGGAGCATCCAATCCGCATCCTCGACGAAGCTGAGCGTCGTACTCGTCAGAAGACGACCAAGTTCCTAAAAGTGCAATGGTCGAATCACACTGAAGATGAAGCCACTTGGGAACGCGAGGATCATCTTCGGGAAGAATATCCCGGACTCTTTCCTTCTACCTCCTAAATTCTCGGGACGAGAAATTCTTTTAGAAGAGGAGAACTTGTAACACCCCCTTGTAATAAACTCTGTGACACTCTGTTAAAACTGCCAAGTCATGATCATTTGCAGTGCCAAGTCATATGGGTTAATGATCCAATTCAAATCCACATCTGAAAATCAACTCAAATTCAAAAGTGAATTATAAAGTTGATCAAACACTGTCAGGAAAATGTTCATTAAATGGCAAATAATCCAGGAACATTTGTAAAATCATCATCATTGAAGTTGGAGTTAGAAAAGTGACTCTAACAAGATGAAACAGCACCAAAACAGAATATTCAAATTCATTTAAATTCTTTTCAGCTTCGAATGAATTCCAAATTTGTCCAAACCACTTTTTGGTGAGAGCTAAAATGGCACTGTAATATTTGGACCAAGTTCCATATTTTACAGAAATGCTAAAGTGGCCTAATTATTTTTGCAACAGAAAAGAAAAGAGAAAAGGAAAAGAAATAAAGGAAAAAGGCTAAAACTGGACTGGACCAAGTGCACAGTGCACTGGCCCAGCCCAGCTGGCCCATCCCCTTCTCTCTCCCTCGCCGTGTCATCCTCTCTGTGGACGAGCACGCGCGCGCCGGTGGGCACGCGACACCGCGGCGCCACCGACGAAACAGGAGGCAGGGAAGATAAGGCCGAGGCCAGTGCCTCCCCCCTGGTTCCTCCTCGTCATTCTCCCATCTCCTCCCTCGCTCGCTCGCTTCTCACTCCCTCTCCGACTCCGTATCCGAGCGCAACCGCCGCCCCAACTCCGTCGACCTCGCGCACTCCGGCGTCCCCGCGAGCCGCCACCATGTCTGGGACGCGTGCCGAGCTCGACTACGTCTCCTACGCCTGCTGACTGGGGCTGGGGAGCACTGCACCGACCGCTACGCACTTCCCCCTTTTTTCTGCATCTCCGGCGCGATTCCGGCGACCTCGACACCCGCTGCTGCTCCTAAACTGTCGCCGGCATTTCGTTGCCACTCGGTGAGCTTCTCCCCTTCCCCATTCCTGTCCCCGCGCCGCGTAGCTCGCCTGTAGCCGCCGATCTGCGTGAGCCCGAAACCACCGCCGCTTGATCTCGTCGCCGGCCACATTCGGGTGACCAAATGCACGCGCGAGCCTGTCCGTCAAGTTCGCACGCGTGTGTAGATCGCCACCATGCCTTTAGCTCGAGCTGCCGTGCGCTGTAAAGCCGTGTTGCATGACGCCCGAGCTCCGGCGCCGCTCCGGTCCTCGCCGCCGGCGCTATAGTCCACTTCAGCTTGCGAGACCACCGGCGTTGGATGCGCACGATTCCCCTCGATCAAACGCGGCCAGCCCCATGCGTTTTGGTGCATTGTAGCGGATTTCCGACGCCGGCCGCGCCCCTCCGTCGTGTTTGGAGGTTGCCGGCGTCGAGCCGCCGTCCGCCGCCTCGCTGGCAGGCCTGGGGCCCCCCCAGTGACGCTGCCCGTGGCCCCCACTGGCCCCGTTGACTGGTCAAACCAGTCAACGCGCTGACGTGGCCGACCCAGAGCCACTGACATGTGGGGCCCCCACGGCTAATTAACCTAATAAGTGTTTAATTAAATAAAAACAAATTAGTTAGTCTTTTGTCTCACTGACAGATGGGGCCCACACCCTAATTAACCCTATTAATTAATCTAATACACTGTTAGTCTAAATAGCGACTGACATGTGGGTCCCACTGGACCCACATGTCAGGTTTGACCCTGGTCAACCGCTGTTGACCGCTGACGTCACCATGACGTAATGCTGACGTCATAATTCATTTTTCTGATAAATAAAATAATTCCAGAAATTCAAATAAACTTTAAAAATTAATAACTTTTAAACCGTAGCTCGGATCGAAAAATTTAAAACATGAAAGTTGCTCAGAACGATGAGCCGAGTCTGATCGTGCCGTCTGTTTCTCCATCGGAACCCCCTACATAGAAGAACTCGTAACTCCGGACCCGAATCCGGCAGATGAATAGTGCACACACGTCGGATATTCAATCCCAGAATAGTTCTACAAATAACTAAAATTACTTAGATGCATATTTAGGCAACCCTGCACTGCATCATAGCATCACACGCACCGTATTGCCTTTGTTTGCATTATGTTTACCTGTTTCTTCCCCCTCTTCTCTCTCGGTAGACCCCGACGTTGACGTAGCTCCCGAGACAGACGCAGCTCAGGAGTACGACTACGTCCCCGACGATACCACTGAAGACCTTGCCCTTGCCCCCGAGCAAACAGGCAAGCACCCCCATTTTGAGCATGCCTATATCGCCTATTCTCTTCTCTCTTATGCTTGCATTAGAACTGCTACTGCTACTGTTTTCCTATATCTGCTGCATAGCCTGGTTATTGTAACCTGCATTGCTACCTTACTGGTTATCCTAGACTGATTAGTATAGGCTGGGTAGAGACACGACAGAGACCCCCACTTGATCCCGACTGCCCTGCTGGATATCAGAAGACCCGGTCATCGGGATTGAAGACCAGACCCTGTCACCGCACATCACTTCTCCCTATGTTGCTCGACACTGCTGGGTTACCATCGAGTGCCGAGGGTGATACCTCGTCAGCACTTCTGATGTTAACCTTGTAGGTTAGTTACTCGGTCGTGGTAAGCGAGGGTGATTCCTCCTACACCACCCCCGATAACGACATCGTCGCGCAACTCCTCGAGTGTGGACCTCGAGGGTGATTCCTCCTTCGTTCACCTTGATGATAACATCGAGCGGGAATTCCATCGAGGGTGATTCCTCAGGGTTCCCTTCGGTGTCAGACACACAGTTACTATTGATGAGTGGACTTGCACTAAACCATGATACTAAAGACGGGTTGGCCCTGAGGGGTACCCGCGCGAGCTTAGTGCGAAGTGATGTGGAGTCGGGTTGACCTGGATGGTGCCCGCGAGATAACTACGAGGCGTGGCCGGGCATTCTTAGCCCTTGCCGCAAGTCCTCGAGACGGGGCGATGGGGTCACATCGATCGTGAGTCTCTGTTTGTTTCCGCGCGCTCCTAATCCACTTCGGTTTGGATATTTGATCCGAGGGGCCTCTGGCCCGATAGCACTAACCATCACGTGGGCATAGTATGGGCGTTCTGCGTCGTATACTTCAGCCGGAGCTTAATAGACGTCAGCGACTGAGCGGCGCGCGCTGAATTGGACTGGGAACGCAATCGCGCTTGTATAAGGGGTTGCTAGGTCTGCTTTCAGCCGCGTACGCAACGTGCAGGAGTTCCCGGGGCGAAGGCCCAAGACCCCTGGGCGCATAGGTTTAGTCCGGCGTGCTGACCTCTCTGTTAGGTATTCGGTGGGGTTGCGGCGTGTCGTTTGGCCGAGGGCGGGCATGACCCAGTAAAGTGTGTCCGGCCGGAGTTAAGCGAGCGTGGTGGGTAACTTGGTGCACCCCTACAGGGAAGAAACTTCTATCGATAGCCTGTCCTACGGTAACGGACACTCGGAGTTGTATCCCGATCGGTACAACTAGAACATGTGATGAGAACTGGATAGTACGGCTCTGTGATTGCTTTCTCGCAGGGAGTCGAGAAAGGATCTCAGGTCGAGGTTGATGATACTACTACTACTACTACTTTACATTATGATCATCTGTTCTCTTCTATTGCTGCAAGATTGTCGAAGATTGTTGAAGATGCTAGTCTTCGATAGGACTAGGCTTCCCCCTCTATTCTGGCATTTCTGCAGCCCATACCACATATACAGCCCCCCTTTGAAAATGATGCATATGTAGTGTAGATCCTTGCTTGCTGAGTACTTCGGATGAGTACTCACGTTTGCTTTATTTTCTTTTTCCCCCATATTCCTTTTGATGCCACCAGACGACGGAGCCCCTGAGCCAGACGCCCCAGCCGACGACCAGTACTACTACCCGCCTGGCGAGTACTACTACTACGAGGAGCCGTTCGACGACCAGGAGTAGGATTGGAGGGTCCAGGGCAGGAGGCCCACGCCTTTCGATCGTAGTATTTTATTTTACCCCGCCTCTGTGAAGGCCTATTTCTCTCTCTGTAATATATCTGTACCCAGATATCTAATGCTTCCGCTGACGCTTGTATGCCATCGAGCTATGTATTCGAGCCCTCGAGGCCCTGGCTTGTAATATTAAGCTTGTATGACTTTATTTATGTTTTAGAGTTGTGTTGTGATATCTTCAAGTGAGTCCTTAGGCTTGATCGTGCGCATTTGCGTGTATGATTAGTGCACGATTAAGCCGGGGTCATCACAGTCTCCGTCCCGGCCTAATGGCGGCATACGTACCACGCGTACATAACTACGCACTTAAAATACCATGGGCATAGGCGGAGGCATAACTAGATTGTGGTCCATAATACGGCTCGACCTCCCCTGGACACACATTTTTTCACTTTTTCTTTTTCATCCTTTTCAGGTTTCTTTTCCACAGGCCCCTCAAGACGGCCTGATCATCGGTCCTTTCGAAGGATAGATACACCAAGACCGCAAGAAGCATTGAGGTATATGGGAATCGCTAGGAGGTCTTTTTGACGATCACTCTACCTATTCTCAGGAACCGCACGCAGCTCTCCCTTGGTCATGGCATGGTAAATAGCCCTGTTGCTTATCGCACTACTTATACGCTCAATAAAATTATAATGGAAACAGTTCGCGGCCCAACTTCTGCGGCACTAGCTTACTACTTCATTTTTTCTTGATAATCTTATCAATTGCACCCATACACTTTGGTACGGCTTAAATTCGCCAGGGGCTTTATTGCGCCCCATATTACGGCAACAAAGTCCGAACACTTTTTACAGTATAGTTCGGCACCCCGAATTTAGCATTATATGCATTGGCTCCGAATCATGTCTTTGGTCAATAGTTGGGTTGCCCGGCTCCTGTGCTTACTACCTTACGTTCCGCTATATCGGCTAGGGTAGTAAAGGGAGAACTACTGCGATTGTGCCCTGGTTTATCCGGATGAGCATCTCAGTAGAGAAAGCCGAAAACTGACTGTCATGATGCGGCGTGAGCCGGTCAACTCTTCGGAGGTTACAAATCTTTTGCGATTTTTTCCGCATTATGCGATGAATCGGTCTCTACCCGATCAGGTGTTTACAGCACCCTAGTTCGGACTCACGAATACTAGGGGTTGCGCCTAAATTTCTATTATAAAACTCCTATGGCTAAGTGAGGGTGATAAAGCCACATAGTCCGATTGCCTGGTTCATTGCGCTGAACACCTCCTTCAAGGACCAAACTTTGGATCAAGAGTGTTTAGATTTTATCCCGAACACCCCCGTACTACCTACGTGGGGGCTGAAGCCGACGACTGGCCAACTCTCAGATTTAATAAAACGGCCGCACAGGAGGAAATTTTTTGATATAAACAACTAATATTATATTACATATCAGTTTTGTTCCATTATACAGGGCAGGATAACATGAATATATTCATCCAAAGATAATGTCTTTCGCACACTGCTCCGCTACAATGCGGGATCCCTCCAGGACATCGTCAAAATATCGCTCGGGCGTGCGGTGCTCCTTGCCCGCGGGCGATCCCTCGGTCGCGAGCTTGACGGCGTTCATCTTCGCCCACTGTATCTTGACACGGGCGAAGGCCATCCGCGCACCTTCAATGCAGACCGACCGCTTGATGGCATCAAGCCGAGGGCAGGCAGTAACCAGTCGCTTCACGAGCCCGAAGTAGCTGTTGGGTATGGCTTCGGCAGGCCATAGACGGATTATCAAATCCTTCATGGCCAATTCGGCCGCCCTATGCAGTTCGGTCAGCTGTTTCAGCTGATCACTGAAGGGCACCGGATGCTCTGGCGCAAGGTATTGCGACCAGAACAGCTTCTCCGTTGAGCTCCCCTCTTCGGCTCAGAAGAAATCCGCGGCATCAGCAATGCTGTGCGGCAGATCCGCCGTGATTTTCCTGGCCTCTTGGATTTCCTGGAGGGCGCCCTGGGCTTCAACCCGGGCCTCTTGCGTACTTTGGTGGGCCTTAGCAAGCTCGGACTCTTGATCTGTAATCTTGCGCTCCAAGGACTCACATTTCTTTACAGCATCCTGGAGCTCTTGTTGGACCTCACCGACCCTGGCCTCGTGCTTTTCGCGGACGGATTGTTCCTCCGCCGCTCTCTTCTGGGCCTCGGCCAGCGCCTTTTTAAGGGCCTCCACCTCGGTCGCCGCTCCTACAAATATCATGGCACTATGGTCAATACAAATCATCTATCCTTTCTGATATACAGAAGGTCATGGCATACCTTGCTTGTCCTCCAGCTGCTTTTTCACACGGCCGAGTTCTTCCTCGGCCCGCTCTAGACTCTGCTTCAGTCCGGAGACTTCGGCAGCATGGGAGGTCGCAGCCAGCAGCGACGCCTGCTTTTTCACATAGACATGTATGGTTAGTCTCCTGCGAAAATTGTTTGATCATCTATCCGGCTTTTCTTTTCGACCACCGGACAGTGTCTCAGGGGCTACTGTCTATACTATGACATTCTTTTTACATAATTGCGTTTCATACCTCAAAACCTGTTAGAAGGCTTGTGCAGGCTTCGGTCAGTCCGCTTTTCGCGGACTGAATCTTCTCAATCACCATACCCATGAGGGCACGGTGTTCCTCTACAACGGAAGCACTTCGCAGCGCTTCCAGTAGGGTGCCCGGTGCCTCTGGTTGGACAGAGGTCACCGGCGAAATAGGCACACCCCCTTCTTTCGAAGGAGGTTGCTTGCCGGATTCTGGAGCCGTATAGGTCTCCGGGACCGTATTCGGCTGGGGGCCAAATTGGACCTGGCCCCCATTGCCAGTCTCCATGGGGATTTGCTCCCCCATGTGTCCGGCGGCCGAGGTTTCACCCTCTGGCGCCGCGCTGACGGCCTCCTGCGTCTCTCCCTGGCCTGGGATCCTTCGGAACAACGCCTCGGTGTCATCCATGGCCTTGGGAGAGGAGGCCGCCGGAAGGGACCCGCTATCCATCACCTTCGGGTCCAGCGAATTCCCTGAAGATGAGGATCGCTCGAGGTCAGAATAAGCCGGACTGCAAGTACATGATTCAACATGTTAAAACTATGGAGAAAAGAGGCTGGATATATGAATGCGTCAGGGTCTTTGAGTACTCATGACTCGGCCAGGGGCTTATCTCGGGGGCGCCGCTCTGGGCTGCTGTCGACGTCCCACGCGGAGTTATCCGCGAGGGAGACCTTCCCCTTCTTGGACGCCTCTGCCTCCAGATTTATGGGGGCCGCCCTTTTCTTCCTTCCCCCCTCTGGGGGAGAGTTGTTTTCCTCCTCCTCCTCGTCATCCTCTGCGGCGGTGGAGTGAGTCTCGGCGTCTTCGGACGTCGCGTCCGAAGTTCCCTTGCGACGGGGGCCACTTCTGGTCTCCTTGGCCTTTTTCTTGGCCTTCTTCTCCGGCGCCTGGTAGGGCGCCGGGACTAGCATCTTCGTCAGAAGCGGGATGGCTGGTTCCTCGGGCAGCGGAGCCGAACACTTAATCCGCTCTGCCTTCTTCGTCCAGCCCTGAAAAAATAAATAGGGAGGCTTAGGCATTTTCCCTGTGTAAGCAAATAAAGGATACACCTTGAAGCGCGAAAGACTTACCGGACTAGCGGGATGGGCCAGGTCGTGCCCACGGTCCTCAGTCGTCTCCGGCCATTTCTCGTTGGCTTTAAAAAGCACCTTGCAGATGTCTTCGTGCGTAGTTCCGAAGAACTGTTGCAAGGTCTGGTGCTCGGCCGGATCGAACTCCCACAGATGGCAAGTCCGGCTTTGGCATGGAAGGATCCGGCGAACTAGCATCACCTGGATCACATTGACAAGCTTGATGTTCTTGTCCACCATGCTCTGGATACGCGCCTGCAGCGCTGTCAGCTCGTCCGACGACGCCCAATTCAGGCCCTTCTCTAGCCAGGAGGTGAGCCGCATTGGGGCTCCGGACTTGAATTCGGGAGCCGCGGCCCAGGTGGCGTCGCGGGGCTCTGTGATATAGAACCACAGTTGCTGCCACCCTTTGACGGTCTCCACAAAGGTACCTTTGGGCCATGTGACGTTGGGCATCTTGCTCACCATGGCGCCTCCGCACTCTGCGTGTTGGCCATCCACCACCTTCGGCTTCACATTGAAAATCTTGAGCCACAGTCCGAAGTGGGGTGGGATGCGGAGGAAGGCCTCGCACACGACAATAAATGCCGAGATGTTGAGGAAAGAATTTGGGGCTAGATCATGGAAATCTAGCCCGTAGTAGAACATGAGTCCGCGGACGAAAGGGTGGAGAGGAAACCCTAACCCGCGGATGAAGTGGGGGATGAACACCACCCTCTCATGAGGCTTGGGGGTGGGGATGATCTGTCCCTTGGCCGGAAGCCGGTGGGCGATTTCCTTGGCCAAATACCCCGCCTCCCGGAGCTTCGTGATGTCCTTCTCCTTGACGGAGGAGGCCATCCACTTGCCTTGCGCTCCGGATCCGGACATGGTCGGAGTGCTTCTTTGAGGCGGAAAAGATGAGAACTTGGGCGCTGGAGCTCAGGAATGGAGAGGCAGAGAAAGAGAAGGCGTGGGTGAAAGGGGGGAATCCTTATCTCCTTATAAAGGCAGTGAATATCAAGCGCCTCCCCACTCGCCTTAAAACTCACCTATTCCCAAGGGTCGTGCAAACGGCACGGTTGGATTACCCACGCCCGTATTGATGAGAATCCCGTAATGAAAGGACACGATCTCTGCTGTGATAAGACGTGCCACTGGAAACCGCATCTTAAAGCATGGAGCGGGAGGCTAAAGAACGGTTCGAAATAATGACCGTGCAGGAACGTGGTGTCGCGGTACAAAAAGTTGTCAGCGAATTGGACTCCTGAAATATTATACTCTCTGCGGTTGTGTGTGGTACTTGTTTTGCAGAGCCGGACACGTTTTCGGTGCTCGAAGTCTGTTTGTAGTATTCGGAGGAGGAACCCGCCTTGCAATGCCTAAGACAATTTGTGCGCCGGACACATCGTCATTGAAGCCTGGTTCAGGGGCTACTGAGGGAGTCCTGGATTAAGGGGTCCTTGGGCGTCCAGGTTACGTAATGTGGGCCGGACTGATGGGCCATGAAGATACAAGACAGAGGACTCTCTCCCGTGTCCGGATGGGACACTCCTTGGCGTGGACGACAAGCTTGACGTTCGGATATGAAGATTCCTTTCTCTGTAACCGACTTTGTACAACCCTAGCCCCCTCCGGTGTCTATATAAACCGGAGGGTTTAGTCCGTAGAGGCAATCATAATCAGACAGGCTAGACTTCTAGGGTTTTAGCCATTACGATCTCGTGGTAGATCAACTCTTGTAATACTCATATTCATCAAGATCAATCAAGCAGGAAGTAGGGTATTACCTCCATAGAGAGGGCCCGAACCTGGGTAAACATCGTGTCCCCCGTCTCCTGTTACCATCGACCTTAGACGCACAGTTCGGGACCCCCTACCCGAGATCCGCCGGTTTCGACACCGACAACGAGGGGCCGCGGCCACCGAGGTAGTGGAGGAGGTGGCTGCGCCTTCGTGATTGCCGGCGGCAACTCCTCCTTGTCGGGGGAGTAGCAGCTGACGGACATGAATACGCGGCAACAACTTCGCGCGGAAGGGATTTTTAGGTGGGAGGTTTTTAGGGCAACTCCAACGCGCGATCCCAAATCGTCCGGCTCCAAACGGACCGACTATGGAGGACTGTTTAATTAAGTTATTTATGTTTTAAGCTATTTTGCAATTTTTTTTTATTTTCAATCCCTTTTTTGGTGTTTTTTTTCTAAGTCCAACACGGACAATGTTCGGGATGCGGCCGCGCGTTGGGTGCACTAGTCCGCAGACGGCCCAAACCGGACATGAGCATCCATTTTGCCGTTCCAAACGGACATAATCTGGACCAAATGGACGTCTGCTTGGGGTTGTGCAGTGGAGTTGCCCTTAGCTTAGGTAGGACTAGGTTGTCGGATGCGTGAGCGGTCCGTAGACCGATGAAGTATTGTGTTGGAGGATAACATGCATCTGAATCAATTTATCTATAGCCTCCCCATACGTACATAACTTAGCATTCCACAGTGTGAATTACAGCTTGCAAATGTTAAACAATCTACTTGCCGTATGTGCAAGCAGAGAGATGGTGATCTAACACTACACCGGCAATGGTAAACAATTTCAGTGGGCAAACGCCTAGTTTAATGGCGTGTCCTTCCTATCCCAAACGCCGGGAAGGATGGTGTTTCCATCTACGGCCAGACGCCATGAAACTTGGCGTTTCGATCTTCCACGTCAGCTGACCAGCTGGACATGGGCTACGAAGCAAACGCCAGGAACTGTGGCGTCTCGTGTACAATCCAAACGTCATAGATGTTGGCATGACCAAAAGAGGTCAAATACGATAATCTTTTCAAAACAAGGTTAATTAGTGATTAAGTTTGGCAAAAAGGTTAGAACAGAAATTTTGTCCGGCTGGTGATACATAGGAGTAGCCACCAATGGGAGAGACTGCCGGATCATGAAGTCCTGGTGCATGCATACAGAATACAGACATCTACAGTCCTACACCAGCAGTACTCCGCTTTGACCAACCCAGCACCAGCAGTGATGATCCTGCATGGAGAATGGAGCACATCAGTACATCGCCTACACTTGAACCTACGTTGAGGAGTAAACGAAAAGCCGAACACGGTTTCGTGTAACGTCGTCGTCACCGTGCTTCGGTTTCGCTGCCGCGGAGCGCTTGGACCACGCGTGGACGTGAGCTGTTTTCACCGCGATGCCCTCTTGATAACTGTCGTGCACTGCATGCACTGATGCACACGCTTCCCGGCCGGACGTCTCGGCCGCGATTGTCTGCCACAGCTAATCTAGCCTGCATTGGCATGCTCTCATGAAACCACAAGCGATGCGCCCGCCGCTCCTTCGCTATCACTGGTGGTCAGTGGTCTAGTAGGGTGCCCTTGCTCATTCATTGTGACACGTATGCGGGCCAGTCAAGGCCAGCGTCAAACCCGGCCATGTTTCCCAACATGATAGCGATTGTTGTGGCGCCACCCAGCTCCTTTTCATCCAATAAATTAAAGCGCCGGCCCTGATTAACTGTCCCACTCACGCTTTTAATTGCGCATGCGATAATGCTGTGGCTATTGTACTACTATTTACTAGATACACAAATTTACATGCCCTCTTTGATTCGTAGGTTTCTCAAAACAAAGAAACATAAAAACGAAAAATAGAGTGTCGTGTGTCCTCTTGTATCCTCCAAGATTACAAGACTACAAAAATTTGGATGAAAGAATGTCAGATAGCATAGAAAAAACAAAGGAATTTTACCAAGAGATTTTAGCGCATGATAATTTTCCTCCAAGATATAGTACAAAATGAATCCCATGGAAATCTCCGAAGATTCTAATCATGCGAACCAAACGACAACCATAGAAAAAAAAATCTAAGGATTCAAATACTACAAAATTCATTTGAATCAAAGGAGCCTTGAAAATTTCGGGGACCAATTCCTTCGCCACGTTGAAATTCTACTATGAACCGTGTATGCTCTTAACACTTTGTAGGACCTATTTGGATGGAACAGGATTCTAAAAATATACTAGCAAGGAAAAACATAGGATTTGGGATGTCGCCTACCGCAAAATCCTATATATATAGGATTACAAAACACAGAAATTCTACAAATGGTTGCCTTTGGATGCCCCACAGGAAAAAGCTCAGAAATTTTAGAGGATTGAGGAGGGAGAGAGTAGAGAGGTAGAGTGTACTGGGCTTCTCAAAGAAAAATAAAATGAGATTTAAGCTCATGTTCATATTAGAATAAAATTTGATTGAGGAGTACTATGAAATTCCTTCAATCTGAAAGGGTCTGTGGAGAGAGGAGAGGGAGGGTGGACACTAGGAGCCGGAGTGGAGTGGTACGTACGTGTACAATGTCACATGTGGCAGCGGCGGGTGGTCACCATCTCTGTCTCTTGCGACCTCCATGGCTCCATTCTGCAGCGGCATCTCAGTCTCCCTCCCATACATATACGCCCGTCTCGTCTCTTTCCTAGCTCTCATCCCATTTGCAACTTTGCTCCTCATAGGCCACTGACCACCTTCTTTTACCCTCTGATGCCCGATCCAGCGGCACCATGACTGCCCGCCCGTCTGCACTAGCCGGCCACCTTTAGCTCCAAGAAAGTAGCTAGGTTTCCCCTAGCTGTATCCCTAGCTCTGGCCAGTCTGATCGAAGAACCTACACACAAGGCAAGCTGCAAGCTAGCTTCCTCTTCCACCTCTACCTCTGCCTCACCCCAGGCTAGAAGCTTCTCTTCTCTTTAGCCTCACTCTCACCGTCGCCGGCACATAATCTGTGGCTGTAACGACCGAGATGGTCGGATGGCCATGAGCTCATCTCCTCTTCGGGCGTTCCTGGCGGCCATGCTTCTCAGCTTCCTCCTCGGAGCTGCGACGACATTCGGCCGCACCACGCCGCCGATGCTCTCCGCTTTTCAGGTACGTGTCTCCTCAGAGCATAGATGATGGAGCATCTCTCTCTCTCTCTCTCTCTCACTTGTAGCTCCATTAATTTACGTGGCTCGAACTCGAACTAACTAAACGGCACTGACGCTGATGTTCATGGGCAGAACTTGGCGGAGGACAAGTCGCGGCTGGGGTCGACGCCGCCGAGCTGCCACAACCGGTGCAACGCGTGCAACCCCTGCAAGCCGGTGCAGGTGACCACGACGCTCCCGGTGGGGTCTGGCGGCCCGTCCACGGCGTCCCGCGGCTCCTCCGCCGACGCCGTCGACGAGGCCGCGGCCAACGTGCAGTACTCCAACTACAAGCCGCTGGGGTGGAAGTGCCGCTGCGCCGGCCGCCTCTACAACCCCTAGATTGTCGCCTAGATAAGCCGCTTACCACAACACTCCTTGACGGCGGCACGTACCCTAGAGGCTCCGGCCGGCCGGTCGAGACTCGAGAGCTACGGTCTAGTTTTGGTTAGTTCATTTGCTCCCATAAATTCCTTGGCCTCCCGTGTACCGTCCTGGTCCTGCCGTGCAGGCTTGCATTGTCTTGAGTTGTTTTCTTTCTTGCTACGCTGATTCCAACATTTTACTACTACGCATGTAGTAAGAGTGATTGGGATCGATGGAGCGAGCGAGCGGTAAATTTTGTATTGTACGTAGCGTAGATGTAATAGTAATAACAGTACTGGTGCTGTGGTGATGGCGGGTTAAAGGCCAGGCAAGCCTGCATGACTGCACGTGACTCTCCTCTGACGTGAATCTGAAATCCCGAGGGGATCCAGTCCAAGTTGCTGCGCGCGGCCCAGCAATTAGCGCCACTGACCGGGGTCTCCGACACGTTTTCAGGAGCGGCTGAGCGGTGGCCCCGGCCCCGTCGTCGAAGTAATTGCGCTTGCGTGCCTACGTGAAAACTCTCGTTCGCTCTTTAAAAAAAATCCCGTTCGTGAGCCGTGGGTCCGAGGAAAATGGAGGCTAACGCGATTCTTTAGCCTGAATCATCATTATCCTCGGTACGGCTCTGGTGGATCGCCATGTGTTAATTTATGGCGGTGTCTCCCTCGCCCTGGGGCTCGGCTCGTATCGTATGGGTGTGGTGGTGGTGTGTGGGGTTCGCCGCTCTTGGAAGTACCCGATCGGACGTGGCTCTTGTCGCCTGTCGGGCCGCCCTCCCTCCCTCGCTCTCTGTAGCGGCGTCCGGGCCTGGGCAGATGCGCAGTGTGGGCACACCGCGCACGTACGGACACACCAGTAGTGGCTATAGCGACGATGCAGGTGTTGCTGACAGTATATTTTAAAAAACAATGAAGGGAGGCAAGAGTCGAAAATGCCAAATGGGCACAACGCGCACGTACGGACACACCAGTAGTGGCTATAGCGAGGCCAAAATCACTATTTTGACCTCTTCGGCAATCTTTGACACAAAGTAAACTCGACATGAAAGTATTTCACGATCTGATCTTTTTAGCAACGTCATAGTTCGTGGCGTTTCTTCTTCACATAAAAACGCCGAGATAGCTCGCGTTTCAGTTCCATATTCAAACGTCCAGTTAGATTGCGTTTTCGCTCCACATGAAAACGCCAAGATATGTGGCGTCTAGCCGGTAGCTAGCTGAGTTTATTTACTGTCCTATGCATGCATAGTTTCTATGCCAAACAAATGACACGTACCTGCTCCTATCCAAGAACTAGGCTCGTAGCCCATGCAGCTCAGCAAAGCTAAATCACCTCATGCAAGAATATCTACTGTCTTATATGGTACTAAATGCAGCTAACCATGAGCTAGTACTGCAGGCTACATGCATTGACGCAACGAGTGACAAGACGGATGCTGTATGCATGCCGTGCTTTGATGCATGCACGTAAGTGTCCGTGAGCACTTAAAATAAAAGCAGTACTCCACCATCTCCTAAGCTAGCTTATGCAAAGAAAGCCTACTAATGATTTGCATCCACGGGTCTTAAGATATTAATCAAACTAAGGTACTATTAGAAGAGTACTATTTGCATGCACTCGAGAGTTTCAGCTAGAAACGCCAAAACTCATGGCGTTTTCGCCTGGGCACCAATGCCAGCTATTTTGCGTTTTCATGTGGACCAAAAACACGAGCTAGCTCGGCGTTTGAATGTGAAGCTGAAACGCGAGCTAGCTCGGCGTTTCTATATAGAGAAAAAACGCCACGGGCTATGGCGTTGCTAAAAGGGTCAGATCGTGAAATACTTTCATGTCGAGTTCACTTTGTGACAAAGATTACTGAAAAGGTCAAAACAGTTATTTCGGCCCTATAGCGACGATGCAGGTGTTGCTGACAGTATATTTTTAAAAACAATGAAGGGAGGCAAGAGTCGGAAATGCCAAATGGATACCAAGATCCATGAAGGCCTTTATTTGAAAAATTTAGAATTCAGAATTTTCAGTTTTAAAAAATTCTGAAAAAAATAAACATATACCTAGAGACATAATGTACATGTGTAAATTTTCAGGTTCAAATACGTTTTTTTTTGCGGGTGAGGTTCAAATACGTTAAAATGAGAGATACACAAAAAGGACAATATGATGCTTTTTAGCATATGTACTGTTCATCCTTTAAGTCTATGTTTTTTTTGCAGCTCGCAATTGGAGCTATTTCATCCTGAAATTTTATCCACATACACATTACATCCTTGTATACATGTGTAATTTTTTTCAGAAATTTTTGAAACCAAAAATTTTGAAACTTCTTTACAAAAATTCAGGCCTCCACGAAGCTCGGCCTCTGAAATACGCTACTTGGCAGGAGTACTCGGGATGTAAATGGTGCGACAATGGCGCCAAAAGACCCGTTTAGTTAGCTCGATAGTTCATTTTCTCGGGGAAAACAACTTTCTTGAACTGTTAGACCGACAAACGGTGCGCCTTTACATCCCTAGACTTCGGCGGCAAATAAACTTGTGTAAACAGAGGGTTTGCATAGTGCTGCTCAACATTCTGAGTTTATGAACATGAGGTGGTTTCACCACGGCACCATTTGCAGCACACATGAAGCTACCAACTGCACCCATTGTTGTACTGCTGTACGGGAGAATATCTGGTGCATTGATGCTTGTGGTTCTACCGATGCATCAAACTCACATTATATGTTTTAAATGTTCAAAAAATTCTAAAAAAAATTAGCACATTCACACAACATTAATGTAGGTTGTTACTAAATTTCAAGTCAAAATACGAAACATAGCTTTGAAAACAAAATTGACAAATTTAACACTGAATAGTACTAATTTGGGATTTAGATTTGTCCCAATATCACACTGATGTCAAATTTGTCATTTTTGTATCTCAATAAATGTTTCAAACTTTGATACGAATTTTTATGACAACATACATTGATCATTAATATTATGTAATTGTGTTAGATTTTTTTCCCGTAATTTTTAAAATGTTCTATGGCATCCGGTACACTGGTAGCACCACAAGTGTGAGTGCACCGGATATATTCCCACAGCTGTACACCACCAAGTCAAGTCGTCTACCATGCTAGATATTCGTCGGCAACACGGCAGTTCACGCCACTCGCAAAAAAATATCAGATACTTCAAGCGTCGAAAATGCGTGCTGGCGCTCGCATGGGGGTAGACGGGTTGTGGCCCGATGGTGCTTACTCAGTCGCCCACATCGTCCCGCTTGATCGGTTGGTCCTCACTCGCACGGCCAATCCATGGACCTCATAGTCGGCGCCTTAAGCGTCGGTGAGGAGAAACGACGCCCACACGCACACCTTATGGGCCAGCACAGGAAAACTTTCAGAACCAGGTTGCTTGTTCTAGGAACCGTATCAGGGTTCGCTCGCTCAGGGTTGACCAGTTAACCGGTCAACCATTGACTTTTGGGAACAAATACGAAATCAATCAATCAATTTTTTCAGAAATATCAGAATATATGGTGAATTAAAAAATGTTCACTTTTCTTTTAAAAGTTCACAAACTTCAAAAAAATTCACAAATTTGAAAAAAATATAATTGATATTGAGAAAATTTATCCAATTAGAAAAAGGGCAATTTTTTTAAAAAAAATTCATCAAATTTGAAAAAAGTTGATCTATTTGAGAAAAAAATATCAAAATTGAAACTTTTTGTGGAGGAAAACCAATTAGATACCTGTTTCTCAAATATATTATCCCTTGATTACAAATACATTCTAGATATAAACTTAAAAATAAAGGCTTCGGGAAAGGTGGATTCGTTTAACGAGGGGACTTTGAAACAATTCATAAACAAAACATTTCATCAATTTCGAAAAAAGTTTATTCATTTTGCAAAAAACACGAATTTTATAAAAAATCATCTATTTTGAAAAGTTCACGAGTTTGAAAAGAGTTCATCGATTTTGAAAAAAAAAAGTTCATAAAAAATGAATATAAGTTCACGGATTTTAGGAAGAATCATAAATTTGAAGATAGTATTCAGATTTCAAAAAAGTTCAAGCATTCAAAAAATAATAAAAAGAAACGAAGAAATGGAAACAAAAAAAATGAGGAAAAACCGAATAAAAATGTCCAGAAAACGTTAGAAAACAAAATCAGTCGGAAGCTTCTAGAAGTTGAGGCACAACAAAAGAGGAAAAATGGTAGGTAGACAAGTAAGATGTGTTGTCCGAACTTGTTATCGTGGGTAGTAATAAACTGTGAGGTTGGAGGGGGGGGGGGGGGGGGGGTTTTTCTTGTTTTTTTTTATTTTTCTTGTTGTTTTCTTTCTTTTTTTGTGGGGGGTGTTTTTGTGCGCCCGTTTGTAAAATAGCCTTTAAAGAGCGCTTAGAGCGCCAAACAGGTAATCCTTATTTGGCGCCTAAGCGTCGTTATCTACTATTCTGGCAACTTGACCCAGACCCCCCTTCGAGATGGCTCGGCCCATTTACTTTTTTCTTTTTATTAACCTTTGGATAATAGGAGTGCGAGTCCGATATCTGAGGTTCAAACTCCGTTACTCAAGCAATAGTTCCATGGTAGTAACCAACTCGGACAACTTACTAGATGTGCCCACTTACTTCCTTTTTCCTTCTTGTGCGGTCAATGTAATACCAAGAAATAGGCAATGCATTGCCCTGTCAGTTTTTTGTTCTGCTCGGCCGGTTTTTCTTCATTTTCCCTTTAGTCTTTTATGTTCTTTATCGCATTTTTTGTCTTCTTTATTCACATTTTTTCAATTGGTGAACTTCAAACTTTGTCCAAATTCAATAACTTTTTTAAAAATCATGAGCTTCCCTCAAATTTGTGAACCTTTTTCAATTTGCTAACTTTTTGGTCAAATTCATGAGCTTTGAAAAAATTGTTAACTTTGTTTCGAATATACGATCATTTACAAAATTGAGAACCTTTTTCCAAACCCAGGAACTTTTTAAATTCCTTGAACTTTAATTCAAGTGAGTGAACTTTTGCAAATCCATGAACAATTTAAAGTCTCCAAACTTTTGTTCAAAATCCATGAACATTTTTCGAATTCGCCATGTTTTTTCAAATTCATGATATTTATTCTAAATTCTAGGACTTTTTTCAAATTCGTGATTTTGTTTTTCAAAATTCATGAACTTTTATCAAATTTACGAACTATTTTCATAATAGTGAACTTTTTAAAAATTGATAAAAAACCAAACATGTGAACTTTTTTTAAATCAGCGAACTTTTTAAAAAATCCAGGGAGTCGAATTTTCTGCTAGATCCAGTAGGAACAGTTTTCTTGAACCAGTAGGTACTGTTTTTTCCCGAACCAATCGGGGTTAATTTTTTTGTCTTTCTTTGAGGACACCGATCGGGGCTAGCGAGCGAGCAACGGGCATTTCATATTTAGCGCTACAGGCGCCGGTTTCTTCTGTTTTCGCAAACCGGCGCCCGCAGCAGGTTTCTCCCGCGTCTAGATGGGCCGGCCCATATTCCTTTCTTTCCATCTAAAAGCAAAAAATTGTGCAGCGACTGGGGTTCGAACTCGCGACCTCAAAAGTAACGCAGACAAGCACTAACCACTAGGCCACCTTCACGCTCGTTGGTAAGATTCTCTTTTCCGCTTTCTATTCTGTTTCAAGTTCGCTGTGAATCGAGATTTCATTTTTCTTTTCTTTTCCTTTATCTCTTTCTTGTTTGTATTTTTTGATTTTCCCTTCTTTTCTTTTTCTTTCCTTTTTATTTATCTTTTTCCAAAATGCACAAAGTTTGATGAACTTTTTCTTCAAACCAATGAACTATTTTTTTAATTTGATGATATTTTTCAGATTCAATGAACTATTTTCATATTCTACGGACTATTTTGAAATTCTATGAAGTTTTTTACAAGTTTGATGAACTTTTTTGAAAATTGATGAACTTTTTTTCAAATTCAATGAACGCCTTTCAATTTCGATGAAAATTTTCAAATCGATGAACTTTTCTTCAGATTCGATGAACTTTTTTCAAATTCGATAAACGCTTTTCAATTTTGATGAACTTTTTTCAAATCGATGAACTTTTCTTCAGATTAGATGACCTTTTTTACAGATTTGATGAACTTTTTTTGTATTGAATTTTTTTTAATTTGATGTTGTTTCAAATTCGCTGAACTTTTTTTCAGATTTGATGAACTTTGTTTCAAAATCGATGAACTTTTTTCAAATTAGATGAACTTTTTTGAGATTTTATGTTGTTTTTAATTCATTGAACTTTTTTCAAATCCGATGAACATTTTTTAAAAAGAAGGATGAACTTTTTTGAAATTGATGAACTTTTCTTTCAAATTTGATGAACTTTTTTTTAATTCACCGAACATTTTTTTTCAAATTTGTGAACCTTTTTCAAAATTTCATTGAATTTAAAAAAAAGTTCATCAAACAATGAAAAAGTTCATCGATTTGAAAAGAATTCATGAATTTTAAAAACAATTCATCAAATAAGGAAAAAAAAACAGAAAATGAAAAATGGAAAGAAGGGAAAAGGAAAGAAGGGAAAAGGAAAGAAGAAAGAAGGAAAGAAGATAAGAGCGGAAAAGATTTAAGCAATCGCACCCGCTCAAGTGGCCGAGTTGTCAACGTAGCGTTGCAGGGAGCATCAAGTCGTATGTTCGACTCAATCGCCGGCGCTAGTTTTTTCGCTTAATTTGCTTTTGCGCGCGCCCAAGTACTGGGCCGGCCCAAGAGCGAGTCTGCGTGGGCGCCGAAACTCCTAGTTGGCGCCGAAGGCGCTGACTAGGAGCTCCCCGAGTAACCCCTCTAGCGACCGAGCGAATGCCAGAGAGTACGGGCCGGCCCAACTGAGACGGTTGTAGACAATGAATTTTAGCAAAGATCATGAATTTGAAAAAGCTCACATATTCAAAAAATATTCATGAATTTGTAAAAAAAAATCACGCATGTAGAAAAAAATTAGCAAATAGAAAAAAGTTCACTCATTCGAAAAAAGTTCAGACAATTGAAATAATGTCCGCGCATTTTAAAAATGATCTATGGTTTTTAAAAAATTGGGAATTAAAAAAACACAAATTTGAAAATATTGCTGCATTTGAAGAAAAGTTCACGGATTTGAATTTGGTTGTGAATTTTAAACATTTCAAAAAATTGAAAATGTTCAAGGATTTTGAAAAATCACGAATTTGACAAAATAGTTCGCGGATTTGGAAAAAGTTGAAAAATGAAAACGAAAAAAAGAAGAGGAGAATGAGAAAGAAAATAAAAAGGAAAAAATAGAAAGAAAACCAAGAAGGAGAAACACAAGAAAACCAAACTAGAAACGTGTAGATGCTTCCAAAATTGGAAAAGCGTCTAGAAATCTACGCGCATTGTGTACAGCTGACGCAGGATGTGAACGGGAAGAAAAAAAATAAGTGGGCCGATCCCAGGACATACCGGGTGTGCGCCCATTGGGAAAAACAGTAAGAAGGGAGCAACTATCTAACGGGTACCCACCCCTCAAAAAATCTAATGGGTACCCCTTCGAGGGCACCAGTAGAGGCCTCTTTTGGGCCCTTGGAGCGCGCCAAGTGGTGCGTCCGACCTTTGCCATATCTCCACACTGGGTGCACCCTCGGAATTTCAAAAAAATTGCACATGTTTTTTTTGTTTTTTTGGCGTTTTTCTAGGTTTTGAAAAAAAAAATCTTTATTGTCATGAAGCCGTGCTTTTTCACGAGAAGCACAACCATGCTTCCCCGGAAAAAAGGAAAAGCACAACATGTGCTTCCCTGAAAAAAGCACAGCCGAACTTTTCGAAATGAGAAAAGAATAGTTAAGCTTCCTCGAAAAAAGGAGAAGCAAAGCCTCTGCTTCCATGAGAAGTATAATTGTGCTTCCCCGAAAAGGGGAAAGCCCAGCTGATGCTTCCCGAAAAGGAAAAAACACAACAGTGCTTTCCAAAAATATTTGGAAAAAGCAAACCGTGCTTCCGGTTTACGGGCTTTTTCGGCTTTGGTTTTTCAGTTTTTTTTATTTCCGACTTTCCCAAGTTTTTCCATGAATTTTTTTTATCGAAACATGTTAACATGGGGTTTAGTTTCGAAGATCTCGACGAGAGAAATCCAACGGCAAAAATGGTTCGTGATTTGGACACACAGTTCAAGAGGAAAAACTTTCTGAAAAAACAAATCTATGTAAAAAAAGAAAACACCTAGGTTGTGACTAGTGCATGAAGTGCGTGACTTGTCGACTCAAACCATAATTACTGATTTTGTGGTAAGAAATAGTGCTATAAGCGCTAAATAGGAAGACACCCATGTAGGGTGACTCTTATTTGACACACTTCACGAAGAGATGTCAGGCAAATGTGCAAGGAGGTAGCTAAACGAGCTGGCCAAATTAGGATTTGGGTTTTGAAAGGTTCAAATATGGGTTTCTTGACTTCAGGAAGCTTCTAGAAGGTTCTGTTTTGGTTTTTTATGTTGTTTTTCCCTACTGTGTTATACCGGTTTCATTTGCCCCCCCTTTTTTTAAATGATCATTCAAAAATTAATATATTCACAAATTTTTGAAAATGTTTGCATTTCTAACAAATGTTAAAAAAAATTAACCAATGTTCACGAAGTTATAAAAACTGTTTGTGTTTTCTCAAAACATGTTCACGAAGGTTTTATAAGATGATCGTGTTTCCACAAAAAATCTTCTCAATTTTTAAAAAGATATTCAATATTAAATGTTCTATTTTTAAATAACGCCAAAAAGCCAACTGAAAAAACCCCGGTTGAAACAATAACAAGAAAAATATTGCTCCACAGTAGCTCGTGTGAGTCCCTACAACCCCGACTGCCAATGGGCAGCCGAATCGCGACTCCCCTTTGTGTCAACTCTCATCAAATAGGTGAATTGACTGGTACCCGTTGCAAAGGTCACCCCAACTTTCTCTGGTGGTCACAATTGGTGCACTGCATGTGTGACACCTGTCACGACATGGGAGTTTGTGCTTTTTTTGTAGATTCTTTTTTCAAAACATGTTTTTCTCTTGAATCGTGCGTTCATGAACTATTTCCACCGTTGCCTTTCATTTTTTTTTTGTCTGAAACTAAACCTATTTATGGTTTTTTCAGATTTAATATTTTATAAATTAGATCCCATGTTAATTGGTTTGGACGATTCCTCCCCCTCCCCTGAAAAACCGAAAAACAATAAACGAAAACCGGGGAAAAAAAATCCAAAACCGAGAAAAATCCCAAAACCGGAAGCACATGTGTGTTTCACTTTTTTGGAAAGCGTAATTTGCTTCACTCTTTTTTGGGCAAGCACAAATATGCTTCACACGGTAACACAACTGTGCTTTTCATGTTTCGATAGGAAATATGCCATAGAGTCAATAATAAAAGTTATTATTTATTTTCAAATTTATAATTAATGTTTATGTTCTGTGCATAATTTTAATGGTTCTCAAGTATGTATATCCAAGAGGGTTAAGAGAAAAACTCATATGCATGTGTGTTATAATAGACGATAAAATATATTCCTAGTGTCGCCTCTAATACTAGCTCAAGTGTTGCATGATGGTTTTGTTTTCCTGACCATGGGTATAATTTAGTGTAACAAGGATACCGACAACTTTGAGGACACAACGTTAGAAGAACACTTGTGTTGAACTGGCCCAAATTGAATGTTATACTAAGAGATATGTTCATCAAAAGTTTATAGTATATAACTTACAAATGTTAACGTATGCACGATTCCTTAGACCATTAGAGTATCGAGTTCCTTCATACCGGATGATGCACTTTGTGGTTCATCAAACGTCAACTGTAACTGGGTGATCATAACGGCAACTTACATGTTATCGGAAAAGTCTGACAAGGGCCTAGATGACTCGAGACTGGGATTTGCTCCTCCAGCAATGGAGAGATAATCTTAAGGCCCTCTCGGTATCCATCATCGTCTGGCCAGACAACATAATTTCATCACGAGAATTCGAGAACACAAGAACGAGAAAAGTGAACAAATAAAGTCGATAACGAGGGAACTAACATGGTGATCAAGTCGTTGGTTCACGGGGATGCCGATAAATCTCGCATCGAATTTTGTAAAGTATCATGAAGCAAAAGGAATAGCATACGGTAACTACATGTTCACTCAGTAATCATTCGTGTAGGTATAGGGGCCAATATGGATGTACACGATTCCGTTACTCATCATTGAATGGAAGGAGTTACGATCATACCTATACTTTACCGAACCTGTGGGGTCACACTGTCGGTTTAGGAAACCGTCAATACCATCAGTACTGTGGCTAACGTGGCTAGAAGTACCAGAGGGGTGATTGCACAATGGGTTACTCAGGTTGGGGCCCTCATATTGAGATAACACCCTACATCCTGCTTCTGATTTGTATTCATGGTGGAGCAGCTATGTGTGGGGGGTTACAGTGGAGATGTGTATTTGACTACCGAGGGTTGGGTCTACGTTGTAGATGGGAATGGCTACCCCTAGCCCCACCTTATATAGACGACAGGGGCTAGCGTGGATTCCAAGAAAGACTTACAACCCCCTATTTGATCATGCTGGACCCATGCTCTCTTACTTGTTCTTGCACTAGGGTTATGATGCTTCAGTGGTTTGCGATACCTATCACTTATGCATAGCCTGATTTTGATCCACCAACATATTGCCATGGCTATACTTGTCCTAGCACGACCTGCTTGTTTGACCTACAAGCTTTGTTCAACCTGCCCCACTTAGTATGCATGCTTAGGATTTATACTTTGCCATGTTGTCCCATATTTTATCCTCCCTATGGGTAGTTATTAACCTGGCTCTGTTACACCTATTTTGTACCATGAAGATAACTATGCAATCATGTGATATGTGGTAGTAAGTTAAGGTCATGATGGGAGGCTAGGCTTTATGCCTCGATGTTTTGTCTCACTCAACCCGACTAGGATCTGAGTTCTTGGGATCTTATTACAAGACTAAGCACATCAACCATTCGTGGAGGTCTTATGGGGCCTTCGTCGACCGAGTAACCAAAACTGTAGACTTTTCTAGGGGGCGCAAGGTGGTTTTCCATTTGTTTTTTCATACGTTGAGCCATTAGGGGGGATCCTCTGCTTCTTAACAAACTTTGTGGTACATTTTGCTGGGTGGAAATTTAAGTTTGGAGCTATGTCCATCCCAACCATCCTCGCATATGGTTGGGTCTGATTTGGAGCTACAGTCTGACTCTCGATTCGAGTTTCGACTCAATCGGGTGGCTTCCTGGAATTGGATGCAGTATCGGTTAATGTCTCGTAGTCCATCCAAATCCGCCATTCTCTACCATATAATATGTTCAACTAGCCTTTCAGGGACGGTTGAACGTAGTGGGTCCATTTTTGCACCCCCCCCCCCAATAGGGTTAAACCTATTCGAATAGCCGTATCCGTGGTTATGGACGACTTGAAGCTTCATGACTTGACCATAACACAACTTCAAACATAATTTTGAACTTGCCCACCCTTAATTTTGCAAGACCATAGACCTTAACAAGTTCAAACAATTTAATTAAACATCCCAGTAGTGTGTGCCTTGGGTATTCTTCTTCGTGGGTGGTACGAAGGGGAATGCAAGGTAGTGTTATGTTTGACAGTATGATTAGTTAGTTCATATGCGATCCCATTCCTTATGCACTCTCTTTCCTTCTCTCTTATAGACGCAAGTTGTAGCGTGTCTCTATAGAATGATTAGTGCTTGCTGCTGCTTAACCCCTAGACATCCTCTTCCTTGATAATGCTACATAAGTAGTGTAGATCCGATGTAAGTCTTGCAAGTATAATTGAGTACTCACCTTGCTTAAGTTACTCTTTTCCTTGGATCGCCACAATTTAAAGCAAGTTTGGTTGATGGACCACGTTAGCTAGTTATCCCATACATACACAATGGTCCGGGCAGGGATGTCAACGTCATTTGCTTTTCTTTAAAGCCTTCTTAAGGCATTTGTATTCTTTCCCCGTCTAAAATATACCCCCTTCCCTGATATGAGTTGTATCTTGGTCGAAAGACCCTTTTGTACTCATCCATTAAATTTGACTCTCTGGAGTTATTCTAAATGTTTTAAGGAAGAGGAAAATAAGGTACGCAGAAGCTTTCGACGTTATGAAACGTTCTAGGAACGGGATGCTAGTTTACCGGAAAGGGTTGTTGATGTATGGGAGAAAGCTGGACATAAATTTAGCTTGGGGATATTCAGTCATGTCTAGTAAAGATCATCGTGGAGCCGCATGCATGGAGTAAATATAAATTCGAAAATAACACTCGTGAGTTGGAAAACTCTAGAACTCGGCTGGAAGAATTAATGCAAATGAACTCGGGTAGAAATGAAATAAGAAAGATCTCTGCTCATATGGAGGAGCTACTGTACCGTGAGGAGATGTTGTGGATGCAGCGCAGCCAGATAGATTGGCTTAGAGAAGATGACTGCAACACAAAATTCTTTCAGAGCCGAGCAGTTTTGAGGGCATGCATGAATAAGGTGAAAAGGTTGATTGATGATGCAGGATGCAACCATGGTGATCATTAGGTAATGGGTGGTATGGTTACTTGCTATTTCAAAAACCCTTTCACACGTGATGACTCTCTTCTACAACAACCATTACTTGCTTTGTATGAAGAGAAAGCGACACCTGAGATGAATGAGCGCCTATGTGTTGATTTTAGTGAGAAAGAAATATCTGAAAGTCTATTTCAAATGGGACCTTTGAAAGCTCCAGGGAAAGATGGGTTCCAGCAAGGTTCTTTCATAAAAATTGGCTTGTCATGAAGGAAGAAATTGTTAAGGTTGTTCATGAGTTCTTTAGAACGGGGCACATGCCTGAGGGGGTCAATGAAATGGTAATTGTCCTCATTCCCAAAGTTGATAATCCGGTACGACTTACCAATTTAGACCTATACGCCTCTGTAATGTTGTTTACAAAATTGTTGCTAAGTGTTTGGTAAGCAGACCGAGGCCCCTCCTTGATGAGATTATTTCTCCATATCACAGTGCATTTGTTCCGGGGCGCATAATCACTGATAATGTGTTGCTTGCTTTCAAATGCCTTCACTTTATTCAGCATGAGAAAAATCCGGATAACAGTTTCTGTGCGTACAAACTTGATCTCTCAAAGGCTTACGATAGGGTGGACTGGGGGCTCTTGGAGCAGGCGATGAAAAAGTTGGGTTTCTCTCATCAGTGGGTACAGTGGATAATATCATGTGTTACCTCGGTGAGATATTCTGTTAAATTCAATGGAGCCATCTTGGATTCGTTTGCACCGTCGCGTGGGCTTCGGCAAGGTGACCCTCTATCTCCTTTTCTTTTTCTTTTTGTAACTAATGGACTATGTGCATTGCTGCAATAGGGAGTGAAAACACATGCCTTTATACCCGTCAAAATATGCAGTCGAGCACCGGGCATTTCACACTTATTTTTTGCGGATGACACGCTCCTGTTTTTCAGAGCCAGTGCTGCTCAAACCACCTATGTGAAGGGACTTATTCACAGTTATGCGAGAGCCACCGGCGAGCTCATAAACGCACATAAATGTTCTATCCGATTTGGTGATAATTGTCCCTTGGTGATATAAAATGTAGTCAAGCGGGAACTAGAGGTACAAAACTATGAGTTTGAGGGGAAATACCTTGGCTTACCCACCCCAGATGGCCGTATGCATAAAGGAAAGTTTTAGATGTTGCGGGCAAGTTTAACTAAAAGGATCATGGCTTGGGGTGATAAACTTTCTCAGGCAGGAAAGGAAACAGTAATCAAATCTGTTCTACAGGTCATGTCTACATATATCATGGGAGTGTTTAAGCTACCTTACTCTGTGTGTGATGATCTCACACGACTAGTGAGGAATTTTTGGTGGGGATCAAAATAGGGTCAAAGAAAGACTCACTGACTATCATGGGAGAAATTACTCAAGCCAAAGGGAAAGGGAGGACTTGGCTTTCGGGATTTTCGTCTTTTTAACCAATCTTTACTAGCTCAACAAGTTTGGCACCTCATGACAAGACCGGATTCCTTATGCTTCCAAGTACTAAAGGCAAAATATTATCCTAACAAATCCCTTGAGGATATGGTTATTTCGTGTAATGTTGCACCGACGTGGCATGCTATCCGGCATGGGCTTGAGCTCCTCAAAAAGGGTCTCATATGGTGCGTCGGCAATGGATAACGGATCTGTATCTGGCGGGACCCGTGGATTCTGCGACCCACATCCTACATGTCGATTACACCACGGGCACATGCCGGTTACGGCGTGTGTCTAAACTCCTCGATGACCATGGCCAGTGGCAGGTGAACCTCCTCCAACAACACTTCTCCACCCCGGATGTTCGATATATCTTGGCGATCAAGGCTAGCCCTTGCAAGTTGGACGACGTCCTCGCCTGGGGTCCGGACTCATGGGGCATCTTCAGTGTACGCATCACCTATAAGACAGCTTTAGATGAGCAAACCAGCACCACCATGTGCGCCACGAGCAGGGCACCGGACGACACTCATGCCATCTGGAAGGCAGTGTGGAGGTGCGCTGTGATACGTCTCCAACATATCTATAATTTTTTATTGTTCCATGCTATTATATTATCCATCTTGGATGTTTTATATGCATTAATATGCTATTTATATCATTTTTTTGGGACTAACCTATTAACCTAGTGCCCAGTGCCAGTTGCTGTTTTTTTCCTGTTCTTTGCCTTTACAGAAAATCAATACCAAATGGAATAAAACTTTACGATGATTTTTTTTGGACCAGAAGACACCTAGGAAGCTTCGGGAGGAGGCTAGAAGACCTACGAGGAGGCCACAAGCCCTAGGGGAGCGCCCCCGGGGGGGCCTAGGCTAGTGGGCCCCTCGTAGCTCTCCTAACCCTAAACCTTGCTCCATAAATACTCAAATATTCCCCGTATACCAGAGGGCACACCAAAAATACCTTTCCGCCGCCGCAAGCTTCTGTTCCTGTGAGATCCCATCTTCGGGCCTTTTCCGGCATTCCGTCGGAGGGGGATTTGATCACGGAGGGCCTCTACACCAACCTTGCTGCCCTTCCGATGATGTGTGAGTAGTTTACCACAGACCTACAGGTCCATAGCTAGTAGCTAGATGGCTTATTCTCTCTCTTTGATCTTCAATACAATGTTCTCCTCGATGTTCTTGGAGTTCTATTCGATGTAATCTTCTTTTGCAGTGTGTTTGTTGAGATCCAATGAATTGTGGATTTATGATCAGATTATTGATGAATATTATTTGAGTCTTCTCTGAACTCTTTTATGCATGATTAAGATAGCTTTGTATTTCTCTCCAATCTATCGATTTGGTTTGGCCAACTAGATTGGTTTTTCTTGCAATGGGAGAGGTGCTTTTTGATGGGTTCAATCTTGCGGTGTCCTCACCCAGTGACAGTAGGGGTAGCGAGGCACGTATTTGTATTGTTGCCATTAAGGATAAAAAGATGGGTTTTTTACCATATTGATTGGATCTATCCCTCTACATCATGTCATCTTACTTAAGGCGTTACTCCGTTCTTGTTAACTTAATTCACTAGATGCATGCTGGATAGCGGTCGATGTGTGGAGTAATAGTAGTAGATGCAGGTAGGAGTCGGTCTACTTGTCACGGACGTGATGCCTACATTCATGATCATTGCCTTAGATATCGTCATAACTTTGCGCTTTTTTATCAATTGCTCAACAGTAATTTGTTTACCCACCGTATGTTTTCTTCAAGAGAGAAGCCTCTAGTGAAACCTATGGCCCCCGGGTCTATTTTCCATCATATATTTTCAGATCTATAAAACCAAAAACCCAAAAATACCTCACTGCAATTTATTTATATTTACTTTATTTTGCCTTTTAATTATCTTTTATATCTATCTCTATTAGATCTCACTCTTGCAAGTGACCGTGAAGGGATTGACAACCCCTTTTTCGCGTTGTGTGCAAGTGTTTGTTAGTTTGTGCAGGTGCATCTATTGGGGACTTGCTTGTACCTCCTACTGGATTGATACCTTGGTTCTTAACTGAGGAAAATACTTATCTCTACTTTGCTGCATCACCCTTTCCTCTTCAAAGGAAAAATCAACGCAAGCTCAAGAAGTAGCAGGAAGAATTTCTGGCGCCGTTGCCGGGGAGGTTCGACATCAAGCCTACCAAGTACCTAGTGATGACCCACAAGTATAGGGGATCAATCGTAGTCCTTTCGATAAGTAAGAGTGTCTAACCCAACGAGGAGCAGAAGGAAATGACAAGTGGTTTTCCGCAAGGTATTTTCTGCAAGCACTGAAATAGTCGGTAACAGGTATTTTGATAGCAAGATAATTTGTAACGGACAAGTAACGGTAATGGTAAATAAAGTGCAGCAAGGTAGCCCAATCCTTTTGTGTCAAAGGACAGGCCAAAACGGTCTCTTATAATGAGCAAAGTGTTCTTGAGGGTACACGGGAATTTCATATAGTCACTTTCATCATGTTGGTTTGATTCGCGTTCGCTACTTTGATAATTTGATATGTGGGTGGACTGGTGCTTGGGTACTGTTCTTACTTGAACAAACCTCCCACTTATGATTAACCCCCTCGCAAGCATCCACAACTACGAGAAAAGTATTGAGATAAAATCTAACCATAGCATTAAACATTTGGATCCAAATCGGTCCCTTACGAAGTAGCGCATAAACTAGGGTTTAAGCTTCTGTCACTCTAGCAACCCATCATCTAATAACTACTCCACAATGCATTCCCTTAGGCCCAAATATGGTGAAGTGCCATGTAGTCGACGTTCACATGACACCACTAAGGGAATCACAACATACATATCATCAAAATATCTAACACATATCAAGTTCACATGATTACTTGCAACATGACTTCTCCCGTGACCTCAAGAACTAAAGTAACTACTCACAAATGATAATCATGCTCAAGATCAGAGGGGCATTAAATAGCATAATGGATCTGAACATATAATCTTCCACCAAATAAATCATATATAGTTATCAACTACAAGATGCAATCAACACTACTAGTCACCCACAAGTACCAATCTAAGGTTCCGGTACAAAGATTGAACACAAGAGATGAACTAGGGTTTGAGAGGAGACGGTGTTGTTGAAGATGTTGATGGAGATTGCCCTCCCAAAGATGAGAGGGTTGTTGGTGATGACGATGGCTTCGATTTCCCCCTCCGGGAGGGAAGTTCCCCCGGCGGAATCTCTCCGCCGGAGGGCAAAAGTGCTCCTGCCCAAGTTCCACCTCGAGACGGTGGCCTTCCGTCCTGAAAGTACTCTCCTTATTTTTTTTCTAGGTCAAAATGACTTATATACCAGAAGATGGGCACCGGAGGTGGGCCGGGCTGGCCACAACCCACCAGGGCGCGCCCTGGTGTATTGTGGTCACAAGGTGCCCCCCGGTAGTTATTTGCTCCAGTATTTTTCATATATTCCAAAATAATTCTCCGTAAATTTTCAGCTCATTTGGAGTTGTGCAGAATAGGTAACTCTGACGTAGCTTTTTCAGGTCCAGAATTCCAGCTGCCGGCATTCTCCCTCTTTGTGTAAACCTTGCATATTATGAGAGAAAAGGCATTAGAATTACTCCATAAAGCATTATTATGCATAAAAACATTATAAATAACAGTAGGAAATCATGATGCAAAATGGACGTATCAATTCCCCCAAGCTTAGACCTCGCTTGTCCTCAAGAGAAAACCGATATCGAAAAACATGTCCACATGCTTAGAGAGAGAGAGAGGTGTCGATAAAAACAAAATACAGACATATTAACATCATGCTTATTATCATAACAGCAACAAACTTTATTATAAATCTCTTATCATATAAGTTCTATCATATAACTTCTCATGAACAAGTAACAATTCATCACAACATCGAAGTAAACAACATAAACTCTATTGAAAACCAACAAACTATGTTCTCAGTCAACTTTGCAACTACAATTCATCATATTTTTAGGAAGGGTCTCGTATCGGAGCCTTTGTGCAAGTCCACATACTCAACCATCATCTAATCTTCTATGATTGCTAACACTCACAACATACCCATGAGCAAAAAGTTTCAACCGAACACATAGAAAGATAGGGGCTTATAGTTTCGCCTCCCAACGTATTCACCTCAAGGATGATGTCAACAATAATAACTCATGCTCACTCATATCCAACTGGATATATGTGCCTAGATCTTTCCTCACCACATGATGCTTGCAAAAAGAGAAAAATAAAAAGGTACAGGGAAGAATACTTTGACTCTTGCATAAAAGTAAATACATAAAAGTAAAAGATAGGCCCTTCGCAGAGGGAAGCAGAGGTTGTCATGCTCTTTTTGGTTTGTATGCCAAATCCCTTAATGCAAAAGAACATCATGTTATATTGCCCCTTATGATAGCAACCTTTATTCTGCAGTCCATCGCTTTTATTACTTTGCCATCACAAGTTCGTACAACGCTCAATTTTCTCTTAGACTAAATGATCCAACACATTTAGAAGCAATTTTTATTGCCTTATTGCACCGATGACAACTTACTTGAAGGATCTTACTCAATCCATAGGTAGGTATGGTGGACTCTCAAAACATGAGTTTGGATTTAGGGTTTTTGGATGCACAAGTAGTATCTCTACTTAGTGCGGAATTTTGGCTAGCAAAGATATTGAGCAAGCACCACATGTTCAAGGATCTATGACAATATAACTTCTATGTGAATATGAACAAACATAAATCATTACGTTGTCTTCCTTGTCCAACGTCAACAATTTTGACATATAATATTTAATGGGGGCTCACAATCATAAAAGATGTCCAAGATAGTGTATTTGCATGTGAATCTTCTCTTCCCTTATTAATTCTTTCATGAGTTGCATCATTGACCAATGCTATGTTTGCCAATCTCCAATAAATTTTACCACTTATACTTTTCCTTATGTAATGTCATTACTTACCATAAGATTAGCACATGATCTTTTTCATTTATTTCCTTTTATTTGATTGCAACATAAAAGTAAAGAAGCAAAGACTCAAACTAAATTTTATTATATAGCTCTCACTCGATTACATAGATAGGTGAATCACGAAACTAATACTCAAAAGGAGATCATGCTAAACTTTATTTCAACTATTTCATGATAAAACTAAAAATCGAACTAAGATAGGTAAAGGCAATAAAAGTGATGGTGATACGATACCGGGGCATCTCCCCCAAGCTTGGCACAAGCCAAGGGGAGTGCCCATACCATGTACTCAAGTCTCCTTTGGTGGGGAAGATGATGATGGTGGTGGTGATGAGGCAGTAGTGTCACACTTCAGGCTCAGAAGGTACTCCAATCTACGAATGATGCCCCGAAGGGCGATGATTTGCTCTTGCAACAGAATATTTTCAGGAGTGAGATATTTATTTTGAACACGAATAGTTTCAAAGGCCCTAAAAGCTTCAATTTCAGTAGGGGTGAGATGATTGTAGTATGGTTGAAGGATATCTTCCTCTTCTTCTTCTGCCAGCATGACCTGCCCTCCCACTTGAACTTGATCTCCCAAAGCTTCCTTGTCCTTATCCTCCTTGATGGCTTCTTTTGGTTCCTCTCTTTTCAGTTCTATCTTCATCAACCAAGCATCTTCTTCTACGTTGTTGGAGGAAGGAGAAGACATGATGCCTGGCTTGATAGATCTGACAGAGAAACAACAAGAAACAAGAATCCAGAAGATTTCTTCGTGATACGGTGGTCAATATGTTCGGGGGGTATATAAAGATTTTTTATCTTGGGGAACAAGCAAACGGGAGGAAAACGGAGTTGGGAAGGTTCCCGCGGTGGGCAACCCACCTGGGCACGCTAGGGATGGCAGTCGCGCCCTGGTGTGTCGTGCCCTCCTCGGTTGCATTCCTGGTTATTTCTTATTTTTCTAATTTTTATAATATTCCAAAACTGACAGAAAATATTTTTGCGGATTTTTCGGAGTCCGTTTACTTACCGTATCAATTACCTCCTGTTTTTCAGGATTCTGGAGTGTTCTGGAAGGTTTCTTTTATGTGTTCCTCCGGTGTCATGGTTTGGATAATATTACTTTCAACATTAATATGCGTACCTGAGATATAGTGTTTAATTCTTTGTCCATTGACCACCCTCGGGTTAGTACCTTCGGCATTATTAATCTTGATTGCTCCAGAGCGATAAACCTTCTCGATAATATATGGTCCTTCCCATTTGGAGAGAAGTTTTCCTGCAAAGAATCTAAAACGAGAGTTGTACAAAAGAACATATTCTCCAACTTTGAACTCCCGCTTTTGGATTATTTTGTCATGCCATCTTTTAACTTTTTCTTTGAATAATTTGGCATTTTCATAAGCTTGGGTTCTCCATTCATCCAGTGAGCTAATATCAAATAACCTCTTTTCACCGGCAAGTTTGAAATCATAGTTGAGTTCTTTAATTGCCCAATATGCTTTATGTTCTAACTCAAGAGGCAAATGACAAGCTTTTCCATAAACCATTTTATATGGAGACATACCCATAGGATTTTTATAAGTTGTTCTGTAGGCCCAACGTGCATCATCTAATTTCTTAGACCAATTCTTTCGGGACCTATAGGTAGTTTTTGGTAATATTAACTTTATTTCTCTATTGCTAAGTTCAACTTGACCACTAGATTGAGGATGATAGGGTGAAGCAATTCTATGGTTAACATCATATTTAGCAAGCATTTTACGGAAAGCACCATGAATAAAGTGTGAACCACCATCAGTCATTAAATATCTAGGGACTCCAAACCTTGGGAAAATAACTTCTTTAAGCATTTTAATGGAAGTGTTATGATCAACACTACTAGTTGGAATAGCTTCTACCCACTTAGTAACATAATCGACAGCAACCAAAATATGTGTATACCCATTGGAGGAAGGAAAAGGTCCCATATAATCAAAACCCCAAACATCAAATGGTTCAACGGCAAGTGAATAATTCATAGGCATTTCCTGACGCTTACCGATATTACCAATTCTTTGACATTCATCACAAGATAAAACAAACTTACGGGCATCTTTGAAGAGAGTAGGCCAATAAAAACCAGATTGCAATACCTTGTGAGCAGTTCTATCTCCCGCATGATGTCCTCCATAAGCTTTGGAGTGACATTTTCGTAGTATTTGTTCCTATTCATGCTTAGGTACAGAACGTCTAATAATACCATCTACTCCTTCTTTATAAAGATGTGGGTCATCTCAAAAGTGATGTCTTAAATCATAGAAGAATTTTTTCTTTTGTTGGTATGTGAAACTAGGTGGTATATATTTAGCAACAATATAATTAGCATAGTCAGCATACCAAGGAGTATTATGAGAAACATTTATTGCAGCTAGTTGTTCATCAGGAAAACTATCATCAATAGGTAGTGGGTCATCTAGAATATTTTCTAACCTAGACAAGTTATCTGCTATGGGGTTCTCAGCTCCTTTCCTATCAGTGATATGTAAATCAAATTCTTGTAGCAAGAGAACCCACCTAATGAGTCTAGGTTTAGCATCTTTCTTTTCCATAAGATATTTTATAGCAGCATGATCAGTGTGAACAATTACTTTGGAATCAACAATGTAAGATCTGAATTTATCACAAGCAAACACAATTGCTAAAAATTCTTTTTCAGTAGTAGCATAATTTATTTGGGCAATGTCTAGAGTTTTACTAGCATAATGGATAACATTTAATTTCTTATCAACTCTTTGTCCTAGAACAACACCAACAACATAATCACTAGCATCACACATAATTTCAAAAGCAAGTACCAATCAGGTGGTTGAACAATAGGCGCAGAAGTTAAGGTTTTTTTTAAGTGTTTCAAAAGCTTCTACAAAATCATCATAAAAAACAAAGGGAACATCCTTTTGTAAAAGATTAGTAAGAGGCCTAGAAATTTTAGAGAAGTCCTTAATAAACCTCCTATAGAAACCAGCATGACCAAGGAAACTACGAATACCTTTAATATCTTTAGGACATGTCATTTTCTCAATTGCATCAACTATAGCTTTATCCACCTCAATACCTCGTTCAGAAATTTATGCCCCAAGACAATACCTTCATTAACCATAAAGTGACACTTCTCCCAATTTAAGACAAGATTAGTTTGCTCACATCTCTGGAAAACTCGATCAAGGTTGCTTAAGCAATCATCAAAAGAAGTTCCGTAAATGAAAAAATCATCCATGAAAACCTCAACAATCTTTTCACAAAAATCAGAGAATATAGCAATCATACATCTTTGAAAGGTAGCAGGTGCATTGCATAAACCAAAAGGCATACGTCTATAAGCATAAGTTCCAAAAGGGCAATTAAAGTGGTTTTCTCTTGATCAGGTTGTGAAACAGGTATTTGAGAGAAACCAGAATATCCATCAAGAAAGCAAAATTGTGTGTGCTTAGATAATCTTTCCAACATTTGATCAATAAAAGGCAGAGGGTAATGATCTTTTCTAGTTGCTTTATTTAATTTTCTAAAATCAATTACCATTCTATAGCCAGTGACAATTCTTTGTGGAATAAGTTCATTTTTATCATTAGGAACAACAGTAATACCTCCTTTCTTAGGGACGCAATGGACATGACTTACCCATCTACTATCAGCTATGGGATAGATTATACCTGCTTCCAGAAGCTTTAATATTTTAGTTCTTACCACTTCTTTCATCTTAGGATTTAATCGTCGTTGGTGATCAACAACTGGTTTAGCATCGGGTTCCATATTAATTTTGTGCTGACAGAGAGTGGGACTAATGCCCTTAAGATCATCAAGAGTATATGCAATAGCAGCATGGTGCTTCTTCGAAATTTTCAATAATCTTTCTTCTTGATGTTCTGAAAGGTTAGCACTAATAACAGGATATATCTTCTTTTCATCAAGATAAGCATATTTCAAAGTGTCAGGCAATTGCTTTAATTCAAACATGGGATCACCTTTAGGTGGAGGAGGACCTCCTAGAGTTTCAATAGGCAAATTGTGTTTAAGGAGAGGTTGTTGTTCAAAGAATATTTTATCTATTTCATTTCTTTCACGTAAATGCATATCATTTTCATGGTCTAGCAAATATTGTTCCAAGGGATCAGTAGGAGGCATAGCAATAAAAGCAAGACCAATTATTTCATCCTTACTAGGTAATTCTTTATTACGGGGTTGTTTACTAAACTTGGAGAAATTAAATTCATGAGACTCATCACCAAAGCTACCACTGACAGTTTATTTATGGCAATCTATAGTAGCATTGACAGTGTTCAAGAAAGGTCTACCAAAGATAATGGGACAAAAGTCATCTTGTGGGGAACCAAGAACTAGAAAATCAGCAGGGTATCTTATTTTCCCACACAAGACTTCAACATCTCTAACAATCCCAAGTGGTGTGATGGTGTCTCTATTAGCAAGTTTAATAGTAACATCTATATCTTCTATTTCAGTGGGTGCTATATCATTCATAATTTCTTGGTATAAGGTAAAAGGAATAACACTCACGCTAACACCTAAGTCACATAAACCATGATAACAGTGATCTCCTATTTTAACTGAGACAACAGGCATGCCAACAACAGGTCTATGTTTATCCTTTTCATCGGGTTTGGCAATTCTAGCAGCTTCATCACAGAAATAAATAACATGCCCATCAATACTTTCTACCAAGAGATCTTTAACCATAGCAACACTAGGTTCTACTTTAATTTGCTCAGGAGGTTTAGGTGCTTTAATATTACTTTTGTGAACCACATTTGATACCTTAGCATGTTTCTTTATACTAACAGGGAAAGGTGGTTTTTCAATATAGGCAGTAGGCACAACTGGATCAACATTGTAAATAATAGTTTCATCTTTAGCTATTACCGGTTCTTTGATTTCTTCTTTAATAGGGAGATCAACATGAGTAGCAAATGATTCACAGAAAGAGGCTACTATCTCAGAGTCAAGTCCATATTTAGTGCTAAACTTGTGAAAAGCATCGGTATTCATAAAAGATTTAACACAATCAAACTCAAGCTTAATACCTGACTCTTTACCTTCGCCGAGTTCCCAATCTTCAGAGTTGCATTTAATTCTTTCTAAAAGATCCCACTCGAATTCAATAGTCTTCTTCATAAAAGAACCAGTATAAGAAGTATCGAGTATGGATTGATCATCACGAGAAAGCCGAGCATAAAAATTCTGAATGATAATTTCCCTAGAGAGCTCATGATTGGGCCATGAATATAACATTGACTTAAGCCTCCCCCAAGCTAGAGCAATACTTTCTCCTTCACGAGGCCAAAAATTATATATATAATTCCGATCACGATGAACTAGATGCATAGGATAAATTTTTTGGTGAAATTCCTGTTTCAATCGATTCCAGTTCCAAGATCCAATATCATCGCATAGCCTATACCATGTCAATGCTTTTCCCTTCAAAGATAAAGGGAAAACCTTCTTATTAGCTTCATCTCCGGATAAACCTGCAAGCTTAAATAATTCACAAATTTCATCCACATATATCAAGTGCATATCAGGATGTTCAGTTCCGTCTCTTGCATAAGGATTGGCTAGCAGTTGTTCTATCATACCCAGAGGAATTTCATAACCAATATTTTCAGTAGGTGTAGTAGGTTGAGGGGAAACTAATTGTGCTTCCAGTTGAGGTGAAGATACCCCGAACAAACCCCTCAAAGGATGGTTTTCCATAGTAACAAGTGACAATAAATTTCAGCACGTAGTAATAATTTTTCATTACCAATTTCCACTTACCAAGAGCGTTCACTCCCCGGCAACAGCGCCAGAAAAGAGTTTTGATGACCCAAAAGTATAAGGGATCAATCGTAGTCCTTTAGATAAGTAAGAGTGTCAAACCCAACGAGGAGCAGAAGGAAATGACAAGTGGTTTTCAGCAAGGTATTTTCTGCAAGCACTGAAATAGTCGGTAACAGGTAGTTTGATAGCAAGATAATTTGTAATGGACAAGTAATGGTAAATAAAGTGTAGCAAAGTAGCCCAATCCTTTTGTGTCAAAGGGCAGGCCAAAACTGTCTCTTATAATGAGCAAAGTGTTCTTGAGGGTACACGGGAATTTCATCTCGTCACTTTCATCATGTTGGTTTATTCGTGTTCGCTACTTTGATAATTTGATATGTGGATGGACCGGTGCTTGGGTGCTGTTCTTACTTGAACAAACCTCCCACTTATGATTAACCCCCTCGCAAGCATCCGCAACTATGAGAATAGTATTAAGATAAAATCTAACCATAGCATTAAACATTTGGATCCAAGTCGGTCCCTTACGAAGTAGCGCATAAACTAGGGTTTAATCTTCTGTCACTCTAGCAACCATCATCTAATAACTACTCCACAATGCATTCCCTTAGGCCCAAATATGGTGAAGTGCCATGTAGTCGACGTTCACATGACACCACTAAGGGAATCACAACATACATATCATCAAGATATCGAACACATATCAAGTTCACATGATTACTTGCAACATGACTTCTCCCGTGACCTCAAGAACTAAAGTAACTACTCACAAATGATAATCATGTTCAAGATTAGAGGGGTATTAAATAGCATAATGGATCTGAACATATAATCTTCCACCAAATAAACCATATAGTAATCTACTACAAGATGTAATCAACACTACTAGTCACCCACAAGTACCAATCTAAGGTGCCGGTACAAAGATTGAACACAAGAGATGAACTCGGGTTTGAGAGGAGACGGTGCTGTTGAAGATGTTGATGGAGATTGCCCTCCCAAAGATGAGAGGGTTGTTGGTGATGACGATGGCTTCGATTTCCCCCTCCGGGAGGGAAGTTCCCCAGGCGGAATCACTCCGCCGGAGGGCAAAAGTGCTCCTACCCAAGTTCCACCTCGAGACGGCGGCGTTCCGTCCCGAAAGTCCTCTCCTTATTTTTTTCTAGGTCAAAATGACTTATATAGCAGAAGATGGGCACCGGAGGTGGGCCGGGCTGGCCACAACCCACCAGGGCGCTCATGGGGGGCCTGGCGCACCCTGGTGTATTGTGGTCACCAGGTGGCCCCCCTCCGGTAGTTATTTGCTCCAGTATTTTTCATATATTCCAAAATAATTCTCCGTAAATTTTCAGCACATTTGGAGTTATGCAGAATAGGTAACTCTGACGTAGCTTTTTCAAGTCCAGAATTCCAGCTGCCGGCATTCTCCCTCTTTGTGTAAACCTTGCATATTATGAGAGAAAAGGCATTAGAATTACTCCATAAAGCATTATTATGCATAAAAACATTATAAATAACAGAGGAAATCATGATGCAAAATGGACGTATCACATATCATAAACTCTCATCTCTTGCACTTACATTATTTGCCATTTGCTTCTCGTTTTCCTCTCCCCCACTTCTAAACGTTTTCAGAAAAACACAAAAATGTTTGCCTTTTTATTCGCCTTCTTTCGTTCGTCTTTTCGTTTACTTTATGTTTTCTTGTGTGCTAGATTGCTTGCTTTGTCACGATGTCTCAAGAAAATACCAAGTTGTGTGATTTTTCCAACACTAATAATATTGATTTTATTAGTATTCCGATTGCTCCCGCCACTAGTGCGGAATCTTATGAAATTAATGCCGCTTTGTTGAATCTTGTTATGAAAAAATAATTTTCTGGTAGTCCTAATGAGGATGCCGCATCCCATCTAAATACTTTCATTGAGTTGTGTGATATGCAAAAGTAAAAGGACGTGGATAATGATATTGTTAAATTGAAGCTATTTCCGCTCTCACTACGAGATCGTGCTAAAACTTGGTTTTCATCTTTGCCTAAAAATAGTATTGATTCATGGAATAAGTGTAAAGATGCTTTTATTTCCAAGTATTTTCCTCGCGCTAAGATCTCCCTTAGGAACGATATAATGAATTTTAAGCAACTTGATCATGAACATGTTGCACAATCTTGTTAGACGATGAAATTGATGATAAGAAATTGCCCTACTCATGGTTTAAGTTTGATGATCATACAATTTTTTTATGCTGGATTGAATTTTGCATCTAGAAATCTTTTAGACTCTGCCGCGGGAGGTACTTTTATGGAAATCACTTTAGGAGAAGCTACCAAACTACTAGATAATATTATTGCAAATTACTCTCAATGGCATACCGAAAGATCGTCTACTAGTAAAAAAGTGCATGCGATTGAAGAAATTAATACTTTGAGTAGAAAGATGGATGAACTTATGAAATTGATTGCTAGTAAGAGTGCTCATATTGATCCTAATGATATGCCTTTGTCCACTTTGATTGATAATAATAATGAATCTATGGATGTGAATTTTGTTGATAGGAACAATTTTGGTAATAATGCGTATAGAGGAAATTTCAACCCTAGGCCGTTTCCTAGTAATCCCTCTAATAATTATGGTAATTCCTACAACAATTCTTATGGAAATTATAATAAGATACCCTCTGATCTTGAGAACAATATTAAATAATTTATTAATTCTCAAAAGAATTTCAATACTATGGTAGAAGAAAAATTGCTTAAGGTTGATGATTTGGCTAGGAACGTTGATAGAATTTCTCATGAGATTGATTCTTTTAAGATTAGATCTATGCCACCAAATATTGATATTAATGAGTATCTGAAAGCTAGTAAAATTTCTATGAATGAAAGTAGAGAGAGAACCGCTAGAATGCGTGCTAAGAGAAATTGGCTAGAAAAAGCATGTTCTAGTTTTTGTGAGAATAATGATGAAGATCTTAAAGTGATTGGTGTGACTCCTATTGAATCTTTGTTTTCCAATATAAAAATTAATAAATATGGGATTGGAGATGAGTCAACTTTAGCTAGAAGGCTTCCCAATAATTTGGAGGGTGAAGATCTTAATGAAAAAATTGATAAAAGTGGGATTGGAGAGGTCAAAACTTTAAGTAGCGATGAACCCACTCTTTTGGATTTCAAGGACTTTAATTATGATAATTTTTATTTAATAGATTGTATTTCCTTGTTGCAATCCATGCTTAATTCACCTCATGCTTATAATCAAAATAAGGCTTTTACTAAACATATTGTTGATGCTACGATGGAATCTTTTGAAGAAAAACTTGAGTTGGAAGTTTCAATCCGTAGAAAGCCTTATGATGAGTGGGAACCTACTATTAAAATTAAGATTAAATATTATGAGTGCAATGCTTTGTGTGATTTGGGTGCTAGCGTTTCAACTATCCCAAAAACTTTATGTGATGTGTTAGGTTTCCATAAACATGATGATTGTCCTTTGAATTTGCATCTAGCAGATTCCACTATTAAGAAACCTATGGGAAGGATTAATGATGTTCTTATTGTTGCAAATAGGAATTATGTGCCCGTAGATTTTATTGTGCTTGACATAGATTGCAATCCTACATGCCCTCTTATACTTGGTAGACCTTTCCTTAGAATGATTGGTGCAATTATTGATATGAAATAAGGAAACATTAGATTTCAATTTCTGTTAAGGAAGGGCATGGAACACTTTTCAAGAAAGAAAATTAAGTTTCCATATGAATCTATTATGAGGGCCACTTATGGATTGCATACCAAAGATGACAATACCTAGATCTATGCATTATGCCTAGCTAGGGGCATAAAACGATAGCGCTTGTTGGGAGGCAACCCAATTTTATTTTATGTCTTTTTGTTTTTGCTCCTATTTTCCAATAAATACACAATATTAACTCTGTAATAATTGTGTTTTAGTGTTTTAATTAGTTTTTGAGCCAAGCAAGACCTTTGGGATGCTTTGGTATATCGTTGATTTGGTTTTGCTGAAAAACAGAAACTTTTGCGTCCAATAACAGAATTGTTAAAATTCACTGGAACATGGAAAAATTCTGAAATTTTTACAAAAGATTGATATATGAATTGCCTATATTTTCCTAAGTTTTTAAAAAGAAATTTGAGTTACAGAAGTATGACTAATATTCTGGTATTTACAGACTGTTCTGTTTTTGACAGATTCTGTTTTCGATGTGTTGTTTGCTTATTTTGATGAATTTATGGGTAGTATCGGGGGGTATGAACCATGGATAAGTTAGAATACAGTAGATATAACACCAATATAAAATTATAATGAGTTCACAACAGTACCTAAAAGTGGAGATTTGTTTTATCATACTAACGGATCTCACGAGTTTTTTGTTGAGTTTTGTGTTGTGAAGTTTTCAAGTTTTGGGTAAAGATTTGATGGACTATGGAATAAGGAGTGGCAAGAGCCTAAGCTTGGGGATGCCCAAGGCACCCCAAGGTAATATTCAAGGACAACCAAGCATCTAAGCTTGGGGATGCCCCGGATGGCATCCCATCTTTTGTCTTCGATCCATCGGTAAATTTACTTGAGGCTATATTTTTATTCACCACATGATATGTGTTTTGCTTGGTGCGTCTTGTGTTATTTGAGGCTTTGCTTTTTATTTTTCCACAATCAACCTTGCTGTACACGCCTTTTGAGAGGGACACACATTAATCATGAATTTCTTAGAATACTCTATGTGCTTCACTTATATCTTTTGAGCTAGGCAGTTGCTCTAGAGCTTCACTAATATCTTTTTAGAGCACGGCGGTGGTTTTTATTTTGTAGAGATTGACGAACTCTCATGCTTCACTTATATTATTTTGAGAGTCTTAAAAATAGTATGGCAATTTTCTTAGGTTATGAATTTGGTCCTAATATGATGGGTATCCAAGACGGATATAATAAAAACTTTCATAAAGAGTATTGAATATATGAGAAGTTTGATTCCTTGCATTTGTTTTGAGATATAAAGATGGTGATATTAGATTCATGCTAGTTGGTAATTGTGGATTAGTAGAAATACTTGTGTTAAGGTTTGTGATTCCCGAAGCATGCATGTATGGTCTATCGTTATGTGATGAAGTTGGAGCATGATTTATTTTTGATTGTCTTCCTTATGAGTGGCGGTCGGGGACGAGCGATGGTCTTTTCCTATCAATCTATCCCCCTAGGAGCATGCGTATTAGTACTTTGTTTCAATGGCTAATAAATTTTTGCAATAAGTATGTGAGTTCTTTATGACTAATGTTGAGTCCATGGATTATACGGACCCTCACCCTTCCACCATTGCTAGCCTCTCTAGTACCGCACAACTTTCGCCGGTACATTGAACCCACGATATACCCTTCCTCAAAACAGCCACCATACCTACCTATTATGGCATTTCCATAGCCATTCCGAGATATATTGCCATGCAACTTCCACCATTCCGTTTATTATGACACATACCATCATTGTCATATTGCTTTGCATGATCATGTAGTTGGCATAGTATTTGTGGCTTGGACACCGTTCATATTTTATACATGTCACGCTAGATCATTGCACATCTCGGTACACCGCCGGAGGCATTCATATAGAGTTATATTTTGTTCTAGAATTGAGTTGTAATTCTTGAGTTGTAAGTAAATAAAAGTGTGATGATTATCATTATTAGAGCATTGTCCCATGTGAGTAAAGGATGATGGAGACTATGATTCCCCCAATAGTCGGGATGAGACTCCGAACTTAAATAAAAAAAGAGCCCAAAGAGCCCAAAAAGAAAAAATGAGAAAATAAAAAATGAGAGAAAAAGAGAGAAGGGACAATGTTACTATCCTTTACCACAATTGTGCTTCAAAGTAGCACCATGATCTTCATGATGGAGAGTCTCCTATTTTATCACTTTCATATACTAGTGGGAATTTTTCATTATAGAACTTGGCTTGTATATTCCAATGATGGGCTTCCTCAAATTGCCCTAGTTCTTCGTGAGCAAGCAAGTTGGATGCACACCCACATAGTTTTCCTTTGAGCTTTCATACACTTATAGCTCTAGTGCATCCATTGCATGGCAATCCCTACTCACTCGCATCAATATAAATTGATGGGCATCTCCATAGCCCATTAATTTGCCTAGTTGATGTGAGACTTTCTCCTCTTTTCTGTCTTCTCCTCACAACCTCCACCATATTCTATTCCACCTATAGTGCTATATCCATAGCTCACACTCATGTATTGCGTGGAATTTGAAAAAGCTTTAGAACATTAAAAGTATGAAACAATTGCTTGGCTTGTCATCGGGGTTGTGCATGATAAATACTTTGTGTGATGAAGATAGAGCATGACAAGATTATATGATTTTGTAGGGATAACTTTCTTTAGCCATGATATTTTGAGAAGACATGATTGCTTTATTAGTATGCTTGAAGTATTGTAGTTTTTATGTTAATATTAAACTTTTGTTTTGAATCTTATGGATCTGAACATTCATGCCACAATAAGAAAAATTACATTGATAAATATGTTAGGTAGCATTCCACATCAAAAATTCTATTTTTATCATTTACCTACTCGAGGACGAGCAGGAATTAAGCTTGGGGATGCTTGATACGTCTCCAACGTATCTATAATTTTTGTTGTTCCATGCTATTATATTATCCATCTTGGATGTTTTATATGCATTAATATGCTATTTTATATCATTTTTTGGGACTAACCTAGTGCCAAGTGCCAGTTGTAGTTTTTTCCTTCTTTTTGCCTTTACAGAAAATCAATATCAAACGGAATAAAACTTTATGATGATTTTTCTTGGACCAGAAGACACCTAGGAAGCTTCGGGAGGAGGCCAGAAGACCTACGAGGAGGGGGGGGCGCCCCTAGAGCTTGTGGGCCCCTCGTAGCTCTCCTAACCCTAATCCTTGCTCCATAAATACTCAAATATTCCCCATATACCAGAGGGCACACCAAAAATACTTTTCTGCCGCCGCAAGTTTATGTTCCTGTGAGATCCCATCTTGGGGCCTTTTTCGGCACTCCGCCAGAGGGGGATTCGATCACGGAGGGCCTCTACACCAACCTTGCTGTTCTTCCGACGATGTGTGAGTAGTTTACCACAGACCTACGGGTCCATAGCTAGTAGCTAGATGGCTTCTTCTCTCTCTTTGATCTTCAATACAATGTTCTCCTCGATGTTCTTGGAGTTCTATTCGACGTAATTTTTTTATGGTGCGTTTGTTGAGATCCGATGAATTGTGGATTTATGATCAGATTATCTATGAATATTATTTGAGTCTTCTCTAAACTCTTTTATGCATGATTAAGATAGCTTTGTATTTCTCTCCAATCTACCTATTTGGTTTGGCCAACTAGATTGATTTTTCTTGCAATGGGAGAGGTGCTTTGTGCTGGGTTCAATCTTGCGGTGTCCTCACCTAGTGACAGTAGTGGTAGCGAGGCACGTATTTGTATTGTTGCCATTAAGGATAAAAAGATGGTTTCTTTTACCATATTGATTGGATCTATCCCTCTACATCATGTCATCTTACTTAAGGCGTTACTCCATTCTTGTTAACTTAATTCACTAGATGCATGCTGGATAGCGGTCGATGTGTGGAGTAATAGTAGTACATGCAGGCAGGAGTCGATCTACTTGTCACAGACGCGATCCTATATTCATGATCATTGCCTTAGATATCGTCATAACTTTGCGCTTTTCTATCAATTGCTCAACAGTAATTTGTTTACCCACCGTATGTTTTCTTCAAGAGAGAAGCCTCTAGTGAAACCTATAGCCCCCGGGTCTATTTTCCATCATATATTTTCAGATCTATAAAACCCCAAACCCAAAAATACCTCGCTGCAATTTATTTATATTTACTTTATTTTGCCTTTTAATTATCTTTTATATCTATCTCTATTAGATCTCACTCTTGCAAGTGACCGTGAAGGGATTGACAACCCCTTTTTCGCGTTGTGTGCAAGTGTTTGTTAGTTTGTGCAGGTGCATCTATTGGGGACTTGCTTGTACCTCCTACTGGATTGATACCTTGGTTCTTAACTGAGGGGAATACTTATCTCTACTTTGCTGCATCACCCTTTCCTCTTCAAGGGAAAAATCAACGCAAGCTCAAGAAGTAGCACGCTGCTCCCCCGAAGGTACGAGTATTTGCATGGCGTGTTTTGACTAACTCGTTGGCCACTTGACATGGCTTGAGACTGCATCAGTATTTCCGAAAGAGGAAGGGATGTGTAACACCCCCGGTGATTAGCAACAGTAATCACTTTTGATAACGACATGTTAGCATGATCGACTGTGCATAATCATCATTAGCATCACATTGCATTTCAACTCCTAAGTCAAATTCAAAATTTAAATGGAAGTGGAATATGAAAGTTGTCCAACATAGGAGCTAAAATGTCAGATATATAGCAAATATTCCAGAGGCTATTCTAAAATTGAAACCAACATCATTGGAATTGGATAAGTGACTCGAACAACCTCAAACAGTGGATAAAGATAATATTTAATAACCATTTATTAAATCTGAAATAAATATGGAATTATGTTTTGTCCAAACTAGTTTTAGGTGTTAGGGAATAATGCACTATTATTTATGAACTAGGTCTCATGTTTTACAAAAACCATTTTGAGGCCTGACTATTTACTAAACTGAGAAAGGAGAATAAAGAAAAAGATAAAAGAAAAATGAAACAGAAAAAAAGAGCAACGCCCCCCCCCCCGGCCCAACTGGGCCGAAGCCCAGCCGGCCGGCCCACCCGCGCCCCCTAGCCTATACCCCCAGGGACGCCCGAACCCTAGCGTCACCCACCCGCATTCCCCTCGCTCCTCTCCCCCCCCCTCGCGTCTGGATCGGGATCTCCCGATCCCGTCCGCCCCGTCGCCTACGCCGTCGCCGACGCCGCCCCGTCGCCGCCTCCCCCTCGTCAGCCCCCACCTCCCGATCCAGATCGGGATCGGGATCGCGGGAACGGCCCCGTCGCCGACGCCTCTCGCCGACGCCGCCCCGCTCCCGCGCCGGTCGGCTAGCGCCGACGCCGCCGCCACACCGACGTCGCCCCGTCCTCTCCTCTTCCCCGCCCAGCCGCCTGGCGCTCGGTCGCCCCCTCCCTCGACTGGATCCGGATCGGGGCAAATCCCCGATCCCGTCGCCCGCGACGACCTCGCCGCCGCCCGGAGCCCGCGCCTCCCCGCCGGCCTGCCTCCCCGTCGCCGTCGTCCCCGTCGACCACCCCGACCTCCCGCTGCCCCGTCCCTACGAGCACGGTGAGGCCTCGGGCCTCTTCCCCCCCCTCTCTGCTCCCGCACCTCGCCGCGCGCACCGCGCCCCCGTGCCGCCGCTCACCGCGCTGCGCGCATGCTCACGCGTCGCCGCGCCCCGGCTCGCGCCCGACCGCGCTGCGCGCGCCCCGCTCGCGCCCACTCCAGCCGCCGCTGCCGCTCGTCCTCTCGCCTCTGCCTCCGCTCGTCGCGGCCACCCGCGCGCGCGCGCGCCCCCACACCTCGCCCGCGTCGCTCGCCGTGGCCCCGCGCTCACCACCGACCCGTCCGGCCGCGCCTCGCCGGCGCCCGTGGCCAGCGCCCGGGCGCACCCTGGACGCGCCCGCTCGGGCTGCGCCTGCGCCGCGCCCGCACGCCTGTGAAACCCCCCCTGGGCCACTGCCCAGTGGGGCCCGAGCCCCCTGTGCCGCTGACAAATGGGGCCCACGGCCCAGAAACGATTTTAAGAAAATAAAAATAAAAATAAATAAAATAATTAATTAAATAATTAATTAGTTAATTAATTAGTTAATTAATCCTGATTAGGTTAATCTAATTAACTAATTAGTGTTAATTAATCAGTAATTAAATTAATTAAACCTAATTAACCTAACAGCCTATGACAGGTGGGACCCACCCTGTCAGGTGGCTGCTGACGTCAGCATGATGTCATGCTGACGTCATCAATCACTGTTTCGGATAATGTTGAATTAAATAATTAATTAAATTTCAGAAATTAATAAAAACTTTAGAAAATCATATCTTTTAAACCGTATCTCCGATGAAAATATTTTATACATGAAACTTGCTCAGAACGACGATACGAGCCCGGATACGCCCTCCGTATTCCCGTCAGACGCCCGCAGCTATAAGAACATTGAACTTTTAGACCGATTTCAGTAAATGAATAGTGCCCAACTTTAATTAAATAAATCCAAATAAATTCCTAAATTAACTAAATCGTTTAGTTAGGCAGTAGAACACCCCGGCATATCATTTAGGCATGTCATACATATTGTTTGCATTATTGCCGTGAATTTATTGTTTCTCTCCCCCTCCTTCTCTCTCGATTGACGCCGAGACCGACGACGCTGCACCAGGTTACGACTACTCTACCGACGAGCAGCCCGTTGACGACCTCCCTCTCTTGCCAGAGCAACCAGGCAAGCCCCCCCCTTGAGCATTCCAGATATCGCCCATTCTATTCTCCTGCTTGCATTAGATTTCGCTACTGTAATGTATGCTCCTATTCTGATGCATAGCCTGCTGTTGTAACCCGTTCATTGCTATCTTACCTGCCTATGATAAACTGTTTAGTATAGGTTGGTATGACCCATCTGTGACCCCACCACCTTACTTTGTCGCCCCTGCTTGTTCATCAACGACTCGATCAACGTGATCGTCGATCAGAGACAGACGCCTCACTTCACACCCCCCTTAGTTGTACGACTCTGCGTAGTAACTATCGAGTGCCGAGGGTGATACCTCGTAACGCACTCCTGATGAATACTCTGCAGCATAGCTGTACGGTCGTGGTCATCGAGGGTGATTCCTCCTTCTCCATGTCCGATACGACTCTGTCGTGCAACCCCTCAGTGTGAACCTCGAGGGTGATACCTCTTACGTTCACCCTGATGATTATGACCACACGGTTACTTGACCTTTTTCACAGGCGGGTCCACCCTGGTGGGTACCCGCTGGGGATCTATGATTTCGGGTGTGCCGTAAGGGCACTCGAGTGTGACATTGTGGCGGAGCATCAGAGACTCTGATTGTCTCCGCTTGATACTAATTGAGCCTATTGGATTTGGGTGTGTGATCTGAGTGGGTCGACGTGCCCTATACGCACTGCCACCACGCGGGATAATGGTTATGGGGCCCTCTGCGATGTACGTTTCGCCGAAAGCTTATCAGACGTCACGATTCACCGTGCGGGCTGATCGTCGGGATTGGGCTGGATACTTCACTGGCGAGTTCAGTGTCGCGCCTGCACCCCGGCCAGCCACGCAACGCGCAGGGTGCCCAGGGCGATGGCCCGAGACCCCTGGGTGCATAGGTTAGTCCGGCGTGCTGACCTCTCTGCTGAGCCTAGGTAGAGCGCTGCTTCGTGTTGATCTTCCGAGGACGGGCATTACCCAGCAAGTATGTCCGGCCAGAGTTGATCGAGCGTGTTCGGTAACAGTAGTGCACCCCTGCAGGGATGAATCTTCTATCGATAGCCGGTCCTACGGTAAAGGACGCTCAGTTTGTGTATCCCGATCTACTACTTAAACTGGATACTTGTTACTTAATTGAAGCTTCGGGATTACTTTCTCGCTGGGAGTCGAGGAAGGATCTTTGAGCTGTACTTCAACATGTTTGCTAAATAAAATGCTATTCTACTCTCTTCTACTGCTGCAAGATGATGGCTTTGAGAAGATGTTTGAAGATGCTAGTCTTCGATAGGACTAGGCCTTTCTCTCTATTCTGGCATTTCTGCAGCCCAGTCCACATATACAGCCTTTTCTCCATTGATAATGTTGCATATGTAGTATAGATCCTTGCTTGCTGAGTACTTCGGATGAGTACTCACGGTTGCTTTATTTTCTCTTTTCCCCCATATACCCCACCTTGATGATACACCAGACGATGGAGTCCAGGAGCCAGACGCCACCACCGGAGCCTACTACCAGGCGGGTCCAGAGGGCACGTACTACTGGATCGAGCCAGCTGACCAGGAGTAGGATCGGAGGCTCCCAGGCAGGAGGCCAACGCCTTTCGATCTAGTGTCGCTGTTTGTGCTAGCCTTCTTAAGGCAAAACTTGTCTAACTATGTCTGTACCCAGATATTATTTGTATGACTGACTTATGTATTCGGATCTTCGGATCCCTGGTCTGAAATATTGTGGACCTCCGTTTATTTGTGTTTAGAGTTGTGTTGTGATATCTTCCCGTGAGTCCCTGGGTTTGATCGTACACGTTTGCGTGTATGATTAGTGTACGATTGAACCGGGGGCGTCACAAGTTGGTATCAGAGCCGACTGCCTGTAGGAAGCCCCCTCCAAATTCCTTGGCCGAAGTTGAGTCTAGAAACCGAGAAACTAATTTACTAACTTGGCTGTGTGGCTTACGGGCCCACGTCGCCAACTGGGTGGTATTAGGATCTTTTATTCCTCGTCTATACTCTGGGACTCTAACATCTCTTCTATTCGGGTTAAATAAAGTTTACTAACGCCGACACTTAGGATCTCGTAATTCCCGTCTACCCGGAGAGCTGGATATCTGTGCGATTGCCCTGTCGTTGATCTGATTAGTCTGATAATCATTTTCCTTTCCATTGTTTTGTTTAACCTTTCTCTCCGAGTTGTGTTAAACTTCTCGTTGTCATTTGACAAATCTGAATTTCCTCTGTTTCAGATGGACCGTTTGTTTCCACCGCGTCCTACGACACAGCTTGTGCTTCGCACTTGGGCTCGTAATACCCCTGGGTTTCCAGCTGTCCTGATCGCTCTCATGACCAGACTTGGCTACCGCTGGTACCCTGAGTTCATGGTTTACGAGGATTACCGCGAGTTTAATCAGGAGCAGTACCATGCTGATGTTCGTATCTATGATCGGCAGAATGACTCAGACACCGAGCTGCACCTTTTCCACGGTATCGGCGTGACGATTGAGATGGCAGTACATGATGCCGCCTACTCTGCTGTCGCACGTCTTCGAGGACAGTTCAGTGATATCTTGGATGACTCTGAGTTCCGATACATTCCGTATGCCCCTGCTGGAGATGCTACCGGATACTACACAGCTATCTGTGCCCCGTACGAGCCTCGCCGATATGACCACCGCGTTCTGATTCAGTGCACTCAGGCTCTGGATCGCACTGTTCGGGCCCTTGCCGTCGAGTTGGTTGCCACTCGAGCACGTCTTTACGATACTATGACGCAGTTGATGCCCGCTGTTCGTGCAGGGATACATCCGGAGCACATCCTTTACCCGCGCAGGACTCAGATGTATGCTGGTATTGACTGGCCTGCTGTTGGAGGTCACACACCTACACGTGGACCTCTTCTTACAGTTCGAGACCGGGTTCTGCATCAGAGTGCACATGGAGCACAGGATCCTTCCGCGACGAATATTCGTCGTCCGCACTCGCAGTTACCCCGTTACAGTGGTTTTCTCCGACGTTGATGTAGCCTTTGCTATGTCTCGTTGTGTACTTCCTTACCGCGTGCCTGCGCGCCGCCTAGTATGTCTAGCTTATAATTTGCGCCGTTATGCTGTCCGCATGTACCCGACTTTGTGTATGGATCTGTATGTCTTAATCGACTACTGTTATGTATCTATTACACTGCTTAAGGTATTGTCGTGCTACATCATACTTGTCGCTAAACACTCGCAATTGCTTTTACTAAACTACCCCCTGTTGATACGTAGCAGGATGGTTAGACCAGGTGGTCGTGGTCGTGGTCGTACCCCTGAACGTCCACCACCGCCAGACTATATGGCCGCTATGATGCAACAGTTCGAGCTCAACCGCCAGTTCATGGTTGGAATCATGGCTCAGTTTCCGCATCAGAACAACCAGAACCAGAACCCAGCTTCAGTAACTTTGACAGAGTTTACGCGACTCAACCCAACGCAGTTTCGCAACTCTGACAAGCCCTTGGATGCCGATGACTGGCTCCGCGACATCACTCACGAGATGGAGTCAGCTAATGTCGCCCCCGCCAACTTTGTCACCTTCGCGGCCTTTTTCTTAAAGGGCCCCGCTGCTCAATGGTGGGACACACACAAGCGTACTCTGCCTGTTGGAACAGTCATCACCTGGTATGAGTTCCAGGCTGCTTTCCGTACACGTTACATCCCTCAAGCAATTATGGAACGCATGAAGACCCAGTTCCGCAACCTCACTCAGGGCAATAAAACCGTCGAAGCTTATCAGCGGGAATTTCTTGATCTCTCCCGCTATGCTGAAGAAGACATCGCCACAGATGCTCGCAGACAGGAGAAGTTCCGTAATGGACTACACCCTGACCTCAAGCTTGCACTAGCTGCTCAAGACATTAATGACTTCTCAACTCTAGTGAACAAGGCTATTCTCGTTGAGACCGCTCAGATGGAACACAAGGACTCGCAGAAGCGCTATCGTGATGCTGGCTCATCTTCGGGCTCAGCACCGAAGCGTAGAGTTTGGATTCCCAACAACGCGTTCCATCCCAATACCTCTGCGCCAAAGAACAATGCTGCACCACGTCTGCCTCCTCCACCACCGAGGCCGTCAAAGGCTCAAGCTATCCAGAACCATGCCCCTCTTCGTCCTGAAGATGGTTTGTGTTTCAAGTGCCGCAAACCAGGCCACCAGGCTAAAGACTGCCACCAGACTCAGAATCAGTTAGATTTTCCTCGTGCTGGCCGTGGATATGGCCGTGGCAACAATCAGACCCGCAACTATAATACTGGGTCTGCTTCACGTGGTCGTGGTCAAGCTTACAACATTGACATTGAAGAAGTCCAGGATCAACCTGCTACTGTGATGGGTACCCTTCTTGTCGACTCAGTACCTGCTTCTGTATTATTTGATTCAGGAGCATCGCATTCATTCATGTCTGAAGCATTTGCATTATCTCATGACATTGCATTCGAAAAGATGAACCTGCCAATAGTTGTCCGTACCCCTGGAGGCCAATGTCAAACCACTATGATGGCACATAATGTCCCTGTTGAAATCGAGGAATTTGAATTCCTAGCTTCCCCTATTATCCTGAAGTCTTCCACCATAGACCTCATACTCGGAATGGATTGGTTGAAAGCTCACATTGCTTCGATCAATTGTGCCACTAAAGTCGTCCAACTTCTTCACCCCACCGATGAGATAGTGAACTATACCGCCCGCATTACTCGAGACGCTGAAGCTCAGATATATGCTCTGAATGCTTTGAACGCCTCACCTCTGGAAGGGATCGAGAACGTTCCTGTCGTTCGAGATTTTCCAGACGTCTTTCCAGAAGAACTTCCAGGCATACCCCCGGCTAGAGCTGTCGAGTTTGTCATTGACTTGAAGCCTGGCACCGTTCCTATTGCCAAGCGACCTTATAAGATGCCTCCGCATCACCTTCTTGAGCTTAAGGAAGAAATCGACAAGTCACTTAAGAGTGGTTTCATCCGCCCCAGTTCCTCTGCTTGGGGAGCACCTTCACTCTTCGTTAAGAAGAAGGATGGAACTAACCGATTGGTTCAGGATTACCGGCCCATTAACCAAGCCACAATCCAGAATAAATACCCACTGCCCCGTATCAATGATCTTTATGATCAACTTGCGGATCATCGGTGTTCTCTAAACTCGACTTGAGGTTGGGTTATCACCAGATCCGTGTCCGTGAAGAGGACATTCCCAAGACTGCATTCGTCACTCGTTATGGCTCCTATGAATACACCGTCATGTCATTTGGCCTAACGAATGCTCCAGCTACATTCTCCCGCCTGATGAATTATATATTCATGGATTACCTCGACAAATTCGTCGTGGTATATCTAGATGATATTCTGGTCTATTCTAAGAATAAAGAGGAACATGCTGAACATCTCTGCCTTGTTCTAGAAAGGCTCCGAGAACACCAGTTGTATGCCAAGTATTCCAAATGCGAATTTTGGCTTCCTGAAGTAACTTACCTTGGACATGTGATTTCCAAGGATGGGATTGCTGTTAACCCCGAACGAGTTCGGGCTATTCTCGACTGGACTCCCCCAAAGAATGTTAAGCAAGTCAGAAGTTTTCTCGGACTCGCTAGTTATTGCCGTCGATTCGTTGAGAACTTTTCCAAGATTGCAAAACCATTGACATATCTGCTTCACAAAGGTGTTAAATTTGAGTGGACAGAAAAATGTCAAGAAAGCTTTCAGACACTAAAAGATAAATTGACATCTGCCCCAGTACTAGCACCCCCGGATTCCCAAAAGGATTTCGTGATATACTGTGATGCATCTCGTCAAGGATTAGGCTGTGTCCTAATGCAAGAGCGCAAAGTGATTGCTTATGCCTCCCGACAATTGCGTCCTCATGAAGAAAATTATCCCGTGCATGATCTTGAACTTTCTGCGGTTATCTATGCCTTGAAGCTATGGCGACATTACCTTCTCGGTAACCGTTGTGAGATATATACGGATCATCAAAGTTTGAAGTATTTATATACTCAACCGGATCTGAACCTTCGTCAACAAAGATGGCTCGAGACAATAGCCGATTATGATATGAATATCTCATACACCCCTGGCAAGGCAAATGTAATGGCCGATGCTTTGAGCCGCAAGGCTTATTGCAGCAACCATATGGTTCAGGAATCACAACCTCTTCTTTATGAAGAGTTTCGTCAATTGAACCTCCATATTGTCCCACAGGGTTATCTCAATACCCTGGTTGTTGAACCAGATTTAGAACACGGCATTAAGGTTATGCAAGGGTATGACACTGAAGTTGAAAAGATCAAGCGATACCTCGAGAAAGGAAAGCCGTCGGAATTCCATCTTGATGCAGATGGGATCCTATTTTTCCAACACCGTCTCTTCGTACCCAAGTTCAAGAATGAGAGGGAAAACGTTATGAAGGAAGCTCATGACACTCCCTTGTCCATTCACCCTGGTAGCACAAAGATGTACCGTGACATTTGTCAAAGATTCTGGTGGCCTAATATGAAGCGAGACATTGCTCGTTATGTTTCTGAGTGTGACGTTTGCCGCCGCGTTAAAGCAGAACATCAAAGGCCCGCAGGAGCTCTGCAACCCCTGGAAATTCCTGAATGGAAATGGGACAAGGTCCAAATGGATTTCATTACTGGTTTTCCCAAATCCCAGAAGGGTAATGATGCTATATTTGTTGTCATTGACCGATTCTCTAAGGTTGCCCACTTTCTGCCTGTTAAAGAGACAATCACTGCTAGCCAGTTAGCAGACTTGTATGTTTCCCGAATTGTGTCACTCCACGGTGTTCCGTTGGAGATCAGTTCTGATCGTGGCAGCCTCTTCACCTCCAGATTCTGGAATAGTTTCCAAGAAGCTATGGGAACTCATCTGTCTTTCAGCACCGCTTTTCACCCTCAGTCACAGGGTCAAGTTGAACGAGTGAATCAAGTGCTCGAAGATATGCTTCGAGCTTGCGTCATCTCCTTCGGTAAGAAATGGGAGGAATCTCTCCCGTATGCCGAATTCTCTTACAACAATAGCTATCAAGCTAGTCTGAAGATGGCACCGTTTGAAGTTCTATACGGTCGTAAGTGTCGAACCCCTCTGAATTGGTCAGAAACTGGGGAACGCTCACTCGTCGGACCGGACATTATTCGGCAAGCTGAAGAACAAGTCCGTATTGTTCGTGAACCTTTGAAGTCTGCTCAGTCTCGTCAGAAGAGCAACTATGACCGTAAGCACCAGGAAATAGTCTATCAACCTGGCGAGCAAGCTTACCTTCGTGTCACTCCATTGAAAGGCACTCATCGGTTCGGAATCAAAGGCAAGTTAGCCCCTCGCTACATTGGCCCGTTCCGTATTCTTGCCCGTCGAGGAGAAGTGGCATATCAATTGGAATTGCCGCCAAATCTTTCTCAAGTACATGACGTCTTTCATGTATCCCAACTCCGCCGCTGCTTCAAGGATCCTATTCGAGCTGTGGATCATGAAGTGCTTGAATTACGGGAAGATCTGTCTTATCCAGAACATCCCATCCGTATTCTTGATCAAGCTGAGCGTCGAACACGTCAAAAGTCAATCAAGTTCCTCAAGGTTCAGTGGTCAAATCATTCTGAAGATGAAGCCACTTGGGAACGCGAGGATCGTCTTCGCGAAGAGTACCCCTCTTTCTTTCAGTCTTCCTCTTAATTCTCGGGACGAGAATTCTTAATAGATGAGGAGAGTTGTAACACCCCCGGTGATTAGCAACAGTAATCACTTTTGATAACGACATGTTAGCATGATCGACTGTGCATAATCATCATTAGCATCACATTGCATTTCAACTCCTAAGTCAAATTCAAAATTTAAATGGAAGTGGAATATGAAAGTTGTCCAACATAGGAGCTAAAATGTCAGATATATAGCAAATATTCCAGAGGCTATTCTAAAATTGAAACCAACATCATTGGAATTGGATAAGTGACTCGAACAACCTCAAACAGTGGATAAAGATAATATTTAATAACCATTTATTAAATCTGAAATAAATATGGAATTATGTTTTGTCCAAACTAGTTTTAGGTGTTAGGGAATAATGCACTATTATTTATGAACTAGGTCTCATGTTTTACAAAAACCATTTTGAGGCCTGACTATTTACTAAACTGAGAAAGGAGAATAAAGAAAAAGATAAAAGAAAAATGAAACAGAAAAAAAGAGCAACGCCCCCCCCCCCGGCCCAACTGGGCCGAAGCCCAGCCGGCCGGCCCACCCGCGCCCCCTAGCCTATACCCCCAGGGACGCCCGAACCCTAGCGTCACCCACCCGCATTCCCCTCGCTCCTCTCCCCCCCCCTCGCGTCTGGATCGGGATCTCCCGATCCCGTCCGCCCCGTCGCCTACGCCGTCGCCGACGCCGCCCCGTCGCCGCCTCCCCCTCGTCAGCCCCCACCTCCCGATCCAGATCGGGATCGGGATCGCGGGAACGGCCCCGTCGCCGACGCCTCTCGCCGACGCCGCCCCGCTCCCGCGCCGGTCGGCTAGCGCCGACGCCGCCGCCACACCGACGTCGCCCCGTCCTCTCCTCTTCCCCGACCAGCCGCCTGGCGCTCGGTCGCCCCCTCCCTCGACTGGATCCGGATCGGGGCAAATCCCCGATCCCGTCGCCCGCGACGACCTCGCCGCCGCCCGGAGCCCGCGCCTCCCCGCCGGCCTGCCTCCCCGTCGCCGTCGTCCCCGTCGACCACCCCGACCTCCCGCTGCCCCGTCCCTACGAGCACGGTGAGGCCCCAGGCCTCCCCCTCTCTGCTCCCGCACCTCGCCGCGCGCACCGCGCCCCCGTGCCGCCGCTCACCGCGCTGCGCGCATGCTCACGCGTCGCCGCGCCCCGGCTCGCGCCCGACCGCGCTGCGCGCGCCCCGCTCGCGCCCACTCCAGCCGCCGCTGCCGCTCGTCCTCTCGCCTCTGCCTCCGCTCGCCGCGGCCACCCGCGCGCGCGCGCGCCCCCACACCTCGCCCGCGTCGCTCGCCGTGGCCCCGCGCTCACCACCGACCCGTCCGGCCGCGCCTCGCCGGCGCCCGTGGCCAGCGCCCGGGCGCACCCTGGACGCGCCCGCTCGGGCTGCGCCTGCGCCGCGCCCGCACGCCTGTGAAACCCCCCCCTGGGCCACTGCCCAGTGGGGCCCGAGCCCCCTGTGCCGCTGACAAATGGGGCCCACGGCCCAGAAACGATTTTAAGAAAATAAAAATAAAAATAAATAAAATAATTAATTAAATAATTAATTAGTTAATTAATTAGTTAATTAATCCTGATTAGGTTAATCTAATTAACTAATTAGTGTTAATTAATCAGTAATTAAATTAATTAAACCTAATTAACCTAACAGCCTATGACAGGTGGGACCCACCCTGTCAGGTGGCTGCTGACGTCAGCATGATGTCATGCTGACGTCATCAATCACTGTTTCGGATAATGTTGAATTAAATAATTAATTAAATTTCAGAAATTAATAAAAACTTTAGAAAATCATATCTTTTAAACCGTATCTCCGATGAAAATATTTTATACATGAAACTTGCTCAGAACGACGATATGAGCCCGGATACGCCCTCCGTATTCCCGTCAGACGCCCGCAGCTATAAGAACATTGAACTTTTAGACCGATTTCAGTAAATGAATAGTGCCCAACTTTAATTAAATAAATCCAAATAAATTCCTAAATTAACTAAATCGTTTAGTTAGGCAGTAGAACACCCCGGCATATCATTTAGGCATGTCATACATATTGTTTGCATTATTGCCGTGAATTTATTGTTTCTCTCCCCCTCCTTCTCTCTCGATAGACGCCGAGACCGACGACGCTGCACCAGGTTACGACTACTCTACCGACGAGCAGCCCGTTGACGACCTCCCTCTCTTGCCAGAGCAACCAGGCAAGCCCCCCCCCTTGAGCATTCCAGATATCGCCCATTCTATTCTCCTGCTTGCATTAGATTTCGCTACTGTAATGTATGCTCCTATTCTGATGCATAGCCTGCTGTTGTAACCCGTTCATTGCTATCTTACCTGCCTATGATAAACTGTTTAGTATAGGTTGGTATGACCCATCTGTGACCCCACCACCTTACTTTGTCGCCCCTGCTTGTTCATCAACGACTCGATCAACGTGATCGTCGATCAGAGACAGACGCCTCACTTCACACCCCCCTTAGTTGTACGACTCTGCGTAGTAACTATCGAGTGCCGAGGGTGATACCTCGTAACGCACTCCTGATGAATACTCTGCAGCATAGCTGTACGGTCGTGGTCATCGAGGGTGATTCCTCCTTCTCCATGTCCGATACGACTCTGTCGTGCAACCCCTCAGTGTGAACCTCGAGGGTGATACCTCTTACGTTCACCCTGATGATTATGACCACACGGTTACTTGACCTTTTTCACAGGCGGGTCCACCCTGGTGGGTACCCGCTGGGGATCTATGATTTCGGGTGTGCCGGAAGGGCACTCGAGTGTGACATTGTGGCAGAGCATCAGAGACTCTGATTGTCTCCGCTTGATACTAATTGAGCCTATTGGATTTGGGTGTGTGATCTGAGTGGGTCGACGTGCCCTATACGCACTGCCACCACGCGGGATAATGGTTATGGGGCCCTCTGCGATGTACGTTTCGCCGAAAGCTTATCAGACGTCACGATTCACCGTGCGGGCTGATCGTCGGGATTGGGCTGGATACTTCACTGGCGAGTTCAGTGTCGCGCCTGCACCCCGGCCAGCCACGCAACGCGCAGGGTGCCCAGGGCGATGGCCCGAGACCCCTGGGTGCATAGGTTAGTCCGGCGTGCTGACCTCTCTGCTGAGCCTAGGTAGAGCGCTGCTTCGTGTTGATCTTCCGAGGACGGGCATTACCCAGCAAGTATGTCCGGCCAGAGTTGATCGAGCGTGTTGGGTAACAGTAGTGCACCCCTGCAGGGATGAATCTTCTATCGATAGCCGGTCCTACGGTAAAGGACGCTCAGTTTGTGTATCCCGATCTACTACTTAAACTGGATACTTGTTACTTAATTGAAGCTTCGGGATTACTTTCTCGCTGGGAGTCGAGGAAGGATCTTTGAGCTGTACTTCAACATGTTTGTTAAATAAAATGCTATTCTACTCTCTTCTACTGCTGCAAGATGATGGCTTTGAGAAGATGTTTGAAGATGCTAGTCTTCGATAGGACTAGGCCTTTCTCTCTATTCTGGCATTTTTGCAGCCCAGTCCACATATACAGCCTTTTCTCCATTGATAATGTTGCATATGTAGTATAGATCCTTGCTTGCTGAGTACTTCGGATGAGTACTCACGGTTGCTTTATTTTCTCTTTTCCCCCATATACCCCACCTTGATGATACACCAGACGATGGAGTCCAGGAGCCAGACGCCGCCACCGGAGCCTACTACCAGGCGGGTCCAGAGGGCACGTACTACTGGATCGAGCCATCTGACCAGGAGTAGGATCGGAGGCTCCCAGGCAGGAGGCCAACGCCTTTCGATCTAGTGTCGCTGTTTGTGCTAGCCTTCTTAAGGCAGAACTTGTCTAACTATGTCTGTACCCAGATATTATTTGTATGACTGACTCATGTATTCGGATCTTCGGATCCCTGGTCTGTAATATTGTGGACCTCCGTTTATTTGTGTTTAGAGTTGTGTTGTGATATCTTCCCGTGAGTCCCTGGGTTTGATCGTACACGTTTGCGTGTATGATTAGTGTACGATTGAACCGGGGGCGTCACAGGATGATGCAGCACAACTACCATAAGTATTTCCCTTAATTATGATACCAAAGTTATCAATCCAGTAGGAGAACCAAGCAACACTAAGTAAACGGTACCTGCACACAAAGAACAAATACTTGCAACCCGACGCGTAAGAGGGGTTGTCAATCCCTCCTCGGTAAAAAGATAGATTAAATTGTATGAGATTGGATAAATAGATGTAGCAAGAACGCAAAATAAAATAAGTAAAGAAATAGTGCAGCAAGGTATTTTTGGGTTTTTGGAATAATAGATCTAAAAACAATATGATAAAAGATAGACCCGGGGGCCGTAGATTTCACTAGTGGCTTCTCTCGAGAAAATAGCATATGGTGGGTAAACAAATTACTGTTGGGCAATTGATAGAAGAGAAAATAATTATGACGATATCCAAGGCAATGATCATGTATATAGGCATCACGTCCAAGATTAGTAGACCGACTCCTGTCTGCATCTACTACTATTACTCCACACGTCGACTACTATCCAGCATGCATCTAGTGTATTAAGTTCATGGAGAAACGGAGTAATGTGATGCGGCTTGAACTACGTCGGTATTTCCCCAAAGAGGAAGGGATGATGCAGCACAGCTACAGTAGGTATTTCCCTTAGTGATGAGACCAAGGTTATCGAACCAGTAGGAGAACCACGCAACACTATGTAAACAGTACCTCCACACAAAGAACAAATACTTGCAACCCGACGTGTAAGAGGGGTTGTCAATCCCTCCCGGGTAAAAAGATAGATAAATTTGTAGTAGATTGGATAAGTAGATCTCGCGGAAACGCGAAATAAAATAAATAATAAAAAATTGCAGCATGGTATTTTTGGGTTTTTGGATTAAGAGAACTGAAAATAAAAGCAAATAAAAATAGATCTCGAAGGCAAATATAATAAGGAAGAGACCCGGGGGCCGCAGATTTCACTAGTGACTTCTCTCGAGAAAAATAGCATACGGCGGGTAAACAAATTACTGTTGGGCAATCGATAGAACTTCAAATAATTATGACGATATCCAGGCAATGATCATTATATAGGCATCACGTCCAAGATTAGTAGACCGACTCCTGCCTGCATATATTACTATTACTCCACACATCGACCGCTATCCAGCATGCATCTAGTGTATTAAGTTCATGGAGAAATGGAGTAATGCAATAAGAACGATGACATGATGTAGACAAGATCTATTCATGTAGGAATAGACCCCATCTTGTTATCCTTAATAGTAACGATACATACGTGTCATGTCCCCTTCTGTCACTGGGATAGAGCACCGTAAGATCGAACCCATCACAAAGCACCTCTTCCCATGGCAAGAAAAATCGATCTAGTCAGCCTAACTAAACCAAAGATTTGAAGAAGAAATACGAGGCTATAAGTAATCATGCATATAAGAGATTAAAGAAACTCAAATAACTTTCATGGATAAAAATATAGATCTGATCATGAACTCAAAGTTCATCGGATCCCAACAAACACACCACAAAAAGAGTTACATCAAATAGATCTCCAAGAGACCATTGTATTGAGAATCAAAAGAGAGAGAGGAAGCCATCTAGCTACTAACTACGGACCCGTAGGTCTACAATGAACTGCTCACGCATCATCGGAGAGGCACCAATGAGGATGATGAACCCCTCCGTGCTGGTGTCTAGATTGCATCTCTGGTTTCTGGAACTTGCGGTGGCTAGAATTGTGTTTCGTCGACTCCCCTAGGGTTTTTGGATTTTCGGGGTATTTATAGAGCAAAGAGGCGGTGCGGGAGGCGGCCAAGGTGGGCACAACCCACCAGGGGGCGCCTGGGCCCCCAGGCGCGCCCAGGTGGGTTGTGCTCCCCTCGGAGCCCCCATCTGGTATTTCCTTGGCCCATCGTGTGTCTTCTGGTCCAAAAAAATTCTCCAAAAAGTTTCGCTGCGTTTGGACTCCGTTTGGTATTGATTTTCTGCGAAGTAAAAAACAAGCAAAAAACAGCAACTGTCATTGGGCACTATGTCAATAGGTTAGTCCCAAAAAATGATATAAAGTTGCTATAAAATGATTGTAAAACACCCAGGAATGACAATATAACAGCATGGAACAATCAAAAATTATAGATACATTGGAGACGTATCAGCATCCCCAAGTTTAATTCCTGCTCGTCCTCGAGTAGGTAAATGACAAAAACAGAATTTTTGATGTGGAATGCTGCCTATCATGTTCATCACATATTCTTTTCTTTTGTAGCATGGACATTTGGACTTTTATATGATTCAAAGCAATAGTCTAGTTTTGGCATGAAGATTTCAATACTCAAGCATATCAACAAGCAACCATGTCTTTCAAAATATCAAAAGTAAAGCAAGTTATCCCTAGCCCATTATGCTCAATCATTGATCCATTCATGAAACACACTCGCATATTAGCTACACCCAATGCTCATGTACGATCATAGTGCCCCTTAGTTGGTGCTTTATAAGAGAGGATGGAGACTCAAATAAAAATAAAAATTGCATAAAGTAAATAGAAAGGCCCTTCGCAGAGGGAAGTAGGGATTTGTAGAGGTGCCAGAGCTAACAGTGGAAAAAGATAGAGATAAAACATTTTGGGTGGCATGCCTTTCCTGTCAACGAAAACGATCGAGTAGTTCCCAATACTTTCCATGCTAGATATATCATAGGCGGTTCCCAAACAGAAAATAAAGTTTATTCCTTTTTCCACCATACTTTCACGTTCCACGGCTAACCGTATCCACGGGTACCGTCCATACCAACACTTTCCAAGGAATTTATTATTTGACAACATAAAGTAAATTCATTTTTCATTTTGGGACTGGGCATCCCTAATACCTTTCCCGTACTCTCGTGCAATGACAAGTGAATAAACAATCATCTTGAGAATAACACATCTAGCATGGAAAAATATCAGCCACCCCCTACCGTTTCATGAGCGGTACGAGCACATAAAAAGGAAATTTATTTTGAAAATTAGAGATGGCACATACAAATTTGCTTAGAACGGCACGAAAATACTGCATATAGGTAGGTATAGTGGACTCATATGGCAAAACTGGGTTTAAGGATATTGGATGCACAAGTAGTATTCCTACTTAGTACAAGTGAAGGCTAGCAAAAAGATTGAGAAGCATCCAACCAAGAAACGAAAAACCTCATAAGTGAGCATTAAGCATAACTAACACCGAATAATGCACCACAAGTAGGATGTAATTTTATTGCATAACTAATGACTTTTGTTCTTGCGTAGGGAATCACAAACCTTAACATCAATATTCTTACTAAAGCATAATTACTCATCAACATGACTCACATATTATATCATCATACCGCAAAACTATTACAAAGAATCAAGTTTATTTTGTCCAAGGATCTTAATGAATTTTTTTATTATATCCCTCTTGAATATCTATCACTTTGGGACTAATTTCATATGTTGCTTTTGATTGCTCAAACAAATCTAAGTGAAGAACATGAGCATAAAAAAAATTTCTTCTCCCAAAATAATTTAAGTGAAGCATGACAGAATTTCTTAAAAAAAATTACTAACTCTCAAATAAATCTAAGTGAAGCATGAGAGCATTTCTTCAAAAAATACTAAAGCACACCGTGCTCAAAAAGATATAAGTGAAGCACTAGAGCAATTCCATAGCTCAAAGAATTTAAATGAAGCACATAGAGCAATTCTAACAAATTATATCATAATTTGGGCTCTCCCAAATAGGTGTGTCCAGCAAGGATATATGACACAAAATAAAAAGCAAAACAAGCAAAGACTCATATAATACAAAACACTCCAAGCAAAACTCATGATATGTGACGAATAAAAATATAGATCCAAGTAAAATACCGATGGTCGTTAGAAGAAAGAGGGGATGCCACTCGGGGACATCCCCAAGCTTAGTTGCTTGTTCCACTTTGGATAATAACTTGGGGTGCCGTGGGCATCCCCAAGCTTAGGCTCTTCTTACTCCTTATTCCTTCATCCATCGTGATCTCACCCAAAAGATGAAAACTTCAATCACACAAAACTTAACAAAACCTTCGTGAGATCCGTTAGTATAAGAAAACTAACATTTACTTTAAGTACTGTAGAAAACCCATTCAAATTTTGTTATTGCATTATATATACTGTATTCTAACTTTACCATGGCTTATACCCCCCGATACAAACCATAGATTCATCAAAATAAGAACACAATGCAAAGAAAACAGAATCTGTCAAAAACAGAACAGTCTGTAAAGATGCGAATTGTTCTCATACTTATGTAACTCCAAAAATTCTGAACAATTATTAAAACATAGGCAATTTGTATATCAATCTTGTGTAAAAAATTCAGAATTTTTCGTCGCTTCTGTGATTTTTTACAATTATTTTGCTGGACGCAAAAGTTTCTGTTTTCCAAGAAGATCAAATCAACTATCACCAAAGCTATCCCAAAGGCTTTACTTGGCACAAACACTAATTAAAACATAAAAAACACAATCATAACAGTAGCATAATTGTGCAAACACTCAAGAACAGAAAGAAAAAGGCAAAAATAAATTTTATTCATTGGGTTGCCTCCCAACAAGCGCTATCGTTTTATGCCCCTAGCTAGGCATAATGCATAGATCTAAGTGTTGTTGTCTTTAGTTTCGCTTTCCTTAGAAGTGTTTTTGTCAGTAGGTTTTGCAAAAACAACATAGAACAAATTATCCATAGAAACTTTAGCACTATCAAGTTGCTTATCATCATATCCTCTTTGATTTCCGGCAACAATCCAAGAATAGTGTTGATTAACATCATTGAAAACTTGTTGGATTATATCTAAAACAGGGATTTCCTTTTTAAGATTCTCATCAAAGATTTGATTATCCCCAAGCAAATGTCTTAACACATAATCACTATTATAAAGAATCTCATCTATAACCGATTTTTCACAATTCATACCATAAAAGTCAAAAATTTCCCTAGCTTCCTGTATTATGTAATCAAATTCATTCATAAGAACAAGGGTGGCCAAATTTTTAGCTTTGGGATTCTTTATAACGGGTAGCTCATAAAACAATCTTTGCAAGGTAGGATGGGTATGGATAAATTTATTTTCAAGTTTCAGAACTAGTGCTGAAATAGCCTCCGCATAAGTTTTAGTTCTTTTAAGTATAGGAGCATCGTCAAGACTTAAATTTCCAACACAATTGAAAAATTCTTGGATATGTTCTTTTCCCATAACATTCCCTTGCCCCAAAACAAAAGTTTTAGCATCGAGATTGCCAGAGCGTCCAATTTTAGGAGTTAGGCCATCATCTGTTTCTGCCATACCAAAATCACTCATGATTGCAAGCAAAAAGATAGATCTGACGAGAAAACGGTGAACGAAAAAAAAGGGCGAATAAAACGGCAAATTTTTGTGAAGTGGGGGAGATGAAAACGAGAGGCAAATAATGTAAATTGCAAGCAGATGAGATTTGTGATTAGGAACCTGATAGATGTTGATGATGTCTCCCCGGCAACGGCGCCAGAAATTCCTTTTGATGCTGCTTGAACTACGTCAGTATTTCCCCAAAGAGGAAGGGATGATGCAGCACAACTAGGGTAGGTATTTCCCTCAGTGATGGGACCAAGGTTATCGAACCAGTAGGAGAACCACGCAACACTATGTAAACGGTACCTGCACACAAAGAACAAATACTTGCAACCCGACGTTTAAGAGGGGTTGTCAATCCCTCCCAGGTAAAAAGATAGATAAATTTGTAGTAGATTGGATAAATAGATCCCACGGAAACGCGAAATAAAATAAATAATAAAAAAATGTAGCAAGGTATTTTTGGGTTTTTGGATTAATAGATCTGAAAATAAAAGCATATAAAAAATAGATATCGAAGGCAAATATAATAAGGAAGAGACCCGGGGGCCGTAGATTTCACTAGTGGCTTCTCTCGAGAAAAAAAGAATACGGCGGGTAAACAAATTACTGTTGGGCAATTGATAGAACTTCAAATAATTATGATGATATCCAGGCAATGATCATTATATAGGCATCACATCCAAGATTAGTAGACCGACTCCTGCCTGCATCTACTACTATTACTCCACACATCGACCGCTATCCAGCATGCATCTAGTGTATTAAGTTCATGGAGAAACGAAGTAATGCAATAAGAACAATGACATGATGTAGACAAGATCTATTCATGTAGGAATAGACCCCACCTTTTTATCCTTAATAGGAACTCATATGGCATAACTGGGTTTAAGGATTTTGGATGCACAAGTAGTATTCCCACTTAGTACAAGGAAAGGCTAGCAAATAGATTGAGAAGCAGCCAACCAAGAACCAAAAATTCACATAAATGAGCATTAAGCATAACTAACACCGAATAATGCACCACAAGTAGGATGTAATTTCAATGCATAACTATTGACTTTCGTGCTTGCATAGGGAATCACAAACCTTAACACCAATATTCTTACTAAAGCATAATTACTCACAAACATGACTCACATATTACTATCATCATATCTCAAAACTATTACTAAGAATCAAGTTTATTTTGTCCAATGATCTTCATGAAAGTTTTTATTATATCCCTCTTGAATATCTATCACTTTAGGACTAATTTCATATATTGCAATTGCTTTTGACAAACTCAAACAAATTTAAGTGAAGAACATGAGCATAAAAAATTTCATCTCTCAAAATAATATAAGTGAAGCATGAGAGAATTTCTTCAAAAAATTTACTAACTCTCAAATAAATCTAAGTGAAGCATGAGAGTATTTCTTCAAAAAATATAAAGCACATCGTGATAAAAAAATAAGTGAAGCACTAGAGCAATTCCATAGCTCAAAAAATTTAAGTGAAGCACATAGAGCAATTCTAACAAATCGTAGCATAATTATGGCTCTCTCAAATAGGTGCATCCAGAAAGGATAATTGTGACAAAAAAGCAAAATAAATAAAGACTCATATAATACAATACGCTCCAAGCAAAACTCATGATACGTGAAGAATAAAAATATAGCTCCAAGTAAAATTACCGATGGTTGTTAGAAAAAAGAGGGGATGCCTTCCGGGGCATCCCCAAGCTTAGTTTCTTGGTTCTCCTTGAATATTACCTTGGGGTGCCATGGTCATCCCCAAGATTAATCTCTTTTCACTCCTTATTCCTTCATCCATCGAGATCTCACCCAAAACTTGAAAACTTCAATCACATAAAACTTAACAAAACCTTCATGAGATCCGTTAGTATAAGAAAACAAATCTTTGCTTTAAGTACTGTTGAAAACCCATTCATATTTTGTTATTGCATTATACCTACTGTATTCTAACTTTACCATGGCTTATACCCCCCGATACAATCCATAGATTCATCAAAATAAGCACACAATGCAAAGAAAACAGAATCTATAAAAAATAGAACAGTCTGTAAAGACACGAATTTTAATCATACTTATGTAACACCAAAAATGCTGAAAATTTTGAACAACAGAAGAAATTTGTATATCAATCTTTTGTAAAACATTCAGAATTTTTTGTCTCTTCTATGAATTTTAACAATTCTGTTACTGTACGCAAAAGTTTCTTTTTTTCAACAGGACCAAATCAACTATCACTCAAAGCTATCCTAAAGGCTTTACTGGGCACAAACACTAATTAAGACACAAAAATCACAATCATAACAGAGGCATAATTGTGCAAACACTCAAGAATAGAAAGAAAAGGCAAAAATAAATTTTATTCATTGGGTTGCCTCCCAACAAGCATTATTGTTTTATGCCCCTAGCTAGGCATTGATAATTTTAATGATGCTCACATGAAAGATTGAAACACAAAGAGAGCATCATGTAGCATGTGAAAAAACATTTAAGTCTAACATACTTTCTATGCATAGGCATTTTATAAGCAAACAAATTATCAAGACAAGAAATTTTTAGCATATGCAAGGAAGAAGAAAGAAACAGTAGCAATCTCAACATAACGAGAGGTAAATTAGTAACATGAAAATTCCTACAACCATATTTTCCTCTCTCATAATAATTACATGTAGGATCATAATCAAATTCAACAATATACCTATCATATAAAATTTTCTCTTCATGATCCATATGCATAAAAGTTTTATAATCTTCCAAGATAGCGGGATTAACATCAACTAAAGTCATGACCTCTCCAAACCCACTTTCATCACAAATTTCGTAAGACTGAACACTCTCCAAATATGTGGAATTATTTTTACCTAAAGTTGACGCTCTTCCAAACCCACTTTCAATATTATTGCAAATATTATTATCAATATCATATTCATCATGAGGCTTAAATAAATTTTCAAGATCATAAGAAGAATCACCCCAATCATGATCATAGCAATAAGTAGTGAACATAGAAAAATTAGCATCCCCAAGCTTGGGGTTTTGCATATTATTAGCACAATTGACATTAATAGAATTTATAGTAAAATCATTGCAATCATGCTTTTCATTTAAGGAGCTATCATGAATCACTTCATAAATTTCTTCATCACAATTTTCAGATTCACGAATCTCAAGCAAAACTTCATAAAGATAATCTAGTGCACTCAACTCACTAGCAATTGGTTCATCATGATTGGATCTTTTAAAAAGATTAGCAAGTGGATGGGGATCCATATCAATAAATTTTTAGCAAGCGAAGATGCAAGCATATAGAAGGCACATGGCAACACAAGCAGACAAAAGATCAAACAAGAAAAAGGCAAACGAAAAGAAGGCGAATAAAAAGGAAAATATTTTTGTGAAGTGGGGGAGATGAAAATGAGAGGCAAATGGCAAATAAAGTAAATTGCAAGGAGATGAGATTTGTGATTAGGAACCTGATAGATGTTGATGATGTCTCCCCGGCAACGGCGCCAGAAATTCCTTTGACGTGGCTTGAGACTGCGTCGGTATTTCCCCAAAGAGGAAGGGATGATGCAACACAACTAAGGTAAGTATTTCCCTCAGTTATGAAACCAAGGTTATCAATCCTATAGGAGAACCAAGCAACACTATGTAAACGGTACCTGCACACAAAGAACAAATACTTGCAACCCGACGCGTAAGAGGGGTTGTCAATCCCTCCTCGGTAAAAAGAGGGATTAAATTGTATGAGATTGGATAAATAGATCTAGCAAGAACACAAAATAAAATAAGTAAAGAAAAAGTGCAGCAAGGTATTTTTGGGTTTTTGGAATAATAGATCTGAAAACAATATCATAAAAGATAGACCCGGGGCCGTAGATTTCACTAGTGGCTTCTCTCGAGAAAATAGCATACGGTGGGTAAACAAATTACTGTTGGGCAATTGATAGAAGAGCAAATAATTATGACGATATCCAAGGCAATGATCATGTATATAGGCATCACGTCCAAGATTAGTAGACTGACTCCTGCCTGCATCTACTACTATTACTCCACACATCGACCGCTATCCAGCATGCATCTAGTGTATTAAGTTCATGGAGAAACGGAGTAATGCAATAAGAATGATGACATGATGTAGAAAAGATCTATTCATGTAGGAATAGACCGCATCTTTTTATCCTTAATAGCAACAATACATGTGTGCCTCGCTACCCCTTCAGTCACTGGGTGAGGACACCGCAAGATCGAACCCATCACAAAGCACCTCTTCCCATTGCAAGAAAAATCGATCTAGTGGCCTAACTAAACTAAAGATTCGGAGAAGAAATACAAGGCTATAACAATCATGCATATAAGAGATCAAAGAAAACTCAAATAATATTCATAGATAGATCAGATCATAAACTCGCACTTCGTCGGATCCCAACAAACACACCGCAAAAAGTCATTACATCAAATAGATCTCCAAGAACGACAAGGAGAACATTGTATTGAGAATCAAAAAGAGAGAAGAAGCCATCTAGCTACTGCCTATGAACCCGTAGGTCTATGGTGAACTACTCACGCATCATCGGAGGAGCACCAATGAGGATGATGAACCCCTCCGTGATCGTGTTCCCCTCCGACAGAGTGCCGGAATAGGGCTCTAGATTGGATCTCGTAGTTCTGGAATTTGCGGTGTCTGGAATTGTGTTTCGATCGCTCCCCTAGGGTTTCTAGAATATCTGAGGATTTATAGAGCTGAGAGGCGGTGGAGGAGACCTCCATGGGCCCCACCACCCATCAGGGCGCACCCTGGTGGGTGGTGGGCCCCATGGGCCTCCTCCCAGGTGCTTCCTTGGATCCCAAGTTGTTTTCTGGTCCAAAAAATCTCCAAAAAGTTTTGTTGCGTTTGGACTCCGTTTGATAGGGATATTCTATGAAGTAAAAAAAAGCAAAAATCAGCAACTGGCACTAGGCACTATGTTAATAGGTTAGTCCAAAAAAATGATATAAAGTTGATATAAAATGAAGGTAAAACATCCAAGAATGATAATATAACAGCATGGAACAATCAAAAATTATAGATACGTTGGAGACATATCACCACTTTTGCAAGTAAACTTAAACGAAAGCTCAAGGTTTATGATATGTGTGTTTTATGTGGAATGGAGCGGGACAACACATTCCATGCCTTATGCAGATGTCCCTTGGTGTGGCGATTATGGACCGCGATGGCGAGTACATGAAGCATGCCCAAGGTGGATTCCATCACCAACACATGCCCATAATGGATTATTCATTTGTTGGATGGGTGCACAGATGTTGAACGCGTGCCGGTTATAATGGCCCTATGGCGGAACTGGTACGTTAGAAACGAAGTCTATCATGAGAAGCCGGCACCTCCCGTTGATGCATCTTGCAGGTTTCTCTGTGGATAAATTGAGACACTGCTCAATATTCAGTAACACCCCACAGCTGATGTTGCTAAGGGAAAGACAGTCACCTACTAAGGGAAACCACTGATGGAGTGGGTGAAGCTAAACGTTGATTGCTTGAATGATCCTGTGTCATGGGAATAGATCTGACAGTAGAGATTAGGGGTATGTAGGAGAGGGCAGAGCCTAGCTACGGCGAAGTTGTACACTCGGATTTACGAGTTCAGGCCCCTCTCGGAGGAGGTAATAGCCCTACGTCTTGGTGCTGCGGGAGCTTTGCTGTATGGAGTGTTGAGTTACAGGAGGTGCGAACCCTTATGCAGGAGGAGAGGGGTGGCTTATATAGAGTTCGCTGACCCCTCACCGTCCTCCGTTGTGTAAGGGTTCAATGAGACAGTAAAAGGTGCGAGCGTTACTGGTAACACCTATATTTAATGGTCTTTACAGCGACGGACTGGTGGCCTGACCGTTGTCATCCCGGAGTGACTCTAGATCTTCTGCCTTCGAGTGAAACCAGAATCTCCGAGTGAATAACAATGGTCGAGTGGAGGTGGAGTAACTGAGAGGATCTTCTGTCGAGTGACTTGTGCGTCGTGGTCATTCCAGTCGGTACCTCCTTTCTAACGTTGTAGGTCTTGGATTCTTTGTGTAGTGCCCTTGGGTAGGGCATGTAGGTCAGGCCTAGGACCCTACCCTAGGTACATGTCATCGTCATTAGCCCCCGAATAGATCGAGGTTCGAGTGAGGAGGGATTGGAGCTGATTTCGACCTGACTCAATGTCTCGGAGATATTTCTTTAGGAGTCTGAAGGTACGTGAGCTACTAAATCCTTCGTCAATCGCCTTGATCGATTCTGGCTTCTTGAGTATCCAAGTGAAACAAGTAGCAGGATGTCGAGCGTTGGATTCGACCCGAATGAATATGGATATCTCTGACGCAATCGATTGATTTGCTGGATCCGGATTTCGTGGGATTCAAAAATTTGGAGAAGCGCGTGGGCCGGCTGCTGCGCGGTAAGTGGGGCAAGTGGGGAGGGACTCCTCGATCTTTGCTCCCCCTTTATCGCCATGTATCGGGCAGGCGCCGGTTGCGGGATGCGCTGGGATCGTGTTGGCCCACAGGTCAGTCACTCGGGTGTGAAGGTATAAAGAGCGACGCGGCCAAGGGGCGCAACAGTACTATCCACTTTTCCCCTTTCCTCCTCACCTCTCTACCTCATCCACCCCTGTGCTACGCCGCCCCGTTCGGCTCCGTCGACCACCGCGGAGATGGCGAAGGACAAGACGGCGAAGCTGGAGCGCGTCAAGAAGGCGGCGGCGGGGAAGAAGGCGACGAGCTCTCGAGCCATACTACCGCCTAGATGGATCCAGGGTGACTGGCTGTGCTCGACGGTCACGACGGAGGATGTCGAGGGGCTCACCGCCAATGGCATGCTGGCCCTCGGATCTTGGAGGCTGCCGGAGGGGGAGGTCGAGCCTGCACCACGCGCTGAGGAACGGGTCCTCCTCCTCACCCACGTGGAGAGAGGTTTTTCCTTGCCCCCTCACCCGTTTTTCTGTGGTTTCATGAATTTCTTCGGTGCGCAAATCCACCATCTCCCCCCGAATGCCATATCATACCTTGCTGCATTCGTATCAATGTGTGAAAATTTCATGGGTTGTCGCCCTCACTGGGGATTGTTCAAACACATCTTCATATGCCGCTCCCAATCAGTTAAGAAAGCGAATTCGAGTGATGCGAAGACCCACATGATCCAGTTGTGTGGGGGCTTAGGTGTCCAGATGAGAGGTAGAAGTGCTTTCCCTTCCATGACCTTTCCCGAGTCAGTTAGGGGTTGGCAGTCGACCTGTTTTTACTGGAAAGACGTTCCGACCCCTGGTTCGTCGACTGGCCTTCCCCCTTTCTCGTTGGCTAGACTCAGTGCTCCCCGCTCGCTGACTGTGGAAGAGGAGGAGAAAGCTGAGGTGGGGATCTTGGTTGAAGTTGTAGTTGATTTGATTCGGGGCGGGGTGACAGGCTTGGATCTGTTGGAGGTGTTCCTCAGTCGACGCATCCAGCCTCTTCAAGCACGCGACCACCCTATGTGGCTGTATTCAGGCACAGATGACACGGCTCGAACCCATCCAGAGGAAGTCAAGGAGGAGACCGTGGCACAGTGGCTTAGGAGCATCACCGGAGCCCATGACAACCCGCGTGGATCCAAACGAATTCAGCCTTTCGACGCCGAGCATCTTCCAGGAGAGGTGAGACATAACTCGTCGAATGTATTACCTTTTGTTTTCAATATGCGACTGTATTGAGTACTGACTGACTTTGATACTTGTGCTCTACAGGCGTTCACGAAGATGTATTCGCCTGTGCCGAATTGGGAACAACTCATTGAAGGAGCGGAGAGCGAGGGCGGGAGTGCTGATTTTGAGTACGCTGACGATAGTGAAGATGGCAGCGATGAAGTCAAGTCACCTCCTCGCACCGAGCGTCGTACCAAGGTGAACCAAGACCCGGTTGCTAGCCAGAGCAAGGCCCGGGAGTCGAGTGTCAGGAACCCCAAGCGCACTCGGACGGCAACCCCTGACCCGATTGAGAAGACTGCAAAGCAGCCGAAGACCGTTTCACCGAAACCTCGGAAGGCCTTGCCCAGGATTAAGGTTGTCGTGCCCGTTGCTTCAACGTGAGTGTTCTTTGCATCTTTCCTTTCTTTATTGTTGTAGACCTCCATTGCTTTACTAACCGAGCGAAATTTGAATGCCAGAGCTGCTAGTTCTGCGACGTCTCCCATGCAGATTGACGAAGAACATGCGGACATGGATACCGCAGACGCATCCACTTCTCGGCCAGGTATGATCAACTTATATTCCACATTGTCTCACCAATTAACCTGATGGTCGACTGAGTTTTCACTGTCGAGTGACTGCAGCACCAACAGACGCCATCCTCCTCGTAGATGACGACGAAGACGAGCCTCAGAAGGGCACTGGAGGAGAAGGTAGAACCTCGACCGCCTCCCAAAGCTTCACTAGGAGAGTGCCGTCGGGCCAAACATCTCGTGCGCCGCCTGAAGTTGTTCTTCAAGAGCAAGGTGGTTCGTCTTGAGCTGGTGCTATCTTTGCTGCTCCTCTATCGAGTGCTTTGCCTTTAGTGTCGACTGCTCCTGCTTCGGGTCCGACTGGACAACCTCAAGTGCTGATCCCTCCAGCGGCATCGCCGACTCCTGCGTCAAGCATGTTCACTCTGCATCATGTCCCAGAGGACCAGACTGGAGCCAGCAAGGAAGCTATGATTCAAGCTGACTTGATGATGCAGCGGCTGAAGAGAGTGTATGAGGCCAGCAAAACGTCTTATGACGCCAGTGCGGCTCTTCAGGCAAATGTTCGAGTAAGTGCGATTGTAAGTTGATTTCCGATTGGGTTTTTCTTTTATCTTGCCTCTGTACACCCACTGGGTGTTTCCTTTGACTCATGACGTCAGAATTGCTTTGCTCATAGTTTTTCAATCTGTAGCTCCCCACTCGAGCCGGTCAGGCCGTGCCGAGTGGGAATTGATCCAGTGGGGGCACGCTGAGTGCACCCACTGGGTGTAGTCCCCGAGACCGCCGTCGAATGTCTGATTCGGCGGGGGTCTGAGAATGCTTTTTTCCTGTAGCTCTCCACTCGGACTGGTCAGGCCGTGCCGAGTGGGAAATTGATCTAGTGGGGGCACGCTGAGTGCACCCACTGGGTGTAGTCCTCGAGACCGCCGTCGAATGTCTGATTCGGCGGGGGTCTTAGAATGCTTTTGTTTGTAGCTCTCCACTCGGGCCGGTCAGGCCGTGCTGAGTGGGAAATTGATCCAGTGGGGGCACGCTGAGTGCACCCACTGGGTGTAGTCCCCGAGACCATCGTCGAATTTTTGATTCGGCGGGGGTCTTAGAATGCTTTTGTTTGTAGCAACTGGATTTGCTCTTCTCCACTCAGAAGTAGAGGAATATCTGAAACTCTTTATCATCGTCGACTGAATCATTTCTTCGTTGATCTCAGAAAACTTGTGAGCTCGGGACTCAGTACGCTACCCTGGAGAAGGAGAAGACCCAACTCCAATTGGACTTGAAAGTGACCAAAAGGAACTTGGAGCGTGCTCAGACGGAAGCGAAGACCATGGGAGGTAAATCCTGTCGACCGAGTGCGCTGTTGTTCTTTCCTTCCGTCCTTTGAGCCGAGTAGTTTCACTCGAACAGATGTGCGTAATGAAAACCGTCAACTTCAAGCGCGACTCAGGAATGTTGTTTCTTTAGACACCATGAAGCAGGCCTTGGAAAAGAAGGATGAAGAACTCGCTGGAGCTCAGAAGGTGGCTAAGGAGAAGACTGAAGCCACTGAGGCGAAGTTGGCTTCAGTCAGAAAGCTAGAAGAAGAAAATGTATCTCTGAAAACCGATGTTGAAGAGCTTAAGAAGGAACGGGCCGAGTGGGCCAAGAAGATGGAAGATCAAGCAAGCGCTTTTGAGACGGAGAAGACGGCTCTGAACGACAAGGTGGACCAGCTTACCCAGAAGAGGGATGCGCTGGAGAAATACCTGGGGGGTTTCACGAAGAAGATGTACGGCATGCTTGAAGGTACCTCTCTTTGGTCGAGCGAATCCCCGTGGGCTTGGAAAATAATGACATAACTAATCATTTCTTCCTCCCTTGTGCAGAATTCTGTCAGAACTTTGAGGAGGAGACTGATCGGATCGAGACGGATCTAGATCCCACCAAGTCGCTTGTAAAGGACGCGGTGGCTCTGAACATGCTGCGACTCGAAGCTCGTCTCGAAGATGTCCGTGGATACATCACTCGTCTGAGGGCTGCACTGGCGAAGATAGATAAAGAACTGTGTCCTGAGGATACACTTCAGAATGACCTTGAGTCTATGATGACTCGACTCGACGAGATCCCTGGTCGAGTGCAGGCATGGAAGAAATCTGCTGCTCACCGCGGAGCTGACATGGCGCTCTCACTCGTCCGTGTCCATTGTAAGGATGCCAAGGAAGACAAGCTGAAGGCTCTTCAGGTGGCCAATACGTAGAAACTCCAGTTTGAAAATTTCATGGAGACTTTCATCGAAGCCGCCACTCGGATAGCTGACGGCATTGACCTGGACACCTTCGTCGAGCTAGCGAGTCCCCTTGGCGCATGAAGAAAAACTTTATGATTCAAACTCATTTGCCTCGGAATGCCGAGTGGTCTTGTAACCGTTAAACTCGTTTGGGCTTTCTGTCCGAGTACTTTTGCCCGCGTTTCTGAACTTGAGGTTGCGAATTTATCTGAACCGTTGCTTTCCAGTTTACTGCATATTCCGAGTGAATGGATTTTTAAACTTAGGCGAGGACTGGCTCGCGGCTACTACTCCGAGTGAGAGGGAGGCTTTCACTCAGAGAAGTTTTCAACTTAGGCGAGGACTGGCTCGCGGCTAAGCCCCCGAGTGGGAGGGATGCTCCCACTCGGAGTAGATTTTTAACTTAGGCGAGGACTGGCTCGCGGCTAAGCCCCCGAGTGGGAGGGATGCTCTCACTCGGAGTAGATTTTTAACTTAGGCGAGGGCTGACTCGCGGCTAAGCCCCCGAGTGGGAGGGATGCTCTCACTCGGAGTAGTTTTTTAACTTAGGCGAGGACTGGCTCGCGGCTAAGCCCCCGAGTGAGAGGGATGCTCTCACTCGGAGTAATTTTTTAACTTAGGCGAGGACTGGCTCACGGCTAAGCCCCCGAGTGAGAGGGATGGCTCACTCGGAGTAGTTTTTTAACTTAGGCGAGGACTGGCTCGCGGCTAAGCCCCTGAGTGAGAGGGATGCTCTCGCTCGGAGTAGTTTTGTAACTTAGGCGAGGACTGGCTTGCGGCTAAGCCACCCACTGGGGGTTTTGAACATGCGCTTATGCGAGAGAAATCATCGTAGGACTGCAGGAGTCATGTCTTTGATAAACACTCTAAAAGTACTCTTATTACATCTCGACAATCTGATTGTTAAGTATAGAATTGACGAAGAAGATATGCGTTCCAGGCGCGTGGCTCGTCAATCTTCTTCGCGAGGTTGTAGAGGTGGTAGGCCCCATTATGTAGCACCTTGGTGACGATGAAAGGGCCTTCCCACGCGGGGGCGAGTTTGTGTGGTCGCTGCTGATCCACTCGGAGCACGAGATCTCCTTCTTGAAACGCTCGACCCCTGACGTTCCTGGCATGGAATCGACGAAGATCTTGCTGATAAACAGTCGATAGTATCAGGGCCATCTCTCGTTCTTCTTCCAAAAGATCGACGGCGTCCTGCCGTGCTTGTTCTGCCTCAGCTTCTTAGTAGAGTTCCACTCGGGGTGAATTGTGGATGAGATCACTTGGCAGCACCGCTTCGGCTCCATACACCATGAAGAAAGGGGTGCGGTCAGTGGACTGGTTAGGAGTCGTCCTTAAACCCCACAGGACAGATGGCAGTTCGGTCACCCAGGCTCCAGCTGCATGCTCGAGGTCACGCATGAGTCGTGGCTTCAACCCCTGAAGGATAAGACCATTCGCCCTCTCAGCTTGACCATTCGACTGCGGGTGCGCAACGGATGCATAATCTACCCGAGTGCCTTGGGTGGCGCAGAAGTTTCTGAATTCTTTCGAATCGAAGTTTGAACCATTATCTATAATGATACTGTGTGGCACTCCATATCTGAATATCAACTCCCTCATGAACTTGATGGTTGTTCGTGAGTCTAGCTTCTTAATAGGTTTAGCCTCAATCCACTTGGTGAATTTGTCGACTGCTACTAGCAGATGAGTGAAACCGCTCCTGTCGGTCCTGAGTGGTCCAACCATGTCCAATCCCCACACAACAAACGGCTAGACGAGTGGAATGTTCTTCAAAGCAGATGCATGTTTGTGGGACAAGTTTGCATAGAACTGATACCCCTGGCAGTGTTGAACAATCTCTTTGGCGGCTTCGTTGGCTCGTGGCCAGTAAAATCCAGCTCGGTATGCTTTGGCCACAATTGTCCGAGAGGATGCGTGATGACCACAGGTCCCCGAATGGATCTCTTCTAAGATCAGTCGGCCTTCCTCAGGAGAAATACATTATTGGGCTACGCCAGTGACACTCTCTCTGTAAAGCTGTCCGTTCATCACAGTGAAAGCTTTGGATCTATGGACAATCTGACGTGCCTCAACTTCATCTTCTGGGAGTTCTTGCCTGAGCAAATATGCAATGTATGGAACTGTCCAGTCGGGGGTAATTACCAGAATCTCCATAACCAAGTCAATGACTGCAGGGATCTCGATTTCAGTTGGATCAGAGGGACTTATAGCTTGAGGAGGCTCTTCAGTGAAAGGATCCTCCTGCACTGACGGGGAATGGAGGTCGTCAAGAAACACATTGCTGGGGATAGGCTTTCGAGTGGAACCGATTTTTGCAAGATCGTTGGCTGCTTGATTTTTGATTCGGAGAATGTGGTGAATCTCCAAACCCTCGAACTTTTTCTTTAGCTTCCTCACTGCATTGCAGTATCCTGTCATAGCAGGCTTTCTGATGTCCCACTGATACATCCATTTTGCATCATGTTTACCTACTGTTATTTATAATGTTTTTATGCATAATAATGCTTTTTGGAGTAATTCTAATGCCTTTTGTCTCATAATATGCAAGGTATACACAAAGAGGGAGAATTCCGGCAGCTGGAAATCTGGACCTGAAAAAGCTACGTCAGGCTACCTATTCTGCACAACTCCAAATGAGCTAAAACTTCACGAGGATTTTTATGGAATAAATAAGAAATACTGGAGCAAATAACTACCGGAGGGGGGCCACCTGGTGAGCACAAGACACCAGGGCGCGCCAGGCCCCCCAGGCGTGCCCTGGTGGGTTGTGCTCAGCCCAGCCAACCTCCGGTGCCCATCTTCTGGTATATAAGTCATTTTGACCTAGAAAAAATCAGGAGAGGACTTTCAGGACGAAGTGCCGCTGTCTCAAGGCGGAACTTGGGCAGGAGCACTTTTGCCCTCCAGCGGAGCGATTCCGCCGGGGGAACTTCCCTCCCGGAGGGGGAAATCATCGTCATCATCATCACCAACAACTCTCCCATCTTGGGGAGGGCAATCTCCATCAACATCTTCAACAACACCATCTCCTCTCAAACCCTAGTTCATCTCCCATGTTCAATCTTTGTACCGGAACTATAGATTGGTACTTGTGGGTGACTAGTAGTGTTGATTACATCTTGTAGTTGATTACTATATGGTTTATTTGGTGGAAGATTATATGTTCAGATCCATTATGCTATTTAATACCCCTCTGATCTTGAGCATGATTATCATTTGTGAGTAGTTACTTTTGTTCTTGAGGTCACGGGAGAAATCATGTTGCAAGTAATCATGTGAACTTGTTATGTGTTCGATATTTTGATGATATGTATGTTGTGATTCCCGTGTCATGTGAACGTAGACTACATGACACTTCACCATATTTGGGCCTAAGGGAATGCATTGTGGACTAGTTATTAGATGATGGGTTGCGAGAGTGACAGAAGCTTAAACCCTAGTTTATGCACTATTCCGTAAGGGACCGATTGGATCCAAAAGTTTAATGCTATGGTTAGAATTTATTCTTAATACTTTTCTTGTAGTTGCGGATGCTTGCGAGGGGGTTAATCATAAGTAGGAGGTTTGTTCAAGTAAGAACAGCACCTAAGCACCAGTCCACCCACATACCAAATTATCAAAGTAGCGAACACGAATCGAACCAACATGATGAAAGTGACTAGATGAAATTCCCGTGTACCCTCAAGAACATTTTGCTTATCATAAGAGACCGTTTTGGCCTGTCCTTTACCTCAAAAGGATTGGGCTACCTTGCTGCACTTTTGTTACTACTATTGTTACTTTCTCGTTACAAATTATCTTGCTATTAAACTACTCGCTACTTACAATTTCAGTGCTTGCAGACATTACCTTTTGTCATTTCCTTCTGCTCTTCGTTGGGTTCGACACTCTTACTTATCGAAAGGACTATGATTGATCCCCTATACTTGTGGGTCATCAAGGCTCTTTTCTGGCGCCGTTGCCGGGGAGTGAAGCGATCTTGGTAAGGAAAAATTATTACTACGTGCTGAAATTTATTGTCACTTGTTACTATGGAGAGCAATCCTTTGAGGGGTTTGTTCGGGGTATCTTCACCTCAACCGAAACCACAATTAGATGCCCCTCAACCTACTGCACCTACTAAAAATATTGAATATGAAATTCTTTCAGGTATGATAGAACAACTGCTAGCTAATCCTTATGCAGGAGATGGAACCGAACATCCTGATATGCACTTGATATATGTGGATAAAATTTGTGGATTGTTTAAGCTTGCAGGTTTACCCGGAGATGAAGCTAAGAAGAAGGTTTTCCCTTTATATTTGAAGGGAAAAGCATTGACATGGTATAGGCTATGCGATGATATTGGATCTTGGAATTGGAATCGGTTGAAATTGGAATTCCATCAAAAAAATTATCCTATGCATCTAGTTCATCGTGATCGGAATTATATATATAATTTTTGGCCTCGTGAAGGAGAAAGTATCGCTCTAGCTTGGGGGAGGCTTAAGTCAATGTTATATTCATGCCCCAACCATGAGCTCTCAAGAGAAATTATTATTCAGAATTTTTATGCCCGGCTTTCTCGTAATGATCAATCCATGCTTGATACTTCTTGTATTGGTTCCTTTATGAAGAAGACTATTGAATTCCGGTGGGATCTTTTAGAAAGAATTAAATGCAACTCTGAAGATTGGGAACTCGACGAAGGTAAATAGTCAGGTATTGAGCTTAAGTTTGATTGTGTTAAATCTTTTATGAATACCGATGCTTTTCAAAAGTTTAGCACTAAATATGGACTTGACTGTGAGATAGTAGCCTCCTTTTGTGAATCTTTTGCTACTCATGTTGATCTCCCTAAGGAGAAGTGGTTTAAATATCACCCACCTATTAAAGAAGAAATTAAAGAACCGGTAATAGCTAGAGATGAAACAACTATATACAATGTTGACCCAGTTGTTCCTACTGCTTATATTGAAAAACCATCTTTCCCTGTCAGGATGAAGGAACATGCTAAAGTCTCAACTGTGGTCAATAAAAGTTATGTTAGAACACCTAAACTAGCTGAACAAATCAAGGTAGAACCTAGTGTTGCTATGGTTAAGGATCTCTTGGTCGATAATATTGATGGGCATGTTATTTACTTCGTTGGTGAAGCTGCTAGAATTGCCAAACCTGATGGGAAAGATAAACATAGACCCGTTGTTGGCATGCCTGTTGTCTCAATTAAAATAGGAGATCACTGTTATCATGGTTTATGTGACATAGGAGCTCGCGTAAGTGCTATTCCTTTTACCTTACATCAAGAAATTATGAATGACATAGCACCCGCTGAGATAGAAGACATAGATGTTACTATTAAACTTGCTAATAGAGACACCATCACACCACTTGGGATTGTTAGAGATGTTGAAGTCTTGTGTGGGAAAGTAAAATACCCTACTAATTTTCTTGTTCTTGGTTCCCCACAAGATGACTTTTGTCCCATTATCTTTGGTAGACCTTTCTTGAACACCGTTAATGCTAAAATAGATTGTGAGAAACAAACTGTCGGTGTTAGTTTCGGTGATGAGTCTCATGAGTTTAATTTTTCCAAGTTTAGTAGAAAACCTCATAAAAAAGATTTGCCTAGTAAGGATGAAATTATTGGTCTTGCTTCTATTGATGTACCTCCTACTGATCCTTTAGAGCAATATTTGCTAGATCATGAAAATGATTTACATATGCATGAAAGAAATGAAATAGATAAGATTTTCTTTGAACAACGTCCTCTGCTTAAACACAATTTGCCTATTGAAACTCTAGGAGGTCCTCTTCCACCTAAAGGTGATCCTGTGTTTGAATTAAAACAATTGCCAGACACTTTGAAATATGCTTATCTTGATGAGAAAAAGATATATCCTGTTATTATTAGTGCTAACCTTTCAGAACATGAAGAAGAAATATTATTGAAAGTTCTAAGGAAGCACCGAGCTGCTATTGGATATACTCTTGATGATCTTAAGGGCATTAGTCCCACTCTATGTCAGCACAAAATTAATATGGAACCTGATGCTAAACCCGTTGTTGATCACCAACGTCGGTTAAATCCGAAGATGAAAGAAGTGGTAAGAACAGAAATATTGAAACTCCTGGAAGCAGGTATAATCTATCCTATAGCTGATAGTAGATGGGTAAGTCCTGTTCATTGTGTCCCTAAGAAGGGAGGTATTACTGTTGTTCCTAATGATAAGAATGAACTTATTCCACAAAGAATTGTCACAGGCTATAGAATGGTAATTGATTTTAGAAAATTAAACAAAGCAACTAGAAAAGATCATTATCCTCTGCCTTTTATTGATCAAATGCTAGAAAGATTATCTAAGCACACACATTTTTGCTTCCTTGATGGATATTCTGGCTTTTCACAAATACCCGTTTCTCAACCTGATCAAGAAAAGACCACTTTTACTTATCCTTTTGGAACTTACGCTTATAGACGTATGCCTTTTGGTTTATGCAATGCACCTGCTACCTTTCAAAGATGTATGACTGCTATATTTTCTGATTTTTGTGAAAAGATTGTTGAGGTTTTCATGGATGACTTTTCTGTTTATGGGAAGTCTTTTGATGATTGTTTAAGCAATCTCGATCGAGTTTTGCAAAGATGTGAGCAAACAAATCTTGTCTTGAATTGGGAGAAGTGCCACTTTATGGTTAATGAAGGTATTGTTTTGGGCCATAAAATTTCTGAAAGAGGTATTGAGGTGGACAAAGCCAAGGTTGATGCAATTGAGAAAATGCCATGTCCTAAAGATATCAAAGGTATTCGTAGTTTCCTTGGTCATGCTGGTTTCTATAGGAGATTTATCAAAGACTTTTCTAAAATTTCTAGGCCTCTTACAAACCTTTTGCAAAAGGATATTCCTTTTGTTTTTTATGATGATTGTTTAGAAGCCTTCGAAACACTCAAGAAAGCCTTAATTACTGCACCTATTGTTCAACCACCTGATTGGAACTTGCCTTTTGAAATTATGTGTGATGCTAGTGATTATGCTGTTGGTGCTGTTCTAGGACAAAGAGTTGATAAGAAACTAAATGTTATCCATTATGCTAGTAAAACTCTAGACAGTGCCCAACGAAATTATGCTACTACTAAAAAAGAATTTTTAGCAGTTGTGTTTGCTTGTGATAAATTTAGATCCTACATTGTTGATTCTAAAGTGACTGTTCACACCGATCATGCTGCTATAAAATATCTTATGGAAAAGAAAGATGCTAAACCTAGACTCATTAGGTGGGTTCTCTTGCTACAAGAATTTGACATACATATCACTGATAGAAAGGGAGCTGAGAACCCCGTAGCTGATAACCTGTCTAGGCTTGAAAATATTCTTGATGACCCACAACCTATTAATGATAGCTTTCCTGATGAACAGTTAGCTTCAACAAATGTTTCTCATAACACTCCTTGGTATGCTGACTATGCTAATTATATTGTTGCTAAATACATACCACCTAGTTTCACATACCAACAAAAGAAAAAAATCTTCTATGCTTTAAGACATTACTTTTGGGATGACCCCCATCTTTATAAAGAAGGGGTAGATGGTATTATTAGACGTTGTGTACCTGAGCATGAACATGAACAAATCCTACGGAAATGTCACTCTGAAGCTTATGGAGGACATCATGCGGGAGACAGAACTGCTCATAAGGTATTGCAATCTGGGTTTTATTGGCCTACTCTCTTCAAGGATGCCCGTAAGTTCGTCTTATCTTGTGATGAATGTCAAAGAATAGGTAATATCGGTAAGCGTCAAGAAATGCCTAAGAATTATTCTCTTGCTGTTGAACCTTTTGATGTTTGGGGATTTGATTACATGGGACCTTTTCCTTCCTCTAATGGGTATAATCATATTTTGGTTGCTGTTGATTATGTTACTAAGTGGGTAGAAGCTATTCCAACTAGTAGTGCTGATCACAACACCTCTATTAAAATGCTTAAGGAAGTTATTTTCCCGAGGTTTGGAGTCCCTAGATATTTAATGACTGATGGTGGTTCACACTTTATTCATGGTGCTTTCCGTAAAATGCTTGCCAAGTATGATGTTAACCATAGAATTGCATCACCCTATCATCCTCAGTCTAGTGGTCAAGTTGAACTTAGCAATAGAGAAATAAAATTAATCTTACAAAAGACTGTCAATAGGTCCCGGAAGAATTGGTCTATGAAATTAGATGATGCACTTTGGGCTTATAGAACAGCATATAAAAATCCTATGGGTATGTCTCCTTATAAAATGGTTTATGGAAAAGCTTGTCATTTGCCTCTTGAGTTAGAACATAAAGCATATTGGGCAATTAAAGAACTCAACTATGATTTCAAACTTGCTGGTGAAAAAGAGGTTATTTGATATTAGCTCATTAGATGAATGGAGAACCCAAGCTTATGAAAATGCCAAGTTATTTAAAGAAAAAGTTAAAAGATGGCATGATAAAAGAATCCAAAGGCGTGAGTTCAAAGTTGGAGAATATGTTCTTTTGTACAACTCTCATTTCAGATTCTTTGCAGGAAAACTCCTCTCCAAATGGGAAGGACCCTATATTATCGAGGAGGTTTATCGATCTGGAGCTATCAAAATAAATAATGCCGAAGGTACTAGCCCGAAGGTTGTTAATGGGCAACGAATAAAACATTATATCTCAGGTACGCCCATTAATGTTGAAAGTAATGTTATCCAAACCATGACACCGGAAGAACACATAAAAGAAACCTTCCGGAACACTCCAGAATCGTGAAAAAAGGGAGGTACGTGATACGGTAAGTAAACGGACTCCGAAAAATCCGCAAAAATATTTTTTGTCAGTTTTGGAATATTTAGAAAATTAGGAAAATAAGAAACTACCAGGAAGGTGACCCTGGTGGGCACAAGACACCAGGGCGCGCCTGTCGGTATCAAAACCGGCAGACCTCGGGGTAGGGGGTCCCGAGCTGTGGATTCTCGGATCAATGGTAACAGAGACGAGGGACACGATGTTTTACCCAGGTTTGGGCCCTCTTAATGGAGGTAAAACCCTATGTCCTGCTCTTGTTTATATTGATGGAGTATCAAGTACAGAGTTGATCTACCTCGAGATCATACGTTGTGGTCTAAACCCTAGAGGTATGATGAGTAATGTCATAATGATCTAGCATATGAGATGCCATAATCCTCTATCGACTAGCCCGGCCTCGGTTTATATAATGTACCAGAGGCCTAGGTTAACAAGAGTCCTAGTCGAATACATCGGTGGAGAGGAGTCCTTGTCTTGATCATCAAGTCTAGTGGAATCTTCCTTGTATGCGGCATGGGCTGCCCGAAGTGGCCCATGAGAGAACCGCCATGGGGGTCCTCGGCCTGATCCAGCTGGTCGGGAGATGACGTGGAGAGTACCCCCTAGTCCAGGACATCGTCAGTAGCCCCCTGAACCGGTCTTCAAGTTGGGGACGCTCCTCGATTCTTCCGAACTGTTCTTCATCTTCGGTCGTCGGTCTTGAAAACTGGTTCAATAAATCTGCCCATTTTCGATCTTGAGGATCGCCGAAGTGAATCCGAAGAGTTTACACGTCGGGTATCTGAGGAGCCCCTTTAAGTCTTCGGCCTTATCAATGCCTTGTTATTTTTATGCCACACCTCGGGTTTGAAGTTGTTCCCGGGCGACGGTGTCCTCTTGCGTCTGAGCTCCAACGCCGGACTGCATCCAAGCTCCAACGTCGGACTGTATCCGAGCTCCAACGCCGGACTGTATCCGAGGTGTCATAGATCACCTTGGTTCAAAAAGTTGAAGGAGTTCAGCCGAGCTTAATGCCGGAAATGCCCTCTATGGAGCCAGCCACTTGTATCCGAGCTTTATGCCAGACTGCATCCGAGGTGGTGCACTACCTCGGGCGTGGGCTGATTTTTTGTGGATATATTTTTCTTGATTGGTGCAATTTATTCTCTGCCGAGATATATAGCCAGTAGCCCTCAAGGTGTGTGTCGGCCAAAAATCCGAGATGCACCTGAAGGAAAACATGAAACCGCTGATCCCAGTAGCCCCTGAGACTCAGGTAGATTCGAGAAATCGGCCTGAGGATCAACTCCTAGCTCGGAAGCATACGTAGGAATAGAAACACGGTGTAATATATTAGAGGAAATAGTGATCGGCAGACGGGTCCTTGAGAGAGGGTCTTGAGAAGTTGCCGTAATATATTAGCTTGATGCCGGATAGGTCCAGATGGTACCTATTGTTGTTCGAAGACGCATTTGCCCATAGGTCGATCAAGCCGAACACTGGGCATTATGAATTTTCTGCATTGAATAGGCAATGCAGTAGCCCCCGAGCCACTGGTCGGGTGGCAACACCAGATCAGGGGATCGATGTGCCCCTTTAATATTTATAAATGATAAGCGCGAAGCCCAGTAGCCCCCGAGCCTTAATGTGGGCACGGGTGGCCGAATTAAGGATCGATATCCATTTGACAAAAAAAAATGGTTGTGTTTAACACAAACTTCTCGGAAAGAGAATAAAGATCTCTTAAAGGAGCGAGAGCTAACGAAAGCTGATCTCGCCAAGGTCGGCCTCAAGGGGCTTAATAGATAGGAAATCAATGCCAATAGGGAATCATAAGAGCGTTATGTCAGCTGCTCGGTTGTCTCAGCGAGATTGTGCCCATGACTCTTTGAAAGATTGGCTACAATTATTTGCCTTTTGCTCGCAATTTATGTGTAATGATTCTATGTACCTAAGTACTTTACATCATTAAAGCTCGAATCCGTATTGTACAAAACTTTGTTGACCGACCATCGGCTTCAACCTCCTCAGCCAGTAGCCGAGGAGTGTTTGTCCCACTTTTATAAAGCCTTTATGAGGGCAAAGATTTATGGCAAACGAGGCAATCCGGCCATACGGTTTTATAAACAAAGGTATGCGGAGAGATATGTTATATTAATACGTAAGAAACATCTTTCAAAGAAATAGTTCCGCTATCGGTTCCTTTCTTTGAGTTCTCATGCTGACCATGATCATGAAACCTCATCTCCGATCAACGTGGGAGGAATATATTGAGGATTTAGTTAGGGGAAAGTTCCCGAACTCTGTGGTCCATGATGAACCAGAATTTTCGCTTCCATCGTTGCCAACCAATTATATCCTTTAAGATGGCTAGCTTTCGGCTTCACCCAGTCTGAGGTACAAATCCGGATGACCCGGTAGTAACAATCACAGAGGTGCTCCCTTTACCGCCTAGCCGAACAATCGGGAACGTAGGGGTAAGCACAGGAGCCAGGCAACCCAGCTTGGCCTAAAATCTTAAGTCAAATTGACGCACATTTATGGCTTTATTACGATAATTATGGAAGGCAAATTCTCCATTGAGACTGTTTATAACCAGAAAGTGGCCCATCGTCGGCTTCCACCCCTTTGTAGATTCTACAAAGGGTGTTTCCGTACTAACAATACAACTCTTAGCCGACGTCTCGGTGCCCGGAGGCGGTTGTGTTAACGGAAACGAGGCAATCAGATATGCAGGCTTTATAACTTTCACTTAGTCATAGGAGTTTTAAAGTTCAGGGCCAGTTACTAGCCCCCGGTTAGTGTTCGGCGTCGACCGAGGTCAAACCAGTAACACTTCGGTTAATCTTATGAAAGGCCCATCGTTTAACACGGGGTGACCTCTATCGATCTGTAGTTTAACACAGTCATCGGATCGCTGACCAGTTTATGCTTATTGTGACAGTCAGTTTTTGGCTTTCTCCACTGAGGCGCTTAACCATTCGAGCTGGAAGCACAATCGCAGTGGTTCTCCCTTTGCACACCTAGCCGAACAAAGCGGAACGTAGGAGGCAAGCACAGGAGCCGGGCAATCCAACTATTGACCGAAGACACAATTCGAAACCGATGCATATAAATCAATATCCGAGAATGTTTTGCCGAGGACTTCATGAATTACCTTGGCTTTTGGTGGGTTCGGCTCTAGTTGCAACGCACTGTTGATATTGCCGAATCTAAAAAGGTGTTCGGCGTTGCACTGCGAGAGCTATGCTGGAAACACACAAATGGGTTAAAAGTGCCATAGGCTTGGAAAACCAAAAACTTCAGTAAAAACTTTACGCCCGAACTAAATCGAGTTTTTTTGTGCCAATCCAAAAATTGGTCTTAAAATAAATTTTTCCTTTCGTCATGCTTTAACATGACACATCTGATCTCAAGACTCCAAGTGGGTCAACCTTCGGTTTCAACCTCCTATTCCCGAAGGCAGAGTGCTTCTCAGGCCAGTTTAACGAACTAAACTCGAGCGGCTTTAGAGAGAAAATAGGCTATCCGGCTATTGACCACACACTCGAGTCGAGAAGGGAGTGTTAGAAAAAGACTTTGCAATGACTTAGAAAAAAAAACATTTATTATAGAATGGCTCATATAAATTTTAAGAGCCCCCAGTTAACATGGGTAAAGGGAGTTTATTTTAACAAACAATATATGCGAGCACAGTCGAACCGAACACAAATTAAAAGTTTAAAAACTTTGAGCATGAAAGCGACTTAGCTGATTAATGTGTTCGGCGTTGATGACGTGGGCCGAGCTTGCGGCGGGTCGAGGTCCCAGCCCCCAAGCCGGTCCCGAGGTGCCTGAGCGTAGAGCTCGGCTTGATGAAATGGCGATGTGGCGAGCCGAAGCCCCTGGTCCAGCCGAGGTAAAAACCCTCACGACTGAGGTGATGAAGAGCTCGGCGAAAAAGAAAAAAAGAAGTGTGTTTGACAATCAATCATTTGAACGGACAACTATTTTGTTTTAACACAAATATAATGTTTGGTCGAACTGAACAAGAATTAAAAAATTTAAAGAAAAAACTGAGCATGGAGGCGACTTAGCTGGTTAATGTGCTCGGTATTGTTGACGAGGTCCGAGCTCATGGTGGGACGAAGACGTAATCCGCGGCCTAGCCAAGGTCCCAGCCTCCAAGCCCGAGGTGACCGAGCGAGGAGTTCGGCTTGACGAGGTGATGATGCTGCACGGTCGATGTGGCGAGGCGAAGCCCCTGGTCCAGCTAATGTGACGAAGCTGGTCGGTAGTATGTAGTTTGCAGCCCCATGTCGGCCGAGGTGTCGAAGCAGGTCGGCGTGGTGGACATCGGCTTGGTCAGCCGGATTAGTATTTGGGATTTCTTCAGAATCGTCCTCCGGTACTATCGTGCGAGGGGCGAGTCCGGCCAGGGTTGACTCCTGATGTCCGGATGCCGAAGTCGCGTCCTGGATTGAAGCTGGATACGGGATAAGAGAGGCGAGTCCGACCGGAATTGACTCCCGATCTTCGGACACAGAGATCACATCCAGGCTTGAAGAAGTAATAGTGCGGCGATGCCGTCGAGGGCCGGATCTTGTGACGCGGTCGATGCCCGCTTGATGAAGTGACCATGCAGCGATGCCGGTGTGCCCGCTCCGTATAATTCATGGGGCGACAATGTTGGTGATGATTTACCCTTCATGATGCCGAACTCTTGTTCGGCTTGCCGAGATAATGATCCGAAGAGGTTGAGTTCGGCTCGATGAAGCGACGACCCGTCTGGCGCAGGTCGGCAGCCGTGCAGCAACGTTGTCAGGCTGGTTTGACACCGGCGCAACGGTGAAGGTTACCTCCGAAAAGGAGCAAAATTTGTGAGCATGTGTTCGGAAACAAAACACAATACCCTAGAAAGGGATTCCTCCAAAAAGGTTATCCAATATCCCGTTCATGAAGAAAGATGAACTCGGGTCGGATTCGTATTCGCCCAGAAAACAGATCTGAAAATCGATGCGCTCATCGGAGGTTTCCCGGAGTTTGAACGGTCGGATCGAGCTGAAATTTTAAGGGACGGTAGATATAGGAATTCCTAAGCCGATCAACGGTTGGATCTTCCAAAGGACGTCCGAGCTAGATGCTGGACACCACGCTCCAAACTCATCTGGATTCTCGTCCAGATTCGACAGGCTCCGGTATATCGTAGATCCCCGGAGATTTCTCCATCGGAACGTGATGAAATTTTACAGGGTTGTTATATACTCAATTCCACACTATTCCACCGAAGCAATTGTCAAACCGACGCTCGAGGAGGCGGTGACGGCGGATACAAGTTCGCTGTCCAGAAAAACAGCACGGTCGCACGAGGGCAATGTTGACGTTGAGCCCCCGGGCTCCATGGATGATTCCTCCATGATCTTGATAGAGATCGGAGTTGATGATGACAAGGACATATGTCCGATCTTGACGATCCGAAGAGGAGCCTGGTCCTCGGCCTAGCCGAGGTGACCAGTCGAGCCGGCGATGAAGACGCCGACGTCACAGTTGATCTGTAGATTAGCCATTGATCCATTGCCGATTACACAGCAGAACTCTCAATGAAAGCACAATCGCAGTGGTTCTCCCTTTGCACACCTAGCTGAACAAAGAGGAACGTAGGAGGCAAGCATAGGAGCCGGGCAACCCAACTATTGACCGAAGACACAATTCGAAACCAATGCATATAAATCAATATCCGAGAATGTTTTGCCGAGGACTTCATGAATTACCTTGGCTTTTGGTGGGTTCGGCTCTAGTTGCAACGCACTGTTGATATTGCCGAATCTGAAAAGGTGTCCTGCGTTGCACTGCGTGAGCTATGCTGGAAACACACAAATGGGTTAAAAGTGCCATAGGCTTGGAAAACCAAAAACTTCAGTAAAAACTTTACGCCCGAACTAAATTGAGTTTTTTTTTGTGCCAATCCAAAAATTGGTCTTAAAATAATTTTTTCCTTTCATCATGCTTTAACATGACACATCTGATCTCAAGACTCCAAGCGGGTCAACATTCGGTTTCAACCTCCTATTCCGAAGGCGGAGTGCTTCTCAGGCCAGTTTAACGAACTAAACTCGAGCGGCTTTAGAGAGAAAATATGCTATCCGGCTATTGACCACACACTCGAGTTGAGAAGAGAGTGTTAGAAAAAGACTTTGCAATGACTTAGAAAAAAACATTTATTATAGAATGGCTCATATAAATTTTAAGAGTCCCCAGTTAACATGGGTAAAGGGAGTTTATTTTAACAAACAACATATGCGAGCACGGTCGAACCGAATACAAATTAAAAGTTTAAAAACTTTGAGCATGAAAGCGACTTAGCTGATTAATGTGTTCGGCGTTGATGACGTGGGCCGAGCTTGCGGCGGGTCGAGGTCCCAGCCCCCAAGCCGGTCCCGAGGTGCCCGAGCGAAGAGCTCGGCTTGATGAAATGGCGATGTGGCAAGCCGAAGCCCCTGGTCCAGCCGAGGTGACGAAAACCCTCACGACCGAGGTGATGAAGAGCTCGACGAAAAAGAAAAAAAAGAATTGTGTTTGACAATCAATCGTTTGAACGGACAACTTTTTTGTTTTAACACAAATATAATGTTTGGTCGATTCGAACAAGAATTAAAAAATTTAAAGAAAAAACTAAGTATGGAGGTGACTTAGCTGGTTAATGTGCTCAGTATTGTTGACGAGGTCCGAGCTCGTGGCGGGACGAAGACGTAGTCTGCGGCCTAGCCAAGGTCCCAGCCTCCAAGCCCGAGGTGACCGAGCGAGGAGTTCGGCTTGACGAGGTGATGATGCTGCACGGTCGATGTGGCGAGGCGAAGCCCCCGGTCCAGCTAACGTGACAAAGCTGGTCGGTAGTATGACGTTTGCAGCCCCATGCCGGCCGAGGTGTCGAAGCAGGTCGGCGTGGTGGACATCGGCTTGGTCAGCCAGATTAGTATTTGGGATTTCTTCAGAATCGTCCTCCGGTACTATCGTGCGAGGGGCGAGTCCGGCCAGGGTTGACTCCTGATGTCCGGACGCCGAAGTCGCGTCCAGGATTGAAGCTGGATACGGGATAAGAGAGGCGAGTCCGACCGGAATTGACTCCCGATCTTCGGACGCAGAGGTCACATCCAGGCTTGAAGAAGCAATAGTGCGGCGATGTCGTCGCGGGCCGGATCTTGTTACGCGGTCGATGCCCGCTTGATGAAGTGACCATGCAGCGATGTCGGTGTGCCCGCTCCGTATAATTGATGGGGCGACAATGTTGGTGATGATTTACCCTTCACGATGCCGAACTCTTATTCGGCTTGCCGAGATAATGATCCGAAGAGGTTGAGTTCGGCTCGATGAAGCGACGACCCGTCTGGCGCAGGTCGGCAGCCGCGCAGCAACGTTGTCAGACTGGTTTGACACCGGCGCAACGGTGAAGGTTACCTCCGAAAAGGAGAAAAATTTATGAGCATGTGTTCGGAAACAAAACACAATACCCTAGAAAGAGATTCCTCCAAAAAGGTTGTCCAATATCCCGTTCATGAAGAAAGATGAACTCGGGTCGGATTCGTATTTGCGCAGAAAACAGATCTGAAAATCGATGCGCTCATCAAAGGTTTCCCGGAGTTTGAACGGTCGGATCGAGCTGAAATTTTGAGGGGCTGTAGATATAAGAATTTCGAAGCCGATCAATGGTTGGATCTTTCAAAGGACGTTCGAGCTAGATGCTGGACACCACGCTCCAAACTCATCCGGATTCTCGTCCAGATTCGACAGGGCTCCGGTATATCATAGATCCCTGGAGATTCCTCCATCGGAACATGATGAAATTTTACAGGGTTGTTATATACTCAATTCCGCACTATTCCACCGAAGCAATCGTCAAACCGACGCTTGAGGAGGCGGTTATGTCAGATACAAGTTCGCTATCCAGAAAAACAGCACGGTCGCACGAGGGCAATGTTGACGTTGAGCCCCCGGGCTCCATGGATGATTCCTCCATGATCTTGATAGAGATCGGAGTTGATGATGACAAGGACATATGTCCGATCTTGACGATCCGAAGAGGAGCCTGGTCCTCGGCCCAGCCGAGGTGACCAGTCGAGCCGGCGATGAAGACGCCGACGTCGCAGTTGATCTACAGACCAGCCATTGTTCCATTGCCGATCACATAGCGGAACTCTCAATGAAAGCATAATCGTAGTGGTTATCCCTTTGCACACCTAGCCGAACAAAGAGGAACGTAGGAGGCAAGCATAGGAGCCGGGCAACCCAACTATTGACCGAAGACACAATTCGAAACCGATGCATATAAATCAATATCCGAGAATGTTTTGCCGAGGACTTCATGAATTACCTTGGCTTTTGGTGGGTTCGGCTCTAGTTGCAACACACTGTTGATATTGCCGAATCTGAAAAGGTGTCCGGCGTTGCACTGCGAGAGCTATGCTGGAAACACACAAATGGGTTAAAAGTGTCATAGGCTTGGAAAACCAAAAACTTCAGTAAAAACTTTACGCCCGAACTAAATCGAGTTTTTTTGTGCCAATCCAGAAATTGGTCTTAAAATAAATTTTTCCTTTCGTCATGCTTTAACATGACACATCTGATCTCAAGACTCCAAGCGGGTCAACCTTCGGTTTCAACCTCCTATTCCTGAAGGCGGAGTGCTTCTCAGGCCAGTTTAACGAACTAAACTCGAGCGGCTTTAGAGAGAAAATAGGCTATCCGGCTATTGACCACACACTCGAGTCGAGAAGGGAGTGTTAGAAAAAGACTTTGCAATGACTTAGAAAAAAAATATTTATTATAGAATGGCTCATATAAATTTTAAGAGCCCCAGTTAACATGGGTAAAGGGAGTTTATTTAATAAAACAACATATGCGAGCATGGTCGAACCGAACACAAATTAAAAGTTTAAAAACTTTGAGCATGAAAGCGACTTAGCTGATTAATGTGTTCGGCATTGATGATGTGGGCCGAGCTTGCGGCGGGTCGAGGTCGCAGCCCCCAAGCCGATCCCGAGGTGCCCGAGCGAAGAGCTCGGCTTGATGAAATGGCGATATGCCGAGCCGAAGGCCTTGGTCCAGCCGAGGTGACGAAAACCCTCACGACCGAGGTGATGAAGAGCTCGGCGAAAAAGAAAAAAAAAGAAGTGTGTTTGACAATCAATCGTTTGAACGGACAACTTTTTTGTTTTAACACAAATATAATGTTTGGTCGAACCGAACAAGAATTAAAAAATTTAAAGAAAAAACTGAGCATGGAGGCGACTTAGCTGGTTAATGTGCTCGGTATTGTTAACGAGGTCCGAGCTCGTGGCGGGACGAAGACGTAGTCCGCGGCCTAGCCAAGGTCCCAGCCTCCAAGCCCGAGGTGACCGAGCGAGGAGTTCGGGTTGACGAGGTGGTGATGCTGCATGGTCGATGTGGCGAGGCGAAGCCCCCGGTCCAGCTAACGTGACGAAGCTGGTCGGTAGTATGACGTTTGCAGCCCCATGCCGGCCGAGGTGTCGAAACAGGTCGGCGTGGTGGACATTGGCTTGGTCAGCCGGATTAGTATTTGGGATTTCTTCGGAATCGTCCTCCGGTACTATCGTGCGAGAGGCGAGTCCGGCCATGGTTGACTACTGATGTCCGGACGCCGAAGTCGCGTCCAAGATTGAAGCTGGATACGGGATAAGAGAGGTGAGTCCGGCCGGAATTGACTTCCGATCTTCAGACGCAGAGGTCACATCCAGGCTTGAAGAAGCAATAGTGCGGCGATGCCGTCGCGGGCCAGATCTTGTGACGCGGTTGATGCCCGCTTGATGAAGTGACCATGCAGCGATGCCGGTGTGCCCGCTCCGTATAATTCGTGGGGCGACAATGTTGGTGATGATTTACCCTTCACGACGCCGAAATCTTGTTCGGCTTGCCGAGATAATGATCCGAAGAGGTTGAGTTTGGCTCGATGAAGTGACGACCCATCTGGCGCAGGTCGGCAGCCGTGCAGCAACGTTGTGAGGCTGGTTTGACACCGGCGCAACGGTGAAGGTTACCTCCGAAAAGGAGCAAAATTTGTGAGCATGTGTTCGAAAACAAAACACAATACCCTAGAAAGAGATTTCTCCAAAAAGGTTGTCCAATATCCCATTCATGAAGAAAGATGAACTCGGGTCGAATTCATATTCGCGCAGAAAACAGATCTGAAAATCAATGCGCTCATCGGAGGTTTCCCGGATTTTGAACGGTCGGATCGAGCTGAAATTTTTAGGGGCGGTAGATATAGGAATTACGAAGCCAATCAACGATTGGATCTTCCAAAGGACGTCCAAGCTAGATGCTGGACACCATGCTCCAAACTCGTCCGGATTCTCGTCCAGATTCGACAGGGCTTCGATATATCATAGATCCCCGGAGATTACTCCATTGGAACGTGATGAAATTTTACAGGGTTGTTATATACTCAATTCCGCACTATTCCACTGAAGCAATCGTCAAACCGACGCACGAGGAGGCGGTGACGGTGGATACAAGTTCACTGTCTAGAAAAACAGCACGGTCGCACGAGGGCAATGTTGACGTTGAGCCATTGGGCTCCATGGATGATTCCTCCATGATCTTGATTGAGATCGGAGTTGATGATGACAAGGAAATATGTCCGATCTTGACGATCCGAAGAGGAGTCTGGTCCTCGGCCAGCCGAGGTGACCAGTCGAGCCGGCGATGAAGACGCCGACGTCGTAGTTGATCTGCAGACCAGCCATTGATCCATTGCCGATCACACAGCGGAACTCTCAATGAAAGCACAATCGCAGTGGTTCTCCCTTTGCACACCTAGCCGAACAAAGCGGAACGTAGGAGGCAAGCACAGGAGCCGTGCAACCCAACTATTGACCGAAGACACAATTCGAAACCGATGCATATAAATCAATATCCGAGAATGTTTTGCCGAGGACTTCATGAATTACCTTGGCTTTTGGTGGGTTCGGCTCTAGTTGCAACGCACTATTGATATTGCCGAATCTGAAAAGGTGTCCGGCGTTGCACTGCGAGAGCTATGCTGGAAACACACAAATGGGTTAAAATTGCCATAGGCTTGGAAAACCAAAAACTTCAGTAAAAACTTTACGCCCGAACTAAATCAAGTTTTTTTTGTGCCAATCCAAAAATTGGTCTGAAAATAATTTTTTCCTTTCGTCATGCTTTAACATGACACATCTGATCTCAAGACTCCAAGCGGGTCAACCTTCGGTTTCAACCTCCTATTCCCGAAGGCGGAGTGCTTCTCAGGCCAGTTTAACGAACTAAACTCGAGCGGCTTTAGAGAGAAAATAGGCTATCCGGTTATTGACCACACTCGAGTCGAGAAGGAAGTGTTAGAAAAAGACTTTGCAATGACTTAGAAAAAAAACATTTATTATAGAATGGCTCATATAAATTTTAAGAGCCCCCAGTTAACATTGGTAAAGGGAGTTTATTTTAACAAACAACATATGCGAGCACGATCGAACCGAACACAAATTAAAAGTTTAAAAACTTTGAGCATGAAAGCGACTTAGCTGATTAATGTGTTTGGCGTTGATGACGTGGGCCGAGCTTGCGGCGGGTCGAGGTCCCAGCCCCCAAGCCGGTCCCGAGGTGCCTGAGCGAAGAGCTCGGCTTGATGAAATGGCGATGTGGCGAGCCGAAGCCCCTGGTCCAGCCGAGGTGACGAAAACCCTCACGAGCGAGGTGATGAAGAGCTCGGCGAAAAAGAAAAAAAAGAAGTGTGTTTGACAATCAATCGTTTGAACGGACAACTTTTTTGTTTTAACACAAATATAATGTTTGGTCGAACCGAACAAGAATTAAAAAATTTAAAGAAAAAACTAAGCATGGAGGCGACTTAGCTGGTTAATGTGCTCGGTATTATTGACGAGGTCCGAGCTCGTGGCGGGACGAAGACGTAGTCCACGGCCTAGCCAAGGTCCCAGCCTCCAAGCCCGAGGTGACCGAGCGAGGAGTTCGGCTTGACGAGGTGGTGATGCTGCACAGTCGATATGGCGAGGCGAAGCCCCCGGTCCAGCTAACGTGACGAAGCTGCTCGGCTGGTGACGCTGAAGTCACTGGAGTAGGTTGATGAAGAGATGGCGAAGCCCCCGGTCTAGCCGAAGTGACGGGGAAGGTCGGTAGTATGACGTTTGCAGCCCCATGCCGGTCGAGGTGTCGAAGTAGGTCGGCGTGGTGGACATCGGGTTGGTCAGCCGGATTAGTATTTGGGATTTCTTCGGAATCGTCCTCCGGTACTATCGTGCGAGGGGCGAGTCCGGCCAGGGTTGACTTCTGATGTCCGAACGCCGAAGTCGCGTCCAGGATTGAAGCTGGATACGGGATAAGAGAGGCGAGTCCGGCCGAAATTGACTCCCGATCTTCGGACGCAGAGATCACATCCAGACTTGAAGAAGCAATAGTGTGGCGATGCCGTCGCAGGCCGGATCTTGTGACGCGGTCGATGCCCGCTTGATGAAGTGACCATGCAGCGATGCCGGTGTGCCCGCTCCGTATAATTCGTGGGGCGACAATGTGGGTGATGATTTACCCTTCACGATGCCGAACTCCTGTTCGGCTTGCCGAGATAATGATCCGAAGAGGTTGAGTTCGGCTCGATGAAGCGACAACCCGTCTGGCGCAGGTCGGCAGCCGTGCAGCAACGTTGTCAGCCTGGTTTGACACCGGAGCAATGGTGAAGGTTACCTCCGAAAAGGAGCAAAATTTATGAGCATGTGTTCGGAAACAAAACACAATACCCTAGAAAGAGATTCCTCCAAAAAAGGTTGTCCAATATCCCGTTCATGAAGAAAGATGAACTCGGGTCGGATTCGTATTCACGCAGAAAACAGATCTAAAAATTGATGCGCTCATCGGAGGTTTCCCGGAGTTTGAACGGTCGGATCGAGCTGAAATTTTGAGGGACGGTAGATATAGGAATTCTGCAGCCTATCAACGGTTGGATCTTCCAAAGGACGTCCGAGCTAGATGCTGGACACCACGCTCCAAACTCATCCGGATTTTAGTCCAGATTTGATAGGGCTCCCGTATATCATAGATCCCCGGAGATTCCTCCATCGGAACGTGATGACATTTTACAGGGTTGTTATATACTCAATTCCGCACTATTCCACCGAAGCAATCGTCAAACCGACGCTCGAGGAGGCGGTGACGGCGGATACAAGTTCGCTGTCCAGAAAAACAGCACAGTCGCACGAGGGCAATGTTGACGTTGAGCCCCCGGGCTTCATGGATGATTCCTCCATGATCTTAATAGAGATCGGAGTTGATGATGACAAGGACATATGTCCGATCTTGATGATCCGAAGAGGAGCCTGGTCCTCGGCCCAGCCGAGGTGACCAGTCGAGCCGGCGATGAAGACGCCGAGGTCGCAGTTGATCTGCAGACCGACCATTGATCCATTGCCGATCACACAGCGGAACTCTCAATGAAAGCACCATTGTCTGTGTCAAAACCGGCAGACCTCGGGGTAGGGGGTCCCGAGCTATGGATTCTTGGATCAATGGTAACAGGGACGAGGGACACGATGTTTTACCCAGGTTCGGGCCCTCTTAATGGAGGTAAAACCCTACGCCCTGCTCTTATTTATATTGATGGAGTATCAAGTACATAGTTGATCTACCTTGAGATCATACGTTGTGGTCTAAACCCTAGAGGTATGATGAGTAATGTCATAATTATCTTGCATATGAGATGCCATAATCCTCTATCGACTAGCCCGGCCTCGGTTTATATAATGTACCGGAGGCCTAGGTTAACAAGAGTCCTAGTCGAATACATCGGTGAATAGGCATGGGCTGCCCGAAGTGGCCCATGAGAGAACCGCCATGGGGGTCCTCGGCCCGATCCAGCTGGTCGGGAGACGACGTGGTGAGTACCCCTAGTCCAGGACACCGTTTTTCTTCCGTTTGCTTGTTTCCCAAGATAAAAAAATCTTTATATACCCCTCGAACCTATTGACCTCCGTATCGCGGAGAAATCTCCTGTTTTCTTTTCCTTGCTGTTTTCTGACAGATCCAATCCACCATGGCCTCCTCAAGCTCCTCCAAGGACAAGTACTTCGAGAACGTCATCAACCCATATTTGCGGGAGGTGATGCAGCACCCTCAAGCTATCCAGATGCGTGAGGGGGTGCTCCACATCCGCGATGTGCAAGGCCCCATGGGGACTGGATCCGTGGAGGCTAGGCTTGAAGCTATGAAGCAGGAAGTCTTCCGGTGCAAGGGGATGGTGGAACGTGGACTCAATGCCAATCACCTCATGACCGCGGACTACACCCGCGATCTCAAGGTGGATGGCAAGTCCATGAAGGACATCATTTTCTCCTTCAACAAGCAAATCAACTTCCTCTAGAGCCAGATCTACGACCTTCAAAACCAAGTCTTTGAATATGAGGCAAGGTTTAAAGGTATGAGTTTGGTTGCCAGTTGCAGGACCCGAGAGACTCACTCCTCCTCCTATAATGGTGAGCCTCTGCCATGGAAACCCGAGGACAAGATCGCTACCACTTCATCACCACCACCTCCTTCTTCATCACCAAAATAAAATTGAGTATCGGGTATGGGCACTCCCCTTGGCTTTCGCCAAGCTTGGGGGAGGTGCCCCAGTATTGTATCACCTCCACTATCCTTTGCCTTTACTTTTCTTAGTTCGATCCATGGTTATCTTTTGCTTTAGATGAATAAAAGTTTAGTTCGATCCTTTCTTTTCGAGAGTTTGCTTAGTGATCTATCCTTGTAATCGTATGCGAGATATATAATAAAGTTTAGTTTGAGTTTTACTTTCTTTACTTTCATGTTTCAACAAAAAGAAAGGAAATAAATGAAAAAGATCATATGCTAATCTTATGGTAAGTAATGACATCACACAAGGAAGAGTATAAGTAGAAAATTTTATTGTAGATTGACAAACATAGTATTGGTCAATGAAGCAATTCATGAAAGAATTAATAAGGGAAGAGAAGATTCACATGCAAATACACTATCTTGGAAATCTTTTGTGATTGTGAGCACCCATCAAAATATTATATGCCAAAATTGTTGACGTTGGACAAGAAAGACAATGTAATGATTTATGTTTGTTCATATTCACATAGAAGTTATATTGTCATAGATCCTTCAACATGTGGTGCTTGCCCCCTATCTTTGCTAGCCAAAAATTCCGCACCAAGTAGAGATACTACTTGTGCATCCAAAAACCCTTAAACCCAAATCTTGTTTTGAGAGTCCACCATACCTACCTATGGATTGAGTAAGATCCTTCAAGTAAGTTGTCATCGGTGCAATAAGGCAATAAAAATTGCTTCTAAAAGTGTTGGATCATTTAGTGTAAGGAAAAATTGAGCGTTGTACGAACTTGTGATTGCGAAGAATAAAAGCGACATACTGCATAATAAAGGTTGCTATCACAAGGGGCAATATAACATGACGTTCTCTTGCACTAAGGGATTGAGCATACAAACAAAAAGCGCATGGCAACCTCTGCTTCCCTCTGCGAAGGGCCTATCTTTTACTTTTATGTATTTACTTTCATGCAAGAGTCAAAGTTCTTCTCTCTATTCCTTTTTATTTTCTCTTTTGGCAAGCATCATGTGGTGAGGAAAGATCTAGGCACATATATCCAGTTGAATATGGGTAGCATGAGTTATTATTGTTGACATCACCCTTGAGGTGAATACGTTGGGAGGCGAAACTATACGCCCCTATCTTTCTATGTGTCCGGTTGAAACGTTTTGCTCATGTGTACGCGGTGAGTGTTAGCAATCATAGAAGACTATATGATGGTTGAGTATGTGGGCTTGCCTAAAAGGATCCGATATGTGACCCTTCCTGAAAAGATGATGAATTGTAGTTGCAAAGTTGACTGAGAACATAGTTCGTTGGTTTCCAATAAAGTTTATGCTTTATACTTCGATGTTGTGATGAATTGTTACTTATTCATGGGAAGTGTTACTTATTCATGGGAAGTCTATGATAAAAGTTCTATGATGAAAGTTTTATGTTAAATTTGTTGCTGTTATAATAAATTACATGATACTTCTATGTCCGTATTTTGTTTTTATCGGCACCTCTCTCTCTAAGCATGTGGTCATGTTTTTCGATTTCGGTTTTCGCTTGAGGACAAGCAAGGTCTAAGCTTGGGGGAGTTGATACGTCCATTTTGCATCATGTTTACCTACTGTTATTTATAATGTTTTTATGCATAATAATGCTTTTTGGAGTAATTCTAATGTCTTTTGTCTCATAATATGCAAGGTATACACAAAGAGGGAGAATTCCGGCAGCTGGAAATCTCGACCTGAAAAAGCTACCTCAGGCTACCTATTCTGCACAACTCCAAATGAGCTGAAACTTCACGAGGATTTTTTATGGAATAAATAAGAAATACTGGAGCAAATAACTACCGGAGGGGGGCCACCTGGTGAGCACAAGACACCAGGGCGCGCCAGGACCCCCAGGCGCGCCCTGGTGGGTTGTGCTCAGCCCAGCCCACCTCCGGTGCCCATCTTCTGGTATATAAGTCATTTTGACCTAGAAAAAATCAGGAGAGGACTTTCGAGACAAAGCGCCGCCGTCTCGAGGCAGAACTTGGGCAGGAGCACTTTTGCCCTCTGGCGGAGCGATTCCGTCGGGGGAACTTCCCTCCCGGAGGGGGAAATCATCGTCATCATCATCACCAACAACTCTCCCATCTTGGGGAGGGCAATCTCCATCAACATCTTCAACAACACCATCTCCTCTCAAACCCTAGTTCATCTCCCGTGTTCAATCTTTGTACCGGAACTATAGATTGGTACTTGTGGGTGACTAGTAGTGTTGATTACATCTTGTAGTTGATTACTATATGGTTTATTTGGTGGAAGATTATATGTTCAGATCCATTATGCTATTTAATACCCCTCTGATCTTGAGCATGATTATCATTTGTGAGTAGTTACTTTTGTTCTTGAGGTCACGGGAGAAAACATGTTGCAAGTAATCATGTGAACTTGATATGTGTTCGATATTTTGATGATATGTATGTTGTGATTCCCTTAGTGGTGTCATGTGAACGTCGACTACATGACACTTCACCATATTTGGGCCTAAGGGAATGCATTGTGGAGTAGTTATTAGATGATGGGTTGCGAGAGTGACAGAAGCTTAAACCCTAGTTTATGCGCTATTCCGTAAGGGACCGATTGGATCCAAAAGTTTAATGCTATGGTTAGAATTTATTCTTAATACTTTTCTCGTAGTTGCGGATGCTTGTGAGGGGGTTAATCATAAGTAGGAGGTTTGTTCAAGTAAGAATAGCACCTAAGCACCGGTGCACCCACATACCAAATTATCAAAGTAGCGAACACGAATCGAACCAACATGATGAAAGTGACTAGATGAAATTCCCGTGTACCCTCAAGAACACTTTGCTTATCATAAGAGACCGTTTTGGCATGTTCTTTACCTCAAAAGGATTGGGCTGCCTTGCTGCACTTTTGTTACTACTATTGTTACTTGCTCGTTACAAATTATCTTGCTATTAAACTACTCGCTACTTACAATTTCAGTGCTTGCAGACATTACCTTACTGAAAACCGCTTGTCATTTCCTTCTGCTCCTCGTTGGGTTCGACACTCTTACTTATCGAAAGGACTACGATTGATCCCCTATACTTGTGGGTCATCACCCACTCCTTCATCACTTGATTGACCACCAAATCTGAGTCGCCGTAGACCATGAGGCAACGGACGCCGAGTGAGATGGCCATACGCAACCCGTAGAGGAGTGCTTCATACTCGGCCTCGTTATTGGAGGAATCGAAGTGAATCTCGAGGACATAACTGAGTCGATCACCTCTTGGAGACACCTGGACCACTCCGGCACCGGAACCATTCAGCATTTTAGATCCATCGAAGAACATAGTCCAGTGCTCCGAGTGAATCTGAGTTGGCTATTGTTCTTCTATCCACTCGGCCAAGAAATCAGCGAGTGCTTGAGACTTGATTGCCTTCTTCGCTTCAAATTTAATGTCAAAAGGGAGGAGCTCGATGGCCCATTTAGCCACTCGACCAGTTGCATCCCAATTGTTCATGATTTCAGACAGCGGGGCATCACTGACGACCGAGACCGAGTGTTCTTGGAAATAATGTGCAACTTTCTTCGTTGTCAGGTAAATGCCATAGACAAGCTTCTGATAGTGAGGATACCTATGCTTAGACGGAGTCAGGACTTCAGAAATGTAATATACTGGTCGCTGAACCCTATAAGCCTTGCCCTCTTCCTCTCGTTCCACTGTGAGGACTGTACTGACAACTTGGCCAGTGGCCGCTATGTACAAAAGCAGAGGTTCTTTGCTGTTCGGAGCAGCAAGCACCGGCTGGGTGGAGAGCAAGGCTTTGAGCTCAACAAACGCTGCTTCTGCTTCTGGAGTCCACTCGAACGTGTCAGATTTCTTCATCAGTCGGTATAGAGGCCATGCTTTTTCTCCGAGGCGAGAAATGAACTGACTGAGAGCTGCAAGACAACCTGTGAGCTTCTGGACATCGTGCACGCGCACGGGGCGCTTCATTCGGACAATCGCATTGATTTTCTCGGGATTGGCATCTATTCCTCATTCGGAAACGAGAAAACTGAGTAACTTGCCTCCTCGCACTCCGAAGGTGCACTTGGAAGGGTTCAGCTTGATGTCGTACCTTCTCAGGTTGGCAAAGGTTTCGGCGAGACTTGACCACGATATCATCCATGTAAGCCTCGATATTCCGACTGATCTGAGTGAGCAGGCACTTTTGAATCATGCGCATGAATGTGGCGCCAGCGTTTTTGAGACCGAATGGCATGGTGACATAGCAAAAACACCTAAAAGGGGTGATGAAGGCAGTTTTTATTTCATCTGGCCCATACAGTCGGATCTGATGGTATCCGGAATAGGCATCAAGAAAAGACAAACGCTCACATCATGCAGTGGAATCCACAATTTGGTCGATGCGAGGGGGCGGAAAATGATCTTTCGGGCAGGCCCGATTGATATGCTTGAAATCGATGCACATACGGAGTGACTTGTCCTTCTTGGGGACCATGACGACGTTGGCGAGCCACTCGGAGTGGTATATTTCGCGTATGAACTCAGCCGCCAGGAGCCGAGCCACTTCTTCACCAATCGCCTTCCTCTTCTCCGTAGCAGAGCGGCGAAGATGCTCTTTGACAGGTTTGGCCTTCGAGTCAACTCTCTAATAGTGCTCAGCCAGTCCCCTGGGTACACCCGGCATGTCGGATGGTTTCCATGCAAAGATGTCCCAGTTCTCACGGAGGAACTGGATGAGCGCGGCTTCCTATTTACTGTCGAGTGTCATTGAGATATTGGTTGGAGCGGCGGTAGGGTCTTCCGTGTGAACGTGAACTTGCTTGGTCTCTCCTGCCGACTGAAAAGCGGACTCAGAAGCTGGCTTCTTAGAGCGGAGCAAATCACTCGGATCGGCGTTCTTCTTGTATTCTTCCAATTCCACTACTGCCATCTGCTCGTCAGCAATTTTGGATCCCTGCTGAAGACATTCCTTGGCTCTCTGCCTATTCCCGGTGATGGTGATCACGCCCTTGGGTCCGGGCATCTTCAGCTTAAGGTACACGTAACATGGACGGGCCATGAAGCGAGCATAAGCTGGTTGGCCCAGAATAGCATGATAGGCACTGTGAAAAATCCACCACTTCAAACGTCAACTTTTCCTTCCGAAAATTCTTCGAGTCGCCAATAACCACATCCAAAACAATCTGACCGAGTGACTTTGCCTTTTTCCTTGAGATGACTCCGTGAAGCTGCATGTTGCTCTCACTGAGTCCGGACATCGGAATGCCCATCCCCTTGAGGGTTTCAGCATAGAGAATGTTCAAACCACTGCCGCCATCCATGAGAACTTTGCGCAGCCGAGTGCCTCCTATGACTGGATCCACCACCAGAGCTTGCCGCCCGGGGGTAGCAACGTGAGCTGGGTGGTCCGACTGGTCGAAGGTAATGGGAGTCTTTGACCATTTGAGGTACGTTGTAATCGCTGGAGCAACCATGTTTACCTCACGGTTGATGACTTTCAGTCGACTTTTGCTCTCGGCGTCAGCAAAATCACCAGAGTGGCATTGACCTTCAGGTAATCCTCTGCCTTTTCTTCGTCATCGTCCTTGTCAGAGCCCTTTTCACTCGGCTGACCTTCACGGAACTGCTGAATTAGAAATCTGCATTGTCGAGTGGTATGCTTGGGTAATATCAAGTTACCCTCTTCGTCTTTCTTGGTGTAAATGGCACACGGCAAATCGAGGACGTCCTGTCCTGATTGATCTTTCACTTTCTTAGGGGTCCACAGACCTTTGGGCTTTCATTTGAACTTGCCCTGCGCAGCCACAATGGCCGCCTCTGCCTGACCTGTTCCTTCAGCCTTGCGCTTCTGCTTTCGACTGGGATTAGTGTTGTTGGGGTCATGCTCATGAGCTTTTCCTTTGCCGCTGCGGAGGCAGTCCTCTTCTTCGCCATTTGCGTATCGAGTGGCAATCTCCATCATTCGGTTCATGCACAGGGTCCCAGACCGTCCAAATTTCAGGATGAGCTCTCTGTACCGGACACCTTCCTTGAAAGCGCAGACTGCTTGATGCTCCGTAACATTCTCCACCACATAGTGAAGCGTGGTCCAACACTGTATGTAATCCCTCAAAGTTTCATTCGGCTTCTGGATGCAGTGCTGCAATTCAGTCAGTCCAGCAGGCCTCTTGCAGGTGCCTTCGAATGTTTTGATAAACACTCGGGCCAAATCTTCCCAGCAGTAAATGTTGGCATGAGCCAACTGGTTCAACCACGCCCGGGCCGATCCTTCTAGCATCAAGGGCAGGTGTTTCATGGCAACATCATCATTGCCTCCACCAATCTGTACAGCCACTCGGTAATCCTCCAACCACGTGTCTGGCTTAGACTCACCAGTGAATTTGTTTACGCCTGTGGCCAATCTGAAATTGGGCGGTATCTCAGTGGCTCGTATGGCCCTGCTGAAACACTCGGGCCCTGAGACAAACGCACCACTTCCACTCGGACGATCTCTATCCAGACCCTCTCGGTGATCCCTACCCCTATCAACTAGGCCCTGCACGAGGACTGACCTTGCATCGAACCCAGGCTCTCGGGGGTCGACTGGATTTCTCCGCTCGTCGCCATACGGACGCCTGTCGTCATACCGCCGGGGCGCGTACGACCCGCCCCTCGGAGGGGGCGTTGGCATTCGATAGCGGTCATCACGGTGATGTCGAGGAACAAACGGACCACGGCCTTGATCCAGGTACTGATCCTGGTGGTGACCGCGATCGAAGCGCCGCGGGGGCCATTTTGGGCTGTGTGCCGACTGAACTGTGCCTGCCCTTACTGACCTGCTGTGAATCCTGTTGCGCGACTGGGAAACGGCTGAATTCTGTTCCTCAGCTGCTCTGAGCAACGCTCGGATCTGCTGAAGACCTTCTCCTGCTTCGGATCGGGACGGCTGGATGGAATCTGCAATCCGCGCAGCAGCTACAACATTCTGAATCAGAGTGCGGAATACCTGATACTCGTTTTGCGATCCACTTGGGAAGAGTTGTCGCTGCCGTCGACTGGGATTTGGGGGCGGCCTGCGAGCGCGGTCTTCGAGTGACTTCTGAAGATCCTCCAGGCGCGTGCGTTCAACCAGAGTGGCGAGCCTCGGCCATCGTCATTCTGCGCGACCATAATGGTGCTATCATTTTTGCGTCGTGCAAGTTCATTCAAGATATTCGAGTGCTCTCGAGGCCGAGGTAGCGGCATGCATGGAGTGGGTGGCCGTAGCTCTTGAATGCAGTACTGACAATCTCATCGTCGAGACGGACTACGCGCGGCGCGTATGATCAGCGACCCTACGCCCAGTAGGCCACCTGTAGTAGGTATGGTGGGAGAAACAAGACAGCTTCTTGCTGGTCGTCAGCATGAACCACAAGCCATGCGGAGAGAGCATAATAAGGCTAGTAATGCAATCGCTCAAATGGGACGCTCATTGCCCAAAAACTGCTGTGTGGCTTCGATGTGCTCCTGATGATGTTGATGTTTTGTGTTAACAAGACTGTAATGATCTTGCTTAAGTAATGGAAGTGTTTAGTTACCGAAAAAGGCTTTCACCCCATTTTATATATAAAGCCACGATCAACAATAACCCGGTACAAACGCACGTCACCATGACACACGCACACACCCAAGGCACGATACATAGGCGTTGAGCGCAGCCACACCACCCTTAGCACTACCATCGTGAAAAGATGGAGCCACATATGACGAACCGTGGGCTCCTAAGCGGCGCCTGCAAGAAGGATACGACACCGAAGCGCCGCCACCGCCTGATCAAAAGGATCAGAGTTTTCCCCGGAGTCGCACGATGGGCAATGAGAGCCGCGACGACACCTTCAAGTAGGGAACGAGCTTCGTCGCCGCCGATCCGTCCGAAGATAGAACAGGTTTTCACCCCGGCCAACACTCACAGCCACCGAACGCCATACCCCGGTTACCATGCCGCCCACACGACCATGGCCACCGGGTAGCACCAAGCCACGTGCTCTGCCCAAGAGCACCATGCAACCACCATCGAGGCCACCACCCTGGCATCCAAGACCTTGACACCACCTCACCCGAGACTAGCCGCTACCCCAACCAAAGAGACGAGCGGAAAGGTCCCACCTTTCGCACCCCTGGGCAACCCCCAGCGCCGAGACCTAATAGGCCTGCAACAACTAGCTTCCATCGCCCCGTCCTGCAGCACCGGGCGTGAGACGAGCTCGGTCCGGCAGCATCGTGCGCGAGACGAGATCGGTCCTGCTGGATCGTGCGCGAGACGAGCTCAGTCCTGCTGCACTATGCGCGAGATGAGCTCGGTCCTGCCGCACCGGGCGCGAGACGAGCGATGGACCACAGCTGGGAGAAGGCCAGCCCTTCGACGAACGTACCGTCGGACGACGAAGAGGGGGATCGAAGGTCGACACAAGCCGCCTACGGACGAGCTGACGCCGGGACATGCCAGCTGTCGCCGAAGCCGATTTGCCAAGCCGTCGTGGAGCCATCCACGGCCGGAGCAACGGCCACACCAGGCCACTGCCCAACCCGCGCCGCCCGGCGAGCTCGAAGCGCTGGAGTCGTCGGGCACGCACCACCACCAGCACAACCGGCCGCCACAACCACCAGGTGACCCCCATCGGGAGGCCAAGACCAGGCCGCCGGCAACCAGCCTCCACTAGGTGCTCAGACGAGCACCCGCCACCACCTTGCCCCGCCAGCCTGCCCCGCGACACCAGATCCAAGCGGATCTGTCCGGACGCCCACCTGCGCGCCTCCACCTACGCCGAATCCGAGGGCAGCCGCCGCACCCCGCCCGGGGCCCAGACCGCCGACGCGCCGCTACCAACCAGCCACGCCGCCGCCCCGCGCCGCTGCCGTCGTGCCGCTGGGCCCTTCCGCAGCCCAGCGCCGCCACCCGAGTGCGCCGTCCCGCGCCAGAGCTCGAAGGACAGAGGAGAGGAAGACGCCTCGCCACCGTCGCGCCGACCGGGCTTTGCTCGTCAGCGCCTGCCGGCGGCGGCAGGGAAGGGAGGCAGGGAGGAGGTGCAGCTAGGGTTCCCTCCCGTCGCTCGCGGGAGCGAGCCGGGAGGGTCGGGTTCCTCAAGTCTAATGTACTGGTTCAATTAAAGAAACTGACCGGAAGTGTTTAATTTGCACAAAAAGGTAATACAAAGGACTACAAAATCAGCCAGCCGCTTTTTCCGTGAGAACAGGGAAAGCTTAATCAAGTTCAAATCAAATCTGATGACGTTAGTTAGATCAATTCCAATTGACATCAAACCAAATCTGAAAGGCGAGAGACTTGCGTACAAGATTGACGAGCAGAGTGGAGAAGTGAAAGCTTGATCAATCTATCTAAGTTCAAAACAATTCAGATGATGGCAATTCAATCAATTCCACTGCTCCGTCGACCTCGCGTCCACTTCAGCGGTCAATTCCACTGCGCGTTTCTGTCGTCCTCGCGCCGTATACGTCCGAGGATCTCGTTTAAAAAATGACTCCACACCTCCTTAATTCTGTCCCAACAAACCTCGTCCCCCAGCTCCATCGCCACATACTCGAATCCACTCCACTCGCACTCAAGCGCACACCACACCCCATGGCTCTCACCGGCGGCGCCACCACTGCAGCGTGCATCCTCGTCCTCCTCGCATTCACCGGCGCCGCGGGGGCAACCTTCTCGGCGCCGCCGCCGGTGGACTGCTCGGCATTGTTGGCTGGCCTCGCAGACTGCCTCGACTTTGTGTCGCCCGGCAGCAAGTCGAGCCAGCCTTCCAAGACCTGCTGCGGGGAGGTGAAGACCTCCGTCGGCAGCCCCGCCGTCGTCGACTGCGTCTGCGCCGCCATGTTCTCGAAGCAGACGCAGTTACCGATCAACAAGACACGGGTGTACGCTCTCCCCGACGCCTGCGGCACGCCCGCCTCCGTCTTGAACAGGTGCCATGGTGAGCACCGTGCCTTTTCTCACTTCTTCCATAATCTTCTTGTCCTGAGTTTGGCTAGAATCTGCTTCCCTTTTTTATATCAAGAAACTAGAGCTAAATCGTGTTGTTTTACTAGGAAGTTTATCATTTATTTGATTCCTGTGTGGGATTTGCAATGAAAGATCTCGATTCATGTTAGAGCATCTACAAGTGCAATGCATATATCTGGCTCCCTATATGTACGCGTCCGCGAACAGGAGCCAACCAACCCTTGTATGTCATCCCTGCAACCACATCCTTCACTTGCAAAATCTCAACTCTATGCAATCACGTGCACGTCGATCATTTGACGATACGAATACACATACCAATGACTATAGACTTGTCTGCTTTGGTTGGTTTCGTTAATGAAATCGGAGGGAGCCCCCCTCTTTTATTTAAAAAAAAACACCAATGACTATGTCACACAATTAAAATCCGGGGAGGCATGGACAACCATGGGTGGTTTGGGGCCAATGGTGGTGGTGTTGTGGGTTGGGGACAGCGGCGGAGCTAGGGTGACAACGGCGGCGGAGCAAGGGAAGGGGTGGCGTGGAGGAGATAGGAGAGGACAGGTCGGGCAAGGGTAGGGAATGATTTGGAGAGGCATGGGATGAATCCGACCTGTCAGATCCGACATGGCGGACGCGTTCGAGCGTCCACATATCCACCCCACATATGGACTGGATTTGAGTGGTGGCACGCAGCCCGGACGTTTAGGAAAAAAGTGAGAGGTCCGGTTAGGTGGCATCTTTTGGTCTCAACGGTGTCCTAGTTGCCCGCCCGGATGTTTAGGAGGGAAGTTGAGGGTCCGGATGTAGATGCTCTTAGACGATTTTTGTTGGATTTAATCTTCTTCATCTCATGTTTGATTGTAGTTGTGTGGGCTAGCAAAGCAAAACAATTGCATGATCAACATGTTGTAACACAGAGCAAAAGAATCACATGCACCACAAAACATAGGGCAAATGAAGCGAAACTTAAGTGCTCGTCGAGTCATATGCTGCTTGATGCCCAATTTTTTTATTTGTGCATATGCACCACAAAACTTGTTGGTGGATTCTTATTTCTTAAATGGTGTACCATCGATGGTTGAGCGAGCTCTCGTTCCGATCAAGAATCATTTTTGTATTATACGACTGGTAGAGCTTGTTCTCGTGAAAGAACGCATGCACCCTCCTCCAAAATGGTGCCCCTCCCCCTTGCTCTGCACTGACAAACGGGTAAATACTTGTGCCCAACCAAGCCAAGCACAATAATTCGTCCTCTTTCGTCGAGTAGGCGGCTCCTATCCTTTTCTTTCTTTGCACATCAAGCACTGACGAGTATTGATCTTCCACTCTTCAGAATTCTCCATCGTCATTGATGATATTCATCATCGCAAGTTCGGTCGTCATCGAACTTGGGTGGGGTGGAGGGGGGGGGGTCCTGCTGAACAATGTCCTCGCACCCGTGGGTGAGGGCTTCTCCAACGGTTTCCGTGACTGGACGGGCTGCGACGACTCAGTGAAGTTGTAATAACTGGTGAGGTTGCCGGTGAACGATCGTGGCCCGCTGGAGTGAGTTGAAGCGCCAGACTGTTGCATGGTTGCCGACCCATACTGGGTAGACACATAATAGTAGGGTAGTGCATACTGGGTGGACCAAGGCAACACGTATCCAAGTGCCACCAACATGACAATGTGGCGTGGAGGATGAGCTCGCGCTCGGGCGACCACACCTTCTCCCTCTTGCGGCTCTGTATGTTTGACGAAGACCGTGTTCAACGTGGAGTAGGCGTACGCGCACGATGGCGATGTTGGGACCTCGAAGATATTGATAGTTCGTCGAGCCAGAGATCCATTACAACGACAGACGACAGGGACGAAGTTGCAGCGGGGCGGCGATGTTCAAGCTGGATTTGGCGGCGATGTGAGGGGGAAGGGGTCAAGCACAGGAAGACCGTGGGGGAATGTGAAAACTATGTGGTCTGGAATTTTGATTCGGGTGTTCGGAGTCCGACGTAGCAAACATCTAACAAAACTTACTCTGCCCCTAGATTTGGAGCCGACTTGAGAGATTTTGGTTCGGATACTTCCAACTAAAAGTAAGGGTTCACGTTAGAGGCTAAAAGTGTTTGAACCGTCTCGTCTGAATAGGCTGGAATAGGGGGCCCTCATTGGATACGAAACCAATCCACACACATAACTTATTTAGTAAACAATTTGACTTTATTGATAAATCCGACAAAGTATATCAAATCTAACAAAATCGAATCAACAAGGACCAAGATGAAACATGAAGTCACATCAAAGTCTTATGTGGTCCTTGACCCTAGATCCCTCTCTTGCATGTTGACCTTTGTTCGTCCATCCAATGAAGAAACTATAGAAGACCAGACATGCACAAGCTTGACTAATCTCAAGGTTCAAAGAGCCGCATGAGGCGCTCACCCCAAATAGGTGACAACCTAAGATCGTTAAACGCACTGTGGCGAGGACACAACCCTTGCATATTGTCGAATTGCTGCTTCATCGTCATATTGTCGAGGAAGAAGATCGGGAGCACAAAAGAACAAATCAACATACCCAATGACAAGAGCATGCTTGACAAAATTATCGCTGCCACCATCGTCAAGATGTTTGAAGCAGCGGATAACAATCCGCGAGATGGGACCATCGATATGCAGGAGCAAAAACCACAGGTTCCTTGGTGTAAGTCGTGTCGGCCACGATAACTACACCAAGGACGGGGATAGAACCATGGAACCTGTATTTTGTACGACACCGTCGCCTCTATCGTTGAAACTTTGCCGCCAATTCTAAAAAAAAAAATATCATCAAAGACATAAAAATCAAACATAGATAAAAAAAAAACTAAACTCTAAGAGCATCTACATCCGGATCCTCTGTTTCCTCCCTAAACGCCCGAAACGGCCGTCCGATCAATGCCCGATCAAAAAATGATGACCCAACCGAACCCCTCACTTCCTCCCTACACGCCTGGATTTTCCGACCTAACTCAAATCAAGACCAAATGTAGGGGCAACATGAGACTGCCCGATCATGCCCGGACACGTCTGTGCATGCCACTCCACATCAGAGCGGTCCCAACTGCAGCCACCCAAAGCTCCTTCCTCTCTCATCTCGCCCTGAATGGAGAAGGCGCTTGGCGACGGCGTGGGCTGGCCACCGTGTGTGTTGGCCGTCCGGGCGTGAGTCTGAAAAAATGAAGAGTCAAAATAAGGGTTGTGATGGATGGAAGTAAAAAGGAGAGATCAAGAACATGTTCGGACATTGACCAGGTGCGTCCACAAGCATTTGAGTGACGAGATTTATACGTTATGGCTGTAGATACTCTAAGAGTTGATCTGTAGTTTCCCCACCTCCAGAAGGCCGAAAAGACGACTGAAGACCGGGAGCAGGAGGACCAGCAAAAGTCACGAACCTAGTCTTCGGCGGCTAGGGCTTTTCAACGTACAACAGTAAGATTTCATACTACAAAAGATAATCAAATGGTTCAACTAAAAAGAAAATTCAGTTGGTTGGGCCCCACCGTCGCCGTAGCCCGTCCGCCGGTTAAAAAATGACCCCTGCACCCCTCCTTAATTCCGTCCAACAAACCCCTTTCCCCTCCCCGCATCCCAAGTCTCCAGCTCCATCGCCACACGCTCGAATCCACTCCTCTCACACTCGAGCGCACACCGCACCAACCAGAGCAGCTAGCCATGGCTCTCACCGCCGGCGCCGCCACCGCAGCGTGCATCCTAATCCTCCTCGCGCTCGCCGACGCCGCGGGGGCGGCCACCCGGGCGCCAGCGCCGGCGCCGGCGCCGGACTGCACGGAGGCGTTGATTAGCCTCGCAGACTGCCTCGACTATGTGACGCCCGGCAGCAAGTCGGCTCGGCCTCCCAAGGCCTGCTGCGGGGAGGTGAAGACCGCCGTCGGCACCCCCGCCACCGTGAAGTGCCTCTGCGCTGCCCTGGCCGCCAAGACTACTCCGATACCGATCAACATGACACGAGTGCTCGCTCTCCCCACCGCCTGCGGCCAATCCGCCTCCGTCTTGAACAAGTGCCACGGTGAGCACCGTGCCTTTTCTCACCTTTTCTATAATCTTCTTGTCCTGGGTCTGCCGGTCTGGCTAGAACCCGCTTCCATTTTTTACACCAAGAAACAAGACCTTCTTGTTCCACTAGGAAGTTTGTCATTTCTTCGGTTCATATGTGAGATTTACGATGAAAGATCTCGATTTGTGTTGGAAATTTTTGGCTGGGTTTTGACCTTCTTCACCTCTTGTTTGCTTGCAGCTGCGGCTCCTGCTGAAGGTAACACATTCTTCTCTACACATCATCGTCTTTGTATTTCATTCTTTGATGCATGCCCGTTTCTTATTTCTGTTGTCTTTCTCTTTCGTACCATGATTTGCATCTGCCTCAGTACTGCATATGCTCGGTAAAATGATGACGAGTATCTGTGCGCTTAATTTGAGAGTCTGAACAAACAGAAGTTTCTTCAGTTACATATGAAATTTAACTGAAAAAATCTTTGTTAGTTGTCTTTCTACTAAAAATTAACTCTAACCCTTGTGTTTCCACTAAAAGTTGATCCACAAAATCAAAAGGAACATCGTTATTTTATAAAAATACTCTGCATTTGGTTCACAAGAATGGCATAAAAATGGGGCCGCCGCAGTGTTCGTCGTCCGTGAACACAGCTGTATATTATTTTTTGTGAGCTTTTCCGTTGCCTTGTATCTTTGCGAGCCATTGCATGTGCGCTCTGAGCCTGAGGTCTGGGCGGTCAAAAGATATAGACAAGGGCATATAGGCTAAAAGAAACTTTTTTGCTTGGAAAAAGCACAAGTAGCTAAAACAAATTTGGACGAGCCAGTCACATGCTGTAATAGACAAAACCCATACCCCTGGTCTTGTACAAGTAGCTAAAAAAACTTTTGTATGCGTGAGCCATTTTTACTCTGCATATAGGATTTGTCTAAAGTCAAATTTCGTAGAGGTTGACCAACTTTATAGAAAAAATATCAACGTCCATCATACAAAATTAACATCATTAGATGCATCATAAATTTAATTTTTACATAGTACTCCCTCCGTCCCAGAATAAGTGTCTCAACTTTGTACTAGCTCCAGTACAAATTTGTACTAAGTTCAAGACACTTATTTTGGGACGGAGGGAGTATAACTTTAGAATTGTAAATGTTAATAATTTTTCAATATAAATATGGTCAGACTTTACGAAGTTTGACTCAAGGCAAATCTTATATGTGAGTAAAAATGACCGGACGGAGTATGTGCATCGAGCAGTTCATTTCTTAACCGTTTTTCGGAAGCACAATGCATTGAAATTTCAAGGTCTTCCTCGTGGACTAGTAGTATTTTGATTTTGGTAGTACAAAGAAATCGTTTCTTTCTGGTAGGTGTACTCCATGACCGTTCGTGGGACCAAATTGCGATGCAGATGTTGCCACTAATCCGTCCACTAGTCCACTAGTATCCGAGGAATGCCCCATCAGGCCACCAATCTAGACATTTCTATTGCCTACGTGGTGTTTGCTTCCGCGGTTTCATTGAAGAGCGGGGCAAGCTGACAATTTGTGTGTGTATACAGCTATTCTGATAGCTACAACAATAATGATACTTGTCCAAACTGCAAATCACAGAGCATGCGAATGCTACAATCAAACGTGTCTCGAGTCAAATTTTTACTGTACATTGTAGTAGCTGTTTTATATGCTCGTATAAATCTCTTGACAATCCTTTTGTAATCCTTTTGTCACTGCAGCACCGGCGCCTTCAGCATCCAGTGGCGGCGCGACGGCTTCACCACCGAAGGCGAATGCGGCGGCGAGGTTTCCTGGCGGCCCCGCAACCATTATCCTGGCAACCGTGGCGACTTCGTTGCTCGCTTTCTATTACCTCTGAGGGTCGACATTTCTGCCACACGTGTTATGTTGCACAGACCTTGTGACTTTGTGTTGCGCGGTGTTGTAATCTGAGTTTACTCTGTTTATCGGGATGGGCTCTGAGTTACTGTTATTATCATGTACCGTGGACTGAATATTGATATTATCATGTACCGTGGACTGAATATTGAGTAGTAAATTGCCATGTACCGTGCACTGAATATTGAGAAGCTATGACACTTTGTTGACTTTGGAATGCGCAGATGATCCGCTACAAACTACTACCTCCGTCCTGATTTACTAGGGTTCGTATCTAAATGCAATTTTCAATGATATTATTTTTCTTACGTATAACATATATTTTATTAGTTAAAATCATAGTCAAAATATAACCCAGAATACGAGGATGGTTGTAAACCAGGACAGAGGTAGTACGGTAGGAAGCAGTCTAACTCTAGATGATCTGATACCGGGTAGGAAGCAGTCTAACTCTAGATGATCTGATACCGATTATACATGGTCTCTACAACAACATTATTACTCCTATAAAGAATGATGAAGTACCTGCCTCTTGGGGGCATCCTCGCCTGTGAGTGCCCCTCCACGCCGTTCGATCCGTGCGCGTCGATGCCTGTCTAGCGCCCTCCCCGCTGCCCGATTAGGTTATTCTTTGCCTCGCCTTCCCGCCGATTTCAGGGGTCCATGGGCCGCGGGGTGCACTCGGGGTCACATTTTTGTGGCGTATTATGTCTTTCCATTGCGAATGCACTTTCTATGTTGGATAAGAGCGAGTGTCGTTTTGTCCTAAGGATGACTCGGAGGTGGATGACTGGAGGAGGCTGCTCGGCATGAGTTGAGTCATTTTTATCCTGGTCTTGTACGCGGGGTGTACCTGGTTCGATTTGTGGTGTCTCGACGTTTCACGGACCCAGGCCACTGAGACTGCCCCTTGAAGGGATGGCCAGGAGGGTGCTCGGTTTGCGCTAATCGGAGTCCTGGGCTCGGCCATTTCGCGACGTTTGTCGGACCCGGTGCGTCGGGGGAGGGGGGGGGGGGGGGGGGGGGGGCTTGATGGGATTGTTGGGGAGGTTATTCGGCTTGTGCGAGTCAGAGTTCGGTGGGACGTGCCTCGTGGGCGGATCGTCCGACTGCGCTTTTCCGTTGCATTGCCCAGCCAGTGGGTGCATTATGTGTTGCGTTGATACAGTGTTTGTCAGTGTTGTTTGTACATCGCTTTTGGATGTTCTTTCTCTAGTACTGGCCCTATGTCCACGTATTTCATCCTGTGTGGTGAGTTTAATGGTCTTTGTTGCCTCTGTGGTCTCGTTGCTCATGCGTCTTTTTCAGGTTTCCTTTACGTTTGTTGCTTTATGCCGCACGTCAGATGCCGTAATTTTTGGATTATGCTCCATACTTTTGATATTGGATTATGACTGGTTTTTTCTAGGTTTTCTCGAAGAATTTTTTTAGATGTCTTTTCGTAGCGTGAAGCACAACTGTGCTTTCCCAAAAGAGAAGAAAACACAGTTGTGCTTCCCAAAAATGAAAAGAACATATGTGCTTCCATAAGAAGCACATTTGTGCTGCCTGACAGTGCTTCCCCTTCTGTGAGAAGCACAACTCATGAACATATTTTCAGATTGACGAACATTTTTTGAATTTGTGAACTTTTTTGGGGGGTTATGAGCATGTTTTTCAAGAACTTTTTTGAATTGATGACAATTTGTAGTCCATTATTTTTTTTATTTCGTAAACATATTTTCAAATTAATGAACAATTTTTGAATTGAGGAAAATTTTCAAACTCACATTTTTTTTAATTTATGATCTTCCTGATTCAGACTATTTTTTCAAATTCATGAACATTTTTAAAATTCACCAACAATTTAAATGGAGTATTTTTTTCAAAATTGAAGAACATTTTTTGAATTCATGAATATTTTTCAAATTCTTAATTTTTTGAATTAACAAGCATTTTGAAACTCACAGACTGTTTTTGAGTTTGCGAGTTTTTTTCTCATTCATGAACAATTTCTTAAATTGCCAAACATTTTTAAAATTCATGAACATTTTTATTTCATAAATAATTCTAAATTCATGAACATTTATCAATTTAAAATGGGAAAACGCGACATAAAAAGTTGGAAAAAAATGGAATGTTTTCACATTTAAAACTAATGATTTAATATACAAGTTAAAAATGAACAATAGGAAAAGAAAACATCAAACCGTGCTTGTGATCGGACGTGCCAATGGCGCCTTCAGCATTGCAAAAGTTTTACATGTCCGTATAAAGTCTCTTCACAATCCTTCTGTCACTGCAGCACCGTCGCCTTCAGCATCCACTGGCGACGCGATCGCTTCACCACCGAAGGCGAATGTGGCCGCGAGGTCTCCCGTCGGCTCCGCAACCATTCTCCTGGCAACCGTGGCGACTTCGCTTCTCGCCTTCTATTACCTCTGACATCTCAGCCTTTCTCACGTGTTATATTGCACACACCTTGTGACTCTGTGTTGCGCGGTGTTGTAATCTGAGTTTACTCTGTTCATCGGGATGGGCTCTGAGTTACTACCTCCGTCCGGGTTTATAAGTCCCCTTTGTATTTCGCGCCAAACTTTGACTAAAGATTTAACTAACAAAATGTTAATGCATGTCATAAAAAATTATGTCGTTGGATTCGTATTCGAATGTAGTTTTTAATTATATTATTTTTTATGACATGCATTAACATTTTATTAATTAATTTTAAGGTCAAAATTTGACACAGAATACAGGACGGAGGTAGTACTGTTAGTACGATGTACCGTGGACTTAATATTGAGTACGTAGTAAATTGCCCTGTACCATGCACTGAATATTGAGAAGTCGTTGCTAGTCATGACACTTTGTTGACTTTGGAATGCGCAGATGACTTTGTTGACTTTGAAATGCGCAAATGATCTGCTACGAACTATTTTTGGGTTAAGAACATGTTTTTCATGAACTTTTTTGAAACCATGAACATTTTGTAGTCCTTTAACTTTTTTAATTTTTTGAACATATTTTCGAATTAATGAACATTTTTTGAATTGACAAAAATTGTCAAACTCACAATCTTTTTGAATTTATGATTTTTTCCGATTCAGAATATATTTTCAAGTTCACAAACATTTTTACAATTCATGAACATTTTAACTGGATTATTTTTTCCGAAATTCATGAACATTTTTTGAATTCATATATATATTTTTCAAATTATTAGTTTTCGGAATTGACGAGCATTTTCAAACTCACGAACGCTTTTTGATATTGCAAACCTTTTTCTGATTCATGAACATTTTTTAAAATTGACAAACATTTTTCAAATCCATTTACACTTTTTATTTCATAAATAATTCTAAATTCATGAACATTTATCAATCTAAAATGAAAAAAACGCGTCATAAAAAAGTTAGACAATTGTGGACTTGTTTTATATGCTACTCCCTCTGTCCCATAATATAAGAGCGTTTTTTACACCAGTGTAGTGTCGAAAACGCTCTTATATTATGGGACGGAGAGAGTAATAAATTAAAATACAAGTTGAAAACAAACAATCTCTACCTAATAATAAAGCACGTAGTGCTTCTGCCCGTCCGTCCGTCGCACCTTTTTGCACAAAACCCCCTGTGTTTTCTTGAAATCAACCCACAGTCCGGACTTAAGTCGCACCCGAACCGTTATTTTACATTTTTAAGAAAACCCCCTGACCTTTTAGGTAATTCATCCGCGAATCATATTTAAGTCAAACAAATGCTTTTCTAAATCATCCATATCTTTTAAACCGTAACTCCCATTTGAACATATTATATATGAAGTTTGATTAGAAAAATATGTAGAATATGAATATGAGATTGTTTTTACCTGTTAAGTACTTTTAAATATTATATTATTTTGGAAGATATTTAAGTCAAACAAATGATTTTCTAAATTATCCGTATCTTTTAAACCGTAACTCCGATTTTAACATGTTATATATGAAATTTGATTAGAAAAATGTGTGAAATTTGAATATGATGTTAATTTTACCTGTTAAATATTTTTTAAATATTGTTTTGGAAGCAAACTTATAATCTATTGCACACGATCCATTTTTCTTTCATACCGGCGGCGATCCGGATTGTAAATAAACACCCACTATAACCATATAGGGAAAAGAAAATATCGATAACTACACATGCATACCTCTGAAAAATGTCGCAGGGGAAAACAACAGATTTCTCATCGCGAGAGTGAGAGAAAGTGAGAGAGAGAGGGAGAGGGAGTAGGGAGGGAGAGAGAGACGCCTTAGGATTAACCACATTCAAACACGTTTTGGTTTGTGTAAACACTAAGGCCACCGCCGGCGAGGGTGAGAAGGAGGATAAGCGGCAACACAAATATGATGCCTCGCTAAAATAAAGGAGATGGACCTATTGTGGTCTTGAGTGATGGTTGTTGGGTTAAGAGCATGTGTTATGTTTTTTCTCCCGTTGCAACGCACAGGCTCTTTTGCTAGTAGAAGAAAAACAGAAAACCGTGCTAGTGATCGGACGTGCCAATGGGCCAGCCCAGCCCAGGAGCGCGTGACGCTCTCATCTAGCGATGCGAGCCTGCTGGTCGCGTGAAGCGATATATAACCTCCCGATCCCATCCCCAATCTCGCCCTACCTTGGTGCTATCTCCAGTACAACTCCGCCGCCAGTGGATCTGCTGCTTCATCTTCGCCCGGCAGGCAACCCGTACCTCTTTTCTCTGTACGATGAGTTGACAGAAGATAGGGCGATGAGTTGAATTCTACTCTAATTTTTTCAACTTTCTGATTTCTTTTAAATTTATTACTACTCAGGACATCTGCTTCCATTAATCCATCGGAGCGGGGACGAGCCATGGGCGTCCGGCGGTTTCTGAATCTGTGCGCGGCGAACCGCCCGGGCTGCATGTACTCGCTGCGCCGCTTCGATCTGTCGCGCAACCAGTTCTTCTACACGACACCGGAAGAAGTGGCTTTACACGGGCGAGTTCTGCCGCGGATACAAAGGGATTATGCATCATATTTATCCCTGAAAAGGCCTGCGGCAGGGTCAAGAAGCAGCAAGCCTCAGAGATCGGGACGATTCGGTTGCCGGCACGACTCTTCAACGTGCGGCCGGCGCCATACCCGAAGCCTAAGTCCGACGAGCTCAGACTGGACGCGTTCGCTCTCTCGGAGCGCAGCATCGTGATCGCGGACCGCCAGAGGCACGTCTTCACCTACGACGCCGACTCGGACTGCCTCGTGACCATGCCCGGCCTCCACGCCCCCAAGGATGATCCCTTGGCCGTCTCCGTTCCACGCCCCGGAGGCGGTGGTGGCAGCCTCTACGTGATCGAGAGGCTGCTCCGTCCCGGGAAGAGCTTCCAGTTCGAGGCCCTTGTCTCCCGCCAGCACTACAATGAGTACCATCCCTGCCGGACCTGGCAGTGTGAGGACCTCCCGCTGCCGCCCCTGGAAGAAGACGTATACCTCGGCTGTTGCGCGGTGGTGGGCAACGTGATCTGCATCTCTGCAGATCACTTTGGCACCTACTGCTTTGACATGGTGAGCCAGTCCTGGAGCCGTGCTGGTGACTGGGTGCTGCCCTTCTTTGGCATCGCCGAGTATGTTCCCGAGCTCAACCTCTGGTTTGGCGTCTCTGATCAGGACTACCACTTGCCTTGCGCGGCCGATCTCTCACCTGTTCTCACAGGGCAGCGGCCGGAGTCGGGCTTGGTTTGGGCGGATAATTACCTTCCGGAGGAGTGGCATCATAGCGGCCTGATGAATCCCGCCAAAATGGTCAGCCTGGGTTCTGGCAGGTTTTGCATCATCAGGTTCCTTGAAACTTTGTTTCCCAGCCTCGATACTGAGCAGGTATTTGTGGACAAACAGTACGCTATCTTCACCGGTCTCCAGGTGGTGTTAGCTGGCAAGGGCAATGGCAAGGGAAGCATAAACGGTAACAGGCTACGCATGGTTAGACACAAGTCCAGACGCTGCAGGAATCGTGACTCCAACTTCATCGAGTGTATGCTCTGAAGTCTCCTCTATGCATCATCCTTTAATTTGTCTGTAACGCAGGCAGAGTATTATAAGAGACAAATTTCTGAAAGGAACAAACTTTTTTAAGAAACAAATAAGGTACAGTAGTGTTCTCTAATTACAGTGAAGATCAATGTAGAGCTAGTTCTTGGACAGGAGCGCCGAGCACGTCGCGGACCAGCTTGTCGACGTTTAGTAGTGATTGCCATCATCAGAACACAAAAAATGTATCATATAATGTTTAGTACTAATTCCCATGTTTCACGAAGTGAAAACATGGTCTATATCAGCACTCCGTAAAAAGCTGCCCGTATGTTCAGAATTTTTGTTACGCCACTCATGACCATCATCACTCTCGAAAGGAACAAATTTTCTTAACAAGCAAATAAGGTATAGTAGTAGTGTTCCCTAATTACAGTGAAGATCAATGTAGAGCTAGTTCTTGGGCAGGAGCACGTCGCGGACCAGCTCGTCGAAGTTTCGGTGGGACGAGCCGCCGGGCATGGCCGCCTTGACCGCGCTCTCCTTCCACTCCTGCGCTTTCTTCCTCATGCTCTTCCCCTTCTCCCCTTCCATGATCTCCGTGATAAGTCCCGCGACGGCGTCACGCCGGACGTTGCTGTCTATCTCCATGCCGACGACCCACTCATTGCACTGGTACCTGCAGTTGGTCTGCTGGTCGGCGAAGAACGGCCAGCTGATCACGGGCACGCCGCCGCACAAGCTCTCGAGCGCCGAGTTCCAGCCGCTGTGCGTCAGGAAGGCGCCCACGGAGGGGTGGTCCAGCACCTGCTGCTGCGGGCACCAAGACGCCATGAGGCCGCGCCCCGCCGTCTCGGCCAGGAACTCCTCGGGGAGCACCGCGGCGTCGCCCTTCACCAGGTCTCGCCGGACGATCCACATGAACTGCTTCCCGCTCTGCGCCAGACCCCATGCGAACTCCACCATCTGCGCGTTGGTCATGACGGTGATGCTGCCGAAGTTGACGTAGACGACGGAGCCGGGCTCCCTGCCGTCCAGCCACTCGAGGCACTCGTCCTGCTCCTTCCAGAGGCTGAGGTTGATGGCGGAGCGCGGCGTGGGCGGCTCCTCGCGCGCCAGCAGCGGGAGAGGGCCGAGCGTGTAGACCTTTGGCAGGCCGAGCGACTCCATGGCCTCCACCGCCTCGCCCTCCAGGTCGCCGAAGCTGTTGAGGATGACGGCTGACGCGCCGGCCGTGCGCTCGGTCTCCCTGAGGACGTAGCGCACCATGTACTCGTCCGGGTCCGTGGTGCGTATGAAGGATGGGAAGTCCCTGAGCCTCATGCTCCTCAGCCCCGGCACGTCTTCCACCGGCGTGTCAAGGTATCCGTTCGTCAGCTGCCCGGCGTCTGCATGCGTAAAGACATACATATTCAGATAAGAGCTTCGATCAGCAGCTGTCAATGGCCGCACCGATCAGAAATGGTTGACGCGCGCACTGATGGGAAACAAAACAAAAAGCAGTACGTACGTACCTTTGAGTGGGGCGAGGCCACGGCCGACGAGGAGGCGGTAGTGGCGGTATCCGAGGTAGCTGATGGCGCTGGCTGTCCAGAGCTGGACATAGGGGAGGCCGAGCTCGTTGGCGGCCTCCATGGAGAACCCCATGACGACATCGGAGACGAAGCAGGTGACTGGCGGGTGGCCGGTGGCGGGGTCGTTGAGCCGCGCGAGGAGGTCGCGGAAGGGGCCGAGGCAGGTCTCCGTGGTGGACTTGCAGAGCGCGGGGATGTCCTGGGTGACGTCGTCGTCGCCGGACGGCGGCAGGCCGTCGGGGAGGGAGGCGAAGCGGAAGCCCGGGAGGCCGGCCACGGCGGCGGCGCCGCGGGAGCGGACGAGGCGGGCGTGGTTGTACTCGGTGTTGACGAAGGTGACGTGGAAGCCCCGGGCGTGGAGTAGCTTGGCCACGTTGAGCATCGGCGTGATGTGCCCCTGCGCCGGGTACGGCAGGCACACCGCGTGCGGCTTCCCGGCGGCACGTCCCATCGAGCCCATCTCCGCTGCAGATGACTCCGAGTGTCCCGAGCTGACCCAAGATCGGTCGATGGCAACAATGGCTTTCTCCTGGCTGAACTCTCGTACGTGGCCGGCACTTGCTTCGTTTCGTAGCTTGGTTGGCTGGGGATCGATGTGAATTGGCTGCCTCGGCAAGGGCGCGGCTGTATTTATAGGCACGGCTTGCTCACGTAGCACTACTCCGTTGTGTAATCATATTTTAGTAGGGGGCATGACAGTGGGAATGGCCACTTTGTTATGAATAACGCAAGTGATGACGTACTAGGATGGTGTTGGTTGGATTGGATGAGTATATTGTTTGTTTATTGCAACATGGCTGCTTCGAGGATGGAGACTTGGTCCCTTGGTCCTACTCCTACCTCCACGGAAAGCATCGGGCGTGTGATCATGTACGGGTCAGCGTGAGGTCGGTACGCGCGCAGCGGCGCCTCATAGCCGCCACTGCGAGCCGGCACCGGCCATGTGCTATACGTGCGCGCTGAAATCGTCAGTGATGCGAAAACCAAATTAGAGTTGACTCCTTACTGGTACTCGTTATGGCTTCAATTCTGCTGGTGATCGATATCAGTCATCCACAGTGGTTGGGTGCTTGCGTACGCTCCTACTGCTAAAACTAGCTACGTCAATGGTTTCAAGGAGATGTACAAATTTGCATGAAGTTGCCGTCAGAGTGACCTATCCTCCTGGGGTATGGGAAGTGTTAGGATTTAAATTAATTCTGTAATTAGAGATAATCCTCCCCTGTACAAACTGCTCGTGCGGTTTGCCAGGCAACCGACACGACGGTTCTGCCACGCCCTCACGACAGACGCGTCCCTCTGCTTGTATGTAAACCGTAATCCTTGATGGAATAGTACTGGTTCGATCAAATCATTCTTTTACACGTTATCAACACTTGTCTCTGCCCAGAGCAGGCATAGGCAAATCACGCCGGCGGCGACAGTCGCCGGAAAAGAGAACTAGAAGGGAAGAAAGGAAAAGGTAAGAGGATGCCTCGTGGTCTCCTGTCCTTCTTCCTGCGCCTTGTTCGTAGCGGCGGTCGACGTCGACAGGGCCGTCGCCGTCGCCATGGTGTTGGCGGTCTTCACCGCCACAACCGCAACGCCCGTGATCTTCGCACGTTTGGAGGCCGCCGGAACGGTTTCCGTCGCCGTGGACCACGTCTTGGACATGGCGCCCAAGGTCGCGATGGTGCTGGGCCTTCTAATGGTCCGCCTGAACTGGCCATGCCGGCGGCGGCGCCGCTCCCGCCCTGGATTCTTGCCGGACCGGCCTCTCCAAACCTGTACGCGGATGAAGTAATGGAGTCCGCGGACGAGGCAATGGACGTCGACGCCGTCGGCGTTGAGCCGGAACTAGCGGCCCCTCCACCACCACGCCCATGCCCGGTGCACGGCTGGGGACCATGGATGGTCCTGCAGCCACCTCCGCCACAGGACTACGAGGTCCAGGAGGAGGCCGAGCTTGCGCCACTCGTGCCGCCCGCGGAGCCCGCACAGCCGGTCTCCCCGCGTCTTCCGCCTCCGACGCCGGCGCACGAGGCAGTGGCCGCTGGGGCTTCTTCATCGAGCGCTAGCCCCGGGCTGCGCCTCCCCGCGCGGGCTGCTGCGCTCGGGGACGTCTTCGACAACTGGGCGAGCAGCTTCATCGGCCCATCGTCGCCTCGCCGCTGGCACATAGTGCCGCGCGCCGTGCTGCAGCGCAGCCGCGCGGTGAATCTTGGGCTGGCGAATGGTCACTCCAATGGCGTCGCGCCTGGGACGTACCTCCATGGAGGATCTTCTTCCGAGGAGGAGAAGGAGGAGGAGGCCGCGCCGGGGCCTTCTACTTCGCGCCAGTGAGAAAGCCCGGTGGAAAATGGTGGTGGTGGTGCTAATGGCCGCCACTGTAGTTTGGATTGGGGATGATTTAGGGCCTGTTCGGTAGCTCTCCACAGCCCTCAACTCCTCAACTCCTCAGCCAAAAACCAGCAGCCAGCTTCTCAGTGAAAATCCCGGAGTTACAGATCGTTCGGAAGCGTACCTTCTCGTTTCGGTCGTTGAAACTGGTCGTATCCCACGCAGCTATGACAGCCCATTCGGTTGGTGGAGAAAGAGCAGCTCGGGAGAGCCCATCTAGCCCTGAAAGCCCATCTAGTCATTGGAAGCCTGGTTGGGAGAGGAAACTTGCAGCCCATCTAGTCGTGGGAAGACTGCTCGGAGAAAAACTAGCTTGGCGGTGGCACATGTTTGTAATATTTGGTACAAGCAAACGAACCGGTACACAGCTTAGGCTCACTTCGGGGTGGCACGAGTTGTAATTCCAGCCAACTCTCGCTTCTTCAGAAACCGAGAGCTACAAATTGCTCGCTCCTCAACTCCTTGTTTTTTGCACTACACAAATCGCTGACTTCTCGTTTTCAACTCCAAGAGTTGGCGCATTCGGCTCAGCTCCACCGTGGAGTTGGAGAAGCCAGGAGCTGGAGGGCTGCCGAACACGCCCTTAGGCCCTCCACTATGTGTTCGGTGCCAGAAATTTAAAAAGTTTGCCACATACACTTCGATGCCAAATGAAAAAAGTTTAGCACCAGCACCACAACGTGAAGGATTTGGCATCCATCCACCTCTGGCCCACCTACGTATAAACTAGTAATATATCAGCTCAAAGCAGTGTCTCGCCGGTGGTGCCTCGCATGCAAAAGTACAGTGGTTGCTTAGTTTATTGCCTCAGCGAAATATGGCGTCGGAGCAAGTAGAGGAATCGATGCCCTGAAATTTCTATTTGGCATCGGCTGGGCTACGTAGGGCACCGGTGCCAAATGTTCAAAAAATGAATTTGGCATTGGCTTTGGCCTACATAGTGGAGAGCCTTAGTCGATGGGAACGAGATGCCCGTCGCCTCCCTTATCCATCCACCAGTGCGTACAGGGCTACAGGCTGTGGTATAGCCATCCCACTAGGCCTAGTTGGCTAGTTGGGCACGCAGCAAGAAAAAAAAAGAATCAAAAACGAAAATAAAAAGGTGGCTTAGCCACGGTAGTAGGCTGTACTGTGCTAGCCTATTGCCATTATTTTTCGTTTTCTTTTCTGATTAGCTTTTAGCTTTTTCAGTTTTTGTACATAAGTGTTTGTTAGTATTTTCTAACATAGTACTATGTAATGTCTGCTTATGAATGTCGACATGTTTTTATGGATGCAATTTTTAATTGCTACATGTTGATTATGCTTGAAAATTATATGACTACTTTCAGTTTTTGCACATATCTTATGGATTGCACTTATGGCAATATATAGCTTTGTTCACAACTGTGAGGTCTACACCATCTGGTGATTACCTTCAAAGTGTTTTAATTAAACACAAGGTTGTACAAAGTACCATAAGAATAAGGTCTACGCTACTTAGTAGTGATTACCTCAAAGCAAAAACGAAAGCACACATATTATGGCATGCAAATTACCATACGAGTGTCTACGCCACTTGGTGGTGATTACCTCTATGTGTTCTACAAAACAAAGATCTACGCCATTTTATGGTGATTATCTTTTGTAGAAAGTCATATTTTGGGTTGTTTAGGCTTTTCCTAGACCTTTATATTTGAATCAAGCATTTTATTTTACACACAATTAATTTACATGAGTGTAAATTAATGTGCATGATATTTTCATGCAGGACATGGCTGACATATCCAAGAAGGAATTTGCTGAGCTTGCCATTGATGGCAGAAACTATCTGACCTGGGCCATGGATGTCAAGATTAACTTGGCGGCCAGAAATCTGATCAGCACTATAACCACACCTACTCAAGGTGCTCCTGCTATTGCAGATACAGCAAAGTATGCTTCTTTGCACTTCATTCGACACCACCTTGATCCTGCTCTGAAAGAAGAGTACATGATGGAGGAAAGTCCTCTATCACTGTGGAACTCCTTAAAGGAGCGTTATGATCAACAAAGGTCGGTGATGTTGCCTGAAGCGCAAAGAGAATGGGCACTAATCCGTTTCCAGGATTTTAAGTCTGTTGCAGCATACAATTCTGCCGTGCATCAAATCAACTCTAAGTTGAGATTCTGCAACAGTGCAGTTTCCGATGCAGATCTCATTGAAAAGACACTTTCTACTTTCCATCCTAATATGAGGATTCTTGCTGAACAACATCGTCAGCAGAAATACAAGAAGCATTCTGAGTTGATATATGCACTTCTTCAGGCAGAAAAGCACAGTGAAATTCTCGATAAGAATAATATGTCCCGTCCAACAGGAACGCTGCCGCTGCCTGAAGCACATTTCAATTCTCAGAATACTCAGAAGTCCCGTGGTCTCAAAAGGAACCATAGGAAGTTCAAAGGAAAGTGGAGACGCAATGAGAATCAGAATAGCAATGGAGTACAAAAGGGCAAGAATCATTTTAAGAAAAATGATAAGGGTAGTAGCTCTCAAGCTTGCTACAGATGTGGTTGTACTACTCATCATGCAAGGAAGTGTACTACTTCAAAGCATTTGGTGACGTTGTATCAGCAATCAATTGGTAAGGGCAAGAAGGCTCAAGGGAACCAGTACGAAGCTCACTTCACTGGTCCAATGATTGAAAGTTCTCAAGACGTTCATCAGAACGAAGTTCATGACAACATGGAGAACCAAGATCAGGCTCAGCAAAAGGAAGGACCACCACTTACTATTGATGACATGGTGGATTTCACTTCTACTAATGACATATATGGAGATATGCTTTGATCTTCCAATAATGTCATAAGTATTGTGATATGTCCTTATTTATATTGTGTGTTGTAAAATAAATATGTCCTCGGACATATGATATTGTAATAATTATGTCCTTAAACATAATGTATTATAATATGTAGCAGACATACATAGTTTGTAATGTATGTGTTAATTCTATATGAGATTGAATAAATAATGAATTTTATTCTTTTACTCTATAGAAAACTTCGAGAAACAATCCAATGGAGGAGGAAATTTGTTTAGTGGACAGTGGTGCCTCTAACACAATTCTACGGCAAGTTAAATACTTCCGAAGTCTCAAAAAGAGTAAGGGAACTATTATGACAATTGGTGGTCATGACACGGTAATTGTTGGTTCTGGTCAAGCCACATTTACACTCCCGAATGGTACAAAACTTGAAATCCAGGAGGCTTTATTGTATCCGGATTCAACTCGTACCCTGTTGAGTTTTAAGGATATCCGCATAAATGGCTACCACATTGAAACTCATGAAGACAATGCGGTTGAAAGCCTGCTCATAACTCAGCAGAAGGGATCCGACAAGGAAACTCTTGAGAGACTGCCTGCTCTATCTTCTGGACTGTATTACACATACATCAAGCCAGAGCAACATTTGACATACAAAATAATTTTTCAGAATCTTGACAAGTTCAAGATATGGCATGATCGCCTGGGTCATCCTGGTGTGGGGATGATGAGAAAAATTATTGATGGTTCAATTGGACACAACATAACGGTTGCTAATTTCCCCAAATCCTTGGATTTCGTGTGCACTGCATGTGCAACTGGGAAATTAATCACAAGACCTTCATATTGTGACGACCCCGGCTTAATCGTGCACTAATCATACACGCAAATGCACACGATCAAGCCTAAGGACTCACTTGAAGATATCACAACACAACTCTAAAACATAAATAAATTCATACAAGCTTAATATTACAAGCCAGGGCCTCGAGGGCTCGAATACACAGCTCGATGGCATACAAGTGTCAGCGGAAGCGTCAGATATCTGGGTACAGATATATTACAGAACATAGAGATAAGCCTTCACAGAGGTGGGGCAAAATAAAAACTACGATCGAAAAGGCGTGGGTCTCCTGCCCTGGACCCTCCGATCCTACTCCTGGTCGTCAGACGGCTCCTCATAGTAGTAGTACTCTCCGGGCTGGTAGTAGTAGTGGTCGTCGACGGGGACATCTGGCTCCGGGGCTCCGTCGTCTGGATGCGACAAAGGGAACAAAGGGGAAAAAAGGAAAATAAAGCAAACGTGAGTACTCATCGGAAGTACTCAGCAAGCAAGAATCTACACTACATATGCAACATTTTCAAAGGGGGCTGTATATGTGGACTGGGCTGCAGAAAGGCCAGAATAGAGGGGAAAAGCCTAGTCCTATCGAAGACTAGCATCTTCATCATCTTCAATGGTCTCGCAGCATTAGAAGAGAGCAGACCAACATAATGTAAAGTATAGCAGTAATGTCATCAACCTCGGCCGGGGATTCTTCCTCAACTCCCCGCGAGAAAGCAATCCCAGAGCCGTACTATCCAGTTCTCATCTCATATCATGTTCTAGTTGTACCGATCGGGATACAACTCCGAGTGTCCGTTACCGTAGGACAGGCTATCGATAGAAGTTTCTTCCCTGCAGGGGTGCACCAACTTACCCACCACGCTCGCTTAACTCCGGCCGGACACACTTTTCTGGGTCATGCCCGGCCTCGGCTAAGCAACACGCCGCAACCCGACCAAATACTTAACAGAGAGGCCAGCACGCCGGACTAACCTATGCCCCCAGGGGTCTTGGGCCATCGCCCCGGGAACTCCTGCACGTTACGTGCACCGCCGGTGAGCAGACCTAGCAACCCCTTATACAAGTGTGGTTGCGTTCCCAGTCCAACCCAGCGTGTGCCGCATCAGTCGCTGACGTCCATTAAGCTTCGGCTGAAGTATACGACGTAGAACGCCCATACTATGCCCACGTGATGGTTAGTGCTATCAGGCCAGAGGCCCCTCGGATCAAATATCCAAACCGTTAGTGGATTAGGAGCGCGCGGGAACGAGCAGAGACTCACGATCGATGTGACCCCGTCGCCCCGTCTCGAGGACTTGCGGCAAGGGCTAAGAATGCCCGGCCACACCTCGTAGTTATCTCGCGGGCACCTCTCAGGTCAACCCGACTCCACATCACTTCGCATTAAGCTCGCGCGGGTACCCCTCAGGGCCGACCCGTCTTTAGTAACATGTTATTATGGTTCCGTGTTCAGTCTTAGTAACCAAGTCTCCGTGTGTCTGACACAAATGGGAACCCTGAAGAATCACCCTCGATGGAATTCCCGCTTGAGGTTATCATCAAGGTGAACGAAGGAGGAATCACCCTCGAGGTCCACACTTGAGAGATTGCGCGACGGCGTCGGTATCGGGGGTGTGTAGGAGGAATCACCCTCGCTTACCACGACCGATTAACTAACCTACAAGGTTATCATCAGAAGTGCTGACGAGGTATCACCCTCGGCACTCGATAGTAACCCAGTAGTGTCGAGCATCTTAGGGGAAGTGACGTGCGGTGCCAGGTTCTAATCTTCAATCCCGTTGCTCGGGTCTTCTGATATCCAGCGGGGCAGTCGGGATCAAGTGGGGTCTCTGTCGGGTCTCTACCCAGCCTATTCTAAGCAGTCTAGGTTAACAGGCAGGTATCAACAGTAGGCTACAATTAAACAGGCTATGCAACAGATATAGGAAAATAGTAGCAGTAGCAGTTCTAATGCAAGCATAAGAGAGAAGAGATTAGGCGATATAGGCATGCTCAAAATGGGGGTGCTTGCCTGTCTGCTCGACGGCAAGGGCAGGGTCGTCGGGGACGTAGTCGTACTCCGGAGCGGCGTCTGCCTCAGGAGCTACGGCAACGTCGGGGTCTACCGAAAGAGAAGAGGGGGAGGAAACAAGTAAATATAATGCAAACAGATGCAACACAGTGCGTGCGATGCTATGATGCAGTGCAGGGTTGCCTAAATATGCCTCTAAGTCATTTTAGTTATTTTTAGAATTGATCTGGGATTTATTAACCGATGTGTGTGCACTATTCATCTGCCGGATTCGGGTCCGGAGTTACGAGTTCTTCTACTTAGGGGGTTCCGGCAAAGAAACAGACGGCACGATCAGACTCGTCTCGTCGTTCTGAGCAACTTTCATGTTTTAACTTTTTCGATCCGAGCTACGGTTTAAAAGTTATTAATTTTTTAAGTTTATTTGATTTTCTGGAATTAATTTTATTAGCAGAAAATAAATTATGATGTCACTATGACGTCAGCGGTCAACAGCGTCGCTGACCAGTCAAACATGACATGTGGGTCCAGTGGGACCCCATGTCAGTCTCTGTTTTAGACTAACAGTGGATTAATCTAATTAACTGGGATAATTAGGGGTGTGGGCCCCGGGTGTCAGTGAGGGATTAGGTTAAATAATTAGTTTTAATTTAGAAAATATTTTATTTAAACTAAACAGTAGCGGGGCCCACATGTCATAGGCAGAGTTGACTGAGTCAACTCAGTCAACTGGGTCCCACGGGCCCGCAGTCAGCGACCCAGGGCTGGGCCCCACCTGTGCTACGTCAGCGGGGCCGGCAGCTCGCCGGCGGCGACGCCAGAACGCGGCGGAGGCCTCGGGCCTCGTCGGATTTCTCCTACGGGCCACCAAAAGGGACGGGGCCGGGTGCGTTCGAACGGCCATTCGACGGCGCGTCGAATGGTGGCGGTGGTGTGGCCGGAAACAGCGTGTATCGTCGGCGGCGAGCTTTGCGACGGGCGCCGGAGTTCGGTCGTCGTCGGGCTTGGGGCTGCGGCGTGTTAAACGAGCAGCGCGAGACATCTACGGCGTCTACTCGATGCGGTGAAGACAACGAGCATTAGCCCTTGACCAAAAGCCCACCGGAGACACGCCGGCGACGTGCGCGAGCGGCGGCGCGTTCGGGCGTCGGGGAATAAGCAGCTAGCGCGCGCACGGGGACGAACAGAGGTAAGGAGAACGGAGGGGGGCTCACAGCGGAGGCACACGGTGGCCTCGCGACAGGTTAGGAGCTGCAGTGGCGTCGCCAGGAACGAAGACGAACGGCGGCGACCGGAGATGGCGATGGAGGAATTCCGACGCTGCGATGCCTCCTAGCTCCTGCTGCTGGCTGCAGTCAACGAGGCAGTCGGCGGCGCACGTCTACGACATCGAGGCGGAGCGGGAGATCCACGGTGGCCGCGGCAAACGGCGAAGCACGGCGGCGGAGGCGCTCGGCCGCAATGGGATCTGAGGGAGGAAAACGAGGGAAGAGGGGAGGAGTGATCAAGGAAGGCAGGGGGGAGGTACTGGCCTCGGCCTTATCCTCCCCGTCGAGCCGCGGGCGTCGGTGGAGTGCGAGGTGTCGGCGTTCGGGCGGTGTTCGGCGGCGTGACCAGGCGCGCGCCGACACGGCGATAGAGAGAAGGAGGGAGGAGAGAGAAGCGGGCCGGCTGGGCTGGTGGGCTGGGTCTAGGTGCACTGTGCACTTAGGCCCAGTCCACAGTAGTTCTTCCTTTTTCTTTTTCTGTTTATCAATTATTTTCTGTTTTTGGAAATGGTTAGGCCACTATTGCACTGTTGTAAAATATGAAACTTGGTCTAAATATTACAGTGCAATTTTAGCTCTCACCAAAAAGTGGTTTGGACAGATTTGGAAACCTTTTGTAGTTGAAATGATTTTAAATGGGTTTAATATTGCTGTTTTGGTGCTGTTCCATCTTGTTTGAGTCACTTGTCTAACTCCAACTTTGCTGATGATGGTTTTACAAATGTCCTTGAATTATTTACCATTTAATGAACATTTTTCCAACAGTGTTTGCTCAACTTCATATTTCACTTTTGAATTTGAGTTGATTTTAAAAATGGAGTTGATTTGCTTTGGTTAACCACTTTGTTTAAACACTGCAAATGATATGACTTGGCATTATTAGCAGCTGATCATAGTGGCTATTACACAGGGGTGTTACACATATCTGAAGATCAAGAATGAACCACTTAATTTCCTTGAACGCATTCAAGGAGATATATGTGGTCCAATTCAACCGCTATCGGGACCATTTAGATATTTTATGGTGCTCATAGATGCATCAACAAGATGGTCCAATGTGTGTCTATTATCAACAAGAAACCATGCTTTTGCAAAGCTGATCGCTCAAATCATTAAACTGAGGGCAAATCATCCTGAACACAGGATAAAATCCATCAGAATGGATAATGCTGCTGAATTTAGTTCACGAGCATTCAATGATTACTGCCTAGCTTTGGGCATAACTATGGAGCATTTTGTACCAATGTTCAAGAAATTGTTAACTGGTACCTGCTCGGTTGGTTTAGGAGTAGCGATTAATCGGTGAATCGGCCAATTAACTGGATTAATCGGTCAACCATTAATCGTTAGATTGAATAGGAACATGCCAACATATATCTAGATTATTTATGTATTATACCATACTCTCATGCTCCAAGCTATGTAGTATACCAAAATATGTTGCCATACACATATGAAAAGCATAGAGAGGAGGTAAAATTATTAATCATAGCTATTGCGAAGTGGGATGGGGCTGGAAAGGGTTACGGGCCAAAAAATTGGGCTTTGTTGCCCACCCGTTAATGGTCCAGCAGGGATTAATCGGTCTAACTGGCCAATTAATCGGCCTGACAAGTTAACGCGATGAATAGGTGCTATTCGATTCGGGTACGCTATGAGTAGCGATTAACTGGCCCGTTAACTGATTAATCGGGTGAATTCTTGAACAGTGTTCTGTACCATATGTACACACACAAAATGGTCTTGCAGAATCACTTATCAAGAGGATCAAGTTGATAGCAAGACCACTCCTACAGAACTGTAATCTTCCAACATCTTGTTGGGGACATGCAGTATTGCGTGCCGCGGAGTTGATACAAATTCGACCAACTGCATATCATACGGCCTCCCCGTTGCAGTTAGTACGTGGAAATCAACCAAGTATTTCCCATCTTCGAAGATTCGGTTGCGCTGTGTACGTACCGATATCACCACCTCAGCGTACATCGATGGGTCCACATAGAAAAATGGGGATCTATGTGGGGTACAATTCTCCGTCGATTATAAAGTACCTGGAACCTCTAACAGGGGATCTATTTACAGCCCGATACGCTGATTGTATCTTCGATGAGGACAATCTTCCGGCATTAGGGGGAGAAAAGAACCACAAAGAATGCCGGGAAATAGATTGGAATGTCAAAGGCATTCAGTCCTTAGATCCACGTACGAATGAATCTGAACTGGAAGTTCAGAAGATTATTAATTTGCAAAATATTGCAAATAATCTGCCAGATGCATTTACTGATTATAAAGGTATCACTAAATCCCATGTTCCCGCTATGAATGTTCCAGAGAGAGTTGAGATATCTCATAAGACCACTCAACCGCCCAAGAGGGGGAGAAAACTGGACAAAAAGGACAAGGCTTCTCAGAAGCGTCCGCGGGAAGTGAGGATCCCTCAAATAGTAAATGCAGGTCAACCGCGAGTTGATATTCAACCTAGTGTTGAAAGACACCTAAAGGATATTATGCATCCAGAACCCAGCACAACTGTGCACACAAATATTGATGTTGGGGCATCGGTACACCTTGACTCGATTGTTGTGGGAAATCACGATGAGTCAGAAGGTATTGATGAGATTTCCATCAACTATGTTGAATCAGGAGAATCATTCAATAGAAAGACTACAATTGTCGACATATTTTTCGCCTCAAAGATTGCAGATGACCTGGCATTGGATCGTGAACCTAAGTCCATGGCAGAGTGTATGAAACACTCAGACTGGTCCAACTGGAAGGTTGCAATAGAGGACGAATTGCGCTCGCTTGCCAAGAGAGGGGTATTTACTGCAGTAATACCTACTCCTCCTAATGTTTTCCCCGTGGGGGCAAAATGGGTTTTTGTTCGTAAAAGGAACGAAAACAATGAGGTGGTGAGATATAAAGCGAGGCTTGTAGCACAAGGGTTTACACAGAGACCCGGCATCGATTATGATGAAACATATTCTCCTGTGATGAGTGGAATCACGTACCGATACTTGATATCACTGGCAGTGCAAATGAATTTGTATATCCAATTGATGGATGTGATGACAGCATATTTATATGGGTCACTTAAGATGAATATCTATATGAAAGTTCCCAAGGGACTGAAGATTCCGGATCCGAAAGCTAATCGCAACATGTATTGCGTAAAGCTACTGAAGTCGTTATACGGCTTGAGACAGTCGGGTAGAATGTGGTATAACTGACTAAGTGAGTTTCTTCTAAAGAAGGGTTACTCAAACAACAATGATTGCCCATGTGTGTTCATCAAGAAATCCACTGATGGATTTTGCATAATTTCACGAGAAATACATGAGGCATGTAATCATTTGAGGACGGAATTCGAGATGAAAGATTTGGGTAAAACCAAATTTTGTCTTGGTTTGCAACTTGAACATTTTTCTTCAGGAATACTTGTTCATCAGTCTGCTTATATCCAAAAGATATTGGAAAAGTTCAATATGGATAAAGCATACCCGTCAAAAACACCTATTGTCGTCAGATCTCTTGATAGAGATAAAGACCCATTTAGACCTAAGGGTGATGATGAAGAGGTATTAGGACCTGAGTTTCCTTACCTCAGTGCTATTGGAGCACTAATGTATCTAGCGAACTGCACCAGGCCTGACATAGCATTTGCAGTTAATTTACTGGCTAGATACGGCGCATCACCAACGAAAAGGCATTGGGTTGGTGTGAAGAATATTTTCAGATATCTTCAGGGCACCAAAGATCTTGGTTTATTCTATCAGAAAAATCAAGAGAGAACCATGGTGGGGTATTGCGATGCTGGATATTTATCAGATCCCCATGATGCTAGATCGCAGACTGGTTTTGTCTTCTTACACGGAGGTACGGCCTTCTCTTGCAAGTCAACAAAGCAAACCTTAGTGGCAACGTCCACCAATTATTCTGAGATAATTGCTTTGTTCGAAGCAACACGTGAATGTGTATGGCTTCGCAGAATGATGAACTTTGTCCAAAGTTCAAGTGGGATTGGTTCGTTGAAATCACCCACCATTATCTATGAAGATAATGCTGCTTGTATTGCACAAATGCAAACGGGTTATATTAAAAGCAATATTACAAAACATATTTCTCCTAAATTATTTTATCCCCATGATCTGCAATAGAAGGGGGAGATAAGTATTTTGCAAACGAAGTCATGCGATAATCTCGCTGATCTATTTACTAAGTCCTTACCAAGTTCTCTGTTCCATAAATATGTAACTGGAATTGGTATGAGACGACTTCGAGACTTGCAAAATTCAGGGGGAGAAATCTCCTAGGATATAACCTGTTAAGATCATGAGATCTTTAGTATTACACTCTTTTTCCCTTTGTAAGTTTTTCCAAATGGTTTCTCATTTAAGGTTTTTAATGAGGCAATATCAATGCAAGCATGGACGATATATGTCATTTTCTCCTTATTTTTCCCACTGGGTTTTTAGAAGGAGTTTTTCATGGCATATTGTATATTTTCTTCTCAATTTTTCCCACAGGGTTTTGGAGAAGAATATTTCAAGGATGATCAGTCTCAAAGACAAGCGAGGATTAGGGGGAGTGTTAGGATTTAAATTAATTCTGTAATTAGAGATAATCCTCCCTTGTACAAACTGCTTGTGCGGTTTGCCAGGCAACCGACACGACGGTTCTCCCACGCCCTCACGACGGACGCGTCCTTTCAGTCGCGTCCCTCTGCTTGTATATAAACTGTAATCCTTGATGGAATAGTACTGGTTCGATCAAATCATTCTTTTACAGGAAGGAAAGAAAGAAGGCAAAAACTCTCTGAACGTAATTCGTTTTCTTTCGATGAACTGGTGCATGTGGCATGCAACGGACAAGGATTGGGTCCACAACGACGGCCGCTGCATGCACGGTGTGATCGTTCAGGTCAACAGGAGCAAATTATTGCATTTGACATCCTCGGCACGTAACCAGCTGGCTCTGGATGGATGGATGTTCAAGAAAAGAAAATACTACAACATATATATAGGCACATTATTCATCTATAGTGTGACGCAACCCAAATTCAATTCAGTTGGAACTGAAAGTCACTGGTGAGCCCAGTACTACTACAGCGTGCCGAGCCTAGGCTAGCAATGGCTTGGGATACCAGCAAGCGTCGCCTGAATCCGTCGGATGTAGAGTTGCAGACTCAGCTCCGTGAAGTCCCGTCGTGGCCTACTGGCTAGACATGCGTTGAGGTCCCGTCGTGTCGGGCAAAGGCCTATTGGACGCGTCCGTACGTAGGGCACTGTAGCTCATTTGATGATCTTCCTGTACGTGGCCAAGGCCTACCAGACTTTCCGCGGCGCTTGAGCTGACTTGGCTAAAACTTGAGGTCTCGCCGTGTTGGGCAAGTCTACCTAGTAGTATCTAGTAGCTGCTTCTGTTTCGATCGGCAGTATTCCCTGAAGAAAAAAGATGCCCACAAGGCTCCTACTACTAGCTTCTGTTTACACAAGGCGCAAGAAATAATTGCGGCATGGCGTCTCTGGCTAGAGCTGCCGGCATTTTCTGGAGCCTTGGCTTTGTAGCTAGCCGTATCATCATATTCATATCACAGTGTCCCCTTCGTCGCGCTGTTATGGATGCTGTCCCGATCGAGTCCGGTTCATTGGACTCCGTCCGTCTCTCGGTGATCTGACTGCACCTCCCGTCCATACGAGAAATTAAGGCGCGGCTAGAGCTGTCGTGTACATTGACTTATCGTCCTTGAGTTGGCTATATCGTGCAACTTGCGAGAGCAGTGACAATTAGCTAAGCACGCCATGCATCTGTTTCATGGACTTAAAGTCCTTGAGTTGGCTCCATGTATAGCTCACCTCCTAGCGCCCCAGATGGCTTACATAGTCACCACGATTCTTGTTATCGCTCATGGTTTAGCTTGTCAAACAACTTTCGACAGCTGGGAGGGCTACACTACTTACAGACGAGCGTGCTGGAAATATGCACTAATAAAATACTTCCTCTGTTTCTTTTTAATCTGCATATAAGTTTTGTCTGAAGTCAAAATATCTCTAGTTCGACCAAACATATAGGAAAAAGTATGAACATTCACAATATAAAATCAATTTGATTAGATTCATTACAGAAGTAGTTCCATATTAGATATATTTAGTATTGTGTATGTTCATATTTTTTTAATATAATTTCGTCAAACTTTGCAAAGTTTAACTTGACACAAATCTTATATGCGAAGTAAAAAGAAACGAAGGGAGTATTATTTATTTTCATATTTTAATTAATGTTTATATTTCTTTACTATACTTGTGAAGGTCCCTGAATATGAGATTCATAGGAAAACTCATTTGCATGTGTGAAAATATAAACACCAAGTAGTTTCATAGTCCCACCTCTAAAATTAGCTCATGTGTTGCATGATGATATGGTTTTCCTGATCATAAGGTGTTATTAAAGTAACAAGTATGCTAACAACAATGATAGCACATTATTAACAGAACAATGGTGTTCAGCAGACCCAACTGAATGATATGCTAGGAGATCACATCATCACAAAGTTATAAGTACAACCATGAAAGTGTTAACATGTACTCACTTCCTTAGACCATGAGAATGTCGTGTCCCTTCATGCCAGACCTGTTACTTTGGGGTTGTCAAACGTTACCTGTAATAGGACGATTATAACAACAACTTTCCAGTACATCGAAAAAGTATGTCTAGAGGGACTTGGTAGTTCAAATACTGAGATTTGCTCCTCTAACGATGGATAGATACTTCACCAGGCCCCTCGGTACTATTGTATTCATCATCGACGAAGCCATATGTCCGTGTTGAAGGACATCCCCTGACGGGAGGAACAATTTTGCTTGGCTCCACAAGATGACACAAACTTTTAATGGAACTCTTGTATGCCGCAGCTTAGTCCATTGTTGAGCACTCCTTACAATTGTGAACAAGCCAGTGCTCGACCTGCTTGACCTACGCTAGCTATGACTTGGTTGAACAAGCACTGCCTATCACCCATCATGCATGCCAACTATAGACAATTTTGCCAAGATGACATAACTTATTATAATAAATGATGTGTTATTATTTGTTGTGCATGATAAGAAAGTCCGGTCGTGGCCTACTAGCTAGACATGCATGCATTGAGGCCTATTGGACGCGTACGAACGTGGGTCACTGTTGCTTATCGATCTCCATGTATGTGGCCATGGCCTATACTAGACTTTCCGCGGCGTTTGAGCTACATGGCTAAAACTTGAGGTCCCGTCGTGTTGGATATCTATCTAGTAGCTCCTGTTTAGACCATGCTTACTAGGCTCCTAGTACTAGCTAGCTTCTATTTGCACAACGCAGGAATTAATTGTAGCGTGGCATCTCCGGCTAGAGCTGCCAGCATTTTGTTCAGCCTTGGCTTGGTAGCTAGCCCTATCATCGTACCACTTGCTAGAGACCCCGTCGTCGATCGCGCTGTTATGGATGCTGTCCCGGTCCCGATCGAGCCGTGCACTCCCAGGTTCAATGTACTCCGCCCGTCTCTCGGTGATCTGACTGCACCTCCGGTCCATGGGAGAAATTAAGGCGCAGCGCTGTCATACATGGACTTATCGTCCTTGAGTAGGCTATATGTCGTGCAACTTGCGGATCACTGTGACTCGTGCGGATCACTGTGTATACAGACTGCGAGACGTGCGGATAAGCAGTGAATTTCTCCGTGTGTTGCTATACAGGAGTATCGACCTTTCACGCGCGGTGACAAAAATTAGTGCACATGCAGTCAAGAGATCTTCGACATCGAAAATGTGTACAAAATACAAGTGGTGAGCCCTGCAGATTGCCCTGGCCTGGATGGTACCGGTGACCGACCGACGGGCCGCACGTCGACGATAAGCACGGCCGCCGGACGCGGTGCTGCCTTGTAGCCAACGCTGGCTGCCGACCGCACAACCACGGGGTGCACTCTAGACGGTCGCTCTCCGATAAGTGGCCGCACGGACTGCATCCCGATCGCCTTCGCGAACGCGACGCCAGTCTTCGTCTAGACTCCCTCTAGCCGATTCCACCACTGTAGACGGTCTGCAATTTCTTTCGTCTCGATCTCTCCTTGTGTACATAAGGCCAACTCGCACGACTTCATCTGGTCCGAGTGCGTCCGTTTTAACCCAAACGGATAGATGTCACGGCTCAATGCGCGACCTCATCTTAAAATTTTATCTGTTTGACGTCCGGTCTGTTTCATTTTCGATGCAAACTTGCGTTCGGTTTGCGTCCAGACGAACGGCGAACGGACACCCATACGTCCACTCCGTGTTCGTCTCGGGCCTACGTGGCAGCCAACCACCTTCATCCTACCGCCCGCATTTACGACGCATATGCCGGCGGACCCGCTTATCAGCCTCCCAGCCGCGCGGTCCTGTCATTTTTAATGTGTAAGCCGTGGACCGGCCAGTCCGCACTTTTACTTTCGACGACGCGTGCCTCTTCGAAACCCGACACACCCAAACCCTAGCTCCCGCCGTCGCTCTTCCACCTCTTCGCCATTGGCCATGGGCTGGCATTGGATCGACAGCCGCAAGGGGAAGCACGACCATGAGGTCGGGTCCTCCTCCGACCGCCGCAGCCGCTCCACCCCTCCACCTCCTCCGCTGTTCACCATCGCCCCGCCAGCGGCCCACCCTCGCAACCGGCCATACGTCAAGGCCGATATTTGCAAGAGGTACTGGGAGACGGGTACACAGCTGCCGTGGAGCGACGTCCACCTCCCGAACTACTGGCATTTGTCTGTGGACCGCGTGCCCATCCCCCCGGTCCCGGTCGACGGCCAAGCTCGCCACGAGGAGATCCAACACCATCGCGACCGCCTGCCCCCTGACCTCGTCAATGACGCCATGTACGCTGTTGATTCCCCACTTGGGACACCTGGTTCCACGACCAGCACGACCTGCGGCGGTAGTCGTACTTCGTCGGTCGTGGTCCGAGTGTGCCACGGTCAAGCCAACTGCGCGGCCGTGCGCGGATTCCGCGGGCTCACGACGACGCCTTCCCCCTCGCCGTCCTCGCCACCACCACCTCCCATGTCCGCCGAGGAGGAGGAGAAGCTCGTGCGGCAGGTTCTCGAGGAGTCCGTCTGTGACGCCCCCGGCCCAATCATGCACTAATCATACACGCAAATGCACACGATCAAGCCTAAGGACTCACGGAAAGATATCACAACACAACTCTAAAACATAAATAAAATCATACAAGCTTTATATTACAAGCCAGGGGCCTCGAGGGCTCGAATACATAAGCTCGAATACAAGCGTCAGCGGAAGCATCAGATATCTGAGTACATATATAAAAGAAAACACAGATAGGCCCGTAAAAGGCGGGGCAAAAGAAAACACTGCGATCGAAAGGCGCAGGCCTCCTGCCTGGGACCCTCTTATCCTACTCCTGGTCGTCAGTCAACTCATAGTAGTAACCACCCTCGGGGAGTAGTAGCGATCGTCGGTGGGGGCAGCTGTATCCGGGGCTCCGTCATCTGGTTGCATCAAAAGGATATGGGAGAAAAAGAAAGCAAAGCAACCGTGAGTACTCATCCGAAGTACTCAGTAAGCAAGGATCTACACTACATATGCAACATTATCAAAGGAAGGCTGTATATGTGGACTGGACTGCAGAAATGCCAGAATAGAGAGAAGGCCTAGTCCTATCGAAGACTAGCATCTTCAGATGTCTTGCAGCATTAGAAGAGTGTAGATTAGTACAATATAAAGTAGTAGTAATGTTATCAATCCTCACCCAGAGATCCTTTCTCGACTCCCTGCGAGGAAGCAATCCCAGAGCCATACAGTAATCAACCTCGTCCTGAGATCCATTCTCGACTCCCTGCGAGAAGCAATCCTAGAGCCATAGTATCCAATACTAGTCGTATCGATCGGGATACAACTCCGAGTGTTCGTTACCGAGGATCCGGCTATGCATAGATTAGTTCTTCCCTGCAGGGGTGCACCAACTTACCCACCACGCTCGCTTAGCTCCGGCCGGACACACTTTTCCGGGTCATGCCCGGACTCCTCCAAACGACACACCGCAACCCTACCTAGAGCTCCGCAGAGTGGTCCCCGCCGGTCTACAACCTAAGCGTCCAGGGCTCTTGGGCCATCGCCCTGTGCACTCCGGGTCGTTGTGTGCAGGGTGGATACCAGCACCGCCTCGGATGGTCGGTACGATCCGACAGTGCCACAATGCTGAACTGGACGTCTGACAGAACTTTCGGCTGATGCCACGATGCGGAGTGCCCATAACTTTTCCCGCGTGATGGTTAGTGCTATCGGGCCAGAGGCCCACTCAAATCAAATATCCAAATCGTTAGTACCTTGGGGGTGTGGTAACGAGCAGAGACTCACGATCGATGTGACCCCGTCGCCCCGTCTCGAGGACTTGCTTCAAGGGCTAAGAATGCCCGGCCGCGCCTCGTATTCATCTCACAGTTAAACTCCAACTCAACACGACTTCTCAAAAGACTGTCGGGAACTCAGGTCCACCTCAACCGGGTGGTATCGCCTGTCCCTCCAGTCCTGCAGTAACGGTCTCACAGGTACCCCTCAGGGCCGACCCGCCTTTCCAAGTATCAGTAGTACAGTCCAAGTATCAGTGTGTCCAAACATCAAGGGAAAATCCGAGGTATCACCCTCGATGGATACCCACTCGATGTAACTGTCAAGGTGAACGTAGGAGGAATCACCCTCGAGGTTCACACTTGAGGGGTTGCACGACAGCGTCGTTATCGGGAGTGGTGAAGGAGGAATCACCCTCGATGACCACGACCGATTAACTAACCTACAAAGTTATCATCAGATGTGCTGACGAGGTATCACCCTCAGCACTCGATAGTAACGCTACAGTGTCGTTACAACTAAGGGGGGTGATGTGCGGTGCCGGGGCCTGGTCTTCAATCCCGTTGATCGGGTCTTCTGATAATCCAGCGGGGCAGTCGGGACTAGTGGGGTCACTGATAGGTCTCTACCCAGCCTATACTAGACAGTTTAGGATAAGCAGGTAAGGTTTCAATAGCAGGTTACAATAAACAGGCTATGCATCAGAATAGGTAAAGCAGTAGCAGCAGCAATTCTAATGGAAGCATGAGAGAGAAAGAATAGGCGATATCGACATGCTCAAGGGGGGGTGCTTGCCTGGTTGCTCGGCGGCAAGGGCAAGGTCGTCAACGGTGGCGTCGGGCTTCGGAGCTGCGTTGGTACCGGGAACTACGTCGGGGTCTAACGAGAGAGAAGAGGGGGAGGAAACAGTATAAATACACAGCAAACATGAGCAACACAATGTACGACATGACAATATGCAGTGTCGGGTGTGTCCTAACGTATGGTTGCACATCACCGAGGAAGGGGGAATCCATTCGGGAATGTTTTCCCGGTTCCGGACATTTGTCAGACAGATGACCAGAGGGGAACGGTTCTATGTTTGGATAGTTAAGGACGTGTGGCGGATGAACGGACCGCGTATTCGGATTCGTCTCATCGTTCTGAGCAACTTTCATGTACAAAGGTTTTCGATCTGAGTTACGGATTATTTTATATGAGTTTTCAAAGTTTTATTGATTTTCTGGAATTTATTTAATCATTATAAATCAACATTATCCAGAACAGTAGGGGGTGACATCAGCATGACGTAGAGGTGACGTCAGCGGTCAACAGAGGCTGACCAGGTCAACCTGACGTGTGGGACCCACATGTCAGCCTCTATTAGTTTATTAGGATTAATTGAACTAATTACTGATTAATTAGGGGTGCGGGGTCCACTGGTCAGTGAATGATTTAACTAATTAAGCTAATTAACGATTTAATTAACAGTTTATCTATTTATAAAATCATTTAATGGGGTGGGACCCGCGTGTCAGTGGGCAATCGTGCCCAGTCAGCACGCTGACTGGTCAACGTGGCCCAGTGGGGCCCGTGGTCAGTGACACTGGGGCTGGGGCCCGCGTGCCACGTCGGAGCCGGCCGCCGGAGTTGCTCCGGCGAGCCCGAATGCGGCGGAGCGCACCGGTGAGGCTCGGGATTCGCCCACAGGGCATCCCCGGGGCTGTGGTTTGGCCCGTTAGAACGGGCGCGGCGAGCCGCATCGCGTGGTGGTGGTGGTCGGACTCGGGGGTGGCCGGAACGACGCCGGCGACGACGGTTGGCGGCGGGGCTCTCGGGTGGAGCTCGGGCGCGTGGCTGCAGTGGGCTAGCGAGCAAAGTAAAGGGCGGGGCAGCCTCTGCAGCTCACTAGGAGCACGCCGGTGCTGCTGGACTGAGCAAAGTGGCTCTGGGAGCGCGGCAATGGCAGCGACGGTGGCGGACAGAGCACGAGCACGGCGGCGGCTAGCTACGGCTACGGGGAAGGACAGGGAGGAGGGGGTTCCGGTGCGGCTGCTCACCGCGGAGCTGTAGGGAAGTGGCAGAGGGCTCGGGGAAGCTCGAGGTCGCCGGAATCGGCGACGGCGTGCGGCGGCGATCCGAGGAGGGAGAAGGCGGCGTGGAGGCGATGCAGTGGCTCTCCGGCTCGGGGGACTCGTCGGAGAGGAAGATGAGGTCAAGGCGGTCGTCTCTGGCGCAGAGGCGAGGCGAGGCGAGCACGATGGCCGCGTGTGCTACGGCGGCGGCGCCATGGCTGCGTCGGCGAGGTGGGGAACAAGAGGGAGAGCGAGAGAGAGTGAGCGAGGGAGAGCCAGGGGGCGCGGGAGCTGCTCTTTACCCACCAGGCGGGCGCAGGCGCGCTGTCGAGCGGAGTGAGGGGGGAGGCCAGGGCGCGGCGGGCGCGTGCGGTCGATAGCGCGCTGGGATGAACAGCGGGAGGTGGGAGGCGACAGGCGGTGGGCTGGGCCGCACTATTTGACTAGAGCCCAGCCACTGTGTGCTTTTTTTTCTCCTTTTTTGTTTCTGTTTTCTTTTTAGTTTCTGTCTTGCAAATAGTTTGGCACCCAAATGAATTTTGTAAAATATGTGACCTGGTCCATAAATCACAGGGCAACATATGCTATCACCAAAAATTAGCTTGGGGTATTTATCATTTCATATTTATATTATATTAATTAATAGGTTATTAAATATTGTTTTCAGCCACTGTTTGAGGATGTTTAAGTCACTTATCCAATTCCAATGAGGTTGGTTTCAATTTTAGAATTGTCTCTGATTTACTTGCTATCTAATGAACAATTTAGTTTCTGATTTGAACAACTTTTATTTTCCACTTTCAGTTTGAATTTCTATTTGAATTTGAATTTGAAAAGAGATAGTATCCAAATGATGTTTAAGCACTGTTGATCATGATGATATGGCATTATCAAAAGGGAATTATTGTAGCAAACCACTGGGGGTGTTACCAGTCTCCTCCACTAACAAGAATTCTCGTCCCGAAAATTAAGAGGTAGAAGGGAAAAGATTGGGGTATTCAGCACGGAGGTTATCCTCGCGTTTCCAAGTGGCTTCATCTTCAGTATGATTTGACCACTGCACTTTCAGGAACTTGGTTGTCTTCTGACGGGTTCAACGTTCAGCTTCATCGAGAATGCGGATCGGATGCTCCTTATAAGATATATCATCTTGCAATTCGAGCATTTCGTGGTCCACTGCTCGGTGCGGAGATTCCTTGAAGCATTTACGAAGTTGCGACACATGGAAGACGTCGTGGATATGAGAGAATTGCGGTGGTAACTCCAGTTTATAAGCCACCTGACCACGTCTAGCAATTATGCGGAAAGGACCAATGTAGCGGGGAGCTAACTTTCCCTTGATTCCAAAGCGGTGAGTGCCCTTCATAGGAGTGACTCGCAAATAAGCTTGATCACCAGGTTGATAAGTCAAACCCCATCGTTTGCGATCATAGTTGCTCTTCTGGAGGTCCTGAGCCGCCTTGAGATTTTCTCGGATAATACGGACTTGTTCTTCGGCGTGTTGAATAATATCCGGACCCACGAGCGGTCGTTCCCCAGTTTCTGACCAATTCAGAGGGGTCTGACACTTACGTCCATAAAGTACTTCGAAGGGAGCCATTTTCAAGCTGGCTTGATAGCTGTTGTTATATGAGAATTCCGCATAAGGAAGAGATTCTTCCCACTTCTTGTCGAACGATATAACACAAGCCCGAAGCATGTCTTCAAGCACTTGATTAACTCGCTCGACTTGGCCTTGGGATTGAGGGTGATAAGCTGAACTCCAGGTAATATGAGTTCCCATAGCTTCTTGGAAACTTTCCCAGAACTTGGAGGTGAAAAGACCGCCACGGTCCGAACTAATCTCCTTCGGAATACCGTGGAGTGAAACAATTCTGGAGATATACAACTCTGCTAACTGACTAGCAGTGATAGTTTCCTTGATGGGCAGAAAGTGTGCAACTTTAGAGAGTTGGTCGACGACGACAAGAATAGCATCGTGTCCCTTCTGTGACCTGGGAAGGCCAGTAATGAAATCCATCTGAACCATATCCCATTTCCACAATGGAATAGGAAGTGGTTGCAGAATTCCGGCAGGCTTCTGATGTTCTGCTTTAACGCGACGACACACATCACATTCAGCAACATATCGAGCAATATCCTGCTTTATTCTAGACCACCAGTACCTTTGACGGAGATCACGATACATATTGGTGCTACCCGGATGAATAGACAGCGGGGTATCATGTGCCTCCTTCATGACCTTGTCGGTCATAAGCTCGAAGCGAGGTACGACAATGCGGTTTCTGAAATACAAGGTTCCATCTTCAGACAGCGAGAAATCCCTGTACTTTTCAAGGTGAAGATCTTTCTTCATTAGATCAATTTCAGCATCTTTAGCTTGCGCATTCTTAACAGCTTTCTCAAGATCTGGTTGTATCACAAGGTTATTAAGAGAACCTTGTGGAACAATACGCAGATTCAGCTTGCGCAGTTCTTCAAAAAGACGAGGTTGAGCTCTCCTAACCATGAGGTTGTCGCAATAGGACTTGCGGCTTAAGGCATCAGCCATCACGTTAGTCTTGCCAGGGGTATAGGAAATACCCGAATCATAGTCCGCAATGGCCTCCATCCATCTTTGCTGACGGAGGTTTAGAGATGGCTGAGTGAACAAGTACTTCAGACTTTTATGATCCGTGTATATCTCGCAACGATTACCGAGAAGGTAATGTCACCACAACTGCAGTGCATAGATGACAGCAGCTAGTTCTAGATCATGGACAGGGTAGTTCTCTTCATGCGGGCGCAACTGTCGAGAGCCATAAGCAATCACTTTACGCTCTTGCATTAGGACACGGCCTAATCCTTCACGGGATGCGTCACAATAAATCACGAAGTCTTTGCGAGAATCTGGTGGAGCAAGTACTGGGGCAGATGTCAGCTTGTCTTTGAGTGTTTGAAAACTCTCCTGACATTTTTCTGTCCATTCAAATTTAACGCCCTTGTGAAGCAGATCAGTCATGGGCTTAGCAATCTTGGAAAAGTTCTCGACAAATCGACGGCAATAGCTTGCAAGGCCGAGAAAACTTCTCACTTGCTTGACGTTCTTCGGAGGAGTCCAGTCAAGAATAGCCTGGACTCGTTCTGAGTTAACGGCAATGCCATCTTTGGAAATCACATGCCCGAGGTAGGTTACTTCAGAAAGCCAAAATTCACATTTGGAGTATTTGGCATACAACTGGTGTTCTCGGAGCCTTTCCAGTACAAGACGGAGGTGTTCAGCATGTTCTTCTTTATTCTTTGAATAGACCAGAATATCATCTAGATACACCACGACGAACTTGTCGAGGTAATCCATGAAGATGTAATTCATCAGACGGGAGAATATGGCTGGAGCATTTGTTAAGCCAAATGACATGACAGTGTACTCGTAAGAGCCATAGCGAGTAACTAATGCAGTCTTGGGAATATCCTCTTCATGAACACGGATCTGATGATAACCCAACCTCAAGTCGAGTTTAGAAAACACCGATGACCCAGCAAGTTGATCATACAAATCATTGATCCGAGGAAGCGGATATTTGTTCTGGATTGTGGCTTGGTTAATGGGCCGATAATCCTGAACCAATCGGTTAGTTCCATCCTTCTTCTTAACGAAGAGTGAAGGTGCTCCCCAGGCAGAGGAACTGGGGCGGATGAAACCCTTCTTAAGTGACTTGTCGATTTCTTCCTTAAGCTCAAGAAGGTGGTGCGGAGGCATTTTATAAGGATGCTTCGCAATAGGGGTGGTGCCTGGTTTCAAGTCGATGACAAACTCGACAGCTCTAGCAGGGGGTATTCCTGGAAGTTCTTCTGGAAAGGCATCTTGAAAATCATGAACAACTAGAACGTTCTCGATGCCTTCAAGAGGTGAAGCATTCAATGCATTCAGAGCATATATCTGGCTCTCAGCATCCTGTGCTATTCGGGCTGAGTAGTTGATCACCTGACCAGAAGGGTGTGTGAGCTGGACTGTCTTAGTAGCACAGTCAATCAAAGCATTATGGGCTGTCAACCAGTCCATACCGAGAATGATGTCTATGTCAGAAGATCCAAGTACAATGAGAGAAACCGGAAAAGGTAGACCTCCAATCTCGATGTGGTTGTGAGGGCTTAGCATTGTGGTTTGCCACTTGGATCTCGGGGACTGAACCATAAGAGGAGTGGGTAATTTTTCCAGGTATAACTCATGTGACTGAGCAAATTGTTGGGACACAAAAGCATGCGATGCTCCTAAATCAAAGAGAATAGAGGCTGGTACTGAATTCACAGAGAGTGTTCCCAGCATGATAGTCGGTTCCTTCTGAGCCTTTTCAGCATTGACGTGATTGGCATGGCCAAGTACAACAGCAGACGGTATGATATTACGGTTTCTGAATCGGCGGTTTCGACAACTCTTCTTACGATCAACAGGAGGACGTGGTGCAACCTGAGGAGAAGTCATAGCATTAGGCGGTCCATCTTGAACCGTTAGCTGTCTCGGCGGTGAAGGCAGACGAGGTGCAACATATGACGGCCTTGGTGTTGGAGCAGGTCGGTGGTAAACATTGTGGGGAATCCAGACTTGACGTTTCTGAACAGGTCGATCCGAAGATGAGCCGACATCTCGAGTACGCTTGAGAGACTCCTGGTATTTAGTCAGAGCAGTTTCAACTTGGAAAGATTGGCTGACTAGCGTTGCGAAGTCTGTGCAATCATGGACAGCAAGTGCAAGGTTTATATCCGTACGCAGTCCTTCACGGAATTTCTCCTGCTTGCGGGCATCAGTGTCGACGTCATCCGCAGCATAGCGGGATAATTCAAGGAATTTCCTCTGATATTCATCCACAATCATTGTGCCCTGTGAGAGTTTGCGGAACTCCTGCTTCTTCTGGTCCATCAGACCTTGAGGAATGTACCGTGCACGAAAAGCTGACTGAAATTCCTGCCAAGTGGTTACAGTTTCAGCAGGCAACATACCATTGTGGCTTTCCCACCATTGAGCAGCTGGGCCCTTCAGGTGGAATGTCGCAAAGGTGACGTAACTGTCTGGAGCAACATTAGCTGATTCCATCTCAAACAGAATGTCACGAAGCCAATCATCAGCATCCATAGGATTGGTGGAGTTGCGAAACACGGATGGATTGAGGCGCACGAATTCTGGCAGAGTTATTGGGGTAGGCTGTTGATGAGCACTCTGGTTTGGGAACTGAGCCAATATCCCGGTCATAACCTGACGGTTCAATTCAAACTGCTGCATCATTGCGGCAATATAAGGTGGAGATGGAGGATTGTCAGCCATCCTGCCAATTCAACAGTGGCAGTTTAGCAAGAAAAACTGCAGGTGTATGGAGTTATTCATGATGTAACACGGGAAATGAACAGGAAAGGCATTAGATATAGGATAGTAGTCGTTAAAGACATACCAATCCATGCACAGAGTTAGATTCAAATGGATAGTACGCGCTCGGGAATGCTCGCAGCTAGACAAACTAGGCGGCGCACAGGCACGCGGTAAGGAAGTACACAACGTGACATAGCGAAGGCTATATCAACGTCGGAGAAAACTGCTGGAGCGAGGAATCCGCAAGTGACAACACAGGGTGCCCTCGATAAAAGGATCCTGCAAGCAGAACCTGGCCCGCAATCTTGAAGGAAGGGAGAAATTTCAGAACACCGGGTGGATGTGATCACGAGAACCTAATGTTGGAGTTAGTAAAATTTCAACCCGAATAGAAGAGAGATCAGAGTCCCAGAGTAAAGGTCGAGGAGTAAAAGATCCTAATACCACCCCATTTGGCGACGTGGGCCCGTAAGCCACACAACCATGTTAGTAAAACGGTTTTCAAGTACTAGACTCAACTTCGACCAAGGAGTTGGAAAGGGGGATTCCTAGAGGCAGCCGGTTCTGATACCAACTTGTGACGCCCCCGGCCCAATCGTGCACTAATCATACACGCAAATGCACACGATCAAGCCTAAGGACTCACGGGAAGATATCACAACACAACTCTAAAACATAAATAAAGTCATACAAGCTTTATATTACAAGCCAGGGGCCTCGAGGGCTCGAATACATAAGCTCGCATACAAGCGTCAGCGGAAGCATCAGATATCTGAGTACAGATATAAAAGAAAACACAGATAGGCCCTTAAAAGGCAGGGCAAAAGAAAACACTACGATCGAAAGGCGCAGGCCTCCTGCCTGGGACCCTTCGATCCTACTCCTGGTCGTCAGTCAACTCATAGTAGTAACCACCCTCGGGGAGTAGTAGCGATCGTCGGTGGGGGCAGCTGTATCCGGGGCTTCGTCATCTGGTTGCATCAAAAGGATATGGGGGAAAAAGAAAGCAAAGCAACCGTGAGTACTCATCCGAAGTACTCAGCAAGCAAGGATCTACACTACATATGCAACATTATCAAAGGAAGGCTGTATATGTGGACTGGGCTGCAGAAATGCCAGAATAGAGAGAAGGCCTAGTCCTATCGAAGACTAGCATCTTCAGAGGTCTTGCAGCATTAGAAGAGTGTAGATTAGTACAATATAAAGTAGTAGTAATGTTATCAATCCTCACCCAGAGATCCTTCCTCGACTCCCTGCGAGGAAGCAATCCCAGAGCCATACAGTCATCAACCTCGTTCTGAGATCCCTTCTCGACTCCCTGCGAGAAGCAATCCCAGAGCCATAGCATCCAATACTAGTCGTATCGATCGGGATACAACTCCGAGTGTCCGTTACCGAGGATCCGGCTATGCATAGACTAGTTCTTCCCTGCAGGGGTGCACCAACTTACCCACCACGCTCGCTTAGCTCCGGCCGGACACACTTTTCCGGGTCATGCCCGGACTCGTCCAAACAACACACCGCAACCCTACCTAGAGCTCAGCAGAGAGGTCCCCGCCGGTCTACAACCTAAGCGCCCAGGGCTCTTGGGCCATCGCCCTGTGCACTCCGGGTCGTTGTGTGCAGGGTGGATACCAGCACCGCCTCGGATGGTCGGTACGATCCGACCGTGCCACAATGCTGAACTGGACGTCTGACAGAACTTTCGGCTGATGCCACGATGCGGAGTGCCCATAACTTTTCCCGCGTGATGGTTAGTGCTATCGGGCCAGAGGCCCACTCGAATCAAATATCCAAATCGTTAGTACCTTGGGGGTGCGATAACGAGCAGAGACTCACGATCGATGTGACCCCGTCGCCCCGTCTCGAGGACTTGCTGCAAGGGCTAAGAATGCCCGGTCGCGCCTCGTATTCATCTCACAGTTAAACTCCAAGTCAACACGACTTCTCAAAAGACTGTCGGGAACTCAGGTCCACCTCAACCGGGTGGTACCGCCTGTCCCTCCAGTCCTGCAGTAACAGTCTCACGGGTACCCCTCGGGGCCGACCCGCCTTTCCAAGTATCAGTAGTACAATCCAAGTATCCGTGTGTCCAAACATCAAGGGAAAATCCGAGGTATCACCCTCGATGGATACCCACTCGATGTAACTGTCAAGGTGAACGTAGGAGGAATCACCCTCGAGGTTCACACTTGAGGGGTTGCATGATAGCGTCGTTATCGGGAGTGGTGAAGGAGGAATCACCCTCGATGACCACGACCGATTAACTAACCTACAAGGTTATCATCAGAAGTGCTGACGAGGTATCATCCTCGGCACTCGATAGTAACGCTGCAGTGTCGTTACAACTAAGGGGGGTGATGTGTGGTGCCGGGGCCTGGTCTTCAATCCCGTTGATCGGGTCTTCTGATAATCCAGCGGGGCAGTCGGGACTAGTGGGGTCACTGATAGGTCTCTACCCAGCCTATACTAGACAGTTTAGGATAAGCAGGTAAGGTTTCAATAGCAGGTTACAATAAACAGGCTATGCATCAGAATAGGTAAAGCAGTACCAGTAGCAATTCTAATGCAAGCATGAGAGAGAAAGAATAGGCGATATCGGTATGCTCAAGGGGGGGTGCTTGCCTGGTTGCTCGGCGGCAAAGGCAAGGTCGTCAACGGTGGCGTCGGGCTCCGGAGCTGTGTCGGTACCGGGAACTGCGTCGGGGTCTAACGAGAGAGAAGAGGGGGAGGAAACAGTATAAATACACAGCAAACATGAGCAACACAATGTACGACATGACAATATGCAGTGCCGGGTGTGTCCTAACGTATGGTTGCACGTCACCGAGGAAGGGAGGATCCATCCGGGAATGTTTTCCCGGTTCCGGACATTTGTCACACAGATGACCGGAGGGGAACGGTTCGACGTTCGGATAGTTAAGGGCGTGTGGCGGACGAACGGACCGCGGATTCGGATTCGTCTCGTCGTTCTGAGCAACTTTCATGTACAAAGTTTTTCGATCTGAGTTACGGATTATTTTATATGATTTTTCAAAGTTTTATTGATTTTCTGGAATTTATTTAATCATTATAAATCAACATTATCCAGAACAGTACGGGTGTGACGTCAGCATGACGTAGAGGTGACGTCAGTGGTCAACAGAGGCTGACCAGGTCAACCTGACGTGTGGGACCCACATGTCAGCCTCTGTTAGTTTATTAGGATTAATTGAACTAATTACTGATTCATTAGGGGTGCGGGGTCCACTGGTCAGTGAATGATTTAACTAATTAAGCTAATTAATGATTTAATTAACAATTTATCTATTTATAAAATCATTTAACGGGGTGGGACCCGCGTGTCAGTGGGCCATCGTGCCCAGTCAGCGCGCTGACTGGTCAACGGGGCCCAGTGGGGCCCGTGGTCAGTGACACTGGGGCTAGGGCCCGCGTGCCACGTCGGAGCCGGCCGCCGGAGTTGCTCCGGCGAGCCCGAATGCGGCGGAGCGCGCCGGCGAGGCTCGGGATTCGCCGACAGGGCATCCCCGGGGCTGTGGTTTGGCCCGTTTGAACGGGCGCGGCGAGCCGCATCGCGTGGTGGTGGTGGTCGGACTCGGGGGTGGCCGGAACGACGCCGGCGACGACGGTTGGCGGCGGGTCTCTCGGGTGGAGCTCGGGCGCGTGGCTGCGGTGGGCTAGCGAGCAAAGTAAAGGGCGGGGCGGCCTCTGCAGCTCACTAGGAGCACGCCGGTGCTGCTGGACCGAGCCGAGCGGCTCTGGGATCGCGGCAATGGCAGCGACGGCGGCGGACAGAGCACGAGCACGGCGGCGGCTAGCTACGGCTACGAGGAAGGACAGGGAGGAGGGGGTTCCGGTGCGGCTGCTCATCGCGTAGCTGTAGGGAAGTGGCAGAGGGCTCGGGGAAGCTCGAGGTCGCCGGAATCGGCGACGGCATGCGGCGGCGATCCGAGGAGGGAGAAGGCGGCGTGGAGGCGATGCAGTGGCTCTCCGGCTCGGGGGACTCGTCGGAGAGGAAGAGGAGGTCAAGGCGGTCGTCTCTGGCGCAGAGGCGAGGCGAGGCGAGCACGGTGGCCGCGTGTGCTACGTCGGCGGCGCCATGGCTGCGTCGGCGAGGTGGGGAACGAGAGGGAGAGCGAGAGAGAGTGAGCGAGGGAGAGCCAGGGGGCGCGGGAGCTGCTCTTTACCCACCAGGCGGGCGCAGGCGCTGTCGAGCGGAGCGAGGGGGAAGGCCAGGGCGCGGCGGGCGCGTGCGGTCGACAGCGCGCTGGGATGAACAGCGGGAGGTGGGAGGCGACAGGCGGTGGGCTGGGCCGCATGTTTGACTAGAGCCCAGCCACTGTGGCCTGTTTTTTTCTCCTTTTCTGTTTCTGTTTTCTTTTTAGTTTCTGTCTTGCAAATAGTTTGGCACCCAAATGAATTTTGTAAAATATGTGACCTGGTCCATAAATCACAGGGCAACATATCCTATCACCAAAAATTAGCTTGGGGTATTTATCATTTCATATTTATATTATATTAATTAATAGGTTATTAAATATTGTTTTCAGCCACTATTTGAGGATGTTTAAGTCACTTATCCAATTCCAATGAGGTTGGTTTCAATTTTAGAATTGTCTCTGATTTACTTGCTATCTAATGAACAATTTAGTTTCTGATTTGAACAACTTTTATTTTCCACTTTCAGTTTGAATTTTCATTTGAATTTGAATTTGAAAAGAGATAGTATCCAAATGATGTTTAAGCACTGTTGATCATAATGACATGGCATTATCAAAAGGGAATTACTGTAGCTAACCACTGGGGGTGTTACACCGTCCACGACCACGACGAGGCCCAGTGACAGGGGCTCAAGGTGAGGATGGCCCTCTCCGCCGCGGGCGACATCGCCATTCCCCGAAGTTGCAGGAGGCCATCGTCAAGGAGGAGGTGGTCAAGGAGGAGGAGGCCGCCGTCGAGCCGCATTTCGCGGCAATGGTGGGGTTGGCGTGGTCGTGGACGGGCAGGCTGCCGTGCACGCCGGAGTACGTCTCCGTGCCGCCCTCGTGGGTGGGAGCCGAGTCGTGGTCGCCGTCACCACCACGGAAAGAGGTCATGCAGGCACCTCCGACCATGCATCCGCCGCCTGCCCACCTCTGGCAGCCACCGCGGTACATCGACCTCACTGGGGACGACGACGAGGAGGACGGCGGCGGCATCGATGATGACCAAACGGCGCATCAAGTTTTATTTTTATGTTTTTTAAGTTTTACGTTAAGTTTAATGTGTGGCCGGGACTTGTTTGAACGGTTTAAATATTTTAGCATTGTTTAATTAAGTTTATTTATATGTTTTTAAATGTGTGGTGGGCCCATTTTTTTATAGCGAGCCGGACAAAGTGCGATTGGACCGCCCGGTTGGATGCCATAGTAGACGGACAGATGAAACGAGAAAAATTGAACCGTCCGTTTTTTTATCCAAACAAACAAAATCCGGATAAAACGAACGTCCATTTGGCTCCACGGTTGGAGTTGGCCTAACAGCTTATTTCAGCTGCCGGTGGTCCACACGGTATCTTCTTGCACTGATTTGCTACGACGACGAGCATGTGGAGACAGGGAGCGGAGGAAGGGCGTGTATGCAATTCCGCTGGGTTGACTGAAAGCTAATTTGAAGTCAACCCACGAACGGCGCCGACGACGTACGCCAGTAGATGGGATCGGGCATTGGGGCTGGCTAGCTCCATCGTTGACTATCCCACCTACGGCCGTGTGCATGCTGCTCGTGTGAAGCCCGTGCCGCCATGAGCTGCATGCACGCGTGCACCCATGACCAATCTGCTGTCTGCGACGAGCTACAGATCTCACCTAATTTACGTCGGCGCGTACCGTTGCATGTAGTGCAAGTGTACACACGCAGGAGTAGATTTGAAACGTTGGAGATTGCGGGAGGATGGCTTCCGCTGCCGAAACATACCCGCCAATTAGCACGAATATCACCGTCAACCACAAAGGAGGTAGCGCTAGATAACTTAGCTCAGTGCAGTTTATTTAGATACAAGTTGGTCTCCAAGTAGCACTCAGCATTATGCATCGGGACTGACTGGAAGACAGTCGACTGAAAACCATAGTTGGGTCAGTCAACTGACCACAACTTATTTCAGTCGATTTGTGTACTAGCTAGCCAGGTTTTCTTGGGTCGTAGTGTATCGCCGTGCGTGCTACTCTTTTCACCAACTAATCAAGTAAAGCTGCGTTGCTGAAACAACGAAGCCATTATTCTTTAATCTCACACACCGTTTCATAGACAAGCTGTGTTGTGATGGGTTGTACTGCGCACGTACAAGATGAGATGAGCTGGGCCTGAGTGGACGAGAAGTGATTGATCCAGCATTGATTGGTGCATGGTACGAATTGGTTATACGTATGTACAGGAAAATTGCTAGTACATGCTCTCAGCTGACCACAATAACCCTCTAATACATGGATACGTGCTTGAAATTGCGTTTTTTTATAATATGCAAAAGTATATAATAGTGGAATTTTTGCAAAAAAAAAAACCTATGAAGAAATGAATTGGTGGCATTGGTATTGGCCAGAAAGAAAAAATAAAATGAAATACAATAAAAATAATGAAGTTTCCTAAGTAAGAATGAATTAGCGGGATTGGTATTACCCTTTAAGAAGAAAGAAATGAAAAAAATAACAAATAATGACAAAATTTGCACATAATTTACACAAAAATTATGATTGTTTACAATATGCAAGAATAAGGATATAATAGAGAAATTCTTTCAAAAATTAAGTTCTCTAAAGAAGGAATGAATTCCTGGCATTGGTATTACCGATAAAGAAGAAAGAAAAATAAAAAATAAACAAAATAAAAATATTGAAGTTTTCTAAGAAAGAATAAATTATTGGCACTAGTATTACCTTTCAAGAAGAAGAACAAATAGTAATAAAAATTGCACACAATTTACCCAGATTTTGCCTTTTTTATAATATGCAAAAATAAGTATGTAATAGTGGATTTTTGGCAAAGACAAATTCCCTAAGAAGTAATGAATTTGTGGCATTACTACTATTTAAGGCTTAAAAGAAAATGAATGAAAATTAAAAAATGAATAAATAAGTTTTCTAGCAAGAATGAATTAGTGACATTGGTATACCATGTAAGAAGAAGAAATGAAAAACTAAAACAAATAATGACAAAATGCATACAATTTACATGAAATTGCATCTTTTTACATTATGCAAGAATAAACGTGTAATAGTGGAATTTGCAAAAAGAAGTTTTCCAATATGAAATAAATTGTGTGTCATTGGTATTACCGGTAAAGGAATTTTTGAACTAATTTTTTGCAAAAAGAATAAGCATATCATAGTGGAATTTTTGCAAAAAAAAGTTACCTAAGAAGGAATGTATTAGTGGCATTGGTATAACCTTTAAAGAAGAAAGAAAATGGAATAAAAACTCAAACAAAATCAAAATAATAAAGTTTTCTAAGGAAGAATGAACAAGTCGAATAAAAGCCTCAAATAAATAATGACAAAATTTGCACACAATTTATAGAAAAATTGTGTTTTTTGAATGATGTGCAAGAGTAAACATGTAATTGTGGAATTTTCGCAAAAAAAAAGTCCAAGTTGAAATGAATTAGTGTCATTAGTATTACCCTCAAAGAACAAAGGTAATTAAAAATTTCAAATAATGATAAATTTCTACACAATTTATACAGAAATTGTGCCTTTTATAATATGCAAGGATAAACATGTAATAGTGAAATTTTTGCAACAGCATGAAGTTCCTAAGAAGAAATGAATTAGTGGCATTAGTATTACCCTTAAAGAATAAAGAAAATGAAATAAAAACTTAAAGAAAACCAAAATAATGAAGTTTTCTAAGAAAAAATAAGTTGGTGGCATTGGATTACCCTTTAAAAAGAAAGAAAATGAAACAAACTAAGATAAATAATGGTAAAATTTGCAAACCATTTACACAGAAATACGTCTTTTAGAATATTCAAGAATAAGCATGTATTATTGGAAGGGTGTGGCTAGGTCTCAGTCGACTGATACTTAACCAAGTCTAAGTCAAGTGATATAGCATGTAAGAAGGAAAAAGAAAAACTGAAAAGAATTTTTTGCACGAATCTTCATGCAAAATCAAAGGAAGATACTATCGATTGAGACATAACGAAGTCTAAGTCGACTGAGACTTAGCAAAACTGTTATTAGAATTTTCCAAAAAAAATTATTTAAGATTGGCATTGGTATTACACTTAATAATAGAAAGGAAATGAAACAAAAGCTAAAACAGAATAAAAAAGGAAGTTCTCTGAGAAAGAATTAACTAGTCGCATCGGTACTCACCTAACATCTCGAAAATAATTTGCACACTAAGTAAAAATAATTTCCATGTATACATTCATCTTATACTCCATGTTCAAATAACAACACCAAAGTTGGAGATTAATCGTCTCTCAACACATCAAAAATAAGTTGCATCTTCTATCGATGTTGTCATCTCCCCCAACACGCACATGCGCGCGCGCACACACATGAGTGCGTGCATACAAAAAGTGACACACACACACACACAAGAAAAACTGAAAAAGAAAAAGAAACAATAAAAGAAGATACATAGAAAACACATTCAGACTTTCTACGTTGACACGATAGAAAAATTCATAAAAATATCTTCAAATTCAAACTAAAACAAGCTTGCTGGATTGACCTTAACTACTCTTCACTAGCATGCTCCATTAATGCTCTCAGCAGCCGCGTCACCCAACCTGCACGCATTGGCTGCATGCTGCACGCTGCATGCATGTGGTATGTACGTGTGTGCAGTTTGGAAAGAAGAAATCGACTGACCCTAATTGGTTTTTTCAGTCGACTGAAGTATAGCTAAAGTGTTATGCATCAATGTACGGCCACCTCCTCTGACCAGGCTCGGTCCTGAGATTTCGGGGGCCCGGGGCGAGATAACTAGAAGGGGCCCTAAAGCCACATAATTTTTTTTTCTATTTCAATCGCAAATAAATACACTTTACACTATAATTTATGTTGCCTTGTCATCTCGACTATTATAAAAACCAGGGTCATAATCATTTACATAAAATTTGGCGGCTCTTGTTAATCAATTATTAGGTGAATTAGTAACACTTCCGTGCCTACTCAAATGTTTTTTAACCTATAATGTTTCACTAGGTTGTTGTTCAACAGCGACTAAAGCTAATTCCTCGGAGTTTTCGGAAGTACTTTGTTATTTTGCACGGAAGCAGTAGAAGTACTTTTCTGGGACCATCAACTCATATGCATGTTCTCTTTTTTTTCTCATTGTCATGGATAATTTCTAGATAAATCTTGCTAAATTAATAGCATTCTTGCTAATTAGCATACACACATATGATAAAAGACATTAAGAACACTGCTAATTAAGAGGCATGGAATAAGGTACCTGGAAGGCTAGAAAGATTGAAATTGGTGCTGCTTACGGGTCACGAACAGAAATCCGAGTTTCCCTATTCTATTCCCAATCACTACAAGAAACCAGAGTGCGAGAAAGAGGTATGTACGAGGATTAGTTAACTTCAGATACCGAACAATCTGAAAAGACTATAAAAAAGAGATGATTTGCGTTGAAGCGGAGGTTGATGGAAACTTGAAAATCGCATTACCTTCCTTCACTAATCGCGTACAGCAACCGAAAATCACAATTAGACGACGCGGGCAACATGCGGTTGACCATGGCTGATCGGTTGCCAGTTGTGGAAGAGAAGAAATAGAAGCCGAGAAGACCACGCGCGTCGTGCGGCAATGCCTGAATTAATGGATCTGTCACAATTTTTTCGGCTTTTTGAGAAGGGATAAGTCCATCTGTTACATGGGAAAGTATTATTTCCTACTAAAAATCAGGCGATCCGTTACACGCGAAGAATTCTTTCCCTTTTTTAGAATCAAAAATCGATCTGTCGCATGGAAAATAATTCTTCCTAGGGAAAGTATTATTTCCTACTAAAAATCAGGCGATCCGTTACACGCGAAGAATTCTTTCCCTTTTTTAGAATCAAAAATCGATCTGTCGCATGGAAAATAATTCTTCCTAAAAATCACAAATCTTTCCTAAACATCACACATCGGGGGCCCTTCCTACTCGGGGGGCCCGGGGCGGCCGCCCCCCCTCAGGGCCGGCCCTGCCTCTGACCTATCCACCTCGTAGTCCCAGGACAGGATATAGTCGATCTCCTCCTATGGCATCACGAGGAAGATCTTCTCGGAGCTGGCGTCGTCAACCGCGTCAGCACCAGGATTCTCCTCCTCTGCTACGACGGCCGCCAACGCCGCATCAGAAGCCCTCTCTCCCGCCGAACACCCGGCCGATGCCTCCCCCGTCTTGCTGCTAGTGACGGGCAGCTTACTGGGATTGGACAACACCTTGTTCATCGGGAGATCCTGGCCGGGCACCGCCTCCTGCGCCGCCATACTAGCGGTGAACGGACCATCCTTGCCAGCCATAGCTTGATCCGATCTCCGGCTGCTCGGCTCTCCACGCCACTCGATTTGAGGATTTCAAATTTTGAACCCTAGGTTTCGATTTTAGGCAGCAGAGAGGCGCACCCAAAACCCTCTGCTATCTGGATCGAACCAAAACCCTTGCTTTCTAGTTCGAACTCCGGATTCCAGTCCATACCGGACTGTGGAGTCTTTTTTTTTCATGGTAAAACGTGTCTCATTCATATCATAAAGATCAAAATACAAGTCACGTAAAGACCGACATGACAAAACTGAAAAGACAACATAACGTCTTTGAGCTTGACACCAACACCCGTCATCTGCCTCCGGCACTACCACATCAGCAACCAAAGGAAAAAATGACGGATAATCTTCTCACCCGAGCTCGACGCGGCTCCATCGTTGATATGCAGCTTTGCGGACCTCCAAGGTGGCTCACCAAAGGTGAAGCCATTGCCGTTGAACGAATGTCGAACATTAAGCGAAGATTAGTTTGAAACATATGGAGCAACTCCAACATATATCCGTAAAAAGCCTACGCCTATTCGGCATCTTAAGAGCCGCTTAAAGGCAATTTTGTAGCGGGTTGGCCCATATTCTTTCTGTTTTGAAATTTTCTATGTTTTCTACCTTGGTTTTCCTTTGTTTTCTTTTCCCCTTTTTTCGTTTATTTTATTTTTTTAGAAAATTCAGAACTTTTTTCAAATTTGTGAATCTTTTTCAACTTCACAATTCTTTTTTCAAATTTCATGATTTTTTCAAATTTCTGAACTTTTCTCAGTTTTTGCTAACTTTCTAGTCAATTTTTTAAATTTTGTGAACTTTTTAAGTATTTTTAACTTTTTAATTGATTTTTTTATCAAAATCAGTGAACTTTTTTCAAATCCATGTTTTTAAAAAAAAAATCGATGAACATTTTTTATATTCATGGGAGTTTTTTTAGAATTGGCAAAAAAAATCAAAATTGATGAATTGTTTTTCAAAACCGCAAAATAATACAAATTCATGAACTTTTTTCAAATCCATGAACTTTTTAAAACTCGTTTACTTTTTCATTTTTTGCGATTCTTATTATTATTTTTTTCTTTTTGCAAAAGTCAACTGTTGACCGGTCAAATGGCCTAGCGTGACCAAGCGAACCAAGGCGCATCCTGAGCGAGTGACCACATCGCCATGATGTTGGGCCGGCCCAGAAATGCGGCCGCGTGGGCGCTAGTTCTCCAAACAGGGGAGTACTTATATTAGATGCACCTACTAGTTAGAAAATGATGCGTTAATTCGTGAGTTCCAAGCTGTAGCGGGTACAAAATTGTCGATCCTCGTGCTGTAATTTAGTCCTGGACAGCTTGGGGCTATAGACGGTCCATTATACTGGGGGTGGCCCATCGATCAGGAGCCTGAGACCGGGTCAACTTTGGGGCCTAGGAGGCTTGGCGGTCGCCTTATCCCAGCGATCATTCCAGGGGCCCAGCTTGAACATAAAGTATCATCATGGCATGCAAGTCAAGAAGCCCTTGTGACGAGGTCTATTAGGATCCTTGTAAACACTAGCTCTCACCACCCCTTTATAAGAAGAGCCTAGGGTATGACGACCCCGGCTTAATCGCGCACTAATCATACATGCAAATGCACACGATCAAGCCTAGGACTCACTTGAAGATATCACAACACAACTCTAAAACATAAATAAATTCATACAAGCTTTATATTACAAGCCAGGGCCTCGAGGGCTCGAATACATAGCCCGATGGCATACAAGTGTCAGCGGAACCATTAGATATCTGGGTACAGATATATTACAGAAAGAGAGATAAGCCTTCACAGAAGCGGGGCAAAATAAAACTCTACGATCGAAAGGCGTAGGCCTCCTGCCTAGGACCCTCCGAATCCTACTCCTGGTCGTCTGTCGGCTCCTCGTAGTAGTACTCGCCGGAAGGGTAGTAGTAGTGGCCGTAGTCGTCGACGGGGGCAGCTATCTCAGGGGCTCCGTCATCTGGCGGTGTCAATTGGATAAGGGAAGAAAAAGAAAATAAAGCAAACGTGAGTACTCATCCGAAGTACTCAGCAAGCAAGGATCTACACTACATATGCAACATTTTCAAAAGGGGGGTTGTTTATGTGGACTGGGCTGCAGAAATGCCAGAATAGAAGGGAAGGCCTAGTTCTATCGAAGACTAGCATCTTCAAGCATCTTCATCAGTCTTGCAGCATAAGAAGAGTGCAAAAACATAATGTAAAGTATAGTAGTGTCATCAACCTCGGCCAGAGATCCTTTCTCGACTCCCCGCGAGAAAGCAATCTCAGAGCCATACTATCCAGTATCATCTCAAGTCACCAGTTCTAGTTGTACCGATCGGGATACAACTCCAAGTGTATGTTACCGTAGGACAGGCTATCGATAGATTAGTTCTTCCCTGCAGGGGTGCATCAACTTACCCACCACGCTCGCTTAACTCCGGCCGGACACACTTTTCTGGGTCATGCCCGGCCTCGGCTAAGCAACACGCCGCAACCCGACCAAATACTCAACAGAGAGGTCAGCACGCCGGACTAAACCTATGCCCCCAGGGGTCTTGGGCCTTCGCCCCGGGAACTCCTGCATGTTACGTTCATGGCCGAGAGCAGACCTAGCAACCCCTTAATACAAGTGCAGTTGCGTAACCAGTCCAACTCGGCGCGCGCCGCTCAATCGCTGACGTCCATTAAGCTTCGGCTGAAGTATACGACGCAGAACGCCCATACTATGCCCACGTGATGGTTAGTGCTATCAGGCCAGAGGCCCGTCGGATCAAATATCCAAACCGTTTAGTGGTTTAGGAGCGCGCGGTAACGAGCAGAGACTCACGATCGATGTGACCCCGTCGCCCCGTCTCGAGGACTTGCGGCAAGGGCTAAGAATGCCCGGCCCGGCCACGCCTCGTAGTTATCTCGCGGGCACCTCTCAGGTCAACCCGACTCCTGTAACACCCCCTGTATTAAGCTACAGAGATCACCCTTTTGATGAGGCCATGTCATCATGATTAATAGTGCATAATCATCATTAGCATCATATTGCATTTCAACTCCTAAGTCAAATTCAAATTTAAATGAAAGTGGGATATAAAGGTTGTCCAACATAGAAACTAAAATGTCAGATAAGTAACAAATATTCTAGAGGCTATTCTAAAATTGAAACCAACATCATTGGAATTGGATAAGTGACTCGAACAACCTCAAACAGTGGATAAAGATAATATATAATAACCATTTATTAGATCTGAAATAAATATGGAATTATGTTTTGTCCAAACTAATTTTAGGTGTTAAGGAATAATGCACTGGTATTTATGAAATAGGTCACACTTTTTACAAAAACCATTTGGGGCCTAAACATTTAACAGTAAAGAAAAGGGAAAAGAAACAGAAAAACAAAAGAAAAGAAAAGGCCCCCCTGGCCAACTGGGCCAGGCGGCCCAGCTGGCCGACCCACCTGGCCCAACTGGCCGGCCCAGCCCCATCCCCTGCCTTATCCCCATGGGGGGGGGGGAACCCTAACCAGCCACCACCCCACTTCCCCCCTCTCTCGATATATCCCCCCCCCTCTCCCCCGATTGGATCGGGATCGAGAGGTGGAGGTCGCCGCGACGCCCCGACCCTGCCGCCCGACGCCGCCCCGTTGCCATTGCCGTTGGACGCCGTCGCCGGAGCGCTCCCCCGCCGGCCTGCTTCTCCTCTCCGCCGTCGTCCCCGTCATCCACCTCGCGCGCTACTGCCACGATCCCTACGCCCTCCGTGAGCCGCGCCCCTCCCTCTCCTCCTCTCTCCCTCCCCGCGCCGCTGCTTGCGTCGCCCGCCTGCGGTGGCCTCGTGCGTCGCGTGCCCCGCGCCACCGCGCCCCCCCGCGTGCCCCTGCCGGCGAGCCCTGCCGTCACTCGCCCTCCCCACTGGTGCCCTTCGTCGCGTGCGCACTCGCCGCATCGCCGCTGCCCCGCTGCGTGGCCGCTCCCTTCTTCCCCCTTGGCACACTCACCGCGTCCCGCGGCTGTGCTCGCGCCCCCGCCACTGCCTGGGTCGCCCGCCATGGCCGGCTCCTGCTGCTGCCGCGCGCTGGTCTCGCCCCGCTCCGGTCCACCACTCGACCGCGCCCGTCGCCCCCTGCTGCGCGCGCCGCCAGTCTCGCCGTGGCCTCACCGCGGCCATCTCCGGCGCCCGGCGCCCGCGCCGCGTCGGCGCCCCTCCGCTCCCGCGGGTCATCGCCCGGGTCGGGCGCCCGCAACGCCCGAACCCGCTATGGCCCCCCTGACCCAATGACATGTGGGGCCTAGCCCCTGGAACATTTTAAAAAAAGAAAAAAAGGATTAAAAGAAAATTATAAAAATATTAATTAATTATTTATTTAATTAGTTAACTAAATTAATTAACTTAACTAATCCTGATTAGATTAACCTAATTACTGATTAAAGTAATTAATCTGTTTTAGTTAATCTCAGTCAATGACAAACGGGACCCACACGTCAGTTGACCAGTCAACGCCTCTGTTGACTGCTGACGTCATGCTGACGTCAGCGTGCACTGTTTCGGATAATGTTGAATTAAATAATTAATTAAAATTTCAGAAATTAATAAAAACTTTAGAAAATCATATCTTTTAAACCGTAACTCCGATGAAAATATTTTATACATGAAACTTGCTCAGAGCGACGATACGAACCCGGATACGCCCTCGGTATCTCCGTCAGACGCCCGCAGCTATGAGAACGTTGAACAGTTAGACCGATTTCAATAAATGAATAGTGTCCAACTTTAATTAAATAAATCCGAATAAATTCCTAAATTAACTAAATCGCTTAGTTAGGCTGTATATCACCCCGGCATATCATTTAGACATGTCATGCATCCCTGTTGCATTATTGCCGTGTGTTTACTGTTTCTTCCCCCTCTTCTCTTCGGTAGACTACGAGACCGACGCAGCTGCTGGTGCCCCGACCGACTACGTTGTTGACGACCCCTACTTGCCAGAGCAACCAGGCAAGCCCCCCCCTTGATCACCAGATATCGCCTATTCTCCTCTATACTGCTTGCATTAGAGTAGTGTAGCATGTTACTGCTTTCCGTTAATCCTAGTCTGATGCATAGCCTGACCCTGGTGCTACATCTGTTGATACCTTACCTGCAATCCTAAATGCCTAGTGTAGGATGCTAGTATATCATCATTGGCCCTGCATTCTTGTCAGTCTGCCTTGCTATACTATCGGGCCGTGATCACTCGGGAGGTGATCACGGGTTATACTATACATATATACATACTATACAAATGGTGACTAAAGTCGGGTCGGCTCGAAGAGTACCCGCGAGTGATTCACGGATTGGGGGCTGAAAGGACCTTTGTCCCAACGGCCCTTTGAGTGGATCTTTGTGGCGGAGCGACAGGGCAGGTTGAGACCACCTAGGAGACTGGTGGGCCAAGCCCTGGTCGGCGTTCGCGTTTACTTCATAATAACACGCTTAACGAGATTGGATATTTGATCTGAGTCTGGCCACTGGCCTATACGCACTAACCAACTACGCGGGAGTAGTTATGGGTATCCCGGCGTCGTGGTATCAGCTGAAGCCTTCTTGACGTCAGCGACTGAGCGGCGCGCGCCGTGTTGGACCGCGCTAACGTAACCGCCGTGATCGTGTGGGTTGCTAGGTCTGCTCGCGGCCGCGTACGCAACGTGCAGGAGCGCACTGGGCGATGGGCCCAGACCCCAGAGTGCCTAGGATTAGTCCGGCGTGCTGACCTCTCTGTTGAGCCTAGGTGGGGCTGCGACGTGTGGATCTTCCGAGGCCGGGCATGACCCAGGAAGTTTGTGTCCGGCCAAAGGGGGATCGAGCGTGTTGGGGAATATGTGGTGCACCCCTGCAGGGAAGTTATCTATTCGAATAGCCGTGTCCCGGTAAAAGGACGACCCGGAGTGTGTTCCGACCTCATGACAACTAGAAATGGATACTTAATAAAACACACCCTTACAAGTGACAGATATAACCCGGTGGTCGCTCTCTCGCATGGTGGCGACGAGAGGATCGGCGGGTAGGATTATGCTTTACGTTGTTGTTTGGTTAACTTCCAACTACTCTCTTCTATTGTCAAGATGGAGGCTGCCAGAAGCGTAGTCTTCGACAGGACTAGCTATCCCCCTTTATTCTGGCATTCTGCAGTTCAGTCCACCGATATGCCTCTTTACACATATACCAAGCATAGTAGTATAGATCCTTGCTTGCGAGTACTTTGGATGAGTACTCACGGTTGCTTTCCCCCTTCTTTCCCCTTTCCCTTCGTGCTGGTTGTCGCAACCAGATGCTGGAGCCCAGGAGCCAGACGCCACCTACGACGACTACTACCACCAGGACGGAGCCTACTACTACGTCCAGGACGCCGATGACCAGGAGTAGTTAGGAGGATCCCAGGCAGGAGGCCCTGCGCCTGTTCGATCTGTTGTATCCCTGTTTGTGCTAGCCATCTTATGGCCCCTTGTTTAACCTATGTCTGTACTCAGATATTGTTGCTTCCGCTGACTCGTCTATGATCGAGCATTTGTATTCGAGCCCTCGTGGCCCCTGGCTTGTATTATGATGCTTGTATGACTTATTTATGTTTTAGAGTTGTGTTGTGATATCTTCCCGTGAGTCCCTGATCTTGATCGTACACGTTTGCGTGCATGATTAGTGTACGATCGAGCAGGGGGCGCCACAACTCCACATCACTTCGCAACATGCTCGCGCGGGTACCCCTCAAGACCGACCCGTCTTTAGTATCATGGTTCAGTGTTCCGTCATAGTAACCAAAGTCTCCGTGTGTCTGACACCAAAGGGAACCCAGAGGAATCACCCTCGACAGAATCCCACTTGATGCTATCGTCAAGGTGAACGAAGGAGGAATCACCCTCGAGGTCCACACTTGAGGTGTTGCACGACCGCGTCGGTGTCGGGGGTGGTGTAGGAGGAATCACCCTCGCTTACCACGACCGGCTAACTAACCTACAAGGTTATCATCAGAAGTGCTGACGAGGTATCACCCTCGGCACTCGATAATAACCCAGTAGTGTCGAGCAATTTAAGGGGGAAAGTGACGTGCGGTGCCAGGGTCTGATCTTTGATCCCGTTGCTCGGGTCTTCTGAGAGTCCAGCGGGGCAGTCGGGACAAGTGGGTCTCTGATAGGGCTCTATCCATCCTATACTAAACAGTTTAGGATAGCAGGAAAGTATCAACAACAGGTTACAAGTAAACAAGCTATGCAGCAGATATAGGACAACAGTAGCAGTAGTAACTTCTAATGCAAGCATAAGAGAGAAGAGAGTGGGCGATATCGGAATGCTCAAAAAGGGGGTGCTTGCTTGTCTGCTCGACGGCAAGGGCAGGGTCGTCGGGGACGTAGTCGTACTCCGGAGCGGCGTCTGCCTCAGGAGCTACGTCGACGTCGGGGTCTACCGAGAGAGGAGAGGGGGAGGAAACAAATAAATACACAGCAACGATGCAATACAGGGTATGCTACAACTATGATGCAGTGCAGGGTTGCCTAAAGATGCATCTAGGTCATTTTGGTTATTTTTAGGATTAACCGGGGATTTATTAATCGGCATGTGTGCACTATTCATCTACCGGATTCGGGCTCGGAGTTACGAGTTCTCCTACGTAGGAGGTTCCGACAGGGAAACGGACGGCACGATCAGACTCGTCTCGTCGTTCTAAGCAACTTTCATGTTATAACTTTTTCGATCTGAGCTACGGTTTAAAAGGTATTAATTTTCGAAGTTTAAATGATTTTCTGGAATTATTTTTATTAACAGAATTGAATTATGACGTCAGCATGATGCCATGCTGACATCAGCGAGTCAGCAGGTCGGCTGACCAGTCAAACCTGACATGTGGGTCCAGTGGGACCCACATGTCAGCCTCTGTTAGACTAACAGTAGATTATCTAAACTAACAGAGTGATTAGTGTGGTGGGCCCCATATGTCAGTGAGTCATTAGTCTAAACTAATTATCTTTTTATTTTTAAAACATTTAATTAAACTAAATAGCAACGGGGCCCACATGTCGGCGGCTAGGGTGAACAGTGCCGCGCGTTGACCGTAGTCAACGCGGTCAAATCGGGCCAGGGGGGCCCACTGGCAGTGTCACTGGGGGTGGCCCCAGGCCTGCCAGCGTGGCGTGGCCGGCGTCTCACCGGCGGCGATGCCAAAATGCGGCGGAGGCACTCGGGCCTTATCGGAATTTCGATTCACGGCGCCGTTCGACGCGCGGCTTGGTCCATCCGAACGGCCATTCACCGCCGCGTCGATTGGTGGTGGTGGCACGGCCGGACTCGGCCGGAAACGTCGCCAGTGACAAGCAAAGGCGGCGGCGCGTTCGGGAGCTCGATGGAATCGATGTTGCGGGGTGCAGTAGCTCGAACGGAGTAGCTAGCCGTGCTCTACGCAGTGCGGCGAAGCTAGCAGACACGTGCCCGGGACCATTTGGTCACCGGAGCCTCGTCGGCGGCGTGCTCCGCGGCGACGGGCTCGGGCTCACGCGGGGCGGCGGCTACGGAGATGCAGTAGGGCTGACGAGCTAGGGGAGAGGGAAGCGGCTCACCGTGCAGCACGCAAGGTGGCCCTTGATAGATTAGTAGCAGCAGGACGTCGCCGGCGAGGAGGAATGTCACCGGCGGCCGAGGAAGAAGGCGAGGTTGATGCGCACGGTGCAGGGGTTCCGGGCTTCTCCAAGTGACCCCGGTCGGAGCAGCTGTCGACGGCGAAGCTGATGGACACGGCTGCCAGCTCCGAGGGCGATGGTGGACGCGCGAACGGCGGCGAGCGGCTACGGGGGTGCTCGGCTACGGATCTGGAGGGGGAAAGGGAAGGAGAGGAGCGAGCCGGGTGAGAGAAAAGTGAGCGAGGGGGTCCGGGGGGGGGGGAGCGGACGAGGCTCCCTTATCCTCTCGCGCCCCTGTAGTGTCGACGGGCGCCGGCGTGTCGGCGCGCGTGCGCTCGGCCATGGGGGAGGCGACACGCGAGGGAGAGAGAAGGAGTTGGGCCAGGTAGGCCGGTGGTCGGGGCACTGTGCACTTAGGCCCAGTGCACAGTGCCTCGTCTTATATTTTCTGTTTTTTGTTTTGGTTTTTCTTTATTTATTTTCTGTTTGAAAATAGTGAGGCCATTTGTGCTCTTTTGTGAAATATGGGACTTGGTCCAAATATTAATATGCAATGTAAACATTCACCCAAAAATTGGTTTGAGCAAAGTTGGGCTTCATTTGAAATTGATATGAATTTAGATGTATTATATATTGCTGTTTTGATGCTGTTTTATATTGTTTAAATCATTTAATTAATCCAAGTATTACTGGTGATATTTTTATGAGTGCTTCTGGAATATTTGCTATTTAGTGAACATTTTTGCAACAGTGTTTGAGCAAATTTATTTTGCACTTTTGAATTTGAGTTGAATTTCAGAATAGAGTTTGAATTGCTTTGGTTAACCACTATGTGTTAAGCACTGCAAATGATATGACTTGGCATTATTAGCAGTTGATCACAGTGGTAGTTACACAGGGGTGTTACATAGGGGTAGTTCGAGGCATCGGTTCAATTACTCAGACCTCAGTGGTATTCACCATCCTCAATATGTAACCCACTTGCACGAGGTGTCCCCCCCTCCCCCCATTAATCCAATCAAAGCAGGAATAGGGTGTTACCTCAACCATGAGGGCTTGAATCAAGGTGAAACCCTCATGTGCAATCCCCTTTGGTATTTCTGGCTACCCTTTCCACCCTATCGAGGGCACTGGTGGGTTTTTGCACTATCAAGTGCTCTTGGGCTTGGGTGGGGTCACCATGACACGCGTGACACAAGACAAAGAGTTGATTATGCGCTACTTTTATCGACTTTGCAACAAAAGAACTCATGCAAGCACAATTGATGCGTTTACGCTGTTGGAATGATCTTTCACGGTACCAAAACACCTCATAAGCAGCGGTAACTAGCTCTCTCGAGTGTCAAAACTCAACAGGAAACACTCTAAAATATATATTGCAGCGAATAGCTAGCTTGGGTTATAAGGACGCAATCCAAACCATGAGACTTGTGAACCTAGGTTAAATCACAAGATGGAACCACAAGGATCATATGTGTATTATTAAGGACACACACACATGAGCTAACAGTGCTCACAGCACAACACACACAACCTCACGGATTGTCTACAAACTTCAACTGAGAAATCTCACCCCGCCTCCCCCTTCACATGGACATATGAGGAGTACTTATACTAGAGGCACCTACTAGTTCGGTGTGAAAAAACTCAAAATGGCGGGTTAATTCGTGAGTCACAAGTTATAGCAGGAGCAAACTTGTTGAGCCTAGTGTTGTAATTAATTCATGGATAGCTTGCACGAGAACTTACATAACTTTTGACTCAAGATCTCAAATGACGCACGGTTTGTTTTGCATGAAAGCTAACTTGAAAGACTTTCTTATCCATCCCCTAAAACATGATACACCCTTCCAGAATTAGCTTGGTTTAAGTGGGAAGTTCCAGCTGGAAATTTGATATGGCATTGTTTAAATATAGGCATTGGAAGTTTTTCAACATAGACTATGGTTTTGCTCATATATTCATTTGGTTGGTCGAGTGGTTTAACTTTTGTGCTAGCATGAACCTCACTCTTTACTCTTTGATGCCTTAATTATGATCTGGTCCATACCAACAATTGATTTTGATGCTTGGCGAGAGCCGTATCAGAATTTCAGGGGCAAAATGCATTTTTACCTTTAGTCAGAGCCACCTCACGGGTTTTGCCCTTACTTTTAGGTTATGCTCAGTTTTGCCCTTAGATTTGTCTCTAAGGTCTTCCAAGTGCCCTCTGACTGTTTGACCAATACTTTAAAATTCATCACAAATTCATATGAACTCATAAAACTGCAAATAGGATATCGGAATGTTCAGAAAAACATTAACTTTATGTGTATGTCATTTGCATCCAGGAAAAAAGTATTGTCGAAACTACTAGATGTTATTAATGTTATTAACATTATTAAACATAATACTTTTCATGAATAAAAATGACATACAAATATAGCTGATTTTTTCTGAACATTCTAATATCTTATTTGTAATTTTTTTTAGTTCGTATCAATTTGTTACGAATTTTCAAATGACTTTGACCATTACTTTGAAAATTCATAACAAGTTTTTTTTTGCTTGTCATAACAAGTTGATATGAACACAGATAAGGTATTAGAATGTTCAGAAAACATGACATATATGTGTATGTCATTTTTATACATAAAAAAGTGTAGTTTATACCCTTTTATGTTTAATAATGTTAATAACATTAATGACTTTGGGTAATTTAGACAATACCTTTTCATGAATGCAAATGACATGCACATAATGGTTGTATTTTTCTGAACATTTTAATTTGTATTTTTATGAGTTCATATGAATTTGTAATGAATTTTTCGAAGTATTAGTCAAACGGTCAAAGGGTATTTGGACGACCTCAGAAACAAATCTAGGACGAAACTGAGCAGAGGCGGGCAAAAAGTGTAATTGTCCCAAATTTCAGATGCATTTGCCGATTTGCCTTACAACTATTCCCTCCGTTTCTAAATATAAATCTTTTTTAGAGATTTCAATACGAACTACATATGGATGTATATAGACGTATTACATCCGTATTGTTTCGACTCCTGGATTTATTTTATTTTTTTGAAATATCGACTCCTGGATTAACATACTGGCGTGTAATTCATCGAGCATCCAGAAACTCTCAAGCTGCACGCACCACTACACTGCTCGAGCTCGTGCACTAGCACACAACGACAAATGCATGCCGAAAGGCGAGTGAGTTGCGCAGCTCGGCACTGATAATTGGTCGCCCCCGTAGGATGACGAGAAACCCCCTATCTCTAGTAGTTCTCTACACGCAGGTGGGCAGGTGGGCGTCGTCTTTCTCCACGCCAGGATTAACATATTCATCCATCACCATCACCATCACGCGCCACTGCTTCGCCGACGCACAGATCCACCGGCGAAGCGAACGTTTCACCCCTCGCCTAGCACTGCACTACCGAAACCAACCTTCGAAGAACAGCTTGCCCGGATCACCGATCGACCGCGAGCACTCCGTCGGCTGCGCCTGTTTGACGCGGCGATGAGCTCGGAGGCGCACCAGCAGCGGCAGCCGCACGCCGTGCTGATCCCGCAGCCGGCGCAGGGCCACGTCACGCCGATGCTGCACCTTGCCAAGGCGCTGCACGCCCGGGGCTTCCGCGTCACCTTCGTCAACTCCGAGTACAACCGCCGCCGCCTGCTCCGGTCCCGCGGCCCCGGCTCGCTGGACGGCGCCGACGGCTTCCGCTTCGAGGCCGTCCCCGACGGCCTGCCGCCGTGCGACGACCACGGCGACGACGTCACGCAGGACATCGCCGCTCTCTGCCTGTCTACCACCAAGCACAGCGCCGCCCCGTTCAGGGAGCTGCTGGTCAGGCTTAACAACAGCATGCCGGGGGCGCCGCCGGTGAGCTGCGTCATAGCCGACGGCGTCATGAGCTTCGCGCAGAGGGTGGCCGAGGAGATGGGCATCCCGGCCTTGGTGTTCTGGACTACGAGCGCCTGTGGATTCATGGGCTACCTCCACTTCGCCGAGCTCGTCAGAAGGGGCTATGTGCCACTCAAAGGTGTGTGCTGATCGATGTGTAGTACTCGTAGTGCCACTACTCCTACTTGGCTAGTACAGATTGACAGTTCTGTTCTGGCAGAAGATGATTGTTCTTGTTCTGTAAATTGCGCAGATGAGTGTGACCTGACTAATGGATACCTGGACACTCCAATCGACTGGATCCCCGGAATGGATGGCATCCGTCTCAAGGACATGCCCAGCTTCATCAGAACCACCGACCGGGACGATGTGATGCTCAACTTCGACGGCGGCGAGGCGCAGAACACGAGCGGCGCCCGCGGGCTCATCCTCAACACGTACGACACGCTGGAGCAAGACGTCGTCGACGCGCTCCGCCGCACGTTCCCGCGCCTGTACACCGTCGGCCCGCTGCCCGCGTTCGCCAAAGCCGCCGCGGGAGGCGCCGAGGCCGAGCTCGACGCGATCGGCGGGAACCTCTGGAAGGAAGACACGAGCTGCCTCCGCTGGCTGGACGCCCAGAAGCAGCCCGGCTCTGTGGTGTACGTCAACTTCGGCAGCATCACAGTGGTGACCGCGGCGCAGCTTGCGGAGTTCGCGTGGGGGCTGGCGAGCTGCGGCCGGCCGTTCCTGTGGGTCCTCCGGCCGGACCTCGTCGCCGGCGAGAAGGCCGTGCTGCCGGAGGAGTTCGTCCGGGACACGAAAGACAGGGGAGTCCTGGCGAGCTGGTGCCCGCAGGAGCGCGTCCTCTCGCACCCGTCGGTGGGGCTGTTCCTGACGCACTGCGGGTGGAACTCGACGCTGGAGAGCGTGTGCGCCGGCGTGCCGATGGCCTGCTGGCCCTTCTTCGCCGAGCAGCCGACCAACTGCCGGTACGCGTGTGCCAAGTGGGGCGTCGGGATGGAGATCGGCAGCGACGTGGCGAGGGAGGAGGTGGCGCGGCTGGTGCGCGAGGCGATGGACGGCGAGAGGGGCAAGGCGATGAGAGCGAGCGCGACGGCGTGGAAGCAGAGCGCCAGGGCGGCGACGGAGGGAGGTGGCTCGTCGAGCGAGAACTTGGGTCGGCTGGTCGAGTTCTTGCGTGCCGGGTGTGATGGTGCTAGCTGAACGAGTTGTACCTGTTTGTTCTCTTGTGCTGATCTCCCCAGTCCTCGGATGTTTTCTGTCTCATTTCGCTTTGCCAAGTTTCCTTCACTGAAGAACTGCGTCCATCACAGAGATGGAAGAAACAAGACAGAATGAGAAGATGAAATTGTGCAGTGTGATTTTGCCGCGCTGCAAGTAATAACGTGTGTCGTAATAACACTTATTTTTTTGTTAGAAATTATATTTTGAAGGGACTGTCTAGGTCTCAGTCGACTGAAGTCTCAGTCGACTGAAGTCTCAGTCGGACGACGTCACCCCTGACAGATTAGGCCTGTTTAGCGTCCCTCCCTGATGGGTTTTAATTCCCCCGTGATGGGCTTGTGGTGTGGGCTTTGCTTGTTTGTTTGTTTGTTTTTGCTGTTTGTTTGGCCCATTATACCTGTGTCCCTGCCCATGGACGCAGCAAACACACAACAGAAAAGCAAAAAGCCCATGTATAGCTAAACGACAGGAAAACTTTTTGCTTCTCTCCCAGTTGTACGTTCCTCTGTCAGAAAACTCCAACTTTGTCTCAGCGTGTTGTTCAAGTTTCTCTGAAGAAAGAAAACTGTAGTATATTAGAAGCATGGGTTTCAGTAGTTGATGACAAAAAAGATAATAATTTTCATGCTGGTGCTAATTTTTGTATGTCCAGCACACATACTGTTCAGATGACAAAAAAGATAATAATTTTCATGCTGGTGCTAATTTTTGTATGTCCAGCACACATACTGTTCAGGACACGTACTGAACATGTAGTACACTTGTTGTGGACAGAGAAAAGGTTGTACACTTGTTGTGGGCAGAGCAAAGGTTGAAATTTTGTTGTTGTTCTTGATACTTTCTGAATATGATAAACTAATGAACATGGTTCTTTGCATGAGACAAAAAAAAAGAAAAGAAAAATATGTCATGGATACAGATTGACACATACTGTCTTCTGCATTTCGTGTAGCTGCCAGTGAATACTTTGGCACAGAGATTTCCAAGCAGTCGTGCTCCAGCTCCACATAATTTGGTGACCCCAGTCCAAGTAAGATAAAAAATGCGAAAACAAAAAATCTCTTAGATTGTAAATACATATGTTTGAGCTGTGTCACCATCCCAGAAACTGACATAAGCATGATTTGTGTTTCCATGGCAGCCGTACCTTGGTGTCCATTATGTGCAGCAATAACAGCCTGCGATGAATTTGGCATTCCAACCATCTCCAAGTGCATTTGCACCACATGTACGAGCTTTTCTTGAAAAAAAAGATTGCTTGTGCCCTCTTTAAGTTCCCTGCTTCATGAATGACCTGCCGCTCAACTATCATGCCCTTGTAATTCTGTGAAAAAATAATCTGTTATGAAAAATGCAGGGGATGAATTTCCTTGGAAGTGGTAACATGACCTACACACAATTGCTGTTGGCTGCTGACCAAGAGGTACTATAAAGTGCCTTTCTTTTGTTGACTTTCACATGCATAGTTGAAAAAAATAAACTACATAACATGTTTGTGGTCACAGGCTGGTATTGGTGGATCTCAACATTCTGGTCAACAGCAAGATTCTGGTGGCAGGGGGTTTTGTTCATTGACATGCAACTGGGCCCCATGTCTCTCGACGCCGCCCCTTCGACAAAACAGAGGCCCCTCTAGTTGTGATCAAACTAGAAGACATGAAGTTGCGTGCCCATTGTGGGACATGCAACTGGCGCCTGTCCCCGTATAACAAGAAATGGAAGTCGAGTTGCGACCAAGTTATAAGGCATGCAGTTGCGACCAAGTTAGAAGACATGCAATTTGCGTGTCTAGTGTGGGACATGCAACTGGGCCGCCCCCTCCGACAAAACAAAGGCCCCTCTAGTAGCGACCAAGCTAGAAGACATGCAATTGCGTGCCCATTGTGGGACATGCAACTGGCGCCTCTCCTCGTACAAACAAGAAATGGAAGTCGAGTTGCAACCAAGATATAAGGCATGCAGTTGCGACCAAGTTAGAAAGACATGCAGTTGCGTGCCTAGTGTGGAACATGCAACTGGGCCCCATGTCTCTCGACACCGCCCCCTTCGACAAAACAAAGATCCCCCTAGTTGCGAATAAACTAGAAGACATGCAGTTGCGTGCCTAGTGTGGGGCATACAACTGGGCCCCTCTCTCTCGATGCTGCCCCATCCGACAAAAGAAAAGGTCCCCCTCCCCCCCCCCCCCCCCCCCGAGTTGTGACCAAGTTAGAAGACATGCAGTTGCGTGCCTAGTGTGGGACATGCAACTTGCCTGATCTCTCTCGACGTTGCTCCCTCCGACAAAACAAAGCCCCCCCTAGTTGCGACCAAACTAGAAGACATGCAGTTGCGTGCCTAGTGTGGGACATGCAACTGGGCCCCATGTCTCTCGACGTCGTCCCCTCTGACAAAACAAATACCCCCTCCCCCTAGTTGCGACCAAACTAGAAGACATGCAGTTGCGTGCCCATTAAGGGACATGCAACTGGCGCCTGTTCCCGTACAACAAGAAATGGAAGTCGAGTTGCAACCAAGTTATAACGCATGCAGTTGCGACCAAGTTAGAAGACATGCAGTTGCGTGCCTAGTGTGGGACATGCAACTGGGCCACCTCTCTCCCTCGTTGTCGCACCCTCCAACAAAACAAAGGCCCCAATAGTTGCGACCAAGCTAGAAGACATGCAGTTGAGTGCCCATTGTGGGACATGCAACTGGCGCCTCTCCCCGTACAAACAAGAAATGAAAGTCGAGTTGCAACCAAGTTATAACACCTGCAGTTGCGACCAAACCAGAAGACATGCAGTTGTGTGCCTAGTGTGGGACATGCAACTGGGCCACCTCTCTCCCCTCGTTGTCGCCCCCTCCGACAAAACAAAGGCCCCCCCAGTTGCGACCAAGTTAGAAGACATGCAGTTGCGTGCCCATTGTGGGACATGCAACTGGCGCCTGTCCCCGTACAACAAGAAATGGAAGTCGAGTTGGCATGCAGTTGCGACCAAGTTAGAAGACATGCAGTTGCGTGCCTAGTGTGGGACATGCAACTGGGCTACCTCTCTCCCTCGTTGTCGGCCTCTCCGACAAAACAAAGGCCCCTCCAGTGGCGACCAAGTTAGAAGACATGCAGTTGAGTGCCCATTGTGGGGCATGCAACTGGCGCCTCTCCCCGTACAAAAAGAAAAGGAAGTTGACCCCCACCCCTCTCCTACCATTCCACTTACAAACAAACCATACCGAGAGAGATGCGACCCCTCCATCCGCTCTCCCTACGGGCGATGCGACACTCACCGCTCTCCCACCGTTGCCATGGTAGTTGGGGTGTGTGCAACGTGCACTTGCAGTCATGGGTGTGTTTATCTGTCGGACCGTCCTCTCTTATGAAAACCCACTTACAAAACTTCCTCCTCCCCCAACTACAATTACAAATTGTTATAAAAAAGTGGTATTTTTAAATTACATTGTTTCCTAAAAAAAGAAACACACACCCATGCCCTCATGTGCTAAACACGCACATGGCCTCATGTGCTAAGCGCACACACGGCATACTAAGAGAAAAAAAGGATAGTATAGTGGATGCAAACAAAAAGACTAAAGAAAAAAGAAGAAAAAAAAGGCTTGTAATTCATAAACTAATGATTTCTGCAGAAAAAATCTAAGTGATTGCCCAACAATTCTTAATAAAAAAATTCTCCAAATTTTTTTTTGACCAACTACAGTAGGGAAAAATCCCTACTGACCCTCCAAAAAAAAATGAACAGCACACATATGCATATTGTTATTTTTCATTTTCCAAATCATCTGTGAAAAAAAAATGTTTCTCTCGTTCATGGGGGCGTTTGCAAAAACTAATAATCTACAAAAGACAATAAAAAAATGCACATTAAAAAAGATATATAAAAAAGAGAGATATAAAGACAGCCTGAAACATATATGCTTCATCATTGGAAAAAATAGAAAAAAGGATTTCAAACATTCTGTTAATAAAAACAAAAGTTTACACAAAAAGACAAATTAAAAAGCAGTTTCAGATTTAAAACTAGCAAAAATAAAAAGAAAAAAACCATTTCAACATTTAACAGATTTCAACAAAGGTTTTAACTTATAGATAAACTAATAAAAACAAAAGTAAAACAATTTTAGAATTAACAGTTTCACTAATGCAAAAAATTCCAACGAAAGTGCTTGCACCTTTTACTTAAAAACTAAAACATGCAAAAAGAAAAACAAAAAAAAAAACAGTGAGAAAATGGATACATACCATGCTTCCCAAAAGAACATTAGTCCTGGTGAGGCGGTGCACAAATGCCAACCCTATGAACCCATTGTTGAGCGGAAGCAGCCCATCTAGATCTGACTCCTCTTCCTGACTCAACTCAAGCCCCCCTAGTGCGAACAATATCATCATCGTCATCACTGTTGTCGGCTTGTCTATCCTCGTCTTCTTCATCTGAGACTTCCATGTAATCATTCTCACCCTCAGATCCTTCATCTTCGGCACCATTCCCGAATTGAATCACACAGACAACTGCCCTTGGGGAAGGCTGGTCCAAGTAGAAGAGAACCAGCTGGCCCTTCCCCAACTTGTTGTCTGCAACAAATTTCCTCCACCCACTACCATACATTGCGCTCTTTCTGGGCCCCTTGTGACACTTAATGGTGTATGTTCGTTTGTTTGCCTTAAACTTCAGTGTATCCCCTGTCAGGTCGTTAAAACGAACTCTTTCGTTGCATGGCACAACCTGTTGTGTGTTGAACACAAAAAAAAGAACAACAAAAAAAACGATCATCAAAACTGCCTGAAAAAATGAATTGAGCACTGATATAAAAGTCAAAAAGATGCAAAACAACCTAAAAAAATCAGTCTAGAACTAGCATAGGTTACTACACATGACATAAACACCCATCTAGTTCAAAACTCTGGGAGAAAAACAAATATCAACCTTCAACAACAACAAATAATTCTGGGATGATAAGTACCTAAAAAATAAAGATCAGAACAATGGAAAAAACAAAAAAATAAAATAAAAATATATAGGTTGCGAAGTTACCCCTGCGTTTTTGAACTCCTTCCAGACAAACATGCTCATCCCGCTTGTCCTGCTCTCGCAGTAGCAAGGGCTCAAACAAACTCTGCACACCATCTCCTGTGCCGCATAAAAAAGCGATAAATTTGTGCTAGTGAGACGCATACATATTCAGCTAAAAAATGATTTTTAGAGGAAAAAACTTGTATCCTTCCGAAGAGAAAGATTTCGAGATAATGATGAGATATCATTGGCGTCGCCACTAATGACCAAAAAAAAAAAGAAAACATTTGCGATGTGGGGATCCATCAAAAAGACCATATTATCTTGATTTAATATACAAAAAGAAATGAACATCATACTGATTCATACGGGTTTTCGGCAGAAAAAGAAAAAAGAAACTAAAATAAAACATGCTGTTGCTGGATACTTACTTTCATTAATCATTCCTTTTTAAAATAGTTAAAAGTATCAGCAAAAATAAAAAAATAAAACAAGGCCACTCCCTAGTGATAGATTTCAGCAGTAATATGTATTATTTTACATAGAAAAGTTTCAGAAACAACAAGCTACTGATTATATAGGGGCTATCAAAAACAAATGAACATACCTACTCCTACTGATACATTCAGTAAATCAGTAGTAAAATCTTCTCTTGTTTCGATAGAAAAATTTCAAAAACATGCTACTGATTTAGCAAAAAGAGCCTAACACATCATCTATATTGTCACCCCCCACTGATGTACAAAAAGGGTGTAAAAAAAATGAACTATACACTATGTACAGAGGATGTCGATAAAACCTACTACCTACAAGCATAAAGAAGAAAAAGCGGTCTTGATAACCCTACTTCTAGTACAATCCAAAAGAAATAGAACACTTCATCTCAGTCTATTGGGCTACTAAAAAACAAGATTAGTACTACTAGTTGTAAAACTAAACTTTACTGGATAGTTCAAAAAACATAGGAAAAAAAGCAAAAATCTGGATTAGATAAGTGAATCTAGCTGTAACAAAAAAGAAACCAGCATCATACTCACATCCACCACACCGACATTGCCGATCGACGCGAGAGACACTATTGTCCATTTCAACACGGAAAAAAAACCCTAAAAAAAGTATAAACTATGGACGCAATTCTCTGCTTGAAACTACTAATCAGATATTTAATACAAAAAAAAAAAGAACGGTACCTCATCTTGCAGGGGTAAGTATAGACATACAAAAATCCTATCTACTCTACTGGATACATGGGCACAGTAACAAAACTCCTACAGTGCAGCAGACATTCACTTAGCTTGGGCGAGGACCTCATGTTGCTGACTCACAACAAGCCCCTGGACTAAAATATATTTTCAGACTAAGAAGCTAACAAAAAAAGTGAAATCAAAAAGACTAAAAAGTGAGGTCCCTTTGAGACACTACAAAAAAGGCCTAGCAGCCGCTCACTCTGGCCGGCCCCTTTGAGACACTACAAAAAATACAACTTGATCTTGACCGTACAAACTACCACCTCCAAATCAATCCTCCAATCTATTGATTGCTTGAACAAATAAGGATAAAAAAAGCCTATAAATCCTGGAGTCCATTATTGACTTGAATCTACTATTCTACACTTGATCCACAAACAAAACTACCCCCAATCCGCTACAGATCTACGGTGAAGCATCAAACAAGAAACAAGACAAAAAAAAGGATGGAGAAGAAAAACTAGGGGGGAACTCACTCCAACAGCAGCGCCGGCCATCCCCTCTCTCTTGTCCTCTGGTTCGTTGAAGAGAACCTTGCAGCTCGCCCTCTCTTCTCCCCCTCCGGATTTCTTCTGATTTGAGATTGGGGAATGGAGAGAGACGATGTGGAATGAGCTCTGACTCCCCGTTCCCCTCTTCTTAATCACCACGGGGGTGGCCGCTTCCCCTTCCTCTCTTTAATGCGGCTCAAAAAACAAAACGCAAAAAACAAACAAACAAAAATCCCGCATGGAAACACAACCCAGCCCACAAAACGCTCGCTCGGGATCGCGGTTCGACAGAAAAACAAACAAACGGGCCGATCCATGCCTTAGACAGGCCGAAACGAGGGACAACCCGCCCCAGCGCGAATCTACACGCTGCACAAGATCAGACGGCTGAGCAGTCGACTGAGACTTCGCGAAGTCTCAGCCGACTGTTTTTTAGCAGCACCGTATTTTGAAACCCTTGGAGCACCTCCGACACCCCTTTGCAATATGGTGGTCAACATGTTTCGACACCTTTGGCGGGTTTGTCGCATGTAGTGCCGAAGGTGACAACCCTTGTCCAGTGACGCTCTTGTAGCACGGTTCGACAACCTCGCAACACCATGTCGGCACCGTCGACTCGCAATGATGCTGGCTTGGTGCTTGTAGCATCGGGCGGCGACCATTGTAGCACCGTGCGACCGGCTCGCAACAACGAGTGATGTGCGGTGGTCGGCTTGTAACACTCGACCAGCACACAATGCAAGCTTCGAGAATGATAGGGAGGAACAATGATTGTTGCAACCTTTGGCTTGCGACAACAATACCGGATACGCCCGATAGTGTGGTGGGTTCCGAGTTGCAGAACTGGTGCAGGCAGCGAGGCAACATGTAGAGAGAGAAGGGGGGGGGGTGACGAGAGTGAGAGGGGGAGGGGGAGAGAGAGACACGAGACGAGTGAAAGATGGGGGAATGGGTGAAAAAGATGTCCGAGAAGGTTAAAAAATAAGACAAAAAAATATTTATAGGGAGCCGGGAAAAGTGGTGTGCAGGACCACACGATGTCGCACGAGCGAGGGGACTGATTTCTCTGTGAAATCAGTGGGCTGCGTATAATTTTTTTCAGCTCCCCTGGCTATCCCATCTGAGCGGCGGCAAAAACAAAAAAGCCCCCACACGGACTAGTCAACCCTCGTCCTCGTCTTCGCCAACCAACCATTTCGTCCCTTTCTTTGGAAAGGTCCTGACCGGGGATGCCACGGCGGTGTCACCCCTGTATCGGCCTTGATGCTGCTTTCGTATCTGCTCCAAATCAACTAAGCGGTTGGGACCTCCTATTTGATGCATTATGTGCCGAATAAGAGCGTGATGCACACGGTAGACAAAACTAGGTCGGCCCATTGGGCGGCACCGCAACAAGGGGACGTTCATATCGCCAAAAAATGTGCGCTCCTTTTCAAAATTTCTTTGGAATTTCAAAAATTGTTCCCTTCCTCAAAAGATGTCAGGAAATTTGGAAAAAATGTTTACCTTTTTCGAAATTGTCTCAAAGATTTTATAAATTCTGATTTTTCTTGAACACGGGACCAAATTTTGAAATTCCAAATAAAATTTGAAACGACGAGTATTTTTCAAAATTCCCCCAAAAATTTGAATTTGTGAGAAAAATTCGTAAAACCATAATACTTTTTGAAATTCCAAACAATTTTTGAAAACACAAAAATTTCTAAAAGTGAATGCTTTTTAAAATTTGAAACTTTTTTGGAAAAATAATATTAAACTTGAAAAATAAAAAATAAAATGAGAAAAGACAGTAATAAAACCGGTTCAGGTTCCCAAAACCGGTAATACCTGGGTTGGAACCTTCCCAAGTTTCCCAAAACCTGTTGCAATAACTGGTCGATGTCTGAACTGTGACGGCCCATGTCGGTCGTTGCTGTGCGAATAGACTTTTTTTTTGAGAAAAACTCGCCTCGAAGCCCAGTTGGAAGCTGAATGTCGAATAGAATTCAAAAAATTACGCTCCCGCTAGGAATCGAACTAGCGCCCTTCGCTACCTACAGCGTTCGTCTAACCGCTACGGCATGTCGTTACTAGTGATCGAATGCAGCTCCAACACTTTAAAAACTACCCGCCCATACATGATTTTCTTTAAAAAAAATGAAACTCACAGATTTCGGAAAAAAGTTCGTGAACATGCAAAAAATGTTGCTCCTATTCAAGGAAAGTCCATTGAATTTGAAAAATGTTCATCAATTTTAAAAAATAGTTCACAAAAAATCAAAAAGTTCATGAAAATCTTGAAACAAATTCATCAATTTTGAATAAAATTCACAGAACTGAAAAAAGTTCATCAATTTTCAAAAAAAGTTCATCGATTTTGAAAAAAAGTTCATCGAATTTGAAAAAAAATCATCGAATTTAAATAAAAGTTCACCGAATTTGAAAAAAAAAATCGTCGAATTGAAAAAAAATTATCGAATTTGAAAATTATTGATGAACTTTTTTCATCAAATTGAAAAAAAGTTCGTTGAACTAAAAAAAATCATCGAGTTTGAAAAAAAGTTCATCAAATTTAAAAAAAGTTCATCGAATTTAAAAAAAGTTCATCGAATTTAAGAAAAATTCAACAATTTATAAAAAAGTTCAACAATTTTCAAAAAAAGTTCACAAATTTAACGAAAAAGTTCACGAATTAAAAAAACGCGCAATGAGGAAAACAAAAAAGATGAGAAAAAAAGAAAAAGAATAAACCGATCTGAAGAACTAAATAAAAATAGAAAAATGAACAAGGTTTACACTCGTTGGTTGATAGCGTGCTGGCTAGAGCCGAGTGCTTACAAAGAAAGGTTGCGAGTTCGAACCCCCCTTCCAGCACTCTTTTTGACCTTTCAAAAAACACGAAAGAACAGGAAGAAAATAGTTGGAATAGGCCGGCCCAGTTTAGACTTCTGCAGGCTCCTGTTTGCAAAATTGCACTGTAACGGGCGCCTGCAGCGCTAAATAGGAAATGCCGCACTTTTCAGGTGACCGGGAACCATCTTTTATCAGAACACGAAAGAACAGGAAGAAAATAGTTGGAATAGGCCGGCCCAGTTTAGACTTCTGCGGGCTCCTGTTTGCAAAATTGCACTGTAACGGGCGCCTGCAACGCTAAATAGGAAATGCCGCACTTTTCAGGTGACCGGGAACCATCTTTTATCAGAATGGGCCGAGGACATGTATGTTCGGCCGTCTTTATATTGGCCCGATGCATTTTTTTTTTGGACTTGTGGGCTGATTCATTTCTTGCAAACTTTGTCTCAATATTTTTTCTTGCAAACTGGTTGTAGTATGCTTGTCTTTCTTCTTCTCAGAGATGCAGGCCGTCATTGAACAATGTCCTGTCAATGAGTCAATCTGCTGATGTTTTACGTGCCGTAAACACGTCGGAAAAGCTTCAGCAGATAATTGTTACACCTCGATCGGCTTGGCACAGATCCCGATAAGGATGCGCCACGAGGGCACGAGGCAGTAGTCTTCACAAGATACGTGCGCGTATAAACTACGGCAGCGCTGAACCAGTACGAGGAGTGACCACTCCAACGAGGGCGATCGATCCTCCAATCCACATGCTACCAGGAAATAAGACAAGCATGCATGATCGATCGATCCTCCAATCCACATGCTACCGGGAGAAAAACGTTGCAATTGCTGTAAGCACGCAACGACCGCTTCGTCGCGGCTCTATCTCTGCGAGGGCGACGTTGCGGAAGGAACGATAGAGAAATCATCACAAATTGAGGAAAATCACAGAATAGGCCGGATATCCATTTCTGAGCCCAGACTCATCCGTACCCCGGTCAAGAAACAATTCACAAAAAATAAAAAAAGTCCAAAAAAATCTATTTTTTTGCATGGTAGATAATTCGGTGTGTGAGGTGCACTCCAAATTTCAGTCATGTGGATATATGAGTAGCTCTCAGCAAAAAAGACAAATTGAATTAGAACAGTACATGAACCGGACCTCACGCACCAAATTATCAACCATGCAAAAAAACCAGAATTTTTTGAATTTTCCTACTATTTGTTTTGAATTTTTTCTTCAGCGCTGGTGCAGATGAGTCTGAGCACCGAATCGTTGCTCTCGCTACATCACTATATTATACTAGTAGAATGCCCGTGCGTTGCCACGGACTTTTAATTTATTTTTTCCAATCACACCTATGAATACAATGTATCAAATTTCACATGTATAGATTATTTTTTCGAATAATTGTCCATGCATAGGGCACACATAGTCTAGTGGTTCAACATCAATCGTGTCTAATATACCCCCTCTATTTTTAAATATATGTATTTTTAGAGATTTCAATACAAACTACGTATGGATGTATATAGACATATTTTTTAGTATGGATTCACTCATTTTGATCCGTATGTAGTCCCTTATTGAAATATTTAAAAAGACTTATATTTCGGAACGGAGGGAGTATATAATTAGTGGGTAAGTCACTCTTCTCCTTCACATCAAGAGGAATTGTCGTTTTTTCGGGGTAAGTCCCTCTCCTCCTCCTCCTCGTGCTGCTTCTTTTTCTTCTTCTTTCAAGCTCACCGTCACTGTTAATGGAGCATCCGACTCAAATCGCCACACCATCCACACACACCCAGACTTGAAATTTTGATAAGAAGATTTCACGACATGAAAAAATGGCGTTTAATCATAGTACATTACTTCTACATGAATTAAAGACAACTGACATCTAAGCCAGAAATGAACAAGCAAAAACTTAGTACACATAGATACATCTCCCCCCCCCCCTCCTCCCTCCTGCCACTCTCAATAAATAAGTTAATCTTTCAAATAATGGTATATGATCAATTTCACTTGTCTTGAGAGCTTAGCCAAGTAGAAATCTTAAACCTTTGTCTTCATTCCAATTTTACACCTCGTCATCCATATGTAGTAACTTCGAGAAAGTTAACTAAAGCCTCCCAACATCCAAGCATCATGAACCAAATGTGGAAAAAGAGTAACGATCACATCTTGAATAACAAAATTCTCGTGGAACAGATGATTCAAAACATAATACATACCCTTTTTCCTCGATCGTCAAGGTCGTGGATTTGGATCGATTTCGGTTTTACATGCTTCATACATTGTTAAGAAAAGTACTCGGCATTGGAAAGCATCACGTTCTGGCCACACACAAAAGAAGTCGGTGGAAGGTATGGAATTTCTTGGCTGAAGGTCAGAAAGAAAGCAATCGCCAGTTCTCTCGGTTCCAGCAACGAGTCCTTTCTCTGAGAATTAAGGAAAACAAACTAACCTTGTCTGTCTATGTTCACCTTGACATGAAAGACTCTTTTCCTAACCTGACTGTTCTACCTGGCTAGTTCACTTCACTTTTCGAGGGATCCTGGATTGGAGTTCACTTGTCTATGAGTGTCCGAACAGCTTCAGATCCTTCCAAGGCGCAGGGGTTCTCTCTCCATTCACTAAAGAACTTACATTTGAGACCGGGCACTTCGTCATCAAGTGGAGAAGAACGAACGGACATTTCCGATCTTTTGTATTCGATTCGGATCTCTATTCAATGTGTTTTCAATACCCTAACCTCCAAGGGATGAGACGCCCACGATACCCAATAGTGCCAGCCAAACCAAGCTAGTACACCATCCAGCCAGAATAAAACAAGCTTTCGCATGCTGAGCGTGACTATGGATTTTATATAGTTATGGAATAACCTTCTTATCCGCGAGTTCTTCGGCCGAAGACTCCTGATATCGCTTGTTGGGCCCTTGATTCCGAAGTACAAGTACCGAAGGCAGACTTGAATGCATTAGGTTGGGAAGCGACCTAGAAGGTGCTTAAAGATAGGTGACAGTTGTGAAAACCAAGTTTAGTCGACTTGTCGGCAGCAACTGACCTTTCTTTCATCAAAAGTAGGAATGAAAGCTGGCATGCAGATAAGGAAATCTCTTTTCTTCTCTTCTACTCGGCTACGGACCTTCTAAAAGGAGAAGCAATAATACAAAAGTGCTAGGTTTGGCTTTCGCTACTGAGAAAGTGAATGGTCAACGCGAGGGTTCGACGACTTAGCCGAGCGTTAGCGACGCATCATTCTCATAGCGAGGCGCTTCGAGTTAGCGAAGCGCTGTAGTAGCGTCGGAGACTATGTGCTATAATGCTGAACTAAGGACGTTCCGCCTTATCTATAGAAGCAGTCGACTGAGTTCTGAACAAATGGGATCCTTGGTGGGTAATGGCTCAATCTATAGATGGAAAGCCTTATGATGGGAAACTACCACGTTAGGTTTGGAGAGAGATACAACTGGTTCACCAGGAGTACGCAAGAAAGGCAAAAGCACTACGAATACCTTTTGGTATTCTTTGATGATATTCTGATATATAGCAAGACCAAACAAGCTCATCTCAAGCATCTCAAGTTAGTCCTGGACATTCTAAGGTCATAAAAACTATATGCTAAGATTAGCAAATGCAGTTTTCCTGTCCCTCAAGTGGAGTATTTAGGGCATGTTATCTAAGGATAGGGTCTATCTACAGACCCCCAGAAAATAGTTGCCATCAAAGAATGGCCAGCACCTAAGACTATCACTCCGTTGAGGAGTTTTCTTGGTATGGCTGCAGAAAAAGAAGATTGATCAAGAATTATGGGAACAATTCTAGGCCACTTCATGACTGTCTAAAAAAAGATTCATTCCAGTGGTCAGATGCTCAAATTGAGGCCTTCACAACATTGAAGAGTTGTCTGGTCACTGCTCCTGTTATGGCTTTGCCCCCAGTGGGAGTAGTGACTAGCGTTATAGGTCGTTGGGCGGCCGGAAGGTTGCCATGAGTAAGGTTGGGAGACCGAAGGCAGTTTTCCGTACATTGGACACGTAGCTTACCGAATCAGTTGCAATACAGATGGGAATGCATGCTACGAAAGACAGGGTCGAGTCTGATACATCAACCGTCGACTCCATATCCTTGTACGAGTCCACAATCACTACACGAGATGAACCTGGGTTTGGTAAATGGAAGTCTAAGTATTTTCTTAGATAGAAGTGGTTGGTCAAGTGTGAGTCACGCCGGGGCGGGTAGACCCACTTTTAATAGCAACGCCCAGATCAATGGAAAATGGAAGTTTCTAGAATTGCTGCTCTATTTCTCGAAGCAATTATACTCATATCGACAATATGAACTGCATGAGAATTAGCATATAGAAAGAAAGCTTTACCGAATACAGGTCTAGTAGGTATAGAGCTGTAAGCGTGGTGGGGGTGCCGGAGCTTAGGCAGATGCCCCATTGTTCATGATGTTGCAATGAATCTAGTGGACCATCTTCATGGTTCCACATTGAGGTGAAATTACATATGCGGAAAAATATTCCTGGACTACGAAAGCTGCCCTTGTGTGGTAGAACCAGGTCTTCCACCGGGCGGTCAGCCAAGTACTGAAGCCCCTATCTTGATATAGAATAGAAGTGAGTTCACACTAAAAATAGAAGAAGCCCTATGATTTTTTAGCCCTGCTATCAATCACTTCGGTAAAGGGATCGAAAGATTATGGTCTGAAATAGAGATTTGAGAGTCCCTCGTGTGAGTACGTGCTGAAGAGCAAGGAGTGAAAGGCTCAGTCGTAATTTGTGAGACAGTTCAGGGGAGGATTGCTTGCTCAGCTATCTATCTGTTGCACAAAAGCATTCAGTGAAATCAAGCTACTGTTTGTTATGCCGTACGGGGTTGTTGTACCACCGAGAGACAATCTGTTGCCAGAATAATGTGACAAAAAGAACCTTCATCCCGAGCAAGGGCCATTGCCCGGCGCACTGCCAAGGCTTCAGCTAGTTCTGGTGCCGTGACCTCACTCAGTAAGATGCTCGCTGCACGTAGCCAAGCGGGTTCCTCTACAACAGGAACTTGCCTAACCTACACTAATTCTAATCCTTTCCGCGACCTGCCATATGATGTGAGCAAACATATACATTTATGGAAATTGGAGTTGATATAAAAAGGAGTGTAGTCCATTTTCATCAGCAAAAGAAGACTAAAGAGATTCTTCCAAAATAGAACAGTTACCAAGGTGCAACTAACCAAGTAATCTATAATCTTTTTTTTGACACCTTAATCTTTCACAATAAATATGTAAGACAATTATATTAGTGGTATAGAATACATCAGTATTCATGAAAATACCATTGCAAACAGACAATCTGTGTCATCTCCATGCAGTACACAGCAAAGAATGCTAGATTTTGATCTATGCATTGAGTTAACTGATGAAAATACATATCTGCCAGCAATTAGCTTGGTTTCTAAACTGTCGAGACCCACGAGGCCATGGCGCCGAGGCGAAGCGCTGCACCACGGCACAGGATGCCCACCACACAGCGCGTCGTTATCTTACTACGTTGCAGGCAATGGACGTCCCGGCAAGGAGGAACTTACTGAAGGGGTACCGCCTGTGTAGCGGCAAGTGATAAGTTCTAGACCATGTTCCACACGGTCTGGGCAGGGAAGCTCGGATCCGAAGGTACTTAATTCGACATGGGATAATAGATACACAAGCTCTCTAAAGGACATTACCAGATTACTCTAGATAGATCCTATGCAACTTTGGATTGTTTCACCCTGACAAACTATTTCGCCAGCAACTGAGGGTCTCATGGTGTCTAAAGCTTCAGCACAAGGAAGAGTGTATAAAAACCAGGCAATACATTGATTGCGTATAATCATAAGCACCAGCATGACAACATCTGATATTGTACTACCAATATCTGAACCAATTAAACCTTATGAATATAAATACAATTAACCTATGCATGCGATTGTCTATTCATTCCATAGCAATTTGTATAAAGCTTGGAACAGACTATTATTATATAAATATCACAAAATGCATGAAAATATATAATAGTATAAATGATTGAGCATAGCTCACAACAATAAAGATATAATGAACCAAGATCCAAGCGACTAAGACAACAACAGGTTCAGCCAACCAATTTCTCCTGAAGTGATAAACGGCAACTTGGTTCTCAAATTCTCTGTTGTTCGACTCGTGACCAAAATCAGAGGAACAACGGGAAATAAAAAAAACAGTTTATACATGTCAAAATCGGAGGAAATACTGTAAAGTTATACAATTGACAACTCAAAGCTAATGCATAGAAACTACGTAGTGTGGTGGCGCCAAATATTTACATAGATGAGTTAGAAAAACTATAAATGGTTGACCGTTCTGAGAATACATTGAATTCCTAGAGATTAAAATTGAACTGACCTCACAGCATGAGCCTTAGAGAGGCATGATATGCATGTTAACCTGGAGATTTTTCCTTTCCCTTTAATTCTCAGCTACCTTGATACCCAGATAGACCTCTGCTTGCGCAACAGCTCCATGTGCTCTGCCTTCTTCTGTATTTTTAGCTTCTCCTTGTTCCTCCAGCTGTCTGGCTTCTCAGATCTTTCTTTCATCTGTACATCATCACATGTGCGCTATAGGTGTTCCTAAAGATGCATTTTCTTACAAGAAACAAAATGGTGAGCTATTCTAAAAAACCCACACCATGATAAGCTGAAACAAGGTTGGGTCTCATTGGCAGTACTGCAAACAAATAGGAGTCCTTGTTTCTTGTAAGAGGTTCATATGGAAAGTTAAGATAATGACAATTAGTAAGACTGGCGCTCCCAATTAAAGCCGAATGGATGAGGTAAAACTGAAACAACGCAAGGGGATTAAAAAGGGGGGCTGATGGTTTCGTAGGATTTTCTTTGTCAGGTTCGTAATTGAAAATGTGAGTATGTATATATGCTCCCCACGGAATATCTTCTTAGATTTGATCCACCTTACATGTTTTCACATGGCCAGCTGGGGAATAACCTGAAATTGCAGACACATATGCATCCAAGCCATTAATCTGATTGTTAAAGGAAATTTATGCATGCTGGGGAATAACCTGAAATTGCAGACACATATGCAGCAACAACACAATCAAAAAGGAAATGATTAGTTCAATCCATGTGACAATTGTGGCAAGGTATAGTACCTTCCAGCTTCCCTTTTCTTGATATAGTTCTTGGTGGCAATTGCATTAGTATGCGGAATTAACCACAACCATATCTTTATCTTTCAAGGTGATTATGCTTTTCAAAATGTGTTTGAAGGGCGTATCAGGTTCGAATTAAAAAAATGCGAGCATATGCATGCTCCTCACGGAATACTATCTTTTATATTTGGTCCAACTTATATATGTTGACATATACAATCAAGAACGGCTCTACATATATCACCCTCTTGCCCCGGCCGTTTCGAGCCACGACACATAATCTTGTAGCCAACGGCGTCACCAGCCGGAGAGAAAACAGCCATGAGCCGCGCGCACGCCGTGCTTATCCCGTACCCGGCGCAGGGCCACGTCACGCCCCTGCTGAACCTCGCCAAGGTGCTGCACTCCAGGGGCTTGTACGTCACCTTCGTCAACTCGGAGTACAACCACCGACGCCTGCTCCGGTCACGAGGCGAGGACTCGCTCGCCGGCCTCGACGACTTCCGGTTCGAGACCATCCCGGACGGCCTGCTGCCGATCGAGAACGAGGACGTCACGCAGGACGTCCCCGCGCTGTGCACATCCTTCGCCACGCACGGCGCCGCGCTCTTCAGGGACCTCCTGGTGAGGATCGACGACGGGAGGCCGCCGGTGAGCTGCGTGATAACGGACGGCGTGATGAGCTTCGCGCTGGAGGTGGCCGGCGAGAGGTGCATCCCTGCCTTGGTGTTGTGGACCACCAGCGCGTGTGGCTTCATGGGGTACCTCCACTTCTTCGAGCTCATCGAGAGAGGCTACGTGCCACTCAAAGGTATACCACCACCCCTACGCGCTCCATGGAGTATGGCAGTATGTGATCGAATGCAAATTATAACTGTGCTGCACATGTCGTAGATGAGAGCTACCTGACCAACGGATACCTCGACACGGCGCTCGACTGGGTGGCCGCCTGGCCGGGATGCCGAGCATAAGGCTGCGGGACTTCCCCAGCTTCGTCCGCACGACCGACCGGGACGACGTCATGCTCAACTTCGACGGCGGCGAGGCGCAGAACGCGCACCGCGCCCAGGGCGTCATCCTCAACACGTTCGACGCGGTGGAGCAGGACGTCGTCGACGCGCTCCGCCGCATCTTCCCGCGCGTGTACACGGTCGGCCCGCGGTCACCGCGGCGCGGGCGCGGCCCGAACTGGACGCGATCGGCGGCAACCTCTGGAAGGAGGACGCGAGCTGCCTCCGGTGGCTCGACGACCGGCAGCCCGGCTCGGTCGTGTACGTCAACTTCGGCAGCATCACCGTCATGTCGCCGGCCCACCTCGCCGAGTTCGCGTGGGGCCTGGCGCGCTGCGGCCGCCCGTTCCTGTGGGTCATCAGGCCGGACCTCGTGGCCGGCGACAAGGCCGTGCTGCCGGAGGAGTTTCTCGCCGAGACGAAAGACCGAGGGATCTTCCTGAGCTGGTGCCCGCAGGAACAAGTCCTGGGGCATCCGGCGACCGGGCTGTTCCTGACGCACTCCGGGTGGAACTCGACGCTGGAGAGCATCTGCGCCGGCGTGCCGATGGTATGCTGGCCCTTCTTCGCGGAGCAGACGACCAACTGCCGGTACGTGTGCACCGAGTGGGGCATCGGGCTGGAGATCGATAGCGACGTGAGGAGGGAGGAGGTGGCAAGGCTCGTGCTCGAGGCCACGGATGGCGAGAAAGGATGTGGAAGGAGAAGGCCGTGGCAGCGGCAGAGGACGACGGGACTTCGACTCTTGGCATTGACCGCCTGATCGCATTCTTGCTTGGAGGGACCGATGATCCTGAAAGCTGAAATGTGTGTTGTCTTGTTGAATCAGCCCTGATCACTGTGATGGGTATATGGGGTTGGAAACTACAGTATGATGTAACCATTTCCCACTGTTTAAAACCGTTGTGCGTCCATATTGAGAGTATGCAAGACAAACTATGCTTCTACAGTGTCGTTTTCTCGGTGATGTACGTAGTTTCACCCGTCCTACTGAAGAACATTTCTCTATCCTGAAACAATCGAGTGTTGTAGGAACAAACCAAAAAAAATTCAGAGAGAGACATAGAGAGGACGACTACTAGCAGCATGCCTCCGGGACTTATTCTGGCGAATCCCATTTACTGGCGTGAGGTTCAGTTTCGCAGTACAATGGGTTCACCAAAGAAATGCAGTGCAGAAATTGGAAAAGAATCAGAAATAATGAAAGAACAAATATTTGGATGCTATTTTTTTTCCAGTCAAGAAACGAGTATTCTGGTACTCCTTTGCGAACCACTAATAGTCCTGTCCAGATCGGCATCAAATCATTTCGGCGGAGTTTTCAGTTCAGCGAGTCAGTTCGAGGTGTTTTCATCTGCATTTGATCTTTCAACAGGCGCTGACGCTTCTTGGTTATCTGCGTTTGTAGCCCCAGCATCAGCCTCAGCCGCAGATACTGACTGAGTTGGTTGTGAGCCTGCAACATATATCAGCTTAAAGGCATGAGTTTACTGCAAAGTTTGATAAAAAAAGATGGGAACATAGTTGCTGATTCGACATATGAATAACATGAGTATGAAAACAGCAAAATGTTTATTTATTTTGGTGGTCTGAAAACTGAGAGTGACATACCGGATACGTCATCAGACTGCCTTGAGATTGCACGAGGGGGCAACTGGAGTCTGAAATTAGGAGGGAGCGAAGGCGCTGCCTGGAAAGAACCCTCGGTCGGCTGCTGAAAGAAGGGCGGCCGAGCAGCTTGCTGCTGCAATGGCGAGAAGTCGGCCCTTGGATTCTGGCCACTTGTCATGTACCCCATGTATGGGTATGGTGATGTTGAAGGGGATGTTTGGCCATACTGCTGAGAGTAGTATTGCTGCATTTGATTGTAAAAGGCCTGCATAAAATTTTTCAGACATTGCATGAATTCAGTCAGTTCTAAAATAAGTGGGTCTGTATTGTGCTAGTGTCTGATCTTGGTTGACAAATTGTGCAACTTGTGATTTGCTAATTCCAAAAAAAATCCATGCAGCTATCCACAAGATTCAATTTTGAAGATTGCCGGTATTCAAACTTTCAAAATTAAGGAGGTGACTACAAAAATCCTGATTCCAGACCATTTACACTTATACTTACAGTGTAACTTCAAGTAACTTGCAACAAAAACAACCACAATTGGGTCGAAGTTATCAATCCTTCAGGAAAAAACCATCGGAAAACATGCATTTTGGTGGGTGTTTTATGACTTTTGCACAATTGTGATGGTTTTTTGCAATTTACTCTGTAACTTCCTATACTTCTATATATATGTTGGGCACTGCTGGCATTTAAAAGAGCTGATGTACAAAGGAGCAGTCGCATGTGGTGGAAGTAAAACAAGAGAAATAACATTGAAAGAGAGGAATATATAGTGCTTACCTGCTGGTATGGATAATCAGGTGGGTACCAATACCTGCAAAAGTTTACAGAACTTCATCAGTGCCTTATTAGAAAGATCGATAGGAATCAAGCCAAGCACGAGCCCACCATTGTCGCTCGGAGAAATATGTACCAACAATCATGGCTGTAAAGCTCAAACTTCTTATCTCAGACACTAAGGTATGTCCAGCTAAAACTAGGACCATATCAAACGAACACTCCTTCATCTACTTCCATTTTTGGCAGTACAATAGTGGTATTAGTTTTCATGAAGAAAGTGCTTGCTTGCAAGAATCTAAACACAGCTGGTTGGCCAGCCACAAGTCTAAACAAATTGCCCCGACAAAATTGCACTAAAGAGAAGCGACATGGCTATGCATATATGTGAGTAAAAATGCAGAAACCTGATGCAATTTGTAGTTTTTCTTTGCAGAAACAACTCAAGTCGTAGTACTTGTTTCTGGACAGACCGGTCAAGGAATCCTGCGCCAACGATCTGTACTACGCGCTGCCCATTCCAATAAATTTCACATATGGGGTACGTCAACCGCAACCCAGCAGCAGTGCTGCATAAAAAATATAGCCAAGTGGCACCAGAGATCTGGACGCAGGCGTTAAACTCTCCCAGCAAAGCAAGCCAACGGAGCGCAGAGCGTTCGCAGGCAAGGCCACACACCCCCATCGTGGTCTAGACTTTTTTTTGGAAGCATGGTGGTCTAGCCTAGGAGAAGTCAGCAGATAGTGAGACGGCGGGCCCCGTCGGTGTTGAATGGCCGCCGTCGAGGCCACATTTATGAACGGACCTCCCATGAGGGCCCAACACGCGGGGGAAACGGGCACGCGCGGGCCCGGCCGTGCTTCCTTGGTATCCGAAAACCCATCACAGTCCAGTCAAGGAAGCGGCAGCTGAAGCCGAAAGCTGCGGCGCGAAAGCAACCCGACCTGAGTGCTGACCTCGCTCGCTCCGAGCAGCGCGTAGTCAGTCGGGTTCGGTAACTGCCCCAATAAAGAGCAACTACCAACAACGCCTACCTCTACGTAGTGTGTTCTTCTTCACTTGAGCTATCGGATCGGTCGTAGTCTAGGAGTAGGTGTCTACTTACGCCATCGGATCAAACTGTTTACCTCAGGATGGGCATCTCTCTGAACCACAAAAATGCAACCAACAACGTCGATGCGGGTTCTTCACTTCAGCTAACGGATCAGTCCTAGTCCAGGAGTACTAGTTGTCTATTGTATTACACCACCGTAGCAGACACAGCCTAGTTTACCTCAGGGTCGGTCAGCATTTCCCTGAACCACGAAAAATGCAACCACTGTGACATGGGGCCGTCGCTACCAAACCATGCTTTGCACCCATCACCGTCTGAGTCATTTTTCAACTAGTGCTACCTGTTACGAAACTGGGACATTAACAACAGGTCTTGCACCTGCCCAAGTGAGGGTTCAGATTTCACAAGTTGCAGCGCACCCAGATCCCACGATGTCTAGTGTACGATGATGCATCGCGATTTTAAAGCGGAGCTGGCATGATACATACAGTAGACAGTACTAGTGCATGGGGATATGGCACTCACCCGTACTGCTGTGAAGGGTGGTAGAACATGGCGTGAGGCGGGGTGTGCATCTGCTGTTGGTGGTGCTGCATCCTGCCGCCCATGTATGGCTGTGGGCCCGAGTGCTGCTGATCCGGCCCGCGCGGGGTCCTCCCTGCAGACACACAAACAAATAAGTTAGACATTTTACACTATTCTTGGGCTGCATTGTCTAAAAAAAAAAAACTATTGTTGGGCTGCAGAGGAAGCAACTCACACCCGAACAAACAAACAAACAAATAAATGTGCTGTGAAGCGGTAGCAGATCACGCATGTATTGCAGGCAGGACGGGACGGGGGGGGCCAGGGGTTGCAAAACAGTTGGATGGACTATGCACCGGGAGGGAAATGCCATGTGCCCTACTACGTTGTGCCGGGACACACATGCATGGATGGATGATTTCCTACGCTCTTGTATCTTATCAATTGCCTGGGAAAAACCTATCGATTTTTCATCATGAAAGAAATAAGCACAGCAGATGTGCACCTCTGTCTGCATTTGGCCAATTCTTTGTTTTCAAAGAAGAGAATCTTCTCAAAAGAATAATAATAGAGGAATTGAGGAGATTTCTTTATATGCACATTGCGTAGATTAGGGCAGTGCCAAATAATGCAAGACTTTTCTTAGCTAGCTTGCACTACAACCTACTCCAGTCTGGTACTGGTGTGCTGTACTGCACTCTAACCATACATTTTTGAAAATACTATTAGAAAAAACAGCATGCAAAACCAGCTATTATTTCTGCGAGGGAAAAGTCAATTGTTTTATCATGGAAAAAAGAATGAGAAAAGTTCAGTGCAATACTGCCGTTCACCCAATCATTTGGAAAGCAGCAAGGAAAATCCCGAATCAATAAAGTAACACCAGATCAATATCATGAGAGACCAATTCAAGCAAACGCAACGAGTTGAAGCAATCCAAGCAACATGCAGCATCTATATATATTCCCCCAGGCTCGTTGACATGACAACCACCAAACTAAACCCTGTCAAAGGCCAAGTAGGAGAGTTGTATATGCAATGGAACTCTTTTCCTGTGCCGTGCACTGATCTTGACCAGAAAGGCAAAACGGCCGGGTTCCTGATTCTCCCTCCAGCGATAGCTAACATGCACCACCCCGCTTTACACCGCATTCCCGCTGGAACGCTTCATCGTATCACCGCTTCAAATCGAAGCCAATTCTTTCCCAATATGCAGCAACAGCAAAATGATACGCTCCGACCCGTCCATCATAACCACCATTGATGCTCCCAAAAAAGATCAAATCCGTAATGGGTTTCTATATCAATGTTTCCATACTTTAACCATGAAATTAGCATATGATTGGCTAGAGAACTCTGGTTATACCTTCATTCAGGCACAAGACTGAAAACAGAAAATCACAGTCAAAATCCTCAACTGAAGAGGAAGAGTGGACGCCGGAGTGGTAACTGATAGTCAAAATCAGTACTGTATAGCAGTAACTGAATGCAGAGGCCAGGCTGGAGAAGCACGACCCAACCCAACCCAACCCAGCAGAGCATAGCCATGAGGCATGAGTGTGCATGTCTGACAGCCCGAGCCCCAGTCTTTTAAAGCTTTTAGCAGCTGGAGCCGGGCCCCGCCCGTCCGCCCACTAACGATCCTCTTATCCTAACCCGCTGGCTAACACGCAAGGAGGAGGAGAAGGAGGAGGAAAGACGCGAGCCCTAATCAAGCTTATCCTGCTAATTGCGTACGGCCGATCCCCGCTGATCATGCCCCGGTTATTTACTGCCATGCACATGCGCGAGCAAACGGAAGGGAGAGAAAAAAAGGAGGGCATTGATTCGGTGCTGTTTTTCACTGTTGCTCACCTCTCTGCGGCGACGGTCGCGGCGGGCCCATGGACGCAATGTTGCAGTTGGCGCGCCGGCCGGCGATCATCGGGTTCGGGTTCTGCACCGCCTGCTGCGCCGACTCCGGGTCCCGGAACGTCACCTGCGCACAGAAAGAAGATGGGAACGCGTCCGATGAGAACAACGGACGGATCGCCGGCGATGGCGTATGTATTGGCGAGAGGGAGAGAGAGGGGAAGGGGAGGACGTACGAATCCGTAGCCCTTGGATCGGCCGGTCTCCCGATCGGTGATGACGACGGCCTCGAGTATCTCGCCGTACTCCCTGAAGTGGTCGTGCAGCCCCGCGGACGGCGTCTCCCAGGCCAGCCCGCCCACGAACACCTTGGTCAGCGTCGTGTCGCCGAACCGCGACCGGTGGTACGGCACGCCGCCGCCTACTCCCCCTCCTCCGCCTCCACCCGGCGCCTGGGCCGGCGACGAGGCGCCGCCAGCGGGGGACGACGACGATGCCGCCGCCGTCGCCGCCATCCCTTCTCGCTCTAGCTAGCTAGGACGAACGCAACCCGCGAACGCGCAGCGGAGTCGACCCTCGTTCCTCCGCTCCTCCTCGCTGTTTCGGTCTTGGGGGAGGGCTCAAGTATTGCCCGGATCAAACTCTTAGACGGATAGCTGAGCTAACCTGGACTCTGCAGGAGACTTTACCCGATTGGTCCGTGGTCAGCTAGTGGTTTCGGCTGGGCCGGTTTGGTCCGATCCGGCACAGACACCCCCGGCTATCCCTCCTCTTAATCGCTCGATCCGGGTGGAAAGCTGCTCTTCCATAACCCAGCCGCTGTGCCTCGGAAGAGATGGGGGGAGGGGAAGGATATCACAACTGGGAGGGGAAGGGAGGGAGGGAAGGGGGCGGCCGTGCGCTGGACGAGAGGGTTCGGAGGTGGGATGACAGCTGCATGACCTTTTCTAGTCCCATAGTTTCCAATGGGTATACGAGCTAGATCCCTCACCGCCTCCTGGTTGTATTCCATTCAAATTCAATTCTTTTTCGAGAGAGAGAAAGAGAGGTGCTGGAGTCGTATCATCCTAGCAAGGAGCCAGCCACCTTCCCCAACTTGGGCGATCGATTCGCGCTGCCCCGACCTGTCCCTCTCGCGCGCCTCTCGGCCGATCGATCGATCAATCCAGGCAACGGAGTACTACTCCTACGGATTAGCGCGCCAAGCGGAGGCACATCTGCTGCTACGTGCGCGCGTGTGGTGCGCGGGCTAGCGAGCTAGGTGCACCACCTCTCCGGTTGCGGTTGCTTGCGGGCTTGCTTCTCCGGCTTGCCCGCGTCGGACACGCCACTTTTATTTTCGCCTCGTGCGGAAAGCCCCACACGCTAGCGCCATGGAACCGTACTGTGGCGAGATTAACCGGGGGAGGAACCAACGTACTACTAGCATTTAAAAAAAAATTGTACTACTGGCATTTGATCTGCTAATGGGAGCCTAGCTGATTAAACACTAGTAATGAAAGCGCGGTGATGTATACGGAATATGTACTCGGGGTTACGTAGACGGGTACGTGTACCGATCGTCATTTGTTGGTTGTGTATGATAATTAATTGGGAGGGAATTTGTGTGGAAAGAACAACCAGGAGCTGTCGTGGATATCACTAGGGGGTTGTCCATGCATCGTTGGCGACTCTTCTCGCGTTGACCGTGGAGATGGTCGTTTCCCTCGGGCTGGCAGGGCAGGGAGGAAGGTACGTCGTTAGTTAGTTATTATCCACGAGATTAGATTAGCAGCGAGTCATCGGGGCGACGTAAACGGCGCTTCCGTCCGCTGTGCTAGCTGGTGCGTTGCTGCCGTGGACGCCATTACGAGATTATCAAGGGATGTTCGCCTTGGCCTCTCGGCCAACCCTTGATCCACTGTGGCTGCTCTAAGACAAATGTAAAATTCCTGCTTCTATACTACAACCTCTGTCCCATAAAGTTTCTGCTTATATATTATGGGACGGAGGGAGTAGTCTGTATGCTGGTTTGTGGGTAAAACGTCCTAATAGGATCAGTGAAATTCCACCTGAGAGCTTATGAAAAGTTCTTGGTTCAGTATATATAATCCACGGTGGCTGTTCTAAGAGCATCTCTGACAGACTTCTTATATCGCGGACATGTAAAGCGAGTTTACAGTTCGCGGAATGCCTTGGATACGGGTCGAAAACATTCGTGAAAGAACATAAACTGAAAATAAACCTGTAAATTTTGAATTCAGAACTTCGCGGGAGAAATAGAACGACTTCAGTAGAACTAGTAGCTGTCATAGTTCTTGATCCTCATACATATTTCATACATAGCCTATTTGCACAAAATAGATCGGAGGAGAGGCTGCCACCTTAATCCCTACTGCCAAAAATTGGCTCACTGGAGCCATTCCGGGTGCGGTGGCGACGCTGCGGCAGCGGACATCCTCAGTTGTCGTCGTCGGAGACGAGGTCGACGTAGATGTCGTCCTACGCCTTAGCTTCGCGGCGCCATACCTCCAAGTTGTCGTCGAACTCTTGCAGCCTCGCTAGCCCCTGCTCGAGGAGGACCGCGTCGAGGTCGGCTTCCCGTCGATGGCACTGCTCCGCCTCCTCCTCCTCCCGCATACTGCTCGCGATGGTGGCGGACTCGAAGACGTCCGCCTCCGCCGGGGGGGGGGGGGATCCTCCGGCCTGATGACGCCACCGCCCCGCCGCTCCAACTCTGCCTCCAGCTCCCTCTTCACCGCGCGGAGCGGCGGGAGCTCCTCCGGCTCACTTTTCATCGGCGTGAGCAGCGCATGGGAGCTCGACCCCCCGGCGGAGCTGCCCGCGCCGGAGGACAGCCGCGCCTGCCTGCGGTCGTACTCCTCCGTCTCGCGGCGGAGGAGCGACGGCGGCGGCTCTAGGCCGCGGTTCGTGTACTTCTGGGCGGCTCGCTTCCTCGCGGCGTCGATTGGCTTCTGAGTTTGAGGCCTTTGATCGACATGGAACTCATATTGAGGACCATGCACTTCGGGAAGTGTGAGAATGGGCCATTTTACACTGACCAGTTCACCAGCACGATTGAATGCCCTTGCCATAGTATGCGGAACAGGCGTAGCAGCAGTGGCTTCAGTGGCAGTGGCTTTAGCAGCTGGAGTGTCAGATACATTGGCTTCAGGTGGAACAATGTCAGGAGTAGTAATTACTGGGGGTTCTTCTTCAGTTTCATCGGCTGATGCAGCCGGAATGTCATCAGCCTGTTTAGCATTAGACTCTTGGGCAGTATGTGAAGGGGTGGCTTCAGGAAACACTTCACGTGCGATTGAGCTTGTGGGTTGCACATCCTCTTCAAGGATACTGAACATGGAGGAGGACCGCGGGCCTCTGCGAAGCCTTTGGAACACAGGTGACGCTTGAGGCGATGGAGTTGTCTTCTCCATGTCTTTGGGGGTTGCTTGGGAGGTCTCAAGCACTGGAGTAGTCACTTGAGGAGGTGGTGTATGCGGAATCATTTCATGTAAGGGGCTGTTGGGGTGCTGCTCTTCCCAGAAACTATCTTGGACCATTGGAGTCGTGGGACCGCCAATGCTGATAGGTTCACTGTTCGACTGAACAAGCGATGATACCGGGTTCTAGGTGAGCTGAGGAAGGACTTCATCATCATCTTTTTGCGCATTGTCGTCTTGACCAATGTCTTCAGCTGTGGTGGTGTCAACAGATGGAATCTCTACTGTGACATGAGCCTCTGTGGGAGCAGGTTCATGCACGACCATTCTGCGTTCTTGGTGGGAGGAGGCAGGCAAAGCAACAGAGATGGGCTCCACAAGCAGCGGCTCCTGAGGAGCGGATGAAGAAGTTGGTGCTTGTGCCCTTCGTGAAGCTTTTGATGACTTCGTCTCTCAATGCTTCTGAGAAGGTGGAGCATTAGAAGCTTCATGTTGCTTGCGCTTCTTGGCTTCGGCTTCAGCTTGTTGTGTCTTCTTCCTTTCAAAAGCAACGGATGGAGCAGTTGTCTTCGGACCAACAAAGCTTGGTGGGAAGATAATCTTTGGCATTTCTTGCCTTGAAGCCTCAGGAGCAGGAGCATCTTCCTTCTTCTTCTTCTTGGCAAGCTTGGGGTCAATGGCAGGACGGCCAAGAGCGTTTCTCTTCAAGCCATCATTATGAGCTTGGACACACTTTTCAGCATAGTTCTTCAGACGTTCTCGGGACCCCTTGGCTTCATCACGACGCCTTTGAAATTTAGCTTTCAAATCAGTCATCATTCTCTTGAAGTTTTCAATATCTGTGGCGCTGAGCCTTGCCACGTGCTTCTTGAAGACAGCCTTCTCATGATTAATCTTGTTTTTCTGCTCAATTACTTTCTTCTCTGTTAACGAAACCTTGGAAGGTAACGCTAATGCCAATGGGCAGTTGTAGATCTTCAAGAGATATGGATGGATTGTCAAACCACTCATCAATGAAGTTGTTCAGAATATCGGCATCGAACTGAGGCAAGATCTTGAAGATATCAGCTTCTTCCTGCTTGTTCTTGATCAATAGCTCTAGTGCATCATCATCAAGATCTTCATCACTTGACAGATCAATGATATCACCATCATCTCGCAGTATTCTGGTTGGGGGAGGGGCACGCCCAACAGTGTCCTTTGTCTTCGGAGAGGTCCGAGACAAATCTTCTGAATGCACACTGGATTCAGGAGGTGCAATTTTCAGTGGCTTCACTCTTGAAGTTTTTGGTGCAGATACATCTTTTGAAGCTTTTGGCTTCTTGACTGGCTTCGGGGATTCAGGAGCATCAGCATGTTGCTCACCTTCTTGAGCAACTTCAACACTTGCTCTTTGTGCAACACAGTGCGTAAGATAGGCAACAAAGTCAGCAAATGGACCAACCGTATTGGGTTCGGCTTCACGAGAGCCATCTAGCCTCGGTTCTGCAGGACCTGGGTTGAAGACAATCCCAAAATCCTTCTTGTTCTGAGCTGCAGAGCCTCTTGCAAACTGGTAGTTGGCTTCAAAGAGATCATCATCACATCACCACAGTATGCTGGAGGGATCAGGATATTGAGGCATGGGCCTCTCACCATGCACGGATAGAAGTTCAACTGAATGGCTTCTGCCTTTGTCTTCGGATGAAGCTTCTTGTAGACGATATCGGCCCATGGTGGCCTTACAACATTCTTGGCAGCATATTCTGAGGTCACAAACTTATATTGAAACCATTGTTTAGCCCAGTACCTGCGAATCCATTGAACGCGCAATTTGCGCTCCCCATATGTTTCTTCTGGATCAGACTTGTACATCTCATATAGATCAAGAAGCAGATCAAGAGCAGTATTCTCACGACGCTGTCTACCCCCTTTCTTTGAGGATTTTCCTCCTGCTATTGTGTTCACTAAAATGATTGGCTTCAATCTGCTTGTTAGACAGGAACTGGCTTCAGGAGAGTCTAGATGTAGTTGTAAGAAGTCTGCAAATGAATTCACACTATGAAAACCAAGAGACTTGCCCATGAACATGTACCTATGAAAGAATTAGAGATGCGAGGGAAGCAGGAGAGGTTATATGCATTCTCAGAGGATTTTTGAAGATAAAATCAGTGTGAAGATATTGACCTCATAGTGCGAAGACATTCACTTATAGAGATATGTTGGTTCCAGATTTGTACGAATCCGAAAATAGGTACAAGTGAGGAATCATACTAGTTATGAACCATAAGTGAAATAGCTTTCCAAATCATGAGATGTGAAACAAAAGATCCAGATTTGGAAGTGATAGAACAACTTTCTGAAGATATTGAAAGTTTAACGGATCAAACGAACGGTAAAAAATGAGATTTTATTTACCGCACAAGAACGAAGGATGGACTGCAAGACGAAACGGAGAGGAGGTCGAGCAGTTCAATCTCCCGCGCCCTAACTCGGCGGCGGAAGATAGCTACGGCGGCGGCGGGGCGAATATGTCCGTGGCCGTCATGAGTACGACGTCGAGGAAGTCGCGACAGCCAAGCGCTTCTTCTCCGGCGACGATGAGGTTAGCGATGGCGCTAGGGTTACGAGGGTGAGAGCGACATGAGTAGAGGAATTAATGACCGCGGGGGCTTTGTATTTACAAGGAGGAGGTCGGCTCGGTGAAATTACTGAGCAGCCCTAGCGGTTCACATTTGCACGACGCGTGGCATGCATGTGAGGTTTCAACAGTTGTGCCACGACCCCACCACATAGCTGGTTTGGTGGGAGGTCGTTCCGGCTTCTGCGGGTTCCGGCAAAATGGATAAGGATAATAAAAACGTTTTAAATGTTGGTCTCAAAATCTTCGACTGACAAGGACACAGTGAAGACAATTGACATGTGTCAATAGAATGCATATGAAGATTTAGAGAGTTTTAGGAGAGATAAGCATAGATGAGGTAAGGGTCCAATCACATTCACTTAGCGCAGAAAAGGCAACTTGAAGACTTAGCTATAAGTGAATGCTGTTGAGGACAGAAACACACACACACACACACACACACACACACACATATATATATATAGGCAATGAGATCAAATAGAAGAAGAAGATAAAACCATTGTTGAAGACAACAAATCATGAAGATAATGCAATGTTTGTGACGCCAATATGAAAATCTTCAAGAAAGTTTGGTGGTGGCGTTACCCACCGTATAGGAAGTATTAGACCCAGACATGTCGCACAATTATCGTGGCGCTCTGAAGTCAAATTCCACATTAATATCTTCACACTTAGAGTGTATATCTTCATGAATTGAAGACATATGTTACTTCATGTGTTGTACATCTAAGTCATCAACATGCATAAGCGTTAGGATGTGTGTCCATTCACTAGACATTCAAGGATTCTAAGATATTTAGCTCACACCGCAGCTTGCAAAATCTCTTCTCATCCAAAGGCTTTGTGAAGATATCTACCAATTGCTCATCGGTGTTGACGTGAATGATGTCAATGTCTTCCTTCAACACATGATCTCTGAGAAAATGATGGCGAATCTGAATGTGCTTTGTCTTCGAGTGCTGAACAGGATTTTGTGCAATCTTGATGGCGCTTTCATTGTTGCAGTAGAGGGGCACCATCTTCTTGTTGATGCCATAGTCCTTGAGTGTTTGCTTCATCTAGAGAAACTGAGCGCAACAAGATCCAGCAGCAATATATTCAGCTGCAGCAGTAGATAGTGACACACAGTTCTGCTTCTTTGAAGATCAATAGACAAGTGATCGACCAAGAAAATGGCATGTGTGTGAAGTTGACTTGCGATCCACCTTGCCACCAGCATAGTCAGCATCTGAGAATCCAACTAGATCAAACTCTGAGCCCTTTGGATACTATAATCCTAGCGTTGGGGTGTGAGCCAAATATCGAAGTATTCGCTTCACCGCAAGGTGATGCGACTCCTTTGGTGCCGCTTGCAATCGGGCACACATGCAAACGCTAAGCATTATATCTGGCATAGATCCACATAAGTACAATAAAGAACCAATCATGGAGTGGTATACCTTTTGATCGAACTCTTTACCATTGTCGTCGGAGCCCAATTGACCATTGGTTGGCATTGGCGTCTTGTAGCCCTTGCAGTCTTGTACCAAACTTCTTCAGACAATCCTTGAGATACTTTTCATGAGATATGAATATGACATTGCTTTGTTGATGGATTTGAAGACCAAGAAAGAATTTCAGCTCCCCCATCATGGACATCTGGTATTGCTCTTGCATCATATGACTGAACTCATCACTGTATCTCTTGTCAGTGCAGCCGAACATAATGTCATCCACATAGATTTGGCATACAAATAGTTCTCCATCATATGTCTTCGTGAAGAGAGTGGGATCTAGAGAACTAGGTTTGAAGCCTTTGCTCTTCAGGAATTCTTTGAGTGTGTCATACCAAGCATGATGCACTTGCTTGAGGCACTTGCTTGACGCCATACAGTGCCTTGTTGAGCTTGTAGACCATGTTAGGATGCTTTGGATCTTCAAAACCAGGTGGTTGAGCAACATAGACTTCTTCCTCAATTTTGCCATTCAGAAAAGCACTCTTCACATCCATCTAATACAAGAGGATATTATTGGGATTTGCATAGGCTAGCAGTATACGAATGGCTTCAAGCCTAGCCACAGGAGCAAAGGTTTCGTCGAAGTCAATTCTCTCTACTTGTGTGTATCCTTGAGCAACAAGTCGAGCTTTGTTTCTGATAACTTGTCCATGTTCATCTTGTTTGTTGTGGTAGATCCATTTGGTGCCAATGATATTGTGCTTGCGCGGATCAGGACGTTTGACAAGCTCCCACACATTATTGAGCTCAAATTGTTGAAGCTCTTCTTGCATAGCTTGAATCCATTCTAGTTCCATGAAGGCTTCATCAACCTTTTTGGGTTCGGATATGGAGAAGAATGCAAAGTGCCAACAAAAGTTGGCTAGTTGCGTTGCCCTTGATTGAGTGAGTGGACCAGGTGCATTGATACTGTCAATAATCTTCTCAATCTGAACTTCATTTGCCACACGAGGATGAACAGGGCGAAGAATTTGCTGTTGCTGATCATTGTCTTCATTTTCAGCATTGTCTTTAGGCTGAGAATTGTCTTCACGTTGAGTAGGAGCAGGAATGACAACTTCTTCTTCTATGTGTTCCTCGGTGGGTATGATTTCTCCAGTACCCATTAGCTTGATAGATTCACTAGCATACGCTTCATCTAGCACATTTGGCAAGTGCTCTCTTTGCGAGCCATTAGTCTCATCGAACCACACATCTATAGTTTAAACCACTTTATAGTGAAAGAGGTTGAAGACCCTGTAGGTGTGCGAATCCTTTCCGTAGCCAAGCATGAAACCCTCATGTGCTTTTGGTGCAAATTTGGAAGTATGGTGTGGATCCCTTATCCAGCACCTTGCACCAAAGACTTTGAAATAACTTACATTTGGCTTCTTACCACTGAGTAGTTGCTACTTCTTGAGCTTGCATTGGTTTTTCCCCTGAAGAGGAAAGGGTGGTGCAGCAAAGTAGAGATAAGTATTTCCCTCAGTTTGAGAACTAAGGTATCAATCCAGTAGGAGGAACAAGCAAGTCCCCAATAGATGCACCTGCACAAACTAACAAACACTTGCACCCAACGCGATAAAGGGGTTGTCAATCCCTTCACGGTCACTTGCAAGCGTGAGATCTAATAGAGATAGATATAAAAGATAAATAAAAGGCAAAATAAAGTAAAGGTAAATAAATTGCAGCAAGGTATTTTTGGGTTTTTGGTTTTATAGATCTAAAAATATATGATGGAAAATAGACCCCGGGGCCATAGGTTTCACTAGAGGCTTCTCTCTTGAAAGAAAACATACGGTGGGTGAACAAATTACTGTTGAGCAATTGATAGAAAAGCGCATAGTTATGATGATATCTAAGGCAATGATCATGAATATAGGCATCACGTCCATGACAAGTAGACCGAAACGATTCTGCATCTACTACTATTACTCCACACATCGACCGACTCCTGCCTGCATCTAGAGTATTAAGTTCAAGAGAACAGAGTAACACATTAAGCAAGATGACATGATGTAGAGGGATAAACTCAAGCAATATGATATAAACCCCATCTTTTTATCCTTAATGGCAACAATACAATACGTGCCTCGCTACCCCTACTATGTTACTGGGTGGGGACACCGCAAGATTGAAGAAGCACCTCTCCCATGGCAAGATAGATCAATCTAGTTGGCCAAACCAAATAAATAAATCGGAGAGAAATACAAAGCTATTTAAATCATGCATAAAAGAGTTCAGAGAAGACTCAAATAATATTCATAAATAATCTGATCATAAACCTACAGTTCATCGGATTTCAACAAACACACCGCAAAAGAAGATTACATCGGATAGAACTCCAAGAACATCGAGGAGAACATTGTATTGAAGATCAAAGAGAGAGAAAAAGCCATCTAGCTACTAGCTATGGACCTGTAAATCTATGGTAAACTACTCACACATCATTGGAAGGGCAGCAAGGTTGGTGTAGAGGCCCTCCGTGATTGAATCCCCCTCCGGCAGATTGCCAGAAAAGGCCCCAAGATGGGATTTCATGAGAACAGAAGCTTGCGGCGGAGAAAAAGTATTTTTGTGGATGCTTCTGATGTTGGGGGAATATTTGGGTATTTATAGAGCAAGAATTAGGGATAGGAGGTCTACAAGGGGCCCATATGCCAGGGCCCCCCCCGGGCGTGCCCCTACGGCTTTTGGCCTCCTCGTAGGGCTTCTGGACTCTTCTCCAAGTCTCCTGGGTTTCTTCTGGTCCAAGAAAAATCACCGTAAAGTTTTATTCCGTTTGGACTCTATTTGATATTCCTTTCTGAAAAAGTCAAAAATAGGGAAAAAACAGCAACTGGCACTGGGCACTAGGTTAATAGGTTAGTCCCAAAAAATGATATAAAATAGTACCAAAATGCATATAAAACATCCAAGATAGATAATATAATAGCATGGAACAATCAAAAAATTTAGATACGTTGGAGACGTATCAAGCATCCCGAAGCTTAATTCTTGCTCGTCCTCGAGTAGGTAAATGATAAAAACAGAATTTTTGATGTGGAATGCTACCTAACATGTTTATCAATGTAATTTTCTTTTATGTGTCATGAATATTCAGGTCCATAAGATTCAAAACTAAAGTTTAATATTGACATAAAAATAGTAATACTTCAAGCATACTAATAAAGCAATCATAGTTTTTCAAAATAACATGACCAAAGAAAGTTATCCCTACAAAATCATATAGTCTGGTCATGCTCTATCTTCATCACACAAAGTATTTATCATGCACAACCCCGATGACAATCCAAGCAATTGTTTCATACTTTTAATGTTCTAAAGCTTTCTCAACTTTCACGCAATACATGAGCGTGAGCCATGGATATAGTACTATAAGTGGAATAGAATATGGTGGAGGTTGTGTGGAAGATAAAAAGGAAGAAAGTCATCAACTAGGCAAATTAATAGGCTATGGATATTCCCATCTATTGATATCAATGCGAGTGAGTAGGGATTGCCATGCAACGGATGCACTAGAGCTATAAGTGTATGAAAGCTCATAAGAAAACTAAGTGGGTGTGCATCCAACTTGCTTGCTCATGAAGACCTAGGGCAATTTGAGGAAGCCCATCATTGGAATATACAAGCCAAGTCCTATAATGAAAAATTCCCACTAGTATATGAAAGTGACAAAATAGGAGACTCTCTATCATGAAGAACATGGTGCTAGTTTGAAGCACAAGTGTGGAAAAAGGATAGTAACATTGTCCCTTCTCTCTTTTTCTCTCATATTTTTTTCTTTTTTTTCTTTTTACCTTTTATTTATTTTGGTCTCTTTGGCCTTTTTTTTTAATTTTGGGCTCTTTGTCCTCTTTTTATTTTAAGTCCGGAGTCTCATCCCGACTTGTGGGGGAATCATAGTCTCCATCATCCTTTCCTCACATGGGACAATGCTCTAATAATGATGATTATCACACTTTTATTTACTTACAACTCAAGAATTACAACTCGATACTAGAACAAAGATATGACTCTATATGAATGCCTCATGCATATGAGAACAATATGACAATGATGGTGTGTGTCATAATAAAATGGAACGGTGGAAGTTGCATGGCAATATATCTCGGAATGGCTATGGAAATGCCATAATAGGTAGATATGGTGGTTGTTTTGAGGAAGGGTATATGGTGGGTTTAATGCACTGGCAAAAGTTGCGCGGTACTAGAGAGGCTAGCAATGGTGGAAGGGTGAGAGTGCGTATAATCCATGGACTCAACATTAGTCATAAAGAACTCACATACTTATTGCAAAAATTTATTAGGCCTCAAAACAAAGTACTAATACGCATGATCCTAGGGGGATAGATTGGTAGGAAAAGACCATCGCTCCTCCCCGACCACCACTCATAAGGAAGACAATCAAAAATAAATCATGCTCTAACTTCATCACATGACGGTTCACCATACGTGCATGCTTCGGGAATCACAAAACTTTAACACAAGTATTATTACTCAACCACAATTACCAACTAGCATGACTCTAGTATCACCATCTTTATATCTCAAAACAAATGCAAGGAATCAAACTTCTCATGTATTCAATGATCTTCATGAAAGTTTTTATTATATCCCTCTCGGATGCCCATCATATTAGGACTAAATTCATAACCTAAACCAATTGCCATACTATTTTCAAGACTCTCAAAATCATATAAATGAAGCATGAGAGTTCATAAATTTCTATAAAATAAAACCACCTCCGTGCTCTAAGAAGATATAAGTGAAGCGCTAGAGCAACTGCCTAGCTCAAAAGATATAAGCGAAGCACATAGAGTATTCTAATAAATTCACGATTAATGTGTGTCCCTCTCAAAAGGTGTGTACAGAAAGGATGATTGTGGAAAACTAAAAAGAAAATAAAGAAAAGACTCATATATCACAAGACGCTCCAAGCAAAACGCATATCATGTAGTGAATAAAAATATAGCCTCAAGTAATTTTACCGATGGACTGAAGACAAAAGAGGGGATGCCATCCGGGGCATCCCCAAGCTTAGATGCTTGGTTCTCATTGAATTTTACCTTGGGGTTCCTTGGGCATACCCAAGCTTAGGCTCTTGCCACTCCTTATTCCGTTGTCCATCAAAACTTTACCCAAAACTTGAAAACTTCACAACACAAAACTCAACAAAAAACTCGTAAGCTCCGTTAGTATAATAAAATAAATCACCACTTAGGTACTGTTGTGAACTCATTATAAATTTATATTGGTGTTATATCTACTGTATTCCAACTTCACTCCCGATACTACCCATAGATTCATCAAAATAAGCAAACAACACATAGAAAACAGAATCTGTCAAAAACAGAACAGTCTGTAGTAACCAGAATATTAGTCATACTGATGTAACTCCAAAAATTCTTAAAAATTTGTAAAACATAGGAAATTCATATAAGAATCTTGTGTAAAAAATTCAGAATTTTTCCACGCTCCAGGGAATTTAAACAATTCTGTTACTGGACGCAAAAGTTTATGTTTTTCAGCAAAACCAAATCAACGATATACCAAAGCATCCCAAAGGTCTTGCTTGGCTCAAACACTAAATAAAACACCAAAACACTATTACTACAGAGGTAATAATGTGTATTTATTTGAAAACAGGAGCAAAAAAAAAACACAAAATAAAAAATTGGGTTGCCTCCCAACAAGCGCTATTGTTTAACGCCCCTAGCTAGGCATAAAACATAGATCTAGGTATTGTCATCTTTGGTATGCAATCCATAAGTGGCCCTCATAATAGATTCATATGGCAACTTAATTTTCTTTCTTGGAAAGTATTCCATGCCCTTCCTTAACGTAAATTGAAATCTAATCTTTCCTTTTTTCATATCAATAATTGCACCAATTGTTCTAAGGAAAGGTCTACCAAGAATAATAGAACGTGTAGGATTGCAATCTATATCAAGCACAATAAAATCTATAGGTACATAATTCCTATTTGCAATAATAAGAACATCATTAATCCTTCCAATAGGTTTCTTAATAGAGGAATCCGCTAAATGCAAATTCAAAGAACAATTCAAATTCATGGAAACCTAACACATCACACAAAGTTTTTGGAATAGTGGAAACACTAGCACCCAAATCACATAAAGCATAACACTCATAATATTTAATCTTAATTTTTATAGTAGGTTCCCACTCATCATAAAGCTTTCTAGGGATTGAAACTTCCAACCCAAGTTTTTCTTCAAAAGATTTCATCATAACATCAATGATATGTTTAGTAAAAGCCTTATTTTGATTATAAGCATAAGGTGAATTAAGCATGGATTGCAACAAGGAAATACAATCTATTAAAGAGCAATTATCATAATTAAAGTCCTTAAAATCCAAAAGAGTGGGTTCATTGCTACCTAAAGTTTTGACCTCTCCAATCCCACTTTTATCAATTTTTTCATTAAGATCATCACCCTCCAAATTATTGGGATGCCTTCTAGATAAAGTTGACTCATCTCCAGTCCCATCTTGATCAAGTTTTATATTGGCAAACAAAGATTCAATAGGAGTAACACCAATCACATTAAGATCTTCATCATTATTATCACGAAAACTAGAAGAACATGCTTTTACAAACCAATCTATCTTAGCACGCATCCTAGCGGTTCTTTCTTTACTTTCATTAATAGAGATTCTAATAGTTTTTAAAAACTCATTAATATCATGCTTGGGTGGCATACATATCATCTTCAAAGAATCAATATCAAGAGAAATCTTATCAACGTTTCTAGCCAAATCATCAATCTTAAGCAATTTTTCTTCTAACATAGCATTGAAAATCTTTTGAGAATTTATAAAATCTTTAATATTATTCTCAAGATAAGAAGGTATCTTATTATAATTTCCATAAGAATTGTTCTAGGAATTACCATAATTATTAGAGGAATTACTAGGAAACGACCTAGGATTAAAATTGCCTCTATACGCGTTATTACCAAAATTGTTCCTACCCACAAAAGTCACATCCATAGATTCATTATTATTCTCAATCAAAGTAGACAAAGGCATATCATTAGGATGAATAGGAGCACTCTTACTAGCAATAAATTTCATAAGTTCATCCATCTTTCCACTCAAAGTATTAATTTCTTCAATTGCATGCACTTTTTTACTTGTGGAAGCTCTTTCGGTATGCCCTTGAGAATAATTTGCCATAATATCATTGTAGGATAGAAAGTAGGTCTAGAGGGGGGGTGATTAGACTACTTAACCAAATAAAAATCTAGCCTTTTCCCAATTTTAAGTCTTGGAAGATTTTAGCAACTTAGCACAAGTCAAGCAATCAACCTACACATGCAATTCTAAGAGTATAGCAGCGGAAAGTAAAACATTGCATATGAAGGTAAAGGGAAGGGTTTGGAGAAGGCAAACGCAATGTAGACACGAAGATTTTTGGCGTGGTTCCGATAGGTGGTGCTATCGTACGTCCACGTTGATGGAGACTTCAACCCACGAAGGGTAACGGTTGCGTGAGTCCACGGAGGGCTCCACCCACGAAGGGTCCACTAAGAAGCAACCTTGTCTATCCCACCATGGCCATTGCCCACGAAGGACTTGCCTCACTCGGGTAGATCTTCACGAAGTAGGCGATCTCCTTGCCCTTACAAACTCCTTGGTTCAACTCCACAATCTTGTCGGAGGCTCCCAAGTGACACCTAACCAATCTAGGAGACACCACTCTCCAAAAGGTAATAAATGGTGTGTTGATGATGAACTCCTTGCTCTTGTGCTTCAAATGATAGTCTCCCCAACACTCAACTCTCTCTCACAGATTTGGCTATGGTGGAAAGATGATTTGAGTGGAAAGCAACTTGGGGAAGGCTAGAGATCAAGATTCTTGTGGTTGGATTGGAATGTCTTGGTCTCAACACATGAGTAGGTGGTTCTCTCTCAGAAAATGAGTAGTGGAAGTGTAGGCACGTTCTGATGGCTCTCTCTTGAATAGAGAAGGGGGTGGAGGGGTATATATAGCCTCCACACAAAATCTAACCGTTACACACATTTGACCCAACTCGGTCAGACCGAATAGAAGAACTCGGTGAGACCAATTCAATTCAAAATGTGAACATTAGGATTTTCGGTGGGACCGACATGATCAACTCGGTGGGACCGATGCGCTAGGGTTAGGGTAAAACCTCATCTCGGTGTGACCGATTGCATGAACTCGGTGAGACCGATTTCAGCAATGAGCAAACAGAGAGTTGGTCAGGCAAACTCGGTGGGACCGATTGCTCCTTTCAGTGATACCGAAACATTACGAAAGGTAAACAGAGAGTTTGCTTTGCAAACTCGGTGGGACTGATCGCTCATTTCGGTGAGACCGAAATGTTACGAAGGGAAACAGAGAGTTTGCAATCCCATCTCGGTGAGACCGAAATCCCTATCGGTGAGACCGAACTGATTAGGGTTTCTGGCTATGGCTATATCAAAAGAACTCGGTGACGCCGGATAGATCAAATCTGTGGGGCTGAGTTTGACTTTAGGTTTAGGACATATATGGAATTGAGAAAGTGGTTGAGAGCTTTGGAGCATATCACTAAGCATTTTGAGCAAGTAGACCATTAAGCAACACCTCATCCCCTTTTAATAGTATTGGCTTTTCCTATGGACTCAATGTGATCTTGAATCACTAAAATAGAAATGAAGAGTCTTGAGCTTTTGCCAATATTTTCCCTTAGCATTTTGAGGGGTCCACATCTCTAGTCCATGTGCCATGCCAATCATTGAACTACCTGAAATATTCAACTTGAATGGATATTAGTTCAATGAGCTATATGTTGTTATGAACTACCAAAACCACCCAGGGATTAGTTGCACTTTCAATCTCCCCCTTTTTGGTAATTGATGAGAGCATATAGATCAAAGCTTCGACAAATGATAATATGTATGAAATATATCATCGCTTTGAGAAGTATGTGATAAGCAAGAGCTCCCCCTAAATTTGTGCATTATTTAAAATTTGCTTTTGAATGCAAATGCACAATCGATTAGGATCACGGGTTACTCTTCCATGTCACATACATCTTGGTGGAGAGCTCAAAATGATAGAATATAAATAGCATGCACTCATCACCAAGGCAAACATGATTGATCATACACTAATAATAAGATATCATCATTCAAGCACACATTTAAGCATAATATGATCAATCACATGATCATAAGAGTTTGAGATACTCTTATCTCACACACAAGCATAAATATTGTAGCAAACAAACAAGCAAATAATAAGTAGCAAGAGAGGCAAATAAAACAAAACACTCTCTCTCTCTCGAAGCCTATGATCTATACACTTTCTCCCCCTTTGGCAACAAGTTACCAAAAAGCTTGAAAATGCATAGTGCTATGCGGCACTCTAAGCATGATCTCCGGGAGCTCCGGTGTGAGAAGATGGCATGGAGAGGACAGTATCTGCAAAAGCTTCCGATGATGACTGAGGAACTGGAGGAGTTGCAACTGGAGGGGCAACTGGGGCAGTGGCTGCAGGTGCTGAAGTGGTGGCTCTTGTGTCACTGACTGGCACAGCTATAGACCTGTTGGCTCTAGGCACTCTCTGAAATGCCTCTGTGGTAGCTCTTCCTCTCCTGTCCTCTGCTTCTTCTTGAAGTTGCTCAACTGTGGTCTGAATTTCCGTGACCTTCAAGTCTAGATCATAAAATTTTGTTTCAATGATCCTCTCAAGACTCTCTTGATTTTGAGTCAGGGTAGCTAGTCCTTTCTCAATTCTCATAGTGGCCTCAAGCAGATAGCTGAGCTGATCCTGCTTGGTATTGAGATTTACAGCTGAGACATCTGGAATCTTGGAAGTCTTTGCGGCCTTTGCTTTTTCTCTCTTCTCCTGAGCCTCCACAGATGTAGGATGTTATGCATCCATGACAACAACATTGTTCTCAAAGTCTAGCCTCAGGGGAAGGTGCTCTCTGTCTAGCAGATATGTGCCTGTGCCCATCTTGGAGTTGATGAGCATCTGAATATGTGGGGCATATCCACATGACCTCTTCTGATCTGTTGCAGTCCTCTTAACTGTTTCAACAATCAAGGTCATCACCTTGAACTTCTCTAGCACATCAAACATATGTAACAAGTTAATTGAGTGCCCTCTGATCATCCTGTCATCTCCTGATTTGGGCAACAAGGTATGCCTCAGTATAGTGTTGATTGTAGGCAGCCCTGACAGCAGATAGTAAATGGACCCAAACTTGTGAGTCCCCAATGCAGCATCTGGAATTTCCTTGTACATGTGAGCCATGGAGTTATGATCTTTCCTGGGCTTTGCATAGACATCTATGTCATCCTCTGCTTCTTCAGGAGCATTGATTAGCTTGGCCCACTCAGCAATTGAAGATTGGTACCTAGTACCCTCAGTCATCCAGACTATCTTGCCATCTGGGTAAAAATGTGCAGTTGAATAAAATTGCATCACCATATCATCATTCCATTTTGTCGATTTCTGACCAACAAAAGTGTCAACTCCATTCATTCTGAAGCTCTCATGAACTCCAGGGAAGTAATCTTCATTGTCATCAATGAACTTTCAGTCGACCCATCTCATGTCACTTACTATGGGCTTCTTGTCCAAAAGAACTGTCTCATAGAAGTCCTGCTGCTCCTTGGTGTGAAACCTGTAATCCACATCAGTCCTTCTTCTTGTAGCATAGGGGTCTGTCTGCCTCCATAGTCTGAGACCTACATATTTTCTCAACTTCATGTTTTCTGCTATTGGATGAGTGTCATCATGATCTGGTATCTTTGGCTTGAGCTTTCTGAGCACTTGCTGCTCCTCATCTTCCTGAACTTCAGACATTGGGGCCTTGTTCTTCTCTACAGCTGAGATATTTCTTGTGCTTCTCTTAGGTGCTGTTGGCTTTGGAGCTTGAGCTTGTGAAGATTGCTTGGGAGCTGTCTTGGGCTTGGATGGAGCAGCCCCAGACTTAATAGCATCTCCCATCAATTTCTGAGATTTCTGAGCTGGTGCAGCATCTTCTTCTTCCTCATCATCTTCATCTGGATCTCTCATCATTGATGATCTGCCAATCACTCTGGCCATGGTCTTCTTGACCCTTTCTTTCCTTTTCTTGCCTCCAGCAGCCTCTTCTTCTCTTGGTTCAAGAGTGAACTCCATAGTTTCCTGAGTTGAGGCTCTGGCTTTGGACATGGGCACTCTCTTGGCAGGAACTTTCTTCTTCATGCCAGGCTTGATGGCAGCAGCAGCAGCAGCATACTCCTTCTTGACTACCTTCTTCTTTGAGGTGACCTCCTCATCAACCACAAAGTCTTCATCTTCAGAATCTGAGGTTCTCTTCTTCCTTTGCCTAGTTGCAGCCTTAGGCATGTTGCTAGGGGTGCTTCTGCTACCCTCATCATAGCTGCTATTGGAGGGACCAGTGCCCTCACTGAGATTTGCTTGCTCCTCTGACCTGTTCTGGCTGTCACTATTGTCTGACATCTCTGACACTGAAAGCTGACCCTGTGAATAGATAGGTTGAGATAGAGTGGATAAGCATCACAAAGTACAGCCATTTTGCAAAACAAATGGGTCAAAAACTTAGTTTTAGTTTTCTACAGAAAGCATTTCAGAGCTATCGATATTACAAACTCGGTGACACCGAAGCAGCTTTAGAGTCTAAACATGTGAAATCGGTCAGACCGAGACACAGTTCGGTGACTCTGAGATGCTAGGGTTTCACAGAGAAATGAACTCGGTCACACCGATTGGTATGTTTCGGTCAGACCGAAAAATACTTGTGCTATGGCCTGAGCCAAATAGGTGAGACCGAAATCCTAATATCGGTCGGTCCGAGATGAGTTCGGCGGAAACCTAAACCTAAATTTTTGCATCAAATCTAATCTAACGGAGTTTCCAGTGGATAGAGTTGTTTCAAAACGTGGAAAGAATATAGGCATTGATCTTTGTGCTCTGAATCGGAGTGGGGAAGGCACAAAGGGAAGAGTTCATAACCTAACTTGGCGATGAACTCACTACGGCGACAACGGCGGTGAAGATTCCCGTTGACGGCGGCCAAAACCAGCGGCAGGAGGACGCTGGCGACGAGGAGACGATCCGAAGACCTCGAGTCGGCAGAGCTGGACAGGCGCGGGCGAAGCGTTTGGAGGAATTTCCAAATTTTCAGCCCGTGGGAATATATGTTCAGTCACTGTCGGTGTGACCGAGTGGAACGACTCGGTGGCACCGAGATGTAGAATTGCAAGCGGTTGCTGCAACTTGGTGTGACCAAAAGGTTCGAATCGGTTGCATCGAGATTAAAACTTAGATCAACTTAATGAACTCGGTGTGACCGAATGGGATGGATCGGTCAGACCGAAATGCACTAAGAAGTTTTGGAAGTTAAGTCTATGACGAATCGGTGGCTCCGAGTGCTCCTCACTCGGAGGGTCCAAATATGACTTGATCAAACTTTGTGATGTAGCATGAATAGAGTTTGAGACGAGAAAAGCATAGATAGCTAGAGGGAGTACTTAGGCATTCTTGTCCATCCATTTGGCAGAAAGAAGAAAAACCAATCAATCAAAACAACAAATGGATGTCCTCGAATGGAGAAAAAATTATGCATCCAACATGCTCACACAATAAGATATCAAATGAAATATGTGTCAAAGCATGCACAAACACTCTAGCATCTATCAAGCAATTGGCGATGACTAGGTCAGCTATATATGAGTATATTGACTTAGGAGTCAAATGAGAACATTTGATCATAGGTCATACTCATCGTTTAAGCACAAGTGGGGTTACTACTTTTACATAAAGCATTATTGTGTTCACACCATTAGAGTTGCTTTAGCTTAATTCTTAGAGTAAAGCTCCCCCTAGATGTGATATCCCCCCTAAGAGGGATGAACTAACCTTGGGTTTTGTCGATGATGACTTCATGTAGATGTTGAAGATGTGGATGCTCAATGTTGATGTAGATCATTTGGAGCAATCCATTGGAGTGAGTTGCACTTTCAATACCTACATGGGTTAGTCCCACAAGGAACACACAAGGATGTCCATAGACATAGAGTGAAATACACATATGATGTTGTCCATGAAAGCATTAGGTTACCTTGTCCCTTGTCTTACCAACAAGAGGGTTTGTGACTCCTTGAACTAGTGCAAGATATGGAAGTTGATTGCACCTGTCCTTGCCAAAATGAATATGAGTGAAGTATGTTGGCGGAGTCACCCTCAAGAACTCTCTAGTTCTTCTTCTTTGGGATCCACATCATCTTGATGGAAATCCTTGGAGTTGTAGTCGTACTTGATGAAGTAGAACTTGATGTAGTCTTGGGAACCCACTTGACCAAGGCCTTTGGAGCTTCTTCAAATGCATCAATCTCCTCTTGAAGCTTGTCCTTGCCTTTTAGCTTGTGGTCTTGTGGTGGAAGATCATCTTGAGCTTGTGTTCCCTTGAAAGAAGTGGGATCATACTTCTCTTGTTGAGGAACAAACTTTGTCTTGGGGTATTGATCTTCTTCCCACTCAACTCCATTGGCATTGAACTTGCGTTCAAAACCAACACCTTGATTCTTCCGGTGCCTTCCTTGCTTGCGTACAATTTTCTCAAATTGCTTACTTCCGACAAGGCTCTTGTAAACACCTTTCTCTATAATTCCCTTCAATAAGCTATTTTCTTGCTCAAGTGTAACTTGCCTAAGAGAATCATTAGTGGAATCAAGAAAACTACTAGAAGCAACAATATTGGATTTAACATGATTATTGTTACTACTAGAAGAAGAATCTTTCTTGTACTTGTTGCTAGATTTTACTTGTGGCATGTAAGTAGACAAGAGTAAATGCTTGGCAATGTAAGAAGAACTTTTCTTATGAAGATCATCATTGATTGCTTTTAAGAACCCATGCTCTTGCTCTAGATTGAGCTTTTCAAAGCGTAGCTTCTCATGAGTCTTTAAAAGCTCTCGATGATCCTCTAAGGTAGTTTCATGAGCTAACTTAAGAGTGTTTAATTTGTTAGTTAGACGCTCAATCTCCTTCTTATCATTGTCATTCGTTTCATCTTGATTAGCATGATTAACAACAATTTCATCATAGTTTCCGTCACTAGAGTTGTCAACAAGTAAATCATCATCACCTAGCAAATCATCATCATCACTATTGAAATCAACATACTCGGGGTGTGATACCTTGGGGCCTTTAGCCATGAAGCATCTTCCAATCCCTTCATTTGGTGAGTCAAATATGTCGTAGGAGTTGGATGACACAAGTGCAAGACCGACAACACCTTCATCTTGAGTATGTTCGGAGTCGGAGTGATAACTTCTCTTGGAGTGGTGTTCGGAGTCGGAACCGGATACCCATTCACCAACATGAGCTTGATGTCTTCGTCTTGTGTAGCATTTGATGACTTGTCCTTCCTTTCCGAATCCTTGCTTCTGCGAGAGGGTCTTCGTTCATAACGATCATCTCTACTCCTTCTCTCTCTTGGTGGTGATTCCTCTTTTTTACTCCTCCTTTTAGGTGAGTTTTCTCTTCTTTTGTAGGGAGTCATACACTCATTGGAATACTGTCCGGGTCTTCCACAATTGTAGCAATTTCGTTCATGACTAGAAGATCTCTTGTCATAGTAGGACCTTGACTTGGAACTTCTCTCCTTGCTTCTACTCTTGTAGAACTTGTTGAAGTTCTTCACCATTAGGCTCAATTCTTCATTGAAGGCTTGTTTCTCACTTGATGTTGTAGGAGCATCACATGAAGCTTTGTAAGCACCACTAGACTTGTTGTGAAGCTCTTCTTTATCCTTGAGTGACATCTCATGAGCAACAATTCTACCAATGACTTTCGTTGGCTTGAGATCTTTGTAATTGGGCATCATTTGGATCAATGTGCACACGTAATCATATTTTCCATCCAAGGGTCTTAGGATCTTCTTGATGATGAATCTATCGGTCATCTCTTCACTTCCTAAGCCGGCAATCTCATTTGTGATGAGAGCAAGCCTAGAGTACATTTCAGCGACACCTTCACCATCCTTCATTTTGAACTTGTCAAGTTGACTTTGAAGCACATCCAATTTGGATTCCTTGATGGACTTGGTACCTTCATGCATATCAACCAAAGTATCCCAAATTTTCTTTGCATTCTCAAGACGGCTGATTTTGTTGAATTCTTCGGGGCACAATCCGTTGAAGAGGATATTGCAAGCTTGAGCATTGTATTGCAACATCTTCAATTCTTCCGCGATTGCTTCATGATTCGGTTCTCTTCCATCTTCGAAGAATTCACCTTGCAAACCAATACATAGAATAGCCCAAACGGCGGGGTTATGTCCAAGAATATGCATTTTCATCTTATGCTTCCAACTAGCAAAATTTGTACCATCAAAGTAAGGACCTCTACAGTGGTAATTTCCCTCGCTAGACGCCATACTCTCCTAAGTTGTGAAACCAAGGCTATGATCACCAAAGCTATGGAAATCAAGGAAAATGGAGACCAAAGCTCTGATACCACTTGTAAGATCGAAAGTAGGTCTAGAGGGGGGTGATTAGACTACTTGACCAAATAAAAATCTAGCCTTTTCCCAATTTTAAGTCTTGGCAGATTTTAGCAACTTAGCACAAGTCAAGCAATCAACCTACACATGCAATTCTAAGAGTATAGCAGCGGAAAGTAAAACATTGCATATGAAGGTAAAGGGAAGGGTTTGGAGAAGGCAAACGCAATGTAGACACGAAGATTTTTGGCGTGGTTCCGATAGGTGGTGCTATCGTACGTCCACATTGATGGAGACTTCAACCCACGAAGGGTAACGGTTGCGCGAGTCCACGGAGGGCTCCACCCACGAAGGGTCCACGAAGAAGCAACCTTGTCTATCCCACCATGGCCATCGCCCACAAAGGACTTGCCTCACTCGGGTAGATCTTCATGAAGTAGGCGATCTCCTTGCCCTTACAAACTCCTTGGTTCAACTCCACAATCTTGTCGGAGGCTCCCAAGTGACACCTAACCAATCTAGGAGACACCACTCTCTAAAATATAATAAATGGTGTGTTGATGATGAACTCCTTGCTCTTGTGCTTCAAATGATAGTCTCCCCAACACTCAACTCTCTCTCATAGATTTGGCTATGGTGGAAAGATGATTTGAGTGGAAAGCAACTTGGGGAAGGCTAGATATCAAGATTCTTGTGGTTGGATTGGAATGTCTTGGTCTCAACACATGAGTAGGTGGTTCTCTCTCAGAAAATGAGTAGTGGAAGTGTAGGCACATTCTGATGGCTCTCTCTTGAATATAGAAGGGGGTGGAGGGGTATATATAGCCTCCACACAAAATCTAACCGTTACACACATTTGACCCAACTCGGTCAGACCGAATAGAAGAACTCGGTGAGACCGATTCAATTCAAAATGTGAACGTTAGGATTTTCGATGGGACCGACATGGTCAACTCGGTGGGACCGATGCGCTAGGGTTAGGGCAAAACCTCATCTTGGTGTGACCGATTGCATGAACTCGGTGAGACCGATTTCAGCAATGAGCAAACAGAGAGTTGGTCAGGCAAACTCGGTGGGACCGATCGCTCCTTTCGGTGATACCGAAACGTTACGAAAGGTAAACAGAGAGTTTGCATTGTGAACTCGGTGGGACCGATCGCTCATTTCAGTGAGACCGAAATGTTACGAAGGGAAACAAAGAGTTTGCAATCCCATCTCGGTGAGACCGAACTGATTAGGGTTTCTGGCTATGGCTATGTTAAAAGAACTCGGTGGCGCCGGATAGATCAAATCGGTGGGGCCGAGTTTGACTTTAGGTTTAGGACATATATGGAATTGAGAAAGTGGTTGAGGGCTTTGGAGCATATCACTAAGCATTTTGAGCAAGTAGACCATTAAGCAACACCTCATCCCCTTTTAATAGTATTGGCTTTTCCTATGGACTCAATGTGATCTTGAATCACTAAAATAGAAATGAAGAGTCTTGAGCTTTTGCCAATATTTGTCCTTAGCATTTTGAGGGGTCCACATCTCTAGTCCATGTGCCATGCCAATCATTGAACTACCTGAAAATATTCAACTTGGATGGATATTAGTTCAATGAGCTATGTGTTGTTATGAATTACCAAAACCACCCAGGGATTAGTTGCACTTTCAATCATCTAGGAGTTTAGTAGCTTCTCCTAATGTAATTTCCATAAAAGTACCACCCGCGGCGGAATCCAAAATATTTCTAGATGCAAAATTCAATCCCACATAAAAACTTGTATGATCATCCATAAACTTAAACCATGAGTAGGGCAATTTCTTATCATCAATTTCATCCTCTCCCAAGATTGTGCAACATGTTCATGATCAAGTTGCTTAAAATTCATTATATCGTGCCTAAGGGAGATGATCTTAGCGGGAGGAAAATACTTGGAAATAAAAGCATCTTTACACTTGTTCCATGAATCAATACTATTTTTAGGCAAAGATGAAAACTAAGTTTTTGCACGATCTCGTAGTGAGAACGGAAATAGCTTCAATTTAATAATATCATTATCGACATCTTTTTTCTTTTGCATATCACACAAATCAATGAAAGTGTTTAGATGGGATGCCGCATCTTCATTAGGGCTACCAGAAAATTTTTCTTTCATAACAAGATTCAACAAAGCGGCATTAATTTCATAAGATTCCGCACTAGTGGCGGGAGCAATCGGAGTACCAATAAAATCATTATTATTAGTGTTGGAAAAGTCACAAAACTTGGTATTTTCATGAGCATGGTGACAAAGCAAGCAATCTAGCACACAAGCAAACAAAAAGCAAATAAAAAGATGAACAAAAGAAGGCGAATAAAAAGGCAAATATTTTTGTGTTTTTCTAAAAATGTTTTAGAAGTGGGGGAGAGGAAAATGAGAGGCAAATGGCAAATAATGTAATGCAAGAGATGAGAGTTTATGATAGGTACTTGGTAGGCTTGATGTAGAACCTCCCCGGCAACGGCGCCAGAAATTCTTCCTGCTACTTCTTGAGCTTGCGTTGGTTTTTCCCTTGAAGAGGAAAGGGTGATGCAGCAAAGTATAGATAAGTATTTCCCTCAGTTTGAGAACCAAGGTATCAATCCAGTAGGAGGAACAAGCAAGTCCCCAATAGATGCACCTGCACAAACTAACAAACACTTGCACCCAACGCGATAAAGGGGTTGTCAATCCCTTCACGGTGCAAGTGACCGTGAAGGGATTGACAACCCCTTTATCGCGTTGGGTGCAAGTGTTTGATTGTTTGTGTAGGTGCATAGATTGGAGACTTGCTTGTGCCTCCTACTGGATTGATACATTGGTTCTCAAACTGAGGGAAATACTTATCTCTACTTTGTTGCATCACCCTTTCCTCTTCAAGGGAAAAACCAACGCAAGCTCAAGAAGTAGCAGGAAGAATTTCTGGCGCCGTTGCCGGGGAGGTTCTACATCAAGCCTACCAAGTACCCACCATAAACTCTCATCTCTTGCATTACATTATTTGCCATTTTCCTCTCGTTTTCCTCTCCCCCACTTCTAAAAAGTTTTCATAAAAACACAAAAAGATTTGCCTTTTTATTCGCCCCTCTTTTCGTCCGATCTTTTGTTTGCTCGAACTCATCATCATGAGTGACTTTGGTATGGTAGAAACAAATGATGGCCTAACTCCTAAAATTGGACGGACCAGCAATCTAGATGCTAAAACTTTTGTTTTGGGGCAAGGGAATTTTATGGGGAAAGAACATATACAAGAATTTTTCAATTGTGTAGGCAATCTGCCTCTCGATGACACTCCCATACTTAAAAGAACTAAAACTTATGCAGAAGCTATTTCAGTACTAGTTCTAAAATTTGAAAGTAGGTTTATTCGTACTCATCCTACCTTGCAAAGATTGTTTTATGAGTTACCCGTTATAAAGGATCCTAAGGCTAAAAAGATAGCTACCCAAGTTCTTAAGAATGAATTCGATCACATAGTACGGGAAGCTAGGGAATTTTTTGATCATTCTGGTATGAGCCGTGAAAAACCGGTGATAGATCAGATCCTTTACAATAGTGACTATACTTTGAGACATTTGTTTGGAAATAATCAAATCTTTGATGAAAACCTCAACATGACAATACCTAGATCTATGTTTCATGCCTAGCTAGGGGCGTTAAACAATAGCGCTTGTCGGGAGGCAACCCAATTTTATTCTTATGTTTTTTGTTTTTTCTACTGTTTTTAAATAAATACACATTATTACCTCTATAGTAATTGTGTTTTGGTGTTTTAATTAGTGTTTGAGCCAAGTAAAGCCTTTGGGATACTTTGGTATATCGTTGATATGATTTTGCTGAAAAACAGAAACTTTTGCGTCCAGTAACAGAATTGTTTAAATTCACTGGACCGTGGGAAAACTCTGAATGTTTTACAAAAGATTTATATACAAATTTCCTATGTTTTCCTAATTTTTCATAATTTTTAGATTTATATAAATTTGAGCTTAATTCATATCTTCACAGACTGTTCTGTTTTTGACAGATTCTGTTTTTTATGTGTTGTTTGCTTATTTTGATGAATCTATGGGTAGTATCGGGGGGTATGAGCCATGGAGAAGTTGGAATAAAGTAGATATTACACCAATATAAATTTAGAATGAGTTCACAACAGTACCTAAAGTGGTGATTTGCTTTTCTTATACTAACGGATCTCATGAGTTTTCTGTTGAGTTTTGTGTTGTGAAGTTTTCAAGTTTTGGGTAAAGATTTGATGGACTATGGAATAAGGAGTGGCAAGAGCCTAAGCTTGGGGAGGCCCAAGGCACCCCAAGGTAATATTCTAGGACAACCAAGCATCTAAGCTTGGGGATGCCCCGGATGGCATCCCCTCTTTCGTCTTCAATCCATCGGTAAATTTACTTGAGGATATATTTTTATTCACCACATGATATGCTTGGAGCGTCTTGTATGATATGTGTCTTTGCTTTTTAGTTTGAAACAATAATCCTTTCTGTACAAACCTTTTTAGAGGGACACACATGAATCGTGATTTATTAGAATACTCTATGTACTTCACTTATATCTTTTGAGCTCGGCAATTTGCTCTAGTGCTTCACTTATATCTTTTTAGAGCACGACGGTGGCTTTATTTTATAGAAATTGTTGAACTCTCATGCTTCACTTATATTATTTTGAGAGTCTTTAAACAGCATGGTAATTTTCTTAGGTTATGAATTTAGTCCTAATATGATAGGTATCCAAGAGGGATATAATAAAAACTTCCATATAAAGAGCGTTGAATACTATGAGAAGTTTGATTCCTTGCATATTGTTTTGAGATATAAAGATGGTGATATTAGAGTCATGCTAGTGAGTAATTGTGGATTGGTAGAAATACTTGTGTTAAATTTTGTGATTCCCGTAGCATGCACGTATGGTGAACCGTTATGTGATGAAGTCGGAGCATGATTTATTTATTGATTGTCTTCCTTATGAGTGGCGATCGGGGACGAGCGATGGTCTTTTCCTACCAAGCTATCCCCCTGGGAGCATGCGTGTAGTACTTTGTTTCGATAGCTAATAGACTTTTGCAATAATTATGTGAGTTCTTTATGACTAATGTTGAGTCCATGGATCATACGCACTCTCACCCTTCCACCATTGCTAGCCTCTCTAGTACCGCGCAACTTTCGCCGGTGCATTACACCCACCATATACCCTTCCTCAAAATAGCCACCATACCTACCTATTATGGCATTTCCATAGCCATTCCGAGATATATTGCCATACAACTTCCACCGTTCCGTTTATTATGACACGCACCTTCATTGTCATATTGTTCTCATATGCATGAGGCATTCATATAAAGTCATATTTTGTTCTAAGTATCGAGTTGTAATTCTTGAGTTGTAAAGTAAATAAAAGTGTGATGGTCATCATTATTAGAGCATTGTCCCATGTGAGGAAAGGATGATGGAAGCTATGATTCCCTCACAAGTTGGGATGAGTCTCCGGACTTACAAAAAATAAAAGAGGCCAAAGAAGCCCAAATAAATAAAAAAGAGAAAGAAAAAAAAAGAGGCCGAAGAACCCAAAATAAAAAAATGAGAGAAAAGAGAGAAGGGACAATGTTAGTATCCTTTTACCACACTTGTGCTTCAAAGTAGCACCATGATCTTTATGATACAGAGTCTCCTATTTTGTCACTTTCATATACTAGTGGGAATTTTTCATTATAGAACTTGGCTTGTATATTCCAATGATGGGCTTCCTCAAATTGCCCTAGGTCTTCATGAGCAAGCAAGTTGGATGCACACCCACTTAGTTTCTTTTTTAGCTTTCATACACTTTTAGCTCTAGTGCATCCATTGCATGGCAATGCCTACTCACTCACATTGATATCTATTGATGGGCATCTCCATAGCCCGTTAATATGCCTAGTTAATGTGAGACTTTCTCCTTCTTTTTGTCTTCTCCACAACCACCATATTCTATTCCACCTATAGTGTTATATCCATGGTTCACGCTCATGTATTGCATGAAAGTTGAAAAAGTTTGAGAACATCAAAAGTATGAAACAATTGCTTGGCTTGTCATCGGGGTTGTGCATGATTTAATACTTTGTGTGATGAAGATGGAGCATAGCCAGACTATATGATTTTGTAAGGATAACTTTCTTTGGCCATGTTATTTTGAGAACACATGATTGCTTTATTAGTATGCTTGAAGTATTATTGGTTTTTTGTCAATATTAAACTTTTGTTTTGAATCTTATGGATCTGAATATTCATGCCACAATAAAGAAAATTACATGGATAAATATGTTAGGTAGCATTCGAAATCAAAATTTTTGTTTTTATCATTTACCTACTCGAGGACGAGTAGGGATTAAGCTTGGGGATGCTTGATACGTCTCCAACATATCTATAATTTTTTATTGTTCCATGCTACTATATTATCTGTTTTGGATGTTTTATATGCATTAATATGCTATTTTATATTATTTTTGGGACTAACTTATTAACCTAGAGCCCAGTGCTAGTTTCTATTTTTTTCCTTTTTTTAGAGTTTTACAGAAGAGGAATATCAAATGGAGTCCAAACGGAATAAAACTTTCACGATGATTTTTCTTGGACCAGAAGACACACGTAGGACTTGGGGAGGAAGTCAGAAGAGTCCCGAGGGCTCCACAAGCCCTCAGGGCGCGCCCTGGTTTGTGGCCCCCCCCGGGATTTCTCCAACCCTAATCTTTAGCCTATAAATTCAGAAATATTCCCAAACCACCAGAAGCGTCCACCAAAATACTTTTCCACCACCGTAACCTTCTGTATCCGTGAGATCCCATCTTGGGGCCTTTTCCGGCAATCTGCCGGAGGGGGATTCGATCACGGAGGGGTTCTACATCAACCCTATTGCCCTTCCGATGAAGCGTGAGTAGTTTACCACAGACCTACGTGTCTATAGCTAGTAGCTAGATGGCTTCTTCTCTCTCTTTGATCTTCAATACAATGTTCTCCTCGATGTTCTCGAAGATCTATCCGATGTAATATTCTTTTGTGGTGTGTTTGTCGAGATCCAATGAATTGTGGATTTATGATCAGATTATCTATGAATATTATTTGAGTCTTTTCTGAATTCTTATATGCATGATTTGATATCTTTGTATTCCTCTTCGAATTATCGGTTTGGTTTGGCCAGCTAGATTGGTTCTTCTTGCAATGGGAGAGGTGCTTAGTTTTGGGTTCAATCTTGCGGTGTCATCACCCAGTGACATAGTAGGGGTAGTGAGGCACGTATTGTATTGTTGCCATCAAGGGTAAAAAGATGGGGTTTTCATCATATTACTTGAGTTTATCCCTCTACATCATGTCATCTTACTTAAGGCGTTATCCGTTCTTATGAACTTAATACTCTAGATGCATGCTGGATAGCGGTCGATGTGTGGTGTAGTAGTAGTAGATGCAGGCAGGAGTCGGTCTACTTGACACGAACGTGATGCTTATATTCATAATCATTGCCTTGGATAGAGTCATAACTTTGCGCCTTTCTATCAATTGCTCAACAGTAATTTGTTCACCCACCGTATGCTTTCTTTCAAGAGAGAAGCCTCTAGTGAAACCTATGGCCCCCGGGTCTATTTTCCATCATATATTTTTAGATATATAAACCAAAAAACCCAAAAATACCTTGCTGCAATTTATTTACTTTTATTTTATTTTATGTTTTAGTAATATTTTATATCTATCTCTATCAGATCTCATCCTTGCAAGTGACCGTGAAGGGATTGACAACCCCTTTATCGCTTTGGGTGCAAGTGTTTGATTGTTTGTGCAGGTGCATAGGTTGGAGACTTGCTTGTGCCTCCTACTGGATTGATACCTTGGTTCTCAAACTGAGGGAAATGCTTATCTCTACTTTGCTGCATCACCCTTTCCTCTTCAAGGGAAAAACCAACACAAGCTTAAGAAGTAGCAGGAAGAATTTTTGGCGCCGTTGCCGGGGAGGTTCTACATCAAGCCTACCAAGTACCCACCATAAACTCTCATCTCTTGCATTACATTATTTACCATTTGCCTCTTGTTTTCCTCTCCCCCACTTCTAAAATGTTTTCAGAAAAACACAAAAAGATTTGTCTTTTTATTCGGCCTTCTTCCATTTGTCTTTTCGTTTGCTTTTTGGTTGCCCGTTTGCTAGATCGGTTTGTTGCCACCATGTCTGAATCTGGGGAGTTTATCGTTGAAAAAGATAGCAATAACCTTGAGAAAGGTCTTAATAATTTTGCCAATAATGATCCTTGTGACGCCCCTGGCCTATTCGTGCACTAATCATACACGCAAATGCACACGATCAAGCCTAAGGACTCACGGGAAGATATCACAACACAACTCTAAAACATAAATAAAGTCATACAAGCTTTATATTACAAGCCAGGGGCCTCGAGGGCTCGAATACATAAGCTTGCATACAAGCGTCAGCGGAAGCATCAGATATCTGAGTACAGATATAAAAGAAAACATAGAAAGACCCCTAGAAGGCGGGGCAAAACAAAAGCTACGATCGAAAGGCATAGGCCTCCTGCCTGGGACCCTCCGATCCTACTCCTGGTCGACGGCAAGCTCATAGCAGTATCCACCCGCGGGGTAGTAGTAGTAGCGATCGTCGGCATGGGCAGCTATATCCGAGGCTCTGTCATGTGGTTGCATCAAAGGGATATGGGGGAAAAAGAAAGCAAAGCAACCGTGAGTACTCAGAAGTACTCAGCAAGCAAGGATCTACACTACATATGCAACATTATCAAAGGAAGGCTGTATATGTGGACTGGGCTGCAGAAATGCCAGAATAGAGAGGAAATCCTAGTCCTATCGAAGACTAGCATCTTCGGCGGTCTTGCAGCAATAGAAGAGAGTAGAACAGTACAATATAATGTAGCAGTATCATTAAGTCTCAACCTCACCCAGAGATCCTTTCTCGACTCCCTGCAAAAAGCAATCCCAGAGCCATACAGTCATCAACCTTGTCCGGAGATCCCTCCTTGACTCCCTACGAGAAGCAATCCCAGAGCCATAGTATCCAATTCTAATTGTATCAATCGGGATACAACTCCGAGTGTCCGTTACCGAGGATCCGACTATGCATAGATTAGTTCTTCCCTGCAGGGGTGCACCAACTTACCCACCACGCTCACTTAACTCCGGCCGACACACTTTCCTGGGTCATGCCCGACCTCGACCAAATGACACACCGCAACCCTACCTACAGCTCAGCAGAGAGGTCCCCGCAGGTCTACATCCTAAGCGCAAGGGGGTCTTGGCCATCGCCCCTCACCCTCCGGGTCGTTGCGCACAGGGTGGATACCAGCATCGCCTCGGGTGGCCGACACGATCCGACCGTGCTGCAATGTTGAACTGGACGTCTGTCAGAGCTTTTGGCTGATGATACGATGCAGAATGCCCATACTATGCCCACGTGATGGTTAGTGCTATCGGGCCAGAGGCCCACTCGAATCAAATATCCAAACCGTTAGTACCTTGGGGCTGCGGTAACGAGCAGAGACTCACGAAAGATGTGACCCCGTCGCCCCGTCTCGAGGACTTGCGGCAAGGGCCAAGAATGCCCGGCCACGCCTCGTATTCATCACTCAGGCACCATACAGGCAACCCGTCTTCACATCACACGCGGGTACCCCTCAGGGTCGACCCGCCTTTCCAAGTAACAATAGTACAGTCCAAGTATCCGTGTGTTCATAACATCAGGGGGAATCCGAGGTATCACCCTCGTTGGATTCCTACCCGATATATACGTCAAGGTGTACTCGGAGGAATCACCCTCGCTGGGTTCACACTTGAGGTGTTTGTACGACGGCGTCGTTATCGGAAGTGGGGAAGGAGGAATCACCCCTGATGACCACGACCGAATAGCTACTCTACAGAGTTAACATCAGAAGTGCTACACGAGGTCTCACCCTCGGCACTCGATAGTAACATTGCAGTGTCGTTACAACTAAGGGGGGTGATGTGCGGTGCCGAGGTCTGGTCGTCGATCCCGTTGATCGGGTCTTCGGATAATCCAGCGGGGCAGTCGGGATAAGTAGGGTCACTGATAGGTCTCTACCCAGCCTATACTAAGCAGTTTAGGATAAGCAGGTAAGGTATCAATAGCAGGTTACAATAAACAGGCTATGCATCAGAATAGGTAAAGCAGTAGCAGCAGCAATTTCTAATGCAAGCATGAGAGAAAGAATAGGCGATATCGGGATGCTCAAGGGGGGGGGGGGCTTGCCTGGTTGCTTTGCGGCAAGGGCAAGGTTGTCAATGGTGGCGTCGGGCTCCTGAGTTGCGTCGGTCTCGGGGACGACGTCGGTGTCAGGGTCTACCGAGAAAGAAGAGGGGGAAGAAATAGTATAATACACAGCTAACAAGTGCCACACAAAGTACAACATGACAATATGCAGTGCCGGGTGTATCCTAACGTATGGTTGCACGTTACCGAGGAAGGGGGAATCCATCCGGGAATGTTTTCCCGGTTCCGGACAATTGTCAGACAGATGACCGGAGGGGAACGGTTCCATGTTCGGATAGATAGGGACGTGTGGCGGACGAACGGACCACGTATTCGGATTCGTCTCGTCGTTCTGAGCAACTTTCATGTACAAAGTTTTTCGATCTGAGCTACGGATTATTTTCTATGATTTTTCAAAGTTTAAACAATATTCTGAAATTACAGATTTATTATTAATTCGAATTATCCAAAACAGTAGCAGGGTGACGTCATTATGACGTCACTGTGATGTCAGGACCAGTGGGTCCCACATGTCAGTGTCACATCAGGCTAATTAGGGCTTAATTATACTAATTACAGATTAATTAGGTTAACTAGATAATTAGGGTAATAAAACAGAGTTAATTAAGTTAATTAATTATTTAGTTAATTAATTAATCAATCAATTAATATTTACTTATTTATTTTTATTAACTATTTCTAATACATTTTCCTTTTTCTTTTATTTAAAATGTTTCAGGGGGCTGGGCCGCACATGTCATAGGGCCAGGGGTTTGGGCCCACGCTCAGTGGCCCAGGGGCATTCGCGGGCGTGGGCGACGGGTGCGGGCGCGGCGTCGCCTGACGCGGGGAACGGCGAGGCCACGGCGCCAGCCAGGTGGGTGCAGGCCGCGGTGGCGCGGCTACGGGCGAGGCCACGAGCGGCGAGGCACGAGCGGGGAAGGGCACGGGCGGCGGCCGTGAGCCGCGGAGCCAGGACGCACGCCGGGCGCGGCCGGCGCGGCGACGCACGCGAGCAACGGCGGTGACCAGGGGGCGACGGGCGGTGAGCGGGCGACGGGGAAGGCTCACATGGGGGGGCCGAGTCGGGGAGGGCAGCGTGCTCGGGGTGGAAGGCGAGGTGAGGGGACGGAGGAGCTCGGCGACGGCGTGGTGGCGTCGGGGCGACGAGCACGGTGAGGACGAGGTGGCGCCGATGGGGAGGAGGACAAGGAGGCTACGGGGTCGACGGGGAGGCGGCCGAGGCGGCGACGGACGGCGGCGCTGCGCCCCAATCCAATCTGGATCGGGGAGGGAGAGGGAGTGAGCGAGAGGGGAGAGTGGGTAGGGTTAGGGTTTGGGGGTCTCCTGGGGGAGGCCGTATAGGGGGCGAGGTGGGCCGCCGGCTGGGCTGGGCTGGCCCAGTCGGGCCAGGGGTTTTGTTTTTTTTCTTTTGTTTTGCTTTATTCCTTTTGCCTTTTTCTTTTTTATTTATTCTTATTTCTGTTTTGTAATTAGTTAGGCCTAAAAATGACTTTTGTATTTCATGAAACTTGCCCAAATATTTACAGTGCAATATTAGACATCGCTAGAAAATGGTTTGGAGTACAAATGATTTTATTTGGATTTTAAATAAGAGAATAAGGGTTAAATAACTCTGTTTTGTGGTTGTTAGAGTCACCTAATTTATTTAGTATATGTTTAATATAATTTTAGAATTGTCTCTGGATTATTTACAATATTATGAACAATTTAGTTTTCAAATTTGAACAACTTTTATTTTCACTTTCAGTTTAATTTCCATTTGAATTTGAATTTGAAAAGAGATATGATACTAATGATGATTAAGCACTGTTGATCATGATGACATGGCATAATCAAAAGGGTGATCACTGTAGCTTAATACATGGGGTGTTACAATCCTCATGAAGAACCCACTATTATCCATACTAAAAAACTCCGTGTGGGTAGCGGTAATATTATTGGAAAAGGGGTGATTCAAGATTTCTTTACTTGTGCCGGTACGCTACCTACGCTAGGAGGATCTATTCTTAATAAAACTAATAGCCTTGCGGATGCAATAACCTTGCTCATAATTGAACTTGAAAGATAATTTGTTCATATGCATCCATGCATACAAAGGATTTTTCTAGAGTTCTCCAATATTCAGCATGCTTCTGTTAAGCGCGCCACCACTATATTTCTAGCTCATGAGTTTAGATTCATTATGAAAGAAGCTAGCGAAATTTTTTGCGCATTATAAAATAAATGGTGGTTGTCCCCCCATAGAGGAGATCCTTTTTAACCAAGAGGAAATAACGAGATTGCAATCTCCCAATTATGTTGCCTATAACGAAAATTTGAGAAAAAAGGTCCCTACCGAGGTTTTGCTTGATAAGATTTCTAAACTCAATGATAATTTTGCTATACAAAACAATGGATTAGGGTTCGTATTGAGAGATAGGCTTATGACGCTCCACCAAAGGAACACTTATAATGACGAGTTGATTATAAATTACAAGGGGCCGAAGGAGGAACCTATTCCTCGAAAACTTGATCTTAGGGATCCTTATCCTATTAAATTTAGCCCTTTTGATTATTTTTGCTTACCACAAAGGAAACTAAAGAAGGGAGTATGAGATGAGCACGGATGATCTCCCTTATTATTATGACAATACCTAGATCTATGTTTTATGCCTAGCTAGGGGCGTTAAACAATAGCGTTTGTTGAACGCAATCCAATTTTATTTTTATGTTTTATGTTTTTGCTACTGTTTTTTTAATAAATACACATTATTACCTCTGTAGTAATTGTGTTTTGGTATTTTAATTAGTGTTTGAGCCAAGTAAAGCCTTTGGGATACTTTGGTATATCGTTGATTTGATTTTGCTGAAAAACAGAAAATTTTGTGTCCAGTAACAGAATTGTTTAAATTCACTGGAGAGTGGAAAAACACTGAATTTTTTTACACAAGATTGTTATACAAATTTACTCCGTTGTAATAATTTTTCAGAAGTTTTAGAGTTATAGAAGTTTGAGATTAATTCAGATCTTCATAGACTATTCTATTTTTCATAGATTCTGTTTTTTATGTGTTGTTTGCTTATTTTGATGAATCTATGGGTAGTATCGGGGGGTATGAACCATGGAGAAGTTGGAATACAGTAGATATTACACCAATATAAATTTAGAATGAGTTCACAACACTACCTAAAGTGGTGATTTGCTTTTCTTATACTAACGGATCTCATGAGTTTTCTGTTGAGTTTTCTGTTGTGAAGTTTTCAAGTTTTGGGTAAAGATTTGATGGACTATGGAATAAGGAGTGGCAAGAGCCTAAGCTTGGGGATGCCCAAGGCACCCCAAGGTAATATTCAAGGACAGCCAAGCATCTAAGCTTGGGGATGCCCCAGATGGCATCCCCTCTTTCGTCTTCAATCCATCGATAAATTTACTTGAGGCTATATTTTTATTCACCACATGATATGTGTTTTGTTTGGAGCGTCTTGTATGATATGTGTCTTTGCTTTTTAGTTCGCCACAATAATCCTTGCTGTACAAACCTTTTGAGAGGGACATGCATGAATCATGATTTATTAGAATACTCTATGTGCTTCACTTATATCTTTTGAGCTAGGTAATTTGCTCTAGTGCTTCACTTATATCTTTTTAGAGCACGACGGTGGCTTTATTTTATAGAAATTATTGAACTCTCATGCTTCACTTATATTATTTTGAGAGTCTTTAAAAAGCATGGTAATTTGCTTAGGTTATGAATTTAGTCCTAATATGATAGGCATCCAAGAGGGATATAATAAAAACTTTCATATAAAGAGCGTTGAATACTATGAGAAGTTTGATTCCTTGCATATTGTTTTGAGATATAAAGATGGTGATATTAGAGTCATGCTAGTGAGTAATTGTGGATTGGTAGAAATACTTGTGTTAAATTTTGTGATTCCCGTAGCATGCACGTATGGTGAACCGTTATGTGATGAAGTCGGAGCATGATTTATTTATTGATTGTCTTCCTTATGAGTGGCGATCGGGGACGAGCGATGGTCTTTTCCTACCAAGCTATCCCCCTGGGAGCATGCGTGTAGTACTTTGTTTCGATAGCTAATAGACTTTTGCAATAATTATGTGAGTTCTTTATGACTAATGTTGAGTCCATGGATCATACGCACTCTCACCCTTCCACCATTGCTAGCCTCTCTAGTACCGCGCAACTTTCGCCGGTGCATTACACCCACCATATACCCTTCCTCAAAATAGCCATCATACCTACCTATTATGGCATTTCCATAGCCATTCCGAGATATATTGCCATACAACTTCCACCGTTCCGTTTATTATGACACGCACCTTCATTGTCATATTGTTCTCATATGCATGAGGCATTCATATAAAGTCATATTTTGTTCTAAGTATCGAGTTGTAATTCTTGAGTTGTAAAGTAATCATTATTAGAGCATTATCCCATGTGAGGAACGGATGATGGAAGCTATGATTCCCTCACAAGTTGGGATGAGTCTCCGGACTTACAAAAAATAAAAGAGGCCAAAGAAGCCCAAATAAAAAAAGAGAAAAAAAGAGGCCAACGTGTTGGGGAACGTAGTATTTCAAAAAATTTCCTACGATCACGCAAGATCTATCTAGGGAAAGCATAGCAACAAGCGGGGAGAGTGTGTCCACGTACCCTCGTAGACCGAAAGCGGAAGCATTTAGTAACGCGGTTGACGTAGTCGAACGTCTTCGCGATCCAACCGATCCATGTACCGAACATACGACACCTCCGCGATCTGCACACGTTCAGCTCGGTGACGTCCCTCGAACTCTTGATTCAGTTGAGGCCGAAGGAGAGTTTCGTCAGCACGACGGCGTGGTGACGGTGATGATGAAGTGATTCCGGCAGGGCTTCGCCTAAGCTCTCCGAAAATATGACCGAGGTGGAAATCTGTGGAGGGGGGCACCGCACACGGCTAAGACAAATCTTGGTGTCTCTTTGGGGTGCCCCCGCCCCCGTATATAAAGGAGGGACGGAGGAGGTGGCCGGCCTAAGGGGGAGGCGCACCAAGGGGGAGTCCTATTAGGATTCCCAATCCTAGTAGGACTCCCCTTCCTTTTCCAAGAGGGAGAGAGAGGGAAGGAGAGAGAGGGAGAAGGAAAGAGGGGGGCGCCGCCCCCTCCCTAGTCCAATTCGAACTTGCCATGGGGGGGGGGGGGGGCGCAGCCACCCCTTGGACTGCCTCCTTTTTTCCCGTATGGCCCAATAAGGCCCATTACTTCTCCCGGTGAATTCCCGTAACTCCTCGGTATTCCGAAAAATACCCGAATCACTCGGAACCTTTTCGATGTCCGAATATAGCCTTCCAATATATGAATCTTTACCTCTCGACCATTTCGAGACTCCTCGTCATGTCCCCGATCTTATGCGGGACTCCGAACAAACTTCGGTCATCAAATCACATAACTCATAATACAAATCGTCATCGAACGTTAAGCGTGCGGACCCTACGGGTTCGAGAACTATGTAGAGATGACCGAGACACATCTCCGGTCAATAACCAATAGCGGAACCTGGATGCTCATACTGGCTCCTACATATTCTACGAAGATCTTTATCGGTCAAACCGCATAACAACATACGTTGTTCCCTTTGTCATCAGTATGTTACTTGCCCGAGATTCGATCGTCGGTATCATCATACCTAATTCAATCTCGTTACTGGCAAGTCTCTTTACTCATTCTGTAATGCATCATCCCGTAACTAACTCATTAGTCACATTGCTTGCAAGGCTTCATATGATGTGCATTACCGAGAGGGCCCAGAGATACCTCTCCGACAATCGGAGTGACAAATCCTAATCTCGATCTATGCCAACTCAACAAACACCATCGGAGACACCTGTAGAGCATCTTTATAATCACCCAGTTACGTTGTGACGTTTGATAGCACACTAAGTGTTCCTCCGATATTCAGGAGTTGCATAGTCTCATAGTCATAGGAACATGTATAAGTCATGAAGAAAGCAATATCAATAAACTTAACGGTCATTATGCTAAGCTAACGGATGGGTCTTATCCATCACATCATTCTCCTAATGATGTGATCCCGTTCATCAAATGACAACACATGTCCATGGCTAGGAAACTTAACCATCTTTGATTAACGAGCTAGTCAAGTAGAGGCATACTAGGGACACTCTGTTTGTCTATGTATTCACACATGTACTAAGTTTCTGGTTAATACAATTCTAGCATGAATAATAAACATTTATCATGAAATAAGGAAATAAATAATAACTTTATTATTGCCTCTAGGGCATATTTCCTTCAGTCTCCCACTTGCACTAGAGTCAATAATCTAGTTCACATCGCCATGTGATTTAACACCAATAGTTCACATCACCATGTGATTAACACCCATAGTTCACATCGCTTATGTGACCAACACTCAAAGGGTTTACTAGAGTCAATAATCTAGTTCACATCGCCATGTGATTAACACCCAAAGAGTACTAAGGTGTGATCAAGTTTTGCTTGTGAGAGAAGTTTAGTCAACGGGTCTGCCACATTCAGATCCGTATGTATTTTGCAAATTTCTATGTCTAAAATGCTCTGCATGGAGCTACTCTAGCTAATTGCTCCCACTTTCAATATGTATCCAGATTGAGACTTTGAGTCATCTTGATCGGTGTAAAAGCTTGCATCGACGTAACCTTTTACGACGAACTCTTTTATCACCTCCATAACCGAGAAATATTTCCTTAGTCCTCTTAGGTAACTAAGGATAACTTTGACCGCTATCCAGTGATCTATCCCTGGATCACTATCGTACCTCCTTGCTAAACTCATAGCAAGGCACACAATTGGTCTGGTACATAGCATGGCATACTTTATAGAACCTTTGACTGAGGCATAGGGAATGACTTTCATTCTCTTTCTATCTTCTGTCGGGGTCGGGTTTTTAGTCTTACTCAATTTTACACCTTGTAACACAGGCAAGAACTCCTTCTTTGACTGATCAATTTTGAACTTCTTCAAAATCTTGTCAAGGTATGTGCTTTGTGAAAGTCCTATTAAGCGTCTCGATCTATCCCTATAGATCTTGATGCTCAATACTTAAGCAGCTTCACCGAGGTCCTTTTTATTGAAAAATTCTTATTCAAGTATCCTTTTATGCTATCCAGAAATTCTATATCATTTCCAATCAACAATATGTCATCCACATATAATATCAGAAATGCTACAGAGCTCCCACTCACTTTCTTGTAAATACAGGCTTCATCGTAAGTCTGTATAAAACCATATGCTTTGATCACTTCATCAAAGCGTATATTCCAACTCCGAGATGCTTGCACCAGTCCATAGATGGATCGCTGGAGCTTGCACATTTTGTTAGCACCTTTAGGATTGACAAAACCTTCTGGTTGCATCATATACAACTTCTTCTTTAAAAATTCCATTAAGGAATGTAGTTTTGACATCCATTTGCTAGATTTCATAAAATGCGGCAATTGCTAACATGATTCGGACAGACTTTAAGCATCGATACGAGTGAGAAAATCTCATCGTAGTCAACACCTTGAACTTGTCAAAAAACTTTTGCGACAATTCGAGCTTTGTAGATAGTAACACTACTATCAGCGTCTATCTTCCTCTTGAAGATCCATTTTTTCTCAATGGCTCGCCGATCATCAGGCAAGTCAGTCAAAGTCCATACTTTGTTCTCATACATGGATCCTATCTCAGATTTCATGGCCTCAAGCCATTTATCGGAATCTGGGCTCATCATCGCTTCCTCATAGTTTGTAGGTTCGTCATGGTCTAGTAACATGATTTCCAGATCAAGATTACCGTACCACTCTGGTGCGGAACGTACTCTGGTTGACCTACGAGGTTCTGTAGTAACTTGATCTGAAGTTTCATGATCATAATCATTAGTTTCCTCACTAATTGGTGTAGGAATCACTGGAACTGATTTCTGTGATAAACTACTTTCCAATTCGGGAGAAGGTACAATTACCTCATCAAGTTCTACTTTCCTCCCACTCACTTCTTTCGAGAGAAACTCCTTCTCTAGAAAGGATCCATTCTTAGCAACGAATATCTTGCCTTCGGATCTGTGATAGAAGGTGTACCCAACAGTCTCCTTTGGGTATCCTATGAAGATGCATTTCTCCGATTTGGGTTTGAGCTTATCAGGTTGAAACTTTTCACATAAGCATTGCAACCCCAAACTTTAAGAAACGACAGCTTAGGTTTCTTGCCAAACCAAAGTTCATATGGTGTCATCTCAACGGATTTAGATGGTGCCCTATTTAACGTGAATGCAGCTGTCTCTAATGCATAACCCCAAAACGATAGTGGTAAATCGGTAAGAGACATCATAGATTGCACTATATCCAATAAAGTACGGTTATGACGTTCGGACACACCATTATGCTGTGGTGTTCCAGGTGGCATGAGTTTGTGAAACTATTCCACATTGTTTTAATTGAAGGCCAACCTCATAACTCAAATATTCGCCTCTGCAATCAGATCGTAGAAACTTTATTTTCTTGTTACGATGATTCTCTACTTCACTCTGAAATTCTTTTGAACTTTTCAAATGTTTCAGACTTATGTTTCATCAAGTAGATATACCCATATCTGCTCAAATCATCTGTGAAGGTCAGAAAATAACGATACCTGCCGTGAGCCTCAACACTCATCGGACCGCATACATCGATATGTATTATTTCCAATAAGTCATTAGCTCGCTCCATTGTTCCGGAGAACGGAGTCTTAGTCATCTTGTCCATGAGGCATGGTTCGCAAGCATCAAATGATTCATAATCAAGTGATTCCAAAATTCCATCCAAATTGATTTTCTTCATGCGCTTTACACCAATATGACCTAAACAGCAGTGCCACAAAATATGTTGCATTATCATTATCAACTTTGCATCTTTTGGCATCAATATTATGACTATGTGTATCACTACGATCGAGATTCAATAAACCATTTATATTGAGTGTATGACCATAGAAGGTTTTATTCATTTAAACAGAACAACAATTATTCTCTGACTTAAATGAATAACCGTATCGCAATAAACATGATCCAATCATATTCATGCTCAACGCAAATACCAAATAACATTTATTTAGGTCCAACACTAATCCCGAAGGTAGAGGGAGTGTGCGATGGTGATCTTATCAACCTTGGAATCACTTCCAACACACATCGTCACCTCGTCATTAACTAGTCTCTGTTCATTTTGCAACTCCTGTTTCGAGTTACTAATGTTAGCAACTGAACCAGTATCAAATACCCAGGGGCTACTATGAACACTAGTAAAATACACATCAATAACATGTACATCAAATATACCTTTGTTCACTTTGCCATCTTTCTTATCCGCCAAATACTTGGGGCAGTTCCGCTTCCAGTGACCAGTCCCTTTGCAGTAGAAGCACTTAGTTTTAGGCTTAGGTCTAGACTTGGGAGTAGCAACTTGCTTGCTATTCTTCTTGAAGTTCCCCTTCTTCCCTTTGCCCTTTTCTTGAAACTAGTGGTCTTGTTAACCATCAACACTTGATGCTCTTTCTTGATTTCTACCTTCGTTGATTTCAGCATCACGAAGAGCTCGGGAATCATTTTTGTCATCCCTTGCATATTATAGTTCATCACGAAGTTCCAGTAACTTGGTGATAGTGACTAGAGAATTCTGTCAATTACTATCTTATCCGGAAGATTAACTCCCACTTGATTCAAGCAACTGTAGTACTCAGACATTCTGAGCACATGCTCACTGGTTGAGCTATTCTTCTCCATCTTGTAGGCGAAGTACTTGTCAGAGGTCTCATACCTCTCGACACGGGCATGAGTCTGAAATACCAATTTCATCTCTTTGGAACATCTCATATGCTCCGTGGCGTTCAAAACATTTTGAAGTCCCGATTCTAAGCCGTAAAGCATGGTGCACTAAACTATCATGTAGTCATCATGTCGAGCTTGCCAAACGTTCATAACGTCTGCATCTACTCCTGCAATAGGTCTGTCATTTAGCGGTGCATCAAGGACATAATTCTTCTGTGCAGCAATGAGGATAATCCTCAGATCACGGAACCAGTCCGCATCATTGCTACTATCATCTTTCAACTTAGTTTTCTCCAGGAACATATCAAAAATAAAACAGGGGAGCTATACGCGAGCTATTGATCTATAACATAATTTGCAAATACTACCAGGACTAAGTTCATGATAAATTAAAGTTCAATTTAATCATATTACTTAAGAACTCCCACTTAGATAGACATCCCTCTAGTCATCTAAATGATCACGTGATCCATATCAACTAAACCATGTCTGATCATCACGTGAGATGGAGTAGTTTTCAATGGTGAACATCACTATGTTGATCATATCTACTATACGATTCACGTTCGACCTTTCGGTCTCAGTGTTCCGAGGCCATATCTGCATATGCTAGGCTCGTCAAGTTTAACCCGAGTATTCTGCGTGTGCAAAGCTGGCTTGCACCCATTGTATGTGAACATAGAGCTTATCACACCCGATCATCACGTGGTGTCTCGGCACGACGAACTGTAGCAACAGTGCATACTCAGGGAGAACACTTGTACCTTAAAATTTAATGAGAGATCATCTAATAATGCTACCGCCGTACTAAGTGAAATAAGATGCATAATAGGATTAACATCACATGCAATTCAATATGTGACATGATATGGCCATCATCATCTTGTGCTCTTGATCTCCATCATCGAAGCACCATCATGATCTTCATCGTCACCCCAGCTTGATCTCCATCGTCATCGGTGCCCCAACATGATCTCCATCGAAGCATCGTTGTCGTCTCGCCAACTTATTGCTTCTACGACTATCGCTACCGCTTAGTGATAAAGTAAAGCAATTACATGGCGATTGCATTGCATACAATAAAGCGACAACCATATGGCTCCTGCCGGTTGCCGATAACTCTGTTACAAAACATGATCATCTCATACAATAAATTATATCACATCATGTCTTGACCATATCACATCACAGCAAGCCCTGCAAAAACAAGTTAGACGTCCTCTACTTTGTTGTTACAAGTTTTACGTGGCTGCTACGGGCTGAGCAAGAACCGTTCTTACCTACGCATCAAAACCACAACGAGTTTTCGTCAAGTGTGCTGTTTTAACCTTCAACAAGGACCGGGCGTAGTCACACTTGATTCAACTAAAGTTGGAGAAACTGACACCCACTAGCCACCTGTGTGCGAAGCACGTCGGTAGAACCAGTCTCGCGTAAGCGTACGCGTAATGTCGGTGTTGGGGATATAACTATTGAGTATAAACCGCCCAGGAGGGGCCGGGTTATGCTCATAGTGATTTACCTGTATTGAAGCCCATGAAGACATAGAAGATGGCGACTTATGAAGGAGACTTAATTAGAAGGCCCAAAGCCCAAAGGCGAGTTAGGGCCCAAAGATGTAAACCGCCATAAGTATACGACTTGTATTGTAAGATAGGAAAGAGTGGATACCGAGCCGGACACGTTTATGAGCCGGCCGGGATTCTGTGAACCGCCGGGTGTCAATCTGTGTATATAAAGGGACGACCCGGCGGCGGTTTAAGGGAGGGTAACAAACAATCGGGAACTAGGTCAAGCATATTTGCTCCCTGGTAATCGAAACCCTAGCAATACAACACAAAGTAGGAGTAGGCTTTTACCTCATTGAGAGGGGCCGTACCTGGGTAAACTCTCTGTGTCCTTTGTCCCGTTTAACCCCTTCAAGTTAACCTAGTTGTGATGGCTCCACGACTAAGTCCTTCCGCTAGGACATCTGCCGTGTCAAGTCCACGACAGTTGGCGCCCACTGTGGGGCCAGCGCACGGTGGTTTCGAGTTCTTGAAAGGCAACTTCGAAGGGATCAGGGGATACGCTGTGGGCTGGATGACCAAGAGTCGTCGCGGCAAGCTCTACATCGACGACGAAGGCTGGGGCCCCGAGGCCGGCTCAATTGAGTACGGATACCGGGTCCCCTTCGGTGGAATTCACGTCTTCATTGGCAAGATCGGCGAACCGGGCCCTGAGCCGGACACCGGCACCGACATCATCGAGACAGCTCAGTGTGCAAAACCTGCCCGAGTTCAGCCCGCCATGAGTCGTGCCTTCGTGGGATTCATCAATGGTGCGGGATCTGAGGATAAATCGGTATTTTACGGTGAGACAGTTGTCTACTCTGATGGCGAGTCATCCACCGGTGAAACCGAGTCATTGTACCAACTGCAAGACGGTCGGCTTGGGGGCTGTTCCGATGGCGATAGTATTCCGGACCCCTACGAGCCGCCGAACCGGGTTGCAATCTTCATGGCCGATACGCAGCCAGTGCAGCACTCTTCAACTGCAGCGGCATTGATTTCCGGGTCATCAGCGGCGACGGTAGCTGGGGCAGGAAGCCCTGCGCGCCCGCCGGCTCAAGTCTTGTCCGGGTTACTAGATGCCTTGGCAACACTGCTGACGACGGAGGTTAACCCGGGTAATCAAGATCAGCATAACGCGGAAGTTGTGAAATTGCGAGATCAGATAGCTCAAGCTAAGGAAGACCTGGCAGCTGAAGATGCCAGGATGGCTGTAGAGCGGGTTACGTTGGATGCGCAAGCGCAGCGGATTCAGTCGGAGTCTTACCGGCTCATGCTAGATCAGAACGCTTCAAACGAAGTCTTGAGGAGGAGGCATCAGTCTCGCCTGCCACCGGTTTACGAGGCGAGGAACCTCTTTAACACGCCCGGAGCAGGAACCAGTAACCCGCCCGTGGCGGACCGGGTTGAAACGCCTAGGACGGGAGCGCCGGTTCAGCCGCACACCACAGATCCGCCTCGTCAGAACAATATCCCGCCGCAACACATGCCAACACCACCGGGTCATTACCCTAACCCTTTGGATAACATGATCGTTGCGGCGTCACGATTGGCGGCTATCTCGGTTGAAGGCGAGTCTCCAACGGCGGTTGCGATGCGGAGGGCTAGAGAGCTCCTTCAGACAACATTGGTTCAGCAGCAGGCTTATTCTTACAGTCGAAGCCGGATTCATTCCACCCCTCGCCCAAGCCGAAGTTACAGTAGGCATATTGATGAACCAGCTATGTCAAGAAGTGGGCGGAACCATAACCAGCCTCGTGGGCATAACCTGGCGGGCGGTGGTGCTGATGCTCAGAACGTGGTGGATCAAGGTAGAGCGCGTCGAGAGGCCGAGCTGGCGGCGCAATATGCGGCCCGTCAACCCTCTCCAGTTCGTCCGACAACTTCGGTGGAGCCAGGTGTAACCTTTAGGAATTTGGGCGTACCATGTTTAGTGCCGGCCATACGTAATGAGCGTCTGCCCAAGGATTTTAAGGGTCCTTGCAAGGTGCCTAACTATACAGCCGATTTACCTCCTGAAGCATGGATCGAGAGTTATGAGATGGCCATGGAATTGCTACATGTTAGCGATGCGGCATGTGCCAAATATTTTCCCTTGATGTTGGATGGAACGACTCGCACTTGGTTGAAGGGGCTCCCTGCTAACTCCGTTGGGTCATGGGCCGAGTTAAAGGCCCGGTTTATCCAGAATTTCAAAGATACGTGCAAGCAGCCAATGTCAATTGTGGATCTGGATGCCTGTGTCCAAGAAGAGGGTGAGTCCACAACCCATTGGGTGCGCCGAGTTTTGACCATCTTACATTCATCGGATCGCATCAATGCCGGTTCAGCGGTCATAATGTTGGAGAAGAATTGCCGGTTTACGCCTCTTAAGTAGAAGTTGGGTCGGCTCAAGCGCCACTGCAATGACATGGGAGAGCTGATGGCGGCTCTGGTTAAGTACGCTGACTCTGATGGTACCAAGGACCCCGAGTCTGATGATGACAAGCCGGGAAAGGGAAAGAAGAGCAGCAGCACCAGAGGACAGCAGCATAATCCGGTGAATCAGGGAGGCAATGGTAAGCGCAAAGCTGATAATAATTTGGACTTTGTGGCTAACACCAACGCACAGAATAATGGCCAGCGTCGTAAAGGTAAACCGCCCCCACGGGTCGGAGGGTCAGGCTTTAATCTTGAGCAGATGCTAAATCAGCCCTACCCAAGGCATGGGACGCGAGAAAGACCGTCTGGCCACATCTGGAAGGATTGCTACATCATGAAAGAGTATAAAAATTCCAATCTTTTTCAAGACAATCATGGACCGGGTGGTGGTTCAGGGTCCGGTTCTCATGGGCCGGGTTACGGCGGTGGCGGTTCTAGTTCTGGATTCCAAGGTAATCAGGGCAATCAAGGCAATCAGGGTGGCTACCATCAACAGTCAGGTCAGGGGAATCAGCAGCGGCAATCTGGGTATCAGAGTAACCCAAAGCAGTTGAATAGTGGGTAGTACCACGTCTTCACCACAAATTTATGCAAATGGGATCAGAAGCTTCACAAAAGGGCAGTGAACGCTGTTGAACCGGCGATTCCCCGTTACTTGTGCTGGTCTGAGCAGCCCATCGTGTGGAGTCGGGAAGATCACCCGCCCCGGGTTGATAATCCGGGTCACCTAGCATTGGTGGTTGCACCCCAGGTTGGAGGGTATAAGTTTACCAAGGTACTCATGGACGGAGGGAGCAGCATCAATATCCTTTATTATGAAACTTTCCGTCGCATGGGGTTGACAGATAAAAATCTTAAACCGTCGAATACAGTTTTCCATGGTGTGGTGCCTGGTAAGTCGTCGTACCTTGTTGGTAAGATAGCTCTGGAAGTTGCCTTTGGAGATGATCATGACTCTAGGTCAGAGACATTGACCTTTGAAGTAGTCAAAATTCATAGCCCGTATCACGCTCTGTTTGGACGGCCGGCTTATGCCAAGTTCATGGCACGACCTTGTTATGTTTATCTGCAGCTCAAGATGCCGGTTTACAAGGGGACCATCACAGTACATGGGAGCCGAAGGATAGCCTTGGAATGTGAAGAGGGTGATGCGGCTTATGCTGAGTCGGTTTGTGCAACGGAGGAGTTAAAATTTTACAAGGACAATGTTGATCCGGCGGATATGACGTCCTTGAAAAAGCCAACTACAGAGCATGATCCAGTTTTGAAGTTTAAATCGGCAGATGACACTAAGATGGTTGATTTTGTTCCTGGCGATTCATCCAAGCAGTTCAGCATCAGTGCTAATATGGATCCGAAATAGGAAAGCGCGCTCATCGAGTTCATCTGTGAGAACCGGGACATCTTTGCATGGAAACCTTCTGACATGCCAGGTGTACCGAGGGAACTCGCTGAGCACACTCTCAATATTGATCCCAAGTTTAAACCGGTCAAGCAGTTTCTTCATCGTTTCAATGAAGAAAGGCGTAAGGCTATTGGTGAGGAGGTAGCCCGGCTCTTGGCGGCTGGGTTTATTGTTGAGGTTTTTCATCCTGAGTGGTTGGCTAACCCGGTGCTGGTACTTAATAAGAACGACGCTTGGCGCATGTGTGTGGACTACACGGATTTAAACAAAGCTTGTCCGACTGATCCTTTTGCTCTCCCTCGTATTGATCAGATTATTGATGCTACGGCGGGTTGTGAGCGTTTGAGTTTTTTGGATGCTTATTTTGGTTATCATCAGATCAAGATGGCAGTTAAGGACCAGGAGAAGACAGCTTTCATAACTCCCTTTGGAGCCTTCTGCTATGTGTCTATGCCTTTTGGGCTCAAGAGTGCCCAGGCGACTTACCAGCGATGTGTGCAGAATTTTCTTCATAATCAGATTGGACGCAATGTTCATGCTTATGTGGATGATATTGTGGTAAAATCCAGAAAGAAGGAGACGTTGATAGACGACTTGAAGGAAACCTTTGATAGTCTCTGAGTTTATAAGATGATGCTTAATCCGGCCAAGTGTGTTTTTGGTGTGCCGGCGGGCAAGCTTTTGGGCTTTCTGGTGTCTAACAGGGGCATTGAAGCTAATCCGGAGAAGATCAAAGCCATTACTTCTTTGGCTAAACCGGTGTGTATCAATGATGTTCAACGTCTGGCGGGTCGTATTGCGGCGCTAAGCCGGTTCATAAGCCGCCTCGGTGAGAAGGCCATCCCTTTGTATCAGATGATGAAAAAGACAGAGGACTTCGTCTGGAGTGACGCTGCTAATGAGGCATTGGAGGCGCTTAAGAAGCAGCTGGCTGAGCCGCCAGTCCTAGCTGCGCCCATTGATAAGGAGCCGCTGTTGTTATATGTGGCTGCTAATAGCCGGGCTGTGAGTGTGGCTATTGTGGTTGAAAGGAAAGAGGAAGGCAAGGAATATCCGGTTCAACGGCCGGTTTATTATATCAGCGAAGTGCTTATTGAGTCCAAACAGAGATACCCACATTGGCAGAAACTTGTATATGGGGTTTTCATGGCAAGCCGGAAGCTTAAGCAATATTTTCCGGGTCACCCCATTACTGTGGTTAGCTCTGCTCCTTTAGGAGATATCATACAAAACAGGGAAGCAACAGGCTGGGTTGCCAAATGGGCCATTGAACTTGGGCCTCATGGTTTGAAGTATATGCCTCGCACGGCCATCAAGTCTCAAGCACTGGTGGATTTCATCAATGACTGGACAGAGCTGCAGATGCCTGAGGAAAAACCAGATAACACGTATTGGACTATTCACTTTGATGGGTCCAGGCAATTGGAGGGCTCGGGGGCTGGAGTTGTGCTTGCTTCCCCTCGAGGTGATAAATTTTGTTATGTTCTCCGTTTGATGTTCCCTTGTACTAACAATGCAGCTGAATATGAGGCCTTGCTCCATGGTCTTCGGATGGCTAAGGAGATGAACTTAAGCCGGGTAAGGTGCTTTGGTGACTCAGATTTGGTGGTTCAACAAGTCTCTGGTACTTGGGATTCTAAGGATCCCCTCATGGCGGCTTATCGACGAGAGGTGGATGTTATTGCTGGTCACTTCAAGGGTTATCAAGTTGAGCATGTTGATCGGAGGAAAAATGAAGCGGCTGATGCCTTAAGCCGGTTGGGTTCTCAACGTAAACCGGTGCCACCTAATGTTTTTCTTGATGTTTTGCATAACCCGTCGGTCAAGTTACCTACAGAGGAGGATTTGGCTATTCCTGACCCGGAAGCTCAGTTGGTGGCGGCTCTTCATGTTATTCCTGATTGGACAGTTCCATATTTGGCATATATGACCCGGGGCGAGTTACCTGAGGATGAAATCTTGGCCAGGCAAATAACCCGGCGGTCCAAGTCAATGACAATTATCAATGGAGAGCTGCACCATTGCAGTGTTACCGGGGCGTTTCAGCGTTGTGTTTCTCCTGAAGAAGGCTGTGAGATTCTGCGTGAGATCCATGAAGGAGATTGTGGTCATCACGCCGGCTCTAAATCTCTTGTAGCCAAGGCTTTTCGTCACGGTTTTTATTGGTTGACGGCTCATGCTGATGCTGAGGACTTGGTCAAAAAATGTGACGGTTGTCAGAAGTTTTCACGTCGAGCTCATGTTCCGGCTCAGGAGTTGAGAATGACTCCAATCACTTGGCCGTTTGCAGTTTGGGGGCTTGATATGGTTGGACCTTTTAAGAGGTCCAAGGATAAGAAGACCCACCTCTTGGTGGCGGTTGATAAATTCACTAAGTGGGTAGAGGCAAAGCCAGTCAGTAAGTGTGATGCAGCAACGGCGGTTCAATTCATGAAGAAGGTGATCTTCCGTTTTGTCTTTCCACACAACATTGTAACAGACAATGGCACTAATCTCTCCAAGGGTGCTATGAAAGAATTTTGTCAACGTGAGCATATCCGGCTTGATGTATCGTCGGTGGCTCACCCCCAATCTAATGGTCAAGCTGAGAGAGCCAATCAAGAGATTCTGAGAGGCATCAAGCCCCGGCTTATGGTTCCCTTACAGAGGACACCGGGTTGTTGGGTAGAGGAGTTACCCTCGGTGCTATGGAGCATCAACACAACGCCCAACAGATCTACGGGTTACACGCCTTTTTTCATGGTTTATGGAGCAGAGGCGGTTCTCCCCAGTGACATCCGTCACGACTCACCCCGGGTGGCGGCTTACGTTGAATCTGATAATGAAAAGGCACGTCAGGATGCACTTGACCTGTTAGACAAGGCGCGTGATCTCGCAGCGGCTCGTTCGGCGATTTACCAACAAGATCTACGTCGTTATCACAGCCGCCGGGTCAAGACCAGAGCCTTTCAAGAAGGCGACTTGGTGCTCCGGCTTATCCAGGATCAGACTGATATGCACAAGTTATCCCCACCTTGGGAAGGACCCTTTGTGGTCAGCAAGAATCTGAACAACGGGTCATACTACCTTATTGATGTTCGAGACCACAAGGACTCACGCACGTCGGAGGAAGAGACTCGCCGGCCATGGAATATTGCTCATCTTCGGCCTTACTACACCTGAGCCATTGGCTCTTTTGATGTACATATTTTTGACAATGTATATATTAAACCAGCACCCCTGCTAAAGCAGGGCCTCTGTCGTCTTTTCTTAATGAGTTTTTGGTTACTTGGGGGCTTCCGGCTTATGAGCGAAGTTATGATTACCCTTTGAACCGGCTTATAAGCCAACTGAAAAAAAAACTTGGGGGCTTGCTACCCAGGTTAAAGGTACCAAAGAGAGCCTGTTGCAAAATCACAGCTCAAACATAGGTGCCCCTTGAGCACAGCTCAAAAATATTACTTGGGGGCTCCTTGATTCTAAAGAACAAAGAGTTTGTATAACCCTTGTAATAGGCTTAAAAGCCAGTCTTGGAAGCCAGGTGTATTCACCTAAACCCCGGGTTATCCTACCTTTTTAAGTAAGCCACTCCACCCAGGTATTCCTGGAATGACCCGCCGAACGTTTGACAAGTCAATCTTATACAGACCCTGAACTTGTCAAAGTTAAAACGACGATTGGTTATGTGAGGTCCATCTTATGAGGTTTGTATATAGGTTTAACTCAGTGGTTGTGCGGCCCATGAAAGCACTCGATTTTCGGCCTGGCAGCCCATGAAAAGCCTTGTTTTTTCGTTTGTTTTATTCCATAGTTTTTGAGGTTTATTTGATAAGGCTTATAACGCTTTATGATCATAATTCATCCGGTGTTTATTAACCCGGCCTGGTTTTTGACTATAAGTCGCCAGTATGAGATAAGATAACATTCGGTGTTTATTAACCCGGCCTGGTTTTGTTCATAAGCCAAGCAAATCTATGATGATTACCAGTGCTCAAAGTTTGGGTTCTCCCCTTACTACACCGGTTTGATAAACCAACAGTGTGATCAAATATCACAGGTATGATATATTTCAAATTTGGTTATTCTTAAAGCCCAACCTTGGGTACAAGCTTTGTTAGTTTCTATGGTTTTATATTGGGCGTTATAACCCGTCCAGCGGTAAACCGCCAGGACACCTTTAATCCTTTGCATGCAGGAATAGATTCCACATTGTTAATATTATAAGCATAAGTGGCATATCTTAACATGGTGGATTGGCAGTGTCATGCAAAGTAAATATGCACGATGGCATAGCAGAACAAGAGTTTAAGCTAGCCTATTACAAGGCGTTTGGTGCCCAAAAGAATAATTGTTTTAACAAGTCTTAAAGGAAGCAGCTGCTAAACCGGCCCCCGGTTTACGAGTCCTGGCCTGGCTGACTTGAAGGTTGCGGATCGTCCAGCGCCGGTTCATCTTCCTCCTCTCTACCCAGTGGCTGGAAGTCAATGGTGGTCCAATCGATCCCAGTTAAGGCCTTGAATACAGCTTCATCACTTATAAGTGTGGAGGGGTCAACATCAGGGGCATAGGTATGCTTACGGATTGGAGGAATAAGATTTGGAGCATCATAAGTTGGCACGTTAACTCTCTTGTTGTTGGCATCATAAATCGACTGATAATGTGAAAGATCGGTTTCTTCAGCCAATTTGCTGGCCAATGGGCGCATTTCCCTCGTCAAGGATCTGAGGTCGTCATTATTAAACTCTGACCCGTCCTCCTTTAGGCTCAGGTAGCCGTTTCCCACATCGGCCGGATCAAGATCAGTTATCCAAGCTTTGGCCCGAGTCAGTGCAGTAAGAGCACCCGCCCTGGCGGCTGACTTCTTTAGCTCTTCAAACTGTGCAGGCATCATCGCCAGCCTTTCCAACGTCTCCTTGATCAAGGTTGGGGGCGGTTTATTATGGGAAGCTGTGCAGATAACCCATTGTACGCCGGCATATAATTGCTCTATAAGTGTATAGGCGGCCTTCAGTTTTTGCCGCATATCTGAGCCAAGATGAGCAATGCGAGTTCCTGCATCATCAAAAACATCGATAAACCGGCAGTCTCTTACATAATACATGTTCAAAGCTTATGAAGAAGTTATTTACCAAATACGGTAGCGGTCATGGCATTTATTTGCTGTTTCAAGCCAGTCAGCTCCTCAGCTACCGGATTAAGGGCAGCCTCAGCATCCTCAGCCCTCTTCAGCAGAGTTGACTTTTCTATATCCCAACCTGCCCGCTCGTGCTTAAAGCTCTCCTTCAGTTTTTCCATTGCCGTTAAGGCGCTGGTCAGTTCTTCCTTGGCTTTGGAAGTCTCGGTTTGTTGCGACTTGATGTTTTCTTGAAGGTCGGCGATTTGAGATTCCTTCTTGTTAAGATCGGCCTGCAAGAGACATATAATTAATTAGATAGCAGTGCATATTCAAAGTCCCAAGCACATAACAAGTAATATACTTGGCACTTGGGGGCTAATGTCTATTGCTTCTGATCAAAAAATCTTTACAAGTCCCAAGCACATAACAACTATCAGCTTGATGGTCAATCGGATTATAAAGGTCCTAAGTAAGAATTTTGAGCCTTACAGCATAATTAGTCTCAACTTAACATATTTGTTAAGTCGACCCTTGGGGGCTACACAGGCGAAATTGAAGATATATTATTCTAAAGTCCTGGTTTATATTGACATTATAAACCGGCCCTTGCGGGGTAGTGGAGTTGATCTATATGACTCTTGAAAGTTTGCAGAACATTCTATTCTTTTATGTCCAGTAAACTTGGCGGCTAAGGGAAGAATATGTATGCAGAGTTAACATCATTTACCTCATATCGCTCCTTCATCATGTTCAGTAAACCGGCTTCATAATCACGGCTTGTGTACAGATGGTTTAAAAACCCAGAATGAATATCTTGGGCGCTGAGGTGGGCATAGCTTTCCAAGTCCGCCTTCCACTTGCCCTTGTCAACAGCAAAAAATTCTTCTTTGGCACTATGTTTTGACAGAGCAGTGGGGTTGTCTGGGGCTGTATACCCGACACCGGTAACTACAACATCGTCAGCTTTATCATCAGCAGCCTTAGTTGGGCTTGGCGGTTTATCAGCATGACCTATCGGATCAATTTCCATCTGCTCAACAAAGGTGTCATGATCTTGCGGTGGCGGATCATCAAGAATAGCTTCAGTATTTGTTTCAAACTGTTTCGGGTTCTTTTCCGGATCAGTTGGTGCGCTGTCATCAGCCGGTTTGTTCAATTTGGCCTTTTTTACTGGGCCTGGCCTTGGCTCTGACAGAGACGCAAATAACAGGTTAGTATAATGATCAAGCATAAGGCACAAGAGGTTAGTTAAAAATGCTCACCCAGGAACAGTTTTGAGGGTTGGAATTTGTGTCCCTGTGGACTCGCCAGAGGATGAAAGGGAAGTTCCCTGGTAGTTTGAATCAGACGGATTAAGAGGTTGTCGGAAATAACCCGCCTTGGGATAAGACGTGTCAGAAATAGAAGAGACCTCTGGGCGGCGTTTATGAACTGGCGAGTTTGGTATACCGGAAGAAGTGACCACATGGCCGCTATGCCGGGTTGTGCGGCGAGCTTCGTGTTGCTGCTTCTTCAAAAGAAAGTTTGGATCCAAGTAAGCTAGGGGGTGAGAAAATCTTACTTTCCGGCTTGCTTGTCGGGTTTTCTGTGTGGGCAGAGGTTCTGAACCGGATGAGAGAATAGTTACCTCTACGTCATTTGCGCAGCTAGCTTCTGTGTCGTCCTGATAGAAATCATCGTCAATGAGATGTATGAAAAAAGAGCCAAGTGAATCAAGTTCTACCTCTGACTCCGGATTATCATCGTCAACGTTTAACTCGGTAGGCTTGGTGTTTTTCTTCTTAGCGGGCTTCTTGTTGACCTTGGTCTTGACACGAGGTGTTTTGGCCGGTTTATCCTGCGGTTTCTTCTTCCAGAATGGATCATCACCCTGTTTAAAGATTGAAAAGATCATAAGGGAGTATTAAGAATGTGGATTAAAGTAGGAGTGGGGCAATTCTTACAGCTGGCGGTTTATTTGAAGCGCAGAAAGGACTAAGTCCTGTTTTGCTACAGCCGGTCACCGGTTCATCGAACATCTTCTTGACAGATTCAGTAATTTCAGCATCACTCAGGTGAATATCAGTGTGGCGTTGAGGCTCTTTCACATCCCCTGTGTACTCACACATTAAACCGGGGCGATGGCTTAAAGGCAAAATGCTCCAAGATACCCAGCAACGGACGAAATCAATGCATGTCAAACCGTTTGCCATAAAGGCTCTGAGCTTTGAGAGCTGTGGTGCATATTTGGACCGTTCCTTTGCATTGAGTCTTTGGGGGAATGGATGTGCATCGGTAAGCCGGTGAGCACGGTAACCCGGCAGAGGATTCTCACTAGCTGGAGATGTATCTTGGCAATAGAACCAAGTTTGATTCCAATCTTTGGGATGGCTATGATGCCTAGCATGAGGGAAGCTGACTTCTTTTCTATTCTGAATTGAAACCCCGCCAAGTTCAGTATTGGGCCCATCCGTAAATTCAGTACGGCGGTTTAAATAGAAGAAATCTCTGAATAGGTCGACGGTGGGCTCTTCTTGCAGGTAGGCTTCACAAAACACTTGAAAATTGCAAATATTGGACATGGAGTTAGGCCCAATATCTTGAGGGTGAAGTTGGAAGAAGTGAAGCACGTCACGGAAATTTTTTGATCCGGGAGGGCTGAACCCTCGACTCAGATGATCAACAAAAACGATCACTTCCCCATCCTTGGGCTCAGGAGGATTTTCTGGACCGGGGGCTCTCCAGTGGATGTCTTCCTTTTTCGCTAAAGCGCCGGTGGCAACACACCCGTTCAGTTCTTCTTCTGTAACCCGGGATTGAACCCAGTTACAGGAATAAAAGGATTTGCCATTTATACGATAACCTGGAAAAGATTTGTGCCGGTTTAAGGTTCATGGTTAATAAGCAGAAAGTGTTGAAGCATGCATAAATGTTAAACTGGATAGTGACGTTATTAAATTACAAAGACGAGCACTTGGCGGTTTAAAAGGGGACTAATGGTACCTGGCAGGTTATTACTTTCTGAGGTTAAACCGCCTACACGGATATTGAAAGTATAGATCTGAAGTTGGAAAATGGCTAAGTGGTGAAAAACAGGTTTCACAAATCGGTGTTATAATTTTGGATCTACAGCAGTTCAGATAATGAAGAAAAATTCTAACCTAAAGTAGCGGCAGCAGGATAGTTCACGTGCTCAGATGAGATCTCCTATGGAGGGGAGGCGTTCAGATATTAAAAATGAGCACTAAACTGCTATCGCACAAGATTGGTACTATACTTAGATCAAAAACTACGTGGTCTATGGAGGAACAAAGATGAACCGAGATGAACTCCGATGAACTCGTGGAAACCCTAATGGGATCTAGGGGAAAAGGAAGGAAGAGGACTTACCAGGACTGTTGGACAGCGGTGGCGCGCGGTGGTGCTCTGGTGCATTCAGGACGATGCAGCGGCCGGAGTGGAGGAAGCTCATGAGGTCGACGGCGGCGGAGCTCGGGCGCGTGTGGCGTGGCAAGGAAGAGGATGAAGACGAGGAGGCAATGGGGGAAAATGAAAAGGACCCCTGTCCCTATTTATAAGGCAGTAGATAGATGGCATGCGCGGGAATCAAGGAGGCTGAGATTTGGGCCTCGTGCGATATTAATGCAAGATGACGTCATGGCGGATTAGCACAATGCTGTGAGCGGATGTCGTGGCGGGTTATAAATTTTCATAAGGACTGATGAGGAAGGATTTTTTCTAAATCAAGTATTGAAGATTGATATGAACAAGTTCACATCAACCTGGGGCCTAATGTTGGGGATATAACTATTGAGTATAAACCGCCCAGGAGGGCCGGGTTATGCTCATAGTGATTTACCTGTATTGAAGCCCATGAAGACATAGAAGATGGCGACTTATGAAGGAGACTTAATAAGAAGGCCCAAAGCCCAAAGGCGAGTTAGGGCCCAAAGATGTAAACCACCATAAGTATACGACTTGTATTGTAAGATAGGAAAGAGTGGATACTGAGCCGGACACGTTTATGAGCCGGCCGGGATTCTGTGAACCACCGGACGTCAACCTATGTATATAAAGGGATGACCCGGCGGCGGTTTAAGGGAGGGTAACAAACAATCGGGAACTAGGTCAAGCATATTCGCTTCCTGGTAATCGAAACCCTAGCAATACAACACAAAGCAGGAGTAGGCTTTTACCTCATTGAGAGGGGCCGAACCTGGGTAAACTCTCTGTGTCCTTTGTCCCGTTTAACCCCTTCAAGTTAACCTAGTTGCGATGGCTCCACGACTAAGTCCTTCCGCTAGGACATCTGCCGTGTCAAGTCCACGACAGTCGGTCTGAGCCGCTTCATCCAACAATACCGCCGAATCAAAGTATGACATGCTGGTAAGCAGTATGACTATTATCGCCCACAACTCTTTGTGTTCTAGTCGTGCATATAACATCTACGCATAGACCTGGCTCGGATACCACTGTTGGGGAACGTAGTATTTCAAAAAAATTCCTACGATCACGCAAGATCTATCTAGGAGAAGCATAGCAACGAGCGGGGAGAGTGTGTCCACGTACCCTCGTAGACCGAAAGCGGAAGCGTTTAGTAACGCGGTTGATGTAGTGTAACGTCTTCGTGATCCAACCGATCCAAGTACCGAACGTACGGCACCTCCGCGATCTGCACACGTTCAGCTCGGTGCCGTCCCTCGAACTCTTGATCCAGTTGAGGCCGAAGGAGAGTTTCGTCAGCACGACGGCATGGTGACGGTGATGATGAAGTGATTCCGGCAGGGCTTCGCCTAAGCTCTCCGAAAATATGATCGAGGTGGAAATCTGTGGAGGGGGGCACCACACACGGCTAAGACAAATCTTGGTGTCTCTTTGGGGTGCCCCCCGCCCCCGTATATAAAGGAGGGATGGAGGAGGTGGCCGGCCTAAGGGGGAGGCGCACCAAGGGGTAGTCCTATTAGGATTCCCAATCCTAGTAGGACTCCCCTTCCTTTTCCAAGAGGGGGAGAGAGGGAAGTAGAGAGAGGGAGAAGGAAAGAGGGGGGCGCCGCCCCCTCCCTAGTCCAATTCGGACTTGCCATGGGGGGGGGGGGGGCGCAGCCACCCCTTGGACTGCCTCCTTTTTTCCCGTATGGCCCAATAAGGCCCATTACTTCTCCCGGTGAATTCCCGTAACTCCCTGGTATTCCGAAAAATACCCGAATCACTCGGAACCTTTCCGATGTCCGAATATAGCCTTCCAATATATGAATATTTACCTCTCGACCATTTTGAGACTCCTCGTCGTGTCCCCGATCTCATCCGGGACTCCGAACAAACTTCGGTCATCAAATCACATAACTCATAATACAAATCGTCATCGAACGTTAAGCGTGCGGACCCTACGGGTTCGAGAACTATGTAGACATGACCGAGACACATCTCTGGTCAATAACCAATAGCGGAACCTGGATGCTCATATTGGCTCCTACATATTCTATGAAGATCTTTATCGGTCAAACCGCATAACAACATACGTTGTTCCCTTTGTCATCGGTATGTTACTTGCCCGAGATTCGATCGTCGGTATCATCATACCTAGTTCAATCTCGTTACTGGCAAGTCTCTTTACTCGTTCTATAATGCATCATCCCGTAACTAACTCATTAGTCACATTGCTTGCAAGGCTTCATATGATGTGCATTACCGAGAGGGCCCAGAGATACCTCTCCGACAATCGGAGTGACAAATCCTAATCTCGATCTATGCCAACTCAACAAACACCATCGGAGACACCTGTAGAGCATCTTTATAATCACCCAGTTACGTTGTGACGTTCGATAGCACACTAAGTGTTCCTCCGATATTCGGGAGTTGCATAGTCTCATAGTCGTAGGAACATGTATAAGTCATGAAGAAAGCAATAGCAATAAACTTAACGATCATTATGCTAAGCTAACGGATGGGTCTTGTCCATCACATCATTCTCCTAATGATGTGATCCCGTTCATCAAATGACAACACATGTCCATGGCTAGGAAACTTAACCATCTTTGATTAACGAGTTAGTCAAGTAGAGGCATACTAGGGACACTCTGTTTGTCTATGTATTCACACATGTACTAAGTTTTCGGTTAATACAATTCTAGCATGAATAATAAACATTTATCATGAAATAAGGAAATAAATAATAACTTTATTATTGCCTCTAGGGCATATTTCCTTCACAAAGAGCCCAAAATACAAAAAAATGAGAGAAAAGAGAGAAGTGACAATGTTACTATCGTTTTACCACACTTGTGCTTGAAAGTAGCACCATGATCTTCATGATAGAGAGTCTCCTATTCCGTCACTTTCATATACTAGTGGGAATTTTTCATTATAGAACTTGGCTTGTATATTCCAATGATGGGCTTCCTCAAATTGCCCTAGGTCTTTGTGAGCAAGCAAGTTGGATGCACACCCACTTAGTTTCTTTTTGAGCTTTCATACACTTATAGCTCTAGTGCATCTGTTGCATGGCAATCCCTACTCACTCACATTGATATCTATTGATGGGCATCTCCATAGCCCATTAATACGCCTAGTTGATGTCAGACTTTCTCCTTCTTTTTGTCTTCTCCACAACCACCATATTCTATTCCACCTATAGTGCTATATCCATGGCTCACGCTCATGTATTGCGTGACAATTGAAAAAGTTTGAGAACATCAAAAGTATGAAACAATTGCTTAGCTTGTCATCGGGGTTGTGCATGATTTAATACTTTGTGTGATGAAGATGGAGCATAGCCAGACTATATGATTTTGTAGGGATAACTTTCTTTGGCCATGTTATTTTGAGAAGACATGATTACTTTATTAGTATGCTTGAAGTATTATTGTTTTTATGTCAATATTAAACTTTTGTTTTGAATCTTATGGATCTGAATATTCATGCCACAATAAAGAAGATTACATGGATAAATATGTTAGGTAGCATTCCACATCAAAAATTCTGTTTTTATCATTTACCTACTCGAGGACGAGTAGGAATTAAGCTTGGGGATGCTTGATACGTCTCCAACGTATCTATAATTTTTGATTGTTCCATGCTATTATATTATCTGTTTTGGATGTTTTATATGCATTAATATGCTATTTTATATTATTTTTAGGAGTAATTTATTAACCTAGAGCCCAGTGCCAGTTTTTGTTTTTTCCTTGTTTTAGAGTTTTACATAAAAGGAATATCAAACGGAGTCCAAACGGAATAAAACTTTCGCGATGATTTTTCTTGGACCAGAAGACACACGCAGGACTTGGGGAGGAAGTCAGAACAGTCCCGAGGGCTCCACAAGACCTCAGGGCGCGCCCCCTGGCTTGTGGGCCCGCCGAGAGTCCTCCAACCCTAATCTTTGGGCTATAAATTCAGAAATATTCCCATACCACAAGAAGCGCCCACCAAAATTCATTTCCACCGCCGTAACCTTCTGTATCCATGAGATCCCATCTTGGGGCCTTTTCCGGCAATCTGCCGGAGGGGGATTCGATCACGGAGGGCTTCTACATCAACCCTATTGCCCTTCTGATGAAGCGTGAGTAGTTTACCATAGACCTACAGGTCCATAGCTAGTAGCTTGATGGCTTCTTCTCTCTCTTTGATCTTCAATACAATGTTCTCCTCGATGTTCTTGGAGATCTATCCGATGTAATATTCTTTTGCGGTGTGTTTGTCAAGATCCGATGAATTGTGGATTTATGATCAGATTATCTATGAATATTATTTGAGTCTTTTCTGAATTCTTATATGCATGATTTGATATCTTTGTATTTCTCTTCAAATTATCGGTTTGGTTTGGCCAACTAGATTGGTTCTTCTTGCAATGGGAGAGGTGCTTAGTTTTGGGTTCAATCTTGCGGTGTCCTCACCCAGTGACATAGTAGGGGTAGCGAGGCACGTATTGTATTGTTGCCATCAAGGGTAAAAAGATGGGGTTTTCATCATATTACTTGAGTTTATCCCTCTACATCATGTCATCTTACTTAAGGCGTTACTCCGTTCTTATGAACTTAATACTCTAGATGCATGCTGGATAGCGGTCGATGTGTGGAGTAATAGTAGTAGATGCAGGCAGGAGTCGGTCTACTTGACACGGACGTGATGCCTATATTCAGAATCATTGCCTTGGATATCGTCATAACTTTTCGCTTTTCTATCAATTGCTCGACATTAATTTGTTCACCCATCGTATGCTTTCTTTCAAGAGAGAAGCCTCTAGTGAAACCTATGGCCCCCGGGTCTATTTTCCATCATATATTTTCAGATCTATAAACCAAAAAACCCAAAAATACCTTGCTGCAATTTATTTACTTTTATTTTGTTTTACGTTTTAGTAATCTTTTATATCTATCTCTATCAGATCTCATCCTTGCAAGTGACCGTGAAGGGATTGACAACCCCTTTATCGCGTTGGGTGCAAGTGTTTGATTATTTGTGCAGGTGCATAGATTGGAGACTTGCGTGTACCTCCTACTGGATTGATACCTTGGTTCTCAAACTGAGGGAAATACTTATCTTTACTTTGGTGCATCGCCCTTTCCTCTTCAAGGGAAAAACCAACGCAAGCTCAAGAAGTAGCAGTACCTAATGCCAATTGCTGTTGTTTCCTTCTTTTTCTCTTTTACAGAAAATCAATACCAAACGGAGTCCAAACGGAGCGAAACTTTTTGAGGATTTTTCTTGGACCAGAAGACAACAACGAAGCTTCGGGAGGAGGCCAGAAGACCCACGAGGGGCCACAAGCCCTAGGGGCGCGCCCCCTAGGCTTGTGCCCCTCCCCCCCGTGGCTCTTCTAACCCTAATCTCTGCTCTATAAATACCCAAATATTTCCCTTATTTCAGAGGGCACACCAAAAATACTTTTTCGCCGCCGCAAGCTTCTGTTCTCGTAAGATCCCAACTTGGGGCCTTTTCCGACACTCTGCTGGAGGGGGATTCGATCACGAAGGGCCTCTACACTAACCTTGATGCCCTTCGATGATGTGTGAGTAGTTTACCACACACCTACGGGTCCATAGCTAGTAGCTAGGTGGCTTGTTCTCTCTCTTTGATCTTCAATACAATGTTCACCTTGATGTTCTTGGAGTTCTATTCGATGTAATCTTCTTTTGCGGTGTGTTTGTTCAGATCCGATGAATTGTGGATTTATGATCAGATTATCTATGAAAATTATTTGAGTCTTCTCTGAACTCTTTTATGCATGATTAAGATAGCTTTGTATTTCTCTCTGATCTGTTGATTTGGTTTGGCCAATTAGATTGATCTATCTTGCAATGGGAGAGGTGCCTAGTGATGGGTTCAACCTTGCGGTGTCCTCACCCAGTGACAGTAGGGGTAGCGAGGCACATATTTGTATTGTTGCCATTAAGGATAAAAAGATGGGGTTTTTACCATATTGTTCGGATCTATCCCTCTACATCATGTCATCTTGCTTAAGGCGTTACTCCCTTAATACACTAGATGTATGCTGGATAGCGGTCGATGTGTGGAGTAATAGTAGTAGATGCAGGCATTAGTTGGTCTACTTGTCATAGACGTGATGACTATATTCATGATCATTGCCTTGGATATCGTCATAACTATGCGCTTTTCTATCAATTACTCAACAGTAATTCACCGTATGTTTTCTTCAAGAGAGAAGCCTCTAGTGAAACCTATGGCCCCCGGGTCTATTTTCTATCATATTATTTTCAGATCTATAAAATCAAAAACCCAAAAATACCTTGCTGCAATTTATTTATATTTACTTTATTTTACTCTTTAACTTATCTTTTATATCTATCTCTATTAGATCTCACTCTTGCTAGTGACCTTGAAGGTATTGACAACCCCTTTTTCGCGTTGAGTGCAAGTGTTTGTTAGTTTGTGTAGGTGCATCTATTGGGGACTTGCTTGTGCCTCCTACTGGATTGATACCTTGGTTCTTAACTGAGGGAAATACTTATCTCTACACTGCTGCATCACCCTTTCCTCTTCAAGGGAAAAATCAACGCAAGCTCAAGAAGTAGCAGGAAGAATTTCTGGCGCCGTTGCTGGGGAGGTTCTACATCAAGCCTAACAAGTACCTATCATAAACTCTCATCTCTTGCATTTGCATTATTCGCCATTTGTCTCTCGTTTTCATCTCCTCCACTTCTAAAACGTTTTCAGAAAAGTACAAAAAAAATTGCCCTTTTTATTTCCTTTTTTTTCGTTTGCCTTTATGTCTTACTTGGGTTGTTTGCTTGTTCGTTTGGCATAATTGCATATTTATTCCAAATCAGAAACAAAAAGTTTATGGATCCTCATCCGCTTGCTAATCTTTTTAAAAGATCCAGTTATGATGAACCAATTGCTAGTGAGTTGAGTGCACTAGATTATCTTTATGAAATTTTGCTTGAAATTCGTGAATCTGAAAATTGTGATGAAGTGTTAAAAGGAGAAATTTATGAAGTGATTCACGATAGCTCCTTGAAAGAAAAGCATGATTGCAATGATGTTATTATAAATTCTATTAATGTCAATTGTGCCAATAATATGCAAAACCCCAAGCTTGGGGATGCTAATTTTGCTATGTCCACTAATTATTGCAATGATCATGATTGGGGCGATAATGCTCCTTATGATCTTGAAAATTTATTTAAGCCTCATGATGAATATGCTTGCGATAATATTGAAAGTGGGTTCGGAAGAGTGTCAACTCTAGGTAAAAATAATCCCATTATTTTGGAAGAGTGTCAACTTTGCATGCATGTGGATCATGTAGAGAATATGTTATGTGATAGCTATATTGTTGAATTTGAATATGATCCCACATGTAATTATTATGAGAGAGGGAAATATGGTTGTAGAAATTTTCATGTTACTAAATTACCTCCTGTTATGGTGAGAGTGCTATTGTTTCTTTCTTCTTCCTTGCATATGCTAGTTTTTGCTTGTCTTGATAAATCTTTTCCCTATAAAATGCCTATGCATAGGAAGTATGTTAGAGTTAAACTTGTTTTTCACATGCTATATGATGCTCTCTTTGTGCTTTAGTTTTTTCTTTTCGAATTATCGGTTTGGTTTGGCCAACTAGATTGGTTCTTCTTGCAATGGGAGAGGTGCTTAGTTTTGGGTTCAATCTTGCTGTGTCCTCACCCAGTAACATAGTAGGGGTAGCGAGGCACGTATTGTATTGTTGCCATCAAGGGTAAAAAGATGGGGTTTTCATCATATTGAGTTTATCCCTCTACATCATGTCATCTTACTTAAGGCGTTACTCCATTCTTATGAACTTAATACTCTAGATGCATGCTGGATAGCGGTCGATGTGTGGAGTAATAGTAGTAGATGCATGCAGGAGTCGGTCTACTTGACACGGACGTGATGCCTATATTCATAATCGTGCGCTTTTCTATCAATTGCTCGACAGTAATTTGTTCACCCACCGTATGCTTTCTTTCAAGAGAGAAGCCTCTAGTGAAACCTATGGCCCCCGGGTCTATTTTCCATCATATATTTTCAGATCTATAAACCAAAAAACCTAAAAATACCCTGCTGCAATTTATTTACTTTTATTTTGTTTTACGTTTTAGTAATCTTTTATATCTATCTCTATCAGATCTCATCCTTGCAAGTGACCGTGAAGGGATTGACAACCCCTTTATCGCGTTGGGTGCAAGTTTTTGATTGTTTGTGCAGGTGCATAGATTGGAGACTTGCGTGTACCTCCTACTGGATTTATACCTTGGTTCTCAAACTGAGGGAAATACTTATCTCTACTTTGGTGCATCACCCTTTCCTCTTCAAGGGAAAAACCAACGCAAGCTCAAGAAGTAGCAGTACCCAATGGCAATTGCTATTTTTCCTTGTTTTTTCTTTTACAGAAAATCAATACCAAACGGAGCGAAACTTTTTGAGGATTTTTCTTGGACCAGAAGACAACCACAAAGCTTTGGGAGGAGGCCAGAAGACCCACGAGGGGGCCACAAGCCCTAGGGGCGCGCCCCCTAGGCTTGTGCCCCCCCGTGGCTCTTCTAACCCTAATCTCTGCTCTATAAATACCCAAATATTCCCCTTACGTCAGAGGGCACACCAAAAATACTTTCCCGCCGCCGCAAGCTTCTGTTTTCGTAAGATCCCAACTTGGGGTCTTTTTCGGCACTCTGCCGAAGGGGGATTCAATCAAGAAGGGCCTCTACACCAACCTTGCTGCCCTTCGATGATGTGTGAGTAGTTTACCACAGAACTACGGGTCCATAGCTAGTAGCTAGATGGCTTCTTCTCTCTCTTTGATCTTCAATACAATGTTCTCCTCGATGTTCTTGGAGTTCTTTTCGATGTAATCTTCTTTTGTAGTGTGTTTGTTGAGATCCGATGAATTGTGGATTAATGATCAGATTATCTATGAAAATAATTTGAGTCTTCTCTGAACTCTTTTATGCATGATTAAGATAGCTTTGTATTTCTCTCCGATCTATTGATTTGGTTTGGCCAACTAAATTGATCTATCTTGCAATGGGAGAGGTGCCTTGTGATGGGTTCAATCTTGCGGTGTCCTCACCCAGTGACAGTAGGGGTAGCGAGGCACGTATGTATTGTTGCCATTAAGGATAAAAAGATGGGGTTTTTACCATATTGTTCGGATCTATCCCTCTACATCGTGTCATCTTGCTTAAGGCGTTACTCCCTTAATACACTAGATGCATGCTGGATAGCGGTCGATATGTGGAGTAATAGTAGTAGATGCAGGTAGGAGTCGGTCTACTTGTCATAGACGTGATGCCTATATTCATGATCATTGCCTTGGATATCGTCATAACTATGCGCTTTTCTATCAATTACTCAACAGTAATTCACCGTATGTTTTCTTCAAGAGAGAAGCCTCTAGTGAAACCTATGGCCCCGGGTCTATTTTCTATCATATTATTTTCAGATCTATAAAATCAAAAACCCCAAAATACCTTGCTGCAATTCATTTATATTTACTTTATTTTACTCTTTTACTTGTCTTTTATATCTATCTCTATTAGATCTCACTCTTGCTAGTGACCGTGAAGGGATTGACAACCCCTTTTTCGCGTTGAGTGCAAGTGTTTGTTAGTTTGTGCAGGTGCATCTATTGGGGACTTGCTTGTGCCTCCTACTGGATTGATACCTTGGTTCTTAACTGAGGGAAATACTTATCTCTACATTGCTGCATCACCCTTTCCTCTTCAAGGGAAAAATCAACGCAAGCTCAAGAAGTAGCAGGAAGAATTCCTGGCGCCGTTGCCGGGGAGGTTCTACATCAAGCCTACCAAGTACCTATCATAAACTCTCATCTCTTGCATTTACATTATTCGCCATTTGTCTCTCGTTTTCATCTCCTCCACTTCTAAAACATTTTCAGAAAAGTACAAAAATATTTGCCCTTTTTATTTGCTTTTTTTTCATTTGCCTTTATGTCTTACTTGGGTTGTTTGCTTGTTCGCTTGGCATAGTTGCATATTTATTCCAAATCAGAAACAAAAAGTTTATGGATCCTCATCCGCTTGCTAATCTTTTTAAAAGATCCAGTTATGATGAACCAATTGCTAGTGAGTTGAGTGCACTAGATTATCTTTATAAAGTTTTGCTTGAAATTCGTGAATCTGGATATTGTGATGAAGTGTTAAAAGAAGAAATTTATGAAGTGATTCAGGATAGCTCCTTGAAAGAAAAGCATGATTGCAATGATGTTATTATAAATTCTATTAATGTCAACTGTGCTAATAATATGCAAAACCCCAAGCTTGGGGTTGCTAATTTTGCTATGTCCACTACTTATTGCAATGATCATGATTGGGGTGATAATGCTCCTTATGATCATGAAAATTTATTTAAGCCTCATGATGAATATGCTTGTGATAATATTGAAAGTGGGTTCGGAAGAGTGTCAACTCTAGGTTAAAATAATCCCATTATTTTGAAAGAGTGTCTACTTTGCATGCATGTGGATCATGTAGAGAATATGTTATGTGATAGCTATATTGTTGAATTTGAATATGATCCCACATGTAATTATTATGAGAGAGGGAAATATGGTTGTAGAAATTTTCATGTTACTAAATTACCTCCCGTTATGTTGAAATTGCTATTGTTTCTTTCTTCTTCCTTGCATATGCTAGTTTTTGCTTCTCTTGATAAATATTTTCCCTATAAAATGCCTATGCATAGGAAGTATGTTAGACTTAAACTTGTTTTTCACATGCTATATGATGCTCTCTTTGTGCTTCAGTTTTTTGTCTTTCATGTGAGCATCATTAAAATTATCAACGCCTAGCTAAAAGGCTTTAAAGAAAAGCGCTTGTTGGGAGACAACCCAATATTTTATTTTTCTGTTTTTATGAGAATATACAATATTAGTTCTGTAATAATTGTGTTTTGGTGTTTTAATTAGTGTTCGAGCCAAGCAAGACCTTTGGGATGCTTTGGTATATCGTTGATTTGATTTTGCTGAAAAACAGAAAATTTTGCGTATAGTAACAGAATTATTAAAATTCACTGGAGCGTGGAAACACTCTAAATGTTTTACACACTATTGACATATGAATTTCCTACACTGTCCTTATTTTTCAGAATTGTTGGAGTTACAGAAGTATGACTAATATTCTTGTCTTTACAAACTGTTCTGTTTTTGACAGATTCTGGTTTCGATGTGTTGTTTGCTTATTTTGATGAATCTATGGGTAGTATCAGGGGGTATGAACCATGGAGAAGTTAGAATACAGTAGATATAACACCAATATAAAATTGGAATGAGTTCACAACAGTACCTAAAAGTGGAGATTTGTATTATCATACTAACGGATCTCACGAGTTTTTTGTTGAGTTTTGTGTTGTGAAGTTTTCAAGTTTTGGGTAAAGTTTTGATGGACTACAGAATAAGGATTGGCAAGATCCTAAGCTTGGGGATGCCCAAGGCACCCCAAGGTAATATTCAAGGACAACCAAGCATCTAAGCTTGGGGATGCCCCGGATGGCATCCCCTCTTTTGTCTTCAATCCATCGGTAAAATTACTTGAGGCTATATTTTTATTCACCACATGATATGTATTTTGCTTGGAGCATTTTGTATTATTTGAGTCTTTGCTTGTTAGTTTGCCACAATCATCCTTGCTGTACACACCTTTTGAGAGGGACACACATTAATCGTGAATTTATTAGAATACTCTATGTGCTTCACTTATATCTTTTGAGCTAGGTAGTTGCTCTAGTGCTTCACTTATATCTTTTTAGAGCACGGCGGTGGTTTTATTTTGAAGAAATTGATGAACTCTCATGCTTCACTTATATTATTTTGAGAGTCTTATAAATAGTATGGCAATTTGCTTAGGTCATGAATTTGGTCCTAATATGATGGGTATTCAAGAGGGATATAATAAAAACTTTCATGATGATCGTTGAATATATGAGAAGTTTGATTCCTTGCATTTGTTTTGAGATATGAAGATGGTGATATTAGAGTCATGCTAGTTAGTAAATGTGGATTAGTAGAAATACTTGTGTTAAGGTTTGTGATTCCCGAAGCATGCATGTATGTTCTATTGTTATGTGATGAAGCTGGAGCATGATTTATTTTTGATTGTCTTCCTTATGAGTGGCGGTCGGGGACGAACTATGGTCTTTTCCTACCAATCTATCCCCCTAGGAGCATGCGTATTAGTACTTTGTTTCGATGATTAATAATTTTTTTGCAATAAGTATGTGAGTTCTTTATGACTAATGTTGAGTCCATGGATTATACGCACTCTCACCCTTCCACCTTTGCTAGCCTCATTAGTACCGCGCAACTTTCGCCGGTGCATTAAACCCACCATATACCTTCCTCAAAACAGCCACCATACCTACCTATTATGGCATTTCCATAGCCATTCCGAGATATATTGCCATGCAACTTCCACCATTCCGTTTATTATGACACACACCATCATTGTCATATTGCTTTGCATGATCATGTAGTTGGCATAGTATTTGTGGCTTGGCCACCATTCATATTTTTTATACATGTCACACTAGATCATTGCACATCCCAGTACACCGCCGGAGGCATTCATATAGAGTCATATTTTGTTCTAGGATTGAGTTGTAATTCTTGAGTTGTAAGTAAATAAAAGTGTGATGATCATCATTATTAGAGCATTGTCCCATGTGAGGAAAGGATGATGGAGACTATGATTCCCCCACAAGTCGGGATGAGACTCCGGATTTAAAATAAAAAAAGAGAGGCCAAAGAGCCCAAAAATAAAAAAAAGAGAAACAAAGAGAAAAGAAAAAAATGAGAAAAAAAGAAAAGAAAAAAATGAGAGAAAAAGAGAGAAGGGACAATGTTACTATCCTTTTTCCACACTTGTGCTTCAAAGTAGCACCATGTTCTTCATATAGAGAGTCTCCTATGTTGTCACTTTCATATATTACTAGTGGGAATTTTTCATTATAGAACTTGGCTTGTATATTCCAATGATGGGCTTCCTCAAAATTGCCCTAGGTCTTCGTGAGCAAGCAAGTTGGATGCACACCCACTTAGTTTTCTTTTGAGCTTTCATACACTTATAGCTCTAGTGCATCCGTTGCATGGCAATCCCTACTCACTTGCACCAATATCAATTGAGGGGCATCTCTATAGCCTATTAATTTGCCTAGTTGGTGTGAGAATTTCTTTCTCCTTTTTTGTCTACTACCACCTTCTATTCCACCCATACTGCTATATCCATGGCTCACGCTCATGTATTGTGAGAAAATTGAAAAAGCTTGAGAACATTAAAAGTATGAAACAATTGCTTGGCTTGTCATCGGGGTTGTGCATGATGAAATATTTTGTGTGATGAATATGGAGCATAGCCAGACTATATGATTTTGTAGGGATAACGTTCTTTAGCATTGATATTTTGAAAGACATGATTGTTTGTTGGGATGCCTGAGTATTGATGTCTTTATGTCAAATGATAGACTATTGATTTGAATCACTCATATCTTAATATATATGCCATGATTAGATTATGTTATCAAGATTATGCTAGGTAGCATTCCACATCAAAAATTATCTTTTTTATCATTTACCTACTCGAGAACGAGCAGGAATTAAGCTTGGGGATGCTGATACGTCTCCATCGTATCTATAATTTTTTATTGTTTCATGCCAATATTCTACAACTTTCCTATACTTTTGGCAACTTTTTATACTATTTTTGGGACTAGCATATTGATCCAGTGCCCAGTGCCAGTTCCTGTTTGTTGCATGTTTTTTGTTTCGCAGAATATCCATACCAAACGAAGTCCAAACGCGATAAAAACTTACGGAGATTTTTTTTGGAATATATGTGATTTTTGGGAATTGGAATCAACGCGAGATGATGCCCGAGGGGCCCACAAGCCCTGGAGGCGCGCCTCCTCCCCAAGGCGCGCCCAGGAGGCTTGTGGCCACCCCGTAAGGCGGTTGGTGCCCTTCTTCGGCCACAAGAAAGCTAATATCCAGATAAAATCGTGTTAAAATTTCAGCCCAATCGGAGTTACGGATCTCCGGGAATTTAAGAAACGGTGAAAGGCCAGAATCTGGGAACCTAGAAACAGAAGGAAACAGAGAGAGATCCAATCTCGGAGGGGCTCCCACCCCTCTGCCGCCATGAAGGCCATGGACCAAAGGGGAAACCCTCCTCCCATCTAGGGGGAGGTCAAGGAAGAAGAAGAAGAAGAAGGAGGGGGCTCTCTCCCCCTCTCTCCCAGTTGCGCCGGAACGCCGCCGAGGCAATCATCGTGTGACAGCGATATACACCAACACCTCCGTCATCTTCCCCAACATCTTCATCACCTTCCCCCATCTATATTCAGCGGTCCACTCTCCCGCAACCCGCTGTACCCTCTACTTGAACATGGTGCTTTATGCTTCATATTATTATCCAATGATGTGTTGCCATCCTATGATGTCTGAGTAGATTTTTGTTGTCCTATCGGTGATTGGTGAATTGCTATGATTTGTTTAATTTGCTTGTGGTTATGTTGCTGTCCTTTAGTGCCCATCATATGAGCGTGCGTGTGGATCACACCATAGGGTTAGTTGTATGTTGATAGGACTATGTATTGGAGGGCAAGGGTAACAACAGCTTCAGCCTAGCATAGAAATTGATGCATACGGGATTGAAGGGGGACCAATATATCTTAATGCTATAGTTGGGTTTTACCTTAATGAACGTTAGTAGTTGCGGATGCTTGCTAATAGTTCCAATCATAAGTGCATAAAATTCCAAGTAAGGGATGACATGCTAGTAGTGTCCTCTCCCACATAAAACTTGCTATCGGTCTAGTAACGTAGTCAACTGCTTAGGGACAATTTCACAAATCCTTCCACCACTTTTCCACACTCATTAAACTAACTTAATTGTTTCTTTATCTAAACATCCCCTAGTTTTTATTTACGTGCTCTTTATTATCTTGCAAACCTATCCTACAACACCTACAAAGTACTTCTAGTTTCATACTTGCTCTAGGTAAAGCGAACGTTAAGCGTGCGTAGAGTTGTATCGATGGTCGATAGAACTTGAGGGGATATTTGTTCTACCTTTAGCTCCTCATTGGGTTCGACACTCTTACTTATCGAAAGAGGCTACAACTGATCCCCTATACTTGTGGGTTATCAAGACCTTTTTCTGGCGCCATTGCCGGGGAGCAATAGCGTGGGGTGAATATTCTCGTGTGTGCTTGTTTGCTTTATCACTAAGTAGATTTTATTTTCTGTTCTTAGTTGTTCTCTATCTTTAGTTATGGATATGGAACACGAAATACCAAAAAATTAGGTGTACTTGCTACTTATGGAGATGGGGAACCTCCTAAAACCCTCGATGCTTGCTATGTGGAAAATATTAAACACTACTTTGGTAATCCTAAGAAAACCCCGTTCAACTTGATAATGGGAGACACGTTGGATCAACGTGAATACTTTAGGGATTATCGCTTGACTCTAAAAGGGAAACTATTATGGGATCAAATTCATATGTTGCATTGGTATGATTGGAATTTTTGCCGGAGATATGATTATACTTGTTGCTCTAGGATGAAGTCTCCACACCTTCCCTTTTCATGTAAATTTAATCATAATGAAACCTTGGCTTCTTATGCTAATGGTATATATGATTACTATGATGTGGAACAAATAGAAGAATTTGTTGCTTTTAAGGGTGCTTATGAAATTGAATCTTTGTTTGAAAAGTGTGAAAATTAGGATGATGCTGTTTACAGACCTAAAAATTATGCTATACTTAAATATTGCTATGAGAATTATGAATATAATGTATATATTAATGAGTTTATTGAGAAAGTGTTCGCTGTCCAAGAAGAGACTAATATTTTGCAGGAAACTATGGAAGAAGAAATTGATGACACTGTGAGCTCATTAGGTGAAAAAGATGAGGAGGAGAGCGAAGAACAAAAGGAAGAAGAGCGGATTGATCGCCCATGCCCACCTTCTAATGAGAGTAACTCTTTATCCCATACATTGTTTAATTTCCCTTCGTGCTTACCGAAGGATGAATGCTATGATGATTGCTATGAGCCCTTGAATTCGTTTGAAATATCCCTTTTTGATGAACTTGATGCTTGCTATGCTTGTGGCCATGATGCCAATATGAATTATGCTTATGGAGATGAACTTGCTATAGTTCCTTATGTTAAGAATGAAATTGTTGCTATTGCACCCACGCATGATAGTCCTATTATCTTTTTGAATTCTCCCAACTACACTATATCGGAGAAGTTTGCGCTTATTAAGGACTATATTGATGGGTTGTGTTCTACTATTGCACATGATGATTTTGATAAATATAATATGCATGTGCTTGCTGCTCCTACTTGCAATTATTATGAGAGAGGAACTTCATCTCCGCCTCTCTATGTTTTCAATCCGATAAAATTGCAAGAAACTGTTTATGCTATGTATCGGCCTTCATTATGTGTGCATGAATTGTTCTTTTATGACATGCCGATGCACAGGAAGAGAGTTAGACTTCGTTGTTGCATGATATAGGTTACTTTGTGCTCACTACTAAATTACAAATCATTGTTAATTAAAATTGGCTTTGATATACCTTGGGATCCGGGTGGATCCATTACTTGAGCACTATATGCCTAGCTTAATGGCTTTAAAGAAAGCGCTACCAGGGAGACAACCCGGAAGTTTTAGAGAGTCATTTTATTCTGTTGAGTGCTTTTAAAAAGTTAAAAAAAAAGTGGGGAACCTAAAACTTTTCAAAAAGAAAAGTGAAAGTAAGAAGGATGAGCATCGTTGAAGTGGGGGAGCTCCTTGAACTTTGTTCATGGCCGTGGAAACTTTGCAAATCTTGAATTACAAAAACTTTTCAACAAAAATAATTATCCCCTTGTACAATCCATTGTATTATAAAAATAATGTGCCAAGATTTGCCTTTAGGATGATTAGATTGCTTGTTTGGTATATGCAGTGCAAAAACAGAAACTTTGGCTGTAGTACGTGAATTTACATTTTTTACCAGAATGTCAAAAGCTTCTGAAACTTTTTGTACAGTATTGATATACAAATTTTTTATTTTTTCCTAATTTTTCAGAATTTTTAGAGTTACATAAGTATGGTAAATGTTCAGATTGCTACAGACTGTCCTGTTTAAGACAGATTCTGTTTTTGATGCATTTTTTTGCTTGTTTTGATGAAACTACCGATTGCATCGGTGGTATAAGCCATAGAGAAGTTATAATACAGTAGATACAATGCAAAAATAAAATATGAATGGGTTTGCAACAGTACTTGAAGTGGTGATTTGCTTTATTATACTAGCGGATCTCACGAGGGTTTTGTTAAGTTTTGTGTGATTGAAGTTTTCAAGTTTTGGGTGAGATCACGATGGATGAAGGAATAAGGAGTGGCAAGAGCCTAAGATTGGGGATGCCCGAGGCACCCCAAGGTAATATTCAAGGACTCCCACGCAACTAAGCTTGGGGATGCCCCGGAAGGCATCCCCTCTTTCTTCTAACGACCATCGGTAACTTTACTTGGAGCTATATTTTTATTCGTCATATGATATGCGTCAGAGGGCACACAAAAAATCTCTGCTCTATAAATACCCAAATATTCCCCTTACGTCAGAGGGAACACCCAAATACTTTTCTGCCACCGCAATCTTCTGTTCTCGTGAGATCCCATCTTGGGGCCTTTTCCGGCACTCTGCTGGAGGGGGATTTGATCACGGAGGGCCTCTACAGCAACCTTGCTGCCCTTCCGATGATGTGTGAGTAGTTTACCACAGACCTACGGGTCCATATCTTGTAGCTAGATGGATTCTTCTCTCTCTTTGATCTTCAATACAATGTTCTCCTCGATGTTCTTGGAGTTCTATTTGATGCAATCTTCTTTTGCGGTGTGTTTGTTGAGATCCGATGAATTATGGATTTATGATCAGATTATCTATGAATATTATTTGAGTCTTCTCTGAACTCTTTTATGCATGATTAAGATAGCTTTGTATTTCTCTCTGATCTATTGATTTGGTTTGGCCAACTAGATTGATCTATATTGCAATGGGAGAGGTGCTTTGTGATGGGTTCAATCTTGCGGTGTCCTCACCCAGTGACAGTAGGGGTAGAGAGGCATGTATTTGTATTGTTGCCATTAAGATAAAATGATGGGGGTTTTACCATATTGTTTGGATCTATCCCTCTACATCATGTCATCTTGCTTAAGGCGTTACTCCGTTCTTGTTTACTTAATACACTAGATGCATGCTGGATAGCAGTCGATGTGTGGAGTAATAGTAGTAGATGCAGGCAGGAGTCGGTCTACTTGTCACGGACTTGATGCCTATATTCATGATCATTGTCTTGGATATCATCATAACTATGCGCTTTTTCTATCAATTACTCAACAGTAATTTGTTCACCCACCGTATGTTTTCTTCAAGAGAGAAGCCTCTAGTGAAACCTATGGCCCCCGGGTCTATTTTCTATGATATTATTTTCAGATCTATAAAATAAAAAACCCAAAAATACATTGCTGCAATTTATTTATATTTTACCCTTTTACTTATCTTTTATATCTATCTCTATTAGATCTCACTCTTGCTAGTGACCGTGAAGGGATTGACAACCCCTTTTTCGCGTTGAGTGCAAGTGTTTGTTAGTTGGGATTTTTACATCTGTGCCCCTGGTTCCTTAGCCATACTCATTCATCCCCACGCTCTTAACATTTGCTCACTTTTCCCCACTCTCTTGTCTGAAACCCTTAGAAATGGTCACAAACGGTGGATGCCGTCGGGTCAGTGCTTTGACCGTTAACTCTGACGAGTGGGGCCGCGCTGGACTGTGTCGCCCGTTGGACCTGACAATTGGGGCCGCGTCGGACGGTGCCGCTGTTGGCCCGTTGGGCCGTGGTTAGACTGTTGGGCCCTGCGCACGCTGCAATGGCAGAAGCCTGCAATGCATGCACGACATGTCCAGCTAGCCTGCTATGCATGCATGTAGCTTAGCCTACCTGCATGCGCCGTTGCCCGAAGCCACGATGCGCTGACCGGCCTCTTTCTGCACGCGAGCCGCCACGGATGCTGACCAGCCTCTTTCTTCACATGATCCGCCATGGACGCATGGACGGTCGCTGCCGCTAGTTCGTCTCATCTCGCACGCTTGTCTCCTTGTTGTAGAGCATCGTTTCAGACTTTTTGATCCACTCGCATCTATTAAACATGGCAATTAAAACCTGTTGGCAATTAAAGTGGCATATCGATCGGCATGGCTCGTTTGAACGTAGCAAATCCAAAGCGTGGCCGGTGCCACTCCCCTTCCCTTCCCCTTTCCCTATTTAAACCACCCACCCCTCCACCTATTCTCCACACATCCGTTTGCGCCGCCCCCTTCTCTTCTTCACCCAAACCCAGAGAACTCACAAAGCGAGGCGAGGATGCAGTACAACGGCCCCACCTTCGAGCTCCTATCGACCGTGCCGGAGAGACGGTATCCGGCCGGCGTCGTCGTGGAGATGATGCTCCACGTGTGGGCGTTCTCATGCTGGAGGGGTGCAAAGGAGTTTGCCCAGTGGTTCTTCGGTGCGGGCTACGCCCACCTCCCGGCGGGCTCGCCGGTGATGTTCCGACTGGAGGAAGTGCGTCCAAACTCCAACACTCCGCCGATAGGGCTCATCGTCAACTTCACCAACAGATTTGATGCGTACTACCTCCTCGGCAAGGTGTTTTGGTGTGGATGCAAATTCATCGCATTCACAACCCACAACATCTTCGCAAACTTCGACAGCATCTTCCCCACCCGCAATGGTATGCATAGCCTCCCCTACTACCTCGGCGAGGACGGCATGGAGGAGGAGCAGTGAAGAGGAGGCGCAGTGAAGATGGTGGTGAAGGCCCGGTCTCGTGAAGCTTGTCTTGCCCTAGGGTGTTAGGGCTGTTATCTTTTATATATTTCTATCTTAATTATGTCGTTGGTTGTACCGTGAACTTTTTATCTCTGTTGTGTTATATCATGTTGGGAACCCTAAGAACTATGTTATGCTTGCTACCCTTATTTGATATGTCGTTGGTTATATGTGTTTTGCTTGCTACTTTTATATGTCATTGGTTGTACCCTTATTTGACGTGAGATATCGCTAGATGGATATGGTGCCGTAGCCGAGCCCTTCTGCTAAATCAATCAATGAAAGGGTATCCCTCAATGAAAACTAGCAAGTTTTGGGGTTAGCCTTGTAAACATGGTTGGAGGGTAGCCCATTCGTCTTGTTATATTCATGTTGTGTACTATTTGTATTTTGGCCCTTATATTTTAGGGTCAAGTTTTGGCACGCGCGGCTAATGGACTAGTTGAAGTGTCAAAAAGGAAATTGAAGCTAGAAAAATGAGCCTTGTTGATGTTGAAAAGAAGGAGAAAAGCTAATTTTTTTTAATTGTTGGTGGCCCTATTCCGTATATCGTATGAACAAAAACAAGCTAATTTTTGATTAGTTTGTGGCCATTTGGCATGATGAAATTAATTTTGGCCCTTATATTATAGGTTTTATTGGTTCCAAGTTTTGGCACGGGCGGCTAATGGACTAGTTGAGGTGTCAAAAAGGAAATTAAAGCTAGAAAGATGAGCCATGTTGATGTTGAAAAGAAGAAGGAAAAGAAGCTAATTTTTTTGAATTGTTGGTGCCCATATATATTGTATGAACGGTAATTGTTGACTTCTTGGTGGCAATATCAATTGTTGTGTAATTTCAAACGATGTAACCTATTCTTGTAATGTAACCAGCGTGCACTCAATCTCTGTAGGTGCAATCAAAACAATCAAGCAAAAAAAAACAGAGGAAAAAGAGAGCCAGCGCATGCACTATTTTTCTAGGCCTCTTTAATCTTTGTGGGCCTTCAACAGTCAACGCAATGCGACGGCCCAACCAGAGCTTGGTTTCATTTTGGGCCCAATAACTATGTTTTTTTTTCTCTTGCCCTCGGTGTTGTCTGACGAAACCGAAAGTGTCAAAAACTAACACCTACAGAGATTCAGAGATGGAGATAGAGACATAGTTTAAGCAACACAGAGAGCACATGATCCACAAATTAAGCTACACAAAGAGCACATGATCCACATGACACGACACAAATAACATCTCTAACGAGTGATGACCAACAAGTAAGCAAATCCTAGAGCAACTATACAAAAATAAAGTCCTAAAGCTATCAGATTCGCCTGCTTGTTCAACTGAATCATCTGCCTCAAGTTCTTGTTCATCTTCTTTAATTCCCCCTTCAGATCCTCATCCCCAACTGTCAGAGCAGAACTTTCAGAGACCAAATTCCGAGTGGCTGACGGCAGATTGACCTCCCGGGTTGCGGCCCCATTGAATTGAAGCAAGCCCTCCCCTTGAAGCCTCCAAACATAGTCATCCATCCATTCAAAATGTAACACCCCGGTAGTTAGGCTACAGTAATCCCACGTTAATGATGCCACGTCACCATAGTTACTATTGTTAATCTCACGTTAGTTCAAAACTGATTCGGAATTCAACTTCAAATTAATGGCAAATAACAAAAGTTTTCAAACAATGAAACTAAAATGTTCGGGTCATGCCAGTTAATGCATAGGTGATTATGGTGGTGAAACCAAACTTTTATGAAATGCTTAACTGCACTAAAATGATTTAAATAGTAGCAAACCAAATTATTTAAATGCCTTTACTGATTAATAAAATATCAAACTAAATTATTTGGGGACTAGACTTTTTGTGACAGTGGACTAAACTGAAATACTAAATTAGATGCTAAGTATATATTTTACAAAAACTAAAATAAAAGGAAACTATAATAAAATAGGAAAGAAATAAAAGAAAAAAGAAAAGAAAAAGCAAAGGTAATAAAAAAAGGGAAAAGAACCCCGCTTCCCCCACTGGGCCTCGAACCAGCCGGCCCAGTCGGCCACCCCACCAGGCCGGCCCAACCCCCTCTACTAACCCCCCCCCCCAACCGCACCGAACCCTAACCCTATCCACTCCTCCCCCCACGTCTCTCCCTCGCACCTCCTCTTCCCTCGATTCCCTTCTGGATCGGGGCAGCGAATCCCGCCGCCGCCCGTCGCCGGCGCTCCGACGCTCGTCGACGCCCGTCGTCCCCCCGACCCCGAGCCGGTGCCTCGTTAACTCGACGCCGTCACCCTGGGCCTCGCCGCCTCGTCCGCGACCGCGCCGTAGCTGGAACCCGCCGGACTGCCTCGTCCCCGTCGCCCGCGTCGGCCCACCTCTCCGACGCCACTCTGACCGTCCCGAGCTCTCCACCGACCTCCTCCCAGTGAGCCATGTCCGTTCCCCTCTTCCCCGTCGATCCCACCGTCGATTGGCGCCGTCCTGCTCGCGCCCGAAGCTCACGACGACCTCGCGCTCACCGAGAGGCCCCTGGCCGCGCCCGCGCGTGTCGGCCGCGCCCCAGACTCCAAGCCTCGCGCGCTGGCCGTCCCCTGGCCGTGTGCCCCACGCCATGCCCCGCGCCACTGGTTGCTGCCCGTCGCGCCCGCTCTGCCCGACCTCGCGCCCGCCTGCTGCTGCCGTTGGCCACGCCCCCTGTTCCGCTCCGACTACCCGTGCTGCTGCTACTCCCGCGGCCAAGGCCGCCTGCGTCCGCGCGTCGCTTGCCTCTGCCTGCTGGTCGCCACGGCCCCCCTCCCCACTGCGCCTCTGCATACGGCCGGCGCCGCGCCTGGGCCAGCGCCCGCGCCAGTTCGGGCGGCGCCCTGCCCCTGCGCCTGTTTGCCCGCTCAACCGCCCCGGTTGGGCTGGGTCTCTGACCAGAGGGGCCCAGCCCCTGTTAAAAAAATGAAATAATAATAATATAAATAATAAAAATAAATGTTAATTAATTAACTTAATTAATCTCGTTTAATTAAACTTAATTAACCTACTAATTAAACTAATCTGTTAATTAACTAAATAGTCTATGACAGTGGGACCCACACGTCAGTTTGACCCAGTCAACTAACCCTGTTGACTGCTGACGTCATGCTGACATCATGATGATGTAATAATTGTTTTCCGAATTAAATTAATGTGCTAATTTTCTGAAAATGATTTAAATCTTTAAAAAAATTAATATAAAATAATCCGTAACTCGGATGAAAAAACTTTGTACATGAAAGTTGCTCAGAACGACGAGACGAATCCGGACACGCGGTCCGTTTGTCCGCCACACGTCCCTAGCGTAGCGAACATGCAACCGTCCCCCTCCGTTTCATCTGTCCGAAAATGCCAAGCTTCGGGAAAACATTCCCAGATGTTTTCCCTCTTCACCTATATCATGTAGCACCGCATCAGAACACCCCTAGCTCTGTGTATTGTCATGTCATGCTCTTGTTTGCTTATATTTACTGTTTCTTCCCCCTCTTCTCTCTCGGTAGACCCCGACATCGACGTCGTCCCCGAGGCCGACGCAGCTCCGGAGGTTTACAACACCGTTGACGACCTTGCCTTTGCCGCCGAGCAACCAGGCAAGCAACCCCCCTTGAGCATACCGATATCGCCTATTCTTTCTCTCTCATGCTTGCATTAGAATTGCTGCTGCTACTGCTTTACCTATTCTGATGCATAGCCTATTTATTGTAACCTGCTATTGAAACCTTACCTGCTTATCCTAAACTGTCTAGTATAGGCTGGGTAGAGACCTATCAGTGACCCCACTTGTCCTGACTGCCCCGCTGGATTATCAGATGACCCGATCAATGGGATCGAAGACAGACCAGGCACCGCACATCACCCCCCCTAGTTGTACGCCACTACTGGGTTACTATCGAGTGCCGAGGGTGATACCTCGTCAGCACTTCTGATGTTAATCAGGTAGGTTAGGTCATCGGTTGTGGCTACCGAGGGTGATTCCTCCTTCACCACTTCCGATAACGACGCTGTCGTACAACACCTCAAGTGTGGACCCATTGAGGGTGATTCCTCCGAGTTCACCTTGACGGATACATCGAGTAGGAATCCAACGAGGGTGATACCTCGGATTCCCCTGATGTTATGGACACACGGATACTTGGACGGTACTATTGTTACTTGGAAAGGCGGGTCGACCCTGAGGGGTACCCACGTGTGATGTGAAGATGGGTTGCCTGGATGGTGCCCGAGTGATGAATACGAGACGTGGCCGGGCATCCTTGGCCCTTGTCGCAAGTCCTCGAGACGGGGCGACGGGGTCACATCGATCGTGAGTCTCTGCTTGTTACCGCACCCCCAAGGTACTAATGATTTGGATATTTGATTCGAGTGGGCCTCTGGCCCGATAGCACTAACCATCACGTGGGCATAGTATGGGCATTTTGCATCGTATGCATCAGCCGAAAGCTCTGTCAGACGTCCAGTTCAGCGGTGCGGCATGGAGTGATTGGCGCCATTCACGACAGAGGTGGTGCTTGGATCTGAGCCATGTGCGCAACGACCCGGAGGGCGAGGGGCGATGGCCCAAGACCCCCTTGCACTTAGGATGTAGACCGGCGGGGACCTCTCTGCTGAGCTCTAGGTAGGGCTGCGGTGTGTCATTTGGCCGAGGCCGGGCATGACCCGGAAAAGTGTGTCCGGCTGGAGTTAAGCGAGCGTGGTGGGTAAGTTGGTGCACCCCTGCAGGGAAGAACTAATCTATGCATAGCCGGATCCTCGGTAATGGACACTCGGAGTTGTATCCCGATCGATACAACTAGAATTGGATACTATGGCTCTGGGATTGCTTCTCGCAGGGAGTCGAGAAGGGATCTCAGGACGATTTTGATGACTGTATGGCTCTGGGATTGCTTTCTCGCAGGGAGTCGAGAAAGGATCTCTGGCTGAGGTTGAGATTTAATGTTACTACTATTTTATACGGTATTAATCTACACTCTTCGAATGCTGCAAGACCGCTGAAGATGCTAGTCTTCGATAGGACTAGGCCTTCCCTCTATTCTGGCATTTCTGCAGCCCAGTCCACATATACAGCCTCTCTTTGATAATGTTGCATATATAGTGTAGATCCTTGCTTGCTGAGTACTTCGGATGAGTACTCACGGTTGCTTTGCTTTCTTTTTCTCACCATATCCTTTTGATGCAACCAGATGACGGAGCCCCGGATATAGCTGCCCCCGCCGACAATCGCTACTACTACCCTGAGGGTGGATACTACTACGAGTTGGCCGACGACCAAGAGTAGGTTCGGAGGGTCCCAGGCAGGAGGCCTGCGTCGTTCGATCGTAGTGTTTTATTTTGCCCCGCCTATCTGATGGCATTTCTGTTTCTCTTTTAATATATGTACTCAGATATCTGATGCTTCCGCTGACGCTTGTATGCCATCGAGCTATGTATTCTAGCCCTTGAGGCCCTGGCTTGTAATATAAAGCTTGTATGACTTTATTTATATTTTAGAGTTGTGTTGTGATATCTTCCCGTGAGTCCTTAGGCTTGATCGTGTGCATTTGCGTGTATGATTAGTGCACGATTGAGCCGGGGGCGTCACACAAAATGTGTGCATTTCTTCATGATCTGAAATGAAATCATGAACCCTAAATCTCAGATCCAACGAAAAAGAATTAGAAGCAAAGAGAAAAAGAAAGGGTCAAAGAAATATCATGAGATCTAACCTGCCCCTCTGGCTTGCTCTCACATTTCACGAACTCGCGCCCAAAGTTGCCAATCTTGTCCTCCCTCGAAGTCAACCTTTTCAGTGGCGCGGTGCGTGGGTAGTCAGGGCATCGCTCCATGGGCACTGGACCATACTGTGGCCATGAGGGGCGGGAGGCTAAAGTGGAGCTTGACATATCTAGTCGCCGGAGGAGAAGAAGCAGGGGATCCCAAGAAGTAGACGAGTGGCTCCTCTGGTCGCCGCAGAAGAAGAAGAAGAAGAAGAAGAAGAAGAAGAAGAAGAAGGGGAGAAGAAGACAGGGGAGGCAATGGTGGGCGAGCACAACCAACGTCTCGCGGATCGCCTCTCGCGGATCGCCCAAGGATCCAATGATGCGGAGCCGTCCTTGTGATCCAATGGCGCGGAGCCTGGCCTCATAATCCTTCTAGAAGACCATATCTGAGGGTTGTTGCTTGGCGCTAGGGTATGATCGGATGGCTGATGTTCGGAGCTAGGGTTAGGAGAAACCCCGCGGGGTTTAGAGGGGTTTTGAGTTGGTCAACAGGGTTATCTAGTGTTTGACCAATATTCAACTGAGCATAACTAATTTAAAAAAAATCCAAAAAATATGAAACCTTCGCGAATCGTTGTTTTATAAGACACACTAATTAGGAAAAAAATACTAAACTTGGTCTACGGTCATTTCAACAAAAAAATATAGTTGGCACGATCGTGGTTAAATGAGCACCATTAATTTAAAAAATCGAAAAAATATAAAACCTGCACACAATGTTGTCTTATGTGACATGTTACCAAAAAAAAATCATAAACTTGTTCTATGGACATTTTCATGAAAAAACCTTCACAAATATGAGCTATCACGTACAACGTTGCAGAAAGTTCAAGGAAAGGTGGTAGGTTTTTTGAAAAATTAAAAAAATCAAAAAAATCACCAAAGGTTTATTTCAAAGTGAATAAGAAGGATCTGAACTTAGTTTTCCTTTTTCATATTTTAAACGTGTTTTTTGATGGTTTTCTATTAAATCACATTATTTTCAAAAAAATGTAAAAATATAAAGATTAATTCAATAAATAGTGAGACTTCGAATCTACACTATATAGATTGAATAGGTGTTAATAAAAAATATTTGGCTCATTTAGAGTAGGTCCAAAAAATACTTGATTACAAATGGGGCAGTTTACCCTAGCTTCGGAGCACATTTGGAGCACATTTCCCATGACTATAAGTTTTACCACGCAAAACGTTTACAATAGTTTAGCAAATATTGCGACATCACACCACAGATCAGAGTTCAAGTGTTGGTTCAAATTCAATTTTTGCCTAAAATTCAAATTTTGTCTCAAATTTCACATCAAAGTATGAAAGCATTATTAAACCTTACAAGTTTTTACGGTTGTTCAAATTGACGACAGAAACCTTTGTACAAATCCTTAAAGTTCAAAGTTTACAACTTGCATTCAACGTTCGAAGTTCACATCTTTGCCTTACTCCTTGTGTTCCGAGACGGCTTAACAGCCTTGCTCCTGGTTTCCCTAGGTGGGATATCCACCTTTTTCTTCTTCCTTCTGATATTCACTTCGGGTGGTGGCTATCGAGGTGCTGACGGAGAACTTTCACTGGCCAGTTGACGGGGTTCAAAACCTTCATAAGCCATGGCTTCATATTCTAATTCTTTCTCTCTTGGCCTTTTCTCTCCTTTTCCTCAAATTTTCCTAGAGCTAGGCTAAACACAAAAAAGATTATAAGCCATCGATAGAAAGAGAAGAAATGCATAAGAAAGGGAAGGTTGTTGCACACATACCAAGCTGCCGGCAGTGCTAATTCAGTTGCTTCATTCTCCTTTGAATTAGCTGCAATCTGCTTTGCTGCCTCATTCTCCTTTGTATTAGCTTCAATCTGCTCTAATGCTGCATTCTCCTCTGCATTTGTTGCTGCCCATTGTTCCTCTTCTCCAATTGAAGCATCCACTGGATTGGTACATTTCCTAGCAATGTGCCCTAGGGTTCCACATTTTTTGCACTTACGCTATCTTTTTACACGACCCTCTTCACCTCTTCTGATCCTATTCTTCCTTGGTCTTCCTGCTGGTCTAGTCAGTACAGGAGAATGTAGTTTGAACCCTGGATCTACTATGTTCCATTGGTCTTTTCCCAAGAGTGCAGGCAGATTGGAAGCATAAGCAACCCTGAATTTGGCAACAGAAAAATATTCAGAGATGTATTGATCAACTTCACCATCTTCACCACCTATAATAGTCATCAGATGTAGGGCATGTATGCATGGCTTCCCACGGAGCTGCCATTGCCTACAACTGCATTCCCTAGTTGCTAGGTTAACTGGATATCTCCATTTGCTATTTTTACTGTTAGTATATGTTACCTCAGCCTTGTGTGTCGCCGCTCGAATGCATTTCATGTTCAGTCCTCTTGCCTTGGCATGCAATGCCTTAATAAGAGATGGGAGCATAAGATGGCCAACATATTCTATTTATGCAATTCTTTTGCGAAGAGCCATCTTTATCATGATCATCTGCCGAATCTTATCAAATATTTGCCATATCGGAAGCCCTTTCAATGACTTGATCTTTGCATTGAAACACTCTGCCAGGTTACTGGTCACATAGTCTACTTTGTAGATTTCATTGAATTTGCTTCTTGACCACAACTTTCCATGATGTGCATCTAGGTACTCCTTCACCAGAGGATTGTGAGCATACAACACTCTCAAATGATGCTCATGCTTCCTCTTACTGCATGTGTATGATGCTAGCCATAAGTTCTCATCATAAACTTTACCTTTGAATTTGTTTTTGAAATTCTGCACTAGGTGTCGCATGCATTCCCTATGCTCCACTCCAGGGAATACAATTTCCTCTGCACTCTCCAAAACCTTGCAAGCATCTGTGTGTATAGCTAAACCTGAAGGTGTACCTATAAGGTTGCGCAACTGCTGCAGAAACCAGACCCAACTTTCCTCAGACTCTTCCTCCACCACACCAAATGCAACTGGGAATAGCCAGTTGAGTCCATCAACTACAAAAGCTGCCACTAGTTGTCCTCTCCACCTTCCATTCAAAGCAGTTGCATCAACAGCCAAATAGGGCCTGCAACCATCAAGAAACCCCTGCCAACAAGCCTTGAAACAAACAAAAGCCCTCCTGAAGCACTCCTTCTGAAATGACTTCCCTTTTATTTTGTATGTAACTGTATGCTTGTCAATCTCTACAACACTCCCTGGACTAGCAGCTTCCACTTCAGATTTAAATGTGTAGAGCAACTGAAAGCTCTCATTCCAAGGACCATTAATCCTGTCAAGAGCCATTTCCTTAGCATAGACAATCCTCATGTAAGGTATATCAATCTTGTACTTCTCAAATAGCTTCCCATGGAGTGCTGTTGGACCAAGTGTTGGTGTTTCTCTCAACCAATCCAAAATTGCATCTGCCACCCACCTAGTCTTTGCTAGCTTTGTTTTAGCCTTCCCTCCTCCCCCTCCAGGTGGACAAGTGTGCTGGTGTGGGTTCTTTTTTATTTGAAACAAAATGGGACCCAAACAAAATAGGGATATTGTTAGAAAACATTACACAATGATTTGAAAATAAAATGAATCAGTATAAAATGAAATACACAAACCTGAATGAACTTGCTCCTCAACATATGTGATGCATGCAACCTCCATCTACACCTATCATATGGGCAATGAACAGTGAACCTTGTTGGCTCACTCCTATCAACCACATATGTGTTTTCAGTGAGAATGCAATATGTAGTCACTGCATTACGACAGTCCACCATCGACTGGAATATGGTGCCGACAGCTAGCTAAGGATCTTCCCTGTTCCACTCAATTGTTGGCATGTCCTCATGATGTTGGCTTGAACTACGTCGGTATTTCCCCAAAGAGGAAGGGATGATGTAGCACAGCAACGGTAGGTATTTCCCTCAGTGATGGGACCAAGGTTATTGAACCAGTAGGAGAACCAAGCAACACTACGTAAACAACACCTGCACACAAAGAACAAATACTTGCAACCCGACGTGTTAAAGGGGTTGTCAATCCCTTTCGGGTAACGGCGCCAGAAATTGGCAAACGGACGTGAGATAAATTGTAGTAGATTGATAGATGCAAATAAAAGCAAATAAAATTTAGCGAGGTATTTTTGGGTTTTTGGAAATATAGATCTGAAAATAAAAGTGGCAAATAAATAAAAAGGCAAATAGCAAAATAGATCTGAAAATATATGATGAGAAAATAGACCCGGGGGCCGTATATTTCACTAGTGGCTTCTCTCGAGAAAAATAGCATACGGTGGGTAAACAAATTACTGTTGGGTAATTGATAGAACTTCAAATAATTATGATGATATCCAGGCAATGATCATTATATAGGCATCACGTCCAAGATTAGTAGACCGACTCCTGCCTGCATCTACTACTATTACTCCACACATCGACCGCTATCCAGCATGCATCTAGTGTATTAAGTTCATGGAGAAACGGAGTAATGCAATAAGAACGATGACATGATGTAGACAAGATCTATTTATGTAGAAATAGACCCCATCTTGTTATCCTTAATAGCAATGATACATACGTGTTGGTTCCCCTTCTGTCACTGGGATCAAGCACCGTAAGATCAAACCCATCACAAAGCACCTCTTCCCATGGCAAGAAAAATCGATCTAGTTGGCCTAACTAAACCAAAGATTCGAAGAAGAAATACGAGGCTATAAGCAATCATGCATATAAGAGATCAAAAGACTCAAATAACTTTCATGGATAAAAACATAGATCTGATCATAAACTCAAAGTTCATCGGATCCCAACAAACACATCGCAAAAAAGAGACCATTGTATTGAGAATCAAAAGAGAGAGGAAGCCATCTAGCTACTGCCTACGGACCCGTAGGTCTACAATGAACTACTCACGCATCATCGAAGAGGCAGCAATGAGGATGATGAACCCCTCCGTGATGGTTTCTAGATTGGATCTGTGGTTTCTGGAACTTGTGGCGGCTGGAATTGATTTTCGTTGACTCCCCTAGGGTTTCTGGAATATTGGGGTATTTATAGAGCAAAGAGGCGGTGCGGGAGGTGGCCGAGGTGGGTACAACCCACCTGGGCACGCCTGGGCCCCCAAGCGCGCCCTGGTGGGTTGTGCTCCCCTCGGAGCCCCCTCAGGTACTTTCTTGGCCCAACTTGTGTCTTCTGGTCCAGAAAAAATCATCAAAAGGTTTCGCTGCGTTTGGACTCCGTTTGGTATTGATTTCCTGCGAAGTAAAAAACAAGCCAAAAACAGCAACTAGCACTGGGCACTATGTCAATAGGTCAGTCCCAAAAAATGATATAAAGTTGCTATAAAATGATTGTAAAACATCCAAAAATGATAATATAACAGCATGGAACAATCAAAAATTATAGATACGTTGGAGACGTATCAGCATCCCCAAGCTTAATTCCTGCTCATCCTCAAGTAGGTAAATGAGAAAAACAGAATTTTTCATGTGGAACGCTGCCTAACATGTTCATGACATATTCTTTTCTTTGTAGCATGGACATTTGGACTTTTATATGATTGCTACTTCTTGAGCTTGCGTTGGTTTTTCCCTTGAAGAGGAAAGGGTGATGCAGCAAAGTAGAGATAAGTATTTCCCTCAGTTTGAGAACCAAGGTATCAATCCAGTAGGAGACAACGCACAAATCACTGAATACCTGCACAAACAATCAAACAACTTGCACCCAATGCGATAAAGGGGTTGTCAATCCCTTCACGGTTATTTGCAAAAGTGAGATCTGATAGAGATAGATAAACAATAAAGTAAATATTTTTGGTATTTTTTTTATAGATCGGAAAGTAAAAGATTGCAAAATAGTAGATCAGAAACTTGTATGATGAAAAGTAGAAGATTATATGATGGAGAATAGACCCGGGGGCCATAGGTTTCACTAGAGGCTTCTCTCAAGATAGAAAATAATACGGTGGGTGAAAAAAATACTGCCGAGCAATTGCTAGAAAAGCGCAAAGTTATGACGATATCTAAGGCAATGATCATGAATATAGGCATCACGTCCGTGTCAAGTAGACCGAAACGATTCTGCATCTACTACTATTGCTCCACACATCGACCGCTATCCAGCATGCATCTAGAGTATTAAGTTCATAAAGAACAGAGTAATGCATTAAGTAAGATGACATGATGTAGAGGAATTAACTCAAGCAATATGATGAAAACCCCATCTTTTTATCCTCGATGGCAACAATACAATACGTGCCTTGCTGCCCCTACTGTCACTGGGAAAGGACACCGCAAGATTGAACCCAAATCTAAGCACTTCTCCCATTACAAGAAAAACCAATCGAGTTGGCCAGACCAAACCGATAGTTCAAAGAGAATTACAAAGATATCAAATCATGCATATAAGAATACAGAGAAGATTCAAATAATATTCATAGATAAGCTGATCATAAATCCACAATTCATCAGATCTCGGCAAACACACCGCAAAAAAGTATTACATCGAATAGATCTCCAAGAACATCAAGGAGAACATGGTATTGAGAATCAAAGAGAGAGAAGAAGCCATCTAGCTACTAGCTATGGACCCGTAGGTCTGTGGTAAACTACTCACGCTTCATCGAAAGGGCAATGGTGTTGATGTAGAAGCCCTTCGTGATCGAATCCCCCCCCGGCAGGGTGCCGGAAAAGGTCCCTAGATGGGATCTCACGGGTACAGAAGGTTGCGGCGGTGGAAAAGTCTTTTCGTGGATGCCTCTGTTGGTTTGGGGATATATGAATATATATAGGCGAAAGAATTAGGTCATGAAGTGCACGAGGGGCCCACAAGGGTGGGGGCGCGCCCTACCCCCCTGGGCGCGCCCTCCGTCCTTGTGGCCACCTTGTGGCTCCTCCTACTTCATCTTCAAGTCTCCTGGTTTCCTTCTGGTCCAAGAAAAATCATCGTGAAAGTTTTATTCCGTTTGGACTCCGTTTGGTATTCCTTTTCTATGAAACTCAAAAACAAGGAAAAAACAGAAACTGGCACTGGGCTCTAGGTTAGTAGGTTAGTCCCAAAAATAATATAAAATAGCATATTAATGCATATACAACATCCAAAACAGATAATATAATAGCATGTAACAATAAAAAATTATAGATAAGTTGGAGATGTATCAAGCATCCCCAAGCTTAATTCCTGCTCGTCCTCGAGTAAGTAAATGATAAAAACAGAATTTTTGATGTGGAATGCTACCTAACATATTTATCAATGTAATTTTCTTTATTGTGGCATGAATGTTCAGATCCTTAAGATTCAAAACAAAAGTTTAATATTGACATAAAAACAATAATACTTCAAGCATACAAACAAGGCAATTATGTCTTCTCAAAATAACATGGCCAAAGAAAGCTTATCCCTACAAAATCATATAGTCTGGCTATGCTCCATCTTCATCACACAAAATATTCAAATCATACACAACCCCGATGACAAGCCAAGCAATTGTTTCATACTTTTGATGTTCTCAAATTTTTCAACTTTCACGCAATACATGAGCGTGAGCCATGGACATAGCACTATGGGTGGAATAGAAGGTGGTTGTGGAGAAGACAAAAAGAGGGAGATAGTCTCACATCAACTAGGCGTATCAACGGGCTATGGAGATGCCCATTCATAGATATCAATGTGAGTGAGTAGGGATTGCCATGCAACGGATGCACTAGAGCTATAAGTTTATGAAAGCTCAAAAAGAAACTAAGTGGGTGTGCATCCAACTCGCTTGCTCATGAAGACCTAGGGCAATTTGAGGAAGCCCATCATTGGAATATACAAGCCAAGTTCTATAATGAAAAATTCCCACTAGTAAATGAAAGTGACAACATAGGAGACTCTCTATCATGAAGATCACGGTGCTACTTTGAAGCACAAGTGTGGTAAAAGGATAGTAACATTGCCTCTTCTCTCTTTTCTCTCATATATTTTTTTTTAATTTGGGCCTTCTATTTTCTTTTTTATTTTTTTGGCCTCTTTTTTTTTCGTCCGGAGTCTCATCCCGACTTGTGGGGGAATCATAGTATCCATCATCATTTCCTCACATGGGACAATGATCTAATAATGAAGATCATCACACTTTTATTTACTTACAACTCAAGAATTACAACTCGATTCTTAGAACAAAATATGACTCTATATGAATGCCTCCGGCGATGTATGAAAGAATTATGAATGGTGGCTTTGCCACAAATACGATGTCAACTACATGATCATGCAAAGCAATATGACAATGATGAAGCGTGACATAATAAACTGAATGGTGGAAAGTTGCATGGCAATATATCTCGGAATGGCTATGGAAATGCCATAATAGGTAGGTATGGTGGCTGTTTTGAGGAAGGTATATGGTGGGTGTATGGTACCGGCGAAAGTTGCGCGGCACTAGAGAGGCTAGCAATGGTGGAAGGGTGAGAGTACGTATAATCCATGGACTCAACATTAGTCATAAAGAACTCACATACTTATTGCAAAAATCTATTAGTTATCAAAACAAAGTACTACGCGCATGCTCCTAGGGGGATAGATTGGTAGGAAAAGACCATCGCTCGTCCCCGACCGCCACTCATAAGGAAGACAATCAATAAATAAATCATGCTCTGACTTCATCACATAACGGTTCACCATACGTGCATGTTACGGGAATCACAAACCTTAACACAAGTATTTCTCAAATTCACAATTACTCACTAGCATGACTCTAAAATCACCATCTTTATATCTCAAAACAATCATAAGGAATCAAACTTCTCATAGTATTCAATGCACTTTATATGAAAGTTTTTATTATATCCCTCTTGGATGCCTATCATATTAGGACTAAATTTATAAACAAAGCAAATTACCATGCTGTTTAAAGACTCTAAAAATAATATAAGTGAAGCATGAGAGTTCAATAATTTCTATAAAATAAAGCCACCGCCATGCTCTAAAAAGATATAAGTGAAGTACTAGAGCAAAATTGCCTAGCTCAAAAGATATAAGTGAAGCACATAGAGTATTCTAATAAATTACGATTAATGAGTGTCCCTCTCAAAAGGTGTGTGCAGCAAGGATGATTGTGGCAAACTAAAAAGCAAAGACTCAAATTATACAAGACGCTCCAAGCAAAACACATATCATGTGGTGAATAAAAATATAGCCTCAAGTAAAGTTACTGATAGACGATGACGAAAGAGGGGATGCCTTCCGGGGCATCCCCAAGCTTAGGCTCTTGGTTGTCCTTGAATATTACCTTGGGGTGCCTTGGGAATCCCCAAGCTTAGGCTCTTGCCACTCCTTATTCCATAGTCCATCAAATCCTTACCCAAAAACTTGAAAACTTCACAACACAAAACTCAACAAAAAATCTCATAAGCTCCGTTAGTATAAGAAAATAAATCACCACTTTGGTACTATTTTGAAGTCATTATTTATTTATATTGGTGTAATATATACTGTATTACAACTTTTCCATGGTTCATACCCCCCGATACTACCCATAGATTCATCAAAATAAGCAAACAACACAAAGAAAATAGAATCTGTCAAAAACAGAAAAGTCTGCAAAGATCCGAATTGTTCTAATACTTATGTAAATCCAAATTTTTTGAAAAATTAGGAAAACAGAGGAAATTTGTATATAAATCTTGTATAAAAAATTCAGGGTTTTCAACGCGGCAGTGAATTATTAAAATTCTGAGACTGGACGCAAAAGTTTCTGTTTTTCAGCAAGATCAAATCAACTATCACCGTAAGCCATCCCAAAGGTCTTACTTGGCACAAACACTAATTAAAACATAAAACCACATCTAACCAGAGGCTAGATGAATTATTTATTGCAAAACAGAACCAAAAAAGCAAAAACAAAAATAAAATTGGGTTGCCTCCCAACAAGCGCTATTGTTTAACGCCCTTAGCTAGGCATAAAAACACGAATAGATCTAGGTATTGTCATCTTTGGTATGCAATCCATAAGTAGCTCTCATAATAGATTCATATGACAATTTAATTTTCTTTCTAGGAAAGTGCTCCATGCCCTTCCTTAACGGAAATTGAAATCTAATATTTCCTTCTTTCATATCAATAATTGCACCAATCGTTCTAAGGAAAGGTCTACCAAGAATAATAGGACATGTAGGATTGCAATCTATATCAAGAACAATGAAATCTACGGGCACATAATTCCTATTTGCAACAATAAGAACATCATTAATCCTTCCCATAGGTTTCTTAATAGTATAATCCGCGAGATGCAAATTTAAAGAACAATCATCAAATTCTCGAAAACCTAACACATCACATAAAGTTTTTGGAATCGTGGAAACACTAGCACCCAAATCACACAAAGCATAACACTCATAATATTTAATCTTAATCTTAATAGTAGGTTCCCACTCATCATAAAGTTTTCTAGGGATAGAAACTTCCAATTCAAGCTTTTCTTCAAAAGATTGCATCATAGCATCAACGATATGTTTAGTAAAAGCTTTGTTTTGATTGTAAGCATGAGGAGAATTCAACATGGATTGCAACAAGGAAATACAATCTATTAAAGAACAATTATCATAATTAAATTCCTTGAAATCCAAAAGAGTGGGTTCATTGCTACTTAAAGTTTTGACCTCTCCAATCCCACTTTTATCAATTTTTGCATCAAGATCTAAAAACTCCGAATCATTGGGACGCCTTTTAACTAAAGTTGACTCATCTCCAGTCCCATATTTAGCAAGATTTATATTGGAAAACAAAGATTCAATAGGAGTCACATCAATCACTTTAAGATCCTCATCATTATTTTCACGAAAAATAGAAGAACATGTTTTTACAAACCAATCTTTTTTAGCACGCATCTTAGCGGTTCTTTCTTTGCACTCATCAATGGAAATTCTCATAGCTTTGAGAGACTCATTGATATCATGCTTGGGTGGAATAGATCTAAGTTTCAAAGAGTCAACATCAAGAGAAATTCTATCCATGTTCCTAGCCAAATCATCAATCTTAAGCAATTTTTCTTCAATCAAAGCATTGAAATTATTTTGTGAACTCATAAATTCTTTAACACTATTCTCAAAATCAGAGGGCATCTTATTATAATTTCCATAAGAATTGTTGTAGGAATTACCATAATTATTAGAGGAATTACTAGGAAACGGCCTAGGATTAAAATTGCCTCTATACGCGTTATTACCAAAATTGTTCCTACCAACAAAATTCACATCCATAGATTCATTATTATTTTCAATCAAAGTGGACAAATGCATATCATTAGGATCCAAATAAGCACTCTTGATAGCAAATAATTTCATAAGTTCATCCATCTTTCCACTCAAAACATTAATCTCTTCAATCGCATGCACTTTTTTACTAGTGGAAGATCTTTCGGTATGCCATTGAGAATAATTAACCATAATATTATCTAGAAGTTTAGTAGCTTCTCCTAGAGTAATTTCCATAAAAGTGCCTCCCGCGGCCGAATCTAAAAGATTTCTAGAAGAAAAATTCAATCCGGCATAATTTTTTTGTATAATCATCCACAAATTCAAACCATGAGTAGGGCAATTTCGTATCATCAATTTCATTCTATCCCAAGATTGTGCAAAATGTTCATGATCAAGTTGCTTAAAATTCATAATATCGTTCCTAAGGGAGATGATCTTAGTGGGAGGAAAATACTTGGAAATAAAAGCATCTTTACACTTATTCCATGAATCAATACTATTTTTAGGCAAAGATGAAAACCAAGTTTTAGCACAATCTCGTAGTGAGAACGGAAATAGCTTCAATTTAACAATATCATTATCCACATCTTTTTTCTTTTGCATATCACACAAATCAACGAAATTGTTTAGATGGGATGCGGCATCTTCACTAGGAAGGCCAGAAAATTGATCTTTCATAACAAGATTCAGCAAAGCGGCATTAATTTCACAAGATTCCGCACTAGTGGCGGGAGCAATCGGAGTACTAATAAAATCATTGTTATTGGTGTTGGAAAAGTCACACAATTTGGTATTTTCTTGAGCCATCGTGACAAAGCAAACAATCCAACACACGAGCACACAAAAAGCAAACGAAGAAGACGAACGAAAGAGGGACGAAGAAGAGGCAAAGAGAGGGGCGAAGAAAAAGGCAAATCTTTTCAAAAATCATTTTAGAAGTGGGGGAGAGGCAAATGGCGAATAATGTAATGCAAGAGATGAGAGTTTATGATGGGTACTTGGTATGCTTGACTTGGCGTAGATCTCCCCGGCAACGACGCTAGAAATTCTTCCTGCTACTTCTTGAGCTTGCGTTGGTTTTTCCCTTGAAGAGGAAAGGGTGATGCAGCAAAGTAGAGATAAGTATTTCCCTTCGTTTGAGAACCAAGGTATCAATCCAGTAGGACACAATGCACAAATCACCGAATACCTGCACAAACAGTCAAACAACTTACACCCAACGCGATAAAGGGGTTGTCAATCCCTTCACGATTATTTGCAAAAGTGAGATCTGATAGAGATAGATAAACGATAAAGTAAATATTTTGTTATTTTTGTTTTATAGATCGGAAAGTAAAAGATTGCAAAATAGCAGATCGAAAACTTGTATGATGAAAAGTAGAAGATTATATGATGGAAAATAGACCCGGGGGCCATAGGTTTCACTAGAGGCTTCTCTCAAGATAGAAAATAATACGGTGGGTGAACAAATTACTGCCGAGCAATTGATAAAAAAGCGCAAAGTTATGACGATATCTAAGGCAATGATCATGAATATAGGCATCACATCCGTGTCAAGTAGACCGAAACAATTCTGCATCTACTACTATTACTCCACACATCGACCGCTATCCAGCATGTATCTAGAGTATTAAGTTCATAAAGAACGGAGTAATGCATTAAGTAAGATGACATGATGTAGAGGAATTAACTCAAGCAATATGATGAAAACCCCATCTTTTTATCCTCGATGGCAACAATACAATATGTGCCTTGCTGCCCCTACTGTCACTGGGAAAGGACACCGCAAGATTGAACCCAAAGCTAAGCACTTCTCCCATTGCAAGAAAAACCAATCTAGTTGGCCAAACCAAACCGATAGTTCGAAGAGAATTACAAAGATATCAAATCTTGTATATAAGAATTCAGAGAAGATTCAAATAATATTCATAGATAAGCTGATCATAAATCCACAATTCATCGGATCTCGGCAAACACACCGTAAAAAAGTATTACATCGAATAGATCTCCAAGAACATCGAGGAGAACATGGTATTGAGAATCAAAGAAAGAGAAGAAGCCATCTAGCTACTAGCTATGGACCCGTAGGTCTGTGGTAAACTACTCATGCTTCATCAGAAGGGCAATGGTGTTGATGTAGAAGCCCTTCGTGATCGAATCCCCCCCGGCAGGGTGCCGGAAAAGGTCCCTAGATGGGATCTCATGGGTACAGAAGGTTGCGGCGGTGGAAAAGTCTTTTCGTGGATGCCTCTGTTGGTTTGGGGATATATGAATATATATAGGCAAAAGAATTAGGTCAAGAAGTGCATGAGGGGCCCACAAGGGTGGGGGCGCGCCCTCCGTCCTTGTGGCCGCCTCGTGGCTCCTCCGACTTCATCTCCAAGTCTCCTGGTTTCCTTCTGGTCCAAGAAAAATCATCATGAAAGTTTTATTCCGTTTGGACTCCGTTTGGTATTCCTTTTCTGCGAAACTCAAAAACAAGGAAAAAACAGAAACTGGCACTGGCTCTAGGTTAATTGGTTAGTCCCAAAAATAATATAAAATAGCATATTAATGCATATAAAACATCCAAACTAGATAATATAATAGCATGGAACAATACAAAATTATAGATACATTGGAGACGTATAAATGATTCAACGCAATAGTCTAGTTTTGACATGAAGATTTCAATACTCAAGCATATCAACAAGCAACCATGTCTTTCAAAATATCAACACTAAAGCAAGTTATCCCTAGCCCATTATGCTCAATCATTAATCCATTCATGAAACACACTCGCATATTAGCTACACCCAATGCTCAAGTACAATCATAGTGCCTCTTAGTTGGTGCTTTATAAGAGAAGATGGAGACTCAAAATAAAATAAAAATTGCATAAAGTAAAAGAAAGGCCCTTCGCAGAGGGAAGTAGGGATTTGTAGAGGTGCCAGAGCTCAAAGCGAAAAAAGTAGAGATAAAACATTTTGGGTGGCATGCTTTTCCTGTCAACGAAAATGATTGAGTAGTTCCCAATACTTTCCATGCTAAATATATCATAGGCGGTTCCCAAACAGAAAATAAAGTTTATTCCTTTTTCCACCATACTTTCACTTTCCATGGCTAGCCGTATCCATGGGTGCCCTCCATACCAACACTTTCCAAGGAATTTATTATTTGACAACATAAAGTAATTTCATTTTTCATTTCGGGACTGGGCATCCCTAATACCTTTGCCGTACTCTCGTGCAATGACAAGTGAATAAACACTCATCTTGAGAATAACACATCTAGCATGCAAATATATCAGCCACCCCCTACCGTTTCATGAGCGGTACGAGCACACAAAAGAGAAATTTATTTTGAAATTAGAGATGGCACATACAAATTTGCTTAGAACGGTACGGAAATACCGCATATAGGTAGGTATAGTGGACTCATATGGCAAAACTGGTTTATGGATTTTGGATGCACAAGTAGTGATCATACTTAGTGCAAATGAAGGCTAGCAAAAGATTGAGAAGCATCCAACCAAGAAACGAAAAATCTCATAAGTGAGCATTAAGCATATCTAACACCGAATAATGCACCACAAGTAGGATGTAATATCATTGCATAACTATTGACTTTTGTGCTTGCATAGGGAATCACAAACCTTAACACCAAAATTCTTACTAAAGCATAATTACTCATCAACATGACTCACATATTATATCAACATATCGCAAAACTATTACAAGGAATCAAGTTTATTTTGTCCAATGATCTTCATGAAAGTTTTTATTATATCTCTCTTGAATATCTATCACTTTGGGACTAGTTTAATGTGTTGCTTTTGATAGCTCAAACAAATCTAAGTGAAGAACATGAGCATAAAATTTTCTTCTCTCAAAATAATTTAAGTGAAGCAAGAGAGAATTTCTAAATAAAAAATTCTAATTCTCAAATAAATCTAAGTGAAACATGAGAGCATTTCTTCAAAAATACTAAAGCATACCATGCTCAAAAAGATATAAGTGAAGCACTAGAGCAATTCCATAGCTCATAAAGATTTGAGTGAAGCATAGAGAGCAATTCTAATAAGTCATAGCATAATTTTGGCTCTCCCAAATAGGTGTGTCCAGCAAGGATTCATGACTAAAAATAAAAAGCAAAACAAGCAAAGACTCATATCATACAAGACGCTCCAAGCAAAACTCATTATATGTGACGAATAAAAATATAGCTCCAAGTAAAATACCGATGGTCATTAGAAGAAAGAGGGGATGCCACTCGGGCATCCCCAAGCTTAGTTGCTTGCTTCTCTTTGTATAATGGCTTGGGGTGCCATGGGGCATCCCCAAGCTTAGGCTCTTCTTACTCTTATTCCTTCATCCATCATAATCTAACCCAAAACTTGAAAACTTCAATCACACAAAACTTAACAAAACCTTCGTGAGATCTGTTAGTATAAGAAAACCAATCTTTACTTTAAGTACTGTAGAAAACCCATTCAAATTTTGTTCTTGCATTATATCTACTGTATTATAACTTTACCATGGCTCATACCCCCCCGATTAAAACCATAGATTCATCAAAATAAGCACACAATGCAAAAAAACAGAATCTATCAAAACAGAATAGTCTGTAAAAATGCGAATTGTTCTCATACTTATATAAGTCCAAAAATTCCGAAAAATTAAGAAAACAGAGGAAATTTCTATATCAATCTTGTGTAAAAACTTCAGAATTTTTCGTCGCTCTTGTGAATTTTAAAAATTGTTTTACTGGATGCAAAAGTTTTTGTTTTCCAACAAGATCAAATCAACTATCACCAAAGCTATCCCAAAGGCTTTACTTGGCACAAACACTAATTAAAATACACAAAAAAAACACAATCATAACAGTAGCATAATTGTGCAAACACTCAAAAACAGAAAGAAAAAGATAAAAATAAATTTTATTCATTGGGTTGCCTCCCAACAAGCGCTATCGTTTTATGCCCCTAGCTAGGCTTAATGCAAAGATCTAAGTATTGTCATCTTTGTTCTTATTTTCCTTAGAGGTGTTTTTGTCAGAAGGTTTTGCAAAAACAACATAAAACACCTTATCCATAGAGACTTTAGCACTATCAAGTTGCTTATCATCATATCCCCCTTGATTTCCGGCAACAATCCAAGAATAGTGCTGATTAACATCATTGAAAACTTGTTGGATTATATCTAAAACAGGGACATCCTTTTTAAAGTTCTCATCAAAGATTTGATTATCCCCATGCAAATGTCTTAGAACATAATCACTATTATAAAGAATTTCATCTATCACGGGTTTTTCATGATTCATACCATAAAAATCAAAGATTTCCCTAGCTTCCCGTATTATGTAGTCAAATTCATTCATAAGAATGAGAGTGGCCAACTTTTTAGCCTTAGGATTCTTTATGACGGGTAGCTCATAAAACATTCTTTGCAAGGTAGGATGAGTACGAATAAATTTATTTTCATGTTTCAGAACTAGTGCTGAGATAGCTTCTGCACAAGGTTTAGTCCTTTTTAGTATAGGAACATCATCAAGACTTAAATTTCCAACACAATTGAAAAATTCTTGGATACGTAATTTTCCTATAACATTCCCTTGCCCCAAAACAAAAGTTTTAGCATCCAGATTGCCAAATCATCCAATTTTAGGAGTTAGGCCATCATCTTTTTCTGCCATACCAAAGTCACTCATGATGACAAGTTCAAGCAATTAAGATCTGACGAGAAAACGGCGAGCGAGAAAGAGGACGAATAAAACGGCAATTTTTTGTGAAGTGGGGGAGAGGAAAACGAGAGGCAAATGGCAAATAGTGTAAATTGCTAGGAGATGAGATTTGTGATTAGAAACCTGGTAGATGTTGATGATGTCTCCCCGGCAACGGCGCCAGAAATTCCTTTTGATGTTGGCTTGAACTACGTCGGTATTTCCCCAAAGGGGAAGGGATGATGCAGCACATCAACGGTAGGTATTTCCCTCAGTGATAAGACCAAGGTTATCGAACCAGTAGGAGAACCAAGAAACAATACGTAAACAACACCTGCACACAAAGAATAAATACTTGCAACCCGACGTGTTAAAGGGGTTGTCAATCCCTTTCGGGTAACGGCGCCAGAAATTGGCAAATGGACGTGAGATAAATTGTAGTAGATTGATAGATGCAAATAAAAGCAAATAAAATTCAGCGAGGTATTTTTGGGTTTTTGGAAATATAAATCTAAAAATAAAAGTGGCAAATAAATAAAAAGGCAAATAGCAAAATAGATCTGAAAATATATGATGAGAAAATAGACCCGGGTGCCGTAGATTTCACTAGTGGCTTCTCTCGAGAAAAATAGCATACGGTGGGTAAACAAATTACGGTTGGGCAATTGATAGAACTTCAAATAATTATGACAATATCCAGGCAATGATCATTATATAGGCATCACATCCAAGATTAGTAGACCGACTCCTGCCTGCATCTACTACTATTACTCCACACATCGACCGCTATCCAGCATGCATCTAATGTATTAAGGGCATGGAGAAATGGAGTAATGCAATAAGAACGATGACATGATGTAGACAAGATCTATTTATGTAGAAATAGACCCCATCTTGTTATCCTTAATAGCAACGATACATACGTGTCGGTTCCCCTTCTGTCACTTGGATCAAGCACCGTAAGATTGAACCCATCACAAAGCACCTCTTCCCATGGCAAGAAAAATCGATCTAGTTGGCCTAACTAAACCAAAGATTCGAAGAAGAAATACGAGGCTATAAGCAATCATGCATATAAGAGATCAAAAGACTCAAATAACTTTCATGGATAAAAACATAGATCTGATCATAAACTCAAAGTTCATCGAATCCCAACAAACACACCGTAAAAAAGAATTACATCAAATAGATCTCCAAGAGACCATTGTATTGAGAATCAAAAGAGAGACAGGAAGCCATCTAGCTACTGCCTAAGGACCCGTAGGTCTACAATGAACTACTCACGCATCATCGGAGAGGCACCAATGAGGATGATGAACCCCTCCGTGATGGTGTCTAGATTGGATCTGTGGTTTCTGGAACTTGTGGCGGCTGGAATTGATTTTCGTCGACTCCCCTAGGGTTTCTGGAATATTGGGGTATTTATAGAGCAAAGAGGCGGTACGGGAGGTGGCCGAGGTGGGCACAACCCACCTGGGCGCGCCTGGGCCCCCAGGCGCGCCCTGGTGGGTTGTGCTCCCCTCGGAGCCCCCCTCAGGTACTTTCTTGACCCAACTTATGTCTTCTGGTCCAGAAAAAATTACCAAAAAGTTTTGCTGCGTTTGAACTCCGTTTGATATTGACTTCCTGCGAAGTAAAAAACAAGCAAAAAAGAGCAACTGGCACTAGGCACCATGTCAATAGGTTAGCCCCAAAAAATGATATAAAGTTGCTATAAAATGATTGTAAAACATCCAAGAATGATAATATAACAGCAGGGAGCAATAAAAATTATAGATACGTTGGAGACGTATCATCTCACCATCATATTCATCTAAAACTAGGCTGTCGATGTTCTCCTGCCTCTCTTCATCGTCAGTGTCATCAAATCTAGCATGGCTGATAGGTTCCTCCTGATATCCATCTTCCATTGCTTGTTTACTGACAATATCTACAAGATCAGGGAACATATTCTCATCCATATCATCATTTCAAGGCACCTCTTCGTCTGGCTCTGCATCTTGCTCTACATCGGCTGCAGCAGCGACAGGAGAAGTGGCAGCAGACATATTGTGACTTTCAGAACCACTAGCTTTGCGTGGTTTTGACCTACAAGGTGTGCCGGGGCGCTCGCTATTAGCAGAGACAGAAGATTTCTCAACAACCTTCCCCTTGTCACATTCATTGCGTGGCTGAAGCACCTCGATAAGGATTTTACCGAAGCGTCTTTCAGCATTCAAAGTAAAGAGCAATCCAAGATGCTCATTGCAAGTTAGTGGGAGAAATTTTTGCTCGGTACTGCTGAAAAATTTCAGTTCAACAGCATCGGCAGGGCTCCCCCCATATGAAGAATTTTGGAGCGCCGCGAGCAAATCTTTGAACGACATACTTGTTTCTACCACCCTTGGATAGAAATATCCAGTGATCATATGCGGTTTTCTACCGCGCAACACACTAACTTCCATCCTAACCGCCAGCCGGAAAGCAAGCGCGGGATCAATCCTATTCGATTCAAATAGGGAAAATTACAGTTAGGCCGGGAACAATTCAGCAAAATTTGATTGATTCACGCGACTAGCTGTCAAATAGGGCTGAATTTATGAATGAGCAAATCAGTTAGAGGGGAAACGACGCTTACCCAGGTGTAATCCATGAATTATCTACCGCCGATTCGACCCAATCCTCTCCACGGTCGATGGGCTTGAGAACCTGCTCCCACGACATCGCTACTAAATCCAGGGGGATGTGGGGGTAGATCTGGCGGAGGGCACAACGGCGGCGGAGGTGAAATGGGGTTAGTGGTTGGAGGGCATGACGGCGGCGGAGGCTGCACGACGGCGGCGGAGGGGGCAGAGCCGCGTGGTGCTATAGTGGCTCGAGGTTCAGACAAGGGGATCCCTCAGACAAGGTCATCTGACGTGTCTCAATGCGAGCTCTCTCGTCAGGTCCAACGGGCGACAGAGTCCAGCGCGGCCCCACTCATCAGAGTTAATGGTCAATGGTTTGGCCCGACGGCATCCTCCGTTGTGACTATTTATGAGGGTGTCGGACAAGGGAGTGGGGAAAAGTGAGCAAAAGTTAAGAGCGTGGGGATGAATGAGTAGAGCTAAGGAACGAGGGGCACAGATATAAAAATCCCTTGTTAGTTTATACAGGTGCATCCATTGGGGACTTGCTTGTGCCTCCTACTGGATTGATACCTTGGTTCTTAACTGAGAGAAATACTGTTGGGAAATGTTGCATGGAAAACAAAAAATTTCTACGCACACGCAATGATCTATCCATGGAGATGCATAGCAATGAGGGGGGAGAGTGTGTCTACGTACCCTCGTAGACCGTAAGCGGAAGTGTTTAACAACGCGGTTGATGTAGTCGAACTTTCTTTGCGATCCAACCGATCAAGTACCGAACATACGGCACCTCCGCATTCAGCACACGTTCAGCTCAGTGACGTCCTCCGCCTTCTTGATCCAGCAAGACGGTGAGGTAGTGGATGAGTTCCGGCAGCACGACGGAGTGGTGACGGTGATGGTGAAGTGATCTCCACAGGGCTTCGCCTAAGCACTACGAAAATATGACCGGGGGTGTAAACGGTGGAGGGGGGCGCCGCACACGGCTAGGCAATTGTCTGTTGTCTGCTAGGCGCCCCCCTCCCACATATATATAGGTGGGAGGGAGGAAGGAGCAGCCAAAGGAGGCGCCCAAGTAGGAGGAATCCTACTTGGGGTCCCTCCCAAGCCGCGCCCCCCTTTCCTTATTTGGAGTGCGGGGAAAGGCAGGGGAGGGTGGCGCCCCCCCTTTCCTTTCTCCCATGAGAGGGGAAGGCAGGAGGGGCTAGCCCTCCCCCTTTCCCTTCCCTAGGGCTGGCCAAACAAGGGAGGAGGTGCACCAGCCCCCTTGTGGGCTGGTCTGTCCCCTCCTTTGGCCCATAAGGCCCATAACTTGCTGGGGGGTGCCCGGAACCCCTTCCGGTGTCCCGATTCCTTCCCGGTACATCCCGAAACACTTCCGGTGTCCAAATACTATCATCCTATATATCAATCTTTACCTCTCGACCATTTCGAGACTCCTCGCCATGTCTGTGATCTCATCCTGGACTCCGAACAACATTCGGTCACCAAAACATACAGCTCATATAACACTATATCGTCAACGAACGTTAAGCGTGCGAACCCTATGGGTTCGAGAACTATGTAGACATGACCGAGATACCTCTCCGGTCAATAACCAATAGCAGAACCTGGATGCCCATATTGTCTCCTACATATTCTACGAAGATCTTTATCAGTCGAACCGTTATGAAAACATACATAATTCCCTTTGTCCATCGGTATGTTACTTGCCCGAGATTCGATCATCGGTATCTTCATACCTAGTTCAATCTCATTACCGGCAAGTCTCTTTACTCGTTCCGTAATACATCACGTTGTGACTAACTCCTTAGTCATATGCTTGCAAGCTTATGATGTGTATTACCGAGAGGGCCTAGAGATACCTCTCCGATACTCGGAGTGACAAATCATAATCTCGATCTATGCCAACTCAACAAACACCTTCGGAGATACCTGTAGATCATCTTTATGATCACCCAGTTATGTTGTGACATTTGATAGAACACAATGTATTCCTCTGGTATCCAGGAGTTGCATAATCTCATAGTCGAAAGAATATGTATTTGACATGAAGAAAGCAATAGCAATAAAACTGAACGATCATTATGCTAAGCTAACGGATGGGTCTTGTCCATCACATCATTCTCCTAATGATGTGATCCCGTTATGAAATGACAACACATGTCTATGGTTAGGAAACCTTAACCATCTTTGATCAACGAGCTAGTCTAGTAGAGGCTTATTAGGGACACGGTATTTGTTTATGTATTCACACATGTATTTAAGTTTCCGATCAATACAATTCTAGCATGAATAATAAACCTTTATCATGAATAAGGAAATATAAAATAACAACTTTATTATTGCCTTTAGGGCATATTTCCTTCAGTCTCCCACTTGCACTAGAGTCAACAATCTAGTTCACATCGCCATGTGATTAACACCCATAGTTCACATCGCCATGTGACTAACAGCCAAAGAGTTTACTACAGTCAATAATCTAGTTCACATCGCCATGTGATTAACACCCAAAGAGTACTAAGGTATGATCATGTTTTTTCTTGTGAGAGAGGTTTAGTCAATGGGTCTGCCACATTCAGATCCATATGTATTTTGCAAATTTCTATGTCTACAATGCTCTGCTTGGAGCCACCCTAGCTAATTGCTCCCACTTTCAATACGTATCCAGATTGAGACTCAGAGTCATCTGGATCGGTGTAAAAGCTTGCATCGACGTAACCCTTTACGACGAACTCTTTATCACTTCCATAATCGAGAAACATTTCTTTAGTTCTCTTAACTAAGGATAATTTTGACCGCTGTCCAGTGATCCACTCCTGGATCACTATTGTACCCCCTTGCCAAACTCATGGCAAGGCACACAACAGGTCTGGTACACAGCATGGCATACTTTATAGAACCTATGACTAAGGCATAGGGAATGACTTTCATTCTCTCTCTATATTCTGTTGTGGTCGGGTTTTGAGTCTTACTCCACTTCACACCTTGTTACACAGACAAGAACCCTTTCTTTGACTGATCCATTTTGAACTTCTTCAAAACTTTGTCAAGGTATGTGCTTTGTGAAAGTCCTATTAAGCGTCTCGATCTATCCCTATAAATCTTGATGCCCAATATATAAGCAGCTTCACCGAGGTCTTTCATTGAAAAATTCTTATTCAAGTATCCTTTTATGCTATCCAAAAATTCTATATCATTTCCTGTCAACAATATGTCATCCACATATAATATCAGAAATGCTACAAAGCTCCCACTCACTTTTTTGTAAATACAGGCTTCACCGTAAGTCTGTATAAAACCATATGCTTTGATCACCTCATCAAAGCATATATTCCAACTCCGAGATGCTTGCACCAGTCCATAGATGGATCGCTGGAGCTTGCAAACTTTGTCAGCACCTTTAGGATCGATAAAACCTTCTGGTTGCATCATATACAACTCTTCTTTAAGAAATCCATTAAGGAATGCAGTTTTGACGACCATTTGCCAGATGTCATAATTATGAAATGCGGCAATTGCTAACATGATTCGGACTGACTTAAGCATCGCTACGGGTGGGAAGGTCTCATCATAGTCAACCCCTTGAACTTGTCGAAAACCTTTCACGACAAGTCGAGCTTTGTAGATGGTGACATTACCATCAGCGTCTATCTTCTTCTTGAAGATCCATTTATTTTCTATGGCTTGCCGATCATCGGGCAAGTCCACCAAAGTCCACACTTTGTTCTCATACATGGATCCTATCTCATATTTCATGGCCTAAAGCCATCTGTCGGAATCTGGGCTCATCATAGCTTCTTCATAGTTCGTAGGTTCGCCTTGGTCTAGTAACATGACTTCCAGGACAGGATTACCATACCACTCTGGTGTGGATCATGCTCTGGTCGACCTACGATGTTTAGTAGTAACTTGATCTGAAGTTTCATGATCATCATCATTAGCTTCCTCTCTAGTTGGTGTAGGCATCACGGGAACAGTTTTTTGTGATGTGCTACTTTCCAATTCGAGAGAAGGTACAATTACCTCATCAAGTTCTACTTTTCTCCCACTCACTTCTTTCGAGATAAACTCCTTCTCTAGAAAGGACCCAAACTTAGCAACAAAGATCTTGCCTTCGGATCTGTGGTAGAAGGTGTACCCAATAGTTTCTTTAGGGTATCCTATGAAGACGCACTTCTTTGATTTGGGTTCGAGCTTATCTGGCTGAAGCCTTTTGACATAAGCATCACATCCCCAAACTTTAAGAAACGACAGCTTAGGTTTCTTGCCAAACCATAGTTCATACGGTGTCGTCTCACTGGATTTAGACCGTGCCCTATTTAACGTGAATGCAGCTGTCCCAAATGCATAACCCCAAAAGGATAGTGGTAAATCGGTAAGAGACATCATAGATCGCACCATATCTAATAAAGTACGGTTATGACATTCGGACACACCATTACGCTGTGGTGTTCCAGGTGGCGTGAGTTGTGAAACTATTCCACATTGTTTTAAATGAAGGCCAAACTCGTAACTCAAATATTTGCCTCCACGATCAGATCGTAGAAACTTTATTTTCTTGTTACGATGATTCTCCACTACACTCTGAAATTCTTTGAACTTTTCAAATGTTTCAGACTTGTGTTTCATCAAGTAGATATACCCATATCTACTCAAATCATCAGTGAAGGTGAGAAAATAACAATACCCGCCGCGTGCTTCAACACTCATCGGACCGCATACATCGATATGTATTATATCTAATAAGTCATGAAATCGCTCCATTGTTCCGGAGAACGGAGTTTTAGTCATCTTGCCCATGAGGCATGGTTTGCAAGTATCAAATATTTCATAATTAAGTGATTACAAAAGTCCATCTACATGGAGTTTCTTCATGCGCTTTACACCAATATGACCAAAACGGCAGTGCCACAAGTATGTTGCACTATCATTATCAACTTTGCATCTTTTGGCATCAATATTATGAATATGTGTATCACTACGATCGAGATTCAATAAACCATTTACATTGGGTGTATGACCATAGAAGGTTTTATTCATGTAAACAGAACAACAATTATTCTCTGACTTAAATGAATAACCGTATTGCAATAAACATGATCCAATCATATTCATGCTCAACGCAAACACCAAATAACATTTATTTAGGTTCAACACTAATCCCGAAGGTAGAGGGAGTATGCGATGGTGATCTTATCAACCTTGGAATCACTTCCAACACACATCGTCACCTCGCCCTTAACTAGTCTCTGTTCATTTTGCAACTCCTGTTTCGAGTTACTAATCTTAGCAACTGAACCGGTATCAAATACCCAGGGGCTACTATGAACACTAGTAAAGTATACATTAATAACGTGTATATCAAATATACCTTTGTTCACTTTGCCATCCTTGTTATCCGCTAAGTATTTGGGGTAGTTCTGGTTCTAGTGACCATTTCCTTTGCAGTAGAAGCACTTAGTTTCAGGCTTAGGTCCAGCTTTGGGCTTTTTCACGGGAGCGGCAACTTGCTTTCCGTTCTTCTTGAAGTTCCCTTTCTTCCCTTTGCCCTTTTTCTTGAAACTAGTGGTCTTGTTAACCGTCAACACTTGATGCTCTTTCTTGATTTCTACCTTTGCCGATTTTAGCATCGCAAAGAGCTCAGGAATCGTTTTCGTCATCCCTTGCATATTATAGTTTATCACGAAGTTCTAGTAGCTTGGTGATAGTGATTAGAGAACTCTGTCAATCACTATCTTATCTGGAAGATTAACTCCCACTTGATTCAAGTGATTGTATTACCCAGACATTCTGAGCACATGCTCACTGGCTGAGCTATTCTCCTCCATCTTGTAGGCAAAGTACTTGTCAGAGGTCTCATACCTCTCAACATGGGCATGAGTCTGAAATACCAATTTCAGCTCTTGGAACATCTCATATGCTCCAAGGCGTTCAAAACGTTTTTGAAGTCCTGGTTCTAAGCCGTAAAGCATGGCGCACTAAACTATCAAGTGGCCATCATACCGAGCTTGTCAAACGTTCATAATGTCTGTATCTGCTCCTGCAATAGGACTGTCACCTAGTGGTGCATCAAGGACATAATTCTTCTGTGCAGCAATGAGGATAATCCTCAGATCACGGACCCAGTACGCATCATTGCTACTATCATCTTTCAACTTATTTTTCTCTAGGAACATATCAAAAATAGGGGAGCTATATTGCGAGCTATTGATCTACAACATACATACGCCAAAACTATTAAGACTAAGTTCATGATAAATTTAAGTTCAATTAATCAAATTACTAATGAACTCCCACTTAAATTAACATCCCTCAAGTTATTTAAGTGATACATGATCCAAATCAACTAACCCATGTCCGATCATCACGTGAGATGGGGTAGTCATCAATGGTGAACATCTCTATGTTGATCATATCTACTATATGACTCATGTTCGACCTTTCGGTCTCCAGTGTTCTGAGACCATGTCTGTACATGCTAGGCTCATCAAGTTTAACCCAAGTATTCTGCATGTGTAAAACTGTCTTACACCCGTTGTATTTGAACGTAGAGTCTATCACACCCGATCATCACGTGGTGTCTCGAAACGATGAACTGTAGAAATGGTGCATACTCAAGGAGAACACTTTTATCTTGAAATTAAGTGAATGGATCATCTTATAATGCTACCGCCGTTCTAAGAAAAATAAGATGCATAAAGGATAAACATCACATGCAATCGAAATATGTGACATGATATGGCCATCATCATCTTGTGCTTTTGATCTCCATCTCCAAAGCATCGTCATGATCTCCATCATAGCATCGTTGCGTCGAGGTCGTCACGCCAACTATTGCTTCTACAACTATCGCTAACGCATAGTGATAAAGTAAAGCAATTACATGGCGCTTGCACTTCATACAATAAAGAGACAACCCTAAGGCTCCTGCCGGTTGTCGATATTATAAAACATGATCATCTCATACATCAACATATATCACATCATGTCTTGACCATATCACATCACAACATGCCCTGCAAAAACAAGTTAGATGTGGCTGCTATGGCCTTCTAGCAAGAACCGTTCTTACCTACGCAAAAAACCACAACGGTGATTCATCAAGTTTGCTGTTTTAACCTTCTTCAAGGACCGGCTACAGTCCAATTCGATTCAACTAAAGTAGGAGAAACAGACACCTGCCAGCCACCTTTATGCAAAACTAGCTGCATGTCAATCGGTGGAACCGGTCTCATGTGCGTGGACATGTAAGGTTGGTCTGGGACGCTTCATCCCACAATAAAGCCGAATCAAAATAAGATGTTGGTGGTAAGAAGTATGACTGTCACCGCCCACAACTCTTTGTGTTCTACTCGTGCATATCATCTACGCATAGACCTGGCTCGGATGCCACTGTTGCGAAACGTTGCATGGAAAACAAAAAAAATTCTACGCACACGCAATGATCTATCCATGGAGATTCATAGCAACGAGGGGGGAGAGTGTGTCTACGTACCCTCGTAGACCGTAAGCGGAAGTGTTTAACAACGCGGTTGATGTAGTCGAACTTTCTTCGTGATCCAACCGATCGAGTAGCGAACGTACGACACCTCCGCGTTCAGCACACGTTCAGCTCGGTGACATCCTCCGCCTTCTTGATCCAGCAAGACGGCGAGGTAGTGGATGAGTTCCGGCAGCACGACGCCATGGTGATGGTGATGGTGAAGTGATCTCCGCAGGGCTTCGCCTAAGCACTACGAAAATATGACCGGGGGTGTAAACGGTGGAGGGGGGCGCCGCACACGGCTAGGCAATTGTCTGTTGTCTGCTAGGCGCCCCCTCCCACATATATATATGTGGGAGGGAGGGAGGAGCAGCCAAAGGAGGCACCCAAGTAGGAAGAATCCTACTTGGGGTCCCTCCCAAGCCGCGCCCCCCTTTCCTTATTTGGAGTGCGGGGAAAGGCAGGGGAGGGTGGCGCCCCCCCTTTCCTTTCTCCCATGAGAGGGAAAGGCAGGAGGGGCTAGCCCTCCCCCTTTTCCTTCCCTAGGGCTGGCTAAACAAGGGAGGAGGCGCACCAACCCCCATGTGGGCTGGTCTGTCCCCTCCTTTGGCCCATAAGGCCCATAACTTGCCGGAGGTGCCCAGAACCCCTTCCGGTGACCCGATTCCTTCCCGGTACGTCCCGAAACACTTCCGGTGTCCAAATACTATCATACTATATATCAATCTTTACCTCTAGACCATTTTGAGACTCCTCGTCATGTCCGTGATCTCATCCGGGACTCCGAACAACATTCGGTCACCAAAACATACAACTCATACAACACTATATCGTCAACGAATGTTAAGCGTGCGGACCCTACGGGTTCGAGAACTATGTAGACATGACCGAGACACCTCTCCGGTCAATAACCAATAGCGGAACCTAGATGCCCATATTGGCTACTACATATTCTATGAAGATCTTTATCGGTCGAACCGTTATGAAAACATACGTAATTCCCTTTATCCATAGGCATGTTACTTGCCCGAGATTCGATCGTCGGTATCTTCATACCTAGTTCAATCTCGTTACCGGCAAGTCTCTTTACTCGTTCTGTAATACATCACCTTGTGACTAACTCCTTAGTCATTTGCTTGCTAGCTTATGATGTGTATTACCGAGAGGGCCCAGAGATACCTCTTCGATACTCGGAGTGACAAATCCTAATCTCGATCTATGCCAACTCAACAAACACCTTTGGAGATACCTGTAGAGCGTCTTTATGATCACCCAATTACGTTGTGATGTTTGATAGAACACAAGGTATTCCTCCAGTATCCGGGAGTTGCATAATCTCATAGTCGAAGGAATATGTATTTGACATGAAGAAAGCAATAGCAATAAAACTGAACGATCATTATGCTAAGCTAACAGATGGGTCTTGTCCATCACATCATTCTCCTAATGATGTGATCCCGTTATGAAATGACAACACATGTCTATGGTTAGGAAACCTTAACCATCTTTGATCAACGAGCTAGTCTAGTAGAGGCTTACTAGGGACACGGTATTTGTTTATGTATTCACACATGTATTTAAGTTTCCGATCAATACAATTCTAGCATGAATAATAAACCTTTATCATGAATAAGGAAATATAAAATAACAACTTTATTATTGCCTCTAGGGCATATTTCCTTCAAATACTTATCTCTACTTTGCTGCATCACCCTTTCCTCTTCAAGGGAAAAATCAACGCAGGCTTAAGAAGTAGCATTGAGCGAGTAGTGAATCATTTTCAGTTTGAAGATCATCATGAGACGCTCTTAGTTTCTCTAGATCTTGCTTCCTTTGAAGATAGTCGTAGGAATGCTTCTCATGATCAGCTAAGAGGGTTTCATGACGACTTAGAAGCTCTTCATACTTAACTCGAAGATTTTTTATGTCTTCAATTAAGGATTGAGTACGATTCATTTCCTCATCCAACAGGTCATCGCTTTTGTCTAGCAGTTTTTGAATCTTTCCGTAGCAGTTTGTTCTTCAGTTGCAATTTTAGCAAGTGCCTTATAGCTAGGTTTGGATTCACATTCAGAGTCATCTTAACTAGAGGTTTGAAAGTAATTATCGTGCGAGTTTACCTTTGCGCCTCTTGCCATGAAGTAGTAGGTAGGAGCAGAGTCGTTGTCCTCATCAGCCTCAGCGTTAGTGACATGGCCATTTTCTTCAGTGTTGAAGATGGACTTGGCGACAAAAGCCGAAGCTAGATCCAGGCTTGCGACGCCTGAACTCCTCCTCTGACCCCACCTTAGCCTCCTCTGAAGCTGACTCCTCCACTGAATCCATTTCCATGCCGATAAATGCACGAGCCTTGCCAGGTGAGCTATTCTTGTGATAAGAAGACTTTGAGGATTTCTTCTTCTTATTTTCATTAGAGTCATAATCCTTGCTCTTCTTCTTTTTCTTGGCTTCCTTTTCCCATTGAGGACATTCATATATGTAATGCCCTGGCTTCTTGCATTTGTGGCAGGTTATCTTTTTGTAGTCAGGAGTAGAAGCCTCAGCATTCTTCGAGCTGGATCGTGAATACTTTCCAGAGCGGTTTATCTTGGAGAACTTTTGGAACTTTCTCATGAGCATTGCAAGCTCCTTGCCAATGTCTTCAGGATCACCAGAACTGTAGTCAGAGTCTTCAGATGAAGATACATCCTTTGCCTTCAAAGCACGGGATCTCCCATAGTTAGGACCGTAGGTATCTCTCTTCTCAGATAGCTGGAACTCATGTGTATTGAGCCTCTCAAGTATGTCAGACAGGTCAAGATCCTTGAAGTCAGGACGTTCTTGGATCATCAATGCTAGGGTGTCAAATGAGCTATCAAGTGATCTCAATAGCTTCTTCACGACTTCATGCTTAGTGATCTCAGTGGCACCAAGTGCGAGAAGCTCATTTGTGATATCAGTGAGACAGTCAAAGGTGAGCTGGACATTCTCATTGTCAAGCCTCTTGAAGCGGTTGAAGAGATTGCAAAGAACATTGATTCTTGAGTCTCTTTGAGTTGAGATGCCTTCATTGACCTTGGAGAGCCAGTCCCAGACTAGCTTCACAGATTCTAGAGCACTCACACGACCATACTGCCCTTTGGTCAGATGACCACAGATGATGTTCTTGGTGGTTGAGTCTAGTTGTGCGAACCTCTTCACGCCAGCAGCGGTGACACCTTCACCGACTTTGGGAACACCAGTCTTGATGACATACCAGAGATCATTGTCAATGGCTTCAATATGCATGCGCATCTGATTCTTCTTGTAGGGGTAATCAGTGCCATCAAAGACGTGGCATGCAGCGGAGACCTTGATTATATCCCTGCAGTCGACATAGCTAAAACTCCAGGTGGTTAAACCAAATCACACAGAACAAGGGAGCACCTTGCTCTGATACCAATTGAAAGTGCTAGTTATCGACTAGAGAGGGGTGAATATTCTATTTTTGTGGAAGACTTCAAAACAGGCAGTGTCTTCAAAGTCAGGCAGTTGAAACAAAGCCTAAACAAAATACAGTGGAAGATAAACCACCCTAGCCATGTTGTAGTCAAGGTACAGTACAGAGAAAGCACGAAGACAAGTAGCAGCAAGGTGGAACGGATCAGAATAGGAAGACAGGAAGCCAAATTAGAGTGAATGTCTTCACATAATGTATTCAACTAGAGCAGGCAAGCAATGACTTCACGAAGTTAAAAATAAAGTAAGGGGGTGAAGTGATAGAACTAGTTGCTCGATGAAGACAAGGATTTGGTATACCAGTTCCAGTTGCTGTAACAACTGTACGTTTGGTTATGGAGGCTGAGATTGAACTCGGAAGACCACATCTTCACCTTATTCCCCTTGAGCTAAGGTCACTTAGTCCTCGCCCAATCACTCAGGTAAGTCTTCAAGGTAGACTTCCAAACCTTCACAGACTTCGTTCACCGGCAATCCAAAATGACTCTTGGATGCTCAGAACGCGACGCCTAACCGACTGGAAGATCACAGTCTTCAAGTGTAATAAGTCTTCGGATTACGCGAAACAGAAAGACTTTAGTGATGCCAAACACTCTTTGGGCTCTGGGTGTTTGGGTTTGTCCTCGCAAGGATTCTCTCTCAAAGGCTTCGGAGGTGGGTTGCTCCCAAACGACAAAAGTCATACTCTTAACTCGGAGCAGCCACCAAATAATGGTGGAAGGGGGTGGCTATTTATAGCTAGGGGGCAACCCGACATGATACGTCCGAAATGACCCTGGGTCATTAAAGAACCGGCACGTGTCCAACGGTCGGATTTCAAACACACGAGGCAGCTTTACTTGGGCTACAAGCCAAGCTGACTCATCCAACACAGGATAAGGTTTTCTCTCATTTGTCTTCGCTCGAAGACATAGGATTTGGATTGAGCATCACGTCAGTTTTTCTGACTTAGTTCACCTGGACCCCACTTAACAGTTTGGTGGTTCCTATGACTCAAGAAAGAAGAAATGAAACTACAAAAGAAACTATGTCTTCACACTTCATTGTCTTCAAACTAATGTCTTCACGTATCATTATCTTCAACACAAATGTCTTCACGAACCACCATTGTCTTCGATGTCTTCATACATTTTTAGGGGTCATCTACGATGGGTAAACCGAATCAACAGGGACTTCTACCTGTGTTCTCCTGTGAATCTAATGAACATATCAGTCCCTCAACCAAGTTTATCGTCAATACTCCAAAACCAACTAGGGGTGGCACTAGATGCACTTACACTAATAAACCCGGACGGAGGTAGTACTTTGTAATTAGCATTGGATGGCCACCTCCCATATCATGTCTGCGGACCATGTCCCGACACAAAAACCGGACATATACCAGAGGAATTTGCGGGTCGGTGTTGGAGATACCCTAAGACATATGTAGAATTCCTGCTTCTATACTAGTAGTTTGTATGTTGGTTTGTGGGTAAAATATCCTACTAATAGGATCAGTGAAATTCCACCTGAGAGCTTATGCAAAGATTCTTGGTTCAGTATATATAATCTTGCTATCTCTTCTCACTTATTCTATGTCGCATCACTAAAAATCCTATGCAGCAAATATAACCACAATTGTTGAAGATGCTCTAAGACGGCCAAAGTACCCCCCTCGGGGTTGTTCTCTAAAAAAAGGTGCACAGCCGTTGCAAAAAAAGTTGCACAGAAATATTGTATTCAACATTAAGTTTTGCACATTTCTTATACTTTGATACGTCTCCAACGTATCTATAATTTTTTATTGTTCCATGTTGTTGTATTATCAATCTTGGATGTTTTATATTCATTTACTAGCAACTTTATATCATTTTTTGGGACTAACCTATTGACATAGTGCCCAATGCTGGTTGCTGTTTTCTGCATGTTTTTTACTTCGCAGAATATCAATACCAAACGAAGTCCAAATGCCACGAAACTTTTTGGGGATTTTTTTCTGGACAGAAGACACCCAGGGAGCCAAAGAAGTGCACGGGAGGAGCCCCGTGGGGCCCACTAGGCACCAGGGCGCGCTAGAAGGCCCACGTGCGCCCTGGTGGGTAGTGGGCACCACGGGAAGCTTCTCCACCGCCATCCACCTCTATAAATACTCTAAAATCCCCAAAACCCTAGGGGAGTCGACGAAACACAATCCAGCCGCCGCAAGTTCTAGAACCACGAGATCCACCCAAGAGGCCTGATGTCTACTACACAAGTTGTTCTTGTAGACTCATGTTGGGCCTCCAAGCGCAGAGTTTTGTAGGACAGTAGCAAATTTCCCTCAAGTGGATGACCTAAGGTTTATCAATCCGTGGGAGGCGTAGGATGAAGATGGTCTCTCTCAAACAACCCTGCAACCAAATAATAAAAAGTCTCTTGTGTCCCCAACACACCAAATACAATGGTAATTTGTATAGGTGCACTAGTTCGGCGAAGAGATGGTGATATAAGTGTAGTAATGATAGTAGATATTGATTTTTGTAATAGGAACAATAAAAAACAGCAAGGTAGCAATTGATAAAACGGAGCACAAACAGTATTGCAATGCTTGAAAATGAGGCCTAGGGTCCGTACTTTCACTAGTGCAACCTCTCAACAATGCTAATATAATTGGATCATATAACCATCCCTCAAAGTGCGATGAAGAATCACTCCAAAGTTCCTATCTAGCGGAGAACATAAGAAGAAATTGTTTGTAGGGTACGAAACCACCTCGAAGCTATTCTTTCCGATCGATCTATCCAAGAGTTCGTACTAAAATAACACCAAATAATTTCAGATTCATAATACTTAATCCAACACAAAGAACCTCAAAGAGTGCCCCAAGATTTCTACCAGAGAAACAAAGAGAAGAACATGCATCAACCCCTATGCATAGATTACCCCAATGTCACCTCGGGAATCCACGAGTTGAGTGCCAAAACATATATCTAGTGAATCAATACGATACCCCATTGTCACCACGGGTATTCATACCCAGACATACATAAAGTGTTCTCAAATTCCATAAAAGTATTCAATCCGATAAAACGAAATCTCAAAGGGAAAACTCAATTCATCACAACAAGATAGAGAGGGGAAAACACCATATGATCCGACTATATTAACAAAGCCCGCGATACACCAAGATCGTGAAATCTCAAGAACACGAGAGAGAGAGAGATTAAACACATAGCTACTGGTACAAACCCTCAGCCCCGAGGGTGGACTACTCCCTCCTCATCATGGTGGCCGCCGGGATGATGAAGATGGCCACCGGTGATGATGCCCCCTCCGGCAGGGCGCTGGAACGGGGTCTAGATTGGTTTCTCGTGGCTACAGAGGCTTGCGGCGGCGGAACTTCTGATCTAGGGTCTCCGCGAGGTTTTTTGGAATATTTGCCAATTTATAGGGAGAAGAGGCGGTGCGGGAGGCCACCGAGGTGGGCACAACCCACCGGGGTGCGCCTGGGGGCCCAGGCGCGCCCTGGTGGGTTGTGCCCCCCTCATGGCACCCCCAGGTGCTGCTTTGGCCCATTGCATGTCTTCTGGCCATAAAAAATCCACAAAAAGTTTTGTTGCGTTTAGACTCCGTTTGGTATTGATTTTCTGCGATGTAAAAAACAAGCAAAAAACAGCAACTGGCACTGGGCACTATGTCAATAAGTTAGTCCCAAAAAATGGTATAAAGTTGCTATAAAATGATTGTAAAACATCCAAGAATGATAATATAGCAGCATGAATACTTCATAAATTGTAGATACGTTGGAGATGTATCAACATCCCCAAGCTTAATTCCTACTCGTCCTCGAGTACGTAAATGATAAAAGAAATAATTTATGAAGTATGAATGCTAGCAAAGTGCATAAGTTTGATCAATAGTAATTTCAATCACTTTTCCTAGCATCATAACAGCAACTCTTTCTCATAAAACTCATCATGTTAAAGTGGCAACCAATTCACATGTTAAGGTTCAAACAATGAATTCTCTTGAAACTCAACAACCTATATTCTTAGTCACCAAACAATTGCAATTCAACTTATTCAATAGAGTCTAAGTAAGAGCTCCACATACTCAACCATCATATAGTCTTCTATGATTGCTAACACTCATCGCATACACATGAGCAAAACGTTTCAACCGAACACATAGAAAGATAGGGGCTTATAATTTCGCCTCCCAACGTATTCACCTCAAGGGTGATGTTAACAACAATAACTCATGCTACCCATATCCAACTGGATATATGTGCGTAGATCTTTCCTCACCACATGATGCTTGCCAAAAGAGAAAAATAAAAAGGAATAGAGAGAAAAACTTTGACTCTTGCATGAATGTAAATACATAAACATAAAAGGTAGGCCCTTCGCAGAGGGAAGCAGAGGTTGCAATGCGCTTTTTGTTTGTATGCTCAATCCCTTAGTGCAAAAGAATGTCATGTTATATTGCCCCTTATGATAGCAACCTTTATGATGAAATATGTCGCTTTTATTCTTTGCCATCACAAGTTCGTACAACGCTCAATTTTCTCTTACACTAAATGATCTAACACTTTTAGAAGCAATTTTTATTGCCTTATTGCACCGATGACAACTTACTTGAAGGATCTTACTCAATCCTTAGGTAGGTATGGTGGACTCTTGAAAATAAGATTTGGGTTTAAGGGTTTTTGGATGCACAAGTAGTATCTCTACTTGGTGCAGAATTTTTGCCTAGCAAAGATGGGGGGCAAGCACCACTTGTTGAAGGATCTATGACAATTTAACTTCTATGTGAATATGAACAAACATAAATCATTGCATTGTCTTCCTTGTCCAACGTCAACAATTTTGGCATATAATATTTTGATGGGGGCTCACAATCACAAAAGATTTCCAAGATAGTGTATTTGCATGTGAAAGTTCTCTTCCTTATAGTAATCATTCATGAATTGCTTGTATGACCAATATTGTGATTGTCAAGCTTCAAAAGATTTCACTTTCTAAACCCAATGTGAAGGTACCACTAGGCATGATATGAACATATAATTTCAACTTCATGATATTCAATTCATTCAACAATTTACTCATAGGATATAAGTGAAGCACGAGAGTAAATGACAAACTACTCCAAAAAGATATAAGTGAAGATCAAGCGGGTAGTTAAGTAAAGGGGTAGCTAATTGACGACTCTCTCTTATTTAAAAACCTTCAGATCTAAGTATTTTATTAAAACAACAAGTAAAACAAAACAAAATGACATTCCAAGAATAGCACAACTCAAGTGAAGAAGCAAAAACTTAGGCTCAACCAATACTAACCGATAATTGTTGATGAAGAAAGGTGGGATGCCTACCGGGGCATCTCCAAGCTTAGATGCTTGAGAATTCTTGAAATATTATCTTGGGATGCCTTGGGCATCCCCAAGCTTAAGCTTTTGCGTCTCCTTAATTCCTTTTATATCACGGTTTCCCTAAATCTTAAAAACTTCATACACACAAAACTCAACAAGAACTCGTGAGATAAATTAGTATAAACCAATGCAAAAACCTTATCATTCTTTATGGTAGCAAATCACAAAAAAATATTATTCAACATTGCATACTAAATGCCTCTGCATATTTAATACTCCTATCCTCAAATAGAATCATTAAACAAGCAAACATATGCAAACAATGCAAACATAACAGCAACCTGCCAAAACAGTACAGTCTGTAAAGAATGCAAGAGTATCAATACTTCTTTAACTCCAAAAATTATGAAAATTTACCAAACTGTAGAAAATTTATCAGATCTTACTTTGAAAAAAGTTTCAACATTTTATCACATTCTGACTTTTCTCGGGAATTTTTGCAACATCGATAAACTTTCTGTTTTGAAACAGCAACTCATATACTTGCAAAATGAGCATGGTAAAGGCTATCCTTGACATTTTTATTGAAAAGAAAGATGCAAAACATTATTATAAATAACAGCAAGCAAATCCTAACAAGAAAATGATGCTCCAAGCAAAACACATATCATGTGACGAAAAAATGTAGCTCCAAGTGAGGTTACCGATAATGTTGGAGATGAAAGAGGGGATGCCTTCCGGGGCATCCCCAAGTTTAGTTGCTTGGATCTTCTTTAAATATTACCTTGGTGTCAGTGTAGTGAGAACCAGGGTCCCACTAACCTCCGAAGATGGGCCATGACAGTGCTCAGCAATGCCCGTCAATCATTTCGCCGGCAAGCACTACTACCGCGCGGGGGGCGTCTCTCCCGCGCGAGGATCAAGGCTCAAGCCACCAAGTAGAAGATTCCCCAGAAAGGTATTTCTTGCCAGGCAGGCGAGCCTAGCGGGGTTGAGACCACGCCTGGGACCAAGTCCAAGTAACTTCAGCACAGTCTCCAGGGCCGCCAAGCCAGACCCCGGCAAGTTCCGTCCCGACGGGGGCTCCTATCGGTGTACTAAAGTTTGGGTCCTTTAGTACCCCATACTTGTGCACGGATGGTTGCAGCCATACCAGCGGCAAGGCCTGACGGGGACAGCTGGCAGGAGAGACATGGCCACCAAGGAGGCCCTCAAGCCTATGATCAGAAGACGACAGACTAAAGGCAAGGCCCCGTCAAGACCCTTGCCGGGGACGCTTGCGAAGCCCGGCAAGATCCTTGCGAGAGACGCTTGCGAAGCCCCGGCAAGATTCTTGCCAGAGACACTTGCGAGGCCCCGGCAAGACCCTTGCCGGGGACGCCTGCGATGGCTCGCACCAGGCGGAGGTTCTACCACCTTCCCACCGCTCCAGCGCGGCGACCAGCATGCCTACCTGGCCTTGCATGCCTCGTCACCCTGGGTGCGTGTCAAGATGAGGCGAGGCGGCGATGGACGGGACGGGCTCTTTTCCGTCCCCGATAAAGTTAGAGGGCACGTAAGCAGCGCATTTAATGCACTTGTCCTAAGACGCCAGAGATAAGCACGTGCACTGTAGCACTTTACACCTCCTGTATGCCTGTACGCCACTGTGGTAGCCCCTTGGTATAAAAGGAGGCCCAAGGCGATACAGGGAGGGGACCTTTTTTTGGACTTTTGGACTTTTCGGCCCAGTTTGCATGCGTAGCAGCTAGCCGAAGCTCAAGAACACTGAATATACACTCAAAGTAGGACTAGGTTTTTACGCTTCTCAGCGGCCCGAACCTGGGTAAAAATCCCTCGTGTTGATCGTCAGATCTGCTCTTCATGCACCCCTCCTCCCTGCCAAACCGTAGAAGGGATCCACGTGATCCCATAGGTGTCGTTTCCCCGACATCTTTGGCACGCCAGGTAGGGGGAGAGGTTGTGCGAACCTGATCTAGCAGTTAGCGCGTCAGTTTGTTCAACATCTTCATCATCATGCCTCCCAAGAGGAAGAGTTTCGCGACGATTGGTTCGTCCGCGGTCGATCTGCCAGTGCCAACACGGACAGGCGATGGGGTGGACGCAGACGGAGGAGGTGGAGGTCACGAGCTCCCACGGTGTTCGGGCGATCGAAGCCAGGCGAGCGGTGTCATCCGCAGCCGCGACGACGACCCGCACGCCACACTTCAGGAAAAAGCTAAGTTCTAAAACTTTAATGTTTTTTGCTGATTTAATTTCATCCTTGATGATGTTCTTTGCACATAACCTGTGCGCAAAGGAGCACTCTTGAGACATTCTGCCCTCCGGGTTGTTCGGGTCCGCCTAGCAACACCTGTGCAGCCGCGTTTGTTCTTGGAGTGTGAAGCTCTCGAGGAGGCGGCATCCTCGATAGGCTGCTAACTAGGATCCGTTCCTAAGCGCCATTGACTAGGACGTGCGCGATCGAGATGCATTCCGGCAAGCGTAGGGAACAACTATGCAAAAACAAAATCATCCAGAGCTCTCCTCCTCGAGATTTCCATTTACATATAGCTTGTCTATTAAGGTGCAGTCAAAGGGTATGATTGTGCTCACGGTTAATACTGGTCTGCCCAGGAACGCTGTTTGTAGCTACGCTTACTCTGAGATTGTGAAGCTTGTCGGGAAGGCGGTGTTCTCTTTAATCGATTTTGATACATATAAGGTGTCCTACGGATAATGCAAATCGAAGCTATTTGATGTCTGACTCAGGCCTATATGACCGATCGATCGAAATACTCCAAGACTCCACCTTTGTCATATATTCCATATATCACATTAGATAGATATCATATTCATGGAATACGATTCACTTTCAAGATGCCTTGATGGTGAAATGGTAGACACGCGAGACTCAAAATCTCGTGCTGAAGAGCGTGGAGGTTCGAGTCCTCTTCAAGGCATAATATGGAGAATGCTCATTCAATGAGCATTCCCCGTAGAAGTATTCCGGAAATCTGGGCCTGGCGCTCTCCTCTATCTTCTGAGGTCCTTAACCATCTCCCTGAGAAAAGTAGACAGTAAAAGCCAAAATAGACTAAATATAGCCTGAACGATCCTAAAAATCCCTCGAAGGAGATAATAAAGAACCCAAAGCAGATGGTATCCTACTGCAAGGGTGGTCTTAAGAATCCAAAAGAGGTTGCTCAGAAGAGATAGATGTATCCCAACCTCTATTGCTCTCGCGTAAAGACTTTTTTTTTACGCGACAGGAAAAAGTGACTACGAATTCCCCTTTTTGTTTGCGAATCCCTTATCAAAGAGAGAACAATATCCATTTCAAAACATTTCTAACAGATTCCTTAGTTCGGACCGACGAAGTAATGTCACTCGACTATTATCAACCTGACTGCAATCTTTTTCTGTCGGTAAGGATTGCACCAGAGCACCTTCTACTTCTAATAGGCCATGAACTATAGATAGAGAAGAATCATTCTGAGCGAGTACATAAGAAGCGATCCACTTTTTTTCATCGGTTCCAGGGGAAGACCAAAGATCTTGCGCGGCAGGTCCGCCAGAAAAACTCAAAAGAGAAAGAAGTCTCGTTAATCTCTTCATGCTCGTTCCAAGTTCGAAGTACCTTTTGGCCAAAGAAAAACCCGCTTCCTGACACGATTGCCTCTTTATCTTTATATAGATAGATTCTATGGTGTTATTACTTAGTAAGTCTATTTTGTACAAGAGCCCCTCCTATCTGATAGAAAAGGGTCCCATGATCCCGAGCCGATCTTACCTTGGCTCGCAAACCCCAAGTTTGTCTATGAAGAGCTAATCTAATTGTATTTTTTTCTAGAATGGATTTCTTATGTGGAATACTAATGGATAGGGCCTCGTTGCTAAGTGCTACAAGATCTAGTGCACTGGAACTCGTGGTTATGGACCCGAATCCTTTAGTATGGAACATTGTCTTTTCCAAGTAAAAACCCCTAGTATATGAAAGAATGAAAAGGTGCTTTCGTTCTTGTGGAATAAGAAGCCCTCGTACCTTAATGAAAGGAAAATCGTAATTCTTCGTTAGGTATTTGACCAAATAGGATCGTCCAGTTCCTATAGAACCTATCACTAAAATACCCGATAGGGCTAAGCGGAACGAAAAGGGTTTTCCATGAGATGGTAAATGAAAACGATTAGTCCCACACGAGGTTTGGGAATAAGTGATTGTCTGATAATGAGCAAGGAATATACGTCTTTCTGCTAAAGAGGATCTATTAAACTCATAATTCATTAGATCCTTGTTATCAATGCCAACTAGGTATCATAAGTAAATGGATCCCGGTTGTTCAATCCTTTGATAACCAAGGTCATTCTTTGCTAAAGAGAAATGATCACTATGAGTCAGACTCAATAGAATTGGATCCATTCCAAATAGCGAGAATTAGGATTCTTGATCCCTCTCAATCTCTCTGTCAATTCGAGGATCCAGAGAGGTGTTTTCATAGTCATCTCCGAATATTTGCCATCTCGGAATATTTTCGATTTCATTTTTCTATGATATGTCTTTCTATATGAAAATTGGTTATTTACGATGTACGATGATCCCTGTTAAGCATCCATGGCTGAATGGTTAAAGCGCCCAACTCATAATTGGTAAATTTGCGGGTTCAATTCCTGCTGGATGCACACGAACGGGAACATTCCATAAGTCTATTGGAACTGGCTCTCTATCCATGGAATCTCATCCATCATCCATACATAACGAATTGGTATGGTATATTCATACCATAACATAAGAACAATAAGAACTCGAATTCTTATCGATACTGGAACTCAGAGCATAGGAGGGAAAGTCGATTTATGGATGGAATCAAATACGCAGTATTTACAGAAAAAAGTCTTCGTTTATTGGGAAAGAATCAATATACTTTTAATGTCGAATCGGGATTCACTAAGACAGAAATAAAGCATTGGGTCGAACTCTTCTTTGGTGTTAAGGTGGTAGATGTGAATAGCCATCGACTACCTGGAAAAGGTAGAAGAATAGGACCTATTCTGGGCCATACAATGCATTACAGACGTATGATCATTACCCTTCAACCGGGTTATTCTATTCCACTTCTAGATAGAGAAAAAAACTAAAGGAGAATACTTAATAATACGGCGAAACATTTATACAAAACACCTATCCCGAGCACACGCAAGGGAACCGTAGACAGGCAAGTGAAATCCAATCCACGAAATAATTTGATCCATGGACGGCACCGTTGTGGGAAAGGTCGTAATTCCAGAGGAATCATTACCGCAAGGCATAGAGGGGGAGGTCATAAGCGCCTATACCGTAAAATAGATTTTCGACGGAATCAAAAAGACATATCTGGTAGAATCGTAACCATAGAATACGACCCTAATCGAAATGCATACATTTGTCTCATACACTATGGGGATGGTGAGAAGAGATATATTTTACATCCCAGAGGGGCTATAATTGGAGATACTATTGTTTCTGGTACAAAAGTTCCTATATCAATGGGAAATGCCCTACCTTTGAGTGCGGTTTGAACTATTGATTTACGTAATTGGAAGTAACCAATTAGGTTTACGACGAAACCTAGAAATCGATCACTGATACAATTTGACTACCTCTACGGGATAGACCTCAACAGAAAACTGTTGAGTAACGGCAGCAAGTGATTGAGTTCAGTAGTTCCTCATAGAAAATTATTGGCTCTAGAGATATGGTAATATGGAGAAGACAAAATTGTTTGAAGCACGCACAGAACCGGAAGCGCCCCTTGTTTCAAAGAGAGGAGGACGGGTTATTCACATTTAATTTGATGGTCAGAGGCAAATTGAAAGCTAAGCAGTGGTAATTAAGACCCCCGGGGGAAAATAGGGATGTCTCCTACGTTACCCATAATATGTGGAAGTATCGACGTAATTTCATAGAGTCATTCGATCTGAATGCTACATGAAGAACATAAGCCAGATGACGGAACGCAGAGAACTAGGATGTAGAAGATCATAACATGAGCGATTCGGCAGATTTGGATTCCTTTCCTATATATCCACTCATGTGGTACTTCATCATATGATTCATATAAGATCCATCTGTCTAGAGATCGTCATATACATCTAGAAAGCCGTATGCTTTGGAAGAAGCTTGTACAGTTTGGGAAGGGGTTTTTTGAGAGAAAAGAAGAATCTACTTCAACCGATATGCCCTTAGGCACGGCCATGCATAACATAGAAATCACACGTGGAAGGGGTGGGCAATTAGCTAGAGCAGCAGGTGCTGTAGCGAAACTCATTGCAAAAGAGGGTAAAGCGGCCACTTTAAGATTACCATCTGGGGAGGTCCGTTTAGTATCCCAAAACTGCTTAGCAACAGTCGGACAAGTGGGTAATGTTGGGGTGAACCAAAAAAGTTTGGGTAGAGCCGGATCTAAGTGTTGGCTAGGTAAACGCCCCGTAGTAAGAGGGGTAGTTATGAACCCTGTGGACCACCCCCATGGGGGCGGTGAAGGGAAAGCTCCCATTGGTAGAAAAAAACCCACAACCCCTTGGGGTTATCCTGCGCTTGGAAGAAGAACTAGGAAAAGGAAAAAATATAGCGATAGTTTTATTCTTCGTCGCCGTAAGTAAATACGTAACTAGGAATATGGAAAATTGCATTTTTTGAATTTGAAATAATGCGATGGGCGAACGACGGGAATTGAACCCGCGCATGGTGGATTCACAATCCACTGCCTTGATCCACTTGGCTACATCCGCCCCTTATCCAGCTAAAGGATTTTTTTCTTTTTTCCATTGATCATTATTCTATTTATTCTGACCTCCGTACTTCGATCGAGATATTGGACATAGAATGCCACTCTTTAAAAAGGAAAAAAGGAGTAATCAGCTGTGACACGAAAAAAAACGAATCCTTTTGTAGCTCATCATTTATTGGCAAAGATAGAAAAGGTCAATATGAAGGAGGAGAAAGAAACAATAGTAACGTGGTCCCGGGCATCTAGCATTCTACCCACAATGGTTGGCCATACAATCGCGATTCATAATGGAAAGGAACATATACCTATTTACATAACAAATCCTATGGTAGGTCGCAAATTGGGGGAATTCGTGCCTACTCGGCATTTCACGAGTTATGAAAATGCAAGAAAGGATACTAAATCTCGTCGTTAACTGAATTATGAATAGAAAGATTAAGAAGAAAAAAAAGATTCAAAAGACAGAAATACCCAATATCTTGTTCTAGCAAGATATTGGGTATTTCTGTCTTTTCTTTCTTCAAAAATTCTTATATGTTAGCAGAAAAACCTTATCCATTAATAGATGGAACTTCAACAGCAGCTAAGTCTAGAGGGAAGTTGTGAGCATTACGTTCGTGCATTACTTCCATACCAAGGTTAGCACGGTTGATGATATCAGCCCAAGTATTAATAACGCGGCCTTGACTATCAACTACAGATTGGTTGAAATTGAAACCATTTAGGTTGAAAGCCATAGTACTAATACCTAAAGCAGTGAACCAGATTCCTACTACAGGACAAGCAGCCAAGAAGAAGTGTAAAGAACGAGAGTTGTTGAAACTAGCATATTGGAAGATTAATCGGCCAAAATAACCATGAGCAGCCACAATATTATAAGTCTCTTCCTCTTGACCAAATTTGTAACCCTCATTAGCAGATTCATTTTCAGTAGTTTCCCTGATCAAACTAGAGGTTACCAAGGAACCATGCATAGCACTGAATAGGGAACCGCCGAATACACCAGCTACACCTAACATGTGGAATGGATGCATAAGGATGTTGTGCTCTGCCTGGAATACAATAATAAAGTTGAAAGTACCAGAGATTCCTAAAGGCATACCATCAGAAAAGCTTCCTTGACCAATAGGGTAAATCAAGAAAACAGCAGTAGCAGCTGCAACAGGAGCTGAATATGCAACAGCAATCCAAGGACGCATACCCAGACGGAAACTAAGTTCCCACTCACGACCCATATAACAAGCTACACCAAGTAAGAAGTGTAGAACAATTAGCTCATAAGGACCACCATTGTATAACCACTCATCAACAGATGCAGCTTCCCAAATTGGGTAAAAGTGCAATCCGATCGCCGCAGAAGTAGGAATAATAGCACCAGAGATAATATTGTTTCCATAAAGTAAAGAACCAGAAACAGGCTCACGAATACCATCAATATCTACTGGAGGGGCAGCGATGAAGGCGATAATAAATACAGAAGTTGCGGTCAATAAGGTAGGGATCATCAAAACACCGAACCATCCGATGTAAAGACGATTTTCAGTGCTAGTTATCCAGTTGCAGAAGCGACCCCACAAGCTTGTACTTTCGCGTCTCTCTAAAATTGCAGTCATGGTAAGATCTTGGTTTATTCAAATTGCAAGGACTCCCAAGCACACGTATTAACTAGAATATAGATAATAGAAGGCTTGTTATTTAACAGTATAACATAGACTATATACCAATGTCAACCAAGTCAGCCCAAAGATTAGCTATCCATATAACTAAATTAACCAAACCAATAATTTTGTATTTGTAAATGAAGTGAGTCAAAGTTAAAAACTTTGATGGTTCTTTTCTATATGGGTTGCCCGGGACTCGAACCCGGAACTAGTCGGATGGAGTAGATAATTCTTCCTTGTTACAATAGAGAAAAATCCCTCCCCAAATCGTGCTTGCATTTTTCATTGCACACGACTTTCCCTATGTAGAAATAGCCAATTTCTATTCCAAAGAGGAAGTTATACTAATTTTTTTAATTAGTAAGTTGATTCACCTACTCTTTATTATATTATAATAAAAATAACTTTTACTAACTAGGATCCGTTCCTAAGCGCCATTGTCTAGAACATGCGCACCCGTGGGCATTCCGGCAACATAAAGCGTACAATATGTAAAAGGGAGATGCCTAAGGAGGAAAGTTAAAAATAAAGTTATGCATAAGCTAAAATGCATTTAAGATGCTAATTAACTTGTCATATTTAAACGCAGTTGTTGCCCGGGGGCAGGCAGCGCCCTCAGGACCAATATTCTCGGCATCGAGAACGACGAGGTTCTTCGCCATTAGCCTTCCCGGCAACAATCTTGCCGGAAGCCGGTGTCAAGAACGACGAGGTTCTTCGCCATTAGCCTTCCCGGCAACAATCTTGCCGGAAGCCAGCGTCGAGAACGACAAAGTTCCCCGCCATAAGTCTTCCTGGCAACAATCTTGCCAGAGGCCAGTGTCGGGAACTTTAGAGTTCTCTACTGAAGTCAGTCATTGAGAATGTCAAAGTTCTCCGCTGAAGATAAAAGCATTCTCGGCAACAAGCTTGCCGGAAGCCTGCGTCGAGAACGACGAAGTTCTCCGCCATAAGCCTCCCTGGCAACAATCTTGCCGGAAGCTAGTGTCGAGAGCTTCAGAGTTCTCCACTGAAATCAGGCATCAAGAACATCAAAGTTCTTCACTGAAATCATGAGACTTCCCGGCAACAACCTTGCCGGAAGTGAGAAAGAAGACAAAAACACATTCTAGCATTGAGATCTATAGAGTTCTCTGCCAGAAAATTTCCATGGAAGCAGGCTCGGGGGCTCGCCGGCGCCTTTGAAAGCAACTTCTTTGGGAACCATGGTTATCACTGTCATGACTCATGCAAAACATGGCCCCAGCTCTAGCGTCGAGTTCTTAGAAATCTCCTCTGAAGCTGGGCCCGGGGGCTACTATCGGTGTAGTGAGAACCAGGGTCCCACTAACCTCCGAAGATGGGCCATGATAGTGCTCAGCAACGCCCAGCAATCATTTCGCCGGCAAGCACTACTACCGCGCTGGGGGCGTCTCTCCCGCACGAGGATCAAGGCTCAAGCCACCAAGTAGAAGATTCCCCAGAAAGGTCTCCCTTGCCGGGCAGACGAGCCTGGCGGGGTCGAGACCATGCCTGGGACCAAGTCCAAGCTACTTCAGCAGGGTCTTCGGGGCCGCCAAGCCAGACCCCGGCAAGTTCCGTCCCGACGGGGGCTCCTGTCGGTGTACTAAAGTTTGGGTCCTTTAGTACCCCATACTTGTGCACGGACGGTTGCAGCCATACCAACGGCAAGGCCTGACGGGGACAGCTGGCAGCAGAGACAAGGCCACCAAGGAGGCCCTCAAGCCTACAATCAGAAGACGACAGACTAAAGGCAAGGCCCCGTCAAGACCCTTGCCGGGGATGCTTGCGAAGCCCCGGCAAGACCCTTGTCGGGGACGCTTGCGAAGCCCTGGCAAGATCCTTGCCTGAGACGCTTGCGAAGCCCCCGGCAAGATTCTTGCCGGAGACACGTGCGAGGCCCCGACAAGACCCTTGCCGGGGACGCCTGCGATGGCTCGCACCAGGCGGATGTTCTACCACCTTCCCACCGCTCCAGCGCGGCGACCAGCATGCCTGCCTGGCCTTGCATGCCTCGTCACCCTAGGTGCGTGTCAAGATGAGGCAAGGCGGCGATGGACGGGACGGGCTCTTTTCCGTCCCCGATAAAGTTAGAGGGCACGTAAGCAGCGTATTTAATGCACTTGTCCTAAGACGCCAGAGATAAGCACGTGCACTATAGCACTTTACACCTCCTGTATGCCTGTACGCCACTGTGGTAGCCCCTTGGTATAAAAGGAGGCCCAAGGCGATACAGGGAGGGGACCTTTTTTTGGACTTTTGGACTTTCCGGCCCAGTTTGCATGCGTAGCAGCTAGTCGAAGCTCAAGAACACTGAATATACACTCAAAGCAGGACTAGGTTTTTACGCTTCTCAGCGGCCCGAACCTGGGTAAAAATCCCTCGTGTTTATCGTTAGATCTGCTCTTCGTGCACCCCTCCTCCTTGCCAAACCGTAGAAGGGATCCACGTGATCCCATAGGTGTTCTTTCCCCGACATCTTTGGCACGCCAGGTAGGGGGAGAGGTTGTGCGAACCTGATCTAGCAGTTAGCGCGTCAGTTTCTTCAACATCTTCGTCATCATGCCTCCCAAGAGGAACTGTTTCGCGACTTTTGGTTCGTCCGCGGTCGATCTGCCCGTGCCAACACGGACGAGCGACGGGGTGGACGTCGATGGAGGAGGTGGAGGTCACGAGCTCCCACGGTGTTCGGGCGATCGAAGCCAGGCGAGCGGTGTCATCCGCAGCCGCGATGATGACCCGCACGCCACACTTCAGGAAAAAGCTAAGTTCTAAAACTTTAATGCTTTTTATTGATTTAATTTCATCCTTGATGATGTTCTTTGCACATAACCTATGCGCAAAGGAGCACTCTTGAGACATTCTGCGCTCCGGGTTGTTCGGGTCCGCCTAGCAACACCTGTGTAGCCGCGTTTGTTCTTGGAGTGTGAAGCTCTCGAGGAGGCGGCATCCTCGATAGGCTGCTAACTAGGATCCGTTCCTAAGCGCCATTGACTAGGACGTGCGCGATCGAGATGCATTCCGGCAAGCGTAGGGAACAACTGTGCAAAAACAAAATCATCCAGAGCTCTCCTCCTCGAGATTTCCATTTACATATAGCTTGTCCGTTAAGGTGCGGTCGAAGGGTATGATTGTGCTCACGGTTAATACTGGTCTGCCCAGGAACGTTGTTTGTAGCTGCGCTTACTCTGAGATTGTGAAGCTTGTCGGGAAGGCGGTGTTCTCTTTAGGCTGCTAACTAGGATCCGTTCCTAAGCGCCATTGTCTAGAACATGCACACCCGTGGGCATTCCAGCAACATAAAGCGTACAATATGTAAAAGGGAGATGCCCGAGGAGGAAAGTTATAAATGAAGTTATGCACAAGCTAAAATGCATTTAAGATGCTAATTAACTTGTCATATTTAAACGCAGTTGTGGCCCGGGGGCTGGCAGCACCCTCAGGACCAATCTTCTCGGCATCGAGAACGACGAGGTTCTTCGCCATTAGCCTTCCCGGCAACAATCTTGCCGGAAGCCGGTGTCAAGAACGATGAGGTTCTTCACCATTAGCCTTCCCGGCGAGAATCTTGCCGGAAGCCAGCGTTGAGAACGACGAAGTTCCCCGCCATAAGTCTTCCGGGCAATAATCTTGCCGAAGGCAAGTGTCGGGAACTTCAGAGTTCTCCACTGAAGTCAGTCATTGAGAATGTCAAAGTTCTCTGCTGAAGATAAAAGCATTCCCGGCAACAAGCTTGCCAGAAGCCTGCGTCGAGAACGATGAAGTTCTCCACCATAAGCCTCCCTGGCAACAATCTTGCCGGAAGCCAGTGTCGAGAGCTTCAGAGTTCTCCACTGAAATCAGGCATCAAGAACGTCAAAGTTCTTCGCTGAAATCATGAGACTTCCCGGCAACAACCTTGCCGGAAGCGAGAAAGAAGACAAAAACACATTCTAGCATTGAGATCTGTAGAGTTCTCTCGCAGAAAATTTCCATGGAAGCAGGCTCGGGGGCTGGCCGGCGCCTTTGAAAGCAGCTTCTTTGGGAACCATGGTTATCATTGTCATGACTCATGCAAAACTTGGCCCCAGCTCTAGCGTCGAGTTCTTAGAAATCTCCTCTGAAGCTGGGCCCGGGGGCTACTATCGGTGTAGTGAGAACCAGGGTCCCATTAACCTCCGAAGATGGGCCATGATAGTGCTCAGTAACGCCCAACAATCATTTCGCCGGCAAGCACTACTACCGCGCGGGGGCGTCTCTCCCTCGCGAGGATCAAGGCTCAAGCCACCAAGTAGAAGATTCCCCAGAAAGGTCTCCCTTGCCGGGCAGACGAGCCTGGCGGGGTCGAGACCATGCCTGGGACCAAGCTACTTCAGCAGGGTCTCCGGGGCCGCCAAGCCAGACCCCGGCAAGTTCCGTCCCGACGGGGGCTCCTGTCGGTGTACTAAAGTTTGGGTCCTTTAGTACCCCATACTTGTGCACGGACGGTTGCAGCCATACCAGCGGCAAGGCCTGACGGGAACAACTGGCAGCAGAGACAAGGCCACCAAGGAGGCCCTCAAACCTACGATCAGACGGTGACAGACAAAAGTCAAGGCCCCGTCAAGACCCTTGCCGGGGACGCTTGCGAAGCCCCGGCAAGATTCTTGCAGGAGACACTTGCGAGGCCCCGGCAAGACCCTTGACGGGGACGCCTGCGATGGCTCGCACCAGGCGGAGGTTCTACCACCTTCCCACCACTCAGCGGCTCGAACCTGGGTAAAAATCCCTCGAGTTGATCGTTAGATCTGCTCTTCGTGCACCCCTCCTCCCTGCCAAACCGTAGAAGGGATCCACGTGATCCCATAGGTGTCGTTTCCCCGACACTTGGGGTGCCTTGGGCATCCCCAAGCTTAGGGTCTTGTCACTCCTTATTCTCCTCATATCGACATATCACCCAAAACTTGAAAACTTCAATCACACAAGACTTAACGGAACTTCGTGAGATGGGTTAGTATGATAAAGACAAATCATTCACTTTGGTACTGTAAAGGTAAGATTCATAATTGTTCTCACACAAATCCTACTGTACTCTACAATTTCCATAATTTATATTAAGCAATATAAGCCATAGAAACCATAAAACAAGCGAACTATGCATTGAAAACATAATCTGTCAAAAACAGAACAGTATGTAAAGATCTGAATTAAGGTCATACTTCTCTAACTCTGGAAATTCTGAAAATGTAGGAAAACGTATAAAATTTATATACCCATCAATTGTAAAAAAATTAGAGTTTTTCCACACACCAGTAAAAGATAGGAATTTCTGTACTGGATGCAAAAGTTTCTGTTTTTGCACAGAATCAAGTCAACTATCATCCACACTATCCCAAAGGCTTTACTTGGCACTTTATTGAAACAATAACTATAAAACAAGATCACTACAGTAGCCTAACCATGTGGACACACAAAAACAGTAGGTAAAAGTGTTGGGTTGTCTCCCAACAAGCGCTTTTCTTTAATGCCTTTTTAGCTAGGCATGAAGATTTCAAAGGTGCTCACGTAAAAGATAAGAATTGAAGCATAACGGGAACATCATGAAGCACATGACAAGCACATTTAACTCTAACCCACTTCCTATTCATAGGGATTTTATGAGCAAACAACTTATGGGAACAAGACTCAACTAGCATAGGAAGGCAAAACAAGTGCAACTTCAAAACTTTCAATATAAAGAGAGGAAACTTGATATTATTGAAATATTGAGAAGCATAGGTTCCTCTCTCATAATAATTTTCAGTAGCATCATGAATGAATTCAACAATATAACCATCACATAAAGCATTATTTTCATGATCCATAAGCATAGAAAATTTATTACTCTCCACATAAGCAAATTTATTCTGATGAATAGTAGTGGGAGCAAACTCAACAAAATAACTATCATGGGATTCTTGATTGGCATAATCAAATTGAACATTAAAATTATGATGACAAGTTTCATGGTTATCATTATTCTTTATAGCACACATGTAATCACCATAATCATCATAGATAGCAACTTTGTTGTCATAATCAATTGGAACCTCTTCCGAAATAGTGGATTCATCATTAAATAAAGTCAAGACCTCTCCAAATCCACTTTCATAATCATCACAATAAGATTCAACACCCTCCAAAATAGTGGGGTCATTAGTACCTGGAGTTGACACTCTTCCAAACCCACTTTCATCAATATAATCGTCATAAATAGGAGGCATGCTACCATTATAACAAATTTGCACATCAAAACTTGGGGGGCTAAAAATATCATCTTCATCAAACATAGCATCCCCAAGCTTGTAGCTTTGCACATCATTAGCATCATGGATATTCAAAGAATTCATACCAACAACATTGCAATCATGCTCATCATTCAAAGATTTTTTGTCAAACATTTTATAGAATTCTTCTTCTATCAATTGAGCACAATTTTCCTTTCCATCAATTTCACGAAAGACATTATAGAGATGAATAATATGATGCAACCTCAATTCCGTTTTTTTTGTAGTTTTCTTTTTATAAACCAAACTAGTGATAAAACAAGAAACTAAAAGATTCAATTGCAAGATCTAAAGAAATACCTTCATGCACTCACCTCCCCGGCAACGGCGCCAGAAAAGAGCTTGATATCTACTACACAATTTGTTCTTGTAGACTTGTGTTGGGCCTCCAAGCGCAGAGTTTTGTAGGACAGTAGCAAATTTCCCTCAAGTGGATGACCTAAGGTTTATCAATCCGTGGGAGGCGTAGGATGAAGATGGTCTCTCTCAAACAACCCTGCAACCAAATAATAAAAAGTCTCTTGTGTCCCCAACACACTAAATACAATGGTAATTTGTATAGGTGCACTAGTTCGGCGAAGAGATGGTGATATAAGTGTAGTAATGATATTAGATATTGATTTTTGTAATAGGAACAATAAAAAACAGCAAGGTAGCAATTGATAAAATGGAGCACAAACGGTATTCCAATGCTTGAAAATGAGGCCTAGGGACCGTACTTTCACTAGTGCAACCTCTAAACAATGCTAATATAATTGGATCATATAACCATCCCTCAAAGTGCGATGAAGAATCACTCTAAAGTTCCTATCTAGCGGAGAACATAAGAAGAAACTGTTTGTAGGGTATGAAACCACCTCGAAGCTATTCTTTCCGATCGATCTATCCAAGAGTTCGTACTAAAATAACACCAAATAATTTCAGATTCATAATACTCAATCCAACACAAAGAACCTCAAAGAGTGCCCCAAGATTTCTACTGGAGAAACAAAGACAAGAACGTGCATCAACCCCTATGCATAGATTACCCCAATGTCACCTCGGGAATCCGCGAGTTGAGTGCCAAAACATATATCAAGTGAATCAATACGATACCCCATTGTCACCACGGGTATTCATAGCAAGACATACATAAAGTGTTCTCAAATTCCATAAAAGTATTCAATCCGATAAAACGAAATCTCAAAGGGAAAACTCAATTCATCACAACAAGATAGAGAGGGGAAAACACCATATGATCTGACTATATTAACAAAGCCCGCGATACATCAAGATCATGACATCTCAAGAACACGAGAGAGAGAGAGATTAAACACATAGCTACTGGTACAAACCCTCAGCCCCGAGGGTGGACTACTCCCTCCTCATCATGGTGGCCGCCGGGATGATGAAGATGGCCACCGGTGATGATTCCCCCCTCCGGTAGGGTGCCGGAATGGTGTCTAGATTGGTTTCTTATGGCTACAGAGGCTTGCGGCGGCGGAACTTCTGATCTAGGTTCTCCGCGATAATTTTTGGAATATTTGGCAATTTATAGGGCGAAGAGGCGGTGCGGGAGGCCACCGAGGTGGGCACAACCCACCGGGGCGCGTCTGGGGGCCCAGGCGTGCCTCCCTTGGGGCACCCCCCAGGTGCTGCTCTGGCCCATTGGATGTCTTCTGGCCCATAAAGAATCCACAAAAAGTTTCGATGTGTTTGGACTCCGTTTGGTATTGATTTTCTGCGATGTAAAAAACAAGCAAAAAACAGCAACTGGCACTGGGCACTATGTCAATAAGTTAGTCCCAAAAAATGGTATAAAGTTGCTATAAAATGATTGTAAAACATCCAAGAATGATAATATAGCAGCATGAATACTTCATAAATTATAGATACGTTGGAGACGTATCAAGGCCTTTTCCGGCACTCTGTCGGACGGGTCAACAATCACGGAGGGGTTCTTCAGCATCACCCTTACCGACTGTGTGCACCGTAACGACCTGCAGAGCGTAATTTCACCGTAATTTAATTGCTGCTATTTAAAATTTTACCGAATTTGAATTTGAAAGTATGCTATAGCTTTATTCATATCCATCAGGTTCAAACAACCAATGCATTATTTGATTCACAGGTACATATGTTCAAGAATTACATAAGCACCAAATAAAGAATGATGAACCACAGTTGTATACTTGTACTATTAAAGACGGTAACGAAAGAGGCAAAATACATTCAGGTTGCTGAACAAGGTGAAGCGGAATGCCCATATTGTGCCCTCCTCCATGCAAAAGGCACGCACGACTCTAGTCCAACCCCTTGTGATGGCCGACCGTCCATCCTTCACTATCTTCATGAACACATCTAGGTAGTCATCGTGTTCTGGTAGAAATACTTTAACCTTTGCATGCCCACCAATCATGTAGTTTGAGAGGTAATCTTGAGTAAACTGCTTTGGGAACCACTCCAAAGGAAAAAGATTCAGACATTGTCAAACACAACTCATTATGGGCAGTAAAAAGAAGGCTGCAGAGTTCTTACTTACCATCCTGCAGTTTGCTGTTGTCTTGGATAATGTGTAAACAAATAGTTTAATTGCCATCTTTTGACCCATTTTACTAATAATCTTTATCAGCTTCCTCACTTGATGCTGGTTCAGCAATATCTCATTGCCCCATACGCAGAAAGGGTCGAATCGCGGATCTTTACCAATGACATATGTACCTAAAAGCACCAAGTTAATATTAGAAGCTAAAAAGCAATTGCACAATGACGTAGTACAACACTCCCTCTGTACCATTATATAATATCTTATAACATCCAATATACTCACATATTGGATGAATTAACATATGATATTATGGGCCGGGGGGAGTTTATTGCATTTTTACAAATTATCGGCTGATTAACTGCTATTGTGTTGTTGTTGTTGTCGTTGCTCTTCTATGTATATCTAGACATCATCAGAACATTAAGGTAACACTCTTCCTTGTTGCTATGTAGCCTAGGATTGCATATTTAGACATTCAGTACAGTGCATGTTGCTATGTAGCCTCAGATACATTAGATATGCCCTAGTTAACCTAACGATAAATGGGTTACATAAATATATTCAGTTAAAAGTCCGATTCACCGATTAGTCCCTTATCAGCCCCCGGCCTATATGGTACCAGCTACCGATATCCTGAACAATGAGTAGATATAAGCCAAGGGATGAAAGTAACCTCGATGGAAAACAACAGTCGTTCCCAAAATTGTCCTATGTAAGTACATCAAGAGGCATGTTAAGCACAATAGGCTAAACATCAACAAATATATCCATGACAGACAAAATAATCTCCAAACGATAGCTTTAGTGTGCAGGTTTAAGCACACTTGTTAAGCAAAACAAGTGGAAAGGTGTGTTAACTGCAACAGGCCTAACATTTAACAACAAGCAAATATAGTCATTCAAACTGGTATTGTGCCGGTCTAAGTACATTGGTTATTGTTAAATAAAAATGGAAAGGCATGTTAACTACAACATGCTTAACAACAACCAAATGTAGTCATTGATAGTGGTATTGTTGAAACTAGTATTGATGAAATTGAACTACACAGTTCATACTTGTACATATAGAACATCATGTTGTGAATAACTGGAATAAACAAGGCATACCACAAACAACCAAAGATAGTATTTGAAACTGGACATATGCTAACTACAAACAACCGAACAACCAAAAAACTTTAAAAGAGGTATATGCTAGCTATAACAGGCTTAACGACAAGCAAATATATGCATTCCTATCGGTATGTTTAAAACTGGTATTGATGAAAATGTACTGCACTGAAATAAATAAGGCATACTGCAAACAACCAAATATAGCAATTAAAACTGGACATATTCTCACTACACTACAAAAGGGACTCGACAAAACAAATCATGGGTTCCCCCCTGTGAAGAGGCACGGCAAAACAAATCATGGGTTTCCTCACTTGTCACAGATGGGCTCGTTCCTGTGGGAAGAGCACGGACCCTGGGTGCCCTCCGTGTTGTCGCAGATGGGCTCCTTCCCCTTGGAAGAGCACGACTGTAGGGTGCCCTCCCTATTGTCGCAGATGGGCTCTTTCCCCTTGGAAGAGCCGGAGAGGGTGCCCTCCTCTTGGTCACCGTCGATGAGGTCTGACTTGGAAGCTGTGGATCCCAAGCCAGTGTCGCAGAACGTGTCCTTCAGAAATGACAAAAGGGGCTCGATGGCGATGTAGGATGGCAAATTCTTGACAGCGAGCTAGAGGAGATCAGCGGTGGGGCCATGGATGATATCGACGGCGGTTGAACCCGAGGGGTTGGGGTGGCCACTTAACCTTGACATAGCCCGCGTCGGGCCATTGCTGTCGACGACCTCGATGTCGTAGCCGGCGTCCGCGACATACCCGCATATTCTAGCCTGCTGATTGAGAGCCTACGACCAGTAATGGTCATCAGCTTCCTCGGCGGCCACCTCGGCGACGTCGGGCGAAGAGGCCGTGATACACCTCTTTCGGGCCATTCGCTCCTAGAGCTCCACGGGAAGCGTAGCCGGGCTTAGGTTGCGATGCTCTGGAGTGGGGGATGGGGATGGGGATCTGTGGGAAAGGGGGAGTTTGACAAGCATCATCTAAGAAACTTAGGGTGGCTAGGGTATGGAGATCAGTGGGTAAGATGCACGGGCAAACCGGCAGATGTTGACAATGGAGGCCTTGCGGTGGCGACGGCGACCTTGCTAGGGTTTCGAGCAAGGGAGGGGTTGTGGTGGTGGGGGGGTTGGGTGTGTGTGTGTGCGCGCGCGCACGCGCGCGCCCGTGGAGTTTTTGGGGGGTGTGTGTGGAGGGGGGTGTTTGAGGAAATGACGCGGCCACTGAAAATTTTACTACACGGGAGTAAAATGCCGGGGCTATTGAAAATTTGGGTGATGGTGCATCACACACGGTCCCGAAATAACTACCGTGTGTTATGAAATAGAAAAACCCTCGAGCCGGGCAGATATTTTCGAGGGATGCAGGCGGGAGCGGGAACAACAAACATCACACACGGTCAAAACGTAATAACCGTGTGTTATCAAACAAAAAAACCCTGCAGGCGGGTAGATATTTTTGAGAGAGGAAGCCTCATGGAGCCCAATGTACTGTGTCGTGGCACACAGTTAGTGTGAGTGAACCGTGTCTGTTGCATCATCTGACTCGTCTAATGTTCATAAATTTGGCGAAAATGACGCGGGAAAGGGTCAGAACACAAACACACTTGCATGCGGACCAAATATATGTATGAAAAGTGTGGTTTGATGTTCAAATACCAAATGTACAACTTCGATGTGGCACCTATCTCACAAAGCGCACGGTATTGCTTGCCCCCCCTTCGTGTCGGCAGGAGGGGAATCCTAAGCTATGAACGCATGCCCGCCCCCATGGAGGTTCGCCTAGCAAAGTGCGAAGTAGCAGTCCCCCTCCCCCATCAAACATACACACACACACACACACACACACACACACACACACACACACACACTTTCAGTCGGTGGGAGAGGGCATCTCGCCAAGATGTATTGTAAAACGGACCAAGAAGTATCCACCTTGGTCATACAACCTCTCTCTTGTTGTTGGTCAAAGTGATGGACATCCATGCGACCCCAGAGATGGGCTAGCTCACCAATAATCACGCAAGTAGCTAGTCCCCGAAGACAACCACTGCCTGCATGTGGCCCAAACATATGTATGGAGTGTTGATGTTTGAATACACAATGGAACAACTTTGTTGTGGTACCGTGCTTTGGAACCAGAAATCCCCACACGGAGCGAGGGTTAGTTGATGACACATTGCAGGGGCGGATCCAGGATTGAGCCTCGCCCATGCCCCAAGCTTGCTATAGTGTCAGCACAGTGCTAAACAGTACCGATAGTGCTACAATATATGAAGGAACTGCTCCTCACGCCCCGGGCCTAGGCCCCCCGACCTGGGTCCTAGATCTACCACTGACGCATTGTATATATGTATGTCACACCACACTTCGAGTCGATGACGGGGATTCATGCATGCATGCATAGTATGCGCTCAAACTTAGGTCTGAATCTCACAATGACCTACTACGATAACACGAACCAAAGGAAGAATCCACCATGGTAACCTATCTCGTTGTTGGTCAAAGTGATCATGGATGTCCACGCGGGCCCACGAATATATAGGCTTGTCGCCGATAACCACGTGAGGGAGTGTAACGTTCAAAGACAACCACTGCATGCATATGTATGTATGGAGGTGATGCGTGCATGTTTGAATACCATGCACAACATTGATGTGGCGCGTGCGTCAAAAATCGTATAGTCCCCACACAGAGCGAGATCGATTCATGACGTGTCGTGGTACTGCCCACTTTGACTCGGTGGGAGGGATTCATGCGTACACATGCAAGTGTGCTCAAACTATATCATGTCATCCCAGAGCATGACCTATATACCGTAATACAAACCAAAAAATAATCCCCTCCTAAGTCAAATTAACCTCTCTCGTTGTCAAGCAAAGTAGTGATGGACCAAGCAGGCCCACAGATTGAAAGCATCGATATCGCTGATAACCGCGTGAGTGGGTGCGAGAGGACAACCGCCATCGCTTTGCATGTGGGCCAAACATATGTATGGAGAGGTGTGTGTGGTTGTGATGTTTGAATACCCAAAATGCACAACTTTGATGTGGCACATACCTCGAAAACTGTAAAGTCCCCACACAGAGCAAGGTTCATGAAGCGTACTACATATGCTGGTCCCCTTCCCCCTCTTCGACGCATACTATATGCTCCTACCATAATACAAACCAAAAAGAATCCTCCTTGATGGTGAAATTAATTAACCTCTCCCGATGTAGGTCAAAGTGATGCATGCATGGACAACGACCTCACGGGCCCACAGATGGAAGCGTCACACATGAGTGTCCTAGGATAACCACCGCCTGCATGCATGTGGCCCAAAGAGGTGTTGTGCGATGTTTGAATAGCCAATGCACAACTTTGATGTGGCACGTGCCTCGGAAACCAAAAACTCACGACATTGAGTGAGGTGTGTTCACGGACGCGTACGTAGTATATATGATGGTCCCCTCCCACCTCTTCGACGCGAACTATATACTCCCACCGTAACACAAACAAAAAAGAATCAACCTTTGCTGATCAAATTAACCTCTCTGCCGGCTGTTGGTCGAAGTGATGGACGACGACCTCGCGGGCCCACAGAAAGCGTCAGACGCGAGTGAGTGTCGTGTAGGACAACCACCGACTGCATGTGGCCCAAACATGTATGTATGAAAGGATTGTGTAATGTTTTAAATAACAAATTCATGACTTTGACGTGGCACCTGCCTCTCAAAACGGCCAACCCACACGGTGGCTCACAACTCGTAGTGTACTGCCAGCCCCCCACCCAGACGCACACACACACCACGCATCCACCGCAACTACATTGCATGTTAAATTTTCTCGCGGTGAACATATGTTACCAAAGGAGGGAAATTTTAATTTTGAAAAAAACAGAGATCATTAAGACGTTTTAGTACATTGATTGATTTTCTAGGGGTATAATGTGCAAAATCAAATTTGAGCTACATGCACACGCGACAGTGCACCTAAATGGATTGGAAAAACACATGTGTCTAACTGGGTGCATGTTTACTCCCCGTGCAAGAAATTTCAAACATTGAGAATCTTGATTTTTAAAATCTAGTACATCCAAAACTTATTTGAAATTCATGAAACTTATCGTGTTGTCATATGGACACCAATACACAGTGGTATTGTACTTTTTTGTCAAATTTGAGACAAGTTTTGATGTAATCTTTATCTTCTTACAAACGGGAGATTTTTAATAATTGGGAACCAATATCGCAAATGGATTATTTATTCGAACCGTGGGCATTAGACCAACAATGGATACGTGCCATGCTTCAGGTAAGCAATAAAGCGACAGCATTAATCATCAAAATAGAAAAACAATATATGTGCCGCCACGCGACCCGTGTGCCGTGCGAGCAGGCGTGAGTTGACGGGATGCATGCGGGCAGTCCACCACGCAGGCAGACTGGGAGGCATGCGTTCAGGTGTGTGAATTGATGGGAGGTGTGCTCGCTGCGCAGTGTCATCGGGAGGCATGCGAGTAGCTGTGTGAAATGACGGTAGCCATGCCAGCAGTCCGGTGCGCAGGCTCACCGGGATGCGAGACAGCGGTTTGACTGCCGCCCGCCTCTTTCCCACTACTCCATATTAATGGTGCGCCCGAGCGGCCGCACCCCCCATCCTCGCCACACACACAATCCTCTCTCTCCACCTGCATCCTCGACGCCGCTCTTAGTCCTCAAAGCCGTCAGTGTATGAGGATGCCGCGGAAGCGCCCCATTAGAGGGAGTGACGACGCCGGGGCTGCTGAAGCACCGGAGCATGGCGTGAAGATGGAGATAGAGGTTGTCGTCGCCGCCAATGAGGTATCGCTGCACCTTGACATCATCGACGGCGTCGTCCTTCCACAGCCGGAGCGGAGGTGTCGTGGGAAACCACGGCCACCTATGGGGCCAAGGGCCCCTTTTGGTTCGGCAGGGGGACTGAGCGCGTTACAAAAAGAGCGGAGGAGCGCAGCGTAGCGCGATAGAGATCACACAGGCAGTTTTACCCAGGTTCGGGCCGCCGCGAGGCGTAAAACCCTACTCCTGCTTTGGTGGATTGATGATGGATGGTGGTTGATGTCTACTACACAACTTTATTCTTGTAGACACGTGTTGGGCCTCCAAGCGCAGAGTTTTGTAGGACAGTAGCAATTTTCCCTCAAGTGGATGACCTAAGGTTTATCAATCCGTGGGAGGCGTAGGATGAAGATGGTCTCTCTCAAACAACCCTGTAACCAAATAATAAAAAGCCTCTTGTGTCCCCAACACACCAAATACAATGGTAAATTGTATAGGTGCACTAGTTCGGTGAAGAGATGGTGATAAAAGTGTAGTGTGGATAGTAGATATTGGTTTTTGTAGTAGGAACAATAAAAAAAACAGCAAGGTAGCAATTGATAAAAATGAGCACAAACGGTATTGCAATGCTTGAAAACAAGGCCTAGGGTCCATACTTTCGCTAGTGAAATCTCTCAACAATGCTAATATAATTGGATCATATAACCATCCCTCAAAGTGCGATGAAGAATCACTCCAAAGTTCCTATCTACCGAAGAACATAAAAAGAAATTGTTTGTAGGGTACAAAACCACCTCAAAGCTATTCTTTTCGATCGATCTATCCAAGAGTTCGTACTAAAATAACACCAAATAATTTCAGATTCATAATACTAAATCCAACACAAAGAACCTCAAAGAGTGCCCCAAGATTTCTAACGGAGAAACAAAGACAAGAACGTGCATCAACCCCTATGCATAGATTACCCCAATGTCACCTCGGGAATCTGCGAGTTGAGTGCCAAAACATATATCAAGTGAATCAATACGATACCCCATTGTCACCACGGGTATTCATAGCAAGACATACATAAAGTGTTCTCAAATCCATAAAAGTATTCAATCCGATAAAATGAAATCTCAAAGGGAAAACTCAATTCATCACAACAAGATATAAAGGGGAAAACACCATATGATCCGACTATATTAACAAAGCCCGCGATACATCAAGATCGTGACATCTCAAGAACACGAGAGGGAGAGATTAAACACATAGCTACTGGTACAAACCCTCAGCCCCGAGGGTGGACTACTCCCTCCTCATCATGGTGGCCGTCGAGATGATGAAGATGGCCACCGGTGATGATTTCCCCCTCCGGCAGGGTGCCGGAACGGGGTCTAGATTGGTGTCTCATGGCTACAGGGGCTTGCCGCAGCGGAACTTCTGATCTAGGGTTTCCCCGAGGGCTTTTGGAATATTTGGCAATTTATAGGGCGAAGAGGCGGTGCGGGAGGCCACCAAGGTGGGCACAACCCACCGGTGCACGCCTGGGGGCCCAGGCACGCCCTGGTGGGTTGTGCCCCCTCGGGGCACCCCCCAGGTGCTGCTCTGGCCCATTGGATGTCTTCTGGTCCATAAAAAATCCACAAAAAGTTTCGCTGCGTTTGGACTCCGTTTGGTATTGATTTTCTGCGATGTAAAAAACAAGCAAAAACATCAACTGGCACTGGGCACTATGTCGATAAGTTAGTCCCAAAAAATGGTATAAAGTTGCTATAAAATGATTGTAAAACATCCAAGAATGATAATATAGCAGCATGAATACTTCATAAATTATAGATACGTTGGAGACGTATCAGCATCCCCAAGCTTAATTCCTACTCATCCTCGAGTAGGTAAATGATAAAAGAAATAATTTATGAAGTGTGAATGCTAGCAAAGTGCATAAGTTTGATCAATAGTAATTTCAATCACTTTTCCTAGCATCATAACAACAACTCTTTCTCATAAAACTCATCATGTTAAAGTAGCAACCAATTCACATGTTAAGGTTCAAACAATGAATTCTCTTGAAAGTCAACAACCTATATTCTTAGTCACCAAACAATTGCAATTCAACTTATTCAACAGAGTCTAAGTAAGAGCTCCACATACTCAACCATCATATAGTCTTCTATGATTGCTAACACTCACCGCATACACATGAGCAAAACGTTTCAACCGGACACATAGAAAGATAGGGGCTTATAATTTCGCCTCCCAACATATTCACCTCAAGGGTGATGTCAACAATAATAACTCATGCTACCCATATCCAACTGGATATATGTGCCTAGATCTTTCCTCACCACATGATGCTTGCCAAAAGAGAAAACTAAAAGGGAATAGAGAGAAAAACTTTGACCCTTGCATGAAAGTAAATACATAAAAGTAAAAGGTAGGCCCTTCGCAGAGGGAAGCAGAGGTTGCCATGCGCTTTTTGTCTATATGCTCAATCCCTTAGTGCAAAAGAATGTAACGTTATATTGCCCCTTATGATAGCAACCTTTATTATGCAGTCTGTTGCTTTTATTCTTTGCCATCACAAGTTCGTACAATGCTCAATTTTCTCTTACACTAAATGATCTAACACTTTTAGAAGATAGTGTACATGTGAAAGTTCTCTTCCTTATAGTAATCTGAAAGTTCTCTTCCTTATAGTAATCATTCATGAATTGCTTGTATGACCAATATTGTGATTGTCAAGCTTCAAAAGATTTCACTTTCTAAACCCAATGTGAAACTACCACTAGGCATGATATGAACATATAATTTCAACTTCATGATATTCAATTCATTCAACAATTTACTCATAGGATATAAGTGAAGCACGAGAGTAAATGACAAACTACTCCAAAAAGATATAAGTGAAGATCAAGCAAGTAGTTAAGTAAAGGGGTAACTAATTGAGGACTGTCTCTTATTAAAAAACTTTCAGATCTAAGTATTTTATTAAAATAGCAAGTAAAACAAAACAAAATGACGTTCCAAGAATAGCACAACTCAAGTGAAGAAGCAAAAACTTAGGCTCAACCGATACTAACCGATAATTGTTGATGAAGAAAGGTGGGATGCCTACCGGGGCATCCCCAAGCTTAGATGCTTGAGACTTCTTGAAATATTATCTTGGGATGCCTTGGTCATCCCCAAGATTGAGCTTTTGCGTCTCCTTAATTCCTTTTATATCACAGTTTCCCTAAATCTTAAAAACTTCATACACACAAAACTCAACAAGAACTCGTGAGATAAGTTAGTATAAACCAATGCAAAAACCTTATCATTCTCTACTGTAGCAAATCACAAAAATTATTATTCAACATTGCATACTAAATGCCTCTGCATATTTAATACTCCTATCCTCAAATAGAATCATTAAACAAGCAAACATATGCAAACAATACAAACATAACAGCAATCTGCTAAAACAGTACAGTCTGTAAAGAATGCAAGAGTATCAATACTTATTTGACTCAAAAAATTATGAAAATTTACCACCCTGTATAAAATTTATCAGAGCTTACTGTGCAAAAAGTTTCAACATTTTATCACATTCTGAATTTTCTCGGGAATTTTTGCAACATCGATAAACTTTCTGTTTTGAAACAGCAACTCATATACTTGCAAAATGAGCATGGTAAAGGCTATCCTTGACACTTTTATTGAAGTAAGAGATGCAAAAAATTATTATAAATAACATCAAGCAAATACTAATAAAATAAAATGACTCTCCAAGCAAAACTCATATCATGTGACGCATGAAAATATAGCTCCAAGTGAGGTTACCGATAATGTTGAAGACGAAAAAGGGGATGCCTTCAGGGGCATCCCCAAGCTTAGTTACTTGGATCTTCTTTGAATATTACCTTGGGGTGCCTTGGTCATCCCCAATATTAGGGTCTTGTCACTCCTTATTCTCCTCATATCGATATCTCACCCAAAACTCGAAAACTTCAATCACACAAAACTTAACGGAACTTCGTGAGATGGGTTAGTATGATAAAGACAAATCATTCACTTTGGTACTGTCAAGATAAGATTCATAATTGTTCTCACACAATGCCTACTGTACCTCATCATTTCCACAATTTATATAAAGCAATATAAGCCATAGAAACTAGAAAACAAGCAAATTATGCATTGAAAACAGAATCTGTTAAAAACAGAACAGTATGTAAATATCTGAATTAAGGTCATACTTCTGTCAGTCCAAATATCTTTAAAATTTAGGACAACGTAGAACATTTGTATAGACAACAACTGTAAAAATATCTGAGTTTTTCGACGCTTCATTGAATTGAAAAAATTCTGTTACTGGGCGCAAAAGTTTCTGTTTTTGCTCAGAATCAAGTCAACTATTATCCACACTATCCCAAAGGCTTTACTTGGCACTTTATTGAAACAAAAGCTACAAAACAAGATCAATACAGTAGCCTAACCATGTGAACACACAAAAACAGTAGGTAAAAGTGTTGGGTTGTCTCCCAACAAGCGCTTTTCTTTAATGCCTTTTTAGCTAGGCATGAAGATTTCAATGATGCTCACGTAAAAGATAAGAATTGAAACATAATGGGAGCATCATGAAGCATATGACTAGCACATTTAAGTCTAAAAAACTTCCTATGCATAGGGATTTTGTGAGCAAACAACTTATGGGAACAAGAATCAGCTAGCATAGGAAGGCAAAACAAGCAAAACTTCAAGATTATCATTATTCTTTATAGCACACAAGTCATCACCATAATCATCATATATAGCAACTTTGTTGTCATAATCAATTGAAACCTCTTCCAAAATAGTGGATTCATCACTAAAGTCATGACCTCTCCAAATCCACTTTCATAATTATCACAATAAGTTTCAACACCCTCCAAAATAGTGGGATCATTAGAACCTAGATTTGACACTCTTCCAAACCCACTTTCATCAACATAATCATCATAAATAGGAGGCATGCTACTCTTATAACAAATTTGCACATCAAAACTTGGGGGACTAAAAATATCATCTTCATCAAACATAGCATCCCCAAGCTTGTTGCTTTGCATATCATTAGCATCATGGATATTTAAAGAATTCATACCAACAACATTGCAATCATGCTCATCATTCAAAGATTTTTTGGAAAACATTTTATAGAATTCTTCTTCTATCAATTGAGCACAATTTTCCTTTCCATCATTTTCATGAAAGACATTATAGAGATGAATAATATGATGCAACCTTAATTCCATTTTTTTCATAGTTTTCTTTTTATAAACCAAACTAGTGATAAAACAAGAAACTAAAAGATTCAATTGCAAGATCTAAAGATATACCTTCAAGCACTCACCTCCCCAGCAACGGCGCCAGAAAAGAGCTTGATGTCTACTATGCAAATTTATTCTTGTAGACACGTGTTGGGCCTCCAAGCGCAGAGTTTCGTAGGATAGTAGCAATTTTCCCTCAAGTGGATGACCTAAGGTTTATCAATCCATGGGAGGCGTAGGATGAAGATGGTCTCTCTCAAACAACCCTGCAACCAAATAATAAAAAGTCTCTTGTGTCCCCAACACACCAAATACATTGGTAAATTGTATAGGTGCACTAGTTCGGCGAAGAGATGGTGATAAAAGTGTAGTATGGATAGTAGATATTGGTTTTTGTAGTAGGAACAATAAAAAAACAGCAAGGTAGCAATTGATAAAAGTGAGCACAAATGGTATTGCAATGCTTGAAAACAAGGCCTAGGGTCCGTACTTTCGCTAGTGCAATCTCTCAACAATGCTAATATAATTGGATCATATAACCATCCCTCAAAGTGCAATGAAAAATCACTCCAAAGTTCCTATCTAGGGGATAACATAAGAAGAAATTGTTTGTAGGGTACGAAACCACCTCGAAGCTATTCTTTTCGATCGATCTATCCAAGAGTTTGTACTAAAATTACACCAAATAATTTCAGATTCATAATACTCAATCCAACACAAAGAACCTCAAAGAGTGCCCCAAGATTTCTACCGAAGAAACAAAGACAAGAACATGCATCAACCCCTATGCATAGATTGCCCCAATGTCACCTCGGGAATCCGCGAGTTGAGTGCTAAAACATATATCAAGTGAATCAATACGATACCCCATTGTCACCATGGGTATTCATAGCAAGACATACATAAAGTGTTCTCAATTCCATAAAAGTATTCAATCCGATAAAATGAAATCTCAAAGGGAAAACTCAATTCATCACAACAAGATAGAGAGGGGAAAACACCATATGATCCAACTATATTAACAAAGCCCGCGATACATCAAGATTGTGACATCTCGAGAACACGAGAGGGAGAGATTAAACACATAGCTACTGGTACAAACCCTCAGCCCCGAGGGTGGACTACTCCCTCCTCATCATGGTGGCCGCCGGGATAATGAAGATGGCACCGGTGATGATTTCCCCCTCCGGCAGGGTGCTGGAACGGGGTCTAGATTGGTTTCTCGTGGCTACAGAGGCTTGCGTTGGTGGAACTTCTGATCTAGGGTCTCCGCGAGGGTTTTTGGAATACTTGGCAATTTATAGGGTGAAGAGGCGGTGCGGGAGGCCACCGAGGTGGGCACAACCCACGGGGGCACGCCTGGGGGCCCAGGCGCGCCCTGGTGGGTTGTGCCCCCCTCGGGGCACCCCCAGGTGCTGCTTCTGCCCATTGGATGTCTTCTGGTCCATAAAAAATCCACAAAAAGTTTCGCTGCGTTTGGACTCCGTTTGGTATTGATTTTCTACGATGTAAAAAACAAGAAAAAACAACAACTGGCACTGGGTACTATGTCAATAAGTTAGTCCCAAAAAAATGGTATAAAGTTGCTATAAAATGATTGTAAAACATCCAAGAATGATAATATAGCAGCATGAATACTTCATAAATTATAGATACGTTGGAGACGTATCCGTGGTGGAAATGCAGTGCCCTTGCCCGATAGGGTTGCCTCGGGGCGAGAGTGTTGGAAATATGCCCTAGAGGCAATAATAAAATGGTTATTACTATATTTCCTTGTTCATGATAATTGTCTGTTATTCATGCTATAATTGTGTTATCCGGAAATCGTAATACATGTGTGAATACATAGACCACAACATGTCCCTAGTAAGCCTCTAGTTGACTAGCTCGTTGATCAATAGATGGTTACGGTTTCCTGACCATGGACATTGGATGTCATTGATAACGGGATCACATCATTAGGAGAATGATGTGATGGACAAGACCCAATCCTAAGCCTAGCACTAGATCGTGTAGTTCGTTTGCTAAAGCTTTTCCAATGTCAAGTAACTTTTCCTTAGACCATGAGATTGTGCAACTCCCGGATACCGTAGGAGTGCTTTGGGTGCACCAAACGTCACAACGTAACTGGGTGGCTATAAAGGTGCACTACGGGTATCTCCGAAAGTATCTGTTGGGTTGGCACGAATTGAGACTGGGATTTGTCACTCCATGTAACGGAGAGGTACCTCTGGGCCCACTCGGTAGGACATCATCATAATGAGCTCAATGTGATCAAGGAGTTGTTCACGGGATGATGTGTTACGGAAACGGGTAAAGAGACTTGCCGGTAACGAGATTGAACAAGGTATCGAGATACCGACGATCGAATCTCGGGCAAGTATCGTACCGATAGACAAAGGGAATTGCGTACGGGATTGATTGAATCCTCGACATCGTGGTTCATCCGATGAGATCATCGAGGAGCATGTGGGAGCCAACATGGGTATCCAGATCCCGCTGTTGGTTATTGACCGGAGAGTCGTCTCGGTCATGTCTGCGTGTCTCCCGAACCCGTAGGGTCTACACACTTAAGGTTCGGTGACGCTAGGGTTATAGAGATATTAGTATGCGGTAACCCGAAGGTTGTTCGGAGTCTCGGATGAGATCCTGGACGTCACGAGGAGTTCCGGAATGGTCCGGAGGTAAAGATTTATATATGGGAAGTCCTATTTTGGCAACCGGAAAATGTTCGGGATTTTTCGGTATTGTACCGAGAAGGTTCTAGAAGGTTCCGGAGTGGGGCCCACCTGCATGGGGGGACCCACATGAACGTGGGTAGTGGGGGCAAGGCCCCACACCCCTAGTCAAGGCGCACCAAGATTCCCCCTTAGAAGGAATAAGATCATATCCCGAAGGGATAAGATCAAGATCCCTAAAAAAGGGGGATAACAATCGGTGGGGAAGGGAAAGGATGGGATTTCTTTCCTTCCACCTTTGCCAACGCCCCAATGGACTTGGAGGGCAAGAAACCAGCCCCCTCCACCCCTATATATAGTGGGGAGGTGCATGGGAGAAACAGCTCAGCCCCTGGCGCCTCCCTCTCCCTCCCGTGACACCTCTTCCTCCTCCAGTAGCGCTTGGCGAAGCCCTGCTGAAATCCCGCTGCTTCCACCACCACACCGTCGTGCTGCTGGATCTCCATCAACCTCTCCTCCCCCTTTGCTGGATCAAGAAGGAGGAGACGTCTCTGCTCCGTACGTGTGTTGAACGCGGAGGTGCCGTCCGTTCGGCGCTCGGTCATCGGTGATTTGGATCACGACGAGTACGACTCCATCAACCCCGTTCTCTTGAACGCTTCCGCTCGCGATCTACAAGGGTATGTAGATACACTCCCCTCTCACTCGTTGCTAGATGACTCCATAGATTGATCTTGGTGATGCGTAGAAATTTTTAAAATTCTGCTACGTTCCCCAACAGTGGTATCAGAGCTAGGTCTATGCGTAGTATCTTGCACGAGTAGAACACAAAGTAGTTGTGGGCGTCGATTTGTCAATCTTCTTGCCGTTACTAGTCTTATCTTGATTCGGCAGCACTATGGGATGAAGCGGCCCGGACCGACCTTACACGTACGCTTACGTGAGACAGGTTCCACCGACTGACATGCACTAGTTGCATAAGGTGGCTAGCGGGTGTCTGTCTCTCCCACTTTAGTCGGATCGGATTCGATGAACAGGGTCCTTATGAAGGGTAAATATAAATTGGCATATCACGTTGTGGTTTTGGCGTAGGTAAGAAACGTTCTTGCTAGAAACCTATAGCAGCCACGTAAAAACTTGCAACAACAATTAGAGGACGTCTAACTTGTTTTTGCAGCAAGTGCTTTGTGATGTGATATGGCCAAAGGATGTGATGAATGATATATGTGATGTATGAGATGATCATGTTCTTGTAATAGGAATCACGACTTGCATGTCGATGAGTATGACAACCGGCAGGAGCCATAGGAGTTGTCTTAATTTATTATATGACCTGCGTGTCATTGAAATTCGCCATGTAATTACTTTACTTTATTGCTAACCGTTAGCCGTAGTAGTAGAAGTAATAGTTGGCGAGACAACTTCATGAAGACACGATGATGGAGATCATGATGATGGAGATCATGGTGTCATGCCGGTGACGATGATGATCATGGAGCCCCGAAGATGGAGATCAAAAGGAGCAAAGTGATAATGGCTATATCATGTCACTATTTTGATTGCATGAGATGTTTATCATGTTTTTGCATCTTATTTGCTTAGAACGACGGTAGCATATATAAGATGATCCCTTACTAAAATTTCAAGAAAGTGTTCCCCCTAACTGTGCACCGTTGCGAAGGTTCGTTGTTTCGAAGCACTACGTGTTGATCGGGTGTGATAGATTCTAACGTTCGAATACAACGGGTGTAAGCCAGATTTACACAGCAATACACTTAGGTTGACTTGACGAGCCTAGCATGTACAGACATGGCCTCAGAACACAAGAGACCGAAAGGTCGAGCATGAGTCGTATAGAAGATACGATCAACATGGGGATGTTCACCGTTGATGACTAGTCCGTCTCACGTGATGATCGGACATGGCCTAGTCGATTCGGATCATGTAATCACTTAGATGACGAGAGGGATGTCTATCTGAGTGGGAGTTCATTACATAATTTGATTAGATGAACTTAATTGTCATGAACTTAGTCTAAATGTTACATATCTATCTTGTAGATCAAATGGCCAACGCTAATGTTACCCTCAACTTCAACGCGTTCCTAGAGAAAAACAAGCTAAAAGACGATGGTAGCAACTATGCGGACTGGGTCCGTAACCTGAGGATTATACTCATAGCTGCCAAGAAATCATATGTCCTTGAAGCACCGTTAGGTGACCCACCTGCTCTCCCAGCACTGCCAGACGATTTGAACGTTTGGCAGACACGCACCGATGATTACTCCTTCGTTCAGTGCGGCATGCTCTTCAGCTTAGAACCGGGGCTCCAAAAGCGTTTTGAGCATCACGGAGCATATGAGATGTTCGAAGAGCTGAAAATGGTTTTCCAAGCTCATGCCCGGATCGAGAGATATGAAGTCTCCGATAAGTTCTACAGCTGTAAGATGGAGGAAAATAGTTCTGTCAGCGAGCACATACTCAAAATGTCTGGGTTGCACAGCCGCTTGTCTCAGCTGGGAGTTAATCTCCCGGATGACGCGGTCGTTGACAGAATCCTTCAGTCGCTTCCACCTAGCTACAAGAGCTTCGTGATGAACTTCAACATGCAGGGGATGGAAAAGACCATTCCTGAGGTATATGCGATGCTGAAGTCAGCGGAGGCAGAGATCAGAAAGGAACATCAAGTGTTGATGGTGAATAAAACCACTAAGTTCAAGAAGGGCAAGGGTAAGAAGAACTTCAAGAAGGACGGCAAGGGAGCTGCCGCGCCCGGTAAGCCAGCTGCCGGGAAGAAGTCGAAGAATGGACCCAAGCCTGAGACTGAGTGCTTTTATTGCAAGGGAAACGGTCACTGGAAGCGAAACTGCCCCAAGTACTTGGCGGACAAGAAGGCCGGCAATACCAAAGGTATATATGATATACATGTAATTGATGTGTACCTTACCAGCACTCGTAGTAGTTCCTGGGTATTTGATACCGGTGCGGTTGCTCATATTTGTAACTCAAAGCAGGAACTGCGGAATCAGCGTAGACTGGCAAAGGACGAGGTGACGATGCGCGTCGGGAATGGTTCCAAGGTCGATGTGATCGCCGTCGGCACGCTACCTTTGCATCTACCTACGGGATTAGTTTTAAACCTCAATAATTGTTATTTAGTACCAGCTTTGAGCATGAACATTGTATCTGGATCTCGCTTAATGCGAGATGGCTACTCATTTAAATCTGAGAATAATGGTTGTTCTATTTATATGAGAGATATGTTTTATGGTCATGCCCCGCTGGTGAATGGTTTATTTTTATTGAATCTCGAACGTGATGTTACACATGTTTATAATGTGAATGCCAAGAAATGCAAGGTTGATAACGATAGTCCCACATACTTGTGGCACTGCCGCCTTGGTCATATCGGTGTTAAACGCATGAAGAAACTCCATGCAGATGGACTTTTGGAGTCTCTGGATTATGAATCATTTGACAGATGCGAACCATGCCTCTTGGGCAAGATGACCAAGACTCCGTTCTCCGGAACAATGGAGCGAGCAACCAACTTATTGGAGATCATACATACTGATGTGTGTGGTCCAATGAGTGTTGAGGCTCGCGGTGGTTATCGTTATGTTCTCACCCTCACCGATGATTTGAGTAGATATGGGTATGTCTACTTGATGAAGCACAAGTCTGAGACCTTTGAAAAGTTCAAGGAATTTCAGAGTGAGGTTGAGAATCAACGTGACAAGAAAATAAAGTTCTTACGATCAGATCGTGGAGGAGAATATTTGAGTCATGAATTTGGCACGCACTTAAGGAAATGTGGAATTGTTTCACAACTCACGCCGCCTGGAACACCTCAGCGTAATGGTGTGTCCGAACGTCGTAATCGCACTCTATTGGATATGGTGCGATCTATGATGTCTCTTACCGATTTACCGCTATCCTTTTAGGGTTATGCTTTAGAGACTGCCGCATTCACTTTAAATAGGGCACCGTCAAAATCCGTTGAGACGACACCGTATGAATTATGGTTTGGGAAGAAACCTAAGCTGTCGTTTCTGAAAGTTTGGGGATGCGATGCTTATGTGAAGAAACTTCAACCAGAGAAGCTCGAACCCAAGTCGGAAAAATGCGTATTCATAGGATACCCTAAGGAAACTATTGGGTATACCTTCTACCTAAGATCCGAGGGCAAGATCTTTGTTGCCAGGAATGGATCCTTTCTAGAGAAAGAGTTTCTCTCGAAAGAAGTAAGTGGGAGGAAAGTGGAGCTTGATGAGATGACCCTCGAACCGGAGAGTAGCGCAGCACAGGAAAATGTTTCTGTGGAGCCTACACCGGCTAGAGAGGAAGTTATTGATAATGATCATGATCAAGCTACCACTGAACTTCGAAGGTCCACGAGGACACGTTCCGCACCAGAGTGGTATGGCAATCCTGTCCTGGAAATCATGTTGTTAGACAACAGTGAACCTTCGAACTATGAAGAAGCGATGGCGGGCCCGGATTCCGACAAATGGCTTGAAGCCATGAAATCTGAGATAGGATCCATGTATGAAAACGAAGTATGGACTTTGACTGACTTGCCCGATGATCGTCAAGCCATAGAAAATAAATGGATCTTTAAGAAGAAGACTGACGCGGATGGTAATGTGACCATCTATAAGGCTCGGCTTGTCGCTAAGGGTTATCGACAAGTTCAAGGGGTTGACTACGATGAGACTTTCTCACCCGTAGCGAAGCTGAAATCCGTCAGAATCATGTTAGCAATTGCCGCATACTATGATTATGAGATATGGCAAATGGACGTCAAAACGGCATTCCTTAATGGTTTTCTTAAGGAAGAGTTGTATATGATACAACCGGAAGGTTTTGTCGACCCTGAGAATGCTGACAAGGTATGCAAGCTCCAGCGCTCAATCTATGGGCTGGTGCAAGCATCTCGGAGTTGGAACATTCGCTTTGACGAGATGATCAAAGCGTTTGGGTTCACACAGACTTATGGAGAAGCCTGTGTTTACAAGAAAGTGAGTGGGATCTCTGTAGCATTTCTCATATTATATGTGGATGACATACTGCTGATGGGAAATGATATAGAATTCTTGGAAAGTATAAAGGCCTACTTGAATAAGTGTTTTTCAATGAAGGACCTTGGAGAAGCTGCTTATATATTAGGCATCAAGATCTATAGAGATAGATCGAGACGCCTCATAGGTCTTTCGCAAAGCACATACCTTGATAAGATATTGAAGAAGTTCAATATGGATCAGTCCAAGAAGGGGTTCTTGCCTGTATTGCAAGGTGTGAAATTGAGCTCGGCTCAATGCCCGACCACGGCAAAAGATATAGAAGAGATGAGTGTCATCCCCTATGCCTCAGCCATAGGGTCTATTATGTATGCCATGCTGTGTACCAGACCTGATGTAAACCTTGCTGTAAGTTTGGTAGGTAGGTACCAAAGTAATCCCGGCAAGGAACACTGGACAGCGGTCAAGAACATCCCGAAGTACCTGAAAAGGACTAAGGATATGTTTCTCGTATATGGAGGTGACGAAGAGCTCGTCGTAAAGGGTTACGTCGACGCTAGCTTCGACACAGATCCGGATGACTCCAAGTCACAAACCGGATACGTGTATATTTTGAATGGTGGAGCGGTAAGCTGGTGCAGTTGCAAGCAAAGCGTCGTGGCGGGTTCTACATGCGAAGCGGAGTACATAGCAGCCTCGGAGGCAGCACACGAAGCAGTATGGATGAAGGAGTTCATCACCGACCTAGGAGTCATTCCAAATGCGTCGGGTCCAATGGCTCTCTTCTGTGACAACACTGGAGCTATTGCCCTTGCCAAGGAGCCCAGGTTTCACAAAAGGACCAGGCATATCAAGCGTCGCTTCAACTCCATACGTGAACATGTTCAAGATGGAGACATAGATATTTGTAAAGTGCACACGGATTTGAATGTAGAAGATCCGTTGACTAAACCTCTTTCACGAGCAAAACATGATCAACACCAGTACTCTATGGGTGTTCGATTCATCACAATGTAACTAGATTATTGACTCTAGTGCAAGTGGGAGACTGTTGGAAATATGCCCTAGAGGCAATAATAAAATGGTTATTATTATATTTCCTTGTTCATGATAATTGTCTGTTATTCATGCTATAATTGTGTTATCCGGAAATCGTAATACATGTGTGAATACATAGACCACAACATGTCCCTAGTAAGCCTCTAGTTGACTAGCTCGTTGATCAATAGATGGTTACGGTTTCCTGACCATGGACATTGGATGTCATTGATAACGGGATCACATCATTAGGAGAATGATGTGATGGACAAGACCCAATCATAAGCCTAGCACTAGATCGTGTAGTTCGTTTGCTAAAGCTTTTCCAATGTCAAGTAACTTTTCCTTAGACCATGAGATTGTGCAACTCCCGGATACCGTAGGAGTGCTTTGGGTGCACCAAACGTCACAACGTAACTGGGTGGCTATAAAGGTGCACTACGGGTATCTCCGAAAGTATCTATTGGGTTGGCACGAATCGAGACTGGGATTTGTCACTCCATGTAACGGAGAGGTACCTCTGGGCCCACTCGGTAGGACATCATCATAATGAGCTCAATGTGATCAAGGAGTTGTTCACGGGATGATGTGTTACGGAAACGAGTAAAGAGACTTGCCGGTAACGAGATTGAACAAGGTATCGAGATACCGACGATCGAATCTCGGGCAAGTATCGTACCGATAGACAAAGGGAATTGCGTACGGGATTGATTGAATCCTCGACATCGTGGTTCATCCGATAAGATCATCGAGGAGCATGTGGGAGCCAACATGGGTATCCAGATCCCGCTGTTGGTTATTGACCGGAGAGTCGTCTCGGTCATGTCTGTGTGTCTCCCGAACCCGTAGGGTCTACACACTTAAGGTTCGGTGACGCTAGGGTTATAGAGATATTAGTATGCGGTAACCCGAAGGTTGTTCGGAGTCTCGGATGAGATCCTGGACGTCACGAGGAGTTCCGGAATGGTCCGGAGGTAAAGATTTATATATGGGAAGTCCTATTTTGGCCACCGGAAAATGTTCGGGATTTTTCGGTATTGTACCGAGAAGGTTCTAGAAGGTTCCGGAGTGGGGCCCACCTGCATGGGGGGACCCACATGAACGTGGGTAGTGGGGGCAAGGCCCCACACCCCTAGTCAAGGCGCACCAAGATTCCCCCTTAGAAGGAATAAGATCATATCCCGAAGGGATAAGATCAAGATCCCTAAAAAAGGGGGATAACAATCGGTGGGGAAGGGAAAGGATGGGATTTCTTTCCTTCCACCTTTGCCAACGCCCCAATGGACTTGGAGGGAAAGAAACCAGCCCCCTCCACCCCTATATATAGTGGGGAGGTGCATGGGAAAAAGAGCTCAGCCCCTGGCGCCTCCCTCTCCCTCCCGTGACACCTCTTCCTCCTCCAGTAGCGCTTGGCGAAGCCCTGCTGAAATCCCGCTGCTTCCACCACCACACCGTCGTGCTGCTGGATCTCCATCAACCTCTCCTCCCCCCTTGCTGGATCAAGAAGGAGGAGACGTCTCTGCTCCGTACGTGTGTTGAACGCGGAGGTGCCGTCCGTTCGGCGCTCGGTCATCGGTGATTTGGATCACGACGAGTACGACTCCATCAACCCCGTTCTCTTGAACGCTTCCGCTCGCGATCTACAAGGGTATGTAGATACACTCCCCTCTCACTCGTTGCTAGATGACTCCATAGATTGATCTTGGTGATGCGTAGAAAATTTTAAAATTCTGCTACGTTCCCCAACAGAGAGCAGCTACGCGCGTGTGAGTGTACAGGGGTCCGAATCCTTTCTATGGTTGCCATGGGCCTCCTTTTATAGATCAAGGGGTCACCACAGTGGCAAATCAGTCATTATGTACTGATTAGATAGCGAACAGTGCTATCATATCTACTCTGCAGACAGAGCAGTATGCATTAAATGCGCCACTCAATGTCACATCATAGCCTGCCCGGCACGCCTTGCCGGGCTGTTTGGCCACCATCTCTCCTGTCTACATGACATGTCGCAGGACGGGTGTCATCTGGAGGTGATTCCTGTAGGAAATGGCTGCCATGTGGCAAAAGGCAGCCACTTAGTCATCTTGGGGCTTGACACCGCACTGATCGGTGACTTGCGTCGCTGTGAGGTGGGGCGGTGAAGCCTTGGCGGGGTGTTTTGCCTTCGTATGCCCCGGCAGGCCTGCCGGGCGGTCCTGAGGCTTGCTTCTGGGGCAACTTGATCTCGCCAGGCTCTCCTGCCCGGCAAGGGGGGGGGTTCCCTTAGCGGTGTCTTGCTTCTTGGCTTGACTTGGTCTTCTCAACCTGCCCTTTGATTCCTCAAAGAGCCTATCTCTTCATCTTGGTCTTGTCTTGGATGTTGCAATATTGATCTTGGGCCTGTGCATGGTCTGGGCGACAGACCCAGGGTCTGTTGCACTGACAGGAGCCCCCGGGCCTGGCCCGAACGAGCTTCCGGGCGTCGTCGGGGTAGGCCCTAACTTGTGCACAGGCGAGGGGGGGCATGGCTGCTCGCCCCTTGAGATCTTCTTTGCTTCTTCATTAATCTGAGCCCAGGTCAGTTTTCGGTTCTCCCGCGCGTCGCGTAACGCCAATTGCAGTGGGGCTACTCTTGTAATGGCCCGTGAATGACTTTAACACACGGGCGAGTAACTACCAATTCACTCTTCCCACCACGCCCTTATCCCAGGCCACGTATGCTGCATGCATTGAGTGGGGTAGGTAACGGAGGCGCGTGGTGCGGGGGAGCGTTAAGGCAGGTGCCTGGCCTTCATGGATTGGTGGAGGAGGACGACGGTCCCCCACTGAGGGAGCGGCTCCCGACCCCGGCCCGTCTATAAAAGGAGGGACGGGGGAGGAGTGGGAGTATTCATCCACTCACCTCCTTCATTCTCTGCTTCCTCCTGAGGTATGCCGAAGAGGAGATCTTGGGGCCAAGCCACGGACCCTAGCTTGGGGTCGACGGCGTCGAGTGCTGGGGCAGAATCCTCTTCCTGTCTTCGTGCAAGCCTCAGGGGGGTGTGCGGGCGGCACGGTGGTAGCACCGGAGGTAGCGACTCTGGTGCGCTCGTCGCCGGGCCGCCCGTAGCTCCAATCTTAGTGGGGGGCGACGCAAGCAGCACCACACTGAGGCCCATAATGGGCACACGGCGTGGTAGTCGATCGTGGCCTAGTTCTTCTTTTCCTGTGACGCCGGAGGGAAGCCGCAAAGGTGGCTCAGTATCGGTGATGGCGAACTCCTCCTCTTAGGGCACCTCCTGCCCGGCGTATGGGCGAGCTCCTCGTCCCCATGTGTGCTTCTTTAAAGGGCGGCGGCCCCTTGTCTTCGGGTCGTTGGAGACGACCATGCTCTCTGTGGAGCTACCCGGAGCACTTGGTGTTCGCCCTGGTTGGCGTGGCGGGAACTTCAAGCGACAGTGGTAAAGGAGGTGGCGGCGACCCACGACCCGTCAAGAGCGGGGGCGACTGCTCTGACGAGGCGTGCTTGCTGGCAGCACCATCACCACCGGTTGAGCTTCCGGTAGCGTCACCATCACACCTGCCCTCCGGTTTCTTCCTCCTAGCCCGGGAATGGCGTCATCCTGATCCTGGGGAGGCGTCGAATCCCAGCCGGGCCTTCCCCCCATCTTCTTCGTTTCCCCCTGTAGTTTCGAAGAAGGGAAGGACGGAGTGGCAAAGGGGATCATGAGCATTTATCTCTCTTTTTCAATCTAAAATATGTAGGCACTTGCCAAACTTTAGTTCAAATTATGCAATCTCTTTTATCCATGTTTGTGTTCTGTAAGGTCTGTACTTGTTGATCAGCATATTAATGAAAAAGATAAACCTTGCCAGGCACTTGTGCATGTAACATGTCCATGCAGAGGGAGAATGCCTCTTTATGCTCAAGTAAACAAGTTTTTCCCGGTAGGCTATCCTGCCGGTACCCTCAAGTTGCTGCCGCAGGGCTGGGCCTGCCGGGCACAAATCGTGAAGAGGGACCAGGCCCCCGCCAACTTTCTCGCCAAAGGCCACTACAACCTCCCTGGTCGAAGCAAAGTTCGAGTCAAGGGACGGTAGCACCTAAGTCTTGAAAGCGGTGTGGTTTTCCTATGCACAAGTTTTTACTTACAGAACTCGTATGGATAATAGAGAGAACTTATCTGTTTGGGCTTGCCGGGGATCGCGATGAAGGCTTGTCTTCTCTTCTCCTTTTTCGGGACCGAATCCACGGTAGGAGCCTGCAGTATGATGCAGATGAAAATGATGCCTCATGCGATCTATTCTACATGAACTTGCAATGCTCATGATATGCTTATGCATGCATGCAATTTGTCGGGGGGCCCCCAGCGCTTCATTTATTTCTCTGTTGCTCAGGGTCTGCGCCTGGCTTTATACAAGGGGTTACATGCAACAGAGGCAAGGCATGTACAAAAGGGTGGCTGCCGGGCAGGGCCCGACAGTCGCGCCTTACGGGTAGAACTTGCGGAGATGCTCAATGTTCCATGAGTTTTGCAACTGAATGCCATCTCCGGTCTCCAGACGGACTGCGCCAGGTCTAGTGACTCGTACTACCCGGTAAGGGCCTTCCCACTTCGGCGTCAACTTGTTTGCACCCTTGGCGGACTGAACGCGCCTAAGGACATGGTCGCCTTCCTCAAAACACCGGGCATGAACCCTGCGGCTGTGATAGCGACGCAGGGCTTGCTGATAGCGTGCGGCACGCGTAACAGCCCGGAGACGGTTCTCCTCGAGTAGCACAGCGTCGTCACGCCGGTGCTGATCTTGCGCTACTTCATCGTAGGCAAGCACTCGAGGTGACCCATAAATGAGTTCCGTGGGGATAACTGCTTCTGCCCCATAGACTAGGGAGAAGGGAGTCTGCCCGGTAGCTCGATTTGGTGTCGTTCTGAGGGACCAAAGAGCCACCGGCAGCTCATCGATCCACCGCCTGCTGCACTTCTGTAGCCTATCAAAAGTTCTCGTCTTGAGTCCTCACAACACTTCAGCGTTTGCCCTCTCAGCTTGCCCGTTGCTCCTTGGATGGGCCACAGAGGCGAACGAGATTTTGCTTCCGAGGGCATGAACGTATTGCATGAAGGTGCGACTCGTGAACTGGGTGCCGTTGTCAGTGATGATCCGGGCAGGAACTCCGAAGCGGCACACCAATCCTTTCAAGAACTTGATAGCTGACTAAGCAGTCACCTTTCTCACGGGCTCTACTTCCGGTCACTTTGTAAACTTGTCGATTGCAACGAACAAGAATTCAAAGCCCCCGGCAGCATGGGGGAAAGGGCCGAGGATATCGAGCCCTGAGACCAAAAATGGCCATGACAAAGGGATTGTCTAAAGAGCTTGGGCAGGCAGGTGGATGTTCTTGGAATGGAACTGGCAGGCTTCACACTTGGTGACAAGCTCGACCGCATCTTGGAGGGCTGTGGGCCAGTAGAATCCTTGCCGGAAAGCTTTCCCAACCAACGCCCTTGATCCAATGTGGGAGCCGCACATACCATTGTATATCTCCACCAGCAGTTCCTTTCCTCCTTCCCAGCAAATGCACTTCAATTTCACATCGTTGGGCCTCCTTCTATACAGAGTGTCATCAATGAACTGATACATACTGGCCCTCCGGGCTACTCTTTCAGCTTCTTCTTGCTCTTCGGGAAGTTCTCCAGTTTGGAGAAAATGGACTATGTGCCGTGCCCAAGGCGAAGCCTGTGGCTCGGCAATGAGGACTAACGGCACCTCCCCATCCGTGAGAGTGCAATCCTCAACTGCGGGGACCGGTGGCCTGGCGGGAGGATGCAGCTCAGCGACCGAAAGGGAGTTTTGCCTGACAAGCCTTCAGCCGGGATCCTCGAGAGGTTCTACCGCCAGAGGCCTGCCGGAGTCCAGTTTCCTCCTCTTTCTGGCCATTGTTGCCGGGGATACGGAGGGCTGAGTCAGATGGAGAACAAAAGTTCCTGGTTCCACAGGGAGCTTCTGCGCAGCGCACTTTGACAGATGATCAGCGATGCTGTTTTCCGCACGGGGTACGTGCTCTGTTTGCAATCCGTCAAAGCGCTCCTCCAACTTTCTCACTTCCTCAACGTATGACTCCATCAATGGACTTTGGTAATCCTTGTTGACTTGTCTCACCACAAGTTGTGAATCTCCGCGGATGATCAGCTTCTTGATCCCCAGTTCTGTTGCAATTCTGAGCCCGGCAAGGAGCCCTTCATACTCTGCTGTATTGTTGGTAGCTTCCTCCCGGGGAAAATACATCTGGACAACGTACTTCAGGTGCTCTCTGGTGGGAGCAACGAGAAGCACGCCAGCCCCTGCACCTTGTAGGGAGAAGGCACCATCGAAATACATGATCCATTCTTGGGGCGCTTCCTTGCCGGGGATAACTGTCTCCAATACCTCTTCATCAGGAGTTGGCGTCCATTCTGCAATAAACTCTGCCAATGCTCTACTCTGAATGGTTGATGTGCTCTCAAACTTCAAACCAAAGCTGGATAACTCCAAAGCTCACTCCACTATCCTGCCGGTAGCCTCAGGGTTTCAGAGTATCTGTTGCAAAGGGAAACGGGTGACAACTATGATCTCATGGGCTTGGAAGTAGTGGCGCAGTTTCCTTGAGGCCATGACAAGGCCAAAGATCAATTTTTGCATGCCAGAGTACCTGGATCTAGCCCCCTGCAACAGGGAGCTGATGAAGTATGCTGGGCACTGCACCACTTTCTTCCTTGCCGTGACCAGAGAATTGCTTCCACTGCTTTGCTCTTCTCTACCTTGATCTGCATCTGACCTTGCCGCGGTGTGTTCGCTTTCCTCCGCGGAAGGGACACCAACTGTGTCTGCTGCTCCATCCACTTCCCTCTGCGCCACCAGTGCTGCGCTAACAACCTGATTAGTTGCCGCCAAGTGTAGTAGCAACGGCTCTTGAGGTTTTGGAGCAACCAAAGTGGGCACAGAGGAAAGGTAGTCCTTTAAATCTTGTAGTGTGGCGTCTGCCTCGGGGGTCCACTCCATGGGCCCTGCCTTTTTCAAAACCTTGAATAACGGCAAGGCACGCTTGACAGACTTGGAAATGAACCTGCTAAGCGTGGCAACACATCCAGTCAAATGCCTCACGTCCTTGACTGTCTTGGGTGCTTGAATCTGCTCGATAACCTTGATCTTGTCGGGGTTGGCCTCTATCCCTCGGTGGGTCACAAAGAAGCCAAGTAGCTTGCCGGAAGGAACGCCAAACACACACTTCTCCGGATTTAGCTTCAAGTTGATCTTGCACAGATTAGCAAACGCCTCTTCCAAATCCTGAATGAGGGTTGATCTATCCTTGGTCTTAACCACAATATCATCCATGTAAGCCCCAACGTTTCTGTGCAACTGTGACTCAAAACCAATCTAAACTGCTCTTGCAAAAGTAGACCCGGCGCTCTTCAACCCGAAAGGCATCCGCACGAAGCAGTATGTGCCACATGGGGTGATGAACGCGGTCTTCTCTTTGTCTTCCTTGGACATGAAGATTTGATGATATCCAGAGTAGGCATCCAGGAAGGACAGTAGGTCGCACCCGGAGGTGGAATCCACAATCTGGTCGATGCGCGGCAAGGGAAATGGGTCCTTCGGGCATGCCTTGTTCAGATCCGTAAAATCTATGCACAACCTCCACTTCCCATTGGCCTTGTGTACCACCACTGGATTTGCTAACCACGTTGGATGCAACACTCCTCTAACCAGACCAACTGCCTCAAGTTTCTTGATCTCCTCGGCAATAAACTGCTGCCGCTCCAAAGCTTGCTTCTGGACCTTCTGCTTGACGGGTCGGGCATGTGGGCAGACAACAAGGTGGTGCTCGATTACCTTCGTGGGAACACCGGGGATGTCAGATGGTTGCCAGGCAAACACATCGACATTCGCCCGCAGGAAGGCAACGGGCGCTCTTTCCTTTTTGTCATCGAGGGTGGCGCCGATGGTGAAAATACCAGCAGCGCCAGCCAGCCCTGCCGGGACCTGTTTCACAGCGGGTGCTGAGGCCTTGGATCTTTTGCTATTGGAACTCTCCGGTGAGTCATCAATAGGCGCAGCATACCCCGAAGAGGTACGCTTCCTGGATTCCTTGCCGGCGTCCCTGTTAGCCTTCTTCTTTCCATTACTTTCGTTGGCGGGGATTGCAGCTTCAGTGGCCTCTGCCGCGACTACATCCCGGTACATCTTGTCCATGCAAATAATTGCGTCCTTCTCGTCTGATGGAATGGAAATGATGCCCACCGGCCCTGGCATCTTCAAGGTGTTGTAGGCATAGTGGGATGCCACCATGAACTTGGCCAAAGCTGGGCGACCAAAGATTCCATTGTATGGCAGGGGGAGGTCAACCACATCAAACACAACCTTCTCAGTCCGGTAGTTCAACTCTCCCCCAAATGTCACCGGTAACGTGATTTTCCCCTTAGGATGACTCCTGCCAGGGCTGATTCCTTGAAACGTACCGATAACCTTGAGCTCTTCTTCTACTATCTGGAGTTTGCTGATGACCTTTGAAGAAATCAAATTCAACCCGGCCCCGCCTTCAACCAGCATCTTTGTGACTTTGAGGTTGCGGATTGTTGGTGATACCAACAATGGCAAGCATCCTATCGTGGTGGTGCGGTCAGGGTGGTCCTCTTCATCGAAGATGATGGGCGTACGGGACCACTTGAGCGGCCTTCAAGAGTCTGCCGCTGGCTCCACGGCATTGACTTCACGCGCCCACAGTTTAAGTTGGCGGTGAGAGGAGTGCAAAGATGCACCCCCGTCAATGCACAGGGCGTCAGTGGCTTTGTGGAATTCCTGCTCGCTGGTTTCCTCTTCAGCTCCTCCATCACTCTCATCGTTGCAATCCTCCTTCTCACGGCCTCTAGCGGGTTTCCCTTGATTCTGAGGAGCCTTGCCGGGGCGGCTTGCTCCACCACCCTGGCCCTTTCCGCTAGCGCCATTCTGACCTTTCTCTTTATCTTGCTTCTCATACTCAGCCCTCTGCTTCTTGACAAGCTGCTCGACCTGATGACACTCCTGGAGATCGTGGCCCTTGGTCCGATGGATCTTGCAATACAGGCCCTCACCTTTCCCAGCCTTCTCGGCAGCCGCGGCTTCCCGGCAGTCAGTGCACGCAGCAACCTCCTTGCCGGGTATCTCAGCCTTGGCTTTCTTGCCGGTACTAGGCAGGCCCGACCCCTCAACGGTCAACACTGCCTTATCCTTGCGCCTTTTGTTGCGCTTCTTGTTCTTCTTCTTTTGACTGGTGGCCTCATCATCATCCTCTGAATCGATGTCGAAGCCATCCTCTTCTCCAGGGAGCTTCTTCCCCTCCTCTATTCGAGCACACTTATCCACCATAGTGTAAAGCTCCTTCACAGTCTTGGGCAACCAAACGTTCATCTTGGAACGTATTCGACGATTGCACATGTTGGATTGGAATGCAGCTATCACAGCTGCCGGGTGGATGTCTGGAATATTCCTGTGGACTCTGCTGAATCTTTGCATGTATTTCCGCAGGCTCTCGCCTTCTTTCTGCGGAAGAAGCTGCAATTCTCTGGGCCGCCCTGGTTCTTGATGGCCGCCCGTCAAGGCGCCAACGAACTCATGGCACAGGTCAGCCCGGGTCGAAATGGATTTCTCCGGCAGGTGCATCAGCCAAGACCTCACATTTGGCTTGAGTGCCAAAGGGAAGTAGTTGGCAAATACCTTCTCATCTCTTCCCCCGGCAGCTTGAACAGCGATGGTGTAGATGCTCAAGAACTCTGCCGGATTCAGTCTTCCGTCATACTTCTCTGGTATCTCTGGATTGAACATGCGAGTGGACAGCCAACGGACTTGCCGCAGCTGGCGGGTGAAGGCAGGGCACCCAACCTCAAAATGCAGGTACCCGCCGTCAGCGAGTGCGGGCTCGTCGATGTCGGGGCCATCGCGCCTGTCGGACCGGTGGTGGGCGTCGCGGTGTCGCTCGGTGTTGACACACGCACCTTCCCTCCGCCTGTCCTCCAGGACTCGCCGTGGGCCTTGTCGCGCTTGAGGGTCGGACGAAGCCATCGAGATGTCGTCAGGTTCTTGGTCGCGCGGCTCCTGTGCCGGCTGCCCTGGAGGGGACTGCACCGTAGGAGTGGCCCCATCCGCACGACCAGCAGCATGGGCCGTTGCCGCTGCCTGGGGAGGCCGTGGCGGGCCAGCCCACTGCGATCCTCCCGCCTCGATGAAGCCAATCAGACTCTGAGTGGTGGCTCTCCACTCATCCATCTGATCGGCTGCCGGCAGAAATTTCAACAGTAGCTGAGCCCGCGCCATGGCCTCCGAAGCGGTGCTTGGCATGGATGTCGATGAAGACCGTAACATCGCCCGGCTCCTAACGGTGCCGGTAGCGGTCGCGTCGTGGTCTCATCGTCGTGAGCCAGCCGCCTGGATGGCGTGTAGACGAGGTGGAGGCGCTTGAGGGCCAGCGGCTCTGTTTGGCGTAGCGGCTGGGTCGGCTCGTTCCGGGGGTGGTGCATGTTCTACGGTCGCTCCCGCGGCGGGAGAGGTCGGGGAGTTGCGATTCCCCCCAGAGCGGGTACCCCCGCTGCGGCTATGCCCCTCGGCCGGATGGGAAGGTGCAGATGGAATGATCTCTCCTCCCGTACCTCATGGGGTGTGGCCGCTAGAATGTAGTTGGTGATGTGCTTCTCCGGTGCCTCCTGCTCCTGCTTCGGCCGCAGGGGAGGTGGTAGCGACGCCGCCTGCGCCGACCACGTCCCCCGCAGCGTCCGCACTTCCAGGCGTCCCCGTAGCCCCCACGGCGTCGGGGGGCGCGTGCAGCAGAGCCTTCGAGGTGGATGGATGAGCTGAGGCGCCGGGCTTCTTCTTGGGCACCAGGGACGATGGAGCCGTTGATGAAGAAGATGGCGGCGAAGATGACGCGCTTCGTACACTTCTCGGGTTCGCGCAAGCGCATCCCCCTACCTGGCACGCCAAAGATGTCGTGGGAAACCACGGCCACCTATGGGGCCAAGGGCCCCTTTTGGTTCGGCAGGGGGACTGAGCGCGTTACACAAAGAGCGGAGGAGCGTAGCGCAGCGCAGCAGAGATCACCCGGGCAGTTTTACCCAGGTTCGGGCCGCCGCGAGGCGTAAAACCCTACTCCTGCTTTGGTGGATTGATGGTGGATGGTGGTGGAAATGCAGCGCCCTTGCCCGGCAAGGTTGCCTCGGGGCGAGAGCAGCTACGCGCGTGTGAGTGTACAGGGGTCCGAATCCTTTCTATGGTTGCCATGGGCCTCCTTTTATAGATCAAGGGGTCACCACAGTGGCAAATAAGTCATTGTGTACTGATTAGATAGCAAACAGTGCTATCATATCTACTCTGCAGACAGAGCAGTACGCATTAAACGCACCGCTCAGTGTCACATCATGGCCTGCCCAGCACGCCTTGCCTGGCTGTTTGGCCACCTTCTCTCCTGTCTGCATGACACGTCGCAGGACGGGTGCCATCTGGAGATGATTCCTATAGGAAATGGATGCCATGTGGCAAAAGGCAGCCACTTAGTCATCTTGGGGCTTGACACCGCACCGATCGGTGACTTGCGTCGCTGTGAGGTGGGGCGGTGAAGCCTTGGCGGGGTGTTTTGCCTTCGTATGCCCCGGCAGGCTTGCCGGGGCGGTCTTGAGGCTTGCTTCCGGGGCAACCTTGACCTCGCCAGGCTCTCCTGCCCGGCAAGTGGAGGGTTCCCTTAGCGGTGTCTTGCTTCTTGGCTTGACTTGGTCTTCTCAACCTGCCCTTTGATTCCTCAAAGAGCCTATCTCTTCATCTTGGTCTTGTCTTGGATGTTGCAATATTAATCTTGGGCCTGTGCATGGTCTGGGCGACAGACCCAGGGTCTGTTGCACCGACAGGAGGTCCCCACCGACTCCGGCGACGACTTCGGTGATGACTCGGGCGACGACTCCGGCGACTACTCTGGCGACGATGGAGAACCGGTTAGTCATCTATACCCATTTATGTGTGAAATACATCCTAGGGTTTCTCTGGTAACTCCTGCCTCCCCCTTTTTGGAATAGAAACCCTCTGGTTATGTTCTCTCAATCCATGAAATCTGAGTAAGTTTCATTAGATCTGTGTAGTGTATTGATTGTTTGAATGGTACACATGATAAGTGATTAGTTGTTTCATCTGTGCAAATGATTTCTGCTAATAATCCGACTAGGGTTAGTGTTCGTGCTAATAATTCCTAGCCAGGCTTTGACAACTGATTTTGAATGACCTACATATATGTTTGTGCCATTTTTTTTCAATATTGGTCTGTACATAGACGATTGTGCTTAAAAATCGAACCATAATCTTTGGATATGTCTAAAAAAATAGCCATAAATTCCTAATCCTACTTTATGGCATGTAAAAATTGATTTGATGCCAAATTTTGGCAACTGCCAAATGTTCGCTAGAGATTAGTTTGTATTCCAAATTTGACGCCACATTTTTTTACTATATGTATAGGTGCTATCTGATGATGTCGACAACGAGGATGAAGATGGCCAGTGGAGGTACAAGAGGCAAATCCTCAGGGAGCTTTATGCGGGAATGCATAACAAGCGTATTAGGACCCGAAACTAGGGATTTTGATGCCCATTTTGCAACCAAAAGCTTCATGACGTGTATCAAAGTGTTCTGGCGCATGCAAGAGGATGAGTCGTTGGCTCCTTCAGGCAGAAATATTCTCGCAGGGTGGCACACGCCGCGTACGCTGAGTACCTGGAGAAGCTTCAGGATCGTGCGGGCAGATGAGATGAGATGTGGGATTGAACTATGTATGGCTATGTAGTGCCTTAATTATAAATGTGCTTGAGTATGCTTAATGACGGTTGAACTATGCTTGTGTACGCTTATTATCTATGCCTGAGTATGTTTAATCTATGTTTACTTATGTCTAAATGTGGGATATGGATGCAATCAGTTCGGTTAATGGAATCTACCTCCGTCCTCGTTTATTGGTCCCCTTCGTAATTTGTGTTAAATTTTGACCAAAGATTTAACTGACAAAATGTTAGTGCAAGTCAGCAAAAATTATATCGTTGGACTCGTATTTGAACATAGTGTTCAATGATATGGTGACATGCACAAACATTTGTTAGTTAAATCTTTGGTCTAAATTTGGCACAAATTACAAAGGGGACCAATAAACCAGGATGGAGGTACTACGTCAATCACACACGGTTCCCAAATTGGAACTGTGTGCAATGACTTTCATTATCCCAGTTACATCAATCACACACGGTTGGCTCTAGCAAACCGTTGCCTCTGAAATTCTTTGTGGGACATAAAACCCTCACCACCCAATTCAAAAAGAAAAAAGAAAACCCTCACCATCCCCATGTCACAAAAACCCTCACCCCGCCCGCCACCCCCTTCGGTCCCCATTCACACTTGCACAAGCTCCTCCGCGACTCTGCATGGCACCGCCTATCGCCGCTGCAACCACTTAGCTCGACGCCTGTTGCCGCCGCCAGGCTGCCAGCAAACCCCACCGCATTTCGCCACTTCCGCTTGCCGCCGCCTATCACCATCGACTTTCTCGACGCTGCTCGCGGTTGACCCAGCTCCGCCAGCTTGGCGAATCCGTGGTATTGAGGGTTTTTTCTCATGGACAACAAGGTACCTAATTTACTGAGATATTCTCTCATCACTTATCCCAGTTCATCTGCCTCCTTTACTCACCCGGCCGAAATCGCCGTGAATTCATTTTTATTCGAGCTGATTTGAGGGTTTTCTTTCATTCATAGAGTCTACAGTGCGCGGACACATCAGGACTTTGCGGCCTTGCCCAGACATCCATGGAGTTCCATCTCACCGTACCAGATGACTTCAGGATGCGCACGGTATTTTCAATCTCAGCCTACATCGGTTGGCATGGCCTACTTTCCTAAACATATACTATATATTGCTACATCTGGATAAAAGGTGCCACATGCAGCATATACGGCAAAGGGGATTTTTTCCTCTTCTTTCTATATTAGGAAAATTAATGATGTATTATTATTTCGATTACTCTCATATTTCCATGACATCATGGTTACACTATCTGTTTAATTATAGTTTTTTGTCCTTTGATTTCAACTGCTGTACTGTTCTTGCAATTTCGCCCATATTTGCATTTTTACCATATTCTTTAACAATCCTACCATTTTCTGCACCACATCCCTTGCTATGCAACATCATCTGTAGTACACAATCTTGCCCTTTACATAACTCAAGACTGCAGGAATGTCATACTGAACACAAACCATGGATTTACAATCGTTGCTACTGTAAGACTTGATGAACGTGGTAACTCCTATTTTGGCACGGGCCTTTGGACATAAATTTCTAAGTTTTATGTACTGAAAGCTGGCACTAAAATTGCACTGCACATAAAAGAGCCTGGTCATGAGATATATGCTAACTTCCCCGACGATATCATCCATCCAGACTTTGTTCGAAGTAAGTGTTCTTTTCAAGTATCTGCATGTTGACTTACCCAGCAATATCAAAGGAATTGTGTAGTATTTAAGCAACTAATTGTTATTCCATTTTCTTACTATATTCCTACCTACTAACTTCTAGTTACCAATACACTTTTCTTTTACCCTGTATTAACTAAATGCTCCCTGTACCCCCACTTCTATCAGAAAGCGCCACTGATGAGGAGACTCCGGAGGTGAAGAACGAGGCTGCCAACAAGCGAAGGCGGGTCGAGAAAGAACCGCAAGCAACTCCAGTAGGCCTAGACTTCATCAGCAGCCTCCCCGATGATATGTTGATAGTCATCATCTCCCTCCTCCCAATCAAATATGGGGCGAGGAAAACCATACTTTCCCGGTGGTGGCGCCCCCTATGGCACTCCACCCCTCTCGGCCTCATCGACGCCCACGAGCTCTGCCATGGCTATCGCAAAAGCTTGGGTGCGTTCTCCTAGATCCTCGCCAGTCACCTTGGCCCAATCAGAGGCCTTATCACGGGCAAGTTTTGTTCCAACGGCAATGACCGAGCCAAGCTTGACGAGTGGTTCTGATCCCCCACCCTAGACCAGCTCGAGGAGCTTAGTTTTAATCATGGGCATATGCGCTCATTGCCAACATCCGCGGTCCGCCTCGCGCCCATGCTGCACCTCGCCAAGTTCATGAACTGCCATCCCCCCTTAATGATGCGTCCGCCCTTTTTCTACCACGACTGAAGCACCACGAGCTCGTCGCCGCGTGCATCCCAAAGGATGACATGAAGCGCCTGCTCCGTGGCTGTACTGCACTCGAGTACCTTTGTCTTCAGGCGATCAATGGGTTGAGTAGCTTCCACATCACCTCCATGACTCTCTAGACTATTTATGTGTGTTGCTGGTGATGCAACAAGAGATCACAAAAGGTGGACCACAATATGGTCATTGAGGACACACCTTCACTTGAGAGATTACTTGTAGTTGATCAACAAGGTCCAACAAGAATCAATGTCATTTCTGCACCGAAATTGACAGTGGTGGGCTACTCGTCTATCAAATACTCTGAACTTGTTATTGGATCCACACCCATTCAGGTACAACAGTCGCCTTCTACCTCTCCTTGATATCAACATTATTTCTAATTTTGAAGATGTATGTTCATCAGTTATCCAGAAAATGATTCCGACAAGTTTGACCCCGAATCTACGCACAGTGAAGGTCTTGGCACTAGAATCTATCGGCCCCAACCTGCACCAAGTTGTCTGTTTCCTGAGATACTTACCGTGCCTGGAGAAGCTGTATATCGAGGTGATGTTTATTTCCTGTTAAATGTTAACCATAAGGGAGTTCAATTTTTGGCACCTTTTCCCAAGTTTACAATGACAATGTACTACATTTTCTGAAGGAATTTTGGAGGATTTCAGTACATATATCCCCCCCATATTGGTTGCTTGATTCATATGGTTACAATCCATAAGCATTTCTCCTTTGGATTCATTTGTACTAGTTTTCTTAGGGAATTTTTCATCCACTCCAACCTCTTGTGAAGAAGGCTACATTTTTCTAGATTGTAATCAAATGCCCATGTTAATCATGTCGGATCAAAGATGGCACGTTAGTGCATTTTACAAATCGTGCAAACCAAATAGGCATGTAGTAGTGTTCAAAACTACATGTAGGCACTAACATGTTCTCTTCTTTTGCAGATAATATTAGGCCCGATGGTGGATAATGTGATACAATATAACAATCACATCGAATGCCTAGATCTGCATCTCTCAGAAATTACTTTGAACTCATACGGAGGGACCTTACCGGAGATTATATTCACCAGATTCTTTGTTGTCAGAGCAAGGGTGTTGAATGGTTTGTTGATCAGCGCCGGCAGCTGCGGCTGAATGGAAAAGGCTCCGAAAAAGCTGAATATCATTTTGGAACTTCAGATGACAGAATAATCGGAAGTCATTGTGTCAACCCCATAAATGACTTGTCAGTGGCTGATCCCTTTGCAGAAATGATGAGGTTTCGAAACAAGCCTTACAAGTGGTAATATTAGTTTGAACCTCTCTTATAACCATGTTCAGCTGATTAGCGCGGACGTTTGCAGCTGAATGAGCTGAATTTGATTTCTAATATCAATTTGAACCTTGTAATCTTCGAATTTGAGCCATATAACCCTGGAATTTGAACCTTGTAATATTTCGGGCATTTGTGGTACAATCGTTGAAATGGCATCGTATGAGACTCGTATATTGGTAGTACTATTTTGACCTTATTATGCAATAGACTTAGATTTTATTAACCATTCTCGAATGTGTTTCCCTTGTCGATCTCATAGCAAACGATCTGTATAGCTAACTCGACTGCGTTCTTCTACATTATTGCTCACAGTTGGTTTCTTCAACCGTGTGCCCTATAGAGCATAGATTTAATTATCGCACTCGAGTGTCCATCATCACCCTTCTGTGTAACTTTGACCTCATCACCCACGGGTAAACTTATGATCGAAGTCATTCCATGCACTTTGTTTTTGCAAAGCTTTTTGCCAATAAACGCCCATGATTTGCCCCTCTTCTAGCCGACGCGTGGCCAAACTAGGTGGGCGAGAAGCTTGCACGGTTGCGCGTGGTAAACTGCGCGGTTGCGTGGGAACAGGCTCACCAATGATACATTTGGCGCCTCTTCGAGCCCACGCATGGTCAAACGGAACGCGTGTGGGGTGCTCAAGCGTGCACTGGAATCCTCCACTATGAACACGGTGACAAGATGTGACGATTACAGGCCGGCCGGCCCCCATTTATTATAGCAGACATTTAGCCCTTGTGCCTCTTCAACCTTTCAATCGCGCCCCAGTATTGCAAGAAGCACACCCACCACAACAAATTCTTAGAGGGTATCCTGCGCGGCTCCCATGGCACTCCGAGCGGCTGACGACGACGAGCAGCAGTTCACCATGCATTCCGTGGTGGACACCCATAAAAGGTTAACAGAGCTCTCAGTGGTGTACACCAAGAACCCGGTTTGGGTGGAGCACTCCATCCACATCATGGAGATGTTGCTTGCTGAGGAGAAATACAAGGTGGTCGGGTTCGACCTCGAGTACACCCACGCTCGTGCCAGGTCTCGTCCCAAGGTTGCCGTTTCCCAGATGTGCGTGCACAATCACGTCCTCTCTACCACTACTGCCTGGTGATACGTCTCCAATGTATCTATAATTTTTTATTGTTCCATGCTATTATATTATCTGTTTTGGATGTTTTATATGCATTAATATGCTATTTTATATTATTTTTGGGACTAACCTATTAACCTAGAGCCCAGTGCCAGTTTCTGTTTTTTCCTTGTTTTTTAGCTTCGTGGGAAAGGAATACCAAACGGAGTCCAAACAGAATAAAACCTTCGTGATGATTTTTCTTGGACCAGAAGACACCCAGGAGACTTGGAGATGAAGTCGGAGGAGCCACGAGGCGGCCACAAGGGTGGAGGGTGCGCCCCCTGCCTTGTGGGCCCCCTGTGACTACCCTGACCTAATTCTTTCACCTATTTATTCACATATGTTCCCAAACCACCAGAGGCATCCACGAAAACACTTTTCCACTGCCGCAACCTTCTGTACCCGTGAGATCCCATCTAGGGACCTTTTCCGGCACCCTGCCGGAGGGGGATTCGATCACGGAGGGCTTCTACATCAACCCTATTGCCCTTCCGATGAAGCGTGAGTAGTTTACTTCAGACCTACGGGTCCATAGCTAGTAGCTAGATGGCTTCTTCTCTCTCTTTGATTCTCAATACCATGTTCTCCTCGTTGTTCTTGGAGATCTATCCGATGTAATATTCTTTTGCGGTGTGTTTGTCGAGATCCGATGAATTGTGGATTTATGATCAGCTTATCTATGAATATTATTTGAATCTTCTCTGAATTCTTATATTGCATGATTTGATATCTTTGTAATTCTCTTCGAATTATCGGTTTGGTTTGGCCAACTAGATTGGTTTTTCTTGCAATGGGAGAAGTGCTTAGCTTTGGGTTCAATCTTGCGGTGTCCTTTCCCAGTGACAGTAGGGGCAGCAAGGCACGTATTGTATTGTTGCCATCGAGGATAAAAAGATGGGGTTTACATCATATTGCTTGAGTTTATTCCTCTACATCGTGTCATCTTACTTAATGCGTTACTTTGTTCTTCATGAACTTAATACTCTAGATGCAGGCAGGAGTCGGTCGATGTGTGGAGTAATAGTAGTAGATGCAGAATCGTTTCGGTCTACTTGACACGGACGTGATGCCTATATTTGATAATCATTGCCTTGGATATCGTCATAACTTTGCGCTTTTCTATTAATTGCTCTACAGTAATTTGTTCACCGACCGTATTATTTGCTATCTTGAGAGAAGCCTCTAGTGAAACCTATGGCCCCCAGGTCTATTTTCCATAATATTACTTTCCGATCTACTATTTCACAATCTTTTATTTTTAGATCTATAAACCAGAAAATACCAAAAATATTTACTTTATCTTTTGTTTAGTTTTACCTATCTCTATCAGATCTCACTTTTGCAAGTAACCGTGAAGGGATTGACAACCCCTTTATCGTGTTGGGTGCAAGTTGTTTGATTGTTTGTGCAGGTGCTAGGTGATTTGTGTGTTGTCCCCTACTGGATTGATACCTTGGTTCTCTAACTGAGGGAAATACTTATATCTACTTTGTTGCATCACCCTTTCCTCTTCAAGGGAAAAACCAACGCAAGCTTAAGAAGTAGCAGGAAGAATTTCTGGCGCCGTTGCCGGAGAGATCTACGCCAAGTCAAGACATACCAAGTACCCATCATAAAACTCTCATCTCTTGCATTACATTATTCTCCATTTGCCTCTCGTTTTCCTCTCCCCCACTTCTGAAATGATTTTCGAAAAGATTCGCCCTTCCATTTGCCTTTTTATTCGCCCTTGTTCCATTCGTCTTTTTCATTTGCTTTTTGTGTGCTCGTGTGTTGGATTGCTTGCTTTGTCACGATGGCTCAAGAGAATACCAAATTGTGTGATTTTTCCAACACTAATAACAATGATTTTATTAGTACTCCGATTGCTCCTGCCACTAGTGCGGAATCTTATGAAATTAATGCCGCTTTGCTGAATCTTGTTATGAAAGATCAATTTTCTGGCCTTCCTAGTGAAGATGCCGCATCCCATCTGAATAATTTCATTGAGTTGTGCGATATGCAAAAGAAAAAAGATGTGGATAATGATATTGTTAAATTTTAGCTATTTCCGTTCTCACTTCGAGATCGTGCTAAAACTTGGTTTTCATCTTTCCCTAAAAATAGTATTGATTCATGGAATAAGTGTAAAGATGCTTTTATTTCCAAGTATTTTCCTCCCGCTAAGATCATCTCCCTTAGGAACGATATTATGAATTTTAAGAAACTTGATCATGAACATGTTGCACAATCTTGGGAGAGGATGAAATTGATGATACGAAATTGCCCTACTCATGGTTTGAATTTGTGGATGATTATACAAAAAATTTATGCCGGACTGAATTTTGCTTCTAGAAATCTTTTAGATTCGGCCGCGAGAGGTACTTTTATGTAAATTACTCTAGGAGAAGCTACTAAACTTCTAGATAATATTATGGTTAATTATTCTCAATGGCATACCGAAAGATCTTCCACTAGTAAAAAAGTGCATACAATTGAAGAGATTAATGTTTTGAGTGGAAATATGGATGAACTTATGAAATTATTTTCTAGCAAGAGTGCTTCTATTGATCCTAATGATATGCCTTTGTCTAATTTGATTGAGAATAATAATGAATCTATGGATGTGAATTTTGTTGGTAGGAACAATTTTGGTAATAACGCGTATAGAGGTAATTTTAATCCTAGGCCGTTTCCTAGTAATTCCTCTAATAATTATGGTAATTCCTACAACAATTCTTATGGAAATTATAATAAGATGTCCTCTGATTTTGAGAATAGTGTTAAAGAATTTATGATTTCGCAAAAGAGTTTCAATGGTTTGATTGAAGAAAAATTGCTTAAGATTGATGATTTGGCTAGGAATGTGGATAGAATTTCTCTTGATGTTGATTCTTTGAAAATTAGATCTATTCCACCCAAGCATGATATTAATGAGTCTCTCAAATCTATGAGAATTTCCATTGATGAGTGCAAAGAAAGAACCGCTAAGATGCGTGCTAAACGAGATTGGTTTGTAAAAACGTGTTCTTCTAGTTTCCGTGAAAATAATGATGAAGATCTTAAAGTGATTGATGTGACTCCTATTGAATCTTTGTTTTCCAATATAAATCTTGATAAATATGGGACTGAAGATGAGTCAACTTTAGTTAACAGGCGTCCCAATGATTCGGAGTTTTTAGATCTTGATGCAAAAACTGATAAAAGTGGGATTGGAGAGGTCAATACTTTAAGTAGCAACGAACCCACTCTTTTGGATTTCAAGGAATTTAATTATGATAATTGTTCTTTAATAGGTTGTATTTCCTTGTTGCAATCCATGTTGAATTCTCCTCATGCTTATAATCAAAACAAAGCTTTTACTAAACATATCGTTGATGCTATGATGCACTCTTTTGAAGAAAAGCTTGAATTGGAAGGTTCTATCCCTAGAAAACTTTATGATGAGTGGGAACCTACTATTAAGATTAAGATTAAAGATTATGAGTGCCATGCTTTGTGTGATTTGGGTGCTAGTGTTTCCACGATTCCAAAAACTTTATGTCATGTGTTAGGTTTCCGTGAATTTGATGATTGTTCCTTAAATTTGCATCTTGCGGATTCCACTATTAAGAAACCTATGGGAAGGATTAATGATGTTCTTATTGTTGCAAATAGGAATTATGTGCCCGTAGATTTCATTGTTCTTGATATAGATTGCAATCCTACATGTCCTATTATTCTTGGTAGACATTTCCTTCGAACGATTGGTGCAATTATTGATATGAAAGAAGGAAACATTAGATTTCAATTTATGTTAAGGAAGGGCATGGAACACTTTACAAGAAAGAAAATTAAATTGCCATATGAATCTATTATGAGAGCTACTTATGGATTGCATACCAAAGATGACAATACCTAGATCTATTTGTGTTTTTATGCCTAGCTAAGGGCGTTAAACAATAGCGCTTGTTGGGAGGCAACCCAATTTTATTTTTGTTTTTGCTTTTTGTTCCTGTTTTGCTTTGAATAATTCATCTAGCCTCTGTTTAGATGTGGTTTTGTGTTTTAATTAGTGTTTGTGCCAAGTAAGACCTTTAGGATGGCTTACGGTGATAGTTGATTTGATCTTGCTGAAAAACAGTAACTTTTGCGTCCAGTCACAGAATTTTAATAATTCACTGGAGCGTTTAAAAACCCTGAATTCTTTACAAGAGATTTATATACAAATTACCTATGTTGTCCTAATTTTTCAGAATTTTTTGAGTTAGATAAGTATTAGAACAATTTGGATCTTCGCAGACTGTTCTGTTTTTGTCAGATTCTGTTTTCTTTGTGTTGTTTGCTTATTTTGATGAATCTATGGGTAGCATCGGGGGGTATGAACCATGGAGAAGTTGGAATACAGTAGATATTACACCAATATAAATAAAGAATGAGTTCACAACAGTAACAAAAGTAGTGATTTATTTTCTTATACTAACGGAGCTTATGAGATTTTCTGTTGAGTTTTGTGTTGTGAAGTTTTCAAGTTTTGGGTAAGGATTTGATGGACTATGGAATAAGGAGCGGCAAGAGCCTAATATTGGGGATTCCCAAGGCACCCCAAGGTAATATTCAAGGACAACCAACAACCTAAGCTTGGGGATGCCCCGAAAGGCATCCCCTCTTTCGTCTTCGTCTATCGGTAACTTTACTTGAGGCTATATTTTTATTCACCACATATGCTAACTTTACTTGAGGCTATATTTTTATAACACGACAACGAGAAAGAAGAACAAAACCGGCAACGATGAGACCTCTATAGTGAGCATGTGTATGACTCAAGAGGATACCGATATATCTCACCTCGGTTTTATAAAGTATCATGAAGCAAAGGGAACATCACATGATAACCAAAGGTTCACTCGAACATTATTCGTGTAATCTTTGGGATCGATATGGATGTCTACGGTTTCGCTATCGGTCACTGAACGAAGGGGTTCGTTCATGTCTATGATTTACCGAACCTATAGGGTCACAAGCTTAAGCTAATCACGATCTGCTGAGTGTTAGTAGGACAGGAGTATATATCGAGGATTTATTTGTGAAATAGTTTTGTTAATATCCAGAATAGTTTCGAGAGGAACCGGAAGCGTTCGGGGTCACCGCAGGGGTTTCATAGTTTATCTGTTAATACCGGGTATTCCCGATAATTAATATATAGGTGGAAAATGTTTCCAGAGGTGTTAAATTAACAATAAAAGGCTCTAGTAATTGTTAGAGGGCTTTTATATTTAATATGATATCAACGGTCTTTAAAAGGCCAAGTGGTGGAAGGCAACATGGACCACAAGGGCCCATGTAGGGGAGGCGCCCCTTTTTCCCCTTGAGGGAAGCCAAATTGGACTTGGGGGGAGGAATCCTCCTCCCCCTAGGGCCGACGCAAGGGGGAGGATTCCTTCCTTGTGTGGCTCCCCCTCCTCCCCTCCCAACCAATATATACTAGGTCTTTGGGCATCTTTTGTACACACACAACTTTTGGAGCCTCCTCTAGTCCAATACTTCTAGTTCTAATTGAGAAAATTAGAGATAGTTCTAGTTCCTCTAATCCTCATAATTAGAAGCCCCATGTGGCTCTAATATTCTCCTCTAATTTTCCGATGACGATTAGTTCTGGACGGCAAAGCGCTGTCGGATCTTGAAGACCGTACGCTTGCAAACTGTAGAGTGGTCATGCGTTCGGTTTTTGGTTTGAGGGACCATTCGAGGGCGTTTTGCCGGATCATTCATCGACGATACGAGGGACTCCAAGTACGATCTACACCGACTCATGTGTTGATATGTCTCCAACATATCTATAATTTTTTATTGTTCCAATGTATTATAATATTATCTAGGATGTTTTATGTGCAATTATATGCTATTTTATGTCATTTCCTCGGACTAACCTATTAACCCAGTGCCAAGTGCCAATTACTTTTTTTTTGCCAATTTTTGGTTTTCCAGGAAATCAGTACCAAACAGAGTCCAAATGCTATGAAACTTTTTGACGATTTTTTTCTGGACAAGAGAGACCCTAGAAGCTTCGGGAGGAGACTAGAAGACAAACAAGGAGATGATAAGGCAACAGGGCGCGTCCTGATGCCTTGTGGGCCCCTCCTGGCTCTGTCTGACCTAATTCCACTACTATAAATTCTCAAATATCGGGAAACCAATAGAGAGCCACCCAAACACGTTTTCCGCCGCCGCAAGTCTCTGTTCTTCCGCGATCCCATTTGGAGGCCTTTTCCGGTACTCTGCCGAAGGGGGAATCGATGGCTTCTTCTCTCTTTGATCTTCAATGCCATGTTCTCCTCGAACTTCTTGGAGTTCTATCCGATGTAATCTTCTTTTGCGGTGTGTTTGTTGGGATCCAATGAATTCTAGGTTTATGATCTGAATATTCATGAATATTAATTGAGTCTTCTCTGAACTTTATTATGCATGATTGTTATAGCTTTGTATTTCTCTCCGATCTATCCGTTTGGTTTGGCTAACTAGATTGATTTGTCTTGCAATGGGAGAGGTGCTTTGTAATGGTTCAATCTTGCGGTGCTTTATATCCCAGTGACAAAGTAGGCGACAAGACACATATTTGTATTGTTGCCATTAAGGGGAAAATGATGGGGTTTATTCATATTGATTGAGTTTACTTTGCCTACAACATGTCATCTTGCTCAAGGCGTTACTCTGTTTTATACTTCATACTGATAACCCACAAGTATAAGGGATCACAACAGTTTTCGAGGGTAGAGTATTCAACCCAAATTTATTGATTCGACACAAAGGGAGCCAAAGAAAATTCACGAGTATTAGCTGTTGAGTGCTACTTCTTGAGCTTGCGTTGGTTTTTCCCTTGAAGAGGAAAGGGTGATGCAGCAAAGTAGAGATAAGTATTTCCCTCAGTTAGAGAAACAAGGTATCAATCCAGTAGGAGACAACGCACAAATCACCTAGCACCTGCACAAACAATCAAACAACTTGCACCCAACGCGATAAAGGGGTTGTCAATCCCTTCACGGTTACTTGCAAAAGTGATATTTGATAGATATAGGTAAAACTAAACAAAAGATAAAGTAAATATTTTTGGGTTTTTTTGGTTTATAGATCTGAAAATAAAAGATTGCAAAATAGTAGATCAGAAAGTAATATGATGGAAAATAGACCCGGGGGCCATAGGTTTCACTAGAGGCTTCTCTCAAGATAGCAAATAATACGGTGGGTGAACAAATTACTGTCGAGCAATTGATAGAAAAGCGCAAAGTTATGACGATATCCAAGGCAATGATTATGAAATATAGGCATCACGTTCGTGTCAAGTAGACCGAAACGATTCTGCATCTACTACTATTACTCCACACATCGACCGACTCCTGCCTGCATCTAGAGTATTAAGTTCATGAAAAACAAAGTAACACATTAAGTAAGATGACATGATGTAGAGGAATAAACTCAAGCAATATGATGTAAACCCCATCTTTTTATCCTCGATGGCAACAATACAATACGTGCCTTGCTGCCCCTACTGTCACTCGGAAAGGACACTGCAAGATTGAACCCAAAGCTAAGCACTTCTCCCATTGCAAGAAAAACCAATCTAGTTGGCCAAACCAAACCGATAATTCGAAGAGAATTACAAAGATATCAAATCATGCATATAAGGGCCCGTTCAGAAGTCCGCTGGCTTCTTCGAAAGCCAGCTTCTCGCGCGAGCTAGTGCTAGCTGGCTTCTCACGGGAGCCAGCGAGCGTTCGGCAGCGACTTGGTACACTGTAGTGAGAGAAAAACGATTCGATGGGGCATTAGCGATAGGAAAATGGTTCGCTGGGTGGGCTGTAGCACTTCGGGATGGCATGGAATGTAATATCCGGCAACTCCCGCTTCTCCAGAATCTAGAAGCTGGGGCGGAGCTGCTCCCAGAAATTGCACTGGAGCCGAGTCAGATTCCAGGAGCCAGATTCCAGGAGCCGGGTCGTTCGACTGGCTTCTCGCCAGCTTCTCGAGAAGTTGGATCGTGGGGGAGATCCGAACGGGCCCTAAGAATTCAGAGAATATTCAAATAATATTCATAGATAAGCTGATCATGAATCCACAATTCATCGGATCTCGACAAAAACACCGCAAAAGAATATTACATCAGATAGATCTCCAAGAACAACGAGGAGAACATGGTATTGAGAATCAAAGAGAGAGAAGAAGCCATCTAGCTACTAGCTATGGACCCGTAGGTCTGAGGTAAACTACTCACGCTTCTTCGAAAGGGCAATACAGTTGATGTAGAAGCCCTCCGTGATCGAATCCCCCTCCTGCAGGGTGCCGAAAAAGGTCCCTTGATGGGATCTCACGGGTACAGAAGGTTGCGGCGGTGGAAAAGTGTTTTCGTGGATGCCTCTGGTGGTTTGGGAACATATGTGAATATATAGGCGAAAGAATTAGGTCAGGGGAGTCCGGGGGGCCCACAAGGCAGGGGCGCGCCCTACCCCCCTGGGCGTGCCCTCCACCCTTGTGGCCGCCTCGTGGCTCCTCCGACTTCATCCCCAAGTCTCCTGGGTGTCTTCTGGTCCAAGAAAAATCATCGCGAAGGTTTTATTCCGTTTGGTATTCCTTTCCCACGAAGCTAAAAAACAAGGAAAAAACAGAAACTGGCGCTGGGCTCTAGGTTAATAGGTTAGTCCCAAAAATAATATAAAATAGCATATTAATGCATATAAAACATCCAAAACAGATAATATAATAGCATGGAACAATCAAAAATTATAGATACATTGGAGACGTATCATTGAGCTATCAAACCACACCTGAAAGACTTAATATTTGCAGCAAAGTATTTAGTAGCAAAGTAGTATGATAGTAACGGTAACAGTAGCAGTTTTGTAGTGATTGTAATAGTAGCAACGGCAAAAGTAACTTAGCAAAGATCAATATGTGAAAAACTCGTAGGCATTGGATCAGCGATGGATAATTGTGTTGGATAATATTCATCATGTAGCAGTCATAACCTAGGGCGACACAGAACTAGCTCCAATTCATCAATGTAATTTAGGCATGTATTCCGTATATAGTCATACGTGCTTATGGAAAAGAACTTGCATGACATCTTTTGTCCTACCCTCCCGTGGCAGCGAGGTCCATAAAGAAACTCAGGGATATTAAGGCCTCCTTTTAATAGAGAACCGGAACAAAGCATTAGCACTTAGTGAATACATGAACACTTCAAACTACGGTAATCACCAGAAAGAATCCCAATTATTGTCACCTTGGGTTATGCGGATCATAACTCATAATAGGTGTCTACAACTTGCAAGATAGGATCAAGAACTCACATATATTCATGAAAACATAATAGGTTCAGATCTGAAATCATGGCACTCGGGCCCTAGTGACAAGCATTAAGCATAGCAAAGTCATAGCAAGATCAATCTCAAAACATAGTGGATACTAGGGATCAAGCCCTAACAAAACTAACTAGATTACATGATAAATCTCATCCAACCCATCACCGTCCAGCAAGCCTACGAAGGAATTACTCACTCCCGACGGTGAGCATCATCAAATTGGCGATGGAGGAAGGTTGATGATGACGATGGCGACAGATTCCACCCTCCGGAGCCCCGAACAGACTCCAGATCAGCCCTCCCGATGAAGAACAGGAGGTGGCGGCGGCTCCGTATCATAAAACGCAATGCATCCTTCTCTCTAATTTTTTTTCTCCGTGAATAGGTACATATGGAGTTGGACTTAGGGTTTTCGGAGCTCCAGGGGCCCCACAAGCCTGGGAGGCATGCCCTGGGGGGTAGGCGCGCCCCAGGGCTTGTGGTTCCTCGGTGGCCCCCCCTCTGGTATGTTTTTTCGCCAGTATTTTTTATATATTCTTCAAAAATTCTCTGTAAATTTTCAGGTCAATCCGAGAACTTTGATTTCTGCACAAAATAACACCATGGCAATTCTGCTGAAAACAGCGTCATTCCGGGTTAGTTCCATTCAAATCATGCAAATTAGAATCCAAAACAAGGGCAAAAGAGTTTGGAAAATTAGATACGATGGAGGCGTATCAACTCCCCCAAGCTTAACCCATTGTCCTCAAGCAATTCAGTTGACAAACTGAAAGTGACAAAGAAAAACTTTTACAAACTCTGTTTGATCTTGTTGTTGCAAATATGTCTAACCAATGTTCAAGTTTTCAGCAAAGATTATGAACTAACCACATTCACAATAACATTTAGGTCTCACATTTACTCATATCAATAGCATAAAAAACTAGCAAGTAATAATAAGATATCTCGAATGACAACACTTTTTCAAAACAATCATAATATAATATGATATAATGGTATCTCGCTAGCCCTTTCTGAGACAGCAAAACATAAATGCAGAGCACCTCTGAAGTTCAAGCACTGACTAGATATTATAATTCATGGCAATAGAGATCCAGTCACACTCATACTCAACATCAATTAAGAACAAAGCATATAAATGGCAGAAGTGCTCTCCAGCTGGTGCTTTAATAAGAGGATGTTGACTCAACAATAAAAGTAAATGGATAGACCCTTTGTAGAGGGAAGTAGGGATTTGCAGAGGTGCCAGAGATCAAAGCTTTTAAAACAGAGATGAATATAATTTTGAGAGGTATGCTTTCATTGTCAACATAACAACCGAGAGATCTCACTATCTTCCATGCTAGACACATTATAGGCGGTTCCCAAACAAAAAGGTAAAGTTTTACTCCCCCTCCACCAACAAACACAAGCCATGGCTAGCCGAATCCTCGGGTACCCTCCATACGAACAACAATCTGGGGGAGTTTTGTTTCATTACTATATTTTGATTTAGTTTTGACCATGGAACTGGGCATCCCAATTACCAGCCACTTTCTCATGAATGACAAGCGAATAAACACTCATCGTGAGAATAACCCACCTAGCATGGAAGATACTGACAGCCCCCTGTCGCTACATGAGCGATTTGGGCATACAAAACAGATTATTATTTGAAGATTTAGAGTTTGGCACGTGCAAGTTTACTTGGAACGGCAGGTGAATACCGTATATAGGTAGGTATGGTGGACTCATATGGAACAACTTTGGGTTTAGGGAAGTGGATGCACAAGCAGTATTCCCGCTTAGTACAAGTGAAGGCTAGCAAAAAGATTGAGAAGCGACCAACTAGAGAGCGACAACGGTCATAAACATGCATTGAGATTAATCAACATTGAATGCAAGCATGCGTAGGGTATAAATCACCATGAACATAAATATCGTGGAGGCTATGTTGTTTTTGATTCAACTACATGCGTGAACATGTGCCAAGTCAAGCCACTCGAATTATTCAGAGGAGGATACCATCCTATCATACTACATCATAACCATTTTAAAGTACATGTTGGCACACAAGACAAACCATTATCCACTCCTAGCTAATTAAGCATGGCATGAATAACTATAATATCTAATTGTCATTGCGAACAAGTTTCATTCATAATAGGCTGAATCAGGAACGATGAGCTAATCATATTTACAAAAACAAAATAGGTCGAGTTCATACCAGCTTTTCTTCATCTCAATCATTTCATCAAATATCATCATTATTGCCCTTCACTTGCACGACCAAACGATGTGAATAATAATAATAGTGCATGTGTTGTGGACTAAGCTGGAATCTGCAAACATTTATTAAAAGGAGAAGAGAAGGTAATATGGGCTCTTTGTTAGATCAACAATAATGCATATGAGAGCCACTCAACATTTTCATCAAGGTCTTCTCCTTACGACCCCAAAGAAAAGAAAAGAATTTCAAAGAAGCACACTAAAATATTTTTGGAATTTTTGTTTTTCTCTTGAAGAAAGCAAATTAACGAAACAAAAATGAAAATGAGAAAAACTATTTACACGGGAAAGCTCCCAACAAGCAAAAGAAGAACGAGAAATCTTTTTGGATTTTCTTTTAATACTGCAACTAAATTAAACTAGAAAGAAAAACTAAAAAGAAGCGAGAAATATTTTTGGATTTTATCAAAGCTTTTCAAACACACAAGAAGAAAGCAAGAAAAATAGACTAACATGGATTATACAATGAAAAAGGATGAACACCGACAACTGGAATGAATGTGTGATGCATGAATGTAATGTCTATGAGAAATACGTACTCCCCCAAGCTTAGGCTTTTGGCCTAAGTTGGTCTATGGCCACGGCTCATAGTAACCCTCTCCTGGATACTGCGGAGGGTCCTGAGGGTTCCACTGGTTGGCGAGCTCCTGTGGCTCCCACTGATAAACAGGCTCCTGATATGGCTCAGGTGCTGGTGCTGGCTCAGGCACCGGGGGTTGTGTAAGACCCCAGAATCTATAGATGTCTCAGGCACCGGGGGTTGTGTACCTGCCTGAATGAAGATCGAACAAAGACGGTGCACGCAAAGTAATAATCTCACGAGTGCCCTGGCTGAATACTAAGTTGTAGAGGAGTCGCGTTTGCTTGTCTTTGTCAATAAAATTATGCGCTACCATACTAGCATAGTCTAAATATTTATTGGGTAGCAGCATATCCTCCTTCTCATCATGCCTAATAGGAATCTTTAAATATGCTGCGAGGCGGGAGGCATAGACACCACCAAAAATACTACCCTTCGAACGGTTTGTGTGTATCCGCCGAGCAACCATGGCGCCCAAACTAAAAGTTCTATCAGCATATAAAGCATGACGCAAAATAGCAAGGTCAGATGCACTAAGGCCTCCACTCTCCCCACGACGTATCAGACATCTCCCGGCAAATAATGCATAGTAACGTAAAATGGGAAAATGTAAACTGGCTACTCTCGCTTCTGACACTCCTCTCTCTTCCCCCACAGCAGTTTCAAAATAAAGTCCTCCATGTGTCTAGGACGTGACTCAACGATACGGCCCTCATAAGGTATTTTGCAAACATTGCAAAAATCATATAATGTCATTTCCTTAGGCACATCATACAAGTGAAACTCTACCATGGGTGGTTCCTTCTTAGGATAGAAGTGAAAATTTTGCACGAAGGTATTAGTGAGTAGGAGGTATAGGTCACACTTATCTTGGAGGAAGGGGACGATGCCGGCATTGTCTGCCAAATAATAGAAATCCTCATAAATTCCCGCCTCCTTCAAGAATATGTCACTTGGCCACTCACACGGCCGAACTTCCGCCGCACGTGGAAGATTGTACTTGGGCTTTTTCTTCGGAGTTTCCTCCGAATCTCGGCTAGATGAGCCCCTTAACCACCTCCTCATGGTTCTCTTTTTCTCTGAAAATTTCTGAATTTTTTTAGTGACTCAAAATAAAAGTGAACCAAACTCAACAAAATTGATAGCAACTACTCCTACAAGTGTCTAGAGGCCATATCATGCAACAAAACTACTTTGAACCATATAAATTTGACATGCAAGCTCAAGAACATGGTCACCACAGCAGCAAAAATTTGCAATATAAAAAGCACTATAGCAAAAGCTAATTGGACCAACGAAGGAGTCACATACCGATGAACAATCCCCTAAAACAGTTTCAAAAATGGAGCTCCAAGCAAGGAGATCGAAAATGGCAGCAAGATGAGCAAGAACACGGGTTTGAGCAAGGGTGTGATTTTTTCTGGAGGAAGAAGAAGTGCATGGGTGGCTGGAATAAGTGAGGGGGCCTACGTGGGCCCCATAAGCCTGCATGGCGCGCCCAGGGGTGGGCACGCCCTATGAGCTTGTGGCTCACAGGTGCACCCCCCTGGGGTGTGTTCAGTCCCAAAAATTTTCAAATATTGCAGAAAAAATTATATAAAATTTTCAGGGCATTTGGAGAACTTTTATTTTCTGGTCATTTTTTATTGCACGGATAATTCAGAAAACAGTAAAATAATAGAATTTCTACTTTATTAATTCTAAATAATAGAAAGTAAAAAAGTGGGTATAGAAAGTTGTGTTTACTAAATTCATCCATCTCATGCTCGTCAAAAGGAATCCATCAATAAGGTTGATCAAGTCTTATTAACGAACTTCTAACGAATAACATGAAACAGGAGAATCTTCGTATATCACTAGCTTACCTCAATGGGGATATGCATGTCCCCAATAACTAGAATTTCATATTTCTTTTTTATAGTAGGAATAGGGAATTCAAAACCTCCAATAGTAATTGTTGAAATTTTTCCAATTGAATTGATACTATTCACTTGGGGTTGTTTCTTCGGAAAGTGTATTGTATGCTCATTACCATTGACATGAAAAGTGACATTGTCCTTATTGCAATCAATAACAGCCCCTGCTATATTCAAAAAGGGTCTACCAAGGATGATCGACATACTGTAGTCCTCGGGTATATCAAGAATAACAAAGTCCGTTAAAATAGTAACATTTGCAACTACGACAGGTAAATCCTCACAAATACCGATGGGTATTGCAGTTGATTTATCAATCATTTGCAAAGAGATTTCAGTTGGTGTCAACTTATTCAAATCAAGTCTATGATATAAAGAGAAGGGCATAACACTAACACCGGCTCCTAGATGACATAAAGTGTAACACCATGGTTTTCGCTCCCTGTTTTTTTCCTTCGCGGGATTTGACTCCCGTCTTTTTTCTCGGTGTTATCGGATTTCTCTAGCTCTTGGGAATATGAAGATGGTCATATAGCCTTGCCTTTCCTATCCAGCCAAAGATTCTCTTCAGATCAACCTTGCCACCCAAGATCTATTCTCAGGATTTTGCCGCCACCCTACCTTCCGAGTTGCCGGAAGGGAAACCCTGATCTCTTCCGTTACAAAGGAACCTCAATTTCCTTTGATCTTTTGCCTCCCAAACTTTTCCCAGTGATCATCCTTCATCTATAAACCCTGGATATGCAAAAATATTGCCAAGTCATTTGCAATATTTTTCATTTATAATTAATTCCTTTTTTTGCAAGTTAAAGGAATTAAATCCAGGAAAATATCTATCCATCTCCAAAGTTGATTAAAACTTGTGGAGATATTCTTTGTGATCATATTGAGCTCCCATAAAATATTGGTCATAATTAAATAAGGGAAATTGCATTTTCCTATTTAATGCCAATATTGCATTTTGGGCACTTTCTAAAGGAACTACCATTTTGGTAGCCAGGAAAAATCCCAAATAAATCGTGGATCCTCTCCTATCCATATATTCACCATTTACATCAAGAACCCAAGTTTCACCCATTAAATTTTGAGCACAACACCAATTTGCAAATTCTGTCTAGTTGGGCAAATTGCAAAGGAAGTGCTTGAACCCTTGATCTATTTGAGCTGAAATTTTTCATGGTGGTTATCATTGATAAATCACTCATGGAAACCAAAAATCAGCTCAATTCATATATCCATTCATCCTCAGTATTTTTCTCAAGTTTCTGTCCATTTGGAAGTGCTGTGAAGGAAGTACCATATAGGAATTTCCAAATGAGCTGAAATTTTACCAGCACCTTCATATGTTCAAATCATCACCCTCCACCAAAATTCAGCTCATTTCATCAAGCCAGATGAGTGTAGCTTCAAGTTCTATTTTCTGGACCAGATTTGGCATTACAAAGGAAGTGTGTGCAAATCTTGTCCAAATGACCTCAAATTTTGCCAGCATATAGTACTTCCTACCCCATTTCACCTTGACAAAGTTGCAACTCCCCACCCTCATCCATTTCTCCTCTAGAATCCAGTAAAGTTTGCTGTTAAAATCTTTTTCAGCAAGGTTCACTCATCTTGGAGCTATCTAGGTGGTTCCAGCCACTTGTCCCATCTATTTGAGTAGTGAGGCACTTGTTTGACAAGGCCTGGCAGGCAGACGCGGGCCAGAGCGTGCAGTGCGCGTGGTGACAACGTAGCGGGCATGCAGAAACGGCGCTCTGCGATCGGCCTGCTCCGTTCGGTCATCTCCAGTCGGCCCCTGCTTGTCCGGGCATGTCCAGCGGCTCCGTGATGGACGCGTGCACCCTCTCCAGCACCTTCCCCCTCCCCTATCTTCCTCCTCGCGCCACGACGGTCGCCGCCACGGCACTAGCACCCCCGTGACCCTCGAGCTGTCGTGTCCTTCTTTGGTTTCTTCCTCCTCGAGCCGTCCCCTCCCCCTGTTGCATGTCAGGTCGGCACCGCTCTTCGCGCGCCATGCCGCCGGCGCTCCAATGCGTGGCTAAGATCGCCACGGCGGTCGTCCTCATCCCCTCTCGTCGCTGGGCTATAAATAGCCCTCCCCGGTCTCGTTTCTGATCACCAGCAACTCCACCACTCTTCCCTGGTCCCGCCCATCCTCTCACCTGAGCTCGAGAAGCTCTCCTCGCCGCCCACTGCCGCCTCGGTCCCCATCGGCCGCTGCCTAAATTCGCTCCTACCCGAGCCCATCTCGCCCTCCTACCTCCACAAGACGAACCCTCGCACTCCGGCGAGCCCACCCAACTACTTTCCCTCTCCGGGGAACCCCCAGGTCGCCGGGACGCCACCGGAATCGCCGCCCTCGGCCATGGCTGCCGCCGCGTGTAGCCGCTCCAGTAGCCAGCCCCGCGGCCCGTGGAGCCATCCCCTGGATGCGGCACACGCCGGCAACCGCAGTCGTGCCCTCGCCCGCCCGCGGGAACCACGGGAGCGCCAGCGCCCACCGGAGCGGAGGCGCCCTACCGCGGCGTCGGGCAGAAGGGGAGGAGGAAGAAGGCAGGCGGGAGGAGGGAGAAAAGGGACCTGACGGGTGGGCCCCGACCCCACCTGTCAGGGAGAGAGAGGAGCCAGCGAGGATTAAGTGGAGACGGCTTTGGCAAAGTGTGTTTTCCTGTACCGAAAACGTAATCTGGCCAGTGCGCTTTCGGTTTAGCCCCAGGGGCCTGTCTGTGAACATTTTTATTTACAGATTAGTCCCTGGACTTCAATCTCTTATAACTTTTCACTCGTAGCTCCGATTCAGGTGAATCCAATGCTCACATCTTCATCTCGTCGAGCCCGTTCTTTTGGTATCATTTTCACAAGGTAGAAACATCATGGAAATTACCATTTTTCCCTTGCTCTAAAACATCCCCCTTCGAGAGAGAACCTTTTTCGGCGAATTCTTCCACGGCTTCACCGCACTTCCTCCAGGACTAAATCATCGACCCCAGGTAAGCCGACCATCTGATATATGCCCTAAAGCATTGCTCTGTGGTATTTCTTGCATGTTTAAATTAATATGCTTGTGCTTGTCTGAGTAGTAGTGAGCTGTATGTGACGCTGACGAACCCTTGCTTGCACTTTCTTCAGTAACGGCACCACGCCTGTGTTCTGAGCTGTTTCCGGCCATCCGGGGTGGATGCCGACTTTTATTTCTCTTGTCAGCAATGATCCGTGTTCTGAGCTGCTTTTCGGCCGTCTCGGGCAGCTATTGAATTTCTTTCCGTAGCAGTGACCCTATGCTCTGAGCTGTTTTTCGGCCGTCTTAGGGAACTGCTACATTCTTCTTATCAACACCATCTCATGCTCTGAGCTGCTTTCCAGCCATCTTGAGCCGGGGTTGAGTTATTCCGGTAATGTCCTAGATCTGAGTTGTAAAGACCATTCTGGTGGCTACTGGTTTCTTTGCCGGTTTTATGCAAGGGTTCCGATGGTCGTAACTTATAGCTCGAACTTATAAAGTGATAACTTGCCATTCAAATCTTGTTTCACTAAGGACCTGTCATGATATCATATGGAGATAAGTTGTTATGATCATGCAGAGCTACTACCATCTCAAGTTATTGCGATAAACAACCATGCTGGTTAAATAATGGCTAAAACTAAACCTAGTCGGCTGATCTTGAGTCACCTGTCCGGGCTTATTCGTGCAACCACATTTGCCGGTATGGGACGGCCTTGACTTGGTCTGGCTCCATGCTCTTTCACCGGTACCTCCATGCAGGGAGGGTTATGCATGCGTGCTACCCTGATCAGGTAGACGGCGATAACCCTATGAGCCCAGTTGGTTGTTTGCGCGCGGTCCCCGTTTGGGACAGTTTAGTTTGGCCACGACGGTGGCAGGTGTCACGAGGTGACACAGGGGCCACCCAGGGCTTGACTCCAGGGGAGGATGATTGCCGGTGGTACGATGGGAGAGTCACGGGTCAGGCAGGTTTCGTTGGAGCAACGCTGGTCCACCCGAATGGGATCACGAGGTCAGGTGCTCCATGGTGTGGGTAAAGTGTACAACCTCTGCAGAGTGTAAAATCGATTCGAATAGCCGCGTCCACGGTATTGGACAGCCCGTCCAGACCTCACTAGGTGGTCAACCGTAATGATGATAATAATGGTGGAAGAACCTGTCCTGCATAGACATCAGATGTTGTCAGGAATATGGTATGTTAGCCATGGGATGGCTATGGAAGAGATGGTCAGATGACCGAAAGGCTTGGATTGGACTTGCAGCAGTCTCAGATTGGATCATGAGAATGTTCGGAATATGGATTATATACTTAATAAGCTTTACTTTACTGTACTTTGCTTCAGTAGTTATCTTGCTAGATAACCCTGTTATGTCATGATGATGTTTAATCATGCTAGATAGTCTTGCTATGACATGATAATTTAATAATACTAGATATGTATGCTTTGCCATGATAATTAATGTTGTTCTAATAACAAATACATGCTTCAGTGCCATGGATTGCATTGCTTGGTGTATATGTTGGTTTGGTTTGCTTGCGAGTACATTCAAAAGTACTCAGCGGCCTTCAATGTGGCCAGGTTCACGTAAGGATCCGTCGACGAAGAGCCGGAGCGTTCGCGGGATAGGAGAGTAACCCAATCAGATCCCTGTGGATTGGAGCCGCACCAGGACCATGCTGCCTTAGATAGAGCTTTTCCGCTGCCATAACTCTTGTAAGATATCATGTAAGACTTATATGTCCATTAATAGAAATGCCGGTGTTCATGATACTTGTTGTAAAAGCGCATGCCAGAGTGATTTCCTGGGCTGGTATGCGTGGTGACCGTCTGGCTACAGTGGTACTCAGGCGGGGCGCCACATAAAGCATTTTTAACATAGTTTCTTTTAATGGAGCATGGTATAGTTAGTATTCCTGGATCTCCTAGTTTCTTTGGTATTCCACCCTTAAATGTGTAATTAGCAAGCATGGTGAAAATTTCAGCTTCCGGTATCTTTCTTTTATTAGTAACAATATCCTTCATATAGTTAGCATAAGGAGATATTTTTAGAATATCAGTCAAACGAAGGCGTAAAAAGACAGGTCTAAGCATTTCAACAAAGCGCTCAAATTCTTCATCATCCTTATTCTTTGAAGCTTTAGGAGGAAAAGGCATGGGTTTCTGAACCCATGGTTCCCTTTCTTTACCATGTTTCCTAGCAATGAAATCTCTCTTATCATATCTTTTATTCTTAGGTTGTGGGTTATCAAGATCAATAGCAGGTTCTATCTCCACATCATTATCATTACTAGGTTGAGCATCAACATGAACATCATCGTTATCATTATTACTAGGTTCATGTTCATCACCAGATTGTGTTTCAGCATCAGAACTAGAAATATCATTTGGATTTTCAGGTGTGTCTATAGTAGGTTCACTAGAAGCATGCAAAGTCCTATCATCATTCTTTTCTTTTTAGATGGACTAGGTGCATCAGCATTAATTCTTTGAGAGTCTTTTTCAATTCTTTTAGGATGGCCTGTAGGATACAAAGGTTCCCGAGTCATTTTACCACCCCTATTTATAACTCTAAGAGCATGATCATTCATCTTATTGTTCATTTCATTAAGCAAATCATTTTGTGCCTTAAGAACTTGTTCTACTAGAGATTTTATCATGGAAGCATGTTTACTAACAACCTTGAGATCATTCACAGTTCTAAACATATAGTCACTCAAGCGTTCAATCATATAAGCATTTCGTTTCAATTGTCTACTAACATATGCATTGAAAATTTCTTGTTTAACAATAAAGTTATCAAATTCATCCAAGCATTGATTAGCAGATTTAGTATAAGGAATATCACCTTCATCAAATCTATAGAGAGAATTTACCTCTACTACCTGTGTTGGGGTATTAAGACCATGTATTTCTTCAATAGGTGGTAAATTCTTAACATCTTCAGCTTTAATACCTTTTTCTTTCATAGATTTCTTAGCCTCTTGCATATCTTCAGGACTGAGAAATAGAATACCTCTCTTCTTCGGGGTTGGCTTAGGAGGCGGCTCGGGAAGAGTCCAATCATTATCATTACTCAATATATTATTCAGTAGTTCTTCAGCTTGTTCAACAGTTTGTTCCCTGAAAACACAACTAGCACAACTATCTAGGTGGTCCCTAGAAGCACCGGTTAGTCCATTATAAAATATATCAAGTATTTCATTTTTCTTGAGAGGATGATCAGGCAAAGCATTAAGTAATTGGAGAAGCCTCCCCCAAGCTTGTGGGAGACTCTCTTCTTCAATTTGCACAAAGTTGAATATTTCCTTTAAAGCAGCTTGTTTCTTATGAGCAGGAAAATATTTTTCACAGAAGTAATATATCATATCCTCGGGGATTACACACACAACCAGGAGCAAGAGAATTAAACCATATCTTAGCATCACCCTTTAATGAGAAAGGAAACAACTTAAGAATATAGTAATAGCGAATTTTTTTCCTCATGAGCAAATAGGGTGGCTATATCATTCAGTTTAGTAAGATGTGCCACAACAGTTTCAGATTCATAACCATGGAAAGGATCAGATTCAACCAAAGTAATTAACTCAGGATTGACAGAGAATTCATAATCCTTATCAGTAACAAAAATAGGTGAAGTAGCAAACTGGGGGTCATATTTCATTCTAGCATTCAAATATTTTTCCTTCAACTTGACTAGCAATTTCTTAAGGTCATCTCTATCCTTACAAGCAAGAAAATCCCTAGCTACCTCTCCATCCATAACATAACCTTCAGGTATATCAAGAAATTCATATCTAGGAGTGCTAGGTCTAATAGGTGTTTCAAAGTTTTCAATTTCAATAATTTCATCAGTTTCAGCATTCTCAATATCTTTAGCTCTAGCAAGTTGTTCATCAAGAAATTCACCCAGTGGCACAGTATTATCAAGCAAAGTACTAGTATCATCATAAGAATCATTCATAGCAGAAGTAGCATCATCAATTACTTGCGACATATCAGAATTAATAGCAGGTGGTGGTGTCGCAAGCTTACTCAAAACAGAAGGTGAATCAAGTGCAGAGCTAGATGGCAGTTCATTACCTCCCCTCGTCCTAGAGGGAATGATCTTGATTCTGGTATCTTTCAGATTCTTCATAGTGATCAACAGATATAAATCCCAAGTGAATCAGCAAATAGAGCTATGCTCCCCGGCAACGGCGCGAGAAAAAGGTCTTGATAACCCACTAGTATAGGGGATCGCAACAGTTTTCGAGGGTAGAGTATTCAACCCAAATTTATTGATTCGACACAAGGGGAGCCAAAGAATATTCACGAGTATTAGCAGTTGAGTTGTCAATTCAACCACACCTGAAAGACTTAATATCTGCAGCAAAGTATTTAGTAGCAAAGTAGTATGATAGTAACGGTAACAGTAGCAAAAGTAACAGTAGCAGTTTTGTAGTGATTGTAACAGTAGCAACGGTGAAAGTAACTTAGCAAAGATTAATATGTGAAAAACTCGTAGGCATTGGATCAGCGATGGATAATTGTGTTGGATAATATTCATCATGTAGCAGTCATAACCTAGGGCGACACAGAACTAGCTCCAATTCATCAATGTAATGTAGGCATGTATTCCGTATATAGTCATACGTGCTTATCGAAAAGAACTTGCATGACATCTTTTGTCCTACCCTCCCGTGGCAGCGAGGTCCATAAGGAAACTAAGGGATATTAAGGCCTCCTTTTAATAGAGAACCGGAACAAAGCATTAGCACTTAGTGAATACATGAACTCCTCAAACTACGGTAATCACCGGAAAGAATCCCAATTATTGTCACCTTGGGGTATGCGGATCATAACTCGTAATAGGTATCTACAACCTGCAAGATAGGATCAAGAACTCACATATATTCATGAAAACATAATAGGTTCAGATCTGAAATCATGGCACTCAAGCCCTAGTGACAAGCATTAAGCATAGCAAAGTCATAGCAACATCAATCTCATAACATAGTGGATACTAGGGATCAAGCCCTAACAAAACTAACTCGATTACATGATAAACCTCATCCAACCCATCACCGTCCAGCAAGCCTATGCAGGAATTACTCACTCCCGGCAGTGAGCATCATGAAATTGGCGATGGAGGAAGGTTGATGATGATGATGGCGACGGATTCCACCCTCCGGAGCCCCGAACGGACTCCAGATCAGCCCTCCCGATGAAGAACAGGAGGTGGCGGCGGCTCCGTATCGTAAAACACGATGAATCCTTCTCTCTGATTTTTTTTCTCCGCGAATAGGTATATATGGAGTTGGACTTAGGGTTGCCGGAGCTCCAGGGGCCCCACAAGCCTGGGAGGCGCGCCCTGGGGGGTAGGCGCACCCCCAGGGCTTGTGGGTCCTAGGTGGCCCCCCTCTGGTATCTTTTTCCGCCAGTATTTTTTATATATTCCACAAAAATTCTCCGTAAATATTCAGGTCAATCCAAGAACTTTGATTTCTGCACTGACACAACACCATGGCAATTCTACTGAAAACAGCGTCAGTCCAGGTTAGTTCCATTCAAATCATGCAAATTAGAGTCCAAAACAAGGGCAAAAGAGTTTGGAAAAGTATATACGATGGAGACGTATCAAATACCATAGATGCATGCTGGATAGAAGTCGAATGGTGGAGTAATAGTAGTAGATGCAGGCAGGAGTCGGTCTACTTGTCTTGGACGTGATGCCTATATACATGATCATTGCCTTGAATATCGTCATAACTATGCGCTTTTCTATCAATTGCCCAACTGTAATTTGTTCACCCATCGTATGCTATGTGTTCGAGAGAGAAGCCTCTAGTGAAAACTATGGCCCCCGGGTCTACTTTTATCATATATAAAACACAAAAATACCTTGCTGCAATTTTATTTCCTTTATTTTGTTTTGTATTTTATTTTATCTATCTACTACTACAAGATTTAATCCTTGCAAATAACCGCCAAGGGGATTGGCAACCCTCTTGTTTGCGTTGGGTGCAAATATTTGCTTTTGTGTGTGCAGGTGCTGCTAACGAGGTTCTGTGTGGTCTCCTACTAGATTGATAACCTTGGTTCTTAACTGAGGGAAATACTTATCTCTACTGTATTGCATCATCCTCTCCTCTTCGAGGAAATCCCAATGCAGCTCACAAGTAGCATCTGCTTCCGCTACTACTTGGAGCTGGTAATGATCATGATCCAATCCTCTAATGCACATTCATATTGTTCGTAGGCCATTTTTTTGTTTTCTACTACATTTCCCAACAGTGGCATCATGAGATGTTCTATGAGTAGGTGTAGGTTGCGATCTAGATAACAAGTGGTTGTGAGGATTGATGTTCTTGTTATGCTTCCCACGAGTGTTGCCTCGGTTCAGTTCATTGATGACATGGTATAGCTTTTCACAAAGTTCTGACAATCGTTTGGCTCTGGCTGTCGATGATCTGCTAACAGTTCTTTGTGCTACATCATAGTCAAGAATAGTGAGCCATCGCGATCACGAGAGGGCAATGAAGATGTTCGATCTTCTAGGGGTTCACACGTATTGACGAAGTTTAGTGTGGGGCTAGATATTTTTAGTTACGTATCTTCCCTCACACACCCTGAAAGTTAATCTAGAAAGAATAATTATCACCTTTGTTTGTGGACGTAGATAGCTAGTGTTGTCCATAAACCCAAGCAGCCACGTAATTAAAATTCGCTAAAACCGATTAGAGGACATCTAACTTGGTTTTTGTAGGGTTGCATGTGATGTGGTATAGCCTTTGTCATGATTATAAGTTCATGTATGAGATGGTTATATGATGTAACGTTAAGTGGCCTACGCTTCACAGTACGTCGATGACCCACAAGTATATGGGGTCAATCATAGTCCCTTTGATAAGTAAGAGTGTCGAACCCAACGAGGAGCAAAAGAGAATGACAAGCGGTTTTCAGTAAGGTATTTTCTGCAAGCACTGAATTATCGGTAACAGATAGTTTGATAGTAAGATAATTCATAACAAGTGACAAGTAGCAATAGTAACAAAGGTGTAGCAAGGTAGCCCAATCCTTTTTATAGCAAAGGACAGTCCAGAACTTTCTCTTATAGCAAGCAAAGCGTTCTTGAGGACACATGGGAATTCATCTAGTCACTTTCATCATGTTTATTCACTACAAAAAAAACCACTTCCGTGATGATACGTGTTTGTCACAGTAGGTCACATTTTCTGTCATGCATGTACATCTATGACGATTTTATGACAGAATCAAGATAGTCATACCTGTGATGTCGTAGAAGTGTTCCATGACAATACCAAAATTATCATCACGGAAGTGTTCACTTCCATGACGATAAATGGCGCGTCATGGAAGTGCTTTCGTCAAGGGTAACCGACACATGGCATCCACTGTAACGGGTCGCCATTAAGCTATCAGGTTCCGGTTTGGATCCGATAACCCGTTAATAGCCAGGACCAATGGGGATTTTCCACGTGTAAAATCATCATTGGCCGAAGGAAACTCATGTCGGCTCCTCGGTGGGCTAGATGTCGTCCATCCAATGGACAAGACGTGCCTATGATACGTCAACACGTGACAGGGCCCAACAAAGGCCCATATAGGTTAAAAAGGCCGGCCCAGTCAAAGGCCCATAGTATTTACTCAGGTACTAGTGGGCCAGCCCACTAACGGCCTGCTTAAACATGGCCCATTTACGGCCCAAAGCCAGATCTGGCCGGTTAATTGTTCACCGAGTATTTGGGCCCAATTACGGCTCAGTGACATTTCGGCCTGTTAGAGGCCCGATGTAGACATGGGCCCATTTCAGCCCGGTGTGTCTTTCGGCCTGGGAACGGCCCGTGCTGCCTATGGACCATATATGGTCCGACGCGACATACGGCCCACTAACGGCCCGTGATCAAGGTGGAAATAGTTCAGCCCAATGTGACTTTGGGCCTGTTAAAGGCCTGTCGTATAATTCGGCCCGTTGATGCCGCTACTAAGCTTTCGGCCTCTTAAAGGCCCATGATATCAGTGGGCCAACTAAGGCCCAAGATATGTTTCGGCCTGGTAATGGCCCGTCATATAACTAGGCCAATAATGGCCCGGTCTACATTTCAGCCTGCTAAAGGCCCATGGACGACTATTGAAAATTGAGGCCCAACATGCATTTCGGCCTGCTAAAGGCCCTTGTTATCTTCTGGGCCGTAACAGGCCAGAAGAATATTCAGCCTGTTAATGGCCCGAAGCTACATGGGCCCAACTAAGCGCTGGGTCTACTAAAGGCCCAACTAAACTTTGGGCTGAATGTAGGCCCGTGTAAGTTGTGCGCCTGGCGCAAAGTGTGAAGGCCCCAATGGCCTTTCAGGCCCAAGAAAGTTGCAGGCCGACCAAATTGTGGCCCGCCAAAATGCAGGCCCATTAGAGGCGACTATTTCGGCCCGGTCGCCTACATCAGATTTTCGCCATTTTTTTTAGATAGCGAATGATGGCATATACGGTAACTAGAAGGAATTAAGAACAAACCTACTCTATACAATAAAGAAATTATGGCATAGTAACTTAGACTAAACCTACACTATACAATAAAGGATTTATGGTATATTGCATCCACTGGGCATCGAAGTTCGCCACCAGTGATCATAAAGCACAACGAAGAAGCAGATTACAAAAACTAGACGCCATTGCAGCGTAACAAAATAATAATGAACCAAGACCACTTCCAGGACAGTTCAAGAAAGGTTAGCCTTGTGCGGGAGCTGCTGCGCAAGCTGCTGAGCAAGGCTGTGAGACTAGCCTAGCATGTCGATCATAGCTTCCAGCTGTAGCTGTTTAGCAATGAGGTTCTCATTGGTGTTCTCCGGGATCTTCCTTAGAGATAGGACTTCAAGTCGAAGTTGAGTTGTAGAATGCCTTTCTGCTTGAACTTGGGACTGAAGAAGTCGAACTGATTCAGACAGCGAATTCTATGAGCTTGTCTGACTACTAGTCTCAAGTAACTTGAACACTGCATCAAGACATGACTTTAGGGTTGTCTCGCTATCTTCAAGATGTTTTGCCTTCTTTGCTGCAATATATGTTGGGTTTGTCTCACAGCCTTCAGCAGACTTGTGCATGCCATCAGGCATATCACCCTGAAACAAGCAAAGAGATTACAGGTTTTGCACGTGTATAAACAAAGATGGTAACTGTGCTGTCAATTCCATCCAATTTCAAATTAGAAAATAAAGAGTCAGTTCAAAACATCAATAGCATAATTTGGCATTGTTCATAATGCAGGGAGCTTCACCACACTACTGGATTACCATGTCAACAAAACAAGCATAGATGAAGGGCAAAGACAATCATTGTATCTATTTTGGTTAATGTGCATGGCATGTTGTTCATATCATCAGCCACATCAGTAAGATAAAACAGGAGATGACAAGGTGCAAACGTGGGCTGCTTCACCACACACTAGATTATAAATCCACAAAAACAAGCATACATATAGGGAGTATTGAGTAATGTGCATGGTATGAATAAGGAATTTGGTTTTACAACTAAAACTTGGAACTTACAGTTGTTGCGAACATGCATTTTGATAGAAACAGCAGTTGATGATAGGGAGTATGAGCAAATTAAACAGCAGTTGAGGATAAAGGCTTTAGAAGGACTGACTTACATTAATAGTTAACACCGGCTCTATAATGCCCTTCTCCATGTCAAGGGAAGGATAACTCAAGAATTTCAGCACAGAAACTTTTTCATAAGCATTGCCTGTACTCTGCATTTTGTAGAGAGTAATTATAGATATGATAATACTGGAAGGGATAGAGGATAATGAAGATAAGATGCAAATTGATGCTACATAATCAACTACCAATCCCTGTAAGTACAAGCGTTACAGGACAAAACGTATTGACAAGAGCAATGGGCTACACTTCTGCACTGGCATTGTCTGTGTATTCAACTTTTTGGTAAGATTAAATATATATCTGATATTTTTTAGTAAATGGTGGGCGAGGGAGATAAGATGCAGAATGCTACACAATGAACCAATCCCTCCTTCCCATAATATAAGAGTGTTTTGTACACTAGTGTACTGTACAAAATGCTCTTATATTATGGGACGGAGGGAGTAGCTTTTAATGTAAGTACAGTGATAGACGACGTTCAGTCCTTACAAGAGGACTGCAGAGCTAAACCTCTTCAAAAGCATTGGGTTGATTCTAAATTTATGTAAGAGTTGATACGGATCTTAGAATGTCCACCAAATGGAGGATAACGAGACTAACATGTGCAGTAATGCTACATAATCAACCAGCTATGAAAGTAAGTATGGTCATATAGGGCAAGAGGTACTCACAAGAGCAATGCAGTTTGTAGTATAGTTGCGAGATTCTATGGTCGCTTGAGAATGAATGTTCTTCTGCAAACAGTTTTCGTACAAGTGAGATGGTAAGGCACATGCAGAAATGTAGTTCAAATTGTGATGTGATATCATAGACAGTACCTTACGCTGCAGACGAGACCAATGTGTAACAAGATTATTCCAGTCACTGTCTGATAAATGTAGCACCGGAGACTTTACAGAAATTTCATTTAGAGGCTTGCCATCGAAGTGCGCTTGCCTCAGGTAGGAACGATACTTCATCAACGAGTGCTTGAAATGCGCAACCAACCCTTGCTCGTCTTGACTATCCAGTTTGGTCCTCGCCTATTTAAAAGAATGAAATCTTGTGTCTTCTGTCAGCAGAAACATATGCACTAATTACCATGAATAACATTAGTACATTACTTACATGTAAGTTGCGGAGGAAGATTGGAAATTGTTCTGTGTCTGTGGTATAATCTTTCCATGAAGGAAAGATGCGCACAAAGTTCCTGACAACAATATAAGCTTCGTCTTCTAAACTAGGAAGAAGTGGAACAGGGGTCCTATTTGCTGCAATTGGGGCTCTCTCTCTCTCTCGTTAGAGAAGGGATTTCGCAACTGGATTTGGTGTACTCTTTGCTGGAATGGGGGTTTTGCGTCATAGAGCTGGTGCTATGTCAACTGGCATCATCATACTGTTTGCTGCAGTTGGGGTCTGCTGAGTTGGGGCATCAGAGATGACCAGTGTAGTAGGGCTAGAGTCTGCTAGAGTTGGGGCCGTGTTTTGTGGGTCTGGTGATATTGCAACTACACCTAATGGGCTATTTGATTTATCAGGTGTCACTACCTTTTCCAAATACTTTGTTCGTGCTCCTCCACGATCAGCAATCGCCCTCTTCCTTTTGAATGTCTGATACACAAGAACAACATTTGAATGGATAAATATGGTATGATGATAGATGGAATATGTACTGAAAATGGATAGGCAGGGCGTATTCACATACACGATGTGTAAACTAAGCTAATGGCAGTGCAACAAAGTAGAAGCAATGCAAAGCATCAGTTGCAAGATATGTGCGACCAATATAACCTTGGAAAGTTAGAGCAAGCACCTTGATGGGTGAATAAGATAGGGCATCTGCCTCTGACTCCTCCACTAGGGAGCTACATTGACTTAGGTCTCCCTCTAGCTCAGAATCATTGTTAGGATCATATTCTGAGCACGAATCTGTAGGTGGAGAGCGTTTGCATTGCATTGCATCCAGACTTGATTTCAGTCCCTTAATGCCAAGTTTGATAGCCATGGCATTGTTGTGCTTTATTCTTTTCATGCGTGCAAGCTCATAATCATTATGATGTTGTTCAGTATCTGAGATTCATGAAAACATAAAAAGTAGTTAGATTATCTATGGAATGCATTGCGGATTCAACTCGGAGAGTGTCTCCCTACAAACCCCTGCATATACAAAGTTCATCCCCCAACCATGCTGACCAGACCACACACAGAAATACAAACCTCTTATGTCTCTATAACAGGCGGACACACATTTCAAAATTGAAGTAGGAACATTAGAATCATATCAAATTCGTATTTGAACAAATAAACTAAGGAATTATGGGTGGCATAATGTTTAGCTTCAAGGGTGGAGTGCTGGTAGTGCGACACAAAGCAAGTAGGCAGATTGTATTCAATGTAAAAGATTGTAGTCTATGTAAAAGGTGGATATGACACTTTCTTTCTATACAATGCAGTGTTTGTTGCCCACACATGATGGAAGAGATCACACAGAGAAATACTATTCACTCATGTCTGCGGCTCCATTATTTTGAAACAGGGTGGTCCACCCTAAAATAATATTGACAACAAATATGACAAGGCAAGCATAGAGGTAGTGAATCAATCAATACTTGTGAGCTTACTAGGACAAGTATGCAGAATTGTAACTGCAGTATGAGACCGTCCAAAATCTGAATCAAGAAGTTGGTCTAGCACTTATTTTTCGCAACTAATCGACGTGAATAATTGGATATCATATCGAATGAGTAAGAAAGACAAGTAAAATTGTCAACAAACCTGGCCTGCAGTAGTAATCTGGGTCAGTGTCACTATGACCAACAATCCAACATGACTAGTGTCTGTTCCTAGGGTCGGAATTTTGAAACCTTGTGAACTTTACAGGTACTAAAGATTACTGAAATATCTGAACCATTAAGTGTAGGTAGCACTCAGTACACAACAAACCCTAATGACAGTCCTTCCTAATGAGTAATGAATCAATTAGAAAATGGGTGATGAGGAGTGGATGTTGAGTGTTGAGGACGTATCTCAGGATAAATCGGTTTGGCTTAGTGGGTAATGCACACCTGAGCCCTGAACGGACTGGGAAGGTAGGCACGGCGGCGCGCCCGGGCAGTGGTGATGCTGTTGGGCGAGCGGCTCCTGACCTCCTGCTAGTCCGGCGTCTCCTCCTAGAGTCATGCCGTCCGGGGACGGCAAGTCGCCGGCGAGGCAGGCGGCTGGGGGCGAGTAGAGATCGGAAGCGCAACAGAACAGAGGGGAATCGGGGTCTGGGCCGACCCAGAATCCCAGGGTGGGCCACGGCCCACCGTGGGCACCCTGTAGATCCACACCCCAGCGGCGTACATGCATTTTCGAAACTAAATTAGGAACATTTAGCTGACCAATTAAATGACTCTATTTTAATAATATCAGATTCATATTTGAACAACTAAGATTGTTTAGCTTGATGGGTGGAGCAGTGCTATTATGACACGAAGCACATAGGCTGATTGTATAGTGATCATAAAAGGGGGGAAACCCTAAGCATGATCAATTAAACCCTATTATGACTGTGCCATGGCAGATTTGAAGCTGTAAACCGCAAAAATGCTATTTAGCAACCATTGTTTGCTTCGAACTAAGAACTAAATTCTAAGAGCTGAAAAGAAAGTACAGTAACCAAGTTACAATCTATTTTCTGGTTGAGATCAAAAAGTTGAGCAGATGTGAAGTAGTACCACCTCTCTTGTGGCGCCGTGTATGCATCGGGGGTGCGATGGCTATCGGTGGTGTTAAAGCAGATCTGTGACGGTAGACGGGTGCATCGGGGGATAAGTCCCATTGCGGTGGACGAGAAGGTCGTGGGAGCGGCCCCGGTAAGGAGGAGGACGGCGCCGATGAAGCGAGAGGACGCGATGCAAGGCTCCTGGTCCATCGCCGTGGATGAGAAACATCCATCTCTAGCAGTGGACGACGCGGTCTTGGTAGGCGCTCCGGCATGGTGGAGGACGGCGGCGATGGATGGGGTGGAGGACGGCGGCGATGGATAGGGTGGCGGGTGGAGGAGGCTGGTGTGGGGATGGTGTTCTATCGCGGACGGTGTATGAATGGAAAAATGGAGGGAGAGGTACGGCGAACCATGTTTTTGGGACGCGCCTGTCTGAAATATGGGAAAGTTATGAACTTAGCCCCCGTTTAAAATTTGGACGTCTCGTCGGTTGGGGATAGGACGGTAATCTCGCATCACCCCAATATTTGCCCAGAGCGATTTCGGGCGAGGAGAGGGTGTTTTGGCGCCCACGGTGTATGAACGGGGCTGACAGGCAGGGCGGCTGTGTAACGTCTGAGTGAAGTTACAAAACTGCCCCTATTAAAAATATTTGCCTACATCGATTTCGGCCGAGTCGAGTTTGTTTTGCCGCCCACCGTGTATGAATGGGGAAATGAAGGGAGAGACATAGGTCTTTCGGACGAGCTTCAATCAAATGTGTTTTGCCACCCACGTTTGGCGCCCACCGTGTCTGAATGGGCTCAGAGGCGGTCGTGTCACGTCTAATTGAAGTTACTAACCTACCCCTATTGAGAGCAGTGGAAATCGGGCCGATGGATTGTCCATGTAAGGGGTAGACAGTAATTTCCATCTCGCAAACACTGGCTTCAGGCAGCCGACGTGGGAGTGGATATTTTGCCGCTTCTTTCAAATTTTGGGACAATAAGCATTCACATTTACCCTGGCAACTAAATTCGAATCCATTTTGTATTCTTATATGAATCTTTATAAATCATTCTATGTTTTTTTATATATCTTCAAAAGCACAACAAAGATGCATTCTACTATCATATATGAATATGATTTACAAATGCCGATACTCGAATTCAAAAGGTAGAATCCAGTTTAAGGTGAATTCGAATATTTGAAACCACTTTATGTCCAACTTAAGTGTAACATGTATGACACACGCAACATATAGTGTACTCCCATTTAGATATGTACACAAGCGATGTCTCAAGATTCAAAATACTAAGTCAATCAACCAATAATGTACAAAACTAACAGACATATAAACACCTATAGAGTATATGGATCAATAATATCAGCTAACATACATAAGTCAGGCCGCTGTACTTTTTTTGCTAGAAGAGCATCATTTTTTTTAGCAAAGCTAGTACAACATCTTGGCCCTTTCAGATGCGTGCCACTTAAGGACCATCTATACTACTATTATTGCTGAATGCACATTCAGCCCAATTGGCATATTTGTAGTTCTGGCATAGCAATCAAAATGAAATGTCTCAGAGTCTTATCAATTAATACAGACTCGTGCTAAAAAAATTACAAACCAAAAAACAAAAAACAATTATTACATGATCTCTAGAACAAATGGTTTGATCGATTACATGAACAAACAACACAAAGGTTATTCAACGATGGAAAAAACATTTCACCTATGATTTACCAAGTGGGAATTTAATTTCCTTTTTTCCTTCAGGACCTTAACAATGCGGTCAGTCTCAGCTTGCTTCATTTTGAAATCCACAAAATATTTAATGGTTGTCTTGATTACTGCTTGTGATTGTGTTGTTTGCTTCCTCAACATGTCAACTTCATCTCTAAGTGCAGAAGCAGAATCTCTTTCTACCAATAGTTTAGCCTCTAGAGCATCAGCAGTTGGCAATTCATGATGCACGATTGGGCCGGTGCCACTGCTGTGGGATGATACAATGTCCATGGGGCTAACCTGTTTTGCCATTAAAGTTTTGATTGGATTCCAAAAAGTTGAAGTTAGCAAAACATCTCAACTGGGAGTTAGAACAACAAACCAGTTAAACAAACAAGGAATTAATGAGTTTCGATTGGATGCTGAAAAGTAGTTATTAACATCATTGTAACCGGTTGCAGCAGCAAAGCAGTTAAACGAACAAGTTTTGCAAAAGGTACCTGTTGTGGCATTAGAGTTTCACTTGGATCTTGAAAAGTTGAGTAGCCAGTAATGTGATTAGAGCAACCGGTTGCAACAGCAAAGCAGTTAAACAAACAAGTTTTGCAAAAGGAACCTGTTGTGGCATTGGAGTTTCTCTTGGATCCTAAAAAATTGAGTAGTCAGTAACTTGATTAGAGCAGCAAGTTACAGCAGCAAACCTGTTACACAAATTTTTTTTTTTAAATGTACCTGATGTGCAATTGGACATCCAATTGGATCCTGAAAACTTGAAGTTGGCAAGATGATTACACCAACAAGTAACAACAGCAAACCAGGTAAACAAGGAAGTTTTTGAAAACATACTTGTTGTGCCAACAGAGTTTCAGTTGGATCCTACAAACTGGAATGTTAGCAATCATAAATAAAGTGTTGCAAGAGCCATAAGAAACCAACATCAAACTAGTAAAACTAACCAGTTTTGGCAACATATTTAATTACACATGAACTAGTAAAACTAACAAGTTCTTAGAAACGTATTAAAGTAACAAGTCGTTACCGTTTACCAGCAACACAGACATCTGTAAATATCTTTGATGTAAGCAAAATGATTCCGACACACATATATATAAATTAAAAAGACGTTGTCCCTCATATAAACCTGACAGTTGCCTGTCTATGAACATGCAAACATTACTAGTGCTACAAGTGATAACAGCAAACCATTTAAACAAACAGGGTATCAGAATGTAAATTACACATGAATTTTGCTGCACCCTAGAAGTACATATGACCATCTACGTGCTTAAGTAGCTATTTAAGTTCAGGCAAACAGGTAATTCTTAACAGTAAGTATTAAACACATAGATAGGCGCAGTCTACAATAGGATTAACATGCTATGGCATTATGTAATCAGTAGCAAACTAAATTAAGCCAAGCAACGTAATTGAACAATTTTGCAATCAGTGGCTAACTAAAATTTCGAGAAGCGGTAACTGAACTTACGCTAGCTCTTTGTACAGGCACACTGCAACTTATTTTTCGCTTACAAGGTTCTTCAAAGGAGTCCATGGCATCAATTGCTTGGATACGCATTCCCAATACTTCTTTCTTCCCACACTGCATTGCTAAGTCGAATGGTTAATCTAATAAGATGGTGCATCCTTGATATGTTATATGAGGACGGGTGGTCAAACTAGTTGTAGCGGCACACATCACACTGGGTTTTACTGTATATTCCATGAGATTACATTTGGCATATCGAGATCTAAGCAATCTACAATAGGATGAAAAGACTGGCATCCTTCACATTATTGGCGAACTCAGTTCATAGAAACAAGCAATTCAACCATTCTGTGGGTAAATCAAAAGCGCCACTGGAATAATTTTCACTACCCCAATCATACACACAAAAAGGGGCGACGCCACCGTAGGGGCTGGTATGGGCGGCCGCCTCGGGTGGCTGGAAAGTGCGCACCTAGTTTGAGTCGTCCAGGTTGGCCCAGGCTAGTTTTGTTTGTCCCAGCGCACGAGCAGGCAAAAAATGAGGCAAAACGTTTCAATTTGGATGGGCTAATAATGTAAGTGCAAGGCCTGCCCTATAGCAGGCTTGCGGCCCAAACGAGCGCCTCCCATATCGATCGACAGCAGGAAATATCCCGAATTCGATTACTCCAGCCTCCAGTCTGGATCACTCCTAACCTAGCCGCCGCTGGACAGACCGACACAGCCCTTCCTCGTGCCCTCGTTGGACGCCGGTCGTCGGGCTTCAAGCGAATGGAAGGACAAGAAGATGAAGATCCAACCCTGGGTGTAGCCTTCATGGGAGGCAGCGGTGGCAGCACGGGCATGGCATCGAGCTTGCGCAAACGGACAGTCGCAGCTTGCAAGAGCAGCATGTGCAACGAGTAGGTACATCACATCCCTGATTATATCTAATTCAATTGTTTAATTTCTGGCCAATAGTTAAACCTGACGGTGTTGTAAAACTGCTTGTATGTAGGGAATCTATAAGAAAATGAAACCAATTTCTTCTTATTTTATAACTCCCCCAATCAATACTAAACTGACTGAACCTGATGTGTCTAATCAAATTTTTGGTGCAAACATACAAGCTCATGTTGTTCTTGAGCCTGAAGTTTCTCATGAACAGACTGCTAATGAAGGATTTGATGCAAATATTTTACATGCTCCTGGTGATGAACATATAGTGTCTAATGAGGGATCTAATGCAAGCATTTTGCAAGCTCCCATTGAAGGATTTAGTGTCTAATGTGATCTGCTATGGTGAGAGAGAGATAGAGATTTGCAAGAATTGATGACAAGCAAATTATAGTACATTTTCATGGCTTGAGGAAACGTCGAGGCCATCTACCAGAAAGTCAACATATCATGACAACCTAGCATAAATACTTTTCTAATCTGTTGTTTGAAACTATTGGCATACTTGTGTAGGATAGATATATTGATATGCAGTTTGCGCACTGGTTATAGGTGCAATTACACTTGGATATTTTCGGCCAGAGAACGAATAATTCAAGCAGGTATAGTCCATGTTAGTAGTCCTTGTACACCATGTTGCATTTTGTGTTTTTTTGGTGCTTACATCATTTAGTGTTTTATAATCTGGAACTACTTTGGATCATTAGCTGGTTTTCAAAGTGCATGTAGCTTCACATTTCTCAAGTTATGTTGATTTCCGGAGTGCAAGTGCCTTCATATTTTCTAAGTTAAATTTTTGCCCCTCGTAACTTGAATTCATGGATCCGCCACTGCACACAAATCATACACGCAGGCCAGTACGAATTAAATGAAATGCAGGGACTTACGCTAGCTCGTTGTACATGCTCACTGCAGCTCTGTTTGCGCTTGGGATGTTCCATGTACAAGTCCATGTTACTACTTGCTTGGATGTGCAGGCCTTGTGCTCCTTGCATCCCCCTCTGCATTTTTGACACGGCGAATGTATGATCAAATGAGAGGAATTGACCTTGCTGTTGTACCGGAGGACAGGTACTTACAAGGTTATACCGGCGTGCAGGATGTGTACCAGATCCCGTAGCGCCATCATGCTTCGCTAAAAAATGGTTTTGCTTGTTTCAGATGATATCTCCAGAAGAAATAAGATTTAAAGTCAGAGTTGCATAGGCGTGTAAGCTAAGAGAGCAGTAAAAGGATATCCAAACATCGTCGGAACAATGCACAAGGGAGTGATATGTGGATACCTAGTTCGGACCGGCGTTTGGGCATGCTCGCCTAGCTAGAGTGCGGGTCACTTCAGAGCCATTGAGGGTGATGCGTTGGTGTTGGCTGGCCGCGTATGGATGCAGATCTCGAACGGCAGCGGAGCGCTATGATGCGGTGGACGAGGCCGTTGGTGAAGCACCAACGGCGTCGGGGGGTGGAGGTGCGACGATGTTCTCGGTGAAGTAGCCTCGGTGAGGTGGGAGACAGCGTCGGTGAAGCGCACCTGATGTGGTGGAAGTCAGTGTCTGTGAGGCATGTCGGCTCCTGCGGCCGATGTTCTGGGTGGACCACCCGATGCGGTGGACGAGGGGGTAGATGAGGTAGCTCCGATGCAGTGGTGAAGCGCGACCGTCGTTGTCGTCCGGCACAGAGGTGGGGAAAGAGACGAGACGAAGGGCGATTCGAATTTTGCTTGGGTTGGCGGCGAATTAGGGATTTGAGAGCTCTGGGCGCGAAATGGGACAGGGGAGAAGGGAGATTTTGTAGGGCTGGAAGTGGGGCCGCCAGATATTTCACTCCGAAACATGGAAGCGCGAACTTTTTTGTCATCGTTCTTTTTTTTGGGGGGGGGGGAGGGAGGGGGTGCTAGCGTCCGTACGACACACACGACCACCACAACACGATCCTGGTGTGCCTGGTGCGCCTTCGAGAATGCAAGCAAATCTTCTTTCATTGGTAAACGAATCTTGTACTATGTATTACCATGCCCGTGTTTTCCTTGCAAATAATTAGTCCTTCGAAATGAGATACTATGAATTAATCAATGAGGAGTTCTTTGATTTAGAGTGTGTTTGTCACATAGCGATCTCCAATTCTAACATGGATTTTGCATTTCACGGTATCCACGCTATTTTTTAATACAAAAGCATATATGTATAAGATGAACACCGTGGCAGTGAGGAAACTTTGGATGGATTCAAGCATATGACCACACACATACAAAATACCACAACAATCGAGTCAATATCAACCTTTCCAAACCTAGTATGGCACGAATTCAAAATAAATACGGAAGCCGTATGCATGGTCCTCAATTCAAATCTTACAATGTACACTAAATTAAAACGTCAATACTAAGTCTAGTACTATCTGCATTCAAATGTTGTTTTTAGGTCCCCCCGGCACACACGCTACATACTTCCTCTATTGATCAATCTTCCTCTCCTAACCACCTTACAAAGCTATTGGTTTCCGCACGTTCATTATTTCTCTCCATGTTTCAATCTCTAACTCTCACACACCCGCCATTACACTCCATGCCGAGCTCTCTCTCTCCCCCCTCCCACCCTCTCTCGGTAGATACATGCATTGCCTATCTAGACCCCCCCCTCCCTCTCGTGCGCACGCACGCACATTGTCTATTTAGGTCACTCTCGAGAGACCGTCTCACTCTTTCTTCCTCACAGTGGCCCTGTAACACCCCATGTACTTAGCCACAGTAATCACTTTTGATAATGACAAGTCAGCAAGTTTAACAGTGCATGATCATCATTAGCATCATATTGCATTTCAACTCCTAACAGTAGAAAAACAGGGTTGGTTAATACCTTTTTAGTTAAATAAAATCCATATGAAAACATTTGGCCCCAAAACCTTTTTATACCAGGGTTGGATATTGCACTGATATTATATGGGCAAGTGCCATATTTCACAAAAGTCATTTTGAAGCCTAACTAATTACAAAACAGAAAAGAAAAGAAAAACAGAGAAAGAGAAAATGAGAAAAATAAAAAGGCCTAAAGCTACTGCGCACTCGGGTCTGCTCGCTACAGCGCCGGCCCAGCCCACCCCGCACCTCCTCCCTCCTCCCGCACTGCTCATGCCGCCCCGCTGTCGAACACACCGCACGCGCGCGCGCATGCACCCGGCCCCCCCTCGCCCGCCGCTCGACAATGCGCCGCGCCCGCGCCGTGGATAAAGAGCAACTCCCCGCTCCCCCGGACGAACCCTAGCGCCACAACTCCCCTCCCCTCGCCTTCCTCTTCCTCACCCGGCGCCGCCATGGACGGCCGTGGTTGAACTGCGCGGCCACCGTCTCCCATTCGCTCCACCGACGCGTCCTACAACTCCGCCTCGTTCATCTGCTTCGACTGCGCCTCGTCATCACGCTCGGGAACGACCGCACGCTCGGGATCTACCTCGCCTCTCCTTCAAGGTCGCCGGCGCCCGCCGTCGTCTCCGTCGACCTCTGCTGCCCCTAAGCTCACACGGGCCTTTCTTGGCTGCTCGGTGAGCTCCTCCCTCCTTCCGTTACTTCTTTCCGCGGCCGTATTTGCCCCTAGCCCGCTCGCCGCCATTGCCGAGCCCCTGCCTCTGTCACTGCTTGTCGTCGACGTCGATCCAGCGACCAAACGGCCTCGCAACCAAGCCCGTTGCATTCGCCGCATCGAGTAGACGCTATAGTCATCTCGCGATGCCCGTTTTGAGCCTCCCAGCTCCGATCCCGACGAGTACCGAACTCCAGTGACCGCCTCGTTGCTCGCCGTCGACGCTACCGATCACCGCAGCCCCCGCCGTCACCCCAGGTCGCTCCGCCGTCGTCTGCCCGTTCGAATGAGCCTGGCCGCACTCGCAATGGTACCCTGTGCGCCATTTCTGAGCCGTGACGCCGTCTCTGGTGCTCGCCGGAGCAACTCTGGTGGCCGGCTGACGCCGCCGCCGACGTGGCTGGCCTGGGGCCACCCCCAGTGCCACTGCCAGTGGGCCAAGCCAGCCCCAGTTGACCAGTTGACTTGGTCAACTGGCTGACTGGGCACTGCCCAGTCACTGACTGGTGGGGCCCCTCTCCCTGTGTCTATGACATATGGGCCCCCCCTGTCAGGTGCCTAATTAACTAATTAGGTTAATAGAAATAATTAAATTAGCCTAACCTGTCACTGACTGTTGGGCCCCACCTGCTAATTAATCTAATTAGTTAATTTAACCCTCTGTTAAAGCCATAGTGTATGACATGTGGGCCCCACCTGTCTGGTTTGACTGGTCAGCCGACCAGTTGACCTGCTGACATCATCATCGCATCATACTAACGTCACCTTACACTGTTTTGGATAATGTTGGATTAAATAAATAATTAAATTCAAAAAATGATTAAAACTTTAGAAAAGCATATTAAATAAATCGTAACTCCGAAGAAAGTAATTTATATATGAAAGTTGCTCAGAATTTCGATACGAACCCGAATACGCCCTCTGTATTCTTGTCAGATGCCCCTAGCTATATGAACATGGAACTTTTAGTCCGATTTCGATAAATGAATAGTGCCCAATGTTGATTAAATAAATTCGGATAAATTCCTAAATTAACTAAATCATTTAGTTAGGCAACAGAACACCCTGGCATATCATTTAGGCATGTCATACATATTGTTTGCATTATTGCCGTGAATTTATTGTTTCTCTCCCCCTCCTTCTCTCTCGGTAGACGCCGAGACCGACGACGCTATAGCTGGGTACGACTACGCTCCAGACGAGTAGCCCGTTGACGACCTCTCTCTCTTGCCAGAGCAACCAGCCAAGCCCCCCCCCCCCCCCCTTGACCATCCAGATATCGCCCATTCCAATTCTCCTGCTTGCATTAGAATTTGCTACTGTTAATGTATGCTCCTATTCTGATGCATAGCCTGCTTTTGTAACTTGTTTATTGTTACCTTACCTTCCTATGATAAACTGTTTAGTATAGGTTGGTAGTGAACCATCAGGGACCCCCATCACCTTACCCTTGTTGCCCCTGCTTGATCATCGACGACTCGATTAATGTGATCATCGACCAGAGACCAACACATCACTTCACCCCTTAGTTGTATGACTCTGCATAGTTACTATCGAGTGCCGAGGGTGATACCTCGTAACGCACTCCTGATGAATACTCTGCAGTGTAGCTGTTCGGTCATGGTCATCGAGGGTGATTCCTCCTTCTCCACTTCCGATACGACTCTGTCGTGCAACCCTTCAGTGTGAACCTCGAGGGTGATTCCTCGGGTTTCCCCCTTGATGTTATGACCACACGGTTACTTTGACCTTCGTTACAGGCAGGTCCACCCTGGTGGGTACCCGCTGGGGATCTGTGATGTCGAGTGTGCCGGAAGGGCACTCGAGTGTGATATTGTGGCAGAGCTTCAGAGACTCTGATTGTCTTCGCGTGATACTAAATGAGCCTATTGGATTTGGGTGTGTGATCTGAGTGGGTCGACGTGCCCTATACGCACTACCACCATGCGGGATAATGGTTATGGGGCCCTCTGCGATGTACGTTTCTCCCGAAAGCTCGTCAGACGTCACGATTCATCGTGCGGGCTGATTGTCGGGATTGTGCTGGATACTTCACTGACAAGTTCAGTGTCGCACCTGCACCCCGGCCAGTCTCGCAACGCGCAGGGTGCCCAGGGCGATGGCCCAAGACCTCTGGGTGCATAGGTTAGTCCGGCGTGCTGACCTCTCTGCCGAGCCTAGGTAGGGCGTTGCTTCGTGTTGATCTATCGAGGCCGGGCATTACCCAGCAAGTGTGTCCGGCCAGAGTTGATCGAGCGTGTTGGGTAACAGTAGTGCACCCCTGCAGGGATGAATAATCTATCGATAGCCGGTCCTACGGTAAAGGACGCTCAGTTTGTGTATCCCGATCTACTACTTGAACTGGATACTTGTTATTTAATTGAAGCTTCGGGATCGCTTTCTCGCTGGGAGTCGAGGAAGGATCTTTGAGCTGTACTTCAACATGTTTGTTAAATAAAATGCTATTCTACTCTCTTCTACTACTGCAAGATGATGGCTTCGTGAAGATGCTAGTCTTCGATAGGACTAGGCCTTCTCTCTATTCTGGCATTTCAGCAGCCCAGTCCACATATACAGCCTTTCTCCATTGATAATGTTGCATATGTAGTATAGATCCTTGCTTGCTGAGTACTTCGGATGAGTACTCATGGTTGCTTTACTTTCTCTTTTTCCCATACCCCACCTTGATGATACATCAGACGATGGAGTCCAGGAGCCAGATGCCACCTCAGGAGCTTACTACCTGGAGGGTCCAGACGGCACTTACTACTGGATCGAGCCAGCCGACCAGGAGTAGGATCGGAGGCTCCCAGGTAGGAGGCCAACGCCTTTCGATCAAGAGTCGTTGTTTGTGCTAGCCTTCTTAAGGCAAAACTTGTCTAACTATGTCTGTACTCAGATAATATTTGTATGACTGACTTATGTATTCGGATCTTCGGATCCCTGGTCTGTAATATTGTGGATCTCCGTTTATTTGTGTTAGAGTTGTGTTGTGATATCTTCCCGTGAGTCCCTGTGCTTGATCGTGCATGTTTGCGTGTATGATTAGTGCATGATTGAGTTAGGGGCGCCACAAGTTGGTATCAGAGCCAACTGCCTGTAGGAAGCCCCCTTCCAATTCCTTGGCCAAAGTTGAGTCTAGACATCGAAAAACTAATTTACTAACTTGGCTGTGTGGCTTACGGGCCCATGTCGCCAACTGGGTGGTATTAGGATCTTTTATTCCTTGTCTATACTCTGGGACTCTGATCTCTCTTCTATTCGGGTTAAATAAATTTTACTAACGCCGACACTCAGGATCTCGTAAATCCCGTCTACACGGAGAGCTGGATATCTGTGCGATTTCCCTGTCATTGATCTGATTAGTCTGATAATCATTTTCCTTTCCATTGTTTTGTTTAACCTTTCTCTCTGAGTTGTGTTAAGCTTCTCATTGTCATTTGACAATTCTGAATTTTCCTCTGTTTCATATGGATCGTTTATTTCCACCGCGTCCTACGACACAGCTTGTGCTTCGCACTTGGGCTCGTGATGCCCCTGGGTTTCCAGCTGTTCTGATCGCCCTCCTGACCAGACTTGGCTACCGCTGGTACCCCGAGTACATGGTCTACGAGGATTACTGCGAGTTCAGCCAGGAGCAGTACCATGCTGATGTTCATATCTATGATCGGCAAGATGACTCAAACATCGAGCTGCACCTTTTCCACGGTATCGGCGTGACGATTGAGATGGCAGTACATGATGCTGCCTACTCTGCTGTCGCACGTCTCCGAGGATAGTTCAGCGATATCTTGGATGACTCTGAGTTCCGATACATTCCGTATGCCCCTGCTGGAGATGCTACTGGATACTACATAGCTATCTGTGCCCCGTACGAGCCTCGTCGCTACGACCAGCGCGTTCTGATTCAATGCACTCAGGCTCTGGATCACACTGTTCGGGCTCTTGCCGTCGAGTTGGTTGCCACTCGAGCACGTCTCTATGATGCTATGACGCAGTTGCTACCCGCTGTTCGCGCAGGGATACATCCGGAGCACATCCTTTATCCGCGTAGGACTCAGATGTATGCTGGTATTGATTGGCCTGCTGTTGGAGGTCACACACCTGCACGTGGACCTCTTCTTACAGCTCGAGACCGGGTTTTGCATCAGAGTGCACATGGAGCACAGGATCCTACCGCGACGAACATTCGTCGTCCGCACTCGCAGTTACCCCGTTATAGTGGTTTTCCCCGACGTTGATGTAGCCTTTGCTATGTCTCGTTGTGTACTTCCTTACCGCGTGCCTACGCGCCGCCTAGTATGTCTAGCTTTTAATTCACGCCGTTATGCTGTCCGCATGTACCCGACTCTGTGTATGGATCTGTATGTCTTAATTAACTACTATTATGAATCTGTTACATGGCTTAAGTTGTTGTCGAGTTACATCATGCTTGTCGCTAAACACTCGCAAATGCTTTTACTAAACTACCCCTGTTGATACTTAGCAGGATGGTTAGACCAGGTGGTCGTGTTCGTGGTCGTGGTCATGCCCCTGAACACCCACCACCGCCAGACTACATGGCAGCTATGATGCAACAATTCGAGCTCAACCGCCAGTTCATGACTGGCATCATGGCTCAGTTTCCGCATCAGAACAACCAGAACCCTACTTCAATAACTTTGACAGAGTTTATGCGACTCAACCCCACTCAGTTTCGCAACTCTGACAAGCCACTGGATGCTGATGACTGGCTCCGCGACATCACTCACGAGATGGAGTCTGCTAATGTCGCCCCTGCCAACTTCGTCATCTTCGCGGCCTTTTTTTAAATGGTCCCGCTGCTCAATGGTGGGACACCCACAAGCGTGCACTACCTGTTGGAACAGTCATTACCTAGTATGAGTTCCAGGCTGCTTTCCGTGCATGTTACATCCCTCAGGCAATTATGGAATGGATGAAGACTCAGTTCCGCAACCTCACTCAAGGCAACAAAACTGTCGAAGCTTATCAGCGGGAATTTCTTGACCTCTCCCGCTATGCTGAAGAAGACATCGCCACGGATGCCCGTAGATAAGAGAAGTTTCGTAATGGACTCCACCCAGACATCGAGCTTGCACTTGCTGCTCAAGACTTCAATGACTTTTCTACTCTTGTGAACAAGGCTATTCTTGTTGAGACTACTCAGATGAAGCATAAGGACTCGCAGAAGCGCTATCGTGATGCTGGCTCATCTTCGGGCTCAGCATAGAAGCGTCGAGTCTGGATTCCCAACAACGTGTTCCGTCCAAATACCTCTGCGCCAAAGAATAACTATGCTGCACCACGTCTGCCTCCTCCACCACCGAGGCAGCCAAGAGCTCAAGCTATTCAAAACAATGCTCCTCTTCATCCTGAAGATGGTCTATGCTTCAAGTGCCGCAAACCAGGTCACCAGGCTAAAGACTGCTGCCAAACTCAGAATCAGTTGGCTTTTCCTCGTACTGGCCGTGGCAATGGTCGTGGCAACAATCAGGCCCGCAACTATAATACTGGGTCTGCTGCACATGGTCATGGACACGCTTACAACATTGATATTGAAGAAGTCCAGGATCAACCTGCTACTGTCATGGGTACCCTTCTCGTTAATTCAGTACCTGCTTCTGTTTTATTTGATTCAGGAGCATCACATTCATTCATCTCTGGAAAATTTGCATTCATGCATGGCATTCGGTATGAGAAGATGCATACTCTGTTAGTCATCAATCCGGAGGTCACTGTCATGCTGACGTGATAGCACCAGATGACAAGTCACTTAAGAAAGGTTTCATCTGCCCCAGTTTCTCTGCTTGGGGAGCACCTTCACTCTTCGTTAAGAAGAAGGATGGAACTAACCGATTGGTTCAGGATTACCGGCCCATTAACCAAGCCACAATCCAGAATAAATACCCACTACCCCGGATCAATGATCTTTATGATCAGCTTGCTGATCCTTTGTCTTCTCGAAACTCGACTTGAGGTTGAGTTAGCATCAGATCCGTGTTCGTAAAGAGGATATTGCGAAGACTGCCTTTGTTACTCGATATGGCTCTTATGAGTACACCGTCATGTCATTTGGCTTAACAAATGCTCTAGCAACCTTCTCCCGGTTGATGAACTATATCTTCATGGATTACCTCGACAAATTCATCGTGGTTTATTTGGATGATATCCTTATATATTCCAAGAATGAAGAAGAACATGCTGAACATCTTCGGCTTGTATTGGAGAAGCTACGAGAACATCAGTTGTATGCTAAATTCTCCAAGTGTGAATTCTGGTTATCTGAAGTGACCTACCTTGGTCATGTGATTTCCAAGAATGGCATTGCTATTAACCTCAAACGAGTTCAGGCTATTCTTGACTGGACTCCCCCGAAGAATGTCAAGCAAGTCAGAAGTTTTCTCGGACTCGCTAGTTATTGCCGTCGATTCGTTGAGAACTTTTCCAAGATTGCAAAACCATTGACGAATCTGCTCCACAAAGGTGTTAAATTTGAGTGGACAGAAAAATGTCAAGAAAGCTTTCAGACACTTAAAGATAAGTTAACATCTGCCCCAGTACTAGCACCCCCGGATTCCCAAAAGGATTTCGTGATATATTGTGATGCATCTCATCAAGGATTAGGCTGTGTCCTAATGCAAGAGTTCAAAGTGATTGCTTATGCCTCTCGACAATTCCGTCCTCATGAAGAAAATTACCCAGTGCATGATCTTGAACTTTCTGCGGTTATTTATGCCCTGAAGCTATGGCGACATTACCTTCTCGGTAACCGTTGCGAGATATACACGGATCATCAAAGTTTGAAGTATCTATATACTCAACCAGATCTGAACCTTCGTCAACAAAGATGGCTCGAAACAATTGCCGATTATGATATGAATATCTCTTATACCCCTGCCAAGGCTAATGTAATGGCCGATGCTTTGAGTCGCAAGGCTTATTGCAGCAACCTTATGGTTCAGGAAGCACAACCTCTCCTTTATGAAGAACTTCATAAGTTAAACCTCCATATTGTTCCACAGGGTTATCTCAATACCCTGGTTGTCGAACCAGATTTAGAGCACAGCATTAAGATTATACAAAAGTATGACTCTGAAGTTGAAAGGATCAAGCGATACCTCAAAAAAGGAAAGCTGTCGAAATTCCATCTTGATGATGATGGGATCCTATTCTTCCAACACCGACTCTTCGTACCCAAGTTCAAGGATGAGAGGGAACACGTTATGAAAGAAGATCATGACACTCCTCTGTCTATTCACCCTGGTAGCACAAAGATGTACCGTGACATTTGTCAGAGATACTGGTGGCCTAATATGAAGCTAGACATTGCTCGTTATGTTTCTGAGTGTGACGTCCGTCACCGCATTAAAGCAGAACATCAAAGGCCAGCTGGAACTCTGCAACCCCTTGCAATTCCTGAATGGAAATGGGACAAAGTCCAAGTGGATTTCATTACTGGTTTTCCCAGATCTCAGAAGGGTCATGATGCAATTTTTGTCGTCATCGACCGGTTCTCAAAGGTTGCTCAGTTTCTGCCAGTTAAGGAGACAATCACTGCTAGTCAGTTAGCAGACTTGTATGTTTCCCGAATTGTGTCACTCCACGGTGTTCCGTTGGAGATCAGTTCGGACCGTGGCAGCCTCTTTACCTCCAGATTCTGGAATAGTTTCCAAGAAGCTATGGGAACTCACCTGTCCTTCAGTACCGCTTTTCACCCTCAGTCACAGGGTCAAGTCGAACGAGTTAATCAAGTGCTCGAAGATATGCTTTGAGCTTGCGTCATCTCCTTCAGTAAGAAGTGGGAGGAATCTCTCCCGTATGCCGAATTCTCTTACAACAATAGCTATCAAGCTAGTCTGAAGATGGCACCGTTTGAAGTTTTATACGGTCGTAAGTGTCGAACCCCTCTGAATTGGTCAGAAACTGGGGAACGTTCACTCGTCGGACCGGTCATTGTTCAGCAAGCTGAAGAACAAGTCCGCATTGTCCGTGAACATTTGAAATCTGCTCAGTCTCGTCAGAAGAGCAACTATGACCGAAAGCACCAGGAAATGGTCTATCAACCTAGCGAGCAAGCTTACCTTCGCGTCACTCCGTTGAAAGGCACTCACGGTTCAGAATCAAAGGCAAGTTAGCTCCTTGCTACATTGGTCCGTTCCGTATTCTTGCCCGTCGAGGAGAAGTGGCATATCAGTTGCAATTGCCGCCAAATCTTTCACAAGTACATGATGTCTTTCATGTATCCCAACTCCGTCGCTGCTTCAAGGATCCTATTCGAGCTGTGGATCATGAAATGCTTGAATTGCGGGAAGATCTGTCTTATCCAGAACATCCCATCCATATTCTTGATCAAGCTGAACGTCGGACTCATCAGAAGTCAATTAAATTCCTCAAGGTTCAGTGGTCGAATCATTCTGAAGATGAAGCCACTTGGGAATGCAAGGGTCGTCTTCGCGAAGAATACCCCGCTTTCTTTCAGTCTTCCTCTTAATTCTCGGGACGAGAATTCTTGATAGATGAGGAGAATTGTAACACCCCATGTACTTAGCCACAGTAATCACTTTTGATAATGACAAGTCAGCAAGTTTAATAGTGCATGATCATCATTAGCATCATATTGCATTTCAACTCCTAAGTCAAAATTCAAATTTAAATGAAAGTGGAAAATAAAAGTTGTTCAACATAGGAACTAAAATGTTCAGTAAATAACAAATATTGCAGAGACTGTTCTAAATTGTAACCAACAATTAATAAATTAACTAAGTGACTCTAACAGTAGAAAAACAGGGTTGGTTAATACCTTTTTAGTTAAATAAAATCCATATGAAAACATTTGGCCCCAAAACCTTTTTATACCAGGGTTGGATATTGCACTGATATTATATGGGCAAGTGCCATATTTCACAAAAGTTATTTTGAAGCCTAACTAATTACAAAACAGAAAAGAAAAGAAAAACAGAGAAAGAGAAAACGAGAAAAAGAAAAAGGCCTAAAGCTACTGCGCCCTCGGGCCTGCTCGCTACAGCGCCGGCCCAGCCCACCCCGCACCTCCTCCCTCCTCCCGCACTGCTCATGCCGCCGCGCTGTCGAACACACCGCACGCACGCGGCGCAAGCAACCCCCCCCCCCCCCCTCACGCCCGCCGCTCGACAACGCGCCGCGCCCGCGCCTTGGATAAAGAGCAACTCCCCGCTCCCCCGGACGAACCCTAGCGCCACAACTCCCCTCCCCTCACCTTCCTCTTCCTCACCCGGCACCGCCATGGACAGTCACGGTTGAACTGCGCGGCCATCGTCTCCCGTTCGCTCCGCCGACGCGTCCTACAACTCTGCCTCGTTCGTCTGCTTCGACTGCGCCTCGTCATCATGCTCGGGAACGAACGCACGCTCGGGATCGACCTCGCCTCTCCTTCTCGGTCACCGGCGCCCGCCGTCATCTCCGTCGACCTCTGCTGCTCCAAAGCTCACACGGGCCTTTCTTGGCCGCTCGGTGAGCTCCTCCCTCCTTCCGTTACTTCTTTTCGCGGCCGCATTTGCCCCTAGCCTGCTCGCCGCCATTGCCGAGCCCCTGCCTCCGCCACTGCTCGTCGTCGGCGTCCATCTAGTGACCAAACGGCCTCACAACCAAGCCCGTTGCATTCGCCGCATCGAGTAGACGCTATAGTCATCTCGCGCTGCCTGTTTTGCGCCTCCCAGCTCCGATCCCGACGAGTACCGAACTCCGGCGACCGCCTCGTTGCTCGCCGTCGACGCTACCGACCACCGCAGCCCCCTCCGTCACCCCAGGTCGCTCCGCCGTCATCTGCCCGTTCGAATGAGCCCGGCCGCGCTCGCAATGGTACCCTGTGCGCCATTTTTGAGACGCGCCGCCGTCTCTGGTGCTCGCCGGAGCAACTCCGGTGGCCGGCTGACGCCGCCGCCAATGTGGCTGGCCTAGGGCCACCCCCAGTGCCACTGCCAGTGGGCCAAGCCAGCCCCAGTTGACCAGTTGACTTGGTCAACTGGCTGACTGGGCACTGCCCAGTCACTGACTGGTGGGGCCCCTCTCCCTGTGTCTATGACATATGGGCCCCCCCCTGTCAGGTGCCTAATTAACTAATTAGGTTAATAGAAATAATTAAATTAGCCTAACCTTTCACTGACTGCTGGGCCCCACCTGCTAATTAATCTAATTAGTTAATTTAACCCTCTGTTTTGACATGTGGGCCCCACCTGTCTGGTTTGATTGGTCAGCCGACCAGTTGACCTGCTGATGTCAGCATCGCATCATACTGACGTCACCTTACACTGTTTTGGATAATGTTGGATTAAATAAATAATTAAATTCAGAAAATGATTAAAATTTTAGAAAATCATATTAAATAAACCGTAACTCCGATGAAAATAATTTATATATGAAAGTTGCTCAGAATTTCGATATGAACCCGAATACGCCCTCCGTATTCTTGTCAGATGCCCCTAGCTATATGAACATGGAACTTTTAGACCAATTTCGATAAATGAATAGTGCCCAATGTTGATTAAATAAATCCGGATAAATTCCAAAATTAACTAAATCATTTAGTTAGGCAACAGAACACCCCGGCATATCATTTAGGCATGTCATACATATTGTTTGCATTATTGCCGTGAATTTATTGTTTCTCTCCCCCTCCTTCTCTCTCGATAGACGCCAAGACCGACGACGCTACAGCTGGGTATGACTACGCTCCAGACGAGCAGCCCGTTGACGACCTCTCTCTCTTGCCAGAGCAACCAGGCAAGCCCCCCCCCCTTGAGCATCCAGATATCGCCCATTCCAATTCTCCTGCTTGCATTAGAATTTGCTACTGTTAATGTATGCTCCTATTCTGATGCATAGCCTACTTTTGTAACCTGTTTATTGTTACCTTACCTGCCTATGATAAACTGTTCAGTATAGGTTGGTAGTGAACCATCAGTGACCCCCATCACCTTACCCTTATTGCCCTGCTTGTTCATCGACGACTTGATCAATGTGATCGTCGACCAGAGACCGACACATCACTTCACCCCCTTAGTTGTATGACTCTGCATAGTTACTATCGAGTGCCGAGGGTGATACCTCGTAACGCACTCTTGATGAATACTCTACAGTGTAGCTGTTCGGTCATGGTCATCGAGGGTGATTCCTTCTTCTCCACTTCCGATACGACTCTGTCGTGCAACCCCTCAGTGTGAACCTCGAGGGTGATGCCTCATATGTTCACCCTGATGATTTCATCGAGTGCAATTCACCGAGGGTGATTCCTCGGGTTTCCCCCTTGATGTTATGACCACACGGTTACTTTGACCTTCGTTACAGGCGGGTCCACACTGGTGGCTACCCGCTGGGGATCTGTGATGTCGAGTGTGCCGGAAGGGCACTCGAGTGTGATATTGTGGCGGAGCTTCAGAGACTCTGATTGTCTCCGCGTGATACTAAACGAGCCTATTGGATTTGGGTGTCTGATCTGAGTGGGTCGACGTGCCCTATACGCACTACCACCACGCGGGATAATGGTTATGGGGCCCTCTGCGATGTACGTTTCTCCCGAAAGCATGTCAGACGTCACGATTCACCGTGCGGGCTGATTGTCGGGATTGGGCTGGATAGTTCACTGACGAGTTCAGTGTCGCGCCTGCACCCCGGCCAGTCTCGCAACGCGTAGGGTGCCCAGGGCGATGGCCCAAGACCTCTGGGTGCATAGGTTAGTCCAGCGTGCTGACCTCTCTGCCGAGTCTAGGTAGGGCGTTGCTTCGTGTTGATCTACCGAGGCCGGGCATTACCCAGCAAGTGTGTCCGGCCAGAGTTGATCGAGCATGTTGGGTAACAGTAGTGCACCCCTGCAGGGATGAATAATCTATTGATAGCCGGTCCTACGGTAAAGGACGCTCAGTTTGTGTATCCCGATCTACTACTTGAACTGGATACTTGTTATTTAATTGAAGCTTCGGGATCGCTTTCTCGCTGGGAGTCGAGGAAGGATCTTTGAGCTGTACTTCAACATGTTTGTTAAATAAAATGCTATTCTACTCTCTTCTACTACTGCAAGATGATGGATTCGTGAAGATGCTAGTCTTCGATAGGACTAGGCCTTCTCTCTATTCTGGCATTTCTGCAGCCCAGTCCACATATACAGCCTTTCTCCATTGATAATGTTGCATATGTAGTATAGATCCTTGCTTGCTGAGTACTTCGGATGAGTACTCACAGTTGCTTTACTTTCTCTTTTTCCCATACCCCACCTTGATGATACATCAGACGATGGAGTCCAGGAGCCAGATGCCACCTCAGGAGCTTACTACCAGGAGGGTCCAGACGGCACTTACACTGGATCGAGCCAACCGACCAGGAGTAGGATCGGAGGCTCCCAGGCAGGAGGCCAACGCCTTTCGATCTAGAGTTGTTGTTTGTGCTAGCCTTCTTAAGGCAAAACTTGTCTAACTATGTCTGTACTCAGATAATATTTGTATGACTGACTTATGTATTCGGATCTTCGGATCCCTGGTCTGTAATATTGTGGATCTCCGTTTATTTGTGTTAGAGTTGTGTTGTGATATCTTCCCATGAGTCCCTGTGCTTGATCGTGCATGTTTGCGTGTATGATTAGTGCACGATTGAGTCGGGGCCGCCACAGGCCCACACTCACTTAATCTCTCTCTCTCTCTCTCTCTTTATCTAAGTCTCAATTAACCTCGCTTTCTCTCACACACAAATGATATATCTCCCTGTTCGGGCCTCGATTGACACACTCTATACTCTCTCATGCAGATTGTCTATCTAGATCAGTTTGTCCAAGCCATTCCACTCATTCGACCTCATAGCGGACCATGCTCGCTCAGTCTCTTTCTCTCTCTCTCTCTCTCTCTCTCTCTCTCTCTCTCTCTCTTTGCATGTCTCGATTGACCTCACTCTTTCTCACACACAAACGATATATCTCCATGTTTGGGCCTAATTCGACATATTCATAGTGTATACTCTCACACGCACATTGTCTATCTAGGTCACTCTCTCCAACCTGTCTCACTCTTTCGATCGCATGATGACCCACACTCACTCAATCTCTCTCTGTCTCTTTATCTATGTATCGATTGACCTTGCTTCCTCCCATGCACAAACGATATGTGTACCTGTCTATGACTGGATCATCTCTCAAGCTCTCTCTTACATCCCTCACCCTTCCCAAAAGCTCAAACGGACAATGTCTATCCATAGCATATATATCTTTTCAACGAATGTCGGGGCACACTCACTTTGTCTCTGTATCTATGTCTCAATTGACCTTGCTTTCTCACGCCGTCTCTTCCACACATTGAAGCTACCTCTCCATCCCTCATAGAGCCGGAGCTATTTACATTGCGAGGGGGACTCCAACCTTCGATTAATTTGTGAAGGCATTTATTTCGGTGGGTTTAGATTATATTTTTGTAGTATTCGCCCCACAACTACTCCAAACACCGTTGCAACCCCCACCCCTCCCCCAATTGTTTTCCCTCTGGATCGGTCACCGCTCTCTCGCACGCCCTTTCTAACCTTCCACGTCGCACCATGGTATTTTTGCAAAAAAAACTCTGGGGTTCTCTTTAATTATTACAAATAAGCTACAAACTACACACCCGGAGTCCACCTGCAATGGAACAAATTTTGACCCAGAAATTAAAGTGCTACAAACTACACACCGGGGGGGTGCAACTGTCATGGAGAAAATTTGGACCCATATCTACACCCCTATATAGTGTGCGAATAACTTTGAAAGATGGTCGTTGGATGAAGCCAATCCGACGGTGCAGAGATGGCAAATCCGAGCACCATTGGCCGTTGGATATCTTCTACATTCCACCACATTCTGTCACATGTACAATCTAGAAGACTGCATGGTTGAACTTAAGCATAATGTATAAACCTCAAAACACAAGCACTTCTCCTTTGTTCTAGAATCTTCTGTATCATAATTGCCCAATTTTCTTTTTTTCTAAATGAATTGCCATTATTTGTTTTTACTTTATGCTCTACAATGCACAATTCCATAAATCTTGAAATAGATTAACTTTTTTATAAAACCTATTGATTAGAATGAGATGAACTATAAGAATTAAACGAACATCTACATCATGCATATATGAATCAAAGCTTACAGGCTATGGTGTGGTATTTATTCATAATTTGGTTGCCAAATCTCATGAGTGCAATGCACGTGTACCTTACTAGTATAAATTAAAAATGAAAAAGGACGAGGATCGAACATGCGACCAGGGCCTTCAAGCCGCACGTCAATAGGCAACATAGTAGCAACGTTTGTTGTACTCCCCTTTGTTGATATAATGTTTTTATATTACCACAGCCTATTTAATGGACAACATGTTTTTATATTAACTTTAGTACATTAGTGGGACCGGCTCGTGAGCACGTACTATTCCACTTCACTTACTGGTGGGTTCCATGTCTGCTCTCTCTCTCCTCCCCTTCTACGTTTAGACACACGGGCATACACGAAGAACGCGTGGGCGGTGTGGCCGTTGACTGAATCTGGACGCGTTCACAAGTTACGGCACCAGTTTCACGTAATACTAGTACTAGAATTATATGTAACAAGTTTAGGAACAAAAGTGACCGTGACGGGCAAGTTAGGCTAGCAGTCTGTACTAACAATTAAATGCGTGGATAAATAGATGTATCGCCTAGTGCTCGAACAAGGGGACTACTCGCGCCCTACAAGTATTTGGAACTGACTTCCTTAAAAAAATATTTGGAATTGATGTGGTATTTATTATGAAATGTTTGCGATGAGAAGGAATACATGTCGCTTGATGACGTTTTATATTTAATTTGATACGGCTCTAGCAGAATATTCAATCGATCAAACCATAGATTTCATTCAGTCTGACTGCGACTTTACATAAATACCATGATCGAACTAAAATAAACGCAAATGATAAATCCCAAACGTTCAGATTTTAAGCATGGCAATCCGAACATTTTTCATGGCATATTTAGATCACGCGGCGGCGGCGGAGGCGTCTTGCGGCGGGAAGCGGCTCCTTTGTTGTGCTCTGTGTGTCATCGGGCCACCGGCCGGTTGTGATGGCGGTGTCTTGCGCCATTGTTGGCGTACTCCTGGATGTTGGCCCTAGCTTCAAGGAAGGCCAGAATGTTCTGGACTTTGGTCTCCAGGAGCCAGTCAACTGGCGGGAGGAGGCGACTGGCGTTGGTGCAAGGAAGCGTTCGACGGCGGTGATCCATGCCGCTCAGGGGGGCACTGGCACCGGCGCGGGGACAGGCTCTGGCAACGGCGCGGCAGAGAAATTCGTGTGCATGGGCATCAGCACGGGCGTGCGCGTCAGTGCACGCGCAGGCGTGATACATCTCCAACGTATCTATAATTTTTGATTGTTCCATGCTGTTATATTATCATTCTTGGATGTTTTACAATCATTTTATAGCAACTTTATATCATTTTTGGGACTAACCTATTGACATAGTGCCCAGTGCCAGTTGCTGTTTTTTGCTTGTTTTTTTACTTCGCAGAAAATCAATACCAAACGGAGTCCAAACGCAGCAAAACTTTTTGGTGATTTTTTCTGGACCAGAAGACACATGATGGGTCAAGTACCTGAGGGGGGCTCCGAGGGGAGCACAACCCACCAGGGCGCTCCTGGGGGCCCAGGCACGCCTAGGTGGGTTGTGCCCACCTCGGCCGCCTCCCGCACCGCCTCTTTGCTCTATAAATACCCTGGACGTCCAAAAACCCTAGGGGAGTCGACGGGAAACAATTCCAGCCGCCGCAAGTTCCAGAAACCACAGATCCAATCTAGACACCATCACGGAGGGGTTCATCATCCTCATTGGTGCCTCTCCGATGATGCGTGAGTAGTTCGTTGTAGACCTTCGGGTTCATAGTTAGTAGCTAGATGGCTTCCTCTCTCTCTTTTGATTCTCAATACAATGGTCTCTTGGAGATCTATTTGATGTAACTCTTTTTGCGGTGTGTTTGTTGGGATCCGATGAACTTTGAGTTTATGATCAGATCTATCTTTTTATCCATGAAAGTTATTTGAGTCTTTTGATCTCTTATATGCATGATTACTTATAGCCTCGTATTTCTTCTTTGAATCTTTGGTTTAGTTAGGCCGACTAGATCGATTTTTCTTGCCATGGGAAGAGGTGCTTTGTGATGGGTTCGATCTTACGGTGCTCAATCCCAGTGACAGAAGGGGAAATGGCACGTATGTATCGCTGCCATTATGGATAACAAGATGGGGTCTAATTCCTACATGAATAGATCTTGTCTACATCATGTCATCGTTCTTATTGCATTACTCCGTTTCTCCATGAACTTAATACACTAGATGCATGCTGGATAGCGGTCGATGTGTGGAGTAATAGTAGTAGATGCAGGCAGGAGTCGGTCTACTAATCTTGGACGTGATGCCTATATAATGATCATTGCCTGGATATCGTCATGATTATTTAAAGTTCTATCAATTGCCCAACAGTAATTTGTTTACCCACCATATGCTATTTTTCTCGAGAGAAGCCACTAGTGAAATCTACGGCCCCCGGGTCTATTTTCCCATCATATACTTTCAGATCTATGTTGCTATTTTCCTTTTTATTTATTTGCATCTTTTATTTTCAGATCTATATTATCAAAAACCCAAAAATACCTCGCTGAATTTTATTTGCTTTTATTTGCATCTATCAATCTATTACAACTTTCTCACGTCCGTTTGCCAATTTCTGGCGCCGCTACCCGAAAGGGATTGACAACCCCTTTTACACGTCGGGTTGCAAGTATTTGTTCTTTGTGTGCAGGTGTCATTCACGTAGTGTTGCGTGGTTCTCCTACTGGTTCAATAACCTTGGTCTCATCATTGAGGGAAATGCCTACCGTAGCTGTGCTGCATCATCCCTTCCTCTTTGGGGAAATACCGACGTAGTTCTAGCCGCAATCAAAAGGAATTTCTGGCGCCGTTGCCGGGGAGACATCATCAACATCTACCAGGTTCCTAATCACAAATCTCATCTCCTTGCAATTTACATTATTTGCCATTTGCCTCTCCTTTTCATATCCCTCACTTCGCCAAAATTTGTTGTTTTATTCGCCCTCTTTTTCGTTCGCTGTTTTCTCGTCAGATCTCTTAATTGCTTGAACTTGTCATCATGAGTGACTTTGGTATGGTAGAAACAGATGATGGCCTAACTCCTAAAATTAGACGATTTAGCAATCTGGATGCTAAAACTTTTGTTTTGGGGCAAGGGAATGTTATAGGAAAAGAACGTATCCAAGAATTTTTCAATTGTGTTGGAAACTTAAGTCTTGACGATGTGCCTATACTTAAAAAAATTAAATCTTATGCGGAAGCTATATCAGCACTAGTTCTAAAACTTGAAAATAAATTTATCCGTACCCATCTTACCTTGCAAAGATTGTTTTTTGAGTTACCCATTATAAAGAATCCCAAGGATAAAAAGTTGGCCACCCTTGTTCTTATGAATGAATTTGATCACATAATACGGGAAGCTAGGGTAATTTTTGATCGATATGGTATGAATTGTGAAAAACCGGTGATAGATGAAATCCTTTACAATAGTGATTATGTGCTAAGACATTTGCTTGGGGCTAATCAAATCTTTGATGAGAACCTTAAAAAGGACGTCCCCGTTTTAGATATAATCCAACAAGTTTTAAATGATGTTAGTCAGCACTATTCTTGGATTGTTGCCGGAAATCAAGGGGGATATGACGATAAGCAACTTGATAGTGCTAAAGTCTCTATGGATAAGGTGTTTTATGTTGTTTTTCCAAAACCTCCTGACAAAAACACCTCTAAGGAAAATGAAACTAAAGATGACAACACTTAGATCTATGCATTATGCCTAGCTAGGGGCATAAAACGATAGCGCTTGTTGGGAGGCAACCCAGTGAATAAAATTTATTTTTGTCTTTTTTTCTGTTCTTGTGTGTTTGCACAATTATGCTACTGTTTTTTAATGGGTTTTCTACAGTACTTAATGTAACACCCCCAGTGGTTGACTACAGTAATCCTCTTTTGATAATGCCATGTCATCATGATCAATAGTGCTTAAACATCATCTGGATCCTATCTCTTTTCAATTCAAATTCAAATAGAAATTCAAACTGAAAGTGCAAATAAAAGTTGTTCAAATTTGATAACTAAAATGTTCAAAATATTGTAAATATTCCAGAGACAATCCTAAAATTATAACCAACTATTACTAAATTAGATAAGTGACTCTAACAACAAGTAACAGCAGCAAAACAGCACTATCTAATCCTTTTTCAATTAAATAAAATCCAAATAAAAAGTTATGGACATCAAACCATTTTCTAGCAGTGACTAATTTTGCACTGTTAATATTTGGACCAGTCACATATTTTACAAAAGCCATTTGCAATATAAACAAAAGAAAAAACAGAAAACAAAAATAGAAAGCAGAAAAGAAAATAGAAAAAGAAAAAGAGGCCCACTGTGCCTGGGCCTAAGGTCAACAGTGGCCGGCCCAGTCGGCCCAGTCCGCGCAGCGCCTTTCCCTCACCCCCCGCACTGCTCCTCCCCGCACCGCTGTCGAACACTGCGCATGCGTGCACGCGCACAGCCAGGCCCCCCGTCTCCCCCGCACGACAGCGCGTGCCCGCGCCAGTGGTGGATAGGGGCCGAGCCCCCCTGCCTACCTGGCCTCCCCTCGCCTCACTTCCCCCTCTCCTTCCTCCCTGCCTCCTCCCTCCGAGCACCGCAATGGCCTCGGCCTTCTGATACGCGCGGCCACCGTCGCCCCTACGCCTCGCAGCAGTGCCAGATCGCCCCGCCATTGCTCGCTGCTTCGCCAGCAGCCTCGAACCGGAGCTAGAATCCCCTGCCTCGTCGCGCACGAGCTCATCTTCAAGGTTCGGGCGCCGGTGATCGCCGTCATGATTCGCCACCGTCACGCCACCCCGAGCCCACCTTTGCACGCCTACAGGACCGCCATGAGCACCCCGTCCTCCTCCCTCTCTCTCTGCGCTCACCCTCGGTGCCGTAGCTGCCGCCCCCATCATGCCGAGCCCTCCGCCGCGGAGCATGTCGCCAGCGTCGTTCCGGCGACCATTTGGTCGCGCGCTGCTGCTCATCGGCCTCGCCGCCCCGCGTATACCGCGCCTAGCCGCTTATTTCGCCCGCACGCGCACCGTAGCGCCGAACCCAAACGCCACCCGAAGCCGCCACCGCCTGCCGTCGTCGCCGTCGCCGATTCCGGCTGCCTCAGTCACCGAGACCACCACCAGTGGACGCGGCTCAAAACGCCCGTTCCAGAGAGCCCAACCCCGCACAAAATGGTGCGCCATAGGAGAAACCCGAGCTCGCCGGAGTTCCACCACCGCTCGAGGCTCGCCGGAGAGCTCCGCCGGCCGGCGCTGACCTGGCCCCGGTGGGCCCCGCCCCTGTGCCACTGACCGATGGGCCCGGGGCCCCTTGTTGACCAGTTGACCAAGTCAACTGTGCTGACTGGGCAGGCCCCAGTCAATGACATGCGGGCCCCACCCCTTTAAAACATTTTAAAAATAAATAGATAAAATGTTAGTTAATTAAACAATTAATTAATTAACTTAATAAGTCACTAACAGTGCGGGCCCACTAGCTAATTAGGTTATTTAGTTAGTTTTAACTCAGTTTATTTAAGTGAGACACTGACATGTGGGTCCCACTGGACCCACAGGTCAAGTTTGACTCTGGTCAACCAGAGTTGACTGCTGATGTCATCTTTTCGTCATGCTGATGTCACCTTTTACTATTTTGGATAATTCGAATTTAAATAAATAAATAAATCCAGAAAGTGTTTAAAAACTTTAAAAAATCATAGAAAATAATCCATAGCTCAGATCGAAAAACTTTGTACATGAAAGTTGCTCAGAACGACGAGATGAATCCGAATATGCGGACCGTTCGTCCGCCACACGTCCCTAGCATAGCAAGCATGCAACCGTCCCCCTCCGTTTCATCTGTCTGAAAATGCCAAGCTTCGGGAAAACATTCCCGGATGTTTTCCCTCTTCACCTATATCGTGTAGCACCGCGTCAGAACACCCCTAGCTCTGCGTATTGTCATGTCATGCTCTTGTTTGCTTTATATTTATTGTTTCTTCCCCCTCTTCTCTCTCGGTAGACCCCGACACCGATGCCGTCCTCGAGGCCGACGCAGCTTCGGAGGTTGACGACACCGTTGACGACCTTGCCTTTGCCGCCGAGCAACCAGGCAAGCACCCCCCCTTGAGCATACCGATATCGCCTATTCTTTCTCTCTCATGCTTGCATTAGAATTGCTGCTGCTACTGTTTAACCTATTCTGATGCATTGCCTGTTTATTGTAACCTGCTATTGATACCTTACCTGCTTATCCTAAACTGTCTAGTATGGGCTGGGTAGAGACCTATCAGTGACCCCACTTGTCCCGATTGCCCCGCTGGATCATCAGAAGACTCGACGACCAGGCTCCAGCACCGCACATCACCCCCTTAGTTGTAACGACACTACAGCGTTACTATCGAGTGCCGAGGGTGATACCTCGTGTAGCACTTCTGATGTTAACTCTGTAGAGTAGCTATACGGTCGTGGTCATCGAGGGTGATTCCTCCTTCCCCACTTCCGATAATGACGCTGTCGTGCAACACCTCAAGTGTGAACCCATCGAGGGTGATTCCTCCCAGTTCACCTTGACGGATACATCAAGTAGGAATCCAACGAGGGTGATACCTCGGATTCCCTCGATGTTATGGACACACGGATAATTGGACTTTACACTGTTACTTGGAAGGCGGGCCGACCCTGAGGGGTACCCGCGTGTGATGTGAAGACGGGTTGACCTGGATGGTGCCCGAGTGAGAATACGAGGCGTGGCCGGGCATTCTTGGCCCTTGCCGCAAGTCCTCGAGACGGGGCGACGGGGTCACATCGATCGTGAGTCTCTGCTCGTTACCGCACCCCCAAGGTACTAACGATTTGGATATTTGATTCGAGTGGGCCTTTGGCCCGATAGCACTAACCATCACGTGGGAAAAGTTATGGGCACTCTGCATCATATGCATTAGCCGAAAGCTCTGTCAGACGTCCAGTTCAGCATTGCGGCCGGGACGGACCGGCGCCCCCCTGGTGCCTGGCTTCCCCCTGCACGCACCGACTCGGAGTGCACAGGGCGATGGCCCAAGACCTCTGAGTGCTTAGGATGTAGACCGACGGGGACCTCTCTGTTGAGCTCTAGGTAGGGTTGCGGTGTGTCGTTTGGCCGAGGCCGGGCATGACCCGGAAAAGTGTGTCCGGCCGGAGTTAAGCGAGCGTGGTGGGTAAGTTGGTGCACCCCTGCAGGGAAGAACTAATCTATGCATAGCCGGATCCTCGGTAACGGACACTCGGAGTTGTATCCCGATCGATACAACTAGAATTGGATACTATGGCTCTGGGATTGCTTCTCGCAGGGAGTTGAGAAGGGATCTTTGGAGGAGGTTGACGACAGTATGGCTCTGGGATTGCTTTCTCGCAGGGAGTCAAGAAAGAATCTCTGGGCGAGGTTGAGACTTAATGATACTACTACTTTATATTGTACTAACCTACACTCTTCTAATACTGCAAGACCTCTGAAGATGCTAGTCTTCGATAGGACTAGGCCTTCCCTCTATTCTGGCAATTCTGCAGCCCAGTCCACATATACAGCCTTCCTTTGATAATGTTGCATATGTAGTGTAGATCCTTGCTTGCTGAGTACTTCGGATGAGTACTCACAGTTGCTTTGCTTTCTTTTTCTCCCCATATCCATTTGATGCAACCAGATGACGGAGCCCCGGATACAGCTACCCCCGCCGACGATCGCTACTACTACCCCGAGGGTGGATACTACTACGAGTTGGCCGACGACCAGGAGTAGGTTCGGAGGGTCCCAGGCAGGAGGCCTGCGCCTTTCGATCGTAGTGTTTTCTTTTGCCCTGCCTTCTAAGGGCCTATCTGTGTTTTCTTTTATATCTGTACTCAAATATCTTATGCTTCCGCTGACGCTTGTACGCAAGCTTGTTTATTTGAGCCCTCGAGGCCCCTGGCTTGTAATATAAAGCTTGTATGACTTTATTTATGTTTTAGAGTTGTGTTGTGATATCTTCCCGTGAGTCCTTAGGCTTGATCGTGTGCATTTGCGTGTATGATTAGTGCACGATTGAGCCGGGGGCGTCACAAGTTGGTATCAGAGCCGACTACCTCTAGGAATCCCCTTCCAACTCTTTGGCCGAAGTTGAGTCTTGTCATTGAAAAATTGTTTTACTAACTTGGCTGTGTGGCTTACGGGCCCACGTCGCCATTGGGTGGTATTAGGATCTTTTATTCCTCATCTATACTCTGGGACTCTGAACTCTCTTGTATTCGGGTTAAAATTTTACTAACTCCAACCTTAGGTTCTCATGATCACATCCACCCGGTGTTCTGAAATTTTCCCCCTTCCTTCAAGATTGTGGGCCAGGTTCTGCTTGCAGGATCCTTTTATCGAGGGCACCCTGTGTTGTCACTTGCAGATCCCTCGCTCCAGCAGTTTTCTCCGACATGATGCAGCCTTTGCTATGTCACGTTGTTGTAATTCACACCGCGTGCCTGCGCGCCACCTAGTTTGTCTAGCTGCGAGCGTTCCCGAGCACGTACTATCCATTTGAATCTAACTCTGTGTATGGATTGGTATGTCTTTAACGACTACTATCATATATCTAATACCTTTCCTGTTCATTTCCCATGTTACATCATGAATAACTCCATACACCTGCAGTTTTTCTTGCTAAACTGCCCCTGTTGAATTGGCAGGATGGCTAACGATCCTCCACCTCCACCTTATATTGCCGCAATGATGCAGCAGTTTAAATTGAACCATCAGGTTATGACCGGGATATTGGCTCAGTTCCCAAACCAGAATGCTCATTGACAGCCTACACCAATAACTCTACCGGAATTCATGCGCCTCAATCTGTCCACTTTTCGCAGCTCGACTGATCCAATGGATGCTGATGATTGGCTCTGTGACATTGCCTTCCAGATGAAATCGGCCAATGTTATCCCTAACAGTTACGTCACCTATGTGACATATCACCTGAGGGGTTCAGCTGCTCAATGGTGGGAAAGCCACAAGGGTATGTTGCCTGCTCAAACAGTAACCACTTGGCAGCAATTTCAGTCAGCTTTTCGTGCACGGTACATTCCTCAAGGTCTGATGGACCAGAAGAAGCAGGAGTTCCGCAAACTCTCTCAGGGTAAAATGACTGTGGATGAATATCAGAGGAAATTTCTTGAATTGTCCCGCTATGCTGAAGATGACGTCTGCACTGACGCACGCAAGGAGGAGAAGTTCCGTGAAGGACTGCGTACGGATATAAACCTTGCACTTGCAGTCCATGATTGCACAGACTTCGCAACGCTTGTCAGCCGATCTTTCCAAGTTGAAACTGCTCTGACTAAATGCCAGGAGTCGCTCAAGTGCACTCGTGATGTTGGTTCGTCTTCGGGTCAACCTGCTCAGAAATGTCGAGTCTGGATCCCACAAAATGTTCATCATCAACCTGCTCCGACGCCAAGGCCGTCTTATGCTGCACCTCATCTGCCTCCGCCGCCGAGACAGCTAACGATTCAGGGTGGACAGTCCAATGTTGTGTCTCCATCCCATAATGATCAGAATGTATCGCGGCCTCCTGATGGTCGTACGAAGGGCCATCGAACCCATCGTTGCAGAAATCGTAAGGCCAGGATGCCTGCTATGGACCGAGGCCAGGTCACTCACGTCAAAATGGGAGAAGCTCGTGAGTCTCCAAAAATCGTGATGGGAACTCTGCCAGTTAATTCAGTTGCAGCTTCTGTTCTCTTTGATTCTGGGGCATCACATTCCTTTGTGTCTCAACAATTTGCTCAGCAGCACGAGCTACCTCTAGAGTTATTGCCCACACCTTTAGAGATTATCACTCCCCGTTCCAGGTGGCAAACCAAGATGGTAAGTCACAACAATCAGATCAGGATTGAAGGGTTGATGTTCTCTACTTCCCTTATTGCTCTTCGACCTTCCGACATAGACATCATTCTCGGAATGGACTGGTTGACAACCCATAATGCTTTGATTGATTGCGCTACTAAGACAGTCCATCTCACTCACCCTTCTGGCCAGACAGTCAAATACTCAGCCCGAATAGCTCAGGATGCTGAGAGCCAGATATATGCTCTGAATGCATTAAATGCCTCACCTCTTGAAGGCATCGAGAACGTTCCAGTTGTTCATGATTTTCAAGATGTCTTTCCAGAAGAACTTCCAGGAATACCCCCTGCTAGAGCTGTCGAGTTTTTCGTCGACTTGAAACCAGGCACAACCCCTATTGCGAAGCGTCCTTATAAGATGCCTCTGCACCACCTTCTCGAGCTAAAGGAAGAAATCAACAAGTCACTTAAGAAGGGTTTCATCCGCCCCAGTTCCTCTGCTTGGGGAGCACCTTCACTCTTTGTTAAGAAGAAGGATGGAACTAACTGATTGGTTGAGGATTATCGGCCCATTAACCAAGCCACCATCCAGAACAAATATCCGCTTCCTCGGATCAATGATTTGTATGATCAACTTGCTGGATCATCGGTGTTCTCGAAACTTGACTTGAGGTTGGGTTATCATCAGATCCGTGTTCGTGAAGAGGATATTCCGAAGACTGCCTTTGCTACCCGTTATGGCTCTTATGAGTACACTGTAATGTCATTTGGTTTAACAAATGCTCCAGCCACATTCTCCCGTCTGATGAATTACATCTTCATGGATTACCTCGACAAGTTCGTCATGGTATATCTAGATGATATTCTGGTTTATTCAAAGAATAAGGAAGAACATGTTGAACACCTTCGTCTTGTTCTAGAAAGGCTCCAAGAACACCAGTTGTATGCCAAATACTCCAAATGTGAATTCTGGCTTTCTGAAGTAACCTACCTTGGTCATGTGATTTCCAAGGATGGAATTGCTGTTAACCCGGAGCGGGTTCAAGCTATTCTGGATTGGACTCCTCCGAAGAACGTCAAGCAAGTGAGAAGTTTTCTCGGCCTTGCAAGCTATTGCCGTCGATTTGTCGAGAACTTTTCCTAGATTGCTAAGCCCCTGACTGACCTGCTTCACAAGGGCGTTAAGTTTGAATGCACAGACAAATGTCAGGAAAGTTTCCAGACCCTCAAAGACAAGCTAACATCTGCCCCAGTACTTGCTCCACCAGATTCTCGCAAAGACTTTGTGATTTATTGTGATGCATCCCGTGAAGGATTAGGCTGTGTCCTAATGCAAGAGCGTAAGGTGATTGCTTACGGCTCTCGACAGTTGCGTCCATATGAAGAAAACTATCCAGTACATGATCTAGAACTAGCTGCTGTCATCTATGCATTGCAGTTGTGGCGACATTACCTTCTCGGTAATCATTGCGAGATCTACACGGATCATAAAAGTCTAAATTCCTTGTTCACTCAACCATCTCTAAACCTCCGTCAGCAAAGATGGATGGAGGCCATTATGGACTATGATTTGGGTATTTCTTATACCCCTGGCAAGGCTAACGTGATGGCTGATGCCTTAAGCCGCAAGTCCTATTGCGACAACCTCATGGTTTTGCGAGCTCAACCTCATCTTTTTGAAGAACTGCGCAAGCTGAATATGTGTATTGTTCCACAGGGATCTCTTAATAACCTTGTGATACAACCCGATCTTGAGAAAGCTGTTAAGAGTGCGCAAGCTAAAGATGCTGAAGTTGATCTGATGAAGAAAGATCTTCACCTTGAAAAGTACAGGGATTTCTCGCTGTCTAAAGATGGAACCTTGTATTTCAGAAACCGCATTGTCGTACCTCACTTCGAGCTTATGGCCGACAAAGTCATGAAGGAGGCACATGATACCCTGCTGTCTATTCATCCGGATAGCACCAAGATGTATCGTGATCTCCGTCAAAGGTACTGGTGGTCTAGAATGAAGCAGGATATTGCTCGATATGTTTCTGAATGTGATGTGTGTCGGCGCGTTAAAGCAGAACATCAGAAGCCTGCTGGAATTCTGCAACCGTTACCTATTCCTTATGGAAATGGGATAAAGTTCAAATGGATTTCATTACCGGCCTTCCCAAGTCACAGAAGGGTCATGATGCTATTCTTGTCGTCATCGACCAACTCTCTAAAGTTGCACACTTTATGCCTGTCAAGGAGACGATCACTGCTAGCCAGTTAGCGGAATTATATATCTCCAGAATTGTATCACTACATGGTATTCCGAAGGAGATTAGTTCAGACCGTGGCGGTCTTTTCACCTCCAAGTTCTGGGAAAGTTTCCAAGAAGCTATGGGAACTCATATTACCTGGAGTTCAGCTTATCATCCCCAATCCCAAGGCCAAGTCGAGCGAGTTAATCAAGTGCTTGAAGACATGCTTCGGGCTTGTGTTATTTCTTTCGGCAAGAAATGGGAAGAATCTCTCCCGTATGCTGAGTTCTCTTATAACAACAGCTAACAAGCCAGCTTGAAAATGGCCCCCTTCGAAGTACTCTATGGACGTAAGTGTCGAACCCCTCTGAATTGGTCAGAAACTGGGGAACGACCGCTCGTGGGTCCGGATATTATTCAACACGCCGAAGAGCAAGTTCGTATTGTCCGAGAAAATCTCAAGGCGGCTCAGGACCGCCAGAAGAGCAACTATGATCGCAAACGATGGGGTTTGACTTATCAACCTGGTGATCAAGCTTATTTGCGAGTCACTCCTATGAAGGGCACTCACCGCTTCGGAATTAAGGGCAAGCTAGCTCCACGCTACATTGGTCCCTTTCGCATTGTTGCCAGACGTGGTCAGGTGGCATATAAATTGGAGTTGCCGCCGCAATTCTCTCATATCCACGATGTCTTCCATGTGTTGCAACTTCACCGTTGCTTCAAGGAATCTCAGCACCGAGCAGTAGATCATGAAATGCTCGAATTGCAAGATGATCTTTCTTATAAGGAGCATCCGATCCGCATCCTCGATGAAGCTGAACGTCGAACCCGTCAGAAGACAACCAAGTTCCTGAAAGTGCAGTGGTCAAATCATACTGAAGATGAAGCCACTTGGGAACGCGAGGATAGCCTCCGTGCTGAATACCCCGAACTTTTCCATTCTACCTCTTAATTCTCGGGACGAGAATTCTTGTTAGTGGAGGAGACTTGTAACACCCCCAGTGGTTGACTACAGTAATCCTCTTTTGATAATGCCATGTCATCATGATCAATAGTGCTTAAACATCATTTGGATCCTATCTCTTTTCAATTCAAATTCAAATAGAAATTCAAACTGAAAGTGCAAATAAAAGTTGTTCAAATTTGATAACTAAAATGTTCATAATATTGTAAATATTCCAGAGACAATTCTAAAATTATAACCAACTATTACTAAATTAGATAAGTGACTCTAACAACAAGTAACAGCAGCAAAACAGCACTATCTAATCCTTTTTCAATTAAATAAAATCCAAATAAAAAGTTGTGGACATCAAACCATTTTCTAGCAGTGACTAATTTTGCACTGTTAATATTTGGACCAGTCACATATTTTACAAAAGCCATTTGCAATATAAACAAAAGACAAAACAGAAAACAAAAATAGAAAGCAGAAAAGAAAATAGAAAAAGGAAAAGAGGCCCACTGTGCCTGAGCCTAAGGTCAACAGTGGCCGGCCCAGCCCGCGCAGCACCTTTCCCTCACCCCCCGCACTGCTCCTCCCCGCACCGCTGTCGAACACAGCGCATGCACGCGCGCGCACAGCCAGGCCCCCCTCTCCCCCGCACGACAGCGCGCGCCCGCGCCAGTGGTGGATAGGGGCCGAGCCCCCCTGCCTCCCTGGCCTCCCCTCGCCTCACTTCCCCCTCTCCTTCCTCCCTGCCTCCTCCCTCCGAGCGCCGCAATGGCCTCGGCCTTCTGATACGCGCGGCCATCGTCGCCCGTACGCCTCGCAGCAGTGCCAGATCGCCCCGCCGTCGCTCGCTGCTTCGTCAGCTGCCTCGAACCGGAGCTAGAATCCCATGCCTTGTCGCGCACGAGCTTGTCTTCAAGCTTCTCCGCCGTCCCGATTCGCCGTCATCGCGCTACTCCGAGCCCACCTTTGCACGCCTACAGGACCGCCGTGAGCACCCCGTCCTCCTCCCTCTCTCTCTGCGCTCTCCCCCGGTGCCGTAGCTGCCGCCCCCCATCGTGCCAAGCCCTCCGCCGCGGAGCACGTCGCCGGTGTCGTTCCGGTGACCATTTGGTCGCGCGCTGCTGCTCATCGGCCTCACCGCCCCGCATATACCGCGCCTAGCCGCTTATTTCGCCCGCGCGCGCACCGTAGCGCCGAACCCAAATGCCACCCGAAGCCGCCGCCGCCTGCCGTTGTTGCCGTCGCCGATTCCGGCTGCCTCAGTCACCGAGACCACCGCCAGTGGACGCGGCTCGAAACGCCCGTTCCAGAGAGCCCGACCTCGCGCAAAATTGTGCGCCATAGGAGAAACCCGAGCTCGCCGGAGTTCCACCACCGCTCTGGGCTCGCCGGAGAGCTCCGGCGGCCGGCACTGACCTGGCCCCGATGGGCCCCGCCCCTGTGCCACTGACCGATGGGCCTGGGGCCCCCTGTTGACCAGTTGACCAAGTCAACTGTGCTGACTGGGCAGGCCCCAGTCAATGACATACGGGCCCCACCCCTTTAAAATGTTTTAAAAATAAATAGATAAAATGTTAGTTAATTAAACAATTAATTAATTAACTTAATCAGTCACTGACAGTGCGGGCCCACTAGCTAATTAGGTTATTTAGTTAGTTTTAACTCTGTTTATTTAACTGAGACAATAACATGTGGGTCCCACTGGACCCACAGGTCAGGTTTGACTCTGGTCAACCAGAGTTGATTGCTGACATCATCTTTTCGTCATGCTGATGTCACCTTTTACTATTTTGGATAATTCGAATTTAAATAAATAAATAAATCCAAAAAGTGTTTAAAAACTTTAGAAAATCATAGAAAATAATCCGTAGCTCAAATCGAAAAACTTTGTACATGAAAGTTGCTCAGAACGACGAGATGAATCCGAATCCGTGGACCGTTCATCCGGCACACGTCCCTAGCATAGCGAGCATGCAACCGTCCCCCTCCGTTTCATCTGTCCGAAAATGCCAAGCTTCGGGAAAACATTCCCGGATGTTTTCCCTCTTCACCTATATCGTGTAGCACCGCGTCAGAACACCCCTAGCTCTGCGTATTGTCATGTCATGCTCTTGTTTGCTTTATATTTACTGTTTCCTCCCCCTCTTCTCTCTCGGTAGACCTCGACACCAACGTCGTCCCTGAGGCCGACGCAGCTCCGGAGGTTGACGACACCGTTGACGACCTTGCCTTTGCCGCCGAGCAACCAGGCAAGCACCCCCCTTGAGCATACCAATATCGCCTATTCTTTCTCTCTCATGCTTGCATTAGAATTGCTGCTGCTACTGTTTAACCTATTCTGATGCATAGCCTGTTTATTGTAACCTGCTATTGATACCTTACCTACTTATCCTAAACTGTCTAGTATGGGCTGGGTAGAGACCTATCAGTGACCCCACTTGTCCCGATTGCCCCGCTGGATCATCAGAAGACTCGACGACCAGGCCCCAGCACCGCACATCACCCCCTTAGTTGTAACAACACTGCAGCGTTACTATCAAGTGCCGAGGGTGATACCTCATGTAGCACTTCTGATGTTAACTCTGTAGAGTAGCTATACGGTCATGGTCATCGAGGGTGATTCCTCCTTCCCCACCTCCGATAACGATGCTGTCATGCAACACCTCCAGTGTGAACCCATCGAGGGTGATTCCTCCCAGTTCACCTTGACGGATACATCAAGTAGGAATCCAACGAGGGTGATACCTCGGATTCCCTTGATGTTATGGACACACGGATAATTGGACTTTACACTGTTACTTGGAAGGCGGGTCGACCCTGAGGGGTACCCGCGTGTGATGTGAAGACGGGTTGACCTGGATGGTGCCTGAGTGAGAATACGAGGCGTGGCCAGGCATTCTTGGCCCTTGCCGCAAGTCCTCGAGATGGGGCGACGCGGTCACATCGATCGTGAGTCTCTGCTCGTTACCGCACCCCCAAGGTACTAATGATTTGGATATTTGATTCGAGTGGGCCTTTGGCCCGATAGCACTAACCATCACGTGGGAAAAGTTATGGGCACTCTGCATCGTATGCATCAGCCTAAAGCTCTGTCAGACGTCCAGTTCAGCATTGCGGCCGGGACGGACCGGCGCCCCCCTGGTGCCTGGCTTCCCCCTGCACGCAACGACTCGGAGTGCACAGGGCGATGGCCCAAGACCTCTGAGCACTTAGGATGTAGACCGACGAGGACCTCTCTGCTGAGCTCTAGGTAGGGTTGCGGTGTGTCTTTTGGCCGAGGCCGGGCATGACCCGGAAAAGTGTGTCCGGACGGAGTTAAGCGAGCGTGGTGGGTAAGTTGGTGCACCCCTGCAGGGAAGAACTAATCTATGCATAGCCGGATCCTCGGTAACGGACACTCGGAGTTGTATCCCGATCGATACAACTAGAATTGGATACTATGGCTCTGGGATTGCTTCTCGCAGGGAGTCGAGAAGGGATCTCTGGACGAGGTTGATGACAGTATGGCTCTGGGATTGCTTTCTCGCAGGGAGTCGAGAAAGGATCTCTGGGTGAGGTTGACACTTAATGATACTACTACTTTATATTGTACTAATCTACACTCTTCTAATGCTGCAAGACCTCTAAAGATGCTAGTCTTCGATTGGACTAGGCCTTCCCTCTATTCTGGCATTTCTGCAGCCTAGTCCACATATACAACCTTACTATGATAATGTTGCATATGTAGTGTAGATCCTTGCTTGCTGAGTACTTCGGATGAGTACTCACGGTTGCTTTGCTTTCTTTTTCTCCCCATATCCATTTGATGCAACCAGATGACGGAGCCCCGGATATAGCTGCCCCCGCCGACGATCGCTACTACTACCCCGAGGGTGGATACTACTACGAGTTGGCCGACAACCAGGAGTAGGTTCGGAGGGTCCCAGGCAGGAGGCCTGCGCCTTTCGATCGTAGTGTTTTCTTTTGCCCTGCCTTCTAAGGGCCTATCTGTGTTTTGTTTTATATCTGTACTCAGATATCTGATGCTTCCGTTGACGCTTGTATGCAAGCTTGTGTATTCTAGCCCTCGAGGCCCCTGGCTTGTAATATAAAGCTTGTATGACTTTATTTATGTTTTAGAGTTGTGTTGTGATATCTTTCCGTGAGTCCTTAGGCTTGATCGTGTGCATTTGCGTGTATGATTAGTGCACGATTGAGCCGGGGGCGTCACACTTAAAGTAAAGATTAGTTTTCTTATACTAACGGATCTCACGAAGGTTTTGTTGAGTTTTGTGTGATTGAAGTTTTCAAGTTTTGGGTGAGATCATGATGGATGAAGGAATAAGGAGTAAGAAGAGCCTAAGCTTGGGGATGCCACATGGCACCCCAAGTTATTATCCAAAAGAGGAACAGGCAACTAAGCTTGGGGATGCCCCGAGTGGCATCCCCTCTTTCTTCTAACGACCATCGGTATTTTAGTTGGAGCTATATTTTTATTCATCACATATCATGAGTTTTGCTTGGAGCGTCTTGTATGATATGAGTCTTTGCTTGTTTTGCTTCTCTTTTTAAGTCAAGTATCCTTACTGGACACACCTATTTGAGAGAGCCAAAATTATGCCATGATTTGTTAGAATTGCTCTCTATGCTTCACTTAAATCTTTATGAGCTTTGGAATTGCTCTAGTGCTTCACTTATATCTTTTTTTTAGCACGGTGTGCTTTAGTATTTTTGAAGAAATGCTCTCATGCTTCACTTAGATTTATTTGAGAGTTAGTAATTTTTTTTAGAAACTCTCTCATGCTTCACTTAAATTATTTTGAGCGAAGAAAATTTTTATGCTCATGTTCTTCACTTAGATTTGTTTGAGCTATCAAAAGAAACATATAAAATTAGTCCCAAATTGATAGATATCCAAGAGGGATATAATAAAAACTTTCATGAAGATCATTGGATAAAATAAACTTGATTCCTTGTAATAGTTTTGCGATATGATGATATAATATGTGAGTCATGTTAATGAGTAATTATGGCTTAGTAAGAATATTGATGTTAAGGTTTGTGATTCCCTATGCAAGCACGAAAGTCAATAGTTATGCAATGAAATTATATCCTACTTGTGGTGCATTATTCAGTGTTAGTTATGCTTAATGCTCTCTTATGAGATTTCTTGTTTCTTGGTTGGATGCTTCTCAATCTTTTGCTAACCTTCATTTGCACTAAGTATGATCACTACTTGTGCATCCAAAATCCTTAAACCCAGTTTTGCCATATGAGTCCACTATACCTACCTATATGCGGTATTCTTTTGCCGTTCTAAGAAAATTTGTATGTGCCATCTCTAATTTTCATAATAAATTTCTCTTTTGTGTGCTCGTACTGCTCATGAGGCGGCAGGGGGTGGCCAATATTTTCCATGCTAGATGTGTTATTCTCAAGATGAGTGTTTTTTCACTTGTCATTGCACGCGAGTACGGCAAAGGTATGAGGGATGCCCGGTCCCGAAATGAAAAATGAATTTACTTTATGTTGTCAAATAATAAATTCCTTGGAAAGTGTTGGTATGGACGGCACCCGTGGATTCGGTTAGCCGTGGAATGTGAAAGTATGGTGGAAAAAAGAATAAACTTTATTTTTTGTTTGGGAACCACCTATGATATATCTAGCATGGAAAGTGTTGGGAATTACTCGGTCGTTTTCGTTGACAGGAAAAGCATGCCATCGAAAATGTTTTTATCTCTATCTTTTTCGCTTTGAGCTCTGGCACCTCTACAAATCCCTATTTCCCTCTGCGAAGGGCCTTTCTATTTACTTTATGCAATTTTTATTTTGAGTCTCCATCTTCTCTTATAAAGCACCAACTTAGGGGCACTATGATCATACTTGAGCATTGGGTGTAGCTAATATGCGAGTGTGCTTCATGAATGGATCAATGATTGAGCATAATGGGCTAGGGATAACTTGCTTTAGTATTGGTATTTTGAAGGACATGGTTGTTTATTGATATGCTTGAGTATTGAAATCTTCATGTCAAAACAAGACTATTGCTTTGAATCATATAGAAGTCCAAATGTCCATGCTATAAAGAAAAAAAATATGTGATGAACATGTTAGGCAGCATTCCACATCAAAAAATCTATTTTTATCATTTACCTACTCGAGCACGAGCAGGAATTAAGCTTGGGGATGCTGATATGTCTCCAACGTATCTATAATTTTTTATTGTTCCATGCTATTATGTTATCATTCTTGGATGTTTTACAATAATTTTATTGCAACTTTATATCATTTTTTGGGACTAACCTATTGACATAGTGCCCAGTGCCAGTTGTTGTTTTTTGCTTGTTTTTTACATCGCAGAAAATCAATACCAAACGGAGTCCAAACGCAGCGAAACTTTTTGGTGATTTTTTCTGGACCAAAAGACACACGATGGGCCAAGAAAGTACCTGAGGGGGGCTCTGAGGAGACCACAACCCACCAGGGCGCGCCTGGGGGCCCAAGCGCGCCCAGGTGGGTTGTGCCCACCTCGGCCGCCTCCTGCACCGCCTCTTTGCTCTATAAATACCCTGGACATCCAAAAACCCTAGGGGAGTCGACGGAAAACAATTCCAGCCGCCACAAGTTCCAGAAACAACAGATCCAATCTAGACACCATCACGGAGGGGTTCATCATCCTCATTGGTGCCTCTCCGATGATGGGTGACTAGTTCATTGTAGACCTTCGGGTCCGTAGTTAGTAGCTAGATGGCTTCCTCTCTCTCTTTTGATTCTCAATACAATGGTCTCTTGGAGATCTATTTGATGTAACTCTTTTTGCGGTGTGTTTGTTGGGTTCCGATGAACTTTGAGTTTATGATCAGATCTATCTTTTTATCCATGAAAGTTATTTGAGTCTTTTGATCTCTTATATGCATGATTACTTATAGCCTCGTATTTCTTCTTTGAATCTTTGGTTTAGTTAGGCCGACTAGATCGATTTTTCTTGCCATGGGAAGAGGTGCTTTGTGATGGGTTCGATCTTACGGTGCTCAATCCCAGTGACAGAAGGGGAAATGACACGTATGTATCGTTGCCATTAAGGATAACAAGATGGGGTCTAATTCCTACATGAATAGATCTTGTCTACATCATGTCATCGTTCTTATTGCATTACTTCATTTCTCCATGAACTTAATACACTAGATGCATGTTGGATAGCGGCAGATGTGTGGAGTAATAGTAGTAGATGCAGGCAAGAGTCGGTCTACTAATCTTGGACGTGATGCCTATATAATGATCATTTCCTGGATATCGTCATGATTATTTGAAGTTCTATCAATTGCCCAACAGTAATTTGTTTACCCATCATATGCTATTTTTCTCGAGAGAAGCCACTAGTGAAATCTACGGCCCCCGGGTCTATTTTCCCATCATATACTTTCAAATCTATATTGCTATTTGCCTTTTTATTTATTTGCATCTTTTATTTCCAGATCTATATTATCAAAAACCCAAAAATACCTCGCTGAATTTTATTTGCTTTTATTTGCATCTATCAATCTATTACAACTTTCTCACGTCTGTTTGCCAATTTCTAGCGCCGCTACCCGAAAGGGATTGACAACCCCTTTTACACGTCGGGTTGCAAGTATTTGTTCTTTGTGTGCAGGTGTCGTTCATGTAGTGTTGCGTGGTTCTCCTACTGGTTCGATAACCTTGGTCTCATCACTGAGGGAAATACCTACCATAGCTGTGCTCCATCATCCCTTCCTCTTTGGGGAAATACCGACGTAGTTCTAGCCGCAATCAAGGCGCATGCGCTAGAAGGTGCACGGGCGCGTGAAAGTCAGCAGGGACCTCGTGGAACCCCGTGGCTTCAAGCTCGGCGACAATATGTGGCTCCCAGGCCATCAATGGCACAGGGATGGGTGCTGGCGCAGTCGAGGCGACGGGAGCTGGAACGGGAGCGGGGACAGGCGCGACGTCTTCCCGCAAGGCCAGTTCAAGCTCGTCCAAAGCACCTTATGTTCTTGAGACTCCGGCTAGGTGTCTTCCTCAGAAACAGGAAGACTAAGGGGCAGACCATCATGATGCAGCATGGCGTATGGTGAGGTCGGGCTGGTTGGATGTAGACGACAGGAGAATCTGAGAGGAAGAGAGAAGATTGTAGCGAGACCGGGGAGTGCGGGGGTGATTTAAACTGCGGCGCCGGCGCCATTAAAAGTGGGGGTAGTTGGGAGGAAGGTGGGCGGAGGAGCCTGGTCAAAGGGCTCGCCTCCTCGTGAGCCTGTGTAGCGGCCTGCTCGCACGCCTCCAGGTCAGCCGGCGCAGTGGTCTGCTCGCACGCCTCCCGTCGACTCACATGCTTGCTTGGACGGCACCTGCCGATGAGAAGTGGGACTCTTGGTGGCACGTAGGTATAATGCCCATGGTTTGAATAGTGAAACCGTTCGCGTTAACTTGACACGTCTTTGTTCCAAAATACCTTGGCTCTTCATTTGTGCAACTTTTCATAAGCAGCTTGTCTCAAATTGAACAAAAAAATACGACAACCTATTTGTGCCATATCACGTGACCATGCTCAGTTTCATGAATTTTAGGTCATCTTTGGATTTTTTGGAATTTAAAATCCAGGATTCGAAACAATATCATAACCTGCATCATGAAATAAATTTTCAAGTCATACATATTTACTGTTGTAGATGTTAATATTTCTTAAGAAAGAATTTGGTCAAACATTTTGCTTAGTTAGACCTCAGACAAGTTATATATGCAGAGTAAAAAGATAATCCCTCCGTACCAGTGCATTGCCTGATATAGTAACTCTAGTAGGCACGACAACGCACGAACACAATCAACAAATGGAGCTCCATTCTGTGCTCATCCTGGTGTAGCACTATTAGTACTAGGCAATGGAGTTGACGGGTCTATATGTATTACAATGCCTGTATTTTCCTTGCAAATAACTGGTCATTCCAAAAGGCACGGTAATTGATTTATGATGAGTTCTTGAATTAGAGTGAGTTTGTGATATAGTGATCTCAACGTGGATGTATGACCATGCATGTATGACACGAATTCAAAACTAAAATGTAAGCCATGCATGGTCCTCAATTCAATATTTAAAATGCACAATAAATTGAAACATGAATATTAAGTCTAGTACTATGTACATGCAAATGTTGTGTTTAGGTCTCTCCATCGACACCCCCAACCACCACACATACTTCATGTATCGATCGATCTTCATTTCTTTGTTAATAGAGCTATTGGTATCCGACACACACGCGCTCATTATTTCTCTTCACGTTTCGATCTCCATTTGTGTCACACCCGCCCACAAACTCTCAACAAATGTATTTCTCACACACAACCTCGTCGTGCCCTCCATGACAAACCCTCTCTCTCTCTCAAGACACGTACGTTGCCTTTGTAAAACACCTTCACTGTGTGCGCACACACAAAGTCTATCTAGGCCACTCTCGATAACTATCTCCCTCCAGCCCTCAGTGCAGCTTCGCCGCACGATATCTCGGTGTATCGTCTTTAACATTCGAGTGTAGGCTAGGCCACACTCACTTAATCTCTCCTTTTATAAATGGCTCGATTGACCTCACTTTCTTGCGTCGTCTTTCTCACACTTAGACGCTCCCACTACACCTCTTGCATAGGCGGAGCTATGTAGACTGTCGGGGGGTAACACCTCGACCTTAGATAAATTGTGAAGCTCTGTTTAGGATTGTTTAGATTATATTTTTTGAACATTATATTTGTCCCCACCCTCCCAAACACCGATGGGTTGTGCACCCCAACCCGGGAGAATATCATGTGCCCCCACACCTTAGATGCTATATGGTGATATGAGTTCCTTGGAGCGTGTAGATCTGAGATAAGCGGCTCACAAGATGTCTTAATATTTTTACAAGAAACCTTAATGAGTTTGGGAATTGCACACAATTAGTACCAAAACTACTCAGATGCCCTTGGATCCCATATCCAACAGCCTCGAAGCTTGTATCATCGTAGCATCTAAGATGAGGGAAGACCTCATATTCTCTTGTGTTTAAGAATATCACGTGCTACCACACCTTAGATGTTGTGGTGATACAAGCTCCTCGGAGCCGTTGGATCTGAGATCCAACGAATCTTTGGTGGTTCAAATGTTTTTGCAGAAAAGCCCCCAAAGAGTTTGGGCACAGCCCACAAGCACAAAGACTACTCAGATGCCATTGGATCTCAGATCGAATGACCTCGAAGCTCGTATCACCGTAGCATCCAAGCTGCGAGAGCACCAGATGTTTTCTCGCATAGGGGAATATGAGGTGCTCCCACACCGTAGATTCTATGGTCATACGAGTTCCCGGGAGATCTAATGGCTCATAGTAGGAGGTTTGAATGTTTTTGCAATATAGGCCTCAAAGAGTTTGGGAATTGCGCAGAAAATACAAATACTACGCACATGGCATTGGATCTCAGATCCAACAACCTATATGCTCGTATCACCGTAGCGGCTAATTAAGCTGCGGGGAGCACCTAATATGAGCTACTGGGATCTGTTGGATCCAAGATCCAGCGGCTCACACGAGGCATAAATGGTTTTTTTGCAAAAAAACCCTTGGAGAGTTTGGAAAGTGCGCATAATTACAAAGACTACTCCCAAGCCATTGGATCTCAGATCCAACAACGTAAAATCTCGTATCACCATAGCATCTAAGCTACGGGGAGCATGTGATATTCTATGCCACTGTCATTTTTGTTCCTAAACTTGCAAAATACGTGTAACTGGTGCCGTAACTTGTCTAACCGCGCAAAGTGTTTGTGCAAAAAAACCATCCTACACTAAAATATCGGAACAACACACGGGAGGCCCACTTGTCATTGATCAAATTTGGACCTAAAACTAACAAATCTGAAGGACGAGATTCGAACCGGCAACCTGGGGTACAAAGCGTACGTCGATAGCCTGAAACCGCAACGGTTGTTGGCTTTGTCGCATAACTTAATCTTATACAGCATTACGTTGAGTAGAGTAGAGGGAGTGGCTCGTCAACAGGTGCATTAACGTTGACTGACTTACTGGTGGGTCCCATGTCTGCCATCTCTCTCTCCTCTCCATCTAGTAGTACAACCTTTAGACGCACGGGCACACACGAATAGCGGCGCGAGCTTGCCATGGGGTTATTATAACTAAAAAATGCTTGGAAAATAGATGAATCGCCTAGAACAAGAGACGTTGTGGCTGGTCGAGACGGAGATAACCACACCTATCCTCCGTGCCATGTTAGCATGATGAAGCTGTGTGGCTAGTGGGGTGTTTTCGACTGACTGGCTGGGTCCCGAGGTCGAACCATAGGTAGTTTGATACAGTTTATTTTTACACGCACATTTTTCCTCCGTGCCGAGACGTGGCACACCCTACCGCGCGGTTTCTGGGTCCTCCCAGGTGGTGCATGCATATTTTCTTCCTTGCCGAGACGTCGGACGCCCTACCTAGGTCCTCCTCGTCCATAGCGCTGAAGCAAGTAAATGAGTCGTCAAATCACAAAAGCCCACCTTTCCCGCCGAGTACATGAGTGAAGCAAAGTGGCTAGCTAGTTGGGCTAGTGCGACCGATTAGCTAGGCCGCCGCCACATTTGTTTTTTCACCCCTTTTTTTCTCTCCTTGCCGGTAGGTAAATTTAAATATCCACCGCTACGTTGCACTAGTCTTTGGGTGCGGCAGGATTTTTATTTTTTTGATTGACGGGAGCAGGCGCGGCAACAATTAGTCATGATGACTCCGCCTGTAAAACCCACTGCTCCCTGAAGTGAAAAGTCGTCGACTGGTGTTTTCCCATGGTGAAAACCAAAAGATTCACCCCACTCCCCGGTTGGCTCCCTCTGCCTTCTCGTAGATTGCATTGCCTTTTAGCCGTTTCGCCCCCTTTGCTTTCTCTCCCCATTGCTTCTACCTGGTTCCATGGCGGTGCACCAGATGACGGACTCTGAGGTGAGGCGCCTGATACAGGAGCTCCATGCCAAGGATGCGGAGCTCAGGGCCAAGGACGTGGAGCTCCGTGAGCTCAAGGAGGAGAGGAGTGCCATGCTCCTTCTTTATGTGCGGGAGTTCACGGATCTTCAAAAGCGGCATGCCTCCACCACAAAGATGCTCGAGGCATTGGCGGCGTTGCTGCAGAAAGCGGGAGATACGATAGGCGGTCAGGCGAGCCGGCTGGAGCACGAGCGGGCCGATCATGACGAGGTCCGGGATCGCCTCAACTACTTGCTGGACCATGTTGCCACGCACATGTTGCCGCTGCACGATGCCTACCGTCGTGCCAGCGCGACCATACCGGGCGTCGGGCTAAACCCGTTCGACCACCCCATCGACTTCAACGAGCCACGACTTCCTGACCTGGTCTCCTTCTTCACCTATATCTTCGAGGAGCTGAGCCGTCTCCGTGTGATGGTGGGGGCGGAGCTGGACAGGGAGGGGTTGCGGGCGGTCGTCGCCGTTGTCGGGCGAATCCTCTCAGGGATTCGTCATCGGAATCCGTTCGTGCCATTGGACGTCATCTTTGACGAGCTGGCTCCCGTCGACCGGGAGCGGGATCTGCGGGTGGTGGCACCCTGCATCACCAACATCGTGCGCCTCGAGAAGCAGAGGGACTTCGGTGGTGTTTAGGCATACTCTGCATGGGCATGTCTCGGTGCAACATGACCGTTGGATCAAACTCAGACGGTGCAGATCAGTCACTGTAGCACAAAGCGTGCGGGTGTGTTTGGTTGCATTCTCATCTCAATATAGTTGTTCCCTCTTCGTGCATGCTCATCTTAGCACCCCTCTTCATTCATGCTCTGCATGCTCCTCTAGTGTATTTATGTCAACCTAGTGTGGACTCATGCACCCTTCATGCACTCTGCCAAACACCCAAAAGAGGGTCGAGAAGGGAACTTTTGCTCCCATGCACCCTTCATACACCCTACCTAACACTGATTCGTGCTTCATATGGTTCATGTTATGTGGAGTACTGTAGCACTGTACTCTCCATGCGCTGTAGACCTAGTTCTGTTAACATTGATCTCACCGTTCATTCTCGACCGGACAGTAAAAAAAGGGGCATGTTACATTAATGTTCATATAGTTGACATGCGCACAACATCATATTTTATCGTCATATCTTCCTACACTAGCAGCAAGATTATAGTACTGACGTATGAACCACTGCACATGCCTAGTAGTAGGAGTACTACTATGTAAGTTCAAGTGGCTGCCGTGTTTCACACTCCTCCGTCGTAAGAGTGGAAACGCTCGCTATAATCATTTTTGTTCAGAAATAGTGGACACGCTCTACCGCGCATATCCTCCTCGACGGTCGTCAGGAACCTTGCTATTCACTTTCGTCGACGTGTGGGACAACCAGCATCAGGGTCCACTTGCCATGCACTAAATTACTCCGTACTAGAGTGCACAACTGCACGGTAGACTAGCCTGGTCGAAGCGCCGCAGTAATGCCCAATGAGCCGTCAAATCACAAAAACCCCACCTTTCAGCAGTAAGTTGGATGGACAAAGCAACCATCATTTCACTCTTATCCCTCAGCTTCCTCTCTTGAAGAAAACCCCAACTCGCTTCTCCCTCATCTTGTTCCTCATTTCTTCAAGAAAACCCCGACGCGCTTCTGCCATTGTTCTTCTCTCCCAAAGAAGGAAAGGTGAGCGCATCAATGGTGTTGCTTCTGGCCAAGGCCCGATCTTGCAACCCCGCGACTGATCCTATAACTCCCTCACTGTTCTTCTTTTGGGTTTGTGATTATGGTTTCTTTTCTTTTATTTCTATTTGACTGTTTCTTGATGGATCTTGGAGCACCGGCCGAAGTGATGTCTATGGCTCTGGCCAAAACCGTCGAGGCTCAGGGTACGAAGAAGCGCAAGCACCCCGCCAAGACTACCGCAGACAAGCTCAAGGCCATCGCCCTGTCCAAGCCCGCCTCTCCGGGATCCCTCGTTAAACCAGTCCAGGTAATATCTCTTCTTGACGATCTTTTTGGCGATCTTGATCGTGTTTTTTCATCTAACACGCAGTACTAGTACTAGTAGTACAACTTTCTGGGTGATCTTGCATGTGATTTTTGTGTGCCAAATGACGGTTCTAAATTGCTCTTTTGACCAAAACATGCGAGAGGTTGACATACATATGATTTTTGCACATAACACTGATTTCTTATAGATTACTTTCAACTACTTTATGAACATCAGTGCTAGCTGTAGGAAATGCAAGATTTTAGCTCTCATGCCTTTGAATAGAGTATAGTAGCCTCAGTAACTTGTGTTATGGATATTGCAAGTAATCCCTCTGCTCTCATGCCTTTGAAGACATGTTCTAGTATCTTTGTTCACTCATTTCTTTGCGTATATGTAGTCTTATATGGAGTAAAATATCAAAAATCATCTTATATTTCTGAATGGAGGTAGTAATAAAATATTTGGTTTCTGTTTGAAGTAGAACCAGGTCCGCGGTGGAGATGAACTTCTCAAAGTCATGCCGTGTGAACTGGAAGACCTGAGGATGAGTTCTACTAGTAAACTATCCAGCTGTTGTGTCCTTGTCGCCACGTGTGGTGAACAAGTGTTTTCCTGTAGCATTGTTGTCAAGCGTGTTCTCGAGGGTGTACTTCACCACAACAATTTCCTAGCTGTGCCTTCGATTACGAAGGGTGTGGTTCTTGTAAAGCTTCCCGAGAAATCTGATGCGGAGTATCTTCATCGTCAAGTTTATGAGTGGAAAGACCACTCTGTTAGGTTTTCCAAGGTTGACGAGATGACGATGGTGCCGGTAGACATCTCTCATGAAGTCCATGGCCTAGTCAGTTATGTGCGGTACATCCCGTAGGTCGGTGGCAAGAAATAGTTTGCAGAGTTTAATTAGTGCAACTTTGCTTGTCTGTAGTAAGTACTATTGTTCAGTACTTGAGTGAGTCCTGAGAACAGTCTATGTTAATGTCTGTCCACTCAATTCAGTCTGTATATTTTGAAGTATCCAGATCATCTTTTTTGTGATGACGGTTTATCAATTATGGTTACACTCCAATATCTGTATGCATTGCATGGTTTATCGCACCCACCAGGATTTCCAGTCCCATGGATGTTCGCTCCATATGAGTTGTTACCACCTTTGGACTGTCCTGCTTGTGGGAGTAAGTGCGGGCCCTGCATGCCACCCGTAATTAGACGATCAACCTTCAGTTTACAACTTGAACATAGTGATATCCTGGTAAGGATTCACTCGTGTCACATCAACTAAATCTTATTGATTTACTGTCATGTTTTCTTACTTTTGCTGCAATTTTATGATGCAGGTTTTGCCATGTCACATTCGTTACAGAATAAACCGTTTGGTTTGCTCTATGATGGTTATTTTTGCAGGTTTCACTTCTTATGTCGTGTCAGTAACGAAGGCACTGTCCATCACTTATATTACTGGACACAATTGGATCAGTTTGTTGTCTGAGTACAATTTGAAGCCCTATGATGAACTGTAGTTTGTTTTAACAAACATGCCACAATTAGTCCTTCTTGCGTTTAAAATAAGTGAAGAAAAAGACTGGATCAAGGTCACGAAGCCTAGTGAAGTTAGAAACCTGAAGTATGAAATCATGGCAGACCAGAGATGATCGCTGCTGTCTCGCACGTCGGTACCACCTTCAGCATCAGATCGAGCACCGGCACCTGCTCCGACGGCACTGGCTCTAGCACTGACAGCGGCAATAGCTCAGTCTAATCCACCAAAGGATTGGGCACCAACCGCGTCAGCGGATCAGGCTGATCTACCGGAGGATCGAGCACCGACACGGGCACCTGCTCTCACACCGGCACTAGCTCCACAAGGAGCACCATCTCCGGCAGCAGCAGTGGTACTACCAGTCGCACCGGCACGGGTACCAGCAACGGCTCCGGCACCTGCACCAACACTTGAAGTTGCACTTGCATCTGCTCCGGCCCGTGTAGCGGCAACGGAACCAGCACTTGCACTGGCAACAGACTGGGTTGCAGTTCGCACTGCATATACCAAAGTCCTTACAAAAACCAACATCTCCACCTTCTTGGTAAGCATTGGCAGCCCAAGTGCTTCGTTCTTTTTTCTTTCCATGTTGTTTCACATGATTCACTGTGTTGATCTAACTGTTTGTGTCTGTCTTCTTGTTTGCAAACAGAGAATTCCTAGAGCAACGAGGGAGTCGTTCAATAATCCGGGCGACCGTGGCCAAGTTTCTCTTACCATGTGCAGCCTTGGTGTGAATGAACCTGCTCCATATACCATAAGTACAAACGATGGTCGCGTGATGATTGATGCTAAAGGATGGTCAAGGTTCAAAACTCTATCAAATCTTGTGGTAGGGGATGATGTCAAAATCGAACTTTCTCGGCAAGGAGAGCTGGTCCTAATCAACTTTGAAATTCTTCAGTAGCAACACACAACTACCGAACTGATCTATACTCCGAGAGCTTTTGATGTAATAATATGGCATGGTGAAATAAGTGTCATGTGTGTATAAGTAGTACGACAGTATTATTTATCACGTAGGTTATCGTGAAAGAATTGCAACTCTGATTGCCGGTTAGGAACTGTCGTTCGATTTCATTCTAACAGCTGCGGTGCTTTATTTAATTTTCTGTATTCGCCTTGCGACAACATCTAAAACCAGCGCCGTAACGATCGCTTGCAATATGAAATGCGCCGATTTAGAACACATGGGCCCCCAAACATGCAAGCCCATCGGCATGTGGCCCAAAGTCCAGAACCGTCAGCCTATCTGAGTATTATATTCTCATCTGAACCCTCATATCATGTTATATATATTCCCCTTGATTTTTCTTATGTATAAAGTTGTGATACAGTATAAAAGATTTTTATATTTATTTACAGAGGGAGTATCTCTCTATCAAAAATATATTTATGTGTAAATAGTTACTCCTGCCTTTCTACTTCCTTTCGCTGATATGCGGGGCATCCGACAACGGGGTCCACGTGCCATGCACCAAATTAGAGTGCACAACTGCACGGTAGACTCACCCCGGTCGTAGCACCGCAGTAATGCCCAATGAGCCGTCAAATCACAAAAAACCCCACCTTTCCAGCTTTAGCAGTAAGCTGGATGGACGAAGCAACAATATTTCACTAGGCCTGAATCCCCTTCTCCCTTGTCTGCTTGTTCAGAGAAAACCTCCTCTCGGCGATTGCGTAGGGTTTTCTCATGGAGAACCAGGTACGAATTCTTCATCCATCCCCGATAAATCCTAGTCCCTTGGTCGCGGGTAATCCTAGGATGGCAGCCGCCGCCGTTGATGCATTTTTCTTCCTACTGAATCTAGTGTGTTTCATTTGCAGTGCCCAAAGTGCGAGGATCCTATAGGTTTCTGCGCCCTCGGCGAAACGCCACAGTTGTTCCTTCTCATCCTAACACGGGATTTTAAAACGCGCACAGTATGTTCCTAGAATCCTCTTTTCTATCCGGGAGGGCTGGGGTTTTTTGAACATGATGTCGACTAATTTGGAAATTTGGATTGCTATATTTGGATAAAGGGTACTAGTACCATGGTCAACACTGACGTGAAAGAGGAAATTATTTCTAGATTTGGATAGCGAATACATTGTGTTCTCGTATTATTTTTCCTGCAGTGCATTCCTTGCTCTGCCAGAACACATGTACTCAAGATGGTCGGCCTTGCCATAACTGAATACACCAGTTTAATGGTCACATTGAAGACAAGCCATGGATATAAATTCCTAGTTGGGTTCATGAACCAAGAAGATCACTGCTTTTTTTATGGCCGAACTTGGATAAACTTTCTCAAGTGTTACACACTAAAAGTTGGCGCACGAATGTTGATGGAAATAGCAGAACCTGGTCTCATCTTCACTGTGAACTTCCACCCCGACGTCGTTCCAGTAGTTCATCCATGTTAGTTTTGTATCTGGTTCTTGCATGTTGCCTCGATTACTTCTTAATCCACCTATTATGTCTAACTAATCACAATTTGACTTTAGAAGTAGCAACAATTTGTGATTCCCTTCTCTCACGAAGATGCTACTTCTAACTAATATTCTTATAATTGGTGGCACGTGTAGGTTATTTCAAAGTTCAGCACACTAGTCGCTTGTTATTCTATAAGAACTCGACTATCACTGATGGCACTGAACTTGACTGGGACGACATCCACTAGTTCCTACACTTTATTGATCGTCTTGAGGTCCTTGTGGGGCATTTCAATGGTGGAAGGCCACGTGGGATATGTGTGCCACTGGTGCACACGTTGAACAGGTCCAACTGTGTTAAGAAACTTGTGGTACGAGCTGTTTTCTGTTATATATGTTGTTCATAAACTCTTTCTTATACATACTTTTACAGCTGTGATCTTCTTGAAATAGAAACTGCCCAGTTCTATTGTTCCTATACAGATGTCTGACCATGGTCGGGTCAGACTTGCGCTTGGTCACAACATGATGTTTATGTCGATCTACTCCATTTCCCTTGGAGGTGAAAAGATACTTATTCATGGGGGGTCTCAAATATTGAAGGCCCGTCCATCTTGGAGAATAGGACAGAAGGTGATGCCCATGCTTTTCCATGGCTCTAAAGCGAATATCCTATTTATTGACCACATTGCGAGATGAAGCCACTTTCAGAAGGTTGTGGATGCGTGGGGTGGCGCCTGGGCCTTGTCCTGGGGCTTGGTGGCCTCACCCTTGGTTAACTGTAGGCAAAGTAGCACTGTTCGAGGCGTGCTTTGTACGGTTGAACCTGTATAAGTACTCATACTGCTTTTTAGCTATGGTTGTTAAGTGCCCCTATTGGTTTCAGTTAAGGTTGTTAAGTACTCCTGCTCCTTTTACAGTCTATCGTGTTTCTTCAGTCTCGTCTTCCTCCAGCCGCCAAAACCAAACCAGCGCCGGCGGGGCCGCCTGCTTCCTCCTCCCACGGCTGGCTGCACCTCAGCGCACGCATCGCCGCCCCACCGTCTCCTAAATCGTTAACGCCGGCGTCTGAGGCCTCGCCGTCGTCCTCCGCGCGCTTTGGTGCGCTCACCGCGACGCTGCCCTCTCGCGTTGTCAACATGGTCAACAAACAAGAGGAATCGGGAGAGGACTGTACGTGGAGAGGATGACAGTAGGGACCCACCATGTCCATGGCCGTACGCAAGCAAGTTCCTCCTTTTTTTATATACTCCATTGTCAGCATATAGAAAAAGAAAATGCTTCCTCCTAGTGGTTTGCTGACATCTGGGACCCACGACATTGTCAGCGTATAGTCAATAGACAAGAGAACAGCACAAGATCGGCTGACACCTGGGGCATAGCTGCTCGAGCAGTATTATTTTTGGAAATTTTTTGTTTTTGCCACTGTAAATTTTACCAATTTTCCCTATGCCACTCTAGATTTTGACATTTCACTTTTGCCACTCTTAGTTTTTGACAATTATCACAATTGCCATTCCCATGGCAAAAGCAAAATTTTCAGAGTGGCAATTGTGATACATTTCAAAAGCTAAGAGTGGCAAAAATAAAATAATTTATTTTGCTTTTGCCACAGAATGGCAATTGTGATAATTATCAAAAGCTAAGAGTGCAAAAGTGAAATGTCAAAATCTAGAATGGCATAAGGAAAATTGGCCAAATCTAGAGTGGCAAAAACAAATATTTCCCTTTTTTGTTATTGTTGAGACAGAGCAGGGTTTCAACTGGGTTGTGTCCCGTCTAGCCCAGGCTTCTATTTTACGTTCACCACATGACCAGCCCAGCTATTTTTTCTTTGTGAAAATGGCTAGCCCAGTTTATTTTTTCTAAAGAATACCCAATCCAGGCATACCCAACCCAGGCCTACTTATTTTTCTCCGCCCTGTTGGGCTGCAACTCTTTCAAGACGGCTTCAAATCTTAAAAGTAATATGAAATGGGCTGTAAATATAAAAAACACACGACAAATTGGCAATTACTTTCAAATTTCTGGATTTTTTCATATTTTCATATTCAAATTTCACTGGGCTTTAACCTAATTTAAATATATCTTCAAAGTACTTTAAATCTGGCTCGACATTTCGGTATTAAAAATAGTTTGGACCCCACCGAAATATGCGAATGTTTAAATTTTTAACCCTGGCCCTGGCCAACAAAAAGAAAACGGACTGCAATAAATTGCATAAGAAGTTGCAAATGAGCTGTAAATTATTAAAAAAAATAAGGAATGGGCTGACTTGTGGGCCTATTAAGTTGACGTGTATGAAAGATTTTTTTACTTATTATATACGTCAACAAACGATTCTAGCAGAAGTGACCATTGGATGTCAATCCAACGGCCCTCGTGCTTCTTCAATCTCTGATCTTCTTGCTCCAGCCGCCAAATCTAGCACCAGCGGGACCACCTGCTCCCGCCTCCCGTGGCCGGCTGTGCTGCCGCGCAGGCCTCACCACCCCCTACTACTCCCACTGCTGGCCAGACCATCCCTCTACTCACCCACATCCCTCCACTGATGTAGCTTCGCCGCCTCCGGGTCATTCCCTTCCTGGATCTCGCCGTCGTCCATCGCGTTGGCGTTCTCGGCACCGCATGGTCAACATTGTCAAAAAACGACAACATCGAAAGAGGGATGTACATGGAGAGGCTGACAGTTGGGACCCACATGGTCCATGGCCGCACGCAAGCAAGTACTCCTTATTACGCCAAAAAAATGAATCCTCCCCATGACAGCTGGGACCCACCAGCTATATCTTGGCACGGAAGGAAGTGCCTCCTTATTAAGCGAAAAATAACGATTGCTCCCCATGACAGCTGGGGCCCACCAGATTTGGAGCTGACTTGTGGCCCTACTAAGTGGACGCGTACGCAGGGCTTTGTCAACTTAGTCAACAAATGATTCTATCACCAGTGACCGTTGGATTATTAACATCCAACGGTCGTCCTGCTTCTTCAACCTCTGATTTTCTTGCTCCAGCCATCCAAACCACCGCATGCTCCTGCCTCCCGTGGCCGGCTGTACTGCTGCGCAGGCCACACCGCCCCCTACGACTCCCACCGCTGGGCAGGCCATCCCTCTACTCACCCACACCCCCTGTTATTCTGTGGTGTCGGCAGCCTCACACCACAGCCGAACCAGTCAACCCTCGTACTACCCTCTGCATGTTCCCAGGCTCCGTGTCGTTCCCTGCCTCACCGTCATCCACCGCCTGGGTGTTGTCCGCGCGGTGTGGTCAACGTGGTCAACGAATGACAGCCATCGGAAGAGGACTGTACGCGGTGAGGCTGACAGATGGACCCACCAGCTACATCTTCGCACGCAAGGAAGTGCCTCCTTATTACGCGCAAAAAAAGAATCCTCCCCCTGTCAGCTCAGACCCACCATTAATATCTTCGCACACAAGGAAGTGACTCCTTATCCTCCCTGACAGCCGGGACCCACCCGGTCAAAGCATACGTAGCGTTGTCATTCTGGTCGCAAACGTGTATGTACATACTAGTCCATCGGTCTTTCTGCCACCATGAACCGTGGCCCAGTAAGGAGCGGTAGCTGTTCAGGTAGTCCTGTCTATATCGTGTACACGTACCTACAGCCACCCTGCAAGAAAGTAAATACGGCTACGTATGTACATACGGGCGGGGTCTCGAACGCGTATAGCGACCGCGTCATGTACATTGGCAGCCAACCGGCTAGGTCGGAACGGAGAAACTGCATCGTGTTCATCGGGAGGCAACGGAATGCGTCGTGTTCATTGGGAGCCAACCGGTTTTGACGGAACAGCCAAAACGAGGCCTGGCGTACCACAGAACGGAGGAAACAGACTTGCGTTTGAGCTCCTACGATCGAAACGGGGTGCTGTTGATCGGGAGGGGTGTGGCGTACCGCAAAACGGAGGAAACGGACTTGTGTTGGAGCGCCTATGGTCGAAACGGGATCCTGTTCATCAGGAGGGGTGTGGCGTACCGCAAAATGGGACTCCACGGGCTACTGTTCATCCACCGTCTACTGCCTCGCTCCAGCCTCCACGGGCTACTGTTCATCCACCATCGACTTCCTCCAGCCTCCACCTGCTACTGTTCATCCACCGGCAACTTCCTCCAGCCTCCATCAGACACTGTTCATCCACGGGCTACTGTTCATCCACCCTCCACCGGCTACTGTTCAACCAGCCCTCCACAGGGTCCTGTTCATCCACCCTCCACCGGCTACTGTTCAACCAGCCCTCCACGGGGTCCTGTTCATCCAACCCCAACCGGCTCGGGTGTGGCGGCCTCCTCGATCGGTCGGGGTCCTGTTCATCCAGCGGCAACGGCCTACTACTACCACGGGGTCATGTTCATCCAATCCCCACCGGGAACTGTTCATCCAACCCAACAACGGTCACTGTTCATCAAGAGGCAGCAGGTTCGATCGGCTTCAGTTAGTAGCAGTAGCGAAGGAATCGCTTGGGTTCAGTTAACAGCTAAGGGATTGATCGCTCGGATTCATTAACGTAGCTAGAGCAATCGCTCGGGTTTAGTAAGCGTACGCCTCGCTCGGGTTCAGTTAGAGCCCTCGCACACACGCGCGTACGTATACGAGAGAAACGCGCAAACCTTTGTGCATCGCTCGGCCCCGACCACCCACCGTAACCGGGAACTCCCCAAAAAAATCCTCGCCCTCGCTTCTACCATGATTTTTTCCGTCATGGACGGCCCAAAGAATGTCATGCAGGTGCGTCTCCGGCCCGCCCAGGATGAAAAGCCCATTTTCTGTCATGATTTTTTGTCATAGAAGTAGGAGCCCACCACATCTATGATGATACCGGGTTTTGTCACAATTATCGTCATAGAAGTGTCATAAGCATGACATGATTTTTTTTCGTTCGGGCCAAAATGTCACGGATGTGTCTTTTTTTGTAGTGATTTGATTCGCGTTCGCTACTTTGATAATTTGATATGTGGGTGGACCGGTGCTTGGGTGTTGTTCTTACTTGAACAAGCCCCCCACTTATGATTACTCCCTCTCGGAAGCATCCGCAACTACGAAACAAGAATTAAGATAAATCAAACCATAGCATGAAACATATGGATCCAAATCAGCCCCTTACGGAATAGGGCATAAACTAGGGTTTAAGCTTCTGTTACTCTAGCGACCCATCATCTAATTACTACTCCACAATGCCTTCCCTTAGGCCCAAGTATGGTGAAGTGTCATGTAGTTGACGTTCACATGACACCACTAAAGGAAGCAACAACATACATATCATCAAAATATTGAACGAATATCAAATTCACATGATTACTTATAACCAGACTTCTCCCATGTCCTCAAGAACAAAAGTAACTACTCACAAATCATATTCATGTTCAATATCATAGGGGTATTGAATATCATTAAGGATCCGAACATATAATCTTCCACCAAATAAACCAACTAGCATCAACTATAATTCTTTATCTGGCTTGCTCTGCAAGACCGTTGCTGGACCGCTGAGCTCCTCGCTAGTCATGGCCTACCTCATGAGGACTCTTGTGCCTTCTGCAATCAAGAAGAGGAAACAATGCAACATTTGTTAGCGGGTTGCCCTTTCTCCCGCCAAGTCTGGCATGAGATACTCGGCTGGGTTAGATCGATCGCCAAGTTACCGAGCAAGGACACCGACTTCTACACCTGGTGGGAGACATCCTGCGACCGTTCATCGTCCCCGACGCGTAAGGGACTGGCCTCCTTAATCATCCTTACCGCCTGGTGCCTCTGGATGCACCGGAACACTTGCATATTCGACGGTGAGCATCCCTCTATCTCCTGGCTATCTAACATCATCAGAGATGAAGCGTGCATGTGGGCTAAGGCCGGCGCTACCAGAATACAAAACATCACCCCCGAGAGCTAGTCTTGGAGGGTTCTTGGGGCTGAGCAACCCCATGTGTGTTATGCTCCTAGCTCACTTCCATGCCTTCCTGTGTACATGGCTTAGTGAGCTGTTGTAATCCCATGCTATACTAATCTTCTCCTATCAATGAAAAGATACGCAACCTTTGCGTATTCGCGAAAAAGTAATCAACAATACTAGCAACCCACAGGTACCAATCTGAGGTTTTGAGACAAAGATTGAATACAAGAGATGAATTAGGGTTTGAGATGAGATGGTGCTGGTGAAGATGTTAATGAAGATTGATCATCCCACGATGAGAGGACCATTGGTGATGTCAATGGCTTTGATTTCCCCCTCCCGGAGGGAAGTTTCCCCGGCGGAATCACTCCACGGGAGAGCAAAAGTGCTCCTGTCTAGGTTCCCAGCACACATATCATCGGCTGAGATTAATAGGTAGCACTTCAACCATTTTAATGATGTGGCGACCTGTGATTGGAGGATATTGATTCGGCCGGGACCTAATCATGGGTGTTGATATCAAATCGCTCAGAAGCGAGGGGGCTCAACAAGCGGCACCAGGTCACGGCAGATGGTGCGGGTGGCGGCGGTAATACTCGGGAGTGGTCGGCCTGGTCTCTTCGGTCGCCGCCGCCGACAACGACATGGTGGGCGGGCTTCAGCGTGACGCAATGGGCTCGAATTTGTCCATAGCGGTTGTCCTACGGCTCCTCTGGCGATGGTGGCGAGCGACTGGAGTGATGGTTGGCGTTCGCAAATTTTGGGCATGGATCATTTGCTCGTATCCGTGTAATCTTGAATGAGACAAGGGGTGAGCAATAGAGTGGGGGTCACTATTAGTTGCAAGATGCGCAAGCGACGGGTAAGGAGTCCTAGTCTGACACCATATTAGAACTAGGTTTAGGGAATAGTATGGGTCAACTAGCCTACCACAAAGGATGTCATTGTGTTATACTTATAAGAAGATTACATTGTGCCAGTGATGTACGTAAGCTACAATTACAAGTCTAATAGTCACGATGAATCTGTGTGAGGCGAAATGGGGGTTGAAGGCTTACCAGTGACGACATAATCGCTCGTTGTGGTGGCAAGGAGGTGGCTCGTGAGCTAGGATTCAAGAGAGGGGGCTGAGGGGTTTCTTATAGGGGCTCCGCGGGGCTCGGCCGTGGCTAGGTGCGTGGGAATCAAGACCGGCTGTTGCGGGGCGACGTGGGCGTCGTGCGCTGGCTGGAGATTGACGAAGCTGAAGAGCGGGGCCCGCGGTCGGTGGGTGAGAGAGAGATAGAGGTGGGACAGAGAGAGTGGGAGGGAGAGAGAGATATAGAGTGTATGCGAGCAGCTGCTGGTCGCTGGATCTAAAGAGATCTGGACGATCGGCATTACTTCCAGCATGTACCGGCTTAGTAAGGCAGTTGAGTCGGTGGTTGGGATGCACTGCGCTAGATAGGTCTTGGGCCGGCTTGGCTTGAATAGGTTTTTCTCCTCCTTTTTCTTCTATGTTTCCTTTTTTAAAAGTTTAAATTTGATTTACAGACCAAATTCAATCCAAATATTTTTGGAAAATTCCGCAGTGGTCCAATTAATATTTGGGACTTAGGGAATTCATTTCAAATTAGTATCACCTACTTGTGGTATACTGTGAATATTCCCTAAAATGATTCAGGGATCAATTTATCCCCTAAATTAATTTAGGGTTTCAAATAATGTTTGGGGCTTAGGAAAAAATATTTCCAGCCAAAACTATTGAAGAAAAGGCCACACATATTTTGTAAGCTCAATTTTGGCATTGTTAACAATCTCTAGAAATGATTTTTAGGGTTTTGGATAATTTCAAAATTAGTTGGAGCTACAAATAATATAATTTCTATCAACTCCTAGTCACAAAACTAGCTAAAAGCAAGCAATCACAAGCCAAACTGGAAAAAAGGTAATAATTAATTAACCTGCATTTCAAAATTTTGAAAAATTTGGGATGTGACAACTTTGGGTCAAGTCAGTTTTCCCTGTAAAGAGAATCACAAAATCAAAGCTGCTGGAAAATCACAATATGCATACAAATTCTTCAGACGCAGAAGATGCACCCCAAATGATGTCAGGTATCAAGTATCAAAGTATATATGCAAAGAGGTGATAGCAATAGATTCATAGATAAGCTAATCCTCTCCGCTAATTACCAACCTGTCCTCTGAACCATCCAGATGGATAGGGCTTGCAACATGGACTCTGAAAGGAACCGTTGCCAGTTCGGCCGCCGGGCCCAGCCCCCAAAAGTTGGCGTGGTTTTCTCTCTCCATCGATCGATCATCATTAACAACGCAGCTGAATCGGCCGTCTCCATCAATCACGAGCCCCGGCAAATCTCCTTTCCCTGTGAGCACTAACATCGTCTCTCTTTCTTTAACAGCAAGCAACCACGAGTTGATATCGATTTGTATCGATTTCGTAGGAGACGCAGCAGAGACGACGACGCACTCCAAACTCCAAAGTGGCTAAAATCCAACACGCACCCGGCTCAGGTTTTTGTTGGGCCGCACGATCGCTTCGATCGTCGTCCTCCGTCCCGGGCGTCATCACTGCATCCTCGCTGGCCGGGCAGCGAATGTCGTGCGGGAGCGTACCATCCTGCGCTGGCTTGCCCGTTTGGCCTCTTGTCTCGTTTTCTTTTCTCAGCCTGGCGTCCCTGTCGACCAGCCCAGAAGTTCGTTGCGGTACGTTACGAGCTCGCAGCTAGCGTCCGTCCGTTTAATATGCTCTCTCCGCGTAGTTTAATCGCTGGTGTGGCCGCCGTGCTGGCGTGCGGTGGCGCCCGGCCGGAATCGAACGCGAAGCCGTGCCCGGCCGAGGCCGTGCTAGCTGCGGGCGCCTCGTCTCCCTGTCATCCCTACAAGATTTGTACGCCCGCGAAAACGAATCTCTACAAGATTTTGTACCAGCGCGCGAGCGGTACAGATGATTTTGCTGGCTGCCAGCGGCAAATCTGTGCAGGTCTGTACGCCTGGCGCCCGCGGGTATCTAGCGCTGCCATCATACTGCCGGCTAGCCGGACAGCTGGCTGTAGCGTGGTGCGTACCAGATCGCAGGCAGCGCATCCTCCCGTAGTGGATTTTGAGCCTGTTTGCCTTTTTTTTATTCGGAAAATAAAATAAAATTTTAACAGAATTCTAAAAGAAAAATAACTGCCTTGTGTGCATCTTCCAAATTACCATGTCTAGCTTCAAGGCATTAAAATCAATCTACTCCCTCCGTAAAGAAATATAAGTGATCTAAACGCTCTTATATTTTTTTACACAGCGAGTACAACCGGATCCCATATCAGCTTCACACGCCGCTGCCTGGTCATTGTCCGGATGAAAAATGGCACCCAACCGAACGTCCCATATTCAGCCCAAACGCCCGGACTGACGAACACTCTACATATCCAACCTAAATATGAGGCGGATATCCAAACGCCCAAACGTGCCCGACACATCGGATCCGGCCCACTCTGGTCCACCCGACCCCACATAAATTGGATCTTATCCGCACTCCGGACGAAACCCTAACCGCATTCCACTCCACTCCCCTCTGCCCACAAGCTCCGACCCGACGATCTCCCGCCTTCTCCGGCATGGCGGGCAGTGGATCCGAATCCTACACCTCCCGATCCGTTGACCTGGAGCTCGTCCCATACGGCCCAGAGGAGAAGATGGTCGTCCGCCTTGCACTCCGCCGCTCCTGGGAGGAGTCTGCCCGATGGCAGCGGTTGGACTCCATCCGGCGGAAATCCATTGTGTCCTCCCAAATGGCAAATGGAACTAGTGCCAGGCGTGTTGCCGTTGACTCACCGGAGGTAGTGCGGCCCGTCTGGCATCCGAACGTCGTGGCGGATGCACAACCGCTTCGTTGGCGCGCCGACGTGGAGGTGAATGATTGGGCCTCCTCTCATGCAAGTATGGCGCGGTGTGCCACCATGCGAGGTAGCGGGCGTGGGAGGCCGCGACAGCTCTTACGACAGACGCTGGCGAGGCGGAGTCACACTCTCCGACACCATGTGTGGTGCCCGGTAACCCCTGGCACCGCAACTGCGTCATGATGGACATGGTCGGCTCCGACCACGAAGGGTCCATCATCGACCTTCCACCAGTGATGTGCAGGGCACTAGCTCTGACGAGTAAGTAGGGCAGGGGAGACGACGACGCCACGAGTCCCGTGAGCCGGTGCATATCCCATGTCCTACTCTACCTCATTGGCGACCGTACCAACTCTTCGAGGGGAGCAGCCAGCCGCCGAACATGGGCGCGACGGAGCCGGACGAGCTCCACTTAAGATTAGGTTTCATGTGCATGTAAATGTATGGATTTGAGGATTCGTAATTGAGGTATCCGGTTGTGGAAAAGATTGTTAGTGTGTTGTCTGGTCACTGTCTGCGGCGCGCCCGGGCGCGTCCGCGAGTGTTTGGGGGCAGAATTTGCGAGTTGTGGTTGTAGATGCTCTAGAGAAGCGCTTGTGAGAGGCAACCCATATTTATTTTTTGTTTTTGTTGGGATAAAGTAGAACTTTCTATGCTAATGTAGCAAAGTAGTTTTCTTGATTCGCATCTTATTTTCTTCGATGAAGTACCAAGTTATGTAATTAGTTTAAATTTCTATACTATGTTGGTAGTGTTGTTCTGTTTTCTGTTGTTTGATGCTCTTCCACAAAATGGTATAAATTCCTCGAGTATGATTTCTACTTGAAACTTTTACTGAACAGAGCCACTTATGTCTAGTATTTATCCTAATTTTTTGGAAGTTTTTAAACAATGAAAGTGTCCTAACTAATTATGTTTTTACCTGCTGGGTTGTTTTGACAAATTCTAGTGCAACTTGTATTTCGGTTCCTCTTGACGAAGAGAGCACATTATTGTGTAATTTACTATAGTTGTTGTTATACCATGCTGCCATGATTTGATTACAAAAGTAAAGCTATTTTATAGTATTATTTATGGACTAACTCAGACTCATTGTTTCGTTTTAGTTTTGTTTGGATTTTAACTTCTTTAGGGGTGCTACCACAATCAAGTTATGTCGAGTGCTTCCTCGGTGACCTCCGGTGCATGATGGCTTATATATACCCTAAGAACACCCCTTATTTTTTAATCGATTTTTTTAGCCGCCGTCACTCCATGTTCCATGCTGATCTTTATTTTTAGCCTTTTATCTGACACTCTGCTGAGGGGGGGGGGGGGGGAGGGGTTCTTCGTCTTTGACCGCTACATCAACCCTTGTTGCTCCCATGGCGATGCGGGAGTAGTCCCCCTTCGAGACCGAGGGTTTGTGGTAGTATCTATGTGCCATGTACCTCTCTTTCTTGATCATATCGGTTGCCACTATGATTATGATCTAGGACATTGATGATTAGTTGAATTGTATAATATATCTCTTGTGATGAGTATCTTAATGGATCAATTCTTGTTCATGTTATGTTTTTTTAACTTTGGGAGTTAATAAGATTACATGATGCATATCTAATACTCCATCTATTCCTTATTATAGCGTGTATAACTTTTTTGCTAAAATTCCAGATTGTACTGTGCTCATGCAAGTTTGAACCAAACTAACCTCCGCTGGAATCGTTGGTGGAGTTACTCCCACAGCAGCATGCACGTGGGGCATGGGTCACATGCCCCGGAGCCTGGGCTTTCTCGTCCAAAGTACAACAAACCAACATATCCATTGGTATTAGAGCCAAAATCTATGCACACTAGATAAAGGAACAGAGGGAGTATAAGTTATTGAAACATTCGTGGTACATTGAGGTGATTCAATAGATTAAGGTTAGAATGATAAAGATCATAAGGTGTTGTCGCAGTATGACCTCTTGGGCTGATTATGGTGACATTGCGGTGAATCAATAGAATAAAATTAGAAAAACAACTTTGTGGTGATTAGCACTTTTGCTCATCTACGAGATCTCATCCGGAATTGATCCAATAAAAAGGAACCTTGTGAGGACACGTCATTTATTTTAATGAAGTTACTAGCTAATTGCATGTGTTTTGCAAGAGGATATTTTTATACGATACTTTTCATAATTAACATGATCCTCCCATCCAAAGCTCGATGATATTTTCATAAATTAATGAGTGGCTAGTTAACATGTGTAATTAATAGTCTAGTTAATTAATTACATGTAGTTGTGAGTGAGGCGGAGATTGGACAAGAGATAACTGGGATGATTTTTGAGCATTAATGGTTGCGTGCAAAACAAACGTTATGAAAACGACTATAGAATCCCCTTTAATAGTAGAGATTGTGTTGAGAGTTGACAGTACACACGCCAAGCCTTGTTTCCAACGGTTGGACAAGAGATAACTGGGATGGTTTTTGAGCATTAATGGGTCCGTGCAAAATTAACGAAATGAAAACGACTATAAAACCCCCTTAATAGTAGAGATTGTGTTGAGAGTTGACACTACACACCCCAAGCCTTGTTTCCAACGATTGCAAACCTTGTTTCAGTCATGTTTACATCTTGCTACTTTGTTGCTTTTAATTATTCAGAAAATACAAAATATTTGCACCACCCAAATTATGTATCGCGGGACAACTCTCTTCGTGACCGCCGCATCTCCCACCCTGGCATGAGCAGGGGAACCCCAACTGACGCTGTGCAGCCCTCTCCCAATCCCCCACCACCACCTCGTGGCCAATAGAGGAGCGGCCAGCAAAGCCCGCGTTGGCTCCCAGGAAGGTGGCGGCGGGGCGCCTTGGCTGCCTTCGGTCCCCAACCCCCTCCACCCTGCCCGTCAACGTCCACCTGTCGCTGCACCCAGCATCTCTGCTAGCCCTCTACTTCCATGTCCCCTACCGCCCTGTCGGGACCCCAATCCTAAGTCACACCGATCTAGCATGTAACACATCATATCACTTTGCGGCCTCACGCACGGTATTCCCACGGCTGCAGCCTTACCTAGGCCGGGACCGTTTGCGCCTTTTGGCTCATGTATATGATTGTGTCGCTAGCATCCATATGACAGAGAACCTGGGCCGACATGACTAGTCGTAAACCCAAGGTGGCACAAACTTATAGGGACAGACATACATGACCCAACAATGCACTTGTTGGTCAGCAGCGAATGTAACCGGGTTGTAGCAAGCTATCAGGACTCCGGTAAACACCACGTGACATTTCCCCGTAGGGACAGACACAGGAGCAAAGGAGGACACATGCCGATCAATCCATGTGTTCCGGTGGAAGCACTTGGAGACATTTCCCCATAAGGAAGGCTACCAAGAATAAACAACTAGGTGTCGGATCCCACACATACCAAAGCATTTCAATAACATACACAAAATATGCTCGATATGTGCAGATACAGCATGGCATCACAACATAACTCTACAACTCAAAGTATTTTATTAAAAGGCTCCGAGGAGCCATACATAGCATGATATTACAAACAAGGGTCTCATGACCCAACATACAAAGTCATACAAAGAACAAGCACATGCGGAAGCTAATCCTGTCTGAGTACAGACAGCTGAAAACAAAGAAGGCTCAGAAGCCTGTCTATCTACAAGACCCTTCATAGGAACCAGACCTTTGTCTGGGATTCTCAAGCTAATTGTCGAAGCCCACATAGAACTACTAGTGAGACTGAAGTCTCTCTGCAAAAACATAAATTAAGCAAATGTGAGTACAAATGTACCCAACAAGACTTACATCAGAACTATCTACATATGCATCAGTATCAACAAAGGGGTGGTGGAGTTTAACTGCAGCAAGCCAGCTTTGACTCAGTGGCTATCATGTACTACGACTACCAGCATTTTCTTTGAGGTGAGAAAGCCCACATGAGTCCACATATTCACCATATCAATACACCACTATGGATCCGCTCCCGTCTCCCTACGAGAAGGCCATCCATAGCACTCACACTTATCTTGCGCATTTTAGAGTATCCACTTCAAGTTATCTATGAACCATATAAGCTTTCCAAGTAGTCCATATCCGCGAACGCGGCTATTCGAATAGATCATTCATAACCCTGCAGGGGTGTACTTCTTCACACACGGTCTCACCACTTATCGCCGTTTACACGATATGTACTCGGCAACCTTCAAGCGGAAGCCTAGCGAGGGTGTCAGCCACGACCTGACTAACCACACAGGTCTCTAGTAAAGGTTTATCGCCTATTTGAGGTTGTATCTACAACGGAAGTCCGACTGAGGTTCTATCACAGCCCCAAACGATGAGAGCAGGGTTCCCAAGAGCACCATTCGGGTGTCATCCTGGTACACCGTGCCTCGGTGTCTATACCGCATCATAGCCCACCCCTAGGGTCAGCGCTACGCACGGCCTCCAACACATATCCTATAGACACCAGAAACTAGTTGCAACTCCTGGACAGAGATCAAGGTGATTAATAAGTTGAGAGCGTCCATGGGTTTCGGGCCCAATGTATGGTAGTAGTTGTTCTTGGATCACAAACACAGAACTCAGTTCCTGAGGACGGTTTCAATGAGACAACCCACCATGTACTCCTACATGGCCTCTCATCGCTACCTTTACCAAATCGTGTTCACACACTTAGCTTTCAACAGTAGGACATGTTCACACCATTCCAATCCATCCTAGATGAATCAGACCTGACACAACTCTAAGCATAGCAGGCATAACAAGCAAGCATAAATGAGTAGGCACATCATGGCTCAAACAACTCCTACTCATGCTAGTGGGTTTCAACTATTTACTGTGGCAAAGACAGGTCATGCAGAGGAATGGGTTCAACTACCGCAACATGTAACAGTTGAATCGTTGTTGTCCTAATGCGAGAGAGTGGGATTGTATCAAAATGCTTAAAGAGGGTTTGCTTGCCTGGCACTTCTGAAGATAGCACTGTGTCTTCATCAGTGTCATCGATCTCAACGTCGAAAAACGTCTACCGAGAGGGAACAAACACCGGCAACAAGAAGGAACACAATCAATGCAATGCACCAATACGATGCATGATCATGACATGGCAACATGCTATGGTTTGGGCTAATGCAACTAGCAACGATTTAAATGAAGTTGGTTTGAACACAAGATTCAAATTCAAACTCCACGTAGGACATTTAAAATGCCATTTATTCAAATTGTCATATACAGTGGTTGTAAGTTGTTCAAACATGCATGCAAATGCCATAAACAGATTCTTTGGATTTTTTTTGATAATTTTTCATATATAAATTATTTCATTTGGAGTTATAGATTATTTTCTATGATTTTTAGAAGTTTAAAGCATTTTCTGGAATTCCCTGGTTATATTAAATTAAACTAAATCCAGAAATTGCTTTACTACATCAGGATGATGTCAGAAGGTCAACAGGCCGTGCTAGGTCAAACCTGACGTGTGGGTCCCGCATGTCATAGGTACAATGTTAAATAAGTTTTAAACTAAACTAAACCAGTGATTAACAGGGGCTGGTCCCACCTGTCAAAGACCCAGGGGAGTCAAACCCCAGGTCAACTGGGACAAACCCACCGGCGTTCAGCCGCCGGCGATGTCCGAGACGGCGGAGACACTCGGAAACGTCGCTCCGGTGACCAAATCAGTAGCGGAGAGCATCTACTAATGGAAATATGCCCTAGACGCAATAATAAAATGGTTATTATTATATTTCCTTAACCATGATAAAGGTTTATTATTCATGCTAGAATTGTATTAACCGGAAACTTAAATACATGTGTGGATACATAAACAATACAGTGTCCCTAGTGAGCCTCTACTAGACTAGCTCGTTGATCAAAAGATGGTTAAGGTTTCCTAACCATAGACATGAGTTGTCATTTGATAACGGGATCACATCATTAGGAGAATGATGTGATGGACAAGACCCATCCGTTAGCTTAGCATATGATCGTTTAGTTTATTGCTACTGCTTTCTTAATGTCAAATACATATTCCTTCGACCATGAGATCATGCAACTCCCGGATACCGGAGGAATACCTTGTGTGCTATCAAACGTCACAACGTAACTAGGTGATCATAAAGATGCTCTACAGGTATCTCCAAAGGTGTCTGTTGAGTTGGCATGAATCGAGATTGGGATTTTTCACTCCGTATGACGGAGAGGTATCTCTGGGCCCTCTCGGTAATACACATCACAAGAAGCTTGCAAGCAAAGTGACTAAAGAGTTAGTTACGAGATGATGTATTACGGAACAAGTAAAGAGACTTGCCAGTAACGAGATTGAACTAGGTATGGAGAAACCTACGATCAAATCTCGGGCAAGTAACATACCGACAGATAAAGGGAATTATGTATGTTGTCATAAAGGTTCGACCGATAAAGATCTTCGTAGAATATGTAGGAACCAATATGGGCATCCAGGTCCCGCTATTGGTTATTGACCGGAGAGGCGTCTCGGTCATGTCTACATCATTCTCGAACCCGTAGGGTCCGCACACTTAACGTTCGTTGACGATATAGTATTATATGAGTTATGTGAGTTGATGAACAAATGTTGTTCGGAGTCCCGGATGAGATCACGGACATGACGAGGAGCTCTAGAATGGTCCGGAGGTAATGATTGATATATAGGACGATACTATTTGGTCACCGGAAAGGTTTCGGAATCTACCGGGTTTTATCGGAGTACCAAAAGGGGTTTCGGGAGGCCACCGGCACTTGGTGGGCCTCATGGGCCAAAGGAGGGAGGCGCACCAGCCCACTAAGGGGCAGGGCGCACTCTACCTCCCCTGGCCATGTGCCAAGGAAGTAAAGGGGGGCGCCAAGGCAGGGCAGCCGCCGGCCCCTCCCCTGCCATCTCCTCCACCCCTAAATAAGGAAAGGGGGAGGCGCCTAGGGCAGGAGCCCAGGGCGGCCGCCGGCCACCTTGGGGTGCCCCTAGGGCTGCCTCCCCTCCCCCCTCCACCTATATATATATGTGAGGAGGGAGAGGGGCAACACACACCATGATCCCCAAGCCATGTGCGGCACCCCTCTCCCTCTAGTTCGTCCTCGGTGATATTTTCGTAGTGCTCGGCGAAGCCCTGCGGAGATAATTGCATCACCACCGTCACCACGCTGTCGTGCTGCCGGAACTCATCTACTACTTCACCCGTCTTGCTGGATCAAGAAGGCGAGGACGTCATCGAGCTGAACATGTGTTGAACGTGGAGGTGCCGTACGTTTGGTACTTGATCGGGCGGATCGTGAAGGTGTACGACTACATCAACCGCGTTGATAAATGCTTCCGCTTAATGGTCTACGAGGGTACGTAGACACACTCTCCCCTCTTGTAGCTATGCATCTCCATGGATAGATCTTGCGTGTGCGTAGAAAATTTTTTGTTTTCCATGCAACGTTCCCCAATAGTGGCATCATGAGCCAGGTCTATGCGTAGATGATATGCATGAGTAGAACACAAAGGAGTTGTGGGCGGTGATGTTCATACTGCTTACCACCAACATCTTATTTTGATTTGGCGGCATTGTGGGATGAAGCGGCCCGGACCAACCTTACATTTCCATGCACATGAGACCGGTTCCACCGACTGACATGCAACTGGTTTTGCATAAAGGTGGCTGGCGGGTGTCTGTTTCTCCTACTTTAGTTGAATCAAATTTGACTATGGCCGGTCCTTGAACAATGTTAAAACAGCAAACTTGATAATCACCGTTGTGGTTTTGTGTAGGTAAGAACGGTTCTTGCTAGTTGCCCATAGTAGCGACGTAAAACTTGCAACAACAAAGTAGAGGACGTCTAACTTGTTTTTGCAGGGTATGTTGTGATGTGATATGGTCAAGACGTGATGTGATATACATTGTTGTATGAGATGATCATGTTTTGTAATATCGACAACCGACAGGAGCCTTAGGGTTGTCTTTTAATTATTGTTTGGCCTGCGTGTCAATCATTAAGCGCCATGTAATTGCTTTACTTTATCGCTATGCGTTAGCAATAGTTGGCGAGACGACCCCGACTCAACGATGGAGATCAAGGTGTCAAGCCGATGAAGATGGAGATCATGCCGTTGCTTTGGAGATGGAGATCAAAAGCACAAGATGATGATGGCCATATCATGTCACATATTTTGATTGCATGTGATGTTTATCCTTTATGCATCTTATTTTGCTTAGAACGATGATATCATTATACGATGATCCCTTCACTTAATTTCAAGATAAAAGTGTTCTCCCCGAGTATGCACCGTTGCTAAAGTTCGTCGTTTCGAAGCACCTCATGATAATCAGGTGTGATAGACTCTACGTTCACATACAATGGGTGTAAGCCAGTTTTGCACAAGCAGAATACTTGGGTTAAACTTGACGAGACTAGCATGTACAGACATGGTCTCGGAACACTGGAGACCGAAAGGTCGAACATGAGTCATATAGTAGATATGATCAACATGAAGATGTTCACCATTGAAGAGTACTCCATCTCACGTGATGATCGGACATGGTTTAGTTGATATGGATCATGTATCACTTAGACAACTTGAGGGATGTTGATTTAAGTGGGAGTTCATTAGTAATTTGATTAATTGAACTAAAATTTATCATGAACATAGTCAAAATGTCTTTGCAAATTATGTTGTAGATCAATAGCTCGCGATGTAGCTCTCCTATTGTTGATGCGTTCCTAGAGAAAACTAAGTTGAAAGATGATGGTAGCAATAATGCGGACTGGGTCCGTGATCTGAGGATTATCCTCATTGCTGCACAGAAGAATTATGTCCTTGATGCACCGCTAGGTGACAGACCTATTGCAGGAGCTGATGCAGACGTTATGAACATTTGGCAAGATCGATCTGATGACTACTTGATAGTTTAGTGCACCATGCTTTACGGCTTAGAATCGGGGCTCCAAAGACGTTTTGAACGCCATGGAACATATGAGATGTTGCAAGAGTTGAAATTGGTATTTCAGGCTCATGCCCGTGTTGAGAGGTATAAGACCTCTCACAAGTACTTTGCCTACAAGATGGAGGAGAATAGCTCAGCCAGTGAGCATGTGCTCAGAATGTCTGGGTACTACAATCGCTTGAATCAAGTGGGAGTTAATCTTCCAGATAAGATAGTGATTGACAGAGTTCTCTAGTCACTATCACCAAGCTACTAGAGCTTCGTGATGAACTATAATATGCAAGGAATAACTAAAACAATTTCCGAGCTCTTCGCGATACTGAAATCGACGAAGGTAGAAATCAAGAAAGAGCATCAAGTGTTGATGGTTAATAAGACCACTAGTTTCAAGAAAAAGGGCAAGGGAAAGAAAGGGAACTTCAAGACGAATGGCAAGCAAGTTGCCGCTCCCGTGAAGAAGCCCAAAGCTGAACCCAAGCCTGAAACTGAGTGCTTCTACTATAAAGTAAATGGTCACTGGAAGCGGAACTACCTCAAATACTTGGCAGATAAGAAGGATGGCAAAGTAAACAAAGGTATATTTGATATACGTGTTATTGATGTGTACCTTACTGGTGCTTGTAGTAGCCCCTGGGTATTTGATACTGGTTCAGTTGCTAAGATTAGTAACTCAAAACAGGAGTTGCGGAATAAACGGAAACTAGATAAGGGCGAGGTGACGATGTGTGTTGGAAGTGTTTCCAAGATTGATATGATCATCATCGCACACTCCCTCTACCTTCGGGATTAGTGTTGAGCCTAAATAAATGTTATTGTGTGTTTGCGTTGAGCATGAACATGATTAGATCGTGTTTATTGCAATACGGTTATTCATCTAAGTCAGAGAATAATTGTTGTTCTGTTTACATGAATAAAACCTTCTATGGTCATACACCCAATGTGAATGATTTATTGAATCTCGATCGTAGTGATACACATATTCATAATATTGATGCCAAAAGACGCAAAGTTGATAATGATAGTGCAACATACTTGTGGCACTGCCGTTTAGGTCATATTGGTATAAAGCACATGAAGAAACTCCATGCGGATGGACTTTTGGAATCACTTGATTATGAATCATTTGATACTTGCGAACCATGCCTCAAGGGTAAGATGACTAAAACTCCGTTCTCCGGAACAATGAAGCGAACTAATGACTTATTGGAAATAATACATACCGATGTATGCGGTTCGATAAGTGTTGAGGCACGCAACGGGTATCATTATTTTCTAACCTTTACAGATGATTTGAGTAGGTATGGGTATATCTACTTAATGAAACACAAGTCTAAAACATTTGAAAAGTTCAAAAAAATTTAGAGTGAAGTAGAGAATCATCGTAACAAGAAAATAAAGTTTCTACGATCTGATCATGGAGGTGAATATTTGAGTTACGAGTTTGGCCTTCATTTAAAACAACGTGGAATTGTTTCACAACTTGTCGTGGATTTAACACGGCAGATGCCCTTGTGAAAGGACTTAGGTGTGGAGCCATTGCAATGTAGGTTAGCTCTAAGGGGTTGAATGGAACAAAGGACACAGAGGTTTACCCAGGTTCGGCCCCTCACAACGAGGTAAAAGCCTACGTCCTGCTTCTAGTTGTATTGCTTGAGTATCGATTACAAGGGAGCAATCACGCTTGACCTAGCTATCGATTCCTTGTTTCTTGACCCTAACCCGCCGCCGGGTCTCGCCTTTATATACACAGGTCGAGGCTCCGGGGCTTACAAGAGTTCGGGCTGGATCACACAACGTGACCAGCTCGGTTTCCAAGTCGCCTTGCCTTACTGGGCAAGTCACTATCGTGGCGGCTCACACCTTCCGGGTTTCGGTAAACCGCCGGGTCTTGGGCCTTCAACAAGCCCACCTTGTAAGCCGCCACCAATCTTCTCATCCCATCTAGATTCTACCTGGGCCTTCGGCACATTGAGTCGCCAACGGTGTGACCTGGCCCCTCCTGGGCGGGTCATACCTCGGGGTTATATCCCCAACATTAGGCCCCATATTGATTTGAACTTGTTCATGTCAATCTTCACTGCTCCAAGTTGGCGATCCTTCCTTTCAAAGTTTAATATTGAACAAATCATATAACCCGCCGTGACGTCATGCAAAGTAAATATAGAAAAAAGCCATGACATCACAACGGATCTTTTCGCATTAATTAGCCATCCGAGAATCGAGGCGCCTTCAATGTTTAGATAATCATGACATCTCCTCGGTTCCCGCACCTGCCATCTCACTGTTTCACTTTTTTCCTTATAAATAGGCCCGAGGGGGTTTCTTTTTCACTTCTACCCCCCTTTCGCTTCCACTTCTTTCTCCTCCTCGCGACCTTCGCCGCCAGAGCTCTGCCACTCCGGCCGACCTTCACCGGTGACTCCAACAAGGGCCGCTGCATCAACCTGAACGAACCAGAAAACTGCGGTGCACTCCCGCTCTTCATCAACTCCATCAGGTATTATCCTATCTTCTTCTCAGATCCACATTATAATGCCCTAGTTCATCAAGTTCATCGTTGTTCCGTCAAGCTCCTCCAAGTTCATCCAATGTTACTTAGAAAACATAGTTCAATCCGTACCCCAGGGGAAATAGAAGCGGTATTCGCCTTAGTTGTTATTTCAATCTCAGGTAGATCCCCTTTCCTTCACAATCAAACATACAATTCCTCAGTTCTTCCGTGGCCATATGTTTAGATTTAAATTTCTTATTTTTCCTGAACTGTGGTAGATCTACAATTGTAGCCGCCATTTGTGAAATCTGTTTTATCCATAGTTGGCGAAAATTTCAATAACCTTGCAACCGTTAGACAAATGATCCGCCATCCCTTGCCTAGGCGACTTATAGAAGCCATTTTGCACTCTGCCAATACTTATCTAATTTTAATCACGAATCGGTAACCCGCCGTGATCTTTCCGGCTTATCCATGTAGTTTATAACCTTTTTCATAACCCGCCATAATGATTGTCCCTTATAACCAGGACTTGTAACCCGCCAGTATATAGCTAGCTTATTTGGGCGGTTTATTCTTACTCATCATTGTGATGGATTTTGCACCTTATAACCAGTCATTAATCATTGGGTGGCTTAATGTCATAATATTAACCCGCCGATTCTTTATTCTCAGGCATCCACTGCCAAAAATGACTAAGACCACCATCTCTTGTGATTGGGTTGCTTCCACTGTCACTGAACAATCTCTCAACGAGTATGTTGGGATGGGCATTTTGCCAGCAAAAAACGTCATCCACTAGCGAGTTCCAGGGGTCGAAACTAAGCCTCAACCTAAAGAGGGCGAAGTTATAGTCTTTTCAGATCACCTCCTTCGTGGATTCTCACCACCCGGGTCCAAATTCTTTCGGGATGTCCTGAACTTCTACAAGCTGCACCCCCAAGATATTGGCCCCAACTCTGTTTCCAATATATGCAACTTTCAAGTCTTCTGTGAGGTGTACCTTCAAGAGGAGCCCAGCGTTGACTTATTCAGAGAGTACTACTACCTGAACTGCCAGAACGAGATGACAGACGGGCCTAGCCTTGAACTCGACAGGATTTCAATCCAGAGGCGGAGAGACGCTGTTTTCCCTGCAACTGCACTACCCAGTCACCCCAAGGACTAGAATCAGACTTGGTTCTACTCCCAAGATACCTCTCCAGCTAATGAAAATCCTCTGCCGGGTTTCCACCCCTTCCGGCTTAGCCCTAGGCATGAACTCCCTGACCGTATCACCGCTGCAGAACGGGCCAAGTACGCGCCTACCTTTTCAAAAATAAGGGCTTTATTAGCCAACGGCTTAACTGGAGTTGACCTGGTTCGCTGCTGGGTCGCCTGGAGGATTTTGCCTTTGAGCCGCTCCATCGGCTTAATGTATGAAAGCACAAGTGCTCCCTGGGTGATTTTGGTAATTAATGTCAACATATCTCTTGTTGGACTAATACCTTTATCTAGTATATTTTAGAAAGTTCAACAATGGTGTGGCATGGACAAGAGGATGTGGAACCCTTTCAAGATGCTAAGGACAAAGATTGGCAAAATCTCAAGACTCTTCATTTCTATTTTAGTGATCCAAGATCACATTGAGTCTATAGGAAAAGCCAATACTATTAAAAAGGGATGAGGTGTTGCATAATGGTCTACTTGCTCAAAATGCTTAGTGATATGCTCCAAAGCCCTCAACCACTTTCTCATTTCCAGATATGTCCTAAACCTAAAGTCAAACTCGGCCCCACCGATTTGATCTATCCGGTGCCACCAAGTTTCCTTGACATAGCCACTGCCAGAAACCCTAATCAATTCGGTCTCACCGATAGGGATTTCGGTCTCACCGAGATGGCAATGCAAACTCTCTGTTTCCCTTCGTAATGTTTCGGTCTTACCGAAATGAGCGATCGGTCCCATCGAGTTCGCAATGCAAACTCTCTGTTGCCAGTTGCAATTATTCCGGTCTCACCAAAATATGCAATCGGTCCCACCGAGTTTGCCTGACCAACTCTCTGTTTAACTCATTGCTGAAATCGGTCCCACCGAGTTCATGCAATCGGTCACACCGAGATGAGATCTTGCCCTAACACTAGCACATCGGTCCCACCGAGTTGATCATGTCGGTCCCACCGAGATTCCTAACGTTCACATTTTGAATTGAATCGGTCTCACCGAGTTCTTCTATTCGGTCTCACCGAGTTGAGTCAAATGTGTGTAATGGTTGGATTTTGTGTGGAGGCTATATATACCCCTCCACCCCCTTCTCTATTCAAGAGAGAGCCATCAGAACGAGCCTACACTTCCACTACTCATTTTCTGAGAGAGAACCACCTACTCATGTGTTGAAATCAAGACATTCCATTCCTACCACAAGAATCTTGATCTCTAGCCTTCCCCAAGTTGCTTTCCACTCAAATCATCTTTCCACCATAGCCAAATCTGTGTGAGAGAGTTGAGTGTTGGGGAGACTATCATTTGAAGCACAAGAGCAAGGAGTTCATCATCAACACACCATTTATTACCTTTTGGAGAGTGGTGTCTCCTAGATTGGTTAGGTGTCACTTGGGAGCCTCCGACAAGATTGTGGAGTTGAACCAAGGAGTTTGTAATGGAAAGGAGATCGCCTACTTCGTGAAGATCTACCCAAGTGAGGCAAGTCCTTCGTGGGCGATGGCCATGGTGGCATAGACAAGGTTGCTTCTTCGTGGACCCTTCGTGGGTGGAGTCCTCCGTGGACTCACGTAGCCGTTACCCTTCGTGGGTTGAAGTCTCCACCAACGTGGACGTACGATAGCACCACCTATCGGAACCACGCTAAAAATCTCCGTGTCTTCATTGCGTTTGCACACTCCAATCCCATCCCTTTACTTTCTTGCAAAGTGCATGCTTTACTCTTTCCACTGCTCATACTCTTATCATGCTTGCTTGAAATGTATTGTGAATGCTTAAACTTGTGCTAAAACTCTACCTCAACATGAAGAACTTAAAAACTGCCACTTTTGCTTGTTGAGTGTCTAATCACCCCCCCCCTCTAGACACCTCTTCTCGATCCCTTTCAATTGGTATCAGAGCATTGGTCTCCATTGCTTTGGTTTAATCACCATTGGAGGAAGATGGGTGAGTCTACGATTGGGAGTATTAGACATAGAGTACCTTTACTTGATGGAGAGTTCTATCATGATTGGAAAAATGAGATGCTTGTGATTTTCAATGAATATAATTTGAACAAGTATATTACTTGCCCTTGTGCACCTCCTATTGATCCTTTGCATCCTACCCCCGGCGAGTCTCTTGACATGATCCGCAATCTTAGAACTGTTAATCTTATCATTAGAGGATTGCCTAGAAACTTGATTGTGTGCTTGCCTACACTTGAATGTGCTTACACTATATGGAAATACCTCGAGAAACACTTTCCAAACTATTCCTTGAAAAATCTAGATAAGATTCTTCAAAAGTCCATTGCTTTAAATAAGATGAATTCTAGTGATCCTAAGTTTGGTGTTTGTCTATTTAAGCTTCGTGACCTCATGCAAGCCAAAGGAGATGTTGGAATTATTAGTGACATCATCTCTCAAGTCATTAGAATTCATAAATATGAACATTGTTATGGTTATAAATCTAATGAATTACCTTCTCTAGGTAATGATCATTCATATGATGATGATGTTGAACATGGATATTATGACGAGGATGATGATAGTGACTTTGATCTTGATGAGTCTATGAGACACCTTGGTCTTATGGCTAACCTTCGTGGTTACATGGTTGGAGGAAAGGAATGGGTTCTTGATAGTGGATGTACCGATCACATGACCGGAGACAAGGATATGTTTCGTGAGTTTGCTGAAAACGACGGCCCTCGAAAGTATGTCACTTTTGGTGATAATTCAAAGGGTAAGGTGGTTGGCCTTGGTAAGGTGGCCATCTCACATGACAGCTCCATCCAAAATGTTATGCTCGTTGAATCTCTTGGCTACAATCTACTTTCCGTATCTAGACTAGCCGATTTCGGTCTCAATGTTCTATTCACTGAAGTAGACTGCCAAGTGTTTCGAAGAGATAATCATAATATGGTCTTTACCGGTATACGTAGAGGTGATCTATACATTGTTGACTTCACTAAAAGAGCTCAACCTAGAACTTGCTTAATTGCTAAATCTTCCAAAGGTTGGTTGTGGCATAGAAGGTTAGGTCATGTGGGCATGCGAAATCTTGATAAGCTTATTAAATGTGATCATATCCTTGGTGTTAAAGATGTTATATTTGACAAAGATAGACTTTGCAGTGCTTGTCAAGCAGGAAAAAAAGTTGGAGGAAGTCATCCCGTGAAGAACATCATGACCACGAGAAGACCGCTTGAGCTACTTCATATGGATCTGTTTGGTCCCAACGCCTACAAGAGTCTCGGTGGTAATTCGTTTGGTTTAGTCATTGTTGATGATTTTTCCAGATTTACGTGGGTGTTCTTTCTTGATCATAAATCGCAGGTCTAAAAGATCTTCAAGAACTTCTCTAGGAAGGCCCAAAATCAATTTGAAGTGAAGATCAAGAAGGTTCACAGCGACAACGGAAAGGAAAGAACGCCAATGTGGATACCTTTCTTGACGAAGAAGGGATTTCACATGAGTTCTCGGCTACGTACACACCTCAACAAAATGGAGTTGTTGAGAGGAAGAACCGGACACTCATTGAGATGGCGAGAACGATGCTTGATGAATACAAGACGCCAAAACACTTTTGGGCGGAAGTAGTTGAGATAGCTTGTCATGCTACAAATCGATTGTATCTTCACAAACTTCTTGGCAAGACGGCATACGAGCTTCTCACCGGTAACAAACCCCAAGTTGGGTACTTTCGAGTATTTGGCTCAAAGTGCTACATTCTTGATAAACATCGTCGTTCGAAATTTGCCCCTAAATCTCATGAAGGTTTTCTACTTGGTTATGTCTCAAACTCTCACACTTACCGTGTCTACAACAATTTCACCCGAAAGGTTGAAGAGACGGTAGATGTGAAGTTTGATGAATCTAATGGCTCGCAAGTAGAGCAATTGCCAATTGATGCAGGAGACAAAGACCCTTCGGAAGTGATTCAAGACTTGTCTATTGGCAAGATTCGCCCAACAGAGGTGAAGGAGAGTACTCGTCCGTTCAAGTGGAAGCCTCAACTTCACGCCAAGGTGAACCACAAGTTGACTTGGAGGCATCCACAAGTGGAACATGTCAAGATGAAGGAGACGAGGAAGTACAACAAGATGAACCTCATCGACCTCCTTCTCCACCTCCACAAGAGAACATCAACAACAATGAAGATAGACAAGAGGAAGAACAAGACAATGAAGAGGATGTTCCACCCCGACCCAAACAAAAGCTCTCACGAGTTAGAGCAAGAGTCTCAAGAGATCATCCCGTCGAACAAATCTTCGATGATATTCAAACCGGGAGAATTACTCGCTCTAAGTCTCGCTTAGCTAACTTTTGTGAACATTACTCTTTCATTTCTAACATTGAACCTATGAAGGTTGAAGAAGCTCTTAATGATCCGGATTGGGTGAACACTATGCATGAAGATCTACACAATTTCGAGAGGAATCAAGTATGGACGCTTGTTGAACAGCCCGATGAAAAGCACAATGTCATTGGAACCAAATGGGTGTTTCAGAATAAGCAAGATGAAGATGGACAAGTTGTACGCAACAAGGCCCGTCTCGTCGCCCAAGGTTACACTCAAGTCGAAGGTATGGACTATGGTGAGACATATGCCCCCATTGATAGACTTGAGTCCATACGCATCTTAGTTGCTTATGCCAATCACCATGATATCACTCTATACCAAATGGACATTAAAAGTGCCTTTCTAAATGGAGAAATTGAGGAGGAAGTCTATGTTAAACAACATCCTGGCTTTGTTAATCCCAAGAAACCTAATCATGTTTACAAACTTCACAAAGCTCTTTATGGTATCAAACAAGCTCCTAGAGCATGGTATAAATGCTTAACTAAGTTTCTTATTGAAAAAGGCTTCGAGATTGGAAAAAATGATTCTACACTTTTTACTAAAAGGGTTAATGGTGAATTATTTGTGTGCCAAATTTATGTGGATGATATCATATTTGGTTTGACTAACCCTCATTTTAGTGAAAAGTTTGGATGGCTAATGTCGAAGAAGTTTGAGATGTCTATGATGAGTGAACTCAAATTCTTTTGACTAATCCTTGATATTACTCTTATGATGATGATCATATGTCATGGATCTATATTTGTACCCTTGCATGTTATCTAACCCTTGTAGGTACTTGGATGAGCCCAAATCTACGAGATTGCAAGTCACTCACATCTTGAGCAATCTCTACATCACCAAGTTTGTACCATGTGGTTGTTGATTACAAGGAAGCGTGGATTCACTCAACATATCCTTTGACAATTTCTATATATCAAATTTCATTTGGTATCAAGTTTCATGATTGTCATTTTGGATACACAAGTGCTCTTCCTTGCAAGACTGACCCATGTAGGAAGATGAACTCAAACTATAAGTGGTGCTCTCAACTCTTGATGAACTACATCAACCTCGAGCATCCAACACAAGTTTGACTACATGATCAAGATCAACACCACCACTCAAGTTATGTTATTCCATCTTAGAGAAGCTTTACTCCAAGACATGGGTCAAAGCAACTCACCAAGATGTGAATACATCAAAAAGCTTAATCGAAAAATGGTAACCCCATTTTGAGCGATGAGTATGACCTGCGATCAAGTGGCCTCACTTGACTCCTTAGTCAATATACTCTAACATAGGTGACTTTGTCGCTGACCCCTTCTAGATGAAGTTCTCTAATGTTTCTTTGCTTTGCATATGTTTTTACTTGGTTGTTCCCCTTATCGAGAAAAAAACTTCATCTAGATTCTTTTCCTTTGTATGTTTCTCTGCATTTTTCTACATCTAATTCATTGCAAATTCTTCAGTTAATTCCTTGCAAATCCTTGTGAGATTTCGATTGCCAAGTGAGCTGAGTTGACAAGACTTTTCCTCTGTATTGAACTCGGCCTCACCGATTCATGCCTATCGGCTAGACTGAACTACAATACCTTGTAGAAAGTTCATCGGTGCAACCGATGAGGACTAACCCGGTCTGACCGATATGCATCATCTATGACACTGCCAACTCGGTGTCACCGATGAAAATAGATCGGCGTTACCGATTTCACTACTGAGAAAACTTTTTGCCATTGCCAATGTCATTTCTTCTCTAGCTCCACTCAATGATTCTTATCCTCTACTCGCATCTTATACTACATGCTGCTTTGTAAAGTGTTTCAAGGACCAAACCTATTTGACTCATGCTCCAGAAGGACCCTTCTTGGAAATTGATGTCAAAGGGGGGAGAGAGAGCACATCAAAGCTTATCACATGGGAAAGCACATCTTAGCTTGCTTCTCCAGATGCTTATTACCAATAGAGGAGAGAAGTCACATGTCTTTAAGAGGGGAAAGACATGTTATTAAATGTGAGTTCGTATCTTTTCATGATCTTTTTTTTCTTGCTCTGATTTTCTCTTGCCCTACCTTCTCCCATTATCCAATATCAAATTCAGGGGGAGAAAGAGTTCCTATCTAAGGGAAGGAAAATCTTTGGAATTCATTGCATATCTTTAATCTTTGGGGACATGTCTATATCCAAATGAAGTACTAAGTACTTACTCATTACATGCCATCCCAGTCTTGGTAATCTTGTGGTATCCTAAACTTGCTTCATTTAGAGTGTTCTTGTGTTATCTAACATTGTTTTCTCAAGCTCATCTCTTCCGAAGCCAGCCCAAGACCACAAGGTAAGTATATACATCACACTCATGTGCATGATGATCTCTTGCTGATGTATATATTGTTTGCAAGAAGGACTCATGAACATAAAGGTACACTTCCTGTATACATCATTTGCTCTGATGCATATAACAATGATACATGTAACTCATTGCTTGCTCTGACATGCTTATGCATTCACATGATCTTACATACTATCTTTACATGATTGCATACATGTAGGGGGAGCCTATGCATGTTACATGTCCTTCCAAAGCTTTACTTGTTACTCTGCATATCCTTATCTAAAGCTTTGATGTATGTTGTCATCAATTACCAAAAAGGGGGAGATTGAAAGCACAAGTGCTCCCTGGGTGATTTTGGTAATTAATGTCAACATATCTCTCGTTGGACTAATACCTTTATCTAGTATATTTCAGAAAGATCAACAATGGCGTGGCATGGACGAGAGGATCGGGAACCCCTTCAAGATGCTAAGGACAAAGATTGGCAAAATCTCAAGACTCTTCATTTCTATTTTAGTGATCCAAGATCACATTGAGTATATAGGAAAAGCCAATACTATTAAAAGGGGATGAGGTGTTGCATAATGGTCTACTTGCTCAAAATGCTTAGTGATATGCTCCAAAGCCCTCAACCACTTTCTCATTTCCAAATATGTCCTAAACCTAAAGTCAAACTCGGCCCCACCGAGTTGATCTATCCGGCGCCACCGAGTTTCCTTGATATAGCCACTGCCAGAAACCCTAAACAACTCGGTCTCACCGACAGGGATTTCGGTCTCACCGAGATGGCAATGCAAACTCTCTGTTTCCCTTCGTAACGTTTCGGTCTTACCAAAATGAGCGATCGGTCCCACCAAGTTCGCAATGCAAACTATCTGTTACCTGTTGCAATTATTCCGGTCTCACCGAAATATGCAATCGGTCCCACCGAGTTTGCCTGACCAACTCTCTGTTTAACTCATTGCTGAAATCGGTCCCACCGAGTTCATGCAATCGGTCACACCGAGATGAGGTCTTGCCCTAACCCTAGCACATCGGTCCCACCGAGTTGATCATGTCGGTCCCACTGAGATTCCTAACGTTCACATTTTGAATTGAATTGGTCTCACCGAGTTCTTCTATTCGGTCTGACCGAGTTGAGTCAAATGTGTGTAATGGTTGGATTTTGTGTGGAGGCTATATATACCCCTCCACCCCCTTCTCTATTCAAGAGAGAGCCATCAGAACGAGCCTACACTTCCACTACTCATTTTCTGAGAGAGAACCACCTACTCATGTGTTGAGATCAAGACATTCCATTCCTACCACAAGAATCTTGATCTCTAGCCCTCCCCAAGTTGCTTTCCACTCAAATCATCTTTCCACCATAGCCAAATCTGTGAGAGAGTGTTGAGTGTTGGGCAGACTATCATTTGAAGCACAAGAGCAAGGAGTTCATCATCAACACACCATTTATTACCTTTTGGAGAGTGGTGTCTCCTAGATTGGTTAGGTGTCACTTGGGAGCCTCCGACAAGATTGTGGAGTTGAACCAAGCAGTTTGTAAGGGCAAGGAGATCGCCTCCTTCGTGAAGATCTACCCGAGTGAGGCAAGTCCTTCGTGGGCGATGGCCATGGTGGGATAGACAAGGTTGCTTCTTCGTGGACCCTTCATGGGTGGAGCCCTCCGTGGACTCGTGCAGCCGTTACCCTTCGTGGGTTGAAGTCTCCACCAACGTGGATGTACGATAGCACCACCTATCAGAACCACACCAAAAATCTCCGTGTCTTCATTGCGTTTGCACACTCCAATCCCATCCCTTTACTTTCTTGCAAAGTGCATGCTTTACTCTTTCCGCTGCTCATACTCTTATCATGCTTGCTTGAAATGTATTGTGAATGCTTAAACTTGTGCTAAAACTCTACCTCAACTTGAAGAACTTAAAAACTGCCACTTTTGCTTGTTGAGTGTCTAATCACCCCCCCCCCCCCTCTAGACACCTCTTCTTGATCCCTTTCAATGTACCAATATACATGTGATGTAAAGGACCCGCAGCGATACAGCCAAGTACGTCTTGAGGATAAGCAAATCAATGAAATGACCAAGACATTGCTCGGGGAGACCTTAGAAAGCTGCAGTAAAACGGGACTGAACCCTTTCTGCGCTCTTAATCCGGCTCCCGACGTAAGTATTTTAACCCGTTCTTTAACTCATTTATCATTCTCTCATAAACCGCACATCTTCTCATTGTCTTTAATGTTCTCAGGCCGGCTCTCCCTTCTGGAACAAGAAAGAGCAAGATAAGCTGGCCAAAAAGGCCAAAGTAAAATCTCGAGCTCCAAAAAATACCAAAGGAAAGAAACAGGATGCTGAAGACTTATTTGCCCTTGACCATGAGTCGGAGGTAGAACTTGATTCTCTTGGCTTTCTTTTTATGCAACTTATTGACGCTGACTCCTCTCAGGACGATGTAGAGACCAGCCATGCAGACGCAGCAGAGGTAACCATAGTCTCCTCTGACTCAGCACCTTTGCCAAGACAAAAAAACTCGGTGGGTCTCCCGAAAAGTAAGATTTTCTCATCCTCTTGCTTATCTGGACCCCAATTTTCTTTTGAAAAAACAGCAGCACGAGGCAAGGCATACAACCCGGAGCAGTGGTGGTGGAGACCTTGCCACCGGCTTACCCAACACACCTGCCCCTCGCAAACGCCATAATGAGGTGCCTCATGATCCATCTTTCTCCTTTCCAAAGGCGGGTCTTATTCATCAACCTCTTAATTCTTCCATCTCAAATTACCAGGGAACACCTCACTCATCCTCTGGCGACTCTACTGGGACCCAGATGCCTGTCTTCAAGATTGCTCAGTGGTAAGTATTTTCATTTGTTGATCAATAGTTTGTAATGATATGCTCATGCTCTTATATCTTTGTCGCAGAGGCATAGCAAAGGCGGGCAAAAAATTTAAAGTGGGCAGTTCTTCAAAGGATCCCAAAGTTGCTGAACCGAAGAAGCAAATGCCAGAAGCTTCAAAAGCTTCATCTCAAGATCCTGAAGACCTTGCTAATGATCCGCCACCACAAACTGATACCTCAGCCTTTGATCCAATGAACACTGAGGTTGACCCGGCCATCACACATAACCCGCCAAGTCCTAAACCGCCCAGCCCTGCCAAGCTTACTAAAGAGGTCCCTCTGGACAAGACCGCTGAGGATGTCATCATCACTGGCACAGGCTATACAAAGCCGGGGAATCCTATTGTCTTGGCCAGACACAGTGCCAAAGAAGAGCCGCCAGCAGAAGATAAAGGCAAATTGAAGCTGGATCTGGAGAGCTATGTTGGCTTCAGCGCAAGTGACATCCACGCAGGATATCTAAACCGCCTCCATACCAGCCGTGATCTAGAAGCCGGCTTAGTGAACCTTATGAAGGAACGCTATGAGGTATGTTGCTAACCCCTTTTCATATGTATTCATATAGCCGCCAAGTCTAGACGATAGGAAAAGGTTGAGTATGTTGTAGACTTGAAAATAATCTTCAAACTGTAGCCTTTCAGGGCCGACTTACCCTATCTGGATGAACCGGGTCTTTCATATATTAACCCTTGAATGAATTTTGTACAGCTTTTCAACCATAATCTCATAGTAACAAGATGAGCCAGACCGATAATTAACTCTAAGATCCAAATATGTAGCCCCCAAGGGCCGGCTTAACTTAACAAGATGAGTCGGGACTTATAATCACTATAGCTTGAAAAATTCCAATATGTAGCCCCCACGGGCCGTTGAAACTGACAAGTTGAACCGGGTCGTAAAAAAATTTGAAACAACGTGCATTAGCCCCCAAGTGCCAAGTATATTGCTTGCAATGTGCTCGGGACTTAGGAAATTACCCTGAATAACTTTAATGAATTCTTACTGTGAGCCGCCATTCCCAAACCTTCTGCAGGAAGCTTTGAATCTGAAGGAGTTGGAACTAGGAGAGCTAACAAAGAAAATTAAACATCAAGAGGCTGAAACTATGAAAGCTGAATACAAATTCCAGTTTGCGTTGAAGGAGAATGAGGAACTCAAGGCTAAATTTGCTACCGAAAGACCCGCCTTTGAAACCGAGAAGGCAGGCTTAGTCAAACGCGCCGAAGAAGTGGAAGCACAATTTAAGCCGGTTGCTGACGAGCTTGCCGGCTTAAAACAACATATCATTCACATGACAGCCGCCATCTTTGGTAAGACTCATATGCACTTCAACATCTGTTTTGATATTGCTTTAAACCGCCTGGCCCTTCAACTTTTTAATCTGCCTATCACTTATGAACAGGCCCCAGAAGTGCTAGTCTTGGTGAGAATGTGCTGATGAAGCTCAAGGCAGTATATTCATTGACTGAGCAGTTATACGCTGGAACATTACGAAGCCTTGTGGCCTTATCAGGTGGGAAGAGACCTCCAACACTTCTCAATACCGTGCTAGAGCAGTTCTCAACAGCACCGGCTCAAATCAAAGAGTGCCGTCTGTCAGCCACCCGAGCTGGAGCCATTGTCACTCTAGGTCGAGCCAAAGCATGGCAAGCAGAACTTGACCCAGAAGATATAGCCACTGGATGTCCCGAATATAAAGATGACGGGTCAAGTTTTGAAGAACAAGATTTTAACAAGTGCGTCAGGGAGATGCGGCCCGTGGCATGCAAACTTATTGAAGAACTGAATCTGAAGCACTACACTCCGGCTTATGATGATCAGAACAACAAAATTAAACCGCCCACCCATGAAGTGATGAATCTCGTTCCCGCCAGGCGTAAGCACCTCTTTGCCCCTGATCTTGACTCTGCTCCAATTATAAATGATGAAGCCATATTCGAGGCCTTAATCGGCATAGACTGGACGTCACCTGACCTTCAGATGGCCGAAGAAGAAGAAGAGCTGGCGCGGGATGACCCAGAGTCGTCAACTCGCCAAGAAGGAAACTGATTCATAGTAATGATGGTCCAGGCGGCTTTTAGGCTAGGGTGTAAGACTGCAGCTTCAGAAAACACTTTGTTTCAACCTTGTGGGCTCGTAAAAGCCTTGTAATAGGCTATTTTAAAACAATGATCTGCTATGTCATGCCTTCGTGCATGTTAACCTTTGACTTTTGAGCCACTGATTTAATCTTTATAACCTGCCTGATGTAATCGCACATACGGGCCATACCAGTACTCGTATTTCCATTTAAAATTTTGCATGTCCTGCATAAAGGTTAAACAACATATGCCTTGGCGACTTAACATCAACAGCCAAGGCGGGTAACAACCCAAACATAATATAGTCTTATACAATTACTGAAAAGACTATAATCAAGGCCATTCAAGCCGAAACATACTAGCGACTTAAAGTCAAAAATCAGGGTCGGTTACCAAACCTCAAATATTCATAATTGAAAACATGCCTGTAGATTTGGACCATACTGATGTCTTAAACATCAATATCCAGAGCGGGTGACAACCCAAAGTCATGTAATCACATGACCTCAATTGTTCAAACCAAAGCCTACTGGTGACTTAAAGGCCATATCAAGGGCGGGTTACCAAACCCAAAATACTCAAATATGAGGCATACCATTGGAGCTTTATGATCCGGATTGTCAAAATTCTCTTAACAAAAAAAATCTTTAGAAAAAAAAAATTCAAAGGACACGAAAAGAAAAATTCAAAAATTCTCAAATAATTGCCTGGCCGGCTTACCAAAGCATGACCAAACAAGTTGGCTCACAGGGCCATGTGCTTTCAAGGGCCGCACAGCCTTTGAGTTAATCCTAGCTCATTGTAAGCCGGCTCTCACATGACACAAGCCGCCATTTTAACCTTAACGAGTTCAGGGTCTTGAAAAAGATTGACTGTTAAGAGTTCAGCGGGTCACCTAGCGGAGTAGCAAGTTGCAAACAGGCAGGATAACTCATAATTTGGCGTCCACGCCTGGTCAAGAGGGTATGAAAGCTAAACCCGGTGGGTTGGAAGCCCCCAAGTGACCTTATGACCAAATAATAAAGACTCAGATACATAGAAATGAAACGACAGAGGCCCTGAATTTTTCAGGGATGCCGGCTTTATTATATTGATCATAAAATATATATATATACATTTGACAAATGTATGTACAAAGATGAGAGCCGGTGGCTCAGGCGTAATAAGGCCGAAGATGAGCAATATTCCGGGGCCAGCGGGTCTCCTCCTCTGACTTGCATGAATCATTGTGTTCTCGTATATCAATGAGGTAATAAGACCCATTATTCAGGTTTTTGCTGACCACAAAGGGTCCCTCCCAAGGTGGGGATAACTTGTGCATATCTGTTTGATCTTGGATCAGCCGGAGCACCAAGTCACCTTCTTGAAATGCCCGGGTTTTAACTTTGCGGCTATGATAGCGACGCAGGTCTTGTTGATATATTACCAAACAAGCCGCCGCAAGGTCACACTCCTCATCCAAAACATCGAGTGCATTTTGACATGCTGTCTCATTATCAGCTTCAACATAAGCCACCATACGGGGCGAGTCATGACGGATATCACTTGGAAGAACCGCCTCTGCGCCGTAGACCATAAAGAAAGGCGTATAGCCTGTTGACCTATTAGGGGTGGTATTGATACTCCAGAGTACTGAAGGTAACTCCTCAACCCAACATCCCGGTGTTCGCTTCAAAGGAAGCATAAGCCGGGGTTTTATGCCTCTCAAAATTTCTTGGTTAGCCCTCTCAGCTTGACCATTAGACTGTGGATGAGCCACAGAAGAAACATCAAGACGAATATGCTCTCATTGACAGAACTCCTTCATAGCACCTTTAGACAAATTAGTGCAATTATCAGTGATGATACTATGAGGGTAACCAAAACGGAAGATCAGCTTTTTAACAAACTGGACTACAGTCGCCGCATCACACTTGCTGACCAGCTCTGCTTCAACCCACTTGGTAAATTTGTCAACCGCCACCAAGAGGTGGGTTTTCTTATCCTTAGACCTCTTGAAGGGTCCAACCATATCAAGCCCCCAGACTGCAAATGGCCAAGTAATTGGAATCATCCTCAACTCTTGAGCCGGCACATGAGCCTGTCGAGAAAATTTCTGACATCCATCACACTTACTGACGATATCCTCTGCATCAGCGTGAGCCGTCAACCAATAAAACCCATGACGAAAAGCTCTAGCCACTAAGGACTTAGAGCCGGCATGATGCCCACAATCACCTTCATGGATTTCTTGTAAAATCTCACCGCCCTCTTCAGGAGAAACACAAAGTTGGAACACGCCTGTCACACTGCATCGGTGCAACTCGCCATTAACAATAGTCATAGATTTAGATCGCCTGGTGATTTTCCTTGCCAAAGTTTCATCCTCAGGTAACTCGCCCCGGGTCATATAAGCCAAGTAAGGAAGTTTCCAATCAGGAATAGCATGGAGAGCCGCCACCAATTGCGCCTCCGGGTCAGGAATGGCAAGATCCTCTTCTGATGGTAACTTGACTGAGGGATTATGCAATACATCAAGAAACACATTAGGAGGCATCGGCTTATGTTGAGACCCAAGCCGGCTCAAGGCATCGGCCGCCTCATTCTTCCTTCGATCACGGTGCTCCACTTGATAACCCATGAAGTGTCCAGCAATATTATCAACCTCCCGGCGATAAGCCGCCATGAGTGGGTCTTTGGAATCCCATGTACCTGAAACTTGCTGAGCCACAAGGTCTGAGTCGCCAAAACACCTGACCCAGCTCAAATTCATTTCCTTGGCCATATGAAGGCCGTGGAGTAAAGCCTCATATTCAGCTGCATTGTTAGTACAAGGAAACATCAACCTTAAGACATAACAAAATTTGTCACCTCGTGGGGAAGTCAAAATAACTCCAGCCCCCGAGCCTTCCAGCTGCCTGGACCCATCAAAGTGGATCGTCCAATATGTGTTATTAGGCTTCTCCTCAGGCATCTGTAATTCTATCCAGTCATTGATGAAATCCACCAGAGCCTGAGACTTGATAGCTGTTCTTGGCACATATTTCAAACCATGAGGTCCAAGTTCTATTGCCCACTTAGCAACCCGACCTATGGCTTCCCTGTTTTGAATAATATCTCCTAAGGGAGCAGAGCTGACCACCGTAACAGGATGACCAAGAAAATAATGCTTCAGCTTGCGACTCGCCATGAACACTCCATATACCAATTTCTGCCAATGTGGATATCGTTGCTGGGACTCAATCAACACCTCACTGACATAATAAACCAACCTCTGGACTGGGTACTCCTTACCCGTCTCCTTATGCTCCACCACAATCGCCACACTGACAACCTTACTATTAGCCTCCACATACAGAAGCAAAGGTTCTTTCTCAATGGGAGCCGCAAGGATGGGTGGTTCAGCTAACTGCTTTTTAAGCACCTCAAACGCCTTATCAGCAGCGTCACTCCAGACAAAATGATATGTTTTCTTCATCATCTGGTATAAGGGAATGGCCTTCTCTCCCAGGCGGCTTATGAACCGGCTTAGAGCCGCGATACAACCCGCCAGGCGCTAGACGTCATTAACACACGCCGACTTAGTCAATGAAGTAATAGCCTTAATCTTCTCCGGGTTAGCTTCAATACCTCTCTCTGAAACCAAAAAACCCAAGAGCTTGCCTGCAGGCACACCAAAAACACATTTGGCCGGGTTAAGCATCATCTTATAGACCCGGAGATTATCAAAAGTCTCTCTTAGATCATCCAAGAATGTCTCCTTTTTCCTAGATTTAACCACAATATCATCCACATAAGCATGCACATTGCGCCCAATTTGACTGTGAAAGCAATTCTGAACACAGCGTTGATAAGTCGCCTGAGCACTCTTAAGCCCAAAAGGCATAGAGACATTGCAAAAAGCTCCAAAAGGGGTGATAAAAGACGTCTTTTCTTGGTCTTTAACTGCCATCTTGATCTGATGATAACCAGAATAAGCATCTAGGAAACATAAACTCTCACAACCCGCCGTGGCATCAATAATCTGGTCAATACGGGGAAGAGCAAAAGGATCAGCTGGACAAGCTTTGTTAAGATCTGTGTAGTCAACACACATACGCCAAGTGCCATTCTTCTTAAGCACCAGCACCGGGTTAGCCAACCACTCCGAATGAAAAACTTCCATGATAAACCCAGCCGCTAAGAGCCGGGCCACCTCTTCTCCAATGGCCTTACGTCGTTCTTCATTGAAACGACGAAGAAACTGCTTGACCGACTTAAATTTAGGATCCACATTAAGAGTGTGCTCAGCGAATTTTCTCGGTACACCCGGCATGTCAGAAGGTTTCCATGCGAAGATGTCCCGATTCTCACGGATGAACTTGATGAGCGCGCTTTCCTATTTAGGATCCATATGAGCCCCCACTGTGAACTGCTGAGATGAGTCGCCAGGGACAAAGTCGATTTGCTTAGTATCATCAGCCGACTTAAACTTCAATAAAGGGTCTTGCTCAGTGGTGGGTTTCTTCAAAGGGGTCATATCCGCCGGGTCAACATTATCCTTATAAAATTTAAGTTCCTCGGTAGCACAGGCTGATTCAGCATAGGCAGCATCTCCTTCTTCACATTCCAAAGCTATCCTTCAATCGCCATGGACTATAATAGTACCCTTACATCCTGGCATCTTAAGCTGCAAATAAATATAACAAGGCCGTGCCATAAACTTGGCATAAGCCAGCCGTCCGAACAGGCATGATAAAAGGACTCCTGATTTTAACCACTTCAAACCATAATGTCTCTGCTCTGTAGTCATAGTCATCACCAAAAGCCACTTCCAAGGTAATCTTACCAACTGGATATGCCGACTTACCAGGTACCACACCATCAAAAACTGTAGAGGACGGCTTAAGATGTTTATCAGTTAAATTCATCCGGCGAAAGGTATCATAATAAAGGATATTGATACTGCTGCCACCGTCCATGAGTACTTTGGTGAATTTATAACCCCCAACCTGAGGGGCTACCACCAATGCTAGTTGACCCGGGTTGTCAACCCGGGGCGGGTGATCCTCTCGACTCCATGTGATTGGTTGCTCTGACCACCGCAAGTATTGAGGTACCGCCGGCTCAATCGCACTGACCGCGCGTTTATGAACCTTCTGATCTCGTTTGCAGAGACTCGTGGTAAAAACATGATACTGGCCACTGTTAAGGTGCTTTGGATTACTCTGGTATCCTGACTGATGCTACTGGTTACCCTGACCAGACTGCTGGTTATAACCACCCTGGTTGCCCTATCCTTGATACCCAGAACTTGAGCCGCCACCACCAAAGCCGGGCCCCTGTGAGCCGGATCCTGACCCACCAGGCGTGCCATTATTGTTGCCATGATTCTGACTGAAGTTGGAATTCATGTACTCTCTCATGATGAAACAATCCTTCCAAGCATGAGCCGCCGGTTTATTGGGTAGACTGTGTTTTGGGCAAGGTTCGTTCATCATCGCCTCAATGTTAAATTTCGGCCCTCTAAAGGCCTGCTTACCATTGCCATTACGACGCTGGTTTTTATACCCAGTGTTGGTGTTAGCTACAAGATCTAACTCGCCATCGGGGTGCCTGCGCTTACCACTGTTACCCTGGTTGTGACCATTATGCCCTGTCACGTTCTGCTACTGACCCTTACCATTACCACTCTTCTTTCCCTTGCTAGATTTTTCATCATCAGATCCAAGATCTTTCGTGGTGTCTGTGTTAGCATACTTGATGAGACCAAGACCAGAACAGCTGAACCTGCCGCAATGCTATCTGATGAATGGATAATAGCTGAGACTTGGCGAACCCAATGGTGGGCCGACTCATCCTCCCGCTGCACACAGTTATCTAGATCAATAATCGTCAGAGGCTGCTTACATGTTCCCTTGAAGTTCTGAATGAAGCACGCCTTCAACTCAGCCCATGAATTGATGGAATTGGCGGGTAATCCTTTCAACCAGGTTCGAGCCAGTCCATCCAACATCATGGTGAAGTACTTGGCACATACAGCATCATTAACATCTAGCATCTCCATAGCTAGCTCATAGCTCTCAATACAAGCCTCAGGTGGAAGATCAGCTGTGTAATTAGGCACCTTACGAGGGCCCTTAAAGTTCTTGGGCAAACGTTCATTGCGTAGAGACGGCACTAGACAAGGCACACCTACTGTCCTGGAAGTCATCCCAGCTGTAATAGTTGCCGAAGGGTGTACTGGAGACTGCTAATGAGCCCCCAATTGAGCCACTAATTCTGCCTCCCGACGGGCTCTAGCCTGATCCACAAGGTTCTGAGCATTATTATCATCACGGGGCGGGTTATGTCCATGGGGCGGGTCATCAATGCGGGGCAGGTTACGACGCCGTTCGCTGCCGGAAACCGCCGATGACTCAATGCGCCGGCTGTAACTTCAACTTGGGTGGGGAGTTGAATGAACACACTCACGGCTGTACGAATAAGCCGCCTGCTGTGCCACAGCCGTCTAAAGAAGTTCCACAGCATTCCGGGTCTCTATCGCCGCTGGAGACTCGCCTTTAATCGGTATAGCCGCCAGCCGTGTAGCCGCTGCTATCATGATATCCACCGGGTTAGAATAATGGCCAGAGGGTGTTGGAACCCGTTGAGGTGGGGTCGGATCCCTACGGAGCGGGTCTGGCACATGAGGCTGGGCCGCCGCCCCAGTCCCTAGTGCCTCAGCAGCCTAGGTTACAACGGGCGGGTTACTCGTCCCTGCCCCGGGTGTGTTAAAAAGATTTTGCCCTTCAAACTGCGAAGGCAGGCGGCTCTGGTGCCTTCTTCGAAGAACTGCATTGGACGCATTCTGATCTAGACTTAGGCGAAAAGCTTCTGCCCTTATCCGCTGTGACTCGGCGTCCATCGAAGCTCGCTCTGTCGCCATCCCGGCGTTCTCTGCATTAAGATCCTCTTGGGACTTGGCCACCTCATCTCGCACCTTTGCAACTTCTGCATTATGTTGTACTTGATTCACTAGAGTCACCTCCGTAGCTAACAGAGTTGTTAGGGTGCCCAAGAGCTCAGATAAAACCTGAGCCGGTGGCCAAACTGAGCCGCTCGCCCCAGCTGTCGTAGCAGCCATTGACCCGGATGTCATGGCAGCAGCTGTTGATGAGTTTACCACTGGTTGCGTACCAGCCATAAAAATAGCAGCCCTGCTCGGCGGCTCATAGGGGTCCGGAATACTGTCACCATCGGAATAGCCCCCAAGCCCGCCATCCTGAAGCTGATAGATTGATTCGGTTTCTCCGGTCGATGACTCATTGCCTGAATAGATAGCCGTCTCACCACCAGATACAGAACCTTCCTCAAGATCCGTCCCATGAACAAAGCCAACAAAAACGTGCTTCCGGCCGGGTTGAACCCTGGCGGGTCGCGCGCGCTGAGCCGTCTCAACGATGTCGGCGCAGGTGTCCGGCTCAGGCTCTGACTCGCGATCTTGCCGATGAAGACGTGAATTCCGCCAAAGGGGACCCGGTACACGTACTCAATTGAGTCGGCCTCGGGGCCCCAGCCAGCGTCGTCGATGTAGATCTTGCCGCGGCGACTCTTAGTCATCCGGCCTACGGAGTATCCTTCGATCCCTGAGAAGTTGCCCTTCAAGAACTCGAAACCACCGTGCTCTGGCCCCACGGTGGGCGCCAACTGTCGTGGATTTAACATGGCAGATGCCCTTATGAAAGGACTTAGGTGTGGAGCCATTGCAATGTAGGTTAGCTCGAAGGGGTTGAACGGGACAAAGGACATAGAGGTTTACCCAGGTTCGGCCCCTCACAACGAGGTAAAAGCCTACGTCCTGCTTCTAGTTGTATTGCTTGAGTATCGATTATAAGGGAGCAATCACGCTTGACCTAGCTATCGATTCCTTGTTTCTTGACCCTAACCCGCCGTCGGGTCTCGCCTTTATATACACAGGTCGAGGCTCCGGGGCTTACAAGAGTCCAGGCCGGATCACACAATGTGACCAGCTCGGTTTCCAAGTCGCCTTGCCTTACCGGGTTTCGGTAAATCTCCGGGTCTTGGGCCTTCAACAAGCCCACCTTTTAAGTCGCCACCAATCTTCTCATCCCATCTGGGTTCTACCTGGGCCTTCGGTGCATTGAGTCGCCAACGGTGTGACCCGGCCCCTCCTGGGCGGGTCATACCTCGGGGTTATATCCCCAACACAACTCATGCCACCTGGAACACCACAGCGTAATGGTGTGTCCGAATGTCATAACCATACTTTATTAGATATGGTGCATTCTATGATGTCTCTTACCGATTTGCCTTTATCATTTTGGGGTTATGCATTAGAGACAGCCGCATTCACGTTAAACAGGGCACCGTCTAAATCCGTTGAGACGACAACATATGAACTGTGGTTTGGCAAGAAACCTAAGTTGTCGTTTCTTTAAGTTTGGGGATACGACACTTATGTCAAAAGGCTTCAGCCTGATAAACTCAAACCTAAATCAGAGAAGTGCGTCTTCATAGGATACCCTAAAGAAACTATTGGGTACACCTTCTACCACAGATCCGAAGGCAAGATCTTTGTTGCAAGAATGGGTCATTTCTAGAGAAGGAGGTTCTCTTGAAAGAAGTGAGTGTGAGGAAAGTAGAACTTGATAAGGTAATTGTACCTTCTCTCGAATTGGAAAGTAGCACATCAGAAAAAACCGTTCCCGTGATGTTTACACCAACCAGAGAGTAAGCAAATGATGATGATCATGAAACTTCGGATCAAGTCACTACTGAACCTCGTAGGTCGACCAGAGCATGTACCGCACCAGAGTGGTACGGTAATCCTGTCCTGGAAGTCATGTTGTTAGACAACAGCGAACCTACGAACTATGAAGAAGCTATGATGAGCCCAGATTCTGACAAAATGGCTAGAGGCCATGAAATCTGAGATAGGATCCATGTATGAGAACAAAGTGTGGACTTTGGTGGACTTACCCGATGATTGGCAAGCCATTGAGAATAAATGGATCTTCAAGAGGAAGACGGACGCTGACGGTAATATCACTGTCTACAAAGCTTGACTTGTTGTAAAAGGTTTTCGACAAGTTCAAGGGGTTGACTACGATGAGACTTTCTCACCCGTAGCGATGCTTAAGTCTGTCCGAATCATGTTAGCAATTGCCGCATTTTATGAAATCTGGGAAATGGACGTCAAAACTGCATTCCTTAACGGATTTCTTAAAGAATAGTTGTATATGATGCAACCAGAAGGTTTTGTCAATCCTAAAGGTGCTAACAAAGTGTGCAAACTCTAGCGATCCATTTATGGACTGGTGCAAGCATCTCGGAACTGGAATATACGCTTTGATGAGGTGATCAAAGCATATGGTTTTATACAGACTTACAGTGAAGCCTATATTTAAAGAAAGTGAGTTGGAGCTCTGTAGCATTTCTGATATTATATGTGGATGACATATTGCAGATTGGAAATGATATAGAATTTCTGGATAGCATAAAAGGATACTTGAATAAGAGTTTTTCAATGAAAGAACTCGATGAAGCTACTTATATATTGGGCATCAAGATCTATAGGGATAGATTTAGACGCTTAATAGGACTTTCACAAAGCACATACCTTGGCAAAGTTTTGAAGAAGTTCAAAATTGGATCAGCCAAAGAAAAGGTTCTTGCCTGTATTGCAAGGTGTGAAGTTGAGCAAGACTCAAAGCCCAACCACGGCAGAAGATAGAGAGAGAATGAAAGTCATTCCCTATGCCTCAGCCATAGGTTCTATAAAGTATGTCATGCTATGTACCAGACCTGTTGTGTGCCTTACCATGAGTCTGGCAAGGGGGTACAATAGTGATCCAGGAGTAGATCACTGGACAACGGTCAAAATTATCCTTAGATACCTAAAGAGGACTAAGGAAATGTTTCTCGGTTATGGAGGTGATAAAGAGTTCGTCGTAAAGGGTTACATCGATGCAAGCTTTGACACCGATCCAGATGACTTTGAGTCTCAATCTGGATACGTACTAAACGTGGGAGCAATTAGCTAGAGTAGCTCTATGCAGAGCATTGTAGACATAGATATTTGCAAAGTACACACGGATCTGAATGTTGCAGACCCATTGACTAAAAGCCTCTCTCACAAGAAAAACATGATCACACCTTAGAACTCTTTGGGTGTAAATCACATGGCGATGTGAACTAGATTATTGACTCTAGTGAACTATTTGGGTGTTAATCACATGGCGATGTGAACTAGATTATTGACTCTAGTGCAAGTGGGAGACTGATGGAAATATGCCCTAGAGGCAATAATAAAATGGTTATTATTATATTTCCTTAACCATGATAAAGGTTTATTATTCATGCTAGAATTGTATTAACCGGAAACTTAAATACATGTGTGGATACATAAACAAATACCGTGTCCCTAGTGAGCCTCTACTAGACTAGCTCGTTGATCAAAAGATGGTTAAGGTTTCCTAACCATAGACATGAGTTGTCATTTAATAACGGGTTCACATCATTAGGAGAATGATGTGATGGATAAGACCCATCTGTTAGCTTAGCATATGATCGTTTAGTTTATTGCTACTTCTTTCTTAATGTCAAATACATGTTCCTTCAACCATGAGATCATGCAACTCCCGGATACCGGAGGAATACCTTGTGTGCTATCAAACATCACAACGTAACTAGGTGATCATAAAGATGCTCTACAGGTATCTCCGAAGGTGTCTGTTGAGTTGGCATGAATCGAGATTGGGATTTGTCACTCCGTATGACGGAGAGGTATGTCTGGGCCCTCTCGGTAATACACATCACAAGAAGCTTCCAAGCAAAGTGACTAAAGTGTTAGTTACGAGATGATGTATTACGGAATGAGTAAAGAGACTTGCCAGTAATGAGATTGAACTAGGTATGAAGATACCGACAATCGAATCTCGGGTAAGTAACATACTGACAGACAAAGGGAATTACATATGTTGTCATAAAGGTTCGACCGATAAAGATCTTCGTGGAATATGTAGGAACCAATATGGGCATCTAGGTCCCGCTATTGGTTATTGACTGGAGAGGTGTCTCGGTCATGTCTACATCATTCTCGAACCCGTAGAGTCCGCACGCTTAACGTTCGTTGACGATATAGTATTATATGAGTTATGTGAGTTGATGGCCGAATGTTGTTCGGAGTCCCAGATGAGATCACGGACATGACGAGGAGCTCCGGAATGGTCCGGAGGTAAATATTGATATATAGGACGATACTATTTGGTCGTCGGAAAGGTTTCGAAATGTACCGGGTTTTATCGGAGTACCGAAAGGGGTTTCAGGAGGCCACCGGCACTTGGTGGGCCTCATGGGCCAAAGGAGGGAGGCGCATGTCGTGGTATCACACGGCCACCTATGGCTATGGGGCCATCGGCCCCTTGTGGTTCGGCAAGGGGGAAGAGCGCATTGCACAAAGAGCGGAAAGCACAGAGCAGCACGGCAACGATGACACGGGCAGTGTTACCCACGTTTGGGCCGCCGCGAGGCGTAAAACCCTACTCCTGCTTTGGTGGATTGATGGAGGACCATGGTGGAGATGCAGCGCTCTAGCCCGGCAAGGTCGCCTCATGGTGGGAGCAGCTACGCGCCTACGAGCGTACAAGGGTCCGAATCCTTTCTAAGGTAGCCACGACCCTCCTTTTATAGGTCAAGGGGTTACCACAATGGCAAAACAGTCATTTATCGAACGATTAGATAGCCACAATGCTATCATACCTAACTCTGCGGACAGGTCAGGGTGCATTAAATGCACCGCTTAGTGTCACATCGTGGCGTAGCCCGGCAAGCCTTGCCATGCCATTCAGCCACCTTTTCGCCTGTCCGTGTGACACGTCGCCTGGACGGGTGTCATTTAGGGATGATCTTCCTCAGAAATGGCCTGCCACGTACCAAATAACAGCCACTTAGTCACTTGGGGGCTCGACACCGCACCGATGGGTGACTTGCGTTGCTGTGAGGTGGAGCGGTGGAGCTTTGGCGGGGTAATCCACCCTTGGCGTCCCCGGCAAGCCTGCCGGGGGAGTCTTGAGGCTTGTCTTGGGGTAACCTCAACCCCGCCAGGCTCGCCTGCCCAGCAAGGGAGGATTTTCCTTAGTGATATCTTGCTTGTTTGGTTGGTCTTGGTCTTCTTGATCCGCCCTTTGATTTCTCAAAGAGCCATCTCTTCTGCTTGGCCTTGTCTTGAATGTTGTATCCTTGCTCTTGAGCCTGTGTATAGTCCGGGCAACACACCTGGGGGTTTGCTACACCGACAGGAGCCCCCGGGCCTGGCCTGAACATTCTGCCGAGCGTCGTCGGGGTAGGCCCTGTCTAGTACACAGGCGAGCGGGTTGCGGTAGCTCGTCCTTTGAGATCTTCTTTGCTTCTTCATTAACCTGTGTCTGAGTCAGTTTTTGGTTTTCCCGCACGTCGCGTGATGCTAATTGCAGTGTGGCCACCTTTGTAATGGTCCGTGAATGACTTTAACGCACGAGGGAGTAACTGCCAATTCACTCCTCCCACCACGTCCTTATCCTTTGCCACATATGCCGCATGCATTGAGTGGGGTAGGCGACGGAGGCGCGTGGCGCAGGAGGGAGAGTCATGGCAGGGGCTCGATCTTCTTCGAATTGGTGGAGAGGGGCGGTGATCGGATCCGGCCGTCAGCGGTATCTTGGACGAGTCAAATCAGAAAGAGACCCCTCTGGGGCGGGGGCAAAGGATCAGCCCCCAGCCCCAGCTTGCCTATAAAAGAGGGGGGCAAGGATGAAGCAAAAGGCGTCCATCCACGCACCTCTCTTTCTTTATTTCTTCCCTTCTTCTTTGTTATGTTGAGGGGGAGAGGCCGGGCCCGGGCCCCGGGCTCCAGCTTGGGGTCGCTGATGCCGAACGCTCGCATTGACGTTGGGGGAGTGAGTCTGGTCTGAGGGAGTAGGAGATGCAGCGGTCGGGGGTGTAGGCGCCGAACTGTCCACAGTGTGGGTGGCATTACGCTCCTCCGAGATGGTGAGGCGCCCGTCTCTCCCACATGAGCCGGCCACTTGGTGGAGAGTGCTTGCCCTGGCCACAAGACGCCGAGGTTCGTCATCTTGACGATGAGGCTCCTGGGGTTTCCGGCGCCTGCCTGGAGTGCAGTGCTCGGGATCTTTGGTAATACCAGCACTGCTCCTTCCGGCGGAGTCAGGGCGATCGTTGAAGATGGCGGCACCTTCCTGCCCTCCAAGGTGGGGAGCGATGCTCCTCGCACGCCTCGGACGCCGCCGTTGCTTGCTGTTTCTCTGGGGAAGGTGTTGGCCCAAGGGGCCGGCGTCCTCCTGGAGTGGTGGTGATGAAGAAAGAATGAGGGAAGATGGAGAAGGCGGGTGGCAGGCCGTCAGGTCAGAGTACGATGGCACCGACACTTTCATCTCGTATTGCTGGCCTGCTGCCTCATCTTTCCGCTCTTCCCCTCCCTCCCCGGCACCATCATCACCGGCCTCTTTAGGACGGTTGCTGGGGAGGGGTCGCTCTCTTGGTGCCTTCGCCTCCTCCAGCAGTCTTCCAGCTGAGCTCCGGCGGTTCTCCCCGCCGGTGCTTGTGCCGGGGCTTCTTGCTGGCCCTGGAGGTGGTGACCAGGGCACCGCCGAGCTGCTCCCTCCGCCCCTCTCCTTCGTAGCCTCGCCACTCCCGATCTTGTCAGGCTGCGCCCGGCAAGCCCTGACGGGATTGGGCTGGGCTTCCACTCAGGCACTCCTTTTGCCCTCTTCACCTCCTGTTGTAGTGCCTAGGAAGAGAGGGACAAGAAAGGGATTATGGGGCACTTATCTTTTTTTCAGTCTAAAACATGTAGCCATTTGCCAAACTTTAGTCTAAATCATGTAATCTTCTTTATCCATGTTTGCGTTCTGTAAGATATGTACTTCCTTATCAGCATATTAATGAAAAAGACAAGCCTTGATGAGTACTTGTGCATGTATCATGTCCATGCAGAGGTGAGGTGCCTCTATACGTTCAAGTAAACAAGTTTCCCCCGGCAAACTATCCTGCCGGTACCCTTAGTTTGCTGCCGTGGGGCAAGGCCTGCCGGGCATAAAACTATAAAAAGGGACCGGCCCCTCAGTGAACCCTCTCCATCAAAGGCAACTGCGACCACCTTGCCCGAAGCAACGTTCGGGACAAAGGATGGGAGCACCTATGTTTCGAAGGTAGCGAGGTTTTCATATGCACAAGTTTTTACCTTACAGAACAGGTATGGATAAGAAGAAACTTATCTGTTTGGCTTGCCAGGGATCGCTGTGTAGGCTTGTCTCCATTTCTTCTCTTCGGGACCAAGTCCACGGCAACAACCCTACAACTTAGTGCAGATGAAAACAGTGCTACATGCGACCTCATCTACATGATCATGCTATGCTCATGATATGCTTATGCATGCATGCAATCTTGTCGGGGGCCCCCCAGCGCTTCATTTATTCATCTGTTGCTCAAGGTCTGCGCTTGGCTTTGTACAAAGGGTTACATGCAACATCAGCAAGGCTTGTACAAAAGGGTGGCTGTCAGGCAGGGCCCGACAGCCGCGCCTTACGGGTAGAACTTACGGAGATGCTCAATGTTCCATGAGTTTTGCAACTGAATGCCATCTCCGGTCTCCAGACAGACTACGTCGGGTCTGGTGACTCGTACTACCCGGTAAGGGCCTTCCCACTTTGGCGTCAACTTGTTTGCACCCTTGGCGGACTGAACACGCCTAAGGACAAGGTCGCCTTCCTCAAGGCTCCGGGCATGAACCATGCGGCTGTGATAGCGACGCAGGGCTTGCTGGTAGCATGCAGCATGCGTAGCAGCCCGGAGACGGTTCTCCTCAAGTATCACAGCGTCGTCACGCCGGTGTTGTTCCTGCGCTACTTCATCGTAGGCAGGCACTCGAGGTGATCCATATATGAGTTTCATAGGGATAACTGCTTCTGCCCCATAGACTAGGAAGAAGGGAGTCTGCCCGGTAGCTCAATTTGGTGTCGTACGGAGGGACCAAAGAACCACTGGCAGCTCGTCGATCCATCGCCTTCCGCACTTCTACAACCTATCAAATGTTCTTGTCTTGAGTCCTCGCAGCACTTCAATGTTTGCCCTCTCAGCTTGTCCGTTGCTTCTGGGATGGGCAACAGAGGCAAATGAGACTTTGCTTCCGAGGGCATGAACGTATTGCATGAAGGCGCGGCTTGTGAATTGGGTGCCATTGTCAGTGATGATCCTGGCGGGTACTCCGAAACGGCACACCAATCCTTTCAAGAACTTGATAACTGACTGTGCGGTCACCTTCCTCATGGGCTCCACCTCTGGCCACTTTGTGAACTTGTCGATAGCGACGAACAAGAACTCAAAGCCCCTGGTAGCACGAGGGAAGAGGCCCAAGATGTCGAGCCCCCAGACCAAGAAGGGCCATGACAAAGGGATCGTCTGGAGAGCTTGAGCAGGCTGATGGATATTCTTGGAGTGGAACTGGCAGGCTTCACATTTGGTGACTAGCTCAATTGCATCTTGGAGGGCCGTGGGCCAGTAAAAACCTTGCCGGAAGGCTTTTCCAACCAGGGCCCTCGATCCAATGTGGGAGCCGCATATACCCTTGTGTATCTCTGCCAACAGTTCCTTTCCTTCTTTCCGGCAAATGCACTTCAATTTCACTTTGTTGGGCCTTCTTCTATATAGCGTGTCGTCAACGAACTGATACATACTGGCTCTCCGGGCTACTCTTGCAGCTTCTTCTTGCTCTTCGGGAAGTTCTCCTATTTGGAGGAAATGGACTATGTGCCGCGCCCAAGTTGGAGCCTGAGGCTCGCAATGAGGACTAGCAGCACCTCCTCATTCGTGGGAGCGCACTCCTCGACCGCAGAGATTGGTAGTTTGGCGGGAGGGTGCAGCTCACCGTTCGAAGGGGAGTTGTTCCCGCCAAGCTCTCTGCCGGGGACCTCAGAGGGCTCTGCCGGGAGAGGCCTGCTGGAGTCCAGTTTCCTCCTCTTCCTGGCCATTGTTGCCGGAGATACGGAGGGTTGATTCAGATGGAGAACAAAAGTCCCTGGTTCCACAGGGAGTTTTTGCGCAGCGCACTTTGACAGATGATCAGCAATGCTGTTTTCCGCACGCGGTATGTGCTCTGTTTGCAATCCGTTAAAGCGCTCCTTCAACTTTCTCACTTCCTCGACGTATGCCTCCATCAATGGGCTTTGATAATCCTTGTTCACTTGCCTCACCACAAGTTGCGAATCTCCACGAATGATCAACTTTGTGATTCCCAGTTCTGTTGCGATCCTGAGCCCGGCAAGGAGTCCTTCATATTCTGTTGTATTGTTGGTAGCCTTCTCCCGGGGGAAATGCATTTGAACCACGTACTTGAGGTGCTCCCCAGAGGGAGCAACAAGAAGCACGCCAGCTCCTGCACCTTGTAGGGAGAAGGCACCATCAAAGTACATGATCCATTCTTGGGGCGCTTCCTTGCCGGGGATAACTGTCTCCAACACGTCTTCGTCAGGGGTAGGCATCCATTCCACAATAAACTCCGCCAGTGCTCTGCTCTGAATGGTTGACGTGCTCTCGAACTTCAAACCAAAGCTGGATAACTCCAAAGCCCATTCCACTATCCTGCCAGTGGCCTCAGGGTTCCTCAGTATGCGTTGTAAGGGGAAGCGGGTGACAACCGTGATCTCGTGGGCTTGGAAGTAGTGGCGCAGTTTCCTTGAGGCCATGATGAGGCCAAAAATCAACTTTTGCACGCCAGAGTACCTCAACCTAGCCCTCTGCAATAGGGAGCTGACGAAGTACACTGGCCACTGCACCACTTTCTTCCTTGCCGCGACCTTGGAGCTGTCTCCATTACCCCGCTCCTCCGTGTTCTGATCTGCCTCTGACCTTATCAGGGCGAGTTCACTTCCATCTCCAGAGGGGACGGCAGTTGCAGCTGCTTCTTCATCTACTTCCCGCTGCGCCACCAGTGCTGCACTAACCACTTGATTGGTTGCCGCTAAGTATAGCAGCAACGGTTCTTGTGGTTTTGGAGCGACTAAGGTGGGGACAGAGGAAAGATAAGTCTTCAGATCCTGCAGCGCAGCGTCTGCCTCCGGGGTCCACTCCATGGGCCCAGCCTTCTTCAATATTTTGAAGAACGGCAGGGTACGTTCAGTGGACTTGGAAATGAACCTGCTTAGCGCGGCAACACATCCAGTCAAACGCCTCACGTCTTTAACTGTCTTGGGTGCTTGAATCTGCTCAATTGCCTTGATCTTGTCGGGGTTGGCCTCTATCCCCCGGTGGGACACAAAGAAGCCAAGCAGCTTGCCAGAAGGAACTCCAAACACACACTTCTCTGGGTTCAGCTTCAAGTTGATCTTGCGTAGATTTGCAAAGGTCTCTTCCAAGTCCTGAATGAGAGTTGATTTGTCCTTGGTTTTGACCACTATATCATCCATGTAGGCTTCAATATTCCTGTGCAACTGGGACTCAAAGCCAATTTGTACTTCTCTCACGAAAGTGGATCCAACGCTTTTTAACCCAAAGGGCATACGTACAAAGCAGTACGTGCCGCATGGGGTTATAAACGCGCTCTTCTCTTCGTCTTCCTCGGACATGAAAATCTGGTGGTACCCGGAGTAGGCATCCAAGAATGAAAGTAGGTCACATCCAGAGGTGGAATCCACAATCTGATCGATGCGCGGCAAGGGGAATGGGTCCTTCGGGCATGCTTTATTTAGGTCTGTGAAATCTATGCAAAGCCTCCATTTCCCATTCGCCTTGCGCACCACCACTGGATTCGCCAACCAAGTTGGATGCAATACCCCTCTGACCAAACCAGCAGCTTCAAGTTTCTTGATCTCCTCGGCAATAAACTGCTGCCACTCCAAAGCTTGCTTTCGGACCTTCTGTTTGACAGGTCGGGCATGTGGGCAGACAGCAAGGTGGTGCTCGATTACCTCCCTAGGAACACTGGGATGTCAGATGGTTGCCAAGCAAACACATCGACATTCGCCCGCAGGAAGGCAACAAGCGCGCTTTCCTATTTGTCATCAAGGGTGGAGCTGATAGTAAATGTACCATCAGCACCAACCAACCCTGCCAGGACCTTCTTCACAGCAGGCACAGCAACATTTGATCTCTTGCTATTGGAACTCTCTGGCAAATCATCAACAGGCGCAGCGCAATCCGAAGAGGCGTGCTTCCCAGATTCTTTGCTGGCGTCCTTGCTAGCTTTCTTCCCTTTCTTGCTTTCCTTGGCAGGAGCAGTAGCTTCTACGGCCTCTGCAGCGACTGCTTCCCGATACATCTTATCCATGCATATGACTGCGTCCTTCTTGTCTGATGGAATGGAAATGACGCCCATCGGTCTTGGCATCTTCAGAGTGTTGTAGGCATAGTGGGATGCCGCCATGAATTTTGCCAGGGCAGGGCGGCCAAGGATTCCATTGTATGGCAGGGGGAGGTCGACCACATCAAACATGGTCTTCTTAGTCCGGTAGTTCAGCTCGCCTCCGAGCATTACTGGCAGTGTGATCTTCCCCTTAGGACGACTCCTGCCGGGGTTGATGCCTTGGAAAGTACCGGTAACCTTGAGCTCTTCGTCTGCTATCTGGAGCTTGCTGATGACCTTGGGGGATATCAGATTCAACCCAGCCCCGCCGTCAACCAACATCTTTGTGACTTTGAGGTTGGGAATTGTTGGTGAAACCAACAATGGAAAACATCCTACCACAGTGGTGCAGTCAGGGTGATCCTCTTCATCAAAGATAATGGGCGTGCGGGACCACTTGAGCGGCTTCTGAGAATCTGTCACTGGCTCCACGACATTGACCTCACGTACCCACTGTTTGAGCTGGCGGTGAGAGGAGTGCAAGGACGCACCTCCGTCAATGCACAGGGCGTCAGTGGCCTTCTGGAACTCCTGCTCACTGGTTTCCTCTTCATCTCCTTCATCACTCCCATCATCGCATCCCTTCTTCTCACGGCCTCTGGCCGGTTTCCATTGATACTGAGGGGCCTTGCCGGGGCGACCTCCTCCGCCACCTCGGCCCTTCCCGCAAGCACCATCCTGGTCTCTCTCTTTGTCACGCTTCTCGTACTCAGCTTTCTGCTTCTTGACAAGCTGCTCAACTTGATGACACTCTTGAAGATCATGTCCCTTAGTCCGATGGATCTTGCAGTACGGCCCGTCGGCCTTCCTGGCCTTCTCGGTAGCCGCGGCCTCCCGGTAGTCAGCGCACGTGTCAACTTCCTTGCCAGGAGCCTCGGTCTTGGCCTTCTTGCCGGTACTAGGAGTGCTTGCTCCTTCAATAGCCATCACTGCTTTATCCTTCCGTTTCTTGTTGCATTTCTTGTTCTTCTTCTTCTGATTGGTGGCGTCGTCGTCGTCCTCTGAGTCAACGTCGACGCCATCCTTTTCACCGGGGAGTCACCTCCCCTCCTATGTTCAGGCACACTTGTCCGCCAGAGTGTATAGCTCATTCACAGTCTTGGGCAACCGAACGTTCATTTTGGAACGTATCCTGCGGTTGCGCATGTTGGACTGGAATGCAGCTATCACAGCTGCTGGATGGATGTCTGGAATGTTCCTGTGCACCCGGCTGAACCTCTGCATATACTTCCGCAAATTCTCTCCTTCCTTCTGTGGGAGGAGCTGCAAGTCGCTGGGCCGCCCTGGTTCTTGATGGCTGCCCGTGAAGGCGCCAATAAACTCATGGCACAGATCAGCCCAGGTCGAGATGGAGTTCTCTGGTAAGTGCATCAGCCACGACCTCACATTTGGCTTGAGTGCCAAAGGGAAGTAGTTGGCGAACACCCTCTCGTCCCTTCCTCCATCAGCTTGAACAGCGATGGTATAGATGCTCAAGAACTCTGCCGGGTTCAATCTTCAATCGTACTTTTCTGGTATCTCTGGCTTGAACATACGGGCAGATGGCCAACGGACTTGCCGCAGCTCACGAGTGAAGGCGGGGCACCCAACCTCAAAAGGCAGGTACCCGCCCCCACCGGGCATGGGTTCGTCGACGTCGGGGCCATTGCGCCTATCAGACTGGCGGCGGGTGTCGCGGCGTCGCTCGATGGTGACGCGCGCGTCTTCCCTCCGCCCGTCTTCCCGGACTCGTCGTTGGTCTCGACACGCGTGAGGATCAGACGAAGCCATTGATACGTCATTGGGTTCTTGGTCGCGTGGCCCTGGCTGTGCCCCCTACGCTGGCTGTCGTGGAGGGGACTGCACCGTCGGAACGGCTCCCTCGGTGCGGCCAGCGGCTTGGGCCATTGCCGCTGTTGGTGGAGGCCGTGGCGGGCCTGCCTGCTGTGATCCTCCCGCCTCAGTGAAACCAATCAAGCTCTAGATAGTGGCCCTCCACTCATCCATTTGATTGGCAGCTGGCAGAAATCTCAACAAGAGCTGGGCCCGCGCCATGGCCTCCGAAGCAGTGCTTGGCATGGACGACGACGCAGATGGCGACATCACCCGACTTCTGATGGTGCTTGTAGTGGCGGGGCCATGTTCTCGCTGCCGCGAGCCAATCGCCAGGGCGGCGTGACGATGAGGCGGATGCGCTTCGGGGTTGACGACCCCATTCGGTGCATCGTCTCAGCTAGCTTGTCCTGGGGGTGGCGCAGGCCCCGTAGCCGCTCCCGCGGCGGGGGCAGCTAGGTGATTACGATCCACTTTAGGGCGAGCGCCACCGCTGCGGCTGTGTCCCTCAGCGAGGTGGGGAGGCGGAGATGGAGCGTTATCCACACCCGCACCTTGCGGAGCATGGCCGCCGGGTTATTGTTGGTGTTGCTCTCCTCCGGTGCCTTCTGCTCCTGCTTCGGCCGCAGGGGGAACGGTGATGGTGCCGCCTGCGCCGATCATGTTCCCCACGGCGTTGGTGTTCCCTTGTTCCCCCGCAGCCCCCACGGCATTAGTGGCCTCATGTGAGGGGGCCTTCGAGGTGGACGGGTGAGCTGAAGCACCAGATTTCTTCTTGGGCACCATGGATGATGAAGCCGTTGATGAAGAAAACGATGATGAAGATGACGCGCTGCTTACACTCTCGGGTTCGCGCAAACACTTCCCCCTACCTGGCGCGCCAAAGATGTCGTGGTATCACACGGCCACCTATGGGGCCATCGGCCCCTTGTGGTTCGGCAAGGGGGAAGAGCGCATTGCACAAAGAGCGGAAAGCACAGAGCAGCACGGCAATGATGACACATGCAGTTTTACCCAGGTTTGGGCTGCCCCGAGGCGTAAAACCCTACTCCTGCTTTGGTGGATGGATGGAAGGACCGTGGTGGAGACACAGCGCTCTAGCCCAGCAAGGTCGCCTCGGGGCGGGAGCAGCTACGCGCGTACGAGCATACAAGGGTCCGAATCCTTTCTAAGGTACCCACGGCCCTCCTTTTATAGGTTAAGGGGTTACCACAATGGCAAAACAGTCATTTATCCAACGATTAGATAGCCACAGTGCTATCATACCTAACTCTGCGGACAGGTCAGGGTGCATTAAATGCACCACTTAGTGTCACATCGTGGCTTAGCCCAGCAAGCCTTGCCATGCCATTCAGACACCTTTTCGCCTGTCCGTGTGACACGTCGCCTGGACGGGTGTCATTTAGGGATGATCTTCCTCAGAAATGGCCTGCCACATACCAAAAAACAGCCACTTAGTCACTTGGGGGCTCGACACCGCACTGATGGGTGACTTGCATTGCTGTGAGGTGGAGCAGTGGAGCTTTGGCGGGGTAATCCACCCTTGGCGTCCCCGGCAAGCCTGCCGGGGGAGTCTTGAGGCTTGTCTTGGGGTAACCTCGACCCCGCCAGGCTCGCCTGCCCGGTAAGGGAGGTTTTTCCTTAGTGATATCTTGCTTGTTTGGTTGGTCTTGGTCTTCTTGATCCGCCCTTTGATTTCTCAAAGAGCCATCTCTTCTGCTTGGCCTTGTCTTGAATGCCGTAACCTTGCTCTTGAGCTTGTGTACAGTCCGGACAACACACCTAGGGGTTTGTTGCACCGACAGCGCACCAGCCAACTAAGGGGCTGGGCGCACTCCACCTCCCCTGGCCTCGTGCCAAGGAAGGAAAGGGGGGCGCCAAAGCAGGGCAGCCTCCGGCACCTCCCCTGCCATCTCCTCCACCCCTAAATAAGGAAAGGGGGGAGGCGCCTAGGGCAGGAGCCCAGGGCGGCCACCGGCCACCTTGGGGTGCCCCTAGGGCTGCCTCCCCTCCCCCCTCCACCTATATATATGTGAGGAGGGAGAGGGGCAACACGCACCACGATCCCCAAGCCGTGCGCGGCACCCCTCTCCCTCTAGTTCGTCCTCGGTCATATTTTTGTAGTGCTCGGCAAAGCCCCATGGAGATAGTTGCATCACCACCGTCACCACGCTGTCATGCTGCCGGAACTCATCTACTACTTCGCCCGTCTTGCTGGATCAAGAAGGCGAGGACGTCATCGAGCCGAACGTGTGCTGAACACAGAGGTGTCGTATGTTCGGTACTTGATCGGGCGGATCGTGAAGGTGTACGACTACATCAACCGCGTTGATAAACGCTTCCTCTTAACGGTCTACGAGGGTACGTAGACACACTCTCCCCTCTCGTAGCTATGCATCTCCATGGATAGATCTTGCGTGTGCGTAGAAAAAATTTTGTTTTCCATGCAACGTTCCCCAACATCGATGTGCTGCTGGGGCTCACGCGCATCTAGTTGTGCAAGCAGGAGGGGCTTAGGCGGCCTGAGCTCGCCAGAAATGAGCTTGCGATAGTGGCCGGAGTTCGGGCATCGACCGAGTCAATGCCACAGAGCACGGTAGGAGCAGCGGTTGGGTGTTTTGGGCTCCTAGAGACGCACTAAGCATGTTGGTGTGCTTGTTTGCGAGCGGGAGAGCTCGGGAGCACGGGACTTGCCGGACATGGCGGACGGTGGCACTCGGCCAACGTGGGGAAGCTATCTAGGGGGCGTGCAAGGCCAAGGGATGAGAGGGGTTCGAGGGAGGAGCTCACGGCGGTTCAGACGAGCAGGCCAGCGAGGTCGGGGAAGCACGGATGGCGGCAAATCGATGGTGAGGTTGCCGGTGGCCGAAGGTTGAAGATGAGCTCGGGGACGACATTCCAGGGGCTTCCGGCGTCGAGCGGCTCGGTGAGGAGGAAGAGAGGGACGAGGCGGAGTTCGTGGATAGCTCCAGGGGCGAGGGAGAGGCGCTGGCTACACGGGTGGCGTCGGCGAGCTGGCGACCTCTTCGGCCAAGGAGAGCATTGGCGAGAGAAAGGGCAAGGGGGCGAAAGAGCAGGTCGGGGCGATCTGGACGGCACCGAGGAGGAGATCCGCGGCATCGCGCTGTCCTCGGACACAGGCAGGCAGCCTGGTGGCGTGGCGCCCGCGCGCGCCTGTGCGTTGTCCCTGCCTCTGCCTAGTGGCAGAGGTGGGAGACGACTGGCAATGACCAGGTGGGCTGGGACGACTGCACAGTACTGGGCCAGATGAGTCCCGGTAGGCTTTTCTCCCTCTCTTTATTTTTTTCTATTTTTCTATTTTCTGTCTTTGTTTTGGCTTTATTAAAAATACCAGAGCACTTCTAAAAATCCTGAAATAAAATGTGGGCTTAGTTTGAATTATTTCCAATAGCCCTCTTCTAGTATCAGAATTATTGGAGCATTTAAATTATTTATAGCATTTAAATGCCCTAATTCAAATACAATATGATTTAATTCAAAAATCCAAGATGACCTATAAAAATGTGCACCATTTTTGGAAGAGGTTGTCAGCCTATTCAAAAATGATGAACTTTTGTGAAGGGCATTTTGGGTTCATTGAAATGATTTTTAGTTAATCCTAGTATTTCAAAGGGGGTGCTGGGGTTTGCTCAATCCCCATTTCAAGTTTCAAATTAAATTAATCATGATGCATGGATGCAATGCCACTAATTACAAGCATTATTCTAGGGCTGTGACAACTCACCCCCACTAAACAAGAATCTCATCCCGAGATTCAAGACGTGAGGTAAGAAGACAGAGGGGACATGGAGCTGACACAGTCTTCATGATCCATTGCATTTCTTGAAGATGTTGGCTCGTGGCATCATCTTGATTCTGACATCTTTGCCTTCGAGAACTTCACCCAACAGGATGACAACAGAAAAAAAAACTCTACAGGAATCGATCTTGTTGAAGATCGAGCAACTCAAGATCAACTCATGGAGTGAGACGTTGAAACATCTCTTGAGCTGAGGCACAAAACACACATTAGAGGGATGGAAAAGAAACAGATGAAGAACGTTCAATTTTGGTAGGCAACAATTCCACACTTAAGAAGATGGTGGGTGCGTTTCAAAGTAGCGAGGGGTTAAGTGCCATGATTCCATAACGGGGAACCTTAGGGAAGGTGACTCGTAAAGCTATTCCCTTAAGTGGCAAAAAGAATTACTTTTGATACATAGATCATTGAAACTCTTCATACCAGGCTAAGGCAATTCACAAATGATCGTTTGAAGGAGTTCAAAGAAATGGCATACTCAGTTTGGAAAGGAAACTATGGTTATAGAACAACTCGGCCAACGGAAGGCACATTCCAATTGATATCGAGGATATAACCTAGTGTCTAAGCGTGCTTTCAAGAACTTGAGCATATCCATATTCATCAGGGTTTTACCAACATCTATGCCAAGATCTTGGCAACACTCCATACTACCATGATGAATAGTGGTGGAGAATGCATATGCAAAGGAAGACAACACTTTCTCAGATTTCACCTTAGCTATGCCAAGGGAACAAAACCTGGATGATCGACCAAGAGACATTTAGCACCCCGCTTCTAATGTTCTCCTTGATATACTATCGTAACCCAATTATAGGTACTGTTTGATATCTAGAACATCAAGTAAAGGTCGGACTTTGGGAGCGCCAAGAATCCATAAGGAACAACTTCTAGAGCAAGTTGCACGAAATCCTCATGGAGAAGATGGGCAAATTATTCAATCAAGATACTACAATAATAGATCTTCCAGCTAAGTGTGTTGGCCATAACTTCCACTTTACCGGTTTAGAAAGACCAATATTATAATTCTTGGGAAACATTCCAATCATCATATCTGCCTGAGATTCAGATCTGATTGGTGCCAGGATATTTCAGACAGCATGTCTGGAAAGGAAAGTTTGCAACACAAATCGACGAGACGACGTCGTGAGATTCTCGAGAAATGAACTATGATAGCAAGCTCCAAAACATGAGCTGGATTGTAAGATACATGTGAACAGAATGTCCAGGACAATCATGTCCACATGGAAATCTTACGACAAAATACTACCGAGTTCTGGTTGGGAACCATCATCAAAGGTATCGAAATCTCGTGCACTTAAATTAGACTTCTTTTCCTTGAACAAATCAATTAGTGGCTTGGTGTGCTAGGAACACATATGGAATGAAGGTAGCTAATCTGTCAAACCATAGAATACTTCGCACATGCATGACTGACTTGGGATGATTCCAAAGGAAGCAAAATAACTTTCTCGAATTCACAGTGGCAACTTGCATCAAATGCACGTGAACTTAAAGGAAGTCACTTCTTTCACCATGACATATACTCCATGGGCTAGCACGAAGATAATGTTTACAAAAGTTTCCAACTCTAGCTTTAATGTTCATCATGAATCATGGAGAGGATAAAATGTTGTTGATGGGCTCAATAACAAGTCATCAAGATTTCCATGAAGATGGAATTCCACAATTAAGTGAACACGGTGATAGCATTGGTCAGACCGAAAGAATATAATGGTGTATGCTCGAGGGATCAACCACGAGTAAGACAACATTACGAACATCGTTGGTTCTGATTTGACTTGACGATAGCCCACACTCAAAACAAAGTTTTGACAAGACAATAGATACAACAACTAATCACGAGGACCAATCGATGAAGATATCATCTTTCTTCAACACACACACAAACGCAAAGATATCCCTTTGGCAATGGACTAAATGGGACAAGCTTTCATCTTCCAACTCTCCAAGTTGTTGTTTAGCTTAACCAACAAGCTCAGGGGTATCGAACACAGATTCTTGGAGAAGGGGTGGTATATAAGAAAACCAACTTGATCACAAGCTCAACATTACGGTCAGGGAACAACCTGGTAATACTTCCGAGAAGATATCCAAAAAATCACGAACCACCGATATGTTACTAAGCTCGAGAACAATCTTGCTTCTTCAGGGCAAGATGATATGATCAAAAGAGCAAGGAATTGACAAAATCCTAACTCATCGATCGAAGAGTGCACTAGGAAAAATGGACTAGGTAGCACGATCAATCTTAGAATGGTGATTCAATAACCAACACGCTAAGAATGAAATTATTGTCCATTAGCTACCAAGCAACGAGGTTGCCAGGAGTGTTGATTTCACACATCACGATTCACTTGTCGGTATTCCGGTTACAACCACACGGGGACCAAGGAATGAATAGTGATGGTGAGAAGTATCACTACATCAAGAATTCATAAGAGCTTGTGCAATTCCTATGATATTCTCGGCATAAAGGGGGTAATACTCCAGGATAGAATAGAACAAAAGCTGGATTGGCATTTTGATCTGCAAAATACAACTGCTTTGACCCAATCCTAGAAATGGATAAGGTACTGGAGTTTGTTTCTCCTAGCCATTCCAAAATAGAATGACTTGACGGACCACAAGAATATGAGATATCGATGAGCATTAATGCATGACATGCTCTTGACTATCAACTGATAGATGATGGTCGAAATACAACTAAAGAGGGACAACTCAAAGGAACATATAACTTTCTGAGTTGTGGATGCATAGATTAGTATATCGAACATAGCTCAACATATTTCTTCCGGATAACCCATGCAGAAAGGTAGGATTGGCAGAGTCACAAATATCGAATGGCGAAATCATCAAGAGCATTCTTATTGTGATCTTTTGGTTCAAACGAACTTCTGCCAAGGATGGTTCATGGTATTTGGAAGAATGATATACCATGGACCTCAAGGACTATCACAAAGGTTACTAATATCCTAAAGGAACAAGCAACACTATCAACAGGAAGTAAGTAGAGCGAATCTTGGTTTCAGGAACCCAGGAAAAGAATACCTACTAACTAATAACATCACAAGATGCTTTCGAGAATGATGACCAGAATCATCACACTAGGAACACAAAACATGGCTAGATTACTGGGTGGTTCTCTAAGATACTCTAGTGTCCTAATAATAGCTTCAACATATATGTCGAGGCAATGGAGTACCTGAACACACCGATTAGTGTGGTTAGTCTGGCCCAAAAGGATGTCAGGAACAGGAAGGAAGAATTTGCAAATGCATCAGACTATTTAGAAACCTGGGACAACTCAGAGAGCATAACGGCTGTAAATGCTCAAAGGATTTTGAGATATCCTGCAGAATGGTGGCATAACCACTCAACATCACAATATCAAGGTTCCGAGACCAACTGTTAACACACGGTGGTACTAGAAACTGAACTGAGACTTCAATCCAACATTCCGATAAGTCTACGGATTAGTAACACGTGATCCTGATAGAAAAGAAGCCTAATTATTAATCCCCGTAGGAAAGGAGAGGGTGAATCAGATCAAAAGGACATAAGGTAAAGGAGTAAAAAGAGCATTATGTTCCCTTCCACAATCAATTCCCTTATATAACTAAAGCATTTCTAGACTCGACTTCGGCCAGTTTGGCTTGGTAATCCTACAGGCAGTCAGGCTGTAATACCAAAACTGTCGGGAGCCCGATCCTAAGTCACACCGATCTAGCATGTAACACATCATATCACTTTGTGGCCTCACGCACGGTATTCCCACGGCTGCAGCCTTACCTAGGCCGGGACCGTTTGTGCCTTTTGGCTCACGTATATGATTGTGTCGCTAGCATCCATATGACAGAGAACCCGGGCCGACATGACTAGTCGTAAACCCAAGATGGCACAAACTTATAGGGACATGCATACATGACCCAACAATGCACGTGTCGGTCAGCAGCGAATGTAACCGGGCTATAGCAAGCTATCAGGACTCTAGTAAACACCGCGTGACATTTCCCCGTAGGGACAGACACGGGAGCAAAGGAGGGCACATGCCGATCAATCCATGTGTTCCGATGGAAGCACTAGGAGACATTTCCCCATAAGGAAGGCTACCAAGAATAAACAACTAGGTGTCGGATCCCACACATACCAAAGCATTTGAATGACATACACACAATATGCTCGATATGTGTAGATACAACATGGCATCACAACATAACTCTACGACTCAAAGTATTTAATTAAAAGGCTCTGAGGAGCCATACATAGCACGATATTACAAACAGGGGTCTCATGACCCAACATACAAAGTCATACAAACAACAAGCACATGCGGAAGCTAATCCTATCTGAGTGCAGACAGCTGAAAACAAAGAAGGCTCGGAAGCCTGTCTATCTACAAGACCCTTCATAGGAACCAGACCTCTGTCTGGGATTCTCAAGCTAATTGTCAAAGCCCACATAGAACTACTAGTGAGACTGAAGTCTCTCTGCAAAAACATAAATTAAGCAAACATGAGTACAAATGTACCCAACAAGACTTACATCAGAACTATCTACATATGCATCTGTATCAACAAAGGGGTGGTGGAGTTTAACTGCAACAAGTCAGCTTTGACTCAGTGGCTATCCTGTACTACGACTACCAGCATTTTCTTTGAGGTGAGAAAGCACACACGAGTCCACATATTCACCATATCAATACACCACTATGGACCCGCTCCTGTCTCCCTACAAGAAGGCCATCCATAGCACTCACACTTATCTTGCGCATTTTAGAGTATCCACTTCAAGTTATCTATGAACCATATAAGCTTTCCAAGTAGTCCATATCCGCGGACGCGACTAATTGAATAGATCATTTATAACCCTGCAGGGGTGTACTTCTTCACACACGCTCTCACCACTTATCGCCGTTTACACGATATGTACTCGGCAACCTTCAAGCGGAAGCCCAGCGAGGGTGTCGACCATGACCTGACTAACCACACAGGTCTCTAGTCCAAGTTTATCGCCTATTTGAGGTTGTATCCGCAATGGAAGTTCGGCCGAGGTTCTATCATGGCCCCAAACGATGAGAGCAGGGTTCCCAAGAGCACCGTTCGGGTGTCATCCTAGTACACCATGCCTCGGTGTCTATACCGCATCATAGCCCACCCCTAGGGTCAGCGTTACGCACGGCCTCCAACACATATCCTACAAACACCAGAAACTAGTTGCAACTCCTGGACAGAGATCAAGGTGATTAATAAGTCGAGAGGGTCCATGGGTTTCGGGCCCAATGTATGGTAGTAGTTGTTCTTGGATCACAAACACAGAACTCAGTTCCTGAGGACGATTTCAATGAGACAACCCACCATGTACTCCTACATGGCCTCTCATCGCTACCTTTACCAAATCGTGTTCACAGACTTAGCTCTCAAAAATAGGACATGTTCACACCATTCCAATCCATCCCAGATGAATCAGACCTGACACAACTCTAAGCATAGCAGGCATAACAAGCAAGCATAAATGAGTAGGCACATCATGGCTCAAACAACTCCTACTCATGCTAGTGGGTTTCAACTATTTATTGTGGCAAAGACAGGTCATGCAGAGGAATGGGTTCAACTGCCGCAACATGTAACAGTTGAATCGTTGTTGTCCTCATGCAGTAAAAGAGAGCAGGAGTGAGAGAGTGGGATTGCATCAGAATGCTCAAAGGGGGTTTGCTTGCCTGGCACTCTGAAGATAGCATTGTGTCTTCATCAGTGTAATCGATCTCAACGTCGAAAAACATCTACCGAGAGGGAACAAACACCGGCAACAAGAAGGAACACAATCAATGGAATGCAACAATATGATGCATGATCATGACATGGCAACATGCTGTGGTTTGGGCTAATGCAACTAGCAACGATTTAAATGAAGTTGGTTTGAACACAAGATTCAAATTCAAACTCCACATAGGACATTTAAAATGCCATTTATTCAAATTGTCATATATAGTGTATGTAAGTTGTTCAAACATGCATGGAATTGCCATAAAAAATTCTTTGGATTTTTCTGATAATTTTTCATATATAATTTATTTCATTTGGAGTTATAGATTATTTTCTATGATTTTTAGAAGTTTAAAGTATTTTTTGGAATTTCCTGGTTATATTAAATTAAACTAAATCCAGAAATTGCTTCTACGTTAGCATGACATCAGGATGACATCATCAGGTTAACAGACCGTGCCAGGTCAAACCTGACGTGCGGGTCCCGCATGTCATAGGTACAGTGTTAAATAAGTTTTAAAACTAAACTAAACCAATGATTAACAGGGGCTGGTCCCACCTGTCATAGACCCATGGGAGTCAAACCCCAGGTCAACTGGGACAAACCCATCGGCGTTCAGTCGCCGGCGATGTCCGAGACGGCGGAGCCGCTCGGAAACATCGCTCCGGCGACCAAATCAGTAGCGGAGAGCATCTACGTGGTGCTGGGGCTCACGTGCATCTAGTTGTGCAAGCGGGAGGGGCTTAGGCGGCCTGAGCAAGCCGGAAATGAGCTCGTGACGGCGGCCAGAGTTTGGTCATCGACCGAGTCGACGCCACAAAGCACGGTAGGAGCAGCGGTTGGGTGTTTTGGGCTCCTGGAGACGCACTAAGCGCATTGGTGTGCTTGTCTGTGAGCGGGAGAGCTCGGGAGCACGGGACTTGCCGGACATGGCGGACCGTGGCGCTCGGCCAAGGTGGGGAAGCTAGCTAGGGGGCGTGCGAGGCCATGGGATGAGAGGGGTTCGAGGGAGGAGCTCACGGCGGTTCAGACGAGCAGTCCAGCGAGGTCGGGGAAGCACGGACGGCGGCGAATCAACAGTGAGGTTGCCGGTGGCCGAAGGTTGAAGATGAGCTCGAGGACGACATTCCAGGGGCTTCCGGCATCGAGCGGCTCAGTGAGGAGGAAGAGAAGGACAAGGTGGAGCTCGTGGACAGCTCCACGGGGCGAGGGAGAGGCGGTGGCTATGCGGGCGGTGTGGGCGAGCTGGCGACCTCTTCGGCCATGGAGAGCATAGGCGAGGGAAAGGGCGAGGGGGCGAAAGAGTGGGTCGGGGTGATCTGGACGGCACCGAGGAGGAGATCCGCGGCGTCGCGCTGTCCTCGGACGCAGGCAAGAAGCCTGGTGGCGTGGCGCCCGCGCGCGCCCATGCGTTGTCCCTGCCTCTTCCTACTGGCAGAGGTGGTAGACGACTGGCAATGGCCAGGTGGGCTGGGACGACTACACAGTACTGGGCCAGGTGAGTCCAGGTAGGCTTTTCTCTCTCTCTCTCTCTCTCTCTCTCTCTCTCTCTCTCTCTCTTTATTTTTGTTTCTGTTTTTCTATTTTCTGTCTTTGTTTTGGCTTTACTAAAAATACCAGAGCACTTCTAAAAATCCTGAAATAAAATGTGGGCTCAGTTTGAATTATTTCCAATAGCCTTCATTTAGTATTAGAATTATTGGAGCATTTAAATTATTTATAGTATTTAAATGCCCTAATTCAAATACAATATGATTTAATTCAAAAATCCAAGATGACCTATAAAAATGTGCACCATTTTTGGAAGAGGTTGTCAGCCAATTCAAAAATGATGAACTTTTGTGAAGGGCATTTTGGGTTCATTGAAATGATTTTCAGTTAATCCTAGTATTTCAAAGGGGGGGTGCTGTGGTTTGCTCAATCCCCATTTCAAGTTTCAAATTAAATTAAACATGATGCATGGATGCAGTGCCACTAATTACAAGCATTATTCTAGGGCTGTGACACGCCCTGATCCACCGGCTGCTGCCTGTGCTTGATGCCAGCTATGCTCTTCCTCCCAACATGCTCCCACGCCAATTCTGATGCTCGTCAGCGGTGCTTGTTCCTGATTGTGCCAAACCCCAGGATGCTGCTCGTGGCTAGGCTCCTTGGCTGGATTGGTCGGCCTTGGTTGTGTCGCATCGATGTCCTTTATCGATCGATATGCGGCATGGGGTTGTGCATTTTGGTTAGTTTTCGGTGGTGCCTCCGAGTGGTGGCGGCTACCCCTGGAGGCATGATGACCTGGCTGATGGCAGGCGCTTGTGACCTTGTGGTGTGCCACTTGCCGGCGTGACTCCGGACCTGCTTTCTCTAGTGTTCATGGGTCGTCGATGTCTTCCGGCACGGCATCGTCCCCCGGCGCTCTGGAGGTTGCGTCTCCTCTAACCTCTTCGGCTTGCCGATATCTTGGCGGCCTCGGCCTCGGTGGCCCGAATCTGTGTTCCTTCTAGTTCTTGGTTTGCTTGTGTCGTTGGTCACCATCGCGTCCACTACGTCGGCCCTCTCCGCCCCGCCGCCTCCCCAACCCCGGCCACCATGATGCCCTGTCCCCCGCTCATGTTCAAGTCTCACGTGTCCAATGCGGATCCCCCCTTGTGGTGGTTTTTGACCTACATCTTTGCCTTTGATTCTCGGTTCCTGATTCAGCGACTATGGGATTGCTTAGATCAAGGCCAAGGAAAAACACCTGCTCAACTTGTTGGTGCTGTAAGCGGCAACACTTGTGAGTGTCGTCCCATCCTTGGGGGCGTTGCCATGGCCTCTCTCCGCGCCCCTCTTCGAGCACCAGGGGAAAAGATATGTATCTATACTTTTTTTTCTTGTTTCATGCTATGTTTATATCATTTTGGCATCAATTTTTATTATTTTCCTAGATTAACTTATTAACCCAGTGCCCAGTGTCAATTGTTGTTTTCTGTATGTTTTTGGACTTTCAAGAAAATCAATTTTATGGAGCTCCAAAATTCGCCAAAAAATATAGAAACAATTTTGAGTCTGGAAGCTTCTAGAGGACCCTGGCCCCACCTGGGGGAAGCCCTGTGGGTACCACACGGCCAGGGGGTGGAAACATGGTCCTCTGGACCTCCCTTCCATCGTCTCTTGACGCCTATATTGTGTGTTCACTCCAAAAACCCTAACCATCGAGGACTTCTTCCGTTTCCATCGCCCTACCTTTCTGTTCCGAAGCAATCAAATCTCAATGCCTTTTCTGGTACTCTGCCGGAGGGGAAAATCATCGTGGTGGCCATATCCATCAACTTGAACGCCACCATGAACGCCCGTGAGTAGTTTTCTTGGTCTATGGGTCGATAGTAGTAGCTAGACGGGTTTCCCCCTTGTTTCTCAATATAAAGGTCACATGAGCTTCCTACATGATTGTGATCCATCTTATGTAATATTTTAGTGTGTTTGTTGTGATCTGATGAATTATCACTTTATGATCAGATATATCCATGATTTTTTTGGATCAATTTAGATTCTTTGATGCATAATTCTTATGTGTATATGCTCTACGATCTATTATCTTTCTTTGGCCAAGTTGGATAGATGATCTCCAAGAGGGAATTGTGTATGATAGTTGGGTTCAATCTTGCAAGTAACATACAACATTCACAGAAAGTGGAAAAGACTTGTATTGTGTTGTTGCCACTAGGGATAAAAAAGATGGTTTCATGGTTGTCCTTTGAATGTAGGGTGAAGACAATATATCATCTATTTCATGTCATCATATTTAATGCAATACTCTGTTTAGTCCTGAATAATTTAAGATGCATGTTGAATAGTGGTCTTGGGTGGAGTATTATCTATATATGCAATTGGATAACGGTCTATAGGTGTTTGTACATGATGCTCATGTGTAGTTATGCCATGTATAATCATAGTAATAAAAACTACAATTTAACTGATGTGTAATTGTAATTTGTTCACCACACCATGCTATCTTTTGAAGAGAAAACACAAGTGAACCTATGCATCCTGGCCCATTCTTCTTCCTATTTCCTCCAACCTTGATCAACGCTCTTTACAATTCTTTGATTTTACTTTTTCTTTGCAATCAATCTTCCATACACACTTGTCGTTTAATCCTAGTAACTAGCAATGCTAATGAGACTCATAATCTCGCTAGTTTTGTTGAACGGGCATGGTAGTTTTTTATTTGTGTGTCAGGTACTTATCATTGGCTGTTTAGTAAATTCGTACTGGTTCGTAAACCTTAAGGTTATCCACTTTGAGGGAAAATTGTTGCTTTCTACAAACCCTTGCACTTGGGGCCCCAACACCTTCTAGTTCATAGGAAACAAGCCCTAGGTTTGATTCTTCGTAACGGTCGGCGATAGCGTTACATTTGTGGATGCCGGATGTTGTGTAGGTTCGGACTGCCTCTCAAGCTAGGGGGTTTAGCAGTGTTGTTTGCTTGTTTGGGTCGAGCACCCCATGTCTCTCTGCTTTGGGCGCCGTCTTCATGTCATCTTGCGTTCGTGCCATGTGTTGTACCCCCTTTACTCATTCAATTCTCTTCTATCAATGTAAAATCTTTGTGTATTCATGAAAAAACTATATACCATATAATTAATAATTTTTTTCATCGAACTAGTGTGCATGTACAATTGACAAATGTATTAGGTGTGTTGAGGACACAAGAGACTACTTGTATATTATCGCAAGGTTGCTTGGGAGGAGAATACATTCATCCTACCCCTCCAACGGATAGAACTTAGGTCATTTTGAGGGAAAATTGTTGATGTCCTACAATCCTCTACGCTTGGAGGCCCAAGAAGATCTAAATGAATAGAAGTGTGTAGTAGACATCAGTCGTTAACAGAGAAATCCACATGATAACACGAGTAACCAAGCACTGCCAATTTTATTTCATCGTTTCAGAAAACACCAATACCTCCACTTCTACCAGAACTTGCAACCTCCATAACCATTATCGTACCGTAAGGTACCAGCTAGACTTTCTACTCTCCCTTTGCTTATTTGAGTTTCTAAGTTACAACTGATAGTAGACAAACTTATGCACAGTTTTGCCGAGCTCTTGAATTGTCATGACATTGCCTACTCCGCGACAATTCTAGTTTAGAAGATTCACTTCTCCGGATGGCGCTCGCCACGGGAACCCGTTGATCCATTCTTATGTTTTGTCATTTTATCCATGTTATCTCGTCTTCAACCTCTTGGAGTCTCTAGTCGACGTAAGGCTAGGCGGGGCGGGTAATGCCTAGTGATTAATACCGGCCAGAGACCCAACAATTGCAGCCACTCTTATTTGTAAAAGCATCATATAGCAAGTGCATCCGCTTGGTTGAAATTTTTCTTCATGTCCATGTCTAGACCAGACTTGTCTAGGTAATCGCCATTATCAGCAGCAACGTATTTATCAAACTCATAAATCCATGTTGTCATCTCTAGAGCCACATCCTGACCTTCCACCTTCTTTTCTGCCCCCACATCCACCACCTCTATTAGACCTTGCATTCTTACATCCCCATTTGGCAAAGAGATCTTTAAAGACTAACACATCGCAATGCCCCTTGTATAAGTGTCCTAGCATCCCACAGATCCTGCACCAATCGCGAGCCTCTCGTATTTCACTCAAAAATATATGTCTCTCGTATTTCACTCAAAGATATCCCTTTTGACACCTCTTATGATTGATATCGCGTTTTCTAGAGGCTTGCACACATCTATGATCACATGGGTTCGAAAGAAATTGCGAGAGAAGTCAAAAAATCACCTACTTCAGCCAGAAATTCACCCATCTTGGATGCCAAAGAAGGCACAATAAGGCTATACCCGTAAGGTAGGTCGTGTATTTGGATCCAAAGATTTAGCTAATTGAGTTGTTTAGTAGATGGTTTGGTAAATTCATAGTACATCACCATGAGAAAACTACCACTGCGAAAAGTCCACGGGCCACCCTCCATCACGTTTTCCTAGTCGACCAAGCAAGAGAATTGCATGTTGTAGAGATCATCGTCCAATGATCTGAATCGAACTTCCCAAGCTAGGTCCCAGGATGTGCGCATACTCTTGTAAAACCAAAACTGACAATATTCATTCTCAATGTGAACCCTAGGCAACACTAGCCACATGCGGATATAGGGGTGCCATGGCAACCCTCCAAAATTGTAAAACAGTTTATATAGTATACTTAGCACAGTTTCTCTAACAAGTAAATGCTATTCTGGGGCTATTTATAAGAATGGTGATGATATTTAGATCAAAATTATAACTATTTAGTGCAAATTTCATAAACTTTGTAGCAATGTATCGGAGTTGGCACCCCCAATACTTAGATCCTAGGCCTGCGGCTGATGCTAGCCACCTTTTAGAATCTGGCAACATTGATTCCCGATCCACAATCACATCATCCAAGTCATCCTCCTTGAGCCCTAAGCTTTCCATCATCTTCTCCTGGGCATCAACACCTATTGTACGTCACGACGAAGCAGTCCTTCATGTTGCCATTGGAACCTATCATCACCAGAAACCCTAGATGCAACCTCACCCGCCCATGCCGCATGAACTCCAAGGCCGGGAAGCGGTCCTGGACCGCCGCCCATTGTTCGGCCCGTGAGAACCTACGACGAGGAAGACAGTGAGGTGCTAGGGAACATATGATCTCTACGCCGACGAGGTGAGCGAGAGGAAGAAACCCTAACAGGAGGGAAACACACGTGGCGTGTAGGTCTTTACACCTCGCCGAGCCACGTACTAGAACACCTCCTCCACCTGGTCGACACCCTGCACTTAACATGCGAGCAACGATCCTACATATGTTTGTGAAATCCACGTTCCACCAGGAAAAGAAATCAGAAATCAAACTAAGTGCATTTACCAATATTATTATATTTATTACACTTACATCTTCCGAAACACGACATTTGTACAAGAAGAAGGGAAAAGGGGAATCCCAAATGATAGGGTCGACCCAAATAGAAATAACTCGGGGCTCACCACGAAATCTATCGTAGTACAGTACATCATGAGTAGGTGACTATTGTTTCTGAGAAATAGTGTGCGTGATTTATTTGCGCCAGGGCTATATCTTGCCCGTACCAAGAGAACCATCCGTCTAGCCTCTGGTGCGAGGCTAGCGGATCGACCCAATACGGTAGCTCCCATAAACGGTTTTGCAAAGGTTCTATGGACCGATTCAGTCCGGTTCTAGAAGCTTCCATCCATTTTCTCTCTTTTTCTATGTGTTTTCTTTATCGGGTTTCTTGGTTTGTTTTTGTAATACGTGTCTATTTTTTTCAATACAGGGTATAAATTTTTTCGTATACACATGGAACATTTGTTTGATACACGCTGAACATTTTTAACATTCATCATGGCATTTTTTTTAAATACATGTTTTGAACATTTTTACAAATATATGTAAATATTTTTGAAATACACGTTGACATATTTTTGTTTGAATCACAAGAAACATTTTCTAAGATACGGAGAATATTTATTTACATTGTATAAGGATCTTTTCAAATACATGTTTGAAAAAAAATCAATACATGTAAACCTTTTTAAAAATATGCGTTGTGCAGTTTTTTAATGATACAAAACATTTTGTAAAACTACGCGGACGTTTTATCTATATTGCATAAGGAGTTTCTAAAAATATCACAAACATATTTTAGAGATACAAGAATATTTTTTGAAATGTCTGTTTTGAATGGTACAAAACATGTTTTTTTAATTATGTGAACATTTTTTGAAATAATTCACGGACAAAATGTAAAAGTTGCGTGAAGATTATTCTTACATTGCATAAAAAAAAATGTGTGATGAACATTTTTAAAATTTTAGGTAAATTAAATTTTGTGTTTTTTCTTTCAGGTTTTTCTGCTTTTTATTTTCATTTTTACTTCTTTTGAATGTTTCCCTTATTTTTCTCGTTTTCCAGCCATCTTACTAAATTTGTGTTTTTTTTTTCAAGTTGTGCACAATGTTTTTCAAATTTGTGAACAATTTGATGAAACCATGAATGTTTTTTAAATTTTGCAAAGATTTTTTCAAATTCATGAATATTTTTTAAATATGCGAACATTCTTTTTATATTTCTAACATTTTTGTCAAATTTTGAAAATTTTCTGGAGAGTCGTCATTTTTTGGCTTTGGTGAATTTTTTTGAATCGACGTACATTTTGCAAAATTGGGAAAGAATTTATGAATTCCATTTTCTTATTTGTCTAATGAACATTTTTCTTTAGTCAATGTATATTTTTTGAATTCATGAGCATTTTTATCTATTAATTGTTTTTCAATTCAACTTCATTTTTCATTTTTGTGAACATTTTTTTTAATTAATGAACTTTTTCTGATTCACGAAAATTTTGTTCAATTTAGAGAACATTATTTCCAAATCATGAAAAAATTTGTTGGAATTACCAAACATTTTATAATTTCCTTAATATTTTTTCAGAATTCACATTTTTCTAATACAATGTTGAACCTTTTTTGAGACCCTGAATTATTAAAAAAATGAAAAAGAAAAAAAACAAAAGGGAAAAGGAAAAAAAATGAAAATGAAAAAAATAGTGTGTGTTCGGCCCCGCCATCGGTCGGCCAAAAATGGCACGGAGGGGGGTGGGGGGGGGGGGGGAACGCTGGCACGTTCAACAGTGTATCGCGTGCTTAATAGGAGCACCCGCGGATGAACTATGGATGCAAGCATTTGTTTTTTTTTTCATTTTTTTTGTTCTTTTTTAGTTACATACTGGGATGGGCGATGCGAGAGAACTTGTTGTTTTCATTTCTAACAGAAGTGGCCATAGGCCTGGTGCGCTTATGTCTCGCTTTTTTATTTTTGATGAAGCCTATGTCTCGCTTACTGCGAGGCGTAAGGCAGCCTCGCCTGAAGACGAGCGTGAAACTGGACCGGCCCAGCGAGCAAGGCCACAGGCCACAGCCCCGTTTTCTTTTGTTCTCGTGATATACTTTTTTTTGCTCTCTTTTTTAAACTTTTGGTTATATTTCAAATATTCACAATATATATTACAAACACTTACTAAAATATTGAGAAAATTTAACCAAGCATTTGTAAATTTTTAAATGTGTATAGAAAAAATATTACTCATATATACGAAAATATATACAATATGTATCAATAAAGTTGATAATGTATTTTACAAAATTTTAGTCAAGTATTGAAAAATGTTTATCAAGAATTTAATCTGTGTAGAAAAATGTTTCTAATGTATAGAAAAAATGTATACAAAACATAAACAAGTGTGATGAAAAATATTGATCATGTATTTAATTTTTTTATGAGCATAGAATATGTTAAATCTTTTTCTCGTGCATAAGGAAAATATATACAAAAAATATACAATGTGTATCAGAAAATGCTAACCATATATTTCAAAAATGATAAAGTATATAAAATTTTTCTGATGTATAATAAAAATGTACAACATACATTGACTAAGGTACACATAAAAATTTAATTTTGAGATGTAATTTTGTATATAAACATGTGAAGTATGTGTATAAAAGGTGTTTCTCGTGTATATGAAAAATGTACATTGTGTGTGAAAAATGTTGACCATGTAGTAAAAAATTTCAAAACTTGTCTTTTGAGGGGAAATGTTATATTGTTTATTTGAAAAATAGTGAAAACCGAGAAAAACAAATGATGAAAAAGAAGAATAAAAATAAAGGAATAAAAAACAGTGAAAGCAACAAAGAAACAAAAAGGCAAAGAAACAAAGAATCAAGAAAGGAAGAAAAAACAAACATATAAAGAAGTAAAAAGAAACAAAAAGAAAATCAGTGAAAAATTATAATGAATAAGAAAAAAACATCAAAAACCGGTAAAAAAAAAAGAATAAGATAAATAAAGAAACTAAAGAACGAAGGAAAAAGGCGAAACCGATAAAGGAAACTAGGAGGAAACAAAGAAAACCCGAAAGAAGAAGAAAATTCCTGACAAAACAAAATGAAGGGAAGCCAACGAACGAACCTTGACGACCTCAAACAAAAACCAGCAATTGATTAAAAAAGACTGAACTTCGCGGCCCACTAGAACACCGGAGGTACACTAGTCCGTTTGGCGCGTAGATCGCCGAATAGCGACGGAGCGCGTACCCCTCCCATGCACATGTCGTTCCATGTGCCGACCCATTCAGGGTTTTTTCACACCAGTTTTGGCAAGGTTTTAGAACTTTCCTTGAACCGGGTTTTCTTTCTTTGTCTGTTTGTTTCCTTTCATTTTCCTTTTTCTTTTCTTTTTTCATGTTTGTTTATTATTTTTATTTTTTTTTTTATTTTCGTAATTTTTTCTTTTTTTCTACCAAAGCTTGTGATTGACATACAGATTGTACAAACATATTTCCACTCATCTATTTTTCCAATCGCCTATAATTACGTGTAAAATTATCCATTATAACTGCATGTCGCACATCGATTTGGTGCTCATACTATTCAATTTTCCAAATGTCCCTACATTCAACAAATCGGCGAACCCAGGATTAGGAATGTGGATAACAAGAACCAAAATTAGTGCTCATCGTGGATCCTTTATCAGTAAAAAGAGGATGGTTGGCTCCTAATCAGCTGCAACATCGATATCCCCGGAGCTACAGCACCGCGTCGCTAGGTGGACGCAATCGCGGCGAGCCACCGGTGGACCACATGAGTTAGATTCTGGGCATGGTGCGTCAATGCCGGAAGCTGGGAGAGGAGAGAGAGAGGTGCACCTGTTGCATGAATTCGCTCGTTTCATTAGATACTCTCTCCCCCGTGCACATGTCGTTTGCATGGGCCCACCATTGAGGGTTTTTTCACACAGTTTTGGCAAGGTTTTAGAACTTTCCTTGAACCGGGTTTGCTTTCTTTGTTTTTTTCTTCATTTTTTCTTTTCTTTTCTTTTTCTTTCTTTTTCTCTTTTCTTCTTTCATGTTCGTTTATTCTTTTTCTACCTTCATTTTCATAATATTTTTTTCTTTAATTTTATAAAATTTTATTTTTCTTTCATTTTTCAATTTGTATCTTTTATATTGTTTTCCTTTATTTTTAGTTTGTGAACATCTTCTAGGTTCCTGAACATTTTTTGAATACTGCACGAATTTTATATTTGTGAGCATTCTTCTGAAGTCTTGAACATTTTTTTCAGTGTCTCTGAACATCCTCTTGAATGGGAAACATTTTTAATCAAAAACATTTTTTTTAAAATTTACGAACATTTTTAAAAAGTATGACATTTTTTAGTTTACATTTTTTGAATCGATGAACCTTTTTAAAATTTGGAAGTTCATGGATATTTTTGATTTTATGAGTATTTTTTGTAAATTTGTGAAAATTTATTAAATTCATTAATTTTTTTAATTCATGAATATTTTATGAAATCCCGTACATTTTTCAAATTTGTATTTTTTTAAGAACAAACATTTTTTTCAAAATTACAAACTTTTTTTGAATCCAAGAACAGCTTACGATTTCCTGCAACATTTTTGGGAAGCACAAATATTTTTTGATTCACGCACATTTATGATTTCTCAAAAAAATATTCTTCATTTTTTTGAATCCTAAATTATTAAGGAAGAAAAAATAGAACAGTAAAACTAAATGCAAAAAAACTAGGGGTGTCCGGCCCCCACATGGGCCTGCCCAAAATGTGGGGTGGGAGGAGTGGGAGTGCGCGTTTCATCTTGTTCCCAGCCCAGTTCGCCAAATAGGAGTTCCCTAGGTTTTGCGCTGGGGCGTGTGGATGGATCCTCGCCCATTGCACCATACACGGTCCTCGCCCATCACGGCTCCAGCTGACAGCACCCGAACCTTTTTTTGAAAAGGAGGATGACCCCGGGCTCTGCATCTAGACGATGCATGCAGCTATTTTATTAATTATTCACAAAGACTTTACAAAGTAATACATTGGTGTGTACGACATCTGTCGCTACTCCTTCCACTTGATGAAGGGGTGCCAATTGTCCGAGCTGAATGCCAACAGACCTCGCACCAAAGCTTAACATCTAAACGTAGGCTCCAACCAAGCCGCATTGCCGGGTCTGGGCACACACCGGTCCGACGCACTCTCAAAGGCCACGCCGTATTCCACCAATGCATCTTCAGAGCAGATACTAACGCATCGACCTTGTTAGCCTGCCGTCGACGCCACCATGGCGCCAGGCAACGCCACCTCCCTACACACGTCCATCATCACACATCCGTCGCCGAGACCCTGCTGCGCCACCCACAGACTCCACGTACTCGATGCGTCACATGGAACGCCGCTCCACCGCTGGAACCGTCCACCGGTCCCTCCAGCTAATGCACACTCCCAAGAATGATGGCCCCCCGAGGGGAAAACACGTTGCGTGTCGTCATCATCTGATCGACTGCTGATCAAGGGTTTCCCCGGAGGTAGCGGAAGGGGCGGGAACTTCACCTCGATGATGCCTCCAAGAAGGAAACCGCAAGGGTGTCCCCATCACCGGATCTGGCCACCGGCCGAAGACAAGGTCTCACCCGGATCTTGTCCCACGACATCCATCCAACTCTTGTTCATCGGCCAAACCCCCTTGAAAACCAGATCTGGCCTCCCAGATCCGATGACGACTCGCAGCAGCACTGCCACTGTGGGAGTCCTGACACACCGGCCACTGCCTGCGTGTGCCACCACTGGAGTCTGGGGGAAGGGCTGCCACCCCACATCGCCAAACCGAAAGAGCCGCCGAGAAGGATCCCACGCGTGCTCGTCACCGTCACCGATCCGTCTAATCTGGAGCCAAACCACCAGATCGTCGACAAAGTTCTGCCTTGGCCAGGGACATCACCACGCCATGCCTTCGTGGGTCACCCTGAGCCTCACCCCGAGCAAGGCCCAGCCACCGCCAGCGATACGAGCAAGCCCTTGCGGATCCAGCCCTCTGCGACCTGACTGGGAACCCACGGCGGTCCGCTCAACCCGGCTAGCGTCGCCGTGCCCTGAATCGGCACAATGCCATCGCTGAAGCCGTCGTCTCGCGGCGCGCGACAACTAGCAAGGAGAAGAGAGATCCCCGCCGCCGCCTATGCTGACCGGACATTGCTCCACGGCGCGCACCAGCGGCTGCGAAGGAAGGAAGCTGGACGGGAGGTCTACCCCCAATGCTAGGGTTCTCCCCCTCGGTCGCTCGCGGAGCGACGCAAGGGGGTACGCAAGGGGGACAACACCCGGCCAACCACCTGCGTTCTCTTTTCTTTTCATTTTTCCCAATTCTTTTAGTAAAATACTAGATCCACAAAAAAGGTAAAACAGAAAAGTATTTTTGAAATAGAAGAATGTTCATTGTGTATTTAATACTACATGAACATAAAAAACATGGATATCTGAAATTAATAATAGATAGCTTTTAATACGCAGTAAACACTTGTTTATAACATGATGAATTATTAATATGCAGCAAATAGTTTATATATATCGTGATGACATTCTTAAAAACAAGATGGAAAATTTAAACAAATACAAATAAACATTTTCAATACACGGCAACATTATAAAATATTGTGCACATTTTTAAATTACACGTCACCTTTTCTAGCCCACGATGAGCATTTCTTAAAACAATATTAAAATTTGAAACTAATACAAAGTAAACACTTCAAAATACATATAAACATTTAAAAAATATGGTGTACACTTTAAAATTACACATGACATTTTTAAATACATTATGATCATTTTTTATATGCAACATTTTAAAATATACCATGAAACATTTAATACATGATGAGCCTTTTTTTTATAGTGATGATTAATATTAAACACCAAGAACATTTTTAAATCCAACAAATATTTTTTAAATATATGATGACATTGAAATATTGTATGAATTTTTAAATGTTTGAAGAGTATTTGAACCGATGGACATATTTTAAATATATTATGAATGTTTTTTAAATATATCATGAAAAATTTAAATACACCGTGAAGATCTTTTCAAATAGGCATGAATTTTTGAAACCCGTGACAAAGGAATGATGTTATTTAAAACAAAATATAAGAAAAAATAGTAAATAAAAACAAAATCTATTTAAAATAAGTGATGAATAAGGAAAAGGGTTTTAAAATACAAAAGAAACAAGAAAATAAAGGGGGGTGTGTATTTCAAAAATTGAGTGTAATCACTTGAAAAGAACAACAAAGGAAAAATCACATACTTTAAAAATATTCAGGTTGTTCTTAAAAATGCTCATGTACTTTTGGAAAGTGTTTTGTCTCCTTTTTATAAAAATGTGCACATGTTTAAAGAAATTATTCATCCTGTAGAAGATATAAAAAAGAAACAAATAAGACAAAGATAGAAAGCAAATGTAAAAAAGGAAAAAAATAAAGAAAAAAGGAAAACCCTAGGACTAAACAAAAACACTAAAAACAAAAGTAAGGAAACCAACACAAAAGAAAACTAATCCTACTGCTACTGGGCCGTGGCGACATAAGGAGCATCCGAGGCGAGCGCTTGCTCTACCTCACAGTAAGTGACGTATAACATTGTGCTCATCACCATCGTCTAGCCCGGCAAAGAAACTCCTCCATCTACATCTCTCCTTGCCAGAGTGCACTCCCGGACGGTATCCCTCTCATCCTCTGCATCCCCGTCTACAACGGGTTCATCTTCCTAGTTCAAAATTAGTTAAGTAAAGAAAAAATGCATTCTTTTAGAAGCCAACTTTCTTTGTTGTTAGTTATGCGATAGTGTTTTTCATCAGCTGCCATTTTTTTTATCCTTTTAGCTATATTGGTTGTAGATGGATTATTACCTTTGTGCTGAGAAAGAACTTAGTACATATCCTTAGTCCATTTGAAAAATAAAAATCCTTTTTGCATCTGGATGAGCCCTTGCAAGTGTCTATTCATTATGTGGTGTCTGGTTCCTTTAATATTTATCTTCTTTAAAATACAAAAGCTAGAGGCTAATAATTTATACTATTAGTTATAAAAAATAATATTTATCACAACATTAACATGTAAAAAAGGAGCCTGTCTCTATGAATGATCTTAGTTAACATTAGTTTGATGAATGAGCATTTTGTAATTTGAATGATCGAAAGATGCTCTATTATTCATGGCGGTGTTGGCACCCCGTAACTACACAAATCAGTCTCTCTCTAGATACTCCATGAACAGTTTGCTTGCTTGTATCCAAACCAAGCAGTTCCATTTTATCAATGTGCCAGTTTAGTCTTTCTTTAAATACTGCTTGATAGATTAGGTCTAGTTCACAGTTGTTGTACTCAAATTTTCTATTCACATTGAGTTTTTTTAGTTGTACATGAAGGTTCATTAAATTGATCTTTTGAACAAATTTTGATCGCTTCTTCCATATTTGTGGATGACAATTTGTTAACACCGTTCTATAAGAAGGTGCCAACCATCCCAACATATATTGCTGATGTTGAAACTAAGTAGGAATAGGGGTTCATACTTTAAGGACACTGTATGCACACTCACAATTACACCACAGCTTCACATCTCAGTAAGTTCTCCACACACTTTTTTATTTGTTGATGTAAAATTCATCAAGTTCATCGAGGTACCTTAACTTATCTCATACACTACAGATGTATAAGCTAGAATTTCAACAAATTATTATGGCTCCATGAATAATAAGGGAGTGTTGTTTTAGGCTTGTCTTTGGATTTGGGAGTTTGGTTTATAAGCCAAAAAGCTCCTATTTTTGTGATTTTTCTTAGCATCATGTAGTAATATCCAGTAAAAAGCCAAAAGCACATAACTAGGTGTTTTTGGCTTCTAAGCCAAAATCAAAAAGGCAAAGTTAAGCCTGTCCAACCACCACCTAACATTGTTATATCCATTGCTTGTTTCACACTTCATTGGGTTATTTCCTTGCAACGGTAATTATGTTTGTTTACTACTTCAAGCAAGGCTTCCTAGATCAAGAATACGGTATGTTTTCTTCTTTCCAAAATTTCATTTCACACTTCATCTTTCACTAGAAGGGTTGTGCGCGTGTTGCTGAGCCGTTTGTGCTGTCAGGACTTCATATATTTTTTATTAGGTTCGCGCATGAGGGAGATGATGGTTGTGTGTTTGTTATAATGCGGTGTTTGGTGGGCCCTTTCTAGAGGTGTGGTTAGTGTTATCTGCTAATCAACCAACATGTATGTTGGAAAGTTTCTTAGGCTGGTGACCACATGTACTATATTGATGCTACAATGTGTGCATATTGACGATTCTTTTTTGCCATGTGATGCGAGCTCATGTTTTTTAAGCCAGTTGTTCCCGAAGTATTTGAAAACCATTGACTCGGTCAAAATCATCATATAAATTTAAAATTGGACACCTCAGCCAAAATCGTTGACCCAGTCAAAATGGGAACAAGATCCGAAATTGAACACCTTGACTGAATAAAATATGAACCAAATTTAAAATAACCTCAATCAAAATCGCTGACCGTTCAAAATCATGAACCAAATCCAAAATTAAACACCTTAATTGAATGACAGAGATCAAAACTAGGAGCATGTATATATAGATTTACACAACCATCCTTAGAGAAACGTCCAGTGTATCTCGAACAACAGTTACTACTGTTCTATTACTGAAATTGGTTCCCTGACCATTTTTTTATGAAAATCGTGCACCTATCTTCCGAAAATGTTGAAGGCAATGTTGGTATTTGGTACAACTCTTGGAGCGACATTGAAAACTATGTGCAAAGATAAGATGAAGTTAATATTTGCTCTACCTATGGCATGTGTCTCGTTCTTTGTGCATAGGAATGCAAAAAAGAGGTTTGGCTGGATTGTAAAATTCATTTATGTTTTCATTGTAACTCACTGTAAAGGAAAAATTCCTCTGTTTTTCCTATGGCCTCTCTTTAATCAGACGAAAAAAATAGTGTCACAAAATTTTCCATTCTTATAGTGGTTCTCTACTTTTCCTATGAATCAAAGAGTCTAAGTCTTCTTTGATCTGGATCATTGTTTTTAATCAAAAATAGATCTAGTCAAGCTCTTCATTTTATCTATTTTGCCTTTTTCAACCCAAATTGCAAAGTGAATAGCATAAAACTACCACTTTCTCAGGGTAGGGTTCCAAAAAACTACACATTTTTGTTTGTTCAGATACATCCGGGTTTGGTGGTTGGATGTTTGAAAAACCCGATGATTTTCAGTTTAAAATGAATCTGGTTTATGACAGGTCAGGCCCGCACCTAAACGAACCATTTGTTTGACCGTTAACTTACACGTGGGCACAACATGCCGGATTCTATTCCTTGTATTCTAATTAGAAATTGTTATTCCTCCCCACCCGTCTTCGCATCTCCGTCGCCGCGCTCCTCCACCAGCTATGGCTACCTCCATATCCCCTGACCCACTCGGGTGTGCCATCTTGGACGCGACCCACCTCCTCACCACGCAGCTCTGCCCCACCATTGACGCGTGCTCTTCAACGGGGATATGGGAGGGAGGTCAATCGTTGACCTCATCACGGCTTCGTCGGGGATAGGACGCGGCGTAGGCTTGCCCCTCCTCCTTGCTGCTGGCCTCCAAATGAGCCCCTCTCCTCTTTGTGTTTAGTCATCAACACCATTAATGAGCGGCCGCCGCTCCTCCTTTCACCCAGGCTCGAGGAGCAGTGGGGAGGCATGGCTCCTCCAAGCTCTCCCCCACCCTGCCTTCCCCGACGCGGCTCCCCCCGATTACGGCCATGGATGCGACGCCAGAGAGAAGGGGGGCACCGATGTTGGGCACGCGAGGCAGAGAGGATCATTGGGGTGGTGGCTGCCAGGATTGGCTGGCAATGCGGGACCGCATGGACGACTAGGTGGTGCCTCTGGCCTGGCGCAATGGCTGCAGGCTGAGGCGGTGCACGCGTTAGGGTGTGTGGGAGTGGCTCAGGCGCCATGGCTGCAGGCCGAGGCGGGTGGCGCATCAGGTGTGTGGGTGGTGGCATGGGCGCCATTGGGAGGAGAGGAGGACGTTGGGAAACATAGTAGAAAGCAAAAAAATTGCCCTACATAAACTAGGAACACCATGAAGATGCAAAACGGTTTGGATCAATCGTTACCAACTCCGAGTTGCAACAGAAAAAGAAGACGAGTCGTTGTAGACGTACTTAGATTACCTCGAACCATCGATGAATGATCCCTCAACCATCCGTGAACAATCCCTCGAACGGAAGACCGAAAGCATGGCCTCTCCATATTTTGCAAGCGTGTACGTTCTTCGCGATCCAACAACGCTTCACCGTCCTGAGCTAATCGTCGCCAGAGAATAGAGGGAGTATATTAGAACCACACTGGGCTCCTAATTATGAGGATTATAGAATTTAGGTCTAGCTCTAATTAAAACTAGAACTAGAGACTAAGAGGCTCCAAAACTTGTGTATCCAAAAGTGCGAAAACCTCTAGTATATATAGGTCGGAGGAGCGGGAGGGGGCGCCACACAAGTGGGAAGTCCCCCCCATTGACGGCCAAGAGGAGGGGGAAACCCCCTCCAATTCAGCCTCCCCCTTCCTTCCACAAGGGAAGGGGCACCACCTCGTATTTGGGCCCAATGTGGCCCAAGTAGCTTTCCACCACTTGGCCTTTTAAGGCACACTGATTTTTAAATATATAAAAGCCCCTAACCATATTTAGAGCCTTTAATATTAATTTAACATCACTGAAAACTATTTCTAGCTATATATAATTTATCGGTATTACCCGATAACGCCCGAAACCCTTCCGGTGACCCCGAAACGCTTTCAGTTCCTCTCAAAATTATTTTGAAATTAATGAAACTATTTCATAATATTTCCTTATTAGTCATGTCCTATTAACACTCATCAAAACATGATTACCTTAACTTGTGACCCTGTAGTTTCGGTAATACATAGACATGAACAAAACCCCTTTCGTTCAATGACCGATAACGGAACCATGGACATCCATATCGATCCCTATGAGTACACAAATGACATTAGAGTGACCTTGGTTATCATGTGCTATTCCCTTTGCTCCACGTACTTTACAAAATCCGAGGTGAGATATATCAATATCCTCTTGAGTCCGTTACCGATTTTGTTCTCTTTTCTCGTTGACATGTTCCGGCATCCCCATGACCAGTCATTTGTGTCTGGTCAGACGATACATATGCCATCATACTGAGAGGGCCCTAAGAATATCTCTCCATCATCAGAGGAGCAATACCACTCTTGAGCTATCGAGTCCCTTGTCAAACTTTTCCGATGAACCCGTAAGTTGTCGTTATGATCACCGTGTTACAGATGACGTTTGAGCAAGCCCAAAGTCCATCATACGTAGAAGTGCCTATATTCTCTCATGGTCTAAGGAACTAAATCACACTTTAACTCTCCGTGTTATACAATTGACTTCTGACAATTGAATCTCAAAGTATAACAAACAAGTTTGGGTCGATTCAATATGATCGTTCTAACAACGTCACATTCTCAAGTTGTTTTAGGCTACAGTAACACTTAACGATATCCAAAGATCTGGAAAACTGACCACCTACAACACACTGAGCTGTCCTAGATGCAAGACTAGGAATATATTATATCGTTTATATTCCACATGTGCAATGAGTTTTTCCACTGAATTACATATTCCGGATCATAGCAGTTATAGCATAGAATAAACTCTTAATTATGAGCATGAAATATAATAAACAATATTATTGCCTCTAGGGCATATTTCCATAGACTCCTACTTGCACTGGATTCAATAACCTAGTTAGCACATTTTCTTTTTACACCAATGGCAATCTGTGTGTAGTTCGTGCTTTGCTTGTGGTATAGCCTTCATCTTCTCAAATTTGAAAATTTCATATCTGAGTGTATCTTGCATTCCCTTGCATCTTCATGCTTCCACAAAATTCGTAATTTACGTGGAACTAGCTTTGTATGTCTTGAATCATTGGTAAAACCTTTGATTCCTTAGATTGAGTTATTCATGCCAAGTTCATAAATGAACTACTCGATCCATCACTCTTCATTGTTGCTTCTAAAGCAACAACATACTTAGCCTTTGTCATAGAATGAAGTTTCATGGATATTTTGATTTTATGAGTATTTTTTGTAAATTGTGAAAATTTATTAAATTCATTAATTTTTTTAATTCATGAATATTTTATGAAATCCCGTACATTTTTTCAAATTTGTATTTTTTTAAGACAACATTTTTTCAATACAAACTTTTTTTGAATCCAAGAACAGCTTACGATTTCCTGCAACATTTTTGGGAAGCACAAATATTTTTTGAATTCACGCACATTTATGATTTCTCAAAAAAATATTCTTCATTTTTTTGAATCCTAAATTATTAAGGAAGAAAAAATAGAACATGTAAAACTAAATGCAAAAAAACTAGGGGTGTCCGGCCCCGCACATGGGCCTGCCCAAAATGTGGGGTGGGAGGAGTGGGAGTGCGCGTTTCATCTTGTTCCCAGCCCAGTTCGCCAAATAGGAGTTCCCTAGGTTTTGCGCTGGGGCGTGTGGATGGATCCTCGCCCAATTGCACCATACACGGTCCTCGCCCATCACGGCTCCAGCTGACAGCACCCAACCTTTTTTTGAAAAGGAGGATGACCCCGGGCTCTGCATCTAGACGATGCATGCAGCTATTTTATTAATTATTCACAAAGACTTTACAAAGTAATACATTGGTGTGTACGACATCTGTCGCTACTCCTTCCACTTGATGAAGGGGTGCCAATTGTCCGAGCTGAATGCCAACAGACCTCGCACCAAAGCTTAACATCTAAACGTAGGCTCCAACCAAGCCGCATTGCCGGGTCTGGGCACACACCGGTCCGACGCACTCTCAAAGGCCAACGCGCCGTATTCCACCAATGCATCTTCAGAGCAGATACTAACGCATCGACCTTGTTAGCCTGCCGTCGACGCCACCATGGCGCCAGGCAACGCCACCTCCCTACACACGTCCATCATCACACATCCGTCGCCGAGACCCTGCTGCGCCACCCACCGAGACTCCACGTACTTCGATGCGTCACATGGAACGCCGCTCCACCGCTGGAACCGTCCACCGGTCCCTCCAGCTAATGCACACTCCCAAGAATGAGGCCCCCCGAGGGGAAAACACTTGCGTGTCGTCATCATCTGATCGCTGCTATCAAGGGTTTCCCCGGAGGTAGCGGAAGGGGCGGGAACTTCACCTCGATGATGCCTCCAAGAAGGAAACCGCAAGGGTGTCCCCATCACCGGATCTGGCCACCGGCCAAGACAAGTCTCACCCGGATCTTGTCCCACGACATCCATCCAACTCTTGTTCATCGGCCAAACCCACCTTGAAACCAGATCTGGCCTCCCAGATCCGATGACGACTCGCAGCAGCACTGCCACTGTGGGAGTCCTGACACACCGGCCACTGCCTGCGTGTGCCACCACTGGAGTCTGGGGGAAGGGCTGCCACCCCACATCGCCAAACCGAAAGAGCCGCCGAGAAGGATCCCACGCGTGCTCGTCACCGTCACCGATCCGTCTAATCTGGAGCCAAACCACCAGATCGTCGACAAAGTTCTGCCTTGGCCAGGGACATCACCACGCCATGCCTTCGTGGGTCCACCTGAGCCTCACCCCGAGCAAGGCCCAGCCACCGCCAGCGATACGAGCAAGCCCTTGCGGATCCAGCCCTCTGCGACCTGACTGGGAACCCACGGCGTCCGCTCAACCCGGCTAGGCTCGCCGTGCCCTGAATCGGCACAATGCCATCGCTGAAGCCGTCGTCTCGCGGCGCGCGACAACTAGCAAGGAGAGAGAGATCCCCGCCGCCGCCTATGCTGACCGGACATGCTCACGGCGCGCACCAGCGGCTGCGAAGGAAGGAAGCTGGACGGGAGGTCTACGCCCCAATGCTAGGTTCTCCCCCTCGGTCGCTCGCGGAGCGACGCAAGGGGGTACGCAAGGGGGACAACACCCGGCCAACCACCTGCGTTCTCTTTTCTTTTCATTTTTCCCAATTCTTTTAGTTAAATACTAGATCCACAAAAAAGGTAAACAGAAAAGTATTTTTGAAATAGAGAATGTTCATTGTGTATTTAATACTACATGAACATAAAAAACATGGATATCTGAAATTAATAATAGATAGCTTTTAATACGCAGTAAACACTTGTTTATAACATGATGAATTATTGAATATGCAGCAAATAGTTTTATATATATCGGATACATTCTTAAAAACAAGATGGAAAATTTAAACAAATACAAATAAACATTTTCAATACACGGCAACATTATAAAATATATGTGCACATTTTTTAAATTACACGTCACCTTTTCTAGCCCACGATGAGCATTTCTTAAAACAATATTAAAATTTGAAACTAATACAAAGTAAACACTTCAAAATACATATAAACATTTAAAAAATATGGTGTACACTTTAAAAATTACACATACATTTTTAAATACATTATGATCATTTTTTATATGCAACTTTTAAAATATACCATGAAACATTTAATACATGATGAGCCTTTTTTTTTATAGTGATGATTAATATTAAACACCAAGAACATTTTTAAATCCAACAAATATTTTTTAAATATATAGATGACATTGTGAAATATTGTATGAATTTTTAAATGTTTGAAGAGTATTTGAACCGATGGACATATTTTAAATATATTATGAATGTTTTTTAAATATATCATGAAAAATTTAAATACACCGTGAAGATCTTTTCAAATAGGCTGAATTTTTTGAAACCCGCTGACAAAGGAATGATGTTTATTTAAAACAACAATATAAGAAAAAATAGTAAATAAAAACAAAATCTATTTAAAATAAGTGATGAATAGGAAAAGGGTTTTAAAATACAAAAGAAACAAGAAAATAAAGGGGGGTGTGTATTTCAAAAAATTGAGTGTAATCACTTGAAAAGAACAACAAAGGAAAATCACATACTTTGAAAAATATTCAGGTTGTTCTTAAAATGCTCATGTACTTTTGGAAAGTGTGTTTGTCTCCTTTTTATAAAAATGTGCACATGTCTAAAGAAATTATTCATCCCTGTAGAAGATATAAAAAAGAAACAAATAAAGACAAAGATAGAAAGCAAATGTAAAAAAGGAAAAAATAAAGAAAAAAGGAAAACCTAGGACTAAACAAAACACACTAAAAACAAAAGTAAGGAAACCAACACAAAAGAAAACTAATCCTACTTGCTACTGGGCCGTGGCGACATAAGAGCATCCGAGGCGAGCGCTTGCTCTACCTCACAGTAAGTGACGTATAACATTTGTGCTCATCACCATCGTCTAGCCCGGCAAAGAAACTCCCTCATCTACATCTCTCCTTGCCAGAGTGCACACTCCCGACGGTATCCCTCTCATCCTCTGCATCCCCGTCTACAAACGGGGTTCATCTTCCTAGTTCAAATTAGTTAAGTAAAGAAAAAATGCATTCTTTTAGAAGCCAACTTTCTTTGTTGTTAGTTATGCGATAGTGTTTTTCATCAGCTGCCATTTTTTTTATCCTTTTAGCTATATTGGTTGTAGATGGATTATTACCTTTGTGCTGAAAAGAACTTAGTAACATATCCTTAGTCCATTTGAAAAATAAAAATCCTTTTTGCATCTGGATGAGCCCTTGCAAGTGTCTAATTCATTATGTGGTGTCTGGTTCCTTTAATGATTTATACTTCTTTAAAATCAAAAGCTAGAGGCTAATAATTTATACTATTAGTTATAAAAAATAATTATTTATCACAACATTAACATGTAAAAAAGGAGCCTGTGCTCTATGAATGATCTTATAGTAACATTAGTTTGATGAATGAGCATTTATGTAATTTGAATGATCGAAAGATGCTCTATTATTCATGGCGGTGTTGGCACCCCGTAACTACACAATCAGTCTCTCCTAGATAACTCCATGAACAGTTTGCTTGCTTGTATCCAAACCAAGCATTCCATTTTATCAATGTGCCAGTTTAGTCTTTCTTTAAATACTGCTTGATAGATTAGGTCTAGTTCACAGTTGTTGTACTCAAATTTTCTATTCACATTGAGTTTTTTTAGTTGTACATGAAGGTTCATTAAATTGATCTTTTGAACAAATTTTGATCGCTTCTTCCATATTTTGTGGATGACAATTTGTTAACACCGTTCTATAAAAGGTGCCAACCATCCCAACATATATTGCTGATGTTGAAACTAAGTAGGAATAGGGGTTCATACTTTAAGGACACTGTATGCACTCACAATTACACCACAGCTTCACATCTCAGTAAGTTCTCCACACACTTTTTTATTTGTTGATGTAAAATTCATCAAGTTCATCGAGGTACCTTAACTTATCTCATACACTACAGATGTATAAGCTAGAATTTCAACAAATTATTATGGCTCCATGAATAATAAGGGAGTGTTGTTTTAGGCTTGTCTTTGGATTTGGGAGTTTGGTTTATAAGCCAAAAAGCTCCTATTTTTGTGATTTTTGTCTTAGCATCATGTAGTAATATCCAGTAAAAAGCCAAAAGCACATAACTAGGTGTTTTTGGCTTCTAAGCCAAAATCAAAAAGGCAAAGTTAAGCCTGTCCAACCACCACCTAACATTGTTATATCCATTGCTTGTTTCACACTTCATTGGGTTATTTCCTTGCAACGGTAATTATGTTTGTTTACTACTTCAAGCAAGTGCTTCCTAGATCAAGAATACGGTATGTTTTCTTCTTTCAAAATTTCATTTCACACTTCATCTTTCACTAGAAGGGTTGTGCGCGTGTTGCTGAGCCGTTTGTGCTGTCGGACTTCATATATTTTTTATTAGGTTCGCGCATGAGGGAGATGATGGTGTGTGTTTGTTATAATGCGGTGTTTTGGTGGGCCCTTTCTAGAGGTGTGGTTAGTGTTTCTGCTAATCAACCAACATGTATGTTGGAAAGTTTCTTAGGCTGGTGACCACATGTACTATATTGATGCTACAATGTGTGCATATTGACGATTCTTTTTTGCCATGTGATGCGAGCTCATGTTTTTTAAGCCAGTTGTTCCCGAAGTATTTGAAAACCATTGACTCGGTCAAAATCATCATATAAATTTAAAATTGGACACCTCAGCCAAAATCGTTGACCCAGTCAAAATGGGAACAAGATCCGAAATTGAACACCTTGACTGAATAAAATTATGAACCAAATTTAAAATAACCTCAATCAAAATCGCTGACCGTTCAAAATCATGAACCAAATCCAAAATTAAACACCTTAATTGAATGACAGAGATCAAAACTAGGAGCATGTATATATAGATTTACACAACCTATCCTTAGAGAAACGTCCAGTGTATCTCGAACAACAGTTACTACTGTTCTATTACTGAAATTGGTTCCACTGACCATTTTTTTATGAAAATCGTGCACCTATCTTCCGAAAATGTTGAAGGCAATGTTGGTATTTGGTACAAACTCTTGGAGCGACATTGAAAACTATGTGCAAAGATAAGATGAAGTTAATATTTGCTACCTATGGCATGTGTCTCGTTCTTTGTGCATAGGAATGCAAAAAAGAGGTTTGGCTGGATTGTAAAATTCATTTATGTTTTCATTGTAACTCACTGTAAAGGAAAAATTCCTCTGTTTTTCCTATGGCCCTCTTTAATCAGACGAAAAAAATAGTGTCACAAAATTTTCCTATTCTTATAGTGGTTCTCTACTTTTCCTATGAATCAAAGAGTCTAAGTCTTCTTTGATCTGGATCATTGTTTTTAATCAAAAATAGATCTAGTCAAGCTCTTCTTTTATCTATTTTGCCTTTTTCAACCCAAATTGCAAAGTGAATAGCATAAAACTACCACTTTCTCAGGGTAGGGTTCCAAAAAACTACACATTTTTGTTTGTTCAGATACATCCGGGTTTGGTGGTTGGATGTTTGAAAAAACCCGATGATTTTCAGTTTAAAATGAATCTGGTTTATGACAGGTCAGGCCCGCACCTAAACGAACCATTTGTTTGACCGTTAACTTACACGTGGGCACAACATGCCGGATTCTATTCCTTGTATTCTAATTAGAAATTGTTATTCCTCCCCACCCGTCTTCGCATCTCCGTCGCCGCGCTCCTCCACCAGCTATGGCTACCTCCATATCCCCTGACCCACTCGGGTGTGCCATCTTGGACGCGACCCACCTCCTCACCACGCAGCTCTGCCCCACCATTGACGCGTGCTCTTCAACGGGGATATGGGAGGGAGGTCAATCGTTGACCTCATCACGGCTTCGTCGGGGATAGGACGCGGCGTAGGCTTGCCCCTCCTCCTTGCTGCATATGTCTCGCTTACTGCGAGGCGTAAGGCAGCCTCGCCTGAAGACGAGCGTGAAACTGGACCGGCCCAGCGAGCAAGGCCACAGGCCACAGCCCCGTTTTCTTTTGTTCTCGTGATATACTTTTTTTTGCTCTCTTTTTTAAACTTTTGGTTATATTTCAAATATTCACAATATATATTACAAAACACTTTACATAAAATATTGAGAAAATGTTAACCAAGCATTTGTAAATTTTTAAATGTGTATAGAAAAAATATTACTCATATATACGAAAAATATATACAATATGTATCAATAAAGTTGATAATGTATTTTACAAAATTTTAGTCAAGTATTTGAAAAATGTTTATCAAAGATTTAATCTGTGTAGAAAAATGTTTCTAATGTATAGAAAAAATGTATACAAAACATAAACAATGTGTATGAAAAAATATGATCATGTATTTAATTTTTTTATGAAGCATAGAATATGTTAATCTTTTTCTCGTGCATAAGGAAAATATATACAAAAAATATACAATGTGTATCAGAAAATGCTAACCATATATTTCAAAAATGATAAATGTATATAATTTCTGATGTATAATAAAAATGTACAACATACATTGACTAAGGTACACATAAAAAATTTAATTTTAGAGATGTTAATTTTGTATATAAACATGTGAAGTATGTGTATAAAAGTGTTTCTCGTGTATATGAAAAATGTACATTGTGTGTGAAAAATGTTGACCATGTAGTAAAAAAATTTCAAAACTTGTCTTTTGAGGGGAAATGTATATTGTTTATTTGAAAAATAGTGAAAACCGAGAAAAAAACATAATGATGAAAAAGAAGAATAAAAATAAAGGAATAAAAAACAGTGAAAAGCAACAAAGAAACAAAAAAGGCAAAGAAAACAAAGAATCAAGAAAGGAAGAAATAAAACAAACATATAAAGAAGTAAAAAAGGAAACATAAAGAAAATCAGTGAAAAAGTATAATGAATAAGAAAAAGAAAAACAGTCAAAAACCGGTAAAGAGATAAAAAAGAATAAGATAAATAAAAGAAACTAAAGAACGAAGGGAAAAAGGCGAAACCGATAAAGGAAACTAGTGAGGAAACAAAGAAACCCGAAAGAAGAAGAAAAATTCCTGACAAAACAAAATGAAGGGAAGCCAACGAACGAACCTTGACGACCTCAAACAAAAACCAGCAATTGATTAAAAAAAGACTGAACTTCGCGGCCCACTAGAACACCGGAGGTACACTAGTCCTGTTTGGCGCGTAGATCGCCGAATAGCGACGGAGCGCGTACCCCTCCCATGCACATGTCGTTCCATGTGCCGACCCATTCAGGGTTTTTTCACACCAGTTTTGGCAAGGTTTTAGAACTTTCCTTGAACCGGGTTTTCTTTCTTTGTCTGTTTGTTTTCCTTTCATTTTCCTTTTTCTTTTCTTTTTTCATGTTTGTTTATTATTTTTATTTTTATTTTTATTTTCGTAATTTTTTCTTTTTTTCTCTACCAAAGCTTGTGATTGACATACAGATTGTACAAACATATTTCCACTCATCTATTTTTCCAATCGCCTATAATTACTGGTAAAATTATCCATTATAACTGCATGTCGCACATCGATTTGGTGCTCATACTATTCAATTTTCCAAATGTCCCTACATTCAAACAAATCGGCGAACCCAAGGATTAGGAATGTGGATAACAGAAGAACCAAAATTAGTGCTCATGTCGTGGATCCTTTATCAGTAAAAGAGAGGATGGTTGGCTCCTAATCAGCTGCAACATCGATATCCCCGGAGCTACAGCACCGCGTCGCTAGGTGGACGCAATCGCGGCGAGCCACCGGTGGACCACATGAGTTAGATTCTGGGCACTGGTGCGTCAATGCCGGAAGCTGGGGAGAGGGAGAGAGAGAGGGTGCACCTGGTGCATGAATTCGCTCGTTTCATTAGATACTCTCTCCCCGTGCACATGTCGTTTGCATGGGCCCACCCATTGAGGGTTTTTTCACACCAGTTTTGGCAAGGTTTTAGAACTTTCCTTGAACCGGGTTTGCTTTCTTTGTTTTTTTCTTTCATTTTTCTTTTTCTTTTCTTTTTCTTTCTTTTTCTCTTTTCTTCTTTCATGTTCGTTTATTCTTTTTTCTACCTTCATTTTCATAATATATTTTTTCTTTAATTTTATTAAAATTTTATTTTTCTTTCATTTTTCAATTTGTTATCTTTTATATTGTTTTCCTTTTATTTTTTAGTTTGTGAACATCTTCTAGGTTCCTGAACATTTTTTGAATAACTGCACGAATTTTATATTTGTGAGCATTCTTCTGAAGTCTTGAACATTTTTTTCAGTGTCTCTTGAACATCCTCTTGAATGGGAGAACATTTTTTAATCAAAAACATTTTTTTTAAAATTTACGAACATTTTTAAAAAGTATGACATTTTAGTTTACATTTTTTGAATCGATGAACCTTTTTAAAATTGGAAGTTCATGGAATTTTTATTTATGAGTATTTTTGTAATTTTGTGAAAAGTATTAAATTCATTAATTTTTTTAATTCATGAATATTTTATGAAATCCCGTACATTTTTCAAATTTGTATTTTTTTAAGAACAAACATTTTTTTCAAAATTACAAACTTTTTTTGAATCCAAGAACAGCTTACGATTTCCTGCAACATTTTTGGGAAGCACAAATATTTTTTGAATTCACGCACATTTTATGATTTCTCAAAAAAAAATATTCTTCATTTTTTTGAAATCCTAAATTATTTAAGGAAGAAAAAATAGAACAGGTAAAACTAAATGCAAAAAAACTAGGGGTGTCCGGCCCCGCACATGGGCCTGCCCAAAATGGTGGGGTGGGAGGAGTGGGAGTGCGCGTTTCATCTTGTTCCCACGCCCAGGTCGCCAAATAGGAGTTCCCTAGGTTTTGCGCTGGGGGCGTGTGGATGGATCCTCGCCTACATTGCACCATACACGGTCCTCGCCCATCACGGCTCCAGCTGACAGCACCCGACCTTTTTTTGAAAAGGAGGATGACCCCGGGCCTCTGCATCTAGACGATGCATGCAGCTATTTTATTAATTATTCACAAAGACTTTACAAAGTAATACATTGGTGTGTACGACATCTGTCGCTACTCCTATCCACTTGATGAAGGGGTGCCAATTGTCCGAGCTGAATGCCAAACAGACCTCGCACCAAAGCTTAACATCTAAAGCCGTAGGCTCCAACCAAGCCGCATTGCCGGGTCTGGGGCACACACCGGTCCGACGCACTCTCAAAGGCCACCGCCGTATTCCACCAATGCATCTTCAGAGCAGATACTAACGCATCGACCTTGTTAGGCCTGCCGTCGACGCCACCATGGCGCCAGGCAACGCCACCTCCCTACACACGTCCATCATCACACATCCGTCGCCGAGACCCTGTCGCGCCACGCCACCGAGACTCCACGTCATCGATGCGTCACATGGAACGCCGCTCCACCGCTGGAACCGTCCACCGGTCCCTCCAGCTAATGCACACTCCCAAGAATGATGCCCCCACGAGGGGAACAACACGTGCGTGTCGTCATCATCTGATCGACTGATCAAGGGTTTCCCCCGGAGGTAGCGGAAGGAGGCGGGAACTTCACCTCGATGATGCCTCCAAGAAGGAAACCGCAAGGGTGTCACCATCACCGGATCTGGCCACCGGCCGAAGACAAGGTCTTCACCCGGATCTTGTCCCACGACCATCCATCCAACATCTTGTTCATCGGCCAAACCACCTTGAAAACCCAGATCTGGCCTCCCAGATCCGATGACGACTCGCAGCAGCACTGCCACTGTGGGAGTCCTGACACACCGGCCACTGCCTGCGTGTGCCACCACTGGAGTCTGGGGGAAGGGCTGCCACCCCACATCGCCAAACCGAAAGAGCCGCCGAGAAGGATCCCACGCGTGCTCGTCACCGTCACCGATCCGATCTAATCTGGAGCCAAAGCCACCAGATCGTCGACAAAGTTCTGCCTTGGCCAGGGACATCACCACGCCATGCCTTCGTGGGTCACCTGAGCCTCACCCCGAGCAAGGCCCAGCCAACCGCCAGCGATACGAGCAAGGCCCTTGCGGATCCAGCCCTCTGCGACCTGTACGGGAACCCACGGCGTAGCCGCTCAACCCGGCTAGGCGTCGCCGTGCCCTGAATCGGCACAATGCCATCGCTGAAGCCGTCGTCTCGCGGCGCGCGACAACTAGCAAGGAGAAGAGAGATCCCCGCCGCCGCCTATGCTGACCGGACATTGCTCAGCGGCGCGCACCAGCGGCTGCGAAGGAAGGAAGCTGGACGAGGAGGTCTAGCCCCAATGGCTAGGGTTCTCCCCCTCGGTCGCTCGCGGGAGCGACGCAAGGGGGTACGCAAGGGGGGACAACACCCGGCCAACCACCTGCGTTCTCTTTTCTTTTCATTTTTCCCAATTCTTTTAGGTAAAATACTAGATCCACAAAAAAGGTAAAATACAGAAAAGTATTTTTGAAATAGAAGAATGTTCATTGTGTATTTAATACTACATGAACATAAAAAACATGGATATCTGAAATTAATAATAGATAGCTTTTAATACGCAGTAAACACTTGTTTATAACATGATGAATTATTTTAATATGCAGCAAATAGTTTATATATACGTGATGACATTCTTAAAAACAAGATGGAAAATTTAAAACAAATACAAAGTAAACATTTTCAATACACGGCAAACATTATAAAATATATGGTGCACATTTTTTAAATTACACGTCACCTTTTCTAGCCCACGATGAGCATTTCTTAAAACAATATTAAAATTTGAAACTAATACAAAGTAAACACTTCAAAATACATGATAAACATTTAAAAAATATGGTGTACACTTTAAAATTACACATGACATGTTTTAAATACATTATGATCATTTTTTATATGCAAACATTTTAAAATATACCATGAAACTATTTAATACATGATGAGCCTTTTTTTAGTATAGTGATGATTAATATTAATACACCAAGAACATTTTTAAAATCACAACAAATATTTTTTTGAAATATATGATGACATTTGAAATATTGTATGAATTTTTAAATGTTTGAAGAGTATTTGAAAAACCGATGGACATATTTTAAATATATTATGAATGTTTTTTAAATATATCATGGAAAAATTTAAATACACCGTGAAGATCTTTTCAAATGGGCATGATTTTTTGAAACCCCGTGACAAAGGAATGATGTTATTTAAAACAAAATATAGAAAAAAATAGTAAATAAAACAAAATCTATTAAAAAATGTGATGAATAAGGAAAAGGGTTTTAAAATACAAAAGAAACAAGAAAATAAAAGGGGGTGTGTATTTACAAGAAATTGAGTGTAATCACTTGAAAAAGGAACAACAAAGGAAAAATCACATACTTTGAAAAAATATTCAGGTTGTTCTTAAAAAATGCTCATGTACTTTTGGAAAGGTGTTTGTCTCCTTTTTATAAAAATGTGCACATGTCTAAAGAAATTATTCATCCCTGTAGAAGATATAAAAAAGAAACAAATAAAAGACAAAGATAGAAAAGCAAATGTAAAAAAGGAAAAAAATAAAGAAAAAAGGAAAACCCTAGGACTAAACAAAAACACTAAAAACAAAAGTAGAGGAAACCAACACAAAAGAAAACTAATCCTACCATGCTACTGGGCCGTGGCGACATAAGGAGCATCCGAGGCGAGCGCTTGCTCTACCTCACAGTAAGTGACGTATAACATTTGTGCTCATCACCATCGTCTAGCCCGGCAAAGAAACTCCTCATCTACATCTCTCGCTTGCCAGAGTGACACTCCCGGACGGTATCCCTCTCATCCTCTGCATCCCCGGTCTACAACCGGGTTCATCTTCCTAGTTCAAAATTAGTTAAGTAAAGAAAAAATGCATTCTTTTAGAAGCCAACTTTCTTTGTTGTTAGTTATGCGATAGTGTTTTTCATCAGCTGCCATTTTTTTTATCCTTTTAGCTATATTGGTTGTAGATGGATTATTACCTTTGTGCTGAGAAAGAACTTAGTAACATATCCTTAGTCCATTTGAAAAATAAAAAATCCTTTTTGCATCTGGATGAGCCCTTGCAAGTGTCTAATTCATTTATGTGGTGTCTGGTTCCTTTAATGATTTATACTTCTTTAGAAATACAAAAGCTAGAGGCTAATAATTATTATTACTATTAGTTATAAAAAATAATTATTTATCACAACATTAACATGTAAAAAAGGAGCCTTGCTCTATGAATGATCTTTAGTAACATTAGTTTGATGAATGAGCATTTATGTAATTTGAATGATCGAAAGATGCTCTATTATTCATGGCGGTGTTGGCACCCCGTAACTACTAACAAATCAGTCTCTCTCTAGATACCTCCATGAACAGTTTGCTTGCTTGGTATCCAAACCAAGCAGTTCCATTTTATCAATGTGCCAGTTTAGTCTTTCTTTAAATACTGCTTGATAGATTAGGTCTAGTTCAACAGTTGTTGTACTCAAATTTTCTATTCACATTGAGTTTTTTTAGTTGTACATGAAGGTTCATTAAATTGATCTTTTGAACAAAATTTTGATCGCTTCTTCCATATTTGTGGATGACAATTTGTTAACACCGTTCATATAAGAAAGGTGCCAACCATCCCAACATATATTGCTGATGTTGAAACTAAGTAGGGAATAGGGGTTCATAACTTTAAGGACACTGTAGTGCACATCACAATTACACCACAGCTTCACATCTCAGTAAGTTCTCCACACACTTTTTTTATTTGTTGATGTAAAATTCAATCAAGTTTCATCGAGGTACCTTAACTTATCTCATACACTACAGATGTATAAGCTAGAATTTCAACAAATTATTATGGCTCCATGAATAATAAGGGAGTGTTTGTTTAGGCTTGTCTTTGGATTTGGGAGTTTGGTTTATAAGCCAAAAAAGCTCCTATTTTTTGTGATTTTGTCTTAGCATCATGTAGTAATATCCAGTAAAAAGCCAAAAGCACATAACTAGGTGTTTTTGGCTTCTAAGCCAAAATCAAAAAGGCAAAGTTAAGCCTGTCCAACCACCACCTAACATTGTTATATCCATTGCTTGTTTCACACTTCATTGGGTTATTTCCTTGCAACGGTAATTATGTTTGTTTACTACTTCAAGCAATGCTTCCTAGATCAAGAATAACGGTATGTTTTCTTCTTTCCAAAATTTCATTTCACACTTCATCTTTCACTAGAAGGGTTGTGCGCGTGTTGCTGAGCCGTTTGTGCTGTCAGGACTTCATATATTTTTTATTAGGTTCGCGCATGAGGGAGATGATGGTGTGTGTTTGTTATAATGCGGTGTTTTGGTGGGCCCTTTCTAGAGGTGTGGTTATGTGTTATCTGCTAATCAACCAACATGTATGTTGGAAAGTTTCTTAGGCTGGTGACCACATGTACTATATTGATGCTACAATGTGTGCATATTGACGATTCTTTTTTGCCATGTGATGCAGGGCTCATGTTTTTTTAAGGCCAGTTGTTGCCGAATGATTTGAAAACCATTGACTCGGTCAAAATCATCATATAAATTTAAAATTGGACACCTCAGCCAAAATCGTTGACCCAGTCAAAATGGGAACAAGATCCGAAATTGAACACCTTGACTGAATAAAATTATGAACCAAATTTAAAATAACCTCAATCAAAATCGCTGACCCGTTCAAAATCATGAACCAAATCCAAAATTAAACACCTTAATTGAATGACAGAGATCAAAACTAGGGAGCATAGTGTATATATAGATTTACACAACCATTCCTTAGAGAAACGTCCAGTGTATCTCGAACAACAGTTACTACTGTTCTATTACTGAAATTGGTTCCATGACCATTTTTTTATGAAAATCGTGCACCTATCTTCCGAAAATGTTGAAGGCAATGTTGGTATTTTGGTACAACTCTTGGAGCGACATTGAAAACTATGTGCAAAGATAAGATGAAGTTAATATTATGCTACCTATGGCATGTGTCTCGTTCTTTGTGCATAGGAATGCAAAAAAGAGGTTTGGCTGGATTGTAAAATTCATTTATGTTTTCATTTGTAACTCACTGTAAAGGAAAAATTCCTCTGTTTTTCCTATGGCCCATTCCTTTTAATCAGACGAAAAAATAGTGTCACAAAATTTTCCTATTCTTATAGTTGTTCTCTACTTTTCCTATGAATCAAAGAGTCATAAGTCTTCTTTGATCTGGATCATTGTTTTTAATCAAAAATAGATCTATGTCAAGCTCTTCATTTTATCTATTTTGCCTTTTTCAACTCAAATTGCAAAGTGAATAGCATAAAACTACCACTTTCTCAGGGTAGGGTTCCAAAAAACTACCACATTTTTGTTTGTTGCAGATACATCCGGGTTTGGTGGTTGGATGTTTGAAAAAACCCTGATGATTTTCAGTTTAAAATGAATCTGGTTTATGACAGGTCAGGCCCGCACCTAAACGAACCATTTGTTTGACCGTTAACTTACACGTGGGACCAACATGCCGGATTCTATTCCTTGTATTCTAATTAGAAATGTGTATTCCTCCCCACCCCGTCTTCGTCATCTCCGTCGCCGCGCTCCTCCACCAGCTATGGCTACCTCCATATCCCCTGACCCACTCCGGTGTGCCATCTTGGACGCGACCCACCTCCTCACCACGCAGCTCTGCCCCACCATTGACGCGTGCTCTTCAACGGGGATATGGGAGGGAAGGTCAATCGTTGACCTCATCATCGGCTTCGTCGGGGATAGGAGGAGCGCGGCGTAGGCTTGCCCCTCCTCCTTGCTGACGTGGCCTCCAAATGAGCCCCTCTCCTCTTTGTGTTTAGTCATCAACACCATTAATGAGCGGCCGCCGCTCCTCCTTTCACACAGGCTCGAGGAGCAGTGGGGAGGCATGGCTCCTCCAAGCTCCTCCCCCACCCTGCCTTCCCCGACGCGGCTCCCCCCGATTACGGCCATGGATGCGACGCCAGAGAAGAAGGGGGGCACCGATGTTGGGCACGCGAGGCAGAGAGGATCAGTGGGGTGGTGGCTGCCAGGATTGGCTGGCAATGCGGGACCGCATGGACGACTAGGTGGTGCCTCTGGCCTGTGGCGCAATGGCTGCAGGCTGAGGCGGGTGCACGCGTGTAGGGTGTGTGGGAGGTGGCTCAGGCGCCATGGCTGCAGGCCGAGGCGGGTGGCGCATCAGGTGTGTGGGTGGTGGCATGGGGCGCCATTGGGAGGAGAGGAGGACGTTGGGAAACATAGTAGAAAGCAAAAAAATTGCCCTACGATAAACTAGGAACACCATGAAGATGCAATAACGGTTTGGATCAGATCGTTACCAACTCCGAGTTGCAACAGAAGAAGACGAGTCGGTGTAGATCGTACTTAGATTACCTCGAACCATCGATGAATGATCCCTCAAACCATCCGTGAACAATCCCTCGAACGGAAGACCGAAAGCATGGCCTCTCCATAGTTTGCAAGCGTGTACGGTCTTCGCGATCCAACAACGCTTCACCGTCCTGAGCTAATCGTCGCCAGAGAATTAGAGGGAGTATATTAGAACCACACTGGGCTCCTAATTATGAGGATTATAGAATTTAGGTCTAGCTCTAATTATAAACTAGAACTAGAGAACTAAGGAGGCTCCAAAACTTGTGTATCCAAAAGTGCGAAAACCTCTAGTATATATAGGTCGGAGGAGCGGGAGGGGGCGCCACACAAGTGGGGAAAGTCCCCCCCATTGGACGGCCAAGAGGAGGGGGAAACCCCCTCCAATTCAGCCTCCCCCTTCCTTCCACAAGGGGGAAGGGGCACCACCTCGTATTTGGGCCCAAGTGGCCCAAGTAGCTTTCCACCACTTGGCCTTTTAAGGCCCACTGATATTTAAATAAATATAAAAGCCTCCTAACCATATTTAGAGCCTTTTAATATTAATTTAACATCACTGAAAACTATTTCTAGCTATATATAATTTATCGGTATTACCCGATAAACGCCGAAACCCTTCCGGTGACCCCGAAACGCTTTCAGTTCCTCTCAAAATTATTTTGAATATTAATGAAACTATTTCATAAATATTTCCTTATTAGTCATGTCCTATTAACACTCATCAAAACATGATTACCTTAAGCTTGTGACCCTGTAGGTTCGGTAATACATAGACATGAACAAAACCCCTTTCGTTCAATGACCGATAACGGAACCATGGACATCCATATCGATCCCTATGAGTACACAAATGACATTAGAGTGAACCTTTGGTTATCATGTGCTATTCCCTTTGCTCCACGATACTTTACAAAATCCGAGGTGAGATATATCAATATCCTCTTGAGTCCTCGTTACCGATTTTGTTCTCTTTTCTCGTTGACATGTTCCGGCATCCCCATGACCTAGTCATTTGTGTCTGGTCAGACGATGACATATGCCATCATACTGAGAGGGCCCTAAGAATATCTCTCCATCATCAGAGGAGCAAATACCACTCTTGAGCTATCTAGTCCCTTGTCAAACTTTTCCGATGAACCCGTAAGTTGTCGTTATGATCACCGTGTTACAGATGACGTTTGAGCAAGCCCAAAGTCCATCATACGGTAAGAAGTGCCTATGATTCTCTCATGGTCTAAGGAACTAAATCACACTTTAACTCTCCGTGTTATAGCAATTGACTTCTGACAATTGAATCTCAAAGTATAACAAACAAGTTTGGGTCGATTCAATATGATCGTTCTAACAACGTCACATTCTCAAAGTTGTTTTAGGACTACAGTAACACTTAACGATATCCTAAGATCTGGAAAACATGACCACCTACAACACGTGAGCTAGTCCTAGATGCAAGACTAGGAATAATATTATATCGTTTATATTCCACATGTGCATATGAGTTTTCCACTGAATTACATATTCCAGGATCATAGCAGTTATAGCATAGAATATAAACTCTTAATTATGAGCATGGAAATATAATAATACAATATTATTGCCTCTAGGGCATATTTCCAATAGACTCCTACTTGCACTGGAGTCAATAACCTAGTTAGCACATTTTCTTTTTACACCAATGGCAATCTGGTGTTAGTTCGTGCTTTGCTTGTGGTATAGCCTTCATCTTCTCAAATTTGAAAATTTCATATCTGAGTGTATCTTTGCATTCCCTTGCATCTTTCATGCTTCCACAAAATTCGTAATTTACGTGGAACTAGCTTTGTATGTCTTGAATCATTGGTAAAACCTTTGATTCCTTAGATTGAGTTATTCATGCCAAGTTCATAAATGAACTACTCGATCCATCACTCTTCATTGTTGCTTCTAAAGCAACAACATACTTAGCCTTTGTCATAGAATTCACCATGGTAAACTTCTTGGATCAATTCCAACTTACCGCGCCACCATTTAATGTATAATACAAATCACTTGATTGAAATCGAAAATCTCTTGGAGCACTGATGAAGATTTTATCGATGTATTACTTACAATGAGCATGTATTGATGTAACTCCTTACATAAATCTCTTCATTTTCTCCGCATGCGAGAAACATGTCGTCTTTGCATTTAACAAAATTTTCACTGTTGTCCTATGATCAACACTTTGATCAATCTGGAAACTCACAACTTACTTGGAATACTGGACATATCTGGTTGTTTACATACCATGGAATATGATTAGCACAAGTGTATTTCGCTCATCAGTATTTCAGGATACCAATTCTTGCTTAAAAATCCTTCCATGTGACTTTCGACAAGAAACTCTTCTTGGCGTTTTTCACACTAAACTGTATTTAGTATTTTGTCAATATGTATTTCGGCTAAGCCCAATTAGGTACTACGATCTCCATAGATAATTATGCATAATAACAAGGCTATATTGCCTAAGTACTTTACTAAAAAAATAGTTTCAGTAAAGTCCTATTTTGTGTCAAGAAATTTATATAATTTTCAATCAACAATGTGTCATGCACACACAGTGTTCAAAAATATTATCATGCTCCCACTCACTTTCTTGTAAATAAACGTATCTTCGCTTTCCTCAATGAAATAAAATTATTTGACCATTTCATCAGAACGAAGATTCCAACTCCACTATGCTTGCTTCAGATCATTATTGGATCTTTTGAAGTTTGCATACTTACTAGCATTCTCTGGATCGACAAATTACCTTGGACTCAATCAAATATACAACCTTGGTTCTATCCATCTCATGGGAATCATTTTGACATCCATCTATTATATCTCACATTTGAAATATTTAATAATTGCTAGTTTAATCCGAACTGGCTTTAAGTATTGCTATGATGAGACAATCTCGTCACAATCAACTCCTTGATCTTCGTCATAAACTCTTGTAACAAGTCAAGCATTATAAAACATTTTTGTCTTTGTCAATTTATAGGACCATTACTATATTTAGACTCTAAGTCTTCAAATGGTTCATCAAGTTCTAAAATTAAATTATGTATATGGATACTATCTCGGATTATTTTGTCTTATAGTCAATTCCGAAGTCTGGGCCCATCAACGCATCTTTGTGTATTATAGGTTCAACAATATCTCTTCTACACACCATGAACATTTGCAAGAGTTTACCCAACCTATATATTCAGTTGCAAGTTCGACCGAAGTCTCTACATTTCATGTAAAGGCTTCCGTATCAGTCGCTGGAATGAAATTCTAGAACCACTTCTAGCGTTTGTTTTCTTTGACCCTATGATGAAGAATCTATAATCTCATTGAGTTGCACTGTCCTCCCACCCACTATTTTGCAGAAAACATTTTCTTCAAAATTCACCGTACTGTGTAGCAAAACACTTCGCCTCGGTGTAGTGATAGAGGAATACCCAATTGTTTGGGATAACCAACAAAGTAGCACTTATCTGACTTGGGACATATAATCGTAAAGCACTTTTACTTTTTTCTTATATTCCCAAATGTTAAGAAAAGACCAAATAGTTTGGCATAACATACCATATCTTATATGGTGTCATTTCAATAGATTTGATGGCGCTTTCTTTTGGTGTAAAAGCCACAGTCTCTAAGGAGATGATTGGCCTATTTGGCTTCATTTAGTCTCTTTGTATGTATGAAGAAATATATGAGTAATATAAGATATTTGTTTTTGACATTTTGTAAGGATGTTCTTTTGCTTTGTGATTACCGCGCCTTGCATCGAATTTGGCCGATGTTGAAATGTTGTGGATTTCTTGTTCATACTACACATGATTACATATATCATGACACGCAATTGAGTTGACACTGAGTGATTAGAAGACGTGATCTTGAGTTCTTGACCAATAACATATGAACTAGTTTGTTGTAGTTGTCAATCAGTTTTGCATGCCCGGTCACTAAGAAGGATTAAGTTAATTAAGTAATATTTTGCAGAAGGCAATGATGAAATTATTTTGATGTAAAATTCTTCTATAAGTTGAGTAATATGTACACTGCCGAGATGGGTGAGGCCTTCTCATTTCTCTCTCCCTATTTCGTTCGTATGAAACTCAAAAAAAACAAAAACACCAACAGAGTGCGAAATAAACTCAGTCTCCATAACGAGCCAAAGACTCTTCATTGTTGCCGCTCCGCTATCAGAGCTGGCCTGACATCGTGTTTCATGGTTAGAAAGTTATCATATACTAAGGTCTAGCTACAAAAATGCTCTGTAGAAGAATCTGCTGTCATAAAAGTCTTGCACAGATGAGAAATCACAAGGTGAACCATCTCTAGAATGAAACTTCTGCAAGCTTCACAACAGCGTCAGAGAGAACACCGCTGCATTGAGGAAGGATTATGAACCTCCAGCAAACAATTTGTCGCATTAGGGGACACCCCAAGGGGAGAAAAGGAAGCCACAACTTTTTGTCGCCGCAAACATGATCAGGGGAACATCACCTTGATCCCGAAGGGTCAACCTTCCGCCATTGATGCCACTGGTTGCCCGCAACTCCACCACCATAAGGGGCGGGAATAGGACCATCTCAATGCCAACATCGCTAGGCATAAAGTTCCCACCAAGATCTGAAAGATCCATGATGACCCATCTCTCAGATTCAACACCGATAGAGGCAAATAGTACCATTTCGAAGGTAGATCTGGAGGTAACTTATTTGGGGCCGCTAGAGCTGAATTCATATACAACAAAAGCCCTTAAAGAAGAACCATAGACGATTGGACACAAGTGGAACAAGGTCGTGGGGTTCCCTCCATGCCGCCACCATCGAAGTAGCTGACAGAGGTGAGGGCAGCCTGATGTCCTGCAAGTGCACAAGGTTTAGTTGTATCCTTTTCAAAGTAAGAGTATCGATCCCACAGGGAGCACATGAATCAAGCTTTTGTCTCTTGAAGGGTTTAAATAACTATGCATGCAGGTTGAGAGAGATCCAAAGCAGCGGTAATATGATGGAAACGGTGTACCAAGCATTAAAGTAATTACTAAAATGGAAATGAGTAACAAGGGTTGCAACCAAGAGCGTTGAAATCAATAAGATTAAAGCGTACCTAGGGAGTACGGTTCCCCACTAGCGTGCATCGAAAGCGGTGCGTGAACACAATACTACATCAGATTCATAAGCTGCTTTGCATATTTCTATTTGTGGGCAGAGCCGGTACAAATATGTGCATACACGCAGCAGCCCCATATCACATACGCCACCACCGTTCTTCCCCACTCCAGTTACCAAATAGTCATTAAGGGGAAAGAGGTCCCCGTGGACGTGGCCTATAAGTGGTCTCTATTTTACCCCCTACTGCAATGATTGGTACTTCCTTTTTGTGTTCCTGAAATGGAACAGAAAGTTCACCAGAGGTGACCCTGGGTTATCGAACCCACGAGAGGAAGGTCCCGTTGAAGCTAGGGTCTCTAGCAAGCTTTCGTTAAAGGTACAATTCCAGCTTTTGACCGGATCAAAATCAAACAACCTTGAGTTGAACACTTATAATAAAAATAGGTACGGGTATGAGGTCTTAATGCTTACAACCATGTATTTGTGCTGGGACCAGATATGATCTTCATTTGTGAGCTGAAAGTCACCCATCGAGATGTACTTGTTATGAACTGAAGTGGGGGATGTGTCCAAACTACATCTTGACCAGCACACGTCCTGCATCAAGAATCAGTTGTCCAACCGAAGTCCCTGCCCGTCTCACAGGGTTGCCTCGATAATTAAGATTATAATAATAAGACAAGAGCTTTGGATGTTTAATGGCTACACCTCTTGAATCCCCAGAGATAGGATCCGTGTTACCGTACTAAATCCTTCTATCACTGGTGTTCAAAATAACACTTCACAGTCTCCCTGCCCTTAGCCTCTTTGTAGCTCACTCTCCATGATCATGGGTACATGTGGGGATGAAAAACGCAGGCGAGACAAGAGACATCTATGTAACAATTTTATTTCACAAGTATGGGACGTTAATTCAAAGCACTTCCATTGATCCCCACAAGAAATACATGGGGTTGCAAGGCTCTTGCCTCAACCCATACCTTACCGGACTACTCACACATGGAGATCAGATCACATGAAAACACATTAAAGAACACATCATGAAGATTGATTGATTGATAATATGTCTTACAATGGATGTCGTGTGCGATGCACGATTACAAGTATGATCTAGTGGAAGATGAACTATGGTGGTGATGGTGACTATGGAGATGGAAATGGCGGTGGCTAGCGTTAATGGAGATGGATCAAGATGACTCTGTTCTGGCTTCGCCCGCGGATGTTCTATTGACATTTCGGCCTCGACCCCTTTTGATGCGGAGCATCCTACGATCATCCCCATGTACACTTCAACTACTCCCCAAGCCCAAGTGCACATATGATGAGAGCTCGAGCATGTGCCATTGGACATGAGGTGAACTCTCTCCTTGTTGAACTTCCCTTGGACCCACATGATACATGGCTACTACCTCAAAGGAAGACACTTTGTGTGCTTAGGTACCAAGGAACCAACAAGGAGAAGGAATGGTGCAAGATGGACACCAAGAGCATGGAGAGGGATTTTCCCAGTGCAGAGATAGAGGTACAACTGCCCAACTACCGGTCAACTACCGCCCCACCGGTGCAACCGCTCAACTACCGCCCAACTACCGGTCAGCATTCTATAATCGAGCGGTGCCAGACTGGTACAGCCCCGGTTGTTCCCCCAGCGTCAGCATGATCGGTACAACCGGTCCTCCCATCGGTACAACCGGTCCCTTCTTTCGCGAACACCCCCAGGAACCTGTACCTGAGCTCCTAGCGGTACAACCGCTCACATAACCGGTACAACCGGTCTGCCTGCTCGCAATAAAAGGTCAACGACCCGTGTAACCCCCAACTTACCCCTTGGGCTATAAGTACTCGTCCCCTTGCTCCGAATTAGGATTAGCATTGTGATAGCTCATCTTGGAGATAGAGCTTTGCTCATCCACTTGTGTCCCTACTCCATTGGAGGCCAAGCCCTCCCATCTAGGAGAAGATCCCCCAAGTGGATTCAAGACCTCTTCACGGAGAAGATCCCCTCGTGGATTCAAGACCCCATCTCCTCACGGATTGGGATGAACTAGCTACTGTGTATCCTTCCTTTGTTGTCCTTGGATCGTTGTGACCTCTTGTGTACTTGGATCTAGCACATGTGTAATCGGATCTCATTGATTTGAATGTTTCCTCTTGTTTCCCCTCGTGTGTTCGTCGTGTTCTTCATGGGATCCCCTCCAAATCGTGAAAGATCGGCCCCTAGGGTTCCACCCTACTGAAGGAAATATGCCCTAGAGGCAATAATAAAGTTATTATTTATTTCCTTATTTCATGATAAATGTTTATTATTCATGCTAGAATTGTATTAACCGGAAACTTAGTACATGTGTGAATACATAGACAAATAGAGTGTCCCTAGTATGCCTCTACTTGACTAGCTCGTTAATCAAAGATGGTTAAGTTTCCTAGCCATGGACATGTGTTTTCATTTGATGAATGGGATCACATCATTAGGAGAATGATATGATGGACAAGACCCATCCGTTAGCTTAGCATAATGATCGTTAAGTTTATTGCTATTGCTTTCTTCATGACTTATACATGTTCCTATGACTATGAGACTATGCAACTCCTGAATATCGGAGGAACACTTAGTGTGCTATCAAACGTCACAACGTAACTGGGTGATTATAAAGATGCTCTACATGTGTCTCCGATGGTGTTTGTTGAGTTGGCATAGATCGAGATTAGGATTTGTCACTCCGATTGTCGGAGAGGTATCTCTGGGTCCTCTCGGTAATGCACATCATATGAAGCCTTGCAAGCAATGTGACTAATGAGTTAGTTACGGGATGATGCATTACGGAATGAGTAAAGAGACTTGCCAGTAACGAGATTGAACTAGGTATGATGATACCGACGATCGAATCTCGGGCAAGTAACATACCGATGACAAAGGGAACAACGTATGTTGTTATGCGGTTTGACCGATAAAGATCTTCGTAGAATATGTAGGAGCCAATATGAGCATCCAGGTTCCGCTATTGGTTATTGACCGGAGATGTGTCTCGGTCATGTCTACATAGTTCTCGAACCCGTAGGGTCCGCACGCTTAACGTTCGATGACGATTTGTATTATGAGTTATGTGATTTGATGACCGAAGTTTGTTCGGAGTCCCGGATGAGATCGGGGACATGACGAGGAGTCTAAAAATGGTTGAGAGGTAAAGATTCATATATTGGAAGGCTATATTCGGACATCGGAAAGGTTCCGAGTGATTCGGGTATTTTTCGGAATACCGGGGAGTTACGGGAATTCACCGGGAGAAGTAATGGGCCTTATTGGGCCATACGGGAAAAAGGAGGCAGTCCAAGGGGTGGCTGCGCCCCCCCCCCCCCATGGCAAGTCCGAATTGGACTAGGGAGGGGGCGGCGCCCCCCTCTTTCCTTCTCCCTCTCTCTCCTTCCCTCTCTCCCCCTCTTGGAAAAGGAAGGGGAGTCCTACTAGGATTGGGAATCCTAATAGGACTCCCCCTTGGTGCGCCTTCCCCTTAGGCCGGCCACCTCCTCCCTCCCTCCTTTATATACGGGGGCGGGGGGCACCCCAAAGAGACACCAAGATTTGTCTTAGCCGTGTGCGGTGCCCCCCTCCACAGATTTCCACCTAGGTCATATTTTCGGAGAGCTTAGGCGAAGCCCTACCGAAATCACTTCATCATCACCGTCACCACGCCGTCGTGCTGACGAAACTCTCCTTCGGCCTCAACTGGATCAAGAGTTCGAGGGACGTCACCGAGCTGAACGTGTGCAGATCGCGGAGGTGACGTACGTTCGGTACTTGGATCGGTTGGATCGCGAAGACGTTCGACTACATCAACCGCGTTACTAAACGCTTCCGCTTTCGGTCTACGAGGGTACGTGGACACACTCTCTCCGCTCTTTGCTATGCTTCTCCTAGATAGATCTTGCGTGATCGTAGGAAATTTTTGAAATACTACGTTCCCCAACAGTGGCATCAGAGCCAGGTCTATGCGTAGATGTTATATGCACGAGTAGAACACAAAGAGTTGTGGGCGATAATAGTCATACTGCTTACTAGCATGTCATACTTTGATTCGGCGGTATTGTTGGATGAAGCGGCTCAGACCGACATTACGCGTACGCTTACGCGAGACTGGTTCTACCGACGTGCTTCGCACACAGGTGGCTAATGGGTGTCAGTTTCTCCAACTTTAGTTGAATCAAGTGTGACTACGCCCGGTCCTTGTTGAAGGTTAAAGCAGCACACTTGACGAAAAATCATTGTGGTTTTGATGCGTAGGTAAGAATGGTTCTTGCTCAGCCCATAGCAGCCACGTAAAACTTGCAACAACAAAGTAGAGGACGTCTAACTTGTTTTTGCAGGGCATGTTGTGATGTGATATGGTCAAGACATGATGCTATATTTTATTGTATGAGATGATCATGTTTTGTAACAGAGTTATCGGCAACTGGCAGGAGCCATATGGTTGTCGCTTTATTGTATGCAATGCAATTGCCATGTAATTGTTTTTACTTTATCACTAAGCGGTAGCGATAGTCGTAGAAGAAATAGTTGGCGAGACGACAACGATGCTACGATGGAGATCAAGGTGTCGCGCCGGTGACGATGGTGATCATGACGGTGCTTTGGAGATGGAGATCAAAGGCACAAGATGATGATGGCCATATCATATCACTTATTTTGATTGCATGCGATGTTTATCTTTTATACATCTTATTTTGCTTAGTACGGCGGTAGCATTATAAGATGATCCCTCACTAAAATTTCAAGGTATAAGTGTTCTCCCTGAGTATGCACCGTTGCGAAAGTTCTTCGTGCTGAGACACCACATGATGATCGGGTGTGATAGGCTCTACGTTCACATACAACGGGTGCAAGACAGTTTTGCACATGCGGAATACTCGGGTTAAACTTGACGAGCCTAGCATATGCAGATATGGCCTCGGAACACTGAGACCGAAAGGTCGAACGTGAATCATATAGTAGATATGATCAACATAGAGATGTTCACCATTGAAAACTACTCCATCTCACGTGATGATCGGACATGGTTTAGTTGATATGGATCACGTGATCATTTAGATGACTAGAGGGATGTCTATCTAAGTGGGAGTTCTTAAGTAATATGATTAATTGAACTTTAATTTATCATGAACTTAGTCCTGGTAGTATTTGCAAATTATGTTGTAGATCAATAGCTCGCGTATAGCTCCCCTGTTTTATTTTTGATATGTTCCTGGAGAAAACTAAGTTGAAAGATGATAGTAGCAATGATGCGGACTTGGTCCGTGATCTGAGGATTATCCTCATTGCTGCATAGAAGAATTATGTCCTTGATGCACCGCTAGGTGACAGACCTATTGCAGGAGCATATGCAGATGTTATGAACGTTTGACAAAGCTCGGTATGATGACTACTTGATAGTTTAGTGCACCATGCTTTACGGCTTAGAACCGGGACTTCAAAAATGTTTTGAACGCCACGGAGCATATGAGATGTTCCAAGAGATGAAATTGGTATTTCAGACTCATGCCCGTGTCGAGAGGTATGAGACCTCTGACAAATACTTTGCCTACAAGATGGAGGAGAATAGCTCAACCAGTGAGCATGTGCTCAGAATGTCTGAGTACTACAATCGCTTGAATCAAGTGGGAGTTAATCTTCCAGATAAGATAGTGATTGACAGAATTCTCTAGTCACTATCACCAAGCTACTAGAACTTCGTGATGAACTATAATATGCAAGGGATGACGAAAACGATTCCTGAGCTTTTCGCGATGATGAAATCGGCGATGGTAGAAATCAAGAAAGAACATCAAAGTGTTGATGGTTAACAAGAACACTAGTTTCAAGAAAAAGGGCATAGGAAAGAAAGGGAACTTCAAGAAGAACGGCAAACAAGTTGCTGCTCCCGGGAAGAAGCCCAAGTCTGGACCAAAGCCTGAAACTGAGTGCTTCTACTGCAAAGGGACTGGTCACCCGAAGCAGAACTGCCCCAAGTATTTGGTGGATAAGAAGGATGGCAAAGTGAACAAAGGTATATTTGATATACATGTTATTGATGTGTATTTTACTAGTGTTCATAGTAGCCCCAAGGTACTTGATACCGGTTTAGTTGCTATGATTAGTAACTCGAAACAGGTGTTGCAAAATGAACAGAGACTAGTTGAGGACGAGGTGACGATGTGTGTTGGAAGAGATTCCAAGGTTGATAAGATCACCATCGCACACTCCCTCTATTTTCGGGATTAGTGTTGAACCTAAATAAATGTTATTTGGTGTTTGTGTTGAGCATGAATATGATTGGATCATGTTTATTGCAAAATAAATGTTATTTGGTGTTTGCGTTGAGCATGAATATGATTGGATCATGTTAATTGCAATACGGTTATTCATTTAAGTCAGAGAATAATTGTTGTTCTGTTTACATGAATAAAAACCTTCTATGGTCATACACCCAATGTAAATGGTTTATTGAATCTCGATCGTAGTGATACACATATTCATAATATTGAAGCCAAAAGATGCAAAGTTAGTAATGATAGTGCAACTTATTTGTGGCACTGCCGTTTAGGTCATATTGGTGTAAAGCGCATGAAGAAACTCCATACTGATGGACTTTTGGAATCACTTGATTATGAATCATTTGATGCTTGCAAACCATGCCTCATGGGCAAGATGACTAAAACTCCATTCTCCGGAACAATGGAGCGAGCTATGGACTTATTGGAAATAATACATACCGATGTATGCGGTCCGATGAGTATTGAGGCTCGCGGCGGGTATCGTTATTTTCTGACCTTCACAGATGATTTGAGCAGATATGGGTATATCTACTTAATGAAACACAAGTCTGAAACGTTTGAAAAGTTCAAAGAATTTCAGAGTGAAGTGGAAAATCATCGTAACAAGAAAATAAAGTTTCTACGATCTGATCGCGGAGGCAAATATTTCAGTTACGAGTTTGGTCTTCATTTAAAACAATGTGGAATAGTTTCGCAACTCACGCCACCTGGAACACCACAGCGTAATGGTGTGTCCAAACGTCGTAACCGTACTTTATTAGATATGGTGCGATCTATGATGTCTCTTACCGATTTACCACTATCGTTTTGGGGTTATGCATTAGAGACAGCTGCATTCACGTTTAATAGGGCACCATCTAAATTCGTTGAGACGACACCGTATGAACTATGGTTTGGCAAGAAACCTAAGCTGTCGTTTCTTAAAGTTTGGGGTTGCGATGCTTATATGAAAAAGCTTCAGCCTGATAAGCTCGAACCCAAATCGGAGAAGTGCGTCTTCATAGGATACCCAAAAGAAACTGTTGGGTACACCTTCTATCACAGATCCAAAGGCAAGATATTTGTTGCTAAGAATGTATCCTTTCTAGAGAAGGAGTTTATCTCGAAAGAAGTGAGTGGGAGGAAAGTAGAACTTGATGAGGTAGTGGTACCTTCTCTTGAATTGGAAAGTAGTTCATCATAGAAATCAGTTCCAGTGATGCCTACACCAATTAGTGAGGAAGCTAATGATGATGATCATGAAACTTCAGATCAAGTTACTACAGAACCTCGTAGGTCAACCGGAGTACGTTCCGCACTAGAGTGGTATGGTAATCCTGTTCTGGAAGTCATGTTACTAGACCATGACAAACCTACGAACTATGAGGAAGCGATGATGAGCCCAGATTCCGCGAAATGGCTTGAGGCCATGAAATCTGAGATGGGATCCATGTATGAGAACAAAGTTTGGACTTTGGTTGACTTGCCCGATGATCGGCAAGTCATTGAGAATAAATGGATCTTCAAGAGGAAGACAGACGCTGATAGTAGTGTTTCTATCTACAAAGCTCGAATTGTCACAAAAGGTTTTCGACAAGTTCAAGGTGTTGACTACGATTAGATTTTCTCACTCGTATCGATGCTTAAGTCTGTCCGAATCATGTTAGCAATTGTCGCATTTTATGAAATCTGGCAAATGGATGTCAAAACTGCATTTCTTTAATGGATTTATTAAAGAAGAAGTTGTATATGATGCAACCAGAAGGTTTTGTCAATCCTAAAGGTACTAACAAAGTGTGCAAGCTCTAGCGATCCATCTATGGACTGGTGCAAGCATCTCGGAGTTGGAATATACGCTTTGATAAGTTGATCAAAGCATATAGTTTTACACAGACTTGCGGTGAAGCCTGTATTTACAAGAAAGTGAGTGGGAGCACTACAGTCTTTCTGATAAGTATATGTGAATGACATATTGTTGATCGGAAATGATGTAGAATTTTTTCTAGAAAGCATAAAGGAGTGTTTGAAAGGAATTTTTCAAAGAAAGACCTCGGTGAAGCTGCTTACATATTGAGCATCAAGATCTATAGAGATAGATCAAGATGCTTGATAAGATTTTTTCAATGAGTACATACCTTGACAAGATTTTGAAGTAGTTCAAAATGGAACAGTTAAAGAAGGAGTTCTTGCCTGTGTTACAAGGTGTAAAATTGAGTAAGACTCAAAACACGACCACGGCAGAAGATAGAAAGAGAATGAAAGTCATTCCCTATGCCTCAGTCATAGGTTCTATAAAGTATGCCATGCTATGTACCAGACCAGTTGTGTGCCTTGCTATGAGTTTAGCAAGGAGGTACGATAGTGATCTAGGAGTGGATCACTGGATAGCGGTCAAAGTTATCCTTAGTTACCTAAGAGGACTAAGGAAATATTTCTCGGTTATGAAGGTGATAAAGAAGTTCATCGTAAAGAGTTACGTCGATGCAAACTTTAACACTGATCTGGATGACTCTGAGTCTCAATCTGGATACATATTGAAAGTGGGAGCAATTAGCTAGAGTAGCTCCGTGCAGAGCATTGTAGACATAGAAATTTGCAAAATACATACGGATCTGAATGTGGCAGACCCGTTGACTAAACTTCTCTCACAAGCAAAACTTGATCACACCTTAGTACTCTTTGGGTGTTAATCACATGGCGATGTGAACTAGATTATTGACTCTAGTAAACCCTTTGAGTGTTGGTCACATAAGCGATGTGAACTATGGGTGTTAATCACATGGTGATGTGAACTATTGGTGTTAAATTACATGGCGATGTGAACTAGATTATTGACTCTAGTGCAAGCGGGAGACTGAAGGAAATATGCCCTAGAGGCAATAATAAAGTTATTATTTATTTCCTTATTTCATGATAAATGTTTATTATTCATGCTAGAATTGTATTAACCGGAAACTTAGTACATGTGTGAATACATAGACAAACAGAGTGTCCCTAGTATGCCTCTTCTTGACTAGCTCGTTAATCAAAGATGGTTAAGTTTCCTAGCCATGGACATGTGTTGTCATTTGATGAACGGGATCACATCATTAGGAGAATGATGTGATGGATAAGACCCATCCGTTAGCTTAGCATAATGATCGTTAAGTTTATTGCTATTGCTTTCTTCATGACTTATACATGTTCCTATGACTATGAGACTATGCAACTCCCAAATATTGGAAGAACACTTAGTGTGCTATCAAACGTCACAACGTAACTGGGTGATTATAAAGATGCTCTACAGGTGTCTCCGATGGTGTTTGTTGAGTTGGCATAGATCGAGATTAAGATTTGTCACTCCGATTGTCGGAGAGGTATCTCTGGGCCCTCTCGGCAATGCACATCATATGAAGCCTTGCAAGCAATGTGACTAATGAGTTAGTTATGAGATGATGCATTACGGAACGAGTAAAGAGACTTGCCAGTAACGAGATTGAACTAGGTATGATGATACCGACGATCGAATCTCGGGCAAGTAACATACCGATGACAAAGGGAACAACGTATGTTATTATGCGGTTTGACCGATAAAGATCTTCGTAGAATATGTAGGAGCCAATATAAGCATCCAGGTTCCGCTATTGGTTATTGACCGGAGATGTGTCTCGGTCATGTCTACATAGTTCTCGAACCCGTAGGGTCCGCACGCTTAACATTCGATGACGATTTGTATTATGAGTTATGTGATTTGATGACCGAAGTTTGTTCGGAGTCCCGGATGAGATCGGGGACATGACGAGGAGTCTCTAAATGGTCGAGAGGTAAAGATTCATATATTGGAAGGCTATATTCGGACATCGGAAAGGTTCCGAGTGATTCGGATATTTTTCGGAATACCGGGGAGTTACAGGAATTCACCGGGAGAAGTAATGGGCCTTATTGGGCCATACGGGAAAAAAGGGGGCAGTCCAAGGGGTGGCTGCGCCCCCCCCCCCCATGGCAAGTCCGAATTGGACTAGGGAGGGGGCGGCGCCCCCCTCTTTCCTTCTCCCTCTCTCTCCTTCCCTCTCTCCCCCTCTTGGAAAAGGAAGGGGAGTCCTACTAGGATTGGGAATCCTAATAGGACTCCCCCTTGGTGCGCCTCCCCCTTAGGCCGGCCACCTCCTCCCTCCCTCCTTTATATATGGGGGCGGGGGGCACCCCAAAGAGACACCAAGATTTGTCTTAGCCGTGTGTGGTGCCCCCCTCCACAGATTTCCACCTCGGTCATATTTTCGGAGAGCTTAGGCGAAGCCCTGCCGGAATCACTTCATCATCACCGTCACCATGCCGTCGTGCTGACGAAACTCTCCTTCGTCCTCAACTGGATCAAGAGTTCGAGGGACGTCACCGAGCTGAATGTGTGCAGATCGCGGAGGTGCCATACGTTCGGTACTTGGATCAGTTGGATCGCGAAGACGTTCGACTACATCAACCACGTTACTAAACGCTTCCGCTTTCGGTCTACGAGGGTACGTGGACACACTCTCCTTGCTCGTTGCTATGCTTCTCCTAGATAGATCTTGCGTGATCGTAGGAAATTTTTGAAATACTACGTTCCCCAACACCTACATCATCTTTATATCATGAGCCAAGCTTGATCACGAATTTGGAGTCCCTACCCTCACTTTCTAGCCTAATTTTGTGTGTTTTTTGTCCAATTTCAAAAATCCCCACAAAAAGAGCCATACCAATTTTTTTGTGATTTGTTAGTTTGATGATGTTTTGTTGATTTTGATCCATGGATTCGCTGTGTTTCGAGTGGATCTAGCTTTATCCCACCTTCCCCACCACCAATTCCATCTGAAATTTTCTTTCCCCCTTCGATTTGGCACCAAAATTTTGAGTTTGGTCCGCCCCAAGTCCATCATGTACCCAGATCTGAGAATTTTCCCCAAAAAAGCGGTACAACCGGCCCCCGATGCGGTACAACCGCTCCGCCATCCCCTGATATTTCCGTCAGCACAAAACTGGAACCCCCAGGACACTCCAGGAGCGGTACAACCGCCCCTCCGAGTTTTAGCCTCGGTTGATTAACCGTTTTGACCATAACTTTCACATCCGGAGTCCGATTTTGATGTTCTTTAGCTCGTTGGATTGCTATTGACATCCCCCATCCATATAGATAGGTTACAAAACCATTTGACACCATCAATTTTTTTTTCATTTTGGCATCTTTGCCTAGGCCCTCCAGTCCACCATATCATCCGCATTACCACCATAGCCTTCCGCAACCTAACCCTTTTTGCTTGCCATAGAATTTGTGGTTGCTTGAGTAGTGATTCGAGTCTCCTAAGTTGTTTCGGCTACTTAGGGACGGTTCCTTCTTCATCAACCACCACCATAGCTTCCACAAAACCACCACCGCATTTCGCTACCACCATTTGACATTTGCCTTTGGAGATTTTGAGTTTGCGGTTTTTCCGTTTCCTAGGGTGTTTCGGCTAACTAGGAACGGTTCGACATCGACAACACCGCCGCTCAACTTTGTCCAGGATTCGACATCGACCACCTTCACCATTTTGACACCCTAACCGTAAGCAAGAATGGTAACCTCTATATCATCTTGGTATCGTGGTATCCCATCTTTGTACATTCATTCTTGCCATTGCATTGTTAACCCCGAGCCCATTTTGCGTCACTTTCCTATCGAGACTAGCCATTGAGTATTGCTGGCAATGTTACTTGTGCACATTAGTGATCCGCACCTTCCATTGCATACATACCATATCATCTTGGTATCCTCATCTTGGTATCATCATATCATCTCTTGTGCCAGAAGTTTGTTCCTGCATATACACAATTGCTATCTTGGTTTGAGCATTTCACATAGTGGCCATATAAAGAAAGAGAATAAGCTTTTAAGCAAAGAGAAAACAAAGAGCTTGTAAGCAATAGCCATAGCATCGCCACATTGCATATCATACTACCATATTGATCATGTTGGATCATCATGTGCGAAACACTGGAACATCATACATAATAGCATGCTTGGGATAGAAAGTTGATACATTTTGCATCTTATAGGTTGTGCACAAGTGTCGTATCCACCTATTGAGCAATCGTGCTAGCGTCTCTCTTGATTTGTGCAACACGAGTGTTTTTCGTGGATTCCACATTTTGTGCTCATTCCTTGGTTGCACGACCCCATTTATCTATCCGTGTGTGTGTTTCTGTGTGCCACATATTGCTATGGGTCTACTTGTTTCACTTGCAAATTTGTGAATATCTTTCAACATTATTGACTCTTGCTAACAATCGCACCAATTTTTTGTGCCACTATCCTCACCAAGCTCCACCAAAAGCTTTACTTGTGTAGGTGTGAGAATTGACAAGATCCGGTACCAATTGTGCAATTTCCTTGTTACATTATTGAGTGATCGTTGATCCATGTTCAACATTGGATAAGGTACATTTGGTCTAGTTCTTCTCTATCTCCCACTCACATTTGCTCGAGTCTTGTGATGGATAGGCAAATCATTTCATCTCCGGTCTTTGACGACAACGACGAGTTCGATGCCACGAAAAACTTCATTGACGCCAGGATGGAGGAGCTCAAAGCCCTCATCAAGAATGACAAGAGGTCTTCATCATCTTCAAGAAGATGCTCAAGTGTAAATGCTTCGGAGCTACCATCTCCGGCAAGATCACAACGGCATCGACACCATCATCGACGAGAACGTGAAGGTCAAGAGCTCAACACCAACCACCGCTCTATGACTTCCCCATGTACCTTGGCATCTTCGTCAAGCGACTTCAAGGCATCTTCACCTTTGGACATGCGGCATCTTCGCCAACAAGCACCTCAAGATTACGCTCAAGAGAAGCTCCCCAAGCTCAAGTCCGCGACTTCCACAAGCTACTACGACCTCGACACCGACCACGAGCTTCCTTTCTATGGGACTCAAGACCCCGAGGAGTATCTCGAGTGGGAGCGCAAGATGGATGACTACCTAAAGCTAAATCAAGTCCCTTCAGAAGATCAAGCAAAGTGCGCCACAAGTAACTTCCACGACTATGTGTCGACATGGTGGCTTCATACACCTTCGAAGAGCTGCAACATGAGTTGGCCCAAAACAAAGAAAGCTATGCGGCGAGATTTTTGCCTTCCACCTACACGGAACAACTTTAACGCCAATTGGAGAACACCATCCAAGGATCCAAGTCCCTCGACAAGTACTTTCATGGGATGAAGAAAGCCTTGCGACGAGCCGGTGTGGATGACCCTATTTGGATGAAGTTCCACTTCACGATGGGATTGAACAACGACATCTCCAAGACTATCTTCCACAAGAACTACAAGTCCCTCGACGACCTCTACATTGGTGCTCTCAAGGCGGAACAAGAACACATGAAGGCCAAGACTTCTTCACCCCAAGAACACTTCGCGACGACCAAGCTCCATGAGAATGAGAATGAGGATAGTACCACCAAGATGTCCAAGCCCGATGAGCTCCAAGACGATGCTCCCAAGTTCGACTTCACCGCCATCCCTCTTTGTGGCATTGAGGATGTCGAGTCTACCACGACTCTTTTTGAAGATGGTGTGGCGACGACTACAACTACGGAGCCCCTCAAGGAACACGCTTTGGAGGCAAGCAACACAGTGGCGAGCAAGGATGATGCTTACATCTTTGGAGGCGAGAGTGATGATGTGCCATCTTCGGCCTTCATCCATGGCGACGGTGATGAGATGGTTGAGCATGGAATTTTCCCTTCGACCACGGCGACGTATGATGACTTGAGTGACTTTTGCCACCATATTGAGAGTGAGAGTGACTTCACCACTAGCCCCATATATGATGAGATGCCCCAATTCCCATGCGATGAGAGCCACAACCCCCACCACTTGAGTGAGATGAGTGACTCCACCATATGTGACTTTGAGTGCACCTACCTTGAGGGAGTGAGTGAGCCACCACATAGAGAGAGAGTGAGCTAGTTGATAGGTCATGTGAGGACATTTTGAACTCTAATGACTTAAGCTCTACCTCTATTGTGTCTTCTCATTTGGTGCTAGGTCCCATATATGATGACGCGCCGACCCTAGATGACTTCGTCCTTCCTTTGGACAAGACGATGGCCATGGAGGAATATGATGCACCCCCCACATGGTTCCATCACGATCATGATATTGACCACCATTTGGTCTTTCCCACCTCACCTACACCACTTGAGTGGAATGAGAAAGGTAACCTAGGTGAAGGTGATGCTCTTATCCCACTAGTGGATATTGATTGCTTGCATGATGTTGATCCACCTATTACCATGCTTCATGCTAGCGCGACTTCCTTATGTGATGATTTCTTGCCCATTTATGATGAGTATGATGATTCTCATGTGGAGTCTATTAGGCGTGATGCCATGTTACATAGGATTTCTTGTGACAATTCTTTAGGTCACATCATGTTTGATAATCCTCTTGACATGTCATATGCTATGCATGAGATCAACAATATGTCATATTTGCAATCTCATCGTAGTGACTATGCATATGCCATTAAAATAAACCCAATTTGCACATATGGCATAGATGACAAGCCCATGGTTATTGGCATTTGTTTTTCTTGTGATGATATTGATATGCTCCCTTTGCATAATCGCCATCATATGCCATGCCATGACCACCTAGCTTCGAATATGCTTTGTTTTGGATGTTGTCCATATTCTCCATATGATGTTTTCGCTATTGCTCATGAGGAGACCCACATAGTTTCCTCATACATGTTAGGAGATTTTGATCCACCCCATCCATTGCATTATCCCAATAATTGTGTGCATAATATGCTCCCCATGAATGAAAATGATATTGATGTGCCATATACTTGTTTGCTCAATTTGTGGCCCCATCGTGTCATACATAACAACTATTCTTTCATGATGGATGACATGTTCCTATACCATGCGTCAAATTTCTTTGAGCGGTGCTTATCTTGTGCTAACTCACACGTGCACATACACATCATGATGGATGATGTGTACATTTACCACGCACACAATTTCTTTGGTTTGTGTCTATTTTGTATAGGTACCCATGAATGCTTGTCAACCTCACAATCCCATGAGTTGACGAAACGAGCTCTAGAGAGCAATGATGATTTGGGATCCCGTGGATTTTCATTCCCACCGTTCCCTCCATGCAATGACTTCACGCACCTCTTCTACATGACCCTCCCATGTTTATGGGTTATTGTCCATTATACATCAGTCGTCCATATTGCCATGTTCACTTTGCATGATATGCTCATTACTATGCCTTTACCATACACTTGTGACCCATGCTTTGCCTTACACATGATCCTTGATTCTACTACTTGTATGTGTATTTGCAAGCTTGGTGGAGATATTGCTTGTTATTGCCATGCTTGCTTTGTTCCCCATGCCAATGATCATACTTTGACATTGCTTTGTGTTCGTGCTTGTGATATGTCATGTGCATTGCTTATGCCTACTATTTGCTCACATGACATGATTGCCATGATTTCCACTAGTGTGTTGCATATTTGCACTACTAGCTTGCATGACTTGTTTACTATGATCACTCGCTTTGTCGCATCACCCATGATACATAATTGCTCATTGCATTGGGTTGATAGCGTATATAGACATGCCTCACACTTGATTTATCTTGATCATTATAACTTGTCTCCAATAGTTGCATCTCTCATATTCACTTGTCGTGAGTGCAACCATGCTATGCTTGTTGATCTTGGAGACTTGGACACCTTATTTGTGAAGCATGCTTTTTGATTGAGCTTAATCTCTTTGGTTGTTCTCGCATCATATGCTTACATACAATGCCATGTCCCCTTGTCCTTTCTTATGATAAGAATAATGAAAACACTTGTTGGGTATCTCACCACACGAATGATAGGTTTTGCATTTTCTCTAACCTCATTTGTTTTTCCGAGTGTTTGTCATGTTCTTTCGTTTTAAAGGATATACAAGGCGGTACCATCGCGAGACATATTGTTCATGCGAAGGCGTACATGATGCGCGACACCAACATTTTCAACATAAGGGGCGGGAATAGGACCATCTCAATGCCAACATCGCTAGGCATAAAGTTCCCACCAAGATCTGAAAGATCCATGATGACCCATCTCTCAGATTCAACACCGATGGAGGCAAATAGTACCATTTTGAAGGTAGATCTGGAGATAACTTATTTGGGGCCGCCAGAGCTGAATCCATAGACAACAAAAGCCCTTAAATAAGAACCATAGACGATTGGACACAAGTGGAACAAGGTCGTGGGGTTCCCTCCATGCCGCCACCATCAAAGCATCTGACAGAGGTGAGGGCAGCCTGATGTCCTGCAAGTGCACAAGGTTTAGTTGTATCCTTTTGAAAGTAAGAGTATCAATCCCACAGGGAGCACATGAATCAAGCTTTTGTCTCTTGAAGGGTTTAAATAACTATGCATGCAGGTTGAGAGAGATCCAAAGCAGCGGTAATATGATGGAAACAGTGTACCAAGTATTAAAGTAATTACTAAAATGGAAATGAGTAACAAGGGTTGCAACCAAGAGCGTTGAAATCAATAAGATTAAAGCGTACCTAGGGAGTACGGATTCCCCACTAGCGTGCATCTAAAGCGGTGCGTGAACACAATACTACGTCGAATTCCTAAGCTGCTTTGCATATTTCTATTTGTGGGCAGAGCCGGTACAAATATGTGCATACACGCAGCAACCCCATATCACATACGCCACAACCGTTCTTCCCCACTCCGGTTACCAAACAGTCATTAAGGGAAAAGAGGTCCCCGTGGACGCGGCCTATAAGTGGTCTCTATTTTACCCCCTGCTGCAATGATTGGTACTTCCTTTTTGTGTTCCTGAAATGGAATAGAAAGTTTCCCAGAGGTGGCCCTGGGTTATCGAACCCACGAGAGGAAGGTCCCGTTGAAGCTAGGGTCTCTAGCAAGCTTTCGTTAAAGAAACAATTCCAGCTTTTGACCGGATCAAAATCAAACAACCTTGAGTTGAACACTTATAATAAAAATAGGTACGGATATGAGGTCTTAATGCTTACAACCATGTATTTGTGCTGGGACCACATACGATCTTCATTTGTGTGCTGAAAGTCACCCATCGAGATGTACTTGTTATGAACTGAAGTGGGGGTTGTGTCCAAATTACATCTTGACCAGCACGCGTCCTGCGTCAAGAATCAATTGTCCAACCGAAGTTCCTATCCGTCTCGCAGGGTTGTCTCGATAATTAAGATTATATAATAATAAGACTAGAGCTTTGGGTGTTTAATGACTACACCTCTTGAATCCCCAAAGATAGGATCCGTGTTACCGTACTAAACCCTTCTGTCACTGGTGTTCAAAATAACACTTCACAGTCTCCCTGCCCTTAGCCTCTTTATAGCTCACTCTCCATGATCCTGGGTACATTTGGGGATGAAGAACGCAGACGAGACAAGAGACATCTATGGAACAATTTTATTTCACAAGTACGGGACGTTAATTCAAAGCATTTCCATTGATCCCCACAAGAAATACATGGGGTTGCAAGGCTCTTGCCTCAACCCATACCTTACCAAACTACTCACACATGGAGATCAGATCACACGAAGAACACATTGAAGAACACATCATGGAGATTGATTGATTGATAATATGTCTTACAATGGATGCCGCGTGCGATGCACGATTACAAGTATGATCTAGTGGAAGATGAACTATGGTGGTGATGGTGACTATGGAGATGGAAATGGCGGCGGCTAGGGTTAATGGAGATGGATGAAGATGACTCTATTTTGGCTTTGCTCGCGGATGTTCTATTGACATTTCGGCCTTGACCCCTTTTGATGCGAAGCATCCTACGGTCATCCCCATGTACACTTCAACTACTCCCCAAGCCCCAAGTGCACATACGATGAGAGCTCGAGCATGTGCCATTGGACATGAGGTGAACTCTCTCCTTGTTGAACTTCCCTTGGACCCACATGAGACTTGGCTACTACCTCAAAGGAAGACACTTTGTGTGCTTAGGTACCAAGGAACCAACAAGGAGAAGGAATGGTGCAAGATGGACACCAAGAGCATGGAGAGGGATTTTCCCAGCGCAGAGATAGAGGTACAACCGCCCAACTACCGGTCAACTACCACCCCACCGGTACAACCGCTCAACTAGCGCCCAACTAACGGTCCGCGTTCTGTAATCGAGCGGTGCCAGACCGATACAGCCCCGGTTGTTCCCCCAGCGTTAGCATGACCGGTAAAACCGGTCCTCCCACCGGTCCCTTCTTCCGCGAACACCCCCAGGAACCTGTACCTGAGCTCCTAGCGATACAACCGCTCACATAACCGGTACAACTGGTCTGCCTGCTCGCAGTTAAAGGTCAACGACCCGTGTAACCCCCAACTTACCCCTTGGACTATAAGTACTCGTCCCCTAGCTCCGAATTAGGATTAGCATTGTGATAGCTCATCTTGGAGATAGAGCTTTGCTCGTCCACTTGTGTCCCTACTCCATTGGAGGCCAAGCCCTCCCATCTAGGAGAAGATCCCCCAAGTGGATTCAAGATCTCTTCATGGAGAAGATCCCCTCGTGGATTCAAGACCCCATCTCCTCACGGATTGGGATGAACTAGCTACCGTGTATCCTCCCTTTGTTGTCCTTGGATCATTGTGACCTCTTGTGTACTTGGATCTAGCACATGTGTAATCGAATCTCGTTGATTTGAGTGTTTCCTCTTGTTTCCCCTCGTGTGTTCATCGTGTTATTCATGGGATCCCCTCCAAATTGTGAAATATCGACCCCTAGGGTTCCACCATACATCACCTTTATAAAAGTTGTTCGAGTGGACAAGAGGCCTCGATTTCCATGCCATACGACCAGTAATGCGAACGGTCGCAGTCGCATGGAACGTCGTCTTTTGCACTATTTCTTCTGGTGTGCCTCCTTCCTGGTTTCTTCTATCTCCTCCTTCACTCCTTTCCATGTCCTCACTTGATTTCGTCCATATTTAGCCCATTTCCCATGGAAACACAATAAAGAGAGGATTTGTGGAATCCTACACATTCATTAGTCATTTGTGGCAATGTCGGAGCGAATATCTCGGTTTAATTAAAATATCTCTGTTTAAACAAAGGGTAGAAGAGTGTAAAAATATCACTCATCAACTCCCCCAAGATTAAACTTGATCGTCCCCGAGCAACATAGAGAGAAATTTGAATCATAAGGAACTCAGTAGTTTAAACCGAAACAAAGAGAAGGTTTTGGTTCACTTACAATCGGTACGCCTAGATAGCCATCTGCTTCTTGACCTGAAAACTTAGCATAGTTGTAGCGGTGGCATGGTTATTATGCAAGTGTTAGTGAAGCAAATATAATCAACCCAAAGTTCTTGATTTACTAGATAAAACAACTTTGCAACACTCAATCCTCTTTCCTCTAGGTAACACTTGCTTGCCAGGAATGCGTGGAAGAGTTTTTCTTTGGGTAGAGCCATCAAACATAATAGGGAGTGAAATGTATGTAAAGATAAACATGATGCTAGAGTGCTCATAAACATACCAACAAATGTCTCATTCTCAAGGCTCTCGAGCACTTTGTTTCAATCATTGTTTGCTGAAACTTTGGTTGTCATGTGAAGGGATTATGCCAAATAATTGATCATGCATAGAGTTTCATTGTGGCTTAATTTTGGGAACTATGGATCTTTGATATATGTCTCTTTTGACCTCTTGTGATCAGTTCCCGGTATTTACCACATACACACACATTCAAAAGAAAGCTAAATATATTCGATTGTAGTGTTACCAATATGTACGGTAACAAACTGATAGCCAAAATCCGAGCCAAAACTCTGGTGGATAATTCATTGGCCAGAGGAGTCCTCAGCATAACATCGAGAAAGGTGACGAAGCCACAGTTACGCATGTACATGTGCATATAGTAGCAGGGCCATAACACCAGCGAGAAGCTGAAGCACCATGTAAGAGATACAACACAGATTTTTGGCATACTCGCGTTCACCCTTCAACTAAGTTCCTCTAGACAATTTAATCCACAAGTGCTATCAAGTCTATTAAAATTAATACTATGTGGTTGAGTATTTCTAACATCATCTTCTCTACAATTTTTATCAACACCCAAGCCTTTGAAGTCTTTCTCTTGTGCATGGTTATTCTTAGTTAAGATCATTTCATTTAAAAACAGTCCCACGACAAGTCTCGGTATCTAGATTAAATAGAACAAAGGCTACAAAATTATTTTAGCTACTAGAACAAACCTTTGTTTTAATTATCAAGACTTACTCCCTCATGCACACATCACACATACTACTACTACTACATCTACTCTAAGTATTCCAAGTGCAAAATATGGGAGTCGTAGGAAATACCTTCACGGTCATGAATTTGCACACTTCTCTTCCTTATGCTTGCATTCCTTGTTGTCTGACGTAGATCAACTCCTCTGAAATATAAATAAGAATGCAAACGAACTCCAAGGGCAAAAAGATAAGAACAAAGCAAAGCTTATTCTATTTTTTTGGTTTTTGGGTTTGTGAAAACTAACTTGCAAACGAAAAATTGCAACGGCAAATGAAAAACAAATAAAAGCAAAGTGTTGGAGCAGACCAACATGAGTGTTTTGAAGCTCAATGAGCTGAAGTACAACCTCATTATAATTTATTCAAATAATATCGCCACATCTTGATGTAGACGTGGTAGTGACCTCCCCCAAGCTTAAGCTTTTGCAAGCCCAAACCGGTGGGATCATTGTGGCGATTGGTCAAGAGCCCATCCTTGGCTCCAGTTGGAGAAGCTTGAACTCATGTAAGCGGACATGTCTCGAAGGAACTCCGAGAGGCTGCTCATATCATTGATGGAGCCTTGAAGACTATAGAGGTCTGCGTAGGTGGTTTAGGCTTCTTGTTGTGGATGCTTTTGGGGCTGCTCCTCCTCTTTGTCGGTAGCAAGTTCTTCTTCATCTACTTGTTCAGGTTCGGGGCCTTCTTGGTCAAAAGTTGCATCTCCTTCCTGTGGCACATAATGCATCTCTTTGTGCATGATTTGCTTGATGCGCGAGGTGTAGTGATGACCCACAAGTATAGGGGATCAATCATAGTCCTTTCGATAAGTAAGAGTGTCGAACCGAATGAGGAGCAGAAGGAAATGACAAGTGGTTTTCAGCAAGGTAGCCCAATCCTTTAGTGGCAAAGGACATGCCAAAACAGTCTCTTATGATAAGCAAAGTGTTCTTGAGGGTACACGGGAACTTCACCATGCTACTTTCATCATGTTGGTTTAATTCGTCTTCGCTACTTTGATAATTTGATATGTGAGTGGACCGGTGCTTAGGTGTTGTTCTTACTTGAACAAACCTCCTACTTATGATTAACCCCCTTGCAAGCATCCGCAACTACGAGAAAAGTATTAAGACAAAATCTAACCATAGCATTAAACTTTGGATCCAAATCGTTCCCTTATGAAGTAGCGCATAAACTAGGGTTTAAGCTTCTGTCACTCTAGCAACCCATCATCTAATAACTACTCCACAATGCATTCCCTTAGGCCCAAATATGGTGAAGTGCCATGTAGTCAACGTTCACATGACACCACTAAGGGAATCACAACATAGATATCATCAAAATATCTAACACATATCAAGTTCACATGATTACTTGCAACATGACTTCTCCCGTGACCTCAAGAACAAAAGTAACTACTCACAAATGATAATCATGTTCAAGATCAGAGGGGTATTAAATAGCATAATGGATTTAAACATATAATCTTCCACCAAATAAACCATATAGTAATCAACTACAAGATGTAATCAACACTACTAGTCACCCACAAGTACCAATCTGAGGTTCCGGCAAAGATTGAACACAAGAGATGAACTAGGGTTTGAGAGGAGATGGTGTTGTTGAAGATGTTGATGGAGATGGCCCTCCCAAAGATGAGAGAGTTGTTGGTGATGACGATGGCGATGATTTCCCCTCCGGGAGGGAAGTTCCCCCGGCGGAATCGCTCCGCCGGAGGGAAAAGTGCTCCTGCCCAAGTTCCGCCTCGAGACGGCGGCGCTTCATCTCGAAAGTCCCCTCCCTATTTTTTCTAGGTCAAAGTGACCTATATACCAGAAGATGGGCTCCGGAGGTGGTCCATGCTGGGCACAACCCACCAGGGCGCGCCTGGGGGGCCTGGCGCGCCCTAGTGTCTTGTGCTCACCAGGTGGCCCCCTCTGGTAGTTATTTGCTCCAATATTTCTTAAATATTCCAAAATAATTCTCCGTGAAGTTTCAGCTCATTTGGAGATGTGCAGAATAGGTAACTCTAACATAGCTTTTTCAGGTCCAGAATTCCAGCTGCCGGCATTCCCCCTCTTTTGTGCAAACCTTGCATATTATGAGAGAAAATGCATTAGAAATACTCCAAAAAGCATTATTATGCATAAAAACATTATAAATAACAGTAGGGAAACATGATGAAAAATGGACGTATCAACTCCCCAAAGCTTAGACCTCGCTTGTCCTCAAGCGAAAAACCGATATCGAAAAACATGTCCACATGCTTAGAGAGAGAGGTGTCGATAAAACAAAATACGGACATAGAAGCATCATGATTATTATTATAACGGCAAAGAATTTTAACATAAAACTTTATCACACACTTTTATCATATAACTTGTCATGAACAAGTAACAATTCATCACAACATTGAAGTATAAAGCATAAACTCTATTGAAAATCAACAAAATATGTTCTCAATCAACTTTGCAACTACAATTCATCATATTTTCAGGAAGGGTCATGTATCGGAGCCTTTTGGCAAGTCCACATACTCAACTATCATGTAATCTTCTATGATTGCTAACACTCATAGCATACCCATGAGCAAAAAGTTTCAACCGTACACATAGAAAGATAGGGGCTTATAGTTTTGCCTCCCAACGTATTCACCTCGAGGGTGATGTCAACAATAATAACTCATGCTCACTCATATCCAACTGGACATATGTGCTTAGATCTTTCCTCACCACATGATGCTTGCAAAAAGAGAAAAAAAAGGAAAAAGGAGAATACTTTGACTCTTGCATAAAAGTAAATACATAAAAGTAAAAGATATGCCCTTTGCAGAGGGAAGCAGAGGTTGCCATGCGCTTTTTGTTTGTATGCCAAATCCCTTAATGCAAAAGAACGTCACGTTATATTGCCCCTTATGATAGCAACCTTTATTATGTAGTCTGTCGCTTGTATTACTTTGCCATCACAAGTTCGTACAACGCTCAATTTTCTCTTACACTAAATGATAAAACACATTTAGGAGCAATTTTTATTGCCTTATTGCATCGATGACAACTTACTTGAAGGATCTTACTCAATCCATAGGTAGGTATGGTGGACTCTCAAGGCATAAACTTGGGTTTAAGGTTTTTGGATGCACAGGTAGTATCTCTACTTAGTGCAGAATTTTTGGCTAGCAAAGATATTAAGCAAGAACCACATGTTAAAGGATCTATAACAATATAACTTCTATGTGGATATGAACAAGCATAACTCATTACGTTGTCTTCCTTGTCCAACGTCAACAATTTTGACATATAATATTTAATGGGGGCTCACAATCATAAAAGATGTCCAAGATAGTATATTTGCATGTGAATCTTCTCTTCCCTTATTAATTCTTTCATGAGTTGCATCATTGACCAATGCTATGTTTGTCAACCTCCAACAAATTTTATCACTTATACTTTTCCTTATGTGATGTCATTACTTACCATAAGATTAGCATATGATCTTTTTCATTTATTTCTTTTTATTTTATTGCATCAAGGGAGTAAGGAAACAAAAACTCAAACTAAACTTTCTTATATATCTCGCACACGATTACATAGAAAGGTAGATCACTAAGCAAGCACTCGAAAACTAATCAAACTAAACTTTTATTAAACTAAACCATAGGATAACTAAATATCGAACTACAATAGATAAAGGCAAAGATAGTGGTGGTGATACGATACCGGGGCACCTCCCCCAAGCTTGGCACAAGCCAAGGGGAGTTCCCATACCATGAACTCAAGTCTCCTTTGGTGGGGAAGATGATGGTGGTGGTGATGAGGTAGTAGAGAGCTTATCCTCCGGCTTCCATGGCAGTGGCTCACCATCATAAGAAGAAGCGCGAGTCTCATGAGTCCTGCAACTGGCAGCTAAACTCATACCTTTAAATCTCGCCTCATATTCAAAGACTTGATTTTTGAGATCATAGATTTGGCTTTGCAGAAAATTGATTTGCTCGTTGAGGGTGAAGACGATGTCCTTCATGGACCGGCCATCCACCTTGTGATCACGGGTGAACTCCGTAATCATAAGGTGATTGGCACTGAGCCCACGTTCCACCATCCCCTTGCACTTGAAGACCTCCTGCTCCATGGCTTCGAGCCTAGCTTCCACGGTTCCCGTCCTCTTGGACCCCTAGACATCCCGGATGTGGAGCACCCCTCACGCATCTCAATGGCTTGAGGGTGCTGCATCACCTCCCACAAATACAGGTTGATGACATTCTCGAAGAACTTGTCCTTGGAGGAGCTCGAAGCGGCCATGGTGATCTAGATCTGTCAGAAAACAGCAAGAAAGAAGAACAGAAGATTTCTCTGCGATACGGTGGTTAGTACGTTCAGGGGGTATATAAAGATTTTTTTATCATGGGAAACAAGCAAACGAGAGGAAAACGGAGTCGGGAAGGTTCCCGAGGTGGGCACAACCCACCTGGGCGTGCCAGGCAAGGCAGGCGCGCCCTGGTGTCTTGTGCCCTCCTCGGTTGCCTTCCTGGTTGTTTCTTATTTTCCTAATTTTTGTAATATTCCAAAACTGACAAAACATTTTTTGCGGATTTTTTGGAGTCCGTTTACTTACCGTATCACGTACCTCCTCTTTTTCAGGGTTCTGGAGTGTTCCGGAAAGTTTCTTTTATGTGTTCCTCCGGTGTCATGGTTTGAATAATATTGCTTTCAACATTAATGGGCATACCTGAGATATAGTGTTTAATTCTTTGCCCATTGACTACCTTCGGGTTAGTACCTTCGGCATTATTGATCTTGATAGCTCCAGAGTGATAAATCTCCTCGATGATATATGGTCCTTCCCATTTAGAGAGAAGTTTTCCTGCAAAGAATCTAAAACGGGAGTTGTACAAGAGAACATATTCTCCCACTTTGAATTCTCGCTTTTGGATTCTTTTGTCATGCCATCTTTTAACTTTTTCTTTAAATAATTTTGCATTTTCATAAGCTTGGGTTCTACATTCATCTAATGAACTAATATCAAATAACCTCTTTTCACCGGCAAGTTTGAAATCATAGTTGAGTTCTTTAATTGCCCAATATGCTTTATGTTCTAACTCAAGAGGTAAATGACAAGCTTTTCCATAAACCATTTTATAGGGAGACATACCCATAGGATTTTTATAAGCTGTTCTATAGGCCCAAAGTGCATCATCCAATTTCTTAGACCAATTCTTTTGGGACCTATTGACAGTTTTTTGTAATATCAGTTTTATTTCTCTATTGCTAAGTTCAACTTGACCACTAGATTGAGGATGATAGGGTGATGCAATTATATGGTTAACATCATATTTAGCAAGCATTTTACGGAAAGCACCATGAATAAAGTGTGAACCACCATCAGTCATTAAATATCTAGGGACTCCAAACCTTGGGAAAATAACTTCTTTGAGCATTTTAATGGAAGTGTTATGATCAGCGCTACTAGTTGGAATAGCTTCTACCCACTTAGTAACATAATCAACAGCAACCAAAATATGAGTACACCCATTAGAGGAAGGAAATGGTCCCATATAATCAAAACCCCAAACATCAAATGGTTCAATAGCAAGTGAATAATTCATAGGCATTTCTTGACGCTTACCAATATTACCAATTTTTTAACATTCATCACAAGATAAAACAAACTTACGGGCATCTTTGAAGAGAGTAGACCAATAAAAACCAGATTGCAATACCTTGTGAGTAGTTCTATCTCCCGCATGATGCCCTCCATAAGCTTTGGAGTGACATTTTCGTAGGATTTGTTCCTGTTCATGCTCAGGTACACAACATCTAATAATACCATCTACTCCTTCTTTATAAAGATGTGGGTCATCCCAAAAGTAATGTCTTAAATCATAGAAGAATTTTTTCTTTTGTTGGTATGTGAAACTAGGTGGTATGTACTTAGCAACAATATAATTAGCATAGTCAGCATACCAAGGAGTATTATGAGACATTTATTGCAGCTAGTTGTTCATCAGGAAAGCTATCATCAATAGGTAGTGGGTCATCAAGAATATTCTCTAACCTAGACAAGTTATCAGCTACAGGGTTCTCAGCTCCTTTCCTATCAGTGATATGTAAATCAAATTCTTGTAGCAAGAGTACCCACCTAATGAGTCTAGGTTTAGCATCTTTCTTTTTCATAAGATATTTTATAGCAGCATGATCAATGTGAACAATTACTTTGGAATCAACAATGTAAGATCTGAATTTGTCACAAGCAAACACAATTGCTAAAAACTCTTTTTCAGTAGTAGCATAATTTCTTTGGGCACTGTCTAGAGTTTTGCTAGCATAGTGAATAACATTCAATTTCTTATCAACTCTTTGTCCTAGAACAGCACCAACAGCATAACACTACAAAAAAATGACATCCGTGACATTTTGGGCCGAACGAAAAAAAAAATTGTCATGCTTATGACACTTCTATGACGATAATTGTGACAAAACCCGGTATCATCATAGATGTGGTGGGCTCCTACTTCTATGACAAAAAATGGGCTTTTCGTCCTGGGCGGGACGGAGACGCAGCTGCATGACATTCTTTGGGCCGTCCATGATGGAAAAAACTGTGGTAGAAGCGAGGGCGAGGAAAATATTGGGGAGTTCCCGGTTACGATGGGTGGTCGGGGCCGAGCGATGCACGGAGGGATTGCGCATTTCTCTCATACACGTACGCACGTGGGTGCGAGGCGTTGGGCTCTAACTGAACCCGAGCGAGGCGTTCGCCTACTGAACCCGAGCGATTGCACTGGCTACGCGTTACTGAACCCGAGCGATCGATCGATCCCTGGCTGTTAACTGAACCCGATCAAGCGATTCCTTCGCTACTGCTGCTAACTAAAGCCGATCGAACCTGCTGCCTCTTGATGAACAGTGAGCGTTGTTGGGGGTTGGATGAACAGTTCTCGATGGAGGTTGGATGAACAGGACCCCGTGGTAGTAGAGGCCGTTGCCGCTGGATGAACAGGACCCCGATCGAGCCGGTTGGGGGTGGATGAACAGGACCCTGTGGAGGGCTGGTTGAACAGTAGCCGATGGAGGGCTGGATGAACAGTAGCCGGTGGAGGCTGGATGAACAGTAGCTGGTGGAGGCAGGAGGGAGACACCGTGGATGAACAGTCGCAGGTGGAGGCTGGAGGAGGTCGACGGTGGATGAATAGTAGCCCGTCGAGGCTGGAGCGAGGCAGTAGACGGTGGATGAACAGTAGCCCGTGGAGTCCCATTTTGCGGTACGCCACACCCCTCCCGATGAACAGGACCCCCGTTTCGACCGTAGGAGGTCAAAGAGAAGTCTGTTTCCTCCGTTTTGCGGTACGCCACACCCCTCCCGATCAACAGGACCCTGTTTCGACCATAGGAGGTCGAAGGGAAGTCCGTTTCCTCTGTTTTGCGGTGCGCCAGACCCCTCCCGGTGAACAGGATCCCGTTTCGACCGTAGGTGGTCGAACAGAAGGCCGTTTCCTCCGTTCTGCGGTACGCCAGGCCTCGTTTTGGCTGTTCCGTCCAAGCCGGTTGGCTCCCGATGAACAGGACGCATTCCGTTGCCTCCCAATGAACACGACGCAGTTTCTCCGTTCCGACCCAGCCGGTTGGCTGCCGATGAACAGGACGTCATCGCTGCTCTCCGCTGCCTCTCCATGTACACGAGCCCTGGCCGTACGTATGCGCGAGTAGGCATTCAAGACCCCGCCCGTATGTACGTACGTGGCGGTATTTACTTTCTTGCACCCTGGCTGTACGTATGTGTACACGATATAGACGGGACTGCATGACATGCTACGTCCGCGCCTCTACTACGACACATGCCCTTCCTTACTCGGCCATGGTTCATCGCTGCAGCCTGTAGACAAACCGATCGACCAGTATGTACGTACACGTTTGCAACCAGACAGACAACCCTATGTACGGTTCGACCGGGTGGGTCCCAGCTGTCAGGCAGGTAAGGAGGCACTTCCTTGCATGCGAAGATATAGCTGGTGGGTCCCAGCTGTCAGGGGGAGAATCATATTTTTTGCCCATAATATGGACGCACTTCCTTGCGTGCGAAGATGTAGCTGGTGGGTCCCAGCAGTCAGGGGGGAAACATTTTTTTCGCAAAATACGGTGGCCCATCCGGTGGGTCCCTGCTGTCAGGTGGAGGAATCATTATTTTGCGCGTAATAAGGAGGCACTTCCTTGATGTGGCCGTGGACCCAGCTGTCAGCCTCTCCACGCACAGTACTCTTCCGATGGAAGTCGTTCCTTGACCACATTGACCATGTCGCGCCGAGAGCACCAAGGCAGTGGACGACGGCGAGGCCTAGGAAGGGGATGATGCGGAGCCGGGGAAGACGCGGCAATGGATGCCCACGCGGAGAGGAGTACGAGGGTTGACTGGTTTGGCTGCAGTGTGAGGCTGCCGTTGCCGCAGAATAACAGGGGTTGTGGGTGAGTAGAGGGATGGCCTGGCCAGAGGTTGGAGTAGGGTGGGGTGGTCAGGCCTGCGCGGCAGCAGAGCCGGCCACGGGAGGCAGGAGCAGGCGGCATGACTGGCGCTGGTTTGGGCGGCCAGAGCAAGAAGACCAGAGGTTGAAGAAGCACTACGGCCGTTGGATGGACATCGTACGGTCACTAGAGCTAGAATCATTCATATTGACTAAGTTGACAAAGCCCTCCGTCCGCGTCAACTTAGTAGGCCCACAAGTCAGCCTCCCACTATGGTGGGTCCCAGCTAGCAGGGGGAGTATTCATTTTTTTGTGCGTAATAAGGAGGCACTTCCTTGCGTGCGAAGATATAGCTGGTGGGTCCGAGCTGTCAGCGGGAGGAACATTTTTTTCGTGAAATAAAGAGGCCCTTCCGGTGGGTCCCAGATGTCAGGTGGAGGAATCATTATTTTGCGTGTAATAAGGAGGCACTTCCTTGCGTGCGACCGTGGACCCAGCTGTCAGCCTCTCCACATACAGTCCTCTTCCGATGGATGTCGTTCGTTGACCACGTTGACCATGCCGCCGAGAGCTCCAGGGCGGTGGACGACGGCGAGGCCCCAGACTGGAACGGCTCGGAGAAGCCCCACTGTTTTCACGTAATAAGGAGGCACTTGCTTGTGTGGGTCCCTACTGTCAGCCTCTCCACTTACATCCCTCTTCCGATGGTTGTTGTTTGTTGACCATGTTGACCACGCCGCGCCGAGAGCACAAACGCGGTGGACGAGGGCGAGGCCTAGGAAGGGAACGACCCGGAGCCGGTGAAGCCACGACAGCTTATGCCCACACTGAGGGGAGTACGAGGGCTAACTGGTCGGCTGCAGGGTGAGGCTGACGTCGCCGGAAAATAACAGGATGTGCGGGTGGGTAGAGGAATGGCCTGGTGGCAGCACAGTCGGCCACGGGAGGAGGGAGCAAGCAGTCCCGCTGGCGCTGGTTTGGGCGGCTGGAGCAGGAAGATCAGAGATTGAAGAAGCACGACGGCCGTTGGATGGATATCCAACAGTCACTGCTCTGTGTTGACTAAGTTGACAAAGCCTTGCGTACGTGCTAATTTTTTTTACGACAGCGTCATCGTCAACCTAGTAGGCCCAGAAGTCAGCCTCCAAATCTGTGGAAAACAACATACAGCCCATTAGCCATTATTTTCAATAATTTACAGCCCATTTGCTAATCTTAAGGATATTTTGAAGCCCATGTTCTTTTTATTAGCATTACAGACCATATTCTGGGCACTTCTAAAAAATTCAACGAAATTTTGCATATTTCGGTGGGGTCCGAACTCTTTTAATCATGAAATTTTGGGTCACATTAAAAATAATTTTAAAAAACTTATATCAAAATAAAATTCAAAAAAAATTCTCCGCAAAAAAATGAATGAAATTTAAAATCTTGACTAGCAAGATGCCCGTGCGTTGCACGAAACATCAAGATGCATTTGCATGAGTAGTTTATCTTGTGGGAGAAAAGGACGAACGAGGGAAGGCCTTATCTACAAATGTGGAGAGGAGTGCGGGTAAATTGTCATAGTTTCCTTCCTATCCGTTAGATATAGATCGGACGGCCTATATTGCAGGATGGCAAGCACACCATCATCACCAACTCTGCTTTTTATAAGAGTAGAGAAATCCAGAAAAAACAATATTTGAATGTAATTGCCGGTTGGCTTTGGTTTAAAAATTTACAACCCATTTCTTACTACTTATAGCCCATTTTCTGGGGAAGCCCATTTCTTACTACTTACATCCCTCCTCGTCTTGAAAGATTTGCAGCCAAGCAGGGCTGAGAAAAGCAAGTAGGCCTCGGTTGGGTATTCTCCAAAAAAAATCGGGCTAGCCATTTTCAGAAAGAAAAAAGATATCAACTAGGCTCGTCATGTGCTTAAATAAAAGCGTAAGCGTGGGCTAGACGGGCCACAGCCCCCGCACAGCACGCAGTTGAGCTCTGTCTCTAAAACTAAAAAACAACTGGGCGAGCTGCTGGGTCCCTGGTGTTATCCGCTCGTTGTGTAATTTTCTCGTTTATTGACTACATTGACAATGGTGTGGGACCTAGTTGTCAAACAATTAGGAGGAAGTATTTTTTTGGCTTGTAATAACGAGGCACCTGCTTGCGTAATGCAATGACCCTGGTGGGTCCCTACTGTTAGCCTCTCCACGTACAGTCATCTCCTGATTCCTCTCGGTTGTTGACCATGTTGGCAACGCCAGACGGCGGCGGGCACAGCGAGCGAACCAAGGCGGAGAACAACGGTGAGGCCTCGGACGGGAACGAATAGGAGTCGTGGAAGATGCAGCAGTGTAGTGGCAGGCGGAGGGGAGTACGAGGGCAACAACATGTAACTCAAGCTTACAAACGGTACAAAAAGCCCAAGGATTAATTGTTCATCAAATTTAGACAAAACCCAGATTGAACATGGCAATAACATCTAACCCAACCACTGTTTTTCACAGTCACAAACAAATGGATCGGTCTGATCGATAAAATCAACATCCTGTGCAAAAAATATTATTGCAGGATGACTACAAGTTGTTGTAAATAGAAGCCGAGCATGTTCAGAAGCCCATTTGTCCACCTCAAACTTCTTTTTTTGCTGTTCAACATGTCCGTCCGTGAGAAATCTCTTGTTGAAAAACTTAAGCCTCATGGACAATAGTAACCTCGCATTCAACAGGAAGAATGTGACAAAGCTTCTGTTTTCCTGGTTGGATGCATATCCTTCCATTGTTATTGTCCTCAAACGAATGTCATGAGAACTGAGAAAATCTTGGTGCTTATTACGCCACCGATTGGTTATATGTTTTTCTCCATGTGTTAGTGCCTAAGTAGATATGAAGATTGAAAACAGTTAAGGTCTGAAAAAAGAGTATGTCGAAAGAGTGACAGCTGAATGGTTAATTCTAGTACAATATATACGGGCTTTCAATGTGCATGAAATCATCACCTTTATATATAAATTCTCCAGACATCGAAAGCATCGCAGCAAGCCAATAATTATGTTCAGATCATAACTAAACATTTTGATATATAAGATCTTGACAGAATCCAGCAGCATTGATAGGCTATCCATGGACGAACTCTTCATTGAGCATATAACATAATATTAGTACCCAAAGTGTACTCCAAGATGATATAAAACTTATGCGCACAAATGAAAACTGAAGCTTATGATTACAAATGTGTAGATGATAATATATGGTACCTGAAAAAGTGAGGAGCCAAACACCAACTTGTCGTGATCATTAAACGGATCACGAATTACACCCAAGGTCTCCAGTTTGGGCGCAGAGACGACAGTTATTTGTGAAGGTTTATAACAATAATGAAGGAGCAACCTTTGAAGTGAAGGGGCATCTTCGATGATGAGCTGCTGTCCTTCAAAACAAATTCCAATGCTTTTAAAGTGAGGCGACTTTATTTGGAGACAACTGATAGGGATTTCTATTCCCAAAACAATCAGCAAGCGCTCCAGGGCAGGGCAACTGGAGTGGATGATGCTGTGCAGTGAGGCCTCCGACAGATAAACCACCACAAGCGAAAGTTTTTTTAGCAGTGGGAGTCGAAGCATTTGTACCAGATCGTCTGGTAGATGGCACCGGGCGAAGGTGGCGGTGTGGAGAGAGGAGAAAAACCATGAGATGGACAACGGAGGTGTGGGCACAAATTCTTGGTGTTCGGTTCGTGGTATGAAACTTTCGTGGTAATGGTAGAACTCAAATTGCTGGAGTTTTACGAATTCCGGGGATGTCAGCCAAGCGTCCACCGTGCAGGGTATGGACAGCAGGTAGCATGTTGGGATGCAGAGGCGTTGAACAGGGCCCTGCTGGTGAGAGGAGACGATGGTTTTGAGGAGATCAAATTTAGGAAGCACAGATATCTGACGACAGTCGAGATTGAGGGGCGCGGTGCGCCATAGAGGGCGCCACTGAGTTGAGAGGACTTGTGTGCGGCAGCAATCCTTGGTGGGGAGAAGCGAGATGATCTCCCAAAGGATGTCGTCCGGGAGATCGCTGATGCGGTACACCGGAGATTCTACGGGTTTCTCAGATCCGGGTGGGGAGGGGGGGCTCGCCGCTTCTCCCCGCGCTGCCGGGTGCGGGATCTACAACCGGCGTCGCCGCTGGCGGGAGCCTCATCTTCTTGGCGCTGGGGCCAGCCGACTCCATTTTCCTTGCGGGCGTCGCGCCGAGCTCACGGGTTTGAGCAGAGTAGCCAGAGACGAGCCTAGTGGTAGTGCGAGTGGGGAAGAAGAAGGGCTGGGGTTTTCTGTAGGAGTGGAAGAAGAGGAGCAGGCGTTTTCTGTATGAGTGAGGAAGAAGGTGAGCGGGGGTTTTCTGTATGAGTGAGGAAGATGGGGAGCGGGAGGAATTGGGGGGCGACGGAAGCGAGAGAGTCCAGCGAGCTGCAGTATAAGTGGAAGCGAGGAGGAAGGAGGGTTTTTCTGGGATCACCCCCTCTTCAAGAAATATGGGCTTCTCCTCGCAAAAAACAAAAACAAATGGACTTTAAGATGGATAGGCTTTTGTATCGGCCCAGTTGGCTGCCCGTGTTTCATACTGGAGGGCCTTAACACTAGAGGCAGCCCATTAGAGACACTCTCTAGCTCTCCAGCTTATTGCCCATTCAAAAGAAAATAAGAGACGCCTCCAGCTTAATTATGGCTCCTCATCGGTCAACGTACGAATAAGCTTATTTCATCTTGCGTTGGTCATTCTACCTAGTTAAGAATGTAGGAATACCTGGAGCACCGTGAGGTTAGCTGACAGCAGGTTCCACTAAAATTGAGGTTTGTGCTTCCGTTTGCACAAATAGACACCATATGGAGATAGACAACCCTGTTTGCACAAATATGTAACAGGGTTATTTAAGCAGTGTCATTTTTTTGCAGCGGCATATGATTAACAGCAGCATCTCATATGTTATCAATGGCATTACAGTGACAGTATGAAAAAGTACCATTATCTAAGAAGTGTCATCACATCAAATCAACACTGGCACTAGATTAACGGGGGCTTACATTAACATGCATAACAATTGCATTATGACTATGTGATAACAAGGGCATGTGCGGTTCAAGGGGTTTTAACGGGGATTAACAGGGATTGTGGGGGATTAAATCATGTACAAGCCAAATTACCCTCCATTCCTCTCCAAACCCCTTGGGAGGAGGTTGAACCGAACAAGGCCTAAGACTAACCACAGTGGGAGTAACTTAATTCCATACGGTATCATAATATGATACTCAACCCTCTCTTTCTTCATTTAATTCTACGCCACCTCATCAAATTTGCCTAGTTGGCATGCATGATACTACCTATGATACTCCCATTACAACCAGCCTGGTAGAATTAATATACCTAATCTAAATGGTCGCCGCCCGATCTCTTTGTCTTCCTCCAGCATCCGGCTGAAGAAGAATCGTGCAAGACACCGGCTGTTTTCGCCGGCGTCGCCTCGGCGGTGGCCTTCATGGGATACAATCGGCGGCGGCCACCCATGTTCTACTTCTCCTTGATGATGGTGGCAGGCGGGGACGTGCTGGCCGTTACCTCATCAACATCCGCGTAGCCGCGTCACCTCGTCGACATCCGCGGCGGCTTCTTTCTCTGCCTGCATTACGCGGCTACGCGCAAGTCGATGGCGGATGGCATAGTCGCAGGCACTGGAGGAGCTGTACGATGCGGCGGCATCGAGGGCAGCGACAATGCCCATGCCGCCGTGCTCACCGACAACCCGGCGTGGAGCAAGTCAGCACTCTTCCTCGAGCTGTATTGGAGCGGCCAGCTGTGGAACCACGCGCTGGCTTAGTGCGGCAACTGCCTCTGACGAGCTAGGCGAGGTAGGTGGAGCAGCGAGCTGCCTCGCTCGTAACTGCCGGGCTCGGCGGGCCACCCAGATGGCTTTTATGTCGGAGAACTGCTCTTCCTGCTCGTCGGATGCCGCCGAAAGAGTGGAGAAAATGGTGGAAGGAGGAGCTTGACCGGCGTCCTGCTCCTGAACGGACGTGTGTGGCCGGAGTGGGTTTCTCGCATTCCACGCGGGTTTCTCTATCTCTAATCTTATAAAAAACAGAGTTGGTGATGATGATGTGCCTGCCATCCTGCAATATAGGCCGTCCGATTTATATCTGACGGATAGGAAGGAAACTATGGCAATTTTGCAAAAAGATACCCACACCCCTCTCCACATTTGCAAATAAGGCCTTCCCTCGTTCATCCTTTTCTCCCACAAGATAAACTACTCATACAAATGCATCTTGATGTTCTGTGCAACGCATGGGCATCTTGCTAGTAAATGTACATTTTTGAATGCGGCGAGGAGGCGGGTACAGCTGGGAGTGCAGTGGGCGGCGCCCTTGGCCGGCTCACCGCTTCAAATGGCGGACACAGTGAGAGGTCACGTCCGCCCTTACCCCCTTGATCGTGGACCTTGACCGTGTACGTCCGGCTCTGAGGACAACATTACCCTTGACGGTGTACGTCACCTTGTGTCCAGATCTGAGATGCCACGTGTACCAGACAAATGACTCCAAGTTCGATCACCGTGATGCTAGGTGCGAGCCGAGGAACACTGTTGGAGAGACCCCCTCATAATTTTCCTACATTGGTCGTTTGATTCATAGGATAGAATGCTATATGATTTTTTTCCTATGTAATCATGTGTTAATTGGCAATCTAGCATCCACTCCAACTTTTTTTTCACTTCCTTTGTTTTTCCTGTGTCAAACACTCTAGGTTTTTTTTAGGGGAACACTGTGTTAATGCTATGGGATTCAAGTGGACATGCCACTCCAATCCTTTATTTTTCCTATTCCTGCGTTTTAAGTTCCTACGAAGAGAGTACTTGCTCTAAATGATGTGCCGCTGCAAGAGCCGCCTATATTAATTAACCATGCTCTAAAAAGGTGGACCAGCTTTGGCTATAGTATAATATTGTACTAGGTTAGTAGGTGACCTTGCGCTTGGCTCTTCTCCTCTTCCGGAAGTCGAACAATAATGATGGTACTACAATAGTACATCTGGCAATCTGACACCAAATGAATTGCTGCACGTCCACCACTTGTAAGCAAAAGTTTCTCCTCGTGCTGCGAGCCATCGCACACGCGTTGGCGAGGGAGAAGGCGTAGTAAGCAAGCTTCTCGTCGTTCTGCGAGTTGACGGGACACATCAAAGTTATTTAGTACTCTCTCCAAAAAGGGCCGACCATGTCCATGGCTACCATCCCGTGCTCCGTCATTGAGTACATGCACTATTTACATGCCATCGAGGAGAAAAAAATATTGCGTAGTCCTATGAGCCATCGAAGTGCACGACTCACGTACGCACTTCTTATCTCCATTTTCTTGCATGACATGTGCACCTTGATGCTAGATGTCCCGCATGTTAGCAAAAGGATGAACAAAGCTCACGTCAAAAAAAAAAGAGTGGAAGAACATAGATTCCCGACGACCGAGAAGGAGCAAGGAACCTCGCGGTGGAGCATCTGCACTCATAATATTTTATATTATTCAGCATATAAAATCAACCAAATCTCTCGTCTAGCTGGTTCGCATGTTTTCCCCTGTATTTTGCCACCTGCCCACCTATAGAACCGCCTCGCGACGGCCAATTCCTCTCCAAACACCTAGGGAGGCGGTTGAACTGAACAAGTCTAACTTGTTTTAGTGGGTACATTGACGTGGCATCGAAAGGGTGTGATAGCTGACTCTGGCAAAATAATTGACTACCACGTTGGCATACATGAGCATGGGGCCCACTTGTCAGCGTGCTGGACGGAGGAAGGAACGCAAGACAAAATGGAGCGCGGAAGGGTGCGAATTGATTGGCTCACGTGTGATGACCACTGGAGCAATCCACTTAGATTGTACTACGTTAAAAAATTCATGCAAACACGGCCGGTTATACTGTGAGTAGGTGACCGTGTGCTTGGCTCTTCGCCTCTTCCAGAAGTCAAACAATGATGATGGTACTACAGTATAGATACTTCTGGCAATCTGACACCGAATGAACTGCTGCACGTCCACCGCCTGTATTAAGCGCACTATCGTAAAGCAAAAGCTTCTCCTCGTCCTGCGAGCCACCGCGCGCGCGCGTGAGCGAGGGAGAGGTCGTACTAGTAGTAAGCAAAGCTTCTCCTCGTTTGCGAGTTGATGGGACACATCAAAAGTAGTGTATTAGTCTCCAAAAAGGGCTGACCATGTCCATGGCTACCATCCCGTGCTCCGTCATTCAGTGCGTGCACGATTCACGTTCCATTGAGAAAATAATGTTGCGTACGTGCCATCGAATAGAATAACTTAATTTATAAAAAATGCGCCACCGCATCATGATCGAACTTTGATTCGTCCATGCGCGGTTCCCATGAACAACTACTACACTCGCCAAATTATCTGGTGAGCTGCCTCTTCGTATAGAAATGAGCTCACTGTGTACCCGCGCGTGAGTATTAGGGAAAGAGGCAAAGAGTACCTGCGTCAATGCCTGCACCTCTTCTCTTCGTGCTCGTATTCCTTTTTTTTTGGGTGATTCATGCACGTACTCCACCTACGTTCGTGACCGTTGGTGAGTCTCTCCTACTATACTTAACACCATTTTCTTGCATGACACATGGACCTAGATGCTGGATGTCCCACGTGTCGGCAAAACTTAGAAGAACGCTTTCCGACGACCGAGAAGGAGCAAGAAACCTCGCGGTGGAGCATCTGGACTCTTTAATATTTTTATTCGGCGCTATAAAATCTACCCAATCTTCTCCACAGTAGACCGAAAGAGTCTGAAACACGGCAGCCCAGTGTAGTTACATCATACATGGCCAACCCACGCTATCACCATATTTCTTGGCCTCCGTGCGACACCTAGCTCTAGTAACCCACCAGACCGTATCGCTTCTCGCTCCTCGTCTCTCTCAAAGTGCGGCGGGATGGCGATTTTGCCGTCTATTGAGGTCGGTTAACTCATCACATGTTAGCGACATGCCAATAGCATTCTAAAAATTTTACTGTACTCTATTGTTATGCCAAGAAGAGGAAGCGCTTTGACCGACGGACCAAACGAGACAGGCGTGCCGTGCCGTGAGTGGGTCCAGTTTCTTGTTTTGAACTTGTTTGGTGTAGTAGTAACACTTGGTTTTGACTATTGATAAGATTTTATATAGGGCCTAATGTATTCTTCGAGGTTGCCTTTGACTATTGATAAGATTTTATATAATTTGAAAATTATATCATTCGAAGATCCTTTCACGTTCCGTTGCAAAAAAAAGATCCTTTCACGTACGAATTTGACGGTATGCTTTGAGCTACTGCTCCTGTTTGGATACTCTAACTTAGCTAGAGGTTAGACTAACTCATGACTAACCCTGAACTAACTCTAGCCAAAGAGGTGTTTGGATGACAGGGTTAGATTGACAATAAACGCACTTGATGGAGAGAGAAAAGTGATTTTTCAGTGGGCCCCATGAGAACTAGCTCCAATTAGCACCACTTGGCTGGCGGGATAGAGAGAGAAAAGTGATTTTTCAGTGGGCCCAATGAGAACTATCTCCAATTAGCACCTCTTGGGTGGGATAGTTTTTTTTGGTGGGTTTGGTGCAACTTGCTCCAATTTAACCCTCATGTTTGGATACTTTAGGGCTATTTGAGTCCCAACTAGCTCAAACTAACTCTAACCCATGGATCCAAACAGGGCCAAAGTTAGTCTCGAAAAACGCATTAAGCCCTATATACATGGACAGACGGAGTACATGATACTGGCAAACGCTCACCATTAGTAGTAGTTCATTGGTTGGTTTCGATTTTTGATTCAGTTGTTGTGCTGCTACCGTCCAATATTCGTGTGTGGTTGTTTCTAGAATAAAAAAAAGAGGTAGTACTTACTGTGGGAAAGGTGAAGTGATGGTTCCTTCGCCCAAGCAACTTATTACTCTGGGAATATTGGAGTACCAGCGGATTCAACAAAGAGAGAAATGATGGTTGCTTCGTCCCAGCAACTTACTGTGGCGAAGGTGGGGCTCTGTGATTTGACTGCTTACTAGTCATTATTACTGCGGCGCAATGACTAGGGTGAATCTTCCCTGCAGTTGTGCACTCAATATTGCTGCATGGCAGGTGGAGCCGGATGAAGGATGTCCCACATGTCGGCAAAACGAAGTAGAATTGTTTCTGGCATTGCTATCAATCCTTCAGGATTTGTTTATATGTACGCATAATTTTCTAGCATAATGAAATTGTACTGTGATGCTATGAAGGTTTCAACTTTGGTTCCCGCAGGAAAAAAAAGTTTCAACTTAGGATTCATGTGTCCTCTTGCCTCAAGATTATCTCGTTACAACATTCCATCAAATACAAATGAAACTACCATGGCTGCTAATGCATCTCAATGGTTCGCAGATCAGCGCCAATATTCACATCACAACTGAAGACAAAGTTGTGCGAAGGTGTACAAATAAAGAAAAATGTATAATTGATCGATGATGTTCGTAGGCATGGCTCCATTTCCTGGGCACAATGTTCATTGGTTGGCAGCTAGTTTCACCCAGCTCTGTAGCCAAAAAAAGAGGTGTATGGAGGACATCACAATCCGATCATTTTGTGCAGCTCCACTAAAATCGAGTTGATCATCCCTGTTTGCAAAGATATTCAGTCAGTGTGATTACAATAATAGTGGAACTAGATGATGAAACATAACACACACAAATAGAAGTCGATCACCTCTGCGATCTCTCTTTAGGACTAACTACTTGTTGGAGAAGATTAGGCACGGAGTTGGACGAGGAGGATAGCAAAACCAATCTCCCTTTCTGCAGTCCCACAGAAATGTAAAAACATTGCCCGTGTGACATTTTGGCGGAACTGCACAAAACACTCTTAAGAAAAAAGTGATTTGTGCAGTTCACCAAAATGTCGCAATAGCAACGAGGTGAAATGGATAGCCCTGTTTGCAAAAGGAGGTAGAAAGGAAACAATTACTGCCCAATAACACGAGTTGAAGACACATACACCGACAAAAAAGAAGCATATTCCATGTAATAAGGGAAAGATAGCAGCATGGTGGTTTATCAAAAACGGTTTGAGGACGAGATTGCAAGATGGAAAGTACGACGTCGAGATACGTTTTAAGCAAACAACTAAAGAAGATCTAGATGCAGGATTTTCCACATGCAGCAACGTCGGAAGATGGGCAGTGGAGCAAGGCCGGAGGAAGCTGTACCTGAGGGTCGTCGGGATGTAACTAGGAGGGCACCGGCGGCCGGGATCTGCCCATACTGCGGCAGCGAGCAAGTGGCGAAGGCCCTACCGCGTCGGAGCTTGGTCAGAGAAAACGACGGGTACCGCAGATCGGGACGTGCTGCCTCAACGCCGTCGAACGGAGAAACGATGCACATCCTCCCTTTCCGTCGGCGGACGGGATGCGGCCAGATCAGTGACCAACGGTGAGAGCGAGAGGCCACCGCCGCCTTGTGTGAGATAGTGTGACGAGAGACAAACCCCGGCAGGCAGGCTCCATTGTATATAGTGGAGCGGATTTTTCTTTTTTCCCGATGACAATCGTTTTATATTCTGTACGTGCCATTGAGGAATATAACTTTATTTAATACTAACGCATCAAGTCGAACTTTGTTCCGTCTACGCGTGGTACACGACCCTCCTTCGAGTAAACAACCGCTACACGCGTCAAATTATCACGTGGGCTGCCTTTTCGTACAGAAATGAACTAGACCGTGTACCCGCGCGGTTGTGGCCGAGAACGAGACATGAGTACGTGCGTCGTGCGTGCACCTCTTCTTTAGGTGCAGGTACGTACGTGGGTGGGTGTGAGAGAGATGGTTTGTGCGAAACAGAGGCAATGTGTCGATGATATCTCAAACAAAAAAAATGTAACATATGCAATGTGTGTGAAACAGAGTCATGGATATATCATATATAGAGGGAGCGATCCACGAGAAGAGAGTGGAGGGATCATCGGCGTGAGATATCGATAGAATTGAAAACAGGGATGAAGTGTGTGGGTGCGCGATCGATAAAGAGTGCCATCGAATTTGTGTTTGCCCACGTCAAAGATACAGGGCGGCTGGCCTACTGGAATGTGAGAGGGAAGAGGTGCAGTTTTTCTCTGTGGCATGGATACCTACCTACAATGTTCGACTATCGGTGTGTGGGGGGGGGAGGGGGCAGAGACCTAACTATAGAAGGGTAGATCGACTAGTATATGTGTGGAGAAGGAGAGAGACCTAGCTATGTATTGAGGGAGATCGATCGACATCCATGCATATGTGTAGCAGAGGAATAAGGTTGGGAGAAAGATAAAGGTAGAGTGTCAGAGGGTTGGTGGTGGAGTTGCTTCTCACAAATGGTGGGAGAGGCCTGCTAGACAAACGGAGGGTACGAGTGCAATATCAATAAGAGAGGGGATGTCTGCCTGTCTATGCATGTGTGTGTGAGAGACGGGTCGGGAGGTATGCAAGGATGATGAGGGGGGGCGATATGGTTGTGGTAAGCAGACGTAACTACATAGGAAGATCAATCGTCATGTGTCCGAGAAAGGGAGAGACATAACTAGTGAGGTAAGTCGATCGGTGCGTGGGGAAAAAGAATTATAGTCGACCTAGCTATATGTAGGGAGATCGGTACGTATACATGCATGCATGTGTTAGAAGCAAATAAGGTCCGGAGAGACGGATAGGGGGAGAGGGGTGCGGCTAGGAGGTGGTGCGAGAGGCCTACTATGTCGAGGGGGGAGGAGTGTGCGAGTATGAGATCGATGAAAAGAGGGGCGGGAGTGTGCACCTGCGTGGAACCGTATTGGACATAGGGGGGCATGGACGGTGAGAAGAGAAGAGGGGAGGTGTGTGTTTGTGGTAGGCACACTTGGCTAGAGAGGTATATCGACCGGTGTGTGCCGGAAAGAAGGAGCTGGGGGGCCTACACACACCGTGGGTGAACGACCTAAAGAGAAATAACGAATGTGCGCGATGGAGGGGACGTTGAGGGAGGGTGAGAGGGGGGCGGGCGTGTGCATGCACGATAGAAAGTTAGCGCTAGCTAGCTACAAAGAGAAGAGGATCGTGAAGGTGTAAAAGACGAACAGAGATCATAATTCATTATAAAAAAAGTGGATTCATATATTTGAAGAAGATATCATAGTGTTTTAAACCGACGCATGCATGAATGAATATATATAATGGTGATACGCATGGTGTGGTTATGAACATGTTATACTACATATAATATATAGAACATTGATTATAATTTGGGATAATGTGTGGCTTTTGCAGCTCAGGGCAAAATACTTGTCATAATGTAGGGGGCGGGGCACTATACTTTGTGTGATAAGCATGGTGTACGTATGGAACATGGTTTAGATTATGAATATCTAGTTGGTACATCAAATGTACTATTATTTGGAATCAACATCAAGTGTATTCAAAATTTTGAATTTGAGTTCATATAGTACACATAGTTCATATCTATCTCTATAGTAATCATGTGGTGTGTTGTTAAGGTAATACACGAATGATGGTTTAAGTCGGCAACAATCATGATTGTAGATTCTTATTCAAATAGAGAAACGAATTCAAATTTAGTTCGAATTGCAGCGGTAGTATAGACATTTGGAATGCACTAAAATGTTGCTATGAGTAGGTTACATGCATTATACAGCCAGCGAAAAAATTTAATTGGACATAACATGGATTCATAGCTTTGAATAGCATTTGTACAGTAAAACAGGACAAGACTCTCTCTTTGTGTGGTGTGAATAGTTTTATTTTTTTCGTTTTTTTCTTTGAGGGAAGTGCGAATTGATTTGGTACGTACAATATACATGTTAGTCTTGTCCCTAAAATTCAACCCGCGCCTTGTTATATCCCGAAAATTCAGATATCGTGCTCCCAAAACTCGCGCCTTCACAACCCACGCCTTGCTATCCCGAAATTACAACACGCGCAAAAACTCCCTCCAGCTGCCAAATCCCGACACGCGAAATCCCCATTCTAACCCAGAGCCGAAAGGGCCGCTAGTTCAAATCGGTGGGGGTACTTTTGTAACACACCCTATATTTTGGACAAACGCGTCCCTAAGTCATGGTTCCCCCCTCCCATCGCCTCCTTTTTGCCATTCGAAATCCCAGGCCGCCATAACCTCTCTGCTCCAGCCGTGAAACCCCACCCTCCTCCGTCCGCCACCTCACCGCTACCCAGCCGGAGCCTCTTCCACGATGATGTCATCCACCGCAACAGCTCGACGTCCCTCATCCACCTCCCCGGATGAGGATCTGTCGTCCATCTCGTCGTCCCGCCGGTTCAGCCGCCCCGTCCTCCACCTCCAAGGAGCTGCTTCGATGATCACCTCCTCTATCGCGACTGCTCCATCCCCACAGTGCCGCCTTAACCTGCTCCACCGGAACCGCAGCATCCTCACCGACTCCTCGGACGAAGCTGAGGCCTACTCGGCGCCACCAAAGAGGTTGTACACTCATCGCATCGCACCTTCTCCTTAACTCGACCTCCCGACGCCGACGGTGCTCCATCCCGCACCCCCATGGCGCGGCTACCTCGAAGCCGGCGCCGCAGGCGACATCTCCACGGCGGCTCTCCCCCAGTGCGAGGCCCCTTCGGCGGCGGCGTCCATACCAGCCGGATCTGCTGCTGCTGCTCCGGCTCTCGCTCGCGCTGCTGCTCCGGCTCCGGCTCTCGCTCGCTCGCGCTGCTGCTGCTGCTCCGGCTCTCACTCGCTCGCGCTACTGCTCTGCTCTCCCCCTCGCTCGTGCTGCTGCTCTGCTCTTGCTCTCGCTCGCGTTGCTGATGCTGGTACACGGGCTGTTGCTGCTACATGAGTTGCTGCTCTGGCACTAGTTCGCGTTGCTCCTCCAGGCGTTGCTACTCCGACTGCTATCTGCTACTGTGTTCCCCGTCGACCGCCTGCTGATTTAGATCACTGTTTCTCTACTACTAGTGCTCGAGCGGCCTAAACTACATGTGAAGTGCCTCTCTGCTACCAGTGCGTTCAGTTTCGACAGTAACATTCAGATTCCACAGTAAATTTCAGTTTCGACAGTTAAGTTCAGAGTCAATAGTTTTTACCTCATCTGTTGTAGTCAGGTGTTTTTTGGTGATGTAAATTTTACATCTATCACTTTTTGGTAATGTATTTTACATCATCTATTGGAGATGCTATTAGAATCCCACTTGAGATTAACGATGGTTGTCTTGTACTACTTCAGCCTCGACGTCTTACAGCTCGCCGGAGCTGCTCCAACGATGGAACCATCCATCACAACAGAGCAGTGCCCTGGACGCCGTCTACAGATTCCTCAGATCTTCCTCCACACCTCCGACAGCCACCTCTGCCTCAACTTCTTCAATGACCAACCCAATGATGCTGAGGTCGACACAGCTACGGCAAAGAGGTTGTACACTTGTTGCATCACTTATTACTCTACATTCATGTCGATCCATTAGGGCTATTTTGGTTCAAAGAAAAAACTTAAGGAAAAACATAGCAATAGGAAATTTTCCTATGGCACTCTACTATTCAATTATTCATGCATTTTGTTGAAAGGAATGGAGCAAAACATCCACCTGGACCTACTTTTCAAAATCCTATGCATGAAAACAAGACCAAGTGCATTAGTGGCAGAATAACATTCTAACTATACACGCTTTCATATGGTTTCACTTTAATTTGGCCATGTTTCTTTACATTCCTCTGCTCTTCCAATTCCTGTGAACCAAACACCCAAGTTGACAGATATCCTGTGTTTACAAATGCTCTGTTTCCCACGTGCATTCCTATCCTATTCCGGTGTTTTTCCTATCCCTCAATTTTTAGAATCCTGCAAGCCAAAGGAGCCCTTACAGAATTACTTCAGTTACAGGTAGGTGTCGAAGAAAACTTTGTGTGGTTTGTCCTGCTCCTGCCGCGACGTCGTCCACCTCACCTGAGCTGCTCCATCGACAGAAGCATCCACCAAACCAGACATCACGACTCCTAACCGTCTTTCGCCGCCTCAGATCTCCTTCCCTGCCGCCGGCACCCACCGCAACTGCATCACCATCATCGACTCAGCAGATGAACTTGAGGAGTACACGGGTCCACAAGAGAGGTCGCACTCTTTTGTTTCTGCTTATGTTATGCATTGCTTAATATTACCTGCTACTTTATCGTCCTGTTCACCTCTTAGACTCCAAGTCAGGTCCAAATTAATGTTCAAACTTGAGTTTTAAAATTACTTGTGAGGCACATATCGAGGCAACTATGAATAGTATCTCTGTCTATTATCTGGTTCACCTAGGGTATGCCTATGTTGTTCATCTTGGGTGGGAAATAAAATAGTAAAGCAATCATCATCTGTCTTTTTATTAAATTAAAGCTATCATCAGCCTGCTATCATTATTTTTGGATCCATCCACTGGTTGTTACCAACACTCTAGATTTCTGCATGCTCTCCTTACATAATCTCACTATATTTTTTTGTATGCATGTCAGATATTGTACACAATCATGCTGAACATGTAGAGAAAAAGAGAAGAGTTTTGCGCGGCAATACAATGTCATGCAGACATCGCTCCATGGTGGGTTCAATGGCAAACCCTCCCCCCCCTCTCCAGATTGTAATCCAGAGGAAGATATCTGTTCTGAGGCGGATTCAGACGCAGCTGACCACTCCTATTTACCCCCCCCCCAAGGTGTTTGCTCTAACTTGGCATGATGATGTTGGTCATATCATGAATATGTTGCCTTGCAGTGCCTACTTTCGACATCATATATGTCATCTACTTAGTTTAGACATGTTTTGTAATGCCACCTGTTTAGTTTCTATATCATATATGGGAATTATGCAGTCTCATCTCTTTTAGCCAGCCATAATATATGTGAAATATGCAATGCCATCCTGTTTAACCAGGCATCATATATTTGAATGATATCTTGCCTATCCTTTTCTTCATTACATTTCCATTTGTCGACAATGTTTGTACATTAAACTACTCTTCCTGTGAATCAGCCATTTGAGTGGGTAATGGAAAAATCTGGAGTGAAAACAAGGTCTTCAGAGCAGACAGTGCTACCTGTCGAAGCAGATCTCTTGCTGGGTCCTGATAGCTCCTCAGAGATGGATTCAGAGGCAGATGACCAGTCCTATTCCCCCACCGAGGTGTATGCTCTAACTTGGCACGGTTATACTGCCCATATCATGTATATGGTGTCTTGCATTGCATAGTTTAGACATCATATACACAATATTCAACACCATGTTCTTAGTTCAGACATCATATATGCGAATTCCCTCTGCTTAGCATATAAATCACATATGTGAATTAAATCATGCGATCCTGATTACTTAGATAACATGTATGTGAATTATGTCATGCGAACCTGTTTACTAAAGACATCATATAATTATCTCATGCCATCTTGTTTAGTTAGTCATCATATCTTTGAATTATGTCATGCTATGCTATCCAGTTTAGATAGACATCATATATGTGAAATTATGTCATGCTATCCTTTTTAGTTAAACAATATACATGTCAACTATTTCATGCCATCTTTTTTCCACACTATCTATTGCATCTGTCTCTCATACAATGTCTGTACATTCAACTATGTTTCCTGTTTATCAGCCATTTGAATTGGAGCGGGTGATGGCAGTATCTAGTGGAGTAAAAACATGGTCTTCAAATAAAATAGTGCTACCTCACTACTGCAGGATGGTCCAAACGCGACAGTCGAATCAGAGACCCTTCGACGAAACTGTGTGCGATGCAATAATCGCAAATGGTGGTGTAAAACGTCAAAAAAGGTGCAAAACATTTGCGATGGCGGTGACATCAAACACGGTTCATATTAGATTTGCGTGTGCGATGAGTGGCAAATGGTTAATCCAGAAGAACTATTTGCGATGATGCAGAACAACAGAAACAGGCAGCCAGATGAGGGTGTGTGCGATATACGGCATACAGTTCACTAGGATGAACTGTGTGTGATTAGGCAACACAATTGAAACGGTTCAACTGAACAAGATGTGTGTTATACGCGGCAAACAGGTCCGTAATCAGAAATATGTGCGAAGACCAATAATAACACAGAAGATTGCTGCTAATAAGCCGTGTGATCTGCTCTGTCTATAGAAGAATAACATGTATATATATATATATATATATATATATATATATATATATATATATATATATATATAACTGAAATAAACATCTAATTACATAAGTGACTATACAGATCATTCACACACACCTCAATAAATTGCATGCATTCTAAAGTAGGAGAAACGATCGTCTAGTCATCTACTTCTTGTGACGCTCCCGCCACTGCTCTGTGGCTCGATCCCTCGTCTGGGGTAGGAACAAGACACTTCCTCATGTCAACGATCCGCCTATACATCTTGTACCTTGTGTACGCGTCCTTGGCCGCCTACTTAATGTGTTGTTCATCCAGTCTCTCATGCCAAACATTGTGCTAGGCAATCTTGTCCTTCTTGCTCTCATCCTTCATCTTCATGTAGTAGGGGTCGATGATGGCCGAGGCGAGGTCAACCAGGGAGTTCAGTTTGTTGTTGTCGCTGCCCAAGACCTTGTAGTGGTTGTAACACCCCATGTCATTAGCCACAGTAATCACTTTTGATAATGACATGTCAGCATGTGTAGCAGTGCCAAATCATCAATAGCATCATATTGCATTTCAATTCCTAACTCAAATTCAAATTTAAATGAAAGTGGAAAATAAAAGTTGTTCAGCATAGGAACTAAAATGTTCATTTAATAATAAATATCCCAGAGGCCATTCTAAAATTGTAACCAACATTTATTACATTAACTAAGTAACCCAAACCTCCTCTAACAGTGACTGAAAATAATGTTTAATAACCTTTTAATTAATCTAGATCAAATATGAAATGATGTTTTGCCCAAACTAGTTTTTGGTGTTAGGGTATGATGCACTGGTATTTATGGACTAGGTCACACTTTTTACAAAACTCATTTGGTGCCCAAACAATTAGCTAACAGAAAAGAAAAGAAAACAGAAAAAGGAAAATAGAAAAAGGCCTAAACGCGCTACTGTGCACTTAGGCCTGCTCGCTACAGCCGCGGCCCAGCCCACCCTGCGCCTCCTCCCACCTCTCACTGCTCACCACCGCCCCGCTGTCAAACGCGCACGCGCGCGCACCCCAGGCCCCCCCTCTCCCTCGCTCGACAGCGCGCGCCGCGCCCTCTCGCCGTGGATAAGAGTCGCCTCGACCCCTCTAGCGAACCCTAGCCGCTCCGTTCGCTCCCTCTCTCGCTCCCCCACTTCACCCGAGCGCCGCCATGATCAGCCTCCGTTGAAGCTCGCGGCCACCGTGCCCCGTTCGCCTCCCCGACGTGTCCTGCGTGCTCGCCGTCGTCCTCTCCTTCGACTGCGCCAACGAACCGAAGCCGAAAACCCCTAAATCGACCCCGCGCCTTCGTCTTCCTCCTCGGATCCCCGCCGCCGTTCGCCATCGATTCCGGCTCCGTCGCGTTTCCCCGAGCCCTCTGCCTAGACACCACGTTCCCCCGGTGAGCCCCTGCGCCGGATGCGCCCTTCCCTGCCTCCTCAAACCGTCTGTAGCGCCCGCTCCGCGTTCGGGCGAACCCACCGCTGCGGACCTCGTCGCTGGCGACCATCCGGCGACCATTTGGTCATGTGCTGCTGCCCATTCGCTTCGCCGCCTCGCATAGGCCTCGCCTACCCCTTGCTTCGCCCGTAGAACACGCCGTGGCGCCGTTCCCCTAGCTCGCCCGAGAAGCCTCACCGCCGACGAGCTCCTGCCGCTCGACTCCGGCCTCCCCAGCACCCCGCACCGCCACCGTTCGACGCGCGACGTCGAGCCGCGTCGAACGCACCTTTCCCCAGCCCCGGAGACGCCCTGTGGGCGAATCCCGAACCTCGCCGGCTCGCTCCGCCGCGTTGGAGCTCGCCGGAGCGCTCTCCGGCCGGCGTCTGACGTGGCCGGTGGGTCCCACCCCCCGTGCCACTGACTGTGGGCCCCCTGGGCCCCAGTTGACCCGTTGACTCGGGTCAACTGCTGACATGGCCGCCCGTGTCTCACTGACATGTGGGGCCCGGCCATTTAAACGAATTTAAATAAATAGAAAATCTGTTAATTAGTTAATTAATTAGTTTAAACACTATTCAGACACTGACTGCTGGGCCCCCCTGTTAATTAACCCAATTAGTTAATTTAACCCCTCTATTAATGTCTCAGTGTATGACATGTGGGCCCCACTTGTCAGGTTTGACTCTGGTCAGCCAGAGTTGACCTGCTGACGTCACCCTGACCTCATGCTGACATCATCATTCACTATTCTGGATAATTCGAATTTAAATTAATAATTAAATTCAGAAAATATTTAAAACTTTAGAAAATCATATTAAATAAACTGTAACTCCGATGAAAATAATTTATATATGAAACTTGCTCAGAATTCCGATACGAACCCGAATACGCCCTCCATATTCCTGTCAGATGCCCCTAGCTATATAAACATTGAACTTTTAGACCGAATTCGATAAATGAATAGTGCCCATTGTTGATTAAATAAATCTGAATAAATTCCTAAATTAACTAAATCATTTAGTTAGGCAGTAGAACACCCCGGCATATCATTTAGGCATGTCATACATATTGTTTGCATTATTATCGTGAATTTATTGTTTCTCTCCCCCTCCTTCTCTCTCGATAGACGCCGAGGCCGACGACGCTGCACCTGGGTACGACTACACTACCGACGAGCAGCCCGTTGACGACCCCTCTCTCTTGCCAGAGCAACCAGGCAAGCCCCCCCCTTGAGCATCCAGATATCGCCCATTCTATTCTCCTGCTTGCATTAGATTTTGCTACTATTAATGTATGCTCCTATTCTGATGCATAGCCTGCTGTTGTAACATGTTCATTGTTACCTTACATGCCTATGATAAACTGTTTAGTATAGGTTGGTAGTGAACCATCAGTGACCCCACCACCTTATCCTTGTTGCCCCTGCTTGATCATCGATGACTCGATCAACGTGATCGTCGACCAGAGACCGACACCTCACTTCACACCCCCTTAGTTGTACGCCTCTGCGTAGTAACTATCAAGTGCCGAGGGTGATACCTCGTAACGCACTCCTGATGAATACTCTGTAGTGTAGCTATTCGGTCGTGATCATCGAGGGTGATTCCTCCTTCTCCACTTCCGATACGACTCTGTCGTGCAATCCCTCAGTGTGAACCTCGAGGGTGATGCCTCATACGTTCACCCTGATGATTTCGTCGAGTGGAATCCGCCGAGGGTGATTCCTCGGGTTTCCCCCTTGATGTTATGACCACACGGTTACTTGACCTTTGTTACAGGTGGGTCCACCCTGGTGGGTACCCGCTGGGGATCTATGATGTCGGGTGTACCGGAAGGGCACTCGAGTGTGATATTGTGGCGGAGCATCAGAGACTCTGATTGTCTCCGCGTGATACTAAATGAGCCTATTGGATTTGGGTGTGTGATCTGAGTGGGTCGACGTGCCCTATACGCACTACCACCACGTGGGATAATGGTTATGGGGCCCTCTGCGATGTACGTTTCTCCCGAAAGCTCGTCAGACGTCACGATTCGCCGTGCGGGCTGATTGTCGGGATTGGGCTGGATACTTCACTGACGAGTTCAGTGTTGCGCCTGCACCCCGGCCAGTCTCGCAACGCGCAGGGTGCCCAGGGCGATGGCCCAAGACCTCTGGGTGCATAGGTTAGTCCGGCGTGCTGACCTCTCTGCCGAGCCTAGGTAGGGCGCTGCTTCATGTTGATCTTCCGAGGACGGGCATTACCCAGCAAGTGTGTCCGGCCAGAGTTGATCGAGCGTGTTGGGTAACAGTAGTGCACCCCTGTAGGGATGAATGATCTATCGATAGCCGGTCCTACGGTAAAGGACGCTTAGTTTGTGTATCCCGATCTACTACTTGAACTGGATACTTGTTACTTAATTGAAGCTTCGGGATCGCTTTCTCGCTGGGAGTCGAGGAAGGATCTCTAGGCTTTGCTTCAACATGTTTGCTAAATAAAATGCTATTCTACTCTCTTCTACTGCTGCAAGATGATGGCTTCGTGAAGATGCTAGTCTTCGATAGGACTAGGCCTTCCCTCTATTCTGGCATTTCTGCAGCCCAGTCCACATATACAGCCTTTCTCCATTGATAATGTTGCATATGTAGTATAGATCCTTGCTTGCTGAGTACTTCGGATGAGTACTCACGGTTGCTTTACTTTCTCTTTTCCCCATACCCCACCTTGATGATACATTAGATGATGGAGTCCAGGAGCCAGATGCCACCTCAGGAGCTTACTACCAGGAGGGTCCAGAGGGCACGTATTACTGGATCGAGCCAGCCGACCAGGAGTAGTATCGGAGGCTCCCAGGCAGGAGGCCAACGCCTTTCGATCTAGTGTCGTTGTTTGTGCTAGCCTTGTTAAGGCAAAACTTGTCTAACTATGTCTGTACTCAGATAATATTTGTATGACTGACTTATGTATTCGGATCTTCGGATCCCTGGTCTGTAATATTGTGGATCTTCGTTTAAATTGTGTTAGAGTTGTGTTGTGATATCTTCCCGTGAGTCCCTGTGCTTGATCGTACACGTTTGCGTGTATGATTAGTGTGCGATTGAGTCGGGGGCGCCACAAGTTGGTATCAGAGCCGACTGCCTGTAGGAAGCCCACTTCCAATTCCTTGGCCGAAGTTGAGTCCAGAAACTGAAAAACTAATTTACTAACTTGGCTGTGTGGCTTACGGGCCCACATCGCCAACTGGGTGGTATTAGGATCTTTTATTCCTCGTCTATACTCTGGGACTCTGATCTCTCTTCTATTCGGGTTAAATAAAATTTTACTAACGCCGACACTTAGGATCTCGTAAATCCCATCTACCCGGAGAGCTGGATATCTGTGCAATTTCCCTGTCATTGATCTGATTAGTCTGATAATCATTTTCCTTTCCATTGTTTTGTTTAACCTTTCTCTCCGAGTTGTGTTAAACTTCTCATTGTCGTTTGACAAGCCTGAATTTCCTCTGTTTCAGATGGATCGTTTGTTTCCACCATGTCCTATGACACAGCTTGTGCTTCGCACTTGGGCTCGTGATGCCCCTGGGTTTCCAGCTGTCCTGATCGCTCTCATGACTAGACTTGGCTACCGTTGGTACCCTGAGTACATGGTTTACGAGGATTACCGCGAGTTCAATCAGGAGCAGTACCATGCTGATGTTCGTATCTATGATCAGCAAAATGACTCAGACACCGAGCTACACCTTTACCACGGTATCGGCGTGATGATTGAGATGGCAGTCCATGATGCCGCCTACTCTGCTGTCGCACGTCTCCGAGGACAGTTCAGCGATATCTTGGATGACTCTGAGTTCCGATACATTTCGTATGCCCCTGCTGGAGATGCTACTGGATACTACACAGCTATCTGTGCCCCGTACGAGCCTCGTCGCTATGACCCGCGCGTTCTGATTCAGTGCACTCAGGCTCTGGATCGCACTATTCGGGCTCTTGCCGTCGAGTTGGTTGCCACTCGAGCACGTCTCTATGATGCTATGACGCAGTTGCTACCCACTGTTCGCGCAGGGATACATCCTGAGCACATCCTTTACCCGCGCAGGACTCAGATGTATGCTGGTATTGATAGGCCTGCTGTTGGAGGTCATACACCTGCACGTGGACCTCTTCTTACAGCTCGAGACTGGATTCTGCATCAGGGTGCACATGGAGCACAGGATCCTTCCGCGATGAACATTCGTCGTCCGCACTTGCATTTACCCCATTTCAGTGGTTTTCTCCGACGTTGATGTAGCCTTTGCTATGTCTCGTTGTGTACTTCCTTACCGCGTGCCTGCGCGCCGCCTAGTATGTCTAGCTTTTGAATTTGCGCCGTTATGCTGTCCGCATGTACCCGACTCTGTGTATGGATCTGTATGTCTTAATTGACTACTGTTATGTATCTGTTCACTACTTAAATTGTTGACGAATTACATCATGCTTGTCACTAAATGCTCGCAATTGCTTTTACTAAACTACCCCCTGTTGATACTTAGTAGGATGGTTAGACCAGGTGGTCGTGGTCGTGATACCCCTGAACGCCCACCACCGCCAGACTATATGGCAGCTATGATGCAACAGTTTGAGCTTAACCGTCAGTTTATGACTGGAATCATGGCTCAGTTTCCGCATCAGAACAACCAGAACCAGAACCCAGCTTCAATAACTTTGACAGAGTTTATGCGACTTAACCCAACTCAGTTCCGCAACTCTGACAAGCCACTGGATGCTGATGACTGGCTCCGCGACATCACTCACGAGATGGAGTCTGCTAATGTCGCCCCTGCCAACTTCGTCAACTTCGCGGCCTTTTTCTTAAAGGGCCCCGCAGCTCAATGGTGGGACACACACAAGCATACACTGCCTGTTGGAACAGTCATCACCTGGTATGAGTTCCAGGCTGCTTTCCGTACATGTTACATCCCTCAGGCAATTATGGAATGCATGAAGACCCAGTTCCGCAACCTCACTCAAGGCAATAAGACTGTCAAAGCTTATCAGCGGGAATTTCTGGACCTCTCCCGCTATGCTGAAGAAGACATCGCCACAGATGCACGCAGACAAGAGAAGTTCCGTAATGGACTCCACCCAGACCTCAAGCTTGCACTTGCTGCTCAAGACTTCAATGACTTTTCAACTCTAATGAACAAGGCTATTCTTGTTGAGACCGCTCAGATGGAACACAAGGACTCGCAGAAGCGCTATCGTGATGCTGGCTCATCTTCGGGCTCAGCACAGAAGCGTCGAGTTTGGATTCCCAACAATGCGATCCGTCCCAATACCTCTGCGCCAAAGAACAACTATGCTGCACCACGTCTGCCTCCTCCACCACCGAGGCAGCCAAAAGCTCAAGCTATTCAAAACAATGCTCCTCTTCGTCCTGAAGATGGTCTGTGCTTCAAGTGCCGCAAACCAGGTCACCAGGATAAAGACTGCCGCCAGACTCAGAATCAGTTAGCTTTTCCTTGTACTGGTCGTGGCAACAATCAGACCCGCAACTATAATACTGGGTCTGCTGCACATGGTCGTGGACACGCTTACAACATTGACATTGAAGAAGTCCAGGATCAAGCTGCTACTGTGATGGGTACCCTTCTTGTTAACTCAGTACCCGCTTCTGTTTTATTTGATTTAGGAGCATCACATTCATTCATCTCTGGAAAATTTGCATTCATGCATGGCATTCGTTATGAGAAGATGCATACTCCGTTAGTCATTAAAACTCCAGGAGGTCACTGTCATGCTGACGTGATAGCACCTAACATTACCGTCGAAATTAAAGGGTTGGAATTCCTTGCCTCACCCATCGTCTTGAAGTCTTCCACCATAGACCTCATTCTTGGAATGGATTGGTTGAAAGCTCACATTGCTTCGATCAATTGTGCCACTAAAGTCGTCCAACTTCTTCACCCCTCCGATGAGATAGTGAACTATACCGCCCGCATTACACGGGACGCTGAAGCTCAGATATATGTTCTGAATGCCTTGAACGCCTCACCTCTGGAAGGGATCGAGAACGTTCCTGTCATTCGAGATTTTCCAGACGTCTTTCCAGAAGAACTTCCAGGAATACCCCCGGCTAGAGCTGTCGAGTTTGTCATTGACTTGAAGCCTGGCACTGTCCCTATTGCCAAGCGACCTTATAAGATGCCTCCGCATCACCTACTCGAGCTTAAGGAAGAAATCAACAAGTCACTTAAGAGTGGTTTCATCCGCCCCAGTTCCTCTGCTTGGGGAGCACCTTCACTCTTCGTTAAGAAGAAGGATGGAACTAACCGTTTGGTTCAGGATTATCGGCCCATTAACCAAGCCACAATCCAGAATAAATACCCACTGCCCCGGATCAATGATCTTTATGATCAACTTGCTGGATCATCGGTGTTCTCTAAACTCGACTTGAGGTTGGGTTATCACCAGATCCGTGTCTGTGAAGAGGATATTCCCAAGACTGCATTCGTCACTCGTTATGGCTCCTATGAATACACCGTCATGTCATTTGGCCTAACGAATGCTCCAGCAACTTTCTCCCGTCTGATGAATTATATATTCATGGATTACCTCGACAAATTCGTCGTGGTTTATTTGGATGATATCCTTATATATTCTAAGAATAAAGAAGAACATGCTGAACACCTCCATTTGGTACTAGAAAGGCTCCGAGAACACCAATTGTATGCCAAGTATTCCAAATGTGAATTTTGGCTTTCTGAAGTAACTTACCTTGGTCATGTGATTTCCAAGGATGGAATTGCTGTTAACCCCGAACGAGTTCAGGCTATTCTTGACTGGACTCCCCCGAAGAATGTTAAGCAAGTCAGAAGTTTTCTCGGACTTGCTAGTTATTGCCGTCGATTCGTTGAGAACTTTTCCAAGATTACAAAACCATTGACAAATCTGCTTCACAAAGGTGTTAAATTTGAGTGGACAGAAAAATGTCAAGAAAGCTTTCAGACACTGAAATATAAGTTAACATCTGCCCCAGTCTTAGCACCCCCGGATTCCCAAAAGGATTTCGTGATATACTGTGATGCCTCCCGTCAAGGATTAGGATGTGTCCTAATGCAAGAACGCAAAGTGATTGCTTATGCCTCCCGACAATTGCGTCCTCACGAAGAAAATTTCCCAGTGCATGACCTTGAACTTTCTGCGGTTATTTATGCCCTGAAGCTATGGCGACATTGCCTTCTCGGTAATCGTTGCGAGATATACACGGATCACCAAAGTTTGAAGTATTTATATACTCAACCAGATCTGAACCTTCGTCAACAAAGATGGCTCGAAACAATTGCCGATTATGATATGAATATCTCATATACCCCTGGCAAGGCTAATGTAATGGCCGATGATTTGAGTCGTAAGGCTTATTGCAACAATCTTACGGTTCAGGAAACACAACCTCTTCTTTATGAAGAGCTTCGCAAATTGAACCTCCATATTGTTCCACAGGGTTATCTCAATACCCTCGTTGTCGAACCAGATTTAGAACACAGCATCAAGACTATGCAACGGTATGACTCTGAAGTAGAAAGGATCAAGCGATACCTCGAAAAAGGAAAGCCGTCGGAATTCCATCTTAATGATGATGGGATCCTATTTTTCCAACACCGTCTCTTCGTACCCAAGTTCAAGGATGAGAGAGAACACGTTATGAAAGAAGCTCATGACACTCCTCTGTCAATTCATCCTGGTAGCACAAAGATGTACCGTGACATTTGTCAGAGATACTGGTGGCCTAATATGAAGTGAGATATTGCTCGTTATGTTTCTGAGTGTGACGTTTGCCGCCACATTAAAGAAGAACATCAAAGGCCCGCTGGAACTCTGCAACCCCTTGCAATTCCTGAATGGAAATGGGACAAGGTCCAAATGGATTTCATTACTGGTTTTCCCAGATCTCAGAAGGGTCATGATGCTATTTTTGTCGTCATTGACCGATTCTCCAAAGTTGCTCACTTTCTGCCAGTTAAGGAGACAATCACTGCTAGCCAGTTAGCGGACTTGTATGTTTCCCGAATTGTGTCACTCCATGGTGTTCCGTTGGAGATCAGTTTTGATCGTGGCAGCCTCTTCACCTCCAGATTCTGGAATAGTTTCCAAGAAGCTATGGGAACTCATCTGTCTTTCAGCACCGCTTTTCACACTCAGTCACAGGGTCAAGTTGAACGAGTAAATCAAGTGCTCGAAGATATGCTTCGAGCTTGCGTCATCTCCTTCTGTAAGAAATGGGAGGAATCTCTCTCGTATGCCGAATTCTCTTACAACAATAGCTATCAAGCTAGTCTGAAGATGGCACCGTTTGAAGTTCTATACGGTCGTAAGTGTCGAACCCCTCTGAATTGGTCAGAAACTGGGGAACGCTCACTCGTCGGACCGGACATTATTCAGCAAGTAGAAGAACAAGTCCGCATTGTCTGTGAACATTTGAAAACTGCTCAGTCTCGTCAGAAGAGCAACTATGACCGAAAGCACCAGGAAATGGTCTATCAACCTGGCGAACAAGCTTACCTCCGCGTCACTCCGTTGAAAGGCACTCATAGGTTCGGAATCAAAGGCAAGTTAGCTCCTCGTTACATTGGCCCGTTCCGTATTCTTGCCCGTCGAGGAGAAGTGGCATATCAATTGCAGATGCCGCCAAATCTTTCTCAAGTGCATGATGTCTTTCATGTATCCCAACTTCGTCGCTGCTTCAAGGATCCTATTCGAGTTGTGGATCACAAAGTGCTTGAATTATGGGAAGATCTGTCTTATCCAGAATATCCCATCCGTGTTCTTGATGAAGCTGAACGTCAGACTCGTCAAAAGTCAATCAAATTCCTCAAAGTTCAGTGGTCGAATCATTCTGAAGATGAAGCCACTTGGGAACGCGAGGATCGTCTTCGTGAACAATACCCCTCTTTCTTTCAGTCTTCCTCTTAATTCTCGGGACGAGAATTCTTGATAGATGAGGAGAATTGTAACACCCCATGTCATTAGCCACAGTAATCACTTTTGATAATGACATGTCAGCATGTTTAGCAGTGCCAAATCATCAATAGCATCATATTGCATTTCAACTCCTAACTCAAATTCAAATTTAAATGTAAGTGGAAAATAAAAGTTGTTCAGCATAGGAACTAAAATGTTCATTTAATAATAAATATCCCAGAGGCCATTCTAAAATTGTAACCAACATTTATTACATTAATTAAGTAACCCAAACCTCCTCTAACAGTGACTGAAAATAATGTTTAATAACCTTTTAATTAATCTAGATCAAATATGAAATGATGTTTTGCCCAAACTAGTTTTTGGTGTTAGGGTATGATGCACTGGTATTTATGGACTAGGTCACACTTTTTACAAAACTCATTTGGTGCCCAAACAATTAGCTAGCAGAAAAGAAAAGAAAACAGAAAAAGGAAAATAGAAAAAGGCCTAAACGCGCTACTGTGCACTTAGGCCTGCTCGCTACAGCCGCAGCCCAGCCCACCCTGCGCCTCCTCCCACCTCTCACTGCTCACCGCCGCCCCGCTGTCGAACGCGCACGCGCGTGCACCCCAGGCCCTCCCTCTCCCTCGCTCGACAGCGCGCGTCACGCCCACTCGCCGTGGATAAGAGTCCCCTCGACCCCTCTAGCGAACCCTAGCCGCTCCGTTCGCTCCCTCTCTCGCTCCCCCACTTCACCCGAGCGCCGCCATGATCGGCCTCCGTTGAAGCTCGCGGCCACCGTGCCCCGTTCGCCTCCCCGACGTGTCCTGTGTGCTCGCCGTCGTCCTCTCCTTCGACTGCGCCAACGAATCGAAGCCGAAAACCCCTACATCGACCCCGCGCCATCGTCTTCCTCCTCGGATCCCCGCCGCCGTTCGCCATCGATTCCAGCTCCGTCGCGCTTCCCCGAGCCCTCTGCCCAGACCCCACGTTCCCCCGGTGAGCCCCTGCGCCGGATGCGCCCTCCCCTGCCTCCTCAAACCGTCTATAGCGCCCGCTCCGCGTTCGGGCGAACCCACCGCCGCGGACCTCGTCGCCGGCGACCGTCCGGTGACCATTTGGTCATGTGCTGCTGCCCATTCGCTTCGCTGCCTCGCATAGGCCTCGCCTACCCCTTGCTTCGCCCGTAGAACACGCCGTGGTGCCGTTCCCCTAGCTCGCCCGAGAAGCCTCGCCGTCGACGAGCTCCTGCCGCTCGACTCCGGCCTCCCCAGCACCCCGCACCGCCACCGTTCGACGCGCGACGTCGAGCCGCGTCGAACGCACCTTTCCCCAGCCCCGGAGACGCCCTGTGGGCGAATCCCGAACCTCGCCGGCTCGCTCCGCCGTGTTGGAGCTCACTGGAGCGCTCTCCGGCCGGCGTCCGACGTGCCCGGTGGGTCACACCCCCCATGCCACTGACTGTGGGCCCCTGGGCCCCAGTTGACCCGTTGACTCGGGTCAACTACTGACGTGGCCGCCCGTGTCTAACTGACATGTGGGGCCCGGCCATTTAAATGAATTTAAATAAATAGAAAATCTGTTAATTAGTTAATTAATTAGTTTAAACACTAATCAGACACTGACTGCTGGGCCCCCCTGTTAATTAACCCAATTAGTTAATTTAACCCCTCTGTTAATGTCTCAGTGTATGACATGTGGGCCCCACTTGTCAGGTTTGACTCTGGTCAGCCAGAGTTGACCTGCTGACGTCACCCTGACCTCATGCTGATGTCATCATTCACTATTCTGGATAATTCGAATTTAAATTAATAATTAAATTCAGAAAATGTTTAAAACTTTAGAAAATCATATTAAATAAACCGTAACTCCGATGAAAATAATTTATATATGAAACTTGCTCAGAATTCCGATACGAACCCGAATACGCCCTCCGTATTCCTGTCAGATGCCCCTAGCTATATAAACATTGAACTTTTAGACCGAATTCGATAAATGAATAGTGCCCATTGTTGATTAAATAAATCTGAATAAATTCCTAAATTAACTAAATCATTTAGTTAGGCAGTAGAACACCCCGGCATATCATTTAGGCATGTCATACATATTGTTTGCATTATTGCCGTGAATTTATTGTTTCTCTCCCCCTCCTTCTCTCTCGATAGACGCCGAGACCGACGACGCTGCACCTGGGTACGACTACACTACCGACGAGCAGCCCGTTGATGACCCCTCTCTCTTGCCAGAGCAACCAGGCAAGCCCCTCCCCCCCCTTGAGCATCCAGATATCGCCCATTCTATTCTCCTGCTTGCATTAGATTTTGCTACTGTTAATGTATGCTCCTATTCCGATGCATAGCCTGCTATTGTAACCTGTTCATTGTTACCTTACCTGCCTATGATAAACTGTTTAGTATAGGTTGGTAGTGAACCATCAGTGACCCCACCACCTTATCCTTGTTGCCCCTGCTTGATCATCGACGGCTCGAGCAACGTGATCGTCGACCAGAGACCGACACCTCACTTCACACCCCCTTAGTTGTACGACTCTGTGTAGTAACTATCGAGTGCCGAGGGTGATACCTCGTAATGCACTCCTGATGAATACTCTGCAGTGTAGCTGTTCGGTCGTTGGTCATCGAGGGTGATTCCTCCTTCTCCACTTCCGATACGACTCTGTCGTGCAACCCCTCAGTGTGAACCTCGAGGGTGATGCCTCATACGTTCACCCTGATGATTTCGTCGAGTGGAATCCGCCGAGGGTGATTCCTCGGGTTTCCCCCTTGATGTTATGACCACACGGTTACTTGACCTTTGTTACAAGCGGGTCCACCCTTGTGGGTACCCGCTGGGGATCTATGATGTCGGGTGTGCTGGAAGGGCACTCGAGTGTGATATTGTGGTGGAGCATCAGAGACTCTGATTGTCTCCGCGTGATACTAAATGAGCCTATTGGATTTGGGTGTGTGATCTGAGGGGGTCGACATGCCCTATACGCACTACCACCACGTGGGATAATGGTTATGAGGCCCTCTGCGATGTATGTTTCTCCCGAAAGCTCGTCAGACGTCACAATTCACCATGCGTGCTGATTGTCGGGATTGGGCTGGATACTTCACTGACGAGTTCAGTGTCGCGCTTGCACCCCGGCCAGTCTCGCAACACGCAGGGTGCCCAGGGCGATGGCCCAAGACCTCTGGGTGCATAGGTTAGTCCGGCGTGCTGACCTCTCTGCCGAGCCTAGGTAGGGCGCTGCTTTGTGTTGATCTTCCGAGGACGGGCATTACCCAGCAAGTGTGTTCGGCCAGAGTTGATCGAGCGTGTTGGGTAACAGTAGTGCACCCCTGCAGGGATGAATGATCTATCGATAGCCGGTCCTACGGTAAAGGACGCTCAGTTTGTGTATCCCGATCTACTACTTGAACTGGATACTTGTTACTTAATTGAAGCTTCGGGATCGCTTTCTCGCTGGGAGTCGAGGAAGGATCTCTAGGCTTTGCTTCAACATGTTTGCTAAATAAAATGCTATTCTACTCTCTTCTACTGCTGCAAGATGATGGCTTCGTGAAGATGCTAGTCTTCGATAGGACTAGGCCTTCCCTCTATTCTGGCATTTCTGCAGCCCAGTCCACATATACAGCCTTTCTCCATTGATAATGTTGCATATGTAGTATAGATCCTTGCTTGCTAAGTACTTCGGATGAGTACTCACGGTTGCTTTACTTTCTCTTTTCCCCATACCCCACCTTGATGATACATCAGACGATGGAGTCCAGGAGCCAGATGCCACCTCAGGAGCTTACTACCAGGAGGGTCCAGAGGGCACGTATTACTGGATCGAGCCAGCCGACCAGGAGTAGTATCGGAGGCTCCCAGGCAGGAGGCCAATGCCTTTCGATCTAGTGTCGTTGTTTGTGCTAGCCTTCTTAAGGCAAAACTTGTCTAACTATGTCTGTACTCAGATAATATTTGTATGACTGACTTATGTATTCTGATCTTCGGATCCCTGGTCTATAATATTGTGGATCTTTGTTTAAATTGTGTTAGAGTTGTGTTGTGATATCTTCCCGTGAGTCCCTGTGCTTGATTTTACACGTTTGCGTGTATGATTAGTGTACGATTGAGTCGGGGGCGCCACAGTGGTGCTGGATGTTGACAAGATTCGGGCATTTCAAGCCCGAAATCTTGAGTGCTTTTAGATCGTTGGTGGTGTCCACCGTAGCGAAACTGTAGTCGGAGCTGTTGATAAACCTGGAGAAACGCCGGAAATTGTTTGTACGTGGTTGCACACGGGTCATCCAAAACAACTGTTTGCGTTGAAGGGATGCACAAATCCTGCGCTGCGAATTTTCCCTTGACTTAAGGGGGAAGACCATAGCTCTCACTTTGCATACGGGTGTTCTATCTAAAACGTTTGCGATGAAGAGCTACACAAATCCTGCTCGGCACATTTTCCCTTGGCTTCCTAGGGAAGCTGTCGGTTTGCATATGGGTGTTCTAACTAAAACGTTTGCGATGAGTGTTTTATATTTAAAAACCATTGATGTTTTTGTCAAAAGAAAATCATTTGATAAGTCTGTACATTAAGAGAGAAAAACGCAAGTTCGTTCAAACCATATCTTTCATTCAGTCACACTATGAATTTATATTCATATGATCGAGATACAGTATTAAACCCCAAAAAAAACTATTTCCGGGGGCAGCGGAGGTGGCGTGCCGCACCGTCGTTGTCGTTGTCATCCCCCGGGACGCCATTGTTGAAGTCTTCAAGGCAGCACATAATGTTCTTCACTTGTAAATCAAACATCATGTCATCGCGTGATCGATAGGTGGGGCGTGGGAGGACGGCAACTGGCGCCGCTGAGAGATAGCGATCGACGGCGACGTCCCATGCCGCTGAGGGGGGCGCGCGCACGGGCACGGGTTCGGCGGGTGCAGCCAAACGCACGGGGACCGGCGCAGCGGTGGATGGAGGGACGCGCACGGGCACGGGCACGGACGCTGGCATCTACACGAGCTCACGCGGGTCCGCGGAGACCTCGCTGACGCCCACGGCTTCCAGCTCTATGATAGTGCTCGGTGACCAGCCCGTCAATGCTACGGGGATGGTCGCTGGCGCGGGCGCGGGGATGGGAGCTGGGATGGGAGCGGGGGCAGCAACCGCCGCGGTGAGCTCGTTCACGGCCATGTCCATGAGGCCCCATTCCTCCTTATTTTCTATCTCCTCCGGCTCGGAGTCGACTTCACCAAACTTGAAGACTAGTGGCAGATGATCATTCTGCGCCATGGCATTGGTGGAGGTCTACGGGAGGGAGGGGAATGGGAGGTGAACAGTAAGGCCGCCCATATTAAATAGCGGCTTGGGCGCCATTAATGGAGAGGAAGACGGGCGGCCATGGAAGTCAAAGGGCTCGCTTCCCAGTGAGCCTGCGCAGTGTACAGCTCGCACGCTTCCCGATGAGCCTGCGCATTGGAGGACAGCTTGCACGCCTCTCGGTCAGCCTGCGCACCGGACTGCGCTCGCACGCCTCCCGTTCAGTCAAGCAGTTGTCCTCACGGCACCTCCTATAGCCATTAAAACCAAGACACGTGGCGTCTAACAGAACACACACGATTTGAATTATACAAACGTTTGAGATATTAAAGTGGCAGCTATTTTTTTCAAAATGCCTTTGTTGGCTGTTATTCGAGTGCGCCTTCTCTCAAAATGGACATGAAAAATACCACAGCATGTCGGGTGCCATTCCATGATAGCATGCCAAGTTTCATGAATTTCAGACGAGTTTTGGATTTACTAGAATTTAAAAACAAAGTATCTCAATGTTTTGCCGGCAATCAACAGTGCCCTGGTGTTTGAAATTCATTCCCATTTCTTGCATGGGGCCTAAGCATGCACCCAAGGACACAGATTTGATTTTTCAACCAATTTATATGCATTGGAGCATGTGCATGTAGTTCAAATTTGAATTGTGCACATAAAATGCCTAGAAAACCCAGTTAATGTATAAAAATGTCCAAACGAACCCCGAAAAATTCCAAAATTTAACACAACACTCCTGTTGTTCTATGTTGACACTAGAAAAATTTTGAAAGCAATAAGAGGCAATGAATATTGTTTCATCCCCAAAGGTGGCACGTTCCCTACCGAAACCATCAGGCTTGTTGTGAGAAGCTCTGGTCTGTGAGAAGCTTATACCCAAACCTGCCCCAAATGGGACAAAAAATTTACCACGGCATGTTGATGCCGCTCCATGATAGCATGCCAAGTTTCATGAATTTCAGACGAGTTTTGGATTTACTAGAATTTAAAACCAGGTATCTCAATGTTTGTGGCCGAGTGACAGTGGCAGGTGTTTGACATTCATTCCCATTTCTTGCATGGGACCTAAGCATGCAACCAAGGACACAGATTTGAATTTTCAACCAATTTATATGCATTAGAGCATGTGACTGTAGTTCAAATTTGAATTATGCACATAAATGCATAGAAAACTCAGTTAATGTCCAAACGAGCCCCGAAAAATTCCAAAATTTAACACAACACTCCTGTTGTTCTATGTTGACACTAGAGAAAAAATTGAAATCAAGAAGAGGCAACGAACATCGTTTCGTTCAGAAAGGTGAAACGTTCCCTACCAAAACCATCAGGCTTGTTGTGAGAAGCTCTGGTTTGTGAGAAGCTTAGACCCAAACCTGCCCCAAATGGGACAAAAAATTTACCACGGCATGTTGATGCCGCTCCATGATAGCATGCCAAGTTTCATGAATTTCAGACGAGTTTTGGATTTACCAGAATTTAAAAACAAGGTATCTCAATGTTTGCGGCCGAGTGACGGTGGCAGGGTGTTTGACATTCATTCCCATTTCTTGCATGGGACCTAAGCATGCAACCAAGGACACAGATTTGAATTTTCAACCAATTTATATGCATTAGAGCATGTGCCTGTAGTTCAAATTTGAATTATGCACATAAATGCATAGAAAACTCAGTTAATGTATAAAATGTCCAAACGAGCCCCAAAAAATTCCTAAAATTAACACAACACTCATGTTGTTCTATGTTGACACTAGAAAAAAAATTGAAATCAAGAAGAGGCAATGGATATTGTTTCGTCCAGAAAGGTGAAACGTTCCCTACCGTAACCATGAGGCTTGTTGTGAGAAGCTCTGGTTTGTGAGAAGCTTATATACCCCAACCTGCCCCAAATGGGACAATATTTTTACCACTGCATGTTGATGCCGTTCCATGCTAGCATGTCAAGTGTCATAAATTTCAGACGCATTTTTGATTTACTAGAATTTAAAAACCATGTATCTCAATGTTAGCGGCCGAGCGACGGTGGCAAGGTGTTTGACATTCATTTTCATTTCTTGCATGGGACTTAAGCATGTAACCAAGGACACACATTCCTATTTTGAACCAATTTATATGCACTGGAGCATGTGCATGTAGTTCAAATTTGAATTATGCACAAGAATGCATAGAAAACTCAGTTAATGTATAAAAATGTCCAAGCGAACCCCGAAAAATCCCAAAAAATTAACACAACACTCGTGTTGTTCTATGTTGACACGAGAATTTTTTTGAAAGTAATTAGAGGCAACAGATATCGTTTCGTCCCCCAAGGTGGCACGTTCCCTATCGAAACCATCACGCTTGTTGTGAGAGAAGCTCTGGTTTGCGAGAAGCTTATACCCAAACCTGCCCCAAATGGGACAATATTTTTACCACGGCATGTCGATGCCGTTCCATGATATCATGCCAAGTTTCATGAATTTCAGACGAGTTTTTTATTTACTAGAATTTTAAAACCATGTATCTCAATGTTAGCGGCCGAGCGACGGTGTCAAGGTGTTTGACATTCATTCTCATTTCTTACATATGACCTAAGCTTGCAACCAAGGACAAACATTTGATTTTGCAACCCGTTTTTATGGACAGGAGCATGTGCATGTAGTTCAATTTTGAATTATGCACATAAATGCCTAGAAAACTCAGTTAACGTATAAAAATGTCCAAACGATCCCCGAAAAAATCCAAAATTTAACACGACACTCCTGTTGTTCTATGTTGACACTAGGAAAAAATTGAAACGAAGAAGAGGCGACGATTATCCTTTTGTCCACAAAGGTGACACATTTCCCTAACAGAACCATGAGGCTTCTTCTGAGAAGCTCTGGTTTGTTAGAAGCTTATACCATAACCTGCCCCAAATGGGACAATATTTTTTACCCCAGCATGTTGATGTCATTCCATGATAGCATGCCAAGGTTCATGAATTTCAGACGGGTTTTGGATTTACTAGAATTACAAAAGCAAGTACCTCAATGTTTGCCGGAGAGCCACGGTGCCGTGGTGTTCAAAATTCATCCCCATTTCTTGCATGGGACATAAGCATAAACCCATGGACACATATATGATTTTACAACCCATGTTGGTGCACCAGAGCATGTGCATGTAGTTTAATTTTGAATTGTGCACCTGAAATGGCTAGAAAACCAATTTAATGTATAAAATGTCCAAACGAACCCTGAATAATGCCAATTCTTTTACGACACACATATAGTTGCATGTTCACTGCAGATAAAAGTATTAGCAATTCAAACACCGTCCATTGCCCCTGTGACCCCATTATGTAATTCAAATCAAGATGAAAAATCAAGTAGATCCCACACAGTTTATTATCACCAACCGTGTGAGATGCAGTACAAAATATCCTGGAGCACCGTTGGTGTATAGTATGCCTATGGCTTATGCAAGAAGGTGCGTCGGCTACAGTCCACAGTCGGCGTGTCAAGCACACTGGCTCGCTCCCCAAATATCATTTCACTGTTCAATCGTCGCCGGTGAAAGATGGGGACGTGGACCCGCGTCATGAGGGCAACTTCGGCGGCCCACTCCGGCGAGAGCGCGGCCGTAGCCGCCATGCGCGTGCTAACAAGGTGCATGAGCGCGGCCGCAATCTGCGACCGGGTGGCCAAGGCAGCCCAAACGGCAGTTATTGCTTCTCAGGTGGTGGCGGCAACATCTGCCTCGGGGATAGCAACTGGCGAGAGTGGCACAGCAGCTATCCGTTCCGCAGCGGCGGCCTTAGCCCTGATGGAGGACACCCACGACCATGTCGAGGCCGCCCATGCCCAGCTCGTGGCAGTCACCGCACAAATCGAACGAAGCTTCTTCGATAACGGTCGGCAACCCACGGCCGAAGAGTTGGCAATCGCCGAGAGCGTTCAAGCAGCCGTCCGTTCCTCCGTCGCATACCTTGCCACGACAGAGCCCGTCCAAGCCCAGATCGCGGCCGCCCACGCCCAGCTCATGGCGGCCTTTTCCAAAGAGATGGCGAACACGGATGGCGAGATGCTTGCCAAGTATGGTGCGATGGATGCCATGGAGCCCCTTCCCCAGGAGACCGTCGGGCGCGAGCTGGACATGGAGGAGGCGGCGGAGATCGACGAGCACCAACCGTAGTAGTACTCTTTGTTTTGTTTAATTAAGAGCGTCGGTCTTTAATTTGTTAGAGTAATGTTTAGGTCAGCTAGCTCTGTTTAATTGCTGAACTTGCCCGATTAAGAAGTGTGGGTGTGCTGTAGTATCCTTTGTGTACCCAAATTATGCAATGACGTGGATGACCACGGTAACCAGGGAAATTCGAACCAAAATTTTTGACGTTCAAACTCATCACACACGGGTTAAGCTATCTGAATCGTTTGTGATGTTCACACATCGTACACAGTTCTGAATAAGGGACCGTGTCTGATGACACTTTGCGCGCCAGTTATTTCGCTGAACCGATTCAAAATTTTCGGCTTCCGTGGAAATATCTACCTTCCCGCCCCCTCCCCCTTACCAAAAGCCACATTTCCCCTGTTTCCGCCTTCCTTTCCAAGTTGAAACCTTCACTCCTTGCTTGCAGCGCCGCCTCCTCGCCGGCGACCCTCCTTCACGCTGCTCGGCCTCGTCTATCCAGGCAGGTAATCCACACCCGACCCCCATCCTCCTCCTCCTTCCACATCCCACATGCCCCGACCGCCGGCGCGACACCTTTCGCCTAAATCACCGACGCCTCCACCAAATAAGTGCCGCCCTAAGCCATGGTGCATGCAGTATAGCCAGGATCTCAAGGAGCATTTGGCAGCGGAGAAGTAAATAGCGGCCGCACGCGCGGATGAGGTCGCGATGGCTGCCATTCGTGCCGACCCCCAGATCTTGGAGGAGCACCTTGCCATTTGCTAGCTACGCCGGTTAAGCATGCTCGGTTTACCCGTTGCGTTTGCTGCTCCTGCCTTTCCTTAACAAATTCTAGTGAATTGTGCTATCTAATTTTACCATGCAATCTGTTGCTCTAGTGTATATGTTCTATATGTCTGCAGTGTGGTGCTCACTTATTAACTGTTTGGTTAATTAGTTGTCGTCTTCAGTTAACTGTTTGGTTCAATTCTGCAAATGTGATGTTCAATTCTTCAGGATGCAATTTTGTATTGTCTTCCATGTGAGAAATAAATCGAATTTATCTTTACAAAATACATGAGAAACGAATACAATTGCTATATTTCCAAGTTGTCAAGCATGCTCGGTTTGGTTATACATTGTGCAATGTGGTGCTCAGTTAATGTTTGGTTCATTTGTTGTGGTGTTTAGTTAACAGTTTGGTTCAATTCTGCAATGCGATGTTCAATAGTTGTGGGTGCATTCTATTATTGTATACCATGTGAGAAGTAAATCGAATTTGGCTGTACTAAATACATGAGAAACAAATACAATTGCTATATTTACAAGTTGTTAAGCATGCTTGGTTTGGTTAACTATCTGATCTTCTATTAGGAGTATGTTATATTGTGCAATGTGGTGCTCAGTTAATGTTTGGTTCATTTATTGTGGTGTTTAGTTAACTGTTTGCTTCAATTCTGCAATGCAATATTCAATTATTGTGGGTGCATTCTGTTATTGTATACCATGTGAGGAATAAATTGAATTTGGCTGTACTAAATACATGAGAAACAAATACAATTGCTATATTTCCAAGTTGTTAAGCATGCTTGGTTTGGTTAACTGTCTGATCTTCTATTAGGAGTATGTTATATTGTGCAATGTCGTGCTCAGTTAATGTTTGGTTCATTTGTTGTGGTGTTTAGTTAACTGCTTGGTTCAATTCTGCAATGCGATGTCCAATTGTCGTGGGTAGAATTTTGTATTGTTGTGCATGTGAGGAATAAATCTAATTTGGCTGCACTTAATACATGAGAAACATATACAAGTGCTATATTTCCTAGTTCTTAATCATGCTTGGTTTGGATAAATGGGTTTTCCATGTGGCTTGAATTAATCTGATGAATCTGCAATGTGCTTATTTTTCCTCAACATATTTTACTGATAGCATGCGAACCCTTACTTAACCTGATGACTAACTACCTTATATGTGTTGCAGGGAAACAATGGGAAGCACCGAGGTTTACAATCGAGGTTAGCACGTGCATGGTCCATTGTCTAATAGCACATTATTGTGCAATTGCAGGAACCATTCTAATATTTAGGTTTTTAACAATTTGGTCTTGCACATGTAGGTCCCGCTGTCAGAGGTTTTGACCCACTGTTCGACCCTTTTTGCATATGGGGAAATGAGTTGTCCATGAATATGAATCAAGTCAAGAAACTCAGAAAGATTGTTAGGATAAAGAAATTAGAGACAAAAAACAACAAGATCTTTGTCTGCACAATGAAGAAGACATCAGTTCACTACAAGATGGTACTAACTATTATACCTTGCCTTTTTTTATCCCTTTGCCCCATTTCCAATATAGATAAGATATTTATGCACATCCTTGTTTTCAGGCCTTTCCAAAGCAGTTCACTGATGATTACCTCTCAAACCACCTCTATGGTCAGGAGGTGAGGAAGGTTTTCATACAACACCCACGGTTCAATATTGAAGTGTTCCTGAAGAGGACGAAGGATGGAAGGTCAATCATCCACAGGCACTGGCCTAAAGTTGCAAAGACCTTCAACATGAATGAAGGCTCAATATTCGCCTTCCACTTCAGCAGTTTTCCAGATGAGATGCATCTGTCTATGTACCGTCTATGATGCTAATTTCGAAAGGTTCTAGATGTTGCATGTGAAACTGGGTGCTGGTGCAGTTGTGTAATGGGGTAGCTGAGTGCTGAAGCTATATCATGTTGTACTCTGATGTATTTCAATTATGAAATCCTGCTTCCTTAATATGGAAATGAAATATATTATGTGCTTAATATGAATGTCAATTAGATTAATAAATGGATTATTAATAATAGGGCAATTAGCCCGCTAATGGCCAATTAGCCTGCTGATTGGTTTTTTTTATTGCAAACGGTTATTGAGAAAACACCGTGGGCGATGACCTCAGGCAACGCACACAGTTTCTACGAATAAACCGTGTTGGATCAATGAACAATCACACACAACATTCTCTTGAAAACTGTTTGCGTTAGGCCACCTTGCGCAAATGTTTACCACATAAAAACTGTGTGTGATGGACAGCCTTTGCTACACAGTTTCTTCTACGCACCGTGTGTGATGCATTCAATAACGCAAACGATAAAATTATTAATATTGTGTGCAATGGCAACGCTATCACAAACGATTTAACGGGGAAAATTGTGTGTGATGTACCTGCGAACGGAAACGTTTTCCTTGGAGCGACTGTGTGGGATGAATATACGAATGGAAACGTTTACCGGGGACTGACTGTGTGGGATGTACTTACGACCGGAAACGATTTTGCATGTATAATTGTATTTTTTAGCACTACTATATGTATAACCGTATTTGAGCGCTCGTCGGTCGCACATGACCTCATTTTGCCGAGCGTGTGTGCCAGGAGGGCATATCCCCGACGGTTTCTGGGTCGTGTGGGAAGGACCCCCCTATCGCCCACACTCACTTGGCGACGGTTCCAAATGCCATCGCGAAAAGGGGTTAAAAACCATTTGTACAGCACCTCATTGTACCAGTGCCTCTTGGTGGAGATAGCACCCCGGTTGTACATGCACAAGAACCAACCCTACCACACATAACCCAGACTCTCGCAGATTGTACCCCTACTGCGATGGATAGAGAACCAGCTTCACCCAATCTAACCCCAACCCCAGCAGATAGTAACCCAGTTCCTGTTGACACAGCACCATCTCCACCATAGAGCTTCCAAACAAGAGCAGTTAGTAAGGCAGCTCCAGTGCCCAAAGCGCCAGTACTACCACGGCGAACCCCAACTCCACCAGTTAGTACACCTATTCCTGTGGAGGAAGCACAACCAGCCATTCGTAGTTTAGCATCTATTGCATTTGATGTTGTTAAATCCTATGTGCGTATCTTCTCATCATGGAAATATTATACTGAAGATGAAGGAAAATGCCAGTTGTAGGTGTTTGTCCAAGAGTTATGTGTAAGTAATGTTATTCATGGCAATTACTTTGCTTTGTCCCATACATTCTACCTCCATGATGGTTATAATACAGCAAATTTTCCCATTTTTCTCTATAGAGAAGGACCGATTTGGAAACTCAGGATGAGGTAACCTGTGCTAATACCTCTGCTATCTTCAAGAATGCTTGGTGGCAGTATCGGAATTACCTGAAGAAAACATACTTCACTGGCAAAGAAACTCATCAAATTCCCTTATGTTCTCCTGAGACACATTTACTGGACGATGACTGGGAACGCCTTGTTCTGTACTGGTCCCGAACCAAGAATGTGGTAAGGTCTATGAGCTCATTTTTTATTTTTAAGTACTATATGCCTGCGTCTTACTGTACTCTGTTCATGTAGAACAAGTGCTTAAAATTGAAGAACAAATGTTCTCATTTAAGATTCCATTGCTATCGTGCATACTGCTTTGCTCTTGTATCACTATATTTACTCATACAAACTTATTTTTAAATTGAAGGATCCAATCGAAACTCCAATGGCACAAAAGGTATGTTTATGCATGTTTCTTTAACAGGTTTGCTCTTATAAATTGCTCTGTTGATTTCAATTTCAATTGTGTATACAGTTGACTTCTCATATCATGCACATTACTAGCATCACAACAGAGCCAATAGTGTTGTTGTACATGTAGACCCGTGGTACCCATCTGAAATCTTGTTGTGCCATGTAGTTTCCCACGCTTTGTATTCTTTCAGTGCTGCTTTGTCTTGAACTGATATGATTTGAATCGTGTCTCTATTTTGATTTGGCAAGACAATGCAGTGACCATAGGACATAGATATATGTTTGTTTGATGCTTTTATTATGTACTACTTGGCAATAGAAGACTTGGTAGTTTAATCATGTCCACCTTACTAATGAACTGGTTCACCGAAATGAGTTTCATATACTAGTACATGCTAAACCTGTTATGTGTCTGCTTGTTTCTTCTTTTAGAATGCTGACAGAATATTGGGGAAGAGTGCCTTATTAAGCAATGGTAAAGGAAGTAGTGCAGATAAGGTTCAGGATAGTGAGACATCCTTGTTGGTCTCCAACAAAGCTGATAAAACAGCTAAGGAAAACTATCTTGAAGACAGTGAGACAACCCCAAAGTCCTGTCTTGGTGTAGTGTTCGAGTTACTGGCCACTACCCCTGGCACAAGCTATTCAAACTCACTATCTGAATCAGTTCGGTTTCATGAGTCTCAACTACAAGCTGAAAGACATCGATCAGCTGTGCTACGACAAGAAGCCGAAGGACTGCGGAAGTCCCTGGAGCATTCAGATGCATACTTTCTGGTGCAACAACAAGCGTTGGAGGATTTTAGCGCCAAACAGGAGAAAGCTAATAAGCTTGCAAAGCTTATTGCCAACATGGTGGATACCCAGGATAATGTTTCTTGAGCTCTTCTGAAGTTCTTTCAGTTATGGACTTGTTTTGCTGCCGCGTTTATTTGCATTGGTGGCCAATTTAGATGGCCAGTGTATGTAATATGCTGCTTTGTTCCCAATATTTGCACTGGTGGCGAACTTTGATGCCCAGTGGATGTAATATGTGTAATAGCCGTAATAGCCTAGCGTTAGTTGCTTGCTTATTTATTTCCTTATTGTCTTGTTTAGTTGTTTGCTTGTAGTCACTGCAGTTCTTTTTCCATGTTTTTCTAGTGGCCACAATAACGTATTTTTATAACTAGACCACAATAACCATGGCAACACACGGACTGTTGTAACCATGGTCCTGCTACCTGTTGTAGTGACCATGGCCCTCCTACGGGCCGTAGGATCCATGGGCCTTCTACGGGCCGTAGGATCCATGGGCCTTCTACGGGCCGTCTAATCTATGGGCCTTTTACGGGCGTATAATCGTTTTGCCAAACATGGGCCGTACTATTCGTGGACCAATAACGGTCCGCAAAATGGGTCGTAAACGGCCTAGAGTGGAAATCGTCTGTTTTATGGCCCGACCATAACGGGTCGTATTTGATGACGCTATGAAAACAGCCCAACGGGTTAACGGGCCGACTGTAACCATGGGCTGAATTTGGCCCACAAGCGGAACAGGCCAGTAATGGACCGTAAGTAACTGAATTCTGGAAATGAGCCCAAGAATAAATGGGCCCTTAGAAGGCTGAAAGTTAACACGGGCTGGAAATGGTCGACAGAATAATGGGTCGTTAATGGGTATAAAGCGATACACTGTTCATTATGGGCAGTTTCATCTTGGTCCTTTAATGGGCCCAGAGTTACAAAGGGCCTCCTATGGGCCAAAAGACGTCATGGGCCATAAATGGGCCAGAAGTTACAACGGGCTGGAATCATATTGGATGGCCTAAATGACGCTACAGGGCCTAATTCGGGTAGGCCGTAACGGGCCGTGAGTTAGCGGGCTGTAAATGGGCTATATGCGAACAGGCCGTTAACAGGCTTTCCATGGGCCGGCCCGCTACCTTTTGACCAAGTCAAAAGGGCCGGCCTTTTTCACCTGAATGGGCCTCTGTTGGGCCGTGCCACGTGTCGACGTATCATAGGCGCCTTCGGTCAAATGTGTGGATGACATCTGTCCCAACGGTGAGCCGACACGTGGTTTCTCTGGCCATTGAGAATTATACACGTGGAATATCCCCATTGGTCCGGGCTATTAATGGGTTATTGGATCCAAACCGAAACTCGATAGCTTAACGGCGACCCGTTACAGTGGATGCCACGTGCTGGTTACCCTTGACGAAAACACTTCTATGACGCGCAATTTATCATCATGGAAGTGGACACTTCCGTGATGATAATTTTGGTAATGTCATGGAACACTTCTACGACAGCACAGGTATGACTATCTTGATTCTGTCATAAAATCGTCATGGATGTACATGCATGACAGAAAACATGACCTGCTATGACAAACACGTATCATCACGAAAATGTATTTTTTTGTAGTGTAATCACTAGCATCACACATAATTTCAAAAGGCAAGTTCCAATTAGGTGGTTGAAGAATAGGTGCAGAAGTTAAGGCTTTCTTAAGTGTTTCAAAAGCTTCTACACAATCATCATCAAAAACAAAAGGAACGTCCTTTTGTAAAAGATTAGTAAGAGGCCTAGAAATTTTAGAGAAGTCTTTAATAAACCTCCTATAGAAACCAGCATGACCAAGGAAACTACGAATACCTTTAATATCTCTAGGACATGGCATTTTCTCAATTGCATCAAGTTTGGCTTTATCCACTTCAATACCTCATTCAGAATTTTTTATGCCCCAAGACAATACCTTCATTAACCATAAAGTGGCACTTCTCCCAATTCAAGATGAGATTAGTTTGCTGACATCTCTGCAAAACTCGATCAAGGTTGCTTAAGCAATCATCGAAAGAAGTTCCATAAACAGAAAAATCATCCATGAAAACCTCAACAATCTTTTCACAAAAATCAGAGAATATAGCAGTCATACATCTTTGAAAGGTAGCAGGCGCATTGCATAAACCAAAAGGCATACGTCTATAAGCATAAGTTCCAAAAGGGCAAGTAAAGGTGGTTTTCTCTTGATCAGGTTGTGAAACAGGTATTTGAGAGAAACCAGAATATCCATCGAGGAAGCAAAAGTGTGTGTGCTTAGATAATCTTTCCAACATTTGATCAATAAAAGGTAAAGGGTAATGATCTTTTCTAGTTGCTTTATTTAATTTTCTGAAATCTATTACCATTCTATAGCCAGTAACAATTCTTTGTGGAATGAGTTCATTTTTATCATTAGGAACAACATTAATACCTCCCTTCTTAGGGACACAATGAACTGGGCTTACCCATCTACTATCAGCTATGGGATAGATTATACCTACTTCCAGAAGCTTTAATATTTCAGTTCTTACCACTTCTTTCATCTTAGGATTCAAACGTCGTTGATGATCAGCAACGGGTTTAGCATCAGGTTCCATATTAATCTTGTGCTGACATAGAGTGGGACTTATGCCCTTAAGATCATCAAGAGTATATCCAATAGCAGCACGGTGCTTCCTCAGAGTTTTTAATAATCTTTCTTCTTCATGTTCTGAAAGGTTAGCACTAATAATAACAGGATATATCTTTTTCTCATCAAGATAAGCATATTTCAAAGTGTTAGGTAATTGTTTTAATTCAAACACAGGATCACCTTTAGGTGGAGGAGGACCTCCAAGAGTTTCAATAGGAAAATTATGTTTGAGCAGAGGTCGTTGTTCAAAGAAAATTTTATCTATTTCATTTCTTTCATGCATATGCATATCATTTCATGGTCTAGCAAATATTGTTCTAGTGGATCAGTAGGAGGTACGGCAATAGAAGCAAGACCAATTATTTCATCCTTACTAGGTAATTCTTTCTTATGAGGTTGTCTATCAAACTTGGGAAAATTAAATTCATGAGACTCATCACCAAAGCGAACACTGACAATTTGTTTATGACAATCTATAGTAGCATTGACAGTGTTCAAGAAAGGTCTACCAAAGAAAATGGGACAAAAGTCATCTTGTGGGGAACCAAGAACTAGAAAATCAGTAGGGTATTTTATTTTCCCACACAAGACTTCAACATCTCTAACAATCCCAAGTGGTGTGATGGTGTCTCTATTAGCAAGTTTAGTAGTAACATCTATGTCTTCTATTTCAGCGGGTGCTATGTCATCCATAATTTCTTGCTATAAGGTAAAAGGAATAGCACTCACGCTAGCACCTAAATCACATAAGCCATGATAACAATGATCTCCTATTTTAACTGAGACAACGGGCATGCCAACAACATGTCTATGTTTATCTTTTTCATCGGGCTTGGCAATTCTAGCAGCTTCATCACAGAAGTAAATAACATGCCCATCAATATTTTCCACCAGGAGATCTTTAACCATAGCAACACTAGGTTCTACTTTAATTTGCTCAAAAGGTTTAGATGCTTTAATATTACTTTTGCGAACCATAGTTGAAACCTTAGCATGTTCTTTTATCCTAACAGGGAAAGATGGCTTTTCAATATAAGCAGTAGGAACAACTGGGTCAACATTGTAAATAAGAGTTTCATCTTTAGCTATGACCGGTTCTTTAATTTCTTCTTTAATTGGTGCGTGATATTTAAACCACTTCTCCTTAGGGAGATCAACATGAGTAGTAAATGATTCACAGAAAGAGGCTACTATCTCAGAGTCAAGTCCATATTTAGTGCTAAACTTCTGAAAAGCATCGGTATTCATAAAAGATTTAACACAATCAAACTTAATCTTAATACCTGACTCTTTACCTTTGTCAAGTTCCCAATCTTCAGAGTTGCATTTAATTCTTTCTAGAAGATCCCACCTGAATTCAATAGTCTTCTTCATAAAAGAACCAGTACAAGAAGTATCGAGCATGGATTGATCATCACGAGAAAGCCGAGTATAAAAATTCTGAATAATAATTTCCCTTGAGAGCTCATGATTGGGGCATGAATATAACATTGACTTAAGCCTCCCTCAAGCTAAAGCGGTACTTTCTCCTTCACGAGGCCAAAAATTATATATATAATTCCGATCACGATGAACTAGATGCATAGGATAAATTTTTTGGTGAAATTCCAATTTCAATCGATTCCAGTTCCAAGATCCAATATCATCGCATAGCCTATACCATGTCAATGATTTTCCCTTCAAAGATAAAGGGAAAAGCTTCTTCTTAGCTTCATCTCCGGGCAAACCTGCAAGCTTAAATAATCCACAAATTTCATCCACATAGATCAAGTGCATATCAGGATGTTCAGTTCCATCTCCTGCATAAGGATTAACTAGCAGTTGTTCTATCATACCCGAAGGAATTTCATAACCAATATTTTCAGTAGGTGCAGTAGGTTCGGGGGCAACTAATTGTGGTTCCGGTCGAGGTGAAGATACCCCGAACAAACCCCTCAAAGGATTGTTTTCCATGGTAACAAGTGACAATAAATTTCAGCACGTAATAATATTTTTTTCCTTACCAAGAGCGCTTCACTCCCCGGCAACGGTGCCAGAAAAGAGTCTTGATGACCCACAAGTATAGGGGATTAATCGTAGTCCTTTCGATAAGTAAGAGTGTCGAACCCAACGAGAAGCAGAAGGAAATGACAAGTGGTTTTCAGCAAGGTAGCCCAATATAGTCTCTTATGATAAGCAAAGCATTTTTGAGGGTACACGGGAACTTCACCATGCTACTTTCATCATGTTGGTTTAATTCGTGTTCGCTACTTTGATAATTTGATATGTGGGTGGACCGGTGCTTAGGTGTTGTTCTTACTTGAACAAACCTCCTACTTATGATTAACCCCCTCGCAAGCATCCGCAACTACGAGAAAAGTATTAAGACAAAATCTAACCATAGCATTAAACTTTTGGATCCAAATTGTTCCCTTACGAAGTAGCGCATAAACTAGGGTTTAAGCTTCTGTCACTCTAGCAACCCATCATCTAATAACTACTCCACAATGCATTCCCTTAGGCCCAAATATGGTGAGGTGCCATGTAGTCGACGTTCACATGACACAACTAAGGGAATCACAACATACATATCATCAAAATATCGAACACATATCAAGTTCACATGATTACTTGCAACATGACTACTCCCGTGACCTCAAGAACAAAAGTAACTACTCACAAATGATAATCATGCTTAAGATCAGAGGGGTATTAAATAGCATAATGGATCTGAACATATAATCTTCCACCAAATAAACCATATAGTAATCAACTACAAGATGTAATCAACAGTACTAGTCACCCACAAGTACCAATTTGAGGTTCCGGTGCAAAGATTGAACACAAGAGATGAACTAGAGTTTGAGAGGAGATGGTGTTGTTGAAGATGTTGATGGAGATGGCCCTCCCAAAGATGAGAGAGTTGTTGGTGATGACGATGGCGATGATTTCCCCCTCCGGGAGGGAAGTTCCCCCGGCGGAATCGCTCCACCGGAGGGCAAAAGTGCTCCTGCCCAAGTTCCGCCTCGAGACGGCGGCGCTTCGTCCCGAAAGTCCCCTCCCTATTTTTTCTAGGTCAAAGTAACCTATATAACAGAAGATGGGCTCCGGAGGTGGGCCGTGCTGGGCACAACCCACTAGGGCGCGCCTGGGGGGCCTGACGAGCCCTGGTGTCTTGTGCTCACCAGGTGGCCCCCCTCTGGTAGTTATTTGCTCCAATATTTTTTTAATATTCCAAAATAATTCTCCGTGAAGTTTCGGCTCATTTGGAGATGTGCAGAATAGGTAACTCTGACATAGCTTTTTCAGGTCCAGAATTCTAGCTGCCGGCATTCCCCCTCTTTTGTGCAAACCTTGCATATTATGAGATAAAAGGCATTAGAAATACTCCAAAAAGCATTATTATGCATAAAAACATTATAAATAATAGTAGGGAAACATGATGCAAAATGGACGTATCATGTAGTAAAGTATTGCCCCTAAGTTGGGCGAATAACCGACGTCAAGGTTTGCTACTTTCTTGAGAATTAGCATGTTCGCACCATTCACCTTAGAAACTTCTCCTCGTGCCTGCAACGAGATAGTGATAACATAATAGAAATAACGTATAGTGGGACTTTCAATGTAACTGACTCTTTGCCTAGAGCCATGGCTACTCATGTGGTAGAAGGATAGCCTCGGGTGCAGATTAGTAACTCATAAACATAGCAAATGTCATCATGGTTGTTTGGGAAGCCAAAGTGAGTACACCACTCATCGAGAGTGATATTGAAGTCTTGGTCTAAGAGACGGAAAGTGATGCATTCCTCCTCATATGCATTTGGCATAAGCCCAACAAGATTTAGTAATATGTGTGATGTGTGCATGAGGGAGTAAGTCTTGCAAATTAAAACAAAGGTTCTGTTCTAGTAGCTGAAATAATTTTGTAGCCTTTGTTCTTTTTAATCTAGATAACTGAGACTTGCCGTGGGACTGTTTTTAAATGAAATGATCTTAACTAAGAATAACCATGCACAAGAGAAAGTCTTCAAAGACTTGGGTGTTGAGAAAAATTGTAGAGAAGGTGATGTTAGAAGATAATGTTGGGCTTATGCCAAATTAATACTATCTTGTTTTAAACAAAGGGTAGATGAGTGTAAAAATATCACCCATGAACGATCCGCAATGAAGGGAGACAGGGCCTATCACTCACCTACCTCTGCAACCAGCCGGTTCGCCAACAGTAATAACCTTTCATCCAAAGTTGGCATATGTTGGATGGTCGACTTCACCCAATATCAAGAAGACTATTAACATAAACATGCAAACAGGATATTAAATCCTAATACCAAGCGATCTATTACACACTAGGGTTCATCCATATCCCCGAGAACTAAGGGAACTACTCACACATCGAGGAAACAAACATCATATGGGTGGTGAAGGTGAACATGAATGGATTACACATGTAACACACAAGTTGGTCCACTAGGGTTCCTGATGTTACAATAAGATGGATGTGGATGACAGTAGAGATGATGTTGCAGCCCCCCTTGTGGATGGTGGTGAAGACGGATCGGTTCGGAGGCTAGGGTTCCTCCTTCTGGACAAGTTTCTGGTCTTCCTCTGCGTTTGATCTCAGATCCGATTCCACGAGGTGGAAATAGTGGATGAGGCAGTTCCCCAGGCACCTCATACGACCGCCCATACAGGCGCGCACGCTCGTATGGTTGACCGTCTTTGGCTCTGGAGTTGCTGCAGGTGCCTCTTCTTTGGTCCTTCTGCTTTATTCTTTTATGGTAGTGGATTATCACATTAAATGACGTGATTCCACCACAATTTCCTGGGATTCCTTCCATATGCATTTATTTGCTCCAAAAGGCGTTGCATGAGGAATAACGACAAAAAGAGGTGCATGAACGCGGTAAAATTCCACAAAGCCTACAATGTAGGCACAAAATAACCACCAAAATTATTACATAATTTTGACTCATCAAACCCCGTGTCGGTCGTCTTATTTTCCTTCTATCTATATCGATTCCTGGTGGTTAAGGATTTTCTCTTGCCCTAATGAGAGTTTGTTTTGGTATGCTAAACCAAGCATAATACATAATAGGACTTCTTTAATAGAAGTTTATCAACTAAAAATCTATCTTGATACGCCTTCAAGAATGAGTTACACAATGGCTCAACCTTTCTTTAGAAATGTATGCATGCCTATTAAAAAATGGTCAACTTAGAACACATCCACACGGAACCACGAGACACTTAGAAAGGACACATGTCCACGACCATTTAAATAAAAAAACCATTTTTTTCAAACGAAGCCCTTAGAGATTTTTGCAACCATCGTCATTACCGCTCGCTGTTGTCGGGCGCGAGGGGGCACCATTGCCCATGATCTTCATGATCCTGAGAAGAGGCCGTCATGGGTGGAGCTAAAGTCGTTATTGTGTGTCAATCAAGGATCACCCCATGCTCCTCGAATCCTCGCCCTGCCACATGTCATAAACATTGTCAAGGCATATGGTCGGATCCTTCGTCCTCAAATCTCCTGCGTTATTTTTATATCTTTGTCTCCTCCCAAACATCGATGACATCGCTCGAGATGACAATTGCACGCATACTATGAACATGAGATCTGTCACGTGAAAGGAACAATGAAAGAGGGCTGCCAAGGCCAAGCAAGTTGAAGCTGAGAATGTGGCACTTACCAAGCAAGATGTGCATAAGAAAAGAATTTGCCTCTACTTCCAAAGCAAGCAAGTCGAAGAAGTCTATTTCCCCTCGTGCACCTTGAAATAAAACCATCACCAAGAGAACCAAGAAGGTTGTCTCTGACTCGTCTGATGAGTCATCCAGCGAAGATATTGCTGATGAAATTCCCATGTATGGCCGGCCAGTTATTCTTGATAGGCCCATCTCAGAGTCGCTCTCCTGTGAAAGTTTTGCCTTCACCACGGCGCTCACCCAGACATGCTCCACCACCAGTCTCTGGTAAACCTTCGGGTCCTACTGCTCCAAAGACTTTAACCAAGACCACAGCAAAGAGGAAGTTGCCATCTGAAGAGAAAGTCGATGGTTCTGCCAAGAAGGCCAAGTCCAGTGTTCCTGCTCCCTCAGAGGAACCAAAGCATGACTTCAGATTATTCAGCGATATCATTGACAGTGCATCATATGATGCCAAATCTGATGAGTTGGGTAGTTTGGGACTGTCTGATGATGTTACCGAAATGGTAACAAAGCACTTAGCTGAGCTGAGAAATATCTCGAAGAAGCTCAAGAAGGCACTCGCTGACAAGCAAGTGCTTGAGAAAAATGAAGAAGGAAGCCAAGTCCGAATACGAGCAGAGCGGTCTGAACAAGGAAATTGTTGATATCACAAAGACCTTGAGTGTCATCTGAAATGAGAAAGTTGATTGGCGTACTAAGATGCAGATGGATATCTCTCAGGTGTGTGATAGGAGGAACGAGGAAATTAACCGCAAGACTGACCTTGCTCGCAGAAGGATCCAAGAAGAAAAACGTCAGAAGACACGGGCAAGAGTCAGCAAACTGAAGAAAAACAAGGACCGCCGCCTTCAGAATGTTGCTCTTGATGCTATTCCACTCAACTCTAGTGCACCCTTGCAGCAGGTTCCATGGTCTCCACCTCATGAAGATGAACCTATGCAGCAAGTTGGCACCGAGGAAGTTATCATTCATGTGCCAATAGCCCAAGAAAAGCAACCTAATGTTGTTGACATTTTTTGGAGAAGTTTGATGAAGAAAATGCGTCACCTAAGCAGCAAGCCCAAGACAAACAGACTGATGAAGAGATTGACGTTGAGAAGGCAGATCTATCGCCTCTGAAAACTTTCACGTTGAGCCCTCCGGTTCCAATAAGGAGGAGAGTGATAAGATTGAGGGGGAGGAAAATGCTTCCAATGAGAAAACACCCCCGGTCACATCATCTGGTGCTCCCACCCAGATGGATGTTGATCCTGCTCCTCATTCCATTGCTTCACGGATGAAAGAGGAAGAAAACAAACCAGATGAGTCGATGGCTCAAGAAGTGATTGCACCACCAGTTGTCTCACAAGTCTCTGAGAAAGAGGCCATTGTACCTCCATCCGAGCAGAAGAAAGAAAAGGCCGTAGAGCCCGAAAGTCAGAAAGCTGCTGAAGGAGTTCCAGCAAGCAAAAATGATGTTTCATCAAGTTCCTCAAAGCCATCAATACAAGCAAAGCCGAGGAAGCTTCATGCTCCTCTCAAACCTATTGATGAAGATTTGCCTGAGCCTGGTGATATTTGAACTCAGTGCATGGGCGATGAAGAACTTCTGGGAAACCCCTTGGAAACATTTCCTCTGTTTCCAGTCGAAGATGGCCCGATCGGTCCAGCTTTCAATGAAAGGCTTCACAATTCAAAGCTTGCATTCTTTGGGACCAGCCCATATGAAGGAGGGCGAACATCTTTGTGATCAAGATTCTGGACCAAGGAACATGCAGTCTACTATGCATGAATTCTATACAGCAAGAATCACATATTCAAGCACAAGGTTCTAGACTTTGCTAAACTCAAGAGATTGCCTTGTTTTCACCAAACCATCGAGCAAATTGAGCAAGTTCTTCTTAAGGGATTCCTGTGTTTTCATCATGGATGGGATTGAGAAGTTATTCTCCAATTCTATGCCACTCTGGATATCTCAGGAGACATTGCAGATAGCAACACATGGGTCCTTGAATGGATGACCAAAGAATATAAAATCATGTGCTCTGCTGATCATTTCTTAGCTTTGCTAAATCTTCCTCGATGTGAATTTGGTGAGGCTCACGAACACAGACTGCATTTTTGGGAAGTTTCTGAAGCTTAAATTCATCTGCTGATGGAACCCGAGCTTGTTGGAGATGCATGTCTCGAAGTTAATCCAAAAAATCTGGTGGATGAGAACAAAGTGTTGTTCTACATACTGTGCAACTCAGTCACCCCAACTAACCGACCAGAAACTATTGGTGGTATCGTGGCAAATGCACTTAATGCAACTTCTCATGGCATTCAGTTTGATATTCCTGGCCTTTTCATTAGAAACATGGCCTATGTAGCTGGTGGTGCTCAAGCTTTGAAGCCGTATGCTCCATGGATTATGTATGCCATAGAGGATCTTACTAGGAAAAAGTTCTTTTTTCCTCATGTGCCGAAAGTGTTTACTTCACCAGTCCGTGATATTCTTTGGATTGTAAAGGATATAGGTAAAGAAAAGCCACACATTGATGCAACTGCTCCTATTTCAACTCGAGCTCTGAAAGTAGAGAAGGCCACTGTTGAAATTCCTTGGGCTGAAAATCCTTCGTTGTACAAAATTTGTCTTTGCACTCGACAGGCTCTTGAGAGCCATATCAAGCTTGACCACAAAGTGAGAGTAGAGATGATTGTTGAGATAAATTTGCTTCACAATTATGCTCGCCCAACTCTTATGCATGAGAAGGAACAGAAAAAATGCTCCTGGACTCTTCTGCAAAAGCATTATACTCGTAAGCAGCTCACTGCCAAGGGCATCGAGAAGAACTATGGTTATCTAGAGTTGTTTGAAATTCCTCGAATCCGAAGGCAAACTCTAGTTTTGCCTCAAAGGTCTGATTCCACTGATCTGCTATTTGTCGAGCCTGATGATGAGATTGAAGACACTACAGGTACATCATGATAGAGATATGTAAAAGCATATGTTCCTCTCTCGTAATAATTCTCAGTGGCATCATGAATGAATTCAACAATATAACTATCACATAAAGCACTCTTTTCATGATGCATAAGCATATAAATTTTGTTACTCTCCAGATAAGCAAATTTATTCTCATCAATAGTAGGGGAGCAAACTCACCAAAATAATTATCATGTGATGCTAGATTGGCATAATCCAATTGAAAATTAAAATCATGATGACAAGATTCATGATTATTGAGGGAGTCATGGACTAAGGGGTCCTCGGGGCGACGGCCCGTTCTACATGGGCCCGACTGGTGGAGCAGTATAATGATAGGAGGTCTATGAAGCCGTGGTGTGCCCTCCAAGTCAAGAAGGCGCAGAATCTCTTTAAACCCTTATTGTAATCTATCTTCGGTAACCCTAACCCTACCGGTGTCTATATAAACCGAGGGTTTTTAGTCTTTAGGGCTAGAGCTACATTCATCACATCATCTCCTTAGGGTTTAGCTCATGCTGATCTCTAGGTAGATCTACTCTGTAAACCACATTATACATCCAATACAATCAAGCAGGACGTAGGGTATTACCTCTTCGAGAGGGCCTGAACCTGGGTAAACACTATGTTCATCATCCCTTGTTCCCCATCGATCCTAGATCCACAGCTCGGGACCCCCTACCCCGAGGTCTACCGGTTTTGACATCGACATTGGTGCTTTCATTGAGAGTTCCACTGCAGGGTCGCCCAAAGGATCGATGGCTCGCCTGATCATAGGAGAGGGCATCAGATTCGGGGACTTCTTCGTCCCCGAAAAACTCTTCGCATTTGGCAGCATCGTGCTGCACGCGGACCTGACTGGCCGTCTGGGTCAGGTCGACGCCTTTGCCCCCGGACATCGGATTCGATTCGGTGGTCTGGAATATGTTGCGGACGCACGATGCGATATGGTTTTCACCGGATTCACTTCCCCCTCCCACGCCCTCGCCACGCCTGCTCCGGAGTTCTTTTCCGATCTGATCGGCAGATCGGCCTCGCTAGCTTCAAGCCAGGAGAGCTCCGCTTCGAGCAGGGGCCAAACTCCGCCTCCGTCCGGACACATCATGACTGCGGAAGACCTATCCTCGACCTTCAAGGTAGAATCAGGAGGCAGAGGCCAAGAGTCAATCTCGGCCGAACCTTCCTTTCTCAATGCTCGCCTGGCCTTGAGCCCTTACGACAAAGCAGCAGCTAAAGGCCAGGGGTCACCCCCAGCCCAAAGCAGCTCGATCTCGAACCCCGACGGGGAAGCCACAAGCAAGGACCAAAGCCCATCCTTGACCTCCAGTGACGACCCGGACCCCTTCAAGGATCCGGCCCCACATCCCGAGCTCAGCACGGCCAGCGGAAACCAAGGATCGGCCAGGGCATTGATCGGCCCCCATGCTGTTACAACAGAATTCGGCTCGGAGCCCTCGAGCTCGGCGACCCTCGCAATGTTAAACGAGGCGCTGGACCTGCCCTCCGCCTTCAATCATCAACCCTTCGAGGCGCACCATAGGGAATTTTGCATCCCACCCACCACCCACTTGGTAGCCACTATCGACGATTTAACCGATATGCTAGACTACAATTCAGAAAATACCGAATACATGGACGAGGAGGACGGACCCACGGTCAATACTGACGTCGCCCCCCCCCCCCCCCTCCCGGTCACTGGTCGCTGGTCGGCCACATCCACCTACGATATTTACATGGTGGACACCCCCCCAGGATGGCGATGGCACTCCTGATCAGGACCGGGGCAAGCCCAGAGACGAGCCGCCCAAACACCGAAAACAGCACCGTCAATCAAAGCCACGTCGAAGCCATGCGAGCAACATGGACTCTGCGGAGAACGGCACCGTAAATAATACGGATGACCTCGCCGGAGACTCAGCCCTCGAACATCATCAGGATGACCCCGCGGGGCAAGAGGACCCGCTCAATTCAGAAAACCCCGACGACTCCGAGGATAGCAACTACCTCCCACTCTCTAAAGAGGAGGTCAGTCTTGGAGAGGACGATTTCATCATCCCCGAAGACCCTCTGGAGCAGGAACGATTCAAGCGGAGACTTTTAGCCACCGCTCGCAGCCTAAAGAAACAAAAACGCAAAATCAAAACCGAACAGGATACCCTCAACGGCCGATGGACTAAAGTCCTAGCTGCCGAAGAAGGGTATGGTCGCGAACAGCCAACCAAAAGTTATCCCAAGCGAAGACTCCTGCCGCAGTTCGACGACGAGGCCGTAGGGCCCACACGCCCGATATACACAAGCGCCGAACAGCCGGACCACCCCCCTAGAGGGCGGGACAGGGAAGCTGACGAGGCCGAACACCCAGCCGCCCCACCTTACCGTCATGGCAAGGACCAAGTGCGGCCCACTTATAAGTACGACCTCCGCCATGACCTAGACGCTCGAGGAGGCCGTACCAGGTCCATCTACAGACCCAGAGAAGACCTGCCCGCTTACCGGGAAGGATACTACAATCAGCTAAACCAAAATGATAGAATCCGGGAGCAGCAGCAGATTCGGAGGGCCGAAGACCTCCGACGCAATGTAGCCCGAGTTCGGGGTGCCGCACACCCTTTGTGCTTCACAGAGAGGGTAATGCAACACCAATTCCCGGAAGGCTTCAAGCCTGTGAACATCAAATCATATGACGGAACCACAGATCTAGCCGTATGGATAGAGGATTTCCTCCTCCACATTCACATGGCGCGAGGAGATGACCTCCACGCCATCAAATATTTGCCGCTAAAGCTTAAAGGTCCATCTCGACACTGGTTGAATAGCCTTCCCGAAGACTCTATAGGCTGCTGGGAAGAGCTCGAGGATGCTTTCCAAGCAAACTTTCAGGGCACCTATGTCCGGCCTCTGGATGCTGATGACCTAAATCGCATCACACAACAACCCGGAGAATCTGCCCGACAATTTTGGAACCGATTCCTGACCAAGAAAAACCAGATCGTCGACTGTCCGGATGCCGAAGCCTTGGCTGCCTTCAAGCATAGTGTCAAGGACGAATGGCTCGTACGGCAGCTCGGCCAGGACAAACTAAGAACTATGGCAGCCCTTACTTCCCTCATGACCCGCTTTTGCGCAGGCGAAGACAGTTGGCTTGCTCGCAAAAACACCAACCCAGACACGCCCGGTACCTCCGAGGTTCGGGACGGAAATGGAAAGCCCCGACGCAGCAAGAATAAACATCGCCACAATGACGGCGAGGGCGAGGATACGGCAGTAAATGCCAGATTCCGAAACCAGAAGTCCGGACCCCGAAAGAAAGCCCCTAAAGGCAACAGTGACGGCCCGTCTAGACTGGATACAATTCTGGACAGGCCCTGTCAGATCCACGACACGTCGGAGAAGCCTGCCAACCACTCCAACCGAAATTGTTGGGTGATCAAACAGGCCGGCAAGCTCACAACCGAAGACTCGGGCAAAAGCCCACGAAGCGAGGACGATGATGAGCCCCGCAGGCCAAACAATGGAGGCCAGAAACCCTTCCCTTCTGAGGTTAAGACAGTAAACATGATCTACGCAACCCACATACCGAAGAAGGAGAGGAAGCGAGCGCTACGAGACGTATATTCTGTCGAGCCAGTAGCACCGAAGTTCAATCCATGGTCAGCCTGTCCGATCATGTTCGATCGCAGGGACCATCCGACCAGCATACGCCACGGAGGGTCTGCAGCCTTAGTGCTTGACCCTATCATCGATGGATTCCACCTCACTAGAGTCCTCATGGACGGAGGTAGCAGCCTCAATCTGATATACGAAGATACAGTGAGGAAAATGGGGATCGATCCATCAAGGATCAAACCCAGCAACACCACTTTTAAGGGAGTCATTCCGGGAGTAGAGGCCCGCTGCACAGGCACCGTGATGCTTGAAGTAGTGTTCGGATCTTCGGATAACTTCCGAAGCGAGGACTTGATCTTCGACATAGCACCTTTTCGCAGTGGCTATCACGCCCTACTCGGCCTGCACAGGCACCGTGATGCTTGAAGTAGTGTTCGGATCTTCGGATAACTTCCGAAGCGAGGACTTGATCTTCGACATAGCACCTTTTCGCAGTGGCTATCACGCCCTACTCGGCCAAACAGCATTCGCCAAATTCAATGCAGTCCCACATTACGTGTACCTCAAGTTGAAGATGCACGGTCCCTCAGGCGTCATAACTATCAATGGCAACACAGAACACTCACTTCGAACCGAAGAGTACACTGCGCCCCTAGCGGTCGAAGACTACACTGGCCCATATAGGTCCGGATGCCGACCCACCGTAAAGGCCGGCAACAATAGTAAACGGGTTCGAACCCGTTCCCCATCATGGGAACCCGCATGCGTTCGCCGCAAATAGGGATACGCGCCCCACGGCGCGCCCACATTCTTCACGCTCCACGTGCCTCGTCAGCACAACTTCACACTCAAAATACCATGGGCAGCCGTGAGGCATACATTAATGAATCCAAAATGCATGTTCGGTTAAACCGAACTTCGGAATTACTTCGTCTTCGGACGACCCGGGGACAAATTCCGGATAACCCCAAGCTTAAAGCTTCATCGGCAGGGTCCTCGCCCATCAAGGTCTTATCGAAGGTCCCAACCCCCACCTATCAGAAGCAAAGGCGCAAACGTGCAGCAGGGCACAGTGAAGGCTTCAACTCACGCATCAAGGCCCTACGTCAACCTTTACTCTGTAAACTTTCTTTTTCTTTCGCAAGTACTGCCTTTGTAGTTTGAATTGTACGGATAGACGTCCCGAGCTTACAAGAAATAATAAAAATACCCTTTATGGTGTTTGGATATCCGCATCCTGTGATTTGCCTATTCCCTTTCCGATTTCTCCCATCACTCTTCGAACAGCCCGGCATGAAAATACATTAACTAGTCAAGAGTTCGATTTATATATCAGCTCAATATCTTCAAGTCCGGCATCGCTTTCTGCTAGGTGTTCGGCGTCTCGGATATTGCATTATATGCATCAAGTTCCGAACCATGTCTTAGGTCAATAGTTGGGTTGCCCGGCTCCTGTGCTTGCCCCTTATGTTCCGCATGTTCGGCTAAGAGGGCAAAGGGAGAACCCCTGCAATTGTACTTCTGGCTCGCCCGGTCAAGTACCTCAGGAGGAGAAAGCTGAACACTGACCGTCATGGTAAGCGCGAACTGATCAGCGATCCGACGACGAGGTTCGACTCCAAAAATCGTTGGCGATTTCGCCGTGTCACACGAAGAGTTCGTCTTAACACAAACCACGTGACCGGAAAGGGCATGTTTTGATCCCCAAGTGCATCACAATACACCGGGGGCTAGTCACTAGTCCCCACCGTCAAGCTCCTACAGCTAAGTGAAAGCAATAAAACTGAATAGCCCGATTGCCTGGTTTCGCTCCCGCACTACCGCCTCCGGGTACCAAGACGTTGGCTAAGGGTAACAGTGCGGAGATGAAACACCCCTCGTGATATTCACTTGGGGGCTGAAGCCGACGACTGGTAGCTTTCGGAATAAACATACGGCCGCACAAGAGTCAAAATTAAATCATGACAATATAAAGCAAGTCAGGCAGATGCATTATAAAGCATGAGGTCCGCTTAATACAAAATTAATACAATCACTCAAGCACTACATCTTTCGAACACTGGCCCTCTATCGCCCTCGCACCTTTCATCACCTGTGCAAAGTACTGCTCAGGGCGGCGATGCTCCTTTCCCTTGGGCGGAGGACCAGTGGCCATTTCCATCGGATTAATCCTCGGCCAATGCACCATGGTCTTCGCGAATGCAAGCCTCGCCCCCTCAAGGCACGCTGACCGCTTTACAGTGTCAATCCAGAGCGGCGCCTCCCACAGCTTCTGCACAAGGCCGAAGTAGGTGTCCGGAAGGGGCTCGGCAGACCATAGACTGACACGGAGGTCCTTCATGGCCAGCTCGAATATCCGATGCATCTCCATTGGCTGCTTCATTTGATCACTGAGTAGGGGAAAGCGCTCGGAATCCGAAAACTGTGACCAGAAGAGCCGATGCGTGTAGTCCTCCTCGAGGGTGGCATAGTGCCTCGCTGCGGCCGCCACATTCTTCGGAAGTTCGGCGAAGACGCCTACGGAGCGCCAGACCCGCGTCAGCAGGGCGAACCTGTTGCCTCGGAACACACTCTGCAGTAAGTATTTCTTACCATTTGCAATCTGCGCGGCTTGGCGGAGCTCCTCCCGGACACCTCGCGTGTCAGTCCTCGCCTCCTAGAGCTCCTTCTCCGCCTTGGATAGACGGGAGGACTGCTCCTCCTGCCCCTTCTCAAGGGCCTCCAGCTTCTCGGCGGCATCCTGGAGCTCCACTTGGACTTCGGTCACTCGAGCCTCGTGCTGCTCAGCAGCAAGCCTGGCCTTCTCAAGCTCGGCCATCGCCTTCTCAGCGGCCGTCTTCTTCGCTGCTGCCTCGGCCTCGGCTTTCTTCAGGGCCTCCCTCAAGCCCTCGACCTCGGCGGTAGCAGCTGCAGGATCGTTAAGATAAAGGGTTAGCATACAGTCCGGATCGTTAATATCCGGCGTCAAGCAAAGTACACATCTTCTCACAGGACTTACCTTGCGCCTCGTCAAGCCGTTTGTTGACAAGGTCAAGCTCTTCATCGGAAAGCTTGAGCTTCCGATCCATCTCCTCTAACGCCGCGGCATTAGCAGCCGCTGCCATGGAAGATGCCTGTGTCAGCAAAAGAAATGTCGACATCATTAATCGGCCTACCAAATTTGATCCTGTGTAGTTTTCTTCGAAGTCCTTACAGAGTCCCGGGGGCTGCTACGTATACGGCCTACCCAAACTAACAATTACAACCGCATTATGAGGAAAGAGCATTAGTTGACTTACCTCAAAGCCTGTTAGAAGGCCTTGGACAGCGTCATTCAGTCCAGATTGGACGGACCGAACACCCTGCATAACCGCACTCATAAGAGTGCGGTGGCTGTCAATGATGGTGGAGTTGTTCACCAGCTCCTCCAGCACGTCTGTCCAGCCAGCCGCCGCCCGTGTGGAGGTGTTCGGCGCTGATGTTGGCTCCCCGGCCCCTTCACCGCTGGGAGGAGCCTGGGCGGTCGAAGGCCTTGGGGACTCGGGAGCGGTTGACGGATGGGGTCCGGATGGTCCGGACTCCTTTCCCGCGTCAGCCAGGAGGGATGCTCCCTCCTGGTCTTCGATGACCGAGGTGTTAACCTCGGCCATTACAGCGTCAGCCTTTCCCCCTGTGTTCGGAGGAGGAGGAGTCCTTCGGGACCGCACCTCCTCAACCTCTTCGGGGGCCAGGGGAGGCGCAGAATGTGCCATAGACCCACTGTCCGCCAGTTCGGCAGGCGGAGACGCCCCCTCCGAAGTCTGCTCGGTGGGGCGTTCATGTGGGGGGCTGCAATTCAGAAGGGTTAGCCTTCAACTAAAACGAATTACTGAAAACAGGATGGCCAAAAATACCAACGCCTTACCTGCAGGCTGGGGGCTTGACCCTGGGTCCCTTCTGTGGGATCTCCTCGGACTCCTTGTCGGAGTCCGAGCTGTCGGACAGGACCAGCTTAGGCTGACATCGTCTCTTCGGGGCCGGAGAAGGTTGGACCTCCATGACGTCCTCGGACACCGCCCTCTTTTTGGAGCGCGAGGAGGCGCTTTCCTCCTCGTCCTCATCTTTGTCCCCATCCTGCACGGATGAGGCCGCAGAGTCTTCGGACCGGTTGCTGTAGACTCGTGTTGGGCCTCCAAGCGCAGAGTTTTGTAGGACAGTAGCAAATTTCCCTCAAGTGGATGACCTAAGGTTTATCAATCCATGGGAGGCATAGGATGAAGATGGTCTCTCTCAAACAACCCTGCAACCAAATAACAAAGAGTCTCTTGTGTCCCCAACACACCCAATACAATGGTAAATTGTATAGGTTCACTAGTTCGGCGAAGAGATGATGATACAAGTGTAATATGGAGGGTAGATATAGGTTTTTGTAATCTGAAAATATAAAAACAGCAAGGTAACTTGTAACAAAAGTGAGCGAAAACGGTATTGCAATGCTTCGAAACAAGGCCTAGGGTTCATACTTTCACTAGTGCAAGTTCTCTCAACAATGATAACATAATTAGATCATATAACAATCCCTCAACGTGCAACAAAGAGTCACTCCAAAGTCACTAATAGCGGAGAATAAACGAAGAGATTATTGTAGGGTACGAAGCCACCTCAAAGTTATTCTTTATGATCGATCTTTTGGGCTATTCCTATAAGTGTCACAAACAGCCCTCGAGTTCGTACTAAAATAACACCTTAAGACACACATCAACCAAAACCCTAATGTCACCTAGATACTCCAATGTCACCACAAGTATCTGCGGGTTGATTATACGATATGCATCACACAATCTCAGATTCATCTATTCAAACCAACACAAAGAACTTCAAAGAGTGCCCCAAAGTTTCTACCGGAGAGTCAAGATGAAAACATGTGCCAACCCCTATGCATAAGTTCACAAGGTCACAGAACCCGCAAGTTGATCACCAAAACATACATCAAGTGGATCACGTGAATATCCCATTGTCACCACAGATAAACACATGCAAGACATACATCAAGTGCTCTCAAATCCTTAAAGACTCAATCCGATAAGATAACTTCAAAGGGAAAACTCAATTCATTACAAGAAGGTAGAGGGGGAGAAACATCATAAGATCCAACTATAATAGCAAAGCTCGCGGTACATCAAGATCGTGCCAAATCAAGAACACGAGAGAGAGAGATCAAACACATAACTACTGGTACATACCCTCAGCCCCGAGGGTGAACTACTCCCTCCTCATCATGGAGAGCACCGGGATGATGAAGATGGCCACCGGTGATGGTTTCCCCCTCCGGCAGGGTGCCGGAACGGGCTCCCGATTGGTTTTTCGTGGCTAGAGAGGCTTGCGGCGGTGGAACTCCCGATCTAGGTTTATTTCTGGAGGTTTCTATATTTATAGGAATTTTTGGCGTCGAGAACAAGTCAGGGGGGTCCACGAGGAGCCCACAAGACCGGAGGGCGCCCCCAGGGGGGTAGGGCGCGCCCTCCACCCTTGTGGAGGCCTCGTGGCTCTTCTGGCCCAACTCATTTGCTTCGGAGGCTTCTTCTGGTCCATAAAAAATCACCATAAAGTTTCAGCTCGTTTGGACTCCGTTTGGTATTCCTTTTCTGTAAAACTCAAAAACAAGGAAAAAACATAAACTGGCACTGGGCTCTAGGTTAATAGGTTAGTCCCAAAAATCATATAAAATAGCATATAAATGCATATAAAACATCCAAGATGGATAATATAATAGCATGGAACAATAAAAAATTATAGATACGTTGGAGACGTATCAAGCATCCCCAAGCTTAATTTCTGCTCGTCCTCGAGTAGGTAAATGATAAAAACAGAATTTTTGATGTGGAATGCTACCTAACATATTTATCAATGTAATCTTCTCTATTGTAGCAAGAATGTTTAGATCCATAAGATTCAAAACAAAAGTTTAATATTGACATAAAAATGATAATACTTCAAGCATACTAATAAAGCAATCATGTCTTCTCAAAATAACATGGTCAAAGAAAGTTATCCCTACAAAATCATATAGTCTGGCTATGCTCCATCTTCATCACACAAAATATTCAAATCATGCACAACCCCGATGACAAGCCAAGCAATTGTTTCATACTTTTGATGTTCTCAAACCTTTTCAACTTTCACGCAATACATGAGCGTGAGCCATGGATATAGCACTATAGGTGGAATAGAATATGGTGGTTGTGGAGAAGACAAAAAGAAGGAGATAGTCTCACATCAACTAGGCGTATCAACGGGCTATGGAGATGCCCATCAATAGATATCAATGTGAATGAGTAGGGATTGCCATGCAACGGATGCACTAGAGCTATAAGTGTATGAAGGCTCAAAAAGAAACTATGTGGGTGTGCATCCAACTCGCTTGCTCACGAAGACCTAGGGCAATTTGAGGAAGCCCATCATTGTAATATATAAGCCAAGTTCTATAATGAAAAATTCCCACTATTATATGAAAATGACAACATAGGAGACTCTTTATCATGAAGATCATGGTGCTACTTTGAAGCACAAGTGTGGTAAAAGGATAGTAGCATTGCCCCTTCTCTATTTTTCTCTCATTTTTTTTGGGCACTCTCCCTTTTTTTTGCCTCTTTTTTTTTGTCCAGAGTCTCATCCCGACTTGTGGGGGAATCATAGTCTCCATCATCCTTTCCTCACTGGGACAATGCTCTAATAATGATGATCATCACACTTCTATTTACTTACAACTCAAGAATTACAACTTGATACTTAGAACAAAATATGACTCTATATGAATGCCTCCGGTGGTGTACCGGGATGTGCAATGACTCAAGAGTGACATGTATGAAAGAATTATGAACGGTGGCTTTGCCACAAATACGATATCAACTACATGATCATGCAAAGCAATATGACAATGATGAAGCGTGTCATAATAAACGGAACGGTGGAAGTTGCATGGCAATATATCTTGGAATGGCTATGGAAATGCCATAATAGGTAGGTATGGTGGCTGTTTTGAGGAAGGTATATGGTGGGTGTAATGCATCGGTTAAAGTTGCGCGGTACTAGAGAGGCTAGCAATGGTGGAAGGGTGAGAGTGCGTATAATCCATGGACTCAACATTAGTCATAAAGAACTCACATACTTATTGCAAAAATCTGTTAGTTATCGAAATGAAGTACTACGCACATGCTCCTAGGGGGATAGATTGGTAGGAAAATACCATCGCTCGTCCCCGACCACCACTCATAAGGAAGACAATCAATAAATAAATCATGCTCCGACGACATCACATAACGGTTCACCATACTTGCATGCTACGGGAATCACAAACTTTAACACAAGTATTTCTACAATCCACAATTACTCACTAGCATGACTCTAATATCACCATCTTTATATCTCAAAACAATCATAAGGAATCAAACTTCTCATAGTATTCAATGCACTTTTATATGAAAGTTATTATTATATCCCTCTTGGATGCCCATCATATTAGGACTAAATTCATAACCTAAGCAAATTACCATGCTGTTTAGAGACTCTCAAAATAATATAAGTGAAGCATGAGAGCTCATCAATTTCTTCAAAATAAAACCACCATCGTGCTCTAAAAAGATATAAGTGAAGCACTAGAGCAAATGACAAACTACTCCAAAAGATATAAGTGAAGATCAATGAGTAGTCGAATAATTGTGTGACTATGTGAAGACTCTCTAACATTTAAGAATTTCAGATCTTGGAATATTATTAAAACAGCAAGCAAATATAAACAAAAGAAAATGACGCTCCAAGCAAAAAACATATCATGTGGTGAATAAAAATATAGCTCCAAGTAAGGTTACCGATGAACGAAGACGAAAGAGGGGATGCCATCCGGGGCATCCCCAAGATTAGTTGCTTGGGTATTCCTTAAATATTACCTTGGGGTGCCTTGGGCATCCCCAAGCTTAGGCTCTTGCCACTCCTTATTCCGTAGTCCATCGAAACTTCACCCAAAACTTGAAAACTTCACAACACAAAACTCGACAGAAAATCTTATGAGCTCCGTTAGTAAAAGAAAATAAATCACCACTTAGGTACTGTTGTGAACTCATTCTAAATTCATATTGGTGTTATATATACTGTATTACAACTTCTCCATGGTTCATACCCTCCGATACTACTCATAGATTCATCAAAATAAGCAAACAACACAATGAAAACAGAATCTGTCAAAAACAGAACAGTCTGTAGTAATCTGGAAACTTTCCATACCTCTGTAACTCCAAAAATTCTAAAAAATTAGGACAACGTAGAAAATTTGTATATCAATAATTTTTCAAAAATGCAGATCAAAATCACGTTCCAGTGAATTTTAGAAATTCTTGGACTGGGCACAAAAGTTTCTGTTTTTGCACAGAATCAAGTCAACTATCATCCACACTATCCCAAAGGCTTTACTTGGCACTTTATTGAAACAAAAGCTATAAAACATGATTACTAAAGTAACATAATCATGTGAACACACAAAAACAGTAGGGGTAAATGTTTGGTTGTCTCCCAACAAGCGCTTTTCTTTAATGCCTTTCTAGCTAGGCATGATGATTTCAATGATGCTCACATAAAAGATAAGAATTGAAACACAAAGAGAGCATCATGAAGAATATGATTAGCACATTTAAGTCTAACCCACTTCCTATGCATAGGTATTTTGTGAGCAAACAATTTATGGGAACAAGAATCAACTAGCATAGAAAGGTCAAAACAAGCAAAACTTCAAGATTTTAAGCACATAGAGAGGAAACTTGATATTATTGCAATTCCTACAACCATATACTCCTCCCTCATAATAATTTTCAGTAGCATCATAAATGAATTCAACAATGTAACCATCACATAAAGCATTCTTTTTATGATCCACAAGCATAGAAAATTTACTACTCTCCACATAAGCAAAATTCTTCTCATTCATAATAGTGGGAGCAAATTCAACAAAATAACTATCATGTGAGGCATAATCCAATTGAAAATTAAAATCATGATGACAAGTTTCATGGTTATCATTATTCTTTATAGCATACATGTCATCACAATAATCATCATACATAGCAACTTTGTTCTCATAATCAATTGGAACCTCTTCCAAAATAGTGGATTCATCACTAAATAAAGTCATGACCTCTCCAAATCCACTTTTATCAATATAATCATCATAAATAGGAGGCATGCTATCATCATAATAAATATTCTCATCAAAACTTGGGGGACTAAAAATATCATCTTCATCAAACATAGCATCCCCAAGCTTATGGCTTTGCATATCATTAGCATCATGGATATTCAAGGAATTCATACTAACAACATTGCAATCATGCTCATCATTCAAAGATTTAGTGCCAAACAATTTATAGACTTCTTATTCTAACACTTGAGCACAATTTTCCTTTCCATCATTTTCACGAAAGATATTAAAAAGATGTAGCATATGAGGCAACCTCAATTCCATTTTTTTTGTAGTTTTCTTTTATAAACTAAACTAGTGATAAAACAAGAAACTAAAAGATTCGATTGCAAGATCTAAAGATATACCTTCAAGCACTAACCTCCCCGGCAACGGCGCCAGAAAAGAGCTTGATGTCTACTACGCAACCTTCTTCTTGTAGACTCGTGTTGGGCCTCCAAGCGCAGAGTTTTGTAGGACAGTAGCAAATTTCCCTCAAGTGGATGACCTAAGGTTTATCAATCCATGGGAGGCGTAGGATGAAGATGGTTTCTCTCAAATAACCCTGCAACCAAATAACAGAGTCTCTTGTGTCCCCAACACACCCAATACAATGGTAAATTGTATAGGTGCACTAGTTCGGCGAAGAGATGATGATACAAGTGTAATATGGAGGGTAGATATAGGTTTTTGTAATCTGAAAATATAAAAACAGCAAGGTAACTAGTAACAAAAGTGAGCGAAAACGGTATTGCAATGCTTCGAAACAAGGCCTAGGGTTCATACTTTCACTAGTGCAAGTTCTCTCAACAATGATAACATAATTAGATCATATAACAATCCCTCAACGTGCAACAAAGAGTCACTCTAAAGTCACTAATAGCGGAGAATAAACGAAGAGATTATTGTAGGGTACGAAACCACCTCAAAGTTATTCTTTCTGATCGATCAATTGGGCTATTCCTATAAGTGTCACAAACAGCCCTAGAGTTCATACTAAAATAACACCTTAAGACACACATCAACCAAAACCCTAATGTCACCTAGATACTCCAATGTCACCACAAGTATCCGCGGGTTTGATTATACGATATGCATCACACAATCTCAGATTCATCTATTCAAACCAACACAAAGAACTTCAAAGAGTGCCCCAAAGTTTCTACCGAAGAATCAAGACGAAAACGTGTGCCAACCCCTATGCATAAGTTCACAAGGTCACAGAACCCGCAAGTTGATCACCAAAACATACATCAAGTGGATCACGTGAATATCCCATTGTCACCACAGATAAACACATGCAAGACATACATCAAGTGTTCTCAAATCCTTAAAGACTCAATCCGATAAGACAACTTCAAAGGGAAAACTCAATTCATTACAAGAAGGTAGAGGGGGAGAAACATCATAAGATCCAACTATAATAGCAAAGCTCACGGTACATCAAGATCGTGCCAAATCAAGAACACGAGAGAGAGAGAGATCAAACACATAGCTACTGGTACATACCCACAGCCCCGAGGGTGAACTACTCCCTCCTCGTCATGGAGAGCGTCGGGATGATGAAGATGGCCATCGGTGATGGTTTCCCCCTCCGATAGGGTGCCGGAACGGGCTCCTGATTGGTTTTTCGTGGCTACAGAGGCTTGCGGCGGCGGAACTCCCGATCTAGGTTTATTTCTGGGGGTTCCTATATTTATAGGAATTTTTGGCGTCGAGAACAAGTCAGGGGGGTCCATGAGGAGCCCACAAGACCGGAGGGCGCCCCTAGGGGGGTAGGGCGCGCCCTCCACCCTTGTGGAGGCCTCGTGGCTCTTCTGGCCCAACTATTTTGCTTCGGGGACTTCTTCTGGTCCATAAAAAATCACCGTAAATTTTCAGCTCGTTTGGACTCCGTTTGGTATTCCTTTTCTGTAAAACTCAAAAACAAGGAAAAAACAGAAACTGGCACTGGGCTCTAGGTTAATAGGTTAGTCCCAAAAATCATATAAAATAGCATATAAATGCATATAAAACATCCAAGATGGATAATATAATAGCATGGAACAATCAAAAATTATAGATAAGTTGGAGACGTATCAGTTGCCCGGACGAACCCTGCGGCGGAGGCCCTCCCTGGCCTCCGATACTTCTTTTTTCTTGCCCTTCCTGATGGGTGCCTTATAAGGCACTACGACCAGCAGCTTTTCCAGCTGCTCTGATCGGGGCTCTTCCGGCAGTGGCGTCGGGCCGCTGATCTTCTTGGCCTTGGCAAGCCAGCCCTGCAAAATCCACATAACTAGGTCAGGCCGAACCAAACGCGATATGAATATCCAAATACTCCTAGAAGAAGAGCGCCGCTCACCTCCTTTGGGGGGTTCAAGGTGTCGAGGCTGATGTCCTTCCCCTCGATCAGCCACTCCTTCTGGGCTGGAAGAATTGGCCCCATATTTTGTCAGGAGTCGTGCCATAGAGGTATCGCACGGTGGCCGGATCCTCGGGCTCATGCTCCCACATAGGCTTGGCCCTCTCCTGGCAAGGGAGGAGCCGGCGGTGGAGCATGATCTGGACCATGTTGACCAGCTTTGCGCCGGTCTCTATTATGCTGTCAACGCATTTCTGCAGCGCCTTCGTGTGAGCGACACACCCCCAGTCCGGGCTCTTCGTGGTCCATGAGGCCAATATGGTAGGGGGTCCGGACCTGAATGCGGGGGCCGCTCCCGAGGCGGCCTCCCTCGGCTCGGTGATGTAAAACCACTCCTTTTGCCACATCTGGATGGTGTCGATGAAGTGGCCGTCCGACCACTGGACCCACGTCAGCTTACTACTCATGGCCCCTCCACAGTCCGCATGCTCGCCGCTAACCACCTTGGGCTTGACATTGAACACCTTCAGCCATAAACCGAAGTGCGGCTGAACTCAAAGGAGTGCTTCGTAGAAGACGATGAAGGTCGAGATGTGGAGGAGGGAATTGGGGGCTAGATCGTGAAAATCTAGCCCGTAGAAGAACATCAGCCCCCGCACAAAGGGGTGCAGGGGAAACCCTGGCCCCCTAAGGAAATGGGGAAGAAACACGACCCTCTCGCCCGGCTGGGGCGTGGGGATGATCTGGCCCTCTTCGGGGGCCCGACAAGCAACATCAGCCGGCAAATATCCGGCCTGCTTCAGCCGCACGATGTCATCATCGGTGACAGAGGAGGCTTCCTACTTCCCGTTGGCGCCTGAGCTTGCCATGGTCGAAAGAGACGGGACAGGGTTTGCTGTGGAAGCAGAGGAAAGGGGCGCTAGAGCTCTGAGGATCTGCGTGAGCAGGAGGTGGAAGAAGGTGTGGGCTGCTGATTGTGATAGCTCTCCCTTTTTATAGACTGTTGATAGGTCTGGGATCCCTTTTTCCATGCCGTTGGCTTCTCCACTTCCCGATATGCCCGTGATGTTATGTGCGGGGAGGAGAATCGAAATCATTAACCATATCCCCCGAAAAGCGGGACATGATCTCCACCTCGAGGGGACGTGCCAAATGTGGCGTCGGCCTCGAGCCGCGCTTCGAGAAATAGTAACTGCTCGGCGTTATGGCCGGAAGCGACTCTTCGTTGGAAGAGAAAAAGTTGTCAGATGAAGGCACCATTTTACACTTGAACGGTGTTTGTTTATTATTGCCTTCGGTGTTAAGTAAAACTGCCGTTTCAGATCACGGACATCACTTGGTTCCGAATATGGGTAAAACATACTGAAGAACTCGCCTCGCAAGCCGAATACTAGTCAGGTGAGCGGATGCCGGATACAAGCCTTGGCGTTGGAGGCAAGTTCGAGGGCTACTGAGGGAGTCAGGGAATAAGGGGTCATCGGGGCGATGGCCCGTTCTACATGGGCCGGACTGGTGGAGCCGTATAATGATAGGAGGTCTACGAAGCCGTGGTGTGCCCTCCAAGTCAAGAAGGCACATGATCTCTTTAAACCCTTATTGTAATCTATCTTCGGTAACCCTAACCCTACCGGTGTCTATATAAACCGAGGGTTTTTAGTCTTTAGGGCTAGAGCTACATTCATCACCTCATCTCCTTAGGGTTTAGCTCATGTTGATCTCGAGGTAGATCTACTCTGTAAACCACATTATACATCCAATACAATCAAGCAGGACGTAGGGTATTACCTCTTCGAGAGGGCCTGAACCTGGGTAAACACTTTGTTCGTCGTCCCTTGTTTCCCATCGATCCTAGATCCACAGCTCGGGACTCCCTACCCCGAGGTCTGCCGGTTTTGACATCGACAATTATCATTACTCTTTATAGCATACATGTCATCACCATAATCATCATAGATAGCAACTTTGTTATCAAAATCAATTGAAACTTCTTCCAAAATAGTGATTCATCACTAAATAAAGTCATGACCTCTCCAAATCCACTTTCATAGTTATTGCAATAAGATTCATCACCCTCCAAAATAGTTGGATCAATACTACCTAGAGTTGACACTCTTCCAAACCCACTTTCATCAATATAATCATCATAAATAGGAGGCATGCTTTCATCATAATAAATTTTCTCATCAAAACTTGGGGGACTAAAAGTATCATCTTCATCAAACATAGCATCCCCAAGCTTGTAGCTTTGCATATCATTAGCATCATGGATATTCAAAGAATTCATACTATCATCATTGAAATCATGCTTATCATTCAAGGAATTTATGCCAAACATTTTATTGAATTCTTCTTCTAACAATTGAGCACAATTTTCCGATCCATCATTTTCAAGAAAGACATTACAAAGATGAATATATGAGGCATCCTCAATTCCATTTTTTTGTAGTTTTCTTTTATAAAACCAAACTAGTGATAAAACAAGAAACTAAAAGATTCAATTGCAAGATCTAAAGATATACCTTCAAGCACTCACCTCCCCGGCAACGGCGCCAGAAAAGACCTTGATGTCTACTACACAACTTATTCTTGTAGACTCGTGTTGGGCCTCCAAGCGTAGAGTTTTGTAGCACAGTAGCAATTTTCCCTCAAATCGATGACCAAAGGTTTATCAATCCGTGGGAGGCATAGGATGACGATGGTCTCTCTCAAACAACCCTGCAGCCAAATACAAGAAATCTCTTGTGTCCCCAACACACCCAATACAATGGTGAATTGTATAGGTGCACTAGTTCGGCGAAGAGATGGTGATACAAGTGTAGTACGGATAATAGATATAGATTTTTTTAATCTAAAAATATAAAACTACAAGGTAGCAAGTGAAAAAACGAAGCACAAACGGTATTGCAATGCTTGAAAACAAGGCCTAGGGTTCATACTTTCACTAGTGCAATCTCTCAACAGTGCTAACATAATTGAATCATATAACAATCCCTCAACGTGCGACAAAGAATCACTCCAAAGTTCTTATCTAGCAGAGAACATAAGATGAAATTGTTTGTAGGGTACGAAACCACCTCAAAGTTATCTTTACCGATCAATCTATTGAGCCATCCCTATAAGTGTCACGAACAGCCCTAGAGTTCGTACTAAAATAACACCATATGATACGCATCAACCAACTCTAATGTCACCTAGATACTCCAACGTCACCACAAGTATCCGTGAGTCAATTATACGATACGCATCAAACAACTTCAGATTCATAATATTCAATCCAACACAAAGAACTTCAAAGAGTGCTCCATGATTTCTACCGGAGAAACTAGGACAAAAACATGCATCAACCCCTATGCATAGATTACCCTAATGTCACCGCGGGAATCCGCAAGTTGATTGCCAAAACATAGATCAAGTGAATCAATAGAACACCCCATTATCACAACGGGTATCCACATGCAAGACATACATCAAGTGTTCTCAAATCCATAAAAGTATTCAATCCGATAATAGTGAAACCTCAAAGGTAAAAACTCAATTCATCACAACAAGATAGAGAGGGAGAAACACCATATGATCCAACTATATTAACAAAGCTCGCAGTACATTAAGATCGTGCCAAATCAAGAACATGAGAGAGAGAGAGAGAGATCAAACACATGGCTACTTGTACATACCCCTAGCCTCGAGGGTGAACTACTCCCTCCTCATCATGGTGGCCGCCGGGATGATGGAGATGGCCTCCGATAATGATTTCCCCCTCCGACAGGGTGCCGGAATAGGGCTCCAGATGGTATTTCAAAGGTACAGAGGCTTGCGGCGGTGGAGTCGAAGTTCTAGGGTTATTTCTGGGGGTTTATCTATTTATAGGATTTTTTTTGCCGTCGGTCTCATGTTAAGAAGGGCCACAGGGGGGCCACGAGGCACTTGGGGCGTCCAGGGGGGTGGGCGCGCCCAGTTGGCTCGTGGGGCCCCTATGGGTCTTCTGGTGCTCCCCCAAAGCTTCCTAGTTCTCTTTTGTTCCAAAAACATCATCAAAAAGTTTCAGCCCATTCTGAGAACTTTTATTTCTGCACAAAAAAAATAACACCATGGTAGTTTTGCTGAAAACAACGTCAGTCCGGATTAGTTCCACTCAAATCATACCAAAACCATATAAAATTGTTGTAAACATGGCATGAATACTTCATAAATTATAGATACATTGGAGACGTATCATCATCCCCAAGCATAATTCCTGCTCGTCCTCGAGTAGGTAAATGATAAAAGAAATATTTTATGAAGTGTGAATGCTAGCATAGTGCATAAGTTTGATCAATGATAATTTCAATCACTTTTCCTAGCATAATATCAGCAACTCTTTCTCATAAAACTCATCATGATAAACTAGCAATCAATTCACATGTTATGGTTCAAACAGTGCATTCTCTTGAAACTTAACAACCTCTGTTCTTAGTCACCAAACAATTGCAATTCAACTTATTTTCAACAAATTCTAAGTAAGAGCTCCACATACTCATTTATCATATAGTCTTCTATGATTGCTAATACTCAAAGCATATTTTTAGAACAAATAGCATCCATCGAACACAAAGAAAGATAGGGGCTTAATGTTTCGCCTCCCAACTCATTTGTCATATAGATAATTGTCAACAATAATAATTCATGATCAAATATATTTGAATGGCCATATGTGCCTGGATCTTTCCCCGCCACATGATGCTTGCCAACTAGAGAATAATTGAGGTTGAAATGAGAAAGAATACTATCGACTCTTGCATAAAAGTAAATACATAAAGTAAAAGATAGGCCCTTCGCAGAGGGAAGCAGAGGTTGTCATGCGCTTTTTATTTTTGGATGTGCAAGCCCTTAATGCAAACGAACGTCACGTTATATTGCCCATTATGGTAGCAACCTTTATTATGCAGTCTGTCGCTTTTATTTCTTTACCATCACAAGTTCGTACAACGCTTTATTTTCCCTTGCAATAAAAGATCATACATATTTTAGGAGCAATTTTTATTGCTTTTTGCACCGATTACAACTTACTTGAAGGATCTTATTCAATCCATAGGTAGATATGATGGACACGCATGGCAAGAAACTGGGTTTAAGGGTTTTTCGGATGTGCAACTAGTATCCCTACTTAGTACGAATTTTTGGCTAGCAAAAGATGTTGGGGAACGTAGTAATTTCAAAAAAATTCCTACGCACACACAGGATCATGGTGATGCATAGCAACGAGAGGGGAGAGTGTGTCCACGTACCCTCGTAGACCAAAAGCGGAAGCGTTAGCACAACGCGATTGATGTAGTCGTACGTCTTCACGATCCGACCGATACAAGTACCGAACGCACATCACCTCCGAGTTCAGCACATGTTCAACTCGATGACGTCCCGTGAGCTCCGATCCAGCAAAGCTTCACAGGAGAGTTTCGTCAGCACGACGGCGTGGTGACGGTGATGATGATGCTACCGACGCAGGGCTTCGCCTAAGCACCGCTACGATATGATCGAGGTGGATTATGGTGGAGGGGGCACCGCACACGGCTAAGAGATCAATGATCAATTGTTGTGTCTATGGGGTGCCCCCTGGCCATGTATATAAAGGATGGAGGGAGGAGGAGGCCGGCCCTCACAGGGCGCGCCCAAGGTGTGGAGTCCTACTAGGACTCCCTAGTCCTAGTAGGATTCCACCTCCCACATGGAATAGGAAAAGGGGAAGGGAGAAGGAGAAGGAAGGAAGGGGGCGCCCCCTTTCCCTAGTCCAATTCGGACCAGTCCATGGGGAAGGGGCGCAGCCACCCTTGAGGCCTTTCTCTCCTTTCCCGTATGGCCCATTAAGGCCCAATACGGATTCCCGTAACTCTCCGGTACTCCGAAAAATACCCGAATCACTCGGAACCTTTCCGATGTCCGAATATAGCCTTCCAATATATCGATCTTTACCTCTCGACCATTTCGAGACTCCTCGTCATGTCTCCGATCTCATCCGGGACTCCGAACAAACTTTGGTCATCAAATCACATAAACTCATAATACCGATCGTCACCGAAATTTAAGCGTGCGGACCCTACGGGTTCGAGAACTATGTAGACATGACCGAGACACGTTTTCGGTCAATAACCAATAGCGGAACCTGGATAATCATATTGGCTCCCACATATTCTACGAAGATCTTTATCGGTCAAACCGCATAACAACATACGTTGTTCCCTTTGTCATCGGTATGTTACTTGCCCGAGATTCGATCGTCGGTATCTCAATACCTAGTTCAATCTCGTTACCGGCAAGTATCTTTACTCGTTTCGTAATACATCATCCCGCAACTAACTCATTAGTTACAATGCTTGCAAGGCTTATAGTGATGTGCATTACCGAGTGGGCCCAGAGATACCTCTCCGACAATCGGAGTGACAAATCCTAATCTCGAAATACGCCAACTCAACAAGTACCTTCGGAGACACCTGTAGAGCACCTTTATAATCACCCAGTTACGTTGTGACGTTTGGTAGCACACAAAGTGTTCCTCCGGTAAACGGGAGTTGCATAATCTCATAGTCATAGGAACATGTATAAGTCATGAAGAAAGCAATAGCAACATACTAAACGATCAAGTGCTAAGCTAACGGAATGGGTCAAGTCAATCACATCATTCTCCTAATGATGTGATCCCATTAATCAAATGACAACTCATGTCTATGGTTAGGAAACATAACCATCTTTGATTAACGAGCTAGTCAAGTAGAGGCATACTAGTGACACTCTATTTTGTCTATGTATTCACACATGTATCAAGTTTCCGGTTAATACCATTCTAGCATGAATAATAAACATTTATCATGACATAAGGAAATAAAATAATAACTTTATTATTGCCTCTAGGGCATATTTCCTTCAGTCTCCCACTTGCACTAGAGTCAATAATCTAGTTCACATCGCCATGTGATTTAACACCAATAGTTCACATCACCATGTGATTAACACCCATAGTTCACATCGCTATGTGACCAACACTCAAAGGGTTTACTAGAGTGAATAATCTAGTTCACATCGCCATGTGTTTAATACCCAAAGAGTACTAAGGTGCGATCAAGTTTTGCTTGTGAGAGAAGTTTAGTCAACGGGTCTGCCACATTCAGATCCGTATGTATTTTGCAAATTTCTATGTTTACAATGCTCTGCACGGAGCTACTCTAGCTAATTGCTCCCACTTTCAATATGTATCCAGATTGAGACTCTGAGTCATCTGGATCGGTGTAAAAGCTTGCATCGATGTAACCTTTTACGACGAACTCTTTTATCACCTCCATAACCGAGAAATATTTCCTTAGTCCTCTTAGGTAACTAAGGATAACTTTGACCGCTATCCAGTGATCTATCCCTAGATCACTATCGTACCTCCTTGCTAAACTCATAGCAAGGCACACAACTGGTCTGGTACATAGCATGGCATACTTTATAGAACCTATGGTTGAGGCATATGGAATGACTTTCATTCTCTCTCTATCTTCTGCCGTGGTCTTGCTTTGAGTCTTACTCAACTTTATACCTTGAATACAGGCAAGAACTCTTTCTTTGACTGATACTTTTTGAACTCCTTCAAAACTTTGTCAAGGTATGTGCTTTGTGAAAGTCTTATTAAGCGTCTTGATCTATCCCTATAGATCTTGATGCTCAATACTTAAGCAGCTTCACCGAGATCTTTTATTGAAAAATTCTTATTCAAGTATCCTTCTATGCTATCCAGAAATTCTATATCATTTCCAATCAGCAATATGTCATCCACATATAATATCAGAAATGCTACAGAGCTCCCACTCACTTTCTTGTAAATACAGGCTTCACCATAAGTCTGTATAAAACCATATGCTTTGATCACCTTATCAAAGCGTATATTCCAACTCCGAGATGCTTGCACCAGTCCATAGATGGATCGCTGGAGCTTGCACACTTTGTTAGCACCTTTAGGATTGACAAAACCTTCTGGTTGTATCATATACAACTCTTCTTTAATAAATCCATTAAAGAAATGTAGTTTTGACATCCATTTGCCAGATTTCATAAAATGCGGCAATTGCTAACATGATTCGGACAGACTTAAGCATTGATACGAGTGAGAAAATCTCATCGTAGTCAACACCTTGAACTTGTCGAAAACCTTTTGCGACAATTCGAGCTTTGTAGATAGAAACACTACTATCAGCGTTTGTCTTCCTCTTGAAGATCCATTTATTCTCAATGACTTGCCGATCATCGAGCAAGTCAACCAAAGTCCATACTTTGTTCTCATACATGGATCCCATCTCAGATTTCATGGCCTCAAGCCATTTCGCGGAATCTGGGCTCATCATCGCTTCCTCATAGTTCGTAGGTTCGTCATGGTCTAGTAACATGACTTCCAGAACGGGATTAGCGTACCACTCTGGAGCGGAACGTACTCTGGTTGACCTACGAGGTTCTGTAGTAACTTGATCTGAAGTTTCATGATCATCATCATTAGCTTCCTCACTAATTGGTGTAGGCATCACTGGAACTGATTTCTGTGATGAACTACTTTCCAATTCAAGAGAAGGTACCACTACCTCATCAAGTTCTACTTTCCTCCCACTCACTTCTTTCGAGAGAAACTCCTTCTCTAGAAAGGATCCATTCTTAGCAACAAATATCTTGCCTTCGGATTTGTGATAGAAGGTGTACCCAACAGTTTCTTTTGGGTATCCTATGAAGATGCACTTCTCCGATTTGGGTTCGAGCTTATCAGGCTGAAGCTTTTTCACATAAGCATCGCAGCCCCAAACTTTAAGAAACGACGCTTAGGTTTCTTGCCAAACCACAGTTCATACGGTGTCGTCTCAATGGATTTAGATGGTGCCCTATTAAACGTGAATGCAGCTGTCTCTAATGCATAACCCCAAAACGATAGTGGTAAATCGGTAAGAGACATCATAGATCGCACCATATCTAATAAAGTACGGTTACGACATTCGGACACACCATTACACTGTGGTGTTCCAGGTGGCGTGAGTTGCGAAACTATTCCACATTTTTTAAATGAAGACCAAACTTGTAACTCAAATATTTGCCTCCGCGATCAGATCGTAGAAACTTTATTTTCTTGTTACGATGATTTTCTACTTCACTCTGAAATTCTTTGGACTTTTCAAATGTTTCAGACTTGTGTTTCATTAAGTAGATATACCCATATCTGCTCAAATCATCTGTGAAGGTCAGAAAATAACGATACCCGCCGCGAGCCTCAATACTCATCGGATCGCATACATTGGTATGTATTATTTCCAATAAGTCCGTAGCTCGCTCCATTGTTTCGGCGAACGGAGTTTTAGTCATCTTGCCCATGAGGCATGGTTCGTAAGCATTAAATGATTCATAATCAAGTGATTCCAAAAGTCCATTAGTATGGAGTTTCTTCATGCGCTTTACACCAATATGACCTAAACGGCAGTGCCACAAATAAGTTACACTATCATTACTAACTTTGCATCTTTTGGCTTCAATATTATGAATATGTGTATCACTACGATCGAGATTCAATAAACCATTTACATTGGGTGTATGACCATAGAAGGTTTTTATTCATGTAAACAGAACAACAATTATTCTCTGACTTAAATGAATAACCGTATTGCAATAAACATGATCCAATCATATTCATGCTCAACGCAAACACCAAATAACATTTATTTTGCAATAAACATGATCCAATCATATTCATGCTCAACGCAAACACCAAATAACATTTATTTAGGTTCAACACTAATCCCGAAAATAGAGGGAGTGTGCGATGGTGATCTTATCAACCTTGGAATCTCTTCCAACACATATCGTCACCTCGTCCTCAACTAGTCTCTGTTCATTTTGCAACACCTGTTTCGAGTTACTAATCATAGCAACTGAACCAGTATCAAATACCCTGGGGCTACTATGAACACTAGTAAAATACACATCAATAACATGTATATCAAATATACCTTTGTTCACTTTGCCATCCTTCTTATCCGCCAAATACTTGGGGCAGTTCCGCTTCCAGTGACCAGTCCCTTTGCAGTAGAAGCACTCAGTTTTAGGCTTAGGTCCAGACTTGGGCTTCTTTCTGGGAGTAGCAACTTGCTTGCTATTCTTCTTGAAGTTCCCCTTCTTCCCTTTGCCCTTTTTCTTGAAACTAGTGGTCTTGTTAACCATCAACACTTGATGCTCTTTCTTGATTTCTACCTTCGTTGATTTCAGCATCACGAAGAGCTCAGGAATCGTTTTTGTCATCCCTTGCATATTATAGTTCATCACAAAGTTCCAGTAACTTGGTGATAGTGACTAGAGAATTCTGTCAATTACTATCTTATCTGGAAGATTAACTCCCACTTGATTCAAGCAACTGTAGTACTCAGACATTCTGAGCACATGCTCACTGGTTGAGCTATTCTCCTCCATATTGTAGGCAAAGTATTTGTCAGAGGTCTCATACCTCTCGACACGGGCATGAGTCTGAAATACCGATTTTAGCTCTTGGAACATCTCATATGCTCCGTGGCGTTCAAAACGTTTCTGAAGTCCTGATTCTAAGCCGTAAATCATGGTGCACTAAACTATCAAGTAGTCATCATATCGAGCTTGCTAAACATTCATAATGTTTGCATCTGCTCCTGCAATAGGTCTGTCACCTAGCGGTGCATCAAGGACATAATTCTTCTGTGCAGCAATGAGGATAATCCTCAGATCACGGAACTAGTCCGCATCATTGCTACTATCATCTTTCAACTTAGTTTTCTCTAGGAACATATCAAAATTCAAAGGAACAGTAGCACGGGCCATTGATCTACAACAACATAGACATGCAAAATACTATCAGGTACTAAGTTCATGATAAATTTAAGTTCAATTAATCATATTACTCAAGAACTCCCACTTAGATAGACATCTCTCTAATCATCTAAGTGATCACGTGATCCAAATCAACTAAACCATAACCGATCATCACGTGAAATGGAGTAGTTTTCAATGGTGAACATCACTATGTTGATCATATCTACTATATGATTCACGCTCGACCTTTCGGTCTCAGTGTTCCGAGGCCATATCTGCATATGCTAGGCTCGTCAAGTTTAACCCGAGTATTCTGCGTGTGCAAAACTGGCTTGCACCCGTTGTAGATGAACGTTGAGCTTATCACACCCGATCATCACGTGGTGTCTCGGCACGACGAACTTTGGCAACGGTGCATACTCAGGGAGAACACTTTTACCTTGAAATTTAGTGAGAGATCATCTTATAATGCTACCGTTAAACAAAGCAAAATAAGATGCATAAAGCATAAACATCACATGCAATCAATATAAGTGATATGATATGGCCATCATCATCTTTGTGCTTGTGATCTCCATCTCCGAAGCACCATCATGATCACCATCGTTACTGGCGCGACACCTTGATCTCCATCGTAGCATCGTTGTCGTCTCGCCAACTATTGCTTCTACGACTATCGCTACCGCTTAGTGATAAAGTAAAGCAATTACAGGGCGATTGCATTGCATACAATAAAGCGACAACCATATGGCTCCTGCCAGTTGCCGATAACTCAGTTACAAAACATGATCATCTCATACAATAAAATATAGCATCATGTCTTGACCATATCACATCACAACATGCCCTGCAAAAACAAGTTAGACGTCCTCTACTTTGTTGTTGCAAGTTTTACGTGGCTGCTACGGGCTGAGCAAGAACCGTTCTTACCTACGCATCAAAACCACAACGATAGTTCGTCAAGTTAGTGCTGTTTTAACCTTCACAAGGACCAGGCGTAGCCACACTCGGTTCAACTAAAGTTGGAGAAACTGACACCCGCTAGTCACCTGTGTGCAAAGCACGGCGGTAAAACCAGTCTCGCGTAAGCGTACGCGTAATGTCGGTCCGGGCCGCTTCATCCAACAATACCGCCGAACCAAAGTGTGACATGCTGGTAAGCAGTATGACTTGTATCGCCCACAACTCACTTGTGTTCTACTCGTGCATATAACATCTACGCATAAAACCTGGCTCGGATGCCACTGTTGGGGAACGTAGTAATTTCAAAAAAATTCCTACGCACACAGAGGATCATGGTGATGCATAGCAACGAGAGGGGAGAGTGTGTCCACGTACCCTCGTAGACCGAAAGCGGAAGCATTAGCACAACGCGGTTGATGTAGTCGTACGTCTTCACGATCCGACCGATCCAAGTACCGAACGCACGGCACCTCCAAGTTCAGCACACGTTCAACTCGATGACGTCCCGGGAGCTCCGATCCAGCAAAGCTTCACAGGAGAGTTTCGTCAGCACGACGGCGTGGTGACGGTGATGATGATGCTACCGACGCAGGGCTTCGCCTAAGCACCGCTACGATATGATCGAGGTGGATTATGGTGGAGGGGGGCACCGCACACGGCTAAGAGATCAATGATCAATTGTTGTGTCTATGGGGTGCCCCCTGGCCACGTATATAAAGGATGGAGGGAGGAGGAGGCCGGCCCTCACAGGGTGCGCCCAAGGTGTGGAGTCCTACTAGGACTCCCTAGTCCTAGTAGGATTCCACCTCCCACATGGAATAGGAAAAGGGGAAGGGAGAAGGAGAAGGAAGGAAGGGGGCGCCCCCTTTCCCTAGTCCAATTCGAACCAGTCCATGGGGAAGGGGCGCAGCCACCCTTGAGGCCTTTCTCTCCTTTCCCGTATGGCCCATTAAGCCCCAATACGAATTCCCGTAACTCTCCGGTACTCCGAAAAATACCCGAATCACTCGGAACCTTTCCGATGTCCGAATATAGCCTTCCAATATATCGATCTTTACCTCTCGACCATTTCGAGACTCCTCGTCATGTCCCCAATCTCATCCGGGACTCCGAACAAACTTCGGTCATCAAATCACATAAACTCATAATACCGATCGTCACCGAACTTTAAGCGTGCGGACCCTACGGGTTCGAGAACTATGTAGACATGACCGAGACACGTTTCCGGTCAATAACCAATAGCGGAACCTAGATGCTCATATTGGCTCCCACATATTCTACGAAGATCTTTATCGGTCAAACCGCATAACAACATACGTTGTTCCCTTTGTCATCGGTATGTTACTTGCCCGAGATTCGATCGTCGGTATCTCAATACCTAGTTCAATCTCGTTACCGGCAAGTCTCTTTACTTGTTCCGTAATACATCATCCCGCAACTAACTCATTAGTTACAATGCTTGCAAGGCTTATAGTGATGTGCATTACCGAGTGGGCCCAGAGATACCTCTCCGACAATCGGAGTGACAAATCCTAATCTCGAAATACGCCAACTCAACAAGTACCTTCGGAGACACCTATAGAGCACCTTTATAATCACCCAGTTACGTTGTGACGTTTGGTAGCACACAAAGTGTTCCTCCGGTAAACGGGAGTTGCATAATCTCATAGTCATAGGAACATGTATAAGTCATGAAGAAAGCAATAGCAACATACTAAACGATCAAGTGCTAAGCTAACAGAATGGGTCAAGTCAATCACATCATTCTCCTAATGATGTGATCCCGTTAATCAAATGACAATTCATGTCTATGGTTAGGAAACATAACCATCTTTGATTAACGAGCTAGTCAAGTAGAGGCATACTAGTGACACTCTATTTTGTCTATGTATTCACACATGTATCAAGTTTCCGGTTAATACCATTCTAGCATGAATAATAAACATTTATCGTGACATAAGGAAATAAAATAATAACTTTATTATTGCCTCTAGGGCATATTTCCTTCAAAATATCCTAAGCAAACACCACATGTTGAAGTATCCATAACAATATAACTTCTATGCAAATATACCCAAACATAACTCATTACGTTGTCTTCCTTGTCCAACTTCAACTAATTTGCTCAAGTTTGAAAATAATTAATGGGTATTCACAATCATAAAAGATGTCCAAGATAATATATTTATATGTGAAAGTTCTCTTTCTTATACTAATCATTCATGAATTTCTTGTATGACAAATATTGTGGTTGTTAAACTTCAATAGATTTTGCTTTCTAAACCCAATGTGAAACTACTACTAGGCATGATATGAGCATATGAAGCACACATAATTTCAACCTCATGATATTCAATTCATTCAACAATTTACTCATATGATATAAGTGAAGCACAAGAGTAAATGACAAACTACTCCAAAAAGATATAAGTGAAGATCAAATGAGTAGTTAAGTAAATAGGTAGCTATGTGAGGACTCTCCCCAATTCAAGATTTTAGATCCAAGGATTTTATTCAAACATTAAGCAAAATGAAAATAAAAGGACACACCATGAATAGCACAACTCATGTGAAGAAGCAAAAACTTAGGCTTAACCAAAACAGACCGATAGTTGTTGAAGAAGAAAGGTGGGATGCCTACCGGGGCATCCCCAAGCTTAGATGCTTGAGACTTCTTGAAATATTAATTTGGGATTCCTTGGGCATACCCAAGCTTGAGCTCTTGTGTCTCCTTAATTCCTCTCAAATCAAGGATTCCCTAAATCTCAAAAAGTTCATCCACACAAAACTCAACAAGAACTCGTGAGATAAGTTAGTATAAATCAATGCAAAACCTTATCACTATCTATTGTAACAAATAACTAAAATTATTATTAAACATTGAATACTAAATGCCTCTGCATATTTAATACTCCTATCCTAAAATAGAATCATTAAACAAGCAAACATATGCAAACAATGTAATCATAACAACAATCTGTCTAAACAGGACAGTCTGTAAAGGATGAAGCAAGATCCATACTTATTTAACTCAAAGTTATCTTTTCCGATCAAGCTATTGAGCCATCCCTATAAGTGTCACGAACAGCCCTAGCGTTCGTACTAAAATAACACCATATGATACGCATCAACCAACTCTAATGTCACCTAGATACTCCAATGTCACCACAAGTATCTGTGAGTCAATTATACGATACGCATCAAACAACTTTAGATTCATAATATTCAATCCAACACAAAGAACTTCAAAGAGTGCCCCCAAGATTTCTACCGGAGAAACTAGGATGAAAACGTGCATCAACCCCTATGCATAGATTACCCCAATGTCACCGTCGGTATCCGCAAGTTGATTGCCAAAACATATATCAAGTGAATCAATAGAACAACCCATTGTCACCACGGGTATCCACATGCAAGACATACATCAAGTGTTCACAAATCCATAAAGTATTCAATCCGATAATAGTGAAACCTCAAAGGTAGAAACTCAATTCATCACAACAAGATAGAGAGGGAGAAACACCGTATGATCCAACTATATTAACAAAGCTCGTGGTACATTAAGATCGTGTCAAATCAAGAACACGAGAGAGAGAGAGAGAAAGATCAAACACATAGCTAATTGTACATACCCCTAGCCTCGAGGGTGAACTACTCCCTCCTCGTCATGGTGGCTGCCGGGATGATGGAGATGGCCTCCGGTGATGATTTCCCTCTCCGGCAGGATGCTAGAACGAGGCTCCAGATGGTATTTCGAAGGTATAGAGGCTTGCGGCAGAGTCGAAGTTCTAGGGTTATTTCTAAGGGTTTCTCTATTTATAGGATTTTTTGGCGTCGGTCTCACGTCAAGAAGGGCCACGGGGGCCCACAAGGCACCAGGTCGCACCCAAGTGGCTCATGGGGCCCCTGTGGGTCTTCTGGTGCTCCCTCGAAGCTTCCTAGTTCTCTTTTGTTCCAAAAAAATTGTCAAAAAGTTTCAGCCCATTCCGAGAACTTTTATTTCTGCACAAAAAACAACACCACGGTAGTTCTGCTGGAAACAACGTTAGTCCGGGTTAGTTCCATTCAAATCATACCAAAACCATATAAAATTGTTGTAAACATGGCATGAATACTTCATAAATTATAGATACGTTGGAGACGTAACATCATGTAATGTTAATAACCCCTCCTGCAATGCTATATTTGCCCTCGTATCTTTGGTTGCAGGTACCATAAAAAATGTACTCTCATGCAATAATTTTCATCGCCTATCTTCTTCCATAGAAAATGATAACTGTTTAGAGAGGATTTCGCATTTCTGAAGAGATATGAATTTGTCTCGATGATATATATTTCCTATCATGATTTCTCATCGACTTCTAACTTGCAGGACAATACCTTCGAAAGCATGTCTATCTCGAGCAAAATTACAGTACATTCCTTGCTCTACAATTATTTGCCTATCTAACCTTGCTAGGTAGTCATTTATCTCATGTGGATTCAAATTATGTTTTGAGAAAATCTTCATGGCTTATTTCTGTGACAAATCATTTCAAAGTATTCATACTCTTTAACAAATCTTCCTCAAGATTTTGTGTCGCATGAAACATCTCAGATGTTATCGAGTGCATTAACTAAGTCAATGAATGATATATACTATCAATGCCACTCAAGTGAAGATTCACATCGCCTCCCTTCTACTTACATACATATGCATGACTTTAGTCAAAATCTTCAGAAAGACGCATACCTTCAGGGGGAGCCTATTTCATCTTCGTGGTTATCTTTCGCTAATGAATTTTCTTTGCAATACATTCTAGTATCCTTTCATCTACCTGTCGATGTGTTCTATTTTGTCAACAATCGTCCAAAAAGGGGAGGTTGTTGGTGCAAAGTCATGCCCACTTAGTTTTTTGGAGATTGTTGCTAGTAACAAGCATGGACTGATTTGTTTGCTAGTGCACACACAGAGAAATAGCCCATGCAAGCCCGGAGAGAATGCTATATTCAGTGTCAAGTTCGAGGAACTTCACCGAAGAATATCTATGTTGCAGAGAAGGATGAGCTACGTTTCATGAAGATGTATTTGAGAGAAGATTGAAGCGAAGGAGTTGGCCCCTTACAAACTGTTGTTGTGAAGCAATACATGTTCGGTGTTGTGTGAAGAAATTGACCGCAGTCGAGAAGCTGAAGACGAACTGAAGATGTAGGATTCATTTTGTTGTTCTTTTCTCTCTCTTTTGAGTCATTGGACCTCCGTACTATTAAGAGGGGTATAGGTTCTCGACGCTTAGGTCCACTGTGATGCTTATCCAAAACCTATGGAAGACTGAGAGAAATCTCTTTATGCTTCGAATGATTACCTGTCAGCAGAAGACGTTCTTCTTCGATGTTGTAGGACAGCAGGAGATATCTTTTGAACTAAGGAGTTAGCATTTCTTGCTATGTAAGGAATGTTACCGTTGTGCTCAAACTTCCGACCGTCGGATTCGTGTCGTTCGGCCATTGGCTGATCTGCATGTCCAATTTGGTCATTTCCCATCTGGGAAGGCTGCAGCTATAAATAGCCACCCCGCTCCAACGTCGTCCGTTGGCTGCTTCGCTTAATATTTCTGAGAAGATTGATTTAGCATCCCCTCTCCGAGATATTTGAGTTTAAAATCCACTGAGAGAAAATCAAGAGCCAAAACTTAGACAGTGGTTAAGCATCACGGTAGTTCTGAGCTAGGCTTCTTGTACCTATTACTCTTGAGAGATGTGCACTCTCTAGATGAATAGGTGTTGGCTTGAGTGATGAAGAGTAATTGTCTTCACCAAGCAAAGTCTTCAGCAACCAAGAGTCATTGCGGTTTGCGAAGAAGTCTGTCGAAGGTTTGGAGTGTTGGCAAACATAGTAGAAAACAAAAAAAATCATGCCTATGCACACCCAAGATCAATATGAAGATGCATAATAGGTTGGGATCATGATCGTTACCGTCACCGAGTTGCAACGAAAGATGAACGTGTTGGTGTAGATTGTACTTGGAGTCACTTGAACCGTCAATGAATGATACCACAAACCGCCCACGAACGGTCCCTCGAACCGAAGATCGAAAGCATGACCTCTCTACTTGGTTGCAAGCATGCAACCTTCACGATCCAGCAGCGCTTCACCGTCCAGAGCTAATCATCGCTGGAGAATTAGAGGGAGGAGATTATAACCACACGGGCTTCTAATTATGAGGACTAGAGGATTAGCCTAGCTCCAATTAGTCAACTAGGACCAACTAGAACTTGAAGAACTAGAGGAGGCTCCAAAACTTGTGTGAATAAAAGAGCACATATCCTCATGTATATATAGGATAGAGGGGAGAGGGTTTCCCCCTTGGTGCGCCAGCCAGGGGGAGGAGGAGTCTCACTCCTCCCCCTCCCAATTCAGCCTCCTTCCTTATAGGAAGGGGTGCCTCCCCTCTTGGGCCCTTGTGGCCCAAGATGACTTCCACCTCTTGGCCTTTTTAGGCCCGTTGATGTTATATTAAATATAAAATAGTTCTACATATTTCCAGACCATTATATATATAATTTAACATCCCCGGAAACATTTTCCACCTATATATATTTATCGTTAATACTCGGTATTGCCTGATATTCACCGAAACCCTTCCGGTGACCCCGAAACTCGGAACTATTCTGAATATCAATGAAACAATTCCATAAATATATTCTCATCACTCCCGTCCTGCTAACACTCAGCAGATCGTGATCTCCTTAAGCTTGTGACCTCGTAGGTTCGATAACTCATAGACATGAACGAAACCGTTCGTTCAATGACCGACAGCGGAACCGTGGACGTCCATATCGGTCCCTATGAGCACATGAAGTGAACCTTTGGTTATCATGTGATCTTCCCTTTTCTTCTCGATACTTCACAAAACCCGGGATACATCAGTATCCTCCGAGTCATCACTATGCTCACTATACCGAAAACCTCATTATCGGTTTTGTTCTTCTTTCTTGTTATTGTGTTCCGGCATCCCTGTGACGAAGTCACCTATGTCTAGCTAGATGATGATTGCTGCCATCACACCGAGAGTTCCCTAAGAATATCTCTCCATCGTCGGAGGAGAAAATTCCACTCCCGAGTTATCTAGTCCCTTGTCAAACTTTCAGATGAACCTGTAAGTTGTCGTTATGATCACCGTGTTACAGGTAACGTTTGAGCAACCCCAAAGCCCACCGTACAGTAAGAGGTGACTATGATACTCTCATGGTCTATGGAGAAAATTCACATGTTAACACTTCGTGTTATTACAATTGATTACAGATGATAATAACTCAATTCATAATAGACAAGATTGAGTCGATTCAATATGACTGTTCTTCCAACATCATAATATCAATGTTGTTTTAGGACTATTGTTACACTTAGCGATATCCTAAGATTCAGAAAACGTGATCACCAACGACACTTGAGCTAGTCCTAGAGGCAAGACTAGAAACCTTTTATTTAACCATTTATCATTTCCACACGTGCATATGAGTTTTCCACTGAATTGCATATTCTAGGATCATAGCAGTTATAGCATAGAATATAAACTCCATAATTATGAATACAGAAATATAATAATACAAATATTATTGCCTCAAGGGCATATTTCCAACATGGAGATCGCCGACAAGTATCTACCACGAGTGAAATCAACTGGAGCCTGATCAGCTCCGAATTGAAGGAGAATAGGACGGAGAGAGGTTTGCTCCTGTGTTCAATCACAAGTCCCTCCAACCAGATGTAGTCTTTTGGCAAAAGGGTGAACTGGTCTACCAAATCCACCTGTCACCATCGAGCACCACTGGTTCACCTTTTCTTACTGCATTTCCTTCAGCAGTTTACTTTCGTGCTCTGCGTCGATAGATTTATCTGATCTACTACTGTCTCTTCTGTATTAGCCTATGTATTATTTGTTGTCATTCCTGTTTATCCTGTTAACATTTCTTTCGCCACTGCTGTCACCTTTTCCCATGCTACTTAATATGATAGCTTACTACATCACCATTGTTGTTAAGCCTGTTATCCATTATGCTCAAATGATTATAGCTTCTTTCCTCGAAAGATTTGCTCCTCACTGAAGTGCATGTTTATTATCCGCTTATTCGAACGTATTCTGCTACAGTGCTTGGGCTCAATTCAAAACATTCGCAAGAATTTTTAAATCTCCCATTCACCCCATTGATACGTCTCCAACGTATCTATAATTTTTGATTGTTCCATGCTATTATATTATCTATTTTGGATGTTTTATATGCATTAATATGCTATTTTATATTATTTTTGGGACTAACCTATTAACCTAGAGCCCAGTGTCAGTTTTTGTTTTTCCCTTGTTTTTGAGTTTTACAGAAAAGGAATATCAAACGGAGTCCAAACGGAATAAAACTTTCGCGATGATTTTTCTTGGACTAGAAGACACCTACGAGACTTGCAGAGGAGGTCAGAAGACCTACAAGGAGACGGCAAGCCATAGGGGCACGCCCCGGGAGGGGCGCCCCTTGGCTTGTGGTCCCCCTGGAGGTCCTCTAACCCTAATCTTCGGCCTATAAATTCAGATATATTCCCAAACCACCAGAAGCATCCACCAAAGTACTTTTCCGCCGCCGCAAGTCTTTGTTCCCGTGAGATCCCATCTTGGGGCCTTTTTCGATGATCTGCCGGAGGGGGATTCGATCACGGAGGGCATCTACATCAACCCTATTGCCTCTCCGATGATGCGTGAGTAGTTTACCATAGACCTACGAGTCCATAGCTAGTAGCTAGATGGCTTCTTCTCTCTCTTTGATCTTCAATACAATGTTCTCCTCGATGTTCTTGGAGTTCTATCCGATGTAATACTTTTTTGCGGTGTGTTTGTCGAGATCCGATGAATTGTGGATTTATGATCAGATTATCTATGAATATTATTTGAATCTTCTCTGAATTCTTATATGCATGATTTGATATCTTTGTATTTCTCTTCGAATTACCGGTTTGGTCTGGCCAACTAGATTGGTATTTCTTGCAATGGGAGAGGTGCTTAGTTTTGGGTCCAATCTTGCGGTGTCCTCACCCAGTGACATAGTACTGGTAGCGAGGCACGTATTGTATTGTTGCCATCAAGGGTAAAAAGATGGGGTTTTCATCATATTGCTTGAGTTTATCCCTCTACATCATGTCATCTTACTTAAGGCGTTACTCCATTCTTATGAACTTAATACTCTAGATGCATGTTGGATAGCGGTCGATGTGTGGAGTAATAGTAGTAGATGGAGGCAGGAATCGGTCTACTTGACACGGACATGATGCCTGATGTCTACTACGCAACTTTATTCTTGTAGACTCGTGTTGGGCCTCCAAGCGCAGAGTTTTGTAGGACAGTAGCAATTTTCCCTCAAGTGGATGACCTAAGGTTTATCAATCCGTGGGAGGCGTAGGATGAAGATGGTCTCTCTCAAACAACCCTGCAACCAAATAACAAAAAGTCTCTTGTGTCCCCAACACACCCAATACAATGGAAAATTGTATAGGTGCACTAGTTCGGCGAAGAGATGGTGATAAAAGTGTAATATGGATGGTAGAAATATATTTTTATAATCTGAATAAATAAAAACAGCAAGGTAGCAAGTGACAAAAGTGAGCACAAATGGTATTGCAATGCTTGAAAACAAGGCCTAGGGTCCATACTTTCGCTAGTGCAATCTCTCAACAATGCTAATATAATTGGATCATATAACCATCCCTCAACATGCGATGAAGAATCACTCCAAAGTTCCTATCTAGCGGAGAACATAAGAATAAATTGTGTGTAGGGTACGAACCCACCTCAAAGCTATTCTTTCCGATCGATCTATCCAAGAGTTCATACTAAAATAACACCAAAGCAAATTCAGATTCGTAATGCTCAATCCAACACAAAGAACCTCAAAGAGTGCCACAAGATTTCTACCGGAGAAACAAAGACAAGAACGTGCATCAACCCCTATGCATAGATTACCCCAATGTCACCTCGGGAATCCGCGAGTTGAGTGCCAAAACATATATCAAGTGAATCAATATAATACCCCATTGTCACCACGGGTATTCGTATGCAAGACATATATCAAGTGCTCTCAAATCCATAAAAGTATTCAATCCAATAAAACGAAATCTCAAAGGGAAAACTCAATTCATCACAACAAGATAGAGAGGGGAAAACACCGTATGATCCGACTATATTAACAAAGCCCACGATACATCAAGATTGTGCATCTCAAGAACACGAGAGAGAGAGAGATTAAACACATAGCTACTGGTACAAACCCTCAGCCCGAGGGCGGACTACTCCCTCCTCATTGTGGTGGTCGCCGGGATGATGAAGATGGCCACCGGTGATGATCTCCCCCTCTGGCAGGGTGCCGGAACAGGGTCTAGATTGGATCTCGTGGATACAGAGGCCTTGCGGCGGTGGAACTTCTGATCTAGGGTCTCCGCGAGGGTTTTTGGAATATTTGGAAATTTATAGGGCGAAGAGGCAGTGCAGGAGGCCACCGAGGTGGGCACAACCCACCGGGGCGCGCCTGGGGGCCCAGGCGCACCCTGGTGGGTTGTGCCCCCCTCGGGGCACCCCCCAGGTGCTGCTCTGGCCCATTGGATGTCTTCTGGTCCATAAAAAATACACAAAAAGTTTCGCTGCGTTTGGACTCCATTTGGTATTGATTTTCTGCGATGTAAAAAAAAGCAAAAAATAGCAACTGGCACTGGGCACTATGTCAATAAGTTAGTTCCAAAAAAATGATATAAAGTTGCTATAAAATGATTGTAAAACATCCAAGAATGATAATATAGCAGCATGAATACTTCAAAAATTATAGATACGTTGGAGATGTATCAATGCCTATATTCATAATCATTGCCTTGGATATTGTCATAACTTTGCGCTTTTCTATCAATTGCTCGACAGTAATTTGTTCACCCACCGTGTTATTTTCTTTCAAGAGAGAAGCCTCTAGTGAAACCTATGGCCCCCGGGTCTATTTTCCATCATATATTTTCAGATCTATAAACCAAAAAACCCAAAAATACCTTGCTGCAATTTATTTGTTTTTACTTTGTTTTACATTTTGGTAATCTTTTATATCTATCTCTATCAGATCTCACCATTGCGATTGACCGTGAAGGGATTGACAACCCCTTTATCGCGTTGGGTGCAAGTGTTTGATTGTTTGTGCAGGTGCATAGACTGGAGACTTGCTTGTACCTCCTACTGGATTGATACCTTGGTTCTCTAACTGAGGAAAATACTTATCTCTACTTTGCTGCATCACCCTTTCCTCTTCAAGGGAAAAACCAACGCAAGCTCAAGAAGTAGCAGGAAGAATTTCTGGCGCCGTTGCCGGGGAGGTTCTACATCAAGCCTACCAAGTACCCACCATAAACTCTCATCTCTTGCATTACATTATTTGCCATTTGCCTCTCATTTTCCTCTCCCCCACTTCTAAAATGATTTCAGAAAAACACAAAAATATTTGCCTTTTTATTTGCCTTCTTTCCGATCGCCCTTATGTCTTACTTTGTTTGTTTGCTTGGCATAATTGTGTATTTATTGAAAAACAGTAAGCAAAGAGTTTATGGATCCTCATCCACTTGCTAATCTTTTTAAGAGATCCAATTATGATGAACCAATTGCTAGTGAGTTGAGTGCACTAGATTATCTTTATGAAGTTTTGCTTGAAATTCGTGAATCTGAAAATTGTGATGAAGTGTTAAAAGAGGAAATTTATGAAGTGATTAATGATAGCTCCTTGAATGAAAAGCATGATTGCAATAATGTTATTATAAATTCTATTGATGTCAATTGTGCTAATAATATGCAAAACCCTAAGCTTGGGGACGCTAATTTTGCTATGACCACTACTTATTGTGATGATCATGATTGGGGTGATTCTTCTTATGATCTTGAAAATTTATTTAAACCTTATGATGAATGTGCTTGCAATATTATTTAAAGTGGGTTTGGAAGAGTGTCAACTCTAGGTAATAATGATCCCACTACTTTGGAGTGTGATCAATCTTATGAAATTTTTGATAAAAGTGGGTTTGGAGAGGTCATGACTTTAGTTAATGTTAAGCCCACTATCTTGGAAGAGTGTCAACTTTGCATGCATGTGGATCATCTAGAGAATATGTTATGTGATAGCTATATTGTTGAATTTGAATATGATCCCACATGTAATTATTATGAGAGAGGGAAATATGGTTGTAGGAATTTTCATGTTACTAAATTACCTCTCGTTATGTTGAGATTGTCAATGTTTTATTCCTCTCCCTTGCATATCCTAGTTTTTGCTTGTCTTGACAATTTGTTTGCCTATAAAATGCCTATGTATAGGAAGTATGTTAGACTTAGATGTGTTTTTCACATGCTTCATGATGCTCTCTTTGTGTTTCAACTATTATCTTTCATGTGAGCATCATTAAAATTATCAACTCCTAGCTAAAAGGCTTTAAAGAAAAGCGCTTGTTGGGAGACAACCCAATATTTTTATTTTCTGTTTTTGTGTGTATACACATTATTACCTCTGTAGTAATTGTGTTTTGGTGTTTTAATTAGTGTTTGAGCCAAGTAAGACCTTTGGGCTGGTCTACGGTGATAGTTGATTTGATCTTGCTGAAAAACAGAAACTTTTGCGTCCAGTTGCAGAATTTTTATAATTCACAGAAGCAAGTAAAAACTCTGAATATTTTTTAAAAAGATTTATATATAAATTTCCCAGGTTTTACTAATTTTTCAGAATTTTTAGAGTTATATAAGTATGGGTAATATTCGGATCTTCACAGACTGTTCTGTTTTTGACAGATTCTGTTTTTCATGTATTGTTTGCTTATTTTGATGAATCTATGGGTAGTATCGGGGGGTATGAACCATGGAGAAGTTGGAATACAATATATATTACACCAATATAAATAAATAATGAGTTCACAACAGTACCAAAAGTGGTGATTTGCTTTTCTTATACTAACGGATCTCATGAGTTTTCTGTTGAGTTTTGTGTTGTGAAGTTTTCAAGTTTTGGGTAAATATTTGATGGACTATGGAATAAGGAGTGGCAAGAGCCTAAGCTAGGGTATGCACAAGGCACCCCAAGGTAATATTCAAGGACAACCAAGCATCTAAGCTTGGGGATGCCCCGGATGGCATCCCCTCTTTCGTCTTCAATCCATCGGTAAATTTACTTGAGGCTATATTTTTATTCACCACATGATATGTGTTTTGCTTGGAGCGTCTTGTATGATATGAGTCTTTGCTTTTTAGTTTGCCACAATCATCCTTTCTGTACACACCTTTTGAGAGGGACACGCATTAATTGTGAATTTATTAGAATACTCTATGTGCTTCACTTATATCTTTTGAGCTAGGCAATATGCTCTAGTGCTTCACTTGTATCTTTTTAGAGCACGGCGGTGGCTTTATTTTATAGAAGTTGTTGAACTGTCATGCTTCACTTATATTATTTTGAGAGTCTTAAACAACATGGTAATTTTCTTAGGTTATGAATTTAGTCCTAATATGATGGGCATCCAAGAGGGATATAATAAAAACTTTCATATAAAGTGCATTGAATACTATGAGAAGTTTGATTCCTTGCATATTGTTTTGAGATATAAAGATGGTGATATTAGAGACATGCTAGTGAGTAATTATGGATTTGTAGAAATACTTGTCTTAAAGTTTGTGATTCCCGTAGCATGCACGTAAGGTAAACCATTATGTGATGAAGTCAGAGCATGATTTATTTTTTGATTGCCATCCTTTGTGTTGAGGTCGGGATCGCGCGATGGTTAACTCCTACCAACCCTTCCCCTAGGGGCATGCGTTTAGTACTTTGTTTCAATAGCTTCTAGAATTTTGCAATAAGTATGTGAGTTCTTTATGACTAATGTTGAGTCCATGGATTATACGCACTCTCACCCTTCCACCATTGCTAGCCTCTCTAGTACCGCGCAACTCTCGCCGGTGCATTACACCCACCATATATCCTTCCTCAAAACAGCCACCATACCTACCTGTTATGGAATTTCCATAGCCATTTCGAGATATATTGTCATGCAACTTCCACCGTTCCGTTTATTATGACACGCTTCATCATTGTCATATTGCTTTGCATGATCATGTAGTTGACATCGTATTTGTGGCAAAGCCACCGTTCATATTTTTCATACATGTCACTCTTGAGTCATTGCACATCCCGGTACACCGCCGGAGGCACTCATATAGAGTCATATTTTGTTCTAGAATCGAGTTGTAATTCTTGAGTTGTAAAGTAAATAAAAGTGTGATGATCATCAGTATTAGAGCATTGTACCAAGTGAGGAAAGGATGATGGAGACTATGATTCCCCCACAAGTCAGGATGAGACTGCGGACGAAAAATAAAAAAAATAAAAAAGAGGCAAAAGAGCCCAAACAAAAAAAAAGAAAAAAAAGAGGCCAAAGAGCCCAAAATAAAAAAAATGAGAGAAAAGAGAGAAGGGGCAATGCTACTATCTTTTTTCCACACTTGTGCTTCAAAGTAGCACCATGATCTTCATGATAGAGAGTCTCCTATTTTGTCACTTTCATATACTAGTGGGAATTTTTCATTATAGAACTTGGCTTGTATATTCCAATGATGGGCTTCCTCAAATTGCCCTAGGTCTTCGTGAGCAAGCGAGTTGGATGCACACCCACTTAGTTTCTTTTTGAGCTTTCATATACTTATAGCTCTAGTGCATCCGTTGCATGGCAATCCCTACTCACTCACATTGGTATCTATTGATGGGCATCTCCATAGCCCGTTAATACGCCTAGTTGATGTGAGACTATCTTCTCCTTTTTGTCTTCTCCACAACCACCATATTCTATTCCACCTATAGTGCTATATCCATGGCTCACGCTCATGTATTGCGTGAAAGTTGAAAAAGTTTGAGACACTAAAGTATGAAACAATTGCTTGGCTGATTCTGGGGTTGTGCATGATTAAAAATATTTTTGTGTGGTGAAGATGGAGCATAGCCAGACCATATAAATTTGTAGGGATAACTTTCTTTGGCCATGTTATTTTGAGAAGACATGATTGCTTTATTAGTATGCTTGAAGTATTATTGTTTTTATGTCAATATTAAACTTTTGTTTTGAATCTTATGGATCTGAACATTCATGCCACAATAAAGAATATTACATGCATAAATATGTTAGGTAGCATTCCACATCAAAAATTCTGTTTTTATCATTTACCTACTCGAGGACGAGCAGGAATTAAGCTTGGGGATGCTTGATACGTCTCCAACGTATCTATAATTTTTTATTGGTCCATGCTATTATATTATCTATTTTGGATGTTTTATATGCATTAATATGCTACTTTGTATTATTTTTGGGACTAACCTATTAACCTAGAGCCCAGTGCCAGTGCCAGTTTTTGTTTTTTCCTTGTTTTTGAGTTTTACAGAAAAGGAATATCAAACGGAGTCCAAACGGAATAAAACTTTCGCGATGATTTTTCTTGGACCAGAAGACACCTACGAGACTTGGAGAGGAGGTCAGAAGACCTACGAGGAGACGGCAAGACGTAGGGGCGCGCCCCGGGGGGGCGCCCCCCTGGAGGTCCTCTAACCCTAATCTTCGGCCTATAAATTCAGATATATTCCCAAACCACCTGAAGCGTCCACCAAAATACTTTTCCGCCACCGCAAGCCTCTGTTCCCGTGAGATCCCATCTTGGGGCCTTTTCCGGCGATTTGCTGGGGGGGATTCAATCACGGAGGGCATCTACATCAACCCTATTGCCTCTTCGATGATGCGTGAGTAGTTTACCACAGACCTATGGGTCCATAGCTAGTAGCTAGATGGCTTCTTCTCTCTCTTTGATCTCCAATACAATGTTCTCCTCGATGTTCTTGGAGTTCTATCTGATGTAATACTTTTTTGCGGTGTGTTTGTCGAGATCCGATGAATTGTGGATTTATGATCAGATTATCTATGAATATTATTTGAATCTTCTCTGAATTCTTATATGCATGATTTGATATCTTTGTATTTCTCTTCGAATTATCAGTTTGGTCAGGCCAACTAGATTGGTATTTCTTGCAATGGGAGAGGTGCTTAGTTTTGGGTTCAATCTTGCGGTGTCCTCACCGAGTGACATAGTAGGGGTAGCGAGGCACGTATTGTATTGTTGCCATCAAGGGTAAAAAGATGGGGTTTTCATCATATTGCTTGAGTTTATCCCTCTACATCATGTCATATTACTTAAGGCGTTACTCCATTCTTATGAACTTAATACTCTAGATGCATGCTGGATAGCAGTAGATGTGTGGAGTAATAGTAATAGATGCAGGCAGGAGTCGGTCTACTTGACACGGACATGATGCCTATATTCATAATCATTGCCTTGGATATCGTCATAATTTTGCACTTTTCTATCAATTGCTCGACAGTAATTTGTTCACCCGCCGTGTTATTTTCTTTCAAGGGAGAAGCCTCTAGTGAAACCTATGGCCCCCGGGTCTATTTTCCATCATATCTTTTCAAATCTATAAACCAAAAATACCTTGCTGCAATTTATTTATTTTTACTTTGTTTTACATTTTAGTAATCTTTTATATCTATCTCTATCAGATCTCACCATTGCAATTGGCCGTGAAGGGATTGACAACCCCTTTATCGTGTTGGGTGCAAGTGTTTGATTGTTTGTGCAGGTGCATAGATTGGAGACTTGCTTGTACCTCCTACTGGATTGATATCTTGGTTCTCTAACTGAGGGAAATACTTATCTCTACTTTGCTGCATCACCCTTTCCTCTTCAAGGGAATAACCAACGCAAGCTCAAGAAGTAGCACCCATCTAGTCGATATACTCTTGGTCCTAACAGGAGTCTCTTGTATTCATCAGGCATAGTGCGAGCCATCTCGATGAGTCTCCTGTCCTTGCGCTCCATGACTCCATTCCGCTCAGGTGTATAGGGAGCAGAGATCTCATGAGTGATACCAAGTTTGTCAAGATAGTCATCAAGACCCGTGTTCTTGAACTCGATGCCATTGTCGCTCCTGATGTGCTTGACCTTGACGCCATAATTCATCATGGCCCGTTTTGAGAATAGTCTGAATACATCCTGCACTTTAGTCTTGAATGTGATGATATGTGATGACCCACAAGTATAGGGGATCAATCTTAGTCCTTTCAATAAGTAAGAGTGTCGAACCCAATGAGGAGCATAAGGAAATGACAAGCGTTTTTTAGCAAGGTATTCTTTGCAAGTACTGAAAGTAGCGGTAACAAAAGTAGTTTGATAGCAAGATAATTCATAACAAGTAACAAGTAACAATAGTAGAAAGAGTGCAGCAAGGTGGCCCAATCCTTTTTATATCAAAGGACTAGCCGTAAAGTTCTCTTATATTAAGCAAAGGGTTCTCGAGGACACATGGGAATTCTCGTCTAGTCACGTTCATTATGTTTAGTTGGTTCGCGTTCACTACTTTGATAATTTGATATGTGGGTGGACCGGTGCTAGGGTGTTGTTCTTACTTGAACAAGCAACCCTCTTATGATTACCCCCTCTCACAAGCATCCACAACTATGAAAGAATAATTAAGATAAATCTAACCATAGCATGAAACATATGGATCCAAATAAGCCCTTTATGGAATAACTCAAAAACTAGGGTTTAAGCTTCTATCACTCTTAACCCATCATCTACTTATTACTCCCCAATGCCTCCCCCTAGGCCCAAACATGGTGAAGTGTCATGTAATCGACGTTCACACGACACCACTAAAGGAAGAACAACATACATATCATTAAAATATTGAACGAATACCAACTTCACATAATTACTTATAACAAGAATTCTCCCATGTCCTCAATAACAAAAATAACTACTCACAAATTATATTCATGTTCAATATTAGAGGGGTATTGAATATGCTTAAGGATCCGAACATATAATCTTACACTAAATAAACCAACTAGCATCAACTACAAGATGTAATCAACACTACTAGCAACCCACATGTACCAATATAAGGTTTTGGGACAAAGATTGAATACAAGGGATGAACTAGGGTTTGAGATGAGATGGTGCTGGAGAAGATTTTGATGAAGGTTGGTCCTCCCATAGTGATAGGATCATTTGTGATGTCGATGGCTTCGATTTCCCCCTCCCGGAGGGAAGTATCCCCGGCAGAATCGCTCCGCCAGAGAGTAAAAGTGCTCCTGCTCAAGTTCTGTGACGCCCTCGGCTTAATCGTGCACTAATCATACACGCAAATGCACATGATCAAGCCTAAGGACTCCCGGGAAGATATCACAACACAACTCTAAAACATAAATAAAGTCATACAAGCTTTATATTACAAGCCAGGGGCCTCGAGGGCTCGAATACATAAGCTTGCGAACAAGCATCAGCGGAAGCATCAGATATCTAAGTACAGATATTAAAAGAGAAACAGAAAGGCCTTTAGAAAGGCGGGGCAAAATAAAACACTACGATCGAAAGGCGAAGGCCTCCTGCCTGGGACCCTCCGATCCTACTCCTGGTCGTCAGTCAACTCGTAGTAGTATCCATCCTCTGGGTAGTAGTAGTAGCGATCGTCGGGGCATCTGTCTCAGGGGGCTCCGTCCTCTGGTCACGTCAAACTGATATGGGGAGAAAAGGAAAACAAAGCAACCGTGAGTACTCAGAAGTACTCAGCAAGCAAGGATCTACACTACATATGCAACATTTTCAAGGGGAGGCTGTATATGTGGACTGGGCTGCAGAAATGCCAGAATAGAGAGAAGCCTAGTCCTATCGAAGACTAGCATCTTCAGCGGTCTTGCAGCAATAGAAGAGAGCAGAACAGATCAATATAATGTAGCAGTATCATTAAGTCTCATCCTCACCCAGAGATCCTTTCTCGACTCCCTGCGAGAAAGCAATCCCAGAGCCATACAGTCATCAACCTCGTCCGGAGATCCCTTCTCGACTCCCTGCGAGAAGCAATCTCAGAGCCATACATACAGGTCTCATCACAGGTATCCAGTTCTAGTTGTATCGATCGGGATACAACTCCGAGTGTCCTTTACCGTAGGACCGGCTATCGATAGAAGTGTTCTTCCCTGCAGGGGTGCACCAACTTACCCAACACGCTTGATTAACTCCGGCCGGACACACTTTCCTGGGTCATGCCCGGCCTCGGTCAAACGACACACCGCAGCCCTACCTACAGCTCAGCAGAGAGGTCCCCGCCGGTCTACATCCTAAGTGCAAGGGGGTCTTGGCCATCGCCCCTCGCCCTCCGGGTCGTTGCGTGCCGGGCGAACCAGGCTCCACCCCTCAGGATGGTGCCGGCCCAGCCCGGCCGCAGTGCTGAACTGGACGTCTGACAGAGCTTTCGGCTGATGCATACGATGCAGAACGCCCATACTATGCCCACGTGATGGTTAGTGCTATCAGACCAGAGGCCTGCTCGGATCAAATATCCAAATCGTTAGGACTAGGGGCTTGCGGTAACGAGCAGAGACTCACGAAAGATGTGACCCCGTCGCCCCGTCTTGAGGACTTGCTGCAAGGGTTAAGAATGCCCGGCCGCGCCTCGTATTCACCACTCGGGCACCACACTGGCACCCATCTTCACAACACTCGCCTCTCAGGCGCACGCGGGTACCCCTCAGGGTCGACCCGCCTATCCAAGTAACAGTGTAAATCCAAGTATCCGTGTGTCCATAACATCAGGGGAATCCGAGGTATCACCCTCGTTGGATTCCTACTCGATGTATCCGTCAAGGTGAACTTGGAGGAATCACCCTCACTGGGTCCACACTTGAGGTGTTGTACGACGGCGTCGTTATCGGAAGCGGTGAAGGAGGAATCACCCTCGATGACCACGACCGAATAGCTACTCTACAGAGTTAACATCAGAAGTGCTACAAGAGGTTTCACCCTCGGCACTCGATAGTAACGCTGCAGTGTCGTTACAACTAAGGGGGGGTGATGTGCGGTGTCGGGTCCTGGTCTTCAATCCCATTGATCGGGTCTTCTGACGATCCAGCGCGGCAGTCGGGATAAGTGGGGTCACTGATAGGTCTCTACCCAGCCTAGACTAAACAGTTTAGGATATGCAGGTAATTATCAACAGCAGGTTACAATGAACAGGCTATGCATCAGAATAGGTAAAGCAGCAGCAGCAGCAGCAATTCTAATGCAAGCATGAGAAATAGAATGGGCGATATCGGTATGCTCAAGGGGGGGGCTTGCCTGGTTGCTCGGCGGCAAGGGCAAGGTCTTCAGGGGTCGTCGAACTCCGGAGCTGCGTCGGTACCGGCTCTATCGAGAGAGAAGAGGGGGAGGAAACAGTATAAATATAGAGCAAACAAGAGCATGACAAATACGATGCACGGTGCTAGGGGTAGTCTAACGCAGCATTACACGTATCAGACGGAGCGGGAGAATATCTGACGATATTTCCCGGGTCTTTGGAATTATCGGATAGAGGATCCGGAGGGGGACGGTTGCATGTTCGGATAGTTAGGGACATGTGGCGGACGAACGGACCGCGTATTCGAATTCGTCTCGTCGTTCTGAGCAACTTTCATGTACAAAGTTTTTCGATCCGGATTACGGTTAATTATCTATTAATTTCTGAAGTTTAAAATGAATTGTTGATTTATTATTAATCCAGTCAATGGTCAACAGTTGACCAGTCAATGTTGACTAGTCAACAGGGGCAAAGTGGACCCACATGTCATAGTCTAGTAACACAAATTAACAGATTAACTGGTTAATTAACACTTAGGTCAACTAAACCTAGTAGTTTAATTTAAACAGATTAATTAATTTAATTAATCAATTAACTAATTATTAACTTAACTATTTATTTATTATTTGTTTTTTTACAGGGGCTGGGCCCCGTTCGTCAGTGGCACAGCCGGACTTGTCCGGGCTGTGCCCGTTCGGTGCGCTGACCACGTCCGGCGTCCCAGATGCGCGCGTGCGCGCGCGGGCACAGGCGACGGCGAGCGATCGAGGCGAGGCCAGGGGAGGGCGTGGCCAGGCGGGGCACGATCGAGGAGGTGAGGCGGCGCCGGCAGCGACGGAGGCGAGCGTGTGCGGGTGCGGTGGCGCGAGCGGCGGCGGCAACAGGCGGGGCCCGAGGCGGGCGAGCGGGAGGCGTGCGTGCGCGGGTGAGCACGGCAGGCGCGAGGCCGTGGCGAGCGGCGCGTGCTTGCGCGGCGAGGCAGCGCGGGGAGCGCGCGGTCGGGCGCGCGTGGGGACTAGGAAGAGAGGGGGGCGGTGGCTCACAGTGGGCCAGACGAGGAGGGCAGCGTGCGTGGGGAGGCCGGCGAGGGAGAGGGCGAGGCGTGGCGAGGTCCGGCGCGACGAGGAGGAGGCGAGGAGGCAACGGCGACGGCGAAGGGCGTCGGGGATGGGCGCCGGCGTCGAGGCGCGTTGGGGCGATGATGAGGACGTCCGGCGTGGCGGCCGAGGCGGTGGAGGCCGGCGGTGCGGTGGTCCGGCGAGGTGGCGGTGGTCGGCGACGAGGCCGGGGCAGCACCGGGCGGCGAGCGGCGACGGGCCTCCTCTCACGTCTCGATCCAGTTCTGGATCGGATCGGGGGGGGAGTGTGTGTGGCGTGCGTGTGTGTGTCGGTGGGGTGGGGCCGGGGGGAGTGGGGGGTTATGGGGATGGGGTGGGCCGGCCGGCTGGGCTTTGGCGCAGCTGGGCCGGGGGGGTTTTCTCCCTTTTTCTTTTTTTTCTGTTTTCTTCTGTCTTTTTCTTTTTCTTAATTCATATATCTCTGTTTAGTAAATAGTTAGGCCCCAAACCGAATTTTGTAAAAAGGGAGACCTAGTCCATAAATACCAGTGCTTTATACCCTAGCACCAAAAACTAGTTTGGACAAAACATCATTTCATACTTAAGTTAGATTTAATAAATGGTTATTAAATATTGTTTTTAGTCGCTGTTTGAAGATGTTTGAGTCACTTACCCAACTCCAATGATGTTGGTTTCAATTTCAGAATTGTCTCTGATTTATTTGCTATTTAATGAACAATTTAGTTTCTATGTTGGACAACTTTTATTTTCCACTTTCATTTAAATTTGAATTTGAGGTTAGGAGTTGAAAAGCATTATGATGCAAATGATGATCATGCACTGTTAAACATGATGACATGGCATAATCAAGGGTGATTACTGTAGTTAACCACCGGGGGTGTTACAAATCTCCTCTACTAATAAGAATTCTCGTCCCGAGAATTATGAGGTAGAAGGAAAAAGTTCGGGGTATTCCGCACGAAGATTATCCTCGCGTTCCCAAGTGGCTTCACCTTCGGTATGATTTGACCACTGCACTTTGAGGAACTTGGTAACCTTCTGACGGGTCCGACGTTCAGCTTCATCGAGAATGCGGATCGGATGCTCCTTATAAGATAGGTCATCTTGCAATTCGAGCACCTCGTGATCCACAGCTCGGTGTGGAGATTCCTTGAAGCATTGACGAAGTTGCGACACATGGAATACGTCGTGGATATGGGAGAATTGCGGCGGCAATTCCAATTTGTATGCCACCTGACCACGTCTAGCAATAATGCGGAAAGGACCAATGTAGCATGGAGCTAGCTTGCCCTTGATTCCAAAACGGTGAGTGCCTTTCATAGGAGTGACACGAAGATAAGCCTGATCACCAGGTTGATAAGTCAAACCCCATCGTTTGCGATCATAGTTGCTCTTCTAGCGGTCCTGAGCCGCCTTGAGATTTTCCCGGACAATACGGACTTGTTCTTCGGCGTGTTGAATAATATCCGGACCCACGAGCGGTCGTTCCCCAGTTTCTGACCAATTCAGAGGGGTTCGACACTTACGTCCATAAAGTACTTCGAAGGGGGCCATTTTCAAGCTGGCTTGATAGCTGTTGTTATAAGAGAACTCGGCATACGGAAGAGATTCTTCCCACTTCTTGCCGAAAGAAATAACACAAGCCCGAAGCATGTCTTCAAGAACCTGATTGACTCGTTCGACTTGGCCTTGGGATTGGGGGTGATAAGCTGAACTCCAGGTAATATGAGTTCCCATAGCTGTTTGAAAACTTTCCCAGAATTTGGAAGTGAAAAGACTGCCACGGTCTGAACTGATCTCCTTCGGAATACCGTGGAGTGAAACAATTCTGGAGATATACAACTCTGCTAACTGACTAGCAGTGATCGTTTCTTTGACAGGCAGAAAGTGTGCAACTTTAGAGAGTTGGTCGACGACGACAAGAATAGCATCGTGACCCTTCTGTGACCTGGGAAGTCCTGTAACGAAATCCATCTGAACCTTATCCCATTTCCATAGAGGAATAGGAAGTGGTTGCAGAATTCCAGCAGGCTTCTGATGTTCTGCTTTAACGCGACGACACACATCACATTCAGCAACATATCGAGCAATATCCTGCTTCATTTTAGACCACCAGTACCTTTGACGGAGATCACGATACATCTTGGTGCTACCCGGATGAATAGATAATGGTGTGTCATGTGCCTCCTTCATTACTTTGTCAGTCATGAGTTCGAAACGAGGTACCACAATGCGGTTTCTGAAATACAAGGTTCCATCTTCAGACAGCGAGAAATCCCTGTACTTTACAAGGTGAAGGTCTTTCTTCATCAGATCAACTTCAGCATCTTTAGCTTGCGCATCCTTAACAGCTTTCTCAAGATCTGGTTGTATCACAAGGTTATTAAGAGAACCCTGTGGAACAATACACAGATTTAGCTTGCACAGTTGTTCAAAAAGACGAGGTTGAGCTCGCCTAACCATGAGGTTGTCGCAATAGGACTTGCGGCTTAAGGCATCAGCCATCACGTTAGCCTTGCCAGGGGTATAGGAAATACCCAAATCATAGTCCGCAATGGCCTCCATCCATCTTTGCTGACGGAGGTTTAGAGACGGTTGAGTGAACAAGTACTTCAGACTTTTATGATCCGTGTAGATCTCGCAACGATTACCGAGGAGGTAATGTCGCCACAACTGCAGTGCATAGATGACAGCAGCTAGTTCTAGATCATGTACCGGATAATTCTCTTCATGTGGGCGCAACTGACGAGAGCCATAAGCAATCACTTTACGCTCTTGCATTAGGACACAGCCTAATCCTTCACGGGATGCGTCACAATAGATCACAAAGTCTTTGCGGGTATCTGGAGGAGATAGTACTGGGGCAGATGTTAGCTTGTCTTTGAGTGCTTAAAAACTTTCCTGACATTTGTCTGTCCATTCAAACTTAACGCCCTTGTGAAGCAGATCAGTCAAAGGCTTAGCAATCTTAGAAAAGTTCTCGACAAATCGACGGCAATAACTTGAAAGGCCGAGAAAACTTCTTACTTGCTTGACGTTCTTTGGAGGAGTCCAATCAAGAATAGCCTGAACTCGTTCTGGGTTAACGGCGATTCCATCTTTGGAAATTACATGACCAAGGTAGGTTACTTCAGATAGCCAGAATTCACATTTGGAGTACTTGGCATACAACTGGTGTTCTCGGAGCCTTTTCAGTACAAGACGGAGGTGTTCAGCATGTTCTTCCTTATTCTTAGAATAAACCAGAATATCATCTAAATAAACCACGACGAATTTGTCGAGGTAATCCATGAATATATAATTCATCAGACGGGAGAAAGTTGCTAGAGCATTCGTTAAGCCAAATGACATGACAGTGTACTCATAAGAGCCATAATGAGTAACAAATGCAGTCTTGGGAATATCCTCTTCACGAACACGGATCTGATGGTATCCCAATCTCAAATCAAGCTTAGAGAATACTGAGGAACCGGCAAGTTGATCATACAAATCATTGATCCGAGGAAGCGGATATTTATTCTGGATTGTAGCTTGGTTGATAGGTCGGTAATCCTGAACCAATCGATTAGTTCCATCCTTCTTCTTAACGAAGAGTGAAGGTGCTCCCCAAGCAGAGGAACTGGGGCGGATGAAACCTTTCTTAAGTGACATGTCGATTTCTTCCTTAAGCTCGAGAAGATGATGCGGAGGCATCTTATAAGGACGCTTCGCAATAGGAGTTGTGCCAGGCTTCAAGTCGATGACGAACTCAACAGCTCTAGCAGGCGGTATTCCTGGAAGTTCTTCTGGAAAGACATCTTGAAATTCACGAACAACTGGAACGTTCTCGATGCCCTCAAGAGGTGAAGCGTTCAATGCATTTAGAACATATATCTGAGCTTCGGCGTCCTGCACTGTACGAGCTGAGTATCTGACAGTCTGACCGGAAGGGTGTGTGAGGCGGACTGTTTCAGTGGCACAGTCAATCAAAGCTTTATGAGGCTTCAACCAGTCCATACCGAGAATAATGTCTATGTTGGAGGGCTTGAGAGCAATGAGTGAAACGGGGAACATCAATCCTCCAATCACAATGTGATTACCGTGGCTTACCCTGGTAGTTTGCCAATTAGCCCCGGGTGACTGGATTACCAATGGGGTGGACACCTTGTCGAAAGGGATATCATGGCTTCGTGCAAAACTTTCGGACATGAAGGAGTGCGATGCTCCAGAATCAAAGAGTATAGTAGCTGGGGTTGAATTCACTAGAAGGGTGCCCATCACAATGTTGGTGTCCTGTCGAGCTTCTTCAGTTTTAACATGGTTGACATGAACAAGCTGACTAGCAGGTGGTCTGGCATTACGATTTCTGCTAGGATGGTTTCGTTGGCCCTTTTTACGGTTAACGGAACAACATGATAAATTTTGCGGTTGACCCTGAGGACAGTTGAAGGCACGATGCCCTGAGTGTCCACACTTGCGGCATAAACCATCATTATGGGGAGGAGCTTCAACATTGGGTTGTCCACCCTGAATCATTAGTTGTCTCGGCGGCGGAGGCAGACGAGGTGCAACATAAGACGGCCTCGGTGCAGGGGCAGGTCGGTGATGAACATTGTGTGGGATCCAGACTCGACGTTTCTGAACAGGCTGACCCGAGGATGAGCCAGCTTCATGAGTGCGCTTGAGCGACTCCTGGCATTCAGTCAGAGCTGTTTCAATTTGGAAAGATTTGCTGACAAGCGTTGCGAAGTCTGTGCAATCAAGGACTGCAAGTGCGAGTTTTATGTCAGTATGGAGTCCTTCACGGAATTTATCCTGCTTGCGGGCGTCAGTGCAGACGTCATCTTCAGCATAGCGGGACAATTCAAGAAACTTCCTCTGATATTCATCCACAGTCATTGTGTCCTGGGTAAGTTTGCGGAACTCCTGCTTCTTCTGGTCCATCAGACCTTGAGGAATGTACCGTGCACGAAAAACTGACTGAAATTCCTGCCAAGTGGTTACAGTTTCAGCAGGCAACATACCCTTGTGGCTTTCCTACCATTGAGCCGCTGATCCCCTCAGGTGATACGTCGCATAGGTGACGTAACTGTCAGGGATAACATTGGCCGACATCATCTGGAAGGCAATGTCACGGAGCCAATCATCAGCATCCATTGGATCAGTCGAGCTGCGAAAAGTGGACGGATTGAGGCGCACAAATTCTGGCAGAGTTATTGGAGCATTCTGTTGCTGAGCATTCTGAGTTGGAAATTGAGCCAATACTCCGATCATAAACTGACGGTTGAGCTCAAACTGCTGACGGTTGAGTTCAAACTGCTGCATCATTGCGGCAATATAGGGTGGAGGTGGTGGATCGTCAGCCATCCTGCCAAATCAACAGGGGCAGTTTAGCAAGAAAGACTGCATGTGTAAGGAGTTATTCAGGACGTAACATGAGAGATGAACAAGAAGGCATTAGATGTAAAATAGTAGTCGTTGAAAGACATACCAATCCATGCACAGAGTCGGGTACATGTGGACAGCACAACGGCGCAAATTTAGAAGCTAGACATGCTAGGCGGCGCGCAGGCACGCGGTAAGGAAGTACACAACGAGACATAGCAAAGGCTACATCAACGTCGGAGAAAACTATTGGAGCGAGGAATCTGCAAGTGACAAAATAGGGTGCCCTCGATAAAAGGATCCTGTAAGCAGAACCTGGTCCACAATCTCGAAGCAAGTGGGGGATAATTCAGAACACCGGGTGGATGTGATCACGAGAACCTAATATTGAAGTTAGTAAATTTTAACCCGAATAGATGAGAGATCAGAGTCCCAGATTAAAGGTCGAGGAGTAAAAGATCCTAATACCACCCAATTGGCGACGTGGGCCCGTAAGCCACACAGCAAGGTTAGTAAAACAATTTTCGGTTACTAGACTCAACTTCGGCCAAGGAGTTGGAAAGGGGGGTTCCTACAGTCAGTCGGCTCTGATACCAACTTGTGACGCCCCCGGCTTAATCGTGCACTAATCATACACGCAAATGCACACGATCAAGCCTAAGGACTCACGGGAAGATATCACAACACAACTCTAAAACATAAATAAAGTCATACAAGCTTTATATTACAAGCCAGGGGCCTCGAGGGCTCGAATACATAAGCTTGCGAACAAGCGTCAGCGGAAGCATCAGATATCTGAGTACAGATATTAAAAGAGAAACAGAAAGGCCTTTAGAAAGGCGGGGCAAAATAAAACACTACGATCGAAAGGCGAAGGCCTCCTGCCTGGGACCCTCCGATCCTACTCCTGGTCGTCAGTCAACTCGTAGTAGTATCCATCCTCTGGGTAGTAGTAGTAGCGATCGTCGGGGCATCTGTCTCAGGGGGCTCCGTCCTCTGGTCACGTCAAACTGATATGGGGAGAAAAAGAAAACAAAGCAACCGTGAGTACTCAGAAGTACTTAGCAAGCAAGGATCTACACTACATATGCAACATTTTCAAGGGGAGGCTGTATATGTGGACTGGGCTGCAGAAATGCCAGAATAGAGAGAAGCCTAGTCCTATCGAAGACTAGCATCTTCAGCGGTCTTGCAGCAATAGAAGAGAGCAGAACAGATCAATATAATGTAGCAGTATCATTAAGTCTCATCCTCACCCAGAGATCCTTTCTCGACTCCCTGCGAGAAAGCAATCCCAGAGCCATACAGTCATCAACCTCGTCCGGAGATCCCTTCTCGACTCCCTGCGAGAAGCAATCCCAGAGCCATACATACAGGTCTCATCACAGGTATCAAGTTCTAGTTGTATCGATCGGGATACAACTCCGAGTGTCCTTTACAGTAGGACCGGCTATCGATAGAAGTGTTCTTCCCTGCAGGGGTGCACCAACTTACCCAACACGCTCGATTAACTCCGGCCGGACACACTTTCCTGGGTCATGCCCGGCCTCGGTCAAACGACACACCGCAGCCCTACCTACAGCTCAGCAGAGAGGTCCCCGCCGGTCTACATCCTAAGCGCAAGGGGGTCTTGGCCATCGCCCCTCGCCCTCCGGGTCGTTGCGTGCCGGGCGAACCAGGCTCCACCCCTCAGGATGGTGCCGGCCCAGCCCGGCCGCAGTGCTGAACTGGACGTCTGACAGAGATTTCGGCTGATGCATACGATGCAGAACGCCCATACTATGCCCACGTGATGGTTAGTGCTATCAGACCAGAGGCCTGCTCGGATCAAATATCCAAATCGTTAGGACTAGGGGCTTGCGGTAACCAGCAGAGACTCACGAAAGATGTGACCCCGTCGCCCCGTCTCGAGGACTTGCTGCAAGGGTTAAGAATGCCCGGCCGCGCCTCGTATTCACCACTCGGGCACCACACTGGCACCCGTCTTCACAACACTCGCCTCTCAGGCGCACGCGGGTACCCCTCAGGGTCGACCCGCCTATCCAAGTAACAGTGTAAATCCAAGTATCCGTGTGTCCATAACATCAGGGGAATCCGAGGTATCACCCTCGTTGGATTCCTACTCGATGTATCCGTCAAGGTGAACTTGGAGGAATCGCCCTCACTGGGTCCACACTTGAGGTGTTGTACGACGGCGTCGTTATCGGAAGCGGTGAAGGAGGAATCACCCTCGATGACCACGACCGAATAGCTACTCTACAGAGTTAACATCAGAAGTGCTACAAGAGGTTTCACCCTCGGCACTCGATAGTAACGCTGCAGTGTCGTTACAACTAAGGGGGGGGTGATGTGCGGTGTCGGGTCCTGGTCTTCAATCCCATTGATCGGGTCTTCTGACGATCCAGCGCGGCAGTCGGGATAAGTGGGGTCACTGATAGGTCTCTACCCAGCCTAGACTAAACAGTTTAGGATATGCAGGTAATTATCAACAGCAGGTTACAATGAACAGGCTATGCATCAGAATAGGCAAAGCAGCAGCAGCAGCAGCAATTCTAATGCAAGCATGAGAAATAGAATGGGCGATATCGGTATGCTCAAGGGGGGGGGGCTTGCCTGGTTGCTCGGCGGCAAGGGCAAGGTCTTCAGGGGTCGTCGAACTCCGGAGCTGCGTCGGTACCGGCTCTATCGAGAGAGAAGAGAGGGAGGAAACAGTATAAATATAGAGCAAACAAGAGCATGACAAATACGATGCACGGTGCTAGGGGTAGTCTAACGCCGCATTACACGTATCAGACGGAGCGGGAGAATATCTGACGATATTTCCCGGGTCTTTGGAATTATCGGACAGAGGATCCGGAAGGGGACGGTTGCATGTTCGGATAGTTAGGGACATGTGGCGGACGAACGGACTGCGTATTCGAATTCGTCTCGTCGTTCTGAGCAACTTTCATGTACAAAGTTTTTCGATCCGGATTACGGTTAATTTTCTATTAATTTCTGAAGTTTAAAATGAATTGTTGAATTATTATTAATCCAGTCAATGGTCAACAGTTGACCAGTCAATGTTGACTAGTCAACAGGGTCAAAGTGGACCCACATGTCATAGTCTAGTAACACAAATTAACAGATTAACTGGTTAATTAACAATTAGGTCAACTAAACCTAGTAGTTTAATTTAAACAGATTAATTAATTTAATTAATCAATTAACTAATTATTAACTTAACTATTTATTTTTTTACAGGGGCTGGGCCCCGTTCGTCAGTGGCACAGCCAGACTTGTCCGGGCTATGCCCGTTCGGTGCGCTGGACACGTCCGGCGTCCCAGATGCGCGCGTGCGCGCGCGGGCACATGCGACGGCGAGCGATCGAGGCGAGGCCAGGGGGAGGGCGTGGCCAGGCGGGGCACGATCGGGGAGGTGAGGCGGCGCCGGCGGCGACGGAGGCGAGCGCGTGCGGGTGCGGTGGCGCGAGCGGCGGCGGCAACAGGCGGGGGCCGAGGCGGGCGAGCGGGAGGCGTGCGTGCGCGGGTGAGCACGGCAGGCGCGAGGCCGTGGCGAGCGACGCGTGCTTGCGCGGCGAGGCAGCGCGGGGAGCGCGCGGTCGGGCGCGCGTGGGGACTAGGGAGAGAGGGGGGCGGTGGCTCACAGTGGGCCAGACGAGGAGGGCAGCGTGCGTGGGGAGGCCGGCGAGGGAGAGGGCGAGGCGTGGCGAGGTCCGGCGCGACGAGGAGGAGGCGAGGAGGCAACGGCGACGGCGAAGGGCGTCGGGGATGGGCGCCGGCGTCGAGGCGCGTTGGGGCGATGATGAGGACGTCCGGCGTGGCGGCCGAGGCGGTGGAGGCCGGCGGTGCGGTGGTCCGGCGAGGTGGCGGTGGTCGGCGACGAGGCCGGGGCAGCACCGGGCGGCGAGCGGCGACGGGCCTCCTCTCACGATCTCGATCCATTTCTGGATCGGATCGGGGGGGGAGTGTGTGTGGCGTGCGTGTGTGTGTCGGTGGAGGGGGCCAGGGGGGAGTGGGGGGTTATGGGGATGGGGTGGGCCAGCCGGCTGGGCTTTGGCCCAGCTGGGCCGGGGGGGTTTTCTCCCTTTTTCTTTTTTTCTGTTTTCTTCTGTCTTTTTATTTTTCTTAATTCATATATCTCTGTTTAGTAAATAGTTAGGCCCCAAACCGAATTTTGTAAAAAGGGAGACCTAGTCCATAAATACCAGTGCTTTATACCCTAACACCAAAAACTAGTTTGGACAAAACATCATTTCATACTTAAGTTAGATTTAATAAATGGTTATTAAATATTGTTTTTAGTCGCTGTTTGAAGATGTTTGAGTCACTTACCCAACTCCAATGATGTTGGTTTCAATTTCAGAATTGTCTCTGATTTATTTGCTATTTAATGAACAATTTAGTTTCTATGTTGGACAACTTTTATTTTCCACTTTCATTTAAATTTGAATTTGAGGTTAGGAGTTGAAAAGCATTATGATGCAAATGATGATCATGCACTGTTAAACATGATGACATGGCATAATCAAGGGTGATTACTGTAGTTAACCACCGGGGGTGTTACAAGTTCCACCTCGAGACGGCGGCGCTTCGTCCCGAAAGTATTCTCTTGATTTTTTTTCTAGGGCAAATGGCATCATATAGGAGAAGGGGGGCCATAGAGGCCTTGTAGTGGGCCTGCAAGTACACATGGCGCGCCCCCACCTAAGCTTGTGGCTCACTGGTGATTCTTCTTCCAGTATTTTTTATTAATTCTATAAATCTTCGTACATTTTCAGGTAATTTGGAGCTTCGGAGAATAGCTATCTCTATTGTAGCTTTTTCAGGTCTAGAATTCCAGTTGCCGGCAATTTCCCTCTTCATGTGAAACTCGCAAAATAAGAGAGAAAAGTCATTAGAATTGCCTCATGAAGTGAAATATTAACCCAAAACATTATAAATAACAGTAGGAAAACATGATGCAAATTAGATGTATCAATCACCCAGGTGTAACGAGAGAAATTGTCAACTATGACGAATCCATAAAGTAATGCTGCATTGGTTAGTGTGGCATAATGAGTAGGACCAAACAAATCCATATGAAGTAATTCAAAGGGACGAGCAGTGGTCATGATTTTCTTCGAGGTGTGCTTGGATCTTGTCATCTTCCCAAACTCACAGGCACTACACAGATGATCCTTGACGAATTTGACACCCTCAACGCCAATGATATGCTTATTCTTGATGAGAGTGCTCAAATTCCTCATGCCAGCATGTCCAAGTTGTTGATGCCATAGCTAGCATTCTAAAGCTTTTGCCAGTAGACATGTGGCAGACTGTGGACCTAGAGAGAAATCTACAATGTACAAATCACCTCTTCCAAAGCCTTCAAGGACTTTGGATTTGTTAGAGTCCAGCAAAACAATGCATCTATATTTGCTAAAGATGACAATCATATAAAGATCACAAAGCATTGAGATAGACATGAGGTTGTATCCAAGGGATTCGATAAGCATCACTTTTTCCACGTGTCGATCTTTTGAGATAGCAACCTTACCTAGACCCAATACCTTGCTTTTCCCTTTTCAGCGTATGTGATATGCTTCAGATGAGATGGAGTAAGCAGAGCATCCGTGAGTAAAATCCTATCACCAGTCATGTGATTCGTGCAGCCACTATCCAGGACCCATTCAATGGTTTTGGGCGTGTCATCCTGCAGAAGCAATAGTCTGACTTACAAATTAATATACTTCGGAGTGAAAAATATGACAATCAATTTTGTCAGAGAATTCCATCAAGTGATAGTAATTTCAGTGGCATAAGGGACGTGAGAAATGAGGAATTCATTTCATCATATTTAGCATGCGTCCCAACAAGCATTTGTCAGGTCTTCAGCAATTTCATCAGACATTTATTGTTGTCTGAAGACCTGATCCTGCAGAAGATATTAGTTCTTCTTCTTAACCACCCACATCTGAATGGGTGCCTGAGAAGCAATGTACCAAAGTTCATTCATAGAGAATTTGGCATTGAAGAATATGCACTCCTCTTCACATGGGGGTTAGTTTATTCAAATGAATAAGCAGAGAAATTCTTCGAGGATTTGTGAACATAATGATTCAAAGAATAATGCACATATTCATCAGACCATTGATTGTTTCCCTACAAAATAGAGGCATTAGCACGACCATAAGTAGGTCTGCGACCATTTGACGACTTTGGTCCATGCGAAGAATTTGCCCTGGGGTTTTTCTTCTTCATCGGTGGTGTCATGATGACATTCACCTGAGGATTTTCTAGAAGGCTTTTGGGCCCCCAGATTGTCTTCACTGGGGGATCATTCCTACAGTTAGTACCAAAAATCTGGCAAATACTTCACCGTTCTAGGTTTTGAACAGTTTATAGTTTGATTCAAATGACTCGTCTAAAGAATATGAAGTATCATAGTTGTAACCAGATAAAGTGGATGGATCTATAGGAGGTCCTTTTGCAGCAACCCAAGTGGTTTTGGGATACTGCTCAGGTTTCCGGTACGATCCATCAGCATTAAGCTTTCTCTCAAAAGCAATGCCCTCTTTCCTAGGGTTCCTGTTCAGAATCTGCTTCTTGAGCACATCACAAAGGATTTGATGCCCTTTGAGACTTTTGTACATGCCAGTGACATACAATTCCTTCAGCCCTGCATTTTCGTCAGTAACACTTGTGATCTCCTTAGATGAGGGGATTGATACCACAAAGACATTTGAAGATATTTCGGTAACAAAAGTATTTGAACATTCAGCAGAAGAATTTGCCTTTTCACATTCAAGGCATTTTAAGCATGGTGCAACAAATTCTTCCTGAGCGGTACTGATCTGTTGAGCGAGCAATGAACCATTTTTTTTTTGGAAGATCATCATGAGACGCTCTCAGTTTCTCAAGATCTTGCTTCCTTTGAAGAAATTCATAGGACCACTTCTCATGTTCGGCTGAGAGGGCCACATGACGACTTTCAAGTTCATCATTTTTTACTGAAGATGTCTGAGTTCTTCAGACAAGGTCTGATTGTGATCCATTTCCTCATCCAATAGATCATCGCTTTTGTCTAGTAGTTTGTTGCTCAGTTGCAATTTTAGCAAGTTTCTTATAGCTAGGTTTAGATTCACACTCAGAGTCGTCATCACTGGAAGTATGAAAGTAAGCTTCTCGTGAGGTTACCTTTGCACCTTTTGCCATGAAGCAATAGGTGGAAGTGTAGTAATCATCACAGTCCTCATTGTTGGCGGAGTTGCCATTAACTTCAGGGTTGAAGATGGACTTGCTCACGAAATCAGTAGCGAGGGCTAAGCTTGCCACACCAGAGCCTGACTCCTCCTCAGATTCCCCGGCTTCCTCATGATCAGATTCTTCCTCAGAATCCATTTCCTTCCCAATGAATGCACGAGCTCTACTGGAACTGTTCTTCTTGCACGATGAAGACTTTGAGGATTTCTTCTTCTTGTCATCTGCTCTTCTTCTTCTTATTATTCTTCTTCTTCTTCTTCTTTGATTCCTTTTCCCAGAGAGGGCAGTCAGCAATGCAGTGGCCAGACTTCTTGCATTTGTGGCAGGTTCTCTTCTTGTTGTCCCAAGAAGAAGCTTCTCCAGTGTTCTTCAAGTCATACTTTGAAGACTTTCCAAAGTGACTTTTCTTTGAAAACTTCTAGAATTTCTCACTAGCATTGCAAGTTCTCTGCCAATTTCTTTGCCACCACCCAAACTGTAGTAAGATTCTTCTTCAGATGAAGGCATTTCTTTGCCCTTTGCTTTTTCCTTCAGTGTGCGGGATCATCCATAGCCGGGACCATACATATCTCTTTTCTCAGCTTGCTGAAATTCATGAGTATTGAGCCTCTCAAGAATATCAGTCGGGTCAAGTTGCATGTAATCAGGACGCTCTTGAATCATCAGGGCCAAGGTGTCAAAGGAACTGTCAAGAGACCTCAGCAACTTCTTCACCACCTCATGGTCGGTGATGTCAGCAACACCAAGAGCTTGAAGATCATTGGAGATATTAGTGAGGCAATCAAAGGTTTGTTGGACATTCTCATTGTCGAGCCTAAAGAGATTGCGATGAACATCAACTCGGGAGTCGCATTGAGTAGAAACTCCTTCATTGACTTTGGAAATCCTATCCCAGATAAGCTTCGATGTTTCCAGGGCACTCACTCTGTCATATTATCCTTTCTTCAGATGCTCGCAAATGATATTCTTTGCTTGGGAATCGAGTTGCTTGAATCTCTTCAGATCAGTAGCGTTGACGCTCGGTCCCATGAGAGGCATACCATTCTCGATGACAAACTAGAGATCATTCTCAATGGCCTCAAGATGCATGCGCATCTTGTTCTTCTAGTAGGGATAGTCTGTGCCATCGAAGATGGGGCACGCAGCAGATACCTTGATCATACCAGCAGTCGACATAGCTAAACCTCTAGGTGGTTAAACCAAAATCACATAGAACAAGGGAGTACCTTGCTCTGATACCAATTGAAAGCGTTGGTTAACTCCCAGAGGGGGGGTGAATGGAAGATTTTTAGAAATTCGTCAAACTCCGAAGGCTTTGACAAAAATCACAATGAAGAAATAGAAACAAGAGCGAGACTAGTTAATCACGGAACGTAAAACATGCATACAAGATAGATTCAAGTGAAGAGCATGCAACCATACAAGCAATCAGGCATACGGAAGATGAACTGAAGAAATGAAAGACAACATGATGAAAGTCTTCGGTTCAAATGCTTCAGAAAGTAGATTATAGTTCTTCAACAACGGAATAATAGAAAGCAAGGGGTTGAGGAATTTGAAACCAGGGTGGCTCGATGATGATACGATGATTTGGTAGACTACTTCCAGTTGTTGTATCAATTGTGCGTCTGGTTGAAGTGGCTGAGATTGAACTCTGAAGACACTAAGTCTTCACTGTATTCCTCTTGAGCTAATAAGGTCACAGTAGACCTTGCCCAATCACTCGTGGTAAGTCTTCAAGGTAGACTTCCAAAACCTTCACAAACTTGCTCACCGACACGCCACAATTACTCTTGGGTGCTCAGAACATGACGCCTAACCATCTGGAAGAATGACAGTCTACAAAGGTGACAGCCGTCGGATCACACATATCAAACTCTTCAGTGATGCTCAATCGCTTTGGCTCTGGGTTTATCCGCACTTAGGTTTCTCACAAAGTCATCATAGGAAGGGTTGCTCTCAAATGACAAATGTCAATCTCTCTCTAGAGCAGCCAACCAACAAGTGGTTGTGGGGGGCGTCTCTTTATAGCCAGGGCAACCCGACATGAGTTGTCATAAATGCCCTTTCAGACATGACCGTTTTCATGATAAGGATCCGCTCAATAGCTGGCACTCTACGCAACAACGGTCGGAATTTGGACTCTCAAATTCGTCGGGGCACTCAATTTCCTCATAGTAGGCAGATCGCACTGGCGAAATCCTAACTCCTCAGTCAAACCAATTTTGTCAGCGACCAGAAGAACCGCGTCTCTGTCGCTAGCAAATTCGTCAGCACTGCCGGAGATTTCCAAACTCTTCACTCGAAGAAATAGGTTTTCTATAGGTTTTGAGCATCACTTCGGAAATACGATTTATGTATCACCTAGACCCCCTTTAACAGTACGGTGTTTCCTATGACTCAAATAAGAGGAAAGAAACTACGAAAACAAAAGTCTTCAAGCTTCTAATTCTTCACATCAATTTCTTCAAAGGCAACACAAATTCTTCACTCGAAAAAAATACCTTTTTTAGGGGTCAACTTTCATCGGTTAAACCAAATCTTCAGGGACTATAACTCCTGTGTACACTCACAAACGCATTAGTCCCTTAACCTATTTGTCTTCAATACTCCAAAACCACTAAGGGGCACTAGATGTACTTACACATGCGTACTGGCTTCACGATCCGACAAGACTTCACCATTCAGAGCTTTGCATCACCGGAGAACTAGAGGAGGGAGAAGAGAACCTCACGGGGCTTCTCTATTATGAGGACTAGAGAAAACTAGAACTAGTTCAAGTCTATATTAAGTCTAGATCAAGAACTAGAAGAGAGAAGTAGAGAGGAGGGCCCCAAAGCAAATGGACTTCTATGTGTCAAAGGGGGCGCCCCCTTCATGTATATATAGGTGGAGAGGGAGGGGTGGCCAACTCGGAGGAGGAGCAATCCTCCCTTTGGGCGCCGGCTCTAGGAGGAGGAGTCCTCCTCCAACTCCCTTGCACCCCCTTAGCTTGTCCCACAAGCCCAAAGGGGGGTGCCACCCTATATGGGCCCTAAGGCCCATTATCTCCCCATTAAAAGGCCTTTAGCTATTCTTATTAGCCCATGGTGCCTAATAAAATCCCCAGGGGCTCTCGATAAATTCCAGAACCCTCCCATATTTATATCAGGTCCCCGAAAACTATTGCCACCTATATAGTATTACCCGGTATTCTCCGAAACCCTTTTGGTAACGCGGAAAAGTTTCCGGTTTCTCTTGAAACTATTTTTTATATTCCCAAAACTTTTCCAGTAATATTTTCTCATATTCCTAACTCTAATAGAACTCAACAGATTGTGATCCCCTTAAGCATGTGACCCTGTAAGTTTAGTGAAATACAGACATGATTAGAACTTCCTTTTGTTTAGTAATCAACAACGGAACCGTGGACATCCATGTTGACCCATATACTCACACGAATGATATTCGAGTGAACTTTTTGGTTATAATATGCTATTCCTTTTGCTTCACGGTACTTTACAAAACCCGAGGTGAGATATATCGGTATCCCCGTGAGCCATACACATGCTCACTATACCAGTCTCCTCGTTACCGGTTTTGTTCTTCTTTCTCATTATCATGTTCATGCATCCCGTGAGCAAGTCACATGTGTCTGTCCAAAAGATTGTGGATACCGTCACACCGAGGGCCTTAAGAATATCTCTCCATCGTCTGAGGAGCAAATCCCACTCTCGAGCCATCCGGCCCCTTGTCATACTTTTTGATGAACCTAAAGTTGCCGTTGTGATTATCCTATAACGGATAACGTTGGAACAACACCTAAGTGCATCGTCCGGTATGAAGTGACTCGATGCTCTCATGGACTAAGGAACTGAGCATACGTTAACTCTCCGTGTTATAGACTATGGACTTGTGACGATAACATCTCTAAGTATAATATACAAATTGAGTCGACTCAATATGACCGTTCTACTAACATCATACTCTCAAAGTTGCCGACATCCTTTTACACTTAACTTATGCCAATGATCAGGAAAACATAATGATCATGCAACACTTGAGCTAGTCCTAGAGGCGAGACTAGGAATCATGTTTTATCTTTTATTACTCGTACACGTGCTTATGGATTTTCTTCTGAATCACATATTCAAGAACCGTAGTAGTTATGACATAGAATCTAAATGTCTAATTATAAACGTGAAAATAAGTAATGCAATTATTATTGCTTATAGGCATAGTTTTAAATAGCCGGCTATAGCCCCGCTATAGCTGTTTGAGCATGTTGCCGCTAAATGATTTCATGTACAATTTGCTGCTATAGCCTCGCTATAGCCCCGCTATAGCTGTTTTTAAGGGTTGCCGCTATATGCCATAGCCCGCTATTTAAAACACTGCTTATAGGGCATATTTTCAACAGGAGTTAGGATCAAAGAAGACCTGGACGGCGGCACCGTCGAAACACAGTTGCAGCAATGGTAGAGCTACAACCCCATCAATCTAGGCTAATGCAGTGACATTCCATCAAAGCACAAAAGATTTCTTCTAAATTACACGGGAAAATGGATTTTGTGTGGTTACAAGCCCAAGTTGTGTCGTCTCGAGCTGGCTTCGCCACACGTCGTGCAAAAACACAAAATCTAACCCTAACTACAAAACTCTACAAAACTGAAGGAAAAGAGCCCGTGTTTCCCCACCCTCCCATGGCGAACGCAATGACCGCAAGAGGAGAGAACGCTCCTCATCGTCAGAGCGAGCGAGGACAAGGGTCGCCTACTATATCGCCTTTTTGAGAGAGGAGGGACAAGGTTCGCCTACTGTATCGCCTCTTTGAGAGAGGAGGGAACGGTTGCGTCTACCAGGCACGGTAACGGAGAGAGGTAAAGTACGCTTTCATGAATGTTTTACGGAAGAACATTCCACAGGGCCAGCCACCTCTTCCCTCCCGAGTCCCGACTCTCCCTTCGCCCCGCACAGTTCTGGCCCTAAACCAACCCCTGAACCCTCCCAATTCCCAAATCTAGTCGCCGAGCTCGCCGCATCCTTCCCCGGAGACCCCAATGGAGGAAGGCAACGAGGCGCATCCATCGCCCTTGCCTCCGCCTGACGCACCCGAAGCCGCGGGGCATCTAGCTCTCATCCCAATGGACCAGGACGAGGACCTAGCAGCCGCCGCCGCCGCCGCGGAGCCCATGGAGGACGACGCGGCCGGGGGAGACGCCGCGGAGCCCATGGAGGAGGACGCGCCCACGTCCTCCCCGACCCCGTCCGCCCCCTCCACCACCGCGGCCGTCGACGACTCCACCGTCGCGCGGAAGCGCCGCCGCCGCAAGAAGCAGTTCCCCGGCATGATCCCTACGGCCGGCGTCCGCGTCCTCCGCGCTTCCTCCTCGTCGGGGGCCACTGCGGCGCATCTCGCCGGCATCCCGCGCCGCCGTGGGCGCCCGCCGACCAACTCCTCCCTCCGCCTGGCGCGGGAGCTGGATTCCGAGGCCACCATCGCGCTCGCGGCGGGATTCCCCGCGGATACCCTCTCCGAGGACGAGGTCGCCGCCGCCGTCATCCCACTCATAGGTGGCGCCGACCAGGCCAACTACCTCGTCGTACGCAACCATATTCTCGCGCTCTGGCGCTCTAATCCCCTCTCCCCCGTGGCGTCCAACGCCGCGCTCGCATCCATCCGCGCCGAGCACGCGCCCCTCGTCGCCGCTGCACACTCCTTCCTATCGGACCATGCCTACATCAATTTTGGCCTAGCCCCCTCCATTGTCTCCCTACCCCCAATCCCCCCTCCCTCCCATCCTCCCCCTTCTGTCCTCATCGTGGGTGCTGGCTTTGCTGGCCTCGCCGCCGCACGCCACCTTATGACCCTTGGCTTCAAGGTTGCCATTGTCGAAGGCCGACTCCGCCCAGGTGGCCGTGTGTTTACTAAGACAATGCGGTCCTCTGCAGCAGACCATCCTGACATTGCTGCTTCTGCTGATCTGGGAGGCAGTGTGCTCACTGGTATTAATGGGAACCCCCTTGGTGTCATAGCACGGCAGCTTGGGTTCCCACTTCACAAGGTGCGGGACAAGTGCCCGTTGTATCTTCCGGATGGCCGCCCAGTCGACCCTGACATGGATGGTCGTGTTGAAGCTGCCTTTAACCAGCTTCTTGACAAGGTTTGCCAGCTGAGGCAGGTTATCGCAGATAGTGTCCCACACGGTGTGGATGTGTCACTTGGCATGGCACTCGAGGCATTCCGGGCAGCGCATGGTGTTGCTGCTGAGCCAGAGGAACGGATGCTTCTTGATTGGCATCTGGCCAACCTGGAGTATGCCAATGCCGCTCCTCTTGCTGATCTCTCCATGGCCTTCTGGGACCAGGATGATCCATACGAAATGGGTGGCGACCACTGCTTTATACCTGGTGGCAATTCCCAATTTGTCCGAGCACTTGCTGATGGCGTCCCGATATTCTATGGACAGAATGTGCGAAGGATACAGTATGGGTGTGATGGTGTGTTGGTCTACACTGATAAGCAGACATTCCGTGGTGATATGGCGCTCTGCACTGTTCCCCTTGGTGTGCTTAAGAAGGGGGACATTGATTTTGTGCCGGAGCTGCCAGTTCAGAAACGAGAGGCCATTCAGAGATTGGGTTTTGGGCTTCTTAATAAGGTTGTGATGTTATTCCCTTTTGACTTCTGGGATGGTAGGATTGATACATTTGGGCATTTAACTGAGGACTCTAGTCAACGAGGTGCATTCTTCCTGTTCTATAGCTATTCTTCAGTCTCAGGAGGTCCACTGCTCGTTGCCCTTGTTGCTGGGGAATCTGCTATCAGTTTTGAGAAGAAGTCACCAATGGAAAATGTCGAGAGGGTGCTAGACACACTTAAAAAAATCTTTTCACCCATGGGGATTGAGATACCAAACCCACTGCAGGCAATATGTACTCGATGGGGCACTGATAAGTTTTCACATGGATCATATTCCCATGTGGCTATTGGGTCTTCCGGTGATGATTATGATATTTTGGCTGAGAGTGTTGGTGATAGAATCTTCTTCGCCGGGGAGGCAACAAATAGGCGGTACCCTGCAACGATGCATGGAGCTCTGCTTAGTGGGTACAGAGAGGCTGCCAATATTGTAAGAGCCGCTAGAAAGAGAGCAAAAAAGGTTGACTTATCTGAGAAAATAGTTGTCAGTTATGAAGTCAAAGATATTGTTAAAGATGACAACATTGATTTGGATGATCTCTTCCGTACCCCTGATGTTGCTTTCGGTGGCTTCTCAGTTCTGCATGACCCATCTATATCTGAACCTGATTCAGCATCATTGCTGCGTGTTGGAATTGGTGCCAGAAAGTTAGGCTCTGGTTCACTTTTCCTGTACGGCCTAATAATGCGGAAGAATGTAACTGAGCTAGCTGCAATGGAAGGCGACGAGCAGCGGTTGAGTACACTGTACCGAGATTTTGGGACAAAACTTGTGGGATTGGATGGCTTGGGTGATGCTGGGGAAAGCCTTATATCACGGATAAAGGCTTCTTCTAAGAAGTAGCATCCATTCAAGATGTTGGAATGGTTGACTCAGCTGTAACAGTTGTCAGCTCTGAGCATTTAGTTTGCAAGTCCAACATAGCTACTGACCTTTCAAGTAATTCATTCATTTCATTGATTGCTATATACCTCTCAGTTCTCATCAAGGTGTAAGCTGTGCCATGTAATACTGGTTAAACCATGGGTAGTCATCGAAGATCATATCACCATGGGAAATAATGGAATTCTTATCAGTAGTTTCTGTTCAGACTTGATACACCTCTCTGACATTTCTGTGATGACATTGTGATGCATTTTTATTTTTTTGGTGATGTAGCACTTGCTAGCATTTTCCCATTTGGGTGTGGTTATATGGTATTCCCTCTGTTACCAAAATGTAAGACATTTTTTAGTTTTGCATCGGGCATAAAAAACGTCTCACATTTTGTTACGGATGGAGTTGTTATGACTCTCGATATTGTTTGGAATATTTCTCCAAGTTGCCATTTCTTGTTTTGTTGGTGCATTGCTTTTATTTCAGGATTCAGTCTCATTGATTAATTGTGCGTTGTTGCTTATTCTGGAAGGTGGTTTTATATGAACTGCAAAGCATGTTAGTGTTTATTATTCATTGTCTTCAGCAAGCTGTAGGTAGAGGCTCTTCTAGGTGACAGCTCAAGAAATTGTTTGATCAGATGGTCAGTGTGATATCCATTCTTTCACCTTACAACCAAACCTATAACTTCTTCAAGAAGCAGGTAACCAATCTTTTACTTTTCTGAACCTGATTCTAGTAAAATGCAGTACTCTTGTTGGCTTATCCAACTGAACACTATTTATTGTAATTTTGTCAAATAGATACGACATAACTTCAATTTACTGAGCTCCCTAAAATAGAGCCTTTTGATTATCTAACTATGACTTCGTTACTACATACCATTTTTTGCTGAGTTAGATCCGGAACACAAGACCTGTATCTTTTGTTATATGACATATGACAGAACATATGATATTGCGTGCTGGCTAACATCAGAAATGACCATGCTCTTGATCACATTCAGCAGTTTGTTGTGATAAAATTACTCCAATTCAGGGCCTTTATGATGGTAGTTAAGACGAATAGTTTTCTTGACGGTAGTTCTGATTTCAATGTTTTGACTTGTTTGAATAATGTCCTGATTTTAAGGTTAACGTTGTCACATTGTCAGCATAGCACACACATTATATAGCTGTGCTTGTTGGAGGCATGCTTAAGGTTCACAAGCGTGCAGTGCCACTATTAAATTCTCATCAAATTAAAAATAGTGAGCCTGTCTTGAAGCAAATTCACATCTGGCTGTTTATTTTGTAGCTAGCCGTTTCTGATATAAGCCCATGCTTCTGTTAGGAGATGCACACGTTTCCATTTAAAAGAAAATTACATAGTCCTCGTCTCCGTCTAAGAAAACATATAAAAAAATCCTCATCTTTATCTAAAAAAAAGTAAAAAAAGAAAAAATTACCACCGCAGCCTACCAGCGAGCGTCACTTTGCATAACCCTTCATTTATAAAAACACCAGAGGTCCTCACCTTCATAAAAAAAAATTCAAAAAAATTCTTACCGCGGCCAACCAGCTTGCGCCCCGTGGCATAGCTAGTTGGCCGCCCTTCACGCGACGCTTAATGGGTTTAATGTTTGAAACTCGGTACGTTCTTTGCTGTAGATTGCGTGTTTCCTTTTAATTCACCAATATGGTATTACATCGTCGGTCCGTAATTTTTAGCTCAGTCATGTCATGCTAAAAAATTGTGTGGTCTGTTGCTTTAGCTAGAAATTGGTCTGATTTCAGTCAGAGTGGAGGCTTGAGCCAAAAAATTACTTCCCAGGTTTGGAGTTTTCCTGCTGAAAACTTCCTAGTTTGGTCTGTTCTTATCGTTATTATGTCTTGGAAATTAAAGAGTGGTTGTCTGTAGCAGTTGTAAGGAGATGGCGCTCTCTTCTTGGAACTAGCACCTGAAATTTTTGACGTTAGTTGGAAATGTGGGACAGGCACGTGATGTTGCCTATTTTTCTCATTGCTTTCTGGTAATGACCAAAGGCATGTTTACGTGCAGTACTGTTTTATCCCTGCAGTTTTTTTTTTTGAGCAAAAGAGAGTTTCCCCTCCGATTTCATATGAAGAATTTTTTATCCCTGCGGATGTACCGCAGTCTGCAGCCATGGGTGGTCATTCTAAAAAGATGCTAGCACCGGGTTGTTTGTTTTGAATTGACCATCCGCTCGATCGGATGCTTTATAGCATCTGGGACTGGGAGTACATGTTAAGTTTGTTCAGCAAGCACGCTGTCGCTTTTCTGTTCTCCATTTGCTCAGTGCCGCCCCTCGTGTTCTCCCTCGTATAATCTGCTGCCCGCATATTTTCCCGTTAAGAAGTCTGAGAGTTGGGGGCAAGACCATGAGATGCATTGGCTCCGGTACTGGTCTGCCGATTTTACGTCTCATTTTCTTAACATCTTTAGGTCCCAGAACTGCATGGAAATTGGGTACCAAGCAGTGATTTCGCGATTCTTTTGACTACTCATGTTTAATGGCTGTGGACTGCACTGAGCCAATTGTGCTTGTTGGCCTGTCTGTTAGCCATTCAGAAAGAAAAAAAAATTGCGCTGATGTTGAACTGCCGGTGCTACCGTGCGACATGGTCCCTTTATGAAGGCTCAGTCCATGAATGTTGGTCGTTGCTGATTCTGATCATTGTTCACTGCTTTTCGCTGATATTATCCACTGACAAAGCCACCAAACCGAAGGTGGTTTCTCGAGAGTCGCGAGCAAAACCTCTCCCGTGTTAGGCCCAAGCCAACCGCGCTTAGATTTCAGCTGCTGCCAAGAGCCATCATGCATCGAACACGTTGGTGCAATCTTGGCCGCATCCCACATGCGGGCAACCGCAACGGATAATAAAATGGCTCCACCAACCTACTGTTTGACATTGACGTCCGTGTTCGAAAATCCTAGCTGTTCTCTTTTGTCCGTCTTCTATCTACTAGTGCTCGGCTCGACACTCCGCCCTCAGATAACCCGACCCGTGATCGCGTATATGGCATCAAACGCGGCGGCAGATGGATTTGGGCACCGTGCGTTCTTGGCCGCATCTACCGTGCTGCTCTCCGGCATTTCCCAGAAGGCAGAAGGGACGACGCGCCGAGCACTGCTTCTGATTCAACCGGTCGAGAGAAGAAGTGAAGAAATCGTTTTGCAGCTCCGAACAAGCAGGGATGGGACGAGTCAGGAGCCCTGGTTGCGTTCAGCTCAGAGCATTAAACATCTGGGCCGGTTGACCGGTCACAAAAAAATGGACCCAGCCGGGTGTCTTAAACGGGTGCCCGAATTGACCGGCGGCCCTCATATTCAGCCCAAATATAGGATGGATAAAGGGCGGCCCGGGCACGTTTGGACGCGTCCGCCTGACAAGCCAGGCCACCACCGACCCCACGACTGTCCTATAAAAAAACTCCATCCGGCTCATCGCTCCGAAACCCTACTCACAATCTCCTCTCTCGCCCCGACCTCTCCTCTCCTCGCACCGATTCCGATCGAATCCGGCGCAATGTCGAGCTCCGGCAACCGCTCCGACTCCAAGCTGGATCCAAACTTTGAGCTTGCCCTCCGCATCGCCTTGGAGCGGTCCAAGGTGGAGACCGGGGGCAGCTCCGGATCTGCAGCGTTGCCGCAGATGCAGCTCCCCCCCCCCCCCGGCGCAGCTCGGACGCCGGACAGGTCTGCGCAATCCGCGCCTCCCCTATGCCGTCCCCTGCCCGCGTCGGCTGCTACTCCCCCACGTGGGCAGTGGTGGGTGCTTGTGTCTGCCCCATCGGCCCGGACGCACGCCGAAAGCAGAGGCGCCCGCCGCCCGCCGCGAGAGGCAGCAGGAAAGGGAAAGGAAGGAGGCGGAGCAGTCCGTGCCCCGCAACCGTGGGATGCAGGCGGAGCCCGACGAGGACGTTCCGGATTGCCATTGAGAAGTCCCAACGCGAGGCGGCTGCCTCGACGGAGGCGGCTCGGCTCGCGAAGCTAAAGTGGCAGCAGGACAGGGTCGTCCGGCGGTTGAAAGGGCTCATCATCCTCTCCAACACCTCCGACGACCACCACCACCACGGCTCCTCGTTCGACGACTCGGACGATCCGCCACCAGCCGCCGACGCCTACAGCTGCGCCGGCGACCGGAAGGGCAAAGGGTCGGCGAGGAAGTGGTGAAGCTCCGCCATCTCCGTCTTTAATTTCAAGTTTTTAATAATCTAGTTCAAACTTGTCCGTCATTTATGTGAACTATGTGAACTTTGGCGATCTTTTGGACATCCGTTGGTGATCGGAATATGCATTTCTATGTCTGTTTGATTATCTATGTTGTTTAGTTCTACGTTGCATGCTAGTATGGATATGAGGTACCAGATATAAAATACATGGACGTGGAAGGCAGGATTTGCGAAGTGCCAGTCAGTGTTTGAGGGCCCGGATTTGCATGTCACGGTTGTAAATGCTCTCACTACTGCTAACTTTACCAAGTAGGAGTACGTACAACCAAGTGTAGAGCAACGATGGACAGACAGAGGGATGTTGTGTCGGTGCGGCCTGCTACGTCGTCGTGGTAGTACTGTGCGGCCAGCGAGAGGACCAGTGTCGGGGAGAATTATTTGGGATGTAGTACTGTAGTAATACGAGCGGAAGCTGGCGGGTCTCACCGACATGGATGGATGGTCCAACCTTGGTAGGGTTCGTGTCGCACACTTTACAATTAATGCCACGATGCTTGTTCCATCCGCCCCTAGCAACGTCTCAGTTTTAGCCTCTGCATTCGTGTGAATTTGTGGCAGCGCATGCGTATCCGATGCTAGACGGCGATGACCGTGAATTTGCGATGGAGAGATGGGCACACACTATCATCTATAGCTCCCTAGTCCTCTGCACATGTGGTGTTGCCGCTACCTGCCGCAGTCCATCCCGGTTGACCGACCCACTCGCATAGACTTGCGAGCACTACAGGCTTTCCACGCTTGGCTGAAAAGGCACAGAGGCCGGCCAGATCGGACCATCGGAGGACAGCGCCGTACGTAGCCTAGCTTTTATGGAAGCATCACTGCCCCACTGAGACTGACCTTGGGCTATGCCACTCACGGCTCGTTTTCAGTTGATAGAAGATGGCATACTCTCAAGCGAAAATGGCAGCAAATCCTATCTAAAGCTAGTGTGTTAGCGACGAGCCCACTATACCCATGACCGGAGACGGGCGTCACGGTGATGGTCCGGCACACTGTCACTGAGTTGGGGAAGGTCGGTTGGTTGGGTGCGGCCGTGCGGGCGCATCGCACGATCGCGACCGTGATTACGGCTCCTAAGCACTCGATCAGCGGGCCACGGGTGGCCGGAAGGTTCGGCCGGTCGATCGCGCCCGCACCACCGCAGGCCAACACTTTTTTTTTTTTTTTTGCGGATCGCAGGCCGACACTTTTGCGTCTCTGCCTATGCATGCACGGGAATGATTTTGCCGCCGCCAGCCGCTCATGTCTCCGACAGCGGGCGCCGCCGCTTGGCTTTTCCAGCGGCAACCCAAGTGCCCGTCCTCTCGTAAAGCTGAGCCGCACCGCCGGCCGGGCAGCAGCCAGCAGGACGCGCTTTCTGCCCGGGTTGAGGAAAGAGGATCGATCGGCACAGGCGCATCCGCAACCTACCGGTCTCCTAATCTTTTTTTTTTTTTGCGGGAACCGGTCTCCTAATCTTCAGCCTCCAGATTCGCACAGAGAATGGCAGCGTAGTACTAGTAGTATCTTGAGAAAGGAAATTTCACCAGATCAATAAAAAAAAGATATTCTAGCATGCCCCATGTAAAAAATCATCCGGAGTTGATTTTTTTTTTTGCGAATGATCCCGAGTTGATTTTGGCAGTGCATTTCATATTTGGGAAATTTCGCTACTCCAGGAGATGAATTTCATATTGCTAAAAGGCAAATCCAACAAAACCGGAAATAAATCCAAGAAAATGCGAGCATTAATGCCAAGTCTAGGACTTAAACCCCCGTGTACTGATTTCATCACAAATAACCTAATCATCTGAGCTAGGCTCAGTTCGCTCCTACCACGTAAACATGGTGACGATGACATGATTGCGAAACAATTTTTTTGATATGTTTAATATTCACCACTTCTCAATATAGGCATTTCTCCTCTCCCTTCCCTCAATCTTCGCTGGCGAGCCTATGGATTCACCTCCCCTCTGCCTGCCGCTTTGACGGTCGGTGGTGGGAGGGAAATTCTGATGCTTCGGCTTCTACTAGTAGTCACGTTAGAATTTTACGCCTCGCAGGGGTGACGCTCGGACGTACGGCGATGCTTCTTCTTTGAGTCGGTCTTCCGGGCTTCGATCATCCTCAAGTTCCATCGTAGATCCCACCACCTCTTGGGGCAGCAAGTTAGGGTTTCTCGTCGTACGTACACGGTTTTGTGTCAGGTTCTTTAGATCGATTTAAGTGTTCAGTGACAAAGACAACAGTTTCGGCGCACTGGCTCTTAGGGGCATGTGCATGAAGAATTTACGGATGTCATCGACAAGGTCAATACGGCTCCGATATGGAAACGGTGACACCGGAATGTCTACGGCTCGTTTTGGCGATTGTGGTGGTCGTTCAGTGATCCATGGACCTCGATGTGTCTTTTATTATATTAGAGGTGCTTTGTAGTTCTCATGAACTTTTATAATAGCTCTGTATCCTTTTTGATTTTTTACAGATATTTTATATGTACTAGTATAATTGGTTTTTAGGTGTCACGTTTCTTATACAACTCTTAATAATTGATTACAACCGGTGCATATTTGAAAGGAAAAATAAAATGGATGAGACACTAACTAACATTATTTAAAGGTAACATCAGTAATATTAGCCATTGGATCATCCATGACTAACGGATCTCAAGTTTAGCGTCGTCGAAGGGCGTGTGTATGTGTGTCTCTGGCGGATTTCATGAGATTCAATCGATGTTTGTATTCGGTGGATTAGTTCGGATTTGGTCTTCATTTGTCTTGATTCGTCTGTTTACAAGTTGGATCCTTTTGACCTAATTTTCTCTTCCTCGATGACTGTTGCTACTCTAGTGTGCTAGACCTGTGTGACCTTAGCACGACGACTTCCCAATTGTCTACTATTTTTTAGCGAATTTCAAATTCCATTCATCACTCATCAACGACGGTACACTCGGAGGAGCACATTGTGGTGATCTCCTCCAGCCCGGACACGACTGTCTACTACATTATCTTGAGGACATCGCTTATCGTTAGCGTTTCGGTCGGCTGGGGATTAGAGATTAATTGAAAATCGGCAGGTTAATCAATTTTATTGGTCGACTATTAATCGGCCTTTTTTTTTGCAAACCCCAGGTTCTAACACTAAAATATGCTATATTTAACACAAAACAATATTGGACAGAAGTGTTATCTTGATTATTTGCCTTTGAATCCATGTACAATGACAAACTAAAAAGGACAACAATACATATTACATAACAAGGTCCAAAAAACACAATTAAACATAGTCCTTGCACACATGGTGCTAGGAATATGCTCGATTTATTGGTATATTCTCGAAAAATCGCTTGTCAGAGTGATAAATCGGCCCAATCGATAAACGGTGATGATAAGACATAATCTTATCGTTCACCCGCCGAGTAGTGATAAATCGAACGATAAATCGCTGAATCGGCTGATTTTTTTGAACTGGTGTAATTTTGCCCCGCTGTGATAAAGGAGGGGCGCTGATGGCGGTGGTCTTCGCCTCGCTCCAGTGCATATAGTCATGTTTTACGGACCTGGTGTAATTTTTATTAATTTCGGTGTTCTTTGTATTGCCCTCACAGTTGATGAATAGAGTGATTTTTATTTTAAAAACCATCCATTTCGGCTCATACTGATGTAGGAGCATCTTACAAAAAAGCTCTTCATATTTACTCTCTTCGTTCATAAATATAAGCTGTTTTGTTATTTTAATATAGACTACATACAGACTAAAATACGTGAACAAATACACTAAAATGTGTATATATATATATAATTTATAAAAAACTAGACCATCTTATATTTATGAATGAAGATAGTACATTTGTAAAGCTAAGAACAAAGGGCTCCTTTGATTCAAAAGAATTCTATAGGATTTTTGCAGGATTGAAATCCTTTGGAATTTACTACGTTTGTTATTTGATTCATATGATTGAATCCCATAGGAATTTTTCCAATGGAATCTTTTGTATTACATTTCATAGAAAATCTAACATCCACTCCAACCTTGTTTTACAATTCCTTTGTTTTTCCCGTGAAATCAAACACTCCTTGCTAATCCTATAGGATTCAAGTAGACATGACACTTCAATTCTATATATTTTTTTTGAACCAATTCTATATTTTTTCTATTTCTGAGTTTTCAAAATCCTGTGAATCAAAGAGGCCCACAACGTTCGAAGTACTCCCACCGCCCTCCGTGATAGTACATTTCTGCAACATGTTTCCCTCAGCCAGTTCCCTCCGGCGCCATCTTTTTTTGTTGTCTATAAACTACTCCAGGCACAGGGATTACACACGACATGTGGCGACAACAGTACTTGATTTGGGATGTAATGACCAGCACGATCATCATTAACTTATTCGACCCTGAGTAGTACAGATTTATACTCAGCAAATCCAGGAAAAATTAATAAAAAACCACATTCTGTAGCATCACGAGACTGTCGACCGGGGCGGCGCCGGACGGACACACGTCAAACAAAAACTCATCATCCGGTACATCTCCATCTCCTCCCCTCCTCCGCGGGGCCCGCGCCGCATTGATTTTTCAGTTCCATCCCCACCAGCATCGCCACCCCGCGTCCCCGCTCTCCCACCGACGGCGGGCCCGGCAGGCCCGGCCCCACCCGTCACCGTCACGCACCAGCGGCGTGGACCGCGCCTTTATTTATACCGGTGTCATCGACGGAGCAACCGGCTGTTACACACGCAGTCACACAAGATACGGATTGAGAGCGCGCAGTCCCGTCCCGTTCCGTGGAGGCCGAGAGGGGAGAGAGATCCGGCGCGGAACGGCCGAGGACACGCTGCTTTGGTGGCGTGGTACGACGCTGGTAGTACCACCACCACTGCCGCTCCATCTCTCGCCTCATTTACTCGCGCCATTGATTGACTGACTGATTGATTGAAGGGGTGTTGAGGCCGTGGAGCGGGACTGGGAGTGGTGGAGTGCGGCGCCATTGCGGAATTGGGAGCGGGAGTCGGTGGTGGTCCCATGCGGCGCGGGCTCGGGCTGTGAGATCCGCAGCAGGAGCAGCAGCCATGTCGCGGCCGCTGTACCGGGGGTTCTCGGGGGGCGGCGGCGGCAAGGACCGCTGCGCCGACGAGGACCGCTACTACGACCCCAAGGAGCCCTGTGAGAACGGCATTGGCGCCGGCGCCGCGCGGGGGAGGAAGCGGCACCTCGCGGCCGCGGCGGTGAGGATCGGGGTCCTCGTGCTCGCGGCGGCGGCGCTCGTGGGGTCGGTGGCGTGGGCCGGGTCGCTCTACGCCGGGCGCGGGGCCGCCGCCGCGATGGCCGCGGCCTCGGCGCACCGCGGCTACCGGCGGCTGCAGGAGCAGCTGGTCACCGACCTGCTCGACATCGGCGTGCTCGCCGGCGGCGGGCTCCGCTCGCGGGAGGCGGAGGTGTGCGCGGCCGAGTACGAGAACCACGTGCCCTGCTACTACAACGGCTCGGACGCCGTCGACGTGTCGGATCTGGGCGGCGGCGTCGTCATAAGCTACGAGCGCCAGTGCGCGCGGGAGGGCAGGGCCACCTGCCTCGTCGCGCCGCCGCGGGCCTACCGCACCCCCGTGCGCTGGCCCAGCAGCAAGGAGTTCATCTGGAAGGACAACGTGCGGATTAGCGGCCATGAATTCTCCTCGGGGAGCCTCTTCAAGAGGTACATGAGCCGCAATTTGTTACTGTATTTGGGAAACGTTGAGTTGGTGGCTTCGTCTCTTGGTTGTGAATTTGCCTGTCTCCGATTGTTCGTAGGATGATGGTGGAGGAGGACCAGATCTCTTTTCCGTCGGACTCACATATGTCTGACGGCGTGGAGGATTACGCGCATCAGATTGCCGAGATGATTGGCCTGCGGAACGAGTTCAATTTCAATGAGGCTGGGGTGAGCTGTTGCCAAATTCCTCTTTGTCTTTAATGGTTTCTAGTGTCACAGGTGGTGACTGGAATTAGCTAGCAGAACTAAACCATTGGCGTTTCTGTTTATGAGGTGTTACTCTTGGTAAATTACCGAATTTACTTCGTTGAAAACACACACTTGCTAGTGCTCTCTGTCAACAGCTTAATAATTCTGACAAGTTCTGCCAAGATTCCCATCTGATTTTGTTTTATTTGTAGAGGTTGCATAAGATAACTTTCACTGTAATCTTTTAATCTGGAATCATGGGAGAAAGCTCAAGTACAGAAATGTCTCTTCAGTTTTTTTTTTATAATTGCACTAACCGGTTTTTTTATTCTGGGATTTGTGCCCAGCAGCACTGGTCCATTGTGGTCTTTCCATTAAATATCTTTACAGATTTTGCATGGTCAGTGGTCTGGAAAGTGCTGGTCAGTTTCCACTTAATCTGGCCTTCGAAAACCATGTATAGTCAATGCGTTGGAAAGTGTATATCTGGGTTTCCTGTACCGTGCTGCGAATGTTTTCTTGGTAGGACAGTAGGACAGCCACTACGATCCAATAATGTCAAACATAGTGTAGATATCTTGGGTTGTACTTTTCTTGGTAAGTTCATATGATCTTTGCGCTGTTGCTATTTGCTATTTCAGCTTATAGTTCATCTACTAGTCCGATATCATAGTTTTTTGGGATAATTATTGAGTCTATGACAGTTCTGATTTCTCAGTGGCATGTAATTTTCAGGTGAGGACAGTCCTTGATATAGAATGTGGATTTGGTACCTTGGGGGCACATCTATTTGAGAGAGACCTCTTGACTATGTGCATTGCTAACTATGAGGCATCGGGCAGTCAAGTGCAAATCACACTAGAGAGAGGAATTCCTGCACTGATTGGTTCATTTGCATCAAAGCAACTCCCATATCCCTATCTTTCATTTGATATGGTGCATTGTGCAAGATGCAATATTGAATGGGACAAAAATGGTATGCACGGAGCATTCCTTTGGTTCTTTTCGGTGTTTAGCTCTCATTGATCAAACTAATTTTAGCCAGTCACCAGTTCAAGCTAATCCATCAACAGCCATTAGTGACTTGCACGTTTACCACCTTTAAGATATGTACGCAGAGATGACGTAAATATGTTGCTGAGTACTAATGTTCAAGGACATACTATCATCTACCAAAAGTGAAAAATCAGACTGTCCTTGTGAATGAATTCTTCCCTATCTTATTTCAGGATTGTTTGCCACTACCAACAGGCATATGCAGAATTAAGTTAACAAAAATCCATGCATAGATTTACATAAATATGTGCTAAAAATCTTTTTCTACTTATGAAAATTTAACAGTAATTCGTTTCAAAATAAAATAAAATTAACAGTAATTATTCTCTTACTTGATGTTACTTTACTCTGATGTTGCAGATGGTATTTTCTTGGTTGAAGTGGACAGGCTCTTGAGGCCTGGTGGATACTTTGTTTGGACATCAAGTATGCATACACACAGGGCCTTACGCGACAAAGAAAATCAAAAGAAATGGGCAACCATCCGCGACTTAGCTAATAACCTCTGTTGGGAGATTTTGTCACAACAAGAGGAGACAATTGTGTGGAAAAAGACAAATAAAAGGGATTGTTACAGTTCAAGGTATTGAATTTCACGTTTCCGTCTTGCCCATCTATTGAATTTAACTGCACACTAATATTTGTAAGTTCTACGATGCTCTCATAGAGATAAAGGTTTGGAGGAATGATGATTTTGCACTCCCGTGTTACAGGAAATCCGAGCCTGTGCTTTGTGCTAGAAGTCATGATCCGGAATCGCCATACTACAAACCACTAAATCCCTGCATAGCAGGAACAAGAAGTAAGCGTTGGATCCCCATTGAACATCGCACAACATGGCCTTCTCAGGCTAGATTGAACTCAACCGAGCTTGATATACATGGTAAGTATCTGCATACACAATGCAAGTAGAAAATCACAAACAGATGGATGACACTCTTTAGATGTGAGCATTTTTATGGTAAAATGTTGTCCGTCTTCCAATAAAAACCTTTGAAATTGCCAGGTGTGAATTCGGAAGTCTTTGGTGAGGATACTTCAACCTGGGACTCCATGGTGCGAAACTACTGGTCTTTATTGTCTCCACTTATATTTTCTGATCATCCAAAGAGACCTGGTGATGAGGAGCCACATCCACCATTTAACATGCTTAGGAATGTTCTGGATATGAATGCTCACTTTGGTGGATTTAATGCTGCTTTACTCAAGTCTGGAAAATCTGTATGGGTGATGAATGTTGTTCCTACAAATGCCCCGAACTATCTGCCGCTTATTTTTGACCGTGGATTTATTGGGGTTCAACATGACTGGTAAGTAATTGGCCCCGAGTCCCCCCCCCCCGCGAGTTTCAGGTGTATATTGATTATTCTACTGCTTCATATCCCCAACTGTCTATCCTACTAAAAATTCATATTGCATTTGCACCCCACATGTGCATGCGTATACAATACACAGCCGCGACTCATAACTTTTACCAACAACAACAACATAAGCCTTTAGTTCCAAACTAGTTGTGGTAGGCTAGAGCTGAAACCCAAAAGATCTCGCAACCAACTCATGGTTCTGGCACATGGATAGCTAGCTTCCATGCACCCCTGTCCATCGCTAGTTCTTTTGTGATATTCCAGTCCTTCAGATCTCTCTTTACGGACTCATAACTTTTTTCAAACGGCATTTTTTTTAGCATGCTTATGCATATCACATTTTTGTGCAAGAATGATGTCTTGATCAGATGGGGATCACCACAATGTAAAATGTTACCTTTTAGATAGTTTTATCCTTGTGGATCTTCTGATCACTATCACTTTAACTGATAGAATGTCAAACGTCTGTTCAGGTGTGAAGCATTTCCAACTTACCCGAGAACGTATGATATGGTACATGCTGATGGCTTTCTATCACTTGAAAAGCGCCAAAAACGTAGATGTTCTACTCTTGACATATTCTTGGAAGTTGATCGCATCCTGCGACCAGAGGTAACCAAGTTTTGCTAATTTTACATTTATACTAATATAGGAACTGGATCGTTCAGTCATGAAACTCATATGTAGGTTCCTGTGAATTCTGATCAGTGAGCAATAACGGTGTCATATTGTGTGTTGGTGGTTCTAAAAGTAAAATAAAACATGATTCGTATGGCTCCATTCTAATTATCGTCGCTTCTTAACTATGCCATATGCAAGGAAGTTTAGTTTGGGATATCCACAAGATAAGCATTAACTTTGGTTTAATTCCAAAAACTCCATCCTTCATTGATTGGCCAAATTGCAAGCGTTATGATTTTTTCTATCTAGAGGCAATGTGATCTCTACTATTGAAGATGCGGCATTCAGTATCGCGTAAACTTAGGTCTGATGCACAAACATTCTCACTTAGCTGATTTAAGAAATTGTCCTTGTAAAGTACTCTTAAGTGTAGTTTTGAATCAGGCTGTCTCTTGGACAAGTCCTTCACTCACATATATCTACAGCCTATATAAAACAGTGCTTGCATTGTGACCATTAGATGATGGGTGTTCAATGTATCGTCTAAAATATGTATTTATTTTATGCCTGTGCAGGGCTGGATTATAGTACGTGACACTGCCCCTCTTATTGAAGCTGCAAGATCTGTTGCTGCTCAGCTCAGATGGGATGCCCGTATATTGGATCTTGACATAGCTAGCGATGAAAAACTATTGGTCTGTCAGAAGCCCTTTCTGAAAAAATAATGAGCATACCAGACACTGACGCACGATTCAGAAATTGGAATTATTCTTTACCCCCAAAATACTGTTACACGTATTGTCCGAGAACAACTGGGAACAAATTTCAGTTGAAACACTGGAGGAATGGGTCAGCTAACTCGTCATGAATCGTCATGGGCCGCAAGGTGCCATGAGACTGATCGGGCAAGTGCATGCTGCAGAGGATGACAGGCTTGGCGGCTAAGCTTTCCAGGCCAAGGTTTTACTGCCAGGACACAGGTTGATGAAGGCGGCAAAGTTAATTTTGTAGCAAAACCATATATTTAATAAAGGGATGATGCTGCGGCGTACATAATCGCGGCCAATGTGTCATAATAGGTATAATTCCATTTTCTCCCTCTCCCTCATTACATTCTGCTCCTCTGTAATGGTGCTCATTCATTTTTGTATCATGTATGTAAAATTTGTTGGTATCTATACTGGCATCCCCAGATTACAGCCCCGTGAAATCAAGGTCAATATTTGAGATGAATGATAGGAAAGAGCAGAACGAAAATTTTCATATAGATTCCACCTCCATTTCTCTTTGTCGATTTTATGATGTTCCACATCATGTTATCTGTATTATTCAGGAACTTCCTGCTTTGGACAACTATATATGGAACTTCCAGTTTTTCTTACAGATTCTAGTGCAAAATTCTCTCCAGAACTTCCAGTTTTTCTTACAGATTCTAGTGCAAAATTATCTCCAGCTATTTTGCACCCAGTTTTTGTGTGTGATTAGTTGCCCATAGACCATAGCGGAAGCTGCTTAGCTTTAGCTGCATGGGTGTTGCTGTATGATTTGAGCCCTCCCATGATTATGAGTGAAGTGCACTGTAGGTCCTCGAACTATTTCAGGGGTGTCACGTAGGTCCTCGAACTATGAAAATCGTTATCCAGGTCCTCGAAGTGTAGTAAGTGTGTCATCCAGGTCCAAAATCTGCCTGACCTCATGTGACTGGCCAGCTGGCGTCGTAAACAGTGAATCGGTGAACAGTAAAATGACGCCCCAGGGACAGCACCGTTTCTGCACTCGATAAACAGTATCTCTGATGAACAGTAATATATATATAAAAAAAGAAATTCACGGATATTGAAATAATGTTCGCGAACATTTTTTTAAAGTCACGAATGTTTTTTTAAAATGTTTGCAAACAATATTTGAAAATGTTCGCGGAACACAAATATTGTTTGAGGGTATGGAAAAAATATTCGTGACTTTAAAAAAATGTTCGCGAAAAAATATTCGTGACTTTAAAAAAAATGTTCGTGAACGAGAAATTTGAATATTGTTCGCGAACCACAAATATTGTTCGCTGGTATGGAAAAAATATTCGTGACTTTAAAAAAGGTTCATGACTTTAAAAAAATATTCGCGAACGATAAATTTGAATATTGTTCGCGAACCACAAATATTGTTCGCGGGTATGGAAAAAATATTCGCCATTTTAAAAAAAGGTTCACGAAAAAATATTCCTGAATTTAAAAAAATGTTTGCAAATATTGTTTGAAAATATCCGCGAACATTATTTCCATATCCACGAATTTTTTCAAATATTGTTTGCGAACATTTAAAAAAATAATATTCGCGAACATTATTTTCATACCCGTGATTTTTTTATTTTTACTGTTCACCGACGCTTGTTCATCGGGTACAGAAATGGCATTGTCCCTGGGGGGGCATTTTACTGTTCAGTGGTTTACTGTTCACGGTTAACGACGCCAGCTGGCCAGTCAGATGGGGTCAGACAGATATTGGACATGGATGATACAATTACTGCATTTTGAGGACCTGGATGACGATTTTTATAGTTCGAGGACCTACATGACACCCCTGAAATAGTTCGAGGACCTACAGTGCACTTCACTCCATGATTATTGTACGCAGGGTGGAACGTCTAGCTCATATCATAGTGTTCTCCAGCTGCCACAGGCACATCATCAGCAAAGACAGACTGATGGCGATACGCCACCATAATCCAAAGAAATTTACACTGCCAATGCCATCAGTCCTTGATTCCATCCAAGGTTTCTTTCATTCCTTGGCTTCACAGGGTCAACCCTGCGAAGGACGGACAAACTATCTCCTCGCAAGTCGTCCTCCGGGCTGGCAGAGCAACTTCCAAAGCAAATTCGGTTGCCGCTGTTTGTCCTGTAGTTGAAAGTTGAAACCGGTGGTGTTAACAGAGACTCATCGCTTCCCGCTCTTGAACGCGCATCTGGGCTGCTTGTTTTTATCGGCTAGTTGGCTGGCACAATCTTGTTCGCGAGTGTGGTGACAGTGACGGGCCATCTGAGGCCAGAGATGATTGGTCCATCCGCTTCCTCACGCACTCAGTCACAGCCTACCAGGGTTCGGCTCCACCACCATCTGGCAGTACCAAATCTTAATAAGCAAGCCAATCCGGTCCATTGCAGTTTATAGACCCAACGATAAGATTCTTGTGTGCATCAACAGAAAAGATAATATTCCTTTTGGGGTCGATGCCGGAGCAAATCAATTTTTGCCATAAAACGAGCGGCAGCAAGTTGCGCGTACATATATTCTCCTACGTCCAATTATCCGTGACACTGACCCAAAGCAAACTCATCTGCATCGAAGACCTCCTTTAAGGCTAGTCATAGCGACGAGTAACTTAGACTAGTGTCATGTGTTACTACCTTCAAAGAGTATACTTCCAACCAGTGACGAATCTAAGAAGAAAATAAAGGGTAGGCTCAAGTCAACGGCGAGAAAACTAAGCTCTCTTTTGGAGAACAAATTAACCATGATGCCCTAATCTTGTTGTCAAAATAAGCTCAGAATTTCCCAAATTACTAAAAAAAATACATTAACTAGATTTTTTCTAGGATTTTTGAAAAAATATATGAAATTTTGAACCAAAATTTGAATTTATCTTGCAAAATAACCATTATCTCCCCATCTTGTTGTCCATATAAGTTGGAGGAGGAATTACAATCACAATAGCAAAGGGAAGGGTATCTGGGTTCATATTAGTTGGGATAGGTTCAGGTTCAGCGTGAGGGGTACATGCATGCATACTCATTTTTTGTACTCTTCTTTTTTGCAAATAAGTTGCATTGGACAATAAATTGGTTAACAGTACATGAACTAGTAATTACACAGTAGATGGAGGCTGGGCATTCGTTTGAGGTGCCTGTTTGCTGTGCATGTCTCGATAATATATGTACAATTGAGCTAGGATGAAAGTAGTAGTAGTACTAGTAAAAAAGTATTGTTTTTTGGAGGGCAGGCTTGAGCCTGTTTAAGCCTGTCTGGTAGACTCGCCGCTGCTTCCAACTTTGTTGGAAAGTCAAACTTTTTTTATTTTAATTGTATTTATACAATAATAGACCAATATTTATGCCATCAAATTAGTAGCATTACATTCATGATAAAATATATTTTCGTCATATATCTATTTGATTTCACAAGCATTGATATATTTTTGAACAAACTCGGGCAAACCCTGAGATAGTTTGACCCTCCAACAAAATTGGAAGTACACTTTCAAGGACGGAGGGAGTAGTGAGGAGTAAGACTAGTCATAGTGGGAAGTAATTTAGACTAGTGTCATGCATATGCCACTAGACTATATTACCACGTTCATAGTGCAAAGTAATAAAGAAGTAGTAACGTAGATAATTGCATTTATTAACTTGTAAATTCATTTATCCTTGGGAAGTGTTATGTTACATAAACATATTATGCTACTTTAAGCACCTCTCTCCTCATTAACTACTTGCCACATAAACAAATTTGCATTGGGTGCGTTATGTTACCAGCTATGTTACTCCCACTATGACCAGCCTAAGAGCATCTCCACTCGCCCCCCCCCAACAGCTCCCCAAGGCCCTTTTTTATCGCCGGCGATAAAAAAATGGCCCAGTCACGCCCCCAGAAGCCCAATTTTCGCCGGTTAGGCCCGAATTTGGCGCCGGCGTACCCAGGGCGAACCCGGCGCGCTGGGGGGCGCCCGGGGGCACCGGGGGAAACGTTTTTGGCGCGAAAGCCCGGTGGACCCGCCGAGTCAGCGACCAGCCGCGTCTCGTCTTCCTCATCGCCTTGTTTTCCCGCAGGGAATCAATGCCAAGGGCTGCCGCCGGTCAGCCTTCCATTGATTCCTCACGGGACGACACAGTGATGGCGCGGCGATGCGCCCCTCCCCTTCCGCCATGCGTACACACGTCTGCCACCCCCCGGCCGCTATAAAAGCCGCCCCTCCCTCGCCGGTGGACGCACTCTCCTTCGCCCGCAGTCCCTCTCTCGCCGCCGACGCCCCCATCTCGTCTCTCTCTCTCTCTCCCCGTCTACAGCCATCGCGTCTACAACCGCCGATGGGAGAGCGATTCCCCGGCGATGGAGCGGCGGCCAACGGCTTCGGCCGCCGCCACCTGCACGAGTGGGAGGCCTACCTCCTCCACAAGGCGAACTACCCGGCGCCGCCTGGCATGCGCGTGCCGAGGCGGTGGAGGCTCAGCGCCGGAGGCATCCCCGTCCCCCTGCAACCCGACGCCAACCGCTTCCACGATGAGATCGCACGCGTTCGGGCCTCCCTGTCGGAGGAGGTGCGGGGCCGCCCGGAGTACGCCGCCAGCAACCACGCGCACTAGGCGGCGTACTTCCAACACCGCCACGAGGAGCAGCTCACCTCCACCAACAACGCGTCGGTGAGGGGGCGCCACAACACCGACGGCCGCCGCCTGTGGTGGGGCGTCCCCACGCGCACGCTCCACTTCGTCCTCGAGCACCTCGAGGGCGGCAACGAGCCGCCGCTCGAGTACCGCGTGGCCCCGGCCCCGGTCCCTCGCCGGAGCGGCGACCCTTGGCGGCCGAGACGCATGGCGGGCGGGTCCTCTTCCTCCTCCTCCTCCCGTTCCTCCGGTTCGCCGGCGCTCGCCAACGTCAAGGCCGAGCCCGTGGAGACGCCGCTCGGGCGGCGCACCCGCGGCGGCGCCCTCGTCATCAACGAGGGCGGCTGGCTCCTCTGCTCCCTCCTCCCGTCTCGTCAAGCCAAAGACGGAGCCGGGGCTCATCGCCGTGAAGAGCGAGCACGAGGACATGGCCGTCGACGACGAGGCCGCCATCAAGTGGGCGCGTGAGGACTACGTCCGGTGTGACGCCCCCGGCTTAATCGTGCACTAATCATACACGCAAATGCACACGATCAAGCCTAAGGACTCACGGGAAGATATCACAACACAACTCTAAAACATAAATAAAGTCATACAAGCTTCATATTACAAGCCAGGGGCCTCGAGGGCTCGAATACATAAGCTTGCGTACAAGCGTCAGCGGAAGCATCAGATATCTGAGTACAGATATGAAACAGAAACATAAAGGCCTTTAGAAAGGCGGGGCAAAATAAAACACTACGATCGAAAGGCGTAGGCCTCCTGCCTGGGACCCTCCGATCCTACTCCTGGCCGTCGGCAAGCTCGTAGTAGTCACCATCCTCTGGGTAGTAGTAGTAGTCGGTCGACGGGGCATCTGTCTCAGGGGCTCCGTCATCTTGATCACGTCAAACTGATATGGGGAGAAAAGGAAAACAAAGCAACCGTGAGTACTCAGAAGTACTCAGCAAGCAAGGATCTATACTACATATGCAACATTTTTAAAGAGAGGTTGTATATGTGGACTGGGCTGCAGAAATGCCAGAATAGAGAGGAGGCCTAGTCCTATCGAAGTCTAGCATCTTCAGCGGTCTTGCAGCAATAGAAGAGAGTAGAACAGAACAATATAATGTAGTAGTAATGATATCAACCTCACCCAGAGATCCTTTCTCGACTCCCTGCGAGAAAGCAATCCCAGAGCCATACAGTCATCAACCTCGTCCTGAGATCCCTTCTCGACTCCCTGCGAGAAGCAATCCCAGAGCCATAGTATCCAAGTATCCAGTTCTAATTTGTATCAATCAGGATACAACTCCGAGTGTCCTTTACCGTAGGACCGGCTATCGATAGAAGTTTTCTTCCCTGTAGGGGTGCACCAACTTACCCAACACGCTCGATTAACTTCGGCCGGACACACTTTCCTGGGTCATGCCTCGGCCAAACGATACACCGCAGCCCTACCTAGAGCTCAGCAGAGAGGTCCCCGCCGGTCTACATCCTAAGCGCTCAGGGGTCTTGGGCCGTCACCCAGTGCACTCCGAGTCGTTGCGAGCAGGGTGGATACCAGCGCCAACGGCACGATCCAACCCGTCCACAATGCTGAACTGGACGTCTGACAAAGCTTTCGGCTGATGCTACGATGCAGAACGCCCATACTATGCCCACGTGATGGTTAGTGCTATCAGGCCAGAGCCCTGCTCGGATCAAATATCCAAATCGTTAGTACCTTGGGCTTGCGGTAACGAGCAGAGACTCACGAAAGATGTGACCCTGTCGCCCCGTCTCGAGGACTTGCGGCAAGGGCCAAGAATGCCCGGCCACGCCTCGTATTCTCACTCGGGCACCACATAGGCACCCGTCTTCACAACACTTGCCTCTCAGGCGCACGCGAGTACCCCTCAGGGTCGACCCGCCTATCCAAGTAACAGTGTAAAGTCCAAGTATCTGTGTGTCCATAACATCAGAGGAATCCGAGGTATCACCCTCGTTGAATTCCCACTCGATGTATCCGTCAAGGTGAACTCGGAGGAATCACCCTCGATGGGTTCACTTGAGGTGTCGTACGACGGCGTCGTTATCGGAAGCGGTGAAGGAGGAATCACCCTCGATGACCACGACCGAATAGCTACTCTACAGAGTTAACATCAGAAGTGCTACACGAGGTATCACCCTCGGCACTCGATAGTAACGCTGCAGTGTCGTTACAACTAAGGGGGTGATGTGCGGTGTCGGGGCCTGGTCTTCAATTCCCGTTGATCGGGTCTTTGGATAATCCAGCGGGGCAATCAGGATAAGTGGGGTCACTGATAGGTCTCTACCCAGCCTATACTAAGCAGTTTAGGATATGCAGGTAATTATCAACAGCAGGTTACAATAAACAGGCTATGCATCAGAATAGGTAAAGCAGTAGCAGCAGCAATTCTAATGCAAGCATGAGAAAATAGAATGGGCGATATCAGGATGATCAAAGGGGGGGGGGGGCTTGCCTGGTTGCTCGGCAGCAAGGGCAAAGTCGTCAACGGTGGCGTCGGTCTTCAGGACATCGTCAGCGGTCCCGGGGTCTAGCGAATAGGAAGAGGGGGAAGAAATAGTAAATACTAGCAAACAGATGCATGAAAATACGATACACGGTGCTAGGGGTGACCTATCGTAGTGCTACACGACATAGGTGAAGGGGGAATAACATCCGGGAAAGTTTTCCCGAAGTTGCATTTTCGGACAGGCGATCCGAAGGGGGGGAATGTCCCATGTTCAGGTAGTTAGAGACGTGTGATGGACGAATGGATCATGTATTTGGATTCGTCTCGTCGTTCTGAGCAACTTTCATGTAGAAAGTATTTTCATCCGAGTTACGGATTAAAAGATATGATTTATTGAAGTTTTTATTAAATTCTGGAATTTAAATATTTATTTAAATCAACATTATCCAGAATAGTAGCAGCTGACATCAGCATGACGCCAGCATGACATCAGCGGGTCAAACCAGCTGACCAGAGTCAACTCTGACAAGTGGGGCCCACATGTCATTCACAGTACTAATTAACAGAGGATTAAACTTAACTAATTAACCTAATTAGTTTGTGGGACCCACTGTCAGTGTCAGCTTTAGTTAACTAATTAGCTTAATTAGGATTAACAGGTTAATTAGTGTTTTATTTATTTATAAAATCATTTTAAAATAACGTGGGACCCACATGTCATACACTGCGGGTGCCACGTCAGCCGTTGACCTGGTCAACAGGTCAACGGGACCCACTTGTCGACGTCACAGCGGGCCCACTCGTCAGTCCACGTCGGACGGCGGCCGGGGACGCGCCGGAGCTGGCTCTGGCGAGCCAAAACGCGGCGGCCGAACGCCGGAGCCGCTCGGGATTCGCCTACGGGGCACCAAATCGGGCGCCGTTTGCGGCTACGGGTGGCTGGTGTTCGCGCGCATCCATTGGGACAGGCGGATGGGGCTAGAGTGGACTGTGGCCGCCGGAATCGAGCTCACGGCGGCTGCCGGAGTTCGGGCTTCGAGCGAATATCGCACAGGGGTCGTGTCCATCAAGTGATTGGGGTCAGGCGGCTACGCGGAGAGGCCCTGAGCACACACATGTGCTCAGCTGGCCCTGGGACGGCCGGTTGCCACGGCGGCGAGCTGCACCGTGACAGCGCGCTTTGGCCAGAGCAAAACGAAGGCGGTGGCGGCGCTACGGCTACAGATTAATAGCTGAAACGAAAAGGAAAGGAAGGCGGCCTCACAGCGATCGCGCGGTGCAGCTCAGGGTGCTCGGGGAAAGCTCGACGTGGCCGGATTCATCACCGGAGTGCGTCAGGACAGAGGAGGAAGAAGGCGGCGATGCGGGCGCTCCAGTGCTCCCCGGCTCGGTCAAGACGGCGCAGCCGACGTAGTCGACGATGAGGGGGCGGCCTGACGCGGCGGCGGAGCAAATGGGGCACGGTGGCCGCGCTAGTCCACGGCCATGGCGACGGCGAGGTTCGGGTGCCGACGTTTTCGTGTGAGAGGGAGAGTGAGGGAGAGACTGAGGGGGCTAGGGTTCGTGGGGACATGCGAGGGAGGCTCTTATCCCCCTCCACGACGAGCGTCGGGCGCCGTGTCGAGCACCAGAGGGGGGGGGGGGCAGGTGCGGCGGCTGCGGACGAGACGACAGCGTGCGCGGTGGAGGAGCAGTGCGGGGGTGAGGGAAAGCGCTGCGCGGGCAGGGCCTCCCTGTGCACTTGAGGCCCAGGCACCGTGGCCTTTTTCTTTTTCTTAATTTTGTTTTCCTGTTTTCTATTTTCTTTTCTGTTTTGTATTTTCTTTTAACACTTTTCCAATTTTGTAAAACATGAGTTTTGCCCCAATAAACTCAGTGCATCTTCTAGCACTGCTACAAAAAATTTGAAGTACAGATCTTTTCATTTGGATTTTTATTTAAATGAAAAGGTATTAAATACCTCTGTTTTGTTATTGTTAGAGGCACATAATTAATTTAGTATATGTTGAAAATAATTTTTGAATTGTCTCTGGATTATTTGCTATTTAATGAACATTTTAGTTTTGAAGTTTGAAGAAATATTAATTTGACTTGTATCTTAAATTTGAATATGAGTTGGATTATTTCCTAAATGCAATTTGTTTAGGATGATCATGATGACATGGCATTATCAAAATGGGATTACTGTGGCTAACCACTAGGGGTGTTAGAAATCTCCTCTACTAACAAGAATTCTCGTCCCGAGAATTAAGAGGTAAAGGAAAAAGTTCGGGGTATTCCGCACGAAGATTATCCTCGCGTTCCCAAGTGGTTTCATCTTCAGTATGATTTGACCACTGCACTTTGAGGAACTTGGTAACCTTCAGACGGGTTCGACGTTCAGATTCATCGAGGATGCGGATCGGATGCTCCTTATAAGATAGATCATCTTGCAATTCGAGCATTTCATGATCCACAGCTCGGTGCGGAGATTCCTTAAAGCATTTACGAAGTTGCGACACATGGAAGACGTCGTGGATATGAGAGAATTGTGGCGGCAATTCCAATTTATATGCCACCTGACCACGTCTTGCAACAATGCGGAAAGGACCAATGTAGCGCGGAGCTAGCTTGCCCTTGATTCCAAAACGTTGAGTGCCTTTCATCGGGGTGACTCGCAGATAAGCCTGATCACCAGGTTGATAAGTCAAACCCCATCGTTTACAATCATAGTTGCTCTTCTGGCGGTCCTGAGCCGCCTTGAGATTTTCCCGGACAATACGAACTTGTTCTTCGGCGTGTTGAATAATATCCGGACCCACGAGCGGTCGTTCCCCAGTTTCTGACCAATTCAGAGGGGTTCGACACTTACGTCCATATAGAACTTCGAAGGGGGCCATTTTCAAACTGGCTTGATAGCTGTTGTTATAAGAGAACTCGCCATATGGAAGAGATTCTTCGCACTTCTTGCCGAAAGAAATAACACAAGCCCGAAGCATGTCTTCAAGCACTTGGTTGACTCGCTCGACTTGGCCTTGGGATTGGGGGTGATAAGCTGAACTCCAGGTAATATGAGTTCCCATAGCTGTTTGGAAACTTTCCCAGAATTTGGAAGTGAAAAGGCCGCCACGGTCCGAACTGATCTCCTTCGGAATACCGTGGAGTGATACAATTCTGGAGATATACAACTCTGCTAACTGACTAGCAGTGATAGTTTCCTTGACGGGCAGAAAGTGTGCAACTTTAGAGAGTTGGTCGACGACGACAAGAATAGCATCGTGACCCTTCTGTGACCTGGGAAGTCCTGTAATGAAATCCATCTGAACCTTATCCCATTTCCATAGAGGAATAGGAAGCGGTTACAGAATTCCAGCTGGTTTCTGATGTTCTGCTTTAACGCGACGACACACATCACATTCAGCAACATAACGAGCAATGTCCTGCTTCATTCTAGACCACCAGTACCTCTGACGGAGATCACGATACATCTTGGTGCTACCCGGATGAATAGACAGCGGGGTATCATGTGCCTCCTTCATGACCTTGTCAGTCATGAGTTCGAAGCGAGGTACGACAATGCGGTTTCTGAAATACAAGGTTCCATCTTCAGACAGCGAGAAATCCCTGGACTTTTCAAGGTGAAGATTTTTCTTCATCAGATCAACTTCAACATCTTTAGCTTGCGCATTCTTAACAGCTTTCTCAAGATCTGGTTGTATCACAAGGTTATTAAGAGAGCCCTGTGGGACAATACGCAGATTCAGCTTGCACAGCTCTTCAAAAAGATGAGGTTGAGCTCGCCTAACCATGAGGTTGTCGCAATAGGACTTGCGGCTTAAGGCATCAACCATCACGTTAGCCTTGCCAGGGGTATAAGAAATACCCAAATCATAGTCCGCAATGGCCTCCATCCATCTTTGCTAACGGAGGTTTAGAGATGGCTGAGTGAACAAGTACTTCAGACTTTTATGATCCGTGTAGATTTCGCAACGATTACCGAGAAGGTAATGTCGCCACAACTACAATGCATAGATCACAGCAGCTAGTTCTAGATCATGTACCGGATAATTCTCTTCATGTGGGCGCAACTGACGAGAGCCATAAGCAATCACTTCACGCTCTTGCATTAGGACACAGCCTAATCCTTCACGGGATGCGTCACAATAGATCACAAAGTCTTTGCGGGTATCTGGAGGAGATAGTACTGGGGCAGATGTCAGCTTATCTTTGAGTGTCTGGAAACTTTCCTGACATTTGTCTGTCCATTCAAACTTAACGCCCTTGTGAAGCAGATCAGTCAGGGGCTTAGCAATCTTGGAAAAGTTCTCGACAAAGCGACGGCAATAGTTTGCAAGGCCAAGAAAACTTCTCACTTGCTTGACGTTCTTCGGAGGAGTCCAGTCCAGAATAGCCTGAACTCGTTCCGGGTTAACAGCAATTCCATCCTTGGAAATCACATGACCAAGGTAGGTTACTTCAGAAAGCCAGAATTCACATTTGGAGTATTTGGCATACAACTGGTGTTCTCGGAGCCTTTCCAGTACAAGACGGAGGTGTTCGGCATGTTCTTCTTTATTCTTTGAATAGACCAGAATATCATCTAGGTATACCACGACGAACTTGTCGAGGTAATCCATGAAAATGTAATTCATCAGGCGGGAAAACGTAGCTGGAGCATTTGTTAGGCCAAATGACATTACAGTGTACTCATAAGAGCCATAGCGAGTAACAAATGCAGTCTTCGGAATATCCTCTTCACGAACACGGATCTGATGATAACCCAACCTCAAATCGAGTTTAGAAAACAACGATGATCGATCAACTTGCTGGATCCTACTCTCTGTGTGCACTCTGATGCAGAATCCGGTCTTATCGAATGACAACTCGGAGTATAATACAACTCGGAGAGAAAGGTTAAACAAAACAATAGAAAGGAAAATGATTATCAGACTAATCAGATCAATATAAGGGAAATCGCACAGATATCCAGCTCTTCGGGTGGATGAGAATTGCGAGATCCTAAGTGTCGGCGTTAGTAAACTTTATTTAACCCAAATAGAAGAGAGATCAGAGTCCCAGAGTAAAGGTCGAGGAGTAAAAGATCCTAATACCACCCAATTGGCGACGTGGGCCCGTAAGCCACACAGCCAAGTTAGTAAAACAGTTTTGGACCACTAGACTCAACTTCGGCCAAGGAGTTGGAAAGGGGGATTCCTACAAGCAGTCGGCTCTGATACCAACTTGTGACGCCCCCGGCTTAATCGTGCACTAATCATACACGCAAATGCACACGATCAAGCCTAAGGACTCACGGGAAGAGATCACAACACAACTCTAAAACATAAATAAAGTTATACAAGCTTTATATTACAAGCCAGGGGCCTCGAGGGCTCGAATACATAAGCTTGCGTACAAGCGTCAGCGGAAGCATCAGATATCTGAGTACAGATATAAAAGAAAACACAGAAAGGCCCTTAGAAGGCGGAACAAAATAAAACACTACGATCGAAAGGCGTAGGCCTCCTGCCTGGGACCCTCCGAACCTACTCCTGGTCGATGGCAAGCTCGGAGTAGTATCCATCCTCTGGGTAGTAGTATTAGTCGATCGACGGGGCATCTGTCTCAGGGGCTCCGTCATCTTGGTCACGACAAACTGATATGGGGAGAAAAGGAAAACAAAGCAACTGTGAGTACTCAGAAGTACTCTGCAAGCAAGGATCTACACTACAAACTGGATACTTGGATACTATGGCTCTGGGATTGCTTTCTCGCAGGGAGTCGAGAAAGGATCTCTGGGTGAGGTTGAGACTTAATGATACTGCTACATTATATTGTACTGTGCTACTCTCTTCTATTGCTGCAAGACCGCTGTAGATGCTAGTCTTCGATAGGACTAGGCCTCCTCTCTATTCTGGCATTTCTGCAGCCCAGTCCACATATACAGCATCCCTTTGAAAATGTTGCATATGTAGTGTAGATCCTTGCTTGCTGAGTACTTCTGAGTACTCACGGTTGCTTTGTTTTCCTTTTCTCCCCATATCAATTTGTCGTGACCAAGATGACGGAGCCCCTGAGACAGATGCCCCGTCGATCGACTAATACTACTACCCAGAGGATGGATACTACTTCGAGCTTGCCATCGACCAGGAGTATGTTCGGAGGGTCCCAGGCAGGAGGCCTACGCCTTTCGATCGTAGTGTTTTATTTTGTTCCGCCTTCTAAGGGCCTTTCTGTGTTTTCTTTTATATCTGTACTCAGATATCTGATGCTTCCGCTGACGCTTGTACGCAAGCTTATGTATTCGAGCCCTCGAGGCCCCAGGCTTGTAATATAAAGCTTGTATGACTTTATTTATGTTTTAGAGTTGTTTTGTGATATCTTCCCGTGAGTCCTTAGGCTTGATCGTGTGCATTTGCGTGTATGATTAGTGCACGATTGAGCCGGGGGCGTCACACTCCAATCCTACTCCTGGCCGTCGGCAAGCTCGTAGTAGTCACCATCCTCTGGGTAGTAGTAGTAGTCGGTCGACGGGGCATCTGTCTCAGGGGCTCCGCCATCTTGATCACGTCAAACTGATATGGAGAGAAAAGGAAAACAAAGCAACCGTGAGTACTCAGAAGTACTCAGCAAGCAAGGATCTACACTACATATGCAACATTTTCAAAGAGAGGCTGTATATGTGGACTCGGCTGCAGAAATGCCAGAATAGAGAGGAGGCCTAGTCCTATCGAAGTCTAGCATCTTCAGTGATCTTGCAGCAATAGAAGAGAGTAGAACAGAACAATATAATGTAGTAGTAATGATATCAACCTCACCCAGAGATCCTTTCTCGACTCCCTGCGAGAAAGCAATCCCAGAGCCATACAGTCATCAACCTCGTCCTGAGATCCCTTCTCGACTCCCTGCGAGAAGCAATCCCAGAGCCATAGTATCCAAGTATCCAGTTCTAATTTGTATCAATCAGGATACAACTCCGAGTGTCCTTTACCGTAGACCGGCTATCGATAGAAGTTTTCTTCCCTGTAGGGGTGCACCAACTTACCCAACACGCTCGATTAACTCCGGCCGGACACACTTTCCTGGGTCATGTCCGGCCTCGGCCAAACGATACACCGCAGCCCTACCTAGAGCTCAGCAGAGAGGTCCCCGCCGGTCTACATCCTAAGCGCTCAGGGGTCTTGGGTCGTCGCCCTGTGCACTCCGGGTCGTTGCGAGCAGGGTGGATACCAGCGCCAACGGCACGATCCGACCCGGCCACAATGCTGAACTAGACGTCTGACAAAGCTTTCGGCTGATGCTACGATGCAGAACGCCCATACTATGCCCACGTGATGGTTAGTGCTATCAGGCCAGAGGCCTGCTCGGATCAAATATCCAAATCGTTAGTACCTTGGGCTTGCGGTAACGAGCAGAGACTCACGAAAGATGTGACCCCGTCGCCCCGTCTCGAGGACATGCGGCAAGGGCCAAGAATGCCCGGCCACGCCTCGTATTCTCACTCGGGCACCACACAGGCACCCGTCTTCACAACACTCGCCTCTCAGGCGCACGCGGGTACCCCTCAGGGTCGACCCGCCTATCCAAGTAACAGTGTAAAGTCCAAGTATCTGTGTGTCCATAACATTAGAGGAATCCGAGGTATCACCCTCGTTGAATTCCCACTCGATGTATCCGTCAAGGTGAACTCGGAGGAATCACCCTCGATGGGTTCACACTTGAGGTGTCGTACGACGGCGTCGTTATCGGAAGCGGTGAAGGAGGAATCACCCTCGATGACCACGACCGAATAGCTACTCTACAGAGTTAACATCAGAAGTGCTACACGAGGTATCACCCTCGGCACTCGATAGTAACGCTGCAGTGTCGTTACAACTAAGGGGGTGATGTGCGGTGTCGGGGCCTGGTCTTCAATTCCTGTTGATCGGGTCTTCGGATAATCCAGCGGGGTAATCGGGATAAGTGGGGTCACTGATAGGTCTCTACCCAGCCTATACTAAGCAGTTTAGGATATGCAGGTAATTATCAACAGCAGGTTACAATAAATAGGCTATGCATCAAAATAGGTAAAGTAGTAGCAGCAGCAATTCTAATGCAGGCATGAGAAAATAGAATGGGCGATATCGGGATGATCAAAGGGGGGGGGGGGGCTTGCCTGGTTGCTCGGCGGCAAGGGCAAAGTCGTCAACGGTGGCGTCGGTCTTCAGGACATCGTCAACGGTCTCGGGGTCTAGCGAATAGGAAGAGGGGAGAGAAACAGTAAATACTAGCAAACAGATGCATGACAATACGATACACGGTGCTAGGGGTGACCTATCGTAGTGCTACACGACATAGGTGAAGGGGGAATAACATCCGGGAAAGTTTTCCCGAAGTTGCATTTTCGGACAGGCGATCCGGAGGGGGGGAATGTCCCACGTTCAGGTAGTTAGAGACGTGTGACGGACGAACGGACTGCGTATTCGGATTCGTCTCGTCGTTCTGAGCAACTTTCATGTAGAAAGTATTTTCATCCGAGTTACGGATTAAAAGATATGATTTATTGAAGTTTTTATTAAATTCTGGAATTTAAATATTTATTTAAATCAACATTATCCAGAATAGTAGCAGCTGACATCAGCATGACGCCAGCATGACATCAGCGGGTCAAACCAGCTGACCAGAGTCAACTCTGACAGGTGGGGCCCACATGTCATTCACAGTACTAATTAACAGAGGATTAAACTTAACTAATTAACCTAATTAGTTTGTGGGACCCAGTGTCAGTGTCAGCTTTAGTTAACTAATTAGCTTAATTAGGATTAACAGGTTAATTAGTGTTTTATTTATTTATAAAATCATTTTAAAATAACGCGGGACCCACATGTCATACACTGCGGGTGCCACGTCAGCCGTTGACCCGGTCAACAGGTCAACATGACCCACTTGTCGGCGTCATAGCGGGCCCACTCGTCAGTCCACGTCGGACGGCGGCCGGGGACGCGCCGGAGCTAGCTCCGGCGAGCCAGAACGCGGCGGCCGAACGCCGGAGCCGCTCGGGATTCGCCTACGGGGCACCAAATCGGGCGCCGTTTGCGGCTACGGGTGGCTGGTGTTCGCGCGCATCCATTGGGACAGGCGGATGGGGCTGGAGTGGACTGTGGCCGTCGGAATCGAGCTCACGGCGGCTGCCGGAGTTCGGGCTTCGAGCGAATATCGCACAGGGGTCGTGTCCATCAAGTGATTGGGGTCAGGCGACTACGCGGAGAGGCCCTGAGCACACACACGTGCTCAGCTGGCCCTGGGACGGCCGGTTGCCACGGCGGCGAGCTCCATCGTGACGGCGCGCTTTGGCCAGAGCAAAACGAAGGCGGTGGCGGCGCTACGGCTACAGATTAATAGCAGAAACGAAAAGGAAAGGAAGGCGGCCTCACAGCGATCGCGCGGTGTATCTCATGGTGCTCGGGGAAAGCTCAACATGGCCGGATTCATCGCCGGAGTGCGTCGGGACCGAGGAGGAAGAAGGCGGCGATGCGGGCGCTCCAGTGCTCCCCGGCTCGGTCCAGTCGGCGCAGCCAACGTAGTCGACGATGAGGGGGCGGCCTGACGCGGCGGCGGAGCAAATAGGGCACGGTGGCCGCGCTAGTCCACGGCCATGGCGACGGCGAGGTTCGGGTGCCGCCGTTTTCGTGTGAGAGGGAGAGCGAGGGAGAGACTGAGGGGGCTAGGGTTCGTGGGGACGTGCGAGGGAGGCTCTTATCCCCCTCCACGTCGAGCGCCGGGCGCCGTGTCGAGCAGCAGAGGGGGGGAGGGCAGGCGCGGCGGGTGCGGATGAGACGACAGCATGCGCGGTGGAGGAGCAGTGCGGGGGTGAGGGAAAGCGCTGCGCGGGCTGGGCCTCCCTGTGCACTTGAGGCCCAGGCACCGTGGCCTTTTTTTTCTTCTTAATTTTGTTTTCCTGTTTTCTATTTTCTTTTCTGTTTTGTATTTTCTTTTCACACTTTTCCAATTTTGTAAAACATGAGTTTTACCCCAATAAACTCAGTGCATCTTCTAGCACTGCTACAAAAAAATTGAAGTACAGATCTTTTCATTTGGATTTTTATTTAAATGAAAAGGTATTAAATACCTCTGTTTTGTTATTGTTAGAGGCACATAATTAATTTAGTATATGTTGAAAATAATTTTTGAATTGTCTCTGGATTATTTTCTATTTAATGAACATTTTAGTTTTAAAGTTTGAAGAAATATTAATTTGACTTGTATCTTAAATTTGAATATGAGTTGGATTATTTCCTAAATGCAATTTGTTTAGGATGATCATGATGACATGGCATTATCAAAATGGGATTACTGTAGCTAACCACTGGGGGTGTTACAAATCTCCTCTACTAACAAGAATTCTCGTCCCGAGAATTAAGAGGTAGAAGGAAAAAGTTCGGGGTATTCCGCACGAAGATTATCCTCGCGTTCCCAAGTGGCTTCATCTTCAGTATGATTTGACCACTGCACTTTGAGGAACTTGGTAACCTTCTGACGGGTTCGACGTTCAGATTCATCGAGGATGCGGATCGGATGCTCCTTATAAGATAGATCATCTTGCAATTCGAGCATTTCATGATCCATAGCTCGGTGCGGAGATTCCTTGAAGCATTTACGAAGTTGCGACACATGGAAGACATCGTGGATATGAGAGAATTGTGGCGGCAATTCCAATTTATATGCCACCTGACCACGTCTTGCAACAATGCGGAAAGGACCAATGTAGCGCGGAGCTAGCTTGCCCTTGATTCCAAAATGGTGAGTGCCTTTCATCGGGGTGACTCACAGATAAGCCTGATCACCAGGTTGATAAGTCAAACCCCATCGTTTACGATCATAGTTGCTCTTCTGGCGGTCCTGAGCCGCCTTGAGATTTTTCCGGACAATACGAACTTGTTCTTCAGCGTGTTGAATAATATCCGGACCCACGAGCGGTCGTTCCCCAGTTTCTGACCAATTCAGAGGGGTTCGACACTTACGTCCATATAGAACTTCGAAGGGTGCCATTTTCAAACTGGCTTGATAGCTGTTGTTATAAGAGAACTCGGCATATGGAAGAGATTCTTCTCACTTCTTGCCGAAAGAAATAACACAAGCCCGAAGCATGTCTTCAAGCACTTGGTTGACTCGCTCGACTTGGCCTTGGGATTGGGGGTGATAAGCTGAACTCCAGGTAATATGAGTTCCCATAGCTGTTTGGAAACTTTCCCAGAATTTGGAAGTGAAAAGGCCGCCATGGTCCGAACTGATCTCCTTCGGAATACCATGGAGTGATACAATTCTGGAGATATACAACTCTGCTAACTGACTAGCAGTGATAGTTTCCTTGACGGGCAGAAAGTGTGCAACTTTAGAGAGTTGGTCGACGACGACAAGAATAGCATCGTGACCCTTCTGTGACCTGGGAAGTCCTGTAATGAAATCCATCTGAACCTTATCCCATTTCCATAGAGGAATAGGAAGTGGTTGCAGAATTCCAGCTGGTTTCTGATGTTCTGCTTTAACGCGACGACACACATCACATTCAGCAACATAACGAGCAATGTGCTGCTTCATTCTAGACCACCAGTACCTCTGACGGAGATCACGATACATCTTGGTGCTACCCGGATGAATAGACAGCGGGGTATCATGTGCCTCCTTCATGACCTTGTCAGTCATGAGTTCGAAGTGAGGTACGACAATGCGGTTTCTGAAATACAAGGTTCCATCTTCAGACAGCGAGAAATCCCTGTACTTTTCAAGGTGAAGATTTTTCTTCATCAGATCAACTTCAGCATCTTTAGCTTGCGCATTCTTAACAGCTTTCTCAAGATCTGGTTGTATCACAAGGTTATTAAGAGAGCCCTGTGGGACAATACGCAGATTCAGCTTGCACAACTCTTCAAAAAGACGAGGTTGAGCTTGCCTAACCATGAGGTTGCCGCAATAGGACTTGCGGCTTAAGGCATCAGCCATTTCGTTAGCCTTGCCAGGGATATAAGAAATACCCAAATCATAGTCCGCAATGTCCTCCATCCATCTTTGCTGACGGAGGTTTAGAGATGGCTGAGTGAACAAGTACTTCAGACTTTTATGATCCGTGTAGATTTCGCAACGATTACCGAGAAGGTAATGTCGCCACAACTGCAATGCATAGATCACAACAGCTAGTTCTAGATCATGTACCGGATAATTCTCTTCATGTGGGCGCAACTGACGAGAGCCATAAGCAATCACTTTACGCTCTTGCATTAGGACACAGCCTAATCCTTCACGGGATGCGTCACAATAGATCACAAAGTCTTTGCGGGTATCTGGAGGAGATAGTACTGGGGCAGATGTTAGCTTGTCTTTGAGTATCTGGAAACTTTCCTGACATTTGTCTGTCCATTCAAACTTAATGCCCTTGTGAAGCAGATCAATCAGGGGCTTAGCAATCTTGGAAAAGTTCTCGACAAAGCGACGACAATAGCTTGCAAGGCCAAGAAAACTTCTCACTTGCTTGACGTTCTTCGGAGGAGTCCAGTCCAGAATAGCCTGAACTCGTTCCGGGTTAACAGCAATTCCATCCTTGGAAATCACATGACCAAGGTAGGTTACTTCAGAAAGCCAGAATTCACATTTGGAGTATTTGACATAAAACTGGTGTTCTCGGAGCCTTTCCAGTACAAGACGGAGGTGTTCGGCATGTTCTTCTTTATTCTTTGAATAGACCAGAATATCATCTAGGTATACCACGACGAACTTGTCGAGGTAATCCATGAAAATGTAATTCATCAGGCGGGAAAACGTAGCTGGAGCATTTGTTAGGCCAAATGACATTACAGTGTACTCATAAGAGCCATAGCGAGTAACAAATGCAGTCTTCGGAATATCCTCTTCACGAACACGGATCTGATGATAACCCAACCTCAAGTCGAGTTTAGAAAACACCGATGATCGATCAACTTGCTGGATCCTACTCTTTGTGTGCACTTTGATGCAGAATCCGGTCTTATCGAATGACAACTCAGAGTTTAATACAACTCGGAGAGAAAGGTTAAACAAAACAATGGAAAGGAAAATGATTATCAGACTAATCAGATCAATATTAGGGAAATCGCACAGATATCCAGCTCTCCGGGTGGACGAGAATTACGAGATCCTAAGTGTCGGCGTTAGTAAACTTTATTTAACCTGAATAGAAGAGAGATCAGAGTCCCAGAGTAAAGGTCGAGGAGTAAAAGATCCTAATACCACCCAATTGGCGACGTGGGCCCGTAAGCCACACAGCCAAGTTAGTAAAACAGTTTTGGACCACTAGACTCAACTTCGGCCAAGGAGTTGGAAATGGGGATTCCTACAGGCAGTCGGCTCTGATACCAACTTGTGACGCCCCCGGCTTAATCGTGCACTAATAATACACGCAAATGCACACGATCAAGCCTGAGGACTCATGGGAAGATATCACAACACAACTCTAAAACATAAATAAAGTCATACAAGCTTCATATTACAAGCCAGGGGCCTCGAGGGCTTGAATACATAAGCTTGCGTACAAGCGTCAGCGGAAGCATCAGATATCTGAGTACAGATATGAAACAGAAACAGAAAGGCCTTTAGAAAGGCGGGGCAAAATAAAATACCACGATCGAAAGGCGTAGGCCTCCTGCCTGGGACCCTCCGATCCTACTCCTGGCCGTCGGCAAGCTCGTAGTAGTCACCATCCTCTGGGTAGTAGTAGTAGTCGGTCGACGGGGCATCTGTCTCAGGAGCTCCGTCATCTTGATCACGTCAAACTGATATGGGGATAAAAGGAAAACAAAGCAACCGTGAGTACTCAGAAGTACTCAGCAAGTAAGGATCTACACTACATATGCAACATTTTCGAAGAGAGGCTGTATATGTGGATTGGGCTGCAGAAATGCCAGAATAGAGAGGAGGCCTAGTCCTATCGAAGTCTAGCATCTTCAGCGGTCTTGCAGCAATAGAAGAGAGTAGAACAGAACAATATAATGTAGTAGTAATGATATCAACCTCACCCAGAGATCCTTTCTCGACTCCCTGCGAGAAAGCAATTCCAGAGGCACACAGTCATCAACCTCGTCCTGAGATCCCTTCTCGACTCCCTGCGAGAAGCAATCCCAGAGCCATAGTATCCAAGTATCCAGTTCTAATTTGTATCAATCAGGATACAACTCCGAGTGTCCTTTACCGTAGGACCGGCTATCGATAGAAGTTTTCTTCCCTGCAGGGGTGCACCAACTTACCCAACACGCTCGATTAACTCCGGCCGGACACACTTTCCTGGGTCATGCCCGGCCTCGGCCAAACGATACACCGCAGTCCTACCTAGAACTCAGCAGAGAGGTCCCCGCCGGTCTACATCCTAAGCGCTCAGGGGTCTTGGGCCGTCGCCATGTGCACTCCGGGTCATTGCGAGCAAGGTGGATACCAGCGCCAACGGCACGATCCGACCCGGCCACAATGCTGAACTGGATGTCTGACAAAGCTTTCGGCTGATGCTACGATGCAGAACGCCCATACTATGCCCACGTGATGGTTAGTGCTATCAGGCCAGAGGCCTACTCGGATCAAATATCCAAATCGTTAGTACCTTGGGCTTGCGGTAACGAGCAGAGACTCACGAAAGATGTGACCCCGTCGCCCCGTCTCGAGGACTTGCGGCAAGGGCCAAGAATGCCCGGCCACGCCTCGTATTCTCACTCGGGCACCACACAGGCACCCGTCTTCACAACACTCGCCTCTCAGGCGCACGCGGGTACCCGTCAGGGTCGACCCGCCTATCCAAGTAATAGTGTAAAGTCCAAGTATCTGTGTGTCCATAACATTAGAGGAATCCGAGGTATCACCCTCGTTGAATTCCCACTTGATGTATCCGTCAAGGTGAACTCGGAGGAATCACCCTCGATGGGTTCACACTTGAGGTGTCGTACGACGGCGTCGTTATCGGAAGCGGTGAAGGAGGAATCACCCTCGATGACCACGACCGAATAGCTACTCTACAGAGTTAACATCAGAAGTGCTACACGAGGTATCACCCTCGGCACTCGATAGTAACGCTGCAGTGTCGTTACAACTAAGGGGGTGATGTGCAGTGTCGGGGCCTGGTCTTCAATTCCCGTTGATCGGGTCTTCGGATAATCCAGCGGGGCAATCGGGATAAGTGGGGTCACTGATAGGTCTCTACCCAGCCTATACTAAGCAGTTTAGGATATGCAGGTAATTATCAACAGCAGGTTACAATAAACAGGCTATGCATCAGAATAGGTAAAGCAGTAGCAGCAGCAATTCTAATGCAAGCATGAGAAAATAGAATGGGTGATATCGGGATGATCAAAGAGGGGGGGGCTTGCCTGGTTGCTCGGCGGCAAGGGCAAAGTCGTCAACGGTGGCGTCGGTCTTCAGGACATCGTCAGCGATCTCGGGGTCTAGCGAATAGGAAGAGGGGGAAGAAACAGTAAATACTAGCAAACAGATGCATGACAATACGATACACGGTGCTAGGGGTGACCTATCGTAGTGCTACACGACATAGGTGAAGGGGGAATAACATCCGGGAAAGTTTTCCCGAAGTTGCATTTTCGGACAGGCGATCCGGAGGGGGGAATGTCCCATGTTTAGGTAGTTAGAGACGTGTGACGGACGAACGGACCGCGTATTCGGATTCGTCTCGTCGTTCTGAGCAACTTTCATGTAGAAAGTATTTTCATCCGAGTTACGGATTAAAAGATATGATTTATTGAAGTTTTTATTAAATTCTGGAATTTAAATATTTATTTAAATCAACATTATCCAGAATAGTAGCAGCTGACATCAGCATGACGCCAGCATGACATCAGCGGGTCAAACCAGCTGACCAGAGTCAACTCTGACAGGTGGGGCCCACATGTCATTCACAGTACTAATTAACAGAGGATTAAACTTAACTAATTAACCTAATTAGTTTGTGGGACCCACTGTTAGTGTCAGCTTTAGTTAACTAATTAGCTTAATTAGGATTAACAGGTTAATTAGTGTTTTATTTATTTATAAAATCGTTTTAAAATAACGCGGGACCCACATGTCATACACTGCGGGTGCCACGTCAGCCGTTGACCCGGTCAACAGGTCAACGGGACCCACTTGTCGGCGTCACAGCGGGCCCACTCGTCAGTCCACGTCGGACGGCGGCCGGGGACGCGCCGGAGCTGGCTCCGGCGAGCCAAAACGCGGCGGCCGAACACCGGAGCCGCTCGGGATTCGCCTACGGGGTACCAAATCGGGCGCCGTTTGCGGCTACGGGTGGCTGGTGTTCGCGCGCATCCATTGGGACAGGCGGATGGGGCTGGAGTGGACTGTGGCCGCCGGAATCGAGCTCACGGCGGCTGCCGGAGTTCGGGCTTCGAGCGAATATCGCACAGGGGTCGTGTCCATCAAGTGATTGGGGTCAGGCGGCTACACGGATAGGCCCTGAGCACACACATGTGCTCAGCTGGCCCTGGGACGGCCGGTTGCCACGGCGGCGAGCTCCACCGTGACGGCGCGCTTTGGCCAGAGCAAAACGAAGGCGGTGGCGGCGCTACGGCTACAGATTAATAGCAGAAACGAAAAGGAAAGGAATGCGGCCTCACAGCGATCGCGCGGTGCAGCTCAGGGTGCTCGGGGAAAGCTCGACGTGGCCAGATTCATCGCCGGAGTGCGTCGGGACCGAGGAGGAAGAAGGCGGCGATGCGGGCGCTCCAGTGCTCCCCGGCTCGGTCCAGTCGGCGCAGCCGACGTAGTCGACGATGATGGGGCGGCCTGACGCGGCGGCGGAGCAAATGGGGCACGGTGGCCGCGCTAGTCCACGGGCATGGCGACGGCGAGGTTCGGGTGCCGCCGTTTTTGTGTGAGAGGGAGAGCGAGGGAGAGACTGAGGGGGCTAGGGTTCGTGGGGACGTGCGAGGGAGGCTCTTATCCCCCTCCACGACGAGCGCCGGGCGCCGTGTCGAGCAGCAGAGGGGGGGGTTCAACAGGCTCGGCGGCTGCGGACGAGACGACAGCGTGCGCGGTGGAGGAGCAGTGCGGGGGTGAGGGAAAGCGCTGCGCGGGCTGGGCCTCCCTGTGCACTTGAGGCCCAGGCACCGTGGCCTTTTTCTTTTTCTTAATTTTGTTTTCCTGTTTTCTATTTTCTTTTCTGTTTTGTATTTTCTTTTCACACTTTTCCAATTTTGTAAAACATGAGTTTTGCCCCAATAAACTCAGTGCATCTTCTAGCACTGCTACAAAAAATTTGAAGTACAGATCTTTTCATTTGGATTTTTATTTAAATGAAAAGGTATTAAATACCTCTGTTTTGTTATTGTTAGAGGCACATAATTAATTTAGTATATGTTGGAAATAATTTTTGAATTGTCTCTGGATTATTTGCTATTTAATGAACATTTTAGTTTTGAAGTTTGAAGAAATATTAATTTGACTTGTATCTTAAATTTGAATATGAGTTGGATTATTTCCTAAATGCAATTTGTTTAGGATGATCATGATGACATGGCATTATCAAAATGGGATTATTGTGGCTAACCACTGAGGGTGTTACATCCGGCTGGAGATGGGGAGATCGCCGCTCGGCGCCGCTGCCGCGACGAGGGCGGCGTCATCGTCCTCGAGGACAGCAACGACAAGGCACCGCCACCAGCCAAACCCGTCCGCCAAAGCGACCCAGGGCAGGGGTGCAACAAGGACGGCGGCGACGTGAAGAAGGAGGAGGACGACGACGACGGCGGCGACTACAGCGCCTTCGGCAAGCTCTTCGGCCTGTAGGCGGCGGCGCAGTAGTAGTAGTTGTTTTTTTATTTTGTTTTTAAATTATGTTTTCAATATGTAACAATGGACCTAAATTTCGCCGAATTCTGTGTCTTGTTTGGCCGGATTTTGGCCGAGTATGATTTTAAAACAACTGCGTGTGAGGCGACCTTGGGGCGGCGGCTGGAAAACATACCGCCCCACGCCGAATTTATCGCCGGTTCGCCCCCAGGCGGCGCTATTTCAAGCCCTTGGGGGGCCGAACGGCTGGAGATGCTCTAACAGAGTATAGGTAGTTTCATAGGTGGTTGTATTTATTAACTCGCAGACTCATTTACTCTAAACACCTCTTTCCTCATTAACTACATGTCACATAAGCAAACTAATATAAGGGTGCATTATGTACTACCCAAGTTACTCCCACCATGACCAGCCTAATAAGAATGACAATATTCCACTGACAGGATGGTCCCATGGTGACGTGTCGCTGGGGCCCCATCGCCGGCCTTCTGCATAGGTCCACGTGTGTCGTGATCTATTCTGTGGGTGTAGGCGCGTATTCATAAATATCGCGTCACCATACCGCGGGGCTGCGCAGACCAACCCCGTCACCGCGTGGTGGGCCCCGCACGTCATCCTCCGGATCCCGCGTCCCGGGGCCGGCTCGCCCGGGCATCTCGTCCGTCCGATCACGATCGGACTGCGGCCCGGCGCCCGCACCCGATAAAGCGACCCGCCTCGGCCTGACAACGCAAAGGCTCTCAATCCCGCACGCCCAAACCAACCTCCGCCCGCACCCGTCGGCGCAGCGCAACCGAAAATCCCCGCGGCCGCCGCGCTCACCCGGCGCCGAGCGCCAGCCGGCCAGCGCATGCGAGGAGCCCCAGGGGCTCAGATCTAGGGCGGGGGGACGCGTCTCTGCCAGGGCCCCATGGGCCGGGGGTCGCCGTGGTGGGCGGCGCTGCTGCTGCTCCTCCTCCTCGCCGCCGCGGGGCGCTCCTCCGCGCATCCCGGGGCGTGCCTGGTGCCCGCCGAGGCGGAGGCCGTGCTTGGGCCTCCCCGCACGTGCTCGCCGCTGGATCGCCGCCTCGGCGACCCGGTCGGCGTCATCGAGGTGAGCTATCCCGACGCTTTTTTGATAAAATATACTGCAGCGAATAGATTATTGACGGGGTGAAAGTTGGGGGTCGTGAAATTAGGGATTTTCTAGGTCCATACATGGCGTCAAGGGAAGGGTGTGAATAGGTTCTTCTATCCTATCAATTGGTTTATGCATTTTGGCAACCTGCACTGATAAGCTGTATATGCATTAAGCTATGAGAGATTTCTCCTTACGACCAAGCCAGCTTTGGGGGTGTTCTTGTAATAGCCCTTTCTAATCAATGGATTTGGCAGCTCCCCTGCCAACATTGAAAAAAAAGGACCAAACCAGCTTTGTGTTTGGTTTGAAATTCCCTGCTCTGCCCCCCTGCTCCTATAATAACACGTTGTACTGAAGTGTTACTATGTTGTATCAATTGGTTTTGTGCCGTGTCCCTAAAAAGCCACTTTCATATTTGTTTGGAATTCCCTGCTCCTCCTGCTCCTATAGTAACATATAATGTGCTGAAGTGTTATGCAGCTTATGCTATATGTGCTGCATTAATTGGTTTTTGTGGCATGTACATGTCACTTGCAGATAATCAGGGATACTATTGTGTGCTTCTTCCAATTTAGTCGCATCTTGCATCTTTGGGGTCCGTCTGACTTAGAGAAAAAGAATATAATAAAAACTTGGACGTAGTTTTCCATCCTGGTCTTTTGTATTTTCTCCTGAAATGTAGAGCTCAAAATGAGAACATAAAACATATTCTCCATAATACGGCACCACGTTGCATTTCAGTGAGTTAAAAATAGTCTGACAACTATGTAACTAATTTTGTTATTTATTTCTGTTATTGTGCTGTAGTGCCTGTTTGTCCCTCCCTTCCTTCATGAGCACAAGGATATTCCATCTGTTGTACTTGTAGAATTGAAGCTGACTCTTAAATTTCTTTAACATTATAGGGAGATGAGGCTACATTGGCGAGGGCAGTCAATCTTCTTTACTTGAACAAAGATGAGTACATTGCTGTACTTTTCTATGCCTCATGGTGCCCGTTTTCACAAGAGTGCAAACCTAATTTCGAGAAGTTGGCTCACTTATTCCCAACTATTCGCCATTTTGCATTCGAGGAATCTGCAATTAGGCCAAGGTATGTCCGCTTTTAGACTGAAGAAAAATGTGTTCCTTAGTGCAATACACTACTATTTGTTTTATGATCGAGTGTAAGCTTTGCATTTGGAACTGCAGCATAATATCAAGATATGGGATTCATGGTTTTCCAACACTATTTCTCTTGAATTCAACAATGCGAGTGAGGTACCATGGACCTCGAACTGTTAAGCCACTAGCTGCTTTCTACAGTGATGTTTCAGGTGTGTAAATTGTTGCATACTAACTCTTTCTTCTTTTCCATTCTTTTTCGTATTCTATTTTTTTGGAGTGTGCTGTAGTTTTGCTTGCATGCTTACCAGAGTTCTGTCATTGTATTGAGCAACTGAGCTACATGTTTGTAATTTTCCACCTATCTTGTGGTATGACCGTACGAGACATCTTTGTTCCGAACTAGTGTCCCTGAGTCTCCTTGTGTTTGGAGTTTGGACCTGGAATTTGTTGTGTTTATGATATCTTTTTTGGTTGCATCTGTTTTTCTAATTGATTTGCTGACGTCAATTTATGTGATGAAGGCATCAGTGCATCAGTGGAGTCAACCACTGGGGAGGCCATGCCACACCCGTTAGATGAAATTGAGCCAAAAAAGGATGTTGAACCGGAAAATTGTCCATTCTGGTGGGCACGTTCACCAGAAAATATACTCCAGCAGGATACGTATCTAGCATTGGCAGCTTCTTTTGTAATCCTGCGGTTGCTGTATCTTCTATTCCCAAGGATAGTTTCTGCAGCAAAATGGGCATGGAGGAGGCATACTCTGTTTGCGAACTTGATGGGCGTGCATGAATATTTCTTCACCTACCTTGAGCAAGCAAGACAGATATTCAATAGGTTATACCCTTCGAAGCGAGGGAATTTACATGAGGGGGCTAGGAATGCCACTGCCTGGGCCTCCAAATCATTAGCATCTGTGTCAATCGGAGAACCAAGCACTATCGGAAGGACGAACTCCACGAATGAACTGAGGTGAAGTGTAAACTTTTTTGTCTGCAGGGATATTATGTACAGTAGAGTGATCAGGATATGAGCACCAAGAATCTGTTGTAACCAGCTTTGTTAGCTATTGTAACATCATCATTAGAATAAGCACCTCCCCCAGTATTGTTGCCATTATAACCTTGTCTTGAATAGCAGTTGCCCAAACATATTCTTGGAGGAAAAAGGTTTGACGTGTTCCACGATATGTTGTGCATGGCCTCTGTTCGAAAGTTGAGGATGTTAGAACTAGGTTTTGGGCTTTGACTGCTCTTGTTCGTTTCCTTTGTATGACTGCGGCGTGATGATTCAGTGAATAAGCAAAAGGCCTCGTTCGTTTCTTCTGTATGTTTGCAGAGTAACTGAGTTCCATGTAGCAATTTTATGAACTTGTTTGGCATCGGTATGTGATTTCTCCAGTCCGTTTGGTTCGGTTTGTTACTCAGGGAAGTGCAAAAATCTGTTGGTTCCACTACATTTTTGAAGATGGGGTTAAAAATCTGCACCAGGCCTGCGTATGAACGGAGTCCAGGAGCAAACAAAAAAATGTAGATCCCATTCCGTTGTACTGCACTTGTACAGACGATTGGTATTAGTAAGTTACACGATCGACTGCACACGCACTTCAGCATCAGTAAGGAGCTTGCTCAATTCGGCACACAATCGCGCATAGCAGCGCTCGAGGATGGGCCAGTCGGTCTCTGGGCTGGCGAAGTGGTGCAGCGACAACGCCAGGGCCTCCTGCTACTCCCACTAAAGCTTCTCGATTAGTTGCTCCAGCATGGTCACCATCCCCACCCTCTCCCTGCTGCTCAGCACCGGCGTGTCCGTCCCGTTGCTTCGTGGCAGAGCAGCGGCAGCCACGACCGTAGCATCGCCATCCGGTGCTCTGCGCGCCATGGTTATTTTTCCTTGCTCGTTCCCTCCGAGAACTCTGCCGAGTTTGGCGTGCCTGAATAGGGACACTGCACAGAAAGAGACTCGTTTTCAGGAAGTTGGATAGTTCATCATAAACTCGGTATGCATGTTTGCTGTAAATTAATGAGCTGTTTGGTCCATCTTTGCGGTTTGCTTGGGTTACTAATTGCACAGAACGAGTGTTTCCAGGAAGTTGGATAGTTCATCATAAACTCGGTACATGAGTTTGTTGTAAACTAATAATGAGCTGTTTGGCCCATTTTGTGGTTTGCTTGGGTTACCAACTCCACAGAAAGAGACTCATTTTCAGGAAGTTGGATAGTTCATCATAAACTCGGTACATGAGTCTGCTGTAAATTAGTGAGCTGTTTGGCCCATATTGTGGTTTGCTTGGGTTACCATTATGGCCACATCTTGGTTTGTAACTTAATTGCACTTAGTTGGAAGTTTTTGTCCTTGCACTTTTGTACTACCCAAACAACGTCCTCGTCTCTAACTAGCTGACTTTCATCGTCTAACCACTTGGAAAAAGTGCTACTTCTAGTCTCTACAATTGTATGTATTTCCTTCGTTTGGGTTTATTAGCCCACTCAAATTCTAAACCTAAATTTGACCTCCTCTGTAACAAGGAGGCTATTTTAGAATTCTATGCTGCTTGCGAGTTTGAGAAATACAAGGAGAGAACCGTTCGTTGGATTGGGGCTTCCCAGAGATGATTGCACACACTTCAAGATTCATGGTATCCCCTCTGCTACCTCAAAGAATCACAATGCCCTTCTACCTCTTTATACTAAGGTACATGTTGGCTCAACCATTGTCAAGGTTTGCAATATGATGAGAAGGCTCCTAAGAGGACATTTATTTGACTTCGAGCTTCGTTTATTATATTTACCTAAGTCATTTAGGAACACTGCCCCATTAAGAGGGGTAATAAAAGGTATGAGTGGGATTAATGTGCCAAATACATCCCAAACTACCACCCATACACCTGAGACAAAGCCCCAAAGATCTCTAATTGAGACAAGCTTGTTACTAAGGTTGTTAGACCTAATTAGTACTCTTTCTAGGTTTCGCGGAATGTATTATGTTAATCCCGTAGTATTTTCCGAAAATGTCCATAGACTCCGGACCTCGGAACCTCCGGGGAAACTCCTGGTTTACCAAGAAAAATGTGTAACATGCAGATTTGAGTAGGCCAATAAATACTCCCTTGTTCCCCAAAGGGTGGGTGTCACTTGATCTCATTCTCCATCGTTGTTGACGACCTCCAAGCTCACACTCTTCCCTCTCTAGTCAACCCATCTTACATTTCTTCAGAGGAAAGACATAGGAGACCTAGATATATGTTTCCAGCAAACCAATCTAGAACTCCCCAAAGTTTCTTGTTCTTTTTGTTACTCTTGGGTTCATGGGGTACCCTAGGTGGATCGGTGTGCCCCGAGAGCCTCCAAGTTGTGCAATTGTGCCCCAGGCTTGCTTGTGAGGGTTTGGAACTCGCCCCAAGAGATACCCCTAGTGGGCGGGTGCTTGGACATTCGTTGGCCAAGGCACTCGGAGACTTGGGTGAGACACTTGTTGCGGGAGCATTCCTTTTTCCCCACCGCTCCAACAGAGATTAACACTCGCCCAAGAGTGTGAACTTTGGATTACGTCTTTGTCTCTGTCACTTGTGGTTATATCTTTTCCTAGCTTTACTTGTTGCTACTACTTGCTTGCTTGTGTGCTAGCTTGTTATAACTCTTCATATAGTTGTATCACTTAGTTGCATTTTAAGGAATTTACAATTTCACACCCGCCTCTAAAATCAATGAAGAAAATATCTGAATTTCAACTTGACCAAGCAAGTTTACGAGGAGTACTATGAAGAGTTCGATGATGATGAATTTGGGCTTGATGATAGTGAGTCCGAGGTTCATTCAACGAATGATGGGGGAGATGATGATGGGGGCTGAAACCTTGACGAGTGATCTGTTGGGGATCGTAGCATAATTTTGAAATTTTCTACGCTCACCAAGATCAATCTATGGAGTCATCTAGCAACGAGAGAGAGGGGAGTGCATCTACATACCTTTGTAGATCGCGAGCGGAAGCGTTCAAGAGAACGGGGTTGATGGAGTCATACTCGTCGTGATCCAAATCACCGATGACCGAGCGCCGAACGGACAGCACCTCCGTGTTCAACACACGTACGGAGCGGAGACGTCTCCTCCTTCTTGATCCAGCAAGGGGGGAGGAGAGGTTGGGGAGGACAGCTCCAGCAGCAGCACGACGGCGTGGTGGAGTTGGAGCTGCGTGGTATTCCTGCAGGGCTTCGCCAAGCACCGCGGGAGGAGGAGGAGGTGTTGGAGAGGGGAGGGGCTGCGCCAGGGATGAGGTATGGCCTCCCTCCCACCCCTCCACTATTTATAGGGGAAAGAGGAGAGGGGGATGGCCCCCTCAGATCCAATCTGAGGGGAGGGGAGGCGGCCAGGGGAGGGAAACTTGCCCCCCAAGCAAGGTGGAAGGCTCCCTCCCCTAGGGTTTCCCAACCCTAGGCGCCATGGGCCCTTGGGGGGGCGCACCAGCCCACTAGGGGGCTGGTTCCCTCCCATATACAGCCCATTAGGCCTCCCGGGTAAATCAGCCCCACCCGGTGGACCTCCGGACACCTTTCGGTGGTCCCGGTACAATACCGATAACCCCCGAAACTATTCCGGTGACCGTATGACAACTTCCCATATATAAATCTTCACCTCCGGACCATTCCGGAACTCCTCGTGACGTCCGGGATCTCATCCGGGACTCCGAACAACATTCGGTAACCACGTACAAACTTTCCCTACAACCCTAGCGTCACCGAACCTTAAGTGTGTAGACCCTACGGGTTCGGGAGACACGTAGACATGACCGAGACAACTCTCCGGTCAATAACCAACAGCGGGATCTGGATACCCATGTTGGCTCCCACATGCTCCTCGATGATCTCATCGGATGAACCACGATGTCGAGGATTCAATCAATCCCGTACGCAATTCCCTTTGTCTATCGGTACGATACTTGCCCGAGATTCGATCGTCGGTATCTCGATACCTTGTTCAATCTCGTTACCGGCAAGTCTCTTTACTCGTTTCCGTAACACATCATCCTGTGAACAACTCCTTGATCACATTGAGCTCATTATGATGATGTCCTACCGAGTGGGCCCAGAGGTACCTCTCCGTCACACGGAGTGACAAATCCCAGTCTCGATTCGTGCCAACCCAACAGACACTTTCGGAGATAGCCGTAGTGCACCTTTATAGCCACCCAGTTACGTTGTGACGTTTGGTACACCCAAAGCACTCCTACGGTATCCGGGAGTTGCACAATCTCATGGTCTAAGGAAAAGTTACTTGACATTGGAAAAGCTTTAGCAAACGAACTACACGATCTAGTGCTAGGCTTAGGATTGGGTCTTGTCCATCACATCATTCTCCTAATGATGTGATCCCGTTATCAATGACATCCAATGTCCATGGTCAGGAAACCGTAACCATCTATTGATCAACGAGCTAGTCAACTAGAGGCTTACTAGGGACATGTAGTGGTCTATGTATTCACACATGTATTACGATTTCCGGATAACACAATTATAGCATGAATAACAGACAATTATCATGAACAAGGAAATATAATAATAACCATTTTATTATTGCCTCTAGGGCATATTTCCAACAGTCTCCCACTTGCACTAGAGTCAATAATCTAGTTACATTGTGATGAATCGAACACCCATAGAGTTCTGGTGTTGATCATGTTTTGCTCGTGGAAGAGGTTTAGTCAACGAATCTGCTACATTCAAATCCGTGTGCACTTTACAAATATCTATGTCTCCATCTTGAACATGTTCACGTATGGAGTTGAAGCGACGCTTGATATGCCTGGTCTTCTTGTGAAACCTGGGCTCCTTGGCAAGGGCAATAGCTCCAGTGTTGTCACAGAAGAGAGCCATTGGACCCGACGCATTTGGAATGACTCCTAGGTCGGTGATGAACTCCTTCATCCATACTGCTTCGTGTGCTGCCTCCGAGGCTGCTATGTACTCCGCTTCGCATGTAGAACCCGCCACGACGCTTTGCTTGCAACTGCACCAGCTTACCGCTCCACCATTCAAAATATACACGTATCCGGTTTGTGACTTGGAGTCATCCGGATCTGTGTCGAAGCTAGCGTCGACGTAACCCTTTACGACGAGCTCTTCGTCACCTCCATAAACGAGAAACGTCTCCTTAGTCCTTTTCAGGTACTTCAGGATGTTCTTGACCGCTGTCCAGTGTTCCTTGCCAGGATTACTTTGGTACCTACCTACCAAACTTACTGCAAGGTTTACATCAGGTCTGGTACACAGCATGGCATACATAATAGACCCTATGGCTGAGGCATAGGGGATGACACTCATCTCTTCTATATCTTTTGCTGTGGTCGGGCATTGAGCCGAGCTCAATCTCACACCTTGCAATACAGGCAAGAACCCCTTCTTGGACTAATCCATATTGAACTTCTTCAATATCTTATCAAGGTATGTGCTTTGCGAAAGACCCATGAGGCGTCTCGATCTATCCCTATAGATCTTGATGCCTAATATATAAGCAGCTTCTCCAAGGTCCTTCATTGAAAAACACTTATTCAAGTAGGCCTTTATACTTTCCAAGAATTCTATATTATTTCCCATTAGCAGTATGTCATCCACATATAATATGAGAAATGCTACAGAGCTCCCACTCACTTTCTTGTAAACACAGGCTTCTCCATAAGTCTGTGTGAACCCAAACGCTTTGATCATCTCATCAAAGCGAATATTCCAACTCCGAGATGCTTGCACCAGCCCATAGATTGAGCGCTGGAGCTTGCATACCTTGTCAGCATTCTCAGGGTCGACAAAACCTTCCGGTTGTATCATATACAACTCTTCCTTAAGAAAACCATTAAGGAATGCCGTTTTGACGTCCATTTGCCATATCTCATAATCATAGTATGCGGCAATTGCTAACATGATTCTGACGGATTTCAGCTTCGCTACGGGTGAGAAAGTCTCATCGTAGTCAACCCCTTGAACTTGTCGATAACCCTTAGCGACAAGCCGAGCCTTATAGATGGTCACATTACCATCCGCGTCAGTCTTCTTCTTAAAGATCCATTTATTTTCTATGGCTTGCCGATCATCGGGCAAGTCAGTCAAAGTCCATACTTCGTTTTCATACATGGATCCTATCTCGGATTTCATGGCTTCAAGCCATTTGTCGGAATCCGGGCCCGCCATCGCTTCTTCATAGTTCGAAGGTTCACTGTTGTCTAACAACATGATTTCCAGGACAGGATTGCCGTACCACTCTGGTGCGGAACATGTCCTTGTGGACCTTCGAAGTTCAGTGGTAGCTTGATCATGATCATTATCATTAACTTCCTCTCTAGCCGGTGCAGGCTCCACAGAAACATTTTTCTGTGCTGCGCTACTCTCCGGTTCGAGGGCCATCTCATCAAGCTCCACTTTCCTCCCACTTACTTCTTTCGAGAGAAACTCTTTCTCTAGAAAGGATCCATTCCTGGCAACAAAGATCTTGCCCTCGGATCTTAGGTAGAAGGTATACCCAATAGTTTCCTTAGGGTATCCTATGAATACGCATTTTTCCGACTTGGGTTCGAGCTTCTCTGGTTGAAGTTTCTTCACATAAGCATCGCATCCCCAAACTTTCAGAAACGACAGCTTAGGTTTCTTCCCAAACCATAATTCATACGGTGTCGTCTCAACGGATTTTGACGGTGCCCTATTTAAAGTGAATGCGGCAGTCTCTAAAGCATAACCCCAAAAAGATAGCGGTAGATCAGTAAGAGACATCATAGATCGCACCATATCCAATAGAGTGCGATTACGATGTTCGGACACACCGTTACGCTGAGGTGTTCCAGGCGGTGTGAGTTGTGAAACAATTCCACATTTCCTTAAGTGCGTGCCAAATTCATGACTCAAATATTCTCCTCCACGATCTGATCGTAAGAACTTTATTTTCTTGTCACGTTGATTCTCAACCTCATTCTGAAATTCCTTGAACTTTTCAAAGGTCTCAGACTTGTGCTTCATCAAGTAGACATACCCATATCTACTCAAATCATCGGTGAGGGTGAGAACATAATGATAACCACCGCGAGCCTCAACACTCATTGGACCACACACATCAGTATGTATGATCTCCAATAAGTTGGTTGCTCGCTCCATTGTTCCGGAGAACGGAGTCTTGGTCATCTTGCCCAAGAGGCATGGTTCGCATCTGTCAAATGATTCATAATCAAGAGACTCCAAAAGTCCATCTGCATGGAGTTTCTTCATGCGTTTAACACCGATATGACCGAGGCGGCAGTGCCACAAGTATGTGGGACTATCGTTATCAACCTTGCATTTCTTGGCATTCACATTATAAACATGTGTAACATCACGTTCGAGATTCAATAAAAATAAACCATTCACCAGCGGGGCATGACCATAAAACATATCTCTCATATAAATAGAACAACCATTATTCTCAGATTTAAATGAGTAGCCATCTCGCATTAAGCGAGATCCAGATACAATGTTCATGCTCAAAGCTGGCACTAAATAACAATTATTGAGGTTTAAAACTAATACCGTAGGTAGATGCAGAGGTAGCGTGCCGACGGCGATCACATCGACCTTGGAACCATTCCCGACGCGCATCGTCACCTCGTCCTTTGCCAGTCTACGCTGATTCCGCAGTTCCTGCTTTGAGTTACAAATATGAGCAACCGCACCGGTATCAAATACCCAGGAACTACTACGAGTGCTGGTAAGGTACACATCAATTACATGTATATCACATATACCTTTGGTATTGCCGGCCTTCTTATCTGCTAAGTACTTGGGGCAATTCCGCTTCCAGTGACCGTTTCCCTTGCAATAAAAGCACTCAGTCTCAGGCTTGGGTCCATTCTTTGACTTCTTCCCGGCAGCTGGCTTACTGGGCGCGGCAACTCCCTTGCCGTCCTTCTTGAAGTTCTTCTTACCCTTGCCCTTCTTGAACTTAGTGGTTTTATTCACCATCAACACTTGATGTTCCTTTCTGATCTCTGCCTCCGCTGACTTCAGCATCGCATATACCTCAGGAATGGTCTTTTCCATCCCCTGCATGTTGAAGTTCATCACGAAGCTCTTGTAGCTAGGTGGAAGCGACTGAAGGATTCTGTCAACGACCGCGTCATCCGGGAGATTAACTCCCAGCTGAGACAAGCGGCTGTGCAACCCAGACATTTTGAGTATGTGCTCGCTGACAGAACTATTTTCCTCCATCTTACAGTTGTAGAACTTATCGGAGACTTCATATCTCTCGATCCGGGCATGAGCTTGGAAAACCATTTTCAGCTCTTCGAACATCTCATATGCTCCGTGATGCTCAAAACGCTTTTGGAGCCCCGGTTCTAAGCTGAAGAGCATGCCGCACTGAACGAAGGAGTAATCATCGGTGCGTGTCTGCCAAACGTTCAAATCGTCTGGCAGTGCTGGGAGAGCAGGTGGGTCACCTAACGGTGCTTCAAGGACATATGATTTCTTGGCAGCTATGAGGATAATCCTCAGGTTACGGACCCAGTCCGCATAGTTGCTACCATCGTCTTTCAGCTTGTTTTTCTCTAGTAACGCGTTGAAGTTGAGGGTAACATTAGCGTTGGCCATTTGATCTACAAGATAGATATGTAACATTTAGACTAAGTTCATGACAATTAAGTTCATCTAATCAAATTATGTAATGAACTCCCACTCAGATAGACATCCCTCTCGTCATCTAAGTGATTACATGATCCGAATCGACTAGGCCGTGTCCGATCATCACGTGAGACGGACTAGTCATCAACGGTGAACATCCCCATGTTGATCGTATCTTCTATACGACTCATGCTCGACCTTTCGGTCTCTTGTGTTCCGAGGCCATGTCTGTACATGCTAGGCTCGTCAAGTCAACCTAAGTGTATTGCTGTGTAAATCTGGCTTACACCCGTTGTATTCGAACGTTAGAATCTATCACACCCGATCAACACGTAGTGCTTCGAAACAACGAACCTTCGCAACGGTGCACAGTTAGGGGGAACACTTTCTTGAAATTTTAGTAAGGGATCATCTTTTATATGCTACCGTCGTTCTAAGCAAATAAGATGCAAAAACATGATAAACATCTCATGCAATCAAAATAGTGACATGATATGGCCATTATCACTTTGCTCCTTTTGATCTCCATCTTCGGGGCTCCATGATCATCATCGTCACCGGCATGACACCATGATCTCCATCATCGTGTCTTCATGAAGTTGTCTCGCCAACTATTACTTCTACTACTACGGCTAACGGTTAGCAATAAAGTAAAGTAATTACATGGCGAATTTCAATGACACGCAGGTCATATAATAAATTAAGACAACTCCTATGGCTCCTGCCGGTTGTCATACTCATCGACATGCAAGTCGTGATTCCTATTACAAGAACATGATCATCTCATACATCACATATATCATTCATCACATCCTTTGGCCATATCACATCACAAAGCACTTGCTGCAAAAACAAGTTAGATGTCCTCTAATTGTTGTTGCAAGTTTTTACGTGGCTGCTATAGGTTTCTAGCAAGAACGTTTCTTACCTACGCCAAAACCACAACGTGATATGCCAATTTCTATTTACCCTTCATAAGGACCCTGTTCATCGAATCCGATCCGACTAAAGTGGGAGAGACAGACACCCGCTAGCCACCTTATGCAACTAGTGCATGTCAGTCGGTGGAACCTGTCTCACGTAAGCGTACGTGTAAGGTCGGTCCGGGCCGCTTCATCCCACAGTGCCGCCGAATCAAGATAAGACTAGTAACGGCAAGAAGATTGACAAATCGACGCCCACAACTACTTTGTGTTCTACTCGTGCAAGATACTACGCATAGACCTAGCTCATGATGCCACTGTTGGGGATCGTAGCATAATTTTGAAATTTTCTACGCATCACCAAGATCAATCTATGGAGTCATCTAGCAACGAGAGAGAGGGGAGTGCATCTACATACCTTTGTAGATCGCGAGCGGAAGCGTTCAAGAGAACGGGGTTGATGGAGTCGTACTCGTCGTGATCCAAATCACCGATGACCGAGCGCCGAACGGACAGCACCTCCGTGTTCAACACACGTACGGAGCGGAGACGTCTCCTCCTTCTTGATCCAGCAAGGGGGGAGGAGAGGTTGGGGAGGACAGCTCCAGCAGCAGCACGACGGCGTGGTGGAGTTGGAGCTGCGTGGTATTCCTGCAGGGCTTCGCCAAGCACCGCGGGAGGAGGAGGAGGTGTTGGAGAGGGGAGGGGCTGCGCCAGGGATGAGGTATGGCCTCCCTCCCACCCCTCCACTATTTATAGGGGAAAGAGGAGAGGGGGCCGGCCCCCTCAGATCCAATCTGAGGGGAGGGGAGGCGGCCAGGGGAGGGAAACTTGCCCCCCAAGCAAGGTGGAAGGCTCCCTCCCCTAGGGTTTCCCAACCCTAGGCGCCATGGGCCCTTGGGGGGGCGCACCAGCCCACTAGGGGGCTGGTTCCCTCCCATATACAGCCCATTAGGCCTCCCGGGTAAATCAGCCCCACCCGGTGGACCTCCGGACACCTTTCGGTGGTCCCGGTACAATACCGATAACCCCCGAAACTATTCCGGTGACCGTATGACAACTTCCCATATATAAATCTTCACCTCCGAACCATTCCAGAACTCCTCGTGACGTCCGGGATCTCATCCGGGACTCCGAACAACATTCGGTAACCACGTACAAACTTTCCCTACAACCCTAGCGTCACCGAACCTTAAGTGTGTAGACCCTACGGGTTCGGGAGACACGTAGACATGACTGAGACAACTCTCCGGTCAATAACCAACAGCGGGATCTGGATACCCATGTTGGCTCCCACATGCTCCTCGATGATCTCATCGGATGAACCACGATGTCGAGGATTCAATCAATCCCGTACGCAATTCCCTTTGTCTATCGGTACGATACTTGCCCGAGATTCGATCGTCGGTATCTCGATACCTTGTTCAATCTCGTTACCGGCAAGTCTCTTTACTCGTTTCCGTAACACATCATCCTGTGAACAACTCCTTGATCACATTGAGCTCATTATGATGATGTCCTACCGAGTGGGCCCAGAGGTACCTCTCCGTCACACGGAGTGACAAATCCCAGTCTCGATTCGTGCCAACCCAACAGACACTTTCGGAGATACCCGTAGTGTACCTTTATAGCCACCCAGTTACGTTGTGACGTTTGGTACACCCAAAGCACTCCTACGGTATCCGGGAGTTGCACAATCTCATGGTCTAAGGAAAAGTTACTTGACATTGGAAAAGCTTTAGCAAACGAACTACACGATCTAGTGCTAGGCTTAGGATTGGGTCTTGTCCATCACATCATTCTCCTAATGATGTGATCCCGTTATCAATGACATCCAATGTCCATGGTCAGGAAACCGTAACCATCTATTGATCAACGAGCTAGTCAACTAGAGGCTTACTAGGGACATGTAGTGGTCTATGTATTCACACATGTATTACGATTTCCGGATAACACAATTATAGCATGAATAACAGACAATTATCATGAACAAGGAAATATAATAATAACCATTTTATTATTGCCTCTAGGGCATATTTCCAACATGATCTTCCTTGGGTGGACGCATAGTCCTTTCCCGTTTTCAAAATCTTGATTCGACATAATTAGTATATTAGGATGTTATCGTGGGTTGCTATGGACTATGGGTTAAAGTTTCTTGCCATTTGCTTTTGCATTGATTCTTATTGGCATCCATGTAATTTTTTTTAATATTTTGTTAGTTGTAATAGTATAAGACCATGAGGCATTGGATGACATGCTACCATGTCATGTGAGACTATGTTATTTTGCATAAGCATTCGAGGATGACAACGTTTGTGCTTCATGTTGTGTGTTCCTTGAATATGTCTTTAAGTGCTTCTCACATTCTTGCCATGACATCCGGTGCTATACCATGCTTGATCATGTCTATCCTATGCATTGCACATGGTATCTATGATTTAGGGGGAGCTTTTCCCTATGGATGAACTCTAAATGTGCATTGTGCTCGAATGCAAGATTCTTATATAAGTGATGCTTTCAGCAAGTCAAACTGCCCGGCAGAATGCAGAGAGCAAACTCCAAGCCCGACTGTTCGGGTGCTCTTAGGTTGCCACCTGACTGCCCTGACAGTTGTTCGGGTGCCGTCGACATCGGTCTGCACTATTTGGGCATTTGTGTCGGACAGTACGGACTTGTGCCTTAGGCAAAGTCTTGCCATGTGGTGATACCCTGCCAGACTATCTGGGACGTAGTTCGATTACTCACGACCTCGGGACGGACTATCTGGGCATGGGCCAGTGGGCCAATTTAGTCGGGCTGTTTGGATGTATGACTTAAGACCTAAATGGCCATTTATCTCTCCACCTATAAAAAACACCCTACCCTCCGGGATAGGGTTATCCACTTCAATCCAAACTATTTTAGGTCTGAGAATAACCCTCCTCTCTCTCCTAGCCCTAATCCTTCGATTTACGTAGAAAGATTGGCGAGGGGTTTGAGAGAGGAGATAACCCTAGCCAAGATCCAAGCTTCCCCTCTTTTCTTAACTTAACACTTTCTTGAGTTGAGTAAGTTCCGAGCTTTCCCAATCGTTCTTGTTATTCTTGGAGGTTGGAAACTCCTATGCGGTAAGAGTCACAGGTGAGGATCCAAAGTTGTGGATTTCCTCGGAGTTTGTAAAGGTTTGAAGGCTACCTAAAGGTCTACCGCGAGTGATTGAGCTTTGCCTTTGTGTTGAAGGTTCAAGGAGAAGAAGGTGATCCTTATTCGCATCGAGAAACCTTTATGGCCTTGAACCTCTTCAAGGATGACTAGCTTCCCTCCAAGGAAGTGAACATCGGGATACATCTTCGTCTCCATGTGCCTTCGTTATTACTATACCCGAGCTTTGTCACTTGTGATTTACTTTGGTCCATTGACCTTCACATCTTCATACAGGTTGTGCTCACCGTAGTTACAATTAGGCCGACCTTGTTATTTGGAAAGCCTAAATTGCTAAGAAAAATACTTAAATTTGTAGATGACTTATTTACCCTCTATAGGTCCATCTCGATCCTTTCATCAACGACAACAAACTGAAAAATAGTTTGTCGTCTCTGAGAAGAAGGCGGTGAACATAGTTGGACAACCACCTCAGATCCGGTGAACCTCACAAGCTCCCCGACAACTTCGAAGCCGACAGAACGTCTTCGGCCCAAGGAGTGAGAGGATCAAGACACGAATCAATGCATTCCACTATGCAAAAAGACACCTTCGAAGACCATCTAGATAACATAAGACATAGCCAAATCCACCACTCTAGAAGAGCAACGACCAAGCTTCCCCCCGCCCTCCTCTACATCGTCTATGAGATCACTGCCGACGAGGTGGACCAGAAGTCGGGGAAACAATATTCTTGAACCGCATGTCACCGTCTTTGCTGTAACACCCCTGTGTAACTGCCACTGTGATCAGCTGCTAATCATGCCAATTCATATCATTTGCAGTGCCTAGTCATAGTGGTTAACCAAAACAATTCAAATTCTATTCTGGAAATCAACTCAAATTCAAAAGTGCAAAATAAATTTGCTCAAACACCTTTGTAAAAATGTTCACTAAATAGCAAATATTCCAGAAGCACTCATAAAAATATAACCAATGATACTTGGATTGGTTAAATGACTCAAACCACATGAAACAGTACCAAATCAGAATTATTTAATCTAATTAAATTCATTTCAAATTCAAAATGAAATCCAAATCTGCTCAAACAAGTTTTTGATGACAAGGAATATTGCATTGTAATATTTGGGCCTAGTATCATATTTTACAAAAGTGCAAAAGTGTCCTAACTAATACAAAACAGAAAAGAAATAAAAGAAAAACACAAAAAAGAAACAGAAAAATAAAACGAGGCACTGTGCACTGGGCCTAAGTGCACAGTGCCCCGAAGCGGCCCACCTGGCCCAACTCCTTCTCTCTCCCTCGCGTGTCACCTCCCCCATGGCCGAGCGCCCGCGCGCCGGAGAGGTGGCGACACGGCGAAGGCCTCGACGCCCACCGACGCCCGCGAGGATAAGACCGAGGCTCGTCCCTCCCCCTGGACCTCCTCATCCATTCCCTCTCCCTCTCCGTCGCTCTCTCCCTCGCTCTCCGAGCTCGCCCGAGCGAGGCCATGGCTGCGCCGCCGTCGAATGCGTAGCCTCAGCGTTCCCCGCACCTCGCCAGGACGTCCATGAGCCCCGTTGAGCTCCACTGCAACCTCCCCGACCACGAGCTCGAGCTCTACGACACCGCAGCCACGGATCGAGCCTTTCTCCTTCCTCGGATCGCCGGCGCTTCTCCGACGAACCCACCGATCTGCTGCTACTAAACTGTCACGGGCCTCCGTGTGAGCCGCACGGTGAGCTCCTCCATCTCCTATTCCCCTCCGCTAGCTTCTTCCTGCGCCGTAGGTAGCTACCGCCGCGCCCGAGCTTTGCCCGTCGCCGACGAGCTCGTGGCCGTGGCCCCTGTAACGTTCACCTGAGGCCACCGTTGTGCTCCTGGTGCTCCCAAGAGTCCAACGAGCTCGAGCACGAGTTTTCCCGTGCTCCCTAGCGCTAGATCCCCAACTCCCGAACTCCGGCGACCGCCCCGTCGCTCACCGTCGTCGTTCCAGACCGTTTCCGGCAGCGCCGCCGCCATAGGTGGATGCGGCTCGGTGTGCCCGTTCGAACGAACCCGGGCGCGCGCAAAATGGCCCACTGAGGAGCGATCCCGAGCCACTCCGGCGAACTTCCGCCGCTGGAGAGGTCGCCGGCGCGATCTCCGGCCGCCGTGCTGACGTGGCTCGGTGGGGCCCGTCCTTAGTCGCTGACAGTGGGTCCCCGTGGGTCCCGTTGACCCCGTTGACTCGGGTCAATGTGCTGACTGGGCCGAGCCCAGTCGCTGACATGTGGGACCCCCTCTGCTAATTAAACTAATAAATGATTATGTAAATAAAAACAAATTAGTTATACTAATGACTCACTGACATATGGGGCCCACCCCACTAATCACTCTGTTAGTTCAAATAATCCACTGTTAGACTAACAGAGGCTGACATGTGGGTCCCACTGGACCCACATGTCAGGTTTGACTGGTCAGCCGACCTGTTGACCTGCTGATGTCAGCATGGCATCATGCTGACATCATATATCATTTTCTGTTAATTAAAATAATTCCAGAAAATCATTTAAATTTCGAAAATACATAACTTTTAAACCGTAGCTCAGATCGAAAAACTTAAAACATGAAAGTTGCTCAGAACGACGAGACGAATCTGATCGTGTCGTCTGTTTCTTTGTCGGAACCCCCTACGTAGAAGAACTCGCAACTCCGAGCCCGATTCCGGTAGATGAATAGTGCACACACACCGGGTAATAAATCCCGCGATAATCCTAAAAATAACTAAAATGACTTAGATGCATGTTTAGGCAACCCTGCACTGCATCATAGCGTAGCACGCATTGTGTTGCATCTGTTTGCATATGTTTACCTATTTCTTCCCCCTCTTCTTTTTTGGTAGACCCCGACGTTGCCGTAGCTCCTGAGGCAGACGCCGCTCCGGAGTACGACTACGTCCCCAACGATCAGACCCTTGCCGTCGAGCAGACAGGCAAGCACCCCCATTTTGAGCATTCCGATATCGCCCACTCTCTTCTCTCTAATGCTCGCATTAGAAGTTACTGCTGCTACTGATATCCTATATCTGCTGCATAGCCTGTTTACTTGTAACCTTCTGTTGATACTTATCGGTTATCCTAAACTGCTTAGAATAGGTTGGGTAGAGACTGACAGAGACCCCCACTTTATCCCGACTGCCCCGCTGGATGATCAGAAGACCCGTGCAACAGGATTGAAGACCAGGCCCCGACGCCGCACGTCACATCCCCCTTAGTTGCCGACACTGCTGGGTTACTATCAAGTGCCGAGGGTGATACCTCGTCAGCACTTCTGATGATAACCTTGTAGGTTAGTTATTCGGTCGTGGTAAGCGAGGGTGATTCCTCCGACACCACCCCCGATAACGACGTCGTCGCGCAACTCCTCAAGTGTGGACCTCGAGGGTGATTTCTCCTCCGTTCACCTTGATGGTAACATCAGAGGGAATTCCATCGAGGGTGATTCCTTAGGGTTCCCTTTGGTGTCAGACACACGGATACTTTGGTTACTATGACTGTACACTGTAACATGATACTAAAGACGGGTCAGCCCTGAGGGGTACCCGCGCGAGCTTATTAGCGAGTGATGTGGAATCGGGTGGACCTGGATGGTGCCCTTGGGTTGAACACGAGGCGTGGCCGGGCATTCCTCGCCCTTGCCGCAAGTCCTCGAGACGGGGCGACGGGGTCACATCTTTCGTGAGTCTTTGCTTGTTTCCGCACTATCAACACACTAACGGTTTGGATATTTGATCCGAGGGGCCTCTGGCCTGATAGCACTAACCATCACGTGGGCATAGTATGGGTGTTCTGCGTCGTATACATCAGTCGAAGCTCTATTGACGTCAGCAAGGAGTGGCCCGCTTTGGATTGGACTGGGAACGCAACCGCGCTTGTATAAGGGGTTGCTATGTCTGCTTTCGGAGCGTCCTCGCAACATGCAGGGTTCCCAGGGCGAAGGCCCAAGACCCCTGGGGGCATAGGTTAGTCCGGCGTGCTGACCTCTCTTTAGAGCCTAGGTCGGGTTGCGGCGTGTTGCTTAGCCGAGGCCGGACATGACCCAGGAAAGTGTGTCCGGCCGGAGTTAAGCGAGCGTGGTGGGTAAGTTGGTGCACCCCTGCAGGGAAGAACTAATCTATCGATAGCCTGTCCTACGGTAACGGACACTCGGAGTTGTATCCCGATCGGTACAACTAGAACTTGAGATGATAACTGGATAGTATGGCTCTGGGATTGCTTTCTCGCAGGGAGTCGAGGAAGAATCTCTGGCCGGGGTTGATGATACTACAACTACTTTACATTATGTTACTCTGCACTCTTCTAATGCTGCAAGACCGATGAAGAAGCTTGAAGATGCTAGTCTTCGATAGGACTAGGCTTTCCCCTCTATTCTGGCATTTCTGCAGCCCAGTCCACATATACAGCCCTCCTTTGAAAATGTTGCATATGTAGTGTAGATCCTTGCTTGCTGAGTACTTCGGATGAGTACTCACGTTTGCTTTATTTTCTTTTTCTCCCCATATCCAATTGACGCCGCCAGATGACGGAGCCCCTGAGTTAGCTGCCCCCGTCGACGACTACGGCTACTACTACTACCCTCCAGGTGAGTACTACTATGAGGAGCCAACAGAAGACCAGGAGTAGGATTCGGAGGGTCCTAGGCAGGAGGCCTACGCCTTTCGATCATAGTGTTTTATTTTGCCCCGCCTTCCTAAAGGCTTATCTCTATTTCTGTAATATATCTGTACCCAGATATCTGATGCTTCCGCTGACACTTGTATGCCATCGAGCTATGTATTCGAGCCCTCGAGGCCCTGGCTTGTAATATAAAGCTTGTATGACTTTATTTATGTTTTAGAGTTGTGTTGTGATATTTTCAAGTGAGTCCTTAGGCTTGATCGTGTGCATTTGCGTGTATGGTTAGTGCACAATTAAGCCAGGGTCGTTCCTCATCTATACTCTGGGACTCTGATCTCTCATCTATTCGGGTTTAATAAATTTACTAACACCGACACTTAGGGTCTCGTAAATTCCATCCACCCGGAGAGCTGGATTTCTGTGCGATTTCCCTATCATTGATCTGATTAGTCTGATAATCATTTTCCTTTCCATTGTTTTGTTTAACCTTTCCTTCTGAGATTTGTTATATTTCTCATCGTCATATGACAACTCTGAACTCCTTTGTTTCAGATGGATCGTCTGTTCCCGCCGTGTCCTACGACCCAGCTCGTGCTTCGCACTTGGGCTCGTGATGCCCCTGAGATTCCAGCTATTCTGATCGCTCTCTTGACCAGGCTGGGTTACCACTGGTATCCTGAGTACATGGTCTATGAGGTTTACCGTGAGTTCAACCAGGAGCAGTACTATGCTGATGTTCGCATCTATGATCAGCAGGATGACTCGGACACTGAGCTGTACCTTTTCCATGGTATCGGCCTGACAATTGAGATGGCAGTCCATGATGCCGCCTACTCTGCTGTCGCACGTCTCCGAGGAGAGCACAACGCCAGCTTGGATGCTTCTGAGTATCAATACATTCCGTATGCCCCTGCTGGAGATGCTACTGGATACTACACAGCTACCTGTGCCCCGTACGAGCCTCGTCGCTACGATCAGCGAGTTCTGATTCAGTGTACTCAGGCTCTGGATTGCACTGTTCGCGCTCTTGCTGTCGAGTTGTTTGCCACTCGAGTGCGACTCTACGAGGCTATGACGCAGTTGCTACCAGCTGTTCGTGCAGGGATACATCCGGAGCATATCCTTTACCCGCGCAGGACCGAGATGCCACCAGGGATCGATTGGCCTGCTGTGGGAGGTCACACGCCTACACGTGGACCTCTTCTTTCAGCTCGAGACCGGGTTCTGCATCAGAGTGCACATGGAGCGCAGGATCCTTCTGCGATGAACGTCCGTCGCCTGCACCTGCAGCTACCCCGTTTCCGTGGTTTTCTCCGACGTTGATGTAGCCTTTGCTATGTCTCGTTGTGTACTTCCTTACCGCGTGCCTGCGCGCCGCCTAGTATGTCTAGCTTTTAAATTTGCGGCATTGTGCTGCCCGTTTGTAACTGACTATGTATGGACCTGTATGATTTAATGACTGCTACTAAGCATTTGTTGTACTACTTAAATTCCGTCGCGTTACATCATGCATGTCGCTAAACACTCGCATTGGCTTCTGCTAAACTATCCCTGTTGATTTAGTAGGATGGCAGATAACAATCCACCACCGCCGCCACCGCCTGACTATATGGCTGCGATGATGCAACAGTTTGAACTTAATCGGCAGTTTATGACTGGGATTATGCAACAGTTCCCTCGTCCCAATGCCGACTAGCCGCCACCTTCCATCACCTTGCCAGAATTTATGCGACTCAACCCACTGTTCTTTCGCAACACAGTCAACCCGCTGGATGCTGATGACTGGCTGCGTGACATCTCCTATGAGATGGAGTCTGCTGATGTCGCCCCGGCCAATTATGTCACCTTTGCGACATACCTTCTGAAGGGTCCCGCATCACAATGGTGGGCTATGCACCGACAGACCCTACCACTTGGTACCATCGTCACTTGGGCAGAATTCAAGATTGCTTTCTGTGCCCGCTACATTCCTCAAGCTGTCATAGCCCGGAAGAAGGCCGAGTTCCGTAGTCTCGTTCAAGGTAACAAGACTGTGGAAGTTTATCAGCGCGAGTTTCCTGACTTGTCTCGCTACGCTGAAGAAGACATCCCCACTGATGCCCGAAGGCAAGAGAAGTTTCGTGAAGGGCTGCACCATGACATTCAGTTAGCCCTGCTCGTCCAAGACTATCCTGACTTCGCCACCTTGGTGAATAAGGCTATCATGGTCGAAACTGGTCTGAAGAAGCACAAGGAAGCGACCAGACGCACTCGTGAAGCGGGCTCATCTTTGGGCTCGTCTTCCGAGAAGCGCCGCATCTGGATCCCATAGAGCATGTATCGTCCAGCAGCTCCAGTGTACAGACCTGCATATGCCGCACCTCGTCTGCCTCCTCCACCACCGAGGCAGCCTCTTCGTGCTCCACCACCTCGAGCTCCTGCACCACGTCCAGACAATGGACTCTGCTTCAAGTGTGGCCAGCCAGGTCACCGCGCCAGAGACTGTTCTCAGAATCAGAATCAGTTGGCTCTTCCTTCTGCTGGCCATGGTATTGGCCGTGGTATTCCTCAGCAGCGTAACAACAATGCCAGACCTTCTTATGGTCGTGGGCAGGCCTTTCATGTCAACATGAATGAAGACCCAAACCAACTAGCTACCGTGATGGGTACACTTCCTGTTAATTCAGTACCTGCAACTGCTTTATTTGATTCAGGAGCATCGCATTCATTCATGTCGCAAGACTTTGCATTCATGCATGGCGTTAAGTGTGACAACCTGCATCATCCATTAGGGGTCGACACTCCCGCGGGTAGATGTCGAGCCTCCCTGTTCAGCCCCGAAGTCACTATTGAAATTGAGGGGTTGAAGTTTCAGGCACTCCCAATTATCCTGAGTTCTTCCAAAATTGACCTTATTCTGGGTATGGATTGGTTGAAGGCTCACTATGCCTCAATCAATTGCGCTACTAAAGTTGTACACCTCCTGCACCCAACAAATGAGCTAGTGAATTATCGTGCTCACCTCACTTAGAACGCCGAGGCTCAGATTTATGCCTTGAACGCGTTGAACGCTTCTCCGCTTGAGGGGATAGAGAACGTTCCAGTTGTCTGCGAATTCCAGGATGTTTTTCCAGAATAACTTCCAGGAATACCCCCTGCTAGAGCTGTCGAGTTTGTTATCGACTTGAAGCCTGGCACCACTCCTATTGCGAAGCGCCCTTACAAGATGCCTCCGCACCACCTTCTTGAGCTTAAGGAAGAAATCGATAAATCACTTAAGAAGGGCTTCATCCGTCCTAGTTCCTCTGCCTGGGGAGCACCGTCTCTCTTTGTCAAGAAGAAAGATGGTACGAATAGGTTGGTTCAAGATTACCGTCCTATCAACCAGGCAACCATTCAGAATAAATATCCGCTTCCCCGGATCAATGACTTATATGATCAACTTGCTGGATCTTCGGTGTTCTCTAAACTCGACTTGAGGTTGGGTTATCACCAGATCCGTGTCCGTGAAGAGGATATACCGAAGACCGCCTTCGTTACTCGTTATGGCTCCTACGAGTACACCGTCATGTCATTTGGCCTAACGAATGCTCCAGCTACGTTCTCCCGCCTGATGAATTATATATTCATGGATTACCTCGACAAGTTTGTCGTGGTATATCTGGACGATATTCTGGTATATTCAAAGAATAAGGACGAACATGCCGAACATCTTCGCCTTGTTCTGGAGAGGCTTCGAGAGCACCAGTTGTATGCCAAGTACTCCAAATGCGAATTCTGGCTTTCTGAAGTAACCTACCTTGGACATGTGATTTCCAAGGACGGTATCGCCGTTAACCCGGAGCGTGTTCAGGCTATCCTTGACTGGACTCCTCTAAAGAATGCCAAGCAAGTCAGAAGTTTCCTCGGCCTCGCTAGTTATTGCCGCCGATTCATCGAGAACTTTTCCAAGATTGCCAAGCCCCTGACTAATCTACTCCATAAAGGCGTTAAGTTTGAGTGGACAGACGAATGTCAGGAAAGTTTCCAGACCCTCAAGGACAAGCTTACTTCTGCTCCAGTGCTTGCCCCTCCTGATTCTCGTAAGGACTTTGTCATTTATTGTGACGCCTCTCGTCAGGGACTAGGCTGTGTCCTAATGCAAGAACGGAAGGTAATTGCTTATGCCTCACGACAATTGTGTCCTCATGAAGAAAACTATCCAGTGCATGATCTCAAACTTGCTGCTGTGATCTATGCTTTGAAGCAGTGGCGTCACTACCTTCTTGGTAATCGGTGTGAAATTTATACTGACCATCAGAGTCTGAAGTATTTATTCACTCAACCAGATCTTAATCTCCGTCAACAGCGATGGTTGGAAACAATTACGGACTATGATTTTGGTATTTATTATACCCCTGGCAAGGCTAACGTGATGGCTGATGCCTTGAGTCGAAAGTCCTATTGCAACAACCTCATGGTTAAGCAAGCTCAACCTCATCTGTATGAAGAATTGCGCAAGTTGAACATCTGTATCATTCCGCAGGGTTCTCTTAATAACCTTGTGGTACAACCAGACCTTGAGAAAGCTGTTAAAGAAGTGCAAGTCAAAGATGCTGAAATCGATCTGATGAAGAAAGATCTTCACCTTGAGAAGTACCGGGATTTCTTGATTGCTGAAGATGGAACTTTATATTTCCGAGACCACATTGTAGTACCTCACTTCGAGCTTATGACAGACAAGGTCATGAAGGAGGCTCATGATACACCACTGTCTATCCATCCGGGTAGTACCAAGATGTATCGCGATCTTCGATAGAGGTATTGGTGGTCTAAAATGAAGCAGGACATTGCTCGATATGTTGCTGAATGTGACGTATGTCGTCGCGTGAAAGCAGAACATCAAAAGCCTGCTGGAATTCTTCAACCACTCCCTATTCCTTTGTGAAAGTGGGATAAAGTGCAGATGGATTTCATTACTGGTCTTCCCAAGTCTCAGAAAGGTCACGACGCTATTCTTGTCGTCGTCGACCAACTTTCTAAGGTTGCTCATTTTCTACCTGTCAAGGAGACTATCACTGCTAGTCAGTTAGCAGAGCTGTATATCTCCAGAATCGTTTCACTCCACGGTATTCCGAAGGAGATCAGTTCGGACCGTGGCGGTCTTTTCGCCTCCAAGTTCTGGGAAAGCTTCCAATAAGCTATGAGAACTCACATTACATGGAGTTCAGCTTATCATCCTCAGTCCCAAGGCCAAGTCGAGCGAGTAAATCAAGTGCTTGAAGATATGCTTCGAGCTTGTGTTATATCATTCGGTAAGAAGTGGGAGGAATCTCTCCCGTTTGCCGAATTCTCTTATAAGAACAGTTATCAAGCCATCTTGAAAATGGCCCCCTTCGAAGTGCTATATGGACGTAAATGGCGAACCCCTCTGAATTGGTTAGAAACTGGGGAACGACCACTCATTGGACTGGACATTATTCAACACGCTGAAGAACAAGTCAGAATTGTCCAAGAGAATCTCAAGGCGGCTCAGGACCACCAGAAGAGCAATTATGATCGCAAGCGATGGGGTCTGACTTATCAACCAGGTGATCAAGCTTATCTTCGTGTCACTCCTATGAAGGGCACCCGTCGTTTCGGAATCAAGGGCAAGCTAGCTCCTCGCTATATTGGTCCTTTCCGCATCGTGGCTAGACGTGGACAGGTGGCATATAAATTGGAGTTGCCACCACAATTCTCTCATATCCATAATGTCTTCCACGTGTCAGAACTTCGTAAATGCTTCAAGGAATCTCCACACCGCGCAGTGGATCACGAGATGCTCCAGTTGCAAGATGAACTTTCGTATAAGGAGCATCCCATCCGCATTCTCGATGAAGCTGAGCGTCGAACTCGTCAGAAGACGACCAAGTTCCTGAAAGTGCAGTGGTCAAATCATACAGAAGATGAAGCCACTTGGGAACGCGAGGATCATCTTCGGGAAGAATATCCCGGCCTCTTTCCTTCTACCTCCTAAATTCTCGGGACGAGAATTTCTTTTAGAGGAGGAGAATTTGTAACACCCCTGTGTAACTGCCACTGTGATCAGCTGCTAATCATGCCAAGTCATATCATTTGCAGTGCCTAGTCATAGTGGTTAACCAAAACAATTCAAATTCTATTCTGGAAATCAACTCAAATTCAAAAGTGCAAAATAAATTTGCTCAAACACATTTGTAAAAATGTTCACTAAATAGCAAATATTCCAGAAGCACTCATAAAAATATAACCAATGATACTTGGATTGGTTAAATGACTCAAACCACATGAAACAGTACCAAATCAGAATTATTTAATCTAATTAAATTCATTTCAAATTCAAATGAAATCCAAATCTGCTCAAACAAGTTTTTGATGACAAGGAATATTGCATTGTAATATTTGGGCCTAGTCTCATATTTTACAAAAGTGCAAAAGTGTCCTAACTAATACAAAACAGAAAAGAAATAAAAGAAAAATACAAAAAAGAAACAGAAAAATAAAACGAGGCACTGTGCACTAGGCCTAAGTGCACAGTGCCCCGAAGCGGCCCACCTGGCCCAACTCCTTCTCTCTCCCTCGCGTGTCACCTCCCCCATGGCCGAGCGCCCGCGCGCCGGCGAGGTGGCGACACGGCGGCGACGGCCTCAACGCCCACCGACGCCTGCGAGGATATGACCGAGGCTCGTCCCTTCCCCTGGACCTCCTCATCCATTCTCTCTCCCTCTCCGTCACTCTCTCCCTCACTCTCCGAGCTCGCCCGAGCGAGGCCATGGCTGTGCCGCCGTCGAACGCGTAGCCTCAGCGTTCCCCGCACCTCGCCAGGACGTCTATGAGCCCCATTGAGCTCCGCTGCAACCTCCCCGACCTCGAGCTCGAGCTCTACGGCACCACAGACACGGATCATGCCTTTCTCCTTCCTCGGATCGCCGGCGCTTCTCCGACGAACCCGCCGATTTGCTGCTACTAAACTGTCATGGGCCTCCGTGTGAGCCGCACGGTGAGCTCCTCCGTCTCCTATTCCCCTCCGCTAGCTTCTTCCTGCGCCGTAGGTAGCTGCCGCCGCGCCCGAGCTCTACCCGTCGCCGACGAGCTCGTGGCCGTGGCCATGGCCCCTGTCACGTTCGCCTGAGGCCACCGTTGTGCTCCTGGTGCTCCCAGGAGTCCAACGAGCTCGAGCATGAGTTTTCCCGTGCTCCCTAGCACTAGATCCCCAACTCCCGAACTCCGGCGACCGCCCCGTCGCTCGCCATCGTCGTTCCAGACCGTTTCCAGCAGCACCGCCGCCATAGGTGGATGCGGCTCGATGTGCCCGTTCGAACGAACCCGGGCGCGCGCAAAATGGCCCACTGAGGAGCGATCCCGAGCCACTCCGGCGAACTTCCGCCGCTGGAGAGGTCGCCGGCGCGATCTCCGGCCGCTGTGCTGACGTGGCTCGGTGGGGCCCGTCCTTAGTCGATGACAGTGGGTCCCCGTGGGTCCCATTGACCCCGTTGACTCGGGTCAACGTGCTGACTGGGCCGAGCCCAGTCGCTGACATGTGGGACCCCCTCTGCTAATTAAACTAATAAATGATTAAGTAAATAAAAACAAATTAGTTATACTAATGACTCACTGACATATGGGGCCCACCCCACTAATCACTCTGTTAGTTCAAATAATCCACTGTTAGACTAACAGAGGCTGACATGTGGGTCCCACTGGACCCAGATGTCAGGTTTGACTGGTCAGCCGACCTGTTGACCTGCTGATGTCAGCATGGCATCATGCTGACGTCATATATCATTTTTTGTTAATTAAAATAATTCCAGAAAATCATTTAAATTTCAAAAATACATAACTTTTAAACCGTAGCTCATATCAAAAAACTTAAAACATGAAAGTTGCTCAGAACGATGAGATGAATTTGATCGTGTCATCTGTTTCTTTGTCGGAACCCCCTACGTAGAAGAACTCGCAACTCTGAGCCCGATTCCGGTAGATGAATAGTGCACACACACCGGGTAATAAATCCCGCGATAATCCTAAAAATAACTAAAATGACTTAGATGCATGTTTAGGCAACCCTGCACTGCATCATAGCATAGCACGCACTGTGTTGCATCTGTTTGCATATGTTTACCTGTTTCTTCCCCCTCTTCTTTTTCGGTAGACCCCGACATTGCCGTAGCTCCTGAGGCAGACGCCGCTCCGGAGTACGACTACGTCCCCGACGAGCAGATCCTTGCCGTCGAGCAGACAGGCAAGCACCCCCATTTTGAGCATTCCGATATCACCCACTCTCTTCTCTCTTATGCTTACATTAGAAGTTACTGCTGCTACTGATATCCAATATCTGCTGCATAGCCTGTTTACTTGTAACCTGCTGTTGATACTTATCTGTTATCCTAAACTGCTTAGAATAGGTTGGGTAGAGACCGACAGAGACCCCCACTTTATCCTGACTGCCCCGCTGGATGATCAGAAGACCCGTGCAACAGGATTGAAGACCAGTCCCCGACACCGCACATCACATCCCCCTTAGTTGCCGACACTGCTGGGTTACTATCAAGTGCCGAGGGTGATACCTCGTCAGCACTTCTGATGATAACCTTGTAGGTTAGTTATTCGGTCGTGGTAAGCGAGGGTGATTCCTCCTACACCACCCCCGATAACGACGTCGTCGCACAACTCCTCAAGTGTGGACCTCGAGGGTGATTTCTCCTCCGTTCACCTTGACGGTAACATCAGAGGGAATTCCATCGAGGGTGATTCCTCAGGGTTCCCTTTGGTGTCAGACACACGGATACTTTGGTTACTATGACTGTACACTGTAACATGATACTAAAGACGGGTCGGCCCTGAGGGGTACCCGCGCGAGCTTATTAGCGAGTGATGTGGAATCGGGTGGACCTGGATGGTGCCCGTGGGTTGAGCATGAGGCGTGGCCGGGCATTCCTCGCCCTTGCCGCAAGTCCTCGAGACGGGGCGACGGGGTCACATCTTTCGTGAGTCTCTGCTCGTTTCCGCACTATCAACACACTAACGGTTTGGATATTTGATCCGAGGGGCCTCTGGCCTGATAGCACTAACCATCACGTGGGCATAGTATGGGCGTTCTGCGTCGTATACATCAGTCGAAGCTCTATTGACGTCAGCGAGGAGCGGCCCGCTTTGGATTGGATTGGGAACGCAACCGCGCTTGTATAAGGGGTTGCTAGGTCTACTTCCGGAGCATCCTCGCAACATGCAGGGTTCCCAGGGCGAAGGCCCAAGACCCCTGGGGGCATAGGTTAGTCCGGCGTGCTGACCTCTCTTTAGAGCCTAGGTCGGGTTGCGGCGTGTTGCTTAGCCGAGGCCGGGCATGACCCAGGAAAGTGTGTCCGGCCGGAGTTAAGCGAGCGTGGTGGGTAAGTTGGTGCACCCCTGCAGGGAAGAACTAATCTATCGATAGCTTGTCCTACGGTAACGGACACTCGGAGTTGTATCCCGATCGGTACAACTAGAACTTGAGATGATAACTGGATAGTATGGCTCTGGGATTGCTTTCTCGCAGGGAGTCGAGGAAGAATCTCTGGCCGAGGTTGATGATACTACAACTACTTTACATTATGTTACTCTGCACTCTTCTAATGCTGCAAGACCGATGAAGAAGCTTGAAGATGCTAGTCTTCGATAGGACTAGGCTTTCCCCTCTATTCTGGCATTTCTGTAGCCTAGTCCTCATATACAGCCCTCCTTTGAAAATGTTGCATATGTAGTGTAGATCCTTGCTTGCTGAGTACTTCGGATGAGTACTCATGTTTGCTTTATTTTCTTTTTCTCCCCATATCCAATCGATGCCGCCAGATGACGGAGCCCCTGAGTTAGCTGCCCCCGTCGACGACTACGGCTACTACTACCCTCCAGGCGAGTACTACTACGAGGAGCCGACAGACGACCAGGAGTAGGATTTGGAGGGTCCTAGGCAGGAGGCCTACGCCTTTCGATCATAGTGTTTTATTTTGCCCCGCCTTCCTAAAGGCTTATCTCTATTTCTGTAATATATCTGTACCCAGATATCTGATGCTTCCGCTGACACTTGTATGCCATCGAGCTATGTATTCGAGCCCTCGAGGCCCTGGCTTGTAATATAAAGCTTGTATGACTTTATTTATGTTTTAGAGTTGTGTTGTGATATCTTCAAGTGAGTCCTTAGGCTTGATCGTGTGCATTTGCGTGTATGGTTAGTGCACGATTAAGCCGGGGTCGTCACATTCGCCACCACAATGCCATCGTTAGCAAGGTAGTCAGGATCGTGAGTCTGTTGTATGACTATACGCTTTACGATCCAAACTAACCTCGCCAATTCTAAGATTTTGGTTAGTAGAATCTACATTTCTGCGATTCCGATAGTTTAGATTCTACGATTTTCGATCCTACCATCGGAGCTCCAATCCGATTCAGAATCGCTATTTGTACTGCCTTGGTGTTCGGCAGTGGCGAATCCAGGAAGAAACTGAAGGGTGGGCTCGAAGTTAACGGCGAGAAAACTAAACGTCATCTTGAAGAGAAAAAATATTATCTCCTAATCCTTTGTTGAATAAGCTAAGATTTTGCTAGAATACTATTGAAAATATGGATTGTTTATTGGTTTTTTTTTTAAATATCAAATTTTGAACGGAAATTTAAATCTGTCTAGCCAAATAGTCGTTATCTCCCATTCCCCTGTTTCAAACAAGCTCAAACTTTCCTAGATTACTATTGGAAACATGTAGTATTTGCTGGATGTTTTTTAAATATCAAATTTTGAACCAAATTTTGAAATTGTTTAGCAAAATACATCCACTATCTCTGAATACCTTTTCTTCAAATAAGCTTAAAAAACCAGATTGCTACTGAAAACATGTACGTAGTATTTACTTAATTGTTCTGATTTTTTAAAATCAAATTGAACTTTATATTTGGTACTGCCCATTTAAACAGACAAGATTTGGTATTGCCGGCTCTCTGCTCGACTGGCCAGCCGTTGGGCATCGCTAGGTGAGTGTGAGCGCGCGTCATCTCGCTCTCATGCGTGCCTACTCGGTGTGTTTTCCGCTACTTGCCTGTGTATTAGGTTGCTGAGAGCCTGAGACCGAGAGATTGGGTTGCTGAGTTGGACCAAGTGTAGTAGTAAAAAAAGAAATTGTATTTTTGGAGGGTAGGCTAGAGCCTGTTGAAGCCCCCCTGCTGGACTCGCCACTGGTTGTCGGGGAACCAAAGTGTAACCCTAATAGATATAACTACAGAGCTGCTACGCAGATCCAGGATCCCCACCCTCTCCCGCCGTCGGAGCGACATGTGGAGAAGGGGACGCATGGCCCTGCTGGTGGGGAGGATTTTTTTTCAAAACTATCCCTTTATTTATAGCAATTTCGGAAACTATAGCACCCAATGCCAAAAAATCAAAACTATGACCACGTCGGCCTCGTGTTGGCCGAAGAGGGGGTTTTTGGCCAGGAGTTGGCAGAAAAGTGTTTTTCAGCCGTACCTGGGCCGAAGAGGTGCGTACCCGGGCCGAAGAGGTGGCGTCGGTGACGGGCTGGCCGAAAATAGTAGCTTCGGCCTACGCGCGACCGAAAAGGGCCGTTTTCGGCCTGCCAGCGGCCGAAGAGCTTTTCGGCCATGGCTTGACCGAAAAGGTCTGGATAAGGCCCGACGCTCCTCTCCTTCCTCCTGCTCGCCACTGTTTCTTGCTCTCTCTCTCGTTCTTCCCTATAGACGTCGCGAACCCGCGTCGGTCTCCTCCGTTTTCCACCCATTTTCACATCCAAGGCACATAATAGATAGATCATAGCATTCTCCGATAGCCTACGGTGTTTTTTTTGCTATGGGATAGTTTTTTGCTCCGGGGAGGAGGTGGCATGGTGGGGTGGAGGAGGTGCGGTGGAGAAGGAGGTGGTGGTGAGGAGGAGCAGCAGCTGTGGAGGAGGAGGTGGTGAGGAGGAGGTGCATCTTGGGTTGTATCCGGAGTTGAACCTCCGGTCGTCGAGGGGGCGGCGGTGGTGCTGTCGTTGTTCGGTGGTGCAAGTACTCCGCTAAGGTATAATCATGTCCTCACAAATTTTCTCTGAGTTGTATAGTTTAGTTAGTGTAGATAAGTCATATTGCGAATTGTAGTGTTAATTTGTATGTGGTGGCATTTTAGCGGATAGTTAGTGTAGCGGATAATAATTGTGTTAGTTGTGTTTAGTGAGAAGATGGCAATGTCTGACAGGTGAAAATGTCTGAATCAGTAAATTTGACTGTTTACTATGGCGCTGGTAATGTTCGATATAATGAGTTGGGGGTTGATCTTAGCGAGTTTAAAAATAGTGTCATGACACTAACAGACCCGGACAGACTGGACATTAGACAGTTGAAGTACTGGTTGACAACTAGTTTCGGGCTGGATCCTGAAGTATGTTCCGTCAGTATTCATGCATTGTGGACCAAATCCTGTAAAAATGTCAAGTGGGAGTTGATGCCGATAGATAGGAGCCAGCATTGGTTGACCCTGTTAAGACGTTGCCGAGACCGAAGAATCCACCCATATGCACTTGTGCAACCTGTGGCGAAGGAGGACAATACCGTACAACTCCACAGGGGGTATGAACCCGGCCATGGCAGTGAAGTGGCTAGCGAGATTAATTTATCCGAGTCACAGCCACCGGATGTGGATGCTAGCCAACCCGAGAAAGAGTTGGACTACGTGCCACACAATGTTTGTGGTCATTATACTGGGCAGAGTAGTCAGTCGATAATATTAGCTGGTTCTGGTTTTGCCGATGAGGATGAGGAAGGGGATGAAATGCAGAGGGTGATACTGGAAGAGGACGAGGATGGATTGGCGGAGGAACTGGATTCTGAAAATTCCGAGGATGAAGCGGAGGTACCGATTCCTTCTGCATGGGATCAGGACATATCCACCGGCCTTACGGTCAACGATGGCCATGAGACTCCATGGCAGTATAATCAGAACCAAGTCCAGATAGGGGCTATGTTTGATACAAAGAAAAAATTGAAGTATGCGGTGGTAAAGTGGGCTATGTCTACGCAGAGGGTTTTCCGGACACACATATCAAGTCCAACGAACTATACCGTGAAATGTGTTGAAACAGGTTGTCCTGGGAAGGTGCACGGGCACGTGCCGAAGTATGACATCCACTGGGTTGTCACCAATGTCGTCCCACATAATTGTGTGAGGAAAAACCTTCTGGTGAATCATCCAGACCTGACTTCAACTCTCATTGCGCAACTCATGTATACTGAGATAGTAGAGAGGAAAGATATGGAAGCAAAACACATCCAGACAGCAGTGAAGCTCAGATGGAATTATGTCATTCGTTATGGGAAGGCTTGGAGGGCTAAGCAGAAGGCTATGGAGGAAATGTTTGGGACGTTCTTCGACTCATATGATAATGTTGTGCGTCTCCTTGACGTACTGAAGGAGAGGAATCCCGGCACTTATGTGAACGTACAACACACGAGGTTGCTTAGTATACCAAATTTCAAGGTGTTGAAACGAGTACTCTTCTCCTTTGCTATGTGCATCGAAGCTTTCCGGCATTGTCCTCCTGTTATGTTTGTGGATGGTACATACCTGACCGGTCAGTACAAAGGGCAAATCCTGACCGCTATTGGTGTGGATGGGAATAATCAAATCATCCCACTTGCCATGGCATTTGTGGAGGGTGAGAACTTTCCGAGCTGGGTATGGTTCTTCCGGCAAGTGAAAATTGCCATCGTGCAGGACCGACCAAACATGTGTGTCATTCATGATAGACATGCTGGTATATTGAAGGTTGTGAAGACATTAAGGAATCCAACAGCTGACGAACCAACACCTTGGAAGGACTTGCAGAGCCGGTGGTGCATGCGCCATCTTGGGGCTAATTTTTTCTCACAGTTCAAGAACAAGCGGTTGATGAACTTGTTCAAAAAATTATGCAAGCAGAGCCAGCAGCGCAAATACGGATTTATTTGGTCAAAACTAGATGAGTTTACTAAGAAGCAGGTCTGTGCGAGGAAGAAAATGGAAGAATATCAGGTTAAATTAGCAGCACTCATCGCGGAGCTAGAGGAGCCAGTAGGTCTTTGTGACTTGGCAGCAATTGACCCTCCTAATACTAAGAGAAAGAATGGTATGGCAATAAAGAATTTTTCTGAGTGGATAGAGAAAGAGCCTCCAGTGAATTGGTCTTTGCTGCATGACACCCATGGAGCTAGGTATGGCCACATGACAACCAATCTTGCAGAGGTGTATAACTTTGTACTCAGAGGGAATAGAGCATTGCCACTCACGGCTATTGTGGAGGCTGTATTCTATGGCACTTTGAGATATTTCAGAGAAAGGAACGAGTTAGCAAAGAAGCATATTGCAGATAATCACAACACACCTTATTGTAGTCGTGTCATGGAATACATGGCAAAGAAGATAGAGAAAGCAAAGAAGCACACTGTCAGACTCATAGGGAATCAGGAAAGGAGGTATGAGGTTCAGCTTCCTACTGATGGTTTTGGTTCTGGAAATGAGGTGAAGACGCACGAGGTAAAAATTGGAACGAAATTTTATCCAACGTGTGAGTGTACATGCAACAAACCGAAGTTATTGCACCTACCTTGCTCACATGTGTTGGCTGCATGTGGCCAGATTGAGTTGGACGCTATCTCCTTCGTGTCCCCATACTATTTAAAAGAAGCAGTGCTCATGACATGGACAGGTGAGATGACAGGGTTTAGAGTCGTTGGCAATTTCAACAAGGTAAACGACGGTGAGAGAGTATACATCCTGCATCCAGACCTTCGGCGAACAAGTAGGGGCAGACGAAAGGCCCGTCGCATCCGAAACGATATGGACCAATCTGAAGCTGGTGGAGCAACCAGACAATGTTTGTTATGCGCGGCTTATGGGCATAGGATGAAATATTGTCCCGACCTGAAGAAAGACGGTGCTTCCACATCGACGAGTGCTTCCACTTCGACGACCGCGACAACAGGAGCAAGAGGCGAACATGGTCGTGGCAGTCGAGGCCGAAAGGGCGGACGAGGAAGAAATAACTCACAAGCTATATAATTGGCAGTCGTACTATGTTGGACTATGTTTTAATTTGTAATATGTCTGGACTATGTTTTAATTTGTAATATGTCTGGACTATGTTTTAATTCGTAATATGTCTACACTATGTTTTAATTTGTAATATGTCTGAACTATGTTTAACTTTGTAATATGTCTGGACTATGTTTTAATTTGTAATACGGTCTGGACTATGTTTTAATTTGTAATACGGTCTGAACTATGTTTTACTTTGTAATATGTTTGTACTATGTTTTATTTGCACCTGAGATTTGTTATTTGAATTGCAGATATGTCTTCATATCCGTTGCTTAATGGTAATATCGATAGAAATCACGGGGGCGCCCTTATGGAAGTGGGCAAGAACTTAGACGTGTTGGTCACTCACACCCCAAAGTCTAACTGGATGATACACGATTCATGGGTTGATAGGTATGTGTGCATATAATGGAATCCATATAATGGCTTACTATGTTTGACATACTTTTCATAGCTGCTAACAGTGTGCTACAATCTCTTTATTTTGTAGGTTAAGTTGGGCTGGACTTCTACCCTTGGCACGGCTGGTTGAGGGTACATTGGATGAGTGGGTTGATGGTCCGGACTTAGATGAGGCAGGTGAACCATTGCAGTTACACAAGAGGCAAGTGAAACGTTTCTCTTACGACAAGTCACTCCTTACCTGCTTAGTAGATAGATGGAGACCAGAGACACATATGTTTCACTTTCCCTGGGGAGAGATGGCGCCTACTTTACAGGATGTGTCTTACTTGTTGGGATTACCTCTGGCCGGTGCTGTCATAGGTCCTTTAGAGGCAGAATCTGGTTGGCCAGAATTGATGCAGACCCATTTTTTGGCTGCGGTACCAACTGCTAGGGCCATAGACAACGATCCTCACGGGCCTCTTTTTAGATGGTTGAGCCAGTTTCAGGTAACCTTCACGGCCACTTAAACAAATGTTGTTTTTTTAGTTGCCCGATGTTCATACAATCATTACGTTTCTATGTAGATTGTCTCGTTAGGATATCCCGATGTTCAGTTGTCAGAGGCACAGATTGACCGGTCCCTAGAGGCATATATTCTTTGGCTGTTCGGCAAGACGATGTTTAAGGAGAACCATGTGACCACTGTCGATGCACGACTCATCGGTATTGCACGAGAGATAGCTGACGCACGTTGCCCTGGGGACATTCTGCAGAGGAGTTTTGGTTCTGCTGTGTTAGCGGCTACGTACAGAGGCCTGTGCAAAGCTTGCTTGTTGAAGTCTGGAAAATCAAGTATTGTTGGATGTCCATTATTGTTGTAGCTCTGGTCATACAAGAGATTCCCTATTGGATGACCCTATGTCTACGTTGATAAACCTTTTGGTTTGGAGGACTTAGCTGGGGCTTATGTGCCTGCTATCGGCGACTTGCCTACTATGGGATCTGTTTGGACATGGCGAGAGGTACTTTCATATTAAGTAACAATTAATTCGATTATTTCTTGCCATTCAATAGTATTACTAATGCTTATTTGTTGTCATGCACAGAGACAGTTGGCGCATAGCCAGGTGAGGGGCTGCTACCCGTCCTTCACGGCGCAGTTTGATAGTTTGCACGAGGATCAAGTTATCTGGGAGCCATACTCGCATCAGGCTATATTATCCAGGTACCCAGTTGGGATTTCTGGATTGTGCACTAGAGATCAGCACTATTGGATGACCAAGGCCAAGTTGGTGTTCGACGTGACGGTTGAGGAGATGGCTCTTCATAGGGTGATGAGACAGTTCGGTCTATGTCAAGAGCCTGACATTCTAGATATTCCACACTTACCAGAACACGTGCACAAGTAAGTAGTAATACTATTTTAGTTCTCAGCTTTGCATTCAGAATATACCTAATCATGTAACGCGCATGTCAATCTCAGGTACAGTCGCCTTGGAGGAAACAAGTCCATGGCTTATTGGCTTCAGAGCATTACCCCTTACGTTGATGAATGGACTACCGCGCCGACAAATATCTGGGATGAGGTTTGGCCCTTTAACTGGGACAAGTTCGGGTTGTATCTGCAGCGTTATCGGCATACAACGAGGATCTACTTGGTTCCATCAGCTGCTCCTGATCAGATCGAAGCCCCTCTCACCAGCGATATGTACCCAACTGCCTCTGTTGTGGGAACCAGACACCACGCGGTACGTGCCATGATTCTCATATGTTAAGTCTTTTCTTAACCTGGACATATTCAATTGGTTATCTATTCGTGTTGTCTGTCATACAACGAGGATCTAATTGGTTAACTCTTCTTGTACAGTTTGACTTGACAAGCGAGGCGCGAGAGGAGGTTTCCGCTTTAATGCAGCGCTTTCAGAGGGGAGATACTATCCCACCGCGAGAGCACGTCTCATGGTTGAGGCGTCTTGATGACAAGCTACGCGAGATTTACGCAGCTGTTACGTGTAGACGATCTTCGGATGTTGCAGTTCCTCCTCCAACACATCGTCCGCCACGTCCCTCTCTACAGCATTCTGAACCACGACTCTCTGTGCACCGTTCAGAACCATGACCCTCTGTGCACCGTTCAGAACCTCATCCTTCACAGTCAGGGAGCTCTTCTTGGCATCAGCCACCTCCTTCACAACCAGGGACCGCTTACTGGCATCAGCAGATGGAACTAGGTAACACTACTTACTACATTCTTTTCAACATTGTAGTAACCGTTCATGCATTCTGTGCAGTCACCGATGCTTAGTGGTGGTGCTTCGTTCATGCATTGTTCATGCATTTGTATCAATTTTACATGTTTTACTTTACCGCAGGCGGCAACCAGTCGCAACCGTTCATGCATTCAGTGCAGTCACCATGCTTAGTGGTGGTCCTTCGTTCTTAGAGGGCGACGGGGATAATGATGACCAAGATGCAAACACTTATGACTTCTCGTAGACAGTGTTTCACACTCCACCACCACCATCGTCGCAGGAGACACAGACAGTGACAAACGATGTTATCTATGGTCGTGGTTATCGTGAGCATCGTGCACCGCCTCAGCGCTTATCGCCTTCCGGTCCTCGCTCGAGGAAGACCCAGACTCATCGTCGCCCCCCATAGTGATATGGTTATCTATGTATGAGTCATTATCTATGTTAGTTTCAGACTATTCGCATCTATGAGTCAGTATCTATGTATGAGACATGCTTCATGTATGTGCTAATATCGCACTTGCTTCTATCTGATTAGAAGACATATATCGTTTTATGTATGCGAGAGACATATTACTATTAATTCGCATTGTTATTCCAGTTACATTTCTAAATAGACTGCAACCGATAATTAAGATACAAGTACATATGAATTAAACGGTAGAGCTGAACTTAAAAATTACAGCTTACATACTACATGAAGGCATCATCGTCATCCACCGCCGATGCAGCACTCTTGCCCTTCGACGATGCAGTACTCTTGCCCTTCATCGATGCAGCACTCTTGCCCTGCGATTACGCGGTACTCTTGCCCTTCGACGGTGCGGTACTCTTGGCCTTGGTGCTTGGCATGAAGATATCGTCTTCATCTTCGCTGTCGTCAGTCCATAAAAATGTATGCTCTGCTGCAATCCTTAAGAAAGTTTCACTCTTCATCTGCACTACCTTCTTCCATCTTCCATGCAACCTAAGAAGTTCTTTACGTACCTCCTCATAGGTCCTTTCAGGCCACCCAGACCTACGTAATGCGTGAGCCAACTCATTCAGTATGGTGTCACTACCGAGGAGTTCGTCCCATGGAACTACCCTATTGTCCATCCTGAAATCGGTGGCTAGCCTAAGAAGACATTTGCTCATCTCAGGGTGAAAACTACGATCAAAAGGATAATCGAACATCTCGACTACACTAAACTGGACTATTTATCCACCTCCGTGTGAATGGGGTTTTATAGGTAGAGAGGAGAAAATGGCGGGAAAGAACGACTGCGGTATGGAGGGAAAGGGTTGGCGGGAACTTATGGCGGGAAAGGGTTGGCGGGAAACGGGTGGCGGGAACATATGGCGGGAAGGGGTTGGCGGGAATATATGAAGGGAAAGAGTTGGCGGGAAAATATTGAGGGAAAGGGTTGCGCGAAAATATTTTTTTTCAATGTATAAGATGGGCAATGGTTGCACAACATGCATAAGTAAAAAAAAAACCCTTTTCGGCCCAACATAAGCCGAAGAGCGGAGCCATGCAGCTTCGGCCACCCGTTCACGTGAAAAAGTGGGCTCCAGGGACTTTTCGGCCTACCGCTAACCAAAAAGAACTTTTCGGCCTAGGTAGGCACCTCTTCGGCCCAGGCAAGGCCGAAAAACCCTTTTCGGTCAAACCCTGGCCGAAAACCCTTTCTTCGGCCAACACGAGGCCGACGGGGTCATATTTTGATTTTTTTTACATTGTGTGTTATAGTTTCCAAAATTGCTATAAATAAAGTGATAGTTTTGAAAAAAAAATCGGTGGGAAGTGGGTGGAGCTATGCCGACTGCCTAGGGTTTCCAAGACGGGCGGCTGGGTCAATTGGTTCAAGCACTCCAATACAACTCGATGTTGTTTACCCAAGTCAGGGCCGGACAGGCCAAACGTCGTGGTTAATTCCAACAAGCATGGTGATGATATTGGTCCATAAGCTTAGAATGGTGAGTGAGATTGTAAATAAATTTGGAACAGCTTATAAACATACAACCCGTTTGCTCGTATGAAGATACACAAAACATGTTGACCTTGGTCCAGGTTAAAGAAAAGAACTGCATGTTGATCTTCATATATCATGGCAATTAAAAGCATGCCTCATACATCAAGAATTCAACTACCAATACTATGCAAACCTAGACTTTTGCTCAGGTTTACATTTACCTCACACCTCTCAGGAGAAAATGAAAAAAGGAACGAAAATTAAAACTAGATCGATCCCTTTTATGGCAGCGTTTCTTCCATCCAAAGAAAAAAACTTGGAGAAAGAAACATAAAATAAAATGAACCCGGCAGAGGCAGTTGTCGACTCGACGTCGGTGAAGGTGTCCAGGACCAGCTACACCGTGCATGGCGCTGGGACCTTGGTGGCGGCCGCCCTGATGAGGGAGAAGGTGGGCAGGGGCAGGCTGCTGGGCGGCGGTGCGAGCGCGTGCAGCAGGTCCTCCACGAAGCCCCGTGTCACCTCGCGCTCCAGGTCGTCCAGCGCCTCCGTGACCGCCGACGTCGCAGGCAGCGGCGCCGCCCTTTGCAGCGGCTTCCTCCGCTGCGCCCTCGGAGGCTCCTCTGTGGACCTCGGTGTCCTCGGTTTCTTGCTCTTGCCCTCCAGCATCTTCCTCGGCGCCGACACCGTCATCCCGGTCGCCGTGGTATGTTTGACCTTGGTGACGGCGGCTGGACGAGGAGGCAGAGTCGACGGCTGGTATGGGAACGTGGCGTGTTTGGCCCTGGTCGCCGGAGGGCGGGGTGGGAGACCGGGGTTGTTGAACGGCAGGGGAGGGAGAGAGCCACAAGAGTAGAAGTTATACGGCGGGTATAGAAATGGGCCCGGAGGAGCCGAGGAATAAGGGAAGAAACCGTAGGCGCTCGGAGGCAACGCTGGCGAGCTCATGGGCGCGAGCCTCCGGCTGCCTCCGCCGACAGACCTCCGGCGGAAGTTGTGGCCGCCTGCTGATCGGTGGACGAGAACATCATCCATATCCAATCTAAGAGAGAGTGTATGCACGGCCAAACAAGATTAGGCAAGAAGGAAATTCTGCGAAAACAACATGCAGAAGTTCTCCAGCAAGTTGATCATAACAAGATTGATCGTGCAAGGATGTTCAACAGAGGAAACGAAAAAGATGATCAAGGGATCTAACAGAAACTAAATAGAGACGAGAAACCAAGATGTGAAATACTACGTAGAGTTAGTCGATGGGGGATCGAAAAGGGAAACCGGCCGAGGCCACAGCCACTCTCTAGAGCAGAGAGACGTACAGTCCGATCACCTCCGGGCGATGGCTCGGAGGCATCGCCGTGCCGCCTTTTATAGATAGATGGACGGTTGACTTGCAAGATGCAACCTGCAAGTCTTGATCTGTATCCGATATTTCTTAATGGCAAGTGCTATGCACATGTTATTCTTTAATCCACGGCCGACCTTTGGCTCTTTGCTTATTGCCTACCGCAGGCATAGTGGCGAAGTGGGGTGTGTAAACTACGATAGATCCAAGCAACTTGCGTGATATTGTAGAATAAAGCCACCGACCAGTACGGCCTGGCTGCTTCCGACCAGACCGTCCGTCACGCCTACAATGATGGGAAATCATGTAACGGATGCCCGCTGACTCTGGGCCAGCGTTTTTGCGTGGCCCCACATGGAAATGAGCTGGGTTGGTCAGCACCACACGATCGATTTGTTGTGTGGGTCGGGTTTCCAGCGGTGGCGGGAATCTGGCGGGCAAGGAGCATGTGCGGGGGAGCCGACCAAACCGCCAATTCCGTCTCCGCCGTCGGATGGGCATCGTGGCTACGCTGAGCTCCATCCGACCGTCCAGTGTACCACGCTCGCTCGTCTACGATGAGCTCTATTTTTATTATATTTTTTATTTATTATTGAGAAGCTCCTCTCCATTCTTGCGTGTTGCAGTTTCGTAGCCATGGAGCTGGATTATAGAAACTAACTTTTCTTCTTTGAAATAGGCTTTCGTCCCACTTTATAGAAACTCACTTTGGCTCCTGAGCACCAGCGTTCCTGGTGTCCCAACCTTTCACTTCACCCTAATCATCAACGCCTTGTACTATGTTGTGGTATTTTCCTGAAGTATTCAATATGGGGTGGCACAATTGTGCCGTTGATCTGGATGGTGCACACGAGAGATTTATCCAGCTTAAAACCCTCAGATCAAGGCATCTCATTTTCTACTTGTCTGTATTGATATATCTAGCCTCATATGAGAACTAAGATTTGTGTTGCGTACAACGAGTAGGATTACGAGGTACCTATCAGGGAGTTTGTGCCAGACCTTATATAGGTGACCATGGACCGTGGTTAGGGTTACAGGCCCCGGGTCGGTTTAGACTTGTCCTAGCTAAGGAAACTACTCTACGTCTTGTAGAAGAATTATTGTCTTATGCACCAACGTGATGATGCTCCCTGCATAGTGTATGGGGACTCGGAGTCTTGTGCTCTACTCATATAACAACAGTCAAGCAACAAAATCAATGCACGGGAACGTGTTACGCAACAACAAAAATATGCTACATGAGCGCACCCCGAAATACTATGAAGATGACCGGTAATGATCAATCTCACAGATCTGCAGAGTAGCGGAAAGCAATGTAGCCCGCCGGTGAAGCGTGACGATTCCGCAGCTAGGTTATACCTCCCAGCCGCGAGAATTCTCCGAGATGATCCGTCGATCAAGAGTCAAAGTAGAAGACCCCTGTGAGGTATCCACACGTTCTAAAGTAATAATCTGACAACACTCTGACGTCCAGGAAGAAGAGCTTCGAGAAAACTAGAGAGTCGATAGAGAGAAGCCTAGCGACATTCATGCCTAATTAGGAGTCTAATTCTATTGGACCAATTAAATTGGGAGAGAACCCGTCTAATTAGAAGTCTAATCTTGTAGACCAATTAGACTGGCATTAGAGCGTGGTACGTGGGAAAGACACCCTTAGGATTTGATATGCTATAGGGGGAGCTCCCCCCCCACACACACACATATAGGGTGGGTCTATTCTACTAACACCCCTTAAGACCTTATTCCGCTAACACCCCGACCAGAGCGCCGCCTTTCCCTCCCCGCCTTCATCCGCGAGAGCGGCCTCGGAGCACCGCTGCCCCTCCCCTCCCCGCCTTCTTTCGCGAGAGCGGCCGGGTGCCATGCCACCCCTCACTCCCAGCTTTCTTCCGCGGGAGCGGCCCGACAATGCTGTTGCCCCTCACCTCACGACCTTCTTCCGCGGCAGAGGCCTGGGAGCGCCACCGTCCCTCTCCTCCCGGCCTTCTTCCGCCACACTAGCCCGATAGCACCGCAGCCTCTCTCCTCCCAGCCTTCTTCCGCGGCAACAGCCTGGGCGTGCGGTGGGGCATCACCTACGATGACTACTTCCAGCAGCGGCACATCCTCTACTTTGCATTCTTCCTCAGATCTAGACGGGTGCGGCCTCTATAGGGCACCGATTAGGCAAAGGAGAACTATGCACAAGGCTCATTCATCCGCCGCTGCTTGTTGGATGCAGAGTGTGACGAGGGTTTGTAGAAAACCTTCAAGTACATTCACCATGAACAACATTCAAACTGCGCATGAACTCCTAAAGGGCAAGTGGACTGCATCAACACATGAAACAAAGCTGCAGCCTGGTAGGAACTTCTCGCAAATGCAAGAACATACTACAAAATGAGGTAAGTAGTTCACTTCCTCTTTAGGCTGTGTTTAGTTATTCGAGTCAATTCAATACAACTGCTTTAGTTCGGCTTGCAAGCAGATGCAGTCTGTTTCCTTTAGTTCTCCCTTAGTAAAAATGCACTGCAGCCGCTCGTTGCAGTTCGTTGTCTCGATTTGCCTTGATTAATGATGCGGTTGTTTAGTATCGAATTTACAACCGATGTAGTCCTGATGATTCAGTTCACCCTGCGTAATGATGTAGTCCGCCTGCATCAGTTCACCCTTCACAATGATGCAGCTCTACTGCTTCAGTACACTTTTTGGACAGATGCAATTCATATACTTCAGTTTGTTTCCTCGGACAATGCAGTCTGGCGGATTTGAGTTCAATATTTTTAAATAAAAAACTTATTTCATGTTTTGTGCAGGAAATGACGTTCAAAAGACAAAAAATGTCGCGTATATTTCACAACCCGGAGCCTCTGAACTGCATGATGAGCCAAGATTTAGAAAAGAGTGGATGGGTAACTCCTGCGATACATTGAGGATTCTACACTTCAACAAGCAGGGTGGAATACTATGCGGAAGATTTTCTTCAGGATGAAGACTAAGTTGCTCAAAAAACCTTGCAGCATGCATACATGAAGAGAAAACAAAACCATGACGGGCCTCTCCCACAAGTGGAAGATGGCGACGATGTAATCTTCATGGGGGAGTGCACCCAGCAAGAAGTTGATGATGGTGAAGACGAAGAAGAGCCAATAACTGTTTGCAACCACAATACAAGCACGTGTTCAATACATTTGGACAGTAAATTAGAAAAGATAACAATGTTGGCCAAAATGATGTGCCGCCAGCACAAGTTCAAACCAATCCCATGCATCAGCGCCACAACATTGGATTACCATCGCGTGCACCTACTGCACCAGACAAACCATCAAATTCAAGACAGCGACTGCCAAGGGTGCCTCGGCCAGAAGTCAACAGGAGGAAGAAGTCGTCAACAGTACTACCATCATGAGATCCTCAACTCTACAACTCTATTTTAACTCCACGATGCCTAATAAACCCCGACGAGCTACAGACACCATTGGAAGAGCGACAATATACACATGTAAGTTTCTGTCCTAAAAAAATTACATAAAAAAATTAAAAAATGATGAAACAAATTAAAATGGTTTACTACAATGCTATCTTGCAGAATAAAAATATGACACCAAACCTCATACCTGGAGAGCTGGTTGATTCTCTCAGCACATTGACTCGACTTGTTGTAGGTGTAACCAACAGGAGGATGAAATGCATCTATTTTTTAGCTGCACCTTTGCTAGAGCATCTTGGTTTGCTCCTCCATGGCATATTAGGGTTGATCAACTACTTGAAAATAATCATTCCATGCACCATCTAATTCAGGCACTGCTAAATATGAATCACCCTCATGCCACCATCCCAAATATTTTTAATTTTCTCTGGTGCCTTTGAAAATCTAGAAATGATTGTCTTTTTGCTAGGAAGAAATGATTTCCATTGCAGGTTCATCATGTGGCAGCAGCTGTTGATGCTTGTCAAACCCTTCTAGACAAGCCAAAGGATTTATTGCAGGAGGACGAGCAGAATCATTTTGCACAACAAACTAATCCCTTGCTATTGCAGGGTTCTACTATTGCATCTGATCTGCTCATTTCAGGTGCTAAAGTTTTTCGGATGCGGCATTTAGAGCTTCAAAATTCCAGGAAGACATACAGCTACCGGAATTGGTCTATTCATAGACATTCCATATGGTCAAGCGGGTACCCAAATTCAAATCCAAGCCTCCACAACTATTACTGATACTCCACTTCGGGCAGACGCTCTTGGGATTCTTCTTGTAGCAAAGATAGCTCAACTCCTGCAGCTAGAGCAGTCCACTTTCCTCACCAATTGCCCGCCTCTTGCCAAAGCAGCTACTACTAGAAGAGTTGATGCAGATCAGATACATTGGACCATCAGGTGCTCACTAGCTGACTACTTATCCATCACAAATGAGATGCACTCATCCATTTTTACATATCCAGAAAGCTTAATGGCATAGTAGGTAACTTGGCTCATCAGGTTCTAAATAGAGCAGTAGAACTTGTTTTTGGATGTAACTCAACTCATAGGCACTTCCCCTGTCCTTTCATTTCAAAATCTCTCAAGCACGGCTTAAGGACTTTGTAATTCACGTTGTACTGTGTATCTGAGCTGAATGAATTTGGCGTTGTCCGACGCCTTCCCCTGTTAAAAAAAAGCTCATACCTGTCAAAGGCATGCAATTCAGATCATATGATGAAGCGAAGGAGTTTTACAATGCGTATGCAAGACATGTAGGTTTTGGCACAAGCAAAGGGGCGCAGTACAGGACAAACTACTATGTGGTATGCCCTAGACAAGGGAAGCGCAAGAAGTCTGTCACAGACTATGAGCGGGAACGTGATAAATTAAGTAGTATATATTTTCTTTACTTTTATACCAAACCCTTATACTTATATATATATATATATATATTATTTATAAAATAAAAAATGTTAACTAGTGTATATTTTTATTTAACCACACAACATGTTGATAAATTTAATTATGGAGTTATTTGTTATACATATTGTGGCAGAAGTTTTATTTTTCCTTTTTGAGATAATGCCCTTCAAAATATGATGCATGATTTCTTTAAATGTGTTTTTCTAAATAACATAATCATAGTGTGTGTGTGTGTGTGTGTGTGTGTGTGTGTGTGTGTGTGTGTGTGGTTACTTAAATATCTCAGCACAGATATGTAAATCATACAGTTTAATAAATATCTTTGGCACGGTTCCTAATGCGTCTATAAGGCTTTTATGACGAGCTTATCATCTAATGGTTAGTATGCTAATTTAGTGGCTATGAAATGTGTTTCACATGGTTTAGTTAGTTTGGTAATCTATTGGACATCTTGTATTTTGCTTTGAACTTGACACTGAAATGATACCAATATGTTAATTATAAACCATACAAGTGATCATGCTTGTTTTATCCAATAAAATTCATCTCATCCCATGAAATCAAACATATTAATTAATCCATCAATACCATAAAACATAAAAATAATATAGTTAAAGTGAAATGTATGTCATTTACAGGAGAGAGGCTACCAAATGGACTAAGCTAACAGTTGCATCGATTAGATTGACTTTGTTTTTACCCCTCTATTGATCTATGTCATGAACTTGCTTCTGCATATTTGACCTTATTTTTATTCAAGATGTTACTTACACTCTTAGCCATAATAGCCTTATTTGTAGTCATGACGTGAACCACACTCTTAGCCATAATAACTAGATGTCTAGTGGTTACTAGCATATAGGTTGGGGCATGGGTGCGTGCCATGTTACTAGCATCTTGAGTGCCTTAGCGATATTCGCTGCAAATCTTGCTACCGATATGGCCACATAGCTAAATTTTGTTTTACAGCAAAACAAACAACGGATATATCGCCCAAAACCGGTCACTTCCATCCATATCCAAACAAACTCCCCATTTGTTGACGACTCGTCTCCCCTCTCACCTTCCACCTCGACCCCGTCTCCCCTGCTTTCTGACAATACCACCTCCCCTACCACCTTGAGCTCCCCGCCGCCCTCCCCTCCTCCGCCACCTTCACCCGACGCCATGGCTTCCTATCCATGCGATCCCATCCCCCACCTTCCTCCGGGCACTGACATCATCGAACTCAATGGCCATCGCCGTCGTCGCTCTTATCACTTCCTCGGAGGCCAGCCGCTCGTTCAATCGAGCGAGTGGGCTATCATTGTCCTTGCTCCACCTACGGATCCTGCCCAATACGCCGTGGACATCCAGATTATCCGGCACTTCCTCGGCCATGAGCACGGGTGGCGCATTGCTGAATCTTCCTCGTGTGCCATGGGGGCTGCTATGGTCCGTTTTGCCCATGCATGCGACCATGCCACCGCCATCAACCATGGCCCGTTCTTCGTTGGTGACTCCACACTCCGAGTCATTCGCCATGACCGAGGTATCAACTATCGCGATTGTACTTTCACCCACGATGCATGGATCATGATGGTTAATTTCCCACTTGAATGCTGGAGTCTTGATAAAGTCAGAGAGTCTGTTAATGGATTTGGGAAATTCCTCACCTGGGACATGGACATGTCGAACAAAGCTAGAATCTTAGTGAGAGTCCGTGTTCCTGATCTTCTGAACATTCCTATTAGCCATGTTATTTGTGAAAATCTTGATGATCTTGGTCATGGTCAATCATGGACTTCAGCTGTTTACATTCTGCACACTGATCTGCTTGGGGAAATTGGAGGTGATGAGGATCCTATCCCACCTGATGGTGAAATCCATCCAATGCCCAATGCCCCTTCTGGTGGTATTTGGGAAGATGGTGATTTTAATGAAGATCAACATATGCAACATGAACCTGCACATGATGATAATGGGATACCTCTATTCCCAATGCCTGCTATGTTTCAAGTGGTGCTCCTGCTGCCAATGTTTAAGCTGCACATGTTTTAGTGAGGTGTCTCATGAAGCCCTCAATGCCTCTATTCACTCACTTGAATGCTCCTGCCTCTATTCCCAAGGTTTTAGTGAGGTATCTCATGAAGCCCTCAATGCCTCTATTCCCAATGAATAGAGCTCCCTCAGTAGTTCTTAGGCCACTTTATATTTTGGTCTGTAATAATTATTATCGAATGCTTGCTTATGGAAATGAACTGGTTATGCTCTCTTTTGGATGCCTCATGCTGAATGTGCCTGCGTGCACTTATATCAGCCTTTTATCTGTTCTCAGAACCTGGATATTTTCATATTATCAGTCTGTTACTCTGCTTACTCCATAGTCTGTGATGCTATGATGATTTATTTTGAGTTACGCCTGGTTTTTAAACCTTCATGCAAAATTACCTCATGGGGCCTGCAATGTAAACATAAGTCTCATGGAATGATATGGAGGCTCAATCTAAACTCCACCAGCATGAACTGTGTGCACATCAACACCAACTCAGTGTTTACACACACTGTGATCAAACCTCTCTATTCCAACATTATCCTTGAATAGAAGCTGGGACATATTAAACTGGAATGTGAGGGGCATAAACTCACAAAATAGATGGGATGACCTGAGACAGAAAATAGAGGAAAGCAATTGTAATATTATCAGCATTCGGGAAACAAAGAGGAAAGATTTTGACATATCTTATATGAGAAATTTCTCACCCAGAAGATTCAATAAATTTGCATATGTTCCTTCTGTGGGTAACTCAGGTGGCATTATTACAATATGGAATGGCAGTCTTTTTAATGGCCACCTTGTCAGCCAGGAATCTTATCAGCTCACAATTAAATTGGACTGTATTTTATCAGGCAACAGCTTCTTCATATCCAATATATATGCTCCCTGCCAAAATGAGGACAGGGCTGAGTTCATTTACTGGTTCAATAATGTGGACACATCTATTATGGATTTCTGGATGATATTAGGTGATTTCAATTTAGTCAGAAGCACAAATGGTAGAAGCAGACCTGGTGGTGATGTAAATAATATGCTCATGTTGAATGCCTCAATACAAGCTCACAATCTTGTGGAAATACCACTAAAGGGCAGAAACTTTACATGGAGTAATATGCAGGATAATCCCTTGCTTGAAAAGCTGGACTGGATATTCACAAATGATGAATGGACTATCCCCTTCCCAAACACTATTGCTAGCCCTCTAGCTAAGGTGACTTCTGATCATACTCCCATTCATCTCAAAATTGGAAGTGACATACCCAAAGCAGCCATATTCAGATTTGAAAACTATTGGATGGAATTTGAAGTCTTCTACGATACTGTCTATAAGGCATGGAATTACAATAACACATTAAACAATTCTGCAAGTGATGTTGCTGCCAGATTCAAATGCCTGAGAAAAGCTCTAAAACAATGGAGCAGGAAATTATCCAGATTAAATTCCATCATTGAAAAATGCTGCTATGTGATGACCCTCTTAGATGGCCTAGAGGAACAAAGACAACTAACTGTAATGGAACAGAATTTAGAATCATTCTGAAAAGACACATTCTGAAACTCCTTGATGCAAAAAGGATATATTGGAAGAGCAGGTTTAAAAGAAGGGATATTATATTTGGTGATGAAAACTCCAATTTTTTTCATGCCATGGCTACCATGAATTACAGAAAGAACTATATCTCCACCATCACCACCAATGATGATACAACTCACTCCTCTCATGACCAAAAGGCTGCTGTTATATGGCAGGCATACAAAAAGAGACTGGGGACTTCTATCAAACCCACTATGCTATTCAACCTATCTGAGATGATACATCCAGTAAATCTTGAGCACCTGGATGATCCATTCACCATGGATGAATTTGAGAATGTGTTAAAGGAATTTCCAAATGATAGAGCTCCTGGACCTGATGGTTTTAATGGCAGCTTCCTAAAAAAATGCTGGCCAATTATAAAACAAAACTTCTGTAAAATGATATGGGATTTCTTTGAAGGCAACTCTGACATTCAAAGCATCAACACTACCTTCATCACTCTGATACCAAAGAAACAATCTCCTGAAAATATGAATGATTACAGGCCTATTTCCCTGGTTACATTGCCTCTAATTTTTTTACTAAGCTCATGGCCAACAGACTTCAGAAGGAGATCACAAAGATCATTCACCAAAACCAATATGGATTCATTAAAGGGAGAAATATTCAGGATTGTCTTGCATATACTTTTGAATACCTCAACATTTGCCACAAATCTAAAAAGCCAATTATCACTCTTAAGCTTGATTTTTAGAAGGATTTTGAAAAAATTGAATATAGTGCTATCATTGAGATGCTCAAGGCCAAAGGTTTTGGACCTAGATGGATCAATTGGGTCACAAGAATCCTTAACTCAGCCTCCACTTCTGTTCTGGTAAATGGAGTTCCTAGGAAAAAACTTATATGAAAAAGAGGTGTAAGGCAAGGGGACCCTATATCCCCCCTCTTATATGTCATTGCTGGTGATCTTCTACAAACAATTGTAAATATGGCATGGATAAATGGTGAAATTTCACTTCCAGTGGATAATAGTTATGGCCAGCAATACCCAATAATTCAGTATGCAGATGATACTCTCCTTATTATGCCTGCTGATAAAGATCAGTTGATGCACCTCAAATCCTTATTGCATATTTTCAGCATGTCTACAGGGCTATTTGTGAATTTCAGCAAATCCTCCATTGTACCTATCAACATTGATAATGCTACTGCCCTTGATTTAGCTGAGAGCTTTGGGTGCAAAATTGAAAGCCTTACTTTTACATACTTGGGATTACCAATTGGAACCACCAAACCGTCTGTTCATGATCTCATGCCAACCATAGCCAAAATTGATAGAAGATTATCTAGAGGTGCAAACTTCATGAACTATGCTGGTAGATTGACATATGTTAACTCTGTAGCTACATCCATGCCCATTTTTGCTATGTGTACTTTCAAGGTTCATTATACCATCTTGGATCATGTCAACAAAGCTGTCAGGAATTTCCTCTGGTATGGAAATGAGGTAAACAAAAAGGGGAAATGTCTTGCTAATTGGAAGATGATTTGCAAACCAAAAAAACTAGGTGGTCTTGGGGTACTAAATCTTAGAATCCAAAATATTGCTCTGTTGATCAAGCACCTCCACAAGTTCTACAATCATGAGAACATCCCATGGGTCAATTTGGTATGGCGGGCATATTATTCAAACAATAACAGACCTCATGCTTGCACCAACAAAGGATCTTTCTGGTGGAGGGACTGTGTAAGTCTAACTGGTTTATACAGAGGTATGGCAACTTGTATAGTAAAGAAAGGAGACTCTGTTTTGCTAAGGGAAGATGTATGGAAAGGTAGTATTCTCAAAAGAAAATGGGCTGAACTACACTCTTATGCAACAAACACCAACATCACAATCCAGCAGGCAAAATCTATGATTGACCATACTAGCATGTTCCAACTACCTCTTTCCATGATTACTTATGATCAATTTATTACCCTTTTTGAACACCTTGAGGAAATCAGAGATAACCAGGAGCATGATAAATGGGTTTTTATGTGGGAAAATTCCAAGTATTCTGCAAAGAAAATCTATGAAATCCTTATGGGAAATCAACAAGCTCCCTTGCCAATGCAGTGGATATGGAAAACATGTTGCCTTCCAAGACATAAATTCTTCTGTTGGCTGATGCTCAATGACAGAATACACACCTGTGATTTACTTTCTAGAAAAAGCTTTGCACTGGATATCACAGAATGTATATTATGCAGAGACAATCTGGAAGACATAACTCATCTGATTTTCAGCTGCCCATTTAGTCAAGGTTTTTGGTGGAGCATTGGTATTGAATGGAGCACTGTTCTAAATATACACATGGTCATGGAAGCAAAACAAAGGTACAATTGGGATTTCTTCATGGAGGTGTTAATCACAGGTAGCTGGGCCATATGGAACCAGAGGAATGACTACATTTTTGAAGGCATCCCATGCTCCATCACAAACTGCAAGATCAACTTCAAAATATACCTCCAGGATACTAAGATCAGGGCTAAGCCTAGTATCAAGGAGGGAATGTTGTCATGGCTTGATAGTATGTAATTTATCATAAATGATGCATTAGGGATAGACTAATGAGATGTAACTGGCATACTCATGCCTTCATGTACTATGTACTTTTAACCCCCTAACCCCATTAATGAAAAAAGATCATAGTAGGGATTTTTCCCTACTGGAGTTGGTCAAAAAAATGTTTGCCTAAATTAATGGAATCTATACATCTAGACATTTTTTTTAATCCAAATGGTCTGAACTAGACATATATATATATATATATATATATATATATATATGTGTGTGTGTGTGTGTGTGTGTGTGTGTGTGTATAGATTGGCAAACATTCACAAAGATTCATTGGCAACTGGACATTTATATCGATCCTACTATAGAAATATGAGCTCGGCAGAAATTTGACTGTTACACTAAAAGTGTAACTAGCCCGAAAGTATTATTGAATACATCTTGGTAGTACTAGACATTCAAATTTGAATTCGGAAACCTGAGGAGAACACATCACATGGGAAGGGATAAAAGTAGGTGGTCATTCTGAAAGAAAAATGGTGGATCCTTTTTGCTTGCATAAAACGGGCTCGGAAGTACCTGGTAATACCAATGTCTTGATAGTACCATAGTTGACCATTGCAATTCTCAATAGGAACTTATGGAGAGATCTTGCTTGCTCTCTCGTAAGAGTGGTTAGGTAACCCTAGGTATAAGGGTGAAGTACCCTAGAAATAAGTATTTTCCTCAGTAGAGAACCAAGGTTTATCGAACCAGAAGGAGTTCTTACAGATAAGGAAGTCACGGGTACCTGCACGCAAAACACCATACAAACTTGTCGCCAACATGTCAAGAAGGTTGTCAAGCTTCTTGTCCTACTAGTTATAAGATTAAGTTGCACGGTGTGGTAGGAATTGTTATATAGATAAAAAAATAAAAAGGTACAATAAAGGAATAATATTTTTGGTAGAGTTTTCAGTAAAGCAAAATAGACCCCTGGGCCATAGGTTCACTAGTGGCATCTCTCCAAGCATACAACTGTAGTGTGGTAAACAAGTTATAGTTGGGCAGTGATTAAATTGCAATATTTATATTTATGACTAGGATCATTCATGGTATAATCTCATATAGGCATTACACTCATGATATGTAGACCGTTATCCAACCACATCTACAACTAATACTCCACCCCAAGACTGCTATCCTACATGCATCTCAAAGTATTAAGTTCATGACAAACAAGGCATTTCAGTAAGCATGATGACATAATGTAGATAGTAAAAAGATCATCCAAGTGTGATAAAGAAACCATCATTTTATCCTGAGTGGCAACAATACAATACGTGTTCATTCCCTTTCTGTCACTAGGATGAATCATCGCAAGATTGAACCCACTACTCTGCACCACTCCCTCTAAAGAACTACCCATCAAACTTGGCAAAAGAAGATAAATAGATTGGAGAGCATACAAAGGTACTTAATTATACAACAATTTTTTTTCCAGAATATTCAATAGAATTCAATGAATAATCTGATCATAAAGTGACAATTCATCATATCCCAACAAACACATCACCGATTACATCTTATGGATCCCGATCATGTGAGGCAGCTCAGGGGAGCTTCGTTGAATCACAAGGTAGAGAAGATGCCATCTAGATACTGCTATGGACCCTAAGGTCCTAAAGGAACTACTCACACATGGTCATGAAGGCAGCAAGGTTGATGGACAAGCCTCCCATGATGGATCCCCCTTTGGCAGGGTGCCGGAATAGCCCTCCAGATTGGATCTCCTTAGAATAGGAACTTGCAACGGCGGAAAAATTCAGAGAAAATTGGTACGTAGGGTTCAGGGAAATATGGAATTTATAGGTGAAGAATGGACGAAAGGCGGTGAACAGGCGGCCCACTCGACCTCCCGGTGCAGGTCACCCCCAGTCATGCCACCTGGTTGCGTGGGGCCCCTGGCTGTTCCCCCGGTAAGTCCAGACATTTTTTGGAATCTTCATGATGCAAAAAAAGTATTAAATCCTCAGAATTTTTAAACCTCCATAGATATGGATTTTCTGAAAAGCCAGACATCCAGAAAACAACAACTAGCTCTAGGCACTAATAGGTTTGTCCAGAAAAATAATATGAAAATGTTATAAAAAGTATTCAAAAGTGATATTATAATAGCATTGAAAGATCGAGAAGATAGGTCTAGAGAGGGGGGGTGAATAGACACTTAACAATGCAAAGGTGCAGTTTTTGAATTTTTCTTGACAATTAGGCATATTTTGGAACTAGATAAGTTGCAACCAATACTTCCTACACATGCATATTTAGAGATAGGGCATCGGAAATTGTACAACATGCAAGTGCAAGGAAAGTAAAGGGGGTAGAGATAGGAAAATCAAATGCAATGAAGACAGGGTGATTTTTGGTGTGGTTCTGATAGGTGGTGCTATTGTACATCCACATTGAGAGACTTCAACCCATAGAGGGTAATAGTTGCGTGAGTCCACGGAGGGTTCCACCCACGAAGGGTCCACGAAGAAGCAACATTTTCTATTCCATCATGGCTTACGCCCACGAAGGACTAGCCTCACTCAGGGTAGATCTTCACAAAGTAGGCGATATCCTTGCCCTTACAAACTCATCGGTTCAACTCCACAAGCTTGGAGGCTCCCAAGTGGCACCTAACCAATCTAGGAGACACCACTCTCCAAAAGGTAATATGTGTTGTTGTTGATGATGAACTCTTTGCTCTTGTGCTTCAAAAGATAGTCTTCTCAACACTCAATCACTCTCTCACAGATTGGGCATGGTGGTGGGAGAAGGATTGGAGTGGAAAGCAACTTGAGGGGGCTAGAAATCAAGGATCAAATGGTTAGAGTGGAATGCCTTGATCTCAACACAAGTGTAGGTGGTTCTCTCTAAAAAATGGATATGGGAAGTGTAGTTTCGTCCTGGTTGCTCTCTCTGAGAGTAGGTGCTGTGGGTGGGGTATATATAGCCATCACTAAAGATCTAGCCGTTACAAACTTTATCCATAACTTGTTGGAAATATGCCCTAGAGGCAATAATAAAGTGGTTATTATTATATTTCCTTGTTCATGATAGTCGTTTATTATCCATGCTATAATTGTAGTGATTGGAAACTCAAATACATGTGTGGATGCATAGACAACAACATGTCCCTAGTGAGCCTCTACCGGGCTAGCTCGTTGATCAAAGATGGCTATGGTTTCCTAGTCATAGACATGAGTTGTCATTTGATAACGGAATCACATCATTAGGAGAATGATGTGATGGACAAGACCCAAACTATAAACATAGCATATGATCGTATCAAGTTTATTGCTATCGTTTTCTGCATGTCAAGTATCTGTTCCTACGACCATGAGATCATACAACTCACTGACACCGGAGGAGTACCTTGTGTGTATCAAACGTCGCAACGTAACTGGGTGACTATAAAGATGCTCTACAGGTATCTCCGAGGGTGTCTGTTGAGTTGGCATGGATCAAGACTGGGATTTGTCACTCTGTGTGACGGAGAGGTATCTCAGGGCCCACTCGGTAATACAGCATCACAATGAGCTTGCAAGCAATGTGACTAAAGAGTTAGCCATGGAATCTTGTATTATGGAACGAGTAAAGAGACTTGCCGGTAACGAGATTGAACTAGGTATGGAGATACCGACGATCGAATCTCGCGCAAGTAACATACCGATGGACAAAGGGAACTGCATACGGGATTAACTGAATCCTTGACATCGTGGTTCAACCGATAAAGATCTTCGTGGAATATGTAGGAATCAATATGGGCATCCAGGTCCCGCTTTTGGTTATTGACCGGAGAGGAGTCTCGGTCATGTCTACATGATTCTCGAACCCATAGGGTCGCACGCTTAACGTTCGGTAGCGCTAGGGTAGTATTGAGATATTAATAGTGGAAAGTCCGAAGGTTGCTCAGAGTTCTGGATGGGATCTAGGACATCACGAGGAGCTCCGGAATAGTCCGAAGGTAAAGATTCATATATGGAAAGTTGTTATCGGGGTTCCGGAAAAAGTTCGAGTTTTTTCGGTATTGTATCGGGAAGGTTCTAGAAGGTTCTGGAGTGGGGCGCACCTGCATGGGGGACCCACATGAACGTGGGTAGTGGGGAAATTCCCCACAACCCTAGTCTAGGCGCACCAAGATCGTCCCTTAAAAGGAATAGTTACATATCACAAGGGGATAAGATCAGGATCCTTAAAAAGGGGATAGCGATCGGTGGGGAAGGAAAGGTGGGATTTCCGTACTCCCCCTTTGGTCAACGACCCTAGGGCCTTGGAGGGAAAGCCACCAGCCCCCTCCACTCCTATATAAAGGTGGGGAGGTGTTGGGGGCAACCACCCTTCGACCCTTGCCCGTTACCTCTCCCAACTCCTCCCACGTTTCACCGGTACGCACTTGGCGAAGCCCTGCCGGAATTCCGCTGCCACCACCACCACTATACCATCGTGTTGGTCCTGATCTCATCTACCCTCTCTCTCTCGCTTGCTGGATCAAGAAGGAGAGGACACCGCTGAGCCGCACGTGTCCTAAACTCGGAGGTGTCGTCCGTTCGGCACTTGATCGGGAGTTCGTGGACGGATCGTGATTGGATCGCGAAGACGTTCAACTACATCAACCGTGTTTCTTAACACTTCCGGTTAGCGATCTACAAGGGTATGTAGATCCAATCTCTCCTCTCATAGATGTGCATCTCCTAGATTGATCTTGGTGAGCGTAGGAATTTTTTTGTTTCCCATGCAATGTTCCCCAACAGTGGCATCATGAGCTAGGTCTATGCGTAGATGACATCACGAGTAGAACACAAAGGAGTTTGTGGGCGTTGATATTGAGATTGCTTACTTCCTTAGTCTTTTCTTGATTCAGCGGTATTGTGGGATGAAGCGGCCCGGACCAACTTTACATGTCCATGTACATGAGACCGGTTCCATCGACTAACATGCAACTTGTTGCATAAAGATGGCTGGCGGGTGTCTGTCTCTCCCACATTAGTTGAATCGGATTCGACGAAGGCGGTCCTTGTAGAAGGTTAAATAGCAACTTGCATATCACCGTTGTGGCTTTGCGTACGTAAGAACGGTTCTTACTAGTTACCCATAGCAGCCACGTAAAACATGCAACAACAAAGTAGAGGACATCTAACTTGTTTTTGCAGGGTATGTTGTGATATGATATGGCCAAAGACATGATGAGATATATTTGATGTATGAGATTATCATGTTTTGTATAGATTATCACGACTTGCATGTCGATGAATACGGCAACCGACAGGAGTCATAGGGCTGTCTTTAATTATTGTATGACCTGCGTGTCAATCATTAAGCGCTATGTAATGATTTACTTTATCGCTAAGAGGTAGCAATAGTTGTAGAAGCATGGTTGGCGTGAAAACCCCAATGGCGACACGATGATGGAGATCATGGTGTCATGCTGGCGACGATGGAGATCATGCCGGTGCTTTCAAGATGGAGATCAAAAGCACAAGATGATGGCCATATCATGTCACTTATGATTTGCATGTGATGTTAATCCTTTTATGCATCTTATTTTGCTTAGGACGATGATAGCATTATAAGGTGATCCCTCACTAAAATTTCAAGATAAAATTGTGTTCTCCTCTAGTGTGCACCGTTGTGAAAGTTCGTCGTTTCGAAGCACCACGTGATGATAGGGTGTGATAGACTCTACGTTAGCATACAACGGGTGCAAGCCAGTTTTGCACATGCGGAGCACTTGGGTTAAACTTGATGATCCTAGCATGTACAGACATGGTCTCGGAACACAAGAGACTAAAAGGTCGAACATAAGTCATATAGTAGATATGATCAACATGGAGATGTTCACCATTGAAACCACCTCATCTCACGTGATGATCGGACTTGGGTTGGTGAATTTGGATCATGTTACACTCGGACAACCGGAGGGATGTTGATTTGAGTGGAAGTTCTTAGATAATATGATTAATTGAACTCATTATCTTGAACAATAGTCTAATTTATCTTTGCAAATTATGTTGTAGATCAATGGCTCACGCAGTAGCTCCCCTGAATTTCAATGCGTTCCTAGAGAAAGCTAAGCTGAAAGATGATGGAAGCAACTTTGTGGGCTGGGCCCGTAATCTGAGGATTATCCTCACGGCTGCCCAAAAGTCTTATGTCCTTGATGCACCGCTTGGTGCACCATCCCGTCCAGCGACTATGGACGTTGTGAACGCCTGGCAGTCGCGTGTTGATGACTACTCAATAGTTCAGTGCGCCATGTTGTATGGCTTAGAACTGGGACTTCAAAGGCGTTTTGAACGTCATGGAGCATATGAGATGTTCCGAGAGTTGAAGTTTATTTTTGAGAAGAATGCCCGGATCGAGAGGTATGAGACCTCTGATAAGTTCTATGCTTGCAAAATGGAGGAGAACAACTCTGTTAGTGAGCACATACTCAGAATGTCTGGGTATTAAAACCGTCTGGCTGAGTTGGGAGTTGAGCTCCCGCCTGAGGCGGTCACTGATAGAGTCCTTCAATTGCTACCACCTAGCTACAAGAGCTTTGTGTTGAACTATAACATGCAAGGGATGAACAAGTCAGTCTCTAAGCTGTTCGCGATGCTGAAAGTCGCCGAGTCAGACATCCAGAAGGAGCATCAAGTGTTGATGGTCAATAAAACCACTAGTTTCAAGAAGAGCAAGGGAAATAAGGGAAACTTCAAGAAGAGTGGCAAAGCAGTTGCTCCTCCCGTGAAGAAACCCAAGGCTGGACCCAAGCCAGAAACTGAGTGCTTCTATTGCAAGGGAACTGGCCACTGGAAGCGGAATTGCCCCAAGTATCTGGCCGACAAGAAGGGGGCCAACGTCAACAAAGGTATATATGATATACATGTTATTGATGTGTACCTTACCAGCTCTCTTTGTAGTGCCTGGGTATTTGATACCGGTGCGGTTGCTCACATTTGCAACTCTAAACAGGAACTACGGAATAGACGAAGGTTGGCGAAGGACGAAGTGACGATGCGCGTGGGAAATGGTTCCAAGGTTGATGTGATCGCCGTCGGCACGCTCGCTCTTCGATTACCATTGGGATTAGTGATAAACCTAAATAATTGTTATTTAGTGCCTGCGTTGAGCATGAACATTATATCTGGATCTTGTTTGATGCGAGACGGTTACTCATTTAAATAAGAGAATAATGGTTGTCCTATTTATATGGGTATTATCTTTTATGGTCATGCACCCATTGTGAGGGGTTTATTCTTATTGAATCTCGATAGTGATGATACGCATGTTCATAACATTGATGCCAAAAGATGTAGAGTTGATAATGATAGTACCACTTTCTTGTGGCACTGCCACTTAGGCCATATTGGTGTAAAGCGCATGAAGAAACTCCATGCTGATGGGCTTTTCGAGTCACTTGATTTTGAATCACTTGATACATGCGAACCATGCCTCATGGGCAAGATGACTAAAACCCCATTTTTCGGAACAATGGAACGGGCAAGTGACTTGTTGGAAATCATACATACTAATGTGTGCGGTCTGATGAGTGTTGACGCGCGCGGTGGATATCGTTACTTTCTCACCTGCACCGATGATTTGAGTAGATATGGGTATATTTACTTAATGAAGCATAAGTCTGAAACGTTTGAAAAGTTCAAGCAATTTCAGAGTGAAGTTGAGAATCATCGTAACAAGAAGATTAAATTCCTACGATCTAATCAAGGGGGAGAGTATCTGAGTTATGAGTTTGGCAATCACTTAAGACAATGTGGGATTGTTTCACAACCGGCGCCACCTGGAACACCACAGCGTAATGGTGTGTCCGAACGTCGTAATCGTACCTTATTGGATATGGTGCGTTCTATGATGTCCCTTACCAATCTGCCATTCTCGTTTTGGGGTTATGCATTAGAGACAGCTGCATTCACTTTAAATAGGGTACCATCTAAGTCCGTAGAGACGACACCGTATGAACTATGGTTTGGCAAGAAACCTAAGTTGTCATTTCGTAAGGTTTGGGGCTGCGATGCTTATGTCAAAAGGCTTCAGCCAGAAAAGCTCGAACCCAAAGCAGACAAATGCGTCTTCATAGGATACCCAAAGGATACGATTGGGTATACCTTCTATCTCAGATCCGAGGGCAAAGTGTTTGTCGTTAAGAACGGGTCCTTTCTCGAGAAGGAGTTTTTCTCGAAAGAATTGAGTGGGAGGAAGATAGAACTTGATGAGGTTGTTGAACCTTCACTTCAACCAGAGAGTAGCACAGCACAGAAAGATGTTTCTATGGCACCTACGTCAGTTGAAGAGGAAGCTAATGATAGTGATCATGAAGTTTTGGATTAAGTTACTATCAAACCTCGTAGGGCGACAAGGATACGTACTACTCCTGAGTGGTACAGTAACCCTGTCTTAGAGGTCATGTCGTTGTTGGCAACGATGAACCTACGAGCTATGGAGAAGGATGGTGGCCCGGGTTCTGACAAATGGTTAGAGGCCATGAAATCTGAGATGGGATCCATGTATGAAAACAAAGTATGGACTTTGGAAGTATTACCTGAAGGGAGAAAGGCCATTCAAAATAAATGGATCTTCAAGAAGAAGACGGACGTGGACGGTAATGTCACCGTCTATAAAGCTCGACTTGTGGCAAAGGGGTTTTCACAAGTTCAAGGAGTTGACTATGGTGAGACTTTCTCACCCGTAGCGATGCCTAAGTCCGTCAGAATCATGTTGGCAATAGCTGCATTTTTCGATTATGAAATCTGGCAGATGGATGTCAAAACAGCGTTCCTTAACGGTTTCCTTAAGGAAGAGTTGTATATGATGCAACCGGAAGGTTTTGTCGATCCAGAGAATGCTGACAAAGTATGCAAGCTCCAGCGATCCATTTATGGACTGGTGCAAGCATCTCGGAGTTGGAATCTTCGCTTTGATGAGGTGATCAAAGGGTTTGGGTTTATACAAATTTACGGAGAAGCTTGTATTTACAAGAAAGTGAGTGGGAGCTCTATAGCGTTTCTAATATTATATGTGGATGACATATTGCTGATTGGAAACAATATAGAACTTTCGGAAAACGTGAAGGAATATTTGAACAAGAGTTTTTCAATGAAGGACCTAGGAGAAGCTGCTTTTATATTAGGCATCAAGATCTATAGAGATAGATCGAGACACTTAATAGGACTTTCATAAAGCACATACCTTGATAAGATTTTGAAGAAGTTCAAAATGGATCAGTCCAAGAAGGGGTTCTTGCCTATTTTGCAAGGTGTGAAGTTGAGTAAGACTCAATGCCCAGCGACTACAGAGGATAGAGAAAAGATGAGTGTCATCCCCTATGCTTCTGCCATAGGCTCTATCATGTATGCGATGTTGTGCACAAGACCAGATGTCAGCCTTGCCATAAGTATGGCCAAAAGGTTTCAAAGTGATCCAGGAGTGGAACACTGGACAACGGTCAAGAATATCCTTAAGTACCTGAAAAGGATTAAGGAAATGTTTCTCGTTTATGGAGGTGACCAAGAGCTCGTCGTAAAGGATTATGTCGATGCAAGCTTTGACACTGATCCAGATGACTCTAAGTCTCAAACTGGATACATATATATTCTAAATGGGGGAGCGGTAAGCTGGTGCAGTTCCAAGCAAAGTGTGGTAGCTGATTCTACATGCGAAGCGGAGTACATAGCTGCCTTGAAGGCAGCGAAGGAAGGTGTCTGGATGAAGCAGTTCATGACAGATCTTGGAGTTGTGCCCAGTGCACTGGACCCAATGACTCTGTTCTGTGATAACACTGGTGCCATTGCTCTAGCCAAGGAACCAAGGTTTCGCAAGAGGACCAGACATATAGAGCGATGCATCAATTCCATCCGCGATGCGATCAAGGAGGAGGACATAAACATTTGCAAAGTACATACGGATCTGAATGTTGCAGATCCGTTGACTAAACCTCTTCCACGGGCAAAACATGATCAACACCAGAACTCTATGGGTGTTAGATTCATTACCATGTAATGCTAGATTATTGACTCTAGTGCAAGTGGGAGACTGTTGGAAATATGCCCTAGAGGCAATAATAAAGTGGTTATTATTATATTTCCTTGTTCATGATAATCGTTTATTATCCATGCTATAATTGTATTGATTGGAAACTCAAATACATGTGTGGATGCATAGACAACAACATGTCCCTAGTGAGCCTCTACCGGGCTAGCTCATTGATCAAAGATGGCTATGGTTTCCTAGTCATAGACATGAGTTGTCATTTGATAACGGGATCACATCATTAGGACAATGATGTGATGGACAAGACCCAAATTATAAACGTAGAATATGATCGTATCAAGTTTATTGCTATCGTTTTCTGCATGTCAAGTATCTGTTCCTATGACCATGAGATCATGCAACTCATTGACACCGGAGGAGTACCTTGTGTGTATCAAACGTCGCAACGTAACTGGGTGACTATAAAGTTGCTCTACAGGTATCTCCGAGGGTGTCTATTGAGTTGGCATGGATCAAGACTGGGATTTGTCACTCCGTGTGACGGAGAGGTATCTCAGGGCCCACTCGGTAATACAGCGTCACAATGAGCTTGCAAGCAATGTGACTAAAGAGTTAGCCATGGGATCTTGTATTACGAAACGAGTAAAGAGACTTGCCGGTAACGAGATTGAACTAGGTATGGAGATACCGACGATCGAATCTCGGGCAAGTACCATACTGATGGACAAAGGGAACTGCATACGGGATTAACTGAATCCTTGACATCGTGGTTCAACCGATAAAGATCTTCGTGGAATATGTAGGAATCAAAATGGGCATCCAGGTCCCGCTATTGGTTATTGACCAGAGAGGAGTCTCGGTCATGTCTACATGATTCTCGAACCCGTAGGGTCGCACGCTTAACGTTCGGTAGCGCTAGGGTAGTATTGAGATATTAATAGTGGAAAGTCCGAAGGTTGTTCGGAGTCCCGGATGGGATCCGGGACATCACGAGGAGCTCCGGAATAGTCCGGAGGTAAAGATTCATATATGGAAACTTGTTATTGGGGTTCCGAAAAAAGTTCGAGTTTTTTCGGCATTGTACCGGGAAGGTTCTAGAAGGTTCCGGAGTGGGGCCTACTAGTTCTTGATCTTGCGTTGGTTTTTCCCTTGAAGAGGAAAGGGTGATGTAGCAAAGTAGAGATAAGTATTTCCCTTAGTTTGAGAACCAAGGTATCAATCCAGTAGGAGGTACAAGCAAGTCTCCAACCTATGCACCTACACAAACAATCAAACACTTGCATCCAACGTGATAAAGGGGTTGTCAATCCCTTCATGGTCACTTGCAAGGATAAGATCTGATAGAGATAGATATAAAAGATTACTAAAACGTAAAACAAAATAAAAGTAAATAAATTGCAGCGAGGTATTTTTGGGTTTTTTGGTTTATAGATCTGAAAATATATGATGGAAAATAGACCCGGGGGCCATAGGTTTCACTAGAGGCTTCTCTCTTGAAGAAAGCATACAGTGGGTAAACAAATTACTGTTGAGCAATTGATAGAAAAGCGCAAAGTTATGATGATATCTAAGGCAATGATCATGAATATAGGCATCACGTCTGTGTCAAGTAGACCGAAACGATTCTGCATCTACTACTATTACTCCACTCATCGACCGCTATCCAGCATGCATCTAGAGTATTAAGTTCATAAGAACGGAGTAACGCCTTAAGTAAGATGACATGATGTAGAGGGATAAACTCAAGCAATATGATGAAAACCCCATCTTTTTATCCTTGATGGCAACAATACAATACGTGCCTCGCTACCCCTACTATGTCACTGGGTGAGGACACCGTAAGATTGAACCCAAAACTAAGCACCTCTCCCATTGCAAGAAAAACCAATCTAGTTGGCCAAACCAAACTGATTGTTCGAAGAGAAATACAAAGATATTTGATCATGCATAAAAGAGTTCAGAGAAGACTCAAATAATATTCATAGATAATCTGATCATAAATCCACAATTCATCGGATCTCAACAAACACACCGCAAAAGTATTACATCGAATAGATCTCCAAGAACATCGAGGAGAACATTGTATTGAAGATCAACGAGAGAGAAGAATCCATCTTTCTACTTGCTATGGACCCGTAGGTCTGTGGTAAACTACTCACACATCATCGGTAGGGCAATAGGGTTGATATAGAAGCCCTCCGTGATCGAATCCCCCTCCGGCAGATTGCCGGAAAAGGCCCCAAGATGGGATCTCACGGGAACAGAAGGTTGCAGTGGCGGAAAAGTATTTTCGTGGATGCCTCTGGTGGTTTGGGAATATTTGGGAATTTATAGAGCAAGAATTAGGGTTAGAGGACACCCGAGGGGCCCATAAGCCCTCAGGGCGCGCCCCCCCTAGGGCGCGCCTAGCAGGCTTGTGGCCTCCTCGAGACTTCTATGGCCCCCTCTCCAAGTCTCCTGGATGTATTCTTGTCCAAGAAAAATCATCGCGAAAGTTGTATTCCGTTTGGACTCCGTTTGATATTCCTTTTCTGTAAAACTCAAAAACAAGGAAAAAATAGAAACTGGCATTGGGCTCTAGGTTAATAGGTTAGTCCCAAAAATAATATAAAATAGCATATTAATGCATATAAAACATCCAAACAGATAATATAGTAGCATGGAACAATAAAAAATTATAGATACGTTGGAGACGTATCAAGCATCCCCAAGCTTAATTCATGCTCATCCTCGAGTAGGTAAATGATAAAAACAGAATTTTTGATGTGGAATGCTGCCTAACATATTTATCAATGTAATTTCCTTTATTGTGGCATGAATATTCAGATCCATTAGATTCAAAACAAAAGTTTAATATTGACATAAAAACAATAATACTTCAAGCATACTAATAAAGCAATCATGTCTTCTCAAAATAACATGGCCAAAGAAAGTTATCCCTACAAAATCATATAGTCTGTCTATGCTCCATATTCATCACACAAAGTATTTCAACATACACAACCCCGATGACAAGCCAAGTAATTGTTTCATACTTTTGATGTTCTCAAACTTTTTCAACTTTCACGCAATACATGAGCATGAGCCATGGATATAGCACTATAGGTGGAATAGAATATGGTGGTTGTGGAGAAGACAAAAAGAAGAAGAAAGTCTCACATCAACTAGGCAAATTAATGGGCTATGGAGATGCCCATCAATTGATATCGATGCAAGTGAGTAGGGATTGCCATGCAACGGATGCACTAGAGCTGTAAGTGTATGAAAGCTCAAAAAGAAACTAAGTGGGTGTGCATCCAACTTGCTTGCTCACGAAGACCTAGGGCAATTTGAGGAAGCCCATCATTGGAATATACAAGCCAAGTTCTATAACGAAAAATTCCCACTAGTATATGAAAGTGGCAAAATAGGAGACTCTCTATCATGAAGATCATGGTGCTACTTTGAAGCACAAGTGTGGAAAAAGGATAGTAACATTGTCCCTTCTCTCTTTTCTCTCATTTTTTTTTGTTGGGCTCTTTGGCCTTTTTTTTTATTTTTTGTCCGGAGCCTCATCCCGACTTGTGGGGGAATCATAGCCTCCATCATCCTTTCTTCACATGGGACAATGCCCTAATAATGATGGTCATCACACTTTTATTTACTTATAACTCAAAAATTACAACTCAATTCTAGAACAAGATATGACTCTATATGAATGCCTCCAGCGGTGTACCGGGATGTGCAATGATCAAGAGTGACATGTATAAAACATAAGAACGGTGGCTTTGCCACAAATACTATGCCAACTACATGATCATGCAAAGCAATATGACAATGATGGTATGTGTCATAATAAACGGAACGGTGGAAGTTGCATGGCAATATATCTCGGAATCGCTATGGAAATGCCATAATAGGTAGGTATGGTGGCTGTTTTGAGGAAGGTATATGGTGGGTTTAATGCACCGGCGAAAGTTGCGGGGTACTAGAGAGGCTAGCAATGGTGGAAGGATGAGAGTGCGTATAATCCATGGACTCAACATTAGTCATAAAGAACTCACATACTTATTGCAAAAATTTATTAGCCATCAAAACAAAGTACTACACGCATGCTCCTAGGGGGATAGATTGGTAGGAAAATACCATCGCTCATCCCCGATCGCCACTCATAAGGAAGACAATCAAAAAAATAAATCATGCTCCGACTTCATCACATAACGGTTCACCATACGTGCATGCTACAGGAATCACAAACTTTAACACAAGTATTTCTACCAATCCACAATTACTCACTAGCATGACTCTAATATCACCATCTTTATCTCAAAACAAATGAAAGGAATCAAAACTTCTCATCTATTCAATGCTCTTTATATGAAAGTTTTTATTATATCCCTCTTGGATACCCATCATATTAGGACTAAATTCATAACCTAAGCAAATTATCATGCTGTTTAAGACTCTCAAAATAATATAAGTGAAGCATGAGAGTTCAACAATTTCTATAAAATAAAACCACCGCCGTGCTCTAAAAAGATATAAGTGAAGCACTAGAGCAAATTGCCTAGCTCAAAAGATATAAGTGAAGCACATAGAGTATTCTAATAAATCCATGATTAATGTGTGTCCCTCTCAAAAGGTGTGTACAGAAAGGATGATTGTGGAAAACTAAAAAGAAAAGACTCATATCATACAAGATGCTCCAAGCAAAACACATATCATGTGGTGAATAAAAATATAGCCTCAAGTAAATTTACCGATGGATTGAAGACAAAAGAGGGAATGCCATCCGGGGCATCCCCAAACTTAGATGCTTGGTTGTCCTTGAATATTACCTTGGGGTGCCTTGGGCATCCCCAAGCTTAGGCTCTTGCCACTCCTTATTCCGTATTCCATCAAATCTTTACCCAAAACTTGAAAACTTCACAACACAAAACTCAACAGAAAACTCATAAGCTCCGTTAGTATAATAAAATAAATCACCACTTTAGGTACTGTTGTGAACTCATTCTTAATTTATATTGGTGTTATATCTACAGTATTCCAACTTCTCCATGGTTCATACCCCCCGATACTACCCATAGATTCATCAAAATAAGCAAACAACACAAAGAAAACAGAATCTGTCAAAAACAGAACAGTCTGTAGCAATCTGGAAATTTCGTATACTTATGTAACTCCAAAAATTCTGAAAAATTAGGACATCCTGGGAAATTTGTATATCAATATTTTGTAGATAAATCAGGATTTTATCACGCTTATGTGATTTTAAACAATTATGTTACTGGGCGCAAAAGTTTCTGTTTTTCAGCAAGATCAAATCAACTATCACCATAGACCATCCCAAAGGTCTTACTTGGCTCAAACACTAATTAAAAACACTAAAACACAATTACTACAGAAGTAATAATGTGTATTTTCATAAAAACATAAAATAAAATATTGGGCTGTCTCCCAACAAGCACTTTTCTTTAAAGTCTTTTAGCTAGGCATTGATAATTTTAATGATGCTCATATGAAAGATAGCAATTGAAACACGAAGAGAGCATCATGTAGCATGTGAAAAACAAGTTTAAGTCTAACATACTTCCTATGCATAGGCATTTTATAGGCAAACAAATTATCAAGACAAGCAAAAACTAGCATATGCAAGGAAAAAGAAAGAAACAATAGCAATCTCAACATAACAAGAGGTAATTTAGTAACATGAAAATTTCTACAACCATATTTTCCTCTCTCATAATAATTACATGTAGGATCATAATCAAATTCAATATTATAGCTATCACATATAATATTCTCTTCATGATCCACATGCATGCAAAGTTGACACTCTTCCAAAATAGTGGGATTATCATCAAATAAAGTCATGACCTCTCCAAGCCCACTTTTATGAAAAATTTCATAAGATTGATCATACTCCAAAGTAGTGGGATCATTATTACCTAGAGTTGACACTCTTCCAAACCCACTTTTAATATTATTGCAAACATTATTATCAATATCATATTCATCATGAGGCTTAAACAAATTTTCAAGATCATAAGAAACATTATCACCCCAATCATGATCATTGCAATAAGTAGTGGACATAGCAAAATTAGCATCCCCAAGCTTAGGGTTTTGCATATTATTAGCACAATTGACATTAATAGAATTTATAATAACATCATTGCAATCATGCTTTTTATTCAAAGATCTATCATGAATCACTTTATAAATTTCTTCTTTTAGCACTTCATCACAATTTTCAGATTCACGGATTTCAAGCAAAACTTCATAAAGATAATCTAGTGCACTCAACTCACTAGCAACTGGTTCATCATAATTGGATCTCTTAAAAATATTAGCAAGTGGATGAGGATCCATAAAATTTTTGCTTACTGATTTTGAATAAATACACAATTATGGCAAGCAAACGAGCAAACAAACCAAGTAAGACATAAGGGCAAACGAAAAGAAGGCAAATATTTTTGTATTTTTTTGAAAATGTTTTAGAAGTGGGGGAGAGGAAAACAAGAGGCAAATGGAAAATAATGTAATGCAAGAGATGAGAGTTTATGATGGGTACTTGGTAGGCTTGATGTAGAACCTCCCCGGCAACGGCGCTAGAAATTCTTCCTGCTACTTCTTGAGCTTGCGTTGGTTTTTCCCTTGAAGAGGAAAGGGTGATGCAGCAAAGTAGAGATAAGTATTTCTCTCAGTTTGAGAACCAAGGTATCAATCTAGTAGGAGGTACAAGCAAGTCTCCAATCGATGCACCTACACAAACAATCAAACACTTGCACCCAACGCGATAAAGGGGTTGTCAATCCCTTCATGGTCACTTGCAAGGAAGAGATCTGATAGAGATAGATATAAAACTCACACTAACTATTTCCTTCTCGCAATCTATCTTAGCATTGACAGTGTTCAAGAAAGGTCTACCAAATATAATGGGACAAAAATCATCTTGTGGGGAACCAAGAACAAGAAAATCAGTAGGGTATTTTATTTTCCCACACAAGGCTTCAACATCTCTAACAATCCCAATTGGTGATATAGTATCTCTATTAGCAAGCTTAATAGTAACATCAATATCTTCTATCTCAGCAGGGGCAATATCATTCATAATTTCTTGATATAAAGTAAAGGTAATTGCACTCACACTAGCACCCAAATCACATAAGCCATGATAACAATGATCTCCTATTTTAACAGAAACAACAGGCATGCCAACAACAGGTCTATGTTTATCTTTATTATCGGGTTTGGCAATTATATCAGCCTCATCACAGAAATAAATAACATGCCCATCAATATTATCGACCAAGAGATGTTTAACCATAGCAATACTAGGTTCAACTTTAATTTGTTCAGGGGGTGTAGGTGTTCTAGTATAACTCTTATGAACCACAACTGAAGCTTTAGCATGTTCTTTAATTCTAACAGGGAAAAGGTGGTTTATCAATATAAGCAGTAGGAACAATAGGATCAACATTATAAGTAATAGTTTCCTCTTCAGCAATAATAGGTTCTACTATTTTTACTTCAATGGGAGGATGATATTTAAACCACTTCTCCTTAGGGAGATCAACATGAGTAGCGAAGGATTCACAGAAAGAAGCTACTATCTTAGAGTCAAGTCCATATTTAGTGCTAAATTCACGAAAAACATTGGTATCCATGAAAGAGTTAACACAATCAAACTTAAGGTTTATACCTGACTCCTTACCTTCGTCGAGCTCCCAATCTTCAGAGTTGCATTTAATTCTTTCCAATAAATCCCATTTGAATTCAATAGTCTTCTTCATAAAAGAACCAGTACAAGAAGTATCGAGCATGGATTGATCATTACGAGAAAGCCGAGCATAAAAATTCTGAATAATAATTTCTCTTCAGAGCTCATGATTGGGGCATGAATATAACATTGACTTAAGCCTCCCCCAAGCTTGAGCGATACTTTCTCCTTCACGAGGCCAAAAATTATAAATATAATTCTGATCACGATGAACCAGATGCATGGGATAAAACTTCTAATCAAATTTCAATTTCAATCGGTTGTAGTTCCAAGTCCCAATATCATCGCATAGCCTATACCATGTCAATGCCCTCTCCTTCAAAGATAAAGGGAAGACCTTCTTTTTGACTTCATCCTTGGGCAAACCTGCAAGCTTAAATAATCCACAAACTTCATCCACATAAATTAGATGCATATCAGGATGTAGTGTTCCATCTCCTGCATAAGGATTAGCTAGCAGTTTCTCTATCATACTCGAAGGAATTTCATAATAAATATTTTCAGTAGGTTCAGTAGGTTGAGGAGCAACTCTTTGTGCTTCCGGTCGAGGTGAAGATACCCCGAACAAGCCCCTCAAAGGATTATTTTCCATAGTGACAAGTGACAGTAAATTTCAGCACACTATATAAATTTTTCCTTACCAAATTCCACTTACCAAAGGCGCTTCACTCCCCGGCAATGGCGCCAGAAAAGAGTCTTGATGACCCACAAGTATAGTGGATCTATCGTAGTCCTTTTGATAAGTAAGAGTGTCGAACCCAATAAGGAGCAGAAGGAAATGACAAGCGGTTTTCAGCAAGGTATTCTCTGCAAGCACTGAAATTATCGGTAACAGATAGTTTTGTGATAAGATAATTCATAACGGGTAATAAGTAACAAGTGTAACTAAGGTGCAGCAAGGTGGCCCAATCCTTTTTGTAGCAAAGGACAAGCCTAGACAAACTCTTATATAAAGCAAAGCGCTCCCGAGGACACATGGGAATTATTGTCAAGCTAGTTTTCATCATGCTCATATGATTCGCGTTCGTTACTTTGATAATTTGATATGTGGGTGGACCGGTGCTTGGGTGCTGTCCTTACTTGGACAAGCCTCCCACTTATGATTACTCCCTCTCGCAAGCATCCGCAACTACAAAAGAAGAATTAAGATAAATCTAACCATAGCATGAAACATATGGATCCAAATCAGCCCCTTACGAAGCAATGCATAAACTAGGGTTTAAGCTTCTGTCACTCTAGCAACCCATCATCTACTTATTACTTCCCAATGCCTTCCCCTAGGCCCAAATCATGGTGAAGTGCCATGTAGTCGACATTCACATAACACCACTAGAGGAAAGACAACATACATCTCATCAAAATATCAAACGAATACCAAATTCACATGATTACTTATAACAAGACTTCTCCCATGTCCTCAGGAACAAACATAACTACTCACAAAGCATATTCATGTTCATGATCAGAGGAGTAATAATTATCATTAAGGATCTGAACATATGATCTTCCACCGAATAAACCAACTAGCATCAACTACAAGGAGTAATCAACACTACTAGCAACCTGCGAGTACCAATCTGAGGTTTTGAGACAAAGATCGGATACAAGAGATGAACTAGGGTTTGAGAAGAGATGGTGCTGGTGAAGATGTTGATGGAGATTGACCCCCTCTCGATGAGAGGATCGTTGGTGATGACGATGGCTTCGATTTAACCCCTCCGGGAGGGAAGTTTCCCTGGCAGAATAGCTCCGCCGGAGCCCTAGATTGCTTCTGCCCAGGTTCCGCCTTGAGACGGCGGCGCTTCATCCCGAAAGCTTCCTCTTGATTTTTTCAGGTCAAAAGACATCATATAGCAGAAGATGGGCACCGGAGGCCTGCTAGGGGGCCCACAAGCCCTAGTGGCGCGCCCCTAGGCTTGTGGCCACCTGGTGGGTCCCCTCTGGTATTTTCTTCGCCCAATATTTTTTATATATTTCAAAATAATTCTCCGTAAATTTTCAGGACTTTTGGAGTTGTGCAGAATAGGTCTCTCAGATTTGCACCCTTTCTGGTCCAGAATTCCAGCTGCCGGCATTCTCCCTCTTCATGTAAACCTTGTAAAATAAGAGAGAAAAGGCATAAGTATTGTACCATAATGTGTAATAACAGCCCATAATGCAATAAATATCAATATAAATGCATGATGCAAAATGGACGTATCAATGTAGAGGGATAAACTCAAGCAATATGATTTTATCCTTGATGGCAACAATAAAATATGTGCCTCGCTACCCCTACTATGTCACTGGGTGAGGACACCGCAAGATTGAACCCAAAACTAAGCACCTCTCCCATTGCAAGAAAAACCAATCTAGTTGGCCAAACCAAACCGATAATTCGAAGAGAAATACAAAGATATTTGATCATGCATAAAAGATTTCAAAGAAGACTCAAATAATATTCATAGATAATCTGATCATAAATCCACAATTCATCAGATCTCAACAAACACACCGTAGAAAGTATTACATCGAATAGATCTCCAAGAACATTGAGGAGAACATTGTATTGAAGATCAAAGAGAGAGAAGAAGCCATCTAGCTACTTGCTATGGACCCGTAGGTCTATGGTAAACTACTCACACATCATCGGTAGGGTAATAGGGTTGATGTAGAAGCCATCCGTGATCGAATCCCTCCGGCAGATCGCCGGAAAAGGCCCCAAGATGGGATCTCATGGGAACAGAAGGTTGCGGCGGTGGAAAAGTATTTTCGTGGATGCCTCTGGTGGTTTGGGAATTTATAGAGCAAGAATTAGGGTTATAGGACACCCGAGGGGCCCACAAGCCCTCAGGGCGCGCCTAGAAGACGCCATTGCTTGATGAAGAAGATGAAGCTATTGACAAAGTCGATGCAGATTCACATGCGCGACCCCCTTACCTGGCGCGCCAAAGATGTCGTGGAGGAACACGATCACCTATGGGACCAAGAGGCCCCTTTGTGGTTCGACGGGGGATGATCACATTGCACAAAGAGAAGAGGCAGCAGGGCAGCACGGCGAGGACAACTCTCTTTTACCCAGGTTCAGGCCGCTTAGCAGCGTAACACCCTACTCCTGGTTTGGTGGACTGATCTGTGGGAACATGAAGACGCCGAGCGCTCAAGCCCGGCAAGGGTGCCTTGGGAGAGTGGCTGCGCACGTACAAGTGTTAGGGGATCAAAACTTCCAATCCTTTGCTAGGTTGCCTCGGGCCTCCTTTTATAGCTTAAGGGCGACCACAGTGGCAAAACAGTAATTACATGATGATGATTCTAAGCTTGACACGCACATGGACGTGTGTCGATAAAGGTGTTTCTGAAGTGGTGATCCGCCACGTGCTCTGACAGGCTCTACCTAACCACCTGCGCGGCCGCCACATGTCGGCAAGATCCTGACGTGGTAGGTGCAGTGAAGCGGTGGAGGGAGCTTGTCGGCTTGAGGCTTGTCGGCCTGATGCTTTCCGGGTCTTGTCTTGCCGGGCTAATGCTTGTCGGTATCTTGAGTCTTGATCATTGCCATGGAAGAGATGCTCTCCACGCGGTAGTAGTGCTTGGCGGCGAAGTGGTTGCTGGTTGCTGCTGAATACTGTCAATGGCCCATGCTCATAAGGTTTGTGGGACCCTGGTTCTTACCACACCGTCAGGTGGGCAAGGTACAGTGCCAACCTACGTGTTGAGCGTGGCCTTGCGCGATTGTACGAACTATGTTTTCTCTACTTAATTAATAGGGCCAATTCCAGTTCTGCCCCTAACTTGAACCCACTACTCAGTTTTGCCCCTAGTTTTCGGGTATGCTTAGTTTTGCCCCTTCGCTGTCAGTGCCACTTATAGAAATGCCCCTCCGCTCCGTTTCCATCCAGTCAAGGCTGTTTGACCGCTAACTTGCCGTCAATTTGACATATTTGCCCCTCCATTCTTACATGTGGGCCCTCTCTTACCTCTTCGCTTCACTCTCTCTCTCTGCTCTTTCTTCAACCTCTCGACGGCTCGATTTGGAGAGCGACCGCAGCAGGATTTGGAGGCCGACGGCGGGTCGATTTGGAGGGCGACGGCATGTGCACGTCGGGCACGTCGAGCTTGTCGGTGGCTTGCGAGGTAAGTGTTGCTCGTCGGTGGATCGATCTGGGGAATTTCTGTCCCAATTAGGGTTCATCATTTTGGGGATTTCTTGCGTGTAGGTCGATGGTGTTGGGATTGTTCAGTTTCAATCCAAGTTCTACATCCCCCATCCATCATTCTCTGGGCTGGAGATGAGCACAACGCGGCGGTGCCCAGGGCACGGTCTCATTCCCGCTCATCGCGTCGCCTGGGGAGGTGCAAGCACGGGAAGAAGATTCTTAGGTTACCCCCTAGATGTAATTACCTCCCATTCCCGCTCTGTCTGTCGTCTCATTTTGCTTTCATTATTTGCCAAAAAAATGTGTATAATGTAAGATTTAATTCTGCAGCTCCCTGATGAATGCGACTGGGTAGTTTGGATTGATCCCTCTCCCACAGATTGTGTTGCTCGTGCATTTGAGGAACTTCATGCTGGATTGGAGAAAAGTTGGCTAAAGGCCCATGATTTAGAGAGGAGGTTGATGTACTTAACAGAGAAGAACAAGAAACTCAAGTTGAAGACCAAGAAGAGAAATGAGCTTATGCAAACATGGGGATTTCTCATAGTACTTGGCATTAGCATTTTGGCATCAGTTTTTTCTGAGTGGTTTAAGAATCCATACTAACTGGATTATGGTATGTAATGAAATGTAATGTATTGCTGTGTGAGCTATCTTAATTAGTTGTATTTGGACCAAAGCACATTGGAAATGAGTTTCATCTGGTGTAATGTGACAAGTTTCATCTGGAAATGTGTTTGCTATTTTGAGTATATTGTGTTCCATTTGATAGCAATGTAGTAATGTGACAAAAGTTGACAGTGCAGTAGTAATGTGACAAAACTTGACAGTGCAGTAGTAATGTGACAAAATTGACAATTAATTGGGCACATCAGCAGCTGGACCAAACATAGGACATGATCACATTGAAACATAAGAGAGTTCACAGCATTGTGCCACAACAAATTTTGACAGCATAACAACTACCACCAAATCTGGTACATGACCTTAAAGTTTTGACATCCACAACAAATTTTCACAGCATTACAACTACCACCACATCTACTTGTTCTTCTTGCTCCTGGTGTTGCAAGCTGGGTTTGAAGAGAGCCTAGAACTCCTCCTGGTGCTCACAGTTTTGCTCACAGCCTTGTTTGGAGTAGAAGAACTGGTAGGATTATTGCTTCCAGTAACAGAACCTATAGTCTCCTCTTCTGCAATTTTGAACTTCTTCTTAAGTGGTGAATGTCCCCTCTCAGCTGGTCTTTTGTAGTTCTTTCTTGGGCTAGAAAGTCACAAATAAATGGAAGAATTCAGTTACCAAACATTGAATAATTTAGGAAATAACTTCAAAAAAACCAAAAAAAGTACCTGACTGCACTACTGACTGTTGTTGCATCTCCATATGTAGCAGCATTTGCATTTGCATCATCTCCAGCACTAGCAGCACATTTGCATTTACATCATCTCCAGCATTTGCATTTGCATCATCTCCAGCACTTGCATTTGCATTTACATCATCAGTAGCAGCATCTGCCACAATTTCATTAGTAGCAGCAGTTGCATCAGTAGCAACATCAGTTGCTCCATCATTTTTAGCCAGAGGTTCATCATCAGCACCCCAATGTTCTTCCTCTCCAAATGCAGGGTCAATGGACTCTTTGCAGTGGCTGCCTTTGTGCCCAAGCTTCCCACATCTTGAACACTTGTTCTTTATTCCTCCAAGTCCTTTTCCCTCTGATTTTGCCCTAATTCTTGTCTTCCTAGGTCTACCAAGGGACCTATTTTGCAATGGAGCACTCAATTTAAATCCTGGGTCTACAACATCCCATTGTTGCTTGCCCTCCAGAAGTGGCAGATTATCAGCATAAGTAGCTTTGAATTTTGCCACAGAGAAATACTCATGAACATACTGATCAATCTCACTCACTGGACCTCTCATTGAAGTGATAAAGTACAATGCATGTATGCATGGTTGTCCTGTTATTTGCCACTTTCTACAACTACAAGTCTTTGTTTGCAAATTAACAGGATATCTCCACTCTTTTTTCTTTGTCAATTGCAGTAATCTCTGCCTCAAATGTGCTTCTTTTCACTATGGACATATCAAGATCTTTTGATTTTGCATGAAGCATAATCATGATTTTGGGGATTATGATGTGCCCATTGTATGTGCCAGCTGCAATCTGCTGTCTCAAGTCAAACTTTTCCATTATGAACTGCCTAATTTTGTCAAGCAAGTCCACAATGTGTATCCCCTTCCACTTCTTAATTTTGGAATTGAATGACTCAGCTAAATTGTTATTGACATAGTCAATTTTGCATATTTCATTGAACAGGGCCCTGGCCCATAGTTTGCTATGATGCTCCTCTAGGTACTCTTTCACACCAGGTTTGCTGCGCATCTATCTAAGATGATAATTGTGTTTTTTATGCTATATGTCAATGAACAGGGCCACAAATTTTCATCAAAAAAATTTCCTCTAAATTTTTTGGAGAAATTAGCTGCCAAATGCCTCATGCATTCCTTGTGCTCAACTCCTGGGAATACATCTTCAACAGCAGCCTCTAGTCCTTTGCATGCATCTGTGTGGATGACAAGACCTGGTGGATGCCCTATTAGTTTTTTTAAAATTTTGGAAAAACCATGTCCAGCTTTCTGTATTTTCAGACTCAAAAACTCCAAATGCTACTGGGAAGATCCAGTTGCAAGCATCCACTGCACATGCACTCACAAGTTGGCCTTTATATCTGCCATTCAGTGCTGTGCCATCTACTGCAAGATAAGGCCTACATTCATCTAAAAAACCCTGCCAGCATGCTTTGAAAGAAACAAACACTCTCCTAAAGCACTCTTTTTGTCTAGTTTTTCCAGCTATTTTGTACTCTACAGTGTGCTTGTCAATGTTAACTACACTTCCAGGAGATGCTTTCTCAACTTCTGCCTTGTAAGTGTACAACAATTGAAATGAGTCAGTCCACTTACCATAAATGTTGTCCAATGCCATCTGCTTTCCATAGAACACTCTCATGTATGGGACTTGCAGGCCATACTTTTTCTTCAGTTTCTTTTTCAACTCTGTAACTCCAACCTCTGAATCCTCTAAAACCCAATGCTTCACTGCATCAGCAACCCATCTGCTCTTAGCTGACTTCAGTCTTTGCCTTCTGTTTACACTTGGACAAGTATGTGCAGACTGGTTCACTTTGACCTGCAATATTGAAAGTTTAATTACATGTCAGACATACTTGCTGCAACAAATAACTGAAAGATTTGCAATGTAACTACATATACACCTACTGTTTGTACCTGAAACAATGAGCTATTTCTCATTAAGGAGGCATGCATCCTCCATCTACACCTCTTATAAGCACAATGAACAGTCAACCTGGCAGGATCACTCTTGTCTATTACATACTTACTCTGAGTTTTTATTGAAAATGTAGCTAGTGCATTCCTACAGTCTAAAGCACTGGAAAATATAGTTCCTTCTTTTAAAGAAGGATCATCTCTGTTGTACTGCACATCTGGCCTTCCATCATCAGAATCCTCACTATATCCCATGTCCTGGTCCTCCTCCAACTCATCTTCTCCTGCCTCATCAAACATTCCTTCTGGTGGTGGATTATAATCTTCATCCCCATCATCATCTGTCTGCTTGGCCTTCTGTTTTGTAACAAACTGAGGGAAAAGCCTTTCATCCTCATCATCTGTAGGCCAGTCATCAGGAAGTCCCTCCTCAATATTTGGATCAACAGAATCTCTGCTCTGAGTAGGACCTGCATAACTAGGCACTTGCTCTGATGGTGTTCCTGGTACCTGCATAGAGCTCTCTCCTGCATCTAAAGCTCTCTTCTGACTGCTGTCAAGCACTGAAGCAGTAACACTTCTTTTTCTCCCCCTGGATATTCTGCTCCTACCTCTGGAACTAGTAGATTGTGATTTTCTGCCACTGCTCTCTGTCAATCCTCTTTTTCTTTGTATGACATTGATTTCTAATTTGACTGGGACATGAACATGAATTCTAAACATTTTTTTCTAACTCAGCATCACATTGGACTGGGACCCAAACAGAACTATCAATATCCCTGTACCTGAATTCAACTTCATCATGTATTCCCCATGGGTATTTAGCACAGATATGAGATCTAAACTGCTCAAACTTCAGTGTACTCTCCACTACCAAAGGAAATGAAAATCCTGTCTCCCCTGCTTTTGTACCCGCAGGAACTAGAAGAGTTGTTTCCATTCTATAATCCAAACATATATAGTCCACCCTACGAATGACAATGGAAAACAGAAAAAAAATCGAACCAAATGAGCACTACGAACGCAGATGACCACTATGAATAAAATCGAACTACAATACCTACAGCATGCTTCAGATCTGAAAGTAGTGCACTTACCCTATCGGATTTGTGCTCCCTTCATGGCCGCCGCCGGCGCCTCAACCACCGTCGACCTCTATCTGCAGCGGTTGGCTCCGAACCGCAGCACAGATCACATAAAGAGTCAGGTCCACCGAATCTCCACCGTGCCTGCCATTGATCTGGAGTTTTCCTTGGTGGGGATCGAAGCTGCTAGGGTTCGGGTGAGGGAGCGATTTGGGGGAGAGAGCTAGGGTTAGGGTCGAGCGAGAGAATGAGCAGAGAGAGAGAGAGAGAGAAGCGAAGATGTAAGAGAGGGCCCACATGTAAGAACGGAGGGGCAAATATGTTAAACTGATGGCAAGTTAGCGGTCAAACAACCTTGACTGGACGAAAACGAAGCAGAGGGGCATTTCTATAAGTGGCACTGACGGCGAAGCGGCAAAACTGAGCATACCCGAAAACTAGGGGCAAAACTGAGTAGTGGGTTCGAGTTAGGGGCACAGATGTAAATGTCCCTAATTAATACAACTCTCTATTTCAAAAAAATGCGATCTTTGATCACTTAACGAAAAATGTAGAGTCTTGAGGCTCTTGCTAAAACTTGTCCTTTATAGCTTGAGGGGTCCACTTCTACATCCATCTACAAGCCAATGTTGAACACTTCCTGAAATATTCTAGATGAAAATGTTAGTCCGACAACATGTATGTTGACATGAATTACCAACACCACCAAGGGAGCAAATTTGCTTTCAAGCATGAAACAATAAAAAATTATAGATATGTTTGAGACATATCAAAATGCGAAAGTCATAGCTCAAAAGTATCAGGTGAAGAAGCAAACCCAAAAAATTCTGAAAGTGCCATTTGAAAAGTATGCTCGGAGGTGCTAGATCTAAGAAAGGAATGTTTCAAATGAGTTTGGCTCGGCAGTACCAGAACAAAATGAGAGTCGGTTTCGAACAGTGGGAAATTGGATTAATTTACTAGAGTAGTACCGCTCAAGAAAACATGGTGGTGTCGGGGCTTAGGAAAAACTTTGGTGTAGAGTGGCTAAAATGGATAGTTTTTAGGGTTTTTGGCTTAGGATATTTTTCATAGAGTTCAAACCAAATTACATTTGCTTGTGCCCCTCTTGATAGTGTGACTATACTACACTAAATGTGAATCTTGGTTCACCAAAATCCTATAAATTACAAACTAAAGCTTGAGGTAGACACCATGTTCAAAACTTGGAGGTAGTGGCCACAAATGGTATCCACAAAATTATAGGGACTAAATTCCTGAAATTAAACTTGATAAAAAGTTAGTCTGTCAATTGGTTTGGCATTAAAACCCAATAGGGGTATCTAAGAGATGGACTTTCAGTCTCCCCTTTTTTGGTGCATTAATGACAACACGATTGAGTATAGCATGAAATGGTAAATATGTGTAAGTTTCGGTACTCAACATATATTTTGACCCTCCCCCCCTATTTGTGTGCATTATTTGAAATTTTCTTTTGGAATGTAGATGCACATATCATTAGGTAGTGTGAGAACATCAAGTATATGACACAACCCCTTGAAGTGCATTATGTGTACAAGAAAGTAAAAGATAACACTTGTAGTAAAGACATCACTTGTAAAAACACAAACAACACTCTCAAATATAGCATGATATAAGAATATGCATGAAAGAGTAGCATGTCATGAGGGCAAGCATAACACAAGAATAAAGTTTACAAAGACATACAAACAAGATCACACATGATCTTGCAATAGAAACAAGTCTTTTTCGAGAAGGAATAGAAACAAGTCTTGTAACTATCAAACCAATACACGCACACACACACACACACACACACACACACACACACACACACACACACACACACACACACACACACACACACACACACACACACACACACGCACGCACACCGTGACTAACTCTTCTCTCCCCTGAAGGAAATAAAATCTGAAAGTTGTACTCTTATCTCCCTCTTTGACATCAAGGAAGCCAAAAGTTAGAGAAGGTTACTATCAAATCCACAAGCCATGGACAAGAGAACTCTTTGACGAAATGAGGTCTTCGTCACCTTCTTACTCTTCTTATGCATCACTTGGGCTGGGAGTGGCTTCCGAGTCTTGAGCTTCCGCTTTTTCTTCTTCTACTTACTATTCCAATTGAGGTGGTAGTAGGTTCTTCTGCTTGTGGAGGAGGGGAATGCACTTCACTCTCGGGTAGTAGTTGTTCTCTTTACTTGAGCAACCACTTGTTGATGCATTTTTTATCTGACCTTTGTATTGCCTAAGCTTTTTTGAGATAAAAGCTACAGTGAGATGCACATCAATATTGACTTCAGTTTTTAAAAAACATAACATGATGTCCTTTGTCTTAGGTTTGCAAATCTTTCTTCAATGGACATAGAACCTGAGGAAGTTCCTTATCCGGCTTTTGCTTACTTAGTTTCTTGATCTTGTTCTTTCGAGCTTAAGCTTTTTAGGATCAAACATGTCAATTTCTTTCTTTGGATTATGAGAATGTGCTCATTGTCCATGACAAAAACTTGACCTTTCACTACATGATTTATTAAAATTTTGAAAGACTGGACCAAATTAATGGAACATTGTTATCATCGTCATATGCAACAACCTTTATTCTTTCAAAATATAGATGATTTTTTTAAACTAGAACACTTTGGGCTTAATCCATTAATTAAGAAGAGAGTTACTTAGTTAATTAATGGAAAAACAGGCACAACTCATTGATCAGACACATAGAAGATACATCACTCACACCACTTCAATGAAAACCTCGTCTACGTACCACATTTGCATCATCGTCATCACTTATGTCTGAGCGAGTGACTTCGATTTCTTTGCAGACAACCACCGACCAAGCCCACACCACAGAGGTTGCTCGACGCCACAGGAACATCCATGCCAAGCATAAGAAGTTGCTTGGAAAAACCTTGGATCTTGATATGCTATCTCCAACCTTGGGGGTCAAAAATGACTCTTAAGAGGTAGTTAACTATAAAGATCCCTTCATGGAGTCCAGTTGTCATTACAAGATTTTCATTTATGTTTGAACGCAAGCTCACATTATATAAGCGTGCCATCTTCTCCTTATTGGACATTTCCTTCTAGTGTACAGTCTCAAAGTTTTGATTTTTGTTTGCGATTTTTTTTTGCACCTCAGCAAACTCACATATACTTGACTTGTACACCTTGCCATTTAACATCTATTGGGAGGATTTGTCTAACGCATCTTCAAACTGCATTGTGGTAAATAATTATAGAATTAGCTCTTCATTCAAATCTTGTTGGAGATCCATCAAGTTAGATACTTTGCAGTTCTCGTGAATGGTATCAAATACTTCCTTGGAGTCAATATACTCCCAATGTATTCATCTCATTTCACAACTTTAGGATTCCTTTGCGACAAAACTATTTCTAGAAATCTTGTTAGATTCTCTCATTGAATCTTGGATGAGTTCAGTTGCTTCTTCTAGAATAAGAACAACTTAGTCTTGCTTCCTTACATAGTTATGCAGACATGTCTTTGTAGCCTATAGGCTATAGCAATGACATCAACAAAATCCCTTGAATGTTCTCTTGGATATCTTCATCTGATTGACTGGATTTGCTTCTTTTAGCCCTCTTCATAATCGGGAGATTCTTCATTAGTTCAATATTGGCATTTTGAGTCGATTTTCTCTTATAGATGACGCATCATCCTTTTGAGCTTGAACAGACAATTTCTTTGTGCATTGTAAGGTTTCTTCAATTTCATCCTCAGTTGCTTTACCCTTCCCTTCTTGCTCGTTGGAAAAAACTTCATGGGCTAGGGGTAGCAGGCAGAATGGCCCAGCCGAAGCTCCGCCACAAAAATTCAATAGGTTATACCCTTCAAAGCGAGAGAATTTGCAGGAAGGGGCGAGGAATGCCACTGCCGGGGCATCCAAATTATTAGCATCTGTATCCATGGGAGAACCAAGCACTATCGAAAGGACGAACTCCATGAAGAACTAAGTTGAAGTGTAAACCTTTTTGTTCTCGGATATAATATGTACAGTAGAGTGATCAGGATATGAACACCAAGAATCTGTTGTAACCGGCTTTGCTAGCTATTGTAACTAATCATTAGAATAAGCTCCTACGTACCAAAGTATTGTTGCCATTATAACCTTGTCCTGAATAGCTGTTGCCCAAATTCATATTCTTGAGGAAAGAGGTTTGACGTGTTAGAACTGTATGTATTGCCTATGTTCCAAAGTTAGAGGATATTAGAACTCGGAGTTTGGGTTTTTTATGCTTGTGATGATTCAGCAAATGAGCAAAAGGCCTTGTTCTTTTCCGTTGTATCCATGCAGCATCTCTCTGAGCTTGTTCGGCATTGATACACGATTTCTTCAGTCCTTTTGGTCCAGTTTACTACTTAGGGAAGAGAAAATCTGCTGGATTCTCTGAAGGTAGTAGGGTTACAAATTTGCACAGGCCTGCTATGAACAGAGTCCAGAAGCCAAAAAAAAAAAAAGCAGATCAGACTAGCATAACTTGTGAACTTCCCATTCTGGTGTACTGAACTTACATTACATACACAACTACTAGTAAGTTGCTCGATCGAGTGGCACACACGTGAGCATCAGCCAAAAATGCTCCACGTACGTGTTGCTGGCTGCTGGTCACGCGAGGAGCTTGCGCGACTCGGCGTACCATCGCGTGTAGCAGCGCTCGAGGTTGGGCCAGTCGGTGTCCGGGCAGGCCGCGAAGTGGTGCAGCCACAGCGCCAGGGCCTCCTCCTGCTGCTCCCACCGCAGCTTCTCGATCAGCTCCTCCAGCACCGTCACCATCTCCGCCCTCTCCCTGCCGCTCAGCACCGGCGCGTCCGTCCCGTTGCTGCCGCGGCAGAGCAGCGGCAGCCACGACCGCAGCATCGCCATCCGCTGCTCCGCCACGGCCGCCTTGCCTTCCTCCTGCTCGAACTCCGCCGAGTTGGCGTGCCTGAACAGGAACACTGCACGAACAGTCAATGGCGTCCGCGTGCGTGAGAGTGCGTCTTCTTCTTAGAAAGTTCTCAAGGAGGGAAGGAAATGGATTGCACGTCGTAGTACGTACCAGCCAGCCGGAGCAGCGCGACCTGGAGCGTGGGCTCGGCGACGAGCGCGCGGCTGCCGAGGCGCGACGCGGCGCCGAACTGCACGGCGGCCTCGCGCGCCGCGCCGCACTCGGCCATCTTCTGCCCGAGCCACAGCAGCTCGGCGGCGAGCTTCTCGGCCGCGGGGCCGCCGAACGCGTCGCCTTCCAGCGCGGCGACGGTGGGCCTCCACCACCGCACCCCGGACCTGACCGCGCGCACGGCCAGCTCCATCCCGGGCGGGCCCCACTCGCCGCCCGCAGACGCCTCCAGCTGCCGCAGCGTGCGCTCGAACGCGCCGGCCAGCGCGGAGCGGGTCACGGCGGCGACCCGCGCGCCCACGTTGTTCTCGTCGAGCAGCCGCTCCGCGAGCCCCCGCACGAGCTCGTGCTTGCGGGAGGCCACGGGGAGCCGGGACGCCACCCAGAGCACGTGCCCGAGCGCGCGCTCCACGCCGGTGGACGCCACGGCGGCGGTGGCCCCCGCGCCCGCGCGGTCCCCGCGCAGCGGCGGCGGCAGCGAGGGCGCGAGCGAGGGGGGAGGCGGCGGCGGCGGGGGGGAGAGCGCGGAGAGGAACGCGAAGAAGAGGGAGATGAAGGCCTGCGTGGCGAGCAGCGCCAGCCGGCGGAGCACGGACAGCGCGCGCGCCGCGGCCACGGGGAGCGGCAGGAGGAGTATCGTGGAGGTGGTGGTGGCGCCCTGCTCGCTGGATGACGACGGTGACGGGGAGAAGGCCGAGAGGAAGCTGGCGGCGAGGGACACAAGCGGGTCCATGGGCGTCCGGAGCTGGTGCCGGCGCTGCTGCTGCGTCTCCATTCGACCGTTCTCCCGGGGAGACAACTACTCCAGAAGTGATCTGTGGGGTGCAAGAAACGGAGGCGTTTGCTTGCTTATCCAAGCCACTGCCCGGGCACGCAGCGCAGCACACACCCAGGTCGCGCGTGCTCACACGGACGGACGCGCAGAGGGGGGAGGGGACAAACTGGAGGTCGCCGTCGGGCGACTCATCGGTGCAGTTTGCTTCGACCAACTGGCGTGAACCGGCGTTGAGCGTTTGTCCCTTTCCCTGCTCCGCGGGGTAGATCGTGGTTCAGTCGTTCGCGGCTCTACGTGTTTCGTGCTTTCTGGCTGTTTTTCCCGCCGAACCGTGGATATCTGTCTGGTGTTCAGTGACTTATCCTTCGCTTGTGGTCACGTTTCTACGGGGTCAGAGTGGCATGAGTTGAATTGCCAGTCGTTTTAGAATTTCTTGGTACATACTGTAGTTCATGCAAGGTGTTGAGAAACCGTTATCACACGTTGCCGTATTGGATGTAAATAGTTTTACAGCCTCAACCGAACAGTTGGAATGTTTCTTGCCAGTTGTTTCTGCTGCACTCAGAAGATGCCAATATCTTCACGAACTCATGCCAAAAATTTCAATTTATGAAACGAGAACAACGACACCCGGTGGGACTACAGAAGCCAAGTGTTTCAGTGTCTTGCGACCAATTCTTCTCGCGGAGCAGAAGGGCTCTTCCTTTACAGACTAGTTTGATCCCAAAATTTGACAAAGTAGCAGGTTCCAGCTCCGCTAACCGAATCACCTGAGGTGTTTCTGTAGCCTTTTCTCTGCTGCAAGGGCTGTTCTGTTCTGCGGCTCCAAAGCTAAAGCATGCCTGAAATCTGTACACGCAAGACCAATGATTGAGAAAAATGAATATCACTATTACATAAACATAAGCTATGCTATTGCTGCCAACTAGTTTTACCAGAATATCTATAACAAAATCACTCTACTCCTGGCTATTTCCTCAAAAAGAAAGTGAAATCAGTCAACTCAATGTTAAACCTAATGGCTACAATTGCCAGTTAAGCTGGCTTCAACTCTTTACCAGCTTTGCTGGGTGCTGAGCTATTAGCGACCAGCAAGACTATCATGAAAGATCCCACTGTTTCAATCAGATATATTAGTAAGAAATAATTGCATGATAGAGAATGTCCACACCTTGCAGAGCTTCTTGGTAATTCAAAACACTTTCTTTTGCGGTACCTCGTCGTAGGTACGCTTTAACATTCTGAGGCAACAGCAGCATAGAGGAGAAGACATGTGAAAAATTTCTGATGTCACCATTTAAATAACAGCACAAGATGGTAGTGATATTTTGTAAAAATGGAGAAGTGACTAACAAAAAGCTACTTACCTTTTTATCCAACAGTAAGGCCTGGTCGCAATCCGCTTCAGCTTGCTTGAAACTGCATAAGATTCAAAATGCATGAGCTTGAGAGTGCTGATTTCAGGCAATCATGTTCAAAGGGAATGATATTGAAAGCATACCGGCCAAGTTCCAGATAAGCAGCTGCTCTATTGCAATAGTATGTCGCATTTGTGTCATTCAATTTGATTGCCCCGGAATAGAATTCAATAGCTTTGCTCCATTGTTTTCTTTTGAAGGAATTATTTCCCTGTCAAGCAAACATAAAACCAAATTGTGGATTGCGCAAACCATGAACATGATTGAATACACGAAAGCTAGAATTTTTATTCTTTTATTATTGTTATTTCCAGTGCTTGGTAGTCAATGCACAATCTTCTTATATATTTATACTACTCAGGGTTTGGACTCACACTCGATACAGGAACAAAAAACTATCCGTGCTCACTGAGTACCAAGATCAGTGTGTAGGACCAGATAGGAAACAGGCAAAACTAAAACAATCTTAGAGCATCTCTAGCAGATCCCGCAAACCGGGCCGTCTGCTATAATAACCGCCGGTTTGCGGGATCCATCCCGTATCCCCGGCCCGAACAGATCCTCCAAATCCGGCCGTCCCGATTTTTTTTTGTAGGTCCCCGAATCCGCGAGCCCAATTCCTCCATATCTACGGGATTTCGCCCGTTTTTGCAGGCTCCCCTTTCCGTTGGCGGGAGGGAAGTTTCATCACCAACCGCCACGCCTCCCTGCTCCCAACGGCGACCAGCCCAACGCTGCCGCCGCCTGCCGGCCCCTATGGCCATGGAGGTTTGCCGCAGGGTCCCTACGCCGCCGCCCACCTATCCCCTCCCTCGAGCACACGCAAATGCGGTCACCGGCGAGCCCATCCCCTCCCTCGCCGCCGCCAGCTCACCGTTGCTCCTCCCTCGGGCGACCGCGCGTCACCATGGACAGCCGTAGCCTTCCGCATCAAATCCCGAGGTTGCCCCGTCGGAAACGAGCACATTCCTCGGCAACACAACCCTTAGCAACAAAATGTCAACATATCGTTCATAAAAAATGACCTTTTTAAACAGCTATGATGCATCAAAATTGCCGTCGGTTACTGATGAGTGCAAACCTAGATGCCCAATTATGTGTTCTTGGATGGGAAAATACATATCCAAGGTAAAATGATGAATGAATTCGTCTGATGCATGCACTGCTACAAATGAACGAGATATACCTTTTCTTTCAACAGCTCTGATGTATCAACATCACGATCAATTACTGGTGGAAGTGCCAACTTGGATGCCAAAACTATTTGTTCTTGGATGGCTGAATACATATCCAAGATAGCACGAAGAAGGAACTTGTCTGATCCATGAGCTGCTACAAATGAAATAGATATAGGATGATCGTTGTGATTTCCCAAGGGAACAGTGGCCTGCAAAAGTGAAGTGGCTCATGAATTGGTTGTAAATTTCGTAGGAAAAGAAAAGAACTACCTGAAAGCAGCTAAATAAACTACCTGGCAACAGCCTGAAAGTGCAGCAATGCTGACAAATGCGTACATTTTATCTTCAAATTCGGATGACAATCTCTGTTTAGAGTTCCTTTTCAAAGGGTGTCCAGCCATGGTTGGCAGAACTAAAATTCCAGTATCCTAAATAGCAACACATGAAAGAGTAAGCAGAAAAATTCCATGAACCCTTAATTCAAGCCAATGGTAAACTTTTAAATTTAGCATGAACACTTATGGTGACACAATGTGTGATAATCGCACCTCGCGCTATAAATTAAATAAATTGTCATTTAAAGAAACAGCTAAAACCAAATTAAATCACATAAAATTCCAGTGTTTCCCTTTTTTCCAATCTGACATAGGCATGGTTGTAATGGAATGCATAGAAAGATCCACTATCAGTTCCTTAACATAATCCAGTCCATGTAAGAATAGGTTGTTGTGAACCGAGAGTCACTAGGTAGCAGGGTGCACCAGCGCCAACCTGACCACCAGGGTTCGACTACTGTGGGTCAAAAATTATTTCCCAGAGTGACTAGTGTCTGGGTCGTTCTTCTTTAAACAATGCCACCAGGAACTAGTAGTGCCTGGTTGGTCTAGTAAACACAGATTGTTGTTGTCCAAGTACCAAACAAATAACTCTGATGGTCACTAATTACTGCAGTATGATCTACAAGTTATATGGTAGCTGCTTATAACGGACCTCATAAAATCGGTATAGCTGAGTACATGTAGTTTCAACTGTGAGGAATAGTCAATAGCCAAAACAGTAGTCAAACCATCGCAAGCTGCAACTAAGGAGTCAAGTGGCAGAATACCTTTAGAAGATTCTTCAGTGCAGCTCGCCATTCAGTTCGTACAATGTACAAGGATTTGATGTTATCGTCTGTGAAGTTTACAGCTTGTAGTACACGAGTAGATACTTCAAGGCCAAGCTTGGGTTTTACAGTGTTAACCCAATCCTCGTGGTTTGCTTTGAATTCATATCTGAGTAGTTGATTGACATATAAATTTCGAGGTGATCAGTTCATGTTCAACTACATGTTCAGATGCAACTGGCAAATAAAGAATAATCTGTACTACATCAACCCCTTGAATACTGTGGATGTATCCATCAAAAGTCCAAGGTACTCCCTCCGTTCCTAAATATAAGTCTTTTTAGAGATTCTAATGTGGACTACATACGGAGCAAAATGAGTGAATCTACACTCTAAAATACATCTATATTCATCTTATGTAGTCTATATTCAAATCTCTAAAAAGACTTATACTCCCTCCGTCCGGAAAAGATTGTCCCTCAAATGAATGTATCTAGTACCAAGTTAGTGCTAGATACATCCATTTGAGAGACAAGCTTGGGACAAGCTTTTTTGGACGGAGGGAGTATTTAGGAACGGAGGTGGTAATCTAACTGATTGCTGGAAAATAGTGCACTAGTAACTAGTGATAGCTGGTGCAAATGGAGCAGACAGACCACTCAGCACCAACAACAGGTTTGCTCTTAATCCCATGGAATCAATTATCACAGGGCTAAGGCCCACACCAGTAAATCTAAGGTGGCGTTTGTTTGAGCTGCAGCTACTGATTCCAGATTCTAGGCCTCACAAAATCAGAAACTAAAACAAACACACAGATTCTTACCCCAACTTCCTAGAATCGCTTCTGGAAATTAGCTACCAGGCACGTCCAAGCCGGAAGCTGCAAATCTGGTGATTCTTGGCGATTCCCGAGCGGCCACTTACCGAAGTTAAAGTCTAGACCAAGTTCTCCCCGTTATTACACCAGGAATGCCACTCCTCCCGTCACCCAAATCTCTCCACGACAGGTTCTCCTCTCCCCTCGTTATTTCTCACCCGAACGAAAGCCTGTATTCCGGCCGCCGAGCCCTGCCTTCGCCGCCACCTTTGCCAGCCCCGTCGGCTCCTGGACGGGCGGATCTGACGCCAACACACCCGTCCCTCCCCGTTTTCTGGCCACCGAGCCGCGCCTCCGCGGCTGCCCACAAGCTCGGCCAGCGACAGGCCGCCTCCGATCTACGCGCACGACAGCCACATCGGCTCCAGGACACACGGATCCGGCGCCACCACGTCCGCCCGCCCCGTAGTCCGGCCACCAAGCCCCGCCTCCGCCGATGCCCACGAGCTCCGCCAGCGACACGTGCACTGCCTCCAATCTCTGCGTACGCATGTTCTTGCCGTTGGGGGCGTTTCACAGCATTTTCGGTTCTTCTAAATCAGGGTAAACAAATGGTCAGATTCAGATTCTCAGAATCTGCAGCTGTAGCTGATTTTAGGAATCTAAGCCACAGCTGATTCTCATAAATCTGTAGCCCAAACAAAGGGGGCCTAAATCAGCAAGCCGGCTGCCATGACTTCAGAAACTACTGTAACTGGTGGACACTATTCTTACTAGGATCTCACAACTAACTAGAATGTGTAAGGTACAATTTAACTACCTGAGTACCTGAATTAATGGTCCTGCCCCAACTTAACACCGACGGCTGGACTCATTTAATACAAGATGAACCAGTAAACTAGCACTTCTATCATAAAGACCCAAGCAATTTGGCATGTCAAAGAGTTCAAACTTAGGACTTCTTTACTCGTTAATTCAGGCCATAGAGAGGATACTAGTATGCAGTGATTCAACAAACTTCGATTAGGCTACAGAAATATACCAATGCTGGCATTACTGTACAAATTATGATAACAAATGTTTAAGCTTTCAAGGTTGTGACTCAGTATATTTGTTTGTATATTATTCCAGGAAAAAAACCAATTTGGGTTTCATCATTTGATTTCACCAGGTGCCAAGAATTATTGAAACAAACCTCTGTAATAACAGCATAACCGTGCAGAGAGCTTTCAAGGCTGACTTTCCTTCTTGCAACTTTGTAGAAGGTTCGCAGAACTCCTTCAAGCTAGGTACATTTGAACTGATATACTGGCCAATATTGATGTGCTTAGGTGGCTGAACTGCAAGATAGATGTGGAGTTGAATGTCTCACACTTGTTTGCACAAAATATATAAACCTAATCACCGATGCATTTAAGAAATATAGACATCAGTATGGCTTACATCCATAAGGTAATGTACGGACAGCATTTTCTATGACATCCACTGTTTTCTGGTTGGGGATCTTTAGCAACTCAAAGCAATCATCAGCAAAAACCAACTGCCTTTTCCCCTTAAGTCCACATGCAGCAGCCGGTAACAGAGCATCTCCAACACGACTAAGCATATGAGGATCTCGTGCAAGCCATCCTAACAAGGATCAGAAAACCAGTGAAATAAGAAACAATCTACATGGATATCCAACTGAGAAAAACAAAGCATGCTGCCATTCGACTTCAATAAAAGGTCTCTTAGCTCTGAGTGGAGACTGGTCTTCTAATCTATAGTCAGTCATACTATGATATTTTGTAAAGATGGGGCATTAATCATAAGGCCTTCAGATGTTCTTTGTTTGGTGGGTACTATGTCATATATAGGCAACTTTTGCTATAGATCACATAGATATGCTTGTCACAGTAAGTAATAAACATGAAAACATAAACAATTGATAAGTGTAAGAAAATACCAATGGTGTCTAGACTATGTGAATTCGGTAAGGTCCCAAGAGTAGACACAACCCCATGAGAAGGCCGGAAACAAAGAACACCGCAGAAAGATGCTGGAATTCTCAAATCACCAGTTGTATCAGTACCTAAGAGATTCAGGGCTTACAGCGTCAGTTTGCATGTGGAATATGAACGAATATCTCTAAGAGACAGCCATAATAATCAAGCACAGTTTGCATCAAGAACTTATACATGGAGAAAAGGAGAAAATGTATAGTGATTGAACACATACTAAGATAAACATGCATGATAAAAGTATCACAAGGCATGAAAAGAATAGCCATAAGATTTTGTAGGAAATATTTATATAGTAGTTGGACCTTTGGTCAAAGTTAAATTTTGGAAAACATGTGTGCCTTGGAAAAAAAGGGAGGGAGTATCATAGATATAAGAGTGCAAGGACACTCTGGTAAAAACAAATGCAGGGAGACGGATAATTATTCAGGAACTCATCCTGTAAGGCAACCAGTGAACCAGATATTATAATTAATGCCATTTTTTCCCCAAGCCAATCATCTTGTGATCTTATAGGGTAGGTAGGACACAAGGTACTTACAGTAAACACAACCATGCTAAGTACACAAGGTTAGTGATTGGGGCTGTAATTCTGATCATGCTATATTTGACTTGATAATATGAAAGATGCATAAAATTGTTAGTCATATACTCATATACAAACGAGATGCAATTTCTAGTGGAAGTAGATTCACAATCAAAGAAAGAAAACAAGGAAGAAAACTAGATAACCACAATTGAGTACAATAAGAACAGACGCCAAGTTACCACACATGTAGATTGCAGAAGTTGTAGATGTGTAAAAGTCTTTTTAGAAAAATACCAAGAGCGAACTCGACAAGCTGCGCAGAAACTGCAACAGCGGAGCCACTGCATGACCCTCCAGGGACAACCGATGGAGATGCTGGGTTAATTGGTGTTCCACAGTGTAAATTTTCTCCAGTAACACTGTAAAAACATGTTAATCGATGCAGTGTTAGAATTATTCATCTATCTAATGCAGAACACCGATAGATAGATATCTAGTGAGTCTTAGTTGAAGCCCACGGCTTGTTAATGATTAATATGAAAAAAGAATATTGTTAAAGATTTATGAACGTGCGCGGTCATCTGAATTGAATGGCTAGAAAAAACTACTCCTTCCATTCACAAATATAAGATGTTCTAATTTTTTTCTGAATCGGATGTACATAGACATGTTTTAGTGTGTTTGTTCACTCATTTCAGTACATATTGAAATATCTAAAACATCTTATATTTGTGAACAGAGGAAGTAGTTATTTAGCATATTGGAGTTCCAAGGGATACTAAAGGTGAATGCAAAACTTAGCATAAAACAAAACATGATTTACAATGACTCAAACAGTGATTTGAGAGTTATGTTTACAAGACCCCCAACAGTAAAGTAACTTTGCTATGTTTGCTACGATCAGTTGGCCACCAACCAAATGGACACAGGAGTTGACTGTCTCAACAGAATCTATCTTGCATCGGCTGAAGTTAAAATTGTCACCACGAACACGCTTGATATGCACCATTTTACTGCAATCATAGGCCTACTGCAACACTTCAATCAATAGCTAAAGAATACCCCAGACAATTTGAGCAAGTTATGTGCTTCCTCCTCAAGACACATTTACTGCACATCAAGTTTCCAAATAGACTTAAACAAGCACACCTCAAGTGAAAAATAAAGGATTGCCTTTGCTACTATAAGTTAAAGATGTGTGCTTAGTTTTTATTTAAAAACCAAATAATCTGGTTTCAGCACCTCAACATTGTCCACAAAAGTCACCCTGAGACAACACATATTCTAAGACAGCTATATTTCTATCAATGTATGTGCAAAATCCTATACAGATTCAAAGATCTGTAAGGATCAGGCCACCCAAATGCTAAAGTTGTAGTACTAAGCAATCAATTCAATTAGAGCAAATAGCAATTACGAACCCAAAGCCGAGTTCATCCATGACTGTCCTCCCGACGCAGGTAGCCCCCTGCTTCAGCAGAGTCTTGACGGCCGCCGCCGTGTGGCTCGCTGCCTTGTGGGTCCTCTTCCAGTCCGGGTTTCCGAAGCCGGCTACACAGCCCTCGATCTCGAAGCTAAAAGACACGGCACAGAGAATAGGGGATCAAAACCACGGCGGAAAACCCGCGATCCCACAGAACATCGAAGCAGAGCTGTGGGGGGCTCACTTGTCGCTGACCGCGAAGGTGAGGTCCGAGAGCTGCTGGCGCGCCGCGGGGGGAGGGGGCTGCGGCGGCGGGGCGAGCTCGAGGCGGTCGCAGAAGGCCCCGGAGTAGGGGGGCGGGCTGGACTTGCCGCGCAGCCACCTCCGGCGGCGCCGCGCGACCTCCGCGAGGACGATGACACCGGCGACGGCGACGCCCGCGACGATCCAGGCGCGGGGGTTGGAGGACCCCGTGGCGCCCGATCGCGCCGAGGAGTCCATGGACGGGGCGGAGGCGGGTGGGGGCTAGGGTTTAGGGGGGGTTTAGACCCGCGGTGCGGACTGCGGAGTACTGCTCGAGAATCAGCGCGGAGTGGGGAAGAAGAAAGAAATGCCTTTTTGCGCTCTCTTTTTCCGGGTGGCGGAGAGCCTATGTGGAGCCCTGTGTCAGTGGCACGGAAAGGAAGAGTCTTCGGCTTGTTTTACAAGTTGATGATATGGGCCAGGCCGACACGGGCCTTGTTTTCCAAGAAAAAAGAGGAGGGACTTATCTGGAGAGCAACTAGTTAATGAGCGCTCCTTCGGAAGCCTCGCAACGATCCCTCTCAGCTGCCCCGCCATGTGTTGCTTCCTCCGGATTTTTTATTTTTATTTTTCCGCACGCGTTTTTGGCTTTTTAAACAAAATTTTTTTCAGTTTTTTTTTACGTTTCGGTTTTCCACAGGTCTTCCTGAACTTTTGGACCAAACAAAAATTTTTTGCGCAAAAAAATACATTTTCTTTTTTTTTCCCTTTCGCGAGAGTCACGGTTTTGCTTCCGCGAGAGGCACGGTTTTGCTTTCGCGAGAGTCATGGCCGTGCCTCTCGGAAACGAAAAAAAAAACGTGTTTTCTGTTTTTTTCCTTCCGCGAGAGGCACCGTTTTGCTTCCGCGAGAGGCATGGTTGTGCTTTCGTGAGAGTCACGGCCGTGCCTCTCGGAAATGAAAAAAAATACGTTTTCTGTTTTTTTTTCTTTCGCGAGAGGCACGGCCCCTCTCGGAAACGAAAAAAAACGTGTTTTCTGTTATTTTTCTTTCGCGAGAGGCACGGTTTTGCTTCCGCGAGAGGCACGGTTGTGCTTTTGCGAGAGGCACTGCCGTGCCTCCTCGGAAACGGAAAAAAATACGTTTTCTCTTCTTTTTTTTCCTTCCGCGAGAGGCACGGTTTTGCTTCCGCGAGAGGCACGCTTGTGATTTCGCGAGAGCCACGGACGTGCCTCTTTCGGAAAGGGAAAAACCCCGTGCTCCCGGTTCGGTTTTTTAGTCCAGTTTTTTTTATCCGGTTTTTTCATGAAAAAAAAAGTTCGTCAAAACCTATCAACATAGGATCCAGTTTTGAAGATCTCGACGCGAGGAATCCAACGGTGAAAACGGTTCGAGATTTGGACGCACGGTTTAGGAGATAAAACGTTTTGAATAAACGAATCTACGAAAAAATGTAAAACTCCAGGTTGCGATAAGTAGCGTACATGCAGTGCGCCACTTGTCGCAACCTGGAAAGGTGGGAGTGATCTTTGCAAGGAGTACTCCTTAACTAGTGATTTCGACCTCTCTGTGAAAAAAGAAGAGCCGAGAAGAAAGAACAGAGATCATATGGCCCATCAGCCCAAGATCACCCCAAAAGATAAAATGTTATAGTCACAAATCCCCAGTCTAATTCTTGTAACTTTATTTTTGAGAGTAGACGTAGAAACTTTGAAGCTGATAGTTTAGCAAACTTTGCTTCACATCTAGATCTTAGTAGACATGTGTGGCTAGATGTACCACACGATCTTCTATCAATTCCTCTGACCATTGTCGTCAAATAAAGTGGAATGAGGTTTTCTCAAAAAAAATGTAGGGCTTTTTTAGCTACAAACATTTTTAACACTTTAAAATTTAAAGAAAATAATTCAGGTTTTTAGAAATTCATGATTTTTTTAAATCTGGAAATATTTTTGAAGTTCATGAAGATCTTTTGAAATTCTAGAAAAATAAATAATAAATCATGATGATTTTTTAAATCCGGGGACATCCTAAAAATTCATGAAAAAATTGAAAACATTTTTTCTATTTGTAGTCAAATCGTGATTATTTTTTAGAGTTTGTGAACATTTTTTACCAAATAAAAAAAATTGAGTTTGTGAGTTCTTTTCTTTTTGAATAGATGGACATTTTTTTAGTCAATTTCTCTTTTTAGAAGATTTTTTAAAACTGGCCAGGCCAGACTCCTGTACATGATTTAGTATAACCGAGCAAATGGGCCGGCCCACTACAATAGCGCATGGGTGCGTGATGGGTGTGTATCCCGAGCGTTACTCCTGATCATCAAGAATTTGTAGGATAGTTACGAGGTAATATCATCGGAAATCATAGAACTTTCGCTCGATGTTCAGTTTGGTGCTACAACTTTAAAAATACGGAATTACAGTCACTTAACTTAACTCAAGCGTTCACATACGGTTATAAAATGCATATGCAGGCGTATCCGTGTAGATGGCCCCATCTGTAAGTGACTGATTGCATTCGGCTGAAGCATTTTTGCACAGACCACCCTCGCATTTTTTCTTGCAAAAAAACCAACAACTGTACAGCGAAAATAAATGCCAAAAATGGGGCACCACAGGTCTCGAACAAACGACCGGCGTTCACAACACTAGGCAGCCTAGCCACTCACCGAGAGCCTATAGATGTTTGCTCCGGATAGCAAGTTTATCTGTAGTAAACTAGGGAGCTAAAATGGACTGCATATACTGCGGCCCATTTGGCACGCGCTACTTTTTAAAAGATATTTGCAAAATGTAAGTAAAAAAATTATGTTCAAATATTTGTGTGTTAAAAAAATTATACATACAGATGATGACTAGTAAATAAAAACATTTAAACGTAAACTTTTGTATTATTCAAAAATATTTAGTAAAACGTAAGTAAAAAACAATATTGAAGATATTTTTAAGATGTTTGTCAAATTAAGTAATAAAATTATGTTCAAATAACTGAGTGTAAAACTATTATACATACAAACTATCATTAGTAAATAAAATATTTAAACATAAACCTCTGTGTTCTATAAAAATATTTATTTAATACCGACATTGAAAATGTTACTAAATAAATATGTATAATGATCCATAAAAAAATACACTCGCTGCTTATTTTAAATTATACAAAATGATGAATACAAAATTTACTAAATATTTATGATTATTCACTCGTGTATAATTTTTACTCATATCTTATATCTTAAAAATATATAATTTAAATATTATACATGATTGAATATTCATATCAACAGTTTAAATTTCAAATTACGAATATTTTTTAACTGTACAAACATTTTTATAATTCATAAATATTATTTTATTTATATGAATATTTTTAAAATAATACATAAATTTTTTTAAATGTAGGTTATTTCGTTTGTATGTACAATATTTTTAACCCATGAATATTTGAAGGTTATTTTTATTACTGAAATTATAATTTACATACTATCTATACATTTTAAAAAAAATGAACAGGTGCAAAATGGGCTACACTGGCCAGAGTCCATTTCAGCTCCACGAGCGCCTTTGTAGTGGTACATTAAGGGTCGTTAATCTTCTAAAAAAAATTAAGGGTCGTTAATAACAGGTGGGACAATGACGAAATTCATATAAACTTGTTATCCATATCATCCGAGCGGGATGGGTGTAGTCTCTAGGCTAGATGGGATTGCACACGCGGGTCGTGTGATCGAGACCAGGCGCTGCGTGTTTTTGCGTTAATTTTTGCAGTACAATGGTTGACCTTTTTGCAAATAAATACATGAGTTGGTTTTGTGCAAAAAAACATCGCGGTGGTCAAAAATGCGTTGACCGGGCGCCTTCCGTCACTGAAAGGTGGGGCCATATACTTACACCCGCATACGCATTTTGTGACCGTATGTGCATGTTTGAGTCAAGTTATGTGACTGTAGTTCCATATTTTCAAAGTTCTAACATCAAACTGAACATCGAGCGCAAGTTTTATAACCGTCGATGATATTACCTCGATAATTATTCTAGCAAACTAAAAATCAAAGTCCTAGTAATACACACTAATGTGGCAGCTCTTTGGAAAAAGAACTCTAATCAACAAAAGCTCTTAGTTGAAATTGGATTCTAGTCAAATCAATGAGGATATATTCAACAAAAGGGAAGGGGTCAACTCCTCACGGGTCTTGTTCTTTCTTCTTTGTGAGGAGAAATATATTTTATTAATCAAGCCGCGACCAAATCTGCCATACAAAGATCAGGAATCTCATCAGGTCATGAACGAAGCGACACCACAATGCACTTCTTATTTCTATCAAAGTTTGTTAAATAGTGACTAATTGAATTTTGTTCCCGTCTTGTTCTTGTAGTAGGAGGCACATGACTCAAATAAGCTAAACGCCCGTCTAAACGTATAATGGAGGGTGTGGGGGCTATAGAAATATATGGATGCAGACTTGTTCTCAATACTTGCGCTCAATGTTCAGTTTAGACCACAATGCATGACGACGTGGGTCTAGCATTGAATTATCATGCATCTCTTCTCGCCATCACCGGGAGTCATAGAACTTGCGCTCAATGTTCAGTTTAGTGCTAGAACTTAAAAATACGATTTTGTGGTCACCTAACTTGACATCGCGTGCAAATACGGTCACAAAATACGTATACAGAAATATCAGGGTGTATGACTGTTTTTATTTGCGGAAAAAGCCGACCACTATACTGCATATAGGTACGGAAATTAACAAAGAAAAATGGGTGAGCCCCCAATCGAACATCGACACAGGACCCAAGTTTATGACAGAAGCCACGCTTGCCAACCCACCATTCAAGTTTGAATGTTAGTGTCTGGATAGCAAACTTAGATGTATTGAAGGTGTTGCTTAAATGACTCTTTTTTCGCATCTTTGAGCAGTGGGTGTACATCTGCAGCCCATATAAGCTATTTTACGGGTCTTTTTTTTAACCTGAAACATGTAGATGCATGTACTGCTAGGGTTGATTCATTAAGCAGGACGCAATAGCTACAAGTGGAGCAGCAGCGGAGCTACGTGCAGTTGTGGGGTGGCCACTGCCTAGAGGGTTACATTAAGAAGAGTTTATTCATTTGCCCCCCCCCCCCCCCCTCTCCCCGCAAGATGTGTATTTCTTGTTTCGCCCCCCCTAAGATCTTCTGCTAGCCGCCACTGAAGTGGAACAGTAAAACAATGGAAGTGATACTAATTGCACAGAAGGACGGTTTGACAGATCGGTAAGCAGTGACATTTCAACAATCAAGCCCCTATGCATGGAAAATTTGTTCTTGCTCCCTCTGTCACTCTGGCTGGCTATTTGACAGTACATACAAGATGCATGCCTTTCTGAAGGGGGTTGTCATCTGGCTTATTTTCTGCAGATATTGCGGCCTATTTGGCACTTGCTATTTTTTAAAAATATTTGTAAAACTTAATTAATAAATTTTTGTTCCAAAAATATTATACATACAAATTATCATTAGTAAATAAAAACATTTAAATATACACCTATGTATTATACCGTCATTGAATTTTTTTATTAAATAGATATGTTTAATGAATCCAAAAAATATTATACACGTGTGGCTTATATTTAAGTTATGCAAAATGATGAGTTCAAACATTTACTAAATATTTATGAATATTCACTTGTGTATAATTTCTACTCATGATTTTTATTCAAAATAGTATATAATTTAAATATTAGACACAATTGAATATTGATATCAATAGGTTACATTTTAAATTATGAATGTTTTTAATTATACAAACATTGAACTATACAAATGTACGAATAGTTATTGAAATGTTTTTATGATTAAAATAATATTTTTAATTGTACTTTCAGAAATATTTGTGTTATTTTAAATGATAGAAACATATTTATAGTTCATAAACATTATTTAAGTATATGAGCATTTTTTAAATAATACATGAACAAGTTTAATAGTAGGTTATTTTGTTTGTATGTACAATATTTATAACACACAAATATTTAGACATTATTTTATTACTGAAATTATAATTTACATACTATCTACAAATTTCTAATACATTAAGACTAGTTATGCATTTAGACGCTGTAGCGGCTAGAATGTCTTGTGTGCTACATTTTGGTTGTTGGTTCGAGAGCTCGCCCCACACTTTTTCCTGTGCTCATAGATGCGGAAAAAAAAAGTCACTTAAGCTCCATGTTTTTTTATTTTTTGAAACTTTAAGCTCCATGTTCAATACATCTAAGTTTGCTACCCATATCCGACATTCGAACGTGAACGGTTGGTTGGGTCCCGGGTTCGAGTCCCCCGGCTGCCGCATTTTTTTGTTAATTTTGGTATCTATATGCAGTACAGTGGTCGGCTTTTTCCGCACATAAAAAAATGTGAGGGTGTTTTGTGCATAAGTGAATCGGCGGAGCGCCATATCTCACTGACAGGTGGGCCATGCAGCCTGATATGTCTGCGTACGTATTTTGTGATCGTATTGCACACGATGTCAAGTTAGATGACCACAAATCTGTATTTTTAAAGTTCTAGCACTAAACTGAAGATCGAGCGCAAGTTCTGTTACTCCAGATGATATTACCTCCTTTTTCCTCCTCGTCGGCCGATGTTTCCTCTCCTTCTCTAGCGCCTTGTCGCTTCCTCTCTCCCACACATGATCCAACCAAATCAAGTGTTGCCACCTGCCACCAATGGTAACATCACATTGAGGTGTTGTCGTGTTTCAGTGTGTAGATTGTCAAAAAATCCGGACGTGGGTGTTTTCACATGATTATCCTCTGATGAATGGTTTTTAACCTGGTGTATTTTCATAAACCAAGTCACTCCATTCTTCTTATCTTAAAATAAAAATACAGAAGCAGCCCGCCATCTGACGAGGTTCATAAATAAAATCAATTTATGTTCTGGCAAAATCATGCCAAGGTCAGTAGGTCATGTCTTCTTACATAGCCCATTAAAATTAGACAAGTAGGCAGTGCTTCGGTGGTAAGCACGGTGTGAGATTTTCTTCGGACCGCGCGGTCCGGACATGTTTTGTCATTTAACACGATTTTGCATCGGTCTGCAGGTCGGTCTCGACGAGTTTTTTTCCATGGCCCATCAAAAACCTCCATCCCGCCCGATGCCAGCCGTCTGCATTGATGCCGGTCCAGGATGGAAGCGACCTCTCTCTATCGGCATTGAAGTGGCGCGCCGACCAAGAGAGCGTCGCCTGCTGCATGTCCAGCTGAAGACGCTTCCTCATCGCATTCAAACGGCTACAGACCACCCGCCTACCTTCATTAAACCCGTACGTGTGCCGAGAAACCTACTCCACCACACGTCCGTTCGCGAGCCGGCCGGCATTAAACACAACGTTAGTTGGCTCCTCGCGTCTGCCCGCTATTTAAACGAGGCCAGGCGACGGGCAAGAACCGCACGAGACCTCCTCTTCTCTTCTCCTCATTGCACAATGTCTCCACACTCTCCATGGCATCTGACGAGTAGGAAGAGGAGTTCTCCGGCATAAAAGCCAGTTGGGTGGCCCGCCGTAAGCGCCGGATACGAGCCCACGCCATCCGCCATCCACGTTCGCAGAACCGCACCTTGCCGGCGGAGAAAGAATCTGGCTTCGCGGAGATCAACGAGGCGGCCATCATGTTCGTGGTCGCCGTCGACAGCGAGGAAAAGTAGACCATAGGAGACCACCACAGCTTGGGTCCACGAAGGCCACCACCGCCGCCGCGTCGCCGGCATGCACAACCGGTGTCTTGCCTGCTTCGCAGGCCACCGTCGTCCCCTGCCCAAAAAATCAATCATGATCCATGCTTCACGGAAGTGGGGGCCACTCCGATGAGCGGCGAGCCGGACATAAGGAGGATACAGGGGAAGCGGAGGCTATTCTTCCCCTCTCGCTGAAGCATATCCCTCCAGGGCATCCGGCAATCCAATGAGCGGGCTGCTAGACATGGGAAAGACATGTCGTGGGAGTGGCGATCCGCCGCGGCCGCCCGTAGACTAGTTTTACCACAGCGCGGTAGAGTTTAGTTAAAATATGCCCGAAGTATAAATGTTTTCATCCGCTTTGTATGAAAATCATCCGGTTTGCATGTAATTCGTCCGATTTGTTTGAAGAATGCTTGAAATGTACGCGGACATGGTTAGATGCCTGGCTCCTGCATTCGTGTCTGCGATGTTCATTTTGTGGGTCAACATTGGAGATGCCCTAAACAAAGGGCTCGCCTTGTCTCTACCACCACACGCACCCTCCTCACCCGCATTATTGCAAGTCAAACTGCCAACGTCACACCATGATACGCTGACAGTTTAACCATCTTTGACATTGTAATCAAGGTGAACAGTCGCGACGCACGAATGTTCTATTTCTGCACAAAGAGACCCCTGCCTACCTCCGCTAGCCTTCCCTAAAATGTGACCCCGGTACATACATATCTGAGCTACGACACATATGCATACGCTTACCTACATCTCCCCGACAGCTTCTCCGTAGTAAACTGTATGGTCATTTTCCGCCATCCGAGCATATACAACATTAACCAGCTGATTTTGTCACACAGTTGAATAACTGAAAGCAGCCAGCGCATTAACTACCCACAGATCAATTCAAACTGACTGTGTGCAACGTGGAGGAACAATATACTCGACGTACACTGAGCTTTCCATACGTATGCAGATTAGAACGGTCGCTCTTAGCCCGTTAAGAGAAGCTCCAGAATACGATTTAAGCCCCTGTCTGCGTTCTGCTTCAGGTATCCTGCAAGCATCACTAATGTCTAATGGGGTAGCAGAAAGTTTAGCAGCTGACCACCTGCAGCAAGTGGGCTTGGCTGCGGAAAGGCGGCAGTTGCGGCCAGGAGAGCGACTGAATGAATGTTGTGAGCAGTCAGCAGTGTGTCTGGTGTGGACAGTTGCCGGCGTCGACAGCCGGCGAGTAGCCGTCGGAGGGAAGATAGTCAGAGCCGGCTCCCTTTCCTGCAAAAGTTGGCCGCAGCGGTTGGGAAAATAACACTCGGCCTGCGCCAGTGGCGACTCCCTGGATGGATGCTACGGGTTACTACTACGGGCCTATGATCTGCACTCCTCGCGACTCAGGAAAGCAACGTGCTAACAGCCAGAACAGGATAGAGGCTGTGCTCTGCTGCAATTCTGAAATACACACTCTTTTTTGCAACACGAAAATGAGAAAAAAAAAACACGCGCTTCTCATCTTTTGAGAGAGGGAGAGACTCCCTAATTTTCATTTAAGCGGGAAAAGCTTCGGAGCATGTATGTTTTCACTAAGAGCATTTCTAACCGATCCCCAATAACCGGCTAGAGGAGTAAAATCCCGGTTTTACTTCTCCAATCGTGACCTAGCCGATCCCCAATCGACATTAGTGGATTAAAAAAAAGTATACTCAGTCGCTGCTCATCTTCCTATATTTACTCCACCGCTCGACGGCCGAGTAAAAAAATCTCACTCTCTCTTCCCCTCCTCCCTCCCCCCCTCCTGCCCCGCCCAGCCGCCGGCGCCTCCCCTGTCGTTCCCCGCCGCTCCTCTCCAATCCAATGGTCGGACGCGGTGGCCGGATGTCCCAGCCGTCGATCCGCATCTTCGATCCGCGCCGCCACGCCCGCGGTTCGGCTTCAAGCGGCGCATCCTCGAGCCACCACCGCATGGCTGATGCGCCAGGCCCCGCCTGGTTCACCGATTTCCCGGACCTCCCTCCGCCGCTGGAGCCGCAGAGGAAATACCTCGGCGTCCAGCAGCGGGCATGGGGGACATGGGTGGCGGAGATCACCGACCGGGAGACCCACACGAGGAAGTGGATCAAATCGTTATGTTAGAAGGGATAGGTGGAATCGATTGTTTATTACTTGAGTCTCGTGGGCATATATATATGTATGAGTACATGGTCAACTTGGAGTACAAGACAAGCCAGAACATATCCTAGTCTATCTCGTATTTTCTAACTAATCATAATACTCAACATCCCCCCGCAGTCACAACGGTAGCGACGCAGACGGTGAGACTGGAGAAGAATCCAAAGGTAAGCCGACGAGCATCCCCCCACAGTCGTAACGGTCGATGCATCGCGGAAGTCATGGCTGGAGTGGAAACCGATGAGGTTGCTCAAGCAAGGCGGTAGCCCTTTGTGCTATTGTCGAGGTAGCCGAGCGCGTAGGGTGGTGTAGCCGTGGTCGAGGTAGGTAGCTGTGCGAAGAATGCCGTGGTCGATGTCGAGTCGGGGTGGCTAGTGTCGAGGAAATTGCCATGGAGCCGTAGGCGCAAGGAGGTGCCGAGTTAGTCATGGGCGCAGTGGTGCGCCGGGAAGAAGATGTTGCTGACGACGTGTCGCGCCGAGTTTGCTAAGCCCGGGGACACGTCGTAGATGAAGGCACGCGTCGGTGTTGCCAGCACCGGCATGCGTAGACGGACGAAGACGAAGTTGACGAAGTGCCGCACCAGGCTTGCCAAGCCCGTGGATACGTCGTGGATGAAGGCACGCATCGGTGTTGCCAGCACCGGGCAAGCGTAAACGAGGGACCTGCATGAGCTGTACGCCATGTAGAGGGGGCTAGCAGAGAAAGACTCGATGACGGTTGCGGCGCAAGTCGGCGCGGGGCCGATGTCGCCCGTAGTTGTCGGAGTAGATAAAGTGGTCGGTGAAGATGACGACGATGCTGGCAATGAGCTTGTGGTGGACGAAGATGAAAAGGATAAACAGCGACGGCGGCGGCTACCGGGGTAGCGGCGGCGGTGGCGGAAGAAGAGCGACAGCGGCGGCGGCGGTGGAAGAAGAGCGGCGGTGGCATGACGGTTGCGGACGCGGCCGTGGCGGCTATGTTAGGAGCGTGGCGGCGGTGCTCGAAGTAGGCAAGGAAGAACCCGACAGTGTGATGAAGACCGGCGCGGACGGTGCCGTTCCCGCGCCGAGGGAGGCGGCGCGGCGCATACCACAGAAAGTCGACGTGCGGGGACGGTGTAGTGGACTGCGGACCGCGGCGCTACGGCCCGAAGGGGCGACACAGCGGCAGCACGACGGTTCGGGGCGACGACGCGAAGACCTCGGGGCGGCGGCATGGACCACGGGCCATGGTGCGATGACCCAAAGGGGTGGCGCAGCGGCGGAGCGCGGGTCGGTGCCGCCACGGGGACGGCCTCGGGTGGCGGCGGGGACCGCATGCCGCGGCGCTACAGCTCGAAGGGCCGGTGTAGCGGCGGCTCACGGGTCGGGGCAGCCACGAGGAGAACCACTGGCCGGTGGCGATGGCTCGACAGGCAGTGGCGGGACCGCGTGCCATAGTGTGACAACCCGAAGGGGCGACACAAAGGCGACGGGAGGATCTTGGGGCGGCGGCATGGGCTGCGTGTCGTAACGCGACGGCCCGAAGGGGCGTCGGCGGGAGCGGCGTGCGGGTTGTAGCTGCCGGCGGGAGGACCTCGGGGCGGTGACGTTGCGGTACGAAGGGACAACACGATGGCAACCTGTGGATCGATCGGTGGTGGGCGTGTGCTCAGGGACGGGCTTGGCGAAGGCAGACGCGTAATCGGTTGATCAGACCGACAGTGGCGCTGTACGCGCCATGGCGGGGACGACGCGCAGGTCGGAGTTGATGGCGACGTTGTCGGTGATGTCCCGGGCGATGACGATGAAGACGGACCGACAATGGAGACCACGCGGACGAGCGGCTGGCAACGACGCATGAAGGCATCCCTTGGGCGGTGATAACCCATAAGTATAGGGAATCGCAACATTTTTTGAGGGTAGAGTATTCAACCCAAATTTATTGATTCGACACAAGGGGAGCCAAAGAATATTTGCAAGTATTAGCAGTTGAGTTGTCAATTCAACCACACCTGGAGAACCAAATATCTGTAACAGAGTGATGAGTAGCACAGTAATATGATATTTTGATAATAGCGGTAATAATAGTAGTGGTAACGGTAACAGCAGCAGCAATAGTTTTGCAGTGATTATGACAGTAGCAGCAACAACAATAGTAACTTAGCAAGAACAATGTATGAAAAGCTCGTAGGCATTGGATCGGTGATGGATAATTATGCTGGATAACATTTATCATGTAAAAGTTATAACCCAGGGTGACATAGAACTAGCTCTAATTCATCAATGTAATGTAGGCATGTATTTCGTATATAGTCATACGTGCTTATAATAAGAACTTGCATGACATCTTTTGTCCTACCCTCCCGTGGCAGTGGGGTCCATAAGGAAACTAAGGGATATTAAGGCCTCCTTTTAATAGAGAACCGGAACGAAGCATTAACACATGGTGAATACATGAACTCCTCAAACTACGGCAATCACTGGAAAGAATCCCAATTATTGTCACCTTGGGGTATGCGGTTCATAACACAAAATAGGTGCGTATAACTTGCATGGTGGGATCAAGAACACAAATATATTGGTGAAAACATAAACGGTTATGATCTGAAATCATGGCACTCGGGCCCTAGTGACAAGCATTAAGCATAGCAAAGTTAGAACAACATCAATCTAAGAACATAGTGGATACTAGGGATCAAGCCCTAACAAAACTAACTCGATTACATGATAAATCTCATCCAACCCATCACCGTCCAGCAAGCCAAGGAATGAATTACTCACACCCGGTGGTGAGCATCATGAAATTGGGGATGAAGAAGGGTTGGTGATGACGATGGCGATGAATCCCCCTCTCCGGAGCCCAGAACGGACTCCAGATCTGTCCTCCCGATGAAGAACAGGAGGTGGCGGCGGCTCCGCATCGCAAAACGAGATGATTCCTTCTCTCTGTTTTTTTGGATGAATAGGTACTTATGGAATTGAAGATAGGGTTGCGGGAGCTGCCAGGGGCCCACAAGCCTACCAGGCGCGCCCCTGAGCTTGTGGCGCCCTGGTGGCCCCCTCTGGTATTTCTCTTCACCAATATTTTTTATTAATTCTGAAATAATTCTCCGTAAAATTTCAGCTCCATCCGAGAACTATTATTTCTGCACAAAAACAACACAATGGCAATTCTGCTGAAAACAACGTCAGTCCGGGTTAGTTCCATTTAAATAATGTAAATTAGAGTCCAGAACAAGAGCTAAAGTGTTTGGAAAAGTAGATATGTGACATGGCTGGAGACTGCGTTGGTATTTGTCCAAAGAGGAAGGGATGATGCAGCACAACTACGGTAAGTATTTCCCTCAGTTATGAAACTAAGGTTATCAATCCAGTAGAAGAACCAAGCAACACTATGTAAACGGTACCTGCACACAAAGAACAAATACTTACAACCCGACGCATAAGAGGGGTTGTCAATCCCTCCTCGGTAAAAAGATAGATTAAATTGTATGAGATTGGATAAATAGATCTAGCAAGAACGCAGAATAAAATAAGTAAAGAAAAAGTGCAGCAAGGTATTTTTGAGTTTTTGGAATAATAGATCTGAAAACAATATGATAAAAGATAGACCCTCGGGCCGTAGATTTCATTAGTGGCTTCTCTCAAGAAAATAGTATACGGTGGGTAAACAAATTACTGTTGGGCAATTGATAGAAGAGCAAATAATTATGACGATATCCAAGGCAATGATCATGTATATAGGCATCACGTCCAAGATTAGTAGACTGACTCCTGCCTGCATCTACTACTATTACTCCACACATCTACTGCTATCCAGCATGCATCTAGTGTATTAAGTTTATGGAGAAACGGAGTAATGCAATAAGAACGATGAGATGATGTAGACAAGATCTATTCATGTAGGAATAGACCCCATCTTTTTTATCCTTAATAGCAATGATACATGCGTGCCTCACTACCCCTTCTGTCACTCGGTGAGGACACCGCAAGATCGAACCCATCATAAAGCACCTCTTCCCATTGCAAGAAAAATCAATCTAGTTGGCCTAACTAAACCAAAGATTCAGAGAAGAAATACGAGGCTATAACAATCATGCATATAAGAGATCAAAGAAAACTCAAATAATATTCATAGATAGATCTGATCATAAACTCGCACTTCATCGGATCCCAACAAACACGCCGCAAAAAGTCATTACATCAAATAGATCTCCAAGAACAACGAGGAGAACATTGTATTGAGAATCAAAAAGAGAGAATAAGCCATCTAGCTACTGCCTACGGACCCGTAGGTCTATGGTGAACTACTCACACATCATCAGAGGAGCACCAATGAGGATGATGAACCCCTCCGTGGTCGTGTTCCCCTTCGGCAGAGTGCCGGAATAGGGCTCTAGATGGGATCTCGTGGTTCTGGAACTTGCGGCGGCTGGAATTGTGTTTCGATCGCTCCCCTAGGGTATCTGGAATATCTGAGGATTTATAGAGCTGAGAGGCGGTGGAGGAGACCCCCATGGGCCCCACCACCCACCTGGGTGTGCTAGGGGCCTCTAGCACGCCCTAGTGGGTTGTGGACCCCATGGGCCTCCCCTCTGGTGCTTCCTTGGCTCCCAAGTTATCTTCTGGTCTAGAAAAAATCTCCAAAAAGTTTCGCTGCGTTTGGACTCCGTTTGATAGGGATATTCTGCGAAGTAAAAAAAAGCAAAAAACAACAACTGACACTGGGCACTATGTCAATAGGTTAGTCCCAAAAAATGATATAAAGTTGCTATAAAATGAAGGTAAAACATCCAAGAATGATAATATAATAGGATGGAACAATCCAAAATTATAGATATGTTGGAGACGTATCAATACATTTGGGATGTATCAACTCCCCCAAGCTTAACTCATTGCTTGTCCTCAAGCAATTCAGTTAACAAACTAGTGATAAAGAAAAACTTTTACGAACTCTTTTGTTCTTGTATCTATATACTCCCTCCGTCCGAAAAAACATGTCCCCGCAGAATTTTTTCAAAAAAACCCTTCATGTTTGCCCGACCAAACCCGTACCCTCCATCTTCCTCCGACACCGGCCGACTCCAACGCCGCGCAGCTCTTCTGCGCCACCGCGCTGATACGTCTCCGTCGTACCTTTAATTTTTGATTGTTTCATGCCAATATTATACAACTTTCACATATTTTTGGCAACATTTTATATGATTTATTGGACTAACCTATTGATCCAGTGCCCAGTGCTAGTTCCTGTTTGTTTTATGTTTTTTCTTTCACAGAATATCCATATCAAATGAAGTCCAAACGCGATAAAAAATTACAGAGAATTATTTTGGAATATTTGTGATTTTTGGGAGGTGGAATCATCGCAAACGGGGGCCCATAGCCACCACAAGACACCTGGGTGCGCCAGGCAGCCCAGGTGCGTGGTGGTGGGTTGTGCCCTCATTGTAAGTCGATTGGAGCTCTACTTCGGGCGCAAGGAAGCTTATATCCAGAAAAAATTGTGTTAAAATCTCAACGCAATCGGAGTTACGGATCTCCGGGAATATAAGAAACAGTTTTCGGCCAGAAAACAGGAACGCGAAACACAAGAGAATAGAAACATAGATCCAATCTTGGAGGGGCTCCTGCCCCTCTGCCGCCATGGAGGCCATGGACCAGAGGGGGAACTCTCCTCCCATCTAGGGGGAGGCCAAGGAAGAAGGAGGGGGGCTCTCTCCCCCTCTCTCCCAGTGGCGGCGGAGCGCCGCCGGGGCAATCATCGTGACGGCGATCTACACCAACAATTTCGCCGCCGTCAACATCAACTCTCCCCCCCTCTATGCAGCGGTGTAACACCTCTTCTCCCCGCTGTAATCTCTACTTAAACATGGTGCTCAATGCTATATATTATTTCCCAATGATCTATGGCTATCTTATGATGTTTGAGTAGATCCGTTTTGTCCTATGGGTTGATAGATGATCATGATTGGTTTGAGTTGTATATTTTATTTTGGTGCTGTCCTACGGTGCCCTTCGTGTCGCGCAACCGGAGGGATCCCCACTGTAGGGTGTTGCAATACGTTCATGGTTCTCTTATGGTGGGTGGCGTGAGTGACAGAAGCACATTCCCGAGTTTGGGGGTCATTGCGTATGGTATAAAGAGGACTTGATACTTAATGCTATGGTTGGGTTTTACGACCTTCATGATCTTTAGTAGTTGCGGATGCTTGCTAGAGTTCCAATCATAAGTGCATATGATCCAAGTAGAGAAAGTATGTTAGCTCTTGCTTCTCCCTCATATAAAATTGCAACAATGATCACCGGTTTAGTTATCGATCACCTAGGGACAAATGACTTTCTTGTTGACAAAAACTATCTACTTTTATTACCTTGCAAAGTACTCATAGTTTTATTCTTGCAAAATAGTTTTATACTTGCTCTAGGTAAAGCAAACGTAAAGTGTGCGTAGAGTTGTATCGGTGGTTGATAGAACTTGAGGGAATATTTGTTCTGCCTTTAGCTCCTCGTTGGGTTCGACACTCTTATTTATCGAAAAAGGCTACAAACGATCCCCTATACTTGTGGGTTATCACGCGCCGTGCAGCTTCCCTGCGCAACCGTGTCGTGCCGCTCCCCTGCGCAACCGCGCCGTGCCGCCTCGCAGCTCCACCACACCGCGCCGCCGCGCAGCTCCCCTGCACCACCGTTCCGCGTTCCCCCGTAGCTCCCCTGCACCACCATTCCACGCTCCCCGCACAGCCCCTAAAAATCCCCCTTTCCCTAGTTGCTCGAGCTCGAATCCTCCATGCTGAACGCCGCCTCGCCCACACGACCAAACGCCGCCTCGCCCTCACCATCGGAGGTCCCCCACCCCACGCGTCCGCCTCGTTGATTCCGGCAGTCGGCGGATTCCCCCACCCCACCCCTTTTTCCACTCCCAAGTCGGAGCACTACGCGGCTACACCAAGGAACCTGCCGGAGTTCAAAGGTCTCCTTTTCCCCCTTCTGCTCCCTTCGATCTCTTGTAATTTTCTTCTTCATCTTCTTCGATTGGTCTACTGGAAACATAACAGAGCTAAACGGAGCAATCTAGAGTTACATGGTGACGTTTGAGGTTGAACCTGTACTGAAATTACACCAAAGAATTTCACTTAAAAGATGTCCTCTTGGATGAACCTGCACTGAACCTGAACTGAACTTGAACTAAAACTGATGGATGTTTTAGCATTTTCTGTTGCAGGATTGGCTAAAATAGTGCTGAGATGGATGGATGGATAGATTATGTGAGATGAAATATGATAATCTTGCTTTGTGTCAATTTCAGTTGTCCATCAAGTACTCCAGCTGCTGCTCCATCTTCATTAATCTTGAAATAACATCAGTGTCGTGTACGATTGTTGTAATCTTGATTCGGGAAGCCCAAGCTATAGCAGATTCAAGCTCATTTAAATGGCTGATTCAGGTTAATACCGCATATAGGTAGATATGGTGGACTCATCTGGAATAACTTGGGTTTTAGGATTTTGATGCACAAGCAGCATTTCCGCTTAGTACAGGCGAAGGCTGGCAAATAGGTTGAGAAGCGGCCAGCTAGAGAGCGAAAACGGTCATGAACATGCATTATGCATAATAAACATTGAATACTAGAATGAGTAGGATATGAACACCATGAACATAAATATCATAGAGGCTATGCTGGTTTTGATTCAACTACATGCATGAACATGTGCCAAGTCAAGCCACTCAAAGCATTCGGAGGAGGATACCATATCATCATACCACATCACAATCATTTTAATGCATGTTGACATCCAAGATAAATCATTATCCACTCCTAGCTACTTAAGCATGGCATGAGAAACTATAATCACTAATTGTCATTGCAAACATGTTTGATCATAATAGGTTGAATCATGGATACTAGGTTAAACATATTTACAAAAACAGAACAAGTTGAGTTCATACCTGTTTCTCTCTGCCACAGCCAGTTCATCAAATATCGTCATTATTGCCTTTCACTTGCATGACCGAATGATATGAAAATAATAATAATGCAAGAGTGCTGTGGACTAAGCTGGTATTTGCAAACATTTTATTCAAGAGGAGAAGACAAGGTTATATGGGCCCTTTGTTAGATCAATATCAATGCATATGAGAGCCAATCAACATTTTCATCGTGTTTTTCTCCTCGGTATGAATCAATAAAAAGAAAAGAATTTCAGAGAAACACACTAAATATTTTTGGAGTTTTTCGTTTTTCTAGAGGAAAGCAAGTTAAAGAAAAAGGAAAAACCAAAATGAGAAAAACTATTTACACGGGAGAGCTCCCAACAAGCAAAAGAAGAACAAGGAAATCTTTTTGGGTTTTCTTTTTAATACTACAACTAAATTAGACTAGAAAGAAAAACCGAAAAGAAGTGAGAAATATTTTTGGGGTTTTCTCAAAGTTTTTCAAACACACAAGAAGAAAGCGAGAAAATAAAACTAGCATGGATAATACAATGAAAAAGTGTGGACACCGACAACTGAAATGAAATATGTGAACATGAATGTAATGTCGGTGGAAATACGTACTCCCCCAAGCTTAGGATTTTGGCCTAGCTTGGTAATCACCACTCGTAGTAGCCATCCGGTCCCATCTTGAAGTGCTATGGAGCAGGCACCTGAGCGTCCCACTCCTGAAGCTCCTCCTCTGCCTCTGCTTGGGTGTTTCGGTAGGCAATAATGTCCTCAGGCATGATCCTGTATCTGCCCCTGGCAATAGAATCAAACAAAGCAGGTGCAGGCAACGGAATAATATCACGGGTTTCCACACTGAAAACCAGGTTGTAAGGAATATTATTAATAGAATCATTAATATCAGTAAACTGGTGATCTTTCATCGCCTGGTGATCCAAATAAACCTTGGGTAAACGATAATCATGTTGGCGGATCTCAGCGTTAAAGTGACTCGCTAAGCGAGTAGCATAAATGCCGTCGTGGATTTTGCCCTTGGCTTTGTTAAGGTGCAGACGGGGTGCAATAATAGCCCCTAGGCTATAGCTGTTATCTCCGTAAAGTGCATGGCATAAAATGGCGAAGTCAGGAGCACAAAGTGCACTGACCTTCTCTCTAGCAATTAAACATTTAGCAATGAATAGAGCAAAATAGTGCACAGCAGGAAACTGCAGACTAGTAGCAGTGACACTCGACACGCCTCTCTCATCTCCCATGGACAGAGTACGATAAAAGCCCTCGAACTCTGCAGGCCTAGGCTCTCATATTTCCCCGTCAGAAGGGATCAAGCATATATCACAAAAATCAGTAAGTGGTATCTGACGGGTTTCAGCATATAAATTAAACTGAACCTCAGGGGGGTTATTCCTACTCAGAAAATGAAAACTTTGTGCAAAGGAATTTGTAAGGAGATGGTATTGTTCACACTCAGCTACGATGAAGTCGGTGAGACCAGCATTAGCAGCAAATTGTGCGAACTCTTGACGGATTCCGGCTCCATCCATGAAGGGGTTATGCGGCCATTCGCACGACCGCACCTCCACCCTTCTCCGAGTGTGGAGATTGTTGTCCAATGACTCCCTTAGAGCTCTTCTTGGAAGCAAACTTCCTAAAGAAACTCATCTTATTCCTATGAATAAAATTCTGAATATTTTTAGTCCACAAAATTTTTGTCAACAAAACTTCACAAGATTGATAGCAACTACTCATAGGGATACATAAAGGCCATATTAAGCATTCAAACTACTTAGAACTCTAAGAATTCAACATGCAAGCTCATCTACAGCAGCACCAAGAGTAGCTAATTATTCAAAATATAATCCACTAAAGCAAAAACTAATTGGAGCAATGAAGGAGTCACATACCAAGTAGCAATCCCCCAAAACAGTTTCGGAAATGGAGCTTCGAGCAAAGATATCGAAATTCGTGGGTTTGAGAGCAAGAACACGAGAGAGAGAGCAATGGTGATTTTTTCTGGAGGTAGGTGATGACATGGGCTAAAGAGATAAGGGAGGGGGCCCACACGGGGACCACAACCCACCAGGGCACGCCTGGGGCTGCTGGCGCGCCCAGGTGGGTTGTTCCCACCTGGTGCACCCTCTCTGATGTTATTTGCACTATAAATTCTTAAATATTCAGAAAAAATCATATTAAATTTTCAGGACATTCTGAGAACTTTTATTTTTGGGTCATTTTTTATTGCACGGGAAATTCAGAAAACAGACAAAATATGGCATTTTATTTTATTGAACTAAGAATAACAGAAAATAAAAGTTGGGAGCAGAAGGTTGTGCTTACTAAATTCATCAACTTCATACCTCTAAAAAATGATCCATTAATAAGGTTGATCAAGTCTTATTAACAACCACCTTTGATTAGCATGAAATCGAAGAACTTTCGTAAAACACTAAGTTACCTCAACGGGGATATGCATGTCCCCAACAATAAGCATTTCATATTTCTTTTTAGCAGTAGGTAGAGGTAGTTGAAAACTTCCAGTAGTGAGTGTCGGAGATTTTTCAATAACATTAATACCATTCACTTGGAATTGTTTCTTCAGAAAGTGCACTGTATGCTCATTACCATTGATATGAAAGGTGACCTTGCTTTTATTGCAATCAATAACAGCCCCTGCAGTATTCAAGAAGGGTCTACCAAGGATAATCGACATGTTGTCGTCCTCGGGCATCTCAAGTATAACAAAGTCAGTTAAAATAGTAACATTTGCAACAACAACGGGCACATCCTCACAAATACCGATAGGTATGGCAGTTGATTTGTCAGCCATTTGCAAAGATATTTCAGTAGGTGTGAGTTTATTCAAATCAAGGTTTATATAAGGAGAAAGGCATAACACTAACACCAGCTCCTAAATCACACAAAGCGGTTTTAACATAATTTCTTTTGATGGAGCAAGGTATAGTTGGTATTCCCGGATCTCCATGTTTTTTAGGTACTCCATCCTTAAAAGAATAATTAGCAAGCATGGTGGAGATTTCAACTTCAAGTATCTTTCTTTTATTGGTGATGATGTCTTTCATATATTTTGCACAAGGGGCCATCTTTAATATATCAGTCAAGCTAGTACGCAAAAAGACTGGCCTAAGCATTTCAGCAAAACGTTCAAATTCTTCATCATCTTTTTTCTTAGTTGACTTAGGTGGAAAGGGCATGGGTTTTTGAACCCATGGTTCTCTTTCTCTTCCATGTTTTCTAGCAACAAGGACTCTTTTATCATATCTTTTATTTTTAGATTGTGAGTTATCAAGATCAACAGCTGGTTCTATTTCAACATCATTATCTGGTTGTTTATCATTGTCTGGTTGAGTGTCTTCATGAACATCATCATTATCTTTTTCATTATCACTAGATGAGTGTTCATTACCAGATTGAGTTTCAGCATCAGAAATAGAAACATCATTATTATCAGGAGGTTTTTCTATCTCAGGTTCTCTAGAGGCATGCAAAGTCCTATCATTTTTCTTTTTCTTCTTCTTTCTAGAAGGAATAGGTGCATCAGTGTTAATTCTTTGAGAGTCTTGTTCAATTCTTTTAGGGTGTCCCTCAGGATAAAGTGGTTCCTGAGTCATTCTACCTCCTCTAGTCATTACTCTAACTGCATGATCATTCATATTATTATTCATTTCATCAAGCAGTTCTCTTTGAGATTTAGCAACTTGTTCTAACTGAGTATGAACCATAGAGGCATGTTTTCCTGCACCTCTAACATCATTGGAGATTCTAAATAACAAGTCACTCAAGCAAGCAATCATATCAGAGTTGTATTTCAATTGTTTCATAACGTTTTCATTGAAGTGATCTTGCTTTCTAATGTAATTGTCAAACTCATAAAGGCATTGACTAGGATGTTTATTGTAAGGGATGTCACTTTCATCAAATTTCATTAAATAATTTATCTCTACCACCTTTGGTGGTTGTGTGTCAAGTCCATGTATTTCTTCAATAGGAGGTAAAATTTTAACATCCTCTGCTTTAATACCTTTTTCTTTCATAGATTTCTTTGCCTCTTGCATATCTTCCGGACTGAGATATAAGATACCCCTCTTCTTTGGAGTGGGCTTAAGCGATGGTTCAGGGAGAGTCCAATCATCATAATTTTTCAATATATTATTCAATAATTCCTCAGCTTGTCCAACAGTTCGTTCCCTGAAAACACAACCAGCACAACTATCTAGGAAGTCCCTAGAAGCATCGGTTAGTCCATTATAGAAGATATCAAGTATTTCATTTTTCTTAAGTGGATGATCAGGCAAAGCATTAAGCAATTGGAGAAGCCTCCCCCAAGCTTGTGGGAGACTCTCTTCTTCAATTTGCACAAAGTTAAATATTTCCTGTAAGGCAGCTTGTTTCTTATGAGCAGGAAAATATTTTTCAGAGAACTAATAAATCATATCCTGGGGACTACGCACACAACCAGTAGCAAGAGTATTGTACCATATCTTAGCATCACCCTTTAATGAGAACGGAAATAATTTGAGAATATAGTAGTAGCGAATCTTCTCATCATGAGCAAATAGGGTGGCTATATCATTTAATTTAGTAAGGTGTGCCACAACAGTTTCAGTTTCATAACCATGGAAAGGATCAGATTCAACCAAAGTAATTAACTCTGGGTCGACAGAGAATTCATAATCCTTATCATCAACAAAGATAGGTGAAGTAGCAAACTTAGGATCACATTTCATTCTAGCATTCAAAGATTTCTCTTTTAGTTTGCATAGTAATTTCTTAAGATCATCTCTATCATTGCAAGCAAGAAAATCTCTAGCTATCTCCTCATCCATAACATAACCTTCAGGTATCTTAGGCAATTCATATCTGGGAGAGCTAGGTCAAATAGGTGTTTCAAGATTTCCAGTTTCAGGCATTTCATCAGTTTCAGCATTCTCAATATCTTTAGCTCTATCAAATCAAGAAAATCACCTAGTGGCACACCATCATCAAGCAAGGTACTAGTCTACTCAAAACAGAAGGTGAATCAAGTGCAGAGTGCGATGGCAGTTCCTTACCTTCCCTCATCCTAGAGGGAACGATCTTGGCTATTGTATCCTTTGATACGTCTCCAACGTATCTATAATTTTTGCTTGTTCCATGCTGTTATATTATCATTCTTGGATGTTTTACAATCATTTTATAGCAACTTTATATCATTTTTTGGACTAACCTATTGACATAGTGCCCAGTGCCAGTTGCTGTTTTTTGCTTGTTTTTTACTTCGCAGAATACCAGTACCAAACGGAGTCCAAACACAGCGAAACTTTTTGGAGATTTTTTATGAACTAGAAGACACCCAGTGGGCCAAAGATGTACCAGAGGAGAGGCCCGAGGTGGGCACAACCCACCAGGGCGCGCCTGGGGGCCCAGGGGGGTTGTGCCCCCCTCGGTGACCTCCCGCACTGCCTCTTCACCCAATAAATTGCCAAATATTCCAGAAACCCTAGGGGAGTCAACGAAACACAATTCCAGCCGCCGCAAGTTCCAGAACCACGTGATCCAATCTAGGCACCATCACGGAGGGGTTCATCATCCTCATTGGTGCCTCTCCGATGATGCGTGAGTAGTTCATCATAGACCTATGGGTCCATAGGCAGTAGCTAGATGGCTTCCTCTCTCTCTTTTGATTCTCAATACAATGGTCTTTTGGAGATCTATTTGATATAACTCTTTTTTGCGGGGTGTTTGTTGGGATCCGATGAACTTTGAGTTTATGATCAGATCTATATCCATGAATATTATTTGAGTCTTCTTTTGATCTCTTATATGCATGATTATTTATAGCCTCGTATTTATTCTTCGAATCTTTGGTTTAGTTAGGCCAACTAGATCGATTTTTCTTGCCATGGGAAGAGGTGCTTTGTGATGGGTTCGATCGTGCGGTGTTCTTTTCCAGTGACAGAAGGGGCAGCAAGACACGCATGTATCATTGCTATTAAGGATAACAAGATGGGGGCTATTCCTACATGAATAGATCTTGTCTACATCATGTCATCGTTCTTATTGCATTACTCTATTTTTTCATGAACTTAATACACTAGATGCATGCTGGATAGCGGTCGATGTGTGGAGTAATAGTAGTAGATGCATGCAGGAGTCAGTCTACTAATCTTGGACGTGATGCCGATATATTGATCATTGCCTTGGATATCGTCATAATGATTCGATCTTCTATCAATTTCCCAACAGTAATTTGTTTACCCACCGTGTGCTATTTTCTTGAGAGAAGCCACTAGTGAAATCTACGGCCCCTGGGTCTATTCTTTATCATATTTGCTTTGAGATCTATTTTTATTTGCTTTTGTTTTCAGATCTATTATTCTGAAAACCCAAAAATACCTTGCTGCACTTTTTTATTAGTTATTTTATTTCGCGTTTTATCGAGAGCTATTTATCCAATCTACCACAAATTTATCTATCTTTTTACCATGGAGGGATTGACAACCCCTCTGCGTCGGGTTGCAAGTATTTGTTTTTTGTGTGCAGGTACCGTTTACATAGTGTTGCTTGGTTCTCCCACTGGATTGATACCTTGGTTTCATAACTGAGGGAAATACCTACCGTAGCTGTGTTGCATCATCCCTTCCTCTTTGGGGAAATACCGACGTAGTTCAAGCGACATCAGTATGGCAGTTGATTTATCAGCCATTTGCAATGATATTTCAATGGGAGTGAGTTTATTCAAATCAAGTCTTTTATATAAAGAGAAATACATAACACTAACACCATCTCCAAAATCACATAACATAATTTTGACATAATTTCTTTTAATGGAGCATGGTATAGTTGGTATTCCTGGATCTCCTAGTTTCTTAGGTACTCCATCCTTAAAAGAATAATTAGCAAGCATGGTGGAGATTTCAGCTTCATGTATTTTTCTTTTATTAGTGACAATATCTTTCATATATTTAGCATATGGGGCCATCTTCAAAATATCAGTCAAACGAGTCCGGAAAAAGACTGGCCTAAACATTTCAGCAAAGTGTTCAAATTCTTCCTCATCCTTATTCTTTGATGGTTTAGGAGGAAAGGGCATGGGTTTTTGAACCCATGATTCTCTCTCTGCCATGTTTTCTAGCAACGAAGTCTCTTTTATCATAACGTTTATTTTTAGGAGGTGGGTTATCAAGATCAACACCAGGTTCTATTTCAACAACATTATCAGGTTCCTTAGTGTTGTATGGTTGAACCCCTACATGAACATCATCATTATCATTATCACTAGGTGAATGTTCATTACCATATTGTGTCTCATCATCAGAAATAGAAACATCATTACTATCTTCCAAAGGTTTTTCTACCTCAGGTTCACTAGAAGTATGCAATGTCCTATCATTTTTCTTTTTCTTTTTAGATGGACTAGGTGCATCATCATAAATTCATTGAGAGTCTTGTTTAATTCTTTTAGGGTGACCTTCAAGATAAAGTGGCTCTTGAGTCATTTCACCTCCTCTAGTCATTACTCTAACAACATGATCATTCATATTATTATTCATTTCAGTGAGAAAATCACTTTGAGAACTTGTTCTAGTTGGGTTTGGACCATGGAAGCATGTTTATCTACACCTTTGACATCATTACCAATTCGAAACAACAAGTCACTCAAGCGATCAATCATGTAAGCATTTCCTTTCAATTGTTTCATAACATACGCATTGAAATGATCTTGCTTAATAATGTAATTGTCAAATTCATACAAGCATTGAGTAGCAGGTTTATTATAAGGAATATCACCTTCATCAAATCTTATAGGAGAATTTACCTTTACTACCTGTGTCAGTGTATCAAGACCATGTATTTCTTCAATAGGCGGTAGATTCTTAACATCTTCAGCTTTAATACCTTTTTCTCTCATAGACTTCTTTGCCTCTTGCATATCTTCATGACTGAGAAATAAAATACCCCTCTTATTCGGAGTTGGTTTAGGTGGTGGTTCAGGAAGTGTCCAATCATTATCATTCTTCAATATGATATTCAATAATTCTTCAGCTTGTTCAACAGTTTGTTCCCTGAAAATACAGCCAGCACAACTATCTAGGTAGTCCCTGGAAGCATCGGTTAGTCCATTATAAAAGATATCAAGTATTTCATTTTTTTTGAGAGGATGATCAGGCAAAGCATGAAGTAACTGGAGAAGCCTCCCCCAAGCTTGAGGGAGATTCTCTTCTTCAATTTGCACAAAATTAAATATTTCTTGAAAGGCAGCTTGTTTTTTATGAGCAGGATTTTTTTTCCAGAGAAATAATATATCATATCCTGGGGACTACGCACACAACTAGGAGCAAGAGTGTTAAACCATATCTTAGCATCACCCTTTAATGAGAAAAGAAATAACTTAAGAATATAGTAGTAGCGAATTTTTTCCTCATGAGCAAATAGGGTGGCTATATCATTTAATTTAGTAAGATGTGCCATAACAGTTTCAGATTCATAACCATGAAATGGATCAGATGCAACTAAAGTGATTAACTCAGGATCGACAGAGAATTCATAATCCTTATTCGTAACAAAGATAGGTGAAGTAGCAAACTAGGATCAAAGTTCATTCTAGCATTCAGAGATTTTTCTTTCAGCTTGACTAGTACTCCCTCCATGCCAAAATAAGTGTCTCAACTTTGTACTAAAGTTAGTACAAAGTTGTACTAAGGTTGAGCCACTTATTTTGAGACGGAGGGAGTAATTTCTTAAGATCATCTCTATCATTACAAGCAAGAAAATCCCTTGCTATCTCTCCATCCATAACATAACCCTCAGGTATCTCAGGCATTTCATATCTGTTAGGACTAGGCCCAATAGGTGAATCATAATTTCTAGTTTTAATAATTTCATCAGTTTCAACATTTTCAATTTCAGCACTTTCAAATTCTTTTTAGCAAGTTGTTCATAAAAAAATTCACCTAGTGGCACAGTATCATCAAGCAAGGTACTAGCATCATCAATAGCAGAAGTGGCATCATCACTTGCGACATATCAGAATTAATAGTAGGTGGTGGTGTTGCAAGCTTACTCAAAACAGAACGTGAATCAAGTCCAGAGCTAGATGGCAGTTACTTACCTCCCCTCGTCTTAGAGGGAACGATCTTGGTTCTATCATCCTTAAGATTCTTCATAGTGATCAATAGATATAAATTCCTAGTGACTCGGCAAATAAAGCTATGCTCCCTGGCAATGGCGCCAGAAAAAGGTCTTGATAACCCACAAGTATAGGGGATCGCAACAGTTTTCGAGGGTAGAGTATTCAACCCAAATTTATTGATTCGACACATGGGGAGCCAAAGAATATTTGCAAGTATTAGCAGTTGAGTTGTCAATTCAACCACACCTGGAGAACTAAATATCTGCAGTAGAGTGATCAGTAGCACATTAATATGATATTTTGATAATAGCGATAACAATAGCATTGGTAACAGTAACAGTAGTAGCAATAGTTTTGCAATGATTGTGACAGTAGCAGCAACAACAATAGTAACTTAGCAAGAATAACATATGAAAAGCTCGTAGGCATCAGATCGGTGATGGATAATCATGCTGGATAACATTTATCATGTAACAGTTATAACCTAGGGCGACACAGGACTAGCTCCAATTCATCAATGTAATGTAAGCATGTATTCTGTATATAGTCATACATACTTATAATAAGAACTTGCATGACATCTTTTGTCCTACCCTCCCGTGGCAACGAGATCCATAAGGAAACTAAGGGATATTAAGGCCTCCTTTTAATAGAGAACCAGAAGAAAGCATTAACACATGGTGAATACATGAACTCCTCAAACTACGGTAATCACCGAAAAGAATCCCAATTATTGTCACCTTTGGGTATGCGGATCATAACACGTAATAGGTGTGCATAACTTGCATGGTAGGATCAAGAACACAAATATATTGGTGAAAACATAAACGGTTTAGATTTGAAATCATGGCACTCAGGCCCTAGTGACAATTATTAAGCATAGCAAAGTCATAGCAACATCAATCTCAGAACATAGTGGATACTAGGGATCAAGCCCTAACAAAACTAACTTGATTACATGATAATTCTCATCCAACCCATCACTGTCCAGCAAGCCTACGAAGGAATTACTCACACCCGGTCGTGAGCATCATGAAATTGGGGATGAAGAAGGGTTGGTGATGATGATGGCGAAGAATCCCCCTCTCTGGAGCCCAGAACGGACTCTAGATATGTCCTCCCGATGAAGAACAAGAGGTGGCGGCAGCTCTGTATCATAAAACACGATGATTCCTTCTCTCTGATTTTTTGGACGAATATGTACTTATGGAGTTGGAGATAGGGTTGCAGGAGCTTCTAGGGGCCCACAAGCCTGCCAGGCGCGCCCTGGGGGTGGCACGCCCCTGGGCTTGTGGTGCCCTGGTGGCCCCCCTCTAGTATTTCTCTTCACCAGTATTTTTTATTAATTCTAAAATAATTCTCCGTAAATTTTAAGCTCCATCCGAGAGCTTTTATTTCTGCACAAAAACAACATCATGGCAATTCTGCTGAAAACAACGTCAGTCCGGGTTAGTTCCATTGAAATCATGCAGATTAGAGTCCAAAACAAGAGCAAAAGTGTTGGGAAAAGTAGATACATTTGGGACATATCAGGCGGCACGTCTAGCCTTGCCACGCAGTTGATGACGAAGTGGCCGGTGTAGAGTCGACGCCGATGTGGGAGTAGAGGCGCGGGGGTCGACGGCGGCGGCGGGCGACGCAAACCGATCGTAGATCAGAAAAGCAAAAATAAAACGCCGATCAAGACGATCGGCGAGAGAGAGAAAACCCGAAGCAAGGGCTCGGGAAAAAGACTCTCTAGGGCAGCCAGTCAACACGACCGGCAGATGAACCCTAGATATGGGAGGCGCGGCACCCGATGGCGGTCATGGAGGCCGACCGTCCCGGGGGCGGCGCTCGGGGCGAAAGCGGCGGGCGGTGGCTAGGGTTGGATTCGTTAGGCTGATACATATATAGGGATTGGTGGAATTGATTATTTATTACTTGAGCCTCGTGGGTATATATATAGGAGTACATGGTCAACTTGGAGTACAAAACAAACCAGAACATATCCTACTCTATCTCATATTTCCTAACTAATCATAATACTCAACTGTTCCACACGGCGGAGCTCACGACGCTCGAATACGACCAGTGGCAAGTCCGGTTCCATGGCTCCGCCGCGAGGCTCAACTTCCCATTTGGGATGGCTCCTGCCCACCTCGTCCCCCCGGCACGGGGTGTGGTGAGTGCGGCGATGGCTCGGGAGGACCGAGAGGCAAGGGAGCACCTCCCGGTGGAGGCCGCCGATGAGGCATACATGGCGGACCTCCGCCACCGGCACCCTGAGCTCATGGAGGCGGAGCGGGCGATATTCTCCGACAATGGCGGGGAGGTCATCATCATCTCTGACGCCGAGGTGTAGGGCTGCGACAACAAGGGCCAGGATGAGGAGTTCGACGCCGAGGAGTGGCAGCGCATCTTCCCCGACAACAACGACGACGACACTGGCCTGGACCCAATGGGCGGTGGAATGTTGAGGCAGGATTGGCTTGACCTCTACCATGGCTAAATTTAAGTTTAGTTTAGGTTTAAATTTATGTATAAATTTTAGTTGCCAAGACTAGGTTGAAGCTATGTTGAAACTAGGTTGAACTTACGTATAATTTATGCAAATTTCGGTTGAAGCTATGTTGAAACTAGGTTGAATTTATGTAGATTTATTTTTTACTCCGTTATATATACGGATCGGCTAGGTCCGGCGAAATCTTAGTGAAGTAAATATACTCCACTAAGGGTTTACTCCACCAGATCCTCCGCTATTTTTAGGGGATGGGTTAGAAATGCCCTAATGTTTTCTTTAGGTTTTCTTTGTGTAGTTTTAGCACATTAGGGCATCTCCAATGCCGACCCACAAAATGTCCACATCCATCTGGACTCAGCAGTCTTCGGACCCCAGAAGCCATCCAACGCTGACCCCCATCCGTTTGCGGCGCAGTCCGGACCATGATTTTCTGGCAAACTGGAACCAAAGGGGGGTGGTGCGGGAGTCCAGACACAAGAAACGTCGGACTCTGACCCCTGTGAAGGAAATATGCCCTAGAGGCAATAATAAAGTTGTTATTTTATATTTCCTTATTCATGATAAAGGTTTATTATTCATGCTAGAATTGTATTGATCGGAAACTTAAATACATGTGTGAATACATAAACAAATACCGTGTCCCTAGTAAGCCTCTACTAGACTAGCTCGTTGATCAAAGATGGTTAAAGTTCCCTAACTAAAGACATATGTTGTCATTTGATAACGGGATCACATCATTGGGAGAATGATGTGATGGACAAGACCCATCCGTTAGCTTAGCATATTGATCGTTCAGTTTATTGCTATTGCTTTCTTCATGTCAAATACATATTCCTCCGACTATGAGATTATGCAACTCCCAGATATCGGAGGAATACCTTGTGTGCTATCAAACGTCACAACGTAACTGTGTGATCATAAAGATGCTCTACAGGTATCTCCGAAGGTGTTTGTTGAGTTGGCATAGATCGAGATTAGGATTTTTCACTCCGAGTATCGGAGAGGTATCTCTGGGCCCTCTCGGTAATACACATCATAAAGCTTGCAAGCAAATGACTAAGGAGTTAGTTGCAAGGTGATGTATTATGGAACGAGTAAAGAGACTTGCCGGTAACGAGATTGAACTAGGTATGAAGATACCTACGATCGAATCTCGGGCAAGTAACATACCGATGGACAAAGGGAATTACGTATGTTGTCATAACGGTTCGACCGATAAAGATCTTCGTAGAATATGTAGGAGCCAATATGGGCATCCAGGTTCCGCTATTGGTTATTGACCGGAGAGGTGTCTCGGTCATGTCTACATAGTTCTCGAACCCGTAGGGTCCGCACGCTTAACGTTCGTTGACGATATAGTATTATATGAGTTATATGATTTGGTGACCGAAGGTTGTTCGGAGTCCCGGATAAGATCACGGACATGACGAGGAGTCTCGAAATGGTTGAGAGGTAAAGATTGATATATAGGACGATGGTATTCGGACACCGGAATAGTTTTGGGATGCACCGGGTAGCCATCGGGTCACCGGAAGGGGTTCCGGACACCCCCCGGTAGGTATATGGGCTTAATGGGCCAAGGGAGTGACAGACCAGCCCACAGGGGGCTGGTGCGCCCCTCTCCCTGGCCAGCCAGCCCTAGGGAAGGAAAGGGGGGAGGGGTAGCCCCTCCTGCCTTCCCCTCTCATGGGAGAAAGGAAAGAGGGGGGTGCCTCCCTCCCCTGCCTTTCCCCCGCACCTATATATGGAAGGGGGGGGGGGCGTGGCTAGGGGAGGACCCCAAGTAGGATTCGGCCTACTTGGGGCACCTCCTTGGCTGCTCCTCCCTCCCTCCCACCTATATATATGTGGGGGGGAGGCGCCTAGCACAACACTACATCGTCTTAGCCGTGGGCGGCGCTCCCCCTCCACCGTTTACACCCCTGGTCATATTTTCGTAGTGCTTAGGTGAAGCCATGCGGAGATCACTTCACCATCACCGTCACCACACCGTCGTGCTGCCAGAACTCATCCACTACCTCGCCGTCTTGCTGGATCAAGAAGGCGGAGGACGTCATTGAGCTGAACGTGTGCTGAACGCGGAGGTGCCGTACGTTCGCTGCTCGATCGGTTGGAACGCGAAGAAGTTCGACTACATCAACTGCGTTGTCAAACACTTCCGCTTACGGTCTACAAGGGTATGTAGACACACTCTCCCCTCTCATTGCTATGCATCTCCATGGATAGATCTTGCGTGTGCGTAGAATTTTTTTTGTTTTCCATGCAACGTTTCCCAACAGTGGCATCATGAGCCAGGTCTATGCGTAGATGATATGCACGAGTAGAACACAAAGAGTTGTGGGCGGTGATAGTCATACTGCTTACCACCAACGTCTTATTTTGATTCGGTGGTATTGTGGGATGAAGCGGCCCGGACCAACCTTACATGTCCACGCACATGAGACCGGTTCCACCGACAGACATGCAACTAGTATTGCATAAAGGTGGCTGGCGGGAGTCTGTTTCTCCTACTTTAGTTGAATCGAATTTGACTACGACTGGTCCTTGAAGAAGGTTAAAACAGCAAACTTGATGAAACACCGTTGTGGTTTTTGCGTAGGTAAGAACGGTTCTTGCTAGAAGCCCGTAGCAGCCACGTAAAACTTGCAACAACAAAGTAGAGGACGTCTAACTTGTTTTTGCAGGGCATGTTGTGATGTGATATGGTCAAGATATGATGTGATATATGTTGATGTATGAGATGATCATGTTTTGTAATATCGACGACCGGCAGGAGCCTTAGGGTTGTCTCTTTATTGTATGAACTGCAAGAGCCATGTAATTGCTTTACTTTATCACTATGCGTTAGCGATAGTTGTAGAAGCAATAGTTGGCGAGACGACCCCGACGCAACGATGGAGATCAAGGTGTCGAGCCGGTGACGATGGAGATCATGACGATGCTTTGGAGATGGAGATCAAAAGCACAAGATGATGATGGCCATATCATGTCACATATTTTGATTGCATGTGATGTTTATCCTTTATGCATCTTATTTTGCTTAGAACGGCGGTAGCATTATAAGATGATCCCTTCACTAAATTTCAAGATAAAATTGTTCTCCCCGAGTATGCACCGTTGCCAAAGTTCGTAGTTTTGAAGCACCACGTGATGATCGGCTGTGATAGACTCTAAGTTCATATACAACGGGTGTAAGACAGTTTTGCACATGCAGAATACTTGGGTTAAACTTGACGAGCCTAGCATGTACAGACATGGTCTCAGAACACTGGAGACCGAAAGGTCGAACGTGAGTCATATAGTAGATATGATCAACATAGAGATGTTCACCATTGATGACTACCCCATCTCACGTGATGATCGGACATGGGTTAGTTGATTTGGACCACGCATCACTTAGATAACTTGAGGGATGTTTATTTAAGTGGGAGTTGATACGTCTCCAACGTATCTATAATTTTTGATTGTTCCATGCTGTTATATTATCATTCTTGGATGTTTTACAATCATTTTATAGCAACTTTATATCATTTTTTTGGGACTAACCTATTGACATAGTGCCTAGTGCCAGTTGCTTTTTTCGCTTGTTTTTTACTTCGCAGGAAATCAATACCAACCGGAGTCCAAATGCAGCGAAACTTTTTGGTGATTTTTTTGGACCAGAAGACACAAGTTGGGCCAAGAAAGTACCTGAGGGGGGCTCCGAGGGGAGCACAACCCACCAGGGCGCGCCTGGGGGCCCAGGCGCGCCCAGGTGAGTTGTGCCCACCTCGGCCGCCTCCCGCACCGCCTCTTTTCTCTATAAATATCCCAATATTCCAGAAACCCTAGGGGAGTCGACGAAAAACAATTCCAGCCGCCGCAAGTTCTAGAAACCACAGATCCAATCTAGACACCATCACGGAGGGGTTTATCATCCTCATTGGTGCCTCTCCGATGATGCGTGCGTAGTTCATTGTAGACCTACGGGTCCGTAGTTAGTAGCTAGATGGCTTCCTCTCTCTCTTTTGATTCTCAATACAATTGTCTCTTGGAGATCTATTTGATGTAACTCTTTTTGCGGTGTGTTTGTTGGGATCCGATGAACTTTGAGTTTATGATCAGATCTATGTTTTTATCCATGAAAGTTATTTGAGTCTTTTGATATCTTATATGCATGATTACTTATAGCCTCGTATTTCTTCTTCGAATCTTTGGTTTAGTTAGGCCAACTAGATCGATTTTTTTTGCCATGGGAAGAGGTGCTTTGTGATGGGTTCGATCTTACGGTGCTTGATCCCAGTGACAGAAGGGGAACCGACACGTATGTATCGTTGCTATTAAGGATAACAAGATGGGGTCTATTTCTACATAAATAGATCTTGTCTACATCATGTCATCATTCTTATTTCATTACTCCGTTTCTCCATGAACTTAATACACTAGATGCATGCTGGATAGGGTTGATGTGTGGAGTAATAGTAGTAGATGCAGGCAGGAGTCGGTCTACTAATCTTGGACGTGATGCCTATATAATGATCATTGCGTGGATATCGTCATAATTATTTGAAGTTCTATCAATTGCCCAACAGTAATTTGTTTACCCACCGTATGCTATTTTTCTCGAGAGAAGCCACTAGTGAAATCTACGGCCCCCGTGTCTATTTTCTCATCATATATTTTCAGATCTATTTTGCTATTTGCCTTTTTATTTATTTGCCACTTTTAATTTCAGATCTATATTTCTAAAAACCCAAAAATATTTTGCTGCACTTTATTTTATTCGCGATCTATTTATCCAATATACTACAATTTATCTCCCATCAATGTGCCAATTTCTGGCGCCGTTACCCGAAAGGGATTGACAACCCCTTTAACACGTCGGGTTGCAAGTATTTGTTCTTTGTGTGCAGGTGCTGTTTACGTAGTGTTGCTTGGTTCTCCTACTGGTTCGATAACCTTGGTCTCATCACTGAGGGAAATACCTACCGTTGCTGTGCTTCATCATCCCCTCCTCTTTGGGGAAATACCGACGTAGTTCAAGCCAACATCAAAAGGAATTTCTGGCGCCGTTGCCGGGGAGGATCAAGTCAAGATAGTCTCCCGGCTACGTGCCAATTTCTGGCACCGTTGCCGGGGAGACATCATCAACATCTACCAGGTTCCTAATCACAAATCTCATCTCCTTGGAATTTACATTATTTGCCATTTGCCTCTCGTTTTCATCTCCCCCACTTCACAAAAAAAATTCCATTTTATTCGCCCTCTTTTTTGTTCGCCTTTTTCTCGTTAGATCTCTTGTTTGCTTGTGATGCCATGTGTCTTCTATTTGCTTGCATCTTTGCTTGCTAAAAATTTATTGATATGGATTCTCATCCACTTGCTAATCTTTTCAAGAGATCCAATTATGATGAACCCATTGCTAGTGAATTGAGTTCACTAGATTATCTTTATAAAGTTTTGCTTAAGATTCATGAATCTGAAAATTGTGATGAAGTGTTAAAAGAAGAAAATTATAAAGTAATTCATCATAGCTCCTTGAATGAAAAGCATGATTGCAATGATTTTACTATAAATTCTATTAATGTCAATTGTGCTAATAATATGCAAAACCCCAAGCTTGGGTTTGCTAATATTGCTATGTCCACTACTTATTGCAATGATTGGGGTGATAATGATTCTTATGATCTTGAAAATCTATTTAAGCCTCATGATGATTATGCTATTGATAATAATGTTTGCAATAATATTGAAAGTGGGTTTGGAAGAGTGTCAACTCTAGGTAAAAATAATCCCACATATTTGGAGAGTGTTCAATCTCATGAATTTTTTGATAAAAGTGGGCTTGGAGAGGTCGTGACTTTATTTGATGATAATCCCACTACTTTGGAAGAGTGTCAACTATGCATACATGTGGATCATGAAGAGAATATTTTATGTGATAGTTATATTGTTGAATTTGATTATGATCCTACATATAATTATTATGAGAGAGGAAAATATGTTCATAAAAATCTTCATGTTACTAAATTACCTCTCGTTATGTTGAGATTGTCAATGATTTATTCCTCTCCCTTGCATATGCTAGATCTTGCTTGTCTTGCTAATTTGTTTTCCTATAAAATTCCTATGCATAGGAAGTATGTTAGACTTAAATGTGTTTGTCATATGTTTTATGATGCTCTCTTTGTGTTTCAATCATTATCTTTCTTATGAGCATCAATAAAATTTTATGCCTAGCTAGGGGCATAAAACGATAGATCTTGTTGGGAGGCAACCCAATGAATAAAATTTATTTTCATCTTTTTCTTTCTGTTTTTGAGTGTTTGCATAATTATGCTACTGTTATGATTGTGTTCTTTGTGTTTTAATTAGTGTTTGTGCCAAGTAAAGCCTTTAGGATAGCTTTGGTGATAGTTGATTTGATCTTGTTGGAAAACAGAAACTTCTGTGTCCAGTAAAACAATTTTGAAAATTCACAGAAGTGACGAAAAATTCTGAATTTTTTACACAAGATTTATATACAAATTTACTCTGTTTTCCTAATTTTTCAGAAGTTTTGTAGTTATAGAAGTATGAGAGCAATTCGCATCTTTACAGACTGTTCTGTTTTTGACAGATTCTGTTTTCTTTGCATTGTGTGCTTGTTTTGATGAATATATGTTTTGTATCGTGGGGTATGAGCCATGGTAAAGTTAGAATACAGTATATATAATGCAAGAACAAAATTTGAATGGGTTTTCTACAGTACTTAAAGTAAAGATTGATTTTCTAATACTAACGGATCTCACGAAGGTTTTGTTGAGTTTTGTGTGATTGAAGTTTTCAAGTTTTGGGTGAGATTACGATGGATGAAGGAATAAGGAGTAATAAGAGCCTAAGCTTGGGGATGCCCCATGGCACCCCAAGCCATTATCCAAAGATAAGCGAGCAACTAAGCTTGGGGATGCCCGAGTGGCATCCCCTCTTTCTTATAACGACCATCGGTATTTTACTTGGATCTATATTTTTATTCGTCACATATCATGAGTTTTGCTTGGAGCGTCTTGTATGATATGAGTCTTTGGCTTGTTTTGCTTTTTATTTTTAGTCATGAATCCTTGCTGGACACACCTATTTGAGAGAGCCAAAATTATGCTATGACTTGTTAGAATTGCTCTCTATGCTTCACTTAAATCTTTATGAGCTATGGAATTGCTCTAGTGCTTCACTTATATCTTTTTGAGCACGGTGTGACTTAGTATTTTTTAAGAAATGCTCTCATGCTTCACTTAGATTTATTTAAGAGTTAGTATTTTTTTTAGAAACTCTCTCTTGCTTCACTTAAATTATTTTGAGAGAAGAAAATTTTATGCTCATGTTCTTCACTTAGATTTGTTTGAGCTATCAAAAGCAACAAATGAAATTAGTCCCAAAGTGATAGATATTCAAGAGGGATATAATAAAACTTTCATGAAGATCATTGGACAAAATAAACATGATTCCTTGTAATAGTTTTGTGATATGTTGATATAATATGTGAGTCATGTTGATGAGTAATTATGCTTTAGTAAGAATATTGGTGTTAAGGTTTGTGATTCCCTATGCAAGCACGAAAGTCAATAGTTATGCAATGAAATTACATCCTACTTGTGGTGCATTATTCGGTGTTAGTTATGCTTAATGCTCGCTTATGAGATTTTTTGTTTCTTGGTTGGATGCTTCTCAATCTTTTGCTAGCCTTCATTTGCACTAAGTATGATCACTACTTGTGCATCCAAAATCCTTAAACCAGTTTTGCCATATGAGTCCACTATACCTACCTATATGCGGTATTTCTGTGCAGTTCTAAGCAAATTTGTATGTGCCATCTCTAATTTCAAAATAAATTTCTCTTTTGTGTGCTCGTACCGCTCATGAAACGGTAGGGTGTGGCTGATATTTTTCCATGCTAGATGTGTTATTCTCAAGATGAGTGTTTATTCACTTGTCATTGCACGAGAGTACGGCAAAGGTATTAGGGATGCCCAGTCCCGAAATGAAAAATGAATTTACTTTATGTTGTCAAATAATAAATTCCTTGGAAAGTGTTGGTATGGACGACACCCGTAGATACGGTTAGCCGTGGAATGTGAAAGCATGGTGGAAAAAGGAATAAACTTTATTTTTTGTTTGGGAACCGCCTATGATGTATCTAGCATGAAAAGTATTGGGAACTACTTGATCGTTTTCGTTGACAGGAAAAGCATGCCACCCAAAATGTTTTATCTCTACTTTTTTCGCTTTGAGCTTTGGCACCTCTACAAATCCCTACTTCCCTCTGCGAAGGGCCTTTCTTTTACTTTATGCAATTTTTATTTTATTTTGAGTCTCCATCTTCTCTTATAAAGCACCAACTAAGGGGCACTATGATCGTACTTGAGCATTGGGTGTAGCTAACATGCGAGTGTGTTTCATGAATGGATCAATGATTGAGCATAATGGGCTAGGGATAACTTGCTTTAGTGTTGATATTTTGAAAGACATGGTTGCTTGTTGATATGCTTGAGTATTGAAATCTTCATGTCAAAACTAGACTATTGCTTTGAATCATATAAAAGTCCAAATGTCCATGCTACAAAGAAAATAATATGTGATGAACATGTTAGGCAGCATTCCACATCAAAAATTCTATTTTTATCATTTACCTACTCGAGGACGAGCAGGAATTAAGCTTGGGGATGCTGATACGTCTCCAACGTATCTATAATTTTTGAATATTCCATGCTGTTATATTATCATTCTTGGATGTTTTACAATCATTTTATAGCAACTTTATATCATTTTTTGGGACTAACCTATTGACATAGTGCCCAGTGCCAGTTGCTATTTTTTGCTTGTTTTTTACTTCGCAGGAAATCAATACCAAACGGAGTCCAAATGCAGCGAAACTTTTTGGTGATTTTTTCTGGACCAGAAGACACAAGTTAGGCCAAGAAAGTACCTGAGGGGGGCTCCGAGGGGAGCACAATCCACTAGGGCGCACCTGGGGGCCCAGGCGCGCCCAGGTGAAAGGATCGAGAAGAGGGGTCTAGAGGGGGGGGGTGATTAGACCCTCAACAAGCAAAAGTAGCAGTTTTTAAGTTCTTCAAGTTGAGGTGGAGTTTCAGCACAAGTTTAAGCATTCACAATACATTTCAAGCAAGCATGATAAGAGTATATGAGCAGCGGAAAGTAAAGCATGCAATTTGCAAGAAAGTAAAGGGATGGGATTGGAGTGTGCAAACGCAATTGGAGACACGGAGATTTTTGGCGTGGTTCCGATAGGTGGTGCTATCGTACATCCACGTTGATGGAGACTTCAACCCACGAAGGGTAACGGTTGTGCGAGTCCACGGAGGGCTCCACCCACGAAGGGTCCACGAAGAAGCAACCTTGTCTATCCCACCATGGCCATCGCCCACGAAGGACTTGCCTCACTCGGGTAGATCTTCACGAAGTAGGCGATCTCGTTGCCCTTACAAACTCCTTGGTTCAACTCCACAATCTTGACGGAGGCTCCCAAGTGACACCTAACCAATCTAGGAGACACCACTCTCTGAAAGGTAATAAATGGTGTGTTGATGATGAACTCCTTGCTCTTGTGCTTCAAATGATAGTCTCCCCAACACTCAACTCTCTCTCATAGATTTGGCTATGGTGGAAAGATGATTTGAGTGGAAAGCAACTTGGGGAAGGCTAGAGATCAAGATTCTTGTGGTTGGATTGGAATGTCTTGGTCTCAACACATGAGTAGGTGGTTCTCTCTCAGAAAATGAGTAGTGGAAGTGTAGGCACGTTCTGATGGCTCTCTCTTGAATAGAGAAGGGGGTGGAGGGGTATATATAGCCTCCACACAAAATCTAACCATTACACACATTTGAGCTAACTCGGTCAGACCAAATAGAAGAACTCGGTGAGACCGATTCAGTCCAAAATGTGAACGTTAGGATTTTCGGTGGGACCGATATGATCAACTCGGTGGGACCGATGTGCTAGGGTTAGGGAAAAACCTCATCTCGGTGTGACCGATTGCATGAACTTGGTGAGACCGATTTCAGCAACGAGAAAACAGAGAGTTGGTCAGGCAAACTCGGTGTGACCGGTTGCACGTCTCGGTGAGACTGAAATAATTACAACAGACAACAAAGAGTTTGCAAGGCGAACTCGGTGAGATCGATCGCTCATCTCGGTAAGACCGAAATGTTACGAAGAGAAACAGAGAGTTTGCATTGCCATCTCGGTGAGACCGAGATACCTATCGGTGAGACCGAACTGATTAGGGTTTCTAGCAGTGGCTATGTCAAAGGAACTCGGTGGCGCCGGATAGATCAAATTGGTGGGGCCGAGTTTGACTTTAGGTTTAGGACATATTTGGAATTGAGAAAGTGGTTGAGGGCTTTGGAGCATATCACTAAGCACTTTGAGCAAGTAGACCATTAAGCAACACCTCATCCCCTTTTAATAGTATTGGCTTTTCCTATGGACTCAATGTGATCTTGGATCACTAAAATAGAGATGAAGAGTCTTGAGCTTTTGCCAATCTTTGTCCTTAGCATTTTGAAGGGGTTCCACATCCTCTTGTCCAGGCCACGCCATCGCTGAACTATCTGAAATATACTAGATGAAAATATTAGTCCAACAAGAGATATGTTGACATTAATTACCAAAATCACCCAGGGAGCACTTGTGCTTTCAAAGAGAGCACTTGTGCTTTCACCAGGTGGGTTGTGCCCACCTCGGCCGCCTCCCGCACCACCTCTTTGCTCTATAAATACCCCAATATTCCAGAAACCCTAGGGGAGTCGACGAAAATCAATTCCAGCCGCCGCAAGTTCCAGAAACCACAGATCCAATCTAGACACCATCACAGAGGGGTTCATCATCCTCATTGGTGCCTCTCCGATGATGCGTGAGTAGTTCATTGTAGACCTACGGGTCCGTAGTTAGTAGCTATATGGCTTCCTCTCTCTCTTTTGATTCTCAATACAATGGTCTATTGGAGATCTATTTGATGTAACTCTTTTTGCGGTGTGTTTGTTGGGACCCGATGAACTTTGAGTTTATGATCAGATCTATGTTTTTATCCATGAAAGTTATTTGAGTATTTTGATCTCTTATATGCATGATTACTTATAGCCTCGTATTTCTTCTTCGAATCTTTGGTTTAGTTAGGCCAACTAGATCGATTTTTCTTGCCATGGGAAGAGGTGCTTTGTGATGGGTTCGATCTTACGGTGCTTGATCCCAGTGACAGAAGGGGAACCGACACGTATGTATCGTTGCTATTAAGGATAACAAGATGGGGTCTATTTCTACATAAATAGATCTTGTCTACATCATGTCATCGTTCTTATTGCATTACTCCATTTCTCCATAAACTTAATACACTAGGTGCGTGCTGGATAGCGGTCGATGTGTGGAGTAATAGTAGTAGATGCAGGCAGGAGTCGGTCTACTAATCTTGGACGTGATGCCTATATAATGATCATTGCCTGGATATCGTCATAATTATTTGAAGTTCTATCAATTGTCCAATAGTAATTTGTTTACCCACCGTATGCTATTTTTCTCGAGAGAAGCCACTAGTGAAATCTACGGCCCCCGGGTCTATTTTCTCATCATATATTTTCAGATCTATTTTGCTATTTGCCTTTTTATTTATTTGCCACTTTTAATTTCAGATATATATTTCTAAAAAACCCAAAAATATTTTGCTGCACTTTATTTTATTCACGATCTATTTATCCAATCTACTACAATTTATCTCCCGTCAACATGCCAATTTCTGGCGCCGTTACCCGAAAGGGATTGACAACCCCTTTAACACGTCGGGTTGCAAGTATTTGTTCTTTGTGTGCAGGTGCTATTTACGTAGTGTTGCTTGGTTCTCCTACTGGTTCGATAACCTTGGTCTCATCACTGAGGGAAATACCTACCGTTGCTGTGCTGCATCATCCCTTCCTCTTTGGGGAAATACCGACGTAGTTCAAGCCAACATCAGGAGTTCATTAGTAATTTGATTAATTGAACTTAATTTATCATGAACTTAGTCTTAGAGTTTTGCATATCTATGTTGTAGATCAATGGCCCGAGCTACCGTTCCCCTGAATTTTAATGCGTTCCTAGAGAAAACTAAGTTGAAAGATGATGGTAGCAACTACACGGACTGGGTCCGTAACTTGAGGATTATCCTCATTGCTCCACAGAAAAATTATGTCCTTGATGCACCGCTAGGTGAAAGGCCTGCTGCAGGAGCTGAAGCTGATGTTGTGAACGTCTGACAGGCTCGATCTGATGACTACTCAATAGTTCAGTGTGCCATGCTTTACGGCCTAGAACTGGGACTTCAAAGACGTTTCAAACATCATGGAGCATATGAGATGTTCCAAGAGTTGAAGTTAATATTTCAAGCAAATGCCCGGGTTGAGAGATATGAAGTCTCCAACAAGTTCTATAGCTGTGATGACCCACAAGTATAGGGAATCAATCATAGTCCTTTCGATAAGTAAGAGTGTCGAACCCAACGAGGAGCAGAAGGAAATGACAAGCGGTTTTCAGCAAGGTAATGTCTGCAAGCACTGAAATTATAAGTAACGAGTAGTTTGGTAGCAAGATAATTTGTAACGAGCAAGTAACGGTAATGGTAAAAAAAGTGCAGCATGGTAGCCCAATCCTTTTGAGGCAAAGGACAGGCCAAAACGATCTCTTATGATAAGCAAAGCGTTCTTGAGGGTACACGGGAATTTCATCTAGTCACTTTCATCATGTTGGTTTGATTTGTGTTCGCTACTTTGATAATTTGATATGTGGGTGGACCAGTGCCTAGGTGCTGTTCTTACTTGAACAAACCTCCTACTTATGATTAACCCCCTCGCAAGCATCCGCAACTACGAGAAAAGTATTAAGAATAAATCTAACCATAGCATTAAACTTTTGGATCCAAATCAGTCCCTTACGGAATAGCGCATAAACTAGGGTTTAAGCTTATGTCACTCTCGCAACCCATCATCTAATAACTACTCCACAATGCATTCCCTTAGGCCCTAATAAGGTGAAGTGCCATGTAGTCGACGTTCACATGACACCACTAAGGGAATCACAACATACATATCATCAAAATATCGAACACATATCAAGTTCACATGATTACTTGCAACAAGATTTCTCCTGTGACCTCAAGAACAAAAGTAACTAATCACTAATGATAAACATGCTCAAGATCATAGGGGTATTAAATAGCATAATGGATCTGAACATATAATCTTCCACCAAATAAACCATATAGTAATCAACTACAAGATGTAATCAACACTACTAGTCACCCACAAGTACCAATCTATAATTCCAGTACAAAGATTGAACACAAGAGATGAACTAGGGTTTGAGAGGAGATGGTGCTGTTGAAGATGTTGATGGAGATTGCCCTCCCCAAGACGGGAGAGTTGTTGGTGATGATGATGACGATGATTTCCCCCTCTAGGAGGGAAGTTCCCCCAGCGGAATCGCTCCGCCGGAGGGCAAAAGTGCTCCTGCCCAAGTTCCGCCTCAAGACAGTGGCGCTTCGTCCCGAAAGTCCCCTCCTTATTTTTTCTAGGTCAAAATGACTTATATACCAGAAGAGGGGCACCGGAGGTGGGCCGAGGAGGGCACAACCCACCAGGGCGCGCCTGGGCTCCCTGGGGCGCCCAGGTGGGTTGTGCCCACCTAGGGGGCCCCCTCTGGTAGTTATTTGCTCCAATAATTCTTATTTATTCCATAAAAATTCCTCATGAAATTTCAGCTCATTTGGAGTTGTGCAAAATAGGTAGCCTGACGTAGCTTTTTCAGGTCCAGATTTCCAGCTGCCGGAATTCTCCCTCTTTGTGTGAACCTTGCATATTATGAGAGAAAAGGCATTAGAATTACTCCAAAAAGCATTATTATGCATAAAAACATCATAAATAACAGTAGGAAAACATGATGCAAAATGGACGTATCAAGCTGCAAGATGGAGGAGAACCGTTCTGTCAGTGAACACATACTCAAAATGTCTGGGTATCATAACCACTTGACTCAGCTGGGAGTTGATCTTCCAGTTGATAGTGTTATTGACAGAGTTCTTCAATCACTGCCACCAAGCTACAAAGGCTTCGTGATGAACTATAATATGCAAGGGATGAATAAAACGATTCCTGAGCTCTTCACAATGCTTAAAGCCGCGGAGGTAGAAATCAAGAAGGAGCATCAAGTGTTGATGGTTAACAAGACCACTAGTTTCAAGAAAAGGGCAAGGGAAAGAAAGGGAACTTCAAGAAGAATGGCAAGCAAGTTGCCACTCCCGGGACGAAGCCCAAAGCTGGACCCAAGCCTGAAACTGAGTGCTTCTACTACAAAGGGACTGGTCACTGGAAGCAGAATTGCCCCAAATACTTGGCGGATAAGAAGGATGGCAAAGTGAACAAAGATATATTTGATATACATGTTATGGATGTGTACCTTACTAATGCTCATAGCAGCGCCTGGGTATTTGATATTGGTTTGGTTGCTCATATTTGTAACTCGAAACAGGAGCTGCGGAATAAATGAAGATTGGCTAAGGACGAGGTGACGATGCGCGTTCGAAATGGTTCCAAGGTCGATGTGATCTCCGTCGGCACGCTACCTCTACATCTACCTTCGGGATTAGTTTTAGACCTCAATAATTGTTATTTGGTGCCCGCGTTGAGCATGAACATTATATCTGGATCTTGTTTATTGCGAGACAGTTATTCATTTAAATCAGAGAATAATGGTTGTTCTATTTATATGAGTAATATCTTTTATGGTCATGCACCCTTGATGAGTGGTCTATTCTTGTTGAATCTCGATCGTAGTAATACACATATTCATAATATTGATGCCAAAAGATGCAAAGTTGATAATGATAGTGCAACATACTTGTGGCACTGCCGTTTAGGTCATATTGGTGTAAAGCGCATGAAGAAACTCCATGTAAATGGACTTTTGGAATCACTTAATTATGAATCATTTGATACTTGCGAACCATGCCTCATATGCAAGATGACTAAAACTCCGTTCTCCAGAACAATGAAGCGAGCTAATGACTTATTGGAAATAATACATACCGATGTATGCGGTCCTATGAGTGTTGAGGCACGCGGCGGGTATCGTTATTTTCTGACCTTCACAGATGATTTGAGTAGGTATGGGTATATCTACTTAATGAAACACAAGTCTGAAACATTTGAAAAGTTCAAAGAATTTCAGAGTGAAGTGGAGAATCATAGTAACAAGAAAATAAAGTTTCTACGATCGGATCGCGAAGGCGAATATTTGAGTTACGAGTTTGGCCTTCATTTAAAACAATGTGGAATTGTTTCACAACTCACGCCACCTGGAACACCACAGCGTAATGGTGTGTCCAAACGTCGTAACCGTACTTTATTAGATATGGTGCGATCTATGATGTCTCTTACCGATTTACCACTATCGTTTTGGGGTTATGCATTAGAGACAGCCGCATTCACGTTAAATAGGGCACCGTCTAAATCCGTTGAGACGACACCGTATGAACTGTGGTTTGGCAAGAAACCTAAGCTGTCATTTCTTAAAGTTTGGGGTTGCGATACTTATATCAAAAGGCTTCAGCCTGATAAGCTCGAACCCGAATCGGCGAAGTGCGTCTTCATAGGATACTCTAAGGAAACAATTGGGCACACCTTTTACCACATATCCGAAGGCAAGATCTTTGTTGCCAAGAATGGAACCTTTCTAGAGAAGGAGTTTCTCTTGAAAGAAGTGAGTGGGAGGAAAGTAGAACTTGATGAGGTAATTGTACCTTCTCTCGAATTGGAGAGTAGCACATCACAGAAAACTGTTCCAGTGATGCCTACACCAACTAGAGAGGAAGCAAATGATGTTGATCATGAAACTTCAGATCAAGTTACTACTGAACCTCGTAGGTCAACCAGAGCACAATCCGCACCAGAGTGGTATGGTAATCCAGTTCTAGAAGTCATGTAACTAGACCAAGGCGAACCTATGAACTATGAAGAAGCTATGATGAGCCCAGATTCTGATAAATGGCTTGTGGCCATGAAATCTGAGATAGGATCCATGTATGAGAACAAAGTGTGGACTTTGGTGGACTTGCCCGATGATCGGCAAGCCATAGAAAATAAATGGATCTTCAAGAAGAAGACTGACATTGATGGTAATGTTACTGTCTACAAAGCTCGACTTGTCGCGAAAGGTTTTCGACAAGTTCAAGGAGTTGACTACGATGAGACTTTCTCACCCGTAGCGATGCTTAAGTCTGTCCGAATCATGTTAGCAATTGCCGCATTTTATAATTATGAAATCTGGCAAATGGACATCAAAACTGCATTCCTTAATGGATTTCTTAAAGAAGAGTTGTATATGATGCAACCAGAAGGTTTTGTCGATCCTAAAGGTGCTAACAAAGTGTGCAAGCTCCAGCGATCCATCTATGGACTGGTGCAAGCATCTCGGAGTTGGAATATACGGTTTGATGAGGTGATCAAAGCGTATGGTTTTATACAGACTTACGGTGAAGCCTGTATTTACAAGAAAGTGAGTGGGAGCTCTGTAGCATTTCTGATATTATATGTGGATGACATATTGTTGATTGGAAATGATATAGAATTTCTGGATAGCATAAAAGGATACTTGAATATGAATTTTTCAATGAAAGACCTCGGTGAAGCTGCTTATATATTGGGCATCAAGATCTATAGAGATAGATCGAGACGCTTAATAGGACTTTCACAAAGCACATACCTTGATAAAGTTTTGAAGAAGTTCAAAATGGATCAGTCAAAGAAAGGGTTCTTGCCTGTGTTACAAGGTGTGAAGTTGAGTCAGACTCAAGGCCCGACCACTACAGAAGATGGAGATAAAATGAAAGTCATTCCCTATGCCTCAGCCATAGGTTCTATCATGTATGCTATGCTGTGTACCAGACCTGATGTGTGCCTTGCCATAAGTCTGACAAGGAGGTACCAAAGTAATCCAGGAGTGGATCACTGGACATCGGTCAAGAACATCCTGAAGTACTTGAAAAGGACCAAGGATATGTTTCTCGTTTATGGAGGTGACGAAGAACTCGTCGTAAATGGTTACATCGATGCTAGCTTCGACACTGATCCGGATGACTCTAAGCCACAAACCGGATACGTATTTATATTGAATGGTGGAGCTGTCAGTTGGTGCAGTTCCAAGCAGAGCGTCGTGGCAAGATCTACGTGTGAAGCAGAGTACATAGCTGCTTCGGAAGCAGCACATGAAGGAGTCTGGATGAAGGATTTCATATCCGATCTGGGTGTAATACCTAGTGCATCGGGTCCAATGAAAATCTTTTGTGACAACACTGGAGAAATTTCCTTGGCGAAGGAATCCAGGTTTCACAAGAGAACCAAACACATCAAGAGACGCTTCAACTCCATTCGTGAAAAGGCAATGATGGAGACATAGAAATTTGCAAAGTACATACGGATCTGAATGTGGCAGACCCGTTGAGTAAGCCTCTTCCGCGAACAAAACATGATCAGCACCAAGACTCCATGGGTGTTAGATTCATTACTATGTAATCTAGATTATTGACTCTAGTGCAAGTGGGACACTGAAGGAAATATGCCCTAGAGGCAATAATAAAGTTGTTATTTTATATTTCCTTATTCATGATAAAGGTTTATTATTCATGCTAGGATTGTATTGATCAGAAACTTAAATACATGTGTGAATACATAAACAAATACCGTGTCCCTAGTAAGCCTCTACTAGACTAGCTCATTGATCAAAGATGGTTAAGGTTTCCTAACCATAGACATGTGTTGTCATTTGATAACGGGATCACATCATTGGGAGAATGATGTGATGGACAAGACCCATCCGTTAGCTTAGCATATTGATCGTTCAGTTTATTGCTATTGCTTTCTTCATGTCAAATACATATTCCTCTGACTATGAGATTATGCAACTCCCGTATACTGGAGGAATACCTTGTGTGATATCAAATGTCACAACGTAACTAGGTGATCATAAAGATGCTCTACAGGTATCTCCGAAGGTGTTTGTTGAGTTGGCATAGATCGAGATTAGGATTTGTCACTCCGAGTATCGGAGAGGTATCTCTGGGCCCTCTTGGTAATACACATCATAAAGCTTGCAAGCAAATGACTAAGGAGTTAGTTACGAGGTGATGTATTATGGAACAAGTAAAGAGACTTGCCGGTAACGAGATTGAACTAGGTATGAAGATACCGACGATCGAATCTTGGGCAAGTAACATACCGATGGACAAAGGGAATTACGTATGTTGTCATAACGGTTCGACCGATAAAGATCTTCGTAGAATATGTAGGAGCCAATATGGGCATCCAGGTTCCGCTATTGGTTATTGACCAGAGAGGTGTCTTGGTCATGTCTACATAGTTCTTGAACCCGTAGGGTCCACACGCTTAATGTTCGTTGACGATATAGTGTTATATGAGTTATATGATTTGGTGACCGAAGGTTGTTCGGATTCCCGGATAAGATCACAGACATGACGAGGAGTCTCGAAATGGTCGAGAGGTAAAGATTGATATATAGGACGATGGTATTCGGACACCGGAAGAGTTTTGGGATGCACCGGGTAGCCATCGGGTCACTGGAAGGGGTTCCGGACACCCCTCGGTATGTATTTGGGCTTAATGGGCAAAGGCAGGGACAAACCACCCCACAGGGGGCTTGTGCGCCCCTTTCCCTGGCCGGCCAGCCCTAGGGAAGGAAAGGGGGGAGGGCTAGCCCCTCCTACCTTCCCCTCTCATGGGAGAAAGGAAAGAGGGGGGCGCCTCCCTCCCCTGCCTTTCGCCCGCACCTATATATGGAAGGGGGGCGCGGCTAGGGGAGGACCCCAAGTAGGATTCGGCCTACTTGGGGCGCCTCCGTGGCTGCTCCTCCCTCCCTCCCACCTATATATATGTGGGGGGTGCCTAGCACAACATAACATCGTCTTAGCCGTGTGCGGCGCTCCCCCTCCACCATTTACACCCCTGGCCATATTTTCGTAGTGCTTAGGCGAGCTCTGCGGAGATCACTTCACCATCACCGTTACCACGCCGTCATGCTGCCGGAACTCATCCACTACCTCGCCGTCTTGCTGGATCAAGAAGGTGGAGGACGTCATGGAGCTGAACGTGTGCTGAACGCGGAGGTGCCGTACGTTCGCTGCTTGATCGGTTGGAACGCGAAGAAGTTCGACTACATCAACCGCGTTGTCAAACGCTTCCGCTTACGGTCTACAAGGGTACGTAGACACACTCTCCCCTCTCGTTGCTATGCATCTCCATGGATAGATCTTGCGTGTGCATAGAATTTTTTTTGTTTTCCATGCAACGTTTCCCAACACCCCGGCCCACCCAAAAGGAAGGCGGAGCCCGCGCTTTTGTAGCTACGCGCACTGTTTTCGCACCAAAATCTCCCACTCTCTTCTTCCATCTCCCACCGCTCCACCCAATTCCCATCGTTTTCTCCACCCTCTTCCACCTTTCGCCACCAACGCATGGAACTAGAGGAGAACCTGTTGGAGATGGAGGAGGTGGAGGTGCCGGAGGATTCGAGCATCACGCTCGCCCGGAAGATTAACTTGGCTACGGGGCAAACTCGCCTCGTAAAAGTGAAGGCCACAAAGGAGGAGAAGCTCAAGAAGAGGCTGGCCGCCATTGGGCGTGGTGGTGGCGGTCGTGGCGTCGGGCGTGGTGATCGGAGACATTGTGGAGGTCGCAGCCTTGGCCACAGTGCCCCAACGGGCGAGCCCACCGTACAGATGGCACCGTGGCTGGAGCATTACAAGCCTCCGTACTTCTACACTACCAAGCAGCTCGGAATCACCGCCCTTACATCATCGAGGTAAACACGATACCTCTCTTCTCCGAGTGTTCTTTGCCGCAGCTCGTCCAGGGGCGGATAGGGAGCAGATGGGTGCCCACATGTTGTTCGCTGTAATACCTAAAGCGGGGGAGCCGGTGTACGACGGCGTGGACAGGGAGATGCTTGACATCATCCATGACAGATGCGGAGGAGGAGGTGGCTATGAGGACGGGCAAGTGGAAGACTCGGATCCCACCTAGTCCAACAACTACCCGCAGCAGCAGTCCTATACCCAGACGGGCATGTGATATATCTCCATCGTATCTACTTTTCCTAACGCTTTTGCTCTTGTTTTGGACTCTAATTTGCATGATTTGAATCAAACTAACCCGAACTGACGCTGTTTTCAGCAGAACTACCATGATGTTGTTTTTTGTGCAGAAATAAAAGTTCTCAGAATTGGACGAAACTTTTTGGAGAATTATTTTGAAATAATTAAAAAATACTGGAACCAAGACCCACTGGACCGGGAGGGGGGGGGGGGTAGCTGTGCACTAGGCACCAGGGCGCGCCACCCCCCTTTGGCGCGCCCTAGTGGGTAGTGGGGCCCACGAGGCTCCGCTGACCCTAATTCTGACGCTATAAAATCCTATTTTTCCAAAAAAAATAGGGGAGGAAGTTTCATCGTGTTTTAAGATACGGAGCCACCGCCACCTCCTGTTCTTCACCGGGAGGCCAGATCTGGAGTCCGGAGAGGGGGATCTTCCGTCTTCATCATCGTCAACCATCCTCCATCAACAATTTCATGATGCTCACCTCCGAGAGTGAGTAATTCCTTCGTAGGCTTGTTGGACGGTGATCGGTTGGATGAGATTCATCATGTAATCGAGTTAGTTTTGTTAGGGCTTGATCCCTAGTACCCACTATGTTCTGAGATTGATGTTGCTATGACTTTGCTATGCTTAATGCTTGTCACTAGGGCCGGAGTGCCATGATTTCAGATCTGAATTGTTTATGTTTCCACCATTATATCTATGTTCTTGATCCGATCTTGCAAGTTATACGCACCTATTATGTGTTATGATCCGTAAACCCCAAGGTGACAATAATTGGGATACTTTCCGGTGATGACCGTAGTTTGAGGAGTTCATGTATTCACTATGTGTTAATGCTTTGTTCCGGTTCTCTATTAAAAGGAGGCCTTAATATCCCATAGTTTCCTTATGGACCCCGCTGCCACGGGAGGGTAGGACAAAAGATGTCATGCAAGTTCTTTTTCATAAGCACGTATGACTATTTACGGAATACATGCCTACATTATATTGATGAACTGGAGCTAGTTCTATGTCGCCCTAGGTTATGACTGTTATATGATGAATATCATCCAACGAAATCACCGATCCAATGCCAATGAGCTTTTCACATATTGATCTTGCTAAGTTACTACTGCTGCTGCTACTGTTACAATTGCTACAAAATTATTGCTACTGTTACTATTGCTGCTACTACTATTGCTATCGCTATCAAACTATCATACTACTATGCTACTGATCACTTTGCTACAGATATTTAGTCTCCAGGTGTGGTTGAATTGACAACTCAACTGCTAATACTTACAAATATTCTTTGGCTCCCCTTGTGTCGAATCAACAAATTTGGGTTGAATACTCTACCCTTGAAAACTGTTGCGATCCCCTATACTTGTGGGTTATCAAGACCTTTTTCTGGCGTTGTTGCCAAGGAGCATAGCTATATTTGTTGAGTCACTTGGGATTTATATGTATTGATCACTATGAAGAATCTGAAAGATAACAGAACCAAGATCGTTCCCTCTAAGGCGAGGGAAGGTAAGGAATTGCCATCTAGCTCTGCACTTGATTCACCTTCTGTTTTGAGTAAGCTTGCGACACCACAACCTGCTATTAATTCTAATATGTCGCAAGTAATTGATGATGCTACTTCTGCTATGAATGATGCTTATGATGATGCTAGTACTTTGCTTGATGATTATGTGCCACTAGGTGAATTTCTTGATGAACAACTTGCTAGAGCTAAAGATATTGAGAATGCTGAAATTGATGAAATTACTGAAACTGATTAAGTCTTTGAAACTAAAAATTATGAAACACCTATTAGACATAGTTCTCCTAGATATGAATTGCCTAAGATACCTGAGAGTTATGTTATGGATGGAGAGGTTGCTAGGGATATTCTTGCTTGTAAGGATAGAGATGATCTTAAGAAATTATTATGCAAGTTGAAAGAAAAATCTTTGAATGCTAGAATGAAATATGATCCTAAGTTTGCTACTTCACCTATCTTTGTTACTAATAAGGATTATGGATTCTCTGTCGACCCAGAGTTAATTACTTTGGTTGAATCTGATCCTTTCCATGGCTCCGAAACTGAAACTGTAGTGGCAGATCTTACTAAATTAAATGATATAGCCACCCTGTTTGCTCATGATGAGAAAATTCGCTACTACTATATTCTCAAGTTATTTCTGTTCTCATTAAAGGGTGATGCTAAGATATGGTACATGTGATGCCCCCGGCTTAATCATGCACTAACCATACACACAAATGAACAAGATCAAGCCTAAGGACTCACTTGAAGATATCACAACACAACTCTAAAACATAAATAAAGTCATACAAGCTTTATGTTACAAGCCAGGGGCCTCGAGGGCTCGAATACATAAGCTCGCATACAAGCGTCAGCAGAAGCATCAGATATCTGAGTACAGATATGAAACAGAAACATATAAGCCTTTAGAAGGGTGGGGCAAAACAAAAGCTACGATCGAAAGGCGCAGGCCTCCTGCCTGGGACCCTATGATCCTACTCTTGGTCGTTGGCAAGCTCGTAGTAGTAACCACCCTCGGGGTGGTAGTAGTAGTCGTCGGCGGGGGCAGCTGGCTCCGGGGCTCCGTCGTCTGGTTGCATCAAAAGGGGAAAGGGGAAAAAGAGGAAGCAAAGTAACCGTGAGTACTCATCCGAAGTACTCAGCAAGCTAGGATCTACACTATATATGCAACATTGTCAAAGAGGGCTGTATATGTGGACTGGGCTGCAGAAATGCCAGAATAGAGGGAAGGCCTAGTCCTATCAAAGACTAGCATCTTCAGCGGTCTTGCAGCATTAGAAGAGTGTAGATTAGTACAGTATAAAGCAATATCAGTATTAAGTATCAATCTCGACCAGAGATCCTTTCTCAACTCCCTGCGAGAAAGCAATCCCAGAGCCATACTATCCATTTCTCATCACAAGTTTCCAGTTCTAGTTGTGTCGATCGGGATACAACTCCGAGCGTCCGTTACCGAGGATCTGGCTATGCATAGATTAGTTCTTCCCTGCAGGGGTGCACCAACTTACCCACCACGCTCGCTAAACGCCGGCCGGACACACTTTTCTGGGTCATGCCCGGCCTCGGCTAAACAACACACCACAACCCTACCTAGAGCTCAGCAGAGAAGTCCCCGCCGGTCTACAACCTAAGCGCTCAGGGGTCTTGGGCCATCGCCCTGTGCACTCCGGGTCGTTGTGTGCAAGGTGGATACCAACACCGCCTCAGATGGTCGTCACGATCCGACCGTGCCACGATGCTGAACTGGACGTTTGTCAGAGCTTTCGGCTGATGCCATGATGTAGAGTACCCATATTTATTCCCGTGTGATGGTTAGTGCTATCGGGCCAGAGGCCCACTCGAATCAAATATCCAAATCGTAGTGTGTTGATAGTGCGGTAACGAGCAGAGACTCACGATCGACGTGACCCCGTCGCCCCGTCTCGAGGACTTGCGGCAAGGGCTAAGATTGCCCGACCATGCCTCGTATTCATCACTCGGGCACCGTCCAGGTCAACCCATCTCGCAAAAAGACTGTCAGGAACTCAGGTCCACCTCTACTGGGCGGTACCGCCTGTCCCTCCAGTCCTGCAGTAAAAGTAACTCCCTCGGGTCCCCCTCGGGGCCGACCCGTTTCTAACAAGGTTTAGGGGTAAAGTCACAGTAACCGTGTGTCCATAACATCAGGGGAATCCGAGGTATCACCCTCGACGGATGTCCACTCGATGTAACCGTCAAGGTGAACTTAGGAGGAATCACCCTCGAGGTTCACACTTGAAGTGCTGCGCGATAGGGTCGTATCGGAAGTGCAGAAGGAGGAATCACCCTCGATGACCATGACCAAATAGCTATTCTACAGAGTTAACATCAGGAGTGCTATACGAGGTATCACCCTCGGCACTCGATGGTAACGCTGCAGTGTCGTACAACTAAGGGGGGTGTTGTGCAGTGCCGGGGTCTGGCTATCGATCCCGTTGATCGAGTCATCTGATAATCCAGCGGGACAACTGGGGACAAAGTGGGGTCTCTGGTAGGTCTCTACCCAGCCTATACTAAACAGTTTAGGATAAGCAGGTAAGGTTTCAATAGCAGGTTACAATAAACAGGCTTTGCATCAGAATAGGTAAAGCAGTAGCAGCAGCAATTCTAATGCAAGCACAAGAGAGAAGAGAATAGGCGATATAGGCATGCTCAAGGGGGGGGGTGCTTGCCTGGAAGCTCTGCTGAAAGAGAAGAAGTGTCGTCGATGACGTAGTCGATCACAGGGGCATCTGCAGTGGTCTCGGGGTCTACCGGAGAAGAAGAGGGGGAAGAAACGGTAAATACAAAGCACATAGGTGCATTACTAAGCATGACATGATGATATGCGGTGCTAGGGGTGTTCTAACGCAGTGCTACATGATACCGGTGAAGGGGGAAAACATCCGGGAAAGTTTTCCCAAAATTTGGCATTTTCGGACAGATGAATCGGAGGGGGACGGTTGCATGTTCGCTATGCTAGGGGCACGTGACAGATGAACGGAGAGCGTATTCGGATTTGTCTCGCCGTTCTGAGCAACTTTCATGTACAAAGTATTTTCATCAGAGGTACGGTTTATTTTATATTAATTTTCAAAGATTTAAATTTTTTTTGGATTTATTATTAAATATAAAATGGAGTTATTGCATCAGCATGATGTCATCATGACGTCAGCAGTCAACTGAGTTGACCAGAGTCAACCCTAACGTGTGGGGCCGTTCTGTCATAGACTTAGCTAATTAACAAGGTTAAATTAACTAATTTAGTTAATTAGGCTAATTAATCAAAGTTAATTAATTAACTAACTAACTAATTAATTATTAATTTTAATCCTTTTTTAACAGGGGGCTGGGCCCCACATGGTAGCCTCTATGTGGCTGTGCTCACGCACAGACGCACACGAGCAGGGGCGACGGCGACCACCGATGGGCACGGCGCAGGGAGCGGCTAGGTGCGGGCGTGCAACCCCGGGCGCGTGCACCCGTGGCTGGGTGCTCAAGGGGCGCGGCCAAGGCGCGCGGGCGCCGCCAGGAGCTCGCGAAGGCGGAGCTCCGGCCGTGGCGGACGACAGAGCGGGAGGGGGGATGAGCAGCGGCTGGCGCATGGCGGCGAGTGGATGCGTGCGAGGCGGCCAAGGGCAGCCAGAGGCGCGCGAGAGGATGAGCAGGGGCGTGGGAGCAGAGCTCTGGATGCGACGGCGGTGAGCGCGGGACAGTGAGCATAGCCGGCGCGGCTAGAGTAGCAGCGGGCCTCGGTGAGCTGCAGCGACGCGGACAGGGGCGAGGCGACTACACACGGGACGCGGGCGCGGGCGCAGTGACCGCTCAGAGGTCGCGGCCACGGTCAGGAGCACGGGCGACGCGGACAACGTCCTACGGCAGTGAATCGAGGAGGTGGAGAGGGGGAGCAGCTGCGGGAGCTCACAGAGGAGGTCGTGGGAGACTCGGGGAGGTGCGGGGTGGCCGGAGGCGGGCAGCCCGACGGCGACGACGTGCGGCGGGAGGTCGGGGCGGCCTTGGCGATGGTTGGCGTCGGGAGGAAGCAGAGGCGCCAGGAGGCCGGTCGGGGAGGAGGGTTGAGGAGGCGGGCGCCGGCGACGGTGGGGCAGCGCCGGGCGGCGTCGGGGTTCGGCGACAGGGTCGGCGATGGGCGGCGGGGCCGTGCCCGATCTGGATCGGGGGGGGGGGGGGGGGCGCAAAGGGAGGAGACAGGGGAGGGGAATGGGGGGGGGGGGGAGTGGGGTTGCTGCGGGTGGTGGGCTAGGTTTACGGGGATAAGGGGGAAGCGGGGGTGGGCCGGCTGGTGGTTCTGGTGGGCCAAGGCCCAGTGGGGCAGGGGGGTTTCCTTTTCTTTTCCTTTTGCCTTTTCTCTTTATTCTTTTCTGTTTTAACTAGCTACTGATTTGTATTTATTTGAGTGACCAAATGAATTTAGTTGAATGTTAAACTCAACACATAAATCAGGCACAACATTGTAGTGTTGCATAAAAAGTTTCAGAGCCAAATGAAATGTTCAAGCATTTATAGAAATTGAATAAGTCAATTAATATGCTGTTAGACCACTATATAATTTGTTAAGGGCACTTTTAATAATTCAAAAGAGGTTGGTTAATTCATCACCATAACTTATTGAATATCTGCAACACAAGAAACATTTTTGTTTTGACATATTGAAAACTTTAAAAGTTGACTTTAATTTAAATTTGAATCGGTTTGAATCAATGAGAGTTTAACAACAGTAATCATGGTGATGTGGCATCATTAGCAGAGGATTACTGTAGCTTAATTATCCGAGCGTTACAAATCTCCTCCACTACAAGAAATCTTGTCCCGAGATTTAAGTGGGGAAGTAAAGGGTAACTTCGGGAGATCTGACCCTCGTAGGGTCGATTATCTGATGGACAATTGAGGGAGTGGCAGAAGTATCTCTCGAGTTGAAACTGAAGAAAACATCGAGAGCAAAGTATGAAGGTACAATAGGAAGTTTCAAGCGAAAGGACAAACGATCGATATCTAAACAGAGTGTGAAAAGGGGTTCAGAGCATTGGGAATAGATCATCTCTCGGAGGGTGTCTCATGATAATACACAAAGTCAAGAGCATAGGATATTTCGGAATCAGGAACGTACAGGAGGGTCAGGTTCCGATCCTGGGGAACGGTAACGAGGGTCGATCGAGAGTAGAGAGGATGGTGACATCTTGCATAGTCACGACAGCAAGGCATGTCAGAGGTTAGCCTGTCAGCTATGTCGGTGACAGCATCGGTACCAAGGGCGAGGGATGAAGCGAACCATTTTCCTGCTCGTTAAAATGAGGCGGACCAATAGGCAAAGTTCTCGTCCATCGGTGGTTTCCGGAATGTCATCAACAGTAGTAACGGGGTCTTTCTGACAGAATTGTATATCGAGGTGTTTTCATAAGCAGAGACTTAATACTGCTTAGGTCATATAGATCACAAGAAAGATTAAACAAACCAATGGAAAGGAAAATGTGATTATCAGGATTAATCAGACCAAAGGAAAGGAAAATGTGTTTACACACAAGAATTGAGGGTATATCCTTCCCAAGGGAAAGCGGAGCATGATATACATGATAGGACAGCAAGTTCAAAAGTATTTAGACAAAGGGGCGAGGGAAGAATCATGATATTACCCACACAACGGTGTTTGGATATTAGATCAAGAAACATTTAGTGTTGCACTCCCAATGTTCTTATTGATGTTCGGAGTACCACAGTTATGCTTCGAGGTAGCAATAACATAGTGTTTCGGGTAAAGGTTGGATCTGAAGATCACAAGAGACACGAAGGAACATTTCCAAGAATATCACGGAACGTAAAGTATAACCCAACATGACCAAGTCTGTGTTGGCAGGAAATCAAGGATGTCATCGATGATATCACAAATCATCGAGGGCCAGGGATGGTATTTCTAGCCATGAATTCAATTGACGTCTCTGAAGAAGCCAAAGTGTTGACGGTGATCATGAATTTTTTTGTCGAGAGGCGCTATAAGGATGCCATCGGACTGCGATGACTTCAAGCAAAAGGAATGATGCAACGAAAGGTTATCGGAACCATGGATAAGACACAAGCTCGAAATCAAGCTTGTTGTTCGAGGTGAAATGATAAGATGAGGAAGATCGGCGTAAGCTTCGCTCATTGTCGAAAAGTTGTGCTCCGGGAATAAGAACCAGGTAGCACGGTTAAAATTTAGAACGATGATGATATAGCCGATCATGCTAGGAATGATGTGATGGAGTGTTAAACTTCCCAGTAACAAGTACTAGGGATAATACACGAAGGTAAACCAGAGTAGAGGTTGGACGGGTGAAATGATCTGCAGAGGACAAGTATTTTATCTTGTCCGGGAAATGGAATCAAGGAGAAAATATGGTCGGAACCACGATTGCAAAGGATCAATTCACAGATACAAGATGAACTTGTACCAAAGGAACAACTATTTTTATGAGCAACTTCCATGATAAGTTCTACATCGGGTCCATGGGCAGGAACACAAAGGTTCAAGGTCGACTCCGACTTCTTCAATGCATAACCTTTCATTCACTCCTCATTTTCGAAGAAATTGTAGTGCTGAATATTTATCTGGTGAAGCACCAGAAGAGTATGACTCGCATAACTTTCGAGTTCACACGGGTTAGGGAAAGCATAGGTTCAACCCATTGGGACATTTTACGAAGCTATACAACGCAATAACAGGAGCGATGGGTACACGCTCGAAAGCAAAGGGCTGGCGATATGGAGTAGATGATACAATTCGCCAGAGGCATTTTGTATCAGGGAAAAGTCGTCAATGATTTAAAATACGAAGGAGCTGTTGGATAGTAATCCACCAAAAGGTCAGGTGGTTTGCAAAGAATCTGATGTGAGTATCGGTACTCAACCAGAAGAAGAAGGGATGCAAAGGAATTGGTTTATGGAAACATTTGAATAAGTCGCAACTTAAATACGGGGGTTTACGATTTCAAAATTCAGGGAATCAGAAGCAGACGCTGTGACCGAAAGATGAGTAAGTTCAATTGAGCTCGATGGACAATCGATTGCAACTTGATTAGCCGAGAACCAACTCATGTCCAAATTGAGGTCTGAGCCGGAAGGATGAGTTCTAGGAATCGACTGATGATTGCAAACATTCGCAGCATATTGATTCCAGGGATTCAAAATGGTAATGGCAAAGGATGTTGACGGGGATTACTAGACATGTGGAATTAGCCATAGTGCAGACATGCAAGAACTCCAAGAGCAATAGGCTGCAAAGAAATCTCGGAAAGTCAGATAGTATTACAAGGTATTTTGGAATCACAAGAACAACTGGGAACGAACGGACCTCGGGTTAGTATGAGGATTTATTCGTAGGTGTGTTCAGGCGGAAAGGAACTGCAAGGCAGTAGGTTCAAAGAATTCTCAAAATGTCGGATAGTATTTCGATATGTCAGATATGACCCTAGAGTAACTGGAATGAATATATGAATGACAGGTGTAAGTAGCTACACATCAGAGTCTATCGGTGGTCAGGAACTGCAAAGCAGTGGGCACAGGGTCTCGGGACACAACGAGGAGTATCTGTAGAATCTTCTGGCGAAACAAGCGATCTTCTGTAGTGAAGGGGCTCTCCGGGGAGAAGTGGTTACGAGATCCCAATGCCAGAGTTAGCAAAAGTCATTTAACCCGAATAGAAGAGAGATCAGAGTCCCAGAGTAAAGACGAGGAATAAAAGATCCTAATACCACCCAATTGGCGACATGGGCCCGTAAGCCGCACAACCATGTTAGTAAAATAGTTTTCATTGACTAGACTCAACTTCGGCCAAGGAATTGGAAAGGGGAATCCTACAGGCAGTCGGCTCTGATACCAACCTGTGACACCCCCAACTTAATCGTGCACTAACCATACACGCAAATGCACACGATCAAGCCTAAGGACTCACTTGAAGATATCACAACACAACTCTAAAACATAAATAAAGTCATACAAGCTTTATGTTACAAGCCAGGGGCCTCGAGGGCTCGAATACATAAGCTCGCATACAAGCGTCAGCGGAAGCATCAGATATCTGAGTACAGATATGAAACAGAAACATATAAGCCTTTAGAAGGGTGGGGCAAAACAAAAGCTACGATCGAAAGGCGCAGGCCTCCTGCCTGGGACCCTACGATCCTACTCTTGGTCGTCGGCAAGCTCGTAGTAGTAACCACCCTCGGGGTGGTAGTAGTAGTCGTCGGCGGGGGCAGCTGGCTCCGGGGCTCCGTCATCTGGTTGCATCAAAAGGGGAAAGGGGAAAAAGAGGAAGCAAAGCAACCATGAGTACTTATCCGAAGTACTCAGCAAGCAAGGATCTGCACTATATATGCAACATTATCAAAGAAGGGCTGTATATGTGGACTGGGCTGCAGAAATGCCAGAATAGAGGGAAGGCCTAGTCCTATCGAAGACTAGCATCTTCAGCTGTCTTGCAGCATTAGAAGAGTGTAGATTAGTACAGTATAAAGCAGTATCAGTATTAAGTATCAACCTCGGCCAGAGATCCTTTCTCGACTCCCTGCGAGAAAGGAATCCCAGAGCCATACTATCCATTTCTCATCACAAGTTTCGAGTTCTAGTTGTATCGATCGGGATACAACTCCGAGCGTCCGTTACCGAGGATCCAGCTATGCATAGATTAGTTCTTCCCTGCAGGGGTGCACCAACTTACCCACCACGCTAGCTTAACTCCGGCCGGACACACTTTTCTGGGTCATGCCCGGCCTCGGCCAAACAACACACCACAACCCTACCTAGAGCTCAGCAGAGAGGTCCCCGCCGGTCTACAACCTAAGCACTCAGGGGTCTTGGGCCATCGCCCTGTGCACTCCGGGTCGTTGTGTGCAGGGTGGATACCAGCACCGCCTCAGATGGTCGGCACGATTTGACCGTGCCACAATGCTGAACTGGACGTCTGTCAGAGCTTTCGGCTGATGCCATGATGTAGAGTACCCATATTTATTCCCGCGTGATGGTTAGTGCTATCGGGCCAGAGGCCCACTCGAATCAAATATCCAAATCGTAGTTTGTTGGTAGTGTGGTAACGAGCAGAGACTCACGATCGATGTGACCCCGTCGCCCCGTCTAGAGGACTTGTGGCAAGGGCTAAGAATGCCCGGCCACGCCTCGTATTCATCACTCGGGCACCGTCCAGGTCAACCCGTCTCGCAAAAGACTGTCGGAAACTCAGGTCCACCTCTACTGGGTGGTACCGCCTGTCCCTCCAGTCCTGCAGTAAAAGTAACTCCCTCGGGTCCCCCTCGGGGCCGACCCGTTTCTAACAAGGTTCAGGGGTAAAGTCACAGTAACCGTGTGTCCATAACATCAAGCGAATCCGAGGTATCACCCTCGACAGATGTCCACTCGATGTAACTGTCAAGGTGAACTTAGGAGGAATCACCCTCGAGGTTCACACTTGAAGTGCTGCGCGACAGGGTCGTATCGGAAGTGGAGAAGGAGGAATCACCCTCGATGACCATGACCAAATAGCTACTCTACAGAGTTAACATCAGGAGTGCTATACGAGGTATCACCCTCGGCACTTGATTGTAACGCTGCAGTGTCGTACAACTAAGGGGGGTGTTGTGCAGTGCCGGGGTCTGGCTGTCGATCCCGTTGCTCGAGTCATCTGATAATCCAGCGGGGCAACTGGGGACAAAGTGGGGTCTCTGGTAGGTCTCTACCCAGCCTATACTAAATAGTTTAGGATAAGCAGGTAATATTTCAATAACAGGTTACAATAAACAGGCTTTGCATCAGAATAGGTAAAGCAGTAGCAGCAGCAATTCTAATGCAAGCACAAGAGAGAAGAGAATAGGCGATATAGGCATGCTCAGGGGGGGGGGGTACTTGCCTGGAAGCTCTGCTGAAAGAGAAGAAGTGTCGTCGACGACATAGTCGATCACAGGGGCATCAGCAGCGGTCTCGGGGTCTACCGGAGAAGAAGAGGGGGAAGAAACGGTAAATACAAAGCACATAGGTGCATTACTAAGCATGACATGATGATATGCGGTGATAGGGGTTTTATAACGCAGTGCTACACGATACCGGCGAAGGGGGAAAACATCCGGGAAAGTTTTCCTGAAGTTTGCCATTTTCGGACAGATGAATCGGAGGGGGACGGTTGCATGTTCGCTATGCTAGGCGCACGTGACAGATGAACGGAGAGCGTATTCGGATTCGTCTCGTCGTTCTGAGCAACTTTCATGTACAAAGTATTTTCATCCAAGGTACGGTTTATTTTATATTAATTTTCAAAGATTTAAACATTTTCTAGAGTTATTATTAAATCTAAAATGGAGTTATTGCATCAGCATGATGTCATCATGACATCAGCAGTCAACTGAGTTGATCAGAGTCAACCCTGACGTGTGAGCCCCCCTGTTAAAAAAATGATTAAAATTAATAATTAATTAGTTAATTAATTAATTAACTTTGATTAATTAGCCTCATTAACTAAATTAGTTAATTTAACCCTGTTAATTAGCTAAGTCAGGGGTGCCAGGAGGCCGGTCGGGGAGGAGGGTTGAGGAGGCGGGCGCCGAAGACGGCGGGGCAGCGCTGGGCGGCGTCTGGGTTCGGCGACAGGGCCGGTGGTGGGCGGCGGGGCCATGCCCGAGCTGGATCGGGGGGGGGGGGGGCGCAAAGGGAGGAGACGAGGGGGAAAGGGGAATCGTGGGGGGGGGAGTGGAGGTTGTGCGGGTGGTGGGCTAGGTTTACGGGGATAAGGGGGAAGCGGGGGTGGGCCGGCTGGTGGTTCTGGTGGGCCAAGGCCCAGTGGGGCAGGGGGGTTTCCTTTTCTTTTCCTTTTGCCTTTTCTCTGTATTCTTTTCTGTTTTTAACTAGCTACTGATTTGTATTTATTTGAGTGACCAAATGAATTTAGTTGAATGTTAAACTCAACACATAAATCAGGTACAACATTGTAGTGTTGCATAAAAAGTTTCAGAGCCAAAGGAAATGTTCAAGCATTTATAGAAATTGAATAAGTCAATTAATATGCTATTGGACCACTATATAATTTGTTAAGGGCACTTTTAATAATTCAAAAGAGGTTGGTTAATTCATCACCATAACTTATTGAATATCTGCAACACAACAAACATTTTTGTTTTGACATATTGAAAACTTTAAAAGTTTGACTTTAATTTAAATTTGAATTTGAATCGGTTTGAATCAACAAGAGTTTAACAACAGTAATCGTGGTGACATGGCATCATTAGCAGAGGATTACTGTAGCTTAATTATCCGGGCGTTACAGTACAATACCCTTGCTCATGGTTGTGTGCGTAGTCCCCAGGATATGATTTATTACTTCTCTGAAAAATATTTTCCTGCTCATAAGAAACAAGCTACCTTACAGGAAATATTTAAATTTGTACAAATTGAAGAAGAGAGTCTCCCACAAGCTTGGGGGAGTCTTCTCCAATTACTTAATGCTTTTCCTGATCATCCTCTCAAGAAAAATGAAATACTTAATATCTTCTATAATGGACTAACCGATGCTTCTAGGGACTTCCTAGATAGTTGTGCTGGTTGTGTTTTCAGGGAACGAACTATTGAACAAGTAGAGAAATTATTGAAGAATCATGATGATTGGACACTTCCTGAACCACCGCCTAAACCCACTCCGAAGAAGGGGGGTATTTTATTTCTTAGTCCTGAAGATATTTTTTGAGCAAACACAGTGGGAAGGTCCCCACTGTAACTCTATTTTTTCATTAATATGGTGGGACAATTACAAGAGTGTCAAGCATATATGACAGTTTACAAGTAGTCCTGAAGTTATGCAAGAGGCAAAGAAATGTATGAAGGAAAAATGTATTAAAGCTGAAGATGTTAAGAATTTACCACCTGGTCTTGACACACCACCACAGGTGGTGGAGGTAAATTCTCTTTTATAGTTAGATGAAGGTGACATCCCTTATAATAAACCTCCAAGTCGATGCTTGTATGAATTTGACAATTACATTATGAAGCAAGATCATTTCAATGCCTATGTCATGAAACAATTGAAGCAAAATTCTGATATGATTGCTCGCTTGAGTGACTTGTTATTTAGAATCCCTAATGATGTTAGAGGAGTAGGAAAACATGCCTCTATGGTTCAAACTCAGTTAGAACAAGTTGCTAAATCCCAAAGTGAGTTACTCAATGAAATGAATAATAATATGAATGATCATGCTGTTAGAGTAATGACTAGAGGATGCAAAATGACTCAGGAGCCACTTTATCCTGAAGGTCACCCTAAAAGAATCGAACAAGACTCTCAAAGAATTAATAATGATGCACCTAGTCCATCTAAAAGGAAAAAGAAAAATGATAGGACTTTGCATACTTCTAGTGAACCTGAAGTAGAAAAACCTTGTGAAGAAAACAATGATGTCTCTATCTCTAATGCTGAAACTCAATCTGGTAATGAACATTCACCTAGTGATAATGAAAATGATAATGATGATGTTCATGTAGATGCTCAACCAGACAATGATAAAGATCCAGATAATGATGTTGAAATATAACCTGCTATTGATCTTGATAACCCACAACCTAAAAATAAACACTACGATAAAAGAGACTTTGTTGCTAGAAAACATGGTAAAGAAAGAGAGCCATGGGTTCAAACACCCATGCCCTTTCCACCTAAACCATCTAAAAAAAGGATGCTGAAGAATTTGAACGCTTTGCTGAAATGCTTAGGCCAGTTTTTTTGCGTACTCGTTTGGCTGATATTTTAAAGATGGCCCCTTATGCTAAATATATGAAAGATATTGTCACTAATAAAAGAAAAATACCTGAAGCTGAAATCTCCACTATGCTTGCTAATTATTCTTTTAAGGATGGAGTACCTAAGAAACTAGGAGATCTAGGAATACCAACTATACCATGCTCCATTAAAAAATTTATGTCAAAACTGCTTTATGTGATTTGGGAGCCGGAGTTAGTGTTATGCCTTTCTCTTTATATATAAGACTTGATTTGAATAAACTCACACCTACTGAAATATCATTGCAAATGACGGACAAATCAACTGCCATACGTATCGGTATTATTGAGGATGTGCCTGTTGTTGTTGCAAATGTTACTATCTTAACAGACTTTGTTATACTTGATATGCCCGAGGACGACAACATGTCGGTTATCCTTGGTAGACCCTTTTTGAATACTGCAGGGGCTGTTATTGATTGCAATAAAAGCAAAGTCACTTTTCATATCAATCGTAAAGAGCATACGATGCATTTTTCAAGGAAATAATTTCAAGTGAATGGTATTAATGTTATTGAAAAATCTCCGACAATTACTATTGGAAGTTTTCAACTCCCTCTACCTACTGCCAAAAAGAGATATGGAACACTTATTGTTGGGGAGATGCTTATCCCCGTTGAGGTAACTTAGTGTTTTTACGAAAATTCTTCGGGTTCATGTTAATCGGAAGTGGTTGTTAATAAGACTTGATCAACCTTATTAATGGATTATTTTCGAGAGGCATGTGGTCGATGAATTTAGTAGGCACAACTCTTTGTACCCTTTTTTTATTTTCTGTTATTTTTAGTTAAATACAATAAAATGCCATGTTTATCCTATTTTTTGAATTTTCCGTGCAATAAAAAAGTGCCCAAAAATAAAAGTGCTCAGAACGACATGAAATTTTGACACGATTTTTTCTAAATTTTTAATATTTTCTGATACAAAAAACATCATAGGGGGTGCCCCTGGTGCCCACTAGGCACCAGGGCGCGCCAGCTCCCCCACGCGCGCCCTGGTGGGTAGTGGGCCCCACAAGGCCCCCCTCACTTATCCCTTCAGCTCACTTCACCTCCTACCTCCAGAAAAAACCACTTTAGCTCTCTCTCTCTCCCGTGTTCTTGCTCTCAAACCCGCGGATTTCGATCTCTTTGCTCGACGCTCCGTTTCCGAAAGTGTTTTGGGGGATTGCTAGTTGGTATGTGACTCCTCCGTTGCTCCAATAAGTTTTTGTTCTAGTGGTTTATATTTTGAGTAATTAGCTACTCTTGGTGCTGCTGTAAATGAGCTTGCATGTTGAGTTCTTTGAGTTCCAAGTAGTTTGAATGCTTGATATAGCCTCTAGACATCCATATGAGTAGTTGCTATCAATCTTGTGAAGTTTTGTTGACAAAATTTTGTGGGTCAAAAATTTCAGAAATTTGTTCGTACAAAAAATGTACCTCTTTGGGAGGAGTTCGTCGAGGAGGAGGTCCTCGGAGGCATCATCGAGTGGGAGCTTGATACGGCAGTCTTATGTTGAGCCGAGTGCAAGCTCGATGCGGGACACCGATACCAAATCATGCCTATGGCCATGTAATGAGTTCATGTTAGGTGTAGGTATCAAGGAAGAATTTGAGAAAGATGTTCACAACACCGAGCTCGCTCCCTTCATGGCAGATAAGTGCATTCAGCTTCTCAACCTCACATAGACGTTCACTAAGAAATTTAAATATCATTCTCATGATTCTAGAGTTTCATTTAGCCTTTATGATAATGCCTTCACAATGCCTCTAGAAGAGTTCTGTGTTGCTTGCAAAATTCCATATTGGGGTTCGCTTGACGAACCACCAAAATCTGAGTATGAGTCATTTTTAACTAGTCTCTATTGTGCTGAGGATAGAGGAGTGACACAAGCTAGAATAAAAAGTATACAATTTCCATCAATTCGTTACTTTGCACTCTTTAATGGCAAACACATCATGGGCAAACAAGATTGCAGTACCCTCTGTGCCCCAGACTTGAGCCTCATACACATAGCTTAAACAGGAATAAAATGTTATAATCTTGGAGCAATTCTTGCACGGAGGTTGCAACGCAATGTTGATAGTGGTCACTTTTATGGCGGGATTTATGCCTCTAGTATAGCTAGGAAGTTGGGTGTGTCGCCTTAGCCTAATGATCCTATCTTACCTATTCAGTACCTAGACTTTGGGGCCATGCAGCATCATGAGTTTATTAAATATAAGGCCACTAATTATAACTTTAACTTGATGTTCGATAAAAAAACCATTGTCCTTGTTATTTTGCCTCCACCTGCTCTCTTTGATTATTATAGTAAAGGAAGATACTACATTTATGAGAGCGAGGCACGAGTACAATGCGGCGGTAGAGCCTGCTCGCCAGGCTGAGGAGGCAGCACCCAGAGCCTCCATGAGCTATCATTCTAACTATTATCCAAGACGTGGGTGGTGATTACCAAGCTAAGCCAAAAGCCTAAGCTTGGGGGAGTACGTATTTCCACCGACATTACATTCATGTTCACGCACTTCATTCTAGTTGTCGGTGCTCACACTTTTTCATTGTGTTATCCATGTTAGTTTTATTCTCTCTCTTTCTTCTTGTGTGTTTGAAAAACTTTGAGAAAACCCAAAAATATTTCTTGCTTCTTTCTGGTTTTCCTTTCTAGTTTAATTAGTTGTAGTATTAAAAGAAAACCCCAAAATATTTCTCATTTCCTCTTTTTCTTGTTGGGAGCTTTCCCATGTAAATAGTTTTTCTTGTTTTTGTTTTTTTCTTTAATTTGCTTCTTCCAAGAAAAACTAAAAACTCCAAAAATATTTCAGTGTGTTTCTCTGAAATTCTTTTCTTTTCTTTTGTTGAGTCGTACCAAGGAGAAGACCACGATGAAAATGTTGAGTGGCTCTCATGTGCATTATTGTTGATCTAACAAAGAGCCCATATTATTCTGTCTTCTCCTCTGAATAAAATGTTGCAGGTTCCAGTTTAGTCCACGACACTCTTGCACTATTATTATTTTCATATCATTCGGTCGTGCAAGTGAAAGGCAATAATGACGATATATGATGAAGTGACTGAGGCAAGGAAAAGCGGGTATGAACTCAACTTGTTTTTGTTTTTGTAAATATGTTTAAATCCATGATTCATCATATTATGATTGAACATGTTTGCAATGATAATTAGAGATTATAGTTGCTCATGCCATGCTTAAGTAGCTAGGATTGGACAATGATCTCTACTCCTAATGGAGCAGTTGGTAGCCTGGTACTCCGGTTTTATTTTTGTCCGGTTTTATTTCCTTCCACCTCCCACCACCCCTCCCACTGATTTTTCTCTTTCTCATTTGGTAGGTTTTGATTAATTTCAATCATGTAAATAATAGGTAATTAATAAGAATTTAGAAATCGTACCATATATGTGAGATCACCTTCCTAAAATATAGACATAATATTTTTCTTGATAACCTTCCAAAACAAAGTGAGATATTTCTCAATAAGAAATCATTAATCCCGCACACTATGCTATTTATCATTATCATTATCTCTACTATTAATTGACAGTCACAAGTTTCCTAATATTTTTTTTTCTTATGGGTGTACGCATTCGCGCGCCCCTGCGGAGGGACGCCGTGCACGACACCATGGAGGACGCCGTAGCTGGGCCTGATGTCAGGGCGATACTCAAGAATGTAAGGGCGTGCATCACGGCATCGAGGACAGCCGTGCAAAAAGGCGGGTTGTCAGACCGCCACGTACATGCGTTCATGGACGCGGTCATATTATATTTCTTATCAGTCATACACAGAGTCAGACATGCTACATTCTGAAATCAAGTGTGACCATTCAAATATTAAGAAATTTGTTAAAAAAAATGTGTCCTACAATACTCGGTAGTCGTCGTCGTTCGTAAGAGCCATTCATTCAAAAATATTCTAGAAATCAAGCGCAGAATCAATTTGAAAAGCAAACCATTAATACAACTAATTAGCTAGAAAGTTAATTATGTATGCTCTTAATTAGGTCCATTTAAATAGGAATTATTTTTCGCACCGAATCAATTTGGAAACTGAGTGATTAATGCAATTATTTAATTAGGTAGACACTTAATTATGCCTACACATAATTAGAAGTAGGGATTTTTTTCCTCAATTAAGAAGATAAGTAATTGATTTGGTTAGCAGTTAAGTAAGCATGCAGAGAATTAGGTAGGCTTTTAATTGTTTGTGTAATCTCTACTCCTAAAGTCTCAGTAGTCGTTCGCTCATTTCGTTCGTCCTCACCCCTCCCCATCGATCGATAGATGCCCCTCCCACCGATTTTTCTTTCGCCAACCACCACCACCGGTTTTCATCTCCAGCCCCACCGATTTTTTCCATTTTAGACCTCCATTGCCCAAAAAAAAAACGTTCCATATACAAAAGCAACGATATCCTCGTGCAACCATATACAACAACACTTTCCATATAAACTAGCCTCATCTTTCGAAGGAAAGAAATCAGGACACGTTCTTCGCCTCTTCTTAGGAAGGAAAGAAATCAGGACGCTGTCGAACCAACCGGGACGCGCAATCTGATTTGATTCGATCTACTAGAGCCGCCATATAAACCAGTCTCCCCACAATAGCGCACCACTCCGCAGCCCTAATATCCCCAAGTTCCTTCCACGCCAAGCGGTCTAGGCTAGCGGCGGCGGGTAGGATCCCCCAGTCAACCATCTCTAACGTCCCCTCGGCGAGTCTCCCTTGTAGCCAAGCCTTCTATGAGGCTTCAACTCTCCTGTATGGTCGTATGAATGCATCTAGGCCATTGTTGACCTACCCTGTGAGGCTGTGCCGTGGTCTCCGTCGTTGCTGCGTCTTGAGTGTGGCTGTGCCAAGCATTTCCTCCTGTCCGTCGAGGATGCATCCTCCTGCTGCCATGTCACACGGTGACATTGGTCGTGGCTGCTCTTCGTCCCCTGTGTTGCGTGAGGCATGGTCCTGTAGATCCCTTCTCCACTGACCAGAGTGTGAATCACTTTTCCTGTGCTAGATGTATTTATCATGGATCTTGTCAAGATTTCGGATCTAGATGTATCCTATGCTAGATGTATTTGTGATGGATCTTGTCTACTACCAGATCTGGATGTGTATGCTGGTTTGAGAAGATTTGTTGATGCATGCTTGCTCGGTGTATGTTGTCCATGTGTAAATGCGTGGATGATCTGATATGTATGCGTGTGCACATGTATTTTTATTTTTACTTTTTAGAGCTTAATTCATGGCTTGTACGTAGTTCTGTACGGAACATGTAAGAATTTGCAAAAAGGAGGAAGACGACACAGCTAAACTTTGTACAAATGTTTATTCTTGGGCTTTCGGGCTGGGTCTCGTGCTTCAGGCTTTCTTGTTGGGCTAGGCTCGGGCTTGAACTTAGTGAAAAAACTAGATTTTGGGCCGGGCTCGGGCTTCATATTTGCACCTTGGGCTTGGCCCGAGAAATACCTAGGTTTAACTGGAGGTACATGTGATTCTACTCCTGGCTCCGCCACAGCCAACGACGAGGACGTCGCCACCCTCTCGGACGTCAACGAGGACGCCCTCCCTCATCCCCAAATGACTGGGGATTGGCATGAATAACTGCAATTTAACACAAGGTTACAATGAAGGATTTATTGTCGATATGTTAGAAGTTGCCATGGGCATGTATGTGATGACCTAGAAGTAGTATGAAATAAACCTAGAATCCAATCTTATCTTTCACTGCTGTGAATCCTTGTGCAGTTTGTGCTTAGATATCTCTAAATGCATCTACTGCTATATCTCTCAATACTCAATACCACGGTTCATGGTGAATCAGTGCCAGTGTTATGTGTGTTGATGTTTGAACCAAACCAGTGATTTGTTAGAACTTATATTGTTTCTTTTATAGGATTGTTATTGCTCGCTCTTTCATTGAAGTTTTCTACTAGCCAATCAAGAGTGGACCAACCAATAGTCCACCATGTTTTTGTTCCAGATTTATTATGAGGATGGATTGAGTGGGAGTTGAGAATCTTAGAATTCCCAGATTCTAGTACGAGTGTAAATTGGGCAAAACTATGTTGTCTCCTATGTACCACAGAGTTATTCTGCTTTTATCCTACTAATTTTAGTCGTGCTAGATATGTTGAGGCCAGTAATTTTTTACCCATAATCACACTGATTACAGAGCACATGTTCTCATTTCTATGTACTCATTAGGGGCTTTGTTTGTTCAACATATCCTACTTTACCGTCCTCATCTAAGCCCATTCCTAACAGATAGGAAGAGGAGGCTACAAATCCTACTGAATGTAGTTGTCACAAAAGACTGAATAGAAAACAGTGAAACCAGATAATTGCTGCTAAGTAAGTGATACAAACAGAGTTTGATAGTTGTGTGATAACTCATACAAACATATTCCAGCAAAATGGAAAGAAAAGTACTAAAAAGTGTGCCATGACCCTATAGTTTCTCATGATGTGTGTCAGTTTGGTGACATGACTGATAAACATGTCCTTTCTTATTTTCTTTGAAGTGAAACATTATGCTTTTCCATATGAAACTCTAGGAATATATATATATATACATTTGATATGCGGATCAGATTTATGGTCAAGACAAGCCCAATTGAAATGAAGTTGAGTACCAATCTGGGCTTAACATCTCACACTTTGTTAGCTAGCTACTGTTGAATCTTGAATGTCTGAAATCTTTTCCACTACAGCTTAAGCGATGGGAATGGAATACATGTAAACTTAAGCAGTCTTCCTATGCTGCAAAAGATGCATATATATATGTATATACGCAGTGAAGTCATCATAGGCTGTGAGAAAGGTAAAGCTTGGGAAGTCGTGTGTTTTACAAACACAACAACGATGTGATAGGAAGGAGCTAAACTTAAAGTCGAAGCACAAGAACTGCGCAGAGGATGAACCAGGTGAAATCATCATGGTTTGTAGTATTTTTTACAAAACTTCTCTCCATTCCTCTTATCTTGCATGCTAGCACATATACCCGACATTCTCGTAGATTCAGTGGCACACTTTTTTTGGGCATGCAACAACGGGTGATCGCCCACCTAAAATTGTATTAACACTTTATTTTTGACATGGTTACAGGTTGGTTTACAAGGGATTGCAACTGGGGATCACACATCAAGTTCAAGCAAGAGAATCACACAGAGGTTTAGGGTGGAGAGATTAACACGATGGGGGTTTCTAACCACCAAAGACATAGGTGGTCAACTATCGTCTGATGCAGCTCAACGTCGGTGGAACGCACCGTGTTAAATACCATGCTATTCTGAGACGTCCATATACACCACAAGATCGCGCCGACCACTGAACCATGAAGTGCAACATCCCATGAACGGTGGCACGAGGAGAAGGCACTCTAGGGATATTTGAGGTGTCCGAAGTGCGGCAAGCGACTGCGGCCATACATCTATCCCGGAGGCGTGCGATAGCTCGTATTCGCGTCAGTATTTCCCTGAAGAGGAAGGGATGATGCAGTACAGCTTCGATAGGTATTTCCCTCAGTTATGAAACCAAGGTTATCGAACCAGTAGGAGAACCAAGCAACACTATGTAAACGGTACCTGCACACAAAGAACAAATACTTGCAACCCGACGCGTAAGAGGGGTTGTCAATCCCTCTCGGGTAAAAGATAGATTGGTTTGTACGATGTTGGATAAATAGATCTCGCAATAGAACAAAATAAAATAAATAAAGAAAAAGTGCAGCAAGGTATTTTTGGGTTTTTAGAACAATAGATCTGAAAACAAAAGCAAATAAAAATAGATCTCAAAGCAAATATGATAAAGAATAGATCCGGGGCCCGTAGATTTCACTAGTGGCTTCTCTCGAGAAAAATAGCATACGGCGGGTAAACAAATTACTGTTGGGAAATTGATAAAACTTCAAATAATTATGATGATATCCAGGCAATGATCATTTTATAGGCATCACGTCCAAGATTAGTAGACCGACTCCTGCCTGCATCTACTACTATTACTCCACACATCGACCGCTATCCAGCATGCATCTAGTGTATTAAGTTCATGGGGAAACGGAGTAATGCAATAAGAACGATGACATGATGTAGACAAGATCTATTCATGTAGGAATAGACCCCATCTTGTTATCCTTAATAGCAACGATCAATACGTGTCTTGCTGCCCCTTCTATCACTGGGAAAGAACACCGCATGACCGAACCCATCACAAAGCACCTCTTTCCATGGCAAGAAAAATTGATCTAGTCGGCCTAACTAAACCAAAGATTCGAAGAAGAAATACGAGGCTATAAGTAATCATGAATATAAGAGATCAAAGAAACTCAAATAACTTTCATGGATAAATAGATCTGATCATAAACTCAAAGTTCATCGGAACCCAACAAACACACCGCAAAAAAGTTACGTCAAATAGATCTCCAAGAGACCATTGTATTGAGAATCAAAAGAGAGAGAGAGGAAGCCATCTAGCTACTAACCACGGACCTGTAGGTCTACAATGAACTACTCACGCATCATCGGAGAGGCACCAATGAGGATGATGAGCCCCTCCGTGATGGTGTCTAGATTGGATCTAGTGGTTCTGGAACTTGCGGCGGCTGTAATTGTGTTTCGTCGACTCCCCTAGGGTTTTTGGATTTTCGGGGTATTTATAGAGCAAAGAGGCGGTGCGGGAGGCGGCCGAGGTAGGCACAACCCACCAGGGCGCGCCTGGGCCCCCAGGCGCACCCAGGTGGGTTGTGCTCCCCTCGGAGCCCCCCTCTGGTACTTCTTTGGCCCAACAGGTGTCTTCTGGTCAAGAAAATTCGCCAAAAAGTTCCGCTGCGTTTGGACTCCGTTTGATATTGATTTTTTACGAAGTAAAAAACAAGCAAAAAACAACAACTGGCACTGGGCACTATGTCAATAGGTTAGTCCCAAAAAATGATATAAAGTTGCTATAAAATGATTGTAAAACATCCAAGAATGATAATATAACAGCATGGAACAAGCAAAAATTATAGATACATTGGAGACGTATCTGCATCCCCAAGCTTAATTCATACTCGTCCTCGAGTAGGTAAATGATAAAAACAGAATTTTTGATGTGGAATGCTGCCTAACATGTTCATCACATATTCTTTTCTTTTGTAGCATGGACATTTGGACTTTTATATGGTTCAAAGCAATAGTCTAGTTTTGACATGAAGATTTCAATACTCAAGCATATCAACAAGCAACCATGTCTTTCAAAATATCAACACTAAAGCAAGTTATCCCTAGCCCATCATGCTCAATCATTGATCCATTCATGAAACACACTCGCATATTAGCTACACCCAATGCTCAAGTACGATCATAGTGCCCCTTAGTTGGTGCTTTATAAGAGAAGATGGAGATTCAAATAAAAATTGCATAAAGTAAATAGAAAGGCCCTTCGCAGAGGGAAGTAGGGATTTGTAGAGGTGCCAGAGCTCAAAGCGAAAAAATAGAGATAAAACATTTTGGGTGGCATGCCTTTCCTGTCAACGAAAACGATCGAGTAGTTCCCAATATTTTCCATGCTAGATATATCATAGGTGGTTCCCAAACAGAAAATAAAGTTTATTCCTTTTTCCACCATACTTTCACGTTCCACGTCTAGCCGTATCCACGGGTGCCGTCCATACCAACACTTTCCAAGGAATTTATTATTTGACAACATAAAGTAAATTTATTTTTCATTTCGGGACTGGGCATCCATAATACCTTTGCCGTACTATTGTGCAATGACAAGTGAATAAACACTCATCTTGAGAATAACACATCTAGTATGAAAAAATATCAGCCACCCCCTACCGTTTCATGAGCGGTACAAGCACACAAAAAGGAAATTATTTTGAAAGTTAGAGATGGCACATACAAATTTGCTTAGAATGGCATAGAAATACCGCATATAGGTAGGTATGGTGGACTCATATGGCAAAACTGGGTTTAAGGATTTTGGATGCACAAGTAGTATTGCTACTTAGTACAAGTGAAGGCTAGCAAAAAGATTGAGAAGCATCGAACCAAGAAACAAAAAATCACATAAGCGAGCATTAAGCATAACTAACTCCGAATAATGCACCACAAGTAGGATGTAATTTCATTGCATAACTATTGACTTTCATGCTTGCATAGGGAATCACAAACCTTAACACCAATAATCTTACTAAAGCACAATTACTTACCAACATGACTCACATATCACTATCATCATATCTCAAAACTATTACAAAGAATCCAGTTTATTTTGTCCAATGATCTTCATGAAAGTTTTTATTATATCCCTCTTGAATATCTATCACTTTGGGACTAGTTTCATATGTTGCAATTTCTTTTGGCAAGCTCAAACAAATTTAAGTGAAGAACATGAGCATAAAATTTTTCATCTCTCAAAATAATATAAGTGAAGCATGAGAGGATTTCTTCAAAATTACTAACTCTCAAATAAATCTAAGTGAAGCATGAGAGCATTTCTTCAAAAATATTTAAGCACACCATGCTCAAAAAGATATAAGTGGAGCACTAGAGCAATTCCATAGCTCAAAAAAATTTAAGTGAAGCATAAAGAGCAATTCTAACAAATCATAGCGTAATTTTGGCTCCCTCAAATAGGTGTGTTCAGCAAGGATACTTGACACAAAATAAAAAGCAAAACAAGAAAAGACTCATATAATACAAGACGCTCCAAGCAAAACTCATGATATGTGACGAATAAAAATGTAGTTCCAAGTAAAATACCGATGGTCGTTAGAAGAAAGAGGGGATGCCACTCAGGGCATCCCCAAGCTTAGTTGCTTGTTTCTCCTCGAATATTACCTTGGGGTGCCATGGGCATCCCCAAGCTTAGGCTCTTCTTACTCCTTATTCCGTTATCCATCGTGATCTCACCCAAAACTTGAAAACTTCAATCACACAAAACTTAACAAAACCTTCGTGACATCCGTTAGTATAAGAAAACCAATATTTACTTTAAGTACTGTAGAAAACCCATTCAAATTTTGTTATTGCATTATATCTACTGTATTCTAACTTTGCCATGGCTTATACCCCCCGATACAATCCATAGAATCATCAAAATAAGAACACAATGCAAAGAAAACAGAATCTGTCAAAAACAGAACAGTCTGTAAGGATGCAAATTGTTCTCATACTTCTGTAACTCCAAAAATTCTGAAAAATTAAGACAACATAGGAAATTTGTATATAAATCTTGTGTAAAAACTTCAGAATTTTAGTCGCTTATGTGAATTTTAAAAATTGTTTTACTGGACACAAAAGTTTCTGTTTTCCAACAAGATCAAATCAACTATCACCAAAGCTATCCTAAAGGCTTTACTTGGTACAAACACTAATTAAAACACAAAAAACACAATCATAACAGAGGCATAATTGTGCAAACACTAAAGAACAGAAAGAAAAAGGCAAAAATAAATTTTATTCATTGGGTTGCCTCCCAAAAAGCGCTATCGTTTTATGCCCCTAGCTAGGCATTGATAATTTTGATGATGATCGCATGAAAGACAAGAATTGAAACACAAAGAGAGCATCATAATACATGTGACAAACAAATTTAAGTCTAACATACTTCTGATGCATAGGGATTTTATAAGCAAACAAATTATCAAGACAAGAAATATATAGCATATGCAAGGAAGAAGAAAGAAACAATAGCAATCTCAACATTAATTTCGTAACATGAAAATTTCTACAACCATATTTTCCTCCCTCATAATAATTCCATGTAGGATCATAATAAAATTCAACAATATAGCTATAAAATAAAATTTTATTTTTACGATCCTCATGCATGCAAAGTTGACACTCTTCCAAAATAGTGGGATTATCAAATAAAGTCATGACCTCTCCATGCCCACTTTTATCAAAAAATTCATAAGATTGATCATTCTTCAAAGTAGTGGGATCATTATTACCTAGAGTTGATTCTCTTCCAAACCCACTTTCAATATTATCGCAAACATATTCATCATGAGGCTTAAATAAATTTTCAAGATCACAAGAAGAATCACCCTAATCATGATCATTGCAATAAGTAGTGGACGTATCAAAATTAGCATCCCCAAGCTTGGGGTTTTGCCTATTATTAGCACAATTGACATTAACATAATTTATAGTAAAATCATTGCAATCACGCATTTCATTCAACGGGCTATCATGAATCACTTTATAAATTTCTTCATCACAATTTTCAGATTCATGAAACTCAAGCAAAACTTCATAAAGATAATCTAGTGCATTCAACTCACTAGCAATTGGTTCATCATAATTGGATCTTTTGAAAAGATTAGCAAGTGGATGATGATCCATATCAATAGATCTTTAGCAAGCGAAGATGTAAGCAAATAGAAGGCACATGGCAACACAAGCAAACAAAAGATCGAACGAGAAAAACGCAAACGAAAAAGAAGGCAAATAAAATGGCAAATTTTTGTGAAGTGGGGGAGATGAAAATGAGAGGCAAATGGCAAATAATGTAAATTGCAAGGAGATGAGATTTGTGATTAGGAACCTGATAGATGTTGATGATGTCTCCCCGGCAACGGCGCCAGAAATCCTTTCTTGATAGCTCGTATCCGCGTCAGTATTTCCCCGAAGAGGAAGGGATGATGCAGTACAACGTCGGTAGGTATTTCCCTCAGTTATGAAACCAAGGTTATCGAACCAATAGGAGAACCAAGCAACACTATGTAAATGGTACCTGCACACAAAGAACAAATACTTGCAACCCGACGCGTAAGAGGGGCTGTCAATCCCTCTTGGTAAAAGATAGATTGGTTTGTATGATGTTGGATAAATAGATCTCGCAATAAAATAAAATAAAATAAATAAAGAAAAAGTTCAGCAAGGTATTTTTGGGTTTTTAGAATAATAGATCTGAAAACAAAAGCAAATAAAAATAGATCTCAAACCAAATATGATAAAGAATAGACCCGGGGGCCGTAGATTTCACTAGTGGCTTCTCTCGAGAAAAATAGCATACGGCGGGTAAACAAATTACTGTTGGACAATTGATAGAACTTCAAATAATTATGACGATATCTAGGCAATGATCATTATATAGGCATCACGTCCAAGATTAGTAGACCGACTCCTGCCTGCATCTACTACTATTACTCCACACATCGACCGCTATCCAGCATGCATCTAGTGTATTAAGTTCATGGAGAAACGGAGTAATGCAATAAGAACGATGACATGATGCAGACAAAATCTATTCATGTAGGAATAGACCCCATCTTGTCATCCTTAATAGCAACGATCAATACGTGTCTTGCTGCCCCTTCTATCACTGGGAAAGAACACCGCACGACCGAACCCATCACAAAGCACCTCTTCCCATGGCAAGAAAATTCGATCTAGTTGGCCTAACTAAACCAAAGATTTGAAGAAGAAATATGAGGCTATAAGGAATCATGCATATAAGAGATCAAAGAAACTCAAATAACTTCCATGGATAAATAGATATGATCATAAACTCAAAGTTCATCGGATCCCAACAAACACACCGCAAAAAGAGTTACATCAAATAGATCTCCAAGAGACCATTGTATTGAGAATCAAAAGAGAGAGAGGAAGCCATCTAGCTACTAACTGGACCCGTAGGTCTACAATGAACTACTCACGCATCATCGGAGAGGCACCAATGAGGATGATGAACCCCTCCGTGATGGTGTCTAGATTGGATCACGTGGTTTTGGAACTTGCGGCGGCTGGAATTGTGTTTCGTCGACTTCCCTAGGGTTTTTGGATTTTTGGTGTATTTATAGAGCAAAGAGGCGGTGCGGGAGGCGGCCAAGGTGGGCACAACCCACCAGGGCGTGCCTGGGCCCCCAGGCGTGCCCAGGTGGGTTGTGCTCCCCTCGAAGCCCCCCTCTGGTACTTCTTTGGCCCAACAGGTGTCTTCTGGTTAAGAAAAAATGTCCAAAAAGTTTCGCTGTGTTTGGACTCCGTTTGGTATTGATTTTCTGTGAAGTAAAAAACAAGCAAAAAACAACAACTGGCACTAGGCACTATGTCAATAGGTTAGTCCCAAAAAATGATATAAAGTTGCTATAAAATGATTGTAAAACATCCAAGAATGATAATATAACAGCATGGAACAAGCAAAAATTATTGATACGTTGGAGACGTATCAGCGTGGGCATTCGAAGAACAAGTCTTCCAGACGAGACACGTAATTTCTTTTTGTCAGATCGAAGGCCCCATTCATAGCTTGAACATGATGCTCTATTCAAAGGAAAACAATATGACAAGCAGGGTTGGGCACAAACTCTTCGAGTACTATAAAGCATACATGAGAATGCAATTACCCCTATTAGGATAATTTTGTCAGATCGATGATAGATAGTATTGCTCGTGCATTGTAGTACACTGCACTCGGATGGTTTTGTCGATAGAAAATTTGAAGCTCCTTGATTCGTCATGAGGATTTGTGCAAAAATTATGTACTTTTTAAAGTTTTGCATCTAAATTTTAGTACTTGTGTTGAACAGGAGGAAGATTAAAATTCACTTCAGAGATGGAACTTGTCAATATAGAAAAGTAACACATAGAAAGAATCAAACCTGGTTGGAGAAGCCGATTGTACCTTCTTCCCGGGTGCCCAATATAGATGACTAATGTTGACAATGTGATTCACTTGCCTTGTTTTTAAAGAACACATGTGCAACACAACAATGCAAAGATAATATCATGGAGGAGGGAGAATAAGACATATTTGTGGAGTTGAAGGAGCACATGAAAGAAGAAATGTTGGTAAGGGTGGAAATTGAAATGAATGCCTGGAGAAACATATTTAGAGGAAAGCAAGAGATAGACAAGAAGTACTTGTGACAACATAGTCATAAGCATGGGATGTACACACTGCTTATAATAATATTTTTTATATGTTTCCATGATAAGTTTGTTGTTTCAGGGCAACACACACGCATTCAACTAGATTTAGCTTCCTTGGATTAGGAATAGATTGGGAAGGTGATGTGGTCGGGTTGTTTCTTAACCTTTAGAGGCAAAAAAACAACGACATGGAAGCTACATGCAGAGTCAAGGGGCAATAGATTGACAGGATGAATGATGTATGCACAAAGAAGATGATGGACAACAAGTTCAGTAAGAAAGATCGGCTAGAGGGGTGCTTGCTGTTTATAAGAATAAAGAGAAGATTGTGCTTGCATTTGTGTTGTGGTTGAACATTCCATGCAATATGCTTGTTCATAGGGAGGAAAATGAGCACTGGTTATAAATTTATTTGTTGGCCCGTGGCAATGCACGGGCAGTCTACTAGTTTATCTTAGATGTCAACATACATTAAAATGGTTGTGATGTAGTATGATGATATGGTATCCTCATCTGAATGTTTCAAGTGACTTGACTTGGCACATGTTCACGCATGTAGTTGAATCAAAACCAACATAGCCTCCACGATATTTAAGTTCATGGTGTTTATATCCTACTCATGCTAGTATTCAATGTTAATTGTTCATAATGCATGATCATGACGGTTTTCGCTCTCTAGCTGGTCGCTTCTCAACCGAACTTCTAGCCTTCGCCTTTACTAAGCGGGAATACTGCTTGTGCATAAAAATCCTTAAACCAAAGTTATTCCAGATGAGTCCACTATATCTACCTATATGCGGTATTACCCTGCCGTTCCAAGTAAATTTGCATGTGCCACCTCTAAAAATTCAAATGAACATCTGTTTTGTGTGCCCGGACCGCTCATGGAGCGACAGGGGGTGGTCAGTATCTTCCATGCTAAGCGGATTATTCCCATGATGAGTGTTTATTCACTCGTCCTTGCACGAGAGGGGCTGGTAATAGGGATGCCCAGTCCCGAAATAAAAAATAACAAATAATTAAACAAAACTCCCCCGAACTGTTGTTGGTATGGAGGGCACCCGAGGATTTGGGTAGCCATGGCTTGTGTTTGTTGGTGGAGGGGGAGTAAACTTTACTTTTATCGTTTGGGAACCGCCGCTAATTTGTTTAGCATGAAAGATATTGAAAACTCTTGGTCGTAACGTTGACAGGAAGGGTATACTTCCCAAAATTATATTTATCTCTGATTTAAGCTTCGAGCTCTGGCACCTCTGCAAATCCCTGCTTCCCTCTGCGAAGGGACTATCTATTTACTTTTATGTTATTTTAGTTTTATGTTGAGTCATCACCTTCTCAAACAAGCACCAGTCCTAAGAGCACTATTGTCATCCTCATGCATTGTGTATAGTTAATATTGAGTGCATCATGACTAGATCTCTTCTACCATGAATTACAATGTTTAGTCGCTACTTGAACTTTGGAGATGCTCTGCATTTATGTTTTGCAGTCTCAGAAAGGGCTAGCGAGATACCACTATTGTCATATTATATCATGATTGTTTTGACAAAGTGTTAGCATTTGAGATATTTAATTATTGCTCGCTAGTTGATTATGCCATTGAAATGAGTGAATATAATTTCTAAGAGTTATTGTTTGCATGGTTAGTCATGATCTTTGCTGAAAACCTGGGTGCTATTTAAGCATATATATGGACACAACAACAAAAGAGTTTGTAAAAGTTTTTCTTTATCACTTTCAGTTTGTCCACTGAATTGCTTGAGGACAAGCAATGAGTTAAGCTTGGGGGAGTTGATACGTCTCCATCGCATCTACTTTTCGTAACGCTTTTGCTCTTGTTTTGGACTTTAATTTGCATGATTTGAATGAAACTAACCCGGACTGACGCTGTTTTCAGCAGAACTACCATGATGTTGTTTTTTGTGCAGAAATAAAAGTTCTCGGAATTGGACAAAACTTTTTGGAGAATTATTTTGGAATAAATAAAAAATACTGGAACCAAGACCCACTGGAGGGGGGGCCCAGCCGCCCACTAGGCACCAGGGCGTGCCACCCCCCTCTAGCGTGCCCTGGTGGGTAGTGGGGCCCACGAGGCTCCGCTGACCCTAATTCCGACGCTATAAAATTCTATTTTTCCAGTAAAAAATAGGGGAGGAAGTTTCATCGCGTTTTACGATACGGAGCCGCCGCCATCTCCTGTTCTTTATCGGGAGGCCAGATCTGGAGTCCGTTCGGGGCTCCAAAGAGGGGGATCTTCCGTCTTCGTCATCACCAACCATCCTCCATCACCAATTTCATGATGCTCACCATCGGGAGTGAGTAATTCCTTCGTAGGCTTGCTAGACGGTGATGGGTTGGATGAGATTCATCATGTAATTGAGTTAGTTTTGTTAGGGCTTGATCCCTAGTATCCACTATGTTCTGAGATTGATGTTACTATAACTTTGCTATGCTTAATGCTTGTCACTAGGGCCCGAGTGCCATGATTTCAGATCTGAACCGTTTATGTTTCCACCATTATATCTATGTTCTTGATCCGATCTTGCAAGTTATACGCACCTATTATGTGTTATGATCCATAAACCCCAAGGTGAAAATAATTGGGATACTTTCTGGTGATGACCGTAGTTTGAGGAGTTCATGTATTCACTATGTGTTAATGCTATGTTCCGGTTCTCTATTAAAAGGAGGCCTTAATATCCCTTAGTTTCCTTATGGACCCCGCTGCCATGGGAGGGTAGGACAAAAGATGTCATGCAAGTTCTTTTCCATAAGCACGTATGACTATTTACAGAATACATGCCTACATTATATTGACGAACTGGAGCTAGTTCTGTGTCGCCCTAGGTTGTGAATGTTATATGATGAATATCATCCAACGAAATCACCGATCCAATGCCTACGAGCTTTTCACATATTGATCTTGCTAAGTTACTACTGTTGCTGCTACTGTTACAACTGCTACAAAATTATTGCTACTGTTGTTACTGTTACTATTGCTGCTACTACTATTGCTATCGCTATCAAACTATCATACTACTGTGCTACTGATCACTTTGCTGCAGATATTTAGTCTCCAGGTGTGATTGAATTGAGAACTCACCTGTCAATACTTATAAATATTCTTTGGCTCCCCTTGTGTTGAATCAATAAATTTGGGTTGAATACTCTACCCTCGAAAACTGTTGCGATCCCCTATACTTGTGGGTTATCAGCATGCAACAGTCCTACACCCAGACCGGCGTGGGCATACAGGAACAACAGCATCGGGCCGCTGGACAGCGGCAGGAGGAGGAGGAGGACGGCGAGGATGATGATCCGAGTGATACTGCCGGCAATCCGAAGAAGAAGGGTAGAGGAGAAAGCTTCAACATGAGGGAGGACGAGTTGTTGTGTGATGCATGGTTGGCCACTAGGAGTCCGATCCATGGCATGAAGCAAAAGTGCATAACTTTTTGGAACAATATTCACACTTGGTTCCATGAACATAAACATTGCGCCCCCTACTCCGACGCGGTCATCCGCAATCGCGAATCAAAGTCCCTCGACCATCGATGGTACACCATCCAAGAGGCCCTGTCAAAGTATTGCGGGCACTTGAATCATCCCATCGCACGGTGGCCTAGCGGTGCACAAATCACCGAGCAATTAAGTTGATCACTAGACGGATATGGATAGTATTGCTGATCACTAGTCGGACATATATAGTTTTGTAGCCGGATATGCAAAGTTCTGTAGCCGGATATGCATAGTATTGTTCATCAATAGCTGGATATGCATAGTTTTGTTGATCAATAGCCGGATATGCATAATTTTGTTGACCACTAGCCAGATATGCTTAGTTTTTTTGCTCACTAGCCAGATATGCATTGTTGACAATGTTTCACTTTGTAGCCTTCTCGTGCTTGTTTGTTGTTAATTTGGAGAAGAAAAACTTCACCGTCACGCATTGTTGGTTGAAGTTGAATGGGCAACCGAAGTGGAACATTTTCATAGCCAAGACCGCCGCCCAAGACACCGAGGAAGAAACCGGTGACCCTACCGACCCAACCCAAGAACCTCTGAAGAAGGTTAGAAGAGGGTTTCGAGGAAATAAGTGGGAGGAGGAGAGGGCGAAGCGAGAAGGTGTGGTAGCCAAGCTGATGGAGAGGTTCTAGGACATCTTGTCAAAGAAGGAGAAGACATACATCAAGCACTCGAACCTCAAGGAGAAGAAAAAGACGGAGAGGTTCAAATTATTGATGGAGGCGACAGACAAGAAGCTCAAGCTCGAAGAGAGGAAGACCATGATCGAAGAGAGGAAGGCCGTGCTCGAGGAGAAGAAGGTAAAGATCACCATCAACGAGGAGGACACCTAGATGTTGTCCTTGAATGTGGCCTCTTTGGATGCCGACGCAAGAATGATCATGCAATCCGTCCGCTACCAGATGCTGCAGCGGCAGAAAGATGAGTTGATAGCAGCGGACAATGAGGACGCGGTGGAGACGCGGACGCAGGTGGAGGTAGAAGCGGAGGCGGAGGCTGCCTACGAGACGGTGACGGCACCTTGATCGGGAGGAAGGTTGGAATTGCTGGTCCAGCAGGACAGAAAATTGCACGGACTGCCGGACTGATATTCTTTTGGATTCGAGCATGTAAAAACTAAGCATACTTGCCTCTTTTTATTGTGATCGGACATGTGATCTGGCGCGCTGTGTGGATCGGAGTATATTTGAATTTCAAATTGCCGTCTACTGACGGACATATAGAGAATAGTATTTGATGGCCGTCTTCCGCATCTGTGTTTGCGGACTGGTTCCTCTGTCCGTATACGGATGTGAGATGGAATTTACGGGTCGGGCGTTGGAGATGCCCTTATGGATTCCCGGAAGGAGCAAATTTTTGTTTCTCTGTGGGTTACTTAATTCATTTCCACGGGGCCCCTTTCCCCGCTGGACTGGACTAGCCTTCGCTTAGAAACATTTTGACTGAAACGCAAATATTCCAAGTATCAGTTAAAATAACCGATTTTTTTTTGAAATTTCGGTGATATACTCATCAAAATTAATTCACCTGTAGCAACAGATGACAATTTAAAAAGTGTAAACATACAAAGCGAACGATATACAATGAAAAAGTGTAAATATAATACGGCTATGGAACTAAAGTGTGTACAGGGAAAGAACAAAAATAAGCGCAGTGCCATGTGCACGATCAGTAACGTGGAAGGCAGTTCGCACTAGCAGATTGAGAACACTGATGCCGTCGTTACTCCACATGCATTTAGACATGGCCTCGCCCGGTTGTCTCCAGTGGACACTACGGCTAGCCCCGGCCCCCGGCCGGGCGTACGTGATTATCGTCCCGGTCTCCTTGTCAGTAGCGCGCACCGTGATGCAGTGATCCGTGCCAGGGACTCCACCGGCGATGGCGACGGCGGGAGGAGGGGGAGCTCGAGGTCACAACCACCGTGGAAGCTGGAGTTGAACTAATTATTCATGCATCCAACTGCAAGGAAAGCTCCCCTTAGCTTAATCCGCCTGCCATTTTCACTGATAATAACTGACACCTGATGAGACCGTCGACGCGCGTCCCTGCAGGCCGTATTATACGCTCCCAGACAGTTTGCCCGATACAAGTACTCCCTCTGTGTATAAAAATAGAAGACATTTGCTGACATTAATTATTAGTTAGTTTACTCCACGATCTAGTTGACGACACCGTACTTTCGTCGACGTACATATAACTGTATAACTAACCATGGAGAGCTGAATTTGATGTGCGACAAAATCAGTAATGTATCTCTCTTGATTCATTCACTCGTTGATTAAGGATGTGGCTAGATCTCAGTCGACTGAGACTTGACGAAGTCTCAGTCAAGTGATAGAACATATAGAAAACAAGAAAGAAAAATTGAAAATAAAATTTCACACGGATCTTCACGTAAGATCTAACGAATATAGCATCGACTGAGACTTCGTTAAATCTCAGTCGACTGAGACTTAGCAGTCCGGATTAATTAACCCGATATATAGTATGAACAGACAGTGCAGCGACAGTACGGTTTACGGAAACAATAACCTATGGCACGGTTAGAAACCCATGTCCGCAAGGAACCATCTCTGACCTTGTACACTAACCAGCGACTACAGCCTCGATCCCTATCATCACACCGGGGGCGGAGACAGATAGACCGATGGGTGACATGCATGGGATCAAGCAGCTAGCTAGCTAGCATTTGATGTTACGTTCGCGGTTGCGTGCATGGGGTGGTGGTTTGAATCTTCCACGAAGAAGGAAGCCAGGCAGTACATAGGTGCTAGGCTGCTAGCTTGCCTCTGAGTCTGACCCGTCCGTGTGTGTGTGGAGCAGGAGGAGATTAAAGGGTCTCAGATATGAAAGATCATCAGCTTTATCATGTTGCTTAACGTGTTGTCAATGGGAAGTGATGCAACTGATGTGCACAGAGGAACGAAGGGGACAAGTCGCACAAGGACATGAGGTGGGGAAGATTAATTAGGGACCAAGGATCCTCCAACTCCTTGTGTTTGTCCTCTTCCATCCATGCATGCATGACTCCATCTTTCCTCTGTGGCAGCTGGTCCTCTGCACATATGATACTATGATAGTTATATGCACTATACATGCACTTTCGTCTTTAATTGCATGTATCCATATTACTTGTCACTCAGACAATTAATATGAATCGGAGGGAGTATCTAGCAATGAAATACGTCTAAATAGATCAGTTTGAACGACAAGTAATATGGATCGGAGGGAGTACATAATTTGCCATAGTCATAAGTACTGCATGTCTAAATCCTGGAGAATACAGATATATAGATGGCTTGCAGCAGAATCTGACAATATTAGTGATCAGATGACAAAAGGAGATAAACATGTTTATTAGAAATCAACTCAATGCTGAGCTTAATTATTAGACACAAAGAAGAGGCCCCAAGGCTCAAGAGGAGGATAGGACGATCGAGCTCCAAGCCAAGCCAGCTTTTGATAAAGGAAGGTTGGTACGTGTGTCTCTAACTATATACTATCAACCAAGTAATCTCTGAGCGCTTTTGGATGCATGGTCACTGTGTTTAAACCTCAAAGTGTGCATGGTCCGAGGCATTTGGCCTGTTGTGACCATGACGGAGCAATGGCTTCAGGAGTGTCGAGGCGGGCAAAGATCGTCATCGACAAAGAACGCTGTCCCGGAGCATGGATTTTTTTTAAAAAACTTGGAGGTTCTTGGTTGTTGGCTGCAACAACTCCCACACATATGTCAAAAAGGGTGTCATCACTTGATTGCATACTGTATGGAATGGACCTGTCCTTTCTCCATTTCTCCTTTCTGGACTAATGGACATGCCTTTTCTACTGCCATGAAACAAGTGTACATTCCAAGCCTTGTGCATGCAGGGCCACACATGCATTGTTCAATCACCTAATGTGGGTTGATATATATGGCTGAATAGACATGTGTAGTACTCAAATGCTATATGGCATGCATTTTTTTATAGAAGGCGTTTTTATTAACTTAAAATGCAGCATCGATTGGACACAAAACATGATGAGCGTCACATGACCTCTGCATAGTAAGATGCACACATGAGATCTGAACAAAATATCTGCGGTCTGAATCCACCATCTTTGCTAACCAGGTCTCAACTCCCATGTAACTGCCCCTTGTCAGGTTCCTAAAGACTTAATCACATAAATGAAATGAACTGCAGCTAGCCTTTTGAACCGTCGGCATGTAGCCTTTTTCTTCGTTATTTTTTAAGCACTGCATGGATGAATCAAATCATTTCTCAGCTAGCTAGCACTAGCAGTCGATCGATCCAGCGTCAGCGAAGATCACACATCAGATCATGGTGTTAAAAAAATGCGGCCTATGAGATAACAGGTTGGTGAGAATTTGAGGCTGGCCTTTTGCGCCTTGGACCATGCAAGAGTCATGCAAGATCCAAGAACCTTTAGCCTACACGGACACGAGCTAAATTAACTACAGACATGAACGTACGTCGTCTATGCATGGCTGCACTTCTTTTCACGGGCACGTCGATGCATGGCTGCTGTCATTTGGATTATCCTGATTACACTATGCTTAATGGAACTTTGTCGTGGAAATGATACAGGTGCGTGCATGCTTTGCTGCACAATTTATTTTAACAGATTGATTGGAGCACATGCATGCTTCATCAAAATAAATTATGGTGTATGCTTTACCGATACGAACCTCTCTGATCTAGCAAAATCGTTTTTGAAGTCATGAAAAATTTAAGAAAGAGTTCGTGCTCATAGAGAATGGATAGAAAATATGCTTTGCCAAAGTCAGAAATTAAGTACAACACAAGTTACTGAGCTTGTTGCGCAAAAATCATCTCATGAGCCAGCCCTGCGTATTGATATGCACAATACACATGCATGCATGCATGCATGCGTGCATGCAACCGCGGATTAATCTTAGCTTAGAGCATCTACAGCCAGACTTGGCAAATCGGGCCTCTCAAACGACCGCGGACGCGCCGGCAGGCACTGACCGGACATCCCTCAAATAATATAATCCACATCTGAACACCTCTATTATCATATCTCAAATCCATACAAACGCATGCAACTATGTCGATGCACACACATCGTCCGACTACTCCATCACTACTAACTAAACATGCGATCGGACTACCAAAATTTGACATGTTTGGCTATGGTGGAGTTCATCCACGGCTGCCCTTGCCCTTCCCGGCGCCCTTGCCGTCCTTCTCATCGAAGTACCGGTCGAAGACGCAGTACGGATCGAGCCGGATCTACTCGTCGCCGGAGCTGTCCTCATCGTCACTGTCCGTCTTCTCCTCCTTCGGTGGCAGTCCGGCCATGGCACAGACCGCCCGATTCTGCTCTCGGGCGAGGGCACGCGTGTTCCTCCGTTGCCGTTTCTTCACAATGCGGGTGCAGATGGCTTCCTCCTCTGCGGCCGCCCGCGCCGCCGCACCAGCCGCCTCCGCGGGCGCCATTTCTGCTGCGATACGGGCCTTGGTGGCCCTTATCCTCTCCTTTCCACGGTGGGCCGCCCGGTCCCGGTGGGACTAATAGTCTGCTCGACCGGTGATGGGGAAGGAGAGGGATTCCGGCTGCCGGGACCGCGAGGATCCAGCCCCGGAGGACCCGAGCGCCCGGTGAGCCGGCGCTATGGAGCCGCGACGGACAGATCCGTCCGCCGGCCGGGCGCTGTCCTCCCGGGAGCGGCGGAGTGCAATGCGGACTGCCATTGCCTCCTCCAACTCGCACGGGATGACACCATAGTTGACAGATCCGGACTGGTCGGAGTCCGATCCGCTGCCTGCCATGCCGGAGAAGGCCGGAGACTGCCAGAGGTGAGCTGGGGTGGCGGAGGGGAGTGGAGTGAAGTGGCTAGGGTTTGCTCCGGCGAGCGGATGGGGACAAATACATGTGGGGTCGGGTGGGCCAGCATGGGACGGGTCCGACGTGGTGGGCGTGCCCGGACGCCCCCATATCCGCCCCATATTTGGGCTGGTTATGAGGGGTGCCGGTCAGTTCGGGCATTTGGTGCCCGTTTGAGGCATCCGTCTGGGTAAAAAAATCATGACCGATCAGTGGCCGGGTGGCCCGCCCGGACGTTTGAGGAGGGTTTGGGGCGCCTGGCTGTAGATGCTCTTAGTGGCTAGGTTCCTTGTGATGCAACCAGCTCACTTGAGTTGCAAGTCCTAGACTTGCACAAATGCTCGTATTTTTTTGATTTATTTCACGTTCTCTAGTATTATTCCTTCAATGATATGGCATGCCCGTGAAATACAAGACATGTGTGGTGACTTCGTCAGTCTCAAAACCTATCGACTAAGACTCTCGAAGATTGGCGCTACATGTATTTTGTGATGTCAATCGACATCATTAAAATGTGGTTAGCAAATTATTTCTAGCTATGTTTAAGTGCATATATTAACATATACATGTATAGTTTTAAGCTGTTGACATCGCCAGCCTCGATTGCTAGCGCCACCACTGCCCCAAGGTGCTGGGATAGAGAGTGCATGCACGGATTCATCTGCTGGGATAGAGAGTGCATGCACGGATTCAGAGATGAGTGTGCATGTATATGTGAGTGTCTGCACTCATACTATATATGTTTCTAAAAAAAATGTATGCATGTAACCAGTGGCTGAATTAATGACCAACCAGTCTGTCCGGTGGGTTTATGGCGGAGGCTCTCAAATTTGTTTTTTTTTTGAACAAAGGCTCACAAATTTGTTAAACAACTATATATTGTTCATGAGACAATATGGATAATGAAGCTAGGATGGCGTCGGAAGCTTGAGAAATCACGTACCACGACCAAGCAGCCTTGGCCAGAGTTGCTACGTTTACAAGTCAAAGGCACCTACGAAAAAAATACACCACAAACCAGCCCTAGCCTACATCTCTACAGTTTCTAGAAACCAAAACCAACCATATAATAATTGACAAGCATCGATCGATCAGCACCGAACCAAATCCACTACGTACGAGCGAAAGAACAGACACAAGTTTTATCACATGAATCAACAAAGAAGAACACAGATGCCTAGGAGCATCTACAGCCGGGCCTCTCAAAGCCGTCTCATACGCCCGGGCGGGCTGCTCGGTCACGTTTTTTGACCCACATGAACATCTCAAACGGGCCTCAAACATCCGGACTGACCGGCACCCCCATATCCAGCCCAAATATGGGGCGGATATGGGGTGGCCCGGCGCGTCCGCCTGACAAGCCCGGCCCACCACCGACCTCATGGATGTCCCACAAAAAACCCCATCGGCCTCGTTGGTTCGAAACCCTATCTCACTCACTCTCCTTTCTCGCTCCGTCCTCTCCTCTCCTCTCACCATTCCGATGGAATCCGACGCAATGTCGAGCTCCGGCAGCCGCTCCGACGACGAGGTGGATCCGGAGTATGAGCTTGCCCTCCGCATCGTCTTGGAGCGGTCCAAGGTGGACACCGGGGGCAGCTCCGGATCTGCAGCCTCGCCACAGCCGCTGCTTTCCCGTCGGCGCATCTCGGACGCCGACGCTGGCCCCTTCCGGCCCATGAGCAGCTCCGACAGGCGGTACAGCTACGCCGGCGACCAGAAGGGGAAAGGGCCGGCCCGGAAGTGGTGAAGTTGATTTTAATTTCAAGTTTTAGATATAGTATATAGTTGTCCGTTGTTTGTGTGAAGTTTGGTGGATCTTTTGGAGAACTATTGTGCAATTTCTATGTCCGGAGTTGATCTATGTAGTTTGATCGATGTTGCATGCTATAGTATGGATATAGGGGTTTGGATATGAGAAACATGGATGTGGACGGCGTGATTTACGGAGTGTCCGGTCACTGTCTGTGGACGCGTCCGCGGACGGTTGAGGGTCCGAATTTGTCAAAGTCCAGCTATAGTTGCTCTAACACTAACACTAGTTTTCGGCGAAATTCGACAACGGCCGGTTTCGCGACGAAGTAACCGGACAGGAGCTGATGGAGATTGTGGTAAACAAACAGAGGAGCATGCCACAGCCTGAAAGCATCTTGGAGACGTTGATCAACTTGCACTATCGTATGCGTTGTTTATGTATGAGCCACGCCCACGCGGACGGAGGAAGGTGGGCCGGTGACGACGAGGAGGAGGAGGTCCGCTTTCCGTTCACGTACGTACGTTGCGTGCATGGGCAAGGAAAGATTCGCGGCCAGCACATGGAGCCCGTCGACAACTCGACATGCCTGGCAAACATTGGAAAAGATGCAGAGAAATCAATCTCCTGTACGTAAGTGGCGCTGGATGGGAGCTTGTTAATTAGGTCGCCAGTGATGATCGAGCTTTGCCACTAGCTTCTGATCGAGTGTGCCGTGTGCATGTAGTATACGGAGTGGCCGGGTGGGCAGTAGGAGCAGTAGGGCGCTTTGGTTTGTTGCTCAGTCGCTCGGTCTGGGAGCAGGTAACTGGAATGACGAGCGAATCTATGCATCTGGGGCCTCCTCACCACCTGTGGGAGTGTGTGCGCTGTTGGTTTGGTTGCAGCTCAGCGACCTGGTAATTTGTCAATGACAAGTACGTTTCACCAAGTGGCCGGACATATGATGCTACTGCTGCCTGCCTACTAGCCACAGCTGAAATTCGCTCGAGAGGGGGGTTGTTCCTTGTGGGCAATCCTGCAAATTACCACTGAAATTGACGCATCAATTCCACCTTGTCTTACCTGCCAAGATCATGATGGTGGTTTTACTTCCTCCATCTGCTCGTCGGCTTCACTCGTGATATCTCAGAGTAAAAGCTCAGTCCGCGTGCGTGTTTCGCTTGCATTTCCTCATTCGATTTAGATGCCACCTTGAGTTCCCAGTTGCACTTAGAAATGCAGCAGATTAAAACGGCACATGCATCATCCATGAGCAGGCATTAGCTGCCAAATCAACGCATCCAAATATATATACTAAGTTTTTGGGACTGCAAGAACAAGACTGCGGGGTCAGATCTCTGCATACGTTGTATTCTATAAACAAGAGATTAGAGATCCCTGCATACGCAACTCTAGCTAGCTGCGCCATTTCGAGAAAAAAAAATCTAGCTAGCTGTTAACACTGTCATTTGGGATACTTATACAAAAATACGGAGTACTTCCTAAGCTTATTATTATTAGTTAGGTGACGGTCTCAGTCCAGCTCCATACGCAGGTTTGTCATCTTCTAGGCCCATTGCATACTTGAGAAAAAGCTATACGCCAACATATACTAGGATATCCCAGGAATCTAGTCATCTACATGCTGACATGCATGCAAATGCTGTATATATAATATAATTCTGAAAATATGGTGTATAAAACAGTGTCATGTGCCAAGTACAATGTCGCCAATACAATATCTACAGATTTTGGAGGCTGCTACTGTACAAGACTCGAATAGTAGTTGTTGAAATTGCACCAGTTATATGTCTTTGGAATTGATACAGTACACTTCCAGGAACCAACTTCTGAAACGTTTGCTCATTTTATATGGTAGGAGATGTCGCATGATGAGCTATTAGCTACTACTTAGAAATCAACAATGATCTGACTGTGCTTTCTTAAATGTTAACACCCAATGCAACATTGTTTTTTTGGCACAGAAGAATAACGAAAATAACACAATTAAAGCAATGCTTAAGGATCACACCTTGTCCAAAAAACGGCCGAAGGAAAACAGAGCACTATACCAATGTGACTGCTGATTGCCCTCTTATCCTAGCGGCTTAAGTCAACAACATGGATCAACAGCCCTTATCTTAGTGTGGAGGACAGCAATACCCTTGCCCCCGGCACTTGACATGTACGTCGCATACCCAAATTATCTAAGGGCAGATTAGTCCTTTCCACTCGAATAAACTAATCCTGACCTGGGTTTAGACACCGGATTTCATGGCCTTTATATAGAGGAAGCTGTGTTCCGGTGACCAGACATCCTTGACACAGGAAACCCCAAGGACCAGGCTAGGTAGAGGCAGATAGACCTGTCTCCCTCCTTCCCACCTGCACCATCCTACCCCAATTCTATCTCAATCCTATCAATGGGGAGGTCTCCTTGCTGCGACGAGAATGGCCTCAAGAAGGGGCCTTGGACATCTGACGAGGACCAGAAGCTCACGGACTACATCGAGAAGCATGGCCATGGGAGCTGGAGAGCACTGCCTAAGCTTGCAGGTACGCGGACACAAACGTCTCAGTTTTCTGTCTTGATACCGCGACTAGCTTTGATCCGAAATGTAGCTCATGCATCTGCTTCTTCCATGCATCTCACAGGACTCAACAGGTGTGGCAAAAGCTGCAGGCTGAGATGGACCAACTACCTGCGGCCAGATATCAAGAGAGGAAAGTTCACACCCGAAGAAGAGCAGACCATCCTCCAGCTCCACTCCGTCCTTGGCAACAAGTACGGCACACCTATCAAATCTCTCGCTTATATAATCTTCAAAAACGTGTATATGTGGTGCTCTTGCTAACACACAGAAACTGTTGTGCTGATCAAACCAGGTGGTCAGCCATCGCGAAGCACCTCCCCGGACGGACCGACAACGAGATCAAGAACTTCTGGAACACCCACCTGAAGAAGAAGCTCATCCAAATGGGCTTCGACCCGATGACGCACCGGCCGAGGACCGACTTCTTCGCAGCGCTGCCACAGCTCATGGCGCTAGCCAACCTCCGCCAGCTCGTGGAGCAGCGCCCGTGGGACGACCAAAGCGCCAACCAGCTGCAAGCCGATGCAGTCCAGGCAGCAAAGCTCGAGTACTTACAGTGCCTGCTTCAGTCGGCCGCAGCCATTGCGGCCAGTCCCAGCTCCAGCAGCATCAACACCATCCCCACTGACGTGGAGCAAATCGGCCTCCTGAGTCCTTCGCAGATGTCTTCCTTGTCTTCGTTGTCGTCTCCAAGGATCATGGAGGGCATCAATGGCCAAGACATAGTAACTGGGCATGTGCCTGACATCCAGATACCTAGTAGCTCATTCTTTGAACATGAACAGCCTATCATCAATGGTACCAACCAGAACTCAGATTATAGTGGAAACAGCGGTGAGGGGGAGAAACCGCTGTTCCTGTCAGAGGACTCCCTTCCGCCTCTTGCCGACTTCCCTATTCCCAACCTCGGCGATGCTTGCAGCACCTCAAGCTGTGAGGCTGTGGGCAACAGCACCCAGCTCACTATTTGGTCCGACTCATTTTATGATGAGTTCATGAGTGAGTTTGCATGAGTTCTGACTGCACAAGATAACCCAGAGTCACAATGTATTATTTTTAACCCCTTGTCTCACTCACAATAAAAAAAACTGTGCAAGTGCTACGGCGGGTTGTCTGATCTTTAATAATTGGTGTGATAATTAGTCTAGCAAACAAAGACCGATCAACACATATGTGGACTAACTAATTAGAGGGTACCCTTGACGAAAACCGCAGCGGACGCTTTTGATGGACTTGAAGCGCGCCACTTGGTTTGTCACGTGTCGCGCGCTCTCCACACCACGTGGAAGCTTTATATTATTTTCCTTCATGCATTTTTGGGTATTTTTGGGGTCTTCCGGCTTTCGCATTATGTTTGTTTTTTCTATGTTTTCTTGAAGATTATCCTTGTGTGAAGCGCAGTTGTTGAAAACAGAAAGACACAGCTTTGCATGCTTCCGCGGGAAGCAAGTTGTAATTCTTGTAGAAGCACATGTGTGCTCTCCGAAAAGTGCAAAGCACAAGTGTGCATATGTGTGGTTCCCCGAAGAAGAGTGAAAAGCGTAGGTGTGTTTCTCGAAAAAGGGGGGAAATCACAATTGTGCTTCCCAGTTCCTGATTTATTTTTCCAGTTTTTGTGTTTTTTGTCTTCATTTTTTTGCATCCATTCTTTTTATTTTTTTTATTTTCCCCCTCTTTACGGTTCTTTTAGGGGAAAAATTTCGTCCAAACCTATTAACGTGGGATATAGTTTCAAAGATCTTGACGTGAGAAACTCAATGGTGAAAACGTTTCATGATTTAGACATACGGTTCAAGAGATAAAACGTTTTGTAGAAAACCAAAACTCCCTGGTTGTGACAAGTATCGCACATGCAGTGCGCCACTTGTCACCATCGGACAAGATGGGAGTGACATTTGCAAGGTGTGCCCCTTAGGGCATCTCCAATGTGAATCCTCAAAATGCTCGCAAACATCCGGACCGAGTTGTCCGGACACTACAAGCCATCGAATGGTACCCCAACGGTCCGCGGACGCGTCCACTTGTCTGAAATCCAGCAAACCGGTTGCAAACCAGGGGAGCTTTGTGGGCATCCGGACCACCGCCGCATACACGTCTGACACCTCGGTCCCACCCAAAAACATCTGTAGCGCCCGTGCCCTCTTTGCGCGACCGCACGCTGCTCCCTGCTTCACATTCATGCCAGTCCGGCGCAAACACGACCGGTCACTAGTGCTGGCATTGAAGCGGCGCGTCAGCCGAGAGCGTTGCCCGCGCCACTTCCCAGTCTCCGCACCTGTTCAATGTCGGACATACGGGACTGGATGGGATGGGACGACTATCTACCGCATTTCAATCCGATTACCTGTTCGTCTGCCTGCCAGCATTAAATATGCGCGGTGATTGAGCAATTCTGGCTCCCGCATTGACACGGCCCGCCATGTGTTCTGGTTGGTACTCGCTATTTATGTGCGGCCACGCCCGACATGATCGCCATTCCTCCTTCGTGCACCATGTATGTCATGACCGCAAGCTCCAGAGCGATGTGGGAGAGCCTCTTGGCGGAGCAGATGTACGAGTTGAACAGCCTTGCAGCCAGCTGGTAGGCCTGTCATGCATGACGGTTAGAGGTCAGCTTGCCGACGAGCTCGTTGGAGGTGAGCGACAACAATCTCACATTGGAGGAGGCGATCGACGATGAGCTGGTGTCCCCGCCCGCGTCGGTCCATGTCGGCTTCACCATGGAGCAAGTGCATGTGCACTTCAACGCTGTCATGGTTGACGATCCACCGGTGTCAGTGTTCCGGCTGGCGCAGGAGGAGCAGTGATATGTCTCCAACATATCTATAATTTTTTATTGTTCCATGCTATTATATTATCAACCTTGGATGTTTTATATGCATTATTATGCTATTTTATATTATTTTTTGGGACTAACCTATTAATCTAGTGCCCAGTGCTAGTTGCTGTTTTTTCCTTATTTTTGTCTTTATAGAAAATCAATACCAAATGGAACGAAACTTTTTGACGATTTTTCTTGGACCACAAGACACCCTGAAAGCTTTGGGAGGAGGCCAGAAGGGCTATGAGTCGGCGACAAGCTCACAGGGCGCGCCCTAGGGCGGCGCCCTGCAAGCTTGTGGGCCCACCGTGGCACTTCCAACCCCAATTCTTCTTCTATAAATACCCAAATATTCCCCGTAGACCAGAGGGCACACAAAAAATACTTTTTTGCCACCGCAAATTTCTGTCTTCGTGAGATTCCATCTGGGGACCTTTTCCGGTACTCTGCCGGAGGGGGATTCGACCACGGAGCGCTTCTACATCAACCTTGCTGCCCTTCCGATGATGTGTGAGTAGTTTACCATAGACCTACGGGTCCATAGCTAGTAGCTAGATGGCTTCTTCTCTCTCTTTGTTCTTCAATACAATGTTCTCCTCGATGTTCTTAGAGATCTATTCGATGTAATCTTCTTTTGCGGTGCGTTTGTTGAGATCCGATGAATTGTGGGTTTATGATCAGATTATCTGTGAATATTATTTGAGTCTTCTCTAAAATCTTTTATGCATGATTAAGATAGCTTTGTATTTCTCTCCGATCTATTGATTTGGTTTGGCCTACTAGATTGATTTTTTTGCAATGGGAGAGGTGCTTTGTAGTGGGTTCAATCTTGCGGTGCTTATTCCTAGTGACAGAAAGGGACATGGCACGTATTTGTATTGTTGCCACTAAGGATAAAAAGATAGGGTTTGTTCATATTGATTGGATCTATCCCTCTACATCATGTCATCTTCCTTAAGGCGTTACTCCGTTCTTGTTAACTTAATACACTAGATGCATGCAGGATAGCGGTCGATGTGTGGAGTAATTATAGTAGATGCAGGCAGGAGTCGGTCTACTTGTCACGGACGTGATGCCTATATACATGATCATTGCCTTAGATATCGTCATAACTATGCTTTCTTTCAGGAGAGAAGCCTCTAGTGAAAACTATGGCCACCGGGTCTATCTTTTATCATATTATTTTCAGATCTATAAAATCAAAAACACAAAAATACCTTGCTGTAATTTATTTACTTTTATTTTATTTAGCACTTTTATTTATCTCTTATATCTATCACTATCATATCTCATCCTTGCAAGTAACCGTGAAGGGATTGACAACCCATTTATCGCGTTGGGTGCAAGTATTTGTTTGTTTGTGTAGATGCAGTTATTGGAGACTTGTGTGTACCTCCTACTGGATTGATACCTTGTTTCTTAACTGAGGAAAATACTTATCTCTACTTTGCTGCATCACCCTTTCCTCTTCAAGGGAAAAACCAAAGTAAGCTCAAGAAGTAGCAGGAAGAATTTCTGGTGCCGTTGCCAGGGAGGATCTACATCAAGCCTATCAAGTACCCATCACAAACTCTCTTCTCTTGCATTTACATTATTTGTCATTTGCCTCTCGTTTTCCTCTCCCCCACTTCTAAAACATTTTCAGGACACAAAAATATTTGCCTTCTTTCCGTTCGCTTTTTCGTTTGCTTTTTGTTTGCTTGTGTGCTAGATTGCTTTGTCATCATGTCTGAATTTGGCGAGGTTATCATTGAAAAAACTAGTAATAATCTTGAGGAAAAATTTGATGATTTTGTTGATGATGATCCTCATGAGAAAGAAACTACTATCATGCACACTAAAAAACTCCGTGTAGGTAGTGGTAATATTATTGGAAAAGGTGTTATCCAAGATTTCTTTACTTGTGCCATGATACGTCTCCGTCGTATCTACTTTTCCTAACGCTTTTCCTCTTGTTTTGGGCTCTAATTCGCATGATTTGAATGAAACTAACCCGGACTGACACTGTTTTCAGCAGAACTACCATGGTGTTGTTTTTTGTGCAGAAATAAAAGTTTTCGGATTGGAACGAAACTTTTTGGAGAATTTTTATACAATAAAAGAAAAATACTGGAGCCAAGAACCACGGGAGGGGGGCCCCTGGGTGAGCACAACCCACCAGGGCGCCCCCCCAGGTGCGCCCAGGTGGGTTGTGCCCACCTGGTGGCACCGCAGACCCTGATTCCAACACTATAAAATCCTTTTTTACCAGAAAAAAATCAGGGAGGCCAGATCTGGAGTCCGTTTTGGGCTCCGGAGAGGGGGATCTTCGATCTTCGTCATCACCAACCCTCCTTCATCACCAATTCCATGATGCTCCCCACCGGGAGTGAGTAATTCCTTCGTAGGCTCGCTGGTCGGTGAGGAGTTGGATGAGATTCATCATGTAATCGAGTTAGTTTTGTTAGGGCTTGATCCCTAGTATCCACAATGTTCTGAGATTGATGTTGATATGACTTTGCCATGCTTAATGCTTGTCACTTTGGGCCTGGGTGCCATGATTTCAGATTTAAACCGTTTATGTTATCACCATTATATCTATGTTTTAGATCCGATCTTGCAAGTTATATTCACCTATTATGTGTTATGATCCGTAAACCCCGGAGTGACAGTATTCAGGATACTTTCCGGTGATGACCGTAGTTTGAGGAGTTCATGTATTCACTATATGTGCTAATGCTTTGTTCTGGTTCTCTATTAAAAGGAGGCCTTAATATCCCTTAGTTTCCATATGGACCCCGCTGCCACGGGAGGGTAGGACAAAAGATGTCATGCAAGTTCTTTCCATAAGCACGTATGACTATTTATGGAATACATGCCTACATTATATTTATGAACTGGAGCTAGTGCCGTATCGCCCAAGGTTATAACTGTTATATGATGAATATCATCCAACGAATTCACCGATCCAATGCCTACGAATTTTCCTTATATTGTTCTTGCTAAGTTACTACTGCTACTGTTATTGTTACACTTGCTACAAAACCATTGCTATCATTGTTACCGTTACTATTGCTGTTGCAACTCCTATCAAAACTATCATATTACTTTGCTACTGATCACTTTGCTGCAGATAATTAATCTCCAGGTGTGGTTGAATTGACAACTCAGCTGCTAATACTTACAAATATTCTTTGGCTCCCCTTGTGTCGAATCAATAAATTTGGGTTGAATACTCTACCCTCGAAAACTGTTGCGATCCCCTATACTTGTGGGTTATCAAGACCTTTTTCTTGCGCCGTTGCCGGGGAGCATAGCTATATTTATTGAGTCACTTGGGATTATTATCAATTTATCGCTATGAAGAATCTGAAGGATACCAAGACTAAAATATTTCCCTCTAAGATGAGGGGAGGTAAGGAACTGCCATCTAGCTCTGCACTTGATTCACCTTCTATTTTGAGTAAACTTGCAACACCACCGCATGCTATTAATCCTGATATGTCGCAATTATTGATGATGCTACTTCTGCTATGGATAATGCTTATGATGATGCTAGTACCTTGCTTGATGATAATGTGCCACTTGGTGATTTTCTTGATGAACAAATTGCTAGAGCTAAAGATATTGAGGATGCTGAACCTGATGAAATTATTGAATCTGAAAATCTTGAAACACCTGTTAGACCTAGGTCTCCTAGACATGAACTGCCTAAGGTACCTGAAGGTTATGTTATGGATGAGGAGACAGCTAGAGATTTTCTTGCTTGCAATGATAGAGATGATCTTAAGAAATTATTATGCAAACTGAAAGAAAAATCTTTGAATGCTAGAATGAAATGTGATCCTAAGTTTGGTACTTCTCCTATCTTTGTTGATGATAAGGATTATGAATTCTCTGTCGACCCAGAGTTAATTACTTTGGTTGAATCTGATCCTTTCCATGGTTATGAAACTGAAACTATTGTGGCACACCTTACTAAGCTGAATGATATAGCCACCCTATTTGCTCATGATGAGAAAATTCGCTACTATTATATTCTCAAATTATTTCCGTTCTCATTAAAGGGTGATGCTAAGACTAGGTATAATACTCTTGCTCCTAGTTGTGTGCGTAGTCCCCAGGATATGATTTACTACTTCTCTAAAAAATATTTTCCTGCTCATAAGAAACAAGCTGCCTTACAGGAAATATTTAACTTTGTGCAAATTGAAGAAGAGAGTCTCCCACAAGCTTGGGGGAGGCTTCTCCAATTGCTTAATGCTTTGCCTAATCATCCTCTTAAGAAAAATGAAATACTTGATATCTTCTATAATGGACTAACCGATGCTTCTAGGGACTTCCTAGATAGTTGTGCTGGTTGTGTTTTCAGGGAACGAACTGTTGAATAAGCTGAAGAATTATTGAATAGCATATTGAAAAATTATGATGATTGGACTCTTCCTGAACCACCGCCTAAACCCACTCCGAAGAAGAGGGGTATCTTATATCTCAGTCCAGAAGATATGCAAGAGGCAAAGAAATGTATGAAGGAAAAAGGTATTAAAGCTGAGGATGTCAAAAATTTACCTCCTATTGAAGAAATACATGGGCTTGATACACCACCACCCAAGGTGGTAGAGGTAAATTCTTTAATGAAATTTAATGATAATGACAATCCTTATAATATGCATCCTAGTCAATGCCTTTATGAGTTTGATAACTATATTAGAAAACAAGATCACTTCAATGCAAATGTTATGAAACAATTGAAATACAATTCTGATATGATTGCTCTCTTGAGTGACTTGTTATTTAGAATCTCAAATGATGTTAGAGGTGTAGGAAAACATGCTTCTATGGTTCAAACTCAACTAGAACAAGTTGCTAAATCTCAAAGAGTATTGCTTGATGAAATGAATAATAATATCAATGATCATGCTGTCAGAGTAATGACTAGAGGAGGTAGAATGACTCAGGAACCACTTTATCCTGAGGGACACCCAAAAAGAATTGAAAAAGACTCTCAAAGAATTAATACTGATGCACCAGTCCTACCAAAAAGAAGAAGGAAAAGAAAAATGATAGGACTCTGCATACCTCTAGTGAACCTGAGATAGAAAAACCACCTGAAGCTAATAATGATGTTTCTATTTCTGATGCTGAAACTCAATCTGGTAATGAACACTCACCTAGTGATAATGAAAAAGATAATGATGAGGTTCTTGAAGACACCCAACTAAATAATAAAGAACCAGATAATGATGTTGAAATAGAACCAGCTGTTGATCTTGATAACCCACAACCCAAGAATAAAAGATATGATAAAAGAGACTTTGTTGCTCGAAAACATGGAAGGGAAAGAGAACCATGGGTTCAGAAACCCATGCCCTTTCCACCTAAATCAACTAAGAAGAAAGTTGATGAAGAATTTGAATGCTTTGCTCAAATGATTAGGCCAGTCTTTTTGCGTACTCGCTTGACTGATATTTTAAAGATGGCCCCTTATGCGAAGTACATGAAAGACATCATCACTAATAAGAGAAAAATACCGGAAGCTGAAATCTCCACCATGCTTGCTAATTATTCTTTTAAGTATGGAGTACCTAAAAAACTTGGAGATCCGGGAATACCAACTATACCTTGCTCTATCAAAAGAAACTATGTGAAAACTGCTTTATGTGATATAGGAGCAGGTGTTAGTGTTATGCCTTTCTCTTTATACAAAAGACTTGACTTGAATAAACTCACACCTACTAAAATATCTTTGCAAATGGCTGACAAATCAACTGCCATACCTATCGGTATTTGTGAGGATGTGCCCGTTGTTGTTGTAAATGTTACCATCTTGACTGACTTTGTTATACTTGAGATGCCCGAGGACGACAATATGTTGATTATCCTTGGTAGACCCTTTTTGAATACTACAGGGGCTGTTATTGATTGCAATAAAAGCAAGGTCACTTTTCATATCAATGGTAATGAGCATACAGTGCAATTTCCGAAGAAACAATTCCAAGTGAATGGTATAAATGTTATTAAAAAATCTTCGACACTCACTATATTGGAAGCTTTCAACTACCTCTACCTATTGCCAAAAAGAAATATGATATACTTATTGTTGGGGACATGCATATCCCCGTTGAGGTAACTTAGTGTTTTACGAAAAGTTCTTCGGTTTCATGCTAATCAAAGGTGGTTGTTAATAAGACTTGATCAACCTTATTAATGGATCACTTTTGAGAGGTATGAAGTTCATGAATTTAGTAGGCACTACCTTCTACCCTTACCTTTTATTTTCTATTTTTCTTAGTTAAATAAAATAAAATGCCATGTTTATCCTGTTTTCGGGATTTTCCGTGCAATAAAAAATGACTCGAAAATAAAAGTTCTCAGAATGTCCTGAAAATTTAATACAATTTTTTTTGAATATTTAAGAATTTTTGATGCAAATAACATCACAAGGGGGGTGCACCAGGTTGGCACAACCCACCTGGGCGCGCCAGCACCCCCAGGCGCGCCCTGGTGGGTTGTGGTCCCCACGTGGGCCCCCTCACTTATCTCTTTAGCCCATGTCACCACCTACCTCCAGAAAAAATTCACCATTGCTCTCTCTCTCGTGTTCTTGCTCTCAAACCCATGGATTTCGATCTCTTTGCTCGAAGCTCCATTTCCGAAACTGTTTTGGGGGATTGCTACTTGTTGCAGAGGAGGAGCCTCAGGAGTGGGACGCTCAGGTGCCCGCTCCACAGCACTTCCACATAGGACCTGCTGGCTACTACGAGTGGTGATTACCAAGTTAGGCCAGAAACCTAAGCTTGGGGGAGTACGTATTCCACCGACATTACATTCATGTTTATACATTTCATTCCAGTTGTCGATGTCCACACTTTTTCATTGTATTATCCATACTAGATTTATTTTCTCGCATTCTTCTTATGTGTTCGAAAAACTTTGAGAAAACCCAAAAATATTTCCTGCTTCTTTTCGGTTTTTCTTTCTAGTTTAATTAGTTGTATTATTAAAAGAAAAATCCAAAAAGATTTCTCGATTCTTCTTCTTGCTTGTTGGGAGCTTTCACGTGTAAATAGTTTTTCTCATTTTTGTTTTTCCTTCTTTAATTTGCTTTCTTCTTGAAAAACTAAAAACTCCAAAAATATTTCAGTGTGTTTATCTGAATTTCTTTTCTGTTTATTGAGTCATACCAAGGAGAAGACCAGGATGAAAATGTTGAGTGGCTCTCATGTGCATTATTGTTGATCTAGCGAAGAGCCCAAATTACCTTGTCTTCTCCTTTGAATAAAATGTTTGCAGATTCCAGCTTAGTCCATGGCACTCTTGCACTATTATTATTTTCAAATCGTTCAGTCGTGCAAGTGAAAGGCAATAATGACGATATTTGGTGAACTGGCTGTGGCAGAGAGAAACGGGTACGAACTCAACTTGTTCTGTTTTTGTAAATATGTTTAACCTAGTATCCATGATTCAGCATATTATGATCAAACATGTTTGGAATGACAATTAGAGATTATAGTTTCTCATGCCATGCTTAAGTAGCTAGGAGTCGATAATGATTTATCTTGGGTGTCAACATTGCGTTAAAATGATTGTGATGTAGTATGATGATATGGTATCCTCCTCCGAATGTTCGAGTGGCTTGACTTGGCACATGTTCATGCATGTAGTTGAATCAAAACAACATAGCCTCTATGATATTTATGTTCATGGTGTTCATATCCTACTCATGCTAGTATCCAATGTTCATTATGCATAATGCATGTTCATGACCATTTTCGCTCTCTAGCTGGTTGCTTCCCAACCTATTTGTTAGCCTTCGCCTGTACTAAGCGGAAATACTGCTTGTGCATCAAAATCCCAAAACCCAAGTTATTCCAGATGAGTCCGCCATATATCTACCTATATGCGGTATTACCCTGCCGCTCTAAGTAAATTTGCATGTGCCACCTCTAAAAACTTCAAATAAACATCCATTTTTGTGTGCCTGGATTGTTCATAGAGTGACAGGAGGTAGTCGGTATCTTCCATGCTAAGCGGGTTAATCTCATGATGAGTGTTTATTCACTCGTCCTTGCACGAGAGGGGCGGTAATAGGGATTCCCAGTCCCGAAATCAAATTGCAAATAATTAAACAAAACTCCCCCAGGAATGATGTTGGTATGGATGGTACCCGTGGATTCGGCTAGCCATGGAGAGTGTTTGTTGGTGGAGGGGGAGTAAACCTTTACTTTTATCGCTTGGGAACCGCCACTAATGTGTTTAGCATGGAAGATATCGATAACTAATGGTCGCGAAGTAAATAGGAAGGGTGCATTTCTCAAAATTTCATTTACCTCTATTTTAAAAATTGAGCTCTGGCACCGCTGCAAATCCCTGCTTCCCTCTGCGAAGGGACTATCTATTTAATTTTATGTTGAGTCATCACCTTCTCAAATAAGCGCCAGATCCTGAGAGCACTATTGTCACCCTCATTCATTGTGTATAGTTAATGTTGGATGCATCATGACTGGATCTTTTCTACCATGAATTACAATGTTTAGTCGCTACTTGAACTTTGGAGGTGCTCTGCATTTATGTTTTGTAGTCTCAGAAAGGGCTAGCGAGATACCACTGTTGTCATATTATATCATGATTGTTTTGACAAGGTGTTGTCATTTGAGATGTTTTATTATTGCTTGCTAGTTGATTATATCATTGATATGAGTTAACATAATTTTCAAGAGTTATTGTTGACATGGTTAGTTATAATCTTTGCTGAAAACCTGGGTGCTACTTAAGCTTATTTATGTAAATAAGAGCAAAAGAGTTCGTAAAAGTTTTTCTATTTCACTTTCAGTTTATCAAATGAATTGCTTGAGGACAAACAAAGGTTTAAGCTTGGGGGAGTTGATACGTCTCTGTCGTATCTACTTTTCCTAATGCTTTTCCTCTTGTTTTGAACTCTAATTTGCATGATTTGAATGAAACTAGCCCGGACTGACGCTGTTTTCAGCAGAACTACCATGGTGTTGTTTTTTGTGCAGAAATAAAAGTTCTCGGATTGGAACGAAACTTTTTGGAGAATTTTTATACAATAAAAGAAAAATACTGGAGCCAAGAACCATCGGAGGGGGGGCCCTGGGTGAGCACAACCCACCAGGGAGTGCCACCCTCTCAGGCGCGCCCAGGTGGGTTGTGCCCGCCTGGTGACGCCGCAGACCCTGATTCCAACGCTATAAAATCCTATTTTTCCGGAAAAAAATCAGGGACTAAGAATTATCTCGTTTCACGATACAGAGCTGCCGCCACCTCCTGTTCTTCATCGGGAGGCCAGATCTGGAGTCCGTTTTGGGCTCCGGAGAGGGGGATCTTCGATCTTCGTCATCACCAACCCTCCTTCATCGCTAATTCCATGATGCTCCCCACCGGGAGTGAGTAATTCCTTCGTAGGCTTGCTGGTCAGTGAGGAGTTGGATGAGATTCATCATGTAATCGAGTTAGTTTTGTTAGGGCTTGATCCCTAGTATCCACTATGTTCTGAGATTGATGTTGATATGACTTTGCCATGCTTAATGCTTGTCACTTTGGGCCCGGGTGCCATGATTTCAGATCTGAGCCATTTATGTTATCACCATTATATCTATGTTCTAGATCCGATCTTGCAAGTTATATTCATCTATTACGTGTTATGATCCGTAAACCCCGGAGTGACAGTATTCGGGATACTTTCCGGTGATGACCGTAGTTTGAGGAGTTCATGTATTCACTATGTGCTAATGCTTTGTTCCGATTCTCTATTAAAATGAGGTATTAATATCCCTTAGTTTCCATATGGACCCCTCTGCCACGGGAGGGTTGGACAAAAGATGTCATGCAAGTTCTTTCCATAAGCACGTATGACTATTTATGGAATACATGCCTACATTATATTTATGAACTGGAGCTAGTGCCGTATCGCCCTAGGTTATAACTATTATATGATGAATATCATCCAACGAATTCACCGATCCAATGCCTACGAATTTTCCTTATATTGTTCTTGCAAGTTACTACTGCTGCTGTTACTGTTACACTTGCTACAAAACCATTTCTACCATTGTTACCGTTACTATTGCTGTTGCTACTACTATCAAAACTATCATACTACTTTGCTACTGATCACTTTGCTACAGATAATTAATCTCCAGGTGTGGTTGAATTGACAACTCAGCTGGTAATCCTTACAAATATTCTTTGGCTCTGCTTGTGTCGAATCAATAAATTTGGGTTGAATACTCTACCCTCGAAAACTGTTGCGATCCCCTATACTTGTGGGTTATCATGCCGGTACGTTACCTATGCTAGGAGGGTCGATCCTTAATAAAACTTCTAGTCTTGTAGATGCAATATCTTTGCTTATAGTTGAACTTGAATGACAATTTGTTCACATGTATCCTTCCATACAAAGGGTCCGTGTATAATTCTATAATATTCATGATCCTTCCGTTAAGTGTGTTACCACTATATTTCTAGCTTATGAATTTGGGCATATTATGAAAGAAGCACGTGAAATATTTGCTCATTACAATATAGATTGTGGTTGCCCTCCTATAGAGGAGATCCTTTTTAATCAAGAGGAGATATAAGATTACAATCTCCAGATTATGCTGCTTACAATGAAAATTCAAAAAAAAGGTTCCCCCATCTGTTTTGATTGGTAAAATTTCTGAACACAATGATAATTTTGCTATACAAAATAATGGGCTAGGGCGTGTTCTTAAAGAAAGACTTAGAGATCATAATCAAAGGAACGTTTATAATGAAGAGATAGTGATCATATGTAAAGGGCCAAGTGTCGGTGTTAAAACCGGCGGATCTCGGGTAGGGTGTCCCAAACTGTGGACCTTTGATCAATGGGGAATAGTGGATGTGGGACATGATGTTTACCTAGGTTCGGGCCCTCTCTAAGAGGTAAAACCCTATGTCCTGCTTGATTATATTGCTTGTGTATAAGGGGGTTACAGAGTAGATCTACCACGAGATCAGACGAACTAAACCCTAACTAGTAGGATGGTGATTGTTTTCTAGCCTCCATGGACTAAGCCCCCTGGTTTATATAGACACCAGGGGGTACTAGGGTTTACAGATAGCTGGTTACATCAAGGAAACATCGGATCTTCCATCTTGACTTGGGGTGCACACCAAGGCACAAAAATGTCTTCGATCAGGATACGGTGCGGCCCAGCAATCTGGCCCACGTGAGATAGGCCGACACCCCGAGGACCCCCTAGTCCAGGAATTCCTCAGTAGCCCCCCGGAACTAGCCTTCAACGCCGGCTTCTCATGACTCGCAAGACTGCAGGTTCCGGCTTGCAGGCGAGTTCCTTTTTCTTCGAATGGTACTTGATTTAGTTCGGTCATACACCGAGCCGTATCCAGACTCTGAACTATCTGCTTTACTTAGTCTTGAAGGCCAATGGTTCAAATGCGAATAGTATCTTCGATTGACAACTTTAGGCGAAGGGTCGCGTCTAGTTATAAACATGAAGACTCGATACGCGGCTTGAGGCCGCCCTTTTGATGACACGCCCCTTCAAGGCGAAGATCATGCCCCATTTTTAAGGGATTTGATCAATAATTCACAGTATCCCACTCGCGCATAACGCTACGAGTATATCGGGAAGAGGCGAGGTGGGCGTCGCATTCACAGGACTCCTAGTGTTACAACTGCTTATAAAGAGGGGCAGCCACGGTTATCCCTGCACGCCTTCTTCCTCCTCTCGCCACAACCTTCCCAATCTACAGAGCTCGAGTGCTCCAGTTCAAACCTCCACAAAACTCCCCTCCCCCGCACTTGGCGATGGCCGGATCTGGCGCGGGAGGCAAGTGGGAGGCCTCGATTGTCACCAACAAAGACATTGAGGATCTGAAGCATGCCGACTATCTCTCGGCCGCTGTTGTCCACCGGGCCCCAGAAGCGGGCCAGGCCATCCCCACACCACAACCCAGTGAAAGGGTGGTGTTCGTCCCCCACTTCGTCCGAGGACTTGGCTTCCCCCCTCCATCCCTTCGTTCGAGGGCTGATGTTCTTTTATGGATTGGACTGTCACGATTTGGCACCAAACTCCATCCTCAACATCTCAGCCTTCATCATCGTATGCGAGGCCTTTCTACGGGTCCCTCCGCACTTCAGCTTATGGCTAAAAGTTTTTAATGTGAAGCCGAAGATTGTGGACGGCCAACAAGCGGACTGTGGGGGGATGCATGGTGAGCAAGCTTACTCACCTTGAGTGGCCGGTGGGGACATTCATAGACACCGTCAAAATTTGGCAAAAAGAGTGTTCTATATCACGGAACCACGCGATGCAGCCTGGGCGGCGACCCCTGAGTTCAGATCCGGACCACCCACGAGGCTAGCCTCATGGACCAAAAAGGGCCTTGACTGAGGTCTACCTGGAGAGGTGGAACTGCTGCAGAAGCGCATTATTAGTGTGAAGGAGGCAGGTGTCAAACTGACCAGCATGATACAGATGATGCACTGTCATCGCCTCCTCCCTTGCCAGCAAAGGGACACTCCAATGTGGGCGTACAGGTCCGAACACCCCGTCACCGTGCCCCACTTCCCCGGCACTACTTATGAAAAGCTGTGGCGGGTGCTATTCAAACCTCAAGAAGAGGATTGGCCAGCCGAAGACGAGGAGGATGTCGGCCTCGATGCCGAGCACCCTCCTAAGAAGGTAACGAGACTCCCATCCGCTTTTAAATTCAGATGTTCATGTCTTAGTAGATTTACCTCCCATATTCTCATTTTGACAGGGATGGCTTGCGAAGGCCAAGAAGATCAACAGTCCGGCCCCGCTACCCGAGAACCCCAGGTCACCTCAGCTGGAGGAAATGTTGAATGTGGTAACTTATAATGTGCCATAGAAAAAAGAGAAGGCAGAGAGAAACCCCACGAGGGAAACCCATGGCGGCTCCGTTCACGAATCCCTCCGGACACTAAGTCCAGAGAGACTCATGCCCCTTCTACACACGAGGGGGAGCAAGATGACGAAGAAGAGGAGGGGGAGGGTGACACTTCCCACCCCAAGAAAAGAGTCGCGTCAGCCGAAGCTGAGGGGGATCATCCTGCTCTGGTTCCAAAGAAAAGGAGCCGGGGCAAGTTGGTCATGCCCGATGACAGTTCGGACTCCAAAGAGGAGTCCGTGGCCTCCGAGAGGATCTCGGAGAGAGTTTCCCGGGTCAAGCCCCATGCAGTAAGGTGAGATTTCCGAAGGCTATCCGAGCACCGGTCTAACCGGCCTATCGCTAACGGTGTACACCTTTTCTTTTCGCAGCCCACCGCGTGACCTTCCCACCGATCAGATTTCAGAGGGCACCTCTCCGCCAACCGATTTGGCGGCGAGTGGAGGCGCGTCGCACTCTGCACCTCCCCCAGTCATCGGGGAAACCGGGGAGGTGTTGTCCCAAAGGACCCCCCTCGTGCCGAACACGGGGGGCAGTGGTGACATCGACATGGCCGAAGCTAACGCTTCGGCCACCGAAAACCAAGTGGGGGAGTTCGGGCAAAACGAACATTCCCCGAAGATGATTTCGGAGCCTTCACAGCCTTTCGAAGTGCCACAGCCGGTGACAGAAGGGGTAGCAAGGCATGTATTGTATTGTTGGCATCAAGGATAAAAAGATGCGGTTTATGTCATATTGCTTGAGTTTATCCCTCTACATCATGTCATCTTACTTAAGGCGTTACTCCATTCTTATGAACTTAATACTCTAGATGCATGCTGGATAGCGGTCGATGTGTGGAGTAATAGTAGTAGATGCAGAATCGTTTCGGTCTACTTGTCACGGACGTGATGCCTATATTCATGATCATTGCCTTAGATATCTTCATAACTTTACGCTTTTCTATCAATTGCTCAACAGTAATTTGTTCACCCACCGTATGCTATCTTCAAGAGAGAAGCCTCTAGTGAAACCTATGGCCCCTGGGTCTATTTTCCATCATATATTTTCAGATCTATAAACCAAAAAAACCTAAAAATACCTTGCTGCAATTTGTTTATATTTACTTTAGTTTGCTCTTTTATTTATCTTTTATACCTATCTCTCTTAGATCTCACTCTTGTTCGAGACCGTGAAGGGATTGACAACCCCTTTTTCGCGTTGAGTGCAACTGTTTGTTACGTTGTGCAGGTGCATAGATTGGAGACTTGCTTGTACCTCCTACTGGATTGATACCTTGGTTCTTAACTGAGGGAAATACTTATCTCTACTTTGCTGCATCACCCTTTCCTCTTCAAGGGAAAAATCAACGCAAGCTCAAGAAGTAGCAGGATGAATTTCTGGCGCCATTGCCGGGGAGGTTCTACATCAAGCCTACCAAGTACCCATCATAAACTCTCATATCTTGCATTACATTATTTGCCATTTGCCTCTCGTTTTCCTCTCCCCCACTTCTAAAATGTTTTCAGAAAAACACAAAAATACTTGCCTTTTTATTCGCCCTTCTTTCATTCATCTTTTTGTTTGCCTTTTATTTGCTCGTTTCCTAGATTGGTTTCTTGCCATCATGTCTGAATCTGGGGAGTTTATCGTTGAAAAAGATAGCAATAACCTTGAGGGAAGTTTTAATGATTTTGCCAATAATGATCCTCATGAAGAAGAAGCCACTATTATCCATACTAAAAAACTCCGTTTGGGTAGCGGTAATATTATTGGAAAAGGGGTGATTCAAGATTTCTTTACTTGTGCCGGTACTTTACCTATGTTAGGAGGGTCAATTCTGAATAAAATGATTAGCCTTGCGGATGCAATATCTTTGCTTATAGTTGAATTTGAAAGACAATTTTTTCACATGCATCCATGCATACAAAGGCTTTTACTAGAATTTTCCAATATTCATGATCCTTTTGTTAAGCGTGTCACCACTATATTTTTAGCTCACGAGTTTAGGTTCATCATGAAAGAAGCCGGTGAAATATTTGCTCATCATAATATTAATGGTGGTTGTCCTCCTATAGAAGAGATCCTTTTTAATCAAGAAGAAACTAGGAGATTACAATCTCCGGATTATGCTGCTTACAATGAAAACCTAAGAAAGAAGGTCCCTACCGATGTTTTGATTTATAAGATTTCTGAGCTCAATGACAATTTTGCTATACAAAATAATGGATTAGGGTTTGTTCTTAGGGATAGACTTAGGACGTTCAATCAAAGGAATGTTTACAATGAAGAAATAATTATCAAATACAAAGGGCCGAAGGAGGAACCTATTCCTCCCAAACTTGATCTTATAGATCCATACCCTATCAAATTTAGCCTCTTTGATTATTTTTGTTTGCCACAAAGAAAGCTTGCTGCCGAGAGGAGGGAATATGAGATGAGCATGGATGATCTCCCTCACTTCTATTACAATACCTAGATCTATGTTTTATGCCTAGCTAGGGGCGTTAAATAATAGCGCTTGTTGGGAGGCAACCCAATTTTATTTTTATGTTTTATGTTTTTGGTTCTGTTTTTCAATAAATACACATTATTAGCTCTGTAGTAATTGTGTTTTGGTGTTTTAATTAGTGTTTGAGCCAAGTAAGACCTTTGGGATGGTCTACGGTGATAGTTGATTTGATTTTGCTGAAAAACAGAAAAATTTGCGTTCAGTAGAAGAATTTTAGTAATTCACAGATTCTACAAAAATTATGAAGTTTTTACAAAGGATTTATATACAAATTTCCCAGGCTTTCGTAAATTTTCATAATTTTTGAAGTTACGGAAGTATGAGAACAATTCAGATCTTCGCAGACTGTTCTGTTTTAGACAGATTCTGTTTTCTATGTGTTGTTTGCTTATTCTGATGAATCTATGGGTAGTATCGGGGGGTATGAACCATGGAGAAGTTGGAATACAGTAGATATTACACCAATATAAATTAATAATGAGTTCACAACAGTACCTAAAGTGGTGATTTATTTTATTATACTAACGGATCTTACGAGTTTTCTGTTGAGTTTTTTGTTGTGAAGTTTTCAAGTTTTGGGTAAAGATTTGATGGACAACGGAATAAGGAGTGGCAAGAGCCTAAGCTTGGGGATGACCAAGGCACCCCAAGGTAATATTCAAGGACAACCAAGCATCTATGCTTGGGGATGCCCGGATGGCATTCCCTCTTTTGTCTTCAATCCATCGATAAATTTACTTGAGGTTATATTTTTATTCACCACATGATATGTGTTTTGCTTGGAGCGTCTTGTATGATATGAGTATTTGCTTTATTTGATTTTTAGTTTGCCACAATCATCCTTGATGTACACACCTTTTGAGAGGGACACGCATTAATCGTGAATTTATTAGAATACTCTATGTGCTTCACTTATATCTTTTGAGCTAGGCAGTTTGCTCCAATGCTTCACTTATATCTTTTTAGAGCATGGCGGTGACTTTATTTTATATAAATTGTTGAACTCTCATGCTTCACTTATATTATTTTGAGAGTCTTAACAGCATGGTAATTTGCTTAGGTTATGAATTTAGTCCTAATATGATAGGCATCCAAGAGGGATAAAATAAAAACTTTCATATAAAGAGCATTGAATAGATGAGAAGTTTCATTCCTTGCATTTGTTTTGAGATATAAAGATGGTGATATTAGAGTCATGCTAGTGAGTAATTTTGGATTGGTAGAAATACTTGTGTTAAAGTTTGTGATTCCCATAGCATGCACGTATGGTGAACCGTTATGTGATGAAGTCGGAGCATGATTTATTTTTTGATTGTCTTCCTTATGAGTGGCGGTCGGGGACGAGCGATGGTATTTTCCTACCAATCTATCCCCCTAGGAGCATGCGTGTAGTACTTTGTTTCGATGGCTAATAATTTTTTGCAATAAGTATGTGAGTTCTTTATGACTAATGTTGAGTCCATGGATTATATGCACTCTCACCCTTCCACCATTGCTAGCCTCTCTAGTACCGCGCAACTTTCGCCAGTGCATTAAACCCACCATATACCCTTCCTCAAAATAGCCACCATACCTACCTATTATGGCATTTCCATAGCCATTCCAAGATATATTGCCATGCAACTTCCACCATTCCGTTTATTATTACACGCACCATCATTGTCATATTGCTTTGCATGATCATGTGGTTGGCATAGTATTTGTGGCAAGACCACCGTTCATATTTTTTATACATGTCACTCTTGATCATAGCACATCCCGGTACACCACCGGAGGCATTTATATAGAGTCATATCTTGTTCTAGTATCGAGTTGTAAGTAAATAAAAGTGTGATGATCATCATTATTAGAGCATTGTCCCATGTGTGGAAAGGACGATGGAAGCTATGATTCCCTCAAAAGTTGGGATGAGTCTCCAGACTTTACAAAAAAAAGAGGCCAAAGAAGCCCAAACAAAAAAATGAGAGAAAAGAGAGAAGGACAATGTTACTATCCTTTTTCCACGCTTGTGCTTCAATGTAGCACCATGATCTTCATGATAGAGAGTCTCCTATTTTGTCACTTTCATATACTAGTGGGAATTTTTTCATTATAGAACTTGGCTTGTATATTCCAACGATGGGCTTCCTCAAATTTCCCTAGGTCTTCGTGAGCAAGCAAGTTGGATGCACACCCACTTAGTTTCTTTTTGAGCTTTCATACACTTATAGCTCTAGTGCATCTGTTGCATGGCAATCCCTACTCACTTGCATCGATATCAATTGATGGGCATCTCCATAGCCCATTAATTTGCCTAGTTAATGTGAGACTTTCTCCTTCTTTTTGTCTTCTCCACAACCACCATATTCTATTTCACCTATAGTGCTATATCCATGGCTCATGTTCATGTATTGAGTGAAAGTTGAAAAAGTTTGAGAACACCAAAAGTATGAAACAATTGCTTGGCTTATCATCGGGGTTGTGCATGATGAAATACTTTGTGTGATGAAGATGGAGCATAGCCAGACTATATGATTTTGTAGGGATAAGTTTCTTTGGCCATGTTATTTTGAGAAGACATGATTGCTTTATTAGTATGCTTGAAGTATTATTGTTTTTATGTCAATATTAAACTTTTGTTTTGAATCTTATGGATCTGAATATTCATGCCACAATAAAGAAGATTGCATTGATAAATATGTTAGGTAGCATTCCACATCAAAAATTCTGTTTTTATCATTTACCTACTCGAGGACGAAGCTTGGGGATGCTTGATACGTCACCAACGTATCTATAAATTTTGATTGTTCCATGCTATTATATTATCTGTTTTGGATGTTTTATATGCATTAATATGCTATTTTATATTATTTTTGGGACTAACCTATTAACCTAGTGCCCGGTGCCAGTTTCTATTTTTTTCCTTGTTTTTGAGTTTTACAAAAAAGGAATATCAAACGGAGTCCAAACGGAATAAAACTTTACGATGATTTTTCTTGGACTAGAAGACACCTACGTGACTTGGAGAGAGGGCCAGAAGGTTCCCGAGGAGGCCACAAGCCTGCCAGGCGCGCCCCTGGGGGGCGCCCTGAGGGCTTGTGGGCCCCTCGGAGGTCTACCAACCCTAATCTTTGCACTATAAATTCCCAAATATTCCCAAACCATCAGAGGCATCCACCAAAATACATTTCCGCCGCCGCAAGCCTCTGTTCCCATGAGATCCCATCTTGGGGCCTTTTCCGGTGATCTGCCAGAGGGAGATTCGATCACGGAGGGCCTCTACATCAACCTTGCTGCCCTTCCGATGATGTGTGAGTAGTTTATGACAGACCTACGGGTCCATAGCTAGTAGCTAGATGGCTTCTTCTCTCTCTTTGATCTTCAATACAATATTCTCCTCGATGTCCTTGGAGATCTATTCGATGTAATACTTTTTTGCGGTGTGTTTGTTGAGATCCGATGAATTGTGGATTTATGATCAGATTATCTATTAATATTATTTGAGTCTTCTCTGAAGTCTTTTATGCATGATTAAGATATATTTGTATTTCTCTTCGAACTATTGCTTTGGTTTGGCCAACTAGATTGATTTTTCTTGCAATGGGAGAGGTGCTTAGTTTTGGGTTCAATCTTGCGGTGTCCTCACCCAGTGACAGAAGGGGTAGCAAGGCACGTATTGTATTGTTGGCATCAAGGATAAAAAGATGCGGTTTATGTCATATTGCTTGAGTTTATCCCTCTACATCATGTCATCTTACTTAAGGCGTTACTCCATTCTTATGAACTTAATACTCTAGATGCATGCTGGATAGCGGTCGATGGGTGGAGTAATAGTAGTAGATGCAGAATCGTTTCGGTCTACTTGCCACGGACGTGATGCCTATATTCATGATCATTGCCTTAGATATCGTCATAACTTTGCGCTTTTCTATCAATTGCTCAATAGTAATTTGTTCACCCACCGTATGCTATCTTCAAGAGAGAAGCCTCTAGTGAAACCTATGGCCCCCGGGTCTATTTTCCATCATATATTTTTAGATCTATAAACTAGAAATACCCAAAAATACCTTGCGGCAATTTATTTATATTTACTTTAGTTTGATCTTTTATTTATCTTTTATACCTATCTCTATTAGATCTCACTCTTGTTCGAGAACATGAAGGGATTGACAACCCCTTTTTCGCGTTGAGTGCAAGTGTTTGTTAGTTTGTGCAGGTGCATAGATTGGAGACTTGCTTGTGCCTCCTACTGGATTGATACCTTGGTTCTTAACTGAGGGAAATACTTATCTCTACTTTGCTGCATCACCCTTTATTCTTCAAGGGAGAAATCAACGCAAGCTCAAGAAGTAGCATCCGTCACTAAATGTGAGGATCTTGAGCAGAAGAAGAAGGAGCATGCTGCTGAGCTGGCAAAGGTGAAGACGGAGATCCAGGAGGCGCGGACAGAGGCGCGAGGTGCTCGGGAAAAGCTCCGTCAACTGAAGCAAATTGCGAATGGTAAGAAGTACTTACTGCAGAGTGTCTTCTGTGGCCAAAAGTTCGCATTGCTTACTCAGGTGTGGTGTTCCGTAGGCGCCTTCACGGAGCTCCCGAGGAGCGGAGAAGATGCGTCAAGGTACTATGCGGCTCGGGAGGGTGACGCCGATCTAAGGCTGTTTTGGGCGCAGTTCCAAGCGCCCGAGCACCCTCCCCTCCTTGTTAACCAAATGAAACAACTGATGGAGCTGCACCGAATGGCGGAGCCAGCCATGAAGGACGTCTGTGTCCGGCTGTGGCCCTCCGAGCCCATAGCACGCAGTTATTTTGGCCTGGTGGTGAAGTTATGTGATGCCGTTGCCCGAGTTGACACCGTGAAGCGCTCGGTGTGCATTGAGGGGGCTCGGATGGCATTTTTGAAGACCATGCTGCACTGTCCGAGGATCAAACCCGTCGAGATGGCCACCAGACCTCCTCCAACCGGAAAGGAGCATAGGCGCTGGAGCAATATTTCTTCGCCGTGGTGGACGATGCTCGGGCGGTAGAAGCGCTGTGTCCGAAGGATGTACTCCTAGAGTAATTATGCCTTGATGTATGAAACTATGAACAAGCCTTTATGCTTTATTGTGCGGTTGTTTTTGTATGGTTTATCATACTTGTGTGTTTGCATGTTTTAATTTTGACTCCTGTGTGGCCGTTTTATCCTGAAGGTTACCAGTCGTCGGCTTCAATCCCCACGTAGATGCTATGAGGGGTGTTCTGTCCTCCGTACTGTAACCCTTAGCCAACGTCTCGGTGCCCGGGGGCGGTAGCATAGGAGGGGAATGAGGCAATCAGACTATGCGGCTTTATTACCTTCACTTAGCCATAGGAGCTTAACTGTGGGGGCTGGTAACTAGCCCCCGGTGTGGTGAGATGTTTGGGCGAACCTTAGGGCCTAACATAGCTCACTCAATTTGTTCAAAGAGGAATCCTTCATATTACACGGTACAATCGCTAACGATTTTTGGTTTAAAGACCAGTCATCAGATCGCCGACCAGTTCTCGCCTATTATGACAGTTAGTTTTCGGCTTTCTCCACTGAGGTACTTAACCGAACTAGGCGGAAGTACAATCGCAGTGGTTCTCCCTTTACCTCTTAGCCGAACATGCAAAATGTAAGAAGGCAAGCACAGGAGCGGGGCAACCCAACTATTGACCCAAGACATAAGTCGGAACCGGTGCATATAATGCAATATCCGAGACGCCGAACGCAGTGAAAAGAAGAAACGGTGTCGGTCTTGAATGTTTAGGGCGAGCGTCTAGGCCGAGCCCCTGTTGTAATAACCGGCGTATAAATAAAATCTGAAGTGTGTAACACTTTATTAGGGTGGGTTCGAAGAGCGAAAAGGAACAATCAGGAAAAAATACAGCATAAGGAACTGTAAGGGAACCACAAAATGGTTTGCTTTATTTCCAATAGGCTCATGATGTCTAGCCGTACAATTTGAACTGCCGAACAAGACATCGGATCGGGATATGCTTATATAAGAAAGATAATTTTACAGATGAAAGGTTTACGCAGGGCCTTGATGTGTGGGTTAACACCCAAACTGTGCCCTACTGCACGTCTGCGCCTTTGCTTCTGCTAAGAGGGACAACTCTGTTGAATGGTTGCCCCATGATGGGTCCTTGAAAGGGAGCTCTCGAGAGGTTGCTAAGTTGGTGGGGCTTGAAGCCGGATAGGTCCTAGATGGTACCTTGTACGTCGTCTGAAGACGTGTTTTTCGATAGTGCGGTCGAACCAAACTCTGGGTTGAGGCCCCATAGCTGCCCATGGAATTTTGAGCGCGAAGTTGTGACACCAAGGCACGTGCCACGTTCCTGTAGTGGGCCGACCGTGGGGGCGTATTCCTATGTGCGTCGAACGCCGGAAGGCCCCTTGGCCGAAGATAGGGCCCGTACTCGTTTGTTCGCCTCACGCGCTTTGGAGGAGAGCAGGCACTTTGGCCCTTCGTATTCGGCCGCCAAGGCTGTAGTGTGTTCCTTTGCCGAAGAGAGTGCTCTGTGTTGCCATTGACTGTGATGACGCCTCTTGGTCCGGGCATCTTTAATTTGAGGTAGGCATAGTGGGGGACGGCGTTGAAACGAGCGAACGCCGTTCGGCCTAGGAGGGCGTGATAGCCGCTGCGGAAGGGGGCGATATTGAAGATCAAGTCTTCGCTCCAGAAGTTATCCGGAGAGCCGAATACTACTTCCAAGGTGAGAGTGCCGGAGCAACGGGCTTCGATGCCGGGGATAATCCCCTTGAAGGTTGTGTTGCTGGGTTTGATCCTTGATGGGTCAATTCCAATTTTCCGAACTGTATCTTCATAGATCAGATTGAGGCTGCTGCCTCTGTCCATTAGGACTCTAGTGAGGTGGTAGCCATCGATAATTGGGTCAAGGACCAGGGCCGCTGATCCTCCATGACGGATACTGACCGGTTGGTCCTTGGGATCGGAAGTGATCGGACATGCTGACCATGGATTGAATTTTGGGGCGACAGGCTCTAAGGCGTAGACATCCCGAAGTGTGCGTTTCCTCTCCTTCTTGGGTATATGAGTGGCGTAAATCATGTTCACTTTTTTACCCTCAGGAGGGAATTGCTTTTGGCCTCCATTGTTCAGCCTGCGAGGTTCCTCATCGTCCTTGCTGCGGGGGCTTTTGCCCATGTCCTCGGTGGTGAGTTTGCCGACCTGCTTGACTACCCAACAATTACGGTTGGTGTGGTTAGCAAGCTTGTCCAAGGTGTCGTGGATCTGGCACGGCCTATCTAGGATGGATTCTAACTTAGTGGGTCCGTCCTGGTTCCCTTTAGAGGGCTTTTTCCGTGGTCCGGACTTGGAATTGCGGAATCCAGCATCTGCTGCCGTGTCATCGGTCTCGGCGCCATTATGTTGGCGTTAGTTTTTGTTACGCCTTGGCTTTCCGTTGCCGTCTCGGACTTCCAAAGTGCCGGGGTCTTCTGGGTTGGTGCTTCTACGAGCCAACCAGCTATCCTCGCCCATGCAAAAGCGGGTCATAAGGGAGGTAAGGGCCGCCATTGTTTTTGGCTTATCCTGGCCGAGCTGGCGTGCCAACCACTCGTCCCGAATACTGTGCTTGAACGCGGCTATGGATTCGGCATCCGGACAGTCAACTAGCTAATTCTTTTTAGTCAGGAACCGATTCCAGAATTGCCGAGCTGACTCCCCGGGCTGTTGGACCACATGACTCAAGTCATCGGCGTCCAGAGGCCGGACATAGGTGCCTTGAAAGTTGGCTCAAAAAGCATCTTCGAGCTCTTCCCAGCTCCCTATGAAGTCTTCGGGGAGGCTGTTCAACCAGTGCCCAGCTGGTCCTTTGAGCTTTAATGGCAGATATTTGATGGCGTGGAGGTCGTCTCCTCGTGCCATATGAATGTGGAGAAGAGTCTTCGATCCACACGGCCGGGTCCATAGACCCATCGTATGGCTCGATATTTACGGGTTTAAACCCTTCTGGGAATTGGTGCTGCATCACCTCATCCGTGAAGCACATTGGATGAGCGGCGCCCCTTATTCGGGCCACGTCACGTCGAACTTCAGAATCCATTCGTGCCTGATGTCTACTATGCAACTTTATTCTTGTAGACTCGTGTTGGGCTTCCAAACGCAGAGTTTTGTAGGACAGTAGCAATTTTCCCTCAAGTGGATGACCTAAGGTTTATCAATCCGTGGGAGGCGTAGGATGAAGATGGTCTCTCTCAAACAACCCTACAACTAAATAATAAAAAGTCTCTTGTGTCCCCAACACACCAAATACAATGGTAAATTGTATAGGTGCACTAGTTCGGCGAAGAGATGGTGATACAAGTGTAATATGGATAGTAGATATTTATTTTTGTAATAGTAACAATAAAAAACAGCAAGGTAACGAGTAACAAAAGTGAGCACAAACGGTATTACAATGCTTGAAAATGAGGCCTAGGGTCCGTACTTTCGCTAGTGCAATCTCTCAACAATGCTAATCTAATTGGATCACATAACCATCCCTCAACATGCGATGAAGAATCACTCCAAAGTTCCTATCTAGCGGAGAACATAAGAAGAAATTATTTGTAGCTATTCTTTCCGATCGATCTATCCAAGAGTTCGTACTAAAATAACACCAAAGCAAATTCAGATTCATAATACTCAATCCAACACAGAGAACCTCAAAGAGTGCCCCAAGATTTCTACCGGAGAAACAAAAGACGAGAATGTGCATCAACCCCTATGCATAGATTACCCCAATGTCACCTCGGGAATCCGCGAGTTGAGTGCCAAAACATATCTCAAGTGAATCAATATAATACCCCATTGTCACCACGGGTATTCATATGCAAGACATATATCAAGTGCTCTCAAATCCATAAAAGTATTCAATCCGATAAAACGAAATCTCAAAGGGAAAACTCAATTCATCACAACAAGATAGAGAGGGAGAAACACCATATGATCCAACTATATTAACAAAGCCCGCGATACATCAAGATCGTGCCATCTCAAGAACACGAGAGAGAGAGAGACTAAACACATAGCTACTGGTACAAACCCTCAGCCCCGAGGGTGGACTACTCCCTCCTCATCATGGTGGCCACCGGGATGATGAAGATGGCCACTGGTGATGATTTCCCCCTCTGGCAGGGTGCCGGAACGGGGTCTAGATTGGTTTTTCGTGGCTACAGAAGCTTGCGGCGGTGGAACTTCTGATCTAGGGTTACCCCTGGGTGTTTCTGTATTTATAGAAATTTTTGGCGTTGGTTTCACGCTAAGATGGGCCTCGAGGTGAGCACAACCCACCGGGGCGTGCCTGGGCCTCCTGGCGCGCCCCGGTGTCTTGTGCCCTACTCCTTCACCTTCTGGTCCTTCCACGAAGCTTCAGGGGTCTCTTTTGTTCCAAAAAAAATCATCAAAAAGTTTCAGCTCATTTGGAGAACTTTCATTTCTACACAAAAAACAACACCACGGTAGTTCTGCTGAAAATAGCGTCAGTCCGGGTTAGTTCGTTGCAAATCATACGAAAACCATATAAAATTGTTGTAAATATGGCATGAATACTTCATAAATTATAGATACGTTGGAGACGTATCAGCATCCCCAAGCTTAATTCCTACTCGTCCTCGAGTAGGTAAATGATAAAAGAAATAATTTATGAAGTGTGAATGCTAGCAAAGTGCATAAGTTTGATCAATGATAATTTCAATCACTTTTCCTAGCATCATAACAACAACTCTTTCTCATAAAACTTATTATGATAAAGTAGCAATTGAAAACGGAATTTTTGTTGTGGAAAGCTATCTATCATATACTCTTTCTTTTATAGCATGGACATTTGGACGTGAATGATTCAAAGCAATAGTCTATAATTTGACATGAAGACATCAATACTCAAGCATATCAACAAGCAACTATGTCTTTCAAAATATCAACACTAAAGAAAGTTATCCCTAGCCCATCATGCTCAATCATTGATCCATTCGCAAAACACACTCGCATATTAGCTACATCCAATGCTCAAGTGCGATCATAGTGCCCCTTAGTTGGTGCTTTATAAGAGAAGATGGAGACTCAAATAAAAATAAAAATTGCATAAAGTAAATAGATAGGCCCTTCGCAGAGGGAAGTAGGGATTTGTAGAGGTGCCAGAGCTCAAAGCTTAAATTGAGAAATAAAATTTTTGAGAGGCATACTTTTCCCGTCAACGAAAACGACCGAGTAATTCCCAACACTTTCCATGCTAGATATATCATAGGTGGTTCCCAAACAGAAAATAAAGTTTATTCCTTTTTCCACCATACTTTCACATTCCATGGCTAACCGAATCCACGGGTGTCGTCCTTACCAACACTTTCCAAGGAATTTATTATTTGACAACATAAAGTAAATTCATTTTTCATTTCGGGACTGGGCATCCCTAATACCTTTGCCGTACTCTCGTGCAATGACAAGTGAATAAACACTCATCTTGAGAATAACACATCTAGCATGGAAAAATATCGGCCACCCCCTACCGTTTCATGAGCGGTACGAGCACACAAAAGAGAAATTTATTTTGAAAATTAGAGATGGCACATACAAATTTGCTTAGAACGGCAAAAGAATACCGCATATAGGTAGGTATAGTGGACTCATATGGCAAAGCTGGTTTAAGGATTTTGGATGCACAAGTAGTGATCATACTTAGTGCAAATGAAGGCTAGCAAAAGATTGAGAAGCATCCAACCAAGAAACGAAAAATCTCATAAGCGAGCATTAAGCATAACTAACACCGAATAATGCACCACAAGTAGGATGTAATTTCATTGCATAATTATTGACTTTCGTGCTTGCATAGGGAATCACAAACCTTAACACCAATATTCTTACTAAAGCATAATTACTCACCAACATGACTCACATATTATTATCTCCAAATCGCAAAACTATTGCAAGAAATCAAACTTATCATATCCAGTGATCTACATGAAAGTTTTATTATATCCTTCTTGAATATCCATTACTTTGGGACTAAATTTATGTATTACCATTGCTACTAACAAGCTCTCAAATAAATTTAAGTGAAGCACGAGAGCATAAGTATTTCTTCAAAATTTTCAACTCTCAAAATAATCTAAGTGAAGCATGAGAGTAAATGAAAAACTACTCCAAAAAGATACAAGTGAAGATCAAATGAGTAGTTAAGTAAATGGGTAGCTAATTGAGGACTCTCTCTTATTTAAAACTTTCAGATCTAAGTATTTTATTAAAACAGCAAGCAAAACAAAATAAAATGACATTCTAAGAATAGCACACACAAACACTTAGGCTCAACCGAGGCTAACCGATACTTTTTGATGAAGAAAGGTGGGATGCCTACCGGGGCATCCCCAAGCTTGAGCTTTTGTGCCTCCTTAATTCCTTTTATATCACGGTTTCCTAAATCTTAAAAACTTCATCCACACAAAACTCAACAAGAACTCGTGAGATAAGTTAGTATATATCAATGCAAAACCTTATCATTCTCTACTGTAGAAAATCACTAAAATATTATTCAACATTGCATACTAAATGCCTCTGCATATTTAATACTTCTATCCTCAAATAGAATCATTAAACAAGCAAACATATGTAAACAATGCGAACATAACAGCAATCTGTCTGAACAGGACAGTCTGTAAAGAGTGCAATTGTACTAATACTTCCCTAACTCCAAATATTCTGAAAATTTACCACACTGTAGAAAATTTATCATAGCTTATTTTTCAAAAAGTTTCAACAATTTATCGCATTCTTACTTTTCTTGATAATGTTTGCAACAGCGATAAACTTTCTGTTTTGAAACAGCAACTCATATACTTGCAAAATAAGCATGGCAAAGGTTATACTTGATATTTTTATTGAAATAGAAGATGCAAAGCATTATTATAAATAACAGAATGCAAATCCTAATAAAATAAAATGACTCTCCAAGCAAAACTCATAACATGTGACGAATGAAAATATACCTCCAAGTGAGGTTACCGATAATGTTGAAGACGAAAGAGGGGATGCTTTCCGGGGCATCCCCAAGCTTAGTTGCTTGGATCTTCCTTGAATATTACCTTGGGGTGCCTTGGGCATCCCCAATCTTAGGGTCTTGTCACTCCTTATTCTTCTCATATCGATATCTCACCCAAAACTTGAAAGCTTCAATCACACAAAACTTAACGGAACTTCGTGAGATGGGTTAGTATGATAAAGACAAATCATTCACTTTGGTACTGTCAAAGACAAGATTCATAATTTTTCTCACAAAATTCCTACTGTACTATACAATTTCCACAATTTATATTAAGCAATATAAGTCATAGAAACTAGAAAACAAACAAATTATGCATTGAAAACAGAATCTGTCAAAAATAGAACAGTACGTAAAGATCTGAATTAAGGTCATACTTCTGTAACTCCAGAAATTCTGAAAAATTAGGAAAACGTATAAAATTTGTATACCCATCAACTGTAAAAAAATCAGAATTTTTCCACATTCCAGTAAAATACAGGAATATCTGCACTGGACGCAAAAGTTTCTGTTTTTGCACAAAATCAAGTCAACTATCATCCAGACTATCCCAAAGGCTTTACTTGGCACTTTATTGAAACAAAAGCTATAAAACATGATTACTACATTATATTAATCATGTGAACACACAAAAATAGTAAGGGTAAATGTTGGGTTGTCTCCCAACAAGCGCGTTTCTTTAATGCCCTTTTAGCTAGGCATGATGATTTTAATGATGTTCACATAAAACATAAGAATTGAAACACATAGAGAGAATCATGAATCACATGGCAAGCAAATTTAAGCCTAACCCACTTCCTATGCATAGGGATTTTGTGAGCAAACAAATTATGGGAACAATAATCAACTAGCATAGGAAGGCAAAACAAGTGCAACTTCAAAACTTTCAACATAAAGAGAGGAAACTTGATATTATTGAAATATGTAGAAGCATATATTCCTCTCTCATAATAATTTTCGGTAGCATCATGAATGAATTCAACAATATAACTATCACATAAAGCATTCTTTTCATGATCCACAAGCATAGAAATTTTATTACTCTCCACATAAGCAAATTTATTCTCATGAATAGTAGTGGGGGCAAACTCAACAAAAAAGCTATCATGTGATTCTTGATTGGCATAATCATATTGAGCATTAAAATCATGATGACAAGTTTCATGGATATCATTACTCTTTATAGCATACATGTCATCACCATAATCATCATAAATAGGAGGCATGCTTTCATCATAGTAAATATTCTCATCAAAACTTGGGGGACTAAAAATATCATCTTCATCAAACATAGCATCCCCAAGCTTATGGCTTTGCATATCATTAGCATCATGGATATTCAAAGAATTCATACTAACAATATTGCAATCATGCTCATCATTTATGCCAAACATTTTATTGAATTCTTCTTCTATCAATTGAGCACAATTTTCCTTTCCATCATTTTCACGAAAGACATGATAAAGATGAATAATATGAGACCACCTCAATTCCATTTTTTGTAGTTGTCTTTTATAAACCAAACTAGTGACAAACAAGAAACTAAAAGATTCAATTACAAGATCTAAAGATATACCTTCATGCACTCACCTCCCCGCCAACGGCACCAGAAAAGAGCTTGATGTCTACTATGCAACTTTATTCTTGTAGACTCGTGTTGGGCCTCCAAGCGCAGAGTTTTGTAGGACAGTAGCAATTTTCCCTCAAGTGGATGACCTAAGGTTTATCAATCCGTGGGAGGCGTATGATGAAGATGGTCTCTCTCAAACAACCCTACAACTAAATAATAAAAAGTCTCTTGTGTCCCCAACACACCAAATACAATGGTAAATTGTATGGGTGCACTAGTTCGGCGAAGAGATGGTGATACAAGTGTAATATGGATAGTAGATATTGATTTTTGTAATAGTAACAATAAAAAACAGCAAGGTAACGAGTAACAAAAGTGCGCACAAATGGTACTGCAATGCTTGAAAATGAGGCCTAGGGTCCGTACTTTCGCTAGTGCAATCTCTCAACAATGCTAATCTAATTGGATCACATAACCATCCCTCAACGTGCGATGAAGAATCACTCCAAAGTTCCTATCTAGCGGAGAACATAAGAAGAAATTATTTGTAGCTATTCTTTCTGATCGATCTATCCAAGAGTTCGTACTAAAATAACACCAAAGCAAATTCAGATTCATAATACTCAATCCAACACAAAGAACCTCAAAGAGTGCCCCAAGATTTCTACCGGAGAAACAAAAGACGAGAACGTGCATCAACCCCTATGCATAGATTACCCCAATGTCACCTCGGGAATCCGTGAGTTGAGTGCCAAAACATATCTCAAGTGAATCAATATAATACCCCATTGTCACCACGGGTATTTATATGCAAGACATATATCAAGTGCTCTCAAATCCATAAAAGTATTCAATCCGATAAAACGAAATCTCAAAGGGAAAACTCAATTCATCACAACAAGATAGAGAGGGAGAAACACCATATGATCCAACTATATTAACAAAGCCCACGATACATCAAGATCGTGCCATCTCAAGAACACGAGAGAGAGAGAGAGATTAAACACATAGCTACTGGTACAAACCCTCAGCCCCGAGGGTGGACTACTCCCTCCTCATCATGGTGGCCGCCGGGATGATGAAGATGGCCATTGGTGATGATTTCCCCCTCCGGCAGGGTGCCTGATACTTAATACTATGGTTGGGTTTCACGACCTTAATGATCTTTAGTAGTTGCGGATGCTTGCTAGGGGTCCAATCATAAGTGCATATGATCCAAGTAGAGAAAGTATGTTAGCTCATGCCTCTCCCTCATGTAAAATTGCAAGAATGATTACCGCTACTTGTTATCGATTGCCTAGGGGCAAATGAGTTTCTTGTTGACAAAAGTTATCCACTTTTATTACCTTGCAATTTATTCGTAGTTTTATTCTCGCAAAGTACTCATAGTTTTATTCTTGCAAAATAGTTTCATACTTGTTTTAGATAAAGCAAACGTCAAGCGTGCGTAGAGTTGTATCGGTGGTCGATAGAACTTGAGGGAATATTTGTTCTACCTTTAGCTCCTCGTTGGGTTCGACACTCTTATTTATCGAAGAAGGCTACAAACGATCCCCTATACTTGTGGGTTATCAAGACCTTTTTCTGGCGCCGTTGCCGGGGAGCAATAGCGTGGGGTGAATATTCTCGTGTGTGCTTGTTTGCTTTATCACTAAGTAGTTTTTTTTGTGCTCTTGTTTTCTATCTCTAGTTATGGGTAGGAAACGCAAAATACCAAAAAATTAGTTGTACCCACTAAACCAATGGTTGAAGAACCACCCAAAATCTATCATACTATTGAAGCTTTCTACTTGGATCATCTTCGATCCATTTGTGCTCGTGCTGAAAACCCAACTAGCTTAGTGGAGGGAAAATCATTAAATGAGCATGCTTATTATGTGCGACACCGCTTATCTCAAAAAGGGAAACTTTTATGGCATCATATTAATAGTTTGTATTGCTATGCTTTGAATTTATGTGAAATACATGATTTTACTTGTGGTTCTGAATACCCTAAAAAACACCTTCCCTTCCAATGTGAGTTTAAGGATAATGGAATCGTATCTTCTTATGCCAAAGGTGTTTATAATTACTATGATGTTGAACAAATTGAAGAATTTGTTGCTTTTAAGGGTGCTTATGAAATTGCTTCTTTGATTGAAAAGTATGATGCTACTCTTTACAAATCTGAAAATTTTGCCATACTTAAACATTGCTATGAAAACTATGCTTCCAATGCTTATGTTAAAGAATATATTGAGTACTTCTCCGCTGTCCAAGAAGAGACTAACATTTTGCAGGAGTCTATGGGAGAAGAAAATGATGAAACTATGAGCTCATTGGATGAAAAAGATGATGAGGAGAGCGAAGAACAAACGGAGGAAGAACGGATTAGCTACCCGCGCCCACCTTCTAATGAGAGTAATCCTCCAACTCATACATTGTTTAATGTCCCTTCGTTCTTACCGAAGGATGAATGCTATGATAATTGCTATGATCCCATTGATTCTTTTGAAATATCCCTTTTTGATGAACTTGATGTTTGCTATGATTGTGGCCAAGATGCCAATATGAATTATGCTTATGGAGATGAACTTGCTATAATTCCTTATGTTAAGAATGAAATTGCTGCTATTGCACCCATGCATAATAGTCCTATTATCTTTTTGAATTCTCCCAACTACACTATATCGGAGAAGTTTGCACTTATTAAGGATTACATTGATGGGTTGCCTTTTACCGTTGCACATGATGATTTTGATGAATATAATATGCATGTGCTTGCTGCTCCTACTTGCAATTATTATGAGAGAGGAACTATATCTCCACCTCTCTATGTTTCCAACATGATAGAATTGCAAGAAATTGCTTATACTATGCATTAGCCTTTACTTGATGTGCATGAATTGTTCTTTTATGACATCCCGATGCATAGGAAGAGAGTTAGACTTCGTCATTGCATGATATATGTTGCTTTGTGCTCACTACTAAATGCCAAATCATTGCTAATTAAAATTGGCTTTGATATACCTTGGGATCCGGGTGGATCCATTACTTGAGCACTTTATGCCTAGCTTAATGGCTTTAAAGAAAGAGCTGACAGGGAGACAATCCGGAAGTTTTAGAGAGTCATTTCTTTCTGTTGAGTGCTTTTATAAAGTTTAAAAACAAAAAAATATAGAGGGGAACTTAAAAACTTTTTCACAAAAGAGAAGCGATTGGAAGTTGTGCATTGGAGAAGTGAGGGTCGACCTTGAACACTTGTGTTCATGCTCATGGAAACAATGTAGAATTTTTCATGAAGATTCTCAAAAAAATAATTGTCTCCTTGTACAAATCCATTGTATTATAAAAATAATGTGCCAAGATTTGCCTTTAGGATGATTATGTTGCTTGTTGGTATGTGCGGTGCAGAAACAGAAACTTTGTCTGTAGTGCGCGATTTTACATTTTTTACTGGAACGTTGAAAGTTTCTGAAACTTTTTGCAAAGTCTTTCTATATTTTTTTTTATTTTTTCCTAATTTTTCAGAATTTTTGGAGTAACAGAAGTATGGTAGGTGTTCAGATTGCTACAGACTGTCCTGTTTAAGACAGTTCTGTTTTTGATGCATTGTTTTGCTTGTTTTGATGAAACTATCGATTTTTATCGGTAGTATAAGCCATGGAAAAGTTATAATACAGTAGCTAAAATGCAAAAATAAAATATGAATTGGTTTTCAACAGTACTTAGAGTAGTGATTTGCATTATTATACTAACAGATCTTACCGAGGTTTCTATTGAGTTTTGTGTGGATGAAGTGATCAAAGATCGAGGAGGTCCCGATATGAGAAGGAGGAGAGGCAAGAGCTCAAGCTTGGGGATGCCCAAGGCACCCCAAGTAAATATTCAAGGAGACTCAAGCGTCTAAGCTTGGGGATGCCCCGGAAGGCATCCCATCTTTCTTCAACAAGTGTCGGTATGTTTTCATCTTCGTTTCGTTCATGTGATATGTGTGAATCTTGGAGTGTCTTTTGTGTTTATTTTTCATTTTTATTTTATGCACCATGCTGGTATGAGATAGTCCATGGTTGATTTATAGAATGCTCATTGCACTTCACTTATAACTTTTGAGTGTGGCTTTATAGAATGCTTCATGTGCTTCACTTATATCATTTGAAGTTTGGATTGCCTGTTTCTCTTCACATAGAAAACCGTTATTTGTAGAATGCTCTTTTGCTTCACTTATATTTGTTAGAGCTTGGTCTTTTATAGAAAGAATTAAACTCTCTTGCTTCACTTATATCTATTTAGAGAGTCAACAGGAATTGGCCATTTGCATGGTTAGTCATAAAATCCTACATAAAACTTATGGATCGCTGAATATGATATGTTTGATTCCTTGCAATAGTTTTGCAATATAGAGATGGTAATATGTGGGAGGTACTAGTAAATGGTTGTGGTTAGTAGGAATATTGGTGTTAAGGTTTGTGATTCCCGAAGCATGCACGTATAGTCTCTCGTTATGCTATGAAGTTTGAGCATGATTTATTATTGATTGTCTTCCTTATGAGTGGCGGTCGGGGACGAGCGATGGTCTTTTCCTACCAATGTATCCCCCTAGGGGCATGCGTAGTAGTACTTTGCTTTGAGGGCTAATAAACTTTTGCAATAAGTATATGAGTTCTTTATGACTAATGTGAGTCCGTGGATTATACGCACTCTTACCTTTCCGCAATTTGCTAGCCTCTACGGTACCGTGCATTGCCCTTTCTCACCTCGAGAGTCGGTGCAAACTTTGCCGGTGCATCCAAACCCCGTGATATGATACGCTCTATCACACATAAGCCTTATTATATCTTCCTCAAAACAGCCACCATACCTACCTATTATGGCCTTTCCATAGCCATTCCGAGATATATTGCCATGGAACTTCCACCGCTTCCGTTTTGATGACTTGAGCATTCATTGTCATATTGCTTTGCATGATCGTAAGATAGCTAGCATGATATTTCCATGGCTTGTCCGTTTTTTGATATCGTTGTTATGCTAGATCATTGCACATCCTGGTACACTGCCAGAGGCATTCATATAGAGTCATATTTTGTTATAGGTATCGAGTTGTAATTTTTATTTCTTTTGAGTTGTAAGTAAATAGAAGTGTGATGATCATCATTATTCATTATTAGAGCATGTCCCAGTGAGGAATGGATGATGGAGGCTATGTGTGACGCCCCCGGCCCGGCTCAATCGTGCACTAATCATACACGCAAATGCACACGATCAAGCCTAAGGACTCACGGGAAGATATCACAACACAACTCTAGAACATAAATAAAGTCATACAAGCTTTATATTACAAGCCAGGGGCCTCGAGGGCTCGAATACATAAGCTCGCATACAAGCGTCAGTGGAAGCATCAGATATCTGAGTACAGATATAAAAGAAAACGCAGAAAAGCCCTTAGAAGGCGGGGCAAAAGAAAACACTACGATCGAAAGGCGTAGGCCTCCTGCCTGGGACCCTCCGATCCTACTCCTGGTCGTCAGCCAACTCGTAGTAGTATCCACCCTCGGGGTAGTAGTAGCGATCGTCGGCGGGAACAGCTATCTCAGGGGCTCCGTCATCTGGTTGCACCAAAAGGATATGGGGGAAAAAGAAAGCAAAGCAACCGTGAGTACTCATCCGAAGTACTCAGCAAGCAAGGATCTACACTACATATGCAACATTATCAAAGAGAGGCTGTATATGTGGACTGGGCTGCAGAAATGCCAGAATAGAGAGAAAGGCCTAGTCCTATCGGAGACTAGCATCTTCAGAGGTCTTGCAGCATTAGAAGAGTGTAGATGAGTACCGTATAAAGGAGTAGTATCATTAAGTCTCAACCTCACCCAGAGATCCTTTCTCGACTCCCTGCGAGAAAGCAATCCCAGAGCCATACAGTCATCAACCTCATCCGGAGATCCCTTCTCGACTCCCTGCGAGAAGCCATCCCAGAGCCATACTCATAAGTATCCAGTTCTAGTTGTATTGATCGGGATACAACTCCGAGTGTCCTTTACCGTAGAACCGGCTATCGATAGATGTTTTCTTCCCTGCAGGGGTGCACCAACTTACCCACCATGCTCGCTTAACTCCGGCCGGTCACACTTTCCTGGGTCATGCCCGGCCTCGGCCAAACGACACATCGCAACCCTACCTACAGCTCAGCAGAGAGGTCCCTGTTGGTCTACATCCTAAGCGCAAGGGGGTCTTGGCCATCGCCCCTCGCCCTCCGGGTCGTTGCGTGCCGGGCGAACCAGGCTCCACCCCTCAGGATGGTCCCGGCCCAGCCCGGCCGCAGTGCTGAACTAGATGTCTGACAGAGCTTTCGGCTGATGCTATGATGCAGAACGCCCATACTATGCCCACGTGATGGTTAGTGCTATCAGGCCAGAGGCCTTCTCGGATCAAATATCCAAATCGTTAGTGGACTAGGGGCTTGCGGTAACGAGCAGAGACTCACGAAAGATGTGACCCCATCGCCCCGTCTTGAGGACTTGCGGCAAGGGCTAAGAATGCCCAGCCACGCCTCGTATTCATCACTCGGGCACCATTCAGGCAACCCGTCTTCACAACACTCGCCACTTAGGCGCACGCGGGTACCCCTCAGGGTCGACCCGCCTATCCAAGTAACAGTGTAAGGTCCAAGTATCCGTGTGTCCATAACATCAGGGGAATCCGAGGTATCACCCTCGTTGAATTCCCACTCGATGTATCCGTCAAGGTGAACTCGGAGGAATCACCCTCGCTGGGTTCACACTTGTGGTGTTGTACGACGGCGTTGTTATCGGAAGCGGTGAAGGAGGAATCACCCTCGATGACCATGACCGAATAGCTACTCTACAGAGTTAACATCAGAAGTGCTACAAGAGGTTTCACCCTCGGCACTCGATAGTAACGCTGCAGTGTCGTTACAACTAAGGGGGGTGATGTGCGGTGTCGGGGCCTGGTCTTCAATCCCGTTGATCGGGTCTTCGGATAATCCAGCGGGGTAGTCGGGACTAGCGGGGTCACTGATAGGTCTCTACCCAGCACATACTAAGCAGTTTAGGTTATGCAGGTAGTTATCAACAGCAGGTTACAATAAACAGGCCATGCATCAAAATAGGTAAAGCAGCAGCAACAACAATTCTAATGCAAGCATGAGAAAATAGAATGGGCGATATCGGTATCCTCAAAAAGGGGGTGCTTGCCTGGTTGCTCGGCGGCAAGGGCAAGGTCGTCAATGGTGTGTTCGGTCTCCGGAGCTGCGTCGGTCTCGGGGACGATGTCGGGGTCTAACGAGAGAGAAGAGGGGGAGGAAACAGTAAATATAAAGCAAACAAGAGCATGACATGACATTACGCAGAGCTAGGGGTGTTCTGACGCGGTGCTATGCGTTTGGCATTTTCAGACAGATGAAACGGAGGGGGACGGTTGCATGTTCGCTATCCTAGGGGTGTGTGACGGACGAACGAACCGCGTATTCGGATTTGTCTCAAAATTTTGAGCAACTTTCATGTATAAAGTTTTTCGATCTGAGCTACGGTTTAATTTATATGATTTTCTAAAGTTTTAATTGATTTTCTGGAATTTATTTAATTATTTAAATTCAAATTATCCAAAACTGTGTATGCTGATGTCATCATGATGTCAGCACTGCATCAGCGGTCAGCGGACCCGCTGACCAGTCAACTGGGCCCACGCGGGACCCACTGGCAGTGACTGGGCACTGCCCAGTCAGCTGTCCTGTGAGACAGACAGGTGGGGCCGGGTCAATGCCCACGTCAGCACAGTCAAAACTAACGTGTGTGGGCTACTGGATTAAATCTAATCCTATCCACATTAATTAGCTAGCGGTTTAATTTATGCGGGGCCCACTGTCATACTCACAGGGGCTAATTAATCGCGCGATTAGTGCCCTAATGGCGATGCCACGTCAGCTTAAACCGGCGTCAGCCGCCGGAGCTAATCGGGGCCACCGGAGTTGCCCGTCCGGCCAACTCCGGCCACCATTCGCTGCGCGGTTTGGCCCGGCGCGTTCCTGAGAGTGAGCCGCGCCATTTGGTGGTGGTTAGAGGCGCGGGGCGGGTCGGAATCGAGCTCAGCCCCGGCCATGGCGGCGGCGGCGTTCGGTGGTCGCGCGGGGCGGCGTTTTAGCCTGAACCAGAAGAAACGAGGAGGCGCACTAGACACCTGCGGGCTCTAGTAGGGTCTTGGCGCAACTGAGGCAAACGGGCGAGCTCGGGGTAACGCGCGCAGTAGCAATGGCGGAGGCCAGCGCACGGCAGCAGCAGCCGCTGGCTAGCGTGTAACCCGGAGCGCAGAGAGAGAGAGGAGCTGATGGTGGTGCTCACATCGTTGTCGGGGAGCGTTCGGGGAAGCCGGGGTTGCCGAGGAGGAGCGGATCGATGGCGCGGAGCGGCGTTGACCCGAGGTAGAAGAAGGGGCGATGGCGAGGTTGGGGTGGTCTGCAGCTCGAACGGCTCCTCCAGAAGAAGCGGTCGACGGTGGCGAAGCAGGCGGGCACGGTCGGGTGGCAAGAAACGGTCAGTGACTGCGAGCTTCACGACGGCCAGTCCATGGCGGCGTCGGGTGAGGAGGTAGAGAGGGAGGGAGGAAGAATGGGGCGGCTAGGGTTTCGGGGTCCAGGGGGGAGGTATAGGGGGAGTGGGGTGAGCCGGCCTGGTGGTCCAGCTGGGCCAAGGCCCAGTTGGGGGGGGGGGGTTTCTTCTCTTTTACTTTTCTGTAAATTTTCTTTTTCTTTTATTTATCTTTTTCTGTTTTGTAAATAATTAGGCCTCAAAATGACTTTTACAAAATTAGTGACCTAGCCCATTAGATGCTATGTAATATCTACAACTGCCAAAAATTGTTTTAGAGGCAAACGGAGTTCACACAAATTTTATATTAAATAAAATGTACTTAACCTTGCTGTTTTGGTACTGTTAGGGTCACTTAATTAACTTATTAAATGTTGGTTGTAATTTTAGAATGGCATCCAGAATATTTATTATTTAATGAACATTTTAGTTTCTGGATTCGAACAACTTTTATTTTTCACTTTCAGTTTAAATTTCCATTTGAATTTGAATTTGAAAAGGAATATGTTACTAATGATGATTAAGCACTGTTGAGCATGATGACATGGCATTATCAAAAGGGTGGTCACTGTAGCTTAATACATGGGGTGTTACACTATGATTTCCCCACAAGTCGGGATGAGACTCCGAACAATGAGAGAAAAAAAAGAAAAAAAGGAAAAGGAAAAAAAAGAAAAAAAAGAAAAAAAACAAAAACAAAAACAAAAACAAAAAAAGAGAAAAAAAGAGAGAAGGGGCATTGTTACTATCCTTTACCACACTTGTGCTTCAAAGTAGCACCATGTTTTTCATATAGAGAGTCTCCTATGTAGTCACTTTCATATACTAGTGGGAATTTTTCATTATAGAACTTGGCTTGTATATTTCGATGATGGGCTTCCTTAAATGCCCGAGGTCTTCATGAGCAAGCCAGTTGGATGCACACCCACTTAGTTTTCATATTGAGCTTTCATACACTTATAGCTCTTAGTGCATCCGTTGCATGGCAATCCCTACTCCTCACGCTGATATCAATTGATGGGCATTTCCATAGCCCGTTGGTTAGCCGCATCGATGTGAGACTTTCTTACTTTTTTGTCTTCTCTATATTTACCCCTATCATCATACTCTATTCCACCCATAGTGCTATATCCATGGCTTGCGCTCATGTATTGCGTGAGAGTTGAAAAAGCTGAAGCGCGTTAAAAAGTATGAACCAATTGCTCGGCTTGTCATCAGGGTTGTGCATGATAAATACTTTGTGTTAAGAAGACAGAGCATGACAAGACTATATGATTTTGTAGGGATAGCTTTCTTTAGCGTTGATATTTTGAAAGACATGATTGTTTGTTGGGATGCCTGAGTATTGATGTCTTTATGTCAAATTATAGACTATTGCTTTGAATCACTTATGTCTTAATATTCATGCCATGATTAGATATATGATCAAGTTTATGCTAGGTAGCATTCCACATAAAAAATTATCTTTTTATCATTTACCTACTCGAGGACGAGCAGGAATTAAGCTTGGGGATGCTGATACGTCTTCGTCGTATCTATAATTTTTGATTGTTTCATGCCAATATTATACAACTTTCACATATTTTTGGCAACCTTTTATATGATTTATTGGACTAACCTATTGATCCAGTGCCCAGTGCCAGTTACTATTTGTTGCATGTTTTTTGCAGAAAATCCATATCAAACGAAGTCCAAATGCAACAAACTTTTACAGAGAATTATTTTGGAATATTTGTGATTTTTGGGAGTTGGAATCAATGCAAACAGGGGCCCACAGCCCCCAAGATACACCAGGGCGCGCCAGGGGGTGCCAGGCGCGCCCAGGTGTCTTATGCCCTCCTCGTAAGGCGGTTGCGGCCCTTCTTCTGGTGCAAGAAAGATAATTTATGGGAAAAAAATTGTGTAAATTTTTTAGCGTAATCGGATTTACGGATCTCCGGGAATTTAAGAAACGGTGAAGAGCCAGATCTGGGAAACGCGAAACAGAAGAGAACAGAGAGGGAGATCCAATCTCGGAGGGGCTCCTGCCCCTACGCCGCCATGGAGGCCATGGACCAGAGGGGGAACTCTCCTCCCATCTAGGGGGGAGGCCAAGGAAGAATAAGAAGGAGGGGGCTCTCTCCCCCTCTCTCCCAGTGGCGCCGGAGTGCCGCCGGGGCTAGGATCGTGACGACGATCTACATCAACAATCTTGCTACCGTCAACACCAACTCTCTCCCCCTCTATGAAGCGGTGTAACACCCCTTCTCCCCGCTGTAATCTCTACTTAAACATGGTGCTCAACTCCATATATTACTTCCCAATGATATTTGGCTATCCTATGATGTTTGAGTAGATCCATTTTGTCCTGTGGGTTAATCGTGATCTGGGTTGGTATGATTGCATATTTATTTTTGGTGCTGTCCTACGGTGCCCTCTGTCTCGCGCAAATGGAGGGATCCTTGCTGTAGGGTGTTGCAATACGTTCATGGTTCGCTTATGGTGGGTTGCGAGAGTGACAGAAGCTTAAACCCGAGTAAGTGGGTTGTTGCGTATGGGATAAAGAGGACTTGATACTTAATGCTATGGTTGGGTTTCATGACCTTAGTGATCTTTAGTAGTTGCGGATGCTTGCTAGGGGTCCAATCATAAGTGCATATGATCCAAGTAGAGAAAGTATGTTAGCTCATGCCTCTCCCTCATGTAAAATTGCAAGAATGATTATCGGTACTTGTTATCGATTTCCTAGGGACAAATGACTTTCTTGTTGACAAAAGTTATCCACTTTTATTACCTTGCAATTTATTCATAGTTTTATTCTTGCAAAGTACTCATAGTTTTATTCTTGCAAAATAGTTTCATACTTGTTTTAGGTAAAGCAAACGTCAAGCGTGCGTAGAGTTGTATCGGTGGTCGATAGAACTTGAGGGAATATTTGTTCTACCTTTAGCTCCTTGTTGGGTTCGACACTCTTATTTATCGAAGAAGGCTACAAACGATCCCCTATACTTGTGGTTTATCAGTGTCGGAACAGGGTCTAGATTGGTTTTTCGTGGCCACAGATGCTTGCGGCGGCAGAACTTCTGATCTATGGTTACCCCTGGGGTTTTCTGCATTTATAGGAATTTTTGGCATTGGTTTCACGCTAAGATGGGCCTCGAGGTGAACACAACCCACCGGGGCACGCCTGGGCCTCCTGGCGCGCCCCAGTGTCTTGTGCCCTACTCCTTCACCTTCTGGTCCTTCCACAAAGCTTCGGGGGTCTCTTTTGTTCCAAAAAAAATCGTCAAAAAGTTTCAGCTCATTTGGAGAACTTTCATTTCTGCACAAAAAACAACACCACGGTAGTTCTGCTAAAAACAGTGTCAGTCCATGTTAGTTCTATGCAAATCATACGAAAACCATATAAAATTGTTGTAAATATGGCGTGAATACTTCATAAATTATAGATACGTTGGGGACGTATCAGTGCCCGGTGTGGATCGCGAGCTCTATCATTTCGGTCGAGCCATACTTGGTATCCGTTTCTTCTTTCGTGAGGGTGGTCTCTTGATCCATAAATGGACCTTGATTGACCCACTCTAACAGCCAGGTCATGTCGCAGATCGTATTGATATGCTGGTTGTGCCGCCTCCTTGCCTTTATGGCGAGGGGGGCTGGTGGGTACTCGGGCCTCCCGCCGGCCTGTCTCTTACTCGAGGGGGGCGGTCCGGTTGGTTGCCTTGAGTCTATCTAGGCGGTACGGGCTCGAGGGCCTCATCGTCAAACTGTGGCAACAGTTTGCGCTTGGGTAGCTCTTGGTCTGTCGCTCATAGTCGTACCCTTCTTCGTCTTCTAGGACTTTCGTCCATCTGTCGTTGAGGGTGTCTTGTTTGGCCTTTATCTGTTGCTGCTTCTTCTTCAAGCTTTGTGTGGTAGCTATGAGCTATTGCTTGAACCGCTTTTGCCAAAATGGATCTTCTGGGACACTAAAGTCCTCAGGTCCAAGGCTGACCTCCTCTTCGAAGAGGGGCATATAATTGCTGTCTTCGGAATCGTTGCCGTCCTCGAGAGTATGCTGAACCTCCCGCCCCTCTGAACCATCCGGTTGGTGTTCGGGGGTGGGGTCGCCGAGGTCTTCCACATTGTCCGGGGTGTTGCCTTCTGCGGTGCCCATGTTGCTTTCCCTGCTACGTTGCCCCTTGGAGCGTCGGCGTTGCCTCTGGTGCTTGGGGGGCTCCTCTCCAAGGTTACCATCCCTTCTGGGGGTGCCGTCCCCATTGGCGCCATCGCCGTCGTCCTTGGGGGTGTCCACCATGTAGATGTTTTAGGTGGATATGGCCGTCCATCGGCCGGTGACGGGAGGGGCCGTGGCCTCACCATCATCGTCCATGTCATCAGCCTCCTCGGAGGCATAGTCCAGCATGTCGGTTAAATCCTTGACTGTGGCTATCAGGTGGGTGGTGGGTGGGACGTAAAATTCCCTGTGGCCTGCCTCAAGGCTCCGTTGAGCATGAGCCGAGGATGGGTCATCGACAATAGTCATCGTCTAGATCCGATCGAGCGCTTCATTTAACAGAGAACGGTGGGGAGGGGTGCGAGTCCGGTGAGGGTAGGATTCTGGTCTTCGGATGTTGTACCCGTGTCAAAGCCCACCGCCGGATATATAGAGGGTCCGGTTGGGGCTGCCTCCCAGTCTTCGGGTGCCGAACTCCCGTCAGGGCTCAAGGCCGAATCCCTGACGAGGAAGGAGGGTCCATATGGGATTGATTCCCGGTCTTCGGACGGAAGGGCCGCACCCAAGCTCCAAGCTGACAGTGCGGTAAGGACCGATCTGGAGATCAGATCGGAAAGAGGCGACGAAGTTGAAGCTTCAGGAGCCACGGTGGTCCCAGGTGAGGCTGAGAAACCAGTGAAGATCAGATCGCCCCGAGTGTCGGCGACGTATTTGAAGTTACCAAACCTGATCCGATGCTCGGGGGCGAAGCTGTCGACCGGGTTGAGGTGTCCGGCCGAGTCGGCGTGCAGGACAATGCTGCCGAACGCGAAAAGTTACCCGGGAACGAAGATGTCCCCGGTGCTAATGCCGTCTCCGAAGATCAGGCGAGCCATCGACCCTTCGGCGATCCAACAGCGGAACTCTCAATGAAAGCACCGATGTCGATGTCAAAACCGGCGGATCTCGGGTTGGGGGTCCCGAACTGTGGACCTTGGATCAATGGGGAACAGTGGACATGCACTAGTAGAAAACAGGGCACTTGTCCCGGTTCCAGAGGGCCTTTAGTCCCGGTTCTGCAACCGGGACAAAACGATCGGGACTAAAGCCCCTCACTTTTAGTCCCGGTTGGCCTACAAACCAGGACTAAAGGAGCTCCACGTGGCCGCTGTGGGGTGCCCAGGCAGGAGGACCTTTAGTCCCGGTTGGTAACACCGACCGGGAGTAAAACGCAGCCACGCGTCAGTAGCTCCCAGGCGCTGGGTTTTTTTTGAAGGGGGGGGGGGGGGTTTAGGTGTTTTGGAGGGTTTAGGTGTTTCATATTGTGTTAGCTAGCTACTACATATAGAGAGAAGTGTCCTCTCTTTCTCCATGCTTGGTCGACGCTACCTACTACATATAGAGAGAACTCGACGCTAGCTAGTAAGCAAATGAAGGAACCATTAATTACACAAGATCGTCATGAACATATATAGAGAGAAGTGACCTCTCTTTCTCCATGCTTGGTCGAACAACAAGTTTTCGTATATCTATCCGAAGCTACTACATATATACAATATAACATCTCTTACGATCCCTGACATCATCTACCGAAAATCCATTTGAATTTCCGTATGGTATTCTCCCTTTTCATGTGTGACATGGTCACGAAAGAATCCCGCCAATTCCTCTTGAATTGCTCGTATGCCATCACTTGGTAGGAGTTCTTCCCGCATCTCCCACATCTAATTTAAAGAAGGGGGTCAATACGTATATATGAATGAAACTCAACACAATTGATGGTAATAAAATAAAATTGTGAATATTGCTTACGTACTTCAAATTGTTTGTCAGAGTAGCCCCCTCAGAGGTCGAGTGGCGCATGAACTCGCAAACATAGTATCCACATAAATTATTCCCGCCTACCTGCCACAAGCACTTAACGAGAATAGATTTCAATCAAACTGATAATCAAGCATGATAATGGTATTGATGAAACTAGAATCAATGAGAGATGCGCGGAACTATCTAGTACTACTTACTTTGGGGTGTGTAAATCGCAGCTCCTTCTTTAGACCCGGAACCATTCCGGTGATTTTTTTCCAAACCCTGCCCGGCAAAGAAAATGATTACTTGATATCAGGAAATGAATGAAAGTTGCCGATATGGTGCGATAATGATTGAACTTACTTCTGGAGCATTTCACTCATGTCCGCATAATCCTTAGGATCTTTACGTCTCGAGTCTAAGACAGTTACTACTCCCCGGTCAAGCTTAATGGATAGCAGAATAAAGTGGAACCTGCGCACGCACAACTCATCAATTACAGTACTTAACTTCGAGTAAGCGAAATCGAATATGCACAAGACAGTAACACTCACTTGAAGTTGTAAGGAAAGAGTATTTCCCTTTTGTTTTGATGTCGAAGGAACGCTTTTAGCAAGTTTTCCTCAGTATCTGCAACTCTGTTTTGTACCGTCCATTCATTTACGATATTTGGGCTAATGAACCCAATGCCATAGATTTGTCCTCTTTTGCATTCGACGATTTTCAATCTGCATAATATAGTGAGGATAATTATATATACATGCAAAGAACGAGCTGAGCTAGAGACTATTACAGAAATAATACTTATAGACAGTAGCAACTCATGAGTTGTTTGTTGAGGGCGTCTTGATTGAATAACTGAAATAATTCCACAAATTCAACAGGCATCACCTCAACTCCAATGAATTCATGCTCATCGTTAATTCCCAGCAATATACTGTCGGTCCCATCCTTGCTGCAGGTTTCCAAGTACCAGTCATGCAATCTTCGCATCATTGTTGGTAGATGCGGGAGCTGATCAGGTTTGACGAGAGGCTTCCCGTGCTTGTATCTAAAGACCTCTACTACCTCAGCATTTCAAACTGTACATCATCGCCCACATAATCACCAAAAGTGGTACCGGGTGCTAGCCCCGGATGATTAGCGATATCGCTAGACACCTTGAGCGGGGGGCACGATTGCTTCTCCTGTTCGCCGAGCTAGGGAATTGTTTTCACACTTCGTCTTGTAGCACTGGTAGTACTTCCCGACCGCCGCGCTTCATCATATGTCTTTGCAATACAACAGCCATAATTGGATCACGGCGGAGGCGGTGGTGGTCACTTAAGGGCATCCAGAGTGCGCTTCATTTTCACCGGATCTATTATTTCCTTCGGAGGTGGACGTTTCCGTTCAAAATGGGCCCGCACTTCGGCATCCATCATGTCGTTGTTTTCCTCGTCAGTCCTCTCATATGGTAACTTTGGAGGAGCCCTGAGGCTTGGACCATCTCTGAATTTCTTGCCTATTGTGCTGCTAGCCGCCGGAGCGACGACGCCTCTTTTCCACTGTTGCTGTGGCGGCGGAGTCCGCTGACGCGCCGAAGATGGCTGCGGCGGCAGAGACGGCTGACGCGCCGGAGACAGCTGAGGTGGAGGAGGATTCTGCTGAGGGGCCTCCTCCGTTAGAGTCTGCTGAGATGACTGACGCGCCGGAGACGACTCAGGCAGCGGAGATAGCAGAGCTGGACTGTGAGGAGGAGTCCGCTGAGGATTCGGCTGAGCCTGCTCAGGCGGCGTCCAGTTTGGAAGCTTGATGTGCTCCTTTCTCCATAGACATGTGCTCCTTAAGGCATTTTCTAGAAGCATCTCCCCTTCACCTGTAGGGTACTCAAGCTCCAGTCCCTCAGATCCGTCCATTATTTCATCCACCCCGACAATAGCAAAGCCATGTGGAATCGGACGGCAATGGAAAGTTCCCTCAACTTGAGGAGGTAAGACAGAGCCGACCGCCACCTTCACTGTCAGGTTATGGCATTTCTCCATTAGCACACAATGTTCATTCTCCGTGATACTATCCATGGGGTAGCGAGGAGCCATGATATCAGGCTGAATGAGCTCCGTGGAAGCCACGCTGCTTCTCCGCTGAGATGGTGGGGTAGCTTCGTGGGCAGCGTCGAACGAAGGATCTTCGTGCCACTGAGATGGTTGGCCGGTAGCTTGCTGGCTCTCAAGTTCCTCTAGTTTCGCTAATTTTCCATTGATTTTCTGCATTTCGCTTGCTTCCTCTTTCTTCTTTCTCTCTCGGCTTCTATAACCACTGCTGTCGGGAAACCCATGCACCCACGAAACGGAGCCTGATGTGCCTCGTGTTCGTCCAGGGTGTTCAGGATTCCTGAGGGCCTCTGTCAGCTCATCCTTCTCTCTGTCGGGATGGAACCTCCCTTCCTGCGCTGCCTGGATTGCTTTCTCAAGCTTCTTTATGGGTATTGCAAGTTGAGCGTTCGTCCCAACACACTTCCCTGATTCTGGGTCCAAAGTTCCACCAACCCCAAAGAACCAAGTCCTTGCCCGATCTGGCCAGTGCAATGTCACTGGTTGGACCCCTTTAGCAAGCAGGTCTTGCTCAGCTTTGTCCCACGTAGGCCAGGCTTTGCTGTAGCCACCTGACCCCATAACATGGTGATACTTCTTCTTTGCAGCATTTTGCTTGTTTGTCAGTGACCTTTGCGTAGCCTTCTCCGATTTCTTGTAGGCCACAAATGCGGGCCAGTGATCTCTTATCTTCTCATATTGACCGATGAATTCTGGAGTCTCGTCTTTGTCGACAAACTTTTTATTCAAATCTTTCTTCCAGTTCTTGAATAGTTCTGCCATCTTCTTAAGAGCAAACGCCTTGACCTTTTGCTGTATAACTGGGTTATTCGGATCCTCCTCTGGCGGTAGGCTGAAATTTGTCATCAGCGAGGTCCAAAGATCATCTTTCAGTCTATCTTGGACATAAGAAACTTCAGGGTCCTTCTTCTTATTCCATTCTTGGATGCTGATCGGGACGCTGTCCCTAACAACAACTCTGCACTGATGTACAAATGTGTCCTTGGTCCGCTTGGGAGCAATCGGTTGGCCATCTCGAGCGACTTCTTCGATCGTGAACCTTTCATCCCGGCGCAACCTTTTCTTCGGGCCTCGTCTCCTTACGGAAGTTTGGCTCGATCCGGAGGGCTAAAAGAAGAAAGAAGCGTTAATGTATGTACATACAAAACAATTAATGCATCAAGTCAGCAGAGGCTTAATTAATATATATATATATATATATATATATATATATATATATATATATATATATATATATATATACACCTCGCCGGACTTTGCAACAGTTAAGGCTCCCTCCTCCGTTCGGTCACCAGAGCCGTCATGATCTCCTTCCTCCTCCATTCGGTCACCGGAGCCATCATGATCTCTTCCCTCCTCCATTGGATCACCAGAGCCGTCATCCTCTCTTTCCTGACCATTGGTGTCGTTGAGAAACGACAAGGTGATATCACCTCCGTTGCGGATTATATCCCCCAACAACTCTTCTTTTTCTAAGTCTCTGTCCATAGTTTCTGCAAATATTACAACATGGCAATATACAAACATGAGAGATGGATTAGTGGCAAACATGGACTTAATCACAACAAGGAATCATATGCATATGAGCAATGGATTAGTGGCAAACATCATGCAAAGTTCACAAGTTTTATAACAGTCAGTTTCAGACGATCGTTGAGGACTCCTCCCCCCTCATGTCTGAGTTATCGGGGATATGTTGAATTCCTGAGAGAGTTAGGGGTGTTCTAACGCGGCACTACACGATATAGGTGAAGGGGGATAACATCCAGGAATGTTTTCCCGAAGTCTGCATTTTCGGATAGATGAACCGGAGGGGGACGGTTCCAGGTTCGCTATGCTAGCTGCTTGTGACAGGCAGTTTTAGACGATCGTCGAGGACTCCTCCCCCTTCATGTCTGATGAGTCATCCTATCTTTTGAGAGAGGATACTTTAAGGACCGCCTCTCTCATGGTCGTCGATGATACTTGCGGACCCCCCCCTCATGTCGAAGTTATCTTGGATATGTTGAATTCCCGAGAGAGTTAGGGGTGTTCTAACGCGGCACTACACGATATAGGTGAAGGGGGATAGCATCTGGGAAATGTTTTCCCGAAGTCTGCATTTTTGGACAGATGAACCGGAGGGGGACGGTTCCACTTGATATTAATTTCAGAAACTGTTATAATTTACAAACTTTGTTAGATGATCGCCATTGATCTATAGTTCTAATGGAGACACTTCATATAAGTGTTTTACATGGACAAAAAAAATTCTAACTTTGTTACAAACGTATGAACATATGAACATTTTCTATATACATCAATCCATCCATCCATACATATATACATACATACATGGACAAAAAAATTCTATGAACATAAAAAATTCTAACTTTGTTACAAACATATGAACATTTTCTATATACATCAATCCATCCATCCATACATATATACATACATGCATTTTCTTTGCATATGAACATATTCTAACTTTGCATATGAACATATGAAAATTCTAACATATGAACATATGAAAATTCTAACATATGAACATATGAATTCTAACTTTGCATATGAACATATTCTAACATATTCTAACTTTGCATATGAACATATGAACATATGCAGGGCAGGGACAGGGGCGGTGGCTAAGCAGCAAGGCAGGGGCGGCGGCGGCGGCGCACGGCGGCAGTGCAGGGCAGGGGCGGCGGCGACAGCGCAGGGGAAGGGGCCGGGGCGGAGCTCACTGGGAGGCAGGGCGTCGGCGTCGGGAGGGCGGCGTAGCAGCCTGGCGGCATCAGTGTTGGGGCAGGGCGTCGGCGTCGGAGGAGAGAATGGGAGAGATTTGGAGAAAACTGCTAAGTGCTGCTTATATACCCAACCCTTTAGTCCCGGTTGGTGGCTCCAACCGGGACTAAAGGCCCCCCTTTCGTCCCGGTTGGAGCCACCAACCGGGACTAAAGGTCAATTTCAGCAGCCAAAAGGGCGGGAAGCAGAGACCTTTAGTCCCGGTTGGTGGCTCGAACCGGGACGAAAGGGGGGCCTTTCGTCCTGGTTCGAGCCACCAACCGGGACTAAAGGGCAGTGCTGCCGCATCCATAAGTTTAGTCCCACCTCGCTAGTTGAGAGGGGCTCAGAGTGGTTTATAAGCGTTGCTGCCGCTGCCCTCTCGAGCTCCTCTCTGCTGCAGGCAATACATGCCTATTTGATGACCTGTTGGGCCTGCTTGCACTGCGGGCCTGCATCCTGGCCCATTTCTAGGGTTTCTAATCGTATGCAGGCCGTGGTGGCAAGTAGGTCGGCCTTTTTTTTGCATTTGTTATGTTTTTAAAGTTTTAATGTTATTTTTTGCATATGTTATTTTTAGTTATATAATTTTAGTTGCATAAATTTTATATAATTTTAGTTGCATAAGTTTTATTTTTTATTGATTCTTTTTAGTTGATTCCTTTTGCTATTAGAGTTTTATAAAAGCTTTTTAGTTTTCTATTAAAGTTTGTAACAAAAAATACTTTATGAAAATTCAATTTACTCTTAAAGTTTTTAACAAATAAATTCTTTGATAATTTTAGTTAATATTATTTTGATTCTTTTTAGTTGATTCTTTTTGCAATTGAAGAATATTATATTTAATTGATTCTTTTTAGTTCATTATTTTTGCTATTAGAGTTTTATAAAATCTTTTTAGTTCATTCTTTTTGCTATTAGAGTTTTATAAAAGCTTTTTAATTCATTCTTTTTCCTATTAGTTCATTCTTTGAGCTAAATGACCCTGAAATTGAAAAGCAGTACAAATGAACTCTGAAAAGGTTGAAAGTTGGCATGGTATCATCATTTCACCCACATAGCATGTGCTAAAAAGTTGAGAGGGTTACGGCAAAAACTGGATGCAGTTCGTGTACAAAATGGACAATCTCTTTCGAAGTATTATGGTTTCGGACGAAAACTCATATGTTACAAAAGGCATTTCATTTCTTGACATGTAATTGCAGTGATATTCTAGATAAAAGCCATCATCAGAATAGTCGTGGAGAGAAAGTCTTCACTTTTTGTTCGCGTGTGTCCCTTGCTTATTGCGCCATAACCATGGATAATCTTCATCGTTTAACAGGATGCTTGGGTCAGCCTTCACTTTGAAGGGAGGAATTTCATGAAACTTTTCATAATCTTTAGACATGTATGTCTTGCCCTCCACTCCCACGATGTCTCTTTTCCCTGAAAGAACTATGTGGCGCTTTGGCTCATCGTATGATGTATTCGCTTCCTTATCTTTTCTTTTTCTTGGTTTGGTAGACATGTCCTTCACATAGAAAACTTGCGCCACATCATTGGCTAGGACGAATGGTTCTTCTGTGTACCCAATATTGTTGAGATCCACTGATGTCATTCCGTACTGCGGGTCTACCTTTACCCCGCCTCATGACAGATTGACCCATTTGCACCGAAACAAAGGGACCTTAAAATCATGTCCATAGTCAAGTTCCCATATGTCCACTATGTAACCATAATATGTGTCCTTTCCCCTCTTGGTTGTTGCATCAAAGCGGACACCACTGTTTTGGTTGGTGCTCTTTTGATCTTGGGCGATCGTGTAAAATGTATTCCCATTTATCTCGTACCCTTGGTAAGTCAATACAGTCGAAGATGGTGTCCTGGCCAACGAGTACAGCTCATCTCCAACAATGTTGTTACCCATGAGATGTGTGTGCAACCAACTACCAAAAGTCCTGATGTGTTCACATGTAATCCAGTCGTCAGACTGCTCCGGGTGTTTGGAGCGCAGATTATTCTTGTGTTCATTGACATACAGGGTCACCAAGGTAGAAGTCTATAGAACTGTGTAGTGTGTTTGAGCCCAAGAATGCCCGTCCCTACATATTATTGAATCCACTCCTAGCGTGCCTTTTCCAGTCAGTCTCCCCTCATACCATGATTGAGGAAGACCAATCGGCTTAAGGTCAGGAATAAAGTCAACACAAAACCCAATGACCTCCTCTGTTTGATGGCCCATGGAGATGCTTCCTTCTGGCCTAGCACGGTTACGAACATATTTCTTTAAGACTCCCATGAACCTCTCAAAGGGGAACATATTGTGTAGAAATACAGGACCTAGAATGGCAATCTCGTCGACTAGATGAACTAGGACGTGCGTCATGATATTGAAGAAGGATGGTGGGAACACCAGCTCAAAACTGACAAGACATTGCACCAAATCATTCTTTAACCTTTGTAGGATTTCTGGATCGATTACCTTCTGAGAGATTGCATTGAGGAATGCACATAGCTTCACAATGGCTAATCGAACATTGTCCGGTAGAAGCCCCCTCAATGCAACTGGACGCAGTTGCGTCATAATCACGTGGCAGTCATGAGACTTTAGGTTTTGGAACTTTTTCTCTGCCATATTTATTATTCCCTTTATATTCGAGGAGAAGCCAGACGGGACCTTCATACTGAGCAGGCATTCAAAGAAGATTTCCTTCTCTTCTTTGGTAAGAGCGTAGCTGGTAGGACCTTGATACTGCTTTGGATGCATGCCGTCTTTTTTCGTGCACACCTTGTTGGTCCTCCCGTGCCTCTGGTTTATCTTTTGTCTTCCCATACACGCCCAAGAATCCTAGCAGGCTCACGCAAAGATTCTTTGTCACGTGCATCACGTCGATTGCAGAGCGGACCTCTAGGTCTTTCCAATAGGGTAGGGCCCAAAATATAGATTTCTTCTTCCACATGGGTGCGCGTCCCTTAGCGTCATTCGGAACAGATTGTCCGCCAGGACCCTTTCCATAGATTACTTGTAAATCCTTGACCATATCAAGTATGTCATTACCAGTACGGAGGTCGGGCTTCTTCCGGTGATCTGCATCACCTTTGAAATGCTTTCCTTTCTTTCTTAAGAGATGGTTAGTCGGAAGAAATCGACGATGTCCCAGGTACATATTCTTCCTGCATTTGTCCAAATATATACTTTCGGTATCATCTAAACAGTGTGTGCGTGGTATCCCTTGTTTGTCTGTCCTGAAAGGTTACTAAGAGCAGGCCAATCATTGATGGTTACAAACAGCAACGCATGTAGGTCAAATTCCTCCTGTTTGTGCTCATCCCACACACGTACACCTTTTCCATTCCACAACTGTAAAAGTTCTTTAACTAATGGCCTTAGGTACACATCAATGTCGTTGCCAGGTTGCTTAGGGCCTTGGATGAGCACTGGCATCATAATGAACTTCCGCTTCATGCACAACCAAGGAGGAAGGTTATAGATACATAGAGTCACGGGCCAGGTGCTATGATTGCTGCTCTGCTCCCCAAAAGGATTAATGCCATCTGCGCTTAAACCAAACCATACATTCCTTGCGTCACCTGCAAAGTCCCGCCACCTTCTCTCGATTTTTCTCCACTGCGACCCATCAGCGGGTGCTCTCAACTTCTCGTCTTTCTTACAGTCTTCTTTGTGCCATCGCATCAACTAGGCATGCTCTTTGTTTTTGAACAGACGTTTCAACCGTGAAATTATAGGAGCATACCACATCACCTTGGCAGGAACCCTCTTCCTGGGGCGCTCGCCCTCAACATCACCAGGGTCATCTCGTCTGATCTTATACCGCAATGCACAGCATACCGGGCATGCGTTCAAATCCTCGTACTCACCGCGGTAGAGGATGCAGTCATTAGGGCATGCATGTATCTTCTGCACCTCCAATCCTAGAGGGCATAGAACCTTCTTTGCTTCGTACGTACTGTCGGGCAATTCGTTATCCTTTGGAAGCTTCTTCTTCATTATTTTCAGTAGCTTCCCAAATCTGTTGTCAGATACACCATTGTCTGCCTTCCATTGCAGCAATTCCAGTGTGGTACCGAGCTTTGTGTTGTCATCTTCGCAATTTGGGTACAACCCTTTTTTGTGATCCTCTAACATGCGATCGAACTTCAACTTCTCCCTTTCACTTTGGCATTCTCTCTGTACATCAACAATGACCCGGTGAAGATCATCATCGGGCACATCATCTAGTTCCTCTTGATCTTCAGCTTCCCCCGTTGCAGTATCACCGTATTCAGGGGGATAGTTGTCATCATCCTCTTCTTCTTCTTCGTTGTCTTCCATCATAACCCCTCTTTCTTCGTGCTTGGTCCAAACATTATAGTGTGGCATGAAACCCTTCTCAAGCAGGTGGATGTGAAGGGTTTTCAAGTTAGAGTGATCCTTCGTATTCCCACAGACAGTACATGGACAATACATAAAACCATTCTGCTTGTTTGCCTCAGCCACTTCGAGAAATTTATGCAGGCCCTCAATATACTCGGAGGTGCGTCGGTCACCATACATCCATTGTCGGTTCATCTGCATGCATTATATAATTAAGTGTATCAAAAACCATTACAGAACATCATGAATAGAGAAGTGACCAAATTAATACAAGTTCATCATCACATTAAAACCAAAGTACAATAGAGATCAAATGTTATTACTGAAAAAATAAATACATAAAGTTCATACACAGTTCTCATAGAACAACATACAGATCTCTAGAGCATCTAATTAAAACATACATTGAAACTAACATACAACTATGTAAAACATTTAAATGCAACAACAAATGCGATCATAATCGCAACTAAGGTAACAATTGATCCAACAGCATGATGATACCAAGCCTCATTATCAATGGCATATTTTTTTATCTTTCTAATCTTCAAGCGCATTGCATCCATCTTGATCTTGTGATCATCGACGACATCGGCAACATGCAATTCCAATTTCATCTTCTCCTCCTCAATTCTTTTCAATTTTTCTTTCAAATACTCCTTTTCTTTTTCAACTAAATTTAACCTCTCGACAAGAGGGTCGGTTGGAATTTCCGGTTCACATACCTCCTAGATAAAAACATCTATGTCACGTTGGTCGACATAATCGTCATAAACATTAAATGAATCAAATAGTTAAAAAAGATAATATACCACATCCAAATCATAGACCGGACGAGGGCCGACGGGGGCGGATACCAAAACCATGGCACTATATAATAACAAACAATAATAAAAGTAAGAAATTTATACAAATATATCTATCTAAATCATACAAGTAAGAATTTTTTCTTTTAAAAAGAAGATAAGAACAAGAGGTTCACCACGGTGGTGCCGGCGACGAGATCGGCGCGGGCGGTCAACGATGGTGAGGACGGGGACGGGACGGCACCCTACACATGTGCAGACTCTAAGAAGTTAATTTGAGCTCAAATTGTGCATCTAAATCAAAAGAACTCCCACATACACTCCAACACTAAAACCCACAAACCACTCTACTTCTAGAGCATTTGAAATGAGCTAAACTAGCAGTGAGAGATGAAAGGATGAAGTAGCTAACCTTTTAGAACACTTGTGTGGTTGGTGCACCGCAAAACCTAGACAAATCATGGGAAAAATGGAGCTTGGAGGTCGAGCTTGGAGAGGAGAAAGCTTAAGTGTGGCTCCGGCATTTCATCGAACACCTCAAGTGCATAGGAGGTGAAAACAGAGAGTAGCACACCTCCCACCCCTTCCACAGCCAAAAAACAGAGGAGATGGGGGGGGCATGGATATATATAGGCAAAACTTTAGTCCCGGTTTGTGTCTAAAACCGGGACTAGAGGACAACCTTTGGTCCCGGTTCTAGCCACCAACCGGGACTAAAGGGGCTGTGCTAGGAGCGAGGCCCTTTAGTCCCGGTTCGTGTCTGGAACCGGGACCAAAGGGGTCAGATGAACCGGGACCCTGGCCTGGCCGATGCCACCCTGGCACGAACCGGGATTGATGAACCCATTGGTCCCAGTTCATAACAGAACCGGGATTAATGCTCTTATCTGGCCTGGACCAAAGCCCTATTTTCTACTAGTGATGGGATACGATGTTCACCCAGGTTCGGGCCCTCTCTAAGATGTAAAACCCTACGTCCTGCTTGCTTATATTGCTTGTGTATAAGGGGGTTACAGAGTAGATCTACCACGAGATCAGACGAACTAAATCCTAACTAGTAGGATGGTGATTGTTCTTCTAGCCTCCATGGACTAAGCCCCCTGGTTTATATAGACACCAGGGGGTACTAGGGTTTGCAAATAGTCGGTTACATCAAGAAAACATCGGATCTTCCATCTTGACTTGGGGTGCACACCAAGGCACAAAAGGTTTTTCGATCCGGATACGGTGCGGCCCAGCAATCCGGCCCACGTGAGATAGGCCGGCACCCCGAGGACCCCCTAGTCCAGGACTTCCTCACCAAGGGAGGAACCTCCTCCTCCCAAACTTGATCTTATAGATTCGTACCCAATTAAATTTAGCCCTTTTGATTATTTTTGCTTGACACAAAGGAAACTTGCTGCTGAAAGGAGGGAGTATGAGACGAGCATGGATGATCTCCCTCACTTCTATTACAATACCTAGATCTATGCAATACACCTAGCTAGAGGCGTAAAACAATAGCGCTTGTTGGGAGACAGCCCAATTTTATTTTATGTTTTTGCTTTTTCTTCTATTTTTCAATAAATATGCAATTATGCTTCTGTTATGATTGTGTTTTAGTGTTTTAATTAGTTTTTGTGCCAAGTAAGACCTTTGGGATGATTTGGAAGATCGTTGATTTGATTCTGAGAAAAAACAGAAACTTTTGCGTCCAGTAGCAGAATTGTTAAAATTTGCTGGAACATGGAAAAATTCTGATTTTTTTTACACAAGATTGATATACAGATTGCGTACGTATTGTATTATTGCCATTAAGGGTAAAACGATGGGGTTTATTCATATCGCTTGAGTTTATTCTATCTACATCATGTCATCTTGTTTAAAGTGTTATTCTGTTTTTCATGAACTTAATACCACAGGTGCATGTTGGATAGTGGTTGATTGGTGGAGTAATAGTAGTAGATGCAGAATTTTTTCAGTCTACTTATCATGGACGTGATGCCTATATACATGATCATTGCCATGAATAACGTCATAACTATGCGTTTTTTATCAATTGCCCAGCAGTAATTTGTCTACCCACCGTATGCTATTATTTCGAGAGAGAAGCCTCTAGTGAAAACTATGGTCACCGGGTCTAATTTAATCATATTACAAAAACCTAAATTACCTTGTTGCAATTTTCTTTCTTTTATTTTACTTTTCTTTTTTATCTATGTATCACTACCAGATTTAATCCTTGCAAGTAACGAGTTCAAGCGGATTGACGACCGTCTTGCCCACGTTGGATGCAAGTATTTGCTCTTGTGTGTGCATGTGCTGTTCATTAGGACTTGCGTGGTTCTCCTATTGGTTCGATAACCTTGGTTCTCACTAAGGGAAATACTTATCAGCTACTATATTACTTCACCCTTCCTCTTCGGGGAAAATCCCAACACAGCTCACAAGTAGCAATGCACACTTCAATGTCATCATGGCTGAGGAGCAGCTGGTGCCCGTGTTTCGGCTAGCGCAGGAGGAGCAATACTATAACCTCGCCCTCCTTGCGCATCATCATCTAGCGGGGGGTCAAATCTACGACGAGTTCGTGAGCGAGGAGGTCGTCGCAACCATGGCTACGGAGGATCCGAACTTTGTTGTCAAGCAGTGGGTGCTCTACGAGGCCGCGCGTAGTGCTCGCACCAGCTGCAATGCGATCGCAGTACAGTCGGGCACAGAGGTGGTGCTAGCGGCACAGACGATCATGGATAAGAACGCCGGCAACTCCATGTTGTTCACGCCTCCCGCGTGGTTCGCACCGGGCCGCTACGACCATGAGGCCGTCCTGTCCATGTCTATCGTGGACCTCATCTCTATCGACGATGTCCTGGTCACAAACTCCGACTAGTAAGAGTCGGACATGGGAGATGAAGGCGTCTGTGTCCCATGTCTTACTCTTCCTCGCCGGCGACCCGCAACTTTGCTTATAGAGATCAAGGTCAGCGAAGATGCCGAAGATGGGGAACAACAAGGACTTGGACACGGACGCTGACGCTGACGCTGACGAAGATTTAGACTAAATTAACTCTCATTTTAATGAAATATGTCAAAAAATGTCATGAATTTGCTCCGGTTTAAATGACAATCATATGATTTTTTTCAAATTCAATTTGAAATGTGTCCCGAAGTTTGAGGTACATGGTTGGATGGCCGCCTCCCGATATCAGTGTCTGCGGACACGTCCGCACGCGTCTGTGGACGGATTTTGTGTCCGTTTTAGGGGTCTGCATTGGAGATGCCCTTAATAGTGATTTAGATACACATGAATGTGATAGATTTTGAAAACTGAACTCGAATCAACAAAATTCTCAACCGAAATTGGATTCTGATCAAACTCCAGGAGGATATACATTCAACAAGGTGATGAGTTCAATTGATTACACGTGGTCTTGGTTTTGGAGTGGGAGGCACATGACTCTAATAGCCTAAGCGTTTGTTCTAACCATATAAAAGATGAAACTGTGTCAGCGAAAGGGGGTTTAAACCATTTGCATAGGACACGTCTGCACTAGGAAGAAATCCCATGTGTGCACATGAACACGTGTCTTCTTTGTATGCAAAGTGACTTGTTCAAAATGCATTGCATTCTTCTATGTCTAGATGCATAATGGAACCTTGAGGGGACCCTTCGACCCTATTTATTTCAACTAAATGAACTAAAGTTTTAGAATTTACATCATATTTGAAAATTTAGTTCATTTGGTTGAACTAAAGAGAGAGTACCTTCAAGGTTCCAAATTTGCATCCCTAGTTCTATAGACCACACTGCATGGTCATGACGTTGTAGGCTTAGCATTGAATTATCAAGCATCTCTTCTTCCCATCCTTTAGCTCCTCGTTGACTGATCTCTCCTCTCTTTCTGCTCCTAGCACCCTATCGCTTCCTCCTCTCCCACACATGATCCAACCAAATCAAGTGTTCCACTTGCCACCAATGTTGACATCAGATTGGGGTGTTGTCGTGTTCCGATAAGACCTTCCCCTAAGCCACTTTCGGTAGAGGGGGTAAGGGAAGGAGAGACACCTGGCAGTCCCTTTATCCACAGCGGCAGTCATTGTCATGTCGCCACTATCTCGCGAGTCAGCTCCCCTTCCACTACCTTTCCTTTTCCCTTCTTCCTCCTTGGCTCCCGCTCCCACTTTCGCTGCTCGATCCACACAAAAGCATTTGTATAGGCTGAATTCCATATATGCCACTAAAAACTTGCCCGTACCCTTATTTGTCATTGAAAATTTCCCTCCACCAAATATGCCATTAAAATTTTGCACCGCGTATAGATATGCCACTATGGTCAGTTTGACCGTTAGTTGACTGTCAAGTGGCACTTGAAAAGACGATTTTGCCCCTGGTCGTTCCTTGCGACCAGCACTGTAGCGCCGATGTACTGTAGCACCAGAACAAATCTGGGCAGGTTCAAAAGTGCGGGTCAATGTACTGTAGCAGCATATGGAAGTACAAAAATTGTTAATGTTTTTCAAATTTTGTTCACTTTTTAAAAAAATTATTCACAATTCAAAAAATTGTTCGTAATTTCAAAAACTGTTATTTTTTTTGTAAAAGTGGTCGCTACAGTACTGGATGCCACAGTACATCGGTGTTACAGTACATTTGCCCCACAATTTCAAAACCGCCCAGATTTGTTCGGGATGCTACGGTACATCGACGTTACAGTGCTGGTCACAAGGAACGACCAGGGGCAAAATCGTCTTTTCAAGTACCACTTGACAGTCAACTAACGGTCAAACTGACCATAGTGGCATATCTGTACGTGGTGCAAATTTTCAATGGCATATTTGGTGGAGGAAAATTTCCAATGTGTGACGACCCCGGCTTAATCGTGCACTAACCATACACGCAAATGTGCACGATTAAGCCTAAGAACTCACTTGAAGATATCACAACACAACTCTAAACATAAATAAAGTCATACAAGCTTTATATTACAAGCCAGAGCCTCGAGGGCTCGAATACATAGCTCGTTGGCATACAAGCGTCAGCAGAAGCATCAGATATCTGGGTACAGATATTTTACAGAGAGAGAAAAAAAATAGGCCTTCACAGAGGCGGGGTAAAATAAAATACTACGATCGAAAGGCGTAGGCCTCCTGCCCTGGACCCTCCGATCCTACTCCTGGTCGTCAAACGGCTCCTCGTAGTAGTAGTACTCGCCAGGCGGGTAGTAGTACTGGTCGTCGGCTGGGGCGTCTGGCTCAGGGGCTCCGTCGTCTGGTGGCATCAAATGGAATATGGGGGGAAAAGAAAGTAAAGCAAACATGAGTACTCATCCGAAGTACTCAGCAAGCAAGGATCTACACTACATATGCAACATTTTCAAAGGAATGGCTGTATATATGGACTGGGCTGCAGAAATGCCAGAGTAGAGGGGGAAAGCCTAGTCCTACTGAAGACTAGCATCTTCAACAATCTTCGACATTCTTGCAGCAATAGAAGAGAACAGATGAACATAATGTAAAGTAGTAGTAGTAGTATTATCAACCTCGACCTGAGATCCTTTCTCGACTCCCTGCGAGAAAGCAATCCCAGAGCCGTACTATCCAGTTCTCATCACATGTTCTAGTTGTACCGATCGGGATACAACTCCGAGTGTCCGTTACCGTAGGACAGGCTATCGATAGAAGTTTCTTCCCTGCAGGGGTGCACCAACTTACCCACCACGCTCGCTTAACTCCGGCCGGACACACTTTACTGGGTCATGCCCGGCCTCGGCCAAACAACACGCCGCAACCCGACCTAGGCTCTAAAGAGAGGTCAGCACGCCGGACTAACTTATGCCTCCGGGGGTCTTGGGCCTTCGCCCCGGGAACCCTGCACGTTGCGAGGACGTTTCGGAAGCAGACCTAGCAACCCCTTAATACAAGTGCAGTTGTGTTCCCAGTCCAATCCAAAACGGGCCGCTCCTCGCTGACGTCAATAGTGCTTTGGCTGATGTATACGACGCAGAACGCCCATACTATGCCCACGTGATGGTTAGTGCTATCGGGCCAGAGGCCCCTCGGATCAAATATCCAAACCGTAGTGGATTAGGAGCGCGCGGAAACGAGCAGAGACTCACGATCGATGTGACCCCGTCGCCCCGTCTCGAGGACTTGCGGCAAGGGCTAAGAATGCCCGGCCACGCCTCGTAGTTATCTCGCGGGCACCATCCAGGTCAACCCGACTCCACATCACTTCGCATTAAGCTCGCGCGGGTACCCCTCAGGGCCGACCCGTCTTTAGTAACATGGTTTAGTGCAAGTCAAATCAATCAACAATATCTGTGTGTCTGACACCAGGGGAATCCTGAGGAATCACCCTCGATGGAATCCCACCTGATGTTAAAGTCAAGGTGAACGAAGGAGGAATCACCCTCGAGGTCCACACTTGAGAAGTTGCACGACGACGCTGTTATCGGGGGTAGTGTAGGAGGAATCACCCTCGCTTACCACGACCGAGTAACTAACCTACAAGGTTAACATCAGAAGTGCTGACGAGGTATCACCCTCGGCACTCGACGGTAACCCAGCAGTGTCGGCAACTAAGGGGGAAGTGATGTGCGGTGCCAGGGTCTAGTCTTCAATCCCGATGAGCGGGTCTTCTGACATCCAGCGGAGCAGTCGGGATCAAGTGGGGGTATCTGTCGTGTCTCTACCCAGCCTATACTAGGCAGTCTAGGATATTCAGCAAGGTAGCAAGGCAGGTTACAATAATCAGGCTATGCATCAGATATAGGATAACAGTAATAGTAGCAGTTCTAATGCAAGCATAAGAGAGAAGAGAATAGGCGATATAGGCATGCTCAAAATGGGGGTGCTTGCCTGTTTGCTCTGGGGCAAGGGCAAGGTCGCCTGTGGTGTCGTCGGGGACGTAGTCGTACTCCTGAGCTGCGTCTGTCTCGGGAGCTACGTCAACGTCGGGGTCTACCGAGAGAGAAGAGGGGGAAGAAACAGGTAAACATAAGGCAAACAAATGCAATACGGTGCGTGTGATGCTATGATGCAGTGCAGGGTTGCCTAAATATGCATCTAAGTCATTTTAGTTATTTTTAGAATTAATCTGGGATTTATTTACCGAAGTGTGTGCACTATTCATCAGTCGGATACGGGTCTGGAGTTACGAGTTCTTCTACGTAGGGGGTTCCGACAAAGAAACGGACGGCACGATCAGACTTGTCTCGTCGTTCTGAGCAACTTTCATGTTTTAACTTTTTCGATCTGAGTTACGGTTTAAAAGTTATGAATTTTCGAAGTTTAAATGATTATCGGAAATTATTTTTATTTACAGAAATGAATTATGATGTCAGCATGACGTCGCTGTGATGTCAGCGGTCAACATGTGCTGACCAGAGTCAATCCTGACATGTGGGACCCACATGTCAGTCTCTGTTTATCTTAACAGTGAATTAAGTTAATCCACAGGGTTAATTAGGGGGCGGGCCCCACTTGTCAGTGAGACATTAGGCTAAACTAATTAATTTTATTTAATTAAATGTTTAATTAGCTTAATTAGCCGCGGGGGCCCACACGTCAGCGACTGGGGTTGCCCAGTCAGCACGTTGACTGGGTCAACCCAGTCAACGGGGCCCCCAGGGCCCACTGGTCGGCGACCCAGGGGCGGGACCCACTGAAGCCAGGTCAGCGCGGCGGCCGGAGACGCGCCGGCGACCTCTCCAGCGGCGGAAGTTCGCCGGAGTTGCCCGGAAAACCGCTACGCTGCGCCAAATCGCCCGCAACCACTTGCGTTCGATCGGCCTCTCGCCTGCGCATCTAACTACGGTGGTAGTTCGACCGAAAACGGCCTCTAACGACGGCGGCGAGCGGTGGAGCGGTCGCCGGAGCTCGGGCATCGACGGAATTGGAGCTAAGGGGCACAGGGAGGCATGGGCTCGAGCTCGCTGGGCCCCTGGGAGCACCAGGAGTGCGATGCACGGCTCAGACGAGTGTGTTATAGGCCACAGCGACGACGTCGAGCTCGTCGGCGGCGTCGAGCTTCGGTCACAGCGGCAGCTGCGGCTAGAGGCGCGACGAGGCGAGGAAGGAGAGGGGAGAGGACGGAGTGGAGCTCACCGAGCGGCTACGAAAAGCCCTTGGTGGCTTAGGAGCAGCAGACGGCACCGGAGACGGAAGGGGATCGCCGGCGACCGAGGAAGAAGACGACGTCGATGCGCTCGGTGCAGGCGATCCGGGCTTCTCCAAGTGGCACCAGGCGACGCGGCAGTCGACGATGGGGACGAAGGACACGGCGGAGCGTCGATCGGGGCTCGGTGGCCGCGAGGACGAACGGGGACGGCGGCGATAGCGTTCGGCCGCGGTGGATCTGAGGGGGAAGGAGGACGGAGCGAGCGAGGAGAGGACGGGGAAGTGAACGAGGGAGCCAGGGGGAGTGGTGGAGCTCGGCCTTATCCCCTCCTCGCCTCCCTGTAGCGTCGGTGGCGGCGACGTGTCGGCGCCGCGCCGGCGCGCGCGCTCGACCAGCGGAAAGACGACAGCGCGAGGGAGAGAGGTGAGGTGGGCCTGCTGGGCCGGGGTTCGGGGCACTGTGCACTAAGGCCCAGTGCACAGTGCCTCGTTTTTATTTTCTGCTTTTGTTTCTCTTTTTCTTTTATTCTTTTCTGTTTTGAAATAGTTAGAGCACTTTTGCATTTTTGTAAAATGTGAGACTTAGTCCAAATATTACAGTGCCATTTTAGCTCTCACCAAAAAGTGATTTGGACAGAGTTGGAAACCATTTGTGTTTGAAATAATTTTAAATGGATTTAAATATCCTGTTTTGGTGCTGTTTCTCCTAGTTAGAGTCACTTATCTAACTCCAACTATCTTGATGTTGATTTTAGAATTGTTCCTGGATTATTTGCCATATAATGAACATTTTTTCAACAGGGTTTGATCAACTTCATATTTCACTTTTGAATTTGAGTTGATTTTCAAAATGGAGTTGAGTTGCTTTGATTAACCACTTTGTTTAAGCACTGCAAAGGATATGACTTGGCATTATTAGCAGCTGATCACAGTGGCAATTACATAGGGGTGTTACACAATGGCAGATGGGGGTACGGGCAAGTTTTGAGTGGCATATATGGAATTCACCCATTTGTATATGTCCATAACAGTAGTGAATGTCGTGTATGAAACAAAACCATCCTTAATACCTTCAAGGATCTTTGTTTTTCATAGATCAAAACAATTTTTAGTCAATCGTTGTCAGTGGAGAAGCCAGGGGGAGGCCAGCAGGGGCCCCGGCCCATCCCAGCATCTTGTGTTTGCTTGTATAATCTATAGTAAACGGTGATTTTTTGGCCTTTCTCATGTAGCCGGCCCCCCTCAAGATCAGTATTTTGGTAATCCTGCCTCCGCCATTAACCTTTCATGAAGTGCCCTTGAAAACCAATTAGGTTTGGTCAATCGGTTCCGGAGTTGGGAGATGGGGGGTGTTGCCAGCAGGTGTTCGATATCAGGATGCAACGCGGTAGCATTTGTTTGGTTGTACTCTAGCCCTAGTTTGCTAGGTGGTTTCCTAGCGTAAAGGCCTGCACTCGACTATCCTCTAATTAATCATGCTATGTACCCTCGCAATAAAAACGTGCTATGTATGGTTTTTGGCCTAGTTCTTTTTCATAACCTATATCCATTTTGTTCGCTCGAAACAGGGTTTTGCCCCGCTTTATATATAAAGCATCAACCAAACAGAATACACGGTCAAGGGTGCGTGTGGTTCTTTTCTATAAACTATATCCATTTTGTTCTGGCCAACTCGTGCCAAGGTGATGTCTTTTTACAGAGCCCATTAGAACTAGACAAGTAGGCACTGCTCCAATGGTAAGCACGGCGTGAGATTTCCTCTAAACAAAGGGTTCGCTCGTCTTGTCTCCAGCACCAGACGCACCCTCCTCGCACGCATTATTGCAAGTCAAACTGCGAATGTCACACCCCGATACGCTGACAGTTTAACCATCTTTGACATTGTAATAAAGGTGAACAGTCGCGACGTCCCGCCCTAAAGTTCTATTTCTGCCCACAGAGACCCTGCCTTTCTCTGCTAATCTTCCCTAAATTGTGACCCGGTACATATCTGAGCTACGACACATAAGCATACGCTTACCTGTATGGCCCCGAGCCCCCGACAGCTTTTCTGTAGTAAACTGTATAGTCATTTTCCGCCAGCCGCGCATAATAAGATGATTAATGGGATTTGTCACACAGTTGAATAACTGAAAGCAGCCAGCGCATTAACTAGCCACAGATCAATTCAAACTGACTGTGTGCAAAATGTACTCGACGTACACTGAGCTTTCCCGTACGTATAGAGATTAGAACGGTCACTCTTAGCCCGTTAAGAGAAGCTCTAGGTTACGATTTAAGCACCTGTCCGTGTCCCGCTTCAACAATCCTGCAAGCATCACTAATGGGATAGCAGAAAGTTTATTAACAGCTGACCGGAATGGTTAGAGGTGCAGCCACGTACTGTCACCAGCCACCTGCAGCAGCAGAAAGGCGGCAGTTGCAGCCAGGAAAGCGACTGAATGAACCTTGTAAACGCTCAGCGGTCAGCAGTCAGCAGTCAGCAGTGTGTGTGGTGTGGACAGTTGCCGGCGACACGACGGCGAGTAGCCGTCGGAGGGAAGAAAGTCAGAACCGGCTCCCTTTCCTGCAAAGTTGGACGCAGCAGTTGGGAAATAAAATTCGGCCTGCATGCGCCAGTGGCGACTCCCTGGATGCATGCTACGGGTTGCTACTACGGGCCTATCTATCTGCGTTGCATTCCTCGCGACGCACGTACGAAAGCAACGTGCTAACAGACAGGATTAGGGCCCGTGCTCTACCGCAATTCCGAAATAGGCTTGATGATCTACCGAATTTTCTGTTCGGGAATCTAACGAAATTTGATCTGCATGTTTGTTTGGTAACACTTAAATGAGCAAAAACCTTGCAATTATGGTCTGTGCGGGAACAGCATCAGAGAGTTTTTCCTTGTGTAGTGAGTGGCGGAGGTGCACCAAAATTCCCGCGGGGGGAACACAAAATGTTAACATTTGAAGTGGCAAATTACTAAAATTTTCCTCCTAGCTAAACACTCCTATTTTTTTCCTTCTCAAAATTGTGCATGGCTGTGTGTGTGTGTGTGTGGGGCACTACACTAAGCTCCGCCAGTGAACACATGCCCATGGCAAGCAAACCGCATTTGAACACGAGTGATATACGGCTGGCTTCGATGGCCGAGAGGGTGACACCGATGGCGGCCAGCCCAGCCATGGCCGCAACGCAAATGGCCAACATGCCTCCTGTTGACGGCAGAAGGAAGGCGACGACGGGCACTGATCCTCCGGCACCTTACGTCGCGAGGAGTGCCACCCCATGAAGAAGGCGCTTGCGTATCTTCATGTACATATGGAGTTAACACTCGAACACTCACATTACCTATGACCTAATAAACCTTAAACTAACAAAGACATTGTCACTTGAAAAAACCCGTGATACGAGTGAAGATCAGGTAACACATCAGTGTAGTGTCAGCACATTCTTGTGGGTGTCGCTGCCTCCAGAGGAGTTGTTGTCGGTCCCCTCATGCTGCTTGGGCTCTGGGGTGGAAACCCAAGTCCGTCCTCTCAAGCTCGATGGCGGTTCTGCTTCATGTCATCACCTTCTTGAGGGTATTGTCGAGGAACCCCAGTCCATCTCTGTTGCAGCTACCCAGTCGAGTCAGGCTTAACCAACACATCTCATGCCCATCTGTCGCGGGCGCTCCCGAGGAATTCACCACTGATGTGGCATTTGACTAGCTGCGCCACATGGGACTGACAACCGGCCCCATCAGTCAGAACTGGGTAAAACTTTAGAGGTACAAAAATGAAAGAAACTTGCTTAAGTGGAGTGTTTAGAGGATTTTTTTCTTGAATTAGGGGAAATAGATTGATATTGCTATGTCATTATCATAATTTAATTTGTTGGGGATTTTTTTGTTTCTAAAACAACCAGCCTCCTCGTCGATTTCCATCAAAGAAGAAACCACCACAAACAACAAACTCATCACAAAATAAAAGAAGAGTAAGAAACTAAACGAAGTGCAGTCTAGGCGAAACAGTCATAGAGATGCCTAGGTTGAAAGCAAACCGGCTGCCCAATTTGTTGGAGGGGAAGCATGGGCTGAACTGCACCTGTCCTAAATAATTGCACAACGTGCGTGCATATGAGGCTTTTGCCTCCGTTTAAAAAAAAAACATGCGTGCATATTGATCATTTTCCAGGACGAAGTTCCATTAGCGCGCGCATCAGTGTAAGCAGGACAATCCAAATGACAGCAGACATGCATCGACGTGTTCGTAAAAAAAAATGCAGCCATGCATAGACGTACCCGTAATTAATTTAGCTCGTGTTCATGTACGCTAAAGGTTCTTGGATCTTGCACGACTCATGCATGGTCCAAGGCACAAGAGGCCAGCCTCAAATTCTCACCAACCTGCTACCTCATAGGCCGCATATTTTAACCCATGATCTGCTGATACCTTCGCTGACGCTAGATCGATTCGACTGCTAGTGCTAGATATATAGCTGATCAATGATTTGATTCATCCATGCAGTGCATTAAAAATAACAAGGAAATGCTACATGCCGGCGGTTCAAAAGGCTAGTTGTAGTTCATGTATGTGATTAAATCTTTACGGAACCTGAATTTTTTGGAAGCCTTGAACCATAGAACTATTGTTCCACGGTATTTTCATTAGTAAAAATAAATAAAGTACATATGTACAAACATAAAGGAAATAAAATAAAAGAGATAAATAGCGTACTCAATGCCAGTCTTGGGCAACATGAGAACTACAAGTAAGCTACATGTGCCTCACACACGAGAGTTGTACATATGTACAAACATAAAGGAAATAAAATAAAAGAGATAAATAGCGTACTCAATGCCAGTCTTGGGCAACATGAGAACTACTAGTAAGCTACATGTCCTTCACAAACGAGAGTTTAGATAGCCAAAGTAGTACTCCCTCCGTCCCAAAATAAGTGTCTTGAGCTTAGTACAAATTTGTACTAGAGCTAGTACAAAGTTGAGACACTTATTTTGAGACGGAGGGAGTATGACCGAGTATTGATACCATATTCAGAGTCACATTTGCATCAAGTATAGGATGTAGGTTTGATTCCTGTCATTCATCTCACTGAGAATTGAATTATAGCTATAGAATATTCTATGACTCTGTGATATAAACTCAAGTTAAATGAATAAGAATAGCTATTTTTTGGAGGGTCAAAAAATGAATAAGAATAGCTAAGTACTGTATCTGGAGTGTATTATCTAAGAAATATCGGCTGGCTAGGTGGACTGCATTATGCCGACCTAAAAGTCAAGGCGGGGGGGGGGGGGGGGGGGGGGTTGGAATTCAAGATCTTGAGATTACAAACATCGCTCTTCTCAGTAAATGAGTTTACAAACTACTCATTGAGAATGGAGTGTGGCAGGAAATCATTCGTAACAAGTAGGTGGGGTCCAAAGCCATTTCTCAAGTTCATTGAAAACCCGGTGATTCACATTTTGGTGTGGTGTGATGAAGGCCAAGGAATTATTTTTCTAATTCGGCACGTTCTCGGTTAGGGATGGTTCTCAGGTCCGATTCTGTGAAGACACCTGGCTGGGGGCCACCCCACTTATGATGCAATACCCTAGCTTGTACAGGATTGTTAGACATAAATTTGTCACGGTCAAACAAATTTTGGGACAAGAAAACCCTGATATTTCTTTCCGTGGGGACCTTTTAGGGCCTCGCCTGGCAGCATGGAGTGAATTACTCACTCGTCTAGAGGTTATTCAGCCGTCAGGCGAACCGGACAAGTTTTGATGGAATTTGCATCAGAACGACAGATTCTCAGTCAAATCCTTGTATGATGCAAGGGTTCATAGTGGTGTTCGGTTGATGGCAGGAAATTGTGGAAGCTCAAAATTCCTCTGAGAGTGAAAATACTTCTCTCGATTCTAAACAGAGGGGTCATATTAACTATAGACAATCTGGCACGACGCAACTGGTAAGGTAGCAAGACATGTGTCTTTTGCCAACATGCATGATGAGTCTACTAAACACTTATGTTTTGAGTGTAAGTTCACTCGTTCAATTTGGGCCATAGTTCAAGTAGCTTCAAATCTGTACCCCCCCCCCCACCACGTAGTGCACATAATATGTTCAGCAATTGGTTCAGGGGTATTGATAAATAATTTTGTGCACATATTCTTCTGGGGGCGGCTGCTTTATACTAGGCATTGTGGCTTACCAGGAATGATGTGGTTTTTAACAATAAATATGTTTCATCTCTTGTGCAGGTTATTCATGCATGTACGTGAGAGCATCTCCAGCCGTTGGCCCCCCCAGGAGGCACAAAAATCGCCGCCTGGGGGCGAGCCGGCGATAAAATCGGCTATGGGGGCGATTGGGTACCCAGCCGTCGGCCCCAGGCGTCGATATAGGCTCATTTTTGGCGCAAATGTGCCCGCTTTTCGGCCCACTTTTGACGAAAAATCGGCCAGATATCGGCGCAAATCGGCCCATATTCGCCGTGGTTCAGCGCGAATTCAACAAAAGTAAAATTTTTTATCACACAGTTCATCACAGAAAATCAATAGAAATCAAATAGTTCAACGACAAATAGTTCAATACAAATTATATAGTTCAACAAATAAAAACTCATATTTCATCACACGTCGAGCTAGGCGTTGCCCTTGAGCCTTCATAGGTGCTCCACCAGATCGTGCTGCAGTTGTTGATGCACCTGTGGGTCTCGGATCTCCTGACGCATATTGAGGAAGGCAGTCCAGGTTGCCGGTAGCTGGTGATCAACTTGGGCAAGAGGACCCTGCCTGTAGTATGGTTCAGTGTCAAACACTGGCTCTTCCTGCTCGCTCTCAATGATCATGTTGTGCAAGATGACACAACAAGTCATGATCTCCCACATTTGATCTTTCAACCAGGTCTGAGCAGGGTACCGGACAATAGCAAATCGAGATTGGAGCACATCAAATGCCCGCTAGACATCCTTCCTGCAAGCCTCCTGAACCTTCGTAAAGTGGGACTTCTTGCCTCCAGGCACAGCGTTTGAGATAGTCTTCACAAATGTAGACCATCTCGGATAGATGCCATCAGCTAGGTAGTACCCCTTGTTGTAGTGCCGCCCATTGACCTCGAAGTTCATCGGAGGAGAATGACCTTCAACAAGCTTGGAAAAGACAGGGGAGCATTGCAGCACGTTGATGTCATTGTGAGTTCCTGGCATACCAAAGAAGGAGTGCCAAATCCAGAGGTCCTGTGTGGCCACTGCCTCAAGTACCACACTGCAACCGCCTTTGGCGCCTTTGTACATCCCCTGCCAAGCAAATGGACAGTTCTTTCATTTCCAATGCATGCAGTCGATGCTTCCAAGCATCCCAGGAAATCCTCTTGCTGCATTCTGTGCTAGGATCCGAGCAGTGTCTTCAACATTGGGTGATCGCAAGTATTGCAGTCCAAACACTGCCACCACTGCCCTGCAGAACTTGTAGAAACACTCAATGGTCGTGGACTCGGCCATGCGCCCATAGTCATCGAGTGAATCACCGGGAGCTCCGTATGCAAGCATCCTCATAGCTGTCGTGCACTTCTGGATTGAGGTGAATCCAAGTTTGCCGGTGCAATCCTTCTTGCACTTGAAGTAGCTGTCGAACTCCCGGATGGAATTCACAATCCTGAGGAAAAGCTTTCGGCTCATCCGATAACGGCGCCGAAATACTTTGTCGCCGTGCAGTGGAGCATCGGCGAAGTAGTCGGAGTAGAGCATGCAGTAGCCTTCCAGACGATGCCGGTTCTTTGCTTTCAGCCGCCCCGGCGCCGAGCCACCTCGCCGTGGCTTTTCATTGCTCACGAGCAGGCCGGCGAGGGCGGCCAGGACCATGAGATGTTCCTCGTCTTGGACGTCGGCATCGGCTTCCTCCTCCAGCAGCGCCGCGAGCGCCTCCTCGTCGTCGGAGTCCATCGCCGGGCAGACAAAACGTCGAACACCTGGCGGGCGTGGTGGATGCACACCCGCCGGTATACCGCCCTGCGCGGCCGGAGTGCCGAAAAACTCGCCCGGACAGTGGTGGAGAAGCTGCCGCGGCGAAACCTTCTCTCTTTTCCGGCGGGGAATGGCCTATCTAGCCGTGCTGGGCAGTGGGCGGCGCCGGGATCGGCAAGGTGGTGGCCGAGCGCGCGGGGGTGGGGGGCGAATCTGGACGATTGCCTTGACTTTTTGCCTGAAAGTGTGGCCCAGGCGTGTTTTCCCCTTCCGCCGGAGCCCCTGAGCGCCCCCCGGTGCGCTGGGTTCGGCCTGCGATCGTCGGGCCCAAAAACGGGCCGAGCCGGCGGATTTCGGCGTCTTGGGGGCGCGACTGGGGGGTTTTTTCGGCGCCGGCGCGTAAAAAGGCGCCCTGGGGGGCCTATTGGGGGCGCGGCTGGAGATGCTCTGGTGCTATGTACTTGGTATATCCTGCAGAGGTCGAAGGACAGAGACCTGTTTATGATGGTGTCTACACGACTGGAGCTTACTGCCAGGGAGGTTTTCTCCCACCATGGATGACGGTGTAATCTTCGAATAGGATCTGCCACACCATAGGTTGGACTAATTTATTCTTTTTGCTGTAAAACAATGTTTATTTTTGGGTTTTGTTGGACTTGTTGGCTGTGTGCATCATGCTATGCAGAGACCGGACATTCTCCTATGCGGTTGTACCATCTCGATATATCAATTCAATGAAATGTCCTTTATTGAAGAAAAAAAGAACTCTGTCTCGAAAGATAAATGGATTTTAGGAAGATAGTGCCTTAGCCTTGAACCCAAAAATGTTGAAAAAAAGACATTCTTATGGAAGGAAAAAGCTTGTCAAGTTAAAGTATGAAAGATTTTAGAACAAATGAGAAGTCTTCATCTGTTGTGCATCTTGCGCACAGTAAAAAATAAAATTAAAAAGAATGGCAATTCTTTTAGTAGACAAAAATTAGACAATTAAAGTATGGAAGTGTCTATAACAAAGAAGAAGCCTCTTTGTTTAAAGGTTTGTGCATATTATGTATGGTGCAGATGGCGAGGCATGGAATCTTCTAGACATTTCACGTGGCAGAATTCAGTGTAGTGAAGAGAGTATCCAACCCCAACGGCCACCACTACTCAGATTTGCCATCTCACAACCGTTGGGTCTAGTTCATCCAGCGGACAATTTTGAAAGTTATTCATACACTATATAGTGATACAGAGGTATAGAAATGGAGAGATGACTACCGCAGACCACCAACCTCACAGGTGGGTGTCATCACTTTAGGAACCTGATTAGGGGCAGTTAAATGGGAGTTGAGACCTAATTAGGAAACATGGTGGATTAGGCTGAGGATGTTTGCTCAGAGCTCCGGTCCTCCAGACAGTAGCAACAATGCCATCTCAGAAATGGAAATTGTTTAGCACCTAAGTTATTATTTAACCCATGCATGCATGCATACCAAATATGCATGCCCACCATATATAGCATTCATTTTACTGCATGCCTATTCAGCCGCACGAACCCACATTTAGGTGATTGAACATTGTGTGGCCCTGCACAAGGCTTGAAATGTACACTTGTTTAATGGCAGTAGAAAAGGCATGTCCAATAGTTCAAAAAAGAGAAATGGAAAAAAGACAGGTCCATATAGTATGCAATCAAGTGATGACACCCTGTTTGACATATGTGTGGGAGTTGGTGCAGCCAACAACCAAGAACCTCCAAGTTTTAAAATTTCCATGGTCCAGCGTTTTTGTCGATGACGATCTTTGCCCGCCTCAACACTCTTGAAGCCAGTGCTCCGTCATGGTCACAACAGGCCAAATGCCTCGGACCTTGCACACTCTGAGGTTTAACCACAGTGACCATGCATCCAAAAGTGCACTGCGATTGCTTGGTTGATAGTACTACCTCTTCTGTCAAAAGCTAGCCTGGAGCAAATATTGTCCTCCTCTTGAGCCCCTCCTTTCCGTCTAAAAACTAAGCTCAGTACTGATTTTCTAACAAACAAACACATCTCTTATTTGTCTTCTGATCAGTAGTCAGAATCGGCTGCAAGCCATGCATCTATCTGCACTCCCGAGGATACAGACATTTCAGTAGTGATATGACTATGCAAATTATCTACTATCATCTACGTATATGTACACAAAATTAGATACGAAGATGTATTGCGTGTAGTTCTGGTGGTCTAGACATTCAGGAAGAATTATGGCAGGCCTAAAGAAAAATCCCATGGGTATAATTTTATGCACAGGACCAGCCGCCACGGAAGAAAGATGGAGCCATGCATGCATGGAAGAGGACAAATACAAGGTGATGGCGGATTCTTGGTCCCTAATCTTCCCCACCTCATGTCCTGGCCGACTTGTCCCCTTCGTTCTGCTGTGCACAATTGCATCACTTCCCATGGACAACAAGTTAAGCAACAGGATAAAGTTGATGATCTTTCATATCTGAGGCCCTTTAATCTCCTCCTGCTCCACACCCACACGGACGGGTCAGACTCAGAGGCTAGCTAGCTAGCACCTATGAACTGCCTAGCAGCCCTAGCTTCCTCGTGGAAGAATCAAACCACCATCCCATGCACGCAATAGCGAATGTAACATCAAATGCTGCTTGCAGGCAGCTGCTAATCCCATGTTCCGCCCCCGGTATGATGATAGGGATTAGGGATCGAGGCTGTCGTTGTTGGTTGTGTACAAGGTCAGAGATGGTTCCTTACGGGCATGGGTTTCTAACTGTGCCATAGGTTATTGTTCCCGTAAACCGTATTGTCTCTGCACTGTCTGTTCATACACAGTCAGGTACGCTTAATGAATGAATAATGAAGAGTGTAAGAACAAATCCATCAGCTGTTGTTTTCTCCTGTCCGGCCTCCAAGAGAAATACTCATTTACTGATTTATCGCACATCACATGCAGGCATCTCCTTGGTTAGTTATACGGTTATGTGTACGTCAACGGAAGTACGGTGTCGTCAACGAGATCGAGCAGTAAACTAATACCACATGTATATATCACCACTTTCATCAGAGTGTATACATACTAAGGCTTGTATGGACACGCGACAGCACGTATCATCAGGATGTGGTGCTAATATTATCACTAACTGGAGGACAGTGAAAACTGAAAATAGCAGGCGGATTAAGCCAAGGGGAGCTTTCCTTGCAGTTGGATGCATGCATGATTAGTTCAACTCCAGCTTCCACGGTGGTTGTGACTCGAGCCCTCGCGCCGTCGCGATCGCCGGTGGAGTCCTGGGCACGAATCCGTGTGGAACACAGTGCGCTACTGACAAGGAGACCGGGACGATGATCGCGCCGGAGCTAGCCGCGCCGTCCTACGTACGTTCACTAGAGACAACCGAGCGAGGCCGTGTCTGCATGCATGTGGAGTGACGGCGGCATCAGTTTTCTTAAATGCTAGTGCGAACTGCCTTCCACGTTACTAATCATGCACATGGCATTGTGCTTCTTTTTTTCGCTCTGGACTCATTTTAGCAGTACCATGTATTTCATTGTACATTATTATTCTCTTTGCATATTTACACTTTTCAAAGTGTCATCCGTTGCTGCTGTCTTTTTTTTTTTTTTACAGACAATGGCAGGTGCTCTGCCTTTTCATTTAGTAGAGGGAAAACTGTACAGATTGGCTTGGAAAGCAGCCAGAGAAAAAGAAAAGCAAAGGCAGGTCACCAGACAGTAACCTGGCCCAGGAAGAAACCATCTAAATCTCCTATTCCCCAACAAAGAGGCCTATCTCATCTCTAATCATCACATGAACCCCAGGCGCAGTCGCCGTCTTTTGTTGGAAAACCCTCGCTCGTTCCAAATATTCCAAGCAATGTATGCCGCCACCGTAGGTGCATGAAGATTGCCATGCAGGATCTTGCATCTGGTTGTAGCCGTCCACCAGGACTGAATAGAGGTGGCAGATAGGGCAGCAGCAGTGACCTCAGGATGCAAAGACGCAAAGGAAAGCCAGATCTCCTTGGCAAAAGGGCAGCCTACCAAAAGATGCTGCGCAGACTCCGGGAGCTGACCACAAGTGCTGCAACGATCATTGTGAGGCCATCCTCGAATCGCAAGACGATCAGCAGGGACCAAAATTTGGTGACTGACATCCAGCAATCTTATCTAGCAATCCGTTGCTGCTGTCAAATTTATGATTCTCAGTTTCGGTGACAGTCACCACATTTTCAAAAATCCCAGACATTTCAACAGGGATCAAAATAATTATCCTTTGGTCAAAATATGTACTCCCTCCGATCCAAATTAAATGACACTCATTTAATTTGGATCGGAGGGAGTAAAATATTTCTCTAAAAAATATGTAAAATTTAAGAAAGCTAGTATAGCAGGGGAAGGACCCCATGAAAATTAATTAAGGTAGAATACGTCTTGGTGAGATGCCAGAAATTTGCTCCTTAGAGTCATGCTATTAATATAGCCAGCTACTGGCTATATAAACTTGTCATATCACCAAGAGTTAGCATTATCAATACTCATAAAATATAGTTGACTGTAATGTTGGATATAAGGTTAGAACTTTTTTTTCACTTTTTACAGGAGTGCCAATACCTAGTCAGCGTATATGCACCATTATGACCCTACCACTGGTCTACTGTGCATTTTTCACTGCGGTCAAAAAAATACAGTCAATTTAGGTTGTATTCATGCACACATAGAAACTTTAAATTTTATCAAAATTCATCAAACTTTGGTTCGATTTACAATTTCAAGAGAAATATTTGGTTCTCAAGTTGGATGCAAACAGAAATAACAAAATATTCAACTATTTCAGTGGTGCCTCATATTGAAGAGCAATTTTGTTCCTTTGCCAGGTGGGGCCGGCCGTCACTCCGCCGTAGAGTATTAAGTCAAATCCTAGATCAATGATGTGTTCCCCAAGGGACGTCTTCGGTGTGGACAATGAGGTGCATGGTGAGCTGGTTAAGCCTGACTCGAGTCATACCTCCCACACCATCATCTCTCTCACTTGCGATCTAGCTTGTTCATGTTCTTCGGGTGAAAATATGTGGTCAATCCTTTTTGAATGGATCAAATAACGTTTGTACCCTTGTTGAAGGCGTTGGCTAGAAGTTTTGCTTCAGGTGTGATAACCACATGTTTGACCTCTTGCTTAGACCCGACAACATTATTAGTGTAACAAATGAGTATTCCTTCTTTAAGGCATTATCTTTGTGTACCATATTCTCAGTTAGGTTCTATAGTTCTGTCTGTGGATTATTTTCCATTGATAGGTTTGTGGTAGTGTTTGGAGATGTCGGCTATTGTGTGACATGTTGGTCTGATGCTTTTTTTTTCAGTAATACAATTAAGTCGGCCTTGATGTTTAGCATCATTTTAATAAAGGTATGGTTGTGTGCATCTGAGGATGCATAGGATAGGAGGGCGGCTTGCCCTTGATTTTTGGAAACATTATAGTTTCCATGAAATAACTAGATCATCAAGGGTAACTAGATCATCAATGGGAGGAGCCCCAGTAGCTTTTAAATTAAGAGGAGGAAGGTGACACACATGCAAACACACAAAACTAATCAATATGGTTAAATATTGTCTTTTTACAGGCTTTGAACCTGCGTTGGCTGGGAGACACTGCCGCGCTCCAACCACCATCCACATATATTGTCCATTTTTCTTTTAACATGGTACAATCGCAGACGCTCACGCTCACATGCCCGCACATCGCCAGGAAGGTCGAAATAAATCTAGCAAAATGCATACACTAGTGTCTAAGTCTAGGACTTGAACCCTAGTGGGTTGGTTCCACCAGAAGGAACCAAACCATCTAAGCTACAATGCTTAATTCGCTCACATATATTGTCCATGAGATGATGGAAAATGTAGAGTGACGTCGGAGGCTTGAGAAAACATGCCAAGCAGCCTTTACTAGGATTTGCTACACCTACAAATTAATTTAAAACCTACGAAATACTCCCTCCCTCAAATACGGGTGCAACGGAGCACTTTATTTTGAAGTTCAAAAAAACCAGATTTTTATGGCTCGAAAGATTTCAATTTTTTGTGTGCATGAATGTATAGCAATGCAGTATATGGTGCCAAAATTTCAGCAATATACATGCTGACATGTAAAAGATACAAAGAGAAACTTCAAGAAAATTAAGGGCTTGTTTTTTGTTGTTTTTGGGCCAAAATTTTGTCTTTTTGTGCAGCATGTAATACAACGTATTATTGAACGAAATTTCACAGGTACTTAGACCACATGCATGCGTATTCTTGTAAAAAAATCATTTTTTTCAAATCTTTTAAGCACCTTTTTGGAGCAGTTCAAAATAAAGTGCTCCGTTGCATCTGTAACTAGCTAGGCGTAATGCATAGTTTCAAGTGTTGGTATCTTTCTTCTTCTCATATAAAGATGTGTTTTTATTGGGAGGCTTTTCAAAGACAATATGGAACACATCATCCATAGAAATTTTGGCATTACTAAGTTGACCATCCTCGAATCCCTCTTGATTCCCTTTTATAATCCAACAATACTGTTTATTAATACCATTGAAAACTTGTAGGATTATATTTAAGGGAGGGACTTCCTTTTTGGTATTCTCATCAAAAGTGTGATCATCGCGAAATAAATATCTCAACAAGTAATCTTCATTGTATAAGATCGCATCTATCACCAGGTTTTCACGATTCATATTATAAAAATCAAAGATCTCTCTAGCTTCCCGCACTATATAATCAAATTCATTCATGAGGACATGGGTAGCTATCCTCTTAGCCCTAGGATTTTTTATAACCAGCAACTCATAAAACAATCTTTGCAAAGTAGGATGGGTGCGAATAAATCTTCTCTCAAGTTTAAGAACAAGTGCAGAGATAGCTTCGGCATAATTTTTTGGTTCTTTTAAGAATAAGAGCATCATCACAAGCCAAATTTTCAGTGCAATTAAAGAATTCTTGGATAACACTTTTTTCTATAATATTCCCATGTCCCGTCACAAAAGTTTTAGCATCTAAATTGGTGGGAATTTCAACTTTAGGAGTTTTACCATCCTCACTTTTTTCCATGCCAAAATCAGCGATGATAACAATTTCCAGCAAGCAAACTAGCAAACACAAAAAAGGCAAACAAGAAAATATTTTTGTGTTTTTTTAATGTTTTAGAAGTGGGGGAGATAAAAACGAGAGGCAAATGGCAAATAATGTAAATGCAAGGAGATGAAAGTTTATGCGTTGGTACTTGATAGATGTTGATGATGTCTCCCCGGCAACGGCGCCAGAAATTCTTCCTGCTACTTGTGAGCTGCGTTGGGGTTTCCTCGAAGAGGAGAGGATGATGCAGTACAGTAGAGATAAGTATTTCCCTCAGTTAAGAACCAAGATTATCATTCCAGTAGGAGAACCACGCAACACCTCGTGAACAACACCTACACACAAAATAACAAATACTTGCACCCAACGAAAACAAGGGGTTGTCAATCCCTTGGCGGTTAATTGCAAGGATCAAATCTTGTAGCGATAGATAGATTAAACAAAAACATAAAATAAAATAAAGTAAAAAAATTTGCAGCAAGGTATTTTTGGATTTTTTATATATGATTAAAATAGACCCGGGGCCATAGTTTTCACTAGAGGCTTCTCTCTTGAAGATAGCATACGATGGGTAAACAAATTACTATTAGGCAATTGATAGAAAAGCAAATAATCATGATGATATCCAAGGCAATGATCATGTATATAGGCATCACGTCCGAGACAAGTAGACCGACTCCTGCCTGCATCTACTACTATTACCCCACACATCGACCGCTATCCAGCATGCATCTAGAGTATTAAGTTCATAAAAAATGGAGTAACGCCTTAAGCAAGATGACATGATGTAGACAACGTAAACTCAATCAATATGAATAAACCCCATCTTATTATCCTTAATGGCAACGATAAAAATACTTGTCATATCCCTTTCTGTCACTGGAATTGAGGAACGCAAGATCGAACCCATCACAAAGCACCTCTCCCATTGCAACATAAATCAATCTAGTTGGCCAAACCAAAGGATAGATCGGAGAGAATCACAAAGCTATAACAATCATGCATAAAAAAGTTCAGAGAAGACTCAAATAATATTCATGGATAATCTGATCATAAACTCATAATTCACCGGATCCCAACAAACACACCGCAAAAAAGTAATACATCGAATAGAACTCCAAGAACATCGAGTAGAACATTGTATTGAAGATCAAAGAGAGAGAAGAAGCCATCTAGCTACTAGCTATGGACCCGTAGGTCTGTGGTAAACTACTCACACATCATCGGAAGGGCAGCAAGGTTGATGTAGAGCCCCTCCATGATCGACCCCCCCTCCGACAGAGTGCCGGAGAAGGCCTCCAGATGGGATCTCACGAGAACAGGAACTTGCGGCAGCGGAAAAAGTATTTTGGGTGGCTTTCTGATGTAGGGGGGATATTTGAGAATTTATAGTGCTGGAATTAGGTCAAGAGGTGCCACGAGGGGCCCATGAGCCTGCCTCCCCCCAAGGCACTTCTCCCTGAGTTTGTCACTCCCTCGTGGCTCGTCACATCTTCTCCCGAAGCTTCTAGGGTCCACTCTGGTCCAAAAAAATTAATCCAAACTTTTTTCTCTGTTCGGACTTTGTTTGATATTGATTTCCTGAAAAGCCAAAAACATGCAAGAAACAACAACTATCACTGGGCACTAGGTTAATAGGTTAGTCCCAAAAAATGATATATAACTGCATAACATATCCAAGATTGATACTATAATAGCATGTAACAATCAAAAATTATATATACGTTGGAGACGTATCAGGGACTTCAAAAGACTATCCTCTAATTAATCGTGTTGTGTACCCTCGCAAAAAAAGTTGCTATGTATGGATTTTGGCCTAGTGCTACTTGTGAACTGCGTTGTGATTCCCCGAAGAGGAGAGGATGATGCAGTACAATAGAGATAAGTATTTTCCTCAGTTAAGAACCAAGGTTATCAATCCAGTAGGAGAACCACGCAACACCTCGTTAGCAGCACCTGCACACAAAATAACAAATCCTTGCAACCCAACACGAACAAGGGGTTGTCAATCCCTTGGCGGTTACGTGCAAGATTAAATTGTATAGTAATTGATAGATCTATTGAACAAAAATACAAAATAAAATAAATAAAGTAAATTTGTAGCAAGATATTTTGGGATTTTTAATATATGATAAAAGTAGACCCGGGGGCCATAGTTTTCACTAGAGGCTTCTCTCTTGCAAATAGCATACGGTGGGTAAACAAATTACTGTTGGGCAATTGATAGAAAAGCAAATAATCATGATGATATCCAAGGCAATGATCATGTATATAGGCATCACGTCCGAGACAAGTAGACCGAAACGATTCTGCATCTACGACTATTACTCCACACATTGACCGTTATCTAGCATGCATCTAGAGTATTAAGTTCATAAAGAGCGGAGTAACGCCTTAAGCAAGATGACATGATGTAGACAAAGTAAACCCACGCATGAATAAACCCCGTCTTTTTATCCTTAATGGCAACGATAAAAATATGTGTCATGTCCCCTTCTGTCACTAGGATTGAGCACTGCAAGATCGAACTCATCACAAAGCACATCTCCCATTGCAAGAAAAATCAATCTAGTTGGCCAAACCAAATAAATAGATCGAAGAGAAATACGAAGCTATAACAATCATGCATAAAAGAGTTCAGAGAAGACTCAAATAATATTCATGGATAATCTGATAATAAACTCACAATTCATCGGATCCCAAGAAACACACCGCAAAAAGTGATTACATCGAATAGAACTCCAAGAAAATCAAGGAGAACATTGTATTGAACATCAAAGAGAGAGAGAGAGAGATAGCCATCTAGCTACTAGCAATGGACCCATAGGTCTGTGGTAAATTACTCACACATCATCGGAAGGGCAGCAAGATTGATGTAGAGCCCCTCCGTGATTGATTCTCCCTCCGGCAGAGTGCCGGAAAAGGCCTCCAGATGGGATCTCGCGATAACCGGAACTTGCGGCGGCGAAAAAAGTATTTCGGGTGGCTCTCTGTTGGTTTCCCGATTTTAGAGAATTTATAGAGGCGGAGTTAGGTCAAACGGAGCCACATGGGCCCCACGAGCCACCAGGGCGCGCCCCCCCATAGGCGGGCCCTGGTGCCACGTGGGCCACTGCTCCATCTTCTGGTCGTCTCCAAAGCTTCCAGGGTCTCTTATGTCCAAAAAAAATCTCTGAAAAGTTTCGTGGCATTTGGACTTCGTTTGGTACTGATATTCTGAATAACCAAAAACAGGCAAAAAACAACAACTGGCATTGGGCACTAAGTTAATAGTTTAGTCCCAAAAAATGGTTTATAATTGCTTGTAAATGCATATAAAACATCCAAGATTGATACTATAATAGCATGGAACAATCAAAAATTATAGATACGTTGGAGACGCATCAAGCATCCCCAAGCTTAATTCCTGCTTGTCCTCGAGTAGGTAAATGATAAAAATAGAATTTTTGATGTGGAATGCTACCTGTCATATTCATCATATAATCTTTTCTTTTGTGGCATGGATATTTGGACTTGAGTGATTCAAAGCAATAGTCTATAATTTGACATGGAAACATAAATACTCAAGTATACCAACAAGCAACCATATCTTTCAAAATATCAACGCTAAATAAAGTTATCCCTAGCCCATTATGCTCAGTCATTGATCCATTCATCAAACACACTCAATATTAACTACACACAATGCACAAGTATGACAATAGTGCTCTCCAATTGGTGCTTTATAAGAGAAGATGGAGACTCAAATTAAAATAAAAATTGCATAAAAGTAAAATAGATAGGCCCTTCACAAAGGGAAGCAGAGATTTGCAGATGTGCCAGAGCTCAAAGTTTAGAATAGAGAGATAAAATTATTTTGAGAGGCATGATTTTCCTGTCAACGAAAATGACCGAGAAATCCCAATATCTTCCATGCTAGACACATTATAGGCGGTTCCCAAACAGAAAATAAAGTTTATTTCCTTTCCACCATTCTTTCACAATCCATGGCTAGCCGTATCCACGAGTGCCTTCCATACCAACACTTTCCACGGTATTTATTATTATTATTATTCATTTCGGGACTGGGCGTCCCTATTACCTGCCATTTTCTCATGCAATGACAAGTGACTAAACACTCATCGCAAGAATAACCCCCCTAGCATGGAAATATTGGCCACCCCCTGCAGCTTCATGAGCGGTACAGGCACACAAAATAGAATTTTTTTTGAATGATTAGAGTTGGCACATGCAAATTTACTTGGAACGGCATGTAAATACCGCTTATAGGTAGGTATGGTGGACTCATTTGGCACAACTTTGGGTTTAAGGGATTGGATGCACAAGCAGTATTTCCGCTTAGTACAAATGAAGGCTGGCAAATAGATTGAGAAGCAACCAACCAAAAAACGTAAACGGTCATAAGCATGCATTGAGAATAACTAACACTGAATAATGCACCATAAGTAGGATGTAACTTCGTTGCATAACTATTGACTCACGAGAATCACAAACCTTAACACCAATATTCTTACTAAAGCACAATTACTCACGAGAATAACTCACATATTATCATCTCCATATCACAAAAGTATTGCAAGGAGTCAAACTTATCATATCCGATGATCTATATGAAAGTTTTTATTATATCCTTCTTGAATATTCATCACATTGGGACCAAATTCATATCTTGTGCAAATTACCATTACTATTATCAACCCTCAAAAAGATATAAGTGAAGCATGAGGGTTCATCTATTTCTTCAAAATATAATCACCGCCGTGCTCAAAAAGATATAAGTGAAGTACTAGAGCAACTGCCTAGCTCAAAATATATAAGTGAAGCACATAGAGTATTCTAAAAAATCACAAAAAATGTGTGTCCCTCTCAAATAGGTGTGTCCAGTAAAGATAATTGTGACAAACTAAAAAGCAAACAAATAAAATACTCATATACACGGCCCTCCAAGCAAAACTCATATCATGTGATGAATAAAAATATAGCTCCAAGTAAAATTATCAATGGTCGGTAGAAGAAAGAGGGGATGCCTTCCGGGGCATCCCCAAGCTTAGTTGATTGGAAGTCCTTGAATATTACCTTGGGGTGCCTTCATGAGATCCGTTAGTATAATAAAACAAATCACTACTTTAGGTACTGTTGCAAACCCATTCAAATTTTATTTTTGCATTATACCTACTGTATTCTAACTTCTCCATGGCTTATACCCCCCCTCCCCCCGCGCGATACAATCAGTAGATTCATCAAAACAAGCAAACAACGCAACAAAAATAGAATCTGTCAAAAACAGAACAGTTTGTAAAGATCTGAATTTTAGTCAAACTTCTGTAACTCCAAAAATTCTGAAAACTGAGGAAATTGTGGAAAATTTGTATATCAATCATGTGTAAAAACTTCAGAATTTTTCCATGATCCAGAAAATTTTGGTAATTCTGCTACTGGATGTGAAAGTTTCTGTTTTCTCACAGAATTAAAGCAACTATCATCCAAATCATCCTAAAGGCTTTACTTGGCACAAACACTAATTTAAACACAAAAACACAACCATAACAGTAGCATAATTGTGTGCACACAAGAAAACAGAAAAAAAAATAAGATAAATTAAGATAAATATTGGGTTGCCTCCACACTAGCGCTATTGTTTTACGCCCCTAGCTAGGCATAATGCATAGTTTTAAGTGTTGTCATCTTTCAAATTAACTCCATAGGTTGCCCTCATAATGGATTCATATGGTTGCTTAATTATTTTTCTAGGGAAGTGTTCCATACCCATCTTTAACGGAAACTAAAATTTTATATTCCCTTCCTTCATATCAATAACAACACCTATAGTTTGTAAGAACGGTCTATCAAGTATTATGGGACAAGACGGATTGCTGTCAATATCGAGCACAATGAAATCGATGGGTACATAATTCCTATTTGCAAGAATAAGAACATCATTTATTCTACCCAAAGGTTTCTTGATAGTAGAATATGCTAAGTGCAAATTAAGAGAACATTCATCCATAATGGTAAAAGCTAGCACATCATATAGAGATTTTGATATTGTGGAAACGCTAGCACCCAAATCACATAAAGAATTGTACTCATAATTTTTAATCTTAACTTTAATGGTGGGTTCCCACTCATCATATAATTTCCTAGGTATTGAAACCTCCAATTCTAGCTTTTCTTCTAAGGCTTTCATCATCGCTTCTATAATATGTTTAGTAAAAGCCTTATTTTGTTCATAAGCATTGGGTGAATTTAACATGGATTGCCACAAAGAAATACACTCAATCAAAGAACAACTATCATAATTAAATTCTTTGTAATCCAAAAGAGTGGGTACATCACTATTTAAAGTTTTTACCTCTCCAGACCCACTTTTATCATTTTTTTCATTAAGATTTTCACCCTCCGAACTATTGGGACGCCTCTTAGCTAAAGTTGACTCTTCTTAAGTCCCATTTTTATCAAGTTTCACATTCTTAAATAAAGATTCAATAGAATAAACACCAACCATTTTAATATCTTCATCATTACTACGATAAAAACCGGGCGGCATCGCTTTTTCTAAGAATTCTTGCTTAGCCCTCAACCTAGCGGTTCTTTCTTTACATTCATATATGAAGATATATAAAGCTTTAATTTATTCATTAATATAAATCTTGGGTGGCAAAATTTTTGACTTAAGATTTTCCACATGATGGATAATTCTATCGATGCTCCTAGACATATCATCAAGTTTACTTAATTTTTCTTCTATCATAGTGTTGAAAACTTCTTGATCATTAATAAATTCTTTAATATTGCTCTCAAGATCAGAGGGCTCATATTATTATTATTATAAGAATTACCTTAGGAATTTCCATAATTATTAGAGAAATTTCCAGGGAACGACCTAGGATTAAAATTACCTCTATAAGCATTACTATTAAAAATGTTGAAGGAAATATGCCCTAGAGGCAATAATAAAGTTGTTATTTTATATTTCCTTATTCATGATAAAGGTTTATTATTCATTCTAGAATTGTATTGATCGGAAACTTAAATACATGTGTGAATACATAAACAAATACCGTGTCCCTAGTAAGCCTCTACTAGACTAGCTCATTGATCAAAGATGGTTAAGGTTTCCTAACCATAGACATAGTTGTCATTTGATAACGGGATCACATCATTAGGAGAATGATGTGATGGACAAGACCCATCCGTTAGCTTAGCATATGATCGTTCAGTTTATTGCTATTGCTTTCTTAATGTCAAATACATATTCCTTTGACTGAGATCATGCAACTCCCGGATACCGGAGGAATACCTTGTGTGCTATCAAACATCACAACGTAACTGGGTGATCATAAAGATGCTCTACAGGTATCTCTGAAGGTGTCTGTTGATTTGGCATGGATCGAGATTAGGATTTGTCACTCCGTGTATCGGAGAGGTATCTCTGGGCCCTCTCGGTAATACACATCACAAGAAGCTTGCAAGCAAAGTGACTAAGGAGTTAGTTACGAGATGATGTATTACGAAACGAGTAAAGAGACTTGTCGGTAACAAGATTGAACTAGGTATGAAGATACCGAAGATCGAATCTCGGGCAAGTAACATACCGACAGACAAAGTGAATTACGTATGTTGTCATAAGGTTCGACCGATAAAGATCTTTGTAGAATATGTAGGAACCAATATGGGCATCCAGGTTCCGCTATTGGTTATTGACTGGAGAGGTGTCTCGGTCATGTCTACGTCATTCTCGAACCCGTAGGGTCCACACGCTTAACGTTCGTTGACGATATAGTATTGTATGAGTTATGTGAGTTGATGACCGAATGTTGTTCGGAGTCCCGGATGAGATCACGGAAATGACGAGGAACTCCAGAATGGTCCTGAGGTAAAGATTGATATATAGGACGATAGTATTTGGTCACCGGAAAGGTTTCGGAAGGACCGGGTATTTTATCGGGGTGCCAGAAGGGGTTCTGGGAGGCCACTGGCAAGCGGTGGGCCTTATGGGCCAAAGGGGGATAAGTACACCTGCCCACAAGGGGGCTGGTGCGCCCCTCCACCCCTTGCCCATGCACCAAAGAGGGAGGGAAGGAAGGGGGAGGCGCCCCAAAGGCAGGCAGCCCCCCTTTCCTTCCCACCATACACAAATATGGAAAGGGGGTTCGGCCAGGGCAGGCGCCCTAGGGCAGCCGCCGGCCGCTTGGGGTGCCCTAGGGGCTGCCTTCCCTCCCCCCTCCACCTATATATATGAGAGGAGGGATAGGGGCAACACACACCACGATTCCCTAGCCATGTGCGGCGCCCCTCTCCCTCTAGTTCATCCTTGGTCATATTTTCATAGTGCTTGGCGAAGCCCTGTGGAGATAGTTGCATCACCACCGTCACCACGCCGTCGTGCTGCCGGAACTCATCTAGTACTTCGCCCGTCTTGCTGGATCAAGAAGGCGAGGACGTCACCGAGCTGAACATGTGCTGAACGCGGAGGTGCCGTACGTTCAGTACTTGATCGGTTGGATCGCGAAGAAGTTCGACTACATCATCCGCGTTACTAAACACTTCCGCTTACCGTCTACGAGGGTACGTAGACACACTCTCCACTCTCGTTGCTATGCATCTCCATGGATAGATATTGCGTGTGCGTAGAATTTTTTTTGTTTTCCATGTTCCCCAACAAATGTTTCGTGAGACAAAATTCACATCTATGGGATCATTATTTTGCTCAATTAAAGTGGACAATGGCACATCATTAGGATCATAGGAGCACTTTTACTAGCAACCAATTTCATGAGCGCATCAACTTTATCACTCAAGGTACTAATTTCTTCAACAGAATTCACTTTTTTACTAGTAGGAGTTCTTTCAGTATGCCATTGTGAATAATTTGCTATAATATTATCAAGCAATTTGGTAGCTCCCCCCAATGTAAATTACATGAAAGTACCACCAACGGTAGCATCTAAAAGATTTTTAGAAACAAAGTTCAACCCCGCATAAATTTTTTGTATGATCATCCATAAATTTAAACCATGAGTAGGGAAATTTCTTATCATTAGTTTCATCCTATCCCAAGATTGGGCAACATGTTCATGCTCAAGTTGCTTGAAATTCATAATTTGATTTCTAAGAGAAATAATTTTCAGGGGAGGAAAATACTTGGTAATAATAGCATCTTTACAACTATCCCAAGAATCAATACTATTTCGCGGCAAAGATGAAAACCAAAATTTTGCGTGATCCCACAATGATAATGGGAATAATTTTAATTTCACAATATCATTATCCACATCCTTTTTATTTTGCATGTCACACAATTCTATGAAAGTGTTAAGATGGATGCAGCATCTTCACTGGGACTACCAGAAAATTGTTCTTTCATAAGAAGATTTAACAAAGCGGCATTAATATCACAAGTCTCCGCACTAGTGGCGGGAGGAGCAATCGGGGTACTAATAAAATCATTATTATTAGTATTCGAAAAATCACACAATTTTGTATTTTCTTGAGACATCGTGACTAGGCAAACAAGATAACAAGCAAACAAAAGGCAAACAAGCAAAAAGCAAACAAAAAATATTTTTGTATTTTTGTAAAAAAATTAGAAGTGGGGGAGATGAAAATAAGAGGCAAATGCAAATAATGCAAATGCTAGGAGATGAAAGTTTAAGCGTAGGTACTTGATAAATGTTGATGATGTCTCCCCGGCAATGGCACCAGAAATTCTTCTTGCTACTTGTGAACTGTGTTGGGATTTCCCCGAAGAGGAGAGTATGATGCAGTACAGTAGAGATAAGTATTTCCATTAGTTAAGAACCAAGGTTATCAATCTAGTAGGAGAACCACGCAACACCTCGTTAGCAGCACCTGCACACAAAATAACAAATCCTTGCAACCCAACGTGAACACGGGGTTGTCAATCCCTTGGCGGTTACGTGCAAGATTAAATTGTGTAGTAATTGATAGATAGATTGAACAAAAATACAAAATAAAATAAATAAAGTAAAATTGCAGCAAGGTATTTTTGGTATTTTTAATATTTGATAAAAGTAGACCCGAGGCCATAGTTTTCACTAGAGGCTTCTCTCTTGAAAATAGCATACGCTGGGTAAACAAATTATTTTTGGGCAATTGATAGAAAAGCAAATAATCATGACGATATCAAAGGTAATGATTATGTATATAGACATCATGTCCGAAACAAGTAGACCGAAACGATTCTGCATCTACTATTATTACTCCACACATCGACAGCTATCCAACATGCATCTAGAGTATTAGGTTCATAAAGAACGGAGTAACGCCTTAAACAAGATGACATGATGTAGACCAAGTAAACCCACGAATGAATAAACCCCATCTTTTTATCCTTAATGGCAATGATACAAATACGTGTCATGTCCCCTTTTGTCACTGGGATTGAACACCACAAGATCAAACCCATCACAAAGCACCTCTTCCATTGCAAGAAAAGTCAATCTTGTTTGCCAAACCAAGTCAATAGATCGAAGAGAAATACGAAGCTATAATAATCATGCATAAAAGAGTTCAGAGAAGACTCAAATAATATTCATTGATAATCTGATCATAAACTCACAACTCATCGGATCCCAACAAACATACCGCAAAAAGTGATTACATCGAAAAGAACTCCAAGAACATCAAGGAGAACATTGTATTGAAGATCAAAGAGAGAGAGCCATCTAGCTGCTACCTATGGACCTGTAGGTCTGTGGTAAACTACTCACACATCATCGGAAGGGCAGCACGATTGATGTAGTGCCCCTCCGTGATTGATTCCCCCTCTGGCAGAGTGCCGGAAAAGGCCTCCAGATCGGATCTCGCGAGAACAGGAACTTGCGGTGGCAGAAAAAGTATTTCGGGTGGCTCTTTGTTGGTTTCCCAATTTTATAGAATTTATATAGGTGGAGTTAGGTCAAATGGAGCCACATGGGCCCCACGAGCCACCAGGGCACGACCACCCCCTGGGCACGCCCTGGTGTCTCGTGGGCCACTGCTCCATCTTTTGGCCTTTTCCCGAAGCTTCCAGGGTCTCTTATGTCCAGAAAAAAATCTCCAAAAAGTTTGGTGGCATTTGACTTTGTTTGGCACTGATATTCTAAAAAACCAAAAACATGCCAAAAACAGCAACTGGCACTGGGCCCTAAGTTAATAGGTTAGTCCCAAAAAATGATATATAATTGCTTGTAAATGCATATAGAACAGTCAAGATTGATACTATAATAGCATGGAACAATCAATAAGTATATATACGTTGGAGACGTATTACCTAGTTATTTTCTATAAACCAGGTCACTCTATTTTCTTAAATAAAATTATAGAAGCAGCTTGCCATTTGACGAGTTTCCTAAAACTATATCCATTTTATTCTGGCCAACTCGTGCCAATGCCATGTCTTTTTACAGAGCCCATTAGAACTAGGGGATCAATCGTAGTCCTTTCGATAAGTAAGAGTGTCTAACCCAACGAGGAGCAGAAGGAAATGACAAGCGGTTTTCAGCAAGGTATTGTCTGCAAGCACTGAAATTATTGATAATAGATAGTTTGATAGCAAGGTAATTTGTAACGAGCAACAAGTAGCAATAGTAACAAAGGTACAGTACGATAGCCCAATACTTTTTATAGCAAAGGACAGGCCAGAACTTTCTCTTATATCAAGCAAAGCATTCTTGAGGACACATGGGAATTTCATCTAGCCACTTTCATCATGTTTATTTGATTCACGTTCGTTACTTTGATAATTTGATACGTGGGTGGACCGGTGCTTGGGTCCTATTCTTACTTGAACAAGCCTCCCACTTATGATTAACCCCTCTTGCAAGCATCCGCAACTATGAAAGAAGAATTAAGATAAATCTAACCATAGCATGAAACATATGGATCCAAATCAGCCCCTTACGGAAATAGCGCATAAACTAGGATTTAAGCTTCTGTCACTCTAGAAACCCATCATCTAATTACTACTCCATAATGCCTTCCCTTAGGCCCAAGTATGGTGAAGTGTCATTGATGTCTACTACACAACTTATTTTTGTAGACTCGTGTTGAGCCTCCAGGCACATAGTTTTGTAGGACAGTAGCAATTTTCTCTCAAGTGGATGACCTAAGGTTTATCAAACCTTGGGAGGCATAGGATGAAGATGGTCTCTCTCAAACAACCCTGCAACAAAATACAAGAAATATCTTGTGTCCCCAACACACCCAATACAATGGCAAGTTGTATGGTTGCATTAGTTTGGCGAAGAGATATGATAACCCACAAGTACAGGGGATCAATTGTAGCTTTTTCGATAAATAAGAGTGTCAAACCCAATGAGGAGCTAAAGGTAGAATTTATATTCTCTTCAAGTTCTATCAACCACCAATACAACTCTACGCACACTTGACGTTCGCTTTACCTAGAACAAGTATGAAACTAGAAGTACTTTGTAGGTGTAAAGTGATAGGTTTGCAAGATACTAAAGAACATAAAAATAAAAAGTAGGTGTTGTTCTAATTAACGTAAAATTAAGTTAGTATAGCGATTGTGGAAAAGTGATGTTAGGATTTGCAGAATTGTCCCTAAGCAATTGGCTCAGTTACTAGACCGATAGCAAGTTTTTATGTGGGAGAGGCCACTGCTAGCGTGTCATCCCTTACTTGGAATTCTAAGCACTTATGATTGGAACTATTAGCAAGCATCCGCAACTACTAATGTTCATTAAGCTAAAACCCAACCATAGCATTAAGATATATTGGCCCCCCTTCAATCCCGTATGAATAAATTTCTATGGTAGGAAGAAGCTTCTGTCACTCTTGCCCTCCAATGCATAGTCCTATCAACATACAACTAACCCTATGGTGTGATCCACACGCGCGCTCATATGATGGGCACCAAAGGACAGCAACATAACCACAAGCAAATTAAACCAATCATAACAATTCACAAATTACCCAAAAGGACAGCAAAAATCTACTCAGACATCATAGGATGGCAACACATCATTGGATAATAATATGAAGCATAAAGCACCATGTTCAAGTAGAGGGTACATCGGGTTGCGGGAGAGCGGACCACTGATAATAGAGGGGGGGGGGGGGGGAAGGTGATGGAGGTGTTGGTGAAGATGACGTAGTTGTTGGAGTAGATCGCCGTCACACATTGATTGCCTCGGCGGTGTTCCGGCGCCACCGGGAGAGAGGGGGAGAGAGGCCCCCTCCTTCTTCTTCTTCCTTAGCCTCCCCCTAGATGGGAGGAGAGTCCCCCCTCTGGTCCATGGCCGCCATGGCGGCGGAGGGGCGGGAGCCCCTCCTTGATTGGATCTCTCTCTCTCTCTGTTCTCTTTTGTTTCGCATTCCTGTTTTCTGGCCGAAAACCGTTTCTTAAATTCCCGGAGATCCGTAACTCCGATTGCGCTAAGATTTTAACACGATTTTTTTCTGGATATTATCTTTCTTGCAGCAAATGAAGGGCAGCAACCGACCTTCGAGGTGCTCAGCACCCACCATCGCGTGCCTCCTTTTCTTTTTTTGGGCTCTTTGGCCTCTCTTTTTTAAGTCCGGAGTCTCATCCCGACTTGTGGGGGAATCATAGTCTCCATCATCCTTTCCTCACGTGGGACAATGCTCTAATAATGATGATCATCACACTTTTATTTACTTACGACTTGATACTAGAAAAAAAATATGACTCTATATGAATGCCTCTAGCGGTGTACCGGGATGTGCAATGATCTAGCGTGACATGTATAAAAAATATGAACGGTGGCCAAGCCACAAATACTATGCCAACTATATGATCATGCAAAGCAATATGACAATGATGGTATGTGTCGTAATAAATGGAACGGTGGAAGTTGCATGGCAATATATCTCGGAATGGCTATGGAAATGCCATAATAGGTAGGTATGGTGGTTGTTTTGAGGAAGGGTATATGGTGGGTTTAACGCATCGGAGAGGCTAGCAATGATGGAAGGGTGAGGGTGCGTATAATCCATGGACTCAACATTAGTCATAAAGAACTCACATACTTATTGCAAAAATTTATTAGCCTTCGAAACAAAGTACTAATACGCATGCTCCAAGGGGGATAGATTGGTAGGAAAAGACCATCACTCGTCCCCGACCGCCACTCATAAGGAAGACAATCAAAAATAAATCATGCTCTAACTTCATCGCATAACGAGAGACCATATGTGCATGCTTCGGAAATCACAAACCTTAACACAAGTATTTTTACTAATCCACAATTACTAACTAGCATGACTCTAATATCACCATCTTCATATCTCAAAACAAACGCAAGGAATCAAACCTCTCATATATTCAATGATCTTCATGAAAGTTTTTATTATATCCCTCTTGAATACCCATCATATTAGGACCAAATTCCTAACCTAAGCAAATTGCCATACTATATATAAGACTCTCAAAATAATATAAGTGAATCATGAGAGTTCATCAATTTCTTTAAAATAAATCCACCGCTGTGCTCTAAAAAGATATAAGTGAAGCACTAGAGCAACTACCTAGCTCAAAAGATATAGGTGAAGCACATAGAGTATTCTAATAAATTCATGATTAATGTGTGTCCCTCTCAAAAGGTGTGTACAGAAAGGATGATTGTGGAAAACTAAAAAGCAAAGACTCATATAATACAAGACGCTCCAAGCAAAACACATATCATGTGGTGAATAAAAATATAGCCTCAAGTAATTTTACCGATGGATTGAAGACAAAAGAGGGGATGCCATCCGAGGCATCCCCAAGCTTAGATGCTTGTTTGTCCTTGAATATTACCTTGGGGTGCCTTGGGCATCCCCAAGCTTAGGCTCTTGCCACTCCTTATTCCATAGTCCATCAAAACTTTACCGAAAACTGGAAAACTTCACAACAAAAACTCGTGAGATCCATTAGTATGATAAAACAAATCTCCACTTTTAGGTACTGTTGTGAACTCATTCCAATTTTATATTGGTGTTATATCTACTGTATTCTAACTTATCCATGGTTCATACCCCCCGATACTACCCATAGATTCATCAAAATAAGCAAACAACACATCAAAAACAGAATCTGTGAAAAACAGAACAGTCTATGAAGACCTGAATATTAGTCATACTTTGGTAACTCCAAAAATTCTGAAAAATTAGGACAACATAGGAAATTTATATATAAATCTTTTGTGAAAATTCAGAGTTTTTCCATCCTCCAGTGAGTTTTAACAATTCTGCTACTGGACGCAAAAGTTTCTGTTTTTCAGCAAAATCAAATCAATGATATACCAAAGCATCCCAAAGGTCTTGCTTGCCTCAAACACTAATTAAAACACTAAAACACAATTATTACAGAAGTAATATTGCATATTATTCAAGAACAGAAGAAAAAACAAAAAACACAAAATAAAATTGGGTTGCCTCCCAACAAGCGCTATTGTTTTACGCCCTTAGCTAGGCATAATGCATAGATCTAGGTATTTTCATCTTTGGTATGCAATCCATAAGTAGCCCTCATAATAGATTCATATGGCAACTTAATTTTCTTTCTTGGAAAGTGTTCCATGCCCTTCCTTAACGGAAATTGAAATCTAATGTTTCCTTCTTTCATATCAATAATTGCACCAATCGTTCTAAGGAAAGGTCTACCAAGAATAACAGGGCATGAAGGATTGCAATCTATATCAAGCACAATAAAATCTACAGGCACATAATTCCTATTTGCAAAAATAAGAACATCACTAATCCTTCCCATAGGTTTCTTAATAGTGGAATCAGCTAAGTGCAAATTTAAAGAACAATCATCAAGTTTATGGAAACCTAGCACATCACATAAAGTTTTGGGAACAGTGGAAACGCTAGCACCCAAATCACACAAAGCATTGCACTCATAATCTTTAATCTTAATCTTAATAGTAGGTTCTCATTCATCATAAAGCTTTCTAGGGATTGAAACTTCCAACTCAAGTTTTTCTTCAAAAGATTTCATCATAGCATCAACGATATGTTTAGTAAAAAGCTTTATTTTGATTATAAGCATGAGGTGAATTAAGCATAGATTGCAACAAGGAAATACAATAAATCAAAGAACAATTATCATAATTAAAGTCCTTGAAATCCAAAAGAGTGGGCTCATCACTAGTTAAAGTTTTGACCTCGCCAATCCCACTTCTATCAATTTTTTCATTAAGATCTTCACTCTCCAAATTATTTGGACGCCTTCTAGCTAAAGCTGACTCATCACCAGTCCCTTCTTTATAAAGTTTTATATTAGCAAGCATAGATTCAATAGGAGTCACACCAATCACTTTAAGATCTTCATCATTATTCTCACGAAAACTAGAAGAACATACTTTTTCTTGCCATTCTCTCTTAGCACGCTCTCTCTACTTTCATTAATAGAAATTTTAATAGCTTTTAGAGATTCATTAATATCAATCTTGGGTGGCATAGATCTAATCTTAAAAGAATCAATCTCATGAGAAATTCTATCAATGTTTCTAGCCAAATCATCAATCTTAAGCAATTTTTCTTCTACCATAGCATTGAAAATCTTTTGAGAATTAATGAAATCTTAATATTACTCTCAAGATCAGAGGTTATCTTATTATAATTTCCATAAGAATTTTTGTAGGAATTACCATAATTATTAGAGGAATTACTAGGAAATGGCCTAGGGTTAAAATTACCTCTATACGCATTATTACCAAAATTGTTCCAACCAACAAAATTCACATCCATAGATTCATTGTTATTCTCAATCAAAGTGGACAAAGGCATATCATTGGGATCAATAGGAGCACTCTTACTAGCAATCAATTTCATAAGTTCATCCATCTTTCCACTCAAAGTATTAATTTCTTCAATCGCATGCACTTTTTTACTAGTAGAAGATCTTCCGGTATGCCATTGAGAGTAATTTGCCATAATATTATCTAGGAGTTTAGTAGCTTCTCCTAATGTGATTTCCATAAAAGTAACACCCGCGACGAAATCTAAAAGATTTCTAGATGCAAAATTCAATCCAGCATAAAAAATTTGTATGATCATCTCCAACTTAAACCATGAGTAGGGCAATTTCTTATCATCAATTTCATCCTCTCCCAAGATTGTGCAACATTTTCATGATCAAGTTGCTTAAAATTCATTATATCATTCCTAAGGGAGATGATCTTAGCGGGAGGAAAATACTTGGAAATAAAAGCATCTTTACACTTATTCCATGAATAAATACTATTTTTAGGCAAGGATGAAAACAAAGTTTTAGCACAATCTCGTAGTGAGAACGGAAATAGATTCAATTTAACAATATCATTATCCACATCTTTTTTCTTTTGCATATCACACAACTCAATGAAAGTATTTAGTTGGGATGCAGCATCTTCATTAGGACTACCAGAAAATTATTCTTTCACAACAAGATTCAACAATGGGGCATTAATTTCATAAGATTCCGCACTAGTGGCGGGAACAATCGGAGTACTAATAAAATCATTATTATTAGTGTTGGAAAAATCACACAACTTGGTATTTTCTTGAGACATCGTGACAAAGCAAGCAAACTAGCACACAAGCAAACGAAAAGACGAACGTAAAGAAGGCAAATATTTTTGTGTTTCTCTAAAAACATTTTAGAAGTGGGGGAGAGGAAAACGAGAGGCAAATGGCAAATAATGTAAGTGAAAGAGATGAGGGTTTATGATAGGTACTTGGTAGGCTTGATGTAGAACCTCCCCGGCAACGCTGCCAGAAATTCTTCCTACTACTTCTTGAGCTTGCGTTTATTTTTCCCTTGAAGAGAAAAGGGTGATGCAGCAAAGTAGAGATATGTATTTCCCTCAGTTAAGAACCAAGGTATCAATCCAGTAGGAGGAACACACAAGTCTCCAATAGATGCACCTGCACAAACTAACAAACACTTGCACACAACGCGAAAAAGGGGTTTCAATCCCTTCACGGTCACTAGCAAGAGTGAGATCTAATAGAGATAGGTATAAAAGATAAGTAAAAGTGTAAAATAAAGTAAATATAAATAAATTCTAGCAAGCAATTTTTGTATTTTTTTTGTTTTATAGATCTGAAAATAATATGATAGAAAATAGAGCCGGGGGCCATAGGTTTCACTAGAGGCTTCTCTCTTGAAGAAAGCATACGGTGGGTAAACAAATTACAGTTGAGCAATTGATAGAAAAGCGCATAGTTATGACGATATCCAAGGCAATGATCATGAATATAGGCATCACATCCGTGACAAGTAGACCGACTCCTGCCTGCATCTCCTACTATTACTCCACACATCGACCGCTATCCAGCATGCATCTAGTGTATTAAGTTAACAAGAATGGAGTAACGCCTTAAGCAAGATGGCATGATGTAGAGGGATAGATCCAAACAATATGGTAAAAACCCCATATTTTTATCCTTAATGGCAACAATACAAATACGTGCCTCGCTACCCCTACTATCACTGGGCGAGGACACCATAAGATTCAACCCAAAACAAAGCACCTCTCCCAATGCAAGATAGATCAATCTAGTTGGCCAAACCAAATCAATAGATCAGAGAGAAATAAAAAGCTATCTTAATCATGCATAAAAGAGCTCAGAGAAGACTCAAATAATATTCATAGATAATCTGATCATAAATCCACAATTCATCAGATCTCAACAAACACACCGCAAAAGAAGATTACATCGAATAGATCTCCAAGAACATCGAGGAGAACATTGTATTGAAGATCAAAGAGAGAGAAGAATCCATCTACCTACTAGATATGGACCCGTAGGTCTGTGGTAAACTACTCACACATCATCGGAAGGGCAGCAAGGTTGCTGTAGAGGCCCTCTGTGATCGAATCCCCCTCCGGCAGAGTGCCGAAAAAGGCCCCAAGATGGGATCTCATGAGAACAGAAGCTTGCGGCAGCGGAAAAGTATTTTTGGTGTGCCCTCTGGTATACGGGGTATATTTGGGTATTTATAGAGCTGAGATTAGGGTTAGGGGAGTCCTGAGGTGCCCACAAGCCTTCCCCCCCCCCCCCTCGAGGCCTGCCCCTAGGGCTTGTGGCCCTCTTGTGGCTCCTCTGGCCTCCTCCCGAAGCTTCGTGGTTGTCTTCTGGTCCAAGAAAAATCCTCAAAAAGTTTCATTCCATTTGGTATTGATTTTGTGTCAAAGACAAAAACAAGGAAAAAACAGCAACTGGCACTGGGCACTAGGTTAATAGGTTAGTCCCAAAAAAATGATATAAAATAGCATATTAATCCATATAAAACATCCAAGATGGATAATATAATAGCATGGAACAATCAAAAATTATAGATACGTTGGAGAGGTATCACTTCTCTCTGATTTTTTCTAGGTCAAATGGCACCTTATAGCAAAAGATGGGCTTCGGAGGCCTGCCAGGGGCCCCACAAATCCAGGGCACGCCCTGGGGGTAGGGCGCGCCCCCAGGCTTGTGGCTGCCTGGTGGGTCACCCACTGATATTTCTTTCGCCAATAATTTTTATATATTCCAAAATAATTCTCCGTCAATTTTCAGTCATTTGGAGTTGTGTAGAATAGGTGTCTCCGATATAGCCCTTTCTGGTCCAGAATTCCAGCTGCCGGCAATCTCCCTCTTCATGTGAAACTTACAAAATAAGAGAGAAAAGGCATAAGAATAGTATCATAAAGTGAAATAACAGTCCAAATTGCAATAAATATCAATATGAAAACATGATGCAAAATGGACGCATCAGTAGGCACTGCTTTAACGCTAACCACTACCGAATGACCAGCTTCATCGGCATAGGGGCAAAACTGTCGGCAAAGCTCAATGTCGACAGCAGTCGTCGGCATAGCCCCGTCGACGTAGAATACGTCGGCATACTCCAATGGGGCTGTCGCATAGAAAAGTCGTCGGTATAGTTATATATGCCGACGGCTTCAGTACGGTCGTCGGCATCACTCCACTGTCAGCAAAGAAGGCCAGACTACAGCTAACGACGCTGCCTACAAGTCCACCCAACCAGGGGCCGCCACCTGTCCGAAGCTATGACGACGACAGGGTCGTCGGCATAGGAAAACTATACTGACATGGAGGTCGTCGGCATAGCGCCAACACATGTCGGTACCTGGTGCCTCGTAGCTTTGATCCATGAGGCACCACGTGTCGTCATGTGTCACCTATGCCGACGGTTTTTGGCAAGCCGTCTGCATAGATGAGACGTGGCGGCTCGTGGTAGCATGGCGGCTATCTATGCCGACGGCGAGGCCGTCGGCATAGTTCTGGTAATGTTTTTTTAATATTTTTGTTTTTCTTCCATTCAAATAAAAAACAAATATAACAGCACATATATATAACAACACAACACATATACATCATCTACACAGCATCATCATCATCATAGACAGGAACATAGCGCCCAAAGTTGTCAAGATCATCGTCATCATCTAAACAAGCAGACAAGTCATCTAAACCAGCACACAACTCATACGAGCGTCATATCAACAAGTCATAGAAAAGCATAATAACGTGATCCTTAACAAGATCACCTAAGCACCACCATGACCATCGCAAGCACCACCGTCGTAAGCGCCGCCAGTAGAAGCAACATGCATAGCACCGCCGAGGTAGAGCGGAGTTTGTGGGCTCTGTGAAGCAGGAGTAGCAGTACCGCCACCAACGGATGATCCACCGGTTCCCCACATGGTTTAAAAGATATGGTAAGGGAAATATGATAGTTTTGAATCAACGATAACTAGTGCTTGAATAGTTTGGCGTTGTACTAACCGGAGTCCAGATGCATAGTGCCACAAATTCTTCAAACAAAGGCAACACTGGTTGCGGTCCAGCAGGTGGTGGTGGTGGTTCCATTGTAGGAATCGTGCCGTTTTGCATAGCCGCAAACATATCCTGCATGTTAGTTGACCAAGAAAACAAGAAGGTTAGAAGAAATGAAAGTGCAATATTTACATTGGTTCTAAGTGGGCAAAACTAACCGTCATCATGCGACAGTTGTAGTCCTTGTTTGCTTGAACTGTCTAATAACGGAGGACCTCCTCATGATGAGCCTCGACAAAGTCAACGTAGGCCTACAATATGACATGATGGAACTCATAAAACATAGCAATGCGAAAAAAATAAAGTGACTAAAAAGGAAGATAAGAGGGAAAATACATACAACATGCTGGTTGGCCTGGCTGGGCAGTGCATGGGTCGTGCTCGGCCTCGGGTTGGTAGCTCGAAGCCGTGTGTAGCAGACGATGTCTACTACACAACTTGTTCTTGTAGACTCGTGTTGGGCCTCCAAGCTCAGAGTTTTGTAGGACAATAGAAATTTTCCCTCAAGTGGATGACCTAAGGTTTATAAATCTGTGGCAGGCGTAGGATGAAGATGGTCTCTCTCAAACAACCCTGCAACCAAATAACAAAAAGTCTCTTGTGTCCCCCAACACACCAAATACAATGGTAATTTGTATAGGTGCACTAGTTCGGTGAAGAGATGGTGATACAAGCATAGTAATGATAGTAGATATTTATTTTTGTAATACGAACAATAAAAAACAGCAAGGTAGCAATTGATAAAATGGAGCACAAACGGTATTGCAATGCTTGAAAATGAGGCCTAGGGTCCATACTTTCGCTAGTGTAATCTCTCAACAATGCTAATATAATTGGATCACATAACCATCCCTCAACGTGCAACGAAGAATCACTCCAAAGTTCTTATCTAGTGGAGAACATAAGAAGAAATTGTTTGTAGGGTACGAAACCACCTTAAAGTTATTCTTTCCGATCGATCTATTCAAGAGTTCGTACTAAAATAACACCAAGTTATCCTTTCCGATCGATCTATCCAACAGTTCGTACTAAAATAACAACATATGATATGCATCAACCAACTCTAATGTCACCTAGATACTCCAATGTCACCACAAGTATCCATGAGTTAATTATAAGATACACATCAAACAATTTCAGATTCACAATACTCAATCCAACACAAAGAACCTCAAAGAGTGCCCCAAGATTTCTACCAGAGAAAGTAGGACGAAAACATGCATCAACACCTATGCATAGATTACCCCAATGTCACCTCGGGAATCCGTGAGTTGAGTGCCAAAACATATATGAAGTGAATCAATATAATACCCCATTGTCACCACGGATATTCATATGCAAGACATATATCCCATAAAAATATTCAATCCAATAAGAACGAAATCTCAAAGGGAAAACTCAATTCATCACAACAAGATAGAGAGGGAGAAACACCATATGATCCAACTATATTAACAAAGCCCGCGATACATCAAGATCGTGCCAAATCAAGAACACTAGAGAGAGATTAAACACATAGCTACTGGTACAAACCCTCAACCCTGAGGGTGGACTACTCCCTCCTCATCATGGTGGCCGTCGGGATGATGAAGATGGCCACCGGTGATGATTTCCCCGTCCGGCAGGGTGCCGGAACAGGGTCTAGATTGATTTTTCATGGCTGCAGAGGCTTGCGGCGGCGGAACATCCAACCTAGGGTTATTTCTGGGGGTTTCTATATTTATAGGATTTTTGGCGTTGGTCTCACGCTAAGATGGGCCTCGAGGTAACCACAACCCACCTGCACATGGGCAAGGGCCCAGGCGCGCCCAGGTGGGTTGTGCTCACCTCCTTCACCTTCTGGTCCTCCCACAAAGCTTCTAGTGCCTCTTTTGTCCCAAAAAAATCGTCAAAAAGTTTTATTGCATTTGGAGAACTTTTATTTCTACACAAAAAACAACACCACGGTAGTTCTGCTGAAAACAGCGTCAGTCCGGGTTAGTTCCATTCAAATCATACCAAAACCATATAGAATTGTTGTAAACATGGCATCAATACTTCATAAATTATAGATACGTTGGAGACGTATCAGCAGACATAAGGAGTGATCACGCCATCCAGAAGCGTGCAGCTTCGGTTGTATGGCGACCACCGTCGTCTCGTTGGTCTACTATAGTATGAGCTCATCAATAGCCGAACCAGGATGGAGACTCTGATACGACTCCGTGTAGGACATCAGGTGCTCCTCGGTCTTGCCGTAGTACTGAGAACCCACAAGTATAGGGGATCATTTGCAGCCTTTTTTGATAAATAAGAGTGTCAAACCCAGCGAGGAGCTAAAGGTAGAACAAATATTCCCTCAAGTTGTATCGACCACCGATACAACTCTACAGACACTTAACGTTTCTTTACCTAGAACAAGAATAAAACTAGAAATACTTTGCGAGAATAAAACTATAAATAAATTGCAAGATAATAAAAGTTAGTTGTTTAGTAGAAAGATTTTGTCACACAAGAAAGTTATTTGTCCCTAGGCATTTGATAACTAGACCGGTAATGATTATTGCAATTTTATATGAGGGAGAGGCATGAGCTAACATACTTTCCGTACTTGGATCATATGCGCTTATGATTGGAACTCTAGTAAGAATCCGCAACTACCAAAGATCATTAAGGTAAAACCCAACCATAGCATTAAGTATCAAGTCCTATTTACTCCCATACGCAACAACCCACTTACTAGAGTATGTGTTTCAGTCACTCATGCCACCCACCATAAGCAAATCATGAACGAATTGCAACACCCTACAGCGGGGATCCCTCACGTTTGCGCGACACGGAGGGCACCATAGGACAGCACCCAAAAAAAATATACAACTCAAACAAATCATGATCATCAATCAACCCGTAGGACAAAACAGATCTACTCAAACATCATAGGATAACCACATATCATTGGATAATAATATATACTTTTGAGCACCATGTTTAAGTATAGAATTACAGCGGGAATAGAGAGGTAACACCGCTGCATAGAGGGGGAGAGAGTTGGTGTTCATGGTAGCAAGATTGTTGATGTAGATCGCCATCACGATCCTTGCCCCGGCGGCACTCCGGCGCCACCGGGAGAGAGCCCCCCCCCCTCCTTCTTCGTCTTCCTTGACCTCCCCCCTAGATGGGTGGAGGGTTTCCCCTCTGGTCCATTGCCTCCATGGCAGCGGAGGGGCAAGAGCCCCTCCGAGATTGGATCTCTCTCTCTGTTATCTTCTGTTTTGTTTTCCTGTTTTCTGGCCCTTCACCATTTCTTAAATTCCCGAAGATCTGTAACTTCGATTGGGCTGAAATTTTGAGGGGATTTTTATCCATAAATTATATTTCTTGCGAGGAAAGAAGGGCATCAACCACCTGACGAGGTGCCCACTACCCATCAGGGCGCGCCGGGCACCCCCTGGCGCGCCCAGGTGCCTAGTGGGCCCCTTGAACACCGTCTTGCGTTGATTCTTCTTCCAAAAATTCATATATATTCCAAAAAAATCTCTGTAAAGTTTTATCGCATTTGGACTTTGTTTGACATGTATATTCTACAAAACAAAAAACAAGCAACAAATAGGAACTAGCACTGGGCACTGGATCAATATGTTAGTCCAATAAATCATATAAATTGTTGCCGAAAGTATGTGAAAGTTGTATAATATTGGCATGCAACAATCAAAAATTATAGATACGACAGAGATGTATCAGCATCCCCAAGCTTAATTCATGCTCGTCCTCGAGTAGGTAAATGATAAAGAAGATAATTTTTGATGTGGAATGCTACCTAGCATAATCTTGATCATATATCTAATCATGGCATGAATATTAAGACACGACTGATTCAAAGCAATAGTCTATAATTTGACATAAATACATCAATACTCAGGCTTCCCAACAAACAATCATGTCTTTCAAAATATCAATGCTAAAGAACGCTATCCCTACAAAATCATATAGTCTTGTCATGCTCCATCTTCTTAACACAAAGTATTTATCATGCACAACCCCGATGACAAGCCGAGCAATTGGTTCATACTTTTTAACGCGCTTCAGCTTTTTCAACCCCCACACAATACATGAGCGTAAGCCATGGACATGGCACTATGGGTGGAATAGAGTATGATGATAGGGGTAAACATAGAGAAGACAAAAAAGTAAGAAAGTCTCACATCGATGGGGCTAATCAACGGGCTATGGAGATGCCCATCAATTGATATCAATGCGAGGAGTAGGGATTGCCATGCAACGGATGCACTAAGAGCTATAAGTCTATGAAAGCTCAATATGAAAACTAAGTGGGTGTGCATCCAACTTGCTTGCTCAAGACCTCGGGCAATTGAGGAAGCCCATCATTGGAATACACAAGCCAAGTTCTATAATGAAAAAAGCCCACTAGTATATGAAAGTGACTACATAGGAGACTCTCTACATGAAAAACATGCTGCTACTTTGAAGCGCAAGTGTGGAAAGGATACTAACATTGCCCCTTCTCTCTTTTTCTTTTTTTTTCTTTTTTCTTTTTTTTTGGCCTCACTTTTTCTCTTTTTTTTCGTCCGGAGTCTCATCCCAAATTACAGGGGAATCATAGTCTCCATCATCCTTTCCTCACTGGGACAATTCTCTAATAATGAATAAGGATGATCATCACACTTCTTTTTTACTTACAACTCAAAAGAAATAAAAATTACAACTCGATACCTAGAACAGTATATGACTCTATATGAATGCCTCTGGCAGTATACCAGGATGTGCAATGATCTAGCGTAGCAAAGATATCAAAAAATGGACAAGCCATGAAAATATCATGCTAGCTATCTTACGATCATGCAAAGCAATATGACAATGAATGCTCAAGTCATAAAAACGGAACGGTGAAAGTTGCTTGGCAAAATATCTCGGAATTGCTATGAAAATGCCATAATAGGTAGGTATGGTGGTTGTTTTGAGGAAGATATAATAAGGCTTATATGTGATAGAGCGTATCATATCACGGGGTTTGGATGCACCGGCGAAGTTTGCACCGACTCTCGAGGTGAGAAAGGGCAATGCATGGTACTGAAGAGGTAAGCAAAATGCGGAAAGGTGAGAGTGCGTATAATCCATGGACTCACATTAGTCATAAAGAACCCACATACTTATCGTAACACCCCCGGTGGTTAACTACAGTAATCCCCTTTTGATTATGCCATGTCATCGTGATTATCGGTGCCTAATCATCATTAGCATCATATTGCATTTCAACTCCTAACTCAAATTTAAATTTAAATGAAAGTGGAAAATAAAAGTTGTCCAACATAGAAACTAAAATGTTCGATAAATAACAAATATTGCAGAGGCTATTCTAAAATTGTAACCAACAATTAATAAATTAATTAGGTGGCTCTAACATTATCAAAACAGCAAAGTTTAATGCATTTTAATTATTATAAAAATTGTGTGAGATCCAATTGACTCCAAACCAATTTTTGGTAGTGGTAGAGGATGCCTAGTAATTATTGGATATATTGCTATGTTTTACAAATCTCATTTTGAGGCCTAACTATTTACTAAACAGGTGATAGGAATAAAAAAAGAAAAAGACAAAAGAAAACAAAATAGAAAAATGAAAAAGAAAAACCCTGGCCCAACTGGGCCACGGCCCAGCCGACCGGCCCAGCCCGCGCCTATATGGCCTCCCCAGGAGGCCACCGAACCCTAACCCCCCCACCGACGCTTCCCCCACCCTCGCTCCCCCCCCCCCGATCCATTTCTGGATCGGGCCAACGCCCGACGCGCTCGACGCCGACGCCGCTCGATGCCGCCTCCTCGCCCTCGCTCGACGCCGCCGGACCTCGTCGCCTCGACACCACCGTGGCCAGTGGCCTCCCCGAGCCACAAGACCTTGTTCAGGAGCTGCGCGCCGTCGTCCTCGTCGTCTACGCTGACCCACACGAGCCAGGACGCCCTCGAGCCACCGCAATCATCGCGCTACCCCGACTGGATCACCTCGGCCGCCGCCTCAATCCGCTCTCCTCCAGCCACCCCGGCTCCCCTGAGCTTCCCCTCGACCCCGATGTGAGCCACCCTCACCAGATGCGCCCCTCCCCTCTCCTTTTAGTCGCCTCTAGCGTGTGCCCCACCTTAGCCATGGCTCTGTCGCCGCTACGAAGCTCGCCCTCGTCGCTGTCGTTCATTCCAGGGCCGGGCAAGCACGGCACCGTGCTCGTGGCATCTCTGCGATGCCACCTGTGCCATTTGTTTGGTCGATCTCACCGCGTAGCCCCGCCTCTGCTGAGCTTCTGCTGTGGCCGCCGCCTGCCGTCGTCGCACCGGTCAGCTCTGGCCTTCCCAGCACCCGTCCGTGCCACAATCAGACGTGGTTCGTCGTCCGCGTTCGAACGCGACCGATCCCGCGTCAAACCGTGCTCGGAGGAGCGTTCCCGGTGAGGTCCGGCCATCGCCGCCTCTGCTTCGTGTCGCCGCCGGCGCGCGAGCGTTTAAAATGCCGGTGGGACCCACATGTTAGGTGGTTAGCCGCTAATCTGGTTCTAAACAGCCGCTGACAGTGGGCCGTCTACTGTAGCTAATTAGATTAGCTCTAATTTAAACTCTCTTGATTAACTGTATCACTGACGCATGGGGCCCACATGCACTGTTCACCCGTTGACAGTCCACGCTGACTGGGCTGCTGACTCAGCTCAGTGACCCCACATGTCAGCCTCTGTGGGCTGGCCGTTGACTGGACCGTTGACCCAGTCAACCTGACCCCACTGTCAGCCTCTCAGCCTCTCTGGCTGGGTATAATAGTAGGTGCACATAGCAATTTAGTATTTAAATAATTCGAATTTAAATAATTAAAACAATTCCAGAAATCAATAAAAACTTTAGAAAATCATATCTTTTAATCCGTAACTCCGATGAAAATATTTTATATATGAAAAATGCTCAGAATTTCGAGACGGATCCGAATACGCGGTCCTTCCGTCCGCCACATGTCCCTAGCTACCCGAACATGGAACCGTTCCCCTTCGGTCATCTGTCTGACAAATGTCCGGAACTGGGAAAACATTCCCAGATGGATTCCCCCTTCCTCTTTGTCGTGCAACCGTACGTTAGGGCACACCCGACACTGCGTATTGACATGTTATACCTTGTGTAGCACATGTTTGCTTAGTATTTACTGTTTCCTCCCTTTTTTCTCTCTCGTTAGACCCCGACGTCGTCCCCGAGACCGGCGCAACTTAGGAGCCCGATGCCACCATTGACGACCTTGCCCTTGCCGCCGAGCAACCAGGCAAGCCCTCCCCCATTTGATCATCCCGATATTGCCCATTCTAATTTCCCATGCTTGCATTAGAATTGCTGCTGCTACTGCTTTACCTATTCTGATGCATAGCCTATTTATTGTAACCTGCTGTTGATAATTACCTGCATATCCTAAACTGCCTAGTATAGGCTGGGTAGAGACCTATCGGTGACCCCGCTAGTCCCGACTGCCCCGCTGGATTATCTGAAGACCCGATCAACGGGATTGAAGACCAGGGCCCGGCACCGCACATCACCCCCCCCCTCCCTTAGTTGTAACGACACTGCAGCGTTACTATCGAGTGCTGAGGGTGATACCTCGTGTAGCACTTCTGATGTTAACTCTGTAGAGTAGCTATTCAGTCGTGGTCATCGAGGGTGATTCCTCCTTCACCGCTTCCGATAACGACGCCGTCGTACAACACCTCAAGTGTGAACCCAGCGAGGGTGATTCCTCCAAGTTCAGCTTGACGGATACATCGAGTAGGAATCCAACGAGGGTGATACCTCGGATTCCCCTGATGTTATGGACACACGGATACTTGGACTTTACACTGTTACTTGGAAAGGCGGGTCGACCCTGAGGGGTACCCGCGTGTGATGTGAAGACGTGTTGCCTGTATGGTGCCCGAGTGATGAATATGAGGCGCAGCCGGGCATTCTTAACCCTTGCAGCAAGTCCTCGAGACGGGGCGACGGGGTCACATCTTTCATGAGTCTCTGCTCGTTACCGCAAGCCCTAGTCCACTAACGATTTGGATATTTGATCCGAGCAGGCAGGAGGCCTATGCCTTTCGATCGTAGTGTTTTTCTTTTGCTCCGCCTTTCTAAAGGCCTTTCTGTTTCTGTTTCATATCTGTACTCAGATATCTGATGCTTCCGCTGACGCTTGTACGCAAGCTTATGTATTCGAGCCCTTGAGGCCCCTGGCTTGTAATAAAGCTTGTATGACTTTATTTATGTTTTAGAGTTGTGTTGTGATATCTTCCCGTGGGTCCTTAGGCTTGATCATGTGCATTTGCGTGTATGATTAGTGCACGATTGAGCCGGGGGCATCACAAGTTGGTATCAGAGCCGACTGCCTGTAGGAATCCCCCTTTCCAACTCCTTGGCCGAAGTTGAGTCTAGTGGTCTAAAAACTGTTTTACTAACTTGGCTGTGTGGCTTACGGGCCCACGTCGCCAATTGGGTGGTATTAGGATCTTTTACTCCTCGTCTATACTCTGGGACTCTGATCTCTCTTCTATTCGGGTTAAAATTTTACTAACTCCAACATTAGGTTCTCGTGATCACATCCACCCGGTGTTCTGGAATTACCCCTCCTTTCTTCAAGATTATGGGCCAGGTTCTTCTTACAGGATCCTCTTATCGAGGGCACCCTGTGTTGTCACTTGCAGATTCCTCGCTCCAATAGTTTTCTCCGACGTTGATGTAGCCTTTGCTATGTCTCGTTGTGTACTTCCCTACCGCGTGCTTGCGCGCCGCCTAGTTGTCTAGCCTTCCCCTTTCAGCTGTCGTATTGCCGGATTGTAATCGAGGCTATGTGCGGATTCGAATGTTTGGTGCGAATATGATGCAGTATCTATTGCACTTCCTTCTGTTGTGCGTGTTACTTCATGAATCATTCCATACACCTGCAGTTTTTCTTGCTAAACTGCCTCTATTGATTTGGCAGGATGGCTGACGATCCTCCACCTCCACCCTATATTGCCGCAATGATCCAGCAGATTGAATTGAACCGTCAGCTCAATGAGAGTCTGGTAAGACGTTTGGAACGCAATGAGGCTCGCCAGGAGCCTGGACCGATCTCGCTGCCAGAATTTGTGCGCCTCAACCCGTCCGTTTTCCGCAACTCCACCAATCCTATGGATGCTGATGATTGGCTTCGTGACATCCTGTTTGAGATGGAGTCAGCTAATGTTGCCCCCGACAGTTACATCACCTTTGCGACATTCCACTTGAAGGGTCCAGCTGCTCAATGGTGGGAAAGCCACAAGGGTATGTTACCTGCTGAGACTGAAACCACTTGGCAGGAATTTCAGTCAGTTTTTCATGCATGTTACATTCCTCAAGGTCTGATGGACCAAAAGAAGCAGGAGTTCCGCAAACTCTCACAGGGCAAAATGAATGTGGATGAATATCAGAGGAAATTCTTTGAACTGTCCCGCTATGCTGAGGATGACATCGACACTGACACTCGCAAGTAGGAGAAATTCCGTGAAGGACTACGTACTGATATAAAACTTGCACTTGCTGTCCATGATTTCACAGATTTCGCAACGCTTGTCAGCAAATCTTTCCAAATTGAAACAGCTCTGACTGAGTACCAGGAGTCGCTCAAGCGTACTCATGAAGCTGGCTCATCCTCGGGTCAGCCAGTTCAGAAACGTCGAGTCTGGATTCCCCACAATGTTTACCACCGACCTGCTCCAACACCAAGGCCGTCTTATGTTGCACCTCGACTGACTTCACCGCCGAGACAGCTAACGGTTCAGGGTGGACAGCCTAATGCTATGGCTTTTCATCAGGCTGCACCACATCCTCCTGATGGTCGTACGAAGGGCCATCGAACCCATCATTCCAGAAATCGTAAGGCCAGGCCGCTTGCTATGGGTCGTGGCCAGGTCACTCATGTCAAAATGGGAGAAGCTCATGAGTCACCTAAGATCGTGATGGGAACTCTGCCAGTTAATTCAGTTACAGCTTCTGTTCTCTTTGATTCCGGGGCATCACATTCCTTTGTGTCCCAGCAATTTGCACAAATACATGGGTTAGCTATGAGCTCACTACCCACTCCATTAGAGATTATCACTCCCCGTTCCAGGTGGCAAACCAAGATGGTAAGTCACAACAATCAGATCAGAATTGAAGGGTTGGTGTTCTCTGCTTCCCTTATTGCTCTTGGACCTTTCGACATAGACATCATTCTCGGTATGGACTAGTTGACAGCCCGTAATGCTCTGATTGACTGTGCTACTAAGACAGTCCAGCTCACACACCCTTCTGGTCAGGTGATCAATTACTCAGCCCGAATAGCTCAGGATGCTGAGACTCAAATATATGTTCTGAATGCATTGAATGCTTCACCTCTTGAAGGCATCGAGAACGTTCTAGTTGTTCGTGATTTCCAAGACGTCTTTCCAGAAGAACTTCCAGGAATACCCCCTGCTAGAGCTGTTGAGTTCATCATCGACTTGAAGCCTGGCACTACACCTATTGCAAAGCGTCCTTATAAGATGCCTCCGCATCATCTTCTCGACCTTAAGGAAGAAATCGACACGTCACTTAAGAAAGGTTTCATCCGCCCCAGTTCCTCTACTTGGGGAGCACCTTCACTCTTCGTTAAGAAGAAGGATGGAACTAACCGATTGGTTCAGGATTATCGGCCCATTAACCAAGCCACAATCCAGAACAAATATCCACTTCCCCGGATCAATGATTTGTATGATCAACTTGCTGGATCATCGGTGTTTTCTAAACTCGACTTGAGGTTGGGTTACCATCAGATCCGTGTTCGTGAAGAGGATATTCCGAAGACTGCATTTGTTACTCGCTATGGCTCTTATGAGTACACTGTCATGTCATTTGGCTTAACAAATGCTCCAGCCACATTCTCCCGTCTGATGAATTACATTTTCATGGATTACCTTGACAAATTCGTCGTGGTATATCTGGATGATATTTTGGTTTATTCGAAGAATAAGGAAGAACATGCTGAACACCTCCGTCTTGTACTGGAAAGGCTCCGAGAACACCAGTTGTATGCCAAGTATTCCAAATGTGAATTCTGGCTTTCTGAAGTAACTTACCTTGGTCATGTGATTTCCAAGGATGGAATTGCTGTTAACCCAGAACAAGTTCAGGCTATTCTTGACTGGACTCCTCCGAAGAACGTCAAGCAAGTGAGAAGTTTTCTTGGCCTTGCAAGCTATTGCCGTCGATTTGTCGAGAATTTTTCTAAGATTGCTAAGCCGTTGACTGATCTGCTTCACAAGGGCGTTAAGTTTGAGTGGACAGAAAAATATCAGGAAAGTTTCCAGACACTCAAAGACAAGCTGACATCTGCCCCAGTACTATCTCCTCCAGACTCTCGCAAAGATTTTGTGATTTATTGTGACGCATCCCGTGAAGGATTAGGCTGTGTCCTAATGCAAGAGCGTAAAGTGATTGCTTATGGCTCTTTTCAGTTGCGCCCACATGAAGAGAATTATCCGGTACATGATTTAGAACTAGCTGTTGTCATCTATGCACTGCAGTTGTGGCGACATTACCTCCTCGGTAATCGTTGCGAGATCTACACGGGTCATAAAAGTCTAAAGTACTTGTTCACTCAGCCATCTCTAAACCTCCGTCAGCAAAGATGGATGGAGGCCATTGCGGACTATGATTTGGGTATTTCTTATACCCCTGGCAAGGCTAACGTGATGGCTGATGCCTTAAGCCACAAGTCCTATTGCGACAACCTCATGGTTAGGCGAGCTCAACCTCGTCTTTATGAAGAATTATGCAAGCTGAATCTGCGTATTGTTCCATAGGGTTCTCTTAATAACCTTGTGATACAACCAGATCTTGAGAAAGCTGTTAAGAATGCGCAAGCTAAAGATGCTGAAATTGATCTGATGAAGGAAAATCTTCACCATGAAAAGTACAGGGATTTCTCGCTGTCTGAAGATGGAACCTTGTATTTCAGAAACCGCATTGTTGTACCTCGCTTCGAGCTTATGACCGACAAGGTCATGAAGGAGGCACATGATACACCGTTGTCTATTCATCCGGGTAGCACCAAGATGTATCGTGATCTCCGTTAAAGGTACTGGTGGTCTAAAATGAAGCAGGATATTGCTCGATATGTTGCTGAATGTGATGTGTGTCGTCGCGTTAAAGCAGAACATCAGAAACCAGCTGGAATTCTGCAACCACTTCCTATTCCTCTATGGAAATGGGATAAGGTTCAGATGGATTTCGTTACAGGACTTCCCAGGTCACAGAAGTATCACGATGCTATTCTTGTCGTCGTCGACCAACTCTCTAAGGTTGCAAACTTTCTGCCTGTCAAAGAGACTATCACTGCTAGTCAGTTAGCAGAATTATATATCTCCAGAATTGTTTCACTCCACGGTATTCCGAAGGAGATTAGTTCGGACCGTGGCGGCCTTTTCACTTCCAAGTTCTGGGAAAGTTTCCAAGAAGCTATGGGAACTCATATTACCTGGAGTTCAGCTTATCACCGCCAATCCCACGGCCAAGTCGAACGAGTCAATCAAGTGCTTGAAGACATGCTTCGGGCTTGTGTTATTTCTTTCGGCAAGAAGTGGGAAGAATCTCTCCCGCATGCCGAGTTCTCTTATAACAACAGCTATCAAGCCAGCTTGAAAATGGCTCCCTTTGAAGTACTCTATGGACGTAAGTGTCGAACCCCTCTGAATTGGTCAGAAATTGGGAACGACCACTCGTGGGTCCGGATATTATTCAACACACCGAAGAACAAGTTCGTATTGTCCGGGAAAATCTCAAGGCGGCTCAGGACCGCCAGAAGAGCAACTATGATCGCAAACGATGGGGTTTGACTTATCAACCTGGTGATCAAGCTTATCTGCGAGTCACTCCTATGAAGGGCACTCACCGTTTCGGAATCAAGGGCAAGTTAGCTCCATGCTACATTGGTCCTTTTCGCATTATTGCTAGACGTGGTCAGGTGGCATATAAATTGGAATTGCCGCCGCAATTCTCTCATATCCACGATGTCTTCCACGTGTCGCAGCTTCGTCAATGCTTCAAGGAAACTCCGCACCGAGCTGTGGATCACGAGATGCTCGAATCGCAAGATGATCTATCTTATAAGGAGCATCCGATCCGCATTCTCGATGAAGCTGAACGTCGGACCCGTCAGAAGGTTACCAAGTTCCTCAAAGTGCAGTGGTCAAATCATACTGAAGATGAAGCCACTTGGGAACGCGAGGATAATCTTCGTGCGGAGTACCCCTAACTTTTTCCTTCTACCACTTAATTCTCGGGACGAGAATTCTTGTTAGTGGAGGAGATTTGTAACACCCCCGGTGGTTAACTACAGTAATCCCCTTTTGATTATGCCATGTCATCGTGATTATCGGTGCCTAATCATCATTAGCATCATATTGCATTTCAACTCCTAACTCAAATTCAAATTTAAATGAAAGTGGAAAATAAAAGTTTTCCAACATAGAAACTAAAATGTTCGATAAATAACAAATATTGCAGATGCTATTCTAAAATTGTAACCAACAATTAATAAATTAATTAGGTGGCTCTAACATTATCAAAACAGCAAAGTTTAATGCATTTTAATTATTATAAAAATTGTGTGAGATCCAATTGACTCCAAACCAATTTTTGGTAGTGGTAGAGGATGCCTAGTAATTATTGGAACAATTGCTATGTTTTACAAAAATCATTTTGAGGCCTAACTATTTACTAAACAGGAGATAGGAATAAAAAAAAGACAAAACAAAACAAAACAGAAAAATGAAAAAGAAAAACCCCGGCCCAACTGGGCCACGGCCCAGCCGAACGGCCCACCCCGCGCCTATATGGCCTCCCCAGGAGGCCACCGAACCCTAACCCCCCCACCGACGCTCCACCCTCGCTTCCCCCCCCCCTCACGATCCATTTCTGTATCGGGCCAGCGCCCGACGTGCTCGACGCCGACGCCGCTCGACGCCGCCGCCTCGCCCTCGCTCGACGCCGCCGGACCTCGTCGCCTTGACACCACCGTGGCCAGTGGCCTCCCCGAGCCACAAGACCTTGTTCAGGAGCTGCGCGCCATCGTCCTCGTCGTCTACGCTGACCCACACGAGCGAGGACGCCCTCGAGCCACCGCAATCATCGCGCTACCCCGACTGGATCACCTCGGCCGCCGCCTCGATCCGCTCTCCTCCAGCCGCCCCAGCTCCCCTGAGCTTCCCCTCGACCCCGATGTGAGCCACCCTCACCAGATGCGCCCCTCCCCTCTCCTTTTAGTCGCCTCTAGTGTGCGCCCCACCTTAGCCATGGCTCTGTCGCTGCTACGGAGCTCGCCCACGTCGCTGTCGTTCATTCCAGGGCCGGGCAAGCACGGCACCGTGCTCGTGGCATCTCTGTGATGCCACCTGTGCCGTTTGTTTGGTCGATCTCACCGCGTAGCCCCGCCTCTGCTGAGCTTCCGCTGCGGCCGTCACCTGCCGTCGTCGCACCGGTTAGCTCTGGCCTTCCCAGCACCCGTCCATGCCACCATCGGACGTGGTTCGTCGTCCGTGTTCGAACGCGACCGATCCCGCGTCAAACCATGCTTGGAGGAGCGTTCCCGGTGAGGTCCGGCCATCGCCGCCTCTGCTTCGTGTCGCCGCCGGCACGCGAGCGTTTAAAACGCCGACGGGACCCACATGTTATTTGGTTAGCCGCTAATCTGGTTCTAAATAGCCGCTGACAGTGGGCCGTCTACTGTAGCTAATTAGATTAGCTCTAATTTAAACTCTGTTGATTAACTGTATCACTGACGCACGGGGCCCACATGCACTGTTCACCCGTTGACAGTCCACGCTGACTGGGCTGCTGACTCAGCTCAGTGACCCCACATGTCATCCTCTGTGGGCTGGACGTTGACTGGACCGTTGACCCAGTCAACCTGGCCCCACTGTCAGCCTCTCAGCCTCTCTGGCTGGGTATAACAGTAGGTGCACATAGCAATTTAGTATTTAAATAATTCGAATTTAAATATTTAAAACAATTCCAGAAATCAATAAAAACTTTAGAAAATCATATCTTTTAATCCGTAACTCCGATGAAAATATTTTATATATGAAAAATGCTCAGAATTTCGAGACGGATCTGAATACGCGGTCCGTCCGTCCGCCACATGTCCCTAGCTACCCGAACATGGAACCGTTCCCCTCCGGTCATCTGTCTGACAAATGTCCGGAACCGGGAAAACATTCCCGGATGGATTCCCCCGTCCTCGTTGTCGTGCAACCGTACGTTAGGGCACACCCGGCACTGCGTATTGTCATGTTATACCTTGTGTAGCACCTGTTTGCTTAGTATTTACTGTTTCCTCCCCCTTTTCTATCTCGTTAGACCCCGATGTCGTCCCCGAGACCGCCGCAACTCAGGAGCCCGACGCCACCATTGACGACCTTGCCCTTGCCGCCGAGCAACCAGGCAAGCCCTCCCCCATTTGATCATCCCGATATCGCCCATTCTAATTTCCCATGCTTGCATTAAAATTGCTGCTGCTACTGCTTTACCTATTCTGATGCATAGCATGTTTATTGTAACCTGCTGTTGATAATTACCTGCATATCCTAAACTGCCTAGTATAGGCTGGGTAGAGACCTATCAGTGACCCCGCTAGTCCCGACTGCCCCGCTGGATTATCTGAAGACCCGATCAACGGGATTGAAGACCAGGCCCCGGCACCGCACATCACCCCCCCTTAGTTGTAACGACACTGCAGCGTTACTATCGAGTGCCGAGGGTGATACCTCATGTAGCACTTCTGATGTTAACTCTGTAGAGTAGCTATTCGGTCGTGGTCATCGAGGGTGATTCCTCCTTCACCGCTTCCGATAACGACGCCGTCGTACAACACCTCAAGTGTGAACCCAGCGAGGGTGATTCCTCCGAGTTCAGCTTGACGGATACATCGAGTAGGAATCCAACGAGGGTGATACCTCGGATTCCCCTGATGTTATGGACACACGGATACTTGGACTTTACACTGTTACTTGGAAAGGCGGGTCGACCCTGAGGGGTACCCGCGTGTGATGTGAAGACGGGTTGCCTGTATGGTGCCCGAGTGATGAATACGAGGCGCGGCCGGGCATTCTTAACCCTTGCAGCAAGTCCTCGAGATGGGGTGACGGGGTCACATCTTTCGTGAGTCTCTGCTCGTTACCGCAAGCCCTAGTCCACTAACGATTTGGATATTTGATCCGAGCAGGCCTCTGGTCTGATAGCACTAACCATCACGTGGGCATAGTATGGGCGTTCTGCATCGTAGCATCAACCGAAAGCTCTGTCAGACGTCTAGTTCAGCCTTGCGGCCGGGACGGACCGACGCCCCCCTGGTGCCTGGCTTCCCCCTGCACGCAACGACTCGGAGTGCACAGGGCGATGGCCCAAGACCTCTGAGCGCTTAGGATGTAGACCGACGGGGACCTCTCTGCTGAGCTCTATTTAGGGTTGCGATGTATCGTTTGGCCGAGGCCGGGCATGACCCAGGAAACTGTGTCCGGCCGGAGTTAATCTAGCGTGTTGGGTAAGTTGGTGCACCCCTGCAGGGAAGAAAACTTCTATCGATAGCCGGTCCTACGGTAAAGGACACTCGGAGTTGTATCCTGATTGATACAATTAGAACTGGATACTTGGATACTATGGCTCTGGTATTGCTTCTCGCAGGGAGTCGAGAAGGGATCTCCGGACGAGGTTAATGACTGTATGGCTCTGGGATTGCTTTCTCGCAGGGAGTCGAGAAAGGATCTCTGGGTGAGGATGAGACTTAATGATACTGCTACTTTATATTGATCTGTTCTGCTCTCTTCTATTGCTGCAAGACAGATGAAGATGCTAGTCTTCGATAGGACTAGGCCTTCTCTCTATTCTGGCATTTCTGCAGCCCAGTCCACATATACAGCCTCCCTTTGAAAATGTTGCATATGTAGTGTAGATCCTTGCTTGCTGAGTACTTCTGAGTACTCACGGTTGCTTTGTTTTCCTTTTCTCCCCATATCAGTTTGTCGTGACCAGATGACGGAGCCCCCTGAGACAGCTGCCCCGTCTATCGACTACTACTACTACCCCGAGGATGGTTACTTCTACGAGCTGACTGACGACCAGGAGTAGGATCGGAGGGTCCCAGGCAGGAGGCCTACGCCTTTCGATCGTAGTGTTTTTCTTTTGCCCCGCCTTTCCAAAGGCCTTTCTATTTCTGTTTCATATCTGTACTCAGATATCTGATGCTTCCGCTGACGCTTGTACGCAAGCTTATGTATTCGAGCCCTCGAGGCCCCTAGCTTGTAATATAAAGCTTGTATGACTTTATTTATGTTTTAGAGTTGTGTTGTGATATCTTCCCGTGAGTCCTTAGGCTTGATCGTGTGCATTTGCGTGTATGATTAGTACATGATTGAGCCGGGGGCGTCACACTTATTGTGAAAGTTTATTAGCCCTCGAAGCAAAGTACTACTACGCATGCCCCTAGGGGGATAGATTGGTAGGAAAAGACCATCGCTCGTCCCCGACCGCCACTCATAAGGAAGACAATCAATAATAAATCATGCTCCAACTTCTTAGCATAACGAGAGACTATACGTTCATGCTTCGGGGATCACAAACCTTAACACCAATATTCTTACTAACCAAAATCATTCACTAGTACCTCCCACATATTATCATCTCTATATCGCAAAACTATTGCAAGGAATCAAACATACCATATTTAGTGATCCACAAGTTTTATGTAGGATTTAATAACAAACCATGTGAATGACCAATTCCTGTTGACTCTCTAAATATATATAAGTGAAGAATGAGAGTTTAATTCTTTCTAAAAAAGACCATGATCACGCTCTAATAAATATAATTGAAGCAAAAGAGCATTCTACAAATAATGGTTTTCTATATGAAGAGAACAGGCAATCCAAACTTCAAATGATATAAGTGAAGCACATGAAGCATTCTATAAAGCCATACTCAAAAGACATAAGTGAAGTGCAAAGAGTATTCTATAAATCAACCAATGACCATCTCATACCAGCATGGTGCATTATTAAAAGAAAAATTAAAAGCACACGATGATCCAAGATTTACGCATATCATGTGAACAAAACAAAAACCGAAACATATCGATACTTGTTGAAGAAAGATGGGATGCCTTCCGGGGCATCCCCAAGCTTGGATGCTTGAGTATCCTTGAATATTTACTTGGGGTGCCTTGGGAATCCCCAAGCTTGAACTCTTTCCTCTCCTCCTTCTCCTCATATCGAGACCTCCTCGATCTTCGAACACTTCATCCACACAAAACTTAACAAAACCTCCATGAGATCCGTTAGTATAATAAAGCAAATTACTACTTTAAGTACTATTGCAAACCCATTCATATTTTATTTTTGCATTATCCCTACTGTATTCTAACTTCTCCATGGCTTATACCACTGATACACTCCATAGTTCCATCAAAACAAGCAAAACAATGCATCAAAAACAGAATCAGTCAAAAATAGAATAGTCTGTAGCAATCTGAACTTTGACTATACTTCTGTAACTCTAACAATTCCGAAAAATTAGGATAAAATAATTTTTTTGCATAGCAGTACTGTGCAAAAATTTCAGAATTTTTGCATGTTCCAGTAAAAAAATTAAATTGACACACTACAACAAAAGTTTCTCTTTTCGCACTGCACATACCAAACAAGCAATATAATCATCCTAAAGGCAAATCTTGGCACATTAGTTTTATAATACAATGGATTTGTACAAGGGAATAATTATTTTTGTTGAAAATTTTATGTAATCAAGGTTCACAAAGTTTCCATGGGCATGAACAAAATTCAAGGCTTGCTCCCACTTTAACAATGCTCGTCTCTCTCACTGTCACTTTTCTTTTTGAAAAAGTTTTAGGTTCCCCTCTATATTTTTTGTTTTTTAGCTTTATAAAAGCACACAATAGAATAAAATGACTCTCTAAAACTTCCGGGTTGTCTCCCTGGCAGCGCTTTCTTTAAAGCCATTAAGCTAGGGATAAAGTGCTCAAGTAATCGATCCACCCGGATCCCAAGGTATGTCAAAGCTAATTTTAATTAGCAATGATTTATAATTTAGTAGTGACCACAAAGCAACATATATCAAGCAATGATGAAGTCTAGCTCTCTTCCTATGCATCGGCATGTCATAAAAGAACAATTCATGCACATCAAGTAAAGGCCAATACATAGCATAAGCAGTTTCTTGCAATTTTATCGTGTTGGAAACATAGAGAGGCGGAGATGTAGTAACTCTCTCATAATAATTGCAAGTAGCAGCAGCAAGCACATGCATATTATATTCATCAAAATCATCATGTTTAATGGTAGAACGCAACCCATCAATATAATCCTTAATAAGAGCAAACTTCTCTGATATAGTGTAGTTGGGAGAATTCAAAAGGATAATAGGACTATCATGTTTGGGTGTAATAGCAACAATTTCATGTTTAACAAAAGGAACAATAGCAAGTTCATCTCCATAAGCATCATTCAAATTGGCATCTTGGCCACAAGTAGCAAGCATCAATTTCATCAAAAAGGGATATTTCAAATGAATCCACGAGATCATAGCAATCATCCTTCGGTAAGCACGAAGGGAAATTAAACAATGTATGGGATAAAGAGTTACTCTCATTAGAAGGTGGGAACGGGTGATCAATCCGCTCTTCCTACTTTTGTTCTTCACTCTCCTCCTCGTCTTTTTCATCTAATGAGCTCACAATTTCAGCAATTTCTTCTTCCCTGGACTTTTGCAAAATATTAGTCTCTTCTTGGAGAGCGGAGGAGTTCTCAATATATGGTTTAACATAAGCATTAGAAGCATAGTTTTCATAGCAATATTTAAGTATGGCAAAATTTTCGGATTTGTAAAGAGTAACGTCATACTTTTCAATCAAAGAAGCAATTTCATAAGCACCCTTAAAAGCAACAAATTTTTTAATTTGTTCAACATCATAGTATTTATAAACACCCTTGGCATAAGAAGATAAGATTCCATTATCCTTAAAATCGCATTGGAAAGAAAGGCGTTTTTAGGGTCTTCAGAACAACAAGTAAAATCTTGTATTTCACATAAATCCCAAGCATAACAATGCAAATTATTAATATGATGCCATAATAGTTTCCCTTTTTGAGATAAGCGGTGTCGCACAAAATAAGCATGCTCATTTAATGATTTTCCCTCAACTAAGCTAGTTGGGTTTTCAGCACGAGCACATAGGGATCAAAGATGATTTAAGTAGAAAGCTTCAGCAGTATGATAGATTATGGGTGATTCTTCAACCATTGGTTTAGCCAACCAGGGGCCATCACGTGTCCAAAGCTATGACGATGGCAGGGTTGTCGGCATAGGAAAACTATACTGACAGGGAGGTCGTTGGCATAGCACCAACACGTGGCGGCACCTGGTGCCTCGTAGCTTCGAGCCATGAGGCACCATGTGCCGTCATGTGTCACCTATGCCGATGGTTTTTGGCAAGCCATCTACATAGATGACACGTGGCGGCCCCTGGTAGCACGGTGGCTATCTATGCCGAAGGCGAGGCCGTGGACATAGTTCTGGTAATGTTTTTTAATATTTTTTTTGTTTTTCTTCCATTCAAATTAACAACAAATATAATAGCACATATATATAACAACACAACACATATACATCATCTACACAACATCATCATCATCATAGACAAGAACATAGCGCCCAAAGTTGTCAAGATCATCATCATCATCTAAACAAGCACACAAGTCATCTAAACCAGCACACAACTCATACAAGCGTCATATCAACAAGTCATAGAAAAGCATAATAAAGTGATCCTTAACAAGATCACCTAAGCACCACCATCGTAAGCGCCGCCAGCAGAAGCACCAGGCACAGCACCGCCGAGGTAGAGCGGAGTTTGTGGGCTCTGTGAAGCAGGAGTAGCAGTACCGTCACCAACGGATGATTCACCTGTTCCCTACATGGTTGACAAGATATGGTAAGGGAAATATGATAGTTTTGAATCAACGATAACTAGTGCTTGAATAGTTTGGCATTGTATTAACCGGAGTCCAGGTGCGTAGTGCCACAAATTAGTCGAACGAAGGCAACACTGGTTGCGGTCCAGCAGGTGGTGGTGGTGGTTCCATTGTAGGAATCGTGCAGTTTTGCATAGCCGCAAACATATCCTGCATGTTAGTTGACCAAGAAAACAAGAAGGTTAGAAGAAATGAAAGTGCAATATTTACATTGGTTCTAAGTGGGCAAAACTAACCGTCATCATGCGACAGTTGTAGTCCTTGTTTGCTTGAACTGTCTAATAACGGAGGACCTCCTCATGATGAGCCTCGACAAAGTCAATGCAGACCTACAAAATGACATGATGGAACTCATAAAACATAGCAATGCGAAAAAAATAAAGTGACTAAAAAGGAAGGTAAGAGGGAAAATACATACAGCATGCTGGTTGGCCCGGCTGGGCTGTGCATGGGTCGTGCTCGGCCTCAGGTTGGTAGCTCGAAGCCGTGTGTAGCAGACAGAAGGAGTGATCACGCCATCCAGAACCGGATAGCGGCCGTGCAGCTTCGGTTGTATGGCGACCACCGTCGTCTCGTTGGTCTATGATAGAATGGGCTCGTCAATAGCCGACCCAGGATGGAGCCTCTAATACGACTCCGTGTAGGACATCAGGTGCTCCTCGGTCTTGCCGTAGTACTGATAACCCACAAGTATAGGGGATCGTTTGTAGCCTTTTTCGATAAATAAGAGTGTCGAACCCAACGAGGAGCTAAAGGTAGAACAAATATTCCCTCAAGTTCTATCGACCACCGATACAACTCTATGCACATTTAACGTTTCTTTACCTAGAACAAGAATAAAACTATGAATAAATTGCAAGATAATAAAAGTTAGTTGTTTAGTCGAAAGCTTGTCACACAAGAAAGTTATTTGTCCCTAGGCAATTGATAACTAGACCGGTAATGATTATTGCAATTTTATATGAGGGAGAGACATGAGCTAACATACTTTCTGTACTTGGATCATATGCACTTATGATTGGAACTCTAGCAAGCATCTGCAACTACCAAAGATCATTAAGGTAAAACCCAACCATAACCACATATCATTGGATAATAATATATAGTGTTTAGCACCATGTTTAAGTAGAGAATTACAGCTGGAATAGAGAGTTTACACCGCTACATAGAGGGGGAGAGAGTTGGTGTTGACGGTAGCAAGGTTGTTGATGTAGATCGCCGTCATGATCCTTGCCCCGGTGGCACTCCGGCGCCACAGGGAGAGAGGGGGAGAGAGCCCCCCTCCTTCTTCTTCTTCCTTGACCTCCCCCCTAGGTGGGAGGAGGGTTTCCCCTCTAGTCCACGGCCTCCATGGCAGCGAAGGGGTGAGAGCCCCTCTGAGATTGGATCTCCCTCTCTGTTATCTTCTGTTTCGCGTTCCTGTTTTCTGGCCCTTCATCGTTTCTTAAATTGCCGAACATCCGTAACTCCAATTGGGCTGAAATTTTGATGGATTTTTATCCATAAATTATCTTTCTTGTGGTGAAAGAAGGGCAGCAATTGCCTTATGAGGTGCCCACTACCCATCAGGGCGTGTTGGGGACCCCCTGGCGCTCCCTGGTGCCTAGTGGGCCCCTCGAGCACCGTCTTGCATTGATTCTTCTTCCAAAAATTCACATATATTCCAAAAAAAATCTCCGTAAGGTTTTATCGCGTTTGGACTTCGTTTGATATAGATATTCTGCAAAACAAAAAACATGCAACAAACAAGAACTGACATTGGGTACTGAATCAATATGTTAGTCCAATAAATCATATAAACTGTTGCCAAAAGTATGTGAAAGTTGTATAATATTGGCATGGAACAATCAAAAATTATAGGTACGATGGAGACATATCAAGTACTCGCCCTCGCCGTCCTCGCTCTTACTCCACACGTGGCCAAGCTTCCACGCCTCAATGTCTGAGACCGGCTGATACATCTCCAACGTATCTATAATTTTTTATTGTTTCATGCTATTATATTATCCGTCTTGGATGTTTTATATGCATTAATATGCTATTTTATATCATTTTTTGGGACTAACCTATTAACCTAGTGCTCAGTGCCAGTTGTTGTTTTTTCTTGGTTTTTGTCTTTCACAGAAAATCAATACCAAACGGAGCCCAAACGGAACAAAACTTTTCGAGGATTTTTCTCGGACCAGAAGACAACCACGAAGCTTCGGGAAGAGGCCAGAAGACCCACGAGGGGGCCACAAGCCCTAGGGCCGCCCCCCTAGGGCGCGCCCCTAGGCTTGTGGGCCCCCCGTGGCTCTTCTAACCCTAATCTCTGCTCTATAAATACCCAAATATTCCCCTTATGTCAGAGGGCACACCAAAAATACTTTTCGCCGGCGCAAGCTTCTGTTCTCGTGAGATCCCATCTTGGGATCTTTTCCGGCACTCTGCCGGAGGGGGATTCGATCACGGAGGGCCTCTAAACCAACCTTGCTGCCCTTTCGATGATGTGTGAGTAGTTTACCACAGACCTACGGGTCCATAGCAAGTAGCTAGATGGCTTCTTCTCTCTCTTTGATCTTCAATACAATGTTCTCCTCGATGTTCTTGGAGTTCTATTCGATGTAATCTTCTTTTTTGGTGCGTTTGTTGAGATCCGATGAATTATGGATTTATGATCAAATTATCTATGAATATTATTTGAGTCTTCTCTGAACTATTTTATGCATGATTAAGATAGCTTTGTGTTTCTCTCCGATCTATTGATTTGGTTTGGCCAACTAGATTGATCTATCTTGCAATGGGAGAGGTGCTTTGTTTTGGGTTCAATCTTGCGGTGTGCTCACCCAATGACAGTAGGGGTACCGAGGCACGTATTTGTATTGTTGCCATTTAAGGATAAAAAGATGGGGTTTTTACCATATTGATTGGATCTATCCCTCTAAATCGTGTCATCTTGCTTAAGGCGTTACTCCGTTCTTGTTAACTTAATACCCTAGATGCATGCTGGATAGCGGTCGATGTGTGGAGTAATAGTAGTAAATGCAGGCAGGAGTCGGTCTACTTGTCACAGATGTCATGCCTATATTCATGATCATTGCCTTGGATATCGTCATAATTATGCGTTTTTCTATCAATTGTTCAATAGTAATTTGTTTACCCACCGTATGCTTTCTTCAAGAGAGAAGCCTCTAGTGAAACCTATGGCCCCCTGATACGTCTCCGTCGTATCTACTTTTCCTAACGCTTTTGCTCTTGTTTTGGACTCTAATTTGCATGATTTGAATGAAACTAACCCGGACTGACACTGTTTTCAGCAGAACTACTTTGTGCAGAAATAAAAGTTTTCGAAATGGAACAAAACTTTTTGGAGAATTATTTCAGAATATATAAAAAATACTGCAGCCAAGAACGACCGGAGGGGGGGCCTGGTTGAGCACAACCCACCATGGTGCGCCACCCCCACCAGGCGCGCCCAGGTAGGTTGTGCCCACCTGGTGGCCCCGCAGACCCTAATTCCGACGCTATAAAATCCCATTTTTGGAGAAACAAATCAGGGAGAAAGTTTCATTGCGTTTCACGATGCGGAGCCGCCGCCACCTCCTATTCTTCATCGGGAGGCCAGATCTGGAGCCCGTTCGGGGCTCCGGAGAGGGGAATCTTCGGTCTTCGTCATCACAAACCCTCTTTCATCGCCAATTTCATGATGCTCCCACCAGGAGTGATTAATTTCTTCATAGGCTCGCTGGTCGGTGAGGAGTTGGATGAGATTCATCATGTAATCGAGTTAGTTTTGTTAGGGCTTGATCCCTAGTATCCACTATGTTCTAAGATTGATGTTGTTATGACTTTGCCATGCTTAATGCTTTTCACTAGGGCCCGAGTGCCATGATTTCAGATCTGAACCTTTTATGTTTTCACCATTATATATATGTTCTAGATCCGATCTCGCAAGTCATATTCACCTATTACGTGTTATGATCCATAAACCCCGGGGTGACAATAATCGGTATACTTTCCAGTGATGACCGTAGTTTGAGGGGTTCATGTATTCACTATGTGTTAATGCTTTCTTTTGGTTCTCTATTAAAAGGAGGCCTTAATATCCCTTAGTTTCCTAATGGACCCCACTGCCATGGGAGGGTAGGACAAAAGATGTCATGCAAGTTCTTTCCATAAGCACGTATGACTATTTATGGAATACTTGCCTACATTATATTTATGAACTGGAGCTAGTTTTGTATCGCCCTAGGTTATGACTGTTATATGATGAATATCATCCAACGAATCCACCGATCCAATGCCTACGAATTTTCCACATATTGTTTTTGCTAAGTTACTACTGCTGCTGTTACTATTACACTTGCTAAAAAATCATTGCTATCACTGTTACTGTTACTACTACTATTATCACTGCTATCAAAACTATCATATTACTGTGCTACTGATCACTTTGCTGTAGATATTTAATCTCCAGGTGTGGTTGAATTGACAACTCAACTGCTAATACTTACAAATATTCTTTGGCACCCCTTGTGTCGAATCTATAAATTTGGGTTGAATACTCTACCCTCAAAAACTGTTGCGATCCCCTATATTTGTGGGTTATCAAGACCTTTTTCTGGCGCCATTGCCGGGGAGCATAGCTATATTTGTTGAGTCACTTGGGATTATTATCTATTTATCACTATGAAGAATCTGAAGGAAACAAAGACTAAGATCTTTCCCTGTAAGACGAGGGGAGGTAAGGAACTGCCATCTAGCTCTGCACTTGATTCACCTTCTATTTTGAGTAAACTTGCAACACTACCACATGCTATTAATCCTGATATGTCGCAAGTTATTGATGATGCTACTTCTGCTATGAATGCTACTCATGATGATGCTAGTACCTTGCTTGATGATAATATGCCACTAGGTGAAATTCTTGATGAACAAATTGCTAGAGCTAAAGATATTGAGAATGCTGAAACTGATGAAATTATTGAAACTGATGAAGTACTTGAAACTGAATATCTTGAAACACCTATTAGGACTAGCTCTCTGAGATATGAATTGCCTAAGATACCTGAAGGTTATGTTATGGATGAGGAGACAGCTAGAGATTTTCTTTCTTGCAACGACAGAGATGATCTTAAGAAATTATTATGCAAACTGAAAGAAAAATCTTTGAATGCTAGAATGAAATGTGATCCCAAGTTTGCTACTTCACCTATCTTTGTTGATGATAAGGATTATGAATTCTCTGTCAACCCAGAGTTAATTACTTTGGTTGAATCTGATCCTTTCCATGGCTATGAAACTGAAACTGATGTGGCACACCTTACTAAATTAAATGATATAGCCACCCTATTTGCTCATGGTGAGAAGATTCACTACTATTATATTCTCAAATTATTTCCGTTCTCATTAAAGGGAGATGCTAAGATATGGTACAATACTCTTGCTCCTGGTTGTGTGCGTAGCCCCTAGGATATGACTTATTACTTCTCTGAAAAATATTTTCCTGCTCATAAGAAACAAGCTGCCTTACAGGAAATATTTAATTTTGTGCAAATTGAAGAAGAGAGTCTCCCATAAGCTTGGGGGAGGCTTATCCAATTTCTTAATGCTTTGCCTGATCATCCTCTTAAGAAAAATGAAATACTTGATATCTTCTATAATGGACTAACTGATGCTTCTAGGGACTTCCTAGATAGTTGTGCTAGTTGTGTTTTCAGGGAACGAACTGTTGAACAAGCTGAGGAATTATTGAATAATATATTCAAAAATTATGATGATTGGAGTCTTCCTGAATCACCGCCTAAGACTACTCCAAAGAAGAGGGGTATCTTATATCTCAGTCCTGAAGATATGCAAGAGGCAAAGAAAAGCATGAAGGAAAAAGGTATTAAAGCAGAGGATGTAAAAAATTTACCTCCTATTGAAGAAATACATGGACTTGACACACCACCACCAAAGGTGGTAGAGGTAAACTCTTTAATGAAATTTTATGAAAGTGACATCCCTTACAATAAACATCCTAGTCAATACATTTATGAGTTTGACAACTACATTAGAAAACAAGATCACTTCAATGAAAATGTTATGAAACAATTGAAATATAATTCTAATATGATTGCTCGCTTGAGCGACTTGTTATTTAGAATTACTAATGATGTAAGAGGTGTAGGAAAACATGCTTTTATGGTTCAAACTCAACTAGAACAAGTTGCTAAATCTCAAAGAGAGTTGCTTAGTGAAATGAATAATAATATGAATGACTTTGCTGTTAGAGTAGCAACTAGAGGAGGTAAAATGACTCAGGAACCACTTTATCCTGAGGGACACCCTAAAAGAACTGAACAAGACTCTCAAAGAATTAACACTGATGCACCTAGTCCTTCTAAAAAGAAGAAGAAAAAGAAAAATGATAGGACTTTGCATGCCTCTAGTGAACTTGAAATAGAGAAACCTCCTGATAATAATAATGATGTTTCTATTTCTGATGCTAAAACTCAATCTGGTAATGAACATTCATCTAGTGATAATGAAAAAGATAATGATGATGTTCATGAAGACACTCAACCAGACGTTGAAAAACAACCAGATAATGATGTTGAAATAGAACCAGCTGTTGATCTTGATAACCCACAACCTAAAAATAAAAGATACGATAAAAAGACTTTGTTGCTAGGAAGCATGGAAGAGAAAGAGAACCTTGGGTTCAAAAACCCATGCCATTTCCACCTAAATCAACTAAGAAAAAATATGATGAAGAATTTGAACGCTTTGCTGAAATGCTTAGGCCAGTCTTTTTGCGCACTCGCTTGACTGATATTTTAAAGATGGCCCCGTATGCAAAATATATGAAAGACATCATCACTAATAAGAGAAAATAACCTGAAGATGAAATCTGCACCATGCTTGCTAATTACTCTTTTAAGGATGGAGTACCTAAAAAACTTGGAGACCCAGGAATACCAACTATACCTTGCCCCATCAAAAGAAATTATTTTAAAACTGCTTTGTGTGATCTAGGAGCTAGTGTTAGTATTATGCCTCTCTCCTTATATAAAAGACTTGATCTGAATAAGCTCACACCTACTGAAATATCTTTGCAAATGGCTGACAAATTGATACGTCCATTTTGCATCATGTTTTCCTACTGTTATTTATAATGTTTTTATGCATAATAATGCTTTTTGGAGTATTTCTAATGCCTTTTCTCTCGTAATATGCAAGGTTTACACAAAGAGGGAGAATACCGGCATCTGGAATTCTGGACCTGAAAAAGCTACGTCAGAGTTACCTATTCTGCACATCTCCAAATGAGCTGAAAATTTACGGAGAATTGTTTTGCAATATATGAAGAATATTGGAGCAAATAACTACCAGAGGGGGCCCACTAGGTGGGCACGACCCACCTGGGCGCGCCAGGGAGCCCAGGCGCGCCCTGGTGGGTTGTGCCCTCCTCGGCCCACCTCCGGTGCCCCACTTCTGGTATATAAGTCATTTTGACCTAGACAAAAATAAGGGGAGGACTTTTGGGACGAAGCGCCACCGTCTCTAGGCGGAACTTGGGCAGGAGCACTTTTGCCCTCCGGCGGAGCGATTTCCTCGGGGGAACTTCCCTCCCGGAGGGGGAAATCATCGTCATCGTCATCACCAACAATTCTCCCATCTTTGGGATGGCCATCTCTTGTGTTCAATCTTTGTATCGAAACCTTAGATTGGTGCTTGTGGGTGACTAGTAGTGTTGATTACATCTTGTAGTTGATTACTATATGGTTTATTTGGTGGAAGATTATATGTTCGGATCCATTATGCTATTTAATACCCCACTGATCTTGAGCATGATTACTATTTGTGAGTAGTTACTTTTGTTCTTGAGGTCACGGCAGAAGTCATGTTGTAAGTAATCATGTGAACTTGATATGTGTTCGATATTCTGATGATATGTATGTTGTGATTCCCTTAATGGTGTCACGTGAACGTCGACTACATGGCACTTCACCATATTTGGGCCTAAGGGAATGCATTGTGGAGTAGTTATTAGATGATGGGTTGCTAGAGTGACAGAAGCTTAAACCCTATTTTATGCGCTACTTCGTAAGGGACCAATTTGGATCCAAAAGTTTAATGCTATGGTTAGATTTTATCTTAATACTTTTCTTGTAGTTGCGGATGCTTGCGAGGGGGTTAATCATAAGTAGGAGGTTTGTTCAAGTAAGAACAGCACCTAAGCACCGGTCCACCCACATATCAAATTATTAAAGTAGCGAACACGAATCAAATCAACGAAAGAAGTCCACATGACCCCCTGGCATTTCACTAACTGGCTAATTTACCCGCTGAGATCTAAAACCGGGTATTTAACCCCCTGAGCTTTCCTAAACCATGTGAATCATCCCCTGACCTTGATTGGAGAGGTTTTGCAGGCGGTTTCGGTGACATGGCATGCCATCTCCACCCTGGCACGGAGTTCCCATGATGATAAGCTTTGAGGTACTGATCGGAAGCAGCACCAGCCAGCAGCTGGCTGTGTTCTTGCTTGATGCAAACTCGGCTTGCCATCGCGTCCCTCATGCGCCGTAGTCGCCTCAGTAGCGCTCTCGCCGGCCGTGTCTGCTTCTTCCTCCGTTGACAAGAGCTCATTGAGCTCACGCCATGTGCAGCCTGTGGCTTCCGCCGACAGATAACTATGTCCACTGTTAGAGCTAATCACGATTATGTTAGTCCTCCTTCCTGCCTCGGACATAGTGGTACGTACTTGTGTGTACATGAGTGCTTGTCCTGGAATCAATCCAGTAGATCTGTACGTGCGTATATTGTATCCGAAAGAGCGTTCTAGTCTAGAAATAATGTGCATCTCGCGAGCAATGCTCCGGCTCCTCGCCGCTTCTGGCGCCAACGTCCTGCTCGTCAACGACCTCGACCGCTCCACTTGTTTGCCATGGAGAGCTTGAGTACGAAGCCTTGCCGCACTCGATCGGCGCGTACGGCAAGTGGTCACCAAAGCCAGAACTTGCGTCTGTTGGCAGGTTGCGCTGCAAGCGGGTGCGGCCGCCACATCAGCGCAGCAGGAGCCCAACGGTGCAGATGGCGAGACGGATCCCATGAGCCCCAGCGGCATGCGCTAGGCCGGAGAAGTAGCTTCGACGATGCAATCTTTGCCTGACCGAAGGAATGCCTTTCAAGTGTGGCGAGGGTGGAAGACGTTGCTAGCTTCGTGAAGGCTGCACGGTGACCTAAAGGCTGGGAAGTTCATGAAGCTAGAAGAATGTGACCCGGCGTGCTACGTGCTAATTAATGTCAGGCATCGACGCATTGCGCCCCAAGTTGTATGATGCTAGCTCGTGCTTGGATGAGGGACAAGGTCGGGTGCATGTCACGAATGACGAGCACCTTGCCATGTCCTCAAAACCGCCTTCAAAATCACTCTAATCAGGATTAGGGGGAGATTCACATGGTTTGGGAAAGCTTGGGGGGTTAAATACCTGGTGTTAATCCTTGGGGGGTAAACTGACTGGTTTGTGAAACTTCAGGGGGTTATGTGGACTTCTTTCCAAATCAACATGATGAAAGTGATATGATGAAATTCCTGTGTACCCTCAAGAACGCTTTGCTTATCATAAGAGACCGTTTTGTCCTGTCATTTGCCACTAAAGGATTGGGATACCTTGCTGCACTCTATTTACCGTTACCGTTACTTGCTCGTTACAAATTATCTTGCTATCAAACTATCTGTTACCGACTATTTCAGTGCTTGCAGAACATACCTTGCTGAAAACCACTTGTCATTTCCTTCTGCTCCTTGATGGGTTCGACACTCTTACTTATCGAAAGGACTACAATTGATCCCCTATACTTGTGGGTCAACAAGGCTCTTTTCTAGCACCGTTGCCGGGGAGTGAAGCGCTCTTCGTAAGTGGAAATTGGTAAGGAAAAAATTATTACTTCGTGCTAAAAGTTATTGTTACTTGTTACTATGGAGAATCATCCTTTGAGGGGTTTATTCGGGGTATCTTCACCTCGACCGGAATCACAATTAGTTTCCCCTCAACCTACTGCACCTATTGAAAATATTGGTTATGAAATTCCTTAGGGAATGATAGAACAACTGCTAGCTAATCCTTATGCAGGAGATGGAACCGAACATCCTGATATGCACTTGATATATGTGGATGAAATTTGTGGATTATTTAAGCTTGCAGGTTTGCCCGGAGATGAAGCTAAGAAGGTTTTCCCTTTATCTTTGAATGGAAAAGCATTGGCATGGTATAGGCTATGTGATGATATTGGATCTTGGAACTGGAATCGATTGAAATTGGAATTTCACCAAAAAAATTATCCTATGCATCTAGTTCATCGTGATCGGAATTATATATATAATTTTTGGCCTTGTGAAGGAGAAAGTATCGCTCTAGGTTGGGGGAGGCTTAAGTCAATGTTATATTCATGCCCCAATCATGAGCTCTTGAGAGAAATTATCATTCAGAATTTTTATGCTCGACTTTCTCGTGATGATCAATCCATGCTCGATACTTCTTGTACTGGTTCTTTTATGAAGAAGACTATTGAACTCAGGTGGGATCTTTTAGAAAGAATTAAACGCAACTCTGAAGATTGGGAACTCGACGAATGTAAGGAGTCAGGTATTAAGCTTGAATTTGATTGTGTTAAATCTTTTATGAATACCGATGCTTTTCACAAGTTAAGCTCTAAATATGGACTTGACTCTGAGATAGTAGCCTCTTTCTATGAATCATTTGCTACTCATGTTGATCTCCCTAAGGAGAAGTGGTTCAAATATCACCCACCTATTAAAGAAGAAATTAAAGAACCGGTCATAGCTAAAGAAGAAACTATTATTTACAATATTGATCCAGTTGTTCCTACTGCTTATATTGAAAAACCACCTTTTCCTGTTAGGATAAAGGAACATGCTAAGGTTTTAATTGTTGTTTGCAAAAGCAATATTAGAGCACCTAAACTTGCTTAACAAATTAAAGTAGAACCTAGTGTTGCTATGGTTAAAGATCTCTTGGTAGAAAATATTGATGAGCATGTTATTTACTTGTGTGATGAAGATGGTAGAATTGCCAAACCCAATGAAAAAGATAAACATAGACCTGTTGTTGGCATGCCTATTGTCTCAGTTAAAATAGGAGATCATTGTTATCATGGTTTATGTGACTTAGGTGCTAGCGTGAGTGCTATTCCCTTTACCTTATATCAAGAAATTATGAATGACATAGCACCCGCTGAAATAGAAGACATAGATGTCACTATTAAACTTGCTAATAGAGACACCATCACACCATTTGGGATTGTTAGAGATGTTTAAGTCTTGTGTGGGAAAATAAAATACCCCACTGATTTTCTAGTTCTAGGTTTCACACAAGATGACTTCTATCCCATTATCTTTGGTAGACCTTTCTTGAACACTGTCAATGCCACTATAGATTGTAATAAACAAACTGTCAGTGTTAGCTTTGGTGATGAGTCTCATGAGTTTAATTTTTTCAAGTTTAATAGACAACATCATAAAAAAGAATTACCTAGTAAGGATGAAATAATTGGTCTTGCCTCTATTGTTGTGCCTCCTACTGATCCAATATAACAATATTTGCTAGACCATGAAAATGAGATGCATATGCATGAAAGAAATGAAATAGATAACATTTTCTTTGAACAAAGACCTCTACTAAAGCACAATTTGCCTATTGAAACTCTAGGAGGTCCTCCTCCACCTAAAGGTGATCCTGTGTTTGAATTAAAACAATTGCCTGACACTTTGAAATATGCTTATCTTGCTGAGAAGAAGATATATCCTGTTATTATTAGTACTAACCTTTCAGGACATGAAGAAGAAAGATTATTGTAAATTCTGAAGAAGCACCGATCTGCTATTGGATATACTCTTGATGATCTTAAGGGCATTAGTCCACTCTCTGTCAGCGCAAGATTAATATGGAACCTGATGCTAAACCCGTTGTTGATCATCAACGACGTTTGAATCCAGATGAAAGAAGCGGTAAGAACTGAAATAATAAAGCTTCTGGAAGCAGGTATAATCTATCCTATAGCTGATAGTAGATGGGTAAGCCCCGTTCATTGTGTCCCTAAGAAGGGAGGTATTATTGTTGTTCCTAATGATAAAAAGGAACTCATTCCACAAAGAATTGTTATTGGCTATAGAATGGTAATTGATTTTAGAAAATTAAATAAAGCAACTAGAAAAGATCATTACCCTTTGCCTTTTATTGATCAAATGCTGGAAAGATTATCAAAGCACACACACTTTTGTTTTCTCGATGGATATTCTGGCTTTTCTCAAATACCTGTTTCACAACCTAATTAAGAGAAAACCACCTTTACTTGCCCTTTTGGAACTTATGCTTATAGACGTATGCCTTTTGTTTTATGTAATGCACCTGCTACCTTTCAAAGATGTATGACTGCTATATTCTCTGATTTTTGTGAAAAGATTGTTGAGGTTTTCATGGATGATTTTTTTATTTATGGAACTTCTTTTGATGATTGCTTGAGCAACCTTGATCGAGTTTTGCAGAGATGTGAGCAAACTAATCTTGTCTTGAATTGGGAGAAGTGCCACTTTATGGTTAATGAAGGTATTGTCTTGGGGCATAAAATTTTTGAACGAGGTATTGAGGTGGACCAAGCTAAAGTTGATGCAATTGAGAAAATGCCATGTCCTAAAGATATTAAAGGTATTCGTAGTTTTCTCGGTCATGCTGGTTTCTATAGGAGGTTTATTAAAGACTTCTCTAAAATTTCTAGGCCTCTTACAAGTCTTTTACAAAAGGATGTTCCTTTTGTTTTTTATGATGATTGTGTAGAAGCCTTTGAAACACTTAAGAAAGCCTTAACTTCTGCACCTATTGCTCAACCACCTGATTGGAACTTGCCTTTTGAAATTACGTGTGATGCTAGTGATTACGCTGTTGGTGCTGTTTTAGGACAAAGAGTTGATAAGAAATTAAATGTTATTCATTATGCTAGCAGAACTCTAGACAGTGCCCAAAGAAATTATGCTACTACTGAAAAAGAATTTTTAGCAGTTGTGTTTTGCCTGTGATAAATTCAGATCTTACATTGTTGATTCCAAAGTAATTGTTCACACCGATCATGCTGCTATTAAATATCTTATGGAAAAGAAAGATGCTAAACCTAGACTCATTAGGTGGGTTCTCTTGCTGCAAGAATTTGATTTACTTATAACTGGTAGAAAAGGAGCCGAGAACCCCGTAGCGGATAACTTGTCTAGGTTAGAAAATATTCTTGATGACCCACTACCTATAGATGATAGCTTTCCTGATGAACAACTAGCTGCAATAAATGTTTCTCATAACACTCCTTGGTATGCTGACTATGCTAATTATATTGTTGCTAAATATATACCACCTAGTTCACATACCAACAAAAGAAAAAATTCTTCTATGATTTAAGACATTACTTTTGGGATGACCCACATCTTTATAAAGAAGGAGTAGTTGGTATTATTAGACATTGTGTACCTAAGCATGAACAGGAACAAATCCTACGGAAATGTCACTCGAAAGCTTATGGAGGGCATCATGCGGGAGATAGAACTGCCCATAAGGTATTGCAATCTGATTTTTATTAGCCTACTCTCTTCAAGGATGCCCGTAAGTTTGTTTTATCTTGTGATAGAATGCCAAAGAATTGGTAATATCGGTAAGCGTCAAGAAATGCCTATGAATTATTCACTTGCTGTTGAACCATTTGATGTTTGGGGTTTTGATTATATGGGACCTTTTCCTTCCTCTAATGGGTATACACATATTTTGGTTGCTGTTGATTATGTTACTAAGTGGGTGGAAGCTATTCCAGCTAGTAGTGCTGATCATAACACTTCTATTAAAATGCTTAAAGAAGTTATTTTCCCGAGGCTTGGAGTCCCTAGATATTTAATGACTGATGGTGGTTCACACTTTATTCGTGGTGCTTTCTGTAAAATGCTTGCTAAATTTGATGTTAACCATATAATTGCATCACCCTATCATCCTCAATCTAGTGGTCAAGTTGAACTTAGCAATAGAGAAATAAAACTTATATTACAAAAAACTATTAATAGGTCCCAAAAGAATTGGTCTAAGAAGTTAGATGATGCACTTTGGGCTTACAGTATAGCATATAAAAATCCTATAGGTATGTCTCCCTATAAAATGGTTTATGGAAAAGCTTGTCATTTGCCTCTTGAGTTAGAACATAAAGCATATTGGGCAATTAAAGAATTCAACTATGATTACAAACTTGCCGGAGAAAAGAGGCTATTTGATATTAGCTCACTAGATGAATGGAGAACCCAAGCTTATGAAAAATGCCAAGTTATTTAAAGAAAAAGTTAAAAGATGGCATGACAAAAGAATCCAAAAGCGGGAATTTAAAGTTGGAGAATATGTTCTTTTGTAAAACTCTCGTTTCAGATTCTTTGCAGGAAAACATCTCTCTAAATGGGAAGGACCATATATCATTGAGGAGGTTTATCGCTCTGGAGCTATCAAAATAAATAATGCCGAAGGTACCAACCTGAAGGTGGTCAATGGGCAAAGAATTAAACACTATATCTCAGGTACGCCTATCAATGTTGAAAGCAATATTATTCAAACCATGACACCAGAGGAACACATAAAGGAAACCTTCCGGAACACTCCAGAATCCCTAAAAAGAAGAGGTACGTGATACGGTAAGTAAACGGACTCCGAAAAATCCGCAAAAATATTTTCTGTTAGTTTTGGAATATTTGAAAAATTAGGAAAATAAGAAACAACCAGGAAGGCACCCGAGGGGGGCACAAGACACCAGGGCGTGCCAGGGCCCCCTGGCGCGCCCAGGTGGGTTGTGCCCACCTCGGGAACCTTCCCGAATCCGTTTTCATCCTGTTTGCTTGTTTCCCAAGATAAAAAATCTTTATATACCCCCGAATGTATTGACCACCGTATCGCGGAGAAATCTTCTGTTCTTCTTTCTTGCTATTTTCTGACAGATCTAGATCGCCATGGCCACTTCGAGCTCCTCCAAGGACAAGTTCTTTGAGAACATCGTCAACCTGTATTTGCAGGAGGTAATGCAGCACCCTCAAGCCATTGAGATGGGTGAGGGGGTGCTCCACATCTGGGACGTCCAGGGCCCCAAGGGGACGGGGACCATGGATGCCAGGCTCGAAGCTATGGAGCAAGAGGTCTTCAAGTGCAAGGGGATGGTGGAACATGGACTCAATGCCAATCACCTCATGATCGCGGATTACACCCGTGATCTCAAGGTGGATGGCAAATCCATGAAGGAGATCGTCTTCACCTTCAACGAGCAAATCAACTTTCTGCAAAGGCAAATCTATGATCTCCAAAACCAAGTCTTTGAATATGAGGCAAGGTTTAAAGGTATGAGTTTGGCTGCCAGTTGCAGGACTCGTGAGACTCGCTCCTCCTCTTATGATGGTGAGCCATTGCCATGGAAACCGGAAGATAAGATCGCTACTAACTCATCACCACCACCACCTTCTTCATCACCAAAGGAGACTTGAGTTCATGGTATGGACACCCCCTTGGCTTGTGCCAAGCTTGGGGGAGGTGTCCCGGTATCGTATCACCACCACTATCTCTGCTTTCATCTATTTTAGTTCGATCTTTAATTTTCCTTTGATTTAGTTGAATAAAAGTTTAGTTCGATCCTTTCTTTTCGAGTGTTTGCTTAGTGATCTATCTATCGATGTAATCATGTGCGAGATATATAATAAAGAGTAGTTTGAGTTTTGTTTCTTTACTTTTAATGTTTCAATAAAAGGAAAGGAAAATAAATGAAAAAAGATCATATGCTAATCTTATGGTAAGTAATGACATCACATAAGGAAAAGTATAAGTGGTAAAATTTGTTGGAGATTGACAAACATAGCATTGCTCAATGATGCAATTCATGAAAGAATTAATAAGGGAAGAGAAGATTCACATGCAAATACACTATCTTGGACATCTTTTATGATTGTGAGCCCCCATTAAATATTTTGTGTCAAAATAGTTGACGTTGGACAAGGAAGACAACGTAATGATTTATGTTTGTTCATATTCACATAAAAGTTATATTGTCATAGATACTTTAACATGTGGTGCTTGCTCAATATCTTTTCTAGCCAAAAACTCCGCACTAAGTAGAGATACTACTTGTGCATCCAAAAACCCTAAACCCAAATCTTATTTTTAGAGTCCACCATACCTACCTATGGATTGAGTAAGATCCTTCAAGTAAGTTGTCATCGGTGTAATAAGGCAATAAAAATTGCTTCTAAATGTGTTGGATCATTTAATGTAAGAGAAAATTGAGCGTTGTACGAACTTGTGATGGCAAAGTAATATAAGTGACAAACTGCATAATAAAGGTTGCTATCATAAGGGGCAATATAACATGACGTTCTTTTGCATTAAGGGATTTGGCATACAAACAAATAAATGCATGACAACCTCTTCGTCCCTCTGTGAAGGGCCTATCTTTTACTTTTATGCATTTACTTTTATGTAGAGTCAAAGTTTTCTTCCCTATTCCTTTTTATTTTCTCTTTTTGCAAGCATCATGTGGTGAGGAAAGATCTAGGCACATATATCCAGTTGGATATGAGTGGGCATGAGTTATTATTGTTGACATCACCCTTGAGGTGAATACGTTGGGAGGCGAAACTATAAGCCCCTATCTTTCTATGTGTCCGGTTGAAACTTTTTGTTCATGGGTACACTGTGAGTGTTAGCAATCATAGAAGATTAAATGATGGTTGAGTATATGGACTTGCCTAAAGGCTCCGATACATGACCCTTCCTGAAAATATGATGAATTGTAATTGCAAAGTTGACTGAGAACATAGTTTGTTGGTTTCCAATAAGGTTTATGCTTTATACTTCAATGTTGTGATGAATTGTTACTTGTTCATGAGAAATTATATGATAAAAGTTGTTTGATAAAGTTTTATGTTAAAGTTCCTTGCTGTTATAATAATATGAATGATGCTTATATGTCTGTATTTTGTTTTTATCGACACCTCTCTCTCAAAGCATGTGGACATGTTTTTCGATTTCGGTTTTTCGCTTGAGGACAAGTGAGGTCTAAGCTTGGTGGAGTTGATAGGTCCATTTTGCATCATGTTTCCTACTGTTATTTATAATGTTTTTATGCATAATAATGTTTTTGGAGTATTTCTAATGCCTTTTCTCTCATAATATGCAAGGTTTACACAAAGAGGGAAAATACCGGCAGCTGGAATTCTGGACCTGAAAAAGCTATGTCAGAGTTACCTATTCTGCACATCTCCAAATGAGCTGAAAATTTACGGAGAATTATTTTGCAATATATGAAGAATATTGGAGCAAATAACTACCAGAGGGGGCCCACCAGGTGGCACAACCCACCTGGGCATGCCAGGGAGCCCAGGCGTGCCCTGGTGGGTTGTGCCCTCCTCGGCCCACCTCCGGTGCCCCTCTTCTGGTATATAAGTCATTTTGACCAAGAAAAAAAATAAGGGGAGGACTTTTGGGATGAAGCGCCGCCGTCTCGAGGCGGAACTTGGGCAGGAGCACTTTTGCCCTCTGGCAGAGCGATTCCGCCGGGGGAACTTCCCGCCCGGAGGGGGAAATCATCGTCATCATCATCACCAACAACTCTCCCATCTTTGGGAGGTCCATCTCCATCAACATCTTCAACAGCACCATCTCCTCTCAAACCCTAGCTCATCTCTTGTGTTCAATCTTTGTACCGGAACCTTAGATTGGTGCTTGTGGGTGACTAGTAGTGTTGATTACATCTTGTAGTTGATTACTATATGGTTTATTTGGTGGAAGGTTATATGTTCAGATCCATTATGCTATTTAATACCCCTCTGATCTTGAGCATGATTATTATTTGTGAGTAGTTACTTTTGTTCTTGAGGTCATGGGAGAAGTCATGTTGCAAGTAATCATGTGAACTTGATATGTGTTCGATATTTTGATGATATGTATGTTGTGATTCCCTTAGTGGTGTCTTGTGAACGTCGACTACATGGCACTTCACCATATTTGGGCCTAATTAAGGGAATGCATTGTGGAGTAGTTATTAGATGATGGGTTGCTAGAGTGACAGAAGCTTAAACCCTAGTTTATGTGCTATTCCGTAAGGGACTGATTTGGATCCAAAAGTTTAATGCTATGGTTAGATTTTATCTTAATACTTTTCTCATAGTTGCGGATACTTGCGAGGGGGTTAATCATAAGTAGGAGGTTTGTTCAAGTAAGAACAGCACCTAAGCACCGGTCCACCCACATATCAAATCATCAAAGTAGCGAACATGAATCAACCCAACATGATGAAAGTGATATGATGAAATTCCCGTGTACCCTCAAGAATGCTTTGCTTATCATAAGAGACCATTTTGGCCTATCCTTTGCCACCAAAGGATTGGTCTACCTTGCTGCACTTTATTTACCGTTACCGTTATTTGCTCGTTACAAATTATCTTGCTATCAAACTATATGTTACCAACTATTTCATTGCTTGCAGAAAATACCTTGCTGAAAACCACTTGTCATTTCCTTTTGCTCCTCGTTGGGTTCGACACTCTTACTTATTGAAAGGACTACGATTGATCCCCTATACTTGTGGGTCATCACAAATCAACTGCCATACCTATCGGTATTTGTGAGGATGTGCCCATTGTTGTTGCAAATGTTACTATCTTAACTGACTTTGTTATACTTGAGATGCCCGAGGATGACAGCATGTTGATTATCCTTGGTAGATCCTTCTTGAATACTGCAGGGGATGTTATTGATTGCAATAAATGCAAGGTCACTTTTCATATCAATGGTAATGAACATACGGTGCACTTTCCGAAGAAACAATTCCAAGTGAATGGTATTAATGTTATTGAAAAATCTCCGACACTCACTATTGGAAGCTTTCAACTACCTCTACCTACTGCCAAAAATAAAAATGAAATGCTTATTGTTGGGGACATGCATATCCCCATTAAGGTAACTTAGTGTTTTACAAAAGTTCTTCGGTTTCATACTAATCGAAGGTGGTTGTTAATAAGACTTGATTAACCTTATTAATGGATCATTTTTGAGAGGTATGAAATTGATGAATTTAGTAAGCACAACCTTTTGCTCCTAGCTTTTTTTTCAGTTTTTCTTAGTTAAATAAAATAAAATGCCATGTTTTGTTTGTTTTCTGAATTTCCTGTGCAATAAAAAATGACCCAAAAATAAAAGTTCTCAGAATGCCCTGAAAATTTAATATGATTTTTTCTGAATATTTCTGAATTTTTGGTACAAATAACATCAGAGGGGAGTACACCTGGTGACCACAAGACACCAGGGCGCGCCAGCAACCCCAGGCGCGTCTTGGTGGGTTGTGGTCCCCATGTGGGTCCCCTCACTTACTTCTTTAGCCCATGTCATCTCCTACCTCCAAAAAAAAATCACCATTGCTCTCTCTCTCTCTCTCTCTCGTGTTCTTGCTCTGAAACCCGTGAATTTCGATCTCTTTGCTCGAAGCTCTGTTTCTGAAACTGTTTTGGGGGATTGCTACATGGTATGTGACTCCTCCATTGCTCCAATTAGTTTTTGCTTTAGTGGATTATATTTTCAATAATTAGCTACTCTTGGTGCTACTGTAGATGAGCTTGGATGTTGAATTCTTAGAGTTCTAAGTAGTTCGAATGCTTAATATAGCCTCTATGCCTCCTTATGAGTAGTTACTATCAATCTTGTTAAGTTTTGTTGACAAAAATTTTATGGACTAAATTTTTTAGAATTTTATCTATAGGAATAAGATGAGTTTCTTTAGGAAGTTTGCCTCCAGGAAAAATGCTAAGGGAGTCATTGGGGAATCATCGGAAAATGACCTCCATACTCGGAGAAGGGCGGAGGTGCGGCCGTGCGAATGGCCGCATAACCCCTTCATGGATGGAGCCGGGATCCGTCAAGATTTCGCCCAATTCGCTGCAAATGCTGGGCTAACCGACTTCATCGTAGCTGAGTGTGAACAATACCATCTCCTTACAAATTCCTTTGTGCAAAATTTTCATTTTCTAAGTTGGAATAATCCCCCTGAGGTGCAGTTTAATTTATATGCTGAAACCCGTCAGATACCACTCACTAACTTTTGTGATATATGCTTGATCCCTTCTAACGGGGAAATAAGAGAGCCTAGACCTGCAAAGTTTGAGGACTTTTATCGTACTCTGACAGTGGGAGATGAGAGAGGGGTATCGAGTGTTACCGCCACTAGCTTGCAGTTTCCTTCTGTGCATTATTTTGCTCTATTCATTGCTAAGTGTTTAATTGCTAGAGAGAAGGTTGCTGCACTCAGTGCTCCTGACTTCGCCATCTTACGCCGTGCACTTTACGACAATAATACCTTTAGCCTCGGGGCCATTATTGCACGCCGTCTGCACCTTAACAGAACCAAGGGCAAAATTCATGGCGGTATTTATGCTACTCGCTTAGCGAGTCACTTTAAAGTTCAGATTCGCCAACATGATTATCCTCTGCCCAAGGTTTATTTAGATCACCAGGCGATGGTGGATCACCAGTTTACTAATGAGGCCAACTCTCTTAATAATATTCGTTATAACCTGGTTTACAGTTTGGAAACCCGTGATATTATCCCATTGCCTGCACCTGCTTTGTTTGATTCTATCGCCAGGGGAGGATACAGGGTCATGCCAGTGGACATTATTGCCTACCGGGACGCCCAAGCAGCGGCAGAGGAGGAGCCTCAGGAGTGGGACGCTCAGGTGCCGCAACACTTCGAGATGGGACCGGATGACTACTACGAGTGGTGATTACCAAGCTAGGCCAAAAGCCTAAGCTCGGGGGAGTACATATTTCCACCGACATTACATTCATGTTCACACATTTTATTCCAGTTGTCGGTGTTCACACTTTTTCATTGTATTATCCATGCTAGATTTATTTTCTCGCTTTCTTCTTGTGTGTTTTAAAAACTTTGAGAAAATCCAAAAAAAATGTTTCTTGCTTCTTTTCGGTTTTTTCTTTCTAGTTTAGTTAGTTGTAGTATTAAAAAGAAAACCCAAAAAGATTTCCTTGTTCTTCTTTTGCTTGTTGGGAGCTTTCCCGTGGAAATAGTTTTTCTCATTTTTGTTTTTCTTTTTTTCTTTAATTTGCTTTCTTCAAGAAAAACTAAAAACTCCAAAAATATTTCACTGTGTTTCTCTGAATTTCTTTTCTTTTTACTGAGTCATACCAAGGAGAAGACCACGATGAAAATGTTGAGTGGCTCTCATATGCATTTATATTGATCTAACAAGAGCCCATATTACCTTGTCTTCTCCTTTTGAATAAAATGTTTGCAGATTCTAGCTTAGTCCAGGGTACTCTTGCACTATTATTATTTTCATATCATTCGGTCGTGCAAGTGAAAGGCGATAATGACAATATTTGATGAACTGGCTATGGCAGAGAGATACGGGTATGAACTCAACTTGTTCTATTTTTTTAAATATGTTTAACCTAGTATCCATGCTTCAGCATATTATGATCAAACATGTTTGCAATGACAATTAGAGATTATAGTTTCTCATGCCATGCTTAAGTAGCTAGGAGTGGATAATGATTTATGTTGGATGTCAACATGCATTAAAATGATTGTGATGTAGTATGATGATATGGTATCCTCCTCTGAATGTTTCAAGTGGCTTGACTTGGCACATGTTCATGCATGTAGTTGAATCAAAACCAACATAGCCTCTACGATATTTATGTTCATGGTGTCCATATCCTACTCATGCTAGTATTCAATGTTAATTATGCATAACGCATGTTCATGACCATTTACACTCTCTAGCTGGCCGCTTCTCAATCTATTTGCTAGCCTTCGCCTGAACTAAGCGGGAATACTGCTTGTGCATCAAAATCCTAAAACCCAAGTTATTTCAGATGAGTCCACCATATCTACCTATATGCGGTATTACCCTACCGTTCCAAGTAAATTTGCATGTGCCACCTCTAAAAATTTCAAATAAACTTCTGCTTTTGTGTGCCTGGATTGTTCATAGAGCGACAGGGGGTAGTCAGTATCTTCCATGCTAAGCGGGTTATTCTCATTATGAGTGTTTATTCACTCGTCCTTGCACGAGAGGGGCGGTAATATGGATTCCCAGTCCCGAAATCAAAAATTGCAAATAATTAAACAAAACTCCCCCAGGACTGATGTTGGTATGGACGGTACCGGTGGATTCGGCTAGCCGTGGAGTGTGTTTGTTGGTGGAGGGGGAGTAAACCTTTACTTTTATCGCTTGGGAACCGCCACTAATGTGTTTAGCATGGAAGATATTGATAACTTTTGGTCGTGATGTAAACAGAAAGGGTGCATTTCCCAAAATTACATTTATCTCTGTTTTAAAAACTTTGAGCTCTGGCACCGCTGCAAATCCCTGCTTCCCTCTGCGAAGGGACTATCTATTTAATTTTATGTTGAGTCATCACCTTCTCAAATAAGCGCCAGATCTGAGAGCACTATTATCATCCTCATGCATTGTGCATAGTTAATGTTGGATGCATCATGAGTGGATCTTTTCTACCATGAATTACAATGTTTAGTCACTGCTTGAACTTTGGAGGTGCTCTGCATTTATGTTTTGCGGTCTCAGAAAGGGCTAACGAGATACCACTGTTGTCATATTATATCATGGTTGTTTTGACAAAGTGTTGTCATTTGAGATATTTTATTATTGCTCACTAGTTGCTTATGTCATTGATGTGAGTTAATATAATTTCTAAGAGTTATTGTTGACATGGTTACTCATAATATTTGCTAAAAACCTGGGTGCTACTTAAGCTTATTTATGTAAACAAGAACAAAAGAGTTCATAAAAGTTTTTCTTTTTCACTTTCAGTTTATCAACTGAATTGCTTGAGGACATGCAAAGGCTTAAGCTTGGGGGAGATGATACGTCTCCGTCGTATCTACTTTTCCTAATGCTTTTGCTCTTGTTTTGGACTCTAATTTGCATGATTTTAATGAAACTAACCCGGACTTACGCTGCTTTCAGCAGAACTAACATGGTGTTGTTTTATGCAGAAATAAAATTTCTTGGAATGGAACGAAACTTTTTGGAGAATTATTTTAGAATATATAAAAAATACTGGAGCCAAGAACCACCGGAGGGGGCCCCTGGTGGAGCACAACCCACAGGGCGCGCCCAGGTGGGTTGTGCCCACCTGGTGGCCCCGCAGACCCTAATTCCGACGCTATAAAATCCTATTTTTGGAGAGAAAATTCAGGGAGAAAGTTTCATCGCGTTTCACAATACGGAGCCGCCGCCACCTCCCGTTCTTCATCGGGAGGCCAGATCTGGAGCCCGTTCGGGCTCCGGAGAGGGGAATCTTCGGTCTTCGTCATCACCAACCGTCTTTCATCACCAATTTCATGATGCTCCCCAATGGGAGTGAGTAATCCCTTTGTAGGCTCACTGGTCGGTGAGGAGATGGATGAGATTCATCATGTAATCGAGTTAGTTTTGTTCGGGCTTGATCCCTAGTATCCACTATGTTGTGAGATTGATGTTGTTATGACTTTGTCATGCTTAATGCTTGTCACTAGGGCCCGAGTGCATTGATTTCATATCTGAACCATTTATGTTTTCACCATTATATCTATGTTCTAGATCCGATCTTGCAAGTCATATTCACCTATTACATGTTATGATCTGTAAACCCTGGGGTGACAATAATCGAGATACTTTCCGGTGATGACCGTAGTTTGAGGAGTTCATGTATTCACTATGTGTTAATGCTTTGTTCTGGTTCTCTATTAAAAGGAGGCATTAATATCCCTTAGTTTCCTAATGGACCCCGCTGCCACGGGAGGGTAGGACAAAAGATGTCATGCAAGTTCTTTCCATAAGCACGTATGACTATTTACGGAATACATGCCTACATTATATTTATGAACTGGAGCTAGTTTTGCATCACCCTAGGTTATGACTGTTATATGACGAATATCATCCAATGAATCCACCGATCCAATGCCTACGAATTTTCCACATATTGGTTTTGCTAAGTTACTACTGTTGCTGTTACTATTACAGTTGCTACAAAATCATTGCTATCAATGTTACCGTTACTACTACAATTATCACTACTATCAAAATTATCGTATTACTATGCTACTGATCACTTTGCTGCAGATATTAAATCTCCAGGTGTGGTTGAATTGACAACTCAACTACTAATACTTACAAATATTCTTTGGCTCCCCTTGTGTCTAATCTATAAATTTGGGTTGAATACTCTACCCTCGAAAACTGTTGCGATCCCCTATACTTGTCGGTTATCACCCCCGGGTCTATTTTCTATCATATTATTTTCAGATCTATAAAATGAAAAACCCAAAAATACCTTGCTGCAATTTATTTATATTTACTTTCTTTTACTCTTTTACTTATCTTTTATACCTATCTCTATTAGATCTCACTCTTGTTCGTGACCGTGAAGGGATTGACAACCCCTTTTTCGCGTTGAGTGCAAGTGTTTGTTAGTTTGTGTAGGTGCATCTATTTGGGACTTGCTTGTGCCTCCTACTGGATTGATACCTTGGTTCTTAACTGAGGGAAATACTTATCTCTACTTTGCTGCATCACCCTTTCCTCTTCAAGGGAAAAATCAACGCAAGCTCAAGAAGTAGCACCAGCCGTTTCAACTTCTCCTCCTGCAACGCCAAACAGAAGTTAGTCATACATAAGAACAAGAAGAAGAATGTTTCATGTATATAGATATACCTGGGCTTTATTATGGCGCTAGTGGCTCCGGTTTCCTTGATCGTGTGCTCCGTCGGTTCCATGATTAGCCCGATATTTTCTGCTCTTGGCAACAAACTCTGCATCCTGCCCGAGCCACATATCCACCAACCTCTCCCACACATCACTCTTTTCGTAGCACCAAGAAGGAATAATCTACATAATGGAAGCATGGCATGTCAACATGAAACAATGAAATTTACCACAAACGTCAGAATGAAAAGTCCATAATACTTACGTCCAAGTACTGCTCCCTGGTCAAGGCAAGCTTATGCCTGTGCCCCTCTTTCTTGGGCATCTTCTGCCCCATAGTGTTGTGAAGTAGTGCGAGATGGCCACCCAGCGCACCTCGTACTGCATCTGACGGGCCTTATTTCTCGCCGCCCACACCAAGACCTCGTCGGTAGTCGGCTTGTCATGTCCTCAGTAACTCTATAGAATTCCTACAATCATCATAAAACCAAAATGGAACAAGCCATGAGTTAAGTGATTTCAATGATAAACTATGAACGAAACTCAAGACTCGCGCTTCTGAAGAGAACTTACCCAAAAAATTGATCATGGCCTTAGCGGTCGTCCCGTCCCCCGAGAGGCTGACAGCTTCGTGGTGCTCCCAGCTCATGGCCAAAATCCGCAGCTCCGAGTTCTGCTATGGCTGCGGGTTGTACAGCCCCGGCCAAAACTGCTTCATCAAGATAGTGATGATGTTGTTTGGAAGACGGCCCTGTCCAACAACTTTCCATTTGCTGCAAAAGAATCAACATATTAGCATGTGTACAATCAAAATATTAGTATGTGTTCAAAATATGATTAAGAGGCACTTACTCTATCCCCGTGGGAATAAGGAGCTACTTCTGCTCCTCGGTAGCAGGAAGGCGAGGTAGTCGCACAATACCATGCAGCCACCCCTTTTGGCCACCCCCCCTCCCCACCACAACCCTCCTTGCCGCAGATATGTCTCCACGTATCTATAATTTATGAAGTATTCATGCCATGTTTATTATAATTTTGTATGGTTTTGGTGCACTTTTATATGATTTTTGTGGACTAACTTATTGATCCAGTGCCCAGTGCGAGTTCCTGTTTTTTGCATATTTTTTTGTTTCGTAGAAAATCCATATCGAACAAAGTCAAAACGCGATAAAATTTTACAGAGATTTTTTTGGAATATATGTGATTTTTGGGGAAAAGAATCAACGCAAGATGGTGCTCGAGAGCTTCACAAGGCAACAGGGCGCAGCCTACCCCCTGGCCACACCCCTTGCCTTGTGGGCACCTCTTTCGCCTCAAGAAAGAAAATATCCCAATAAAAATCCCGTCGAAATTTTAGCCAAATCAGAGTTACGGATCTCAGGGAATATAACAAACGGTGAAGGCTCCGAAAAATGTCGCGAGAAACAGAAGACAACAAAGAGATCCAATCTAGGGGAGAGGTCCCTATCCTCCAGAGGGCCAAGGAAGAAGAAGGAGGAGGGGGCCCTTCCCCCTCTCCTCCGATGGCACCGGGACACCGCCGGGGACATCTCCTCCATCACCATCACCACCAACTTCTCCTCCGTTCTCATGGTGATGTGTGAGTAGTTCACCCTCCGGGATGAGGGTATGTGATGTCTAATATGCAACTTTATTCTTGTAGACTTGTGTTGGGCCTCCAAGCGCAGAGTTTTGTAGGACAGTAGCAATTTTCCCTCAAGTGGATGACCTAAGGTTTATCAATCTATGGGAGGCATAGGATGAAGATGGTCTCTCTCAAACAACCCTGCAACCAAATAACAAAGAGTCTCTTGTGTCCCCAACACACCAAATACAATGGTAAATTGTATAGGTGCACTAATTCGGCGAAGAGATGGTGATACAAGTGTAGTAATGATAGTAGATATTGATTTTTGTAATAGTAACAATAAAAAAACAGCAAGGTAGCAATTGATAAAATGGAGCACAAACGGTATTGCAATGCTTGAAAATGAGGCCTAGGGTCTGTACTTTCGCTAGTGCAATCTCTCAAACAATGCTAATATAATTGGATCATATAACCTTCCCTCAATGTGCGATGAAGAATCACTCAAAAGTTCCTATCTAGCGGAGAACATAAGAAGAAATTGTTTGTAGGGTACGAAACCACCTCAAAGTTATTCTTTTCGATCAATCTATCCTAGAGTTCGTACTAAAATAACACCAAGCTATTCTTTCCGATCGATCTAACCAAGAGTTCGTACTAAAATAACACCATATGATACACATCAACCAACTCTAATGTCACCTAGATACTCCAATGTCACCGCGAGTATCCGTGAGTTGATTATGCGATATGCATCAAGCAATTTCAGATTCATAATACTCAATCCAATACAAAGAGCCTCAAAGAGTGCCCTAAGATTTCTACCGGAGAAACAAAGACGAGAACGTGCATCAACCCCTATGCATAGATAACCCCAATGTCACCTCGGGAATCCGCGAGTTGAGTGCCAAAACACATATCAAGTGAATCAATGTGATACCCCATTGTCACCATGGGTATTCATAGCAAGACATACATCAAGTGCTCTCAAATCCATAAAAGTATTCAATCCGATAAAACGAAATCTCAAAGGGAAAACTCAATTCATCACAACAAGATAGAGAGGGGAAAACACCATATGATCCAACTATATTAACAAAGCCCGCGATACATCAAGATCGTGCCATCTCAAGAACACGAGAGAGAGAGAGAGAGAGAGAGAGAGAGAGATTAAACACATAGCTACTGGTCCAAACCCTTAGCCCCGAGGGTGGACTACTCCCTCCTCATCATGGTGGCCACCGGGATGATGAAGATGGCCACCGGTGATGATTTCCCCCTCCGGCAGGGTGCCAAAACGGGGTCTAGATTGGTTTTTCGTGGCTACAGAGGCTTGCGGTGGCGGAACTTCTGATCTAGGGTTATTTCTGGGGGTTTTGGTATTTATAGGATTTTTTGGCGTTGGTTTCACGTGAAGATGGGCCTCGAGGTGAGCACAACCCACCTGCACACGGGTTGGGCTCCAGGCGTGCCCTGGTGCGTTGTGCCCTCCTCATGGCTCTTCTGGCCCTCCCACGAAGCTTCTAGTGCCTCTTTTGTTCCAAAAAAATCGTCAAAAAGTTTCGTTGCATTTGGAGAACTTTTATTTCTGCACAAAAAACAACACCACGGTAGTTCTGCTGAAAACAGCGTCAGTCCGGGTTAGTTCCATCCAAATCATACCAAAACCATATAAAATTATTGTAAACATGGCATGAATACTTCATAAATTATAGATGCGTTGGAGACGTATCAGTATGTACTAGTAGCTATGTGTTCAATCTCTCTCTCTCTCTCATGTTCTTGATTTGGCATGATCTTGATGTACCATGAGCTTTGTTAATATAGTTGGGTCATATGGTGTTCTTCCCTCTCTATCTTTGTTGTGATGAATTGAGTCTTGCTCTTTGAGGTTTCGTTATGTTGGGTTGAATATTAGATTTGAGATCATTTGTTGTATGTCTTGCATGCGGATACCCATGGTGACAATGGAGTATTCTATTGAGTCACTTGATGTATGTTTTGGTAATCAACTTGCGGATCCCATGGTGACATTGGGGTAATCTAGGCATATAGGTTGATACACGTTTTCGTCCTACTTTCTCCGGTAGAAACTTAGTGATTCTTAGTTGCACGTGAGGGATTGTTATATGATTCAATTATGTTAGTAGCACTGTTGAGAGATTTCACTAGTGAAAGTATGAACCCTAGGCTTTGTTTTTAAGCATTGATAAACCGTTTTGCTCATTGTTTGCTACTTGCTACCTTGCTGTTTTTTATTGTTCAGATTACAAAACCCTATATCTACTATCCATACTACACTTGTATCATCATCTCTTCACCGAACTAGTGCACCTATACAATTTATTTACCATTATATTGGGTGTGTTGGGGACACAAGAGGTTTCTTGTATTTGATTGCAGGGTTGTTTGAGAGAGACCATCTTCATCCTACACCTCCCACGGATTGATAAACCTTTGGTCATCCACTTGAGGGAAATTTGATGTTGTCCTACAAAACTCTGCGCTTGGAGGCCCAACAGAGTCTACAAGAAGAAAGTTGTGTAGTAGACATCAGCCGGCACCCTCCTCGTCTGCCTCCTCAACCTCCTCCTCGTGAATCTCCTCCTCCCCACCCGCCTCCTCATCGTGAACCTCCTCCTCGTACTCCCTCCCCTCGCCAACTTCCTCGTCCTCGGACTCAGAGGGTACCTCACTATAGGAGGGCCTCGAAGGCGACCCACCCTATGTCGAACAAAGAGCACAGTTTCTTGCTCCGACCCCGTACTCCTCTAATGGCTCTTCTCCCACCCGCTCCTCCTCCTGGGGCACTTCCCCCGACCCCTCGACCTCCCTATGAGGTGTCATCCTCAAGTAGTCGGGAGGTAACAATACGAGGTCGTCCACTCCGTGTAACTTTTCCAGCGAGTTTGCTTAGAAGACCCGTGTCGTCGGCCTTGCCTTTGCCCATGCTTACCAAACTTGCATTGAGAAGAGAATAAACAATTAGCATATTAATAAGGAAGAAACGACATGCAAGAGGACCGAGCACAAGATTTGGTGGCATTGCTAGCCCCGAAGGGGGGGTCACACTCCGGAGCCGTGTGCCGGGTGTTCACGCCTGCCACCACACTTCCAGACATGTAAGAGGACCCAGCACAAGATTTAGTGGCATTGGTAGCCCCCAAAGGCCCCCGATCACAATCGTAGACATGCGAAGAATAATCCGCATAGAGGGAACTGTTCAGATACTTCTGCATCACACAAAAACATAAAAAATTACCTCTCATCCTATATCACATGTGTCTACGCCGTGTAAAAATTCATGATTTTATCACGCTCCGAGTGTTCAGGAATATTCACGCAGCACAAAAATCGTAGAATGTTACTTCGGTGTCATCGTCGTCTGTGAAGGGGGACCGCACCCCGGAGCCGAGTGTTGCCACTTTAAACATCCCACCACACCTTAAGACATGTGTGAGGACCCGGTGCGATGCTTTGGTGGCATTGCTACCTCTCAAGGCCCCTGGCCGACCTAACCCTGGCCCTGTTGACCCGGAGATCTACGCCTTTGACTTTCGCCGGACGGGATTTGACCAATGGACATCTCCACCTGGTTGTGATAGGTCAGCCCATAGAAACACTTCAGAACAAGGTCTATGCCCAACCCACCACAAGATTCCCTGTGTGTCGACCCGACGTGGATGTTTCCCCCCTCCCAAGTGACGGCGGCAGCACCGTCCATGAAGGGCGTCACACTCTGGAGCCGTGTGCCGGGTGTTCACACCTGCCACCACACTTTCAGACATGTAAGAGGACCCAGCGCAAGATTTGGTGGCATTGCTAGCCCCCGAAGGCCCTCGACCACACTCGTAGACATGCAAAGAACAATCCGGATAGAGGGAATTGTTCAGATACTTCTGCATCACAAAAATATGAAAAATTACCTTGCATCCTATAACACATGTGTCTGCGCCATGTAAAAAATTCATGATTTTATCACGCCTTAATTGTTGAGGAATATTCACGCTGCACCAAAACCGCAGAACGTTACTTCGGTGTCATCACCATCCGTGAAGGGGGGCACACCCCGGAGCCACGTGTTGCCTCTTTAAACATCTCACCACACCTTAAGATATGTATGAGGACCCGGTGCGATGTTTTGGTGGCATTGCTACCCCCCGAAGGCCCCTAACCCTAGCCCCTTTGACCCAGAGATCTACCCCTTTGACTTTCGCTGGGTGGACTTTGACCAATGGACTTCTCCACCTGGTTGTGATAGGTCAACCCATGGAAACACTTTAGAACAAGGTCTGGGCCCAACCCACCACAAGATCCCCTTCGTTTGGCCAAGTAATGAAAAATATACAAAAAGTCAAAACAAAAGTGTGTTTTCTATAAATATGAAGCAAACATGATTTTAGTTTGTTCAAATTTAAAAACATAGTATAGCAACAAAATCCTTTCAAGATTCTGATAAGAAAACCATATAAAATTTGCCAAAATTGAGGCAACTATCAATTACTTGTGATTTTAACAAAGTATAAGGGTCTATATGTAAAAGTACATGAGGCCACATTTCTAACATATCCAAAAACAAAAACAAACTGGATATTCTTAATCTATGAAAAAATCTACCCCAAATTGATATATAATTTATGTATGTTTAAGTTTGGATATGTCGGATTAAAATTAATCAAATTTTAACAAAAAAATGACTTAAAATGAAAAAATAAAGATATAATCTATGCAGATGGCCGCCGTCAGGGTCGTCGGTATAGATTTGACGGTGTCAGCCGGCCGTCTGAACCCAGGTCTCCAGGGCCACCTGTATGCCGACGGCCTTTCCATGGCAACTGCTGCCGTCGGCATAGTCGGAGATATGCCGACTGCCTTTCTATGCCTACCGCAGCCGTCGGCATAGTCTGAGATGTGCCGACGGCATTCCGCAGGCACAGACTATGCCGACGGCCCCGACAAAAATCCGTCGGGAGAAAAGACCGACAGCGTATATGCAGTTATTCCGGTAGTGAACCACGGTGTGAGATTTCTCTAAACAAAGTCACCACACGTAATGTCTATACCAGCGCACGCACCCTCCTCGCCCGCATTATTGCAAGTCAAACTGCCAGTGTCACACCACGATACGCTGACAGTTTAACCATCTTTGACATTGTAATCAGCGTGAACAGTCGCGACGCAGTAAATAAATTCTACTACTATTTCTGCACAGAGAGACCGTGCCTTTCTGTCCTAATCTTCCCTAAAATGTGACCCGGTGCATATTTGGGTTAAGATACATATGCATGCTTATCTGTATTGCCCCGACAGCTTCTCTGTAGTAAACTGTATAGTCATTTTCGGCCATCCGCGTATAAGATTTTATTCTGCGGAAATCCGCTTATAAGATTGATTTGTCACAGAGTTGAATAACTGAAAGCAGCCAGCACATTAACTAGGCACAGATCAATTCAAACTGACAGTGTGCAATGTGGATGTAAAAATACTTGGCGTATACTGAGCTTTCCGTACGTATAGAAATTAGAAGGGTCACTCTTAACCCGTTAAGAGAAGCTCCAGAATATGAAGTTAGTGGGATAGCTGAAAGTTTCACAGCTGACTGGAATGGTTAGAGCTGCAGCCACGTACTGTCACCAGTCACCTGCAGCAGCAGAAAGGCGGCAGTTGCAGCCAGGAGAGCGACTGAATGAATCTTGTAAACGCTCAGCGGTCAGCAGTCAGCAGTGTGTGTGGTGTGGACAGTTGCCGGCGAGTATCCGTCGGAGGGAAGAAAATCAGAACCGGCTCCCTTTCCTGCAAAGTTGGACACAGCGGTTGAGAAATAAAATCGGCCTGCGCCAGTCGCGAGCCGCGACTCCCTGGATGGATGCTACGGATTGCTACCGCGGGCCTATCTATCTGCGTTGCATTCCTTCCGACGGACATCGGAAAGCAACGTGCTAACAGCCAGGATTAGGGCCAGCTTGATGGTCTAGCGTGTTTACGGTTATTATCGCTGTACATTAGGCAGCTAGGATTTCGTTTTATTGTTTTCTAGTCTACAGATATCTCCCGATCATTTCCTTGTAAAAGTGATACGGTTGAGATCTCTTTGCCTATGTACTCTATATATGCTACGGCATATGATGAATACAATTTATTGATCCATATATTGCCTAACTACATGGTATCAGTTACGATCTTTTCCTAAACCTACGCTTCCGCCGCTGCCGCCGCACCTGTGCCGCCGCCGCCTCTTGCTGCCGCCGCAGCCCACCTGTCGCCGCAACCCCCACCCGCCGCCACACCTCTCTCGCCGCCGCCGCCCGCCCTACCCTCTCTCCCAACCCAAGCCGAACCCTAACCCTCTTCCTCACCACCACCATGGCCTCCAGCGCTTCCTCCCTCTTCGGTGGCTCAAACCCCTTCACCGGCCCCGAACCCGTTCCCGCCGAAGACATCCGCAACATCAACATCGTTGAACGCGTGCCCATCCGTCTCTCCCAGGAGGATTCCTCCTATTACTCATGGAAGACCTACTTCAACCTTGTCTTCCGTGAGTATCACCTCTAGGAGCACGTCGATGGCACCGTCGATGCGAAGGCCATGGAGTTCGATGCCGAGTGGTCGGCCGTCGAAGCCACCCTCATCCTCTGGTTTTACCTAACCATCTCCAAGGATCTTTTTTACATGGTGGTGCAGGATGATGATGATGCGCACTCCGTCTGGACGAAGCTCAATGGCGTCTTCACCGACAACCGGCTACAACGGCTCGTCTTCCTTCAGCAAGAATTCTTCGGGTGCCATCAAAACAACTCCTCCGTGGATGACTTTTGCATGCGCCTGAAGCGTTTTTGCAACGAGCTCCGTGACATCGGCGAGAAAGTCTCCAATGACCTCCTCCTCAGCACCCCCGTCGCCGGCCCCAACGAGGAGTTCACTCACGCGGCGGCCAACCTCACGCTCATCCCCGACCCGACCTTCACCAAGGTGGTCACGTACTTGCGTTTGGAGGAATGCCAGATGAAGCATATGAAGCTGCGGGCGGTCCACACCGCCCTCGCCGCCGGCACCTTGTGCGGTGCACTAGTGCCCGCTCCTCACCAACCGGCGGCTCCCTTCCAGCCGTCGTCGGGGTTCCCGTTCTCGCAGTAGGGGGCTCCCGCACCCGGCCCTCCTGTCGACTGTGGAGGCCGCTGTCAGTGTCAAAACTGGCGGATCTCGGGTAGGGGGTCCCGAGCTGTGGATCTAGGATCAATCGGGAACAGGGGACTATGAACACGGTGTTTAGCCAGGTTCGGGCCCTCTCGAAGAGGTAAAACACTACGTCCTGCTTGATTGTATTTGATGTATGGTATGGTTACAGAGTAGATCTACCTCGAGATCAGGCGAGCTAAACCCTAAGATGATGAGGTTATGGATGTAGCTCTAGCCCTAAAAGCCCTGAACCCTCTGGTTTATAAAGACACCAATAGGGTTAGGGTTACATGCGATCGGTTACAATGAAGGAAAGTTCACGCTAGTCTTGACTTGGAGGGCACACCACGACTCCGAAGATCTCCTGTCCAGTCACGGGTCCGCACTCTAGCTTGTCCCCATAGCGGCCCATTAATCCGGCCCATACGTAGTAAGTCGATGGCCCGAGGACCCCTTAGCCCAGGACTCCCTCAGTAGCCCCTGAACTAGCCTCCAACACCAGGGCTTGTATCCGGCCCCCGCACATATCATGGTCTTCGGCTTGCGAGGCGAGTTCTTCATCCAGTCCCATGCGTGCTCGGAGTTGAGTAGTGTCCGGAATCCAGAGCGTTAACTTTACTTAGCCCCGAAGGCCAGAGTGCTCAAGTGTGAATAGTACCCACGTCTGACAACTTTTATCGAAGGGTCACGTCCGGTCATGACACCAAACGGCCGGAGGTTCTCGATGCACGGCTTGAGGCCGCCCCTCCATTGGCATGTCTCATCAAGGTGGAGATTGTGCTCTGTTTTTTAGGGGATGTGATCAATAACCTCGATTCCCCACCCGCGCATGACGTTGCGAGTGAATCGGGAAGTGGAGAAGCCTACGGTGTGAAAAGGGGAACCCTTGCCTCCTCCGCGGCTTATAAAGAGGGGAATCAGCTACATTTAACGCCTCACGCCTTCTTCCATCTCCCGCCGTTGTCCTTCCAATCTCCAGAGCTCCAGCGCCCTGCTTTGCAACCCCGTGGCAATTTCCTTTAAGCTCCTCCCTAGCCCCAACCATGGCCGGATCTGGCACAAATGGCAAGTGGGACGCCTCCATCGTCACCAACGACGACATCGTGGAGCTGAAGCGGGCCGGCTACTTATCGGCTGACATCGCCCATCGGGCCCCCAAGGAGGGCCAAATCATCCCCACGCCCAAGCCGGGCGAGAGGGTAATATTCCTTCCCCATTTTATCCGAGGAGTAGGTTTTCCTCTGCACCCCTTCGTGAAGGGGTTGATGTTCTTTTATGGTCGAAATCTAGCCCCTAACTCTCTCCTCCATATTTCGGCCTTCATCATCATCTGTGAGGCCCTACTGCGGATTCAGCAGCACTTCGGCCTGTTGCTAAAGGTATTCAACGTCAAGCCTAAGGTGGTCAGCGGTGCCCAGGCAGACTGCGGTGGAGCCATGATCAGTAAGATGACCCGAGTCCAATGGCCGGAGGGTCGGTTTATTGACACCGTCAAGGTGTGGCAAAAGGAGTGGTTCTATATCACAGAACCAAGGGATGCGGCCTGGGCGGCCGCTCCCAAATTCAGATCTGGCCCCCCACCGAGATTGACCTCGTGGACCCAAAAGGGCCCTAACTGGGGGTCTGCTAGTGAAGTGAAGATGCTGAAGAAGCGCGTCGTCTGCATGATGGAGACCGGCGCCAAGTTGACCAACGTGGTTCAGATAATGCTCACGTGCCGGCTCCTTCCTTGCCTGCAAAGGGCCAGCCCATGTGGGCTTACAAGTCTGATGACCCGGCCACCATGCAGTACCTCTACGGGACAACCCACGACAAGGTGTGGGGTCAACTGTTCAAGTCCCAGGAGGACTGGCCGGCCGAGAATGAAGACATCGGCCTCGACACCACAACCCCGCCGAAGAAGGTAATTGACCCCTTCCCCGGTCTATATTAGGGAGGGCGTACTGCACAGGATCCGGTCTAAACATCTATTTGTGGTTTTTACAGGGCTGGCTTGAAAAGTCTGAGAAGATCAGTAGCCCGGCTCCTCTACCCGAAGGGCCTCGATCGGCCCAACTGGAGGGGCTGCTGGTCATGGTGCCGTACAAGGCGCGAGAAAAGAAAGGGAAGAAGAAGAAGGATTTACCGGAGGCCAGAGAGGGCCTCCGCCGAAAAGGTCGTCCGGACACCAAGTCTGGAGACACTGCTGCCCCGTCTGCCCAAGATGGGGACGAGGGGGAGGATGAGGAGGAGAGCGCCTCCTCCCACTCCAAGAAGAGGGCGGCGTCCGGGGACGCCGAGGAGGAGCAGCCTCTTCGGGCCCAGAAGAGGCAGTGCAAGCCCAAGCTGGTCCTGCCCAATAGTTCGGACTCCCAAAAGGAGTCCGTGGCGTCCGAGAAGGTTCCGGATAGGGAACCCAGGGTCAAGCCCCCTGCTGCCAGGTACATAGTTTGGCGTTTGTAGTTGCTTTATTTTTAACAGTTCCTCGCTTTGTGGAAGCTGATTGTATGATGTCACAGCCCACCGCGCGGTCACCCCGCCAAGCAGACATCGGAGGGGACGTCTTCGCCCGCCGAACTGGCGGACAGTGGATCCGCATCGCGCTCCGCAGCTCCCCCGATCCTCGAAGAGGTCGGGGAAGCGCTGTCCCGAAGGAACTCTCCCCGTCCGAACACGGGGGAGGAGGGCGATGCCACCATGTCCGATGCTGACGCCTTGGTCACCGAAGACCAGGAGGATGCGTCACTCCTGGCTAATGCGGAAGGAGGATCCGGTCAGTCCGGACCCTCCCAGCCGGCCGCACCTAAGCCCCCAAGGCCTTCACAGGTGCTGATCCCGCCTTCCGATGGGGAGGGAGTTGAGGTCCCGCCACCCGCGCCGGACACGAACAACCAGGCGGTGACGGGCTGGCCGGGCGCGCTGGAGGAACTGGTAAACAACTCCGTCATCGTCGACAGGCACCGCACCCTCATGGGTGCGGTTCTACGAGGTGTTCGGTCAGTCCAATCCGGACTGAATGACGTTGTTCAAGGCCTTCTAACAGGCTTTGAAGTGAGTCAAGTAATGTACCTTTCCCAAGAAAATGGTCTTTACTTTTTTTAGTCAAAGTGTGAGTAGGCCGTATATAATATAACAGCCCCCGAAACTCTGTGAGGTTTGCAAAAAAAAACCTTGCAGAGGGTCCAATATCCGTAGGCCAGCTTTTAAAGTGTCGTGATTGATTTGATATCGCAGGCATCATCCTTGGCTGTGGCTACTAATGCCGCTGCCCTGGAGGAGATGGATCGGAAGCTTAAACGCTCTGATGAAGAGCTTGACCTCGTCAACAACCGGCTTGATGAGGCACAAGGTAAGCTCTTGTCGAAGTACATAGTTAACATTGCCGGATACTTACGGTTCGGAATGTATGCTGAGCGTATGGTGTTTGGTGCATACAGTTGCTGCCGCAGAGGTTGAGGGCCTGAAGGCGGCGCTGAAGAAGGCCGAGGCCGAAGCGGCCAGGAAGAAAGCGGCTGCCAAAAAGGCGGCTGCCGAACTTGAGAAGGCGAAGACCGCCGGGGAGAAGCACGAGGCTCGAGTGGCCGAAGTGCAGGTGGAGCTCAAGGATGTCATCACGAAGTGTGAGGCCCTTGAGCAAAAGCTAAAGGAGCAATCCTCCAATCTGTCCAAGGCGGAAAAAGAGCTCCAGGAGGCCAGAACGGAGGTGCAGGGTGTCCGGGAGGAGCTCCGCCAAATGGGGCAAATCGCAGATGGTAAGAAGTACTTACTGCAGAGTGTTTTTGGCGGCAACAGGTTCGCCTTGATGATGCAGGTCTGGCGCTCCGCAGGTGTTTTCGCCAAGCTTCCGAAGATTGCGGCTGCTGCGGCAGAGCACTACGCGACGCAGGAGGAGGACTCCAAACGGCGGCTTTTCTGGTCACAGTTCCAGGCGCCCAAACACCCTCCGCTCCTCAGCAACCAGATGAAGCGGCTGATGGAGCTGCATCGGATGGCCGACCCAGCCCTGAGGGATCTTTGTGTCCGGTTGTGGCCCACTGAGCCTATTTCGGACAGCTACTTTGGCTTGGTGCAGAGGCTGCATGACGCATCGCCGCGGATTAATACCGTGAAGCGTTCCGCGTGTCTTGAAGGTGCAAGGTTGGCCTTTGCGAATACCACGGTTCATTTACCGAAGATCAAGCCGATGGATATGGCCACTGGTCCTCCGCCAGTTGGAAAGGAGCATCGCCGCCCTGAATTGTACTTTACACAGGTTATGGATGGTGCTCGGGCAATAGAGGGCCAGTGTTCCAAGGCTGTAATCATTGAGTGATTATATTAAATTTTCGACCGAACCCTTTTGCTTTATAATGCGGCTCGTTTGTATACTATGGTGTTTTTTATTTTGACTCTTGTGCGGCCGTTTATTAGTCTGAAAGTTACCAGTCGTCGGCTTCAGCCCCCAAGTAAATGATACGAGGGGTGTCTCGCCTCTGCACTATTACCCTTAGCCGACGTCTCAGTGCCCGAAGGCGGTAGTGCGTGAGAGGGACTAGGCAATCGGACTATACGGCTTTATTGCTTTCACTTAGTCATAGGAGCGTGACGGTGGGAGCTAGTGACTAGCCCCCTGTGTTTTGTGATGTACGTGAGGCCTAAGCATGCCTTAGTAATCACATGGTTTGTGCTAAGACGAACCCTACGTATGACACGGATAAATTGCCAATGGTTTCTTAGTTTAACACTTGTCATCGGATCGCTGACCAGTTCTCGCTTACTATGACGGTCAGTTTTCGGCTTTCTCCCCTGAGGTCCTTAACTGGACTAGCCAGAAGTACAATCGCAGGGGTTCTCCCTTTACCTTCTTAGCCAAACGTGCGGAACATAAGAAGGTAAGCATAGGAGCCGGGCAACCCAACTATTGACCCAAGACATAGTTCGGAACTAATGCATATAGTGCAATATCCGAGACGCCGAACACTCAACGAAAAGTGGTGCCGGACTTGATTTGTGGGGCTAATGGGAAAATCAGGCCCGAAAACTCCAAAAATATTTCAGTGTGTTTCTTTGAAATTCTTTTCTTTTTCTTTGGGTCGTAAGGAGAAGACCACGATGAAAATGTTGAGTGGCTCTCATATGCATTATTGTTGATCTAACAAAGAGCCCATATTACCTTGTCTTCTCCTCTAAATAAATGTTTGCAGATTCCATCTTAGTCCAATGCACGTGCACTCTTATTATTATTCACATCGTTCGGTCGTGCAAGTGAAAGGCAATAATGACGATATTTGATGAAATGATTGAGATGAAGAAAAGCTGGTACGAACTCGACCTATTTTGTTTTTGTAAATATGAGTAGCTCATCGTTCCTGATTCAGCCCATTATGAATGAAACATGTTTGCAATGACAATTAGAGATTATAGTTACTCATGCCATGCTTAATTAGCTAGGAGTGGATAATGGTTTGTCTTGTGTGCCAACATGCAATTTAAAATGGTTATGATGTGGTATGATAGGATGGTATCCTCCTTTGAATGATTTAAGTGGCTTGACTTGGCACATGCTCACGCATGTAGTTGAATCAAAAACAACATAGCCTCCACGATATTTATGTTCATGGTGATTTATATCCTACTCATACTTGCACTCAATGTTGGTTAATCTCAATGCATGTTCATGACCGTTGTCGCTCTCTAGTTGGTCGCTCCTCAATCTTTTGCTAGCCTTCACTTGTACTAAGCGGGAATACTGCTTGTGCATCCACTTCTTTAAACCCAAAGTTGTTCCATATGAGTCCACCATACCTACCTATATGCGGTATTTACCTTTCGTTCCAAGTAAATTTGCATGTGCCAAACTCTAAACCTTCAAATGATAATTTGTTTTCTATGCCCGAATCGCTCATGTAGTGACTGGGGGCTGTCAGTATCATCCATGCTAGGTGGGTTATTCTCACGATGAGTGTTTATTCACTTGTCATTCACGAGAAAGTGGCTGGTAATCGGGATGCCCAGTTCCATGCTCAAAATCAAATCAAAATATAATAATTAAAAAAAACTCCCCCAGGACTGTTGTTGGTATGGACGGCACCTGTGAATTCGGCTAGCCATGGAGTGTGATTGTTGGTGGAGGGGGAGTAAAAACTTTACCATTCTGTTTGGGAACCGCCTATAATGTATCTAGCATGGAAGATAGTGAGATCTCTTGGTTGTTATGTTGACAATGAAAGCATACCGCTCAAAATTATATTCATCTCTATTTTAAAAGCTTCGAGCTTTGGCACTTCTGCAAATCCCTGCTTCCCTCCGTGAAGGGCTTATCTATTTACTTTTATTGTTGAGTCATCATCCTCTTATAAAAAGCACAAGTTAGAGAGCACCACTGTCATTTATATGCTTTGTTATTAATTGATGTTGAGTATGGCTGTGACTGGATCTCTCTTGCCATGAATTATAATGTCTAGTAAGTCCTTGATCTTCAGAGGTGCTCTGCATTTATGTTTTGCGGTCTCAGAAAGGGCTAGCGAGATACCATTTTGTCATATTATATCACGATTGTTTAGAGAAAAGTGTTGTCATCTGAGATTTATTATTATTACTTGCTAGTTGATTATGCCATTGATATGAGTAATTATGAGACCTAAATGTTATTGTGAGTATGGTTAGTTCATAATCTTTGCTGAAAACCTGAATATTGGCTATACATATTTGCAACAACAAGATCAAACAGAGTTTGTAAAAGTTTTTCTTTGTCACTTTCAGTTTGTCAACTGAATTGCTTGAGGACAAGAAATGGGTTAAGCTTGGGGGAGTTGATACATCTCCGTCGTATATACTTTTCCAAACTCTTTTGCCCTTGTTTTGGACTCTAATTTGCATGATTTGAATGAAACTAACCCGGACTGATGCTGTTTTCAGCAGAATTGCCATGGTGTTGTTTTTGTGCAGAAATCAAAGTTCTCGGATTGACCTGAAAATTTACGAAGAATTTTTGTGGAATATATAAAAAATACTGGCACAAGAATTAACCAGAGGAGGTCCATCCAGTGGCCACAAGCCCTGGAGGCGCCCCCCCTAGGGCACGCCTAGCAGGCTTGTGGGCCCCCTGGACCTCCTCCGACCCTAACTCCAACTCTATAAGTACCTATTCGGGGAGAAAAAATTCAGAGAGAAGGATTCATCGCGTTTTACGATACGGAGTCACCGCCGCCTCCTGTTCTTCATCGGGAGGGCTAATCTGGACTGCGTTCGGGGCTCCGGAGAGGGGGATCCGTCGCCATCATCATCACCAACCTTCCTCCATCGCCAATTCCATGATGCTCACAGCCGGGATTGAGTAATTCCTTCGTAGGCTTGCTGGACGGTGATGGGTTGGATGAGATTTATCATGTAATTGAGTTAGTTTTGTTAGGGTTTGATCCCTAGTATCCACTATGTTCTGAGGTTGATGTTGCTATGAATTAGCTATGCTTGATGCTTGTCACTAGGGCCCGAGTGCCATGATTTCAGATCTGAACCTATTATGTTTTCATGAATATATGTGAGTTCTTGATCCTATCTTGCAAGTTGTAGACACCTATTACGAGTTATGATCCACATACCCCAAGGTGACAATAATTGGGATTCTTTCCGATGATTACCGTAGTTTGAGGAGTTCATGTATTTACTAAGTGCTAATGCTTTGTTCCGGTTCTCTATTAAAAGGAGGCCTTAATATCCCTTAGTTTCCTTATGGACCCCGCTGCCACGGTAGGGTAGGACAAAAGATGTCATGCAAGTTCTTTTCCATAAGCACACATGAGTATATACGGAATACATGCCTACATTATATTGATGAATTGGAGCTAGTTCTGTGTCACCCTAGGTTATAACTGTTGCATGATGAATGCCATCCGACATAATTATCCATCACTGATCCAATGCCTACGAGCTTTTCACATATTGATCTTTGCTAAGTTACTTTCGTTGCCACTGCTGTTACAATCACTACAAAACTGCTACTCTCACTTTTGCCACTGTTACCGTTACTTCCATACTACTTTGCTACTAAATAGTTTGCTGCAGATATTACCTTGCAGGCGCTGGCTCTATGGCCTCGTCATCAAATTGCGGCAGTAGCCTTTGCATAGGGTAGCTCTTGGCCTGCCGTGTGTGGTTGTACTACTCTTCGGCGACTAGGACCTTGGTCCACCTGTCGTTGAGGGTATCCTGTTCGGCCTTTATCTTCTGCCGCTATTTCTTCACGCTTCATGCGGTGGCAATTAGCAGCTGTTTAAACTGCTCTTGATCCAACGGGTCTTCAGGCACGATGAAATCCTTGTAGCCCGAACTAACCTCCTCTTCGGAAGGGGGGAGATAGTTGTTGTCTTCGGAGTCACCGAGGTATTCGGGGTCGATCGGGTCCTCATGCTCCTCGTGGTCGTTTTGTGGCTGCTTATCGGCGCCGGGATCGCCGAGGTTGTCCGCATTGTCCGGGGTGGCATTTTCTACGGGGTCCGTGTTGCTCGCATGGCCTCGACACGCTTTGGAGCGGTGGCGCTGTCTGCGGCGTTTCGGCGGCTCATCACTGGGCATACCGTTATCCTTCCCGGGAGTGTCGTCGTCTTTCGGAGTGTCCACCATGTAGACGTCGTAGGTGGACGTGGCCGTCCAGCGGCCGGTGACGGGGGGAGCAGCGTTGGTGTTAGCCATGGCTCCACCATCCTCATCCATGTATTCAGCGTTTTCCAAGGTATAGTCCAACATGTCGGTTAAGTCTTCGACTGTGGCCACTAAATGGGTGGTGGGTGGGACATAAAATTCCCTGAAATCTGCCTCAAAGAGTCGCTGGACGCGAGCCGAGGGTGGATCCTCCCGAATAGCCATCATCTGGATTCGGTCCAACGCTCATTTAATAAGGCGAGGGTCGCCGGGCTGGTATGCGGTGGCCGTTCAGGGCCGGTCTCCGACGCAGCGGAGCAAGGAGTGATATGTGCCCTGACTGGGTCTAGGTCTTCAAGGGCCGAGTTAAACCCGAGGCCCAGGATCGGATAGTCATAAGACACCGAGGACAAGACCTGGTCTTCGGATACTGCTTCAGTATTGGGGCTCCAAGCCGAGTTGCCGAGGTGTAGTTCGGCCGGGGATGATTCCTGGTTACCGAGCGTCGACCCATCACAGGGGCTCGAGGCCAGAGGCGTGTCGTAAGGAGATGGTTCGGCCGAGAGTGACTCTCGGCGTCCGAATACTGCTTCCGTATTGAGGCCCGAAGATGGGTCCTCGGCGGGTATTCCAGGCGTGGTCGAAGGGGATTCCTGGCTTCCGTTCAAGGTGGAGTTGTCCGGGCTCAAGGCCGGCCGAAGGATTGGGGTCGATCTATAGATTGGATCAGGGAAAAGCTCCGGAGCGGGCACAGCGAGGCCCACGGGGCTGCGGGGGGGCTGCGAATCCGGCAAAGACCAGATCACCCCGAGAGTCCACAACGTACTCCAAATTGCTGAATCAAATCCGGTGCTCGGGGGCGAAGTTGTTGATTTGGTCTAGATGGCCAGTTGGGTTGGCATGTAGCACAATGCTGCCGAACGCGAAGAGTTGGCCGGGGAAAAAGAGGTCCCTGGAGCTGATGCCTGCTTCGATGATCAGGTGAGCCATTGATCTTTCGGCGACCCAACAGCGGAACTCTCAATGAAAGCACCAATGTCGGTGTCAAAACCGGCGGATCTCGGGTAGGGGGTCCCGAGCTGTGGATCTAGGATCAATGGGGAACATGGGATGATGAACACAGTGTTTACCCAGGTTCGGGCCCTCTCGAAGAGGTAAAACCCTACGTCCTGCTTGATTGTATTTAATGTATGGTATGGTTACAGAGTAGATCTAGCTCGAGATCAGGCGAGCTAAACCCTAAGATGATGAGGTGATGGATGTAGCTCTAGCCCTAAAAGCCCTGAACCCTCTGGTTTATATAGATACCAGTAGGGTTAGGGTTGAAGGAAATATGCCCTAGAGGCAATAATAAAGTTGTTATTTTATATTACCTTATTCATGATAAAGGTTTATTATTCATGCTAGAATTGTATTGATCGGAAACTTAAATACATGTGTGAATACATAAACAAATACTGTGTCCCTAGTAAGCCTCTACTAGACTATCTCGTTGATCAAAGATGGTTAAGGTTTCCTAACCATATACATGTGTTGTCATTTGATAACGAGATCACATCATTAGGAGAATGATGTGATGGACAAGACCCATCCGTTAGCTTAGCATAATGATCGTTCAGTTTATTGATATTGCTTTCTTCATGTCAAATACATATTCCTTCGACTATGAGATTATGCAACTCCCGAATACCGGAGGAATGCCTTGTGTGCTATAAAATGTCACAACGTAACTGGGTGATCATAAAGATGCTCTACAGGTATCTCCGAAGGTGTTTGTTGAGTTGGCATAGATCGAGATTAGGATTTGTCACTCCGAGTAATGGAGAGGTATCTCTGGGCCCTCTCGGTAATACACATCATAAGCTTGCAAGCAAATAACTAAGGAGTTAGTTACAAGGTGATGTATTACGAAACGAGTAAAGATACTTACCGATAACGAGATTGAACTAGGTATGAAGATACCGATGATCGAATCTCGGGAAAGTAACATACCGATGGACAAAGGGAATTACGTATGTTGTCATAACGGTTCGACCGATAAAGATCTTCGTAGAATATGTAGGAGCCAATATGGGCATCCAGGTTCCGCTATTGGTTATTGACCGGAGAGGTATCTCGGTCATGTCTACATAGTTCTCGAACCCGTAGGGTCCGCACGCTTAACGTTCATTGACGATATAGTGTTATATGAGTTATATGATTTGGTGACCGAATGTTGTTTGGAGTCCCGGATGAGATCACGGACATGACGAGGAGTCTCGAAATGGTCAAGAGGTAAAGATTGATATATAGGACGATGGTATTCGAACACCGGAATAGTTTCGGAGTGCATCCGGTACTCATCGGGTCACCGGAAGGGGTTCCGGGCACCCCCGGCAAGTGTATGGGCCTTATCGGCCAAAGAGGGGGACAGACCAGCCCACAAGGGGGCTGGTGCACCCCTTCCCTTGGCTGGCCGGCCCTAGGGGAAGGAAAGGGGAGGGGTGGCCCCTCCTGCCTTTCCCTCCTCAGGAGAGAAAGGAAAGGGGGGGCGCCACCTCCTCCTTCCTTCCTCCCGCACTCCAAATAAGGAAGGGGCGCCACTTGGGGGAAGACCCCAAGTAGGATTCGGCCTACTTGGGGGCGCCTCCTGGCTGCTCCCTCCACCCCCGCCCCCACCTATATATATGTGGGAGGGGGCGCCTAGCATAACACACAACATTGTCTTAGCCGTGTGCGGCGCCCCCCTCCACCGTTTACACCCCCGGTCATATTTTCGTAGTGCTTAGGCGAAGCCCTACGGAGATAGCTTCACCATCACCGACACCACGCCGTCGTGGTGCTGGAACTCATCCACTACCTCGCCGTCTTCCTGGATCAAGAAGGCGGAGGACGTCACCGAGCTGAGCGTGTGCTGAACGCGGAGGTGCCGTATGTTCGGTACTCGATCGGTTGGATCTTGAAGAAAGTTCGACTACATCAACCGCGTTGTCAAACGCTTCCGCTTACGGTCTACGAGGGTACATAGACACACTCTCCCCTTCTCGTTGCTATGCATCTCCATGGATAGATCTTGCGTGTGCGTAGAAAAAAATTTGTTTTCCATGCAACGTTCCCAACAAGGGTTACATGCGATCGGTTACAATGAAGGAAAGATCACGCTAGTCTTGACTTAGAGGGCACACCACGACTCCGAAGATCTCCTGTCCGTTCACGGGTCCGCACTCTAGCTTGGCCCCATAGCGGCCCATTAATCCGGCCCATATGTAGTAAGTCGACGGCCCGAGGACCCCTTAGCCCAGGACTCCCTCAGCCGTCGTGGGAAGGGATGCCGCAAGGACCAGCAGGGGGCCAACAACACCGGGGGTCGCCTCGTGTGCCTCAGGCGCAGCCCACTCCACCATGGACGTCTGGGCAGAATCCATGGACGGGTGTCGTCCATGCCTACTCCATGTCGGTGCCCCGTGTGCCGGTCCCCGGCATCCTCGGCCCGCGCCTCGCCGCACATCATGCCTTGCAATAGTACGGGGCGTACCCGAATTTGGTGCCCCTACCTCCTCCCCAACAGCAGGCCGGCACCTACTCCTTCAACCCGATGTCGCCGTTGCTCCTAGCTGCGCCTTGGGACCCAGCTCTCCTAGCTGCCCTCCACTCCGCCCCTACACCAAACACCTACACTGGTGGAGGTGATTGGTACATGGACTCCGGGGCGATAGCTCACATGTCTTCCCATCCCGGTAACCTCGTCACTTCTTTTCCCACTAACACCTCTACACGCATTACCGTTGGTGATGGTTCTTCTTTTCCAATTACTCATATTGGTCATACATCTTTTCCATCTTATTCTACGCCAATTACTATGTCCAACATACTTGTCTCTCCTGAACTTATCAAAAACCTTGTTTCAGTTCGTTGTCTTACTCGTGAAAATCCCGTTACCATTGAATTTGACGAGTGTGATTTTTCGGTGAAGGACGCCCGTACCCGGATGGTTCTACACCGATGTGACAGCCTCGACGAGCTCTATCCAGTCCACCCGCCATCCTCCACTGACATGGTCGCCTACTCTGATGCGGATTGGGCTGGCTGTCCTGACACTCGATGCTCTACGTCCGGCTACTGCATCTACCTTGGGCCGTCCCTCCTCATTTGGTCATCTAAATGGCAACCTACGGTGTCCCGCTCCAGCGCCGAGGCAGAGTACCGAGCCATGGCCAACACCATTGCCGAGTGCTCCTGGCTTTGGCAACTTCTTCAGGAGCTCCATCACGACGTGTCTCAGGCTACACTCATGTATCGCGACAACGTCTCCGCTGTCTACCTCTCCGCGAACCCCATTCATCTTCGATGTATGAAGCACATCGAGCTTGACATTCACTTCTTATGTGAGCAGGTGGCTCTCGGGCGCATTCGCGTCTTGCATGTTCACACCGATCAGCAGTTTGCCGATGTCATGACCAAGGGGTTGCCGATGTCTACCTTCGAGGAGTTTTGGTCCAGTCTTTGCGTCACCAGTGATGTATCGACTGTCGGGGGGGTGTTGAGTACGGTTATTATCGCATGTACATTAGGCAGCTAGGATTTCGTTTTATTGTTTCCTAGTCTACAGATATCTCCCGATCCTTTCCTTGTATAGCGGATACGGTTGAGATCTCTTTGCCTATGTACTCTATATATGCTACGGCATATAATCAATACAATTCATTGATCCAAATATTGTCTAACTACATAGAGAAATTTAGATCTTCACGTATAGCAACCTCCTCCCTAAAAAAATGTATTTTAAAACCTTGCGACCCTCGTGAAAGGCGATCTCGCCCGCCGCTGCCACCCAGTGCCACCGGGATCCTCCTCCCACGCCCACCTTACCCATCCTCCCCCTCGCGTCCCCCTCGTGTCGCACCCGCGTGCGACTGAGGGGCGAAACATAGCTGCCAGGACTAGGTCCTCTTCGTGTGTCTCCTCCACTCACCACCGCCAGCACGCCGTCGGGGCTCGTTCCTCTACATGCTCGAGCCATGTGGCGCGGGACGGCGGTTGGGTGATGGCACGACGGCGCCTGGACGGGTTTGAATGCCCGTTCGGGTCGCGGAGGGATTGGACTGGCCAGGACCCTGCTGTCGCGCCGGCGGCTGGTTGGGCCTCGTCCCAGATCCCATGCGGGCGGGGCCTTGGGGTGCCTTGGTGGCTGCTCGGGGCATCGGCGCGGTTATGGTGGCCATGGCTACTATGGTCGGCGGTTCGGCAGTTGGACGGCAGCGGGACTTGCCTGTCTGGATCTGGTCTAGATCTGGGCGTGCGGCATGGGGGTGGCAGCGTTGCAGCGATCTATCCGATGCACAAGATGCTGGACCCAGGCTAGTCCAAAACCCTGCTCTCAGCTAGTTGCCAAGGCCGGCAATGGTGGCGTTCTTCTATGTCGTCCCCTTCTTGAAGGCATCGCCGTGGAGAAGCTCCAACCTCTATGCTCTACCTCCGGGGGAAACACTAGATTAGTCAATCAGATGACGGCGACGCTCTTGTGTCGTTCCTTTCTTGGGGGCGTCATTCTTGGAGGTGTGCCTTGGCTTGAGGGACCAGTGGATGGTTTCAGCAGTGGAGCGGCGTTTCGTGTGGCGCATCGACGATGTGGAGTCTCGACGGCGTGGCGCAGCATGGTCTTGGCGACGGATGTGTGATGATGGATGCATGTAGGGAGGTGACGTTGTCTGCCGCCATGGTGGCATCGACGGCAGGCCTAGCAAGGTCGATGCGTCAGTACCTGCTCTGAAGATGGGTTGGTGGAATACGGTGGTTGTGGCCTCTGCAGCGTGCACATGTGGTGACCACTGCGAGTCCGCTGGACCAGTGTGTGCCCCAGACCCGTCAATGCGGCCTGGTTGGGGCCTCGGGCTTTAGATGTTGGGCTTTTGTGTGAGGTCTAGGTATGTGGCTCAGACAATCTGCACCCCTTCATCAAGTTGATACAAGTAGCAACAGATGTTGCCGAGATGGTGGCTCCAGACTTATTGATGTATTACTTTTAAGGTCTTGATGAATAAATAATAAAATGGCTGCATTCGTCGACCTGATGCAGAGGCCGGGGGTCATCCTTCTTTTCAAAAAAAACTCACAATTATGGTCTATGCGGGAACAACATCAGAGAGTTCTTCCTTGTGTAGTGTTAGCACATCATGGATTATTCTGTCTCTTTTTTGTTAGAGTGAATTCCTGTGGATGTCACTACAGCAGGTTGGTCCAAACGCAATAGTCCAATCAGAGACCCTTCGACGAAACTGTGTGCGATGCATTAATCACAAACGGTGATGTAATAAAACCGTCAAAAAAGATACAAAACGTTTGCGATGGCGTTGACATCAAACACGATTTAGATTAGAGTTGCGTGTGCGATGCGTGGCAAATGGTTAATCCAGCAGAACTGTTTGCGATGAGGCAGAACAACAAAAACGGGCAGCCAAATGAGGGTGTGTGCGATATACGGCATACAGTTCACTAGGATAAACTATGTGTGATTAGGCAACACAATAGAAACGGTCAGCCAGATCAAGGTGTGTGCGATCGAGGGCATACAGTTCACTCGGATGAACTGTTTGCGATGAGCCAAGACAACAGAAATAGTTCAACTGAACAAGATGTGTGTGATACGCGGCAAACAGGTCCGTAATCAGAAATGTGTGCGAAGACCAATAATAACACAGACGATTGCTGCTAATAAGCCGTGTGATTTGCTCTGTCTACAGAAGAATAACATATATATATATATATATATATATATATCTATAATATATAAAACTAAAATAAACATCCAATTACATAAGTGACTATACAGATCATTCGCACACACCTCAATAAACAATTGCATGCATTCTAAACTAGGAGAAACGATCGTCTAGTCATCTACTTCTTGTGACGCTCCCACCACTGCTCTGTGGCTCGATCCCTTGTCTGGGGCAGGAAGAAGACACTTCCTCATGTCAACGATCCGCCTGTACATCTCGTAGCTTGTGTACGCGTCCTTGGCCGTGTACTTGACGTGTTCTTCATCTAGTCTCTGATGCCAGACACTGTGCCAGCCGTTCTTGTCCTTCTTGCTCTCATCCTTCATCTTCATGTAGTAGGGGTCGATGATGGCCGAGGCGAGGTCAACCAGGGAGTTCTATTTGTTGTTGTTGCTGCCCCAGACCTTGTAGTGGTCATGGATGTTGACAAGATTCTGGCATTTCAAGCCCAAAACCTTGAGCGCTTTTAGATCGTTGGTGGTGTCCACTGTAGCGAAACTGTAGTTGGAGCTATTGATAAACCTGGAGAAACGCTCGCAAGGCCTTGTGGCCAAGTGGTAGTGGTAGACGAGGACGTCATGTCGCACGCAGAACTGGGCGACGGCAACCTTCTGATCGTGCTCGGCACGACTGCTGGTGAACTCGAGGTCGAAGCCGACCACTTGGTACTTGTCCTCAGCAAGCAACTGCTCCATAGTTTGGATGGAGCTCTCCACCGAGACCGGCTTGTTCGTGTACACCACCGAGAGGGCCTTCCCCCTCACGTGGGTGTCCACTACGTGATGCGTGGTGAACTGCCCCCCGTTGTCGCCGTCGGCCGCTGGGAGCACCATTGCAGCCACGGGGAGTGCCATTGGAACCGTTGGATGTCCTCTCTGTATTATGTCGTGTGGCGCGAGAGATGAAGGTAAATGGCCGCAGGAATAAATGGGGGCCGGGCGGCCTGGATTCTCGGCGCGTCCGCATGGCAATTTTTGCAGTGGGTAACTGCATCGTGGCACCGCGCCCGGCGCAACCGCATGCATAATGGCAGCACGAACGTACGTGATCGTGCGCCGGCCCCAAACACTGGCAGCGCGCGTGGAGGGACCAGGGTAGAGCGCCCGGAGGGACGCGAGAGCAGAGCGCGTGCGGCGGGATGCGAGCAGAGCGCGCCGCTGATACGTCCCCAATGTATCTATAATTTATGAAGTATTCATGCCATGTTTACAACAATTTTATATGATTTTGGTATGATTTGATTAGAACTAACCTGGACTGACGTTGTTTTCAGTAGAACTACCATGGTGTCGTTTTTTGTGCAGAAATAAAAGTTCTCGGAATGGGTTGAAAATTTACGGTGATTTTTTATGGACCAAAAGAGACCCCCAAAGCACCGGAACTGGGCCAGGAAGTGGACGAGGAAGCCACAAGCCTGGGGGGCATGCCCACCCCCCCTAGGGCGCATCCTCCGAGCTTGTGGGTCCCTCGGGCACCCCCTTGACATGAGACCGACGCCAAAAATTCTTATAAATACCAAAACCCCCGAAAAGAACCCTAGATCAAAAGTTCCGCTGCTGTAAGCCTCTGTAGCGACGAAAAACCAATCGGGAGCCCGTTCCGGCACCCTGCCGGAGGGGGAAACCATCACCAGAGGCCATCTTCATCATCCCGGCGGTCTCCATGATGAGGAGGGAGTACTTCACCCTCGGGGCTGAGGGTATGTCCCAGTAGCTATGTGTTTGATCTCTCTCTCTCTCTCGTGTTCTTGATTTGGCACGATCTTGATGTACCGCGAGCTTTGTTACTATAGTTGGATCTTATGGTGTTTTCCCCCTCTACCTTCTTATTATGAATTGAGTCTTGCTCTTTGAGGTTTCGTTATGTTGGATTGAGTATTGGATTTGAGAACACTTGATGTATGTCTTGCGATGGGATATCTGTGGTGACAATGGGATGTTCTATTGATTCACTTGATGTATGTTTTGCCACTCAACTCGCGGATTCCCGAGGTGACATTGGGGCAATCTATGCATAGGGGTTGATGCATGTTTTCATCCTACGTTCTTCGATAGAAACTTTGGAGTGATTCTTTGTCGCACGTTGAGGGATTTCCATATGATTCAATTATGTTATCATTGTTGAGAGAATTTGCACTAGTGAAAGTATGAACCCTAGGCCTTGTTTTCAAGCATTGCAATACCATTTTTGCTCACTTTTGTTACTAGTTACCTTGCTGTTTTTATATTTTCAGATTACAAAAACCTATATCTACTATGCATATTACACTTGTATCACCATCTCTTCGCCGAACTAGTGCACCTATACAATTTACCATTGTATTGGGTGTGTTGGGGACACAAGAGACCCTTTGTTATTTGGTTGCAGGGTTGTTTGAGAGAGACCATCTTCATCCTATGCCTCCCACGGATTGATAAACCTTAGGTCATCCACTTGAGGGAAATTTGCTACTGTCCTACAAAACTCTGCGCTTGGAGGCCCAACACGAGTCTACAAGAAGAAGGTTGCGAAGTAGACATCAAGCTCTTTTCTGGCGTCATTGCCGGGGAGGTGAGTGCTTGAAGGTATATCTTTAGATCTTGCAATTGAATCTTTTAGTTTCTTGTTTTATCACTAGTTTAGTCTATAAAAGAAAACTACAAAAAATGGAATTGAGGTTGCCTCATATGCTTCATCTTTATAATGTCTTTCGTGAAAATGATGGAAAGGAAAATTCTGCTCAATTGTTAGAAGAAGAATTCAATAAAATGTTTGGCAATAAATCTTTGAATGATGAGCATGATTGCAATGTTGTTGGTATGAATTCTTTGAATATCCATGATGCTAATGATATGCAAAGCCATAAGCTTGGGGATGCTATATTTGATGAAGATGATATTTTTAGTCCCCCAAGTTTTGATGAGAAAATTTATTATGATGATAACATGCCTCCTATTTATGATGATTATATTGATGAAAGTGGGTTTGGAAGAGTGTCAACTCTAGGTAATAATGATCTCACTATTTTGGAGGGTGTTGAATCTTTTCACAATATTTATAAAAGTGGATTTGGAGAGGTCATGACTTTATTTAGTGATGAATCCACTATTTTGGAAGAGGTTCCAATTGATTATGAGAACAAAGTTGCTATCTATGATGATTATTGTGATGACATGTATGCTATAAAGAATAATGATAACCATGAAACTTTTCATCATGATTTTAATTTTCAATTGGATTATGCCTCACATGATAGTTATTTTGTTGAGTTTGCTCCCACTACTATTCATGAGAATAAATTTTCTTATGTGGAGAGTAATAAAAATTTATGATCGTGGATCATGAAAAGAATGCTTTATGTGATAGTTATATTGTTGAATTCCTTCATGACGCTACTGAAAATTATTATGAGAGAGGAACATATGCTTTTACATATCTCAATAATATCAAGTTTCCTTTCTTTATGTTGAAAGTTTTGAAGTATTGCTTGTTTTGCTTTCCTATGCTAGTTGATTCTTGCTCCCAAAAATTATTTGCTCACAAAATCCCTATGCATAGGAAGTGGGTTAGGATTAAATGTGCTAGTCATATGCTTCATGATGCTCCCGTTATGTTTCAATTCTTATCTTTTATGTGAGCATCATTGAAATCATCGTGCCTAGCTAAAAAGGCATTAAAGAAAAGCGCTTGTTGGGAGACAACCCAATATTTACCTCTACTGTTTTTGTGGGTTCACATGATTAAGCTACTGTAGTAATCATGTTTTATAGCTTTTTTTTAATAAAGTGCCAAGTAAAGCCTTTGGGATAGTGTGGTTGATAGTTGATTTGATTCTGTGCAAAAACAGAAACTTTTGCGTCCAGTAACAGAATTGTTAAAATTCACTGGATAGTGAAAAAACTCGTAATTTTTAAAAAAATATTTATATACAAATTTTCTAAGTTTTCCTAATTTTTCAGAATTTTTGGAGTAACACAAGTATGAGCATAAGTCAGATCTTTACAGACTGTTCTGTTTTTGACAGATTCTATTTTCGATACATAGTTTGCTTGTTTTCTAGTTTCTATGGCTTATATTGCTTAATATAAATTATGAAAATTATAGAGTACAGTAGGCATTATGTGGAAACAATTATGAATCTTGTCTTTGACAGTACCCAAGTGAAAGATTTGTTTTACTATGCTAACCCATCTCACGAAGTTCCGTTAAGTTTTGTGTGATTGAAGTTTTCAAGTTTTGGGTGAGATATTGATATTAGGAGAATAAGGAGTGACAAGACCCTAAGCTTGGGGATGCCCAAGGCACCCCAAGGTAATATTCAAGTAATATCCAAGCAACTAAGCTTGGGGATGCCCCGGAAGGCATCCCCTCTTTCGTCTCCAACATTATCTGTAACCTCACTTGGAGCTATATTTTTATTCGTCACATGATATGAGTTTTGCTTGGAGCGTCATTTTATTTTATTAGGATTTTATTTCTGTTATTTATAGTAATTTTTTGCATCTTTTATTTCAATAAAAATGTCAAGTATAGACTTTACCATGCTTATTTTACAAGTCTATATGTTGCTGTTTTGAAAACAGAAAGTTTTCTATCATTGGCTGAATTCTTCTGGAAAGTCAGAACGTGATAAAATCTTGAAATTTTTAAAAATTGAGTAACAACAAATTTTCTACAGTTTGGTCATTTTTCAGAAGTTTTGGAGTTAGGTAAGTTTGAGTAAAATTGCACTCTTTACAGACTGTCCTGTTTAGACAGATTGCTGCTATGTTTGCATATGTTTGCTTGTTTAATGATTCTATTTGAGGATAGGAGTATTAAATATGCAGAGGCATTTAGTATGCAATGTTAAATAATAATTTTAGTGATTTGCTCCAGTAGAGAATGATAAGGTGTTGCATTGATTCATACTAACTTTTCTCACGAGTTCTTGTTGAGTTTTGTGTGGATGAAGTTTTTAAGATTTAGGGAAACCGTGATATAAAGGGAATTAAGGAGACACAAAAGCTCAAGCTTGGGGATTCCCAAGGCATCCCAAGATAATATTTCAAGAAGTCTCAAGCATCTAAGCTTGGGGATGCCCCGGTAGGCATCCCACCTTTCTTCATCAAGAATTATCGGTTAGTATCGGTTGAGCCTAAGTTTTTGCTTCTTCACATGATATGTGCTATCCTTGGAATGTCATTTTATTTTGTTTTGCTTGCTGTTTTAATAAAATAATTAGATCTGAAATTCTTAGATGAGAGAGAGTCTTCACATAGCTACATAATTATTTGACTACTCATTGATCTTCATATTATCTTTTTGGAGTAGTTTGCCATTTACTCTTTGTGCTTCACTTATATCTTTTTAGAGCACGGCGGTGGTTTTATTTTGAAGAAATTAATGAACTCTCATGCTTCACTTATATTATTTTGAGAGTCTTTAAACAGCATGGTAATTTTCTTAGGTTATGAATTTAGTCATAATATGATGGGCATCCAAGAGGGATATAATAAAAACTTTCATATAAGAGCATTGAATAATATGAGAAGTTTGATTCCTTGCATTTGTTTTGAGATATAAAGATGGTGATATTAGAGTCATGCTAGTGAGAAATTGTGGATTGGTAGAAATACTTGTGTTAAAGTTTGTGATTCCCGTAGCATGCACGTATGGTGAACCGTTATGTGATGAAGTCGGAGCATGATTTTTTTTTTATTGTCTTCCTTATGAGTGGCGGTCGGGGACGAGCGATGGTCTTTTCCTACCAATCTATCCCCCTAGGAGCATGCATGTAGTACTTTGTTTCGATAGCTAATAAACTTTTGCAACAAGTATGTGAGTTCTTTATGACTAATGTTGAGTCCATGGATTATACGCACTCTCACCCTTCCACCATTGCTAGCCTCTCTAGTACCGTGCAACTTTCACCGGTGCATTAAACCCACCATATACCTTTCCTCAAAACAGCCACCATACCTACCTATTATGGCATTTCCATAGCCATTCCGAGATAAATTGCCATGCAACTTCCACCGTTCCGTTTATTATGACACGCACCATCATTGTCATATTGCTTTGCATGATCATGTAGTTGGCATACTATTTGTGGCAAGGCCACCGTTCATATTTTTTATACATGTCACTCTTGATCATTGCACATCCCGGTACACCGCCGGAGGCATTCATATAGAGTCATATATTTGTTCTAAGTATCGAGTTGTAATTCTTGAGTTGTAAGTAAATAAAAGTGTGATGATCATCATTATTAGAGCATTGTCCCATGTGAGGAAAGGATGATGGAAGCTATGATTCCCTCACAAGTTGGGATGAGACTCCGGACTTAAAAAAATAAAAAGAGCCCAAAGAGCCCAAAATAAAAAAAGAGGCCAAAGAGCCCAAACAAAAAAATAAAAAAATGAGAAAAAAAGAGAGAAGGGACAATGTTACTATCCTTTTTCCACACTTGTGCTTCAAAGTAGCACCATGTTCTTCATGATAGAGAGTCTCCTATGTTGTCACTTTCATATATTACTAGTGGGAATTTTTCATTATAGAACTTGGCTTATATATTCCAGTGATGGGCTTCCTCAAATTGCCCTAGGTCTTCATGAGCAAGCAAGTTTGATGCACACCCACTTAGTTTTCTTTTGAGCTTTCAATACACTTATAGCTCTAGTGCATCCATTGCATGTCAATCCCTACTCACTTGCATCGATATCAATTGATGGCCATCTCCATAGACTATTAATTTTCCTAGTTGATGTGAGACTTTCTCTTTTTTGTCTTCTCACAACCTCCACCATCATATTCTATTCCACCTATAGTGCTATATCCATGGCTCACGCTCATGTATTGCGTGAAAGTTGAAAAAGTTTGAGAACACTTGATGTATGTCTTGTAATGGGATATCTGTGATGACAATGGGATGTTCTATTGATTCACTTGATGTATGTTTTGGCACTCAACTCGCGGATTCCCGAGGTGACATTGGGGTAATCTATGCATAGGGGTTGATGCACGTTTTCGTCCTACGTTCTCTGATAGAAACTTTGGAGTGATTCTTTGTTGCACGTTGAGGGATTATTATATGATCCAATTATGTTATCATTGTTGAGAGATTTTGCACTAGTGAAAGTATGAACCCTAGGCCTTATTTTCAAGCATTGCAATACCAGTTTTGCTCACTTTTGTTACTTAGTACCTTGCTGTTTTTATATTTTCAGATTTCAAAAACCTATATCTACTACCCATATTACACTTCTATCACCATCTCTTCGCTGAACTAGTGCACCTATACAATTTATCATTGTATTGGGTGTGTTGGAGAAACAAGAGACTCTTTGTTATTTGGTTGCAGGGTTGTTTGAGAGAGACCATCTTCATCCTACACCTCCCACAGATTGATAAACCTTAGGTCATCCACTTGAGGGAAATTTGCTCCTGTCCTACAAAACTCTGTGCTTGGAGGCCCAACACGAGTCTACAAGAAGAAGGTTTTGTAGTAGAGATCAGTCGCGGCCGCCTCAACCACACGCATAGAGCAGTTGAACACGCAGGGAATGGTCGTCTACAAGTCGGCCGATAGTTGCGTCGCTGCGTAGAGAGCGGCCGTGTGCTACTACCTCCGTCTTGGTCTATTAGTCCCCTTTATATTCTGTGCCATATTTTGACCTTAAAATTAACCAACAAAATGTTAATGCATGTTATAAAAATTATATAATTGAAAACTATGTTCAAATACGAATCCAACAATATAATCTTTAGCGACATGCATTCGTATTTTATTAGTTAAATCTCTAGTCAAAATTTAGCATAAAAATACATAGACGACTTATAAACTAGGATGGGGGTAGTAGGTAATTAAATCGCAAACGTGTTTTTTTATTAACCGTATATGTACGCGTCCTTTCGTCCTCCTCTCGCATGTCTTGTCACCTTGCTGCCACAGACGGCTTCGAGCGCAAGCTTGAGCAGCGCGCGGGGGCGTTCTTTTGGCCAAACGGTGGTGAGCCCGTTCCCACACAGGTTCCCGCGCAAGATTCCCGCCCGACTCGGTGAAATCCCCCAAAATCCCAATGCTTACTGGCCTGCTATATAAACCCTCACGACCGGTGAGTCCTGCGTGGCATTTTCCCCTCCATCCCTGTAGCTTATCTCGTCTGCTTGTCCCACAATCGCCAATGGCACCGGTCCATCGTCGTCACTCAGCCACTCCTCCATCATCAGAGGACAGCTCCAGCTTGGAGGCTACACCGCGGCAGTGGCGCAGTCCCCGGCGTAGTGTAGTGTGTGTGGCGTCCCTGTTGGGTGTGCGCGAAACACCCACCACACGCTCCGCCACCGCTGCCCGTCGGCAGCTGTTGCCGGCCGCGGTTGCCGCCACCCCACCGTCTGCCGCCGTGGTCGCCACACCACCATCGAAAGCCAGGGCCATCGCCCGCTCTGCCGCCGCGGCCTGAAGGCAGGAGGTGGCCGTCATGGCCGCCACCCCACTGTCGGCCACCGTGGCCATCACCCGCTCCGCCACCGCGGCCCGAAGGCGGGAGGTGGTGGTCGTGGCCGCCACCCCATCGTCGGCCGCCGTGGCCGCCAGCCCACCGTCGACCGCCGGGGTCATCACCTGCTCTGCCACCGCCGCCCGAAGGCGGGAGCCAGAGGTGGAGGCCCGCACGTGCGTCAGCGACCTTGTGCGCTACATCAAGTTCCTACGGGAGGAGGAGGAGCGCCTTATCGAGCATGCAAAGAGCCTTACCGCCGCCGTGGCCGCAGCACATGCCGCCGCAGAGACGAGGAATCAGGAGATCTACGAGGACTCTCGCCGCTTCAAGAGGGGTCGTCTGGAGCGGCAGAGGGCGTTCGAGGTGAGTGTCGCTGAAGGTGCACCAGCGGTAGGCACCGTATTGCAGTTGTCCAGCTCGTCGGTAGGCTCCTCCTCCTCTGCCTCTTACTGAGCATGCTTGGCAGAGGAGAGGCTGCCGGAAGTAGTACAAAGCCCCTCTGTAGTAGTATTTAGGGGCTATTTTGTTCAGTTCATCTGACTATAGATATGGTTGAACTGTACAATGTACTTAAAATTAGCTAGTATATATAGTTGAACTAGCTATTTCAGTACGTGGTTGTCAACAATTGGGGAAAAGTTTGGTCGGTTCAGCTGTCGAGTTGGACTGTTTGTATAAAGAACGACTGCTTAATCTATGAATGAAATATATGCTTAATTACTGAATTTTAGTTGCAAAAATTAGATGGTGCTAGTGATTTTTAGCTGCATTTTTTGACAAATGGCAGTGTTACAAGGTTGACAAATGGCAATGTTACTAGATCAACAAATGTCAATCTTTCCAGTTTGACAAATGGCAATATACCCAATATGACAGATGCAAATCTTACCAAATTGTCTGTACGTGGTTGCACACGGGTCATCCGAAAAACCGTTTCTGTTGAAGGGATGTACAAATCCTGCATGCCAGATTTTCTCTTGGCTTAACGCCGAAGTCTCGCTTTGCATACCGTATTCAATCTGAACCGTTTGCGTTGAAGAGATGCACAAATCCTGCGCGGCGAATTTTTCCTTGGCTTACTAGGGAAGACCATAGCTCTCACTTTGCATACGGGTGTTCTATCTAAAACATTTGCGATGAAGAGCTGCACAAATCCTGCTCGGCACATTTTCCCTTGGCTTACTGGGGAAGCTATCGGTTTACATACGGGTGTTCTATCTAAAACGTTTGCGATCAAGAGCTGCACAAATCCTGCTCGGCACATTTTCCCTTGGCTTCCTGGGGAAGCTGTCGGTTTGCATATGGGTGTTCTAACTAAAACGTTTGCGATGAGTGTTTTATATTTAAAAGTCATTGACATTTTTTTTAAGAAAATCGTTTGATAAGTCTGTACATTCAGAGAGAAAAATGCAAGTTCGTTCAAACCATATCTTTCATTCGGTCGCACTACAAATTTATATTCATATGATCGAGATACAGTATTAAACCCAAAAAAACTAATTCCGGCGGCGGAGGGGGGCCGTGCCGCGCCAGTGTTGTCGTTGTCGTCCTCCGGGACGCAATTGTTGAAGTCTTCAAGGCAGCACAGAATGTTCTTCACTTGGAAATCAAACATCATTTCGTCGCGCGATCGACGGGCGGGGTGCGCGAGGACGGCAACTCGCGGCGCTGCGAGGTAGCAGTCGACAGCGGCGTCCCATGTCGCTGAGGGGGGCGTGTGCATGGGCACAGGCGCAGCGGGTGCAAGCAAACGCACGGGGACCGGCGCCGCGGTGGGTGCAAGGGTGCGCACGGGCACGGGCGCTGGCGCTAGCATGTACACGAGCTCGCGCGGGTCCACGGAGACCTCGCTGACGCCCGCGGCTTCCAATTCTGCGATAGTGCTCGGTGACCAGCCCGTCAATGCTATGGGGATGGTCACTGGTGCGGGCGCGGGGATGGGACCTGGGACAGGCGCGGGGGCAGCAACCACCACGGCCAGCTCGTTCAGGGCCATGTCCATGAGGCCCCATTCCTCCTTATTTTCTATCTCCTCCGGCTCGGAGTTGACTTCACCAAACTGGAAGACTAGTGGCAGATGATCCTTCTGCGCCATGGCGTTGGTGGAGGCCTGCGGGAGGAGAATGGGAGGCGAACAGTAAGGCCGCCCGTATTAAACAGTGGCTCGGGCGCCATTAATGGAGAGGATGCGATCAAGGCGGGCGGCCATGGAAGTCAAAGGGCTCGCTTCCCAGTGATCCTGCACAGCATACAGCTCGCACGCTTCTCGATGAGCCTACACATTGGAGGACAGCTTGCACGCCTCTCGGTTAGCCTGCGCAGTGGACTGCGCTCGCACGCCTCCCATTCAGTCAAGCAGCTGTCTGCACAGCACCTCCTAGCCATTAAAAGTGTGACGCGTGGCGTCACGTGAATGGTTAGCAGAACACACATGATTTAAATTATAAAAATGTTTGAGATATTAAAGTGGCAGCTATTTGTTTCAAAATGCCTTTGTTGGTTGTTATTCGAGTGCGCCTTCTGTCAAAATGGACACGAAAAATACCACAGCATGTCAGGTGCCATTCCATGATAGCATGCCAAGTTTCATGAATTTCAGACGAGTCTTGGATTTACTAGAATTTAAAAACAAAGTATCTCAACGTTTTGTCGGCAATCAACAGTGCCCTGGTGTTTGAAATTCATTCTCATTTCTTGCATGGGACCTAAGCATGCACCCAAGGACACACATTTGATATGTCAACCCATTTTTCTGCACTGGAGCATGTGCATGTAGTTCAAATTTGAATTATGCACATAAAATGCCTAGAAAACTCAATTAATATATAAAAATGTCCAAACGAACCCTGAAATTGCAAATTTTAACACGACACTCATGTTGCTCTATGTTGCCACTAGAAAAAAATTGAAAACAGAAAGAGACAACGAATATCGTTTCATTCACCAAGGAGGCACATTCCTTACCGAAACCATGAGGCTTGTTGTTAGAAGCTCTGGTATGTGAGAAGCTTATACCCAAACCTACCGCAAATGGGACAAAAAAATTACCACAACATGTTGATGCCGTTCCATGATAGTATGCCAAGTTTCATGAATTTCAGACGAGTTTTGGATTTACTAGAATTTAAAAACCATGTAACTCAATGTTTGCGGCCGAGCGACGGTGGCAAGGTGTTCGACATTCCTTCTCATTTCTTGCATGGGACCTAAGCATGCAACCAAGGACACAGATTTGATTTTTCAACCAATTTATATGCACTGGAGCATGTGCATGTAGTTCAAATTTGAATTATGCACATAAATGCATAGAAAACTCAGTTAATGTATAAAAATGTCCAAACAAACCCCAAAAAATTCCAAATTTAACACAACACTCCTGTTGTTCTATATTGAAACTAGAAAAAAAATTGAAATTAAGAAGAGGCAATGGATATCGTTTTGTCCAGAAAGGTGAAACGTTCCCTACCGTAACCATGAGGCTTGTTGTGAGAAGCTCTGGTTTGTGAGAAGCTTATACCCCAACCTGCCCCAAATGGGACAATATTTTTACCACGGCATGTTGATTCTGTTCCATGATAGCATGTCAAGTTTCATAAATTTCAGGCGCGTTTTTGATTTACTAGAATTTAAAAACCATGTATCTCAATGTTAGCGGCCGAGCGACGGTGGCAAGGTGTTTGACATTCATTCTCATTTCTTGCATGGGACCTAAGCATGCAACCAAGGACACACATTTGAATTTTGAACCCATTTATATGCACTGGATTATGTGCATGTAGTTCAATTTTGAATTATGCACATAAATGCATAGAAAACTCAGTTAATGTATAAAAATGTTCAAGCGAACCCCGAAAATCCCAAAAATTGACACAACACTCCTGTTGTTCTATGTTGACACTAGAAAAATTTTGAGAGCAAGAAGAGGCAACGGATATTGTTTCGTCCACAAAGGTGGCACATTCCCTACCGAAACCATCAGGCTTGTTGTGAGAAGCTCTGGTTTGTGAGAAGCTTATACCCAAACCTGCCCCAAATGGGACAATATTTTTACCACGGCATGTTGATGCCGTTCCATGATATCATGTCAAGTTTCATGAATTTCAGACGTGTTTTTGATTTACTAGAATTTTAAAACCATGTATCTCAATGTTAGCGGCTGAGCGACAGTGTCAAGGTGTTTGACATTCATTCTCATTTCTTACATGTGACCTAAGCATGCAACCAAGGACACACATTTGATTTTTTAACCCATTTTTATGCACTCGAACATGTGCATGTAGTTCAAATTTGAATTATGCACATAAATGCCTAGAAAACTCAGTTAACGTATAAAAATGTCCAAACGAACCCCAAAAAATTCCAAAATTTAACACGACACTCCTGTTGTTCTATGTTGACACCAGAAAAAAATTGAAAGCAAGAAGAGGCGACGAATATCGTTTTGTCCACAAAGATCACACGTTTCCCTACAGGAACCATGAGGCTTCTTGTGATAAGCTCTGGTTTGTGAGAAGCTTATACCATAACCTGCCCCAAATGGGACAATATTTTTTTACCCCAGCATGTTGATGCCATTCCATGATAGCATGCCAAGGTTCATGAATTTCAGACGAGTTTTGGATTTACTAAAATTACAAAAGCAAGTACTGATGACCCACAAGTATAGGGGATCAATCGTAGTCCTTTTGATAAGTAAGAGTGTCGAACCCAACGAGGAGCAGAAGTAAATGACAAGCAGTTTTCAGCAAGGTATGTCTACAAGCACTGAAATTATAAGTAACGAGTAGTTTGGTAGCAAGATAATTTGTAACGAGCAAGTAACGGTAATGGTAACAAAAGTGCAGCAAGGTAGCCCAATCCTTTTGATGCAAAGGACAGGCCAAAACGGTCTCTTATGATAAGCAAAGCGTTCTTGAGGGTACACAGGAATTTCATCTAGTCACTTTCATCATGTTGGTTTGATTTGTGTTCGCTACTTTGATAATTTGATATGTGGGTGGACCGGTGCTTAGGTGTTGTTCTTACTTAAACAAACCTCCTACTTATGATTAACCCCCTCGCAACCATCCACAACTACAAGAAAAGTATTAAGAATAAATCTAACCATAGCATTAAACTTTTGGATCCAAATCAGTCCCTTACGGAATAGCGCATAAACTAGGGTTTAAGCTTCTGTCACTCTCGCAACCCATCATCTAATAACTACTCCACAATGCATTCCATTAGGCCCAAAATATGGTGAAGTGCCATGTAGTTGATGTTCACATGACATCACTAAGGGAATCACAACATACATATCATCAAAATATCGAACACATATCAAGTTCACATGATTACTTGCAACAAGATTTCTCCCGTGACCTCAAGAACAAAAGTAACTACTCACTAATGATAATCATGCTCAAGATCAGAGGAGTATTAAATAGCATAATGGAGCTGAACATATAATCTTCCACCAAATAAACCATATAGTAATCAACTACAAGATGTAATCAACACTACTAGTCACCCACAAGTACCAATCTATAGTTCCGGTACAAAGATTGAACACAAGAGATGAACAAGGGTTTGAGAGGAGATGGTGTCGTTGAAGATGTTGATGGAGATTGCCCTCCCCAAGATGGGAGAGTTGTTGGTGATGATGATGACGATGATTTCCCCCTTCGGGAGGGAAGTTCCCCCGGCGGAATCGCTCCGTCAAAGGGCAAAAGTGCTCCTGCCCAAGTTCCGCCTCGAGACGGCGGCGCTTCATCCCGAAAGTCCTCTCCTTTTTTTTCTAGGTCAAAATGACTTATATACCAGAAGAGGGGCACCGGAGGTGGGCCGAGGAGGGCACAGCCCACCAGGGGGCGCCTGGGCTCCCTGGCGCGCCCAGGTGGGTTGTGCCCACCTGGTGGGCCCCCTCTGGTACTTATTGGCTCCAATAATTCTTATATATTCCATAAAAATTCCTCGTGAAGTTTCAGCTCATTTGGAGTTGTGCAGAATAGGTAGCCTGACGTAGCTTTTTCAGGTCCAGATTTCCAGCTACCGGAATTCTCCCTCTTTGTGTGAACCTTGCATATTATGAGAGAAAAGGCATTAGAATTACTCCAAAAAGCATTATTATGCATAAAAACATCATAAATAATAGTAAGAAAACATGATGCAAAATGGACGTATCAACTCCCCCAAGCTTAGACCTTGCTTGTCCTCAAGCGAAAATCGAAATCGAAAAACATGTCCACATGCTTAGAGAGAGAGGTGTCGATAAAAACAAAATACGGACATAGAAGCATCATGTATATTATTATAACTACAACCAACTTTAATATAGAACTTTATCATAGAACTTTTATCATATAACTTCTCATGAACAAGTAACAATTCATCACAACATCGAAGTATAAAGCATAAACTCTATTGAAAACCAACAAACTATGTTCTCAGTCAACTATGCAACTACAATTCATCATCTTTTCAGGAAGGGTCACGTATCTGAGCCTTTTTGGCAAGTCCACATACTCAACCATTGTATAGTCTTCTATGATTGCTAACACTCACCGCATACACATGAGCAAAACATTTCAACCGGACACATAGAAAGATAGGGGCTTAAAGTTTCGCCTCCCAACATACTCACCTCGAGGGTGATGTCAACAATAATAACTCATGCTACTCATATCCAACTGGATATATGTGCCTAGATCTTTCCTCACCACATGATGCTTGCCAAAAGAGAAAATAAAAAGGAATAGAGAGAAGAACTTTGACTCTTGCATAAAAGTAAATACATAAAAGTAAAAGATAGGCCCTTCGCAGAGGGAAGCAGAGGTTGCCATGCGCTTATTTGTTTGTATGCTCAATCTCTTAGTGCAAACGAATGTCATGTTATATTGCCCCTTGTGATAGCAACATTTATTATGCAGTCTGTCGCTTTTATTCTTTGCCATCACAAGTTCATACAACGCTCAATTTTCTCTTACACTAAATGATCCAACACTTTTAGAAGCAATTTTTATTGCCCTATTTGCACCGATGACAACTTACTTGAAGGATCTTACTCAATCCATAGGTAGGTATGGTGGACTCTCAAAACAAGATTTGGGTTTAATGGTTTTGGATGCACAAGTAGTATCTCTACTTAATGCGGAATTTTTGGCTAGCAAAGATGAGGGCAAGCACCACATGTTAAAGGATCTATGACAATATAACTTCTATGTGAATATGAACAAACATAAATCATCACGTTGTCTTCCTTGTCCAACGTCAACAATTTTGGCATATAATATTTTGATGGGGGCTCACAATCACAAAAGATGTCCAAGATAGTGTATTTGCATGTGAATCTTCTCTTCCCTTATTAATTCTTTCATGAATTGCATCATTGACCAATGCTATGTTTGTCGATCTCCAATAAAATTTTCTACTCATACTCTTCCTTATGTGATGTCATTACTTACCATAAAATTAGCATATGATCTATTTCATTTATTTCCTTTCTTTTTATTGAACATGAAAGTAAAGAAAACAAAACTCAAACTAAACTTTATTATATACATCTTCCACACGATTACAAAGATAGATCACTAAGCAAACACTCGAAAAGATCGAACTAAACTTTTATTCATCTAAAGCAAAAGATAACTATGGATCAAACTAAGATAAGTAAAGGCAAAAGATCGTGGAGGTGATACGATACCGGGGCACCTCCCCCAAGCTTGGCGCAAGCCAAGGGGAGTGCCCATACCCGATACTCAATTTTCCTTTGTTGATGAAGAAGGAGGTGGTGGTGATGAAGTAGAGGGTTTGTCTTTCTTCCTTAGCTTACGCTTGAGGACAGAATTTTCCTCCTTTAAATCACCGATCTCCTGCTCAAGCTCTACTATCCTTTTGCATAATTCTTGCTTGTTTTCCTGCAAGAGACGAAAAGGGATAAACTGGACCTTAGGTTTCTTTGCTTTGCTGGGGAGACTTGATTTCTTGAATTCCACGTGCATGTCCCCAGGTTGAGGCAATGGAACTTCAGCTTCATCTGAGCTTGTCTCCTCCTCCCTTTTAAGGTCATAGTCTTCTTCTTCCTCCGAAGTCCAGCTATAGTGTTCCCCATCCCCATAAACCTTGGGGTTTGCGATATAATCAGCAACATAGCTTTCACCCTTCGAGTCTTGGGATGACATATTTTCAAATCTATCAGGAAAACAGCGAGAAATGAAAACAGAGGATTTCTCCGCGATACGGTGGTCAATAGGTTTGAGGGGGTATATAAAGATTTTTTATCTTGGGAAACAAGCAAACGGAAGAAAAACGGAGTTCGAAAGGTACCCGAGGTGGGCACAACCCACCTGGGCGCGCCTGGCAAGCCAGCCATGCCCTGGTGTCTTGTGCCCACCAGGGGTGCCTTCCTGGTTGTTTCTTATTTTCTTAAAAAAAATTATATTCCAAAACGGATAGAAAATATTTTTGTGGATTTTTCGGAGTCCGTTTACTTACCGTATCATGTACCTCCTCTTTTTCAGTTATTCTGGAGTGTTCCGGAAGATTTCCTTTATGTGTTCTTCCGGTGTCATAGTTTGGATAATATTGCTTTCAACATTAATGGGCATACCTGAGATATAATTTTTTATTCGTTGCCCATTAACAACCTTCGGGTTAGTACCTTCGGCATTATTTATCTTGATGGCTCCGGATCGATAAACCTCCTGGATAACATAGGGTCCTTCCCATTTGGAGAGGAGTTTTCCTGCAAAGAATCTGAAACAAGAGTTGTACAAAAGAACATATTCTCCAACTTTGAACTCACGCTTTTGGATTCTTTTGTCATGCCATCTTTTAACTTTTTCTTTAAATAACTTGGCATTTTCATAGGCTTGGGTTCTCCATTCATCTAGTGAGCTAATATCAAATAACCTCTTTTCACCGGCAAGTTTGAAATCATAGTTGAGTTCTTTAATTGCCCAATATGCTTTATGTTATAACTCAAGAGGCAAATGACAAGCTTTTCCATAAACCATTTTATACGGAGACATACCCATAGGATTTTTATATGCTGTTCTATAAGCCCAAAGTGCATCATCTAACTTATTAGACCAATTCTTTCGGGACCTATTGACAGTTTTTTGTAATATTAATTTTATTTCTCTATTGCTAAGTTCAACTTGACCACTAGACTGAGGATGATAAGGTGATGCAATTCTATGGTTAACATCATATTTAGCAAGCATTTTACGGCAAGCACCATGAATAAAATGTGAACCACCATCAGTCATTAAATATCTAGGGACTCCAAACCTTGGGAAAATGACTTCCTTAAGCATTTTAATAGAGGTGTTGTGATCAGCACTACTAGTTGGAATAGCTTCTACCCACTTAGTAACATAATCAACAGCAACCAAAATATGTGTATACCCATTAGAGGAAGGAAAAGGTCCCATGTAATCAAATCCCCAAACATCAAATGGTTCAACAACAAGAGAATAATTCATAGGCATTTCCTGACGCTTACCAATATTACCAATTCTTTGACATTCATCACAAGATAAAACAAACTTACAGGCATCCTTGAAGAGAGTAGGCCAATAAAAACTAGATTGCAATACCTTGTGAGCAGTTCTATCTCCCGCATGATGTCCTCCATAAGCTTCGGAGTGACATTTCCGTAGGATTTGTCCTTGTTCATGCTCAGGTACACAACGTCTAATAATACCATCTAATCCTTCTTTATAAAGATGTGGGTCATCCCAAAAGTAATGTCTTAAATCATAGAAGAATTTTTTCTTTTGTTGGTATGTGAAGCTAGGTGGTATATATTTAGCAACAATATAATTGGCATAGTCAGCATACCAAGGAGTGTTATGAGAAACATTTATTGCAGCTAATTTTTCATCAGGAAAACTATCATTAATAGGTTGTGGGTCATCAAGAATATTTTCTAACCTAGACAAGTTATCAGCCACGGGGTTCTCAGCTCCCTTTCTATCAGTGATATGTAAATCAAATTCTTGTAGCAAAAGAACCCACCTAATGAGTCTAGGTTTAGCATCCTTCTTTTCCATGAGATATTTTATAGCAGCATGATCGGTGTGAATGGTCACTTTAGAATCAACAATGTAAGATCTAAATTTATCACAAGCAAACACAACTGCTAAAAATTCTTTTTCAGTAGTAGCATAATTTCATTGAGCACTATCCAGAGTTTTACGAGCATAATTAATAACATTTAATTTCTTATCGACTCTTTGTCCTAGAACAGCACCAATAGCATAATCACTAGCATCACACATAATTTCAAAAGGCAAGTTCCAATCAGGTAGTTGAACAATAGGTGTAGAAATCAAGGCTTTCTTAAGTGTTTCAAAGGCTTCTACACAATCATCATCAAAAACAAATGGAACATCCTTTTGTAAAAGATTTGTAAGAGGCCTAGAAATTTTAGAGAAGTCTTTAATAAACCTCCTATAGAAACCAGCATGACCTAGGAAACTACGAATACCTTTGATATCTTTAGGGCATGGCATTTTCTCAATTGCATCAACTTTAGCTTTATCCACCTCAATACCTCGTTCGGAAATTTTATGTCCCAAGACAATACCTTCATTAACCATAAAGTGGCACTTTTCCCAATTCAAGACGAGGTTAGTTTGCTCACATCTCTGCAAAACTCGATCAAGGTTGCTCAAGCAATCATCAAAAGAAGTTCCGTAAATGGAAAAATCATCCATGAAAACCTCAACAATCTTTTCACAAAAGTCAGAAAATATAGCAGTCATACATCTTTGAAAGGTAGCAGGTGCATTGCATAAACCAAAAGGCATACGTCTATAAGCATAAGTTCCAAAAGGGCAAGTAAAGGTGGTTTTCTCTTAATCAAGTTGTGAGACAGGTATTTGAGAAAAACTGGAATATCCATCAAGAAAGCAAAAATGTGTGTGCTTTGATAGTCTTTCTAACATTTGATCAATAAAAGGCAGAGGGTAATGATCTTTTCTAGTAGCTTTATTTAGTTTTCTAAAATCAATTACCATTCTGTAGCCAGTGACAATTCTTTGTGGAATAAGTTCATTCTTATCATTACGAACTACGGTAATACCTCCCTTTTTAGGGACACAATGAACGGGACTTACCCATCTACTATCAGCTATGGGATAGATTATACCTGCTTCCAGAAGCTTCAGTATTTATGTTCTTACCACTTCTTTCATTTTAGGATTTAAACGTCGTTGGTGATCAACAACGGGTTTAGCATCAGGCTCCATATTAATTTTATGCTGACAGAGAGTGGGACTAATGCCCTTTAAATCATCAAGAGTATATCCAATGACAGCTCGTTGCTTCTTCAGAACCTTCAATAATCTTTCTTCTTCATGTTCTGAAAGGTTAGCACTAATAATAACAGGATAAATCTTTTTCTCATCAAGATAAGCATATTTCAAAGTGTCTGGCAATTGTTTTAATTCAAACACAGGATCACCTTTAGGTGGAGGAGGACCTCCTAGAGTTTCAATAGGCAAATTGTGTTTAAGCAGACGACGTTGTTCAAAGAAAATCTTATCTATTTCATTTCTTTCATGCAGATGCATATCATTTTCGTGGTCTAACAAATATTGTTCTAGTGGATCGGTAGGAGGCACAGCAATAGAAGCAAGACCAATTATTTCATCCTTACTAGAAAAATCTTTATTATGATGTTTTCTACTGAACTTGGAAAAATTAAACTCATGAGACTCATTACCAAAACTAACACCGACAGTTTGCTTCTCGCAATCTATTTTAGCATTAACGGTTTTCAAGAAAGGTCTACCAAAGATAATGGGACAAAAGTCATCTTGTGGGGAACCAAGAACAAGAAAATCAGTAGGGTATTTTATTTTCCCACACAAGACTTCAACATCTCTAATAATCCCAAGTGGTGTGATGGTGTCCCTATTAGCAAGTTTAATAGTAACATCTATGTCTTCTATTTCAGTGGGTGATATATCATTTATAATTTATTGATATAAGGTAAAAGGAATGGCACTCACGCTAGCACCTATGTCACATAAACCATGATAACAGTGATCTCCTATTTTAACTGAGACAACAGGCATGCCAACCACGGGTCTATGTTTATCTTTTTCATCGGATTTGGCAATTCTAGTAGCTTCATCACAGAAGTAAATAACATGCCCATCTATATTTTCAACCAAGAGATCTTTAACCATAGCAACACTAGGTTCTACTTTGATTTGTTCAGCAGGTTTGGAAGTTCTAATATAACTTTTGTTGACCACAGTTGAGACTTTAGCATGTTCCTTTATCCTAACAGGGAAAGGTGGTTTTTCAATATAAGCAGTAGGCACAACTGGATCAACATTGTAAATAATAGTTTCATCTTTAGCTATTATCGGTTCTTTAATTTCTTTAATAGGTGGGTGATATTTAAACCACTTCTCCTTAGGGAGATCAACATGAGTAGCAAATGATTCACAAAAGGAGGCTACTATCTCAGAGTCAAGTCCATATTTAGTGCTAAACTTTTGAAAAGCATCGGTATTCATAAAAGATTTAACACAATCATACTTGAGCTTAATACCTGACTCTTTACCTTCATAGAGTTCCCAATATTTAGAGTTGCGCTTAATTCTTTCTAAAAGATCCTACCGGAAGTCAATAGTCTTCTTCATAAAGGAACCAGTACAAGAAGTATCAAGCATGGATCGATCATCATGAGAAAGCCGAGCATAAAAATTCTGAATAATAATTTCTCTTGAGAGCTCATGATTGGGGCATGAATATAACATTGATTTAAGCCTCCCCCAAGCTAGAGCGATACTTTCTCCTTCACGAGGCCAAAAATTATATATATAATTCTGATCACGATGAACTAGATGCATAGGATAAAAAATTTGGTGAAATTCCAATTTCAATCGATTCCAATTCCAAGATCCAATATCATCGCATAGCCTATACCATGCCAATGCTTTTCCCTTCAAAGATAAAGGGAAAACCTTCTTCTTAGCTTCATCTCCGGGTAAACCTGCAAGCTTAAATAATCCACAAATTTCATCCACATATATCAAGTGCATATCAGGATGTTTGGTTCCATCTCCTGCATAAGGATTAGCTAGCAGTTGTTCTATCATACCTGAAGGAATTTCATAACCAATATTTTCAGTAGGTGCAGTAGGTTGAGGGGTAACTAATTGTGGTTTCGGTCGAGGTGAAGATACCCCGAACAATCCCCTCAAAGGATTGTTCTCCATAGTAACAAGTGACAATAAATTTCAGCACGTAGTAATAATTTTTCATTACCGATTTCCACTTACCAAGAGCGCTTCACTCCCCGGCAACGGCACCAGAAAAGAGCCTTGATGACCCACAAGTATAGGGGATCAATCGTAGTCCTTTCGATAAGTAAGAATGTCGAACCCAACGAGGAGCAGAAGTAAATGACAAGCGGTTTTCAGCAAGGTAATGTCTGCAAGCACTGAAATTATAAGTAACGAGTAGTTTGGTAGCAAGATGATTTGTAACGAGCAAGTAATGGTAATGGTAACAAAAGTGCAGCAAGGTAGCCAAATCCTTTTGAGGCAAAGGACAGGCCAAAACGGTCTCTTATGATAAGCAAAGCGTTCTTGAGGGTACAAGGGAATTTCATCTAGTCACTTTCATCATGTTGGTTTGATTTGTGTTCGCTACTTTGATAATTTGATATGTGGGTGGACCGGTGCTTAGGTGCTGTTCTTACTTGAACAAACCTCCTACTTATGATTAACCCCCTCGCAAGCATCCACAACTACGAGAAAAGTATTAAGAATAAATCTAACCATAGCATTAAACTTTTGGATCCAAATCAGTCCCTTACGGAATAGCGCATAAACTAGGGTTTAAGCTTCTGTCACTCTCGCAACCCATCATCTAATAACTACTCCACAATGCATTCCCTTAGGCCCAAAATATGGTGAAGTGCCATGTAGTCGATGTTCACATGACACCACTAAGGGGATCACAACATACATATCATCAAAATATCGAACACATATCAAGTTCACATGATTACTTGCAACAAGATTTCTCCCGTGACCTCAAGAACAAAAGTAACTACTCACTAATGATAATCATGCTCAAGATCAGAGGAGTATTAAATAGCATAATGGATCTGAACATATAATCTTCCACCAAATAAACCATATAGTAATCAACTACAAGATGTAATCAACACTACTAGTCACCCAGAAGTACCAATCTATAGTTCCGGTACAAAGATTGAACACAAGAGATGAACTAGGGTTTGAGACGAGATGGTGCTGTTGAACATGTTGATGGAGATTGCCCTCCCCAAGATGGGAGAGTTGTTGGTGATGATGATGACGATGATTTCCCCCTCCGGGAGGGAAGTTCCCCCGGCGGAATCGCTCCGCCGGACGGCTAAAGTGCTCCTGCCCAAGTTACACCTCGAGACAGCGGCGCTTCATCCCGAAAGTCCTCTCCTTATTTTTTTCTAGGTCAAAATGACTTATATACCAGAAGAGGGGCACCGGAGGTGGGCCGAGGAGGGCACAGCCCACCAGGGCGCGCCTGGGCTCCCTGGCGCGCCCAGGTGGGTTGTGCCCACCTGGTGGGCCCCCTCTGTTACTTATTGGCTCCAATAATTCTTATATATTCCATAAAAATTCCTCGTGAAGTTTCAGCTCATTTGGAGTTGTGCAGAATAGGTAGCCTGACGTAGCTTTTTCAGGTCCAGATTTCCAGCTGTCGGAATTCTCCCTCTTTGTGTGAACCTTGCATATTATGGGAGAAAAGGCATTAGAATTACTCCAAAAAGCATTATTATGCATAAAAACATCATAAATAACAGTAAGAAAACATGATGCAAAATGGACGTATCAAGTACCTCAACGTTTGCCGGAGAGCCACGGTGCCGTGGTGTTTGAAATTCATCCCCATTTCTTACATGGGACATAAGCATCAACCCATGGACACATATATGATTTTACAACCCATTTTGCTGCACCGGAGCATGTGCATGTAGTTTAATTTTGAATTGTGCACCTGAAATGCCTAGAAAACCAAGTTAATGTACAAAAATGTCCAAACGAACCCTAATAATTCCAAAAAAATTGACGACACACCTATAGTTGCATGTTCACTGTAGATAAAAGTTCTAGCAATTCAAACACCCTCCTTTGCCGTTGTGACCCCATTATGTAATTCAAATCAAGACAAAAAATCAAGTCGATCGCACACGGTTTATTATCACCAACCGTGTGAGATGCAGTACAAAATATCTTGGAGCACCGTCGGAGTATAGTACGCCTATGGCTTACGCGAGAAGGTGCGTCGGCTACAGTCCACAGCCGGCGTGTCAAGCACACTAGTTCGCTCCCCAAATATCATTTCACTGTTCAATCATCGCCGGTGAAAGATGGGGATGTGGACCGACGTCGTGAGGGCAACTTCGGCGGCCCACTCCGGTGAGAGCGCGGCCGCAGATGCCATGCGCGTGCTAACAAGCCACGTGAGCACGGCCGCAATATGCAATCAGGCGGCCAAGGCAGCCCAAACGGCCGCTGTTGCTTCTCAGGTGGTGACAGCAACATCTGCGTCGGTGATAGCAACTGGCGAGAGCGGCACAGCAGCTATCCATTTCGCAGCGGCGGCCTTAGCCCTGATGGAGGCCGCCCACGACCATGTCGAGGCTGCCCATGCCCAGCTCCTGGCGGTCACCGCACAAATCGAACGAAGCTTCTCCGACAACAGTCGGCAACCCACGGCCGAAGGGTTGGCAATCGTCGAGAGCGTTCGAGCAGCCGTTCGTTCCTCCGCGGCATACCTTGCCACGACAAAGCCCGTCCAAGCCCAGATCGCGGCCGCCAACGCCCAGCCCGTGGCGGCCTTTTCCAAAGAGATGGAGGACGTGGATGGCGATATGCTTGCGAGTATGGTGCGATGGATGCCATGGAGCCCCTTCCCCAGGACATCGTCGGGCGCGAGCTGGACATGGAGGAGGCGGTGGGGATCGACGAGCACCAGCCGGAGTAGTACTCTTTGTTTTGTTTAATTAAGAGCGTCGGTTTTTAATTTGTTAGAGTAATGTTTAGGTCAGCTAGCTCTATTTAATTGTTGAACTTGCTCGATTAAGAAGTGTGGGTGTGCTCCTTTGTGTACCCAAATTATGCAATGACGTGGATGACCACTGTAACCAGGGAAATTGGGACCAAAATTTGCACGTTCAAACCATCACACACGGGGTAAGCTATATGAATCATTTGTGATGTTCACATATCGTACACAGTGCTGAATAAGGGACCGTGTCTGATGACACTTTGCGCACCAGTTTTTTCGCTGCACCGATCCAAATTTTTGGCTTCCGCGGAAATATCTACCTCCCCGCCCCCTCCCCCTTACCAAAAGCCACATTTCCCCTGTATTCGCCTTCCTTTCCAAGTTGAAACCTTCACTCCTTGCTTGCAGCGCCGCCTCCTCGCCGGAGACCCTCCTTCACGCTGCCCTGCCTCGTCGATCCAGGCAGGTAATCCATACCCGACCCCCATCCTCCTCCTCCTTCCACACACCACATGCCCCGACCGCCGGCGTGAGACCTTCCACCCAAATCACCGACCCCTTCCCCAAAAAAGCGCCGCCCTAAGCCATGGTGCACGCAGTATAGCCAGGAGCTCAAGGAGCATTTGGCAGCGGAGAAGCAAATCGCGGCCGCACGCGCGGATGAGGTCGCGATGGCTGCCATTCATGCCGACCCTCAGATCTTGGATGAACACCTCACCATCGAGGCCACCGTCGACGCCTCGGGCGCCGAGGCCGCGACGCGGTTGGCTGCTTTAAACGACAGTTCGTGGCATTTTCTCGAGGCCACCGTCGGTGCCTTCCACAAAGACTACGAGGTGTTTTCTCAGCGTGCCCGTACTTACCTCAACTCGAGAGCCAGCAGGTTGGTGCCCGGAGCGGCTCAGGCAACTCACCACTACGATGAGGGCACCCATGATGTGGAGGCCTCGCCCTCTTCCATGTCCAAGGAGCCAATCATCATCGATATCTCCGACGATGAGGAGTAGCTTGTCTTATTAGCTCACTATAGGGACTTATGTTCAGTTTGCTAGCTACGCCGGTTAAGCATGCTCGATTTACCCGTTGCATGTGCTGCTCCTGCCTTTCCTTAACAAATTCTAGTGAATTGTTCTATCTACTTTTACCATGCAATCTGTTGGACTAGTGTATATGTTCTATATGTCGTGCAATGTGGTGCTCACTTATTAACTTTTTGGTTAATTAGTTGTCGTGTTCAGTTAACTGTTTGGTTCAATTCTGTAAATGTGATGTTCAATTCTTCAGGGTGCAATTTTGTATTGTCTTCCATGTGAGAAATAAATCAAATTTATCTATACAAAATACATGATAAACAAATACAATTGCTATATTTCCAAGTTGTCAAGCATGCTTGGTTTGGTTAACTGTCTAATCTTCTAGTATGTTATATATTATGCAATGTGGTGCTCAGTTAACGTTTGGTTCATTTGTTGTGGTGTTTAGTTAACTGTTTGGTTCAATTCTGCAATGCAATGTTTAATTTTTGTGGGTGCATTTTGTTATTGTATACCATGTGAGAAATAAATCGAATTTGGCTGTACTAAATACATGAGAAACAAAAACAATTGCTATATTTCCAAGTTGTTAAGCATGCTTGGTTTGGTTAACTGTCTGATCTTCTATTAGGAGTATGTTATATTGTGCAATGTGGTGCTCAGTTAATGTTTGGTTCATTTGTTGTGGCGTTTAGTTAACTGCTTGGTTCAATTCTGCAATGCGATGTCCAATTGTCTTTGGTAGATTTTTGTATTGTTGTGCATGTGAGGAATAAATTGAATTTGACTGCACTTAATACATGAGAAACATATACAATTGCTATATTTCCTAGTTCTTAATCATGCTTGGTTTGGATAAATATGTTTTCCATGTGGCTTGAATTAATCTGATGAATCTGCAATGTGCTTATTTTTAATCAACATATTTTACTGATAGCATGCGAACCCTCACTTAACCTGATCACTAACTACCTTATATGTGTTGCAGGGAAACAATGGGAAGCACTGAGGTTTACAATCAAGGTTCACACATGCATGGTCCTTTGTCTAATAGCATATTATTGTGAAATTGCAGGAACCATTCTAATATTTAGGTTTTTAACAATTTGGTCTTGCACATGTAGGTCCTGCTATTAGAGGTTTTGACCCATTGTTCGACACTTTTTGCATATGGGGAAATGAGTTGTCCATGAATATCAGTCAAGTCAAGAAACTCAAAAAGATTGTTAGGATAAAGAAATTAGCGACAAAAAACAACAAGATCTTTGTCTGCACAATGAAGAAGACATCAGTTCACTACAGGATGGTACTAACTATTATACCTTGGCTTTTTTATTCCTTTTCCCCATTTCCAATCTAGAGAAGATATTTATGCACATCCTTGTTTTCAGGCTTTTCCAAAGCAGTTCACTGATGATAACCTCTCAAACCACCTGTATGGTCAGGAGGCGAGGAAGGTATTCATACAACACCCACGGTTCAATATTGAAGTGTTCCTGAAGAGGACGAAGGATGGACGGTCAATCATCCATAGGCACTGGCCTAAAGTTGCAAAGACCTTCAACATCAATGAAGGCTCAATATTCGCCTTCCGCTTCAGTAGTTTTTCAGATGAGATTCATCTGTCTATGTACCGTCTATGATGCTAATTTCGAAAGGTTATAGATGTTGCATGTGAAACTTGCTGCTGGTGCAGTTGTGTAATGGGGTAGCTGAGTGCTGAAACTATATGATGTTGTACTCTGATGTATTTCAATTATGAAATCCTGCTTTATTAATACGAAAATGAAATATAGTGTGTGCTTAATATGAAATGTCAATTAATAAATGGATTATTAATAATAGGACAATTATCCTGCTAATTGGGGTTTTCTATTGCAAACGGTTATTAAGAAAACACCGTGGGCGATGACCTCAGACAACGCACACAGTTTCTAGGAATAAAACGTGTTGGATCAATGAACAATCACACACGACTTCCTCTTGAAAACTATTTGCGTTAGGCTACCTTGCGCAAACGTTTACCACATAAAAAGTGTGTGTGATGGACAGCCTATGCCACACAGTTTCTTCTACGCACCGTGTGTGATGCATTCAATAACGCAAATGATAAAATTGTTAATATCGTCTGCAATGACAACGCTATCACAAACGATTTAATGGGGAAAATTGTGTGTGATGTACCTGCGAACGGAAACGTTTTCCTTGGATTGACTGTGTGGGATGTATATACGAACAGAAACGTACTTCTTGGATTAACTGTGTGGGATGTACATACTAACGGAAACGTATTCCTTGGTTTGACTGTGTGGAATGTACATACGAATGGAAACATTTAGCCGGGACTGACTGTGTGGGATGTACTTACGACTGGAAATGATTTGGCATGTATAATTGTATTTTTTAGCACAACTGTACGTATAATCATATTTGATCGCTCGCCCGTCACACACGACCTCATTTTGTCGAGCGTGTGTGACCGGAGGGCCTATCCCCGACGGTTTCTGGGTCGTGTGAGAAGGACCCCCCTATCGCACACACTCACTCGGCAACGGTTCAGAATGCCGTCGCGGAAAGGGGTTAAAAACCGTTTGTATAGCACCTCACTGTACCAGTGTGTCGCTTTTCTCTGGAGGCATTGTTGTGAGTCTCTTCACGTTGCTTAGGCTTCGGGATAAAAACTAGTCCTTCCTCTCGGGCCACCCACGGTGGTGCTTCGCGTCATCACCTTCTTGAGGCCATCGTCGTGGACCCCAGTCCATTCGGATTGCATCTACCTAGTCGAGTCGGGCTTACTTAACCAACGCATTGATACATCTCCAACGTATCTATAATTTATGAAGTATTCATACCATGTTTACAACAATTCTATATAATTTCATTAGAACTAACCCGGACAGACGCTGTTTTCAGCAGAACTACCGTGGTGTCATTTTTTTGCAGAAATAAAAGTTCTCGGAATGGGCTGAAAATTTACGGTGATTTTTTATGGACCAGAAGAAGCCCCCGAAGCATAAGAGTTGGGCCAGAAGAGTCCCGAGGCAACGACAAGGGTGGAGGGCGACACCCCCTAGGGCGTGCCCCCCTACCTTGCCACCGCCTCGTGGACCCCCTTGACGTGAGACCGATGCCAAAAATTCCTATAAATCACGAAACCCCCAGAAATAAACCTAGATCGGGAGTTCCGCCGCCGCAAGCCTCAGTAGCCACCAAAAAACCAATCGGGGGCCCGTTCCGGCACCCTGCCGGAGGGGGAAACCATCACCGGTGGCCATCTTCATCATCCCGGCGGTCTCCATGACGAGGAGGGAGTAGTTCACCCTCGGGGCTGAGGGTATGTACCAGTAGCTATGTGTTTGATCTATCTCTCTCGTGTTCTTGATTTGGCACGATCTTGATGTACCGCAAGCCTTGTTATTATAGTTGGATCATATGGTGTTTCTTCCCTCTCTATCTCTTGTTGTGATGAATTGAGTCTTGCTATTTGAGGTTCCATTATGTTGGATTGAGTATTGGATTTGAGAACACTTGATGTATGTCTTGCGATGGGATATCTGTGGTGACAATGGGATGTTCTATTGATTCACTTGATGTATGTTTTGGCACTCAACTCGCGGATTCCTGAGGTGACATTGGGGTAATCTATGCATAGGGGTTGATGCACGTTTTCGTCCTACGTTCTCCGATAGAAACTTTGGAGTGATTCTTTGTTGCACGTTGAGGGATTGTTATGTGATCCAATTATGTTATCATTGTTGAGAGAACTTGCACTAGTGAAAGTATGAACCCTAGGCCTTGTTTCTAAGCATTGCAATACTGTTTTTGCTCACTTTTGTTACTAGTTACCTTGCTGTTTTTATATTTTCAGATTACAAAAACCTATATCTACCATTCATATTGCACTTGTATCACCATCTCTTCGCTGAACTAGTGCACCTATACAATTTACCATTGTATTGGGTGTGTTGGGGACACAAGAGACTCTTTGTTATTTGGTTGCAGGGTTGTTTGAGAGAGACCATCTTCATCCTACGCCTCCCACGGATTGATAAACCTTAGGTCATCCACTTGAGAGAAATTTGCTACTGTCCTACAAAACTCTGCGCTTGGAGGCCCAACACGAGTCTACAAGAAGGTTGCGTAGTAGACATCAAGCTCTTTTCTGGCGCCGTTGCTGGGGAGGCTAGGTAAGCGGCACTCACATCCCATCAACGAAGCTCTTTTCTAGCGCCGTTGCCGAGGAGGTGATTGCTTGAAGGTATATCTTTAGATCTTGCAATCAAATCTTTTAGTTTCTTGTTTTATCACTAGTTTAGTTTATAAAAGAAAACTACAAAAAAATGGAATTTAGGTTGCCTTATTTGCTTCATCTCTATAATGTCTTTCGTGAAAATGATGGAAAGGAAAATTGTGCCAAAGTGTTAGAAGAAGAGTGCAATAAAATGTTTGGCACTAAATCTTTGAATGATGAGCATGATTGCAATATTGTTAGTTTGAATTCTTTGAATATCCATGATGCTAATGATATGCAAAGCCATAAGCTTGGGGATGCTATGTTTGATGAAGATGATATTTTTAGTCCCCCAAGTTTTGATGAGAATATTTACTATGATGATAGCATGCCTCCTATTTATGATGATTATGTTGATGAAAGTGTGTTTGGAAGAGTGTCAACTCTAGGAAATAATGGTCCCACTATTCTGGAGGGTGTTGAATCTTTTCACAATATTGATAAAAGTGGATTTGGAGAGGTCATGACTTTATTTAGTGATGAATCCACAATTTTGGAAGAGGTTCCAATTGATTATGAGAACAAAGTTGCTATCTATGATGATTATTGTGATGACATGTATGCTATAATGAATAATGATAACCATGAAACTTGTCATCATGATTTTAATTTTCAATTGGATTATGCCTCACATGATATTTATTTTGTTGAGTTTGCTCCCACTACTATTCATGAGAATAAATTTGCTTATGTGGAGAGTAGTAAAATTTCTATGCTTGTGGATCATGAAAAGAATGCTTTATGTGAAAGTTATATTGTTTAATTCATTCATGATGCTACTGAAAATTATTATGAGGGAGGAATATATGCTTGTAGGAATTGCAATAATATCAAGTTTCCTCTCTATGTGTTGAAAATCTTGAAGTTTTGCTTGTTTTGCCTTCCTATGCTAGCTGATTCTTGTTCCCATAAGTTGTTTGCTCACAAAATCCCTATGCATAGGAAGTTTTTTAGACTTAAATGTGCTAGTCATATGCTTCATGATGCTCCCATTATGTTTCAATTCTTATCTTTTATGTGAGCATCATTGAAATCATCATGCCTAGCTAAAAAGGCATTAAAGAAAAGCGCTTGTTGGGAGACAACCCAATATTTACCCCTACTGTATTTGTGTGTTCACATGATAAATCTACTGTATTTATCATGTTTTATAGCTTTTGTTTGAATAAAGTGCCAGGTAAAGCCTTTGGGATGGTGTGGTTGATAGTTGATTTGATTCTGTGCAAAAACAGAAACTTTTGCATCCAGTACAGAAATTCCTATCTTTTACTAGAACGTGGAAAAACTCTGAATTTTTTACAGAGGATTTATATACAAATTTTCTAAGTTTTCCTAATTTTTCAGAATTTTTGGAGTAACAGAAGTATGAGCTTAATGCAGATCTTTACAGACTGTTCTGTTTTTGACAGATTCTGTTTTCGATGCATAGTTTGCTTGTTTTCTAGTTTCTATGGCTTATATTGCTCAATATAAATTGTAGAAATGATAGGGTACAGTAGGCATCATGTGAGAAAAAAAATTATGAATCTTGTCATGACAGTACCAAAGAGAATGATTTGTTTTATTATGCTAACCAATCTCACGAAGTTCCGTTAAGTTTTGTGTGATTGAAGTTTTCAAGTTTTGGGTGAGATGTCGATATGAGGAGAATAAGGAGTGACAAGACCCTAAGCTTGGGGATGCCCAAGGCACCCCAAGTAAATATTCACAGAAGATCCAAGAAACCAAGCTTGGGGATGCCCCGGAAGGCATCCCCTCTTTCGTCTCCAACATAATCGGTAACCTCACTTGGAGCTATATTTTTATTCGTCACATGATATGTGTTTTGCTTGGAGCATCATTTTATTTTATTAGTATTTGCTTTATGTTATTTATATTAATGTTTTTCATCTTTTATTTCAATAAAAGTGTCAAGTTTAGCCTTTACCATGCTTATTTTGCAAGTCTATATGTTGCTGTTTTGAAAACAGAAAGTTTTCTATCGTTGTCTGAATTCTTCTGGAAAGTCAGAACATGATAAAATCTTGAAATCTTTACACAATGTGTAACAACAAATTTTATACAGTGTGGTAATTTTTCAGAATTTTTGGAGTTAGGTAAGTATGAGTACAATTGCACTATTTACAGACTGTCCAGTTTAGACAGATTGCTGTTATGTTTGCATCTGTTTGCTTGTTTAATGATTCTATTTGAGGATAGGAGTATTGAATATGCAGAGGCATTTAGTATGCAATGTTAAATAATAATTTTTGTGATTTTCTACAGTAGAGAATGATAAGGTTTTGCATTTGATTTATACTAACTTTTCTCACGAGTTCTTGTTATGTTTTATGTGGATGAAGTTTTTAAGATTTAGGGAAACCGTGATATAAAAGGAATTAAGGAGATACAAAAGCTCAAGATTGGGGATGCCCAAGGCATCCCTAGTTAATATTTCAAGAAGTCTCAAGCATCTAAGCTTGGGGGATGCCCCGGTTGGCATCCCACCTTTCTTCTTCAACAATGATCGGTCAGTTTTGGTTGAGCCTAAGTTTTTGCTTCTTCACATGATATGTGCTATCCTTGGAATGTCATTTTATTAGGTTTTGCTTGCTGTTTGAATAAAATACTTAAGATCTAAAAATTTATTTATGAGAGAGAGTCTTCACATAGCTACTTAATTATTTGACTACTCATTGTTCTTCATTTATATCTTTTTGGAGTAGTTTGTCATTTACTCTCGTGCTTCACTTATATCCTATGAGTAAATGTTTCATATGCTTATCCCATGGGGAGTAATGACTTCACATATAAGAAGTATAGGTGGTAAATTTATTGAAAGTTAGCAAACATAGTATTGGTCACTTGAACAATTCATGAAAGAATATTGAAGGAAGAGAGATTTCACATATAAATATACTATCTTGGACATCTTCTATGATTGTGAGCCCCATTAATTATTTTTAAACTTGAGAAAATTAGTTGAAGTTGGACAAGGAAGGCAACATAATGAGTTATGCTTGGGTATATTTGTATAGAAGTTATATTGTTATGGATCCTCCAACATGTGGTGCTTGCTATTTAGAATCTTTTGCTAGCCAAAATTTTTGTACTAAGCGGGAATACTGCTTGTGCATCCAAAATCCTTGAACCAAGTTTCTTCCCTGAGTGTTCACCATATCTACCTATATGCGGTATTTACCTGCCGTTCCAAGTAAATTTGCATGTGCCAAACTCTAAACCTTCAAATAATAATCTGTTTTGTATGCCCAAATCGCTCATGTAGCAACTAGGGGTTGTCAGTATCTTCCATGCTAGGTGGGTTATTCTCACTATGAGTGTTGATTCACTTGTCATTCACGAGAGAGTGGCTGGTAATTGGGATGCCCAGTCCTATGATCAAAAGATCAAAAACAAAATTTCAAATAATTAAACAAAACTCCCCCACGACTGTTGTTGGTATGGACGGTACCCGTCATTTCGGATCAGCCGTGGAGTGTGATTGTTGGTGGAGGGGGAGTAAAAACTTTACCATTCTGTTTGGGAACCGCCTATAATGTGTCTAGCATGGAAGATAGTGAGAACTCTTGGTTGTTATGTTGACAATGAAAGCATACCTCTCAAAATTATGTTCATCTCTGTTTTAAAAGCTTCGAGCTATGGCACCCCTGCAAATCCATGCTTCCCTCTGCGAAGGGCCTATCTTTTACTTTTATTTTTGTTGAGTCAATTTCTTATTCCAACCTATCTTTAGTTGGCAAGCATCATGTGGTGGGGAAAGATCTAACCATATATGGCCATTCAAATATATTTGATCATGAATTATTATTGTTGACAATTATCTATATGATAAATAAGTTGGGAGGCGAAACATTAAGCCCCCATCTTTCTCTGTGTTCAATGGGTGCTATTTGTTCTAAGAATATGCTATGAGTGGTAGCAATCATGGAAGACTATATGATAGTTGAGTATGTGGGATTTGCTAAATCAAAGCTCTTACATAGACCCTTCCTGAAAATAAGATGAATTGCAATTGTTTGATGACTGAGAACCTAGTTTGTTAGTTTTCAAGAAAGTTTATGATCTATGCTTTAACATGTGAATAGCTTGCTACTTAATCATGAGAAGTTTTATGAGATGAAGCTACTATTTATGATATATAATGATGTTAGAAAAAGTGATTGAAATTATCATTGATCAAACTTGTGCACTTGCTAGCATTCACACTTCATAAATTATTTCTTTTATCATTTACCTACTCGAGGACAAGCAGGAATTAAGCTTGGGGATGCTGATACATCTCCAACGTATCTATAATTTATGAAGTATTCATGCCATGTTTACAACAATTCTATATGATTTTATTAGAACTAACCCGGACTGACGCTGTTTTCAGTAGAACTACCGTGGTGTCGTTTTTTGTGCAGAAATAAAAGTTCTCGGAATGGGCTAAAAATTTACGGTGATTTTTTATGGACCAGAAGAAGCCCCCGAAGCACAAGAGTTGGGCCAGAAGAGTCCTGAGGCAACGACAAGGGTGGAGGGCGCCCCCCCCCCCTAGGGCGTGCCCCCCTACCTTGCCGCCGCCTCGTGGACCCCCTTGACTTAAGACCGACGCCAAAAATTCCTATAAATCACAAAACCCCCAGAAATAAACCTAGATCGGGAGTTCCGCCGCCGCAAGCCTCTGTAGCCATGAAAAAACCAATCAGGAGCCCATTCCGGCACCCTGCCGGAGGGGGAAACCATCACCGGTGGCCATCTTCATCATCTCGGCGGTCTCCATGACGAGGAGGGAGTAGTCCACCCTCGGGGCTGAGGGTATGTACTAGTAGCTATGTGTTTGATCTCTCTCTCTCTCGTGTTCTTGATTTGGAACGATCTTGATGTACCGCGAGCTTTGTTATTATAGTTGGATCATATGGTGTTTCTTCCCTCTCTATCTCTTGTTGTGATGAATTGAGTCTTGCTCTTTGTGGTTCCGTTATGTTGGATTGAGTATTGGATTTGAGAACACTTGATGTATGTCTTGCGATGGGATATCTGTGGTGACAATGGGATGTTCTATTGATTCACTTGATGTATGTTTTGGCACTCAACTCATGGATTCCCGAGGTGACATTGGGGTAATCTATGCATAGGGGTTGATGCATGTTTTCGTCCTACGTTCTCCGATAGAAACTTTGGAGTGATTCTTTGTTGCACGTTGAGGGATTGTTATGTGATCCAATTATGTTATCATTGTTGAGAGAACTTGCACTAGTGAAAGTATGAACCCTAGGCCTTGTTTCTAAGCATTGCAATACCGTTTTTGCTCACTTTTGTTACTAGTTACCTTGCTATTTTTATATTTTCAGATTACAAAAACCTATATCTGCCATCCATATTACACTTGTATCACCATCTCTTCGCCGAACTAGTGCACCTATACAATTTACCATTGTATTGGGTGTGTTGGGGACACAAGAGACTCTTTGTTATTTAGTTGCAGGGTTGTTTGAGAGAGACCATCTTCATCCTACGCCTCCCATGGATTGATAAACCTTAGGTCATCCACTTGAGGGAAATTTGCTACTGCCCTACAAAACCCTGTGCTTGGAGGCCCAACACGAGTCTACAAGAAGAAGGTTGCGTAGTAGACATCATGCATCTCACCCCCATCTGTCATGGGTGCACCCTAGGAATGCACCACTGATTTTACATTGCACTAGTAGAAAACAGGGCTTTCGTTCTAGCTGGATCGGAGCAATAGTCCCAGTCGTGTTACGAACCAGTACTAATGTGAGCATTAGTCCCGGTTTGAGTGGCTAGGATGCCAGACGGGGCTCGGCAGGCATCAGTCCCAGTTCGAATGGGACCTTTAGTCCCGGTTGCAGACACCAACCGGGACTAAAGGGGTTGCGGCAGGCGCGATACCCTTTAGTCCCGGTTGGTCTCCAACCGAGACTAAAGGTCTGTCTTTAGTCCTGGTTTTAGACCCCAACCGGGACTAAAAATTTGCCTATATATATCCTCGCCCCTGCCCGCCCTATCCTCTAGTTTTTCCTCATAGAAGGTGGGAGGTATGTGCTAGTTTTTTTCCCTTCCTATGCACAAGAGGTGCTCGATGAAATGGCTGAGAGCATGATGCCACTTGAGTTCACACAAAACAAACATGATATGAGGTCCCCGAGCCACATTTAAGCTTTCTCCTCTTTCTTGCTCGAGCCACACAATCCATTATTCTCCTCTGTTCTTCCTCCAAGCTCGACCTCCAAGCACCATTTTCCCCAAGATTTGTCTAGATTTGGCGGTGCACCAACTATCCAAGTGTTCTAAAAGGTTAGCAACTTCATCCTTTCATCTCTCATTGCTAGTTTAGCTCATTTCATGCTCTAGAACTAGAGTGATTTGTGCGTTTTAGTGGAGGAGTGTATGTGGGAGTTTATTTGATTTAGATGCAATTTGAGCTCAAATTAACTTCTTAGTTTGCACATGTGTAGGTGTGGTACTATTAATTAGGTATCTCAATTTTGTGGTTAGTGGTCCTATTAGTGAGTTAGTGTGTTAGCTAGTGTTACTATTAGCTAGTGTGTGTTAGTGTGTGCTAGGGTGTGTCTTAGTGGTATAGTATTAGTGTGTGTTTGTGTGTTAGTGTGTGCTCAAATTAACTTCTTAGTTTGCATATGTGTAGGTGTGGTTTAGGGTGCCGTCCCGTCCCCGTCCTCACCACCGTCGATCGCCCGCGCCGATCTCTTCACCGGCACCACCGTGGTGAGCCTCTTGTTCTTATCTTTTTTTTTAAGTCTTACTTGTATGATTTAGATAGTTACTTGTATAATTTTCTTACTTGTATTATTGTTTGTTATTATATAGTGCCATGGTTTTGATATCCGTCCCCGTCGGCTCTCGTCCGGTCTATGATTCGGATGTGGTATATTATATTTTATAACTATTTGTTTCATTTAGTGTTTATGACAATTATGTCGACCAACTTGACATAGATATTTTTATGTAGGAGGTATGTGAACCGGAAATTCCAACCGACCCTCTTGTCGAGAGGTTAAATTTAGTTGAAAAAGAAAACAATTATTTGAAAGAAAAATTGAAGAAGAGAAGATGAAATTGGAGTTGCATGTTGCCGATGTCGTCGATCTACACAAGATCCAGATGGATGCAATGTGCTTGAAGATTAGAAAGATTAGAAAATATGCCATTAATAAAGAGGCTTGGTATCATTATGCTGTTGGATCAATTATTACCTTAGTTGCGATTTTGATCACATCTGTTGTTGCATTTAAATGTTTTATATAGTTGTATGTTAGTTTCAATGTATGTTTTAGATGCTCTAGATAGTTGTATGTTGTTTTATGAGAACTATGTATGAACTTTATGTATTTATTTTTGCAGTAATAACATTTGATCACTACTGTACTTTGTTTTTAATGTGATGAACTTGTATTAATTTGGTCATTTCTCTATTCATGATGTTCTGCAATGGTTTTTGATATACTTAATTATATAATGCAGACGAACCGGCAATGGATGTACGGTGGCCGACGCACTGCCGAGTACATTACGGGCCTGCATTATTTTATCGATGTGGCTCAGGAAAATAGTTTGAATAGTTTTATGTGTTGCCCATGTGTTGTCTATCAGAATAAGAAGGATTACTCTTCCTCGAAAATCCTTCACACCCACCTGCTTAAGTCCGGTTTCATGCCCAGCTATAATTGTTGGACCAAGCACGGAGGGGTTATAATGGAAGACAATGAAGAAGAAGAGGAAGATGACAACTATCCTATGTTCCCTGAATACGGTGATACTGCAACAGGGGAAGCTGAAGATCAAGAGGCACCAGATGTCACCGCTGATGATCTTCGTCGGGCCATTATTGATGCACAGAGAGAATGCGAAAGTGAAAAGGAGAAGTTGAAGTTGGAGCGCATGTTAGAGGATCACAAAAAATTGCTGTACCCAAATTGCGAAGATGGCAACACAAAGCTCGGTACCACACTGGAATTGCTACAATGGAAGGCTGAGAATGGTTTATCTGACAAGGGATTTGAGAAGTTACTGAAAATAATGAAGAAGAAGCTTCTAAAGGATAACGAATTGCCTGACAGTACGTACGAAGCAAAGAAGGTTCTCTGACCTCTAGGATTAGAGGTGCAGAAGATACATGCATGCCCTAATGACTACATCCTCTACCGCGGTGAGGAGTACGAGAATTTGAATGCATGCCCAGTATGCGATGCTTTGCTCTATAAGATCAGCCGCGATGACCCTGGTGATGTTGAGGGCGAGCGCCCCAGGAAGAGGGTTCCTGCCAAGGTGATGTGGTATGCTCCTATAATACCACGATTGAAACGTTTGTTCCAAAACAAAGAGCATGCCAAGTTGTTGTGATGGCACAAAGAAGACCGTAAGAAAGATGGGATGTTGAGAGTACCCGCTGATGGGTCGCAGTGGAGAAAAATCGAGAGAAAGTGGCCAGAGTTTGCAGATGACGCAAGGAACTTATGGTTTGGTATAAGTACAAATGGCATGAATTCTTTTGGGGAGCAAAGCAGCAGTCATAGCACCTGGCTTGTGACTCTATGTATCTATAAACTTCCTCCTTGGTTGTGCATGAATCGGAAGTTCATTATGATGCCAGTGCTCATCCAAGGCCCTATGCAACCCGGAAACGATATTGATGTGTACCTAAGGCCATTAGTTGAAGAACTTTTACAGTTGTGGGATATAAAAGGTGTATGTGTGTGGGATGAGCACAAACAGCACGAATTTGACATACGAGCGTTGTTGTTTGTAACCATCAATGATTGGCCTGCTCTTAGTAACCTTTCAGGACAGACAAATAAGGGATACAATGCATGCATGCATTATTTAGATGGGACTAAAAGTATATATTTGGATAAATGTAAGAAGAATGTGTACCCGGGACATCATCGATTTCTTCCGATCAGGCATCCCTTAAGAAAGAAAGGCAAGCATTTCAAAGGTGAGGCAGATCACTGGAAGAAGCCTGGGCACTGTACTGGTGATGATATATTTGATATGGTCAAGGATTTAAAAGTAATCTTTGGAAAGGGTCCTGGCGGACAATCTGTTCTGAATGACGCTAACGGACACGCACCCATGTGGAAGAAGAAATCTATATTTTGGGAGCTACCCTATTGGAAAGTCCTAGAGGTCCGCTCTGCAATCGACGTGATGCACGTGACGAAGAATCTTTGCGTGAACCTGATAGGCTTCCTGGGCGTGTATGGGAAGATAAAAGATACACCGGAGGCACGAGAGGACCAGCAACGTATGAACGAAAAAGACGGCATGCATCCAAAGCAGTATCAAGGTCTTGCCAGCTATGCTCTTACCAAAGCAGAGAAGGAAATATTTTTTGAATGCCTGAGCAGTATGAAGGTCCCGTATGGCTTCTCGTCGATTATAAAGGGAATAATAAATATGGCAGAGAAAAAATTCCAAAACCTAAAGTCTCATGACTGCCACGTGATTATGACGCAATTGCTTCCGGTTGCATTGAGGGGGCTTCTACCAGAAAATGTTTGATTAGCCATTGTGAAGCTATGTGCATTCGTCAATGCAATTTCTCAGAAAGTAATCGATCCAGAAATCCTACCAAGGTTACAGAATGATTTGGTCCAATGTCTTGTCAGTTTTGAGTTGGTGTTCTCACCATCCTTCTTCAATATTATGACGCGCGTCCTAGTTCACCTAGTCAAAGAGATTACCATTCTGGGTCCTGTATTTCTACACAATATGTTCCGCTTTGAGAGGTTCATGGGAGTCTTAAAGAAATATGTTCATAATCGTGCTAGGCCAAAAGGAAGCATCTCCAAGGGCCATGAAACAGAGGAGGTTATTGAGTTTTGTGTTGACTTTATTACTGACCTTAAGCTGATTGGTGTTCCTTAATCGCGGCATGAGGGGAGACTGAGTGGAAAAGGCACGCTAGGAAAGAATTCAGTAATATGTAGGGACGGGCATTCTTTCACTCAAGCACACTACATAGTTCTACAAAGTTCTACCTTGGTGGCCCCGTATATCAATGAACACAAGAATATTGTACGATCCCAACACCCGGGGCAGTCTGACGACTGGATTACACGTGCACACATGGCAACTTTTGGCGATTGGTTGCACACACATCTCATGAATAACACCACTGTTGGAGATCAGTTGTACTTGTTGGCCAGGACACCATCTTCGACTGTATTGACTTTCCAAGGGTACGAGATAAATGGAAATACATTTTACATGATAGCCCAAGATAAAAGAGCACCGACCAAAACAGTGGTGTCCGCTTTGATGCAACAAACACCAATAGGGAAAAGGACACATATTATGGTTACATAGAGGAGATATGGGAACTTGACTATGGACCTTCTTTTAAGGTCCCTTTGTTTCGGTGCAAATGGGTCAATCTGACAGCAGGCGGGGTAAAGGTAGACCCGCAGTACGGAATGACAACAGTGGATCTCAACAATCTTGGGTACACAGACGAACCATTTGTCCTAGCCAATGATGTGGCGCAGGTTTTCTATGTGAAGGACATGTCTACCAAACCGAGAAAAAAAAGATAAGGAAGCGAATACATCATACGATGAGCCAAAACGCCACATAGTTCTTTCATGGAAAAGAAACATCGTGGGAGTGGAGGACAAGACAGACATGTCAGAAGATTATAATAAGTTTGATGAAATTCCTCCCTTCACAGTGAAGACTGGCCCAAGCATCATGTTAAATGATGAAGATCCTCCATGGTTACGGCGCAATCATAAGCAAGGGACATACATGAAGAAAATGTTTTATACCCCAAGATCCCACTCTGGGATGTGACCGGCTTCACCGTCATCACTTTCTCTCTAGTGAGTTTCCAGACTTATAGCTGGAAAGTCCCACTTCGGACAAACCGGAGGGAATCTTTGTAAGAAATCTTCAAGATGAATCCGCAGCAATTATGCAACTTTTTCCTATCAAAATGATACTAGTTGATAGAAATCTTCAAGATGAATCCACAGAAATTTGAATCAACTCATTTGGTTTAGTTTTCAAATTGTTATGCATTTTACAAGAATTAATTTCAATCTGTAAAAATTGAATCTGTCAAATATTTTCTTCAAAATGAAAATTAAAACTCCTCATGTTGACTAACAGAAACATAATATAATTTGGCAAAAGAATAACAAGAAAACAGAAACTAAAATAATTAAAACAATGGAAAAAGGTATAAAACTAAAAGAGTTAAACAAAATCTGTTTTTGATTAAAACACCTATTTAAAATATCCTAAAAAAATCCCAAATTGAACATACTGATAAAACACACTAATATTAAACAGCAGGAAAAAGAATCACTCAAAAATCTATTTTTAAACTAAAGTTATTCACAAACTAGTGATTCACACAAATTTCAAAGAATTCAAATTTAAACTATTCAAATTTTAAAACTACTGGCACTAACAGAAAGTTTATAATTTTTGTGACCTAAAGCAAAAAGATTCACTCAAAAACTCTAAATATTCTAAGAGTTTTCTACACAAAAAGAATCACTTTAAAATCTATTATCAAACTCTAAATATGAAGAAACCTTTAGTCCCGGCTCCAGCCACGCACCAGGACTAAAGGTCCTTTAGTCCCGGTTGCAACAACAAGCCAGGACTAAAGGTTCCTTCTCCCGCGCGAAATTTGGGCCACCAAAAAGGTGGACCTTTTGTCCCGGTTGGTAGCTGGAACCGGGACTAAAGGTTTCAGCTCCCGCACGGAGGAGGTGGGCCTTCAGTCCCAACTAGTGGCTGGAACCGGGACTAAAGGTCGCGGGTATATAACTCCCGCACCTTGGTGTCCCGGTGCCAGCCACCGCCCGGGACATACAGATCGAACCACCGCCCCGGCCTCACCTCGCCGCTGCAGCTCGCCGTCCACCAGGTAACAGGCCCCATCACCCGTACCTCTCCTCCTCCCTACGTCCACCGGCGTCCTCCCTGCTTCCCTACAGGAGCCGGTGAGCACGCCCCCCACGCGCCATCCCGCCGGCCGAAGGAGTCATATGCCCCCAATCCCGACGGCCCCAAGTCCTCCCCCCCCCCCCCCCCCCCCCCCCCCCGCCCCGACGAGCCCATCCAGCCGGCCACCTCCTTTGTCCGCCGTCCCCCAACGAGCCCATCCTGCTGGCCGCAACTCTCCTTCCACCGCTGCCTGGTGAGCCTCTCCTCCTCCTTCGGTGGTTGTTCATCTTCTTTTCTGTCATGTACATGGAACGATAGAATTTGGATAAGATGTATGTATGTAGATGCTTAGTACATGATTTCCTTGATGAATGAATGAATGGTGCTAGGTATTTCGTAGATGGATGGATTAATGGACCAATCGTGTAATTATTTTGACTACTGTGAATGCTCAATGTTACTGTGAAGGAAAGATGATTTGGTTAAAAAAATGTTGTGATTGCTCTTAGCAACTGTGATCGATGGTGATGACGAATATATGATGGTATCTAGTTTTTTTTCTCTAGATGACGACGACAAATAGATGATGATGATGATGATGAATATATTGTTAATGTTGTTAGTTTTTTTGCCTACATGATGCAAAAATAGATGAATGTATGTTGTTAGATGTTGTTAAAAGCTATATGAGATGTGATGGCCTTCGTGGCTGGAGCCGGGACTAAAGGTCGCGCGTATATAAACTTCCGTGCGACGTCCCGGTGCCAGTCACCGCCCGGGAGAAGGATCAGTTAGACGACGCTCGCCGGAGGAGTCCCCGACGATCGCCGGAGGAGTCCCTGACGATCGCCGGTGAGGAGTCCCCGGCAATCGCCGGAGGAGTCCTTGACGATCTTTGGGTGTTCACCGCCCGCGGCTCAGGAACCGCGAGTCAACGTCCAGTTTGATTGGGCGAAATGTATTAGTGATATTATTGATGCATTAACTGGATTATTCAATATGTATTAGTGATATTATATGATAATATTATTCTTGCAACTGGATTATTCGAGATGTATTAGTGATATTATGTGAATTTGTTTTAATAATGTGATTTTTTTAATCGAGATGCAAATAGACATGGAAATGTGAATTTATTTTAATAGTTTGTTTATAGCATTGAAATAACTTGCAATTATTTGCAGAAACTATGGAACACGGCAGAGACGAAGAACAAGAAGACATGTTGGGGGAAATAATCCGCGACGGAGATGATATCACCTCATAGTTTCTGAACAACTCCGGTGAGGGAATGGAGGGAGAAGATGACGGCTCCGGTGAGGGAATGGAGGGAGAAGATGACGGCACCGGTGTTGGAACCTTAATTATTACAAAGTCCGGCAAGGTATATTAATTAAGCCTCTGCTGACTAGATGCATTAATTGATTTGTATATACATATATTAACGCTTCTTTCTTCTTTTAGCCCTCTGGATCGAGCCAATCTTCTATAAAGAAACGAGGCCCGAAAAAACGTTGGGCGATAATGAAAGGTTCAAGATCGAAGAAGTCGCTGAAGATGGCAAACCGATTGGTCCCGCGCAGAACGCAAAAGCATTTGTAAGTCAATGCGGAGTTATTGTTAGGGACAGCATCTCGATCACCATTCAAGAATGGAATAAGCCAAAGGCGGATGGAGTTACATATATCGAAGATAGATCCAAAGAAATGCTTTGGAATACGCTCATGACAAATTTCACCCTACCTCCAGAGGTGGGTCCAAATAACAAAGTTATAGAGCGAAAAGTCAAGGCATGGACTCTTAAGAAGATGGCCGCACAATTCTGCAACTAGAAGAAAAGATTGCACCAAGACTATATCCTGAAAAACAATACTCCAACATTCACCGGAGCATATGAGAAGATAAAAGATCACTGGGACGCATTTGTGAAGTACAAGACATCGTATGAAGCTAAGAAAAGGTCAGAAATAAATAAGAACAATGCTGCAAAGAAGGAATATCACCATGTTATGGGGTCAGGTGGCTACAAGGTTTCCAGGCGTAAGTGGGAGAAAACTGAGAATGACCTGATTGATAAAGGGATCGATCCAGAGACATTGGAGTGGGCCGAACGGGCAAAGACTTGGTTCTACGGGCATGGGGGAAAGTTGAACCCGGAAACAGGGAAGTGTATTTTTACAAAAGATCAACTTGCAACACCCCTCAAAGCCCGTAAAGCTGCAATGGAGGACATGCAGGATGGGAATTTCATTCCCGATAGAGAGAACGACGAGCTGACACGCGCCCTCGGGAATGCTAAACACAGTGGACGAAGACGAGGCACATCAGGCTCCGTTCCGTGGAAGATTGGGTTTCCCGACTGCAGTGACACTTATAGAAGCCGAGGAAGAAAAAAGAAACAACATGCAGACCGGCTGCATCAGATAGAAGAAAAATTAGCGTGGCAACAGAAGCAAATAGAGGCACTTACCAGCCAGCAAGCTACCAGCCCATCTCAGCGGCACGAAGATCCTGCATTCGATACTGCCGGCCCACCATCTCAGCGGAGAAGCAGCGTGGCTTCCACGGAGCTCATTCGGCCCATAGATGATATCATGGCTCCTCGCTACCCCGTGGATGATATCACGCAGAGGGAAAATTGTGAGATACATGTGAAATGCATGAACATATCCGTGAAGGTGGTGATCGGCTTTGCCTTACCTCATGTACGTAATGGAACTTACCATTGCTCTCCGATTCCAGATGACTATGCTGTTGTCGGCGTGGATGAAGTTATCAAGGGATTTGAGCAGCTGGAGCTTGACTTCCCTACAGGTGAAGGGAAGACTGAACTGGGAGATGCCAGAAAAAGTACCATTCTATGGAAAAAAGGAACACATCATGCTTCCACATTGGACGCCAAGGCCATCGACTCCTCAGAGTAGCAATCCAGCTCTATCTCCGCCGCCTCAGCCGTCTCCGCCGCGTCAACAGACTCTGCCGCCTCCGTCGTCTCTGCCACTTCAGCAGACTCCGCCGCCTCTGCCGTCTCCGCCGCGTCAGCAGACTCCGCCGCCTCTGTCCCGGGTGGATAAGCGGAAGAGAACCGCCGCTCGGGCGGCTAGTATTACAACTGCGAAGCAATCCTCAGCAGGTACAAGGAACAGCGTCAAGGAGGCTCCTGCCAAGTTACCATACGAACTGACTGATGAGGAAACCAAGAAGGTCGTGGATGCCGATGTGAAACGCCAGCTTGCACCGAAACGGCCCGAGCCAAAGGAGAAAATAGATCCGACAAAAGTGAAGCACTTTCTGGAAAACCTTACGCGACCACCGCCTTCGCTGTCACCAAACTATGACCGCTCTATTATGAAGTCACATAAAGAACATGTGCAGCGGTCGGGAAGTAGTAGTGCAAGGGGGGGAACAATTCCCCAGCTCGGAGAACAGAAAAACCAATCGTGCCCCCCGCTCAACGTGTTTTCTGATATCGATTATGATCCGGAGGTAGCGGCCCATGATCTTGGTTTCACTCTTGCTCAACTACGTCCAGGTAGAGTTCCCCATGGCTGATTTAGCATACAGATACTAGCACGGGAAGCCTCTCGTCAGACCTGAGGAGGTCCGGCTTCTACCAACACAAATGCGAAGATTGCATGAGTGGTACATGCAAGCCTCAAAGGAAGGGAGCAACTGGCTCATGGTGGGAATTAGAGATGAGCATTACTTCAGTGGAAACGAGGAGATAAACATTGAATTTGATGAATTATTTCAGTTATACAATCAAGACGCCATCGACAAATCTATCGTCAGTTGCTATTGTCTGTAAGTATTATTTCTGTAATTAAGTCTCTAGCTCAGCTCGTGCATTGCATGTATAATTATCCTCACTATATTATGCAGAATGAAGATTCTCAAATGCAAAAGAGGACAAATCTATGACATTGGGTTCATTAACCCAAATAACATACATGAATATACGGTAAAAAAACGCCAAGGAAACAGAGGATAACTTGCTAAGGGCGTTGAGGAAACAACAAACCAAAAGGGAAATATTATTTCCTTACAACTTCATGTGAGTGTTACTATCTTGTACACATTATGTTTCGCTTACTCGATGTTAAGTGTAATTGATGAGTTATACATGCACAGGTTTCACTTTATTCTGTTAGTCATTCAGCTTAACCAAGGAGTAGTACTTGTCATGGACTTGAAACGTAAAGACCCTAAGATGTGGGCGGACCTGAGTGAAATGCTTCAGAAGTAATTTCAATCATTATTGCACTATATCGGCAACTTTTGTTTATTTCATGATATCAAGTAATTAATAACTCTTTTATTCATTTTGTTTGCCGGGCAGGGTTTGGAAACGGTTCACCAAGAAGGTTAGGGGTGAATGGAAAGAGGAGCTGCAATTTCAACAACTCAATGTAAGTAGTATTAGCTAGGTCTGCGTATCTCTTTGATTCTAGTTTCAATACCATTATCATGCTTGATTATTATTTTGATTGAACTCTATTCTCGTAAAGTGCTTGAGGCAGGGAGACGGGAATAATTTATATGGATACTACGTTTGCGAGTTCATTCGCCAGACGACCTGTAAGAAGGGCAGAATTTTAGAACAACTTCGAGTACGTAAACAATATTCATAATTTTATTTTATTACCATCAATTGTGTTGAGTTTCATTCATATATATTGACCCCCTTCTTTAAATTAGATCGAACGGATGCGGGGCGATCTCCTATCAAAGGATCGCATACGAGCAATTCAAGAGGAATTGCCGGGATTCTTACTTGAAGAGGTCATATCTAAAACCGGAGAATACCATCGGGAATTGGTAGGGAATTGGTAATTAGATATTAGGGATCGTAAGAGATATTTATTGTATATATGCATGAGCGTGTACTATATGTAGTAGCGTCGAATATATATATGAAAACTTGTTGTTCAACCAAGCACGAAGAAAGAGGTCACTTCTCTATATTCATGACGATGTTGTGTAATGGTTCCTTCATTGCTATATGTAGTAGCGTCGAGTTGAATGGAAAACATAAAATAAAAATGAAAACCCTAAATGAAAAAGAATTGAATGGTAAACACAAAAGAAAAAGGGAAACACAAAATGAAACACGGCCCCTCCAAAACCCTAAACCCCAGCGCTTGGCAACGCCTGACGCGTGGCGGCCTTTAGTCCCGGTTGTGTTACCAACCGGGACTAAAGGTCCTCCTGCCTGAGCGCTCCATAGCGGCCACGTGGAGCCCCTTTAGTCCCGGTTCGTAACACAACCTGGACTAAAAAGGGCGCCTTTAGTTCCGATTCCTTAGTCCCGGTTACACAACCAGGACTAAAGGCCCTTACGAACCGGGACTAATGTCCCATTTTCTACTAGTGTTTGACTAGGTGGGCCACATGGAACTGGCAGCCGGCCCCATCTGACAGAACTAGGCAAAACTTTAGACGTACAAAAATGAAACAAACTTGCTTAAATAGAGTAGTTTAGAGGATTATTTTATAAATTGGGTAAAATAGGTTTTTTTACGTCAATTGGGTAAAATAGGTTGATATTGCTATGTCATTACCATAATTTAATTTGTGGGAGGATTTGTTTTTTAAAACAACGAGCCTCGTCGATTTCCATCAAAGAAGAAACCGCCAGACAACAAAAGTCATTATACAAGATAGAGAAGAGTAAAAGAAACTAAACGAAATGAAGTCTAGACGAAACAGCCATAGACATGCCTAGGCTGAAAGCAAACCATATGCATCATCAAAGAGGGCAGTAAGATTTGCACAACATGCGTGCATATTGATCATTTCCCAGGACGAAATTCCTTTAGCGCATCAGTGTAACCAGGACAATCCAAATGATAGCAGCCATGCATAGACGTGTTCTTTTTTTCTTTTTCTTTTTTGCGAGTCATGCATAGACGTGCTCGTGGAAAACCAAAATGCACCCATGCATCGACGTACCCGTAATTAATTTAGCTCGTGTAGGCTAAAGGTTCTTTTATCTTGCATGACTCATGCATGGTCCAAGGCACAAAAGGCCAGCCTCAAATTCTCACCAGCCTGTTGCCTCATAGGCCGCATATTTTTAACCCATGATCTGCTGAGATCTTCGCTGACGCTAGATCGATCGACTGCTAGTGCTAGATAGCTGATAAATGATTTGATTCATCCATGCAGTGCTTAGAAAAACAAGGAAAGGCTACATGCCGACGGTTCAAGGGGCTAGGTGTAGTTCATGTATGTGATTAAGTCTTTAGGAACCTTTTTTTTTTATGCCCTGAACCAAAGAACAATTGTTCTACGGTATTTTATTAATAAATAAATAAACTACATATGTACAAAAAAGATTAAAAAAAGATAAATAGCCTACTCAATGCCAGTCTTGGACAACATGAGAACTACTAGTAAGCTACACGTGCCTTACACGTGAGAGTTTAGATAACCAAAGTACTCCTACGACCGAGTGTTGATATACCATATTCAGAGTCACATTTGCATTAAGTATAAGATATAGATTTGATTCCTATCATTCATCTAATTGAAAATTGAATTATAGCTATAGAATATTCTATGACTCTGTGATATATGCTACACAAAACTCAAGTTAAATGTATAAGAATAGCTAAGTACTCTATCTGGAAAGATAAATGGATTTTAGGAAGATGTTGCGTTAGCCTTGAACACAAAAAATGTGAGATAATTCTTTTGGAAGGAAAAAACTTGTCAAGTCTTTTTTTTTTGCATATTGTGCATGGTAAATAATAAAATTAAAAATAATGGCAATTTTTTTAGTAGAGAAAAAATAGATAATTAAAGTATGAAAGTGTCTAGAACAAAAAAGAAGCCTCTTTGTGTAGAGGTTTGTGCCTATTGTGCATGGTGCTTATGGCGAGCCATGGAATCTTCTAGACATTACACGTGGCAAAATCCGGTGTAGTGAAGAGATAAATAACGGTCACCACTACTCAGATTTGCCATCTCACAACCGTTGGATCGACTTCATTCAGCGGACAATATGAAAAGTTATTTGTACATTATATAGTGGTAGACTGGTATAGAAATTGAGAGAGGACTAATGCAAACCACAACCTCACAGATGGGTGTCTATTACTTTAGGAACCTGGTTAGGGGCAGTTAAATGGGAGTTGAGACCTGATTAGGAAACATGGTGGATTAGGTTCCGGTCCTCCAGACAGTAGCAACAATGTCATCTCTGAAGTGGATCATCACCTTTTTCTAGAAACACAATACCTCACACATATGAACACAGACGCGCACACACACTATCCTATGGGCACTTCTGTGAGACTGAGTTACATGTGTACACTCAAAACGTATCATCTCCCTGTTAACCCTTTCCAATGAACAAAGAACATGGTATTCCCAAGTTATATTAGTTAAAGCATGTATGCATGCACACCATATATATCATTAAGTTTGCTACATGTCTATTCAGCCGCATGAACCCACATTTAGGTGATTGAACAATGTGTGGCCCTGCACAAGGCTTGGAATGTACACTTTGTTCCATGGCAGTACAGAAGGCATGTCCAATAGTTCAAAAAGAGAAATGGAAAAAAGACAGGTCCATATAGTATGCAATCAAGTGATGACACCCTGTTTGACATGTGTGGGGGAGTTGGTGCAGCCAACAACCAATTTCCTGCAGGTTTTTTAATTTCCGTGGCCCGTCCTCCGGACAGCGTTTTGTTCGATGACGATCTTTGCCCGCCTCAACACTCTTAGCAGTCCGTCATCGTCAGTACAAGCCAAATGCCTCGGACCATGCACACTTTGAGGTTTAACCACAGGGACCATGCATCCAAAAGTGCACTGAGAGATTGCTTGGTTGATAGTATATAGTTAAGAGACACATGCACCAACTTTCCTTTACCAAAAGCTAGCCTCGAGTATCTCTTGTCCTCCTCTTGAGCCCTTCCTTTCTGTCTAATAATTAAGCTCAACATTTGAATTTCTAAACAACATACATATCTCTTAGTTGTCGTCTGATCACTAACATTGTCAGATTCTGCAGCAAGCCATGCATCTATCTGCACTCTCAAGGATTCAGACAATTCAGTATATGTACATGCAATTAAACACGAAAATGTATTGCATGCATTGCATGTAGTTCTAGTGGTCTAGACATTCGGGAAGAATTATGGCAGGCCAAAAAGAAAGATCCCATGGGTATAATTTTATGCACAGGACCAGCTGCCACGGAAGAAAGATGGAGCCATGCATGCATGCATGGAAGAAGAGGACAAACACAAGGTGATGGCGGATTCTTGGTCCCTAATCTTCCCCACCTCATGTCCTGGCCGACTTGTCCCCTTCGTTCTTCTGTGCACAGTTACATCACTTCCCATTGACAACAAGTTAAGAACCAGGATAAAGTTGATCTTTCATATCTGAGACCCTTTAATCTCCTCCTGCTCCACACCCACACGGACGGGTCCAATAATTCTACACCCACGTAACCTCCTACTAAAAACTTACGTTCTTTCCTTCCCCAAAACTAATCTCTTTTTTTCCTAAATGATAACGCCCACACGTATGGCACGAAGAAATTCCGCCCACACGTTTTTTTATGGCAACTTTGTTGTTGTCTAGCCCTAGCTCTCCTCCTCACCTGAGCTCTCTCTTGGCTCTCTCGCTCACTTGCTGCGCTCGCACGACAGAAGGAGAAGAAACGGAGAACATAGAGGACGCGGTGGAGTTTCCGGCGCACGTACACCCCGCCGCAACAACGGCGATATATTCCCGAGCTCATACTCGACTCCACCGACTGGTTACAAGGATCCCCGCAGGGCTTAAGTACTCGGGCCACCGCAGGAGCACGTACTCCACGCTTCCCGGCCCGCCCGCACGTCCGATCTGCCCGCTCTGGTTGTGCCCTCGCCGCGCACGTACGCGATCGGGCCGCACCGAGCCCGCACGATCCCCACGCGCGCCCCCTGCGGATCAACCAACCAACCTAGCCCTACACTTATGCATATGGTGTACACGCACCAGGACACACCCATGCACTCACACGCACGCACACGCCACGGACCCGTCGCGTCCGACGCGCCCAGCGCGCGCCCATACACGCGCTCGACGCGCCCGACACGACGCCGCGGCTTATTCCGGCCAACACTCACCCCCTAAGCCGCGGCCTAGCGGAGTGCCGGCCCGACGTCGTCGTCGCCATGGTTGCTGCTGCCCGACGCCACCGTGTGCCTCCAGCACGAGCCGCCGCAGATGCCGTGCAACGCAGCCACCTCGCCGGCCGCTGTCGCGCACCGCCGCCGATGCAGCTACCGCCGCGCTGCGCCCCGTCGAGCGCCACTCGCTGCCGCCGCAGCAGCCCGCAGCTCCGTGCGCCGCCGTGCCGCGTCTCCGTGCCTCGCGCCACTGCGCCTCCATGGCCGTCGCGCCAAGCCGCCGTGGCCTCTGCGCCACGACGCAGGTCCTCCGCGACCGCCGCTGCTCGTCGCGCGCACGGCATCACGCCGCACCACCGCGGACTCGTCGCCCGTCGCAGTCGCCACGCGCTCTCCGCGCGCCGCAGCCTCCATGTCCGCTGCGCGCTCCGCGGACGCCGCCGCGCGCCACGGCCGCCCCTTGAACCTTGTGGCTCTGAATACCAATTGTTGTTGTCTAGCCCTAGCTCTCCTCCTCACCTGAGCTCTCTCTTGGCTCTCTCGCTCACTTGCTGCGCTCGCACGACAGAAGAAGGAGAAGAAACGGAGAACACAGAGGACGCGGTGGAGTTTCCGGCGCACGTACGCCCCGCCGCAACAACGGCGATATATTCCCGAGCTCATACTCGACTCCACTGACTGGTTACAAGGATCTCCGCAGGGCTTAAGTACTCGGGCCACCGCAGGAGCACGAACTCCACGCTTCCCGGCCCGCCCTCGCGTCCGATCTGCCCGCTCTGGCTGCGCCCTCGCCGCGCACGTACGCGATCGGGCCGCACCGAGCCCGCACGATCCCCACGCGCGTCCCCTGCGGATCAACCAACCAACCTAGCCCTACACTTATGCATACGGTGTACACGCACCAGGACACACCCGTGCACTCACACGCACGCACACGCCACGGACCCGTCGCGTCCGACGCGCCCAGCGCGCGCCCATACACGCGCTCGACGCGCCCGACACGACGCCGCGGCTTATTCCGGCCAACAAACTTTAGTTACAAGAGGATGGAAACTTTAGTTGTGAAGCATGGCAACTTTCTGTTTGGATGACAAGTTTCAGTTTTTTTTAGATTTTTTTTTTCGGATGACAATTTTAGTGTAAAAAATGTATGTGCGGTGTTACTACATGCCACACGTGTGGCAGTTATCGGCGTCTTTTTTTAGCACCCCAAAACTAATCATCCTCCCTGAATTTAACGGGGTGGGCCTGGGCCTTTTTCTCTTCCAATCTAACCAGACCAGGTCGGCTTATGAGAAAGTAGTGGCTGCATCCACCTTCGATGTAGAAGAACCACTCTCGTCAGCTTATTCCTAAGTTATACATAAGTTTGTTTGCCGTAGGTGTAGCAAAGCTCCGGACGGGTCAGACCCAGAGGCTGGCTAGCTAGCACCTATGGACTGCCTGGTTTCCTTCCTTGTGGAAGATTCAAAACCACCACCCCATGCACGCAACCGCGAATGTAACATGAAATGCTGCTTGCAGGCAGCAGCTTATCCCATGTTCCGCCCCCGGTGTGATGATAGGGATTAGGGATCGAGACTTAGTTGCGGGCATGGGTCAGAGATGGTTCCTTGCGGGCATGGGTTTCTAACTGTGCCATATATAGGTTATTGTTTCTGTAAACCATATTGTCTTTGCACTGTCTGTTCATACATACTCAGGTACGCTTAATTAATGAATGTGTAATGACGAGTGGAAGAACAACAAATCAGCAGCTGTTGTTTTCTCCTGTCCGGCCTCGAAGACAGATACATTACTGGTTTGTCGCACATCATCACATGCAGCTCCCCATGTTGCTTCCTTGGTGGTTGTGACTCGAGCCCTCGCGCCGTCGCGGTCGCCGGTGGAGTCCTGGGCACGAATCCGTGTGGAACACAGTGCGCTCCTGACAAGGAGACCGGCCGGGACGATGATCACGCCGGACCGGGGCCGGAGCTAGCCACAGTGTCCTACGTACGTTCACTAGAGATAACCGAGCGAGGCCGTGTCTGCATGCATGTGGAGTGACGACGGCTAGTCTCCCCCTCGCGTCGCCTCCCCCTCGGCGACGCCAGGGGCCCCGAAACCCTAGCGCCGCCAGCACCCTCTAGCGCCTCCTCCTGCCGCCGCTGCCGCCGGCGTGGGCCGCGGTGGCGGCGGGCCTGGTGCCGAAGGCATCTGGGCGGGTGGACGCGGTGGATCTCATCTGAGGCGGCAGGGGCGGCTCCTCTCGTGCGATCCGAAGGCGGCGGCTGGGGCGGCGACCCCAGGCCGTGCGGCGGTGGCCGGAGCACCATAGCCGGCGGAGCGGCGGCCCTGGATGGACGGCGGCGGCGGCAGCGCCCCATCCGGCGGGGTGGGCTGTTCTGGTCGGGATGGTGACGGCGGTGACTGCGGATCCAACTCCCTGATTGGATCCGTCGCGGGGAGGCCTTCCGCCGACCGGCGGCGCGTGGAGGGGCCGGTGTGGAGATGCCGGATCTCTGCCGGAGTACCGACGGCGACGTACGTCTTCGTGGCGAGGTTCCGCTCGGTTCCAGCCAGCCGCGAGGTCGGGAAGACGTGGCTTCCGGTGAAAATCGCGCCTGACTGCGGTCTTGGCGGACGATGGCGGCGTCTCGGGCGTCGTTCCCTTCTGGAGGCATCGTCGTTGCAGGTCACGTCAACCTGATCGGGAAGTTCTGGGGGAAACCCTAGATCTGGGTCTACCGGATCGGACGATGACGGTGCCTTCGGTGTCGTTCTCCCTCCTGGGGGCATTGTTTTGGAGCAACTGCTGGTTGGAGGGGACAAGAGGAGGAGCGGTGTTTCATCTTGTCCATTGATGACGGCGGATCTCGGCGGCGTGGCGCAGTGGAGACTCGGCGCCCGATGAGCTGAGATGGACTCGCGCAGGAGGGTGTCGCTGTCTGGCGTCGTGGTGGCGTCGGCGGCAGCTAGACCGGGCAAGGTAGATGCAGCAGTACAGCGCTGAAGATGGATTGGTGGCAGGTGGCTGCGCGGCCTCATATAGGGCTGGACGAAAAGCTCGAAGCTCGCGAGCATAATGAGCGCTCGATAGTTCAGCTCGTTTCGGCTCGTGCTCGTTAGATAATGAACCAAGCCGAACAGTGTTTTTTGCTCGTTAAGATTAACGAGCTTAACGAGCAAGCAAACGAGTTTCACGAGTTAACTCGTTTAGCTCGCTAATTTTCAAAAGTTTGACATGAGACCCCTAGTTCAAATCAGCCCACTAACAAAAGAATTGCTAATTAGCCCAGCCTAGGATCCTAGCACCCCAGCCCACTTCGGCACTTTTTCTAGACCTATGAGCTAGCCGGCAGGAGACCCTAGAGTCAATCGGGAGCCAGCCGCCAGGAACCAAATGTCTTAATTTATGTCGGAGTGAATTTTTGATGGGATCATGGAATTCTTCTGTGTTGTTTATTACCTTAACATCCTTGTTTAATTTATTCTATTGCGAATTTTTATGGTATCATGGGATTTTTTTTTGTGTTGTTTATTACCTTAACGAGCATTCGTGAACACTCGCGAGCATAACAAGCCCATAACGAACCGAGCTGAACAGAGGTTTTAGCTCGTTAATATTAACGAGCTTAATGATAACGAGCTTAACGATAATGAGCTTAATGATAATGAGCCGAACGAGCCGAGCAGCTCGTTAATCCAGCCCTAGCCTCATACCCGGCAGACGTCCTGGTTGAGGAGCACGCCGGACTGGTGGGTGCCCATACCCGGCAGGCGTCCTGGTTGGGACCTCAAGTCTTAGATGTTAGGTTTGGTTGCGAGGTCTATTTGTATTAGGCCTAGACTTTCAGCGCCCCTTCATCAACTGGATAGGAGTAGCGACAGATGTTGCTTAGACGGTGGTTTTAGTCTTACTGTTGTATGACTTTGTAAGGTCTTGTGTCAATAATTAATAATATGGCTGTATGCATCGTCCAGGTGCAGAGGCCGGGGTCTTCCTCCTTTTCTAAAAAAAAATTCAGTGTTCTTAATTGCTAATGCTAATGCTGCCTTCCACGTTACTGATCCTGATCGCGCACATGACCTTTTTTTTTTGCCCTGGGCTCATTTTAGTTTTGATAGCTTTGTGCTGTACTACGTAATTTCTTTGCCTATTTATAGTAACGGGATTGCTAAATCTCAGTCTACTGAGACTTAATGAAGTCTCAGTAGATTCTATATCCATGAGATCTTACGTGAAGATCCGTATACATTTTTTTTAAAATCATTCTTCTTTTTTATATGTTTTGTCACTTGACTGAGATCTAGCCACACCCTTACAGTAATCTGTAGATACCACATCGAGTTTATGTATGGTTCTCAGTTTAGCTAACATATCACCACAATTTCAGTCGTTTCAACAGGTATCAATTTTAACGACTTAGGGCCTGTTCGGTAGCTCGCCAGCTCCCAGCTTCCGTGTATCCGCGAGCGGAGCTGGCCCGAACGGCCCGGCACCAGGAAGCTGGCTTCCCGGATCGAACCAGCATCCACGTACAAAAACTAGGAGCTGGTGTTTCGTCAATCCCAGAAATCGCAAGCGTTGGAGTTCGAGCTATTTACGGCGAGCTGCCACCGCGAAGTGGAAGAAAACGTTTTGTCAAGCGAAGAAAAGACCGGAGCGACTCCCTTCCCTCCCTACCAGGCCAGAAACGAGCTTAATGGGCCAGCCAGCTCCAACTTGGGCCAAGTTTGGCCTGTCCTCAACTCCCAATAGGCCAAAATCAACTGAAAAAGGCTGCCAGCCCATGCGTTGTGAGAGAAAACTGGAGCTGGCACACCGAACGGTTTTCTGATCGCTAGCTTTCATTTGGGAAGCTGGCATACGAAACGGGAAGCTGGATTTCAGGATTTTCAGGAGTTGGGAAGCTGCCGAACAGGCCCTTAAACCCTAAGCCCTAACCATAAACCCTAAGCCCGAACAGAAACTGAATTTATAAGGTGAGTTGATTCATATGGAACTTGATAAAACTTGACAATAATATTACAGATATCAAGTTTTAATATTTGAAACTTGAAAAATGTTTTAAACTTGTCAAAATGTATTTAAGAGTGGGCTTGTTTCAAAGCCCTCATCGCAAGGAACATGGATAGGCAAACAGAACAGCAATTGGATTTTTGGTTCAAAAGATATACCAGATTCAAGTTTGGAAGTCAAAAGAAAAAGCATGAGTGATGGGGTGGTGGAGTATGCATTGACCCCCACATACAGTAAATAAGCACTAAACGAATGCATGAGACCAATCAAATTTTCGATTCGCAAGGCAATCCTATGACTTCCCAGGCGCATGCCCCCGCACCTGCTTGCCCACATGAAATTCTCACTCAAATGCTAGATGGGTGGTGTGTTCCTTAAGGACGACTTTGGCACGACCGATGGGGTGCATGACGAGCTGGTTAAGCCGGGCTTGAGTCGTACCTCCCACACCATCATCTCTCTCACTTGCGATCTAGCATGTTTTTGTTCTGCGGATGAAAATTTTCTAGTCAATCTTTTTTGGCTGGATCAAGCAATGTCCATACCCTTGTTGAAGGTGTTGGCTAGAAGTTTTGCTTCGGGGGTGATAACAACATGTTTGACCTCTTGGTTAGACCCGATAACATTAGTATACAAATCATCATTCCTTCTTTAGGGCGTTGTCTTTGTGTACCACATTCTCAGTCAGGTTGTGTAATTTTATCAATGGTTTATTTTCCACTAATAGGTTCGTGGTTGCGTTTGGAGATGTCGGCTACCATGAGACATGTTGGTGTCAAGTTATTTCTGGTAATACAATTAATTCGACCTTGGCGTCTGGCGTCATTTTAAAGATATGGTTGTGTGCATCTGAGGATGCGGCGCGGCCCATGTCACCTTTTAATTAAAAAGGAAGATGACACACATCCGAACCCACAAAATAAATCAATATAGTTAAATATTGTCTCTTTTTTTGCCAAATTAAGCGTAGTTCAGATGGTTAGGTTCCCTTTCGTTCACCATGTACACTAACAAATACTTCCTCTGTAAATAAATATAAGAGCGTTTAGATCACTAAATTAGTGATCTAAATGCTCTTATATTTCTTTACGGAGGTAGTATCTTGAAAAAAAAATTCTCTACATACAGTATCTAGAAACGAAGTCCAACCTATAGAATAACAACAACACATCTGTAGTAGACCAAATCCACCACTACGTTCGAGCGACGACAGAAAAAACATAAGAACAAGTACAAATTTGTCATATCAAAACAACGAGAAACACACGGGCCTTCAATCAATCGCAAACGGAGATAATGTCACTGGGACCAACGGCAGTTTCGCGGCGAAGCAACTGATAATGATATGGTAAAGAAACAAAAGGAGCCGTGCTAGCCGCGTGCCACAGCCAGCCTCGATGGAGCTAGCTAGGGTGCCTGCCGGTGGCGGGGACCCTGGCCTGAAAGCAACATGAAGATCAACTAGCACTTGTTTATGAGCCACGCGGACGGAGGGTGGTCCGGTGACGACGACCGAGCCGACGACGAGGAGGAGGAGGTCCGTCCGCTGTCCGTTCACGTACGTACGTTGCGTGCATGGGGAAGGAAAGATTCCAGGCCGGCCGGCCGGCCAGCACGTGGAGATGGAGTCCGTCGACAACTCGACATGCCTGGAAAACATCGGAAAAAGATGCAGAGAAATCTCTCGTAGATGTACGTGGCGCTGGATGGGAGCTTGTTAATTAGGTCGCCAGTGATGATCGGTCCAGCTTTGCCACTAGCTCCTGATCGAGTGTGCTGTGTGCATGTAGTATACGGAGTGGCCGGGTGGGACAGTAGGAGCAGTAGGGCGCTTTGGTTTGTTGCTCAGTCGCTCGGTCTGGGAGCAGGTAACTGGGATGACGAGCGAATCTATAGATCTGGGGCCTCCCAGCCACCTGTGGGTGTGTGTGCGCGCTGTTGGTTCGGTTGCAGCTCAGCGACCTGGTAATTTGTCAATGACATGTACGTTTCACCAAGTGGCCGGATATATGAAGTGTCAAAAAAAAAAGTGGCTGGATATATGCTAGTACCTGCCTACTTCTCCGTCCTTCAAAGAGTGTACTTCCAACTTTGTTGAAAAGTCAAGCTTTTTTATATTTGACCATATTTATACAATAATATAGCAACATTTATGCCCTCAAATTTGTAGCATTAGATTCATGATAAAATATATTTTCATCATATACCTATTTGATTTCACAAACATTGATATACTTTTACACAAACTCGATCAAACTTTGAGATTGTTTGACCCTCCAACAAAGTTGGAAGTACACTCTTTAAAGGACGGATGGAGTACTTGCTACAGCTGAAATTCACTCGAGGGGTTGTTCCTTGTGGGGAATCCTGCGAATTTCGACCGAAATCCGCGTATTAATTCCATCTTGCCTTACTTGCCAAGATGATGGGGTATTTTCTTGCCTTACCTGCCAAGATGATGGAGCATTTGTGCAGCTCCTTGGACGCCATATGCACCTGAACAGAGGGTGTTTTTCTTTTCCTTCCACCTGCTCGTCCGCTTCACTTGTGATCACAGAGTAAAACCTCAGTCTGCGTGTTTCTCTTGCATCTTCTCATTCGGCTAAGATACCTTGAGTTCCCAGTTGCACATAGAAATGCAGCAGAATTAGACGGCACATGCGTCATCCATGAACAGGCATTGCCTGCCAAAATCAACGCATTCAAATATATACTTAGTTTTTTGGGACTGCAAGAACAAGACTGCAGGGCCAGATCTCTGCATACGTTGTATTCTACTAGTATAAACAAGAGATCCCTGCATACGCAATGTTATCTAGCTGTTAACACTGCCATTTAGTCTACTTCTACAAAAAATGTTTCCCTTAACTATTTATTAGGACAGTCTCAGTCCAGCTCCATACCGCAGGCTTGTCATCTTATGGTCCCGTTACATAGGATATACGCCAACATGTACTATGATATCCCAGGTATCTAGTCATCCACATGCTGACATGCATGCAAATAGTGTATAATATAATTCTGAAAAAAATAGTGTACAAAATAGGTGTCATGTGCCAAGTACAATGCTGCCAATACAATATCTACAGATCTTGAGGCTGCTACAACTACATTCCAGGACTCGAATTAAAGTTGTTGCAATTGCACTACTTATATGTCTTTGGAATTGATACAGTACGCTTCCAGGAACCCACTTCTGAAACTTTTGCTCATTTTATATGGAATAACAGGCCCCCAGCAGTAATCACAATATATGGTACGACATGTCACATGATGAGCTATTGGCTATGCTACTTGTAAATCAACGATGATCTGATTGTGCTTTCTTAAATGTTAAACACCCAATGCATCATCCTTTTTTTGTGCACAACAGCAACGAAAACAACACTATTAAAGCAAGGCTTAAGGAGCACACCTTGTTCAAATAAAGGATTAAGGAAAACAGAGTGTATCAATGTGACTGCTGAATGCTGATTGCCCTAGTAGCAGCTAGCGGCTTAAGTCAACAACATGGATCAACAGCCCTTATCTTAGTGTGGAGGACACCAATACCCTTGCCCCGGCGCTTGACATGTACTGTACGTAGCATACTTTTGTTTTTTGAAACGGAGGCAAAAGTTTTGCCTCGTCTATTAATTAAGAAGAAGAGAGTTACCCAGTTAATTTGAGGAAAACCGGGCGAAAACCGTCCCAACCATGCTCAAAAGCACGGCCCTATCCATACTCGCATACCCAAATTATCTAAGGGCAGATTAGTCCTTTCCACTCAAATAAACTAATTCTGACCCAGGTTTAGGACAACCCGATTTCGCGGCCTTTATATAGAGGAAGCTGTGTTTCGGTGACCAGACATCCTTGACACAGGAAACCCCAAGGACCAGGCTAGGGAGAAGCAGATAGCCCTGTCTCCCTTCTTCCCACCTGCACCATCCTACCCCAATCCTATCTCAATCCTGTCAATGGGGAGGTCTCCTTGCTGCGACGAGAACGGCCTCAAGAAGGGGCCTTGGACACCTGAAGAGGACCAGAAGCTCACGGACTACATCGAGAAGCATGGCCATGGGAGCTGGAGAGCGCTGCCTAAGCTTGCAGGTACGCAACACACGCCTCCGTTTTCTGTCTCGCTATCGGGCATGGATGCCGCGGCTAGCTTTGGTCCGAAATGTAGCTCATGCGTCTGGTTCTTCTGTGCATCTCACAGGACTCAACAGGTGTGGCAAGAGCTGCAGACTGAGATGGACCAACTACCTGAGGCCAGATATCAAGAGAGGAAAGTTCACGCCCGAGGAAGAGCAGACCATCCTCCAGCTCCACTCCGTCCTTGGCAACAAGTACGGCATACCTATCAAATCTCTTGTTATTAATCTTCGAGAATGGTCTACATGTGTTGTATAATTTTCAAAAACATATATATGTGGTGCTCTTGCTAACACAGAAACTGCATGCTGTGCTGATCAAACCAGGTGGTCAGCCATCGCGAAGCACCTCCCCGGACGGACTGACAACGAGATCAAGAACTTCTGGAACACCCACCTGAAGAAGAAGCTGATCCAGATGGGCTTCGACCCGATGACGCACCGACCGAGGACCGACTTCTTCGCCGCGCTGCCACAGCTCATCGCGCTAGCCAACCTCCGCCAGCTCGTGGAGCAGCGCCCGTGGGACGACCAAAACGCCAGCCAGCTGCAAGCCGATGCAGTCCAGGCAGCAAAGCTCGAGTACTTACAGTGCCTGCTTCAGTCCGCAGCAGCCATTGCGACTAGTCCCAGCTCCAGCAGCATCAACACCATCCCCACTGACCTAGAGCAAATCGGCCTCCTGAGTCCTTCGCAGATGTCTTCCTTGTCTTCGCTGTCATCTCCAAGGATCCTGGAGGGTATCAACGGCCAAGGCTTAGTATCCGGGCAAGTGCCTGACATCCAGATACCTAGTAGCTCATTCTTCGAACATGAACAGCCTATCATCAATGGTACCAACCAGAACCCAGATTACAGTGCAAACAGCGGTGAGGGGGAGAATGGCACCCAGAAACCGCTGCTCCTGTCAGAGGACTCCCTTCCGCCACTTGCTGACTTCCCTATTTCCAACCTCGGCGATGCTTGCAGCACCTCAAGCTGTGACGCTGAGGGCAACAGCACCCAGCTTCCTATTTGGTCCGACTCATTTTATGATGAGTTCATGAGCGAGTTTGCATGAGTTCTGACTGCAAGTGTGTGCTACTCTTTGGTTTGTTTTTTCAATTTTAGTTTCTCACATCTTACCTCTTATTTGTGATGTGATTTCCATTGTAGTGCTGTAGCTCCAGTTGGATTTTTTAGCGCTATAGCTTTCCGCTTGCATTGGCAACCCATATGCTCTTATGCATATACAGTATACGCCAAAACACTTGTACATATACATCTGCTCCTATATAAATTTTCCAGCTTGAATTTTGTGCGACTTATTTTTTTGCAATTTCCTAGTTTAAGTGCTTCATGGGAGACTGGGATCTTGCTCACTAACTCCTACATAATATATTGTCAATACAAGAATAACAGGTCTGTGAATAGTATATAACTGCATGTGGCACACTAAGCATTTTTTAAATGGCAATGTGTATTAGTTGAAGACGTATGCAGTTATGCACCCTAAGTTTTTTTAAGTAGAAGAACATAATTTCAATAATATTCACTCGACTATCAACATATCATCGAATCAAGATTTACTAGCACTAAAACAGAGTTGCAGAACAGCGGAGCATACATGTATTAGACCACAGTATATAGAGAAAAAAAAGATAATGTATGTGATCTTTTTAAGAGAAAAGCTTGTGTTGCAAGCTGCAAAATGCTTTATTGAAAAAATGACACACTGATGCCCAAAGAAGGAACCTTCCAGATGCTACTATTGGCAGTGTAAGATATAGGAAAGAAACTTGTCTTCCGAGGCAGTTATAGGAAGTTGACTAAAATTTGCCCTGTCAAAAGAGGGACTAGAAATCAAGTAGCAATGATAAGAAGGATCCAAGCACCTAAGAAATATGCTGCTGTCACTACTAATATTTAATCATGCTAATCATGCATGAGCCGTCAGCTTTTCCTAAGCACTGCTAGTGTTTTGCCATAGTCAGTTGTCATCATGTCCTTGTCGGAGATCAAAATCTCACAGCTTCAATCCATTTACATTTTAGTTTTAAAATGCTATGCTTTCTTGTGACTTGTGAGCAGGTACTGGTTGATGCCTTTTCCTCCAAGACATTGACGGCTAACATTAATAAACTCAATTTAATCAAACAATAACAGCACCGCTTTATTTGGCACTGACAAGTGTCAGTTTTCGGATTTTTCTATATAAAGGTGTGAATAGAGTGTGGTTCAATTTTGGTACAACCAAGGACATTTGGGAGAAGGAAGCAAATCAAGGTGGTACCTATGATGCCACAGGTTGGATATTGCACTAAGCTTCCTATGTCACTGAGAAAGTGAGAATAGGTGGTAGACTATTGTAAAATCCATATTTGGAGTAGTTGGAACTGGGAAAGGAAAATGCATAAAAGACACAGGTAGACACCCCTTGGTGAATATTGGAATACACTTGCTGAATAAGACTTCTAACGATCTTCATGTTTGATAAATAGCACATGGCTGTTGAGTCTAATCACAAAATTAAGGTTTAAATATATGTGATAACTGTGAATAGTAACCTTTCCTGATTTTGTCAACAGGTCCCAGCATAGTTTAGAAACAGTTATGAATTTTCAAATGTGGAAGTATTCTTGCAATCATGCTCTGATTCTAATACTGTGTGACAAAAGAAATTACCTACTTAACCTTTAGCAAGTAACACTGTGTTTCACTAATTTTGCATCTGGTGGCACAGCCAATAATCTATAACGCGAAGCTGGTTGACAGTGAATCCTAACCAGTAGAATTTTGTGTGGCTCTAGCAACTTCAACTTCAAACTTCATTGAGCATTAGTCTTGTGTAGGACATAAATTTCCTTTGGGGCTTCTTTGTGTTTTAACTGTTGACAGTAAGGTAAAACCATTAGATTTGCATTACTCAGCAGGTTGTGCCCCTATTTTGGTCTAAGTGCACAAAAACCGAATAAGACAAAGCTGTGGTAAAAGGTAAAAACAAAACTGTCCATGACATGGATTTTTTTTTAAAGAGCACGTGAATGCTATCTTCCGTTGTCAGCATATCAAACAATCCAGGTCCAACTACAGTACTAAGTCCTGAATGTATATTGAGCAGAAAACGAGAACAAGGTGACTAGAATGTCTTCTGGCTGAAGCCTCTCAAACATCTCAAACTAAGATCAGATCAGCATTATAATTTTGGGTTAAAGGGCCTGCCTGGCACTAATGATGGAACTGATCATGACATCTGCAGCATACTTTAGACGCTAGATTAGAAGCTGTAAATCAGCACTAACAAGAATCTGAGTGTCCTACACAAGAAAAGGAATTAGAGATTTTCACAGAAGTTTCCAAATATTTGATAAATAGTAAATTGAGCAAAATAAAGCACCATAATTCACAAAGCTATTATTATAGATATGAGTAGAACAATTTGTTTCTTTACATTAATCTTCTTTGTTTAGGTACATCAGTTCTTTTTAGCATCAGGGTCCAATAAAGTGAGCAATCTTGACAGTGGCTGATGTGGTCACTGTGTCAAAAGGTGGTCCGGGTAGTTTTTGAATCATTAAGGGTATATGCCCACACAAAGCAATGTTAAGTGAGTAGAATGAGCAGTTTGGACAGTTAAGCTGGCTGAATGAACAACAAGTCAGTTACCTGCTTAAAATTAATGAAGCTTCTCATTCAGCACAGTATACCTTTTTTGTTTTTTCTTAATTGGTGGGTTAAGTAGGCAGACATAATATTATTTCCTTGTCTTAACTTTGAGAAGACAAATCATTTGTAAGAGTGTGAATATTTTCATGACATGGCAAAGATTCAAAAGAATAGGCAACGCACAGTTGAGCATAATCACAAAAAAACTAGAGGGGAGGCCATGTGTTTTCGTTGTTATGGCGCAGAAAACTAAATGGTAACACGAAATTGTCCTACAGAATCAAGGTTGAAATGTCATCAAATGACATACTTTGATCCGGTTACGGAGTGCTGCTTAGTCTTGACGACTGAATAGCATAAACTCCTTGCACGTAGTTTCATATGTCAATTATATAAGAACATAAACAGTTAACACAGAAAGAAGTAGCAGAAATTTCAAATAAAACTGAGATTTACACACAAAAATGGTAACATAAGTTCTGGTTTTAACAGCAAGGACTTGAAAGCTGTACTCTGGATTACAAAACAAACCATTAGAAGGGGTGAAATGACTTGTGCAAATTGCCTGTTTTTGCTGTTTTCTAGTCCTCCTCCTTCTTCTCCCTTAGAGATGGTGGTGGTCCAACCACAATACCCAGTTTCCATTTCCTGTCAAGCTTCCTAGAATTTCTTTTGTTGATTCCTTGTTCAATTTCCCTTTCTCTTCTCACAGTCAGCAGACGAGCAACCTGATGTAAAGATGAAAACGTAAGTCAAAAACAATTTTGAGACATACTGCTACTGAGGCATCTCAAAGAATACTAGATTAAATTGATAGATTCATTTCCAAATGTCATATATCTATTAATACAGGAGTCATCTGAGGTTCTAAAATATGAATTATTTCGCTGCTAACTGCTTGTTCTAAGGTTCACCCGGTGCTGAGATGAAGGTTCCAACCTTCAAGCAGGTGATGAGTATAATTATTAATTAGCACATCGCAAGTGCCAAAGACGAACATCTTATCATGAAACCTGCAAATGTCAAGGACTACTGTTGGGATGCTTTCGAGACTGCAGTTGTCCCAGCAGCATGAGCACAAACCATCCCCAAATGACTAAGTTCAGCACTATCCGGCAACATTCCATAAAATACAATGCAACTCAGAACAATTAGGCTTTAACTATCAGGCAAACATCCAACTAGCAAATTTGCAAGTGACTGCTCTACCATCTTAAGTAGAAGTATCAGTAACTGGTTCAAGTCAGCAGACAATCATTTCAAAATCATGGGCATTTTAGCTTAGAGCAGAACTCAACGAAAATGTCTGTAAGCTTAACATATCGAGCGAGCAGACCATATGACTACAACTCCAGGAGCCCAAATGGCAAGAGAGGCGTCATGTTCTTGGTCACAACATTTCCACCAATAAGATGCTGGTTCCCGAACGAGACAGCAGTATCGCGCAGAGATAAAAGCTACACGACCAATGCTCAGTGCGGTAACCGAGGAAGGGAGCAGGAGTAATGTACCCTCTTGCGCATGCGGCCGAACTCGCTGGACTTGAACTCCTGGCGCGCGGAGCGCTTGAGGCGGAGCAGGAAGAGCTCCCCCTTCAGGTCCACCACCTCCTGCTCCAGATTCTCCGTCTCCATGGCCCGAATCTCCTCCAACTCCTGCTCCCTCTTCGCCATCCTCACCACCGCCGCCTCGCCCCTACCCGACGGCCGCGGCGCCGCCGCCAGTCCGGCGAACCGCGTCGCCGACGCGCCAAATGCGCGGAGGCCGAGGAATGGCGCGCGGGGCGCGGACACGGCGAGGCCGCGGGGGGTGGAGGACGTGAGGGGTGAGGCCGCGCCGAGGGACATCGTCGCCATCTTCGTGTTGCGCTCTCTGCTCGCTCTTGCAGTTTGGGCTAGAGGATAAGGGGATGATGGGGTTTATCTGATTGTCTAGGTGCCCGATGGAGTACGAATCTTCACGTGTGATCGCAGGGCTGAGAGCATCTCGAACGGATGTACCCTAAACCGAATGTATATTTTCTAACTATAAATGGACCCGTTTCAAACTTAAGTACTCCCTCGGTTCATAATATAAGATGTTTATACAGTAATGTGTAAGTAAATCGGTGAGGTAAATACATCTGGGTATTAGAACTTGCACGCGACGGTCACTTTGGTGCACAAAGTTGTAAAATACGTGTTTGTGGTCACTAAACTTGCAAGATTGTTCAAATACAGTTACTCTCCCTGTACACGGGCATATTCGTCGAAGCTAGCGTGGCACAGGCCCGCTGTCAGTGACACATGGACGTGTTTTTTGCACAAAACCCCTCTTCTTTTTCTTTTTTGTGCAAAAAGACAACCACTGGTGGGTCCTACCTGTCAGTAGGAGCGATATATTCGCTAAAAAAGTACTACTTCCAGCTCGTGGAGCAGAAATGGGTTGTGGTTCGCGCGGCCCATTTTGCACTTGTTTTTCTTTCTCACAAATTTGTAGATTGTATGTAAATTATAATCCCAATAATAAGATAATTTTCAAATATTGTTCATGTCTTATTCCAAAATTATACTTATTAATTATAAATATGTTTGCACAATAATAACACAACTATTTTTTTTTAATATTCATAATCAAAAAAATTCTGTGTAATTGCACTTGTTCGTTTTATTTTAGAAATTCGTGGATCAGAAAAAATTGTCCATGTATTACTTTCAAATAATATGTATGAATAATAATAAATTGTATAATTATAATAAATATATATTTTAAAAATAAATTCATAAATAATTATTTTATTATATAAGCATTCAATAATTATACACACATTTTGTATAGTTAATGTTTGTTAGCTTCAAATACTCTAATTTGAAGTCTACACTATTGGTAAAATATTTAATCATGTCTAATATTTAAATTATATTAACTAAATATTTTTTATTGTAAAAGAATGTTCAAACATTATAAAAATTATTTGTGTAATTCAAAATATGTACATGCGTTAAGAAAAACTAAGTGGCATTTATAAAAATATTTAACACTGTAAAAAAATTGTGTAAATTAAAAAAAGTACATTGCATTTTAAATATGTTGACACGTTTCAAAAATATATATATTCGTGTGTTTATACAATGTACAAAAACATTTGCGTAGTTTTTTTAATGCATGAACATATTTTGAATTGCACAAACATTTTTTTACAATTTTTAAACATTTTTTTAAATGGCACGTACTTACATAGAACAAGGGTGATAAAAATATATACATTGTTTATCCCAAAACTACATCACATGTCGCAGTTGCCTGGTGGTTAGCCTATGCGCGTGTGAATCACCATGTTACAGGTTCGAACCCGCTGGTTGCACTTTGTATGGTTATTACATAGATTTCTTCATTAATTTCTTTCGGTCTGCGCTGTTAAGATATATGTATAGGATAATCGTGCAATGTAAACAATAGGTACTGTTGGCGTGGTGGATGTCTACGCGAACCATCTGGCGGTAGGTCTGAGGGCTTTTCTACAAATCTATCATACGAGAACGTTTATAGTGGCTGACAGCGGGCCCGTGCCACGCTGGCGTCGACGGATACGCGTGCGTACGGTGAGAGTGTGGTTGCTCATTATGTTCACGAAAAATGACAACTCGACAAAGGAATCATAGGACTCGAATTAATTGTCGTATCACGTATTGGTGAGAACATTGTTGGTTCTATAGTTAAAGTTGTGGAAGATTTCATACTCACGAACAAGATATTTGCAATAACTTTGGATAATGTTGCATCAAATGTTAGTGCAATGAGTGTCCTCACTCTTTTGTTTAACTCCTATGCTGCATCTTTTTACCGCATCAATTTTCCATATAATTAATCTTATTTGCTAAATGTGTTTAAAGAGATTGACTGCATACATTAAGAAATTGCGAATTGTGACTTCCGTTTCGAATGCTTCTAATACACGAATTGCAAATACATGAAGATATTACCTTGCTACATGAGTATGTCCCTCGTAAGTTTGCTTTAGGCATGCCTGTTAGATGGAACTCTACATATATGATGCTTAAGCATCTTATTCCACATAAAGATAGTTTTATTGTCTTTATTAATTAAAATTACCCTATCAATGATGGAACACCCCTCCTCACCCCTAACTATTGGCATACTGCTGAAGTATTGCTAAGTTTTTTGAAGCTTCTTTATGATTCAACTTTTGCTTTTGCCTAGGGTTTATAATCCCACATCTCCTTTAATGGTGCATCATATTTAGAAAATGCTACACACATGAAAGCATACGAAAGTGATTTTCATTTATGTGATGTTGTTGTTGCCATGAAAAGCAAGTATCCGAAATATTAGAAAGAAATTCTAATGTTGTATGCATTTGTATTTATTTTGATCATAGGGATAAACTTGCAGGGTTGGGTAATGTTCTCTCACTCTTAAGTGATGTTGTAAATGTAGATTATTTTGCCTATTTCCCCAATGTTCATGTTAAGCTTTCTGAGTTTATGTTAAGTGCAATTAAAAGTATGCCAGAGTTCAACTGCAAAGGTCTCCACTAGCACCAACGGCTAGAAAGAAGAAAGGAGTGCGGGGAAAGATTTTCGGTTCCCCCTCCTCCTCTTCCTTGAGCTCTTCAACGCCAACAAAAGCAGCGTACATAATGACTGGTGATGGGGCCAGGTGTTAGCAACGTACCTCAACAATGAAAAAATCAGCTACCAGGAATAGAATGATGATGACTTCAACATATTGCAGTGGTGGCATGACCACAAACTTACACATTTGGTGCTTTCCATATTAACACGAGACGTGTTAACGGTACCCATCTCAACGACATCATCAAAGTCTACTTTCAATCTAGTTGGAAGAATACTCGAGGAGAAAAGAAATAGTCTCACAAGTGATATGGCGAAGACACTAATGATCATCGAAGATTGAGAACTAGCCAGACGGAGAGCCTAACACACTACGGATAACACAAATCTGTCCACGTTTGATTTTTTATCTAGACGATGAGCAACCAGAAAATAGTTGTAATTTGTATTTCTGAGCAAACTTTGTAGTACTCTTTTTCCTTACCAAGGTTTCTCCAAGGGGATAATTACCTGGAATGTTTTAATGAGGTAGCGACTAATTAAGTTCAATATTTATCCATATGACACCTTGCCTCTTTTTGAGTTGAGCTTGTAACTAGTTTTTTTCTATACTTCTATGTTTTTTCTTGACTTTTAGATTTTCTTGTATGTTTCTCATATTTTAGATTTTTTTCTGAATTACAAAAAAAAGGCCCACAAGGCCGAACGACCCATATAGCCGAAACGGCCCAAGCTAAAAAGAAAACAGCAGGCCGACCCATAGCTGTGTCGTATCGTGCCGACCTTATAACTGGCATGTCAGGCCGATCCCTATGGCTAGGCCTTCGGGCCGACATAGGACAACTCTTTTATGAAAGGGCCTGCCATGTCGGGCCCTTTTACAGCCGTCCGGACCCATGTGGCCAAGTTTGGCTACACGTCTAGGATAGAGCAGTATGTCCGCAAAAAAGGAAGAAAGACATATTTGGCGGGGACCCGTATTTCGCGCATAGGGTGATGCGCGCAAAACAAGCACACGCGCGTTGGCCGGCCCATTTTGGGGTGGGGTGCCCAGTTTTTTTTTCCTTTTTAAAAACCTTTCGGGATTTCCTAGAAATGTTCATGAAACTTTAAAAATGTTCGGGATTTCAAAAGAAGTCTAAAAATTTCTAAACAATGTTGCCAATTTCAAAAAATCTTTATGTATTTGGAAAAATGTCAATAAATTAAAATTAGTTCATGTATTTAAAAAAAACTGAATTTAAAAATTGTTCACTAATTCAAAAAATATTCATAAATTAAAAAATGTTTGCGAATTTCAAAAGTTTGTTCCCGAATGTTTAAAAATCTCCTCCATTCATAAAATGTTTACTAGTTTAAAACATATTCACAAATTCAAAAAAAATTATGAATTTTTTAAAAAATCCCATAATTTTAAAAATGCCCTTGATTCAAATAATGTTCATGAATTTCAAATTGTTTCCAAATTTCAACAAATAGTCATGAATTTAAAATTTGTTCTCATATTTCGAAACATGTTCACGATTTCAAAATGTTTGCCATTTTAAAATGTTCAAGAATTTTTGAAAAATATAAATATTTCAAAATTGTTCAAGATTTTTAAATATTTCTCATGAGTTTTGAAAAATGTTCATGAATTTAGAAATGTTTGGGAGTTTGAGGAATATTCTTTGACTTTGGAAATTGTTCTTGATTTTCATAAAAGTTTGAAAAAATTAAAATTGTTCGCAATTTTAAATCCAAATCATGAATTTGAAAATTGCTAGTGATCTTAAAGAAATTTCAGGAACTAGAAATAGGAAAAAAATAAAAGGAAAGAAAGATAACTGACAGAAAAATAAATAAATAAACATACAAACGCGGAGGTGCGCGTTTGGTCGCTATACCTCGACCCGCGCACAGTATAGGATCCCGAGCACCTTCAAGTTTGCAAGGATTTTTGACGAAGTTTTGACAATGTTCATCGTTCCACGGATCCATTCACCATTTGACGCAGCAAGGCCCACACCGCAACAGCGTTATTTGGAAGAGATAATTGTATTCATGCCACTAGTTGTGTCCCATTCTGCTGATTTGCCCCTAGTTTTCGAAAACCCTCAGTTTTGCCCAAGTCCGTTTGCTCCTCTTATGTTTTTGCCCTTCCGTCACGTTTCCGTCCAGTTAGTGCCGTTTGACCATGTGTTGACCGTCTTTGGACTTTTCTCTGGACCATTTTGCCCCTGCTTTCTCACTCTGATCCGCCGCCGCTCGATGTCGCACGACGCCGCCACCACGCCCTGGAGCCGCCCCGACGCCGTTGCTCGTCGCCTCCCCAACCCCGTCGTCGGACCGTCCCGCCCCTCCTCTCCATCACCGGTCAACGTCGAGCCTCGCCGACCCCCGATCTCCTGCAAACGGGGGTGAGGACCCCCCATCTCCCCTTTCCTCTGCTCGCCGCCATTCCTTGTGGCCGGAGCTCGCCGTGGCCATGCACGCGCCCCGCGCGGCCCCGCTCTGTCCCGCGCCGCTCGGCGCTGCCGCCTATGCCCGCGCTTGGCCTCGCCGTGGCCGCGCTTCGCCTCGCTGCCACCTGCAGCCTCGCCCGCCCGCGCACATCCCAGCCCCGAGCCCGCCTCCGGCCGCCACCGCGGTCGCGCCCGCCGCTGCTCGCCGCCCATCGCCGCGCGCTCTTCTCCCCCTCCCGCTCGCCCCTGCGGGCCGCCGTCGTAGCTCGCGCGCCTCGCGCCCGCTGCCGTGCCGTCCCGGGGCCGCTGCCTTCTCCCCCGCGCCGCGCCTGGGCCACGCGCCCCGCTCGCCCCGCCACACTCCCGCCGCGTCGTGCCGGCCCCTCCCGCTACGCGCCCTCCCTGCCTCGCGTGCGCCCGCCGGAGGCCGCGTCGGGCTGCCGGAGGCCGAGCCCTCCCTGGTGCCCGTATGTGGGCACAAACCACATAGTGGCTGGGTATGCCACTTACAGGTGGGCCCAGCTCCCTGTTTTAAAAGAAAATGGAAATAAAATTATAATAGTAAAGATTATAATAAATAAGATAATTAGGAAATTAATTAATTGCTTAATTATAAGATTTTGCACCTGGAAGTGTCTGGTGAGAGAGAGAGAAAGCAGGGGCAAAATGGTCCAGAGAAAAGTCCAAAGACGGTCAACACATGGTCAAACGACACTAACTGGACGGAAACGTGACGGAAGGGCAAAAACATAAGAGGAGCAAACGGACTTGGGCAAAACCGAGGGTTTTCGAAAACTAGGGGCAAATCAGCCGAGTGGGACACAACTAGTGGCATGAATACAATTATCCCTTTTTGGAATGTTGGCAGGAGAGCTGCCAAATTCATTGATCAGAAGAAGATATTACAAGAACACCACCAAAGGAGGAATGCACCGCATAAAGACGTGTGCCAAAAAAGAAGAAAGAAAAACAGGACCGCTCGGTTTACCGTGGAAAACCGAGAAAACCAAAGCAGCGCCTAGCTAGACTAGACCTAAAGCACCACAATACATACAAGGCGTCGGAAAGCGAACACCCCCACAACACGCCTGGTCGGGCACTCGAGCTCCTTCACTGCTACCAAAGTGCACACCGATAACCGATGTATTATACCGGCCTGCCACAAGCATATCCACAAGCCTTGAGGACACCAAAGAGGAACGATAAGTCCGAAATAGCGAAAATCTATGCCGCTCCGATCCCACGAGGCTAGCTGACATAACTCGCCCGACGCTACTTGTATGTGAAGGGTGCTCCTACTGCTCTCAACGTTGACCAAACAACCAGCTCCAAACGAAAGCACCACCAACAACTCCACCCTCACCAAAATGCTGCCCACTCCAGATCCACCGCACCACCACCAACCAAGTGCTCCATCACTAGTCTTGCTCCAAAGCAATGCTTCCAACCAAGCAATGACACCACAAGTGCCACCATTGCATACGGTTTTCACTGGGAGGCAAGAACATGGAGCAAGGAGAGGCGTCAGATCCCCTCAATGGCATCTCCAAGAAGGAAAATCACACCTGAGAGCATCATTCGCCATCAGCCCAGATCGAAGTTGAGCATGACTTTCGTCGGGAACCGAGCACCTATGTCGGGGACAACATCTCCAACACAAGACCACCAGCCGGAGCAACAGACGACACTTGCTGCACCGCACAGAATTAGCTGGAGTACCACCGGTGGTACAATCCCAGAGCAACCTGAAGGCCCTGCCAAGACCACGCCGCCGCAGACCACAATCCCGAAATGGAGCCGCCACGCTGCCGCTGGCAGCCAGTCGCCAGCTGAGCCGCCTCTAGGCCTCCAGCCGCCAGGGCGCCAGATCCAGCAGCCAGGGCACAAGATGCAGCCGGTAAGGGCCCATCACATCCAGCCGCACCAAGCCAGAGCCCGTCCGCCGGGGGGAGCGGGGAGCCCGCGTCCCCCTGTAACACCCTACTAAGGAGACGTGCGCCGCCCCTGGGCCTCCATGCCGCACGGGCTGCGCCCAACAACGCCATCGCGCGCACACTCGCTGCTGGATGGGCTTGCAACCAACCACCTCCAACTCGCCGCGGTGGACGCGCATCGAGCGAATCTGGGGTGCGCAGATCTCCACGCCGTCCTCCTCGATGTGCTGCACCGGCAAGGGCTAGCGCCACACCGCCGCCTTCATGGGGTCCAGCCCGGGCTTTGCCGGTGGGTGCCCTCTGGCGGCGATGAGACGGGAGGTAGGGAGAAGGTGGCGGCTCTAGGGTTTCTCCCCCATGTCGCCAAAGCGAGGCGACGCAGGGGTCAGGAGGGTGCTGATTTGGCCCTGGTGGAAGTGCAATCATGTCCTTAATCATATTTTGATATTGTTGACAACATACATATAGGGATCTAATCATCTTTGTCAAGTGCATCTCAGGTTTAGTTCCCAAAAGATTATTGTGCGGATCATGACTGACATATTCAAGATGCTCAAAGTATGGAGAAACAAGACAAAAAGCTCTAGCTCTTTTCGTTTTCTCTTGAGTGTAGGGATCCCGCACTATTAAGAGGGGATCACTGGTTCTCGCAAAAGACTTGCTCAAAATCTAGGAAAACCTCTTGGTGGAGTTCTTACCTTGGCTGTGATGTTGGCCTCTACCTTGTCCGGACGTCCGGAGGTTTCCGGACGACCGACGCGTCACAGTCCTCCCGGCTGATCGTTGTTCTCCGGAACTCCGGTGCCACGTTACAGAAAGAAATCCACGGATTTTTGGTCCTTCCGGACGACCTGCTTCCTGACGTCCGTTGGTGACTGGAAATCTGATGCCACATCACAGAGCCGAAATGACGGATTTCCGGTCCTCTCCGGACGATCGTGCACCGGACGGTCGACGTTCTCTGGACGTCCGCTCCATGTGTTCCCAGTTCTCTCTGTTGTTGCGCTGAACCACTCCACTCTCCAGTGGCCGGACGACCAACTCCGGATGGACGTCCGGTCCCTCTTTTCGGCCTGGATGTCCGGTGTCCTTCGAACGTCTGGCAACTACGCAGCTTAAGTGACTCCCAACGGCCATTTCTACACTGCTACTATATATATCCTTCTCCCACCTCGTGTGAGGGTTGTCCAACACAGTGAAAAGATTCCAAGAACACCTTTCTTTCTCACTCTCTCTTGCTTTCACCAAATCCTAGATCCCGAGTGCATTTGTGAGGATTCTTGAGTGTTGTTCCAATCAAAAGATAGATCGTCCCTCTCTCCTCCTCTCAACCAAAGGAATTCATGATTTGAGTAAGTTTTGAGCGGTTCCCTTGATCTTGTTACTCTTGGAGGTTGGAGACTCCTAGGCGGTAGGAGTTCTTCGGTGAGGAAACAAACCATTGTGATTACCCTCGGGAAAGTTTGTGAGGGTTTGGAGACCACCCCAAGGTCTACCACTAGTGGTTGAGAATCGCCTTCGTGGTGATATCTCAAAGAGAGAATAGGGTGAGCCTTCGTGGTAACATCCACCTCTCTAAACGGTGACGTAGCTTCCCTCCAAGGAAGTGAACACCGGCATACATCCTCGTCTCTCAGAGTTGCGGTTATTCCTAACCATAGCTCCCTACTTGTGGTTAATTGTCTCTTAGCTTGTACTTACATTATATTGTGCTCGCTCGTTTAAATACTTGTTGTGTTCACTCTCTTGCTTAGCACTAGTATCACCTTTGCAATTGTTAGGCTCACTCTCATATTCCGCATTATTGCCTAAAATTGCTAAGTAACAATTAAAATTTGGAATTGTACCTATTCAACCCCCTCTAGGTCCATCTCAATCCTTTCAATTGGTATCAGGGCCTCGTGCTCTATTCTTGTGGCTTAACCGCCCTAGAGCGAGATGAACCCCGATGGGACTCCCCTTGTTACAGAACCGAAGAAGAAGGGCACGACTTCTTCCGAAGTCAAGTCCTTCACTTCTGAGGATCTGGAACGGGCCCTTGCTAAGCAAAAGGAGGAGCATGATGCTTCTCTTGAGGCCTTGGTCCAAATGAGGTTAGCTGCATTAACCACAATTCTCGCACCACTTGCAAATCCAAGTGGTGGGACCTCGAGGCCAACTGCGCCTACTCCTTCTCTTGGCCAACAACCTCCTAGTAGTGATCACTCTAGTGTTCCATGGCTTTATGCAAGACCTCAAGTAGAGAAACCTAAGTATAACCCTGGGGGGAAAACCCCTTTGCTTGATGATAGTTCCGATTTTGCTTTGTGGAGAGTTGGTATGCAGGACCATCTGAGGTACGCCATGAAGGAAATATGCCCTAGAGGCAATAATAAAGTTGTTATTTATATTTCCTTATATCATGATAAATGTTTATTATTCATGCTAGAATTGTATTAACCGGAAACTTGATACATGTGTGAATACATAGACAAAACAAAGTGTCCTTAGTATGCCTCTACTTGACTAGCTCGTTAATCAAAGATGGTTAAGTTTCATGACCATAGACATGTGTTGTCATTTGATGAACGGGATCACATCATTAGGAGAATGATGTGATGGACGAGACCCATCCGTTAGCTTAGCATAATGATCGTTAAGTTTTATTGCTATTGCTTTCTTCATGACTTATACATATTCCTCTGACTATGAGATTATGCAACTCCCGAATACCGGAGGAACACCTTGTGTGCAATCAAACGTCACAACGTAACTGGGTGATTATAAAGTTGCTCTGCAGGTGTCTCCGAAGGTGTTTGTTGGGTTGGCATAGATCGAGATTAGGATTTGTCACTCCGTGTATCGGAGAGGTATCTCTGGGCCCTCTCGGTAATGCACATCACTATAAGCCTTGCAAGCAATGTGACTAATGAGTTAGTTACGGGATAATGCATTATGGAATGAGTAAAGAGACTTGCCGGTAATGAGATTGAACTAGGTATAATGATACCGACGATCGAATCTCGGGCAAGTAACATACCGATGACAAAGGGAATGACGTATGTTGTTGTGCGGTTTGACCGATAAAGATCTTCGTAGAATATGTAGGAGCCAATATGAGCATCCAGGTTCCGCTATTGGTTATTGACTGGAGATGTGTCTCGGTCATGTCTACATAGTTCTCGAACCCGTAGGGTCCGCACGCTTAACGTTCGATGACGATTTGTATTATGAGTTATGTGTTTTGGAGACCGAAGATTGTTTGGAATCCCAGATGAGATCACAGACATGACGAGGAGTCTCAAAATGGTCGAGAGGTAAAGATTCATATATTGGAAGGTTATATTCGGACACCGGAATGGTTCCGGAGTAATTCGGGTATTTTTTGGAGTACCGAGGGGTTACCGGAACCCCCCGGGGAAGTTAATGGGCCTTATTGGGCCATAGTGGAGAGAGGGAGGAAGGCCACAAGGTGGCGCGCGCCTCCCCCCTGCCCAATCCGAATTGGACAAGGGGTGGGGGCGCGACCCCTCCTTTCCTTCTCCCTCTCCCCCCTTTCCCCTTTTCCCTCTCCGTTGGAAGGAAGGGGGGGTCGAATCCTACTAGGACTGGAGTCCTAGTAGGACTCCCCCCCTTGGCGCGCCTCCTCCTGGCCGGCCGCCTCCTCCCCCTCTCCTTTATATACGTGGGCAGGGGGCACCCCAAAGGCACATCAGATATTCTCTTAGCCGTGTGCGGTGCCCCCCTCCACAGTTTATTCCTCCGGTCATAGCGTCGCAGTGCTTAGGCGAAGCCCTGCGTGGATCACATCACCAACACCGTCACCACGTCGTCGTGCTGACGGAACTCATCGACTCCTTCATACCTCTACTAGATCAAGAGTTCGAGGGACGTCATCGAGCTGAACGTGTGCAGAACTCGGAGGTGCCATACGTTCGGTGCTTGATCGGTTGGATCGTGAAGACGTTCGACTACATCAACCGCGTTAAGCTAACGCTTCCGCTTTCGGTCTACGAGGGTACGTGGACACACTCTCCCCCTCTCGTTGCTATACATCTCCTAGATAGATCTTGCGTGAGCGTAAGAAATTTTTTGAAATTGCACGTTCCCCAACACACCAATGATGAAATGTTGGGCATCTTGGAGCATGGCTACAACCCTGTCGACCCAAAGAATATCACTCCAAGAGAAACATATGACAAGCTTCTCAACGACACCACAATCATGTGCATAAGGAACTGAATGCATGATAAGCAAAGGAGACCTTACATACACATCACAAGTGCCAAGGAGTTATGGGATAGTATTGTGAGGACCAAGACCGGTACCTCCACTCTTCGGCTAGCTCAATATGAAATTGCTAAGGGTCAATTGCAAAACTTTTGAATGGAGAAAGGTGAATCCCCCAAACAGCTCCTTGAACATCTCATGACTCTCTCCGCCGACATCAAGTCCTGTGATTGTGACAAGACACAAGATGAATTCTACTTGACTAAGCGATTTCTCATGGACAAATTACTTAATGCTCTTGCTCCGTATCATCACCAAATGGTGTGGGACATAAGGCAACATCATGGATTCAAGGAAATGACTCCCGATGACATCATATCCACTTTTCAACTATTCGAAGAATCCAAGGCAAATGCTACAAAACATCTTGCCATGCATGGTACCTCAACGTCAAAGATCAATCTTGCTTTGAAGGCCAAGCATGTATGTGAGGAAGAGCAAAGTGAAGAAGAAGAAGATGATGATGAAGATGGTGACAAGATTGACTCGGATGAGAGCCTATCATATGAAGACATTGCCCTCTTTGTCAAGAAGTTTAGTGCGGGAAAATTCAAGGGAAGATTCCAAAAGAAGAAAGTGAGAAAGTGCTACAACTGTGAAGAAACCAACCACTTCTCCAACAAATGCCCTTATGAGAAGAGAGAAGATAAACCCAGGTTTCCCAAGGCCTTTCCTAAGAAGAAGTTGCCAAATCCTTTAAACTCCAAGCTCAAGAAGAGAGATGGGAAGGCAATGGTTGCTCAAGAAGAATCCGATCCGGATGATGTTGGTGGTGTTGCCGGAGTAGCTCAAGATTCTCAAAACACCTTGAGGCTAGTCAACAAGAGTGGTGATGTTGTCACCTACAACTACATGAAAGACTACAAGGGCAACACCCACAAGTGCTTAATGGCTAAGGCCATGCTGGAAGATGGAGAGAACCAAAACTCTCCTAACAAGGTGGTGAGTAAGCACACCATCACCATTAAGGAACTCGAAACCACTGGTACATCGAGGTGCTATACAAACGGTTTTTAACCCCTTTCTGCGACGGCATTTTGAACCATCGCCAAGTGAGTGTGTGCGATAGGGGGGTCCTTCCCACACGACCCAGAAACCATCGGGGATAGGGAGCCATGATGCAGAGGCCTTGCCAAATGTAATCGTATGCGATGCAACACACACTAAATTCTTTCACACATGTGGGATCGGTGATTAAACGTTTCTAATGATGCAGTGAAACCAAACGGTGTGTCGTAATGAACTGTTTGGGAAAGAGTATGTAAGGCACACGGGCCAACATATGAACTGTGTGCGATACGTGCCCAATCGCACACGAGTTTTTTGTGGAACTCGTCTGCCATGCAAGACTCCATCGCACATATTTCCGGACAATTACCGTGTGCGATAATGTTCTATCACAAACGGTTCAGGAGCCCCTTCGCACACATACAAGTGTTGCAGACCGTTTGTGATTTGTTGTGTATCACCAACGGTTGCGGTAAGAGTGACATGTGCTTTTCGTTTGGGATCCCACACGTTTCCTGAAAAATTTACGACTGGGATTGTATTTTACATTGGGCACGGTTTACTCCGAGCTCTCGTGTGCGATAATGTGGTATCACAAACGGTTCTGGAGCCCCTACGCACACGTAGTAGTGCTGCAAATTGTCTGCGATCTCCTGTGTATCACCGACGGTTCCGCTACGATTGACGTATGCTTTCCGATGTGGATCGCACACACTCATTTAGTTGAACTGTGTGCGGAGCAATTGCCAGGTTAAAGCAAAAATATCCCATTTGAATCGGCATGCAAAAAGCAAATTCGCCACAATATGCAATTGAATAAATAGTGGCCACAGGAAGAACATTCATCAGATTTCGCAACAATTGCAGTTGAACAAATGGTAGCTAAATTCCAATGATTTGTCGACATATATATGCATTACATAATTAATCATAGTGTACGAAATACGAAGACCTCATCAGATGGAAAACAATGGATCCATGTGTATATGTTTAGCGGCTAACTCTTACTCAATGTTTTAGGAGAAGGCATGCTGAAATCTTCATTATCACCAGTGGGATTGATGTAGTGATTCAGGAAGTAGTCGCTGATAAATCTCCGAACCATCAGCAATTCACCAGCGGGGAGCGGTTCAGGGGTCCTCGGTTCTAAGATGAGCTGCAGTATTTTTAAGATCAGAATGTGCCATATAAGTGGAGTAGAAGATATTAATTAAGATAGACTTACTGGTACTAAATCGCGAGCATCTTCACAACTATCAGCAGATTTGCAGATGGAGATCATGTGTCTGCAAACATAGTATCCACAAAGGTTGGTCCCTGATTCTTGCTGAGGACACTGAATTTTTTTGTACAGAATTAGTCATGTATTTGTCCTGTTAGGAACAACCTAACCGGTGTTAGATGTATTTTTTTTTGGACAAAAATAGAAAGAGGTTTATTTAGAAGCTTGAACATTTGACTAGCGTAAGAAAAGGTATTTGCAGACTATTGGATACATTTTCTGAAAATAACGGATTTCGGTGTGTTACTGTAGAAACGATCTCGTGCTGCAGAGGTAGTTCCCTCTTAAACAGGTTCCCTGGTTTAGTTTTCCACAATGCGAGCACACTGCAAATGAAGATGAATTTTGACAACATCAATTATTGAACCAGATATGAATGCAAATTAATTTCAACATCATAGAATTCAACACCTATCCATGAATTGCTGAAGATGCGTCAGATCCTGAGCGTTTGTTGAGTCTCTGAGAGAATTCATGTAGTAAACTGTGTTCTTGTTTGGAACAATGAATACCAAGATCCAGTGATTGCTACATATTAAGAAAGCCATGAACTTACGAATTATGTCGAAATCTGAAAGACAATAAGTGTATGTGTGGTTGTTTATTTGACTTACCGTTCATGATATGACCAGAGAAATGATTCTGCATGGGACGTGTTTTCGAAGATACGGGCGACCGTGTTAATGGCCCACTCCCGTTCATCTTTACCATGTAATGTTGTGCCATTTGCTAATGCAGGATCTATGAAATACACACTCTCCCTTTTTCTTCTCTACGCGTTCAATCCCCTGAGAGGAATAAGATGCAGTTAGCTGTTTATCATTTACAGCCTTGTATGGAGAAGTTGATCAGAGTTTGTTAAGTACTTACAAAATCAGGCATCTAACAATAGTGGCATCGAGCTCGTTGAAGTTGAAGAAGAGATGCAAGTCCTCGAAACTCACACTGATGGAACCAGCATCGTGTCGGAAATGATCTCTGCTGTAGCAGACTAGCAGAACATGATGACCTGCTAACATTTGATCTATGCAATATTTATGTAACTCGCGGCAATTGGAGCTGCACTCATCAAAGTATTCACCAACAAGAAATGGCTGGCCATGGACGTAATTGCGTGCTTCAAGTGCGTCTGCTTTATTTTTAACAAGCAACAAAGCTATTTCTGCATCATCCATGTCGTCAGAAATAATATTACTCTCCGATTCGAACAACTTGTTGTTATTTTGGTTCTGGGCGATGAGTACTTTAAGTAAGAGGCAATCGTTATGTTTCCTCTTCGCTCTCGGGGCGCGCTTCCTCACGGGTGCAGCCTTTTTGCCCGCTTCCTTCTTGGTACTTGAAGCACTTCTGGTGAAAGGTCTGGATGGCTGAAAGGCAGGCTGCCGAGCAGACAGTAAAGCTTCGACGGACTGCTTAGCAGACGGTTTAGCTATGCCGAACTACTGAGCTGGCGGTGCTGCTGTGACGGACTACTGGGCTGTTGGACCAGAGGCATCGGACTGCTGACCATGCGTTGAAGCTATGTCGGGTTTCTGCGCAGGTGGTGCCAACTAGTTGGTGTGCTAAGGAGGCCGTGCCAACGCGTTGGTTTGCTGAGCAGGCAGTGCTGACGCATTGGTATGCTGATCACGCGGTTGCGGACCGATGGACTGATGAGCAGTCGGTTCTGGACCTACAGACTGCTTAGCAGGTGGTTCCAAAGCATCAGACTGCTTAGCAGTCCGTTCCACCAGGTTGGTCTGCTGAGCATGTGGTGCAGTTGGGTCTCCCCCTGTTGCTTCAGCGGTCGGCATCTGAACCGGTGGTGCGTCTTCAGCAGTTGTAGGACTTGCCACTGGCTACTCTGGGGCGGACGATGGCATGGCCTGTATGGCACAAAGTCGGGCGGGCTGAACACAGGTTGATGCATCAGCCGTCGGATTACTAGTATTAGGTTCCTTGGGGGAAGCACGCGAGAGCTGCTGTGGCAAGGAGAGCGTCACCGTTTGAGGATCAACATTGGTTGCTCTTGGCGGGGCTTCAGGGATCTCATCCATGAAGTTTATTTCCTTTCGTGGCCACTGGATGTGATGTAAAAGTGTTTCTCCCAAGGTCCTATGCTCATCAAAGTCCCCTAGGATATTCTTCAGGGCAAATTCATTGAATCCAGGCTTTACTTCAGCCACGTAGCACTTCACACAGCCCGGCTTCAATGGTACATTGTCCAACGAGAGGCCCTCTTCCAAGAAGGGTGGGCAAACCCAGGCGGTTGCACATTTTAATGTACCTTCATAATGTGTAAGCATGCCCTTCAGTCTGTCTTTCATTCCAGATAGATCAGATATAGTATCATCATGAGAAGCTGCAGCCTCAGTGTCGCTGGGGTCAGCTGATGCACGGCTACTCTTGTGCGGTGTTGTCGCGCAATAACCAGCATCCTCCATGCCCGCCTCCCCTCCCATCTGTTGGCTATCTGCCAGTGTTAGAGTCTTCTGCATCATCATTGACTCCTCAATTTCCTTTCGAACAGTCGGATACATGTCCTTCCTCAACCTTTCATATAATTTATTCTGCTTCATTTCACTCCTCGCTTTTTTCATATTGAGCCTCTCTTCTTTGCTAAGTGTGAAAGCCCTCTTGTGCGGGACATTAACACCTATACCCCTTGCACGGCTAGGGGGCTCTCTTGTTTCCAGAGCATCGGACAGAATGTCACATGGCCATGAGTTCCTGTAGAACCTTCTAGGGATCTCGGAAGCCTTTAACATCACACAATATCGTTTTTCGTCATGTGAGTTTTCAAAGTAATAAGTTCCATCATCACGCCTCCTTGCACGTGCCCACAAGTAGTCTCTAGCACGTTCTCCCCTGATTTCACTAAAGGCTGGTTTCCCACCCGCAGCTACTGCTTCTTTGTCCTCCTGGTCCCATGTCGGTTTCATGTCGTAGTATCCTGCCACACCCATACGGTGAGGGTGTGTGTTCCTCTTCTGAAGTTCCAATTGCTTGGCACTCTTCTTAGCAAACTCTGTAGTTGCCCTGACCCTTTTGAATTCTTCCCAGTCTGCCTTTGTAATTTGGGGGTATGCGGGGATTGGGTCCTTGCCTTCACTCAAGTACTTCTTGTACAGCATGTGCTTCCAGTTTCTCCAAGCATCCCTAGCCTTCTTCAGTGCAGCGTGTTCCACCTGCATTCTCCACTGGTCCGGAACATTGAAGTGATCCATGATCTCCCAGACAATCCTTTGCCGTGTTTCTGTGTCAGCCTTCCGAAACCCCGGCAGATTAATGTTAAGCCTTGCCCTGCCATCAAATCCACACACACTCCTCAACCTCGTGTGTGCTTTATCTGGTTTAGTTGGAGCCCAAGACTCTAAATCGATGTCGGTTACTTCATATACACCTTTAGGCTGGTGTGTGGGCTTCCTTGGAGCGTTCCTCCGTGTCCTACCGGAAGGGTAATTGCTGCAGCTCTATCCCATTCCAGATTGCTTGATCCCTCACCATCTGCTGAAGACCTAGGGTTGTCGAAATCAGATGAAGATACATCGCCTGAAGCATGAGTGTTGTTGCTGCTATTGGGCATCTACAGAGAACACATGCAAAACTCAGGAAATGGGGATAAGAATAAAGCTAAGAACTTGGTATCAAGCTGTCTAAACATGTCATGCAATAATTTAGAAAATGTATGGCTAATTTGTTAAGTTTGTGTGACTTGGGCACCCACGATCTGTAAATCGACAGTAACTTATTGGAACAAATATAGCTTATATGTACTAGTTAGGAAGGTAGATAATGAACATATATACTCTCTCCGTTGTTTTATAGCCAATTTGGGAACATACGGAACAAAATAGGAAGAGGGATTGAGAGGAAATATGCCTCACCGCTATGGAGAGCGGTAACTAACAGGCTTCTTAATGCAAACCCGGCAGGACCACCGGAGAGGCGAGGGTTACAGGATCGATATGCTTGAGGGTGGCTGGCAAGCAAACAAAGACGGTGAGGCGCGGGCAGCCGCGTGTTGGGAACGATAGTGGAGGTAGGGTTGATGCCGAAGAGCGGGCACACGGCCGGGTTGAGCATGCCGGCGCCAGAGAGGGTTCTGCTGTGAATCTGGGGGAGGGGGAGCTGGCGATGAAGATTGGGTGGACTAATTGAGTGAAACGCGGGCGGGCGGTGGGGGGTGTTGGCGGCCTAGGTGAAAAGGGTGAAAAAATATCCCCGTTCGCCGCGCGGAAAGGCCTATGCAAACGGTTGCCTCTAAGTGCTCGTATGCCCAAACAACATAATTTCGTTTGAGATGAAGACGTGCTAATTTTGAAATGAAGACGTGAGTTCATCGTTTCGCCTCTAATTTTTTTTCCACGGTAAGCAATCACCATTATACCACAGGTTTGATTTGCTGGCGCATTTCAGGTCTCGTGTGCTATATTTAAGCCATATTTGGCATTTACCATGCATTTTGGCATATAAATCAAATCCTAGCCGGAACATTATGTGCTGATGAAAGGGATGAGGATTGCTGTTTGATCTGGGAGCATCCAATGGTGCAGATGTTCGATCCGTGGGGTTTGGGTTCTGACTAATCAGAACGCATGACTCAGATCGTGCGCGCAGCAGGGGGGCACCGGCCATGGTTTGGTAGGCACACGGCTTTCGTGAGTGAACCGTGTGCAATTAGAAAACATTTACATGAACTAACAACATATTTTCGTTTGAATGAAAACATGAGTTCATCGTTTCGCCTCGAATTTTTTGTCCACGGTAAGAAATCACCATTGTACCCTATGGTTCGATTTTCTGGTGCATTTGAGATCTCGTTTGCTATATTTGAGTTATTTTTTGCATTTACCATGCATATATATATATAGTCACAACTACACGTGGGTGTTAGCAAGATCATTTGTGTTTTGCTTTGCGAGTTTTCAGTCATCGTCCGAGAAACGGGGAAAATTTCAAACGGATCGGCCGCAGGGTGCGGCCAGAGGCGTAGGCCTTGTTGGTATTTTAATTACAGGAAATGCATATGGAGTCCGGAAATAATGAAAATCAGTGTGTCACCATGGCGTGCTCTCAGGATTCCATGGAAATTTTTTGGTAAAGTTTGGCACAAGTTTTGATGCTCACACCTTCCAAATCGAAGCATCTCACAAGAAGGATCATAGTTTCCAAAAGGAGACGCGGCACTTCGGACTCCAATCGTCAGTGACTACATCGATCTGCCTCGGATTTTTTTCACGGTAAACAATCACGGATATACCCTAGGTTTGATTTTTTGGCCCATTTTTCAGGTCTCGTCTGCTATATTTAAGTCATTTTTTGCATTTACCTTCCATTTAGTGCATATAAAATCAAAACCCTACTACAACTACATGTGGGTGTTAGTTAGCAAAGAAGTTGTACAAATCATTTGTGTGTCGCTTTGCGAGTTTTCATACATTGTCCGAAAAGTGGGGAGAAGTTTCAAACATTTCGGCCGCGAGGTGTGGCCACCGGCGTAGGCCTAGTTGGTATTTTAATTACAGGAAATTCAGATGGAGTCCGAACATCATCGAAATCGGCGTGTGCCTGTGGCGTGCTCTCACGACCCCGTGAATTTTTTTGGGTGAACTTTGGCACAAGTTTTGATGATCGCTCCTTGGAAACCGAAGCATCTCACAAGAAGGATCATGGTTTCCAAAAGGAGACGTGTCAATTCAAACTCCAGTGGCCGGTGACTTCGTCGTTTGGCCTCATAAAAAATTTTACGGTACGCAATCACCATTATACCACGGGTTTGATTTTCTGGCGCATTTCAGGTATCGTTTGCTATATTTAAGATAGTTTTTGAATTTAATGTGCATTTTATGCATATAAATAAAATCACAACCGGAACTACATGTGCTGTCAAAAGGGATGAGGATTGCCGTTCGATCAGGGAGCATCCAACGGTGCAGACGTACGATCCATGGGGTTTGGGTTCTGGCCAATCAGAATGCACGACTCAGATCGCGCACGCGGCAGGGGGGCATCGGCCACGGTTTAGTAGGCACACGGCTTTCGTGAGTAAACCGTGTGCAATTTAAAAACATTTACATGAACTAACAACATATTTTCATTTGAATGAAAACATGAGTTCATCGTTTCGCCTCGAATTTTTTTTCCATGGTAATAAATCACCATTGTACCCTATGGTTCAATTTTCTGGTGCATTTGAGATCTCGTTTGCTATATTTGAGTCATTTTTTGCATTTACCATGCATATATATATAGTCGCAACTACACGTGGGTGTTAGCAATATCATTTGTGTGTCGCTTTGCGAGTTTTCATTCATTGTCCGAGAAACGGGAAAAAACTTCAAACAGTTCGGCCGCAGGGTGCGGCCAGAGGCGTAGGCCTTGTTGGTATTTCAATTACAGGAAATGCATATAGAGTCCGGAAATTAAAAAAAATCATTGTGTCACTGTGGCGTGCTCTCACGATCCCATGGAAAAAATTTGGTAAAGTTTGGCACAAGTTTTGGTGCTCGCACTTTTCAAACCAGAGCATCTCACAAGAAGGATCATAGTTTCCACAAGGAGACGCGACACTTCGGACTCCAAATCGTCGGTGACTACATCGTTCCTCCTCGGAAAAAAATTCACGTAAACAATCACGGATATACCCTTGGTTTGATTTTCTGGCCCATTTCAGGTCCCGTCTGCTATATTTAAGTCATTTTTTTGCACTTACCCTGCATTTAGTGCATATAAAGTCAAAACCCATGAACCGCTCAAAGAGATACATGTTGCGAAGAAACACAGGACCACAATACTTTATCTCGTCGACAAGGTGCACAGTGAGATGGATCATGACATCAGAGAATGACAGTGGGAAAAACATCTCTAGGGTGGACAATATTCTTGCAATATCCTCTTGCATATGATCCAACTCTTCAGGATCTACAACTTTCCGCCATAGTTTGTTGAAGAAATCACAGAGTTCAATGAGTGTGTTTCTTATATCTTTGTCCATCAGATTCCTAATGGCCACCGGGAGGATTTGTGTCAACATTACGTGGCAATCATGTGACTTCATGTGTCCCAACTTCATTTTACCTGAGCTCACATCCATGAGACTTCTGATGTTTGCCGAGTAGGAAGAGGGTGTCTTAACTGACAACAAATAGGTTAAGAACTCTATTGCTTCTTTTGTACTGAAATTGTAACTCTGGCGAGCGTGGAGGAATTTCTTATCATCTTCTGCTTCACTCTTGCGTTTAGATTGATCACCAAGCATATCGAGTTGTGCACCGTCACCATCCTTTGTTTTACCTTTAATCTTGAGCAGAGTACCAAGGATGCTTTCACATACGTTCTTCTCTACATGCATGACATCGATGCAGTGACGTACACGTAGAATCTCCCAGTAAGGTAATTTCCAGAATACCGATTTCTTCTTAAACACCTGATTCCTGGGTGTTTGTTTCACCGTCAAAGCGTGCTTCTTGCCAAGCACAACATTAATTTGTTTAGCCATGTTGTGGACCACCTCCCCATCATAAAGGTCTTGGTCCCAAACCTAGCTCTGCCGTACCATCAAATTCCGCTTTCATCTTTCGGTATGGGTGATTTCTCCGTAAGAACCTACGATGACGCAAGTACACGGTTTTGCGTGAGTTGGGAAGAAATCTGCTAGCTGTCCTATCCATGCATGTGACACACCCTACATCTCCCTTTGTTTTTTGCCCCGATGTGTTGCCTAATGCCGGCATATCTTGAATGGTGTGCAGCAGCATCGCACGTAGATCGAAAATCTCCTTTTTGTAAGCATCATAACATTTTACAGCAGACCCTTCTACCCACACTGTCAGCAGTTCTTCTACCAGTAGCTGAAAGTAAATGTCGATGTCATTTCCAGGTTGCTTCGGGCCTTGGATAATCATTGACATCATAATGTATTTTTTCTTCATACACAACCAATGAGTTAGGTTATATATGCATAGAAGCACCGGCCATGTGCTATGTTTGGTGCTCATATCGCCAGAAGGATTCATCCCGCCAGTACACTCCCCGAGCCTTATACTTCTAGGATCCTTGGCAAAGTCTTTAAACTTGTTGTCGATTAATTCCCATTGAGCCCCATCTTTCGGGTGCCTCAGATATTTATCCGTAGTTCGCTCATCATGATGCCACCGCAACCTCTTTGCCTCTCTAGGGTTTGCAAACAAACGCCTCAACCTTGGAATTAAAGGCAAGTACTAAACAACCTGGAACGGGATTCCTATCTTGATCTCGTCGTCCAATTTGTACTTGTACTTTGCTCTCCTGCGCTTGTATCGTGCATGCTTGCATATGGGACATGCACACAAATCTTTGTACTCACCACGGTACAATACACAATCATTCACACAAGTGTGTATCTTCTGTACTTCAAGTTCCAATGGACAAACAATTTTCTTTGCTTCATTCATGCTTCTGGGGAGCACATTATCTTCCGGAAGAATTTCTTTCAAAAGACCTAACAACTCTGTGAAGCCCTTGTTTGATAGACCGTTTGCTGCTTTAAATCTGAGAAGCGCCAGGGTGGCACACAACTTGGAATATTTCTTTTTGCAACCTGGATACAATTCTTTCTTGGAGTCCACAACAATGGTTGACAGATCCTTGTACCCAATCATATCCTTTTTTGGGCCCTTGAAATCTGCAATCATAGCAGCAAAATCTGGCATATCAAGATCGTCGTCGTCTGCGTCGCCGTCTTGGTTTTCCAGTGGGTGTTTCGGCTTTCCGGTGTTCTATTGGTAGCTTGACGCCTCTGCCCCGATGTTAGATTCAACATCCATGTGACACTGATTGGGGTTTGGCATCTCGCAGCCCTGGGTATATTCATCCATGACCTGCTCTTCACCGTGTCTGGTCCAACGTGTATATCCATCCATGAATCCCCGAGAGAGTAAGTGCCACTCGACATCTGCAACTTCACGTGACTCTGTATTGGCACAATGAGTACATGGACACATGATGTAATTTCAGCCAAATTCATGAACTCTGTCACGCCACTGATAAAATCTGAGCTTCTCCGATTCTTCATCCATTCAGATCGTTCCATCTGCACCACATGAATGGTAATTAAAAACAAAATGACAACATTAATACACGGATTAACTGATGCCCAAAGATGCGTGCATAAATCACAAGGTTTTATTCTAACATATAAGGTTGCTAGCCAAATCCTCTCCACGATCGTCCCTCGATTTGCGTCGCCTTTGTCCGTCAGATGTTGGTCAAACTGGTCTTCCGTTGATTGGTTGCCGTTGGATCTGTGCTGGTAATTTTTGTTCTTCATTTGACCTTCCGGTGAATTCATTGGGGCGATGACCTATGGGCTCAGCCTCCTGCGCTATTGGCTGGGTCAGTTCTTTTTGGGTCGCGGGCGGCCTCCCTGGTGTGCCGCGTGCGTGCCTCGTGTAGCGCATCGTGGGCTTAGAGTAGCCACAGTGGGAGTAACTTCAGCAGTAACATCGAGTCCAACTCATCAAATTTGCTTATGTGGCAATGAGTTAATGAGGAGAGAGGTAGTTTGAGTAACTTAGCTAGTTACTGTAACATCACATGTCCCAATGCAATATGAGTCTATAACCTAATAAATGAAGTTTTGCATGACACCACACTTATGTTACTACCCACTATGAAGGTAGTAACATAGTCTAGGGATATGTGTATGTTACTAGTGTATGTTACTCTCCATTGTGGCTAGTCTTAGTGCGCCCCTCCTGGCTTGGCAGCCGGCTGGAACGACATATCTACACCCGCTGCTACCCCTTCCATGTTGTTAAACCTCATGTATTTGTATTTGTATTCCTGTACAGTAGAGCGTCAGAGTGTGCGTGTGTGCAGTTTTGAGAGTTAGCGCACACGATCACCTCCTCTAGGCATGGCCCAGCCACGATCACCATCGTGGGCTCGCGCCCTCTGCCCCCCACTGTATAAGTGTAACTTTTCTGATCAATGCAAGGTGTGTTCGATCTTCTCTCCCTCAAACATGGTATCAGACGCAGAGGAAACCAATCCCTTCGCGCCCAACCACCCTTCTCCTTACGCTGCCATGGACACCAACCCTCTAGCCTCCCCAACTCCTCCGATGATGATGCTCCCCCCGCCGGCTGGTGTCCTCTACGCTGCTCTGGCGAGCGCCCCTCCTGCGCCACCGGCTGCTCCAACACCGGCGCTGGCCCCAGGCGTGTTCCCCTCCTCCGTGCTGCAGACAATTGGCATTCGTCACCACGTCCCCATCACCCTGGACCTGCACGCGGGCAACTACGCGCAGTGGTGTCAGTTCTTCTTCACCATCATGGGCATGTTTGGTGTCCGCGACCACCTCGTCGCCCCTGCTGCTCCCCGTCGTCGTGATCCCGAGTGGGTTATGGTCGACCACTACATCGTGCACTGGCTCTATGCCACGATCTCGCCCGAACTGCTCGATGCCATCATGCAGCCGGACGACACCGCCGACATCCTTTGGGCCACCATCGAGGAGATCTTCCGCGCCAATCAACTCTCCCGCGCCGTGTACATCGACGCGGAGTACCACGTCGTGGTCCAGGGTGACCTGACGGTGATGCAGTACTTTGCGCGTCTGAAGACCTTCACCGACCAGCTTCGCGACCTCGGGCAGCCGGTCGGCGACAAGCAGCAACTGTTCCACATGTTGCGCGGCCTCGGGCGTCAGTACCACGGTGCCATCCCGCACCTCACTGCGCGCGATCCACTGCCCACCCTTCTCCAGGCGCGCTCCATCCTTCTGCTGGAGGAGCACCGTGCGGAGCAGTCTGCTCGTCTTCAGTCCGCCCACGCGCTCATCACCGCACGACCGCAGGCCTCCCCCGCGGCTCCGCCTGCTCCCACTAATGGGACCGCGGGGCGTGGACGCGGACGCAGCCGTCGCCGCGGCCGTGGCAACGGGGGGCGTCGTCCTCCTCTTCTCCAGCAACGCCCCCACCACGTCCGGCTCCCCTGCCAGGTTAGGCTCCCGGCGTCAACTCTTGGACCGGCATGGTGCATGCCTGGCCCATGCCGTGGCGTGCACCCGGTGCCGGCGTACTTGGCCCCCGACCTGGCGTTCCTCAGCAGCAGGTGTTCTTCACCTACGGCACGCCCGGCGCCAGCTCCAGCACGGCACCTCCGCCGCCATTGCCCTATGGGTACGGTGCCTACCCCTTCATCCTCCCTGGCTTCACCTACGGCTCGCCGGGCGCCAGCTCCAGTATGGCACCCCCGCCGCCCCAGCCGTGGGACATGGGTGGGCTGCAGACGGCCCTCCAAGCCGCACACACCTCGCCGCCACCGCCCTTGAGCACCTCGGACTGGTACATGGACTCCGGGGCGTCCTCGCACATGACCTCGAACCCTGGTAATCTCCATTCCCTCAGTCCTTCCTTCCCCCCTCGTGACATTATCGTTGGCAACGGCGGCCGTATGCCGATCACACACACCGGGCGCGGCTCGCTGATTGCCAACAACTCCTCACTAGAGCTCCACAACGTCCTTCTCTCTCCCTCCATCATCACTAATCTTCTCTCTGTTCGTCTCCTTACTCGCGACAACCCTGTTTCTGTGGAATTTGACTCCTTTGGGTTTTTTGTCAAGGATATCCACACCCGCCTGGTGATCCTTCGGTGTGACTCGACGGGCGATATGTATCCGGTGTGCCCCAACCCCGCCGTCCCCCGTGCCAGCTACTTCACTGGCACCGCGACCACGGAGTTGTGGCACAGCCGTCTCGGGCACCCTGGCGAGGAGACGCTTCGTCGTACCCTACATCATCTCCCGTTCAGCTACGCGCCGTCTACTCCGCACTCCTGCACCGCCTGTCGCCTCGGCAAGCATACGCGACTGCCGTTCTCCACGAGCACAACACCTAGCTACTTTCCTTTCCAGTTGCTTCATCTAGACGTTTGGACCTCTCCCATTGTTAGCATATCAGGCTTTGAATACTATCTGGTTGTAATCGATAGCTGTACTCACTATGTTTGGACGTTCCCTCTTCGCCACAAATCTGAAGTTATTTGCATGCTCTCTGAATTTTATGCCTACGTCCAGACTCAGTTCGAGTGCCCCATCCTCGCTCTCCAGACTGACAATGGGCGCGAGTTTGATAACCTCGCTGTCCGCTCGCTCCTGTCCAAGCACGGCACCGTCCTGCGGCTGACATGCCCCTACACCAGCCAACAGAATAGCAAAGCCGAGCGCGTCCTCCGCACTCTGAACGAGAGCGTCCGCGCTCTCCTTTTCCATGCCTCACTACCCCCGCGTTTCTGGGTTGAAGCTCTCGCCACAGCCACCCTCCTCCTCAACTACAAGCCCTGCGCCACCAGCTCGCCGCGCACGCCCCATGAACTACTCCTAGGCACACCCCCAGACTACTCCATTCTACGGGTCTTTGGCTGTATATGCTACCCCAACACCACCTCCACCTCTCGCCATAAGCTTGATCACCGCTCGATCGCCTGCGTCTTCCTCGGGTACCCGCCTGATCACCGCGGCTATCGCTGCTATGACCCAGCTTCCCGGCGCGTGCTCACCTCCCGCCATGTCCGCTTCGACGAGCTCACTTTTCCGTTCGCCGCCCCCCGCCTCCCCTCCCCTCCGGTGACCCCACCTCCACGACTCGTTCTTGCACCCGTGCGCGCTCCTCCAGCTCGCGGTTGCTCTGACGACGTGCCCACGTCTGCACCCGTGCGGGATCCCACCTCCCCTCCCCACAATAACTGCCCACCTCGCGCGGCCCCTACCTGTTCAACCGAGACCGCTGGATCTTCACCTGACGCGCCTCATTCAAACCATCCGCGCGTGCGTTTCGCACTCCGCTACTGCAGTTTGATCCTCATCGGACGGATCGCATTCAAACCCCACCACCACGCGTTCCTTTGCCAGCGCGCCTGACTCCCCTCCTCCCTCACATCCTACACCACCGCGTCAAATTGTCACCCGCGCTCGCGCCGGCATCTTTCGCCCCAATCCCAAGTACGCCACTGACTATGTCTGCGTGGCCGCCACTGCTCCCGCCGTTGACATCTCTCCGGTTCCCCGCTCAGTCCGCGGCGCACTCCGCGACGCCAACTGGCTCGCCGCCATGCGTGAAGACTTCACCGCTCTCACCAGCAACTACACTTGGGAACTCGACCCGCGGCCGCCGCGCGCAAATATCATCACCGGCAAGTGGATTTTTCGCCAGAAAACGCGGGCGGACGGCACACTCGAGCGCTATAAAGCGCGGTGGGTGGTCCGAGGGTTCAACCAGCGCACCGGCGTCGACTACGGTGAAACTTTCTCTTTGGTCGTCAAGCCCGCCACCATTCGCACTGTCCTCACCCTCGCCGCCTCGGACAACTGGCCTGTCCATCAACTAGATGTGAAGAATGCCTTTCTCCATGGCAACTTGGAGGAAGAGGTGTACTGCTTACAGCCCGCCGGCTTCGCCGACGAGGCCAAGCCCGATCACGTCTGCCACCTCTCCAAGTCTCTCTATGGCTTGAAACAGGCGCCGCGCGCGTGGTTCCTTCGCTTCGCCGGCTTCCTCGCCACCCTCGGCTTCACATCAACGCGCTCGGACACCTCGTTGTTGATGGGGAACGTAGTAATTGCAAAAAATTCCTACGCACACACAGGATCATGGTGATGCATAGCAACGAGAGGGGAGAGTGTGTCCACGTACCCTCGTAGATCGAAAGCGGAAGCGTTAGCACAACGCGGTTGATGTAGTCGTACGTCTTCACGATCCGACCGATCCAAGTACCGAACGCACGGCACCTTCGAGTTCAGCACACGTTCAACTCGATGACGTCCAGCGAGCTCCGATCCAGCAAAGCTTCACAGGAGAGTTTCGTCAGCACGACGGCGTGGTGACGGTGATGATGATGCTACCGACGCAGGGCTTCGCCTAAGCACCGCTACGATATGATCGAGGTGGATTATGGTGGAGGGGGGGCACCGCACACGGCTAAGAGATCAATGATCAATTGTTGTGTCTATGGGGTGCCCCCTGGCCACGTATATAAAGGATGGAGGGAGGAGGAGGCCGGCCCTCACAGGGTTCGCCCAAGGTGTGGAGTCCTACTAGGACTCCCTAGTCCTAGTAGGATTCCACCTCCCACATGGAATAGAAAAAGGGGAAGGGAGAAGGAGAAGGAAGGAAGGGGGCGCCCCCTTTCCCTAGTCCAATTTGGACCAGTCCATGGGGAAGGGGCGCAGCCACCCTTGAGGCCTTTCTCTCCTTTCCCGTGTGGCCCATTAAGGCCCAATACGAATTCCCGTAACTCTCCGGTACTCCGAAAAATATCTGAATCACTCGGAACCTTTCCGATGTCCGAATATAGCCTTCCAATATATCGATCTTTACCTCTCGACCATTTCGAGACTCCTCGTCATGTCCCCGATCTCATCCGGGACTCCGAACAAACTTCGGTCATCAAATCACATAAACTCATAATACCGATCGTCACCGAACTTTAAGCGTGCGGACCCTACGGGTTCGAGAACTATGTAGACATGACCGAGACACGTCTCCGGTCAATAACCAATAGCGGAACATGGATGCTCATATTGGCTCCCACATATTCTACGAAGATCTTTATCGGTCAAACCGCATAACAACATACGTTGTTCCCTTTGTCATCGGTATGTTACTTGCCCGAGATTCGATCGTCGGTATCTCAATACCTAGTTCAATCTCGTTACCGGCAAGTCTCTTTACTCGTTCCGTAATACATCATCCCACAACTAACTCATTATTTACAATGCTTGCAAGGCTTATAGTGATGTGCATTACCGAGTGGGCCCAAAGATACCCCTCCGACAATCGGAGTGACAAATCCTAATCTCGAAATACGCCAACTCAACAAGTACCTTCGGAGACACCTGTAGAGTACCTTTATAATCACCCAGTTACGTTGTGACGTTTGGTAGCACACAAAGTGTTCCTCCGGTAAACGGGAGTTGCATAATCTCATAGTCATAGGAACATGTATAAGTCATGAAGAAAGCAATAGCAACATACTAAACGATCAAGTGCTAAGCTAACGGAATGGGTCAAGTCAATCACATCATTCTCCTAATGATGTGATCCCGTTAATCAAATGACAACTCATGTCTATGGTTAGGAAACATAACCATCTTTGATTAACGAGCTAGTCAAGTAGAGGCATACTAGTGACACTCTATTTTGTCTATGTATTCACACATGTATCAAGTTTCCTGTTAATACAATTCTAGCATGAATAATAAACATTTATCATGACATAAGGAAATAAAATAATAACTTTATTATTGCCTCTAGGGCATATTTCCTTCAGTCTCCCACTTGCACTAGAGTCAATAATCTAGTTCACATCGCCATGTGATTTAACACCAATAGTTCACATCACCATGTGATTAACACCCATAGTTCACATCGCTATGTGACCAACACTCAAAGGGTTTACCAGAGTCAATAATCTAGTTCACATCGCCATGTGTTTAACACCCAAAGAGTACTAAGGTGTGATCAAGCTTTGCTTGTGAGAGAAGTTTAGTCAACGGGTCTGCCACATTCAGATCCGTATGTATTTTGCAAATTTATATCTTTACAATGCTCTGCACGGAGCTACTCTAGCTAATTGCTCCCACTTTTAATATGTATCCAGATTGAGACTCTGAGTCATCTGGATCGGTGTAAAAGCTTGCATCGATGTAACCTTTTACGACGAACTCTTTTATCACCTCCATAACCGAGAAATATTTCCTTAGTCCTCTTAGGTAACTAAGGATAACTTTGACCGCTATCCAGTGATCTATCCCTAGATCACTATCGTACCTCCTTGCTAAACTCATAGCAAGGCACACAACTGGTCTGGTACATAGCATGGCATACTTTATAGAACCTATGACTGAGGCATAGGGAATGACTTTCATTCTCTCTCTATCTTCTGCCGTGGTCTTGCTTTGAGTCTTACTCAACTTTATACCTTGAATACAGGCAAGAACTCTTTCTTTGACTGATACTTTTTGAACTCCTTCAAAACTTTGTAAAGGTATGTGCTTTGTGAAAGTCTTATTAAGCGTCTCGATCTATCCCTATAGATCTTGATGCTCAATACTTAAGCAGCTTCACCGAGGTCTTTTATTGAAAAATTCTTATTCAAGTATCCTTCTATGCTATCCAGAAATTCTATATCATTTCCAATCAGCAATATGTCATCCACATATAATATCAGAAATGCTACAGAGCTCCCACTCACTTTCTTGTAAATACAGGCTTCACCATAAGTCTGTATAAAACCATATGCTTTGATCACCTTATCAAAGCGTATATTCCAACTCCGAGATGCTTGCACCAGTCCATAGATGGATCGCTGGAGCTTGCACACTTTGTTAGCACCTTTAGGATTGACAAAACCTTATGGTTGCATCATATACAACTCTTCTTTAATAAATCCATTAAAGAAATGTAGTTTTGACATCCATTTGCCAGATTTCATAAAATGCGGCAATTGCTAACATGATTCGGACAGACTTAAGCATCGATACGAGTGAGAAAATCTCATCGTAGTCAACACCTTGAACTTGTCGAAAACCTTTTGTGACAATTCGAGCTTTGTAGATAGAAACACTACTATCAACGTCTGTCTTCCTCTTGAAGATCCATTTATTCTCAATGACTTGCCGATCATCGGGCAAGTCAACCAAAGTCCATACTTTGTTGTCATACATGGATCCCATCTCAGATTTCATGGCCTCAAGCCATTTCGCGGAATCTGGGCTCATCATCGCTTCCTCATAGTTCGTAGGTTCGTCATGGTCTAGTAACATGACTTCCAGAACAGGATTACCGTACCACTCTGGAGCGGAACGTACTCTGGTTGACCTACGAGGTTTTGTAGTAACTTGATCTGAAGTTTCATGATCATCATCATTAGCTTCCTCACTAATTGGTGTAGGCATCACTGGAACTGATTTCTGTGATAAACTACTTTCCAATTCAAGAGAAGGTACCACTACCTCATCAAGTTCTACTTTCCTCCCACTCACTTCTTTCGAGAGAAACTCCTTCTCTAGAAAGGATCCATTCTTAGCAACAAATATCTTGCCTTCGGATCTGTGATAGAAGGTGTACCCAACAGTTTCTTTTGGGTATCCTATGAAGACGCACTTCTCCGATTTGGGTTCGAGCTTATCAGGCTGAAGCTTTTTCACATAAGCATCGCAGCCCCAAACTTTAAGAAATGACAGCTTAGGTTTCTTGCCAAACCACAGTTCATACGGTGTCGTCTCAACGAATTTAGATGGTGCCCTATTAAACATGAATGCAGCTGTCTCTAATGCATAACCCCAAAACGATAGTGGTAAATCGGTAAGAGACATCATAGATCGCATCATATCTAATAAAGTACGGTTACGACATTCGGACACACCATTACGTTGTGGTGTTCCAGGTGGCGTGAGTTGCGAAACTATTCCACATTTTTAAATGAAGACCAAACTCGTAACTCAAATATTTGCCTCCGCGATCAGATCGTAGAAACTTTATTTTCTTGTTACGATGATTTTCTACTTCACTCTGAAATTCTTTGGACTTTTCAAACGTTTCAGACTTGTGTTTCATTAAGTAGATATACCCATATCTGCTCAAATCATCTGTGAAGGTCAGAAAATAACGATACCCGCCGCGAGCCTCAATACTCATCGGACCGCATACATCGGTATGTATTATTTCCAATAAGTCCGTAGCTCGCTCCATTGTTCCGGCGAACGGAGTTTTAGTCATCTTGCCCATGAGGCATGGTTCGCAAGCATCAAATGATTCATAATCAAGTGATTCCAAAAGTCCATTAGTATGGAGTTTCTTCATGCGCTTTACAACAATATGACCTAAACGGCAGTGCCACAAATAAGTTGCACTATCATTACTAACTTTGCATCTTTTGGCTTCAATATTCTGAATATGTGTATCACTACGATCGAGATTCAATAAACCATTTACATTGGGTGTATGACCATAGAAGGTTTTTATTCATGTAAATAGAACAACAATTATTCTCTGACTTAAATGAATAACCGTATTGCAATAAACATGATCCAATCATATTCATGCTCAACGCAAACACCAAATAACATTTATTTTGCAATAAACATGATCCACTCATATTCATGCTCAACGCAAACACCAAATAACATTTATTTAGGTTCAACACTAATCCCGAAAATAGAGGGAGTGTGCGATGGTGATCTTATCAACCTTGGAATCTCTTCCAACACATATCGTCACCTCGTCCTCAACTAGTCTCTGTTCATTTTGCAACACCTGTTTCGAGTTACTAATCATAGCAACTGAACCGGTATCAAATACCCAGGGGCTACTATGAACACTAGTAAAATACACATCAATAACATGTATATCAAATATACCTTTGTTCACTTTGCCATCCTTCTTATCCGCCAAATACTTGGGGCAGTTCCGCTTCTAGTGACCAGTCCCTTTGCAGTAGAAGCACTCAGTTTCAGGCTTAGGTCCAGACTTGGGCTTCTTCCCGGGAGTAGCAACTTGCTTGCTATTCTTCTTGAAGTTCCCCTTCTTCCCTTTGCCCTTTTTCTTGAAACTAGTGGTCTTGTTAACCATCAACACTTGATGCTCTTTCTTGATTTCTACCTTCGTTGATTTCAGCATCACGAAGAGCTCGGGAATCGTTTTTGTCATCCCTTGCATATTATAGTTCATCACAAAGTTCCAGTAACTTGGTGATAGTGACTAGAGAATTCTGTCAATTACTATCTTATCTGGAAGATTAACTCCCACTTGATTCAAGCAACTGTAGTACTCAGACATTCTGAGCGCATGCTCACTGATTGAGCTATTCTCCTCCATCTTGTAGGCAAAGTACTTGTCAGAGGTCTCATACCTCTCGACACGGGCATGAGTCTGAAATACCAATTTCATCTCTTTGGAACATCTCATATGCTCCGTGGCGTTCAAAACATTTTTGAAGTCCTGATTCTAAGCCGTAAATCATGGCGCACTAAACTATCAAGTAGTCATCACATCGAGCTTGCTAAACGTTCATAACGTTTGCATCTGCTCCTGCAATAGGTCTGTCACCTAGCGGTGCATCAAGGACATAATTCTTCTGTGCAGCAATGAGGATAATCCTCAGATCACGGAACCAGTCCGCATCATTGCTACTATCATCTTTCAACTTAGTTTTCTCTAGGAACATATCAAAAATAAAACAGGGGAGCTATACGCGAGCTATTGATCTACAACATAATTTGCAAATACTACCAGGACTAAGTTCATGATAAATTAGAGTTCAATTAATCATATTACTCAAGAACTCCCACTTAGATAGACATCTCTCTAATCATCTAAGTGATCACATGATCCAAATCAACTAAACCATAACCGATCATCACGTGAAATGGAGTAGTTTTCAATGGTGAACATCACTATGTTGATCATATCTACTATATGATTCACGCTCGACCTTTCGGTCTCAGTGTTCCGAGGCCATATCTGCATATGCTAGGCTCGTCAAGTTTAACCCGAGTATTCTGCGTGTGCAAAACTGGCTTGCACCCATTGTAGATGAACGTTGAGCTTATCACACCCGATCATCACGTGGTGTCTCGGCACGACGAACTTTGGCAACGGTGCATACTCAGGGAGAACACTTTTACCTTGAAATTTAGTGAGAGATCATCTTATAATGCTACCGTCAAACAAAGCAAAATAAGATGCATAAAGGATAAACATCACATGCAATCAATATAAGTGATATGATATGGCCATCATCATCTTGTGCTTGTGATCTCCATCTCCGAAGCACCGTCATGATCACCATCGTCACTGGCGCGACACCTTGATCTCCATCGTAGCATCGTTGTCGTCTCGCCAACTATTGCTTCTACGACTATCGCTACCGCTTAGTGATAAAGTAAAGCAATTACAGGGCGATTGCATTGCACACAATAAAGCGACAACCATATGGGTCCTGCCAGTTGCCGATAACTCAGTTACAAAACATGATCATCTCATACAATAAAATATAGCATCATGTCTTGACCATATCACATCACAACATGCCCTGCAAAAACAAGTTAGACGTCCTCTACTTTGTTGTTGCAAGTTTTACGTGGCTGCTACGGGCTGAGCAAGATCCGCTCTTACCTACGCATCAAAACCACAACGATAATTCGTCAAGTTAGTGCTGTTTTAACCTTCACGAGGACCGGGCGTAGCCACACTCGGTTCAACTAAAGTTGGAGAAACTGACACCCGCTAGTCACCTGTGTGCAAAGCACGGCGGTAAAACCAGTCTCGCGTAAGCATACGCGTAATGTCGGTCCGGGCCACTTAATCCAACAATACCGCCGAACCAAAGTGTGACATGCTGGTAAGCAGTATGACTTGTATCGCCCACAACTCACTTGTGTTCTACTCGTGCATATAACATCTACGCATAAAACCTGGCTCGGATGCCACTGATGGGGAACGTAGTAATTGCAAAAATTTCCTACGCACACACAGGATCATGGTGATGCATAGCAACGAGAGGGGAGAGTGTGTCCACGTACCCTCGTAGACCGAAAGCGGAAGCGTTAGCACAACGCGGTTGATGTAGTCGTACGTCTTCACGATCCGACCGATCCAAGTACCGAACGCACGGCACCTTCGAGTTCAGCACACGTTCAACTCGATGACATCCAGCGAGCTCCGATCCAACAAAGCTTCACAGGAGAGTTTCGTCAGCACGACGGCGTGGTGACGGTGATGATGATGCTACCGACGCAGGGCTTCGCCTAAGCACCGCTACGATATGATCGAGGTGCATTATGGTGGAGGGGGGGCACCGCACACGGCTAAGAGATCAATGATCAATTGTTGTGTCTATGGGGTGCCCCCTGGCCACGTATATAAAGGATGGAGGGAGGAGGAGGCCGGCCCTCACAGGGCGCGCCCAAGGTGTGGAGTCCTACTAGGACTCCCTAGTCCTAGTAGGATTCCACCTCCCACATGGAATAGAAAAAGGGGAAGGGAGAAGGAGAAGGAAGGAAGGGGGCGACCCCTTTCCCTAGTCCAATTCGGACCAGTCCATGGGGAAGGGGCGCAGCCACCCTTGAGGCCTTTCTCTCCTTTCCCGCATGGCCCATTAAGGCCCAATAAGAATTCCCGTAACTCTCCGGTACTCCGAAAAATACCCGAATCACTCGGAACCTTTCCGATGTCCGAATATAGCCTTCCAATATATCGATCTTTACCTCTCGACCATTTTGAGACTCCTCGTCATGTCTCCGATCTCATACGGGACTCCGAACAAACTTCGGTCATCAAATTACATAAACTCATAATACCGATCGTCACCGAACTTTAAGCGTGCGGACCCTACGGGTTCGAGAACTATGTAGACATGACCGAGACACGTCTCCGGTCAATAACCAATAGCGGAACCTGGATGCTCATATTGGCTCCCACATATTCTACGAAGATCTTTATCGGTCAAACCGCATAACAACATACGTTGTTCCCTTTGTCATCGGTATGTTACTTGCCCGAGATTCGATCGTCGGTATCTCAATACCTAGTTCAATCTCATTACCGGCAAGTCTCTTTACTCGTTCCGTAATACATCATCCCGCAACTAACTCATTAGTTACAATGCTTGCAAGGCTTATAGTGATGTGCATTACCGAGTGGGCCCAGAGATACCTCTCCGACAATCGGAGTGACAAATCCTAATCTCGAAATACGCCAACTCAACAAGTACCTTCGGAGGCACCTGTAGAGCACCTTTATAATCACCCAGTTACGTTGTGACGTTTGGTAGCACACAAAGTGTTCCTCCGGTAAACGGGAGTTGCATAATCTCATAGTCATAGGAACATGTATAAGTCATGAAGAAAGCAATAGCAACATACTAAACGATCAAGTGCTAAGCTAACGGAATGGGTCAAGTCAATCACATCATTCTCCTAATGATGTGATCCCGTTAATCAAATGACAACTCATGTCTATGGTTAGGAAACATAACCATCTTTGATTAACGAGCTAGTCAAGTAGAGGCATACTAGTGACACTCTATTTTGTCTATGTATTCACACATGTATCAAGTTTTCGGTTAATACAATTCTAGCATGAATAATAAACATTTATCATGACATAAGGAAATAAAATAATAACTTTATTATTGCCTCTAGGGCATATTTTCTTCAGTTGTTCACGCTCACATGTGGTGCGGATGCCGCGTACCTCCTGCTCTACGTGGATGATATCATCCTCACGGCGTCCTCCACCGCACTTCTCCGTCGCATCGTCGTCGGGCTCACCACTGAGTTTGCTATGAAGGACCTCGGGGATCTCCACTACTTCTTGGGCATCTGCGTCACGCGCTCGGCTGCCGGCTTCTTCCTCTCCCAGGAGCAGTATGCCGAGGACATACTTGAGCGGGCCGACATGGACAACTGCAAGCCTGCCCCGACACCCGTCGACACCAAGGCCAAGCTCCCCTCCGCCACGAGACCGCGCGTCGACGACCCCACCGCCTACCGCAGCCTCGCTGGTGCGCTGCAGTACCTCATGGTGACGCGCCCCGAGCTAGCCTACGCCGTCCAGCAGATCTGCCTGCACATGCACGATCCGCGCGAGTGTCATCTCGCTTTGATCAAGCGTGCGCTTCGGTACGTCCGTGGCACGGCCTCACTTGGCTTGCATCTCCGCGCATCCTCGACGCTGGATCTCCGGGTCTACACCGACGCCGATTGGGCCGGCTGTCCAGACACACGTCGGTCGACCTCCGGCTACTGCGTCTTCCTCGGCGATGCTCTGGTCTCCTGGTCTTCGAAGCGCCAGGCTATTGTATCCCGCTCCAGCGCAGAGGCGGAGTACCGCGGCATGGCCAACGATGTGGCTGAGTGCGTCTGGCTCCGACAACTCCTCGGCGAGCTTCGCTGCGCGGTCACCACTGCTACACTGGTCTACTGCGACAACATCTCCGTCGTGTACCTCTCCAGCAACCCAATTCACCACCGGCGTACCAAGCATGTTGAGCTAGACATCCACTTCGTCCGCGAGCGCGTGGCGATCGGTGACTTCCGCGTGTTCCACGTCCCCACGCGCCAACAGTTTGCCGATGTGATGATCAAAGGGCTGCCCACCGATGTGTTTCACGGTTTTCGGTCCTCGCGACGTCACGACTGCGCCGGGGGGGGGGGGGGTGTGTGTGTGTGTGTGTGTGTGGCGCACACGATCACCTCCTCTAGGCATGGCCCAGCCACGATCACCATCGTGGGCTCGCGCCCTCTACCCCCCACTGTATAAGTGTAACTTTTCTGATCAATGCAAGGTGTGTTCGATCTTCTCTCCCTCAGACACATGCAATGACGAGTGGGCTAGGATGGTCGTTGGTCCCACGTGTAAGAGAGACTGTTGTTTTCCTCCGCGTTATGTTGGGGTTGGAGAGAATTGTGGCAGACTCCTGCGTGCGTCGTGCCGAGGCTACGCAGTGCCGGGTCTACCCACTCACGGGTCTTTTCTCCGGGTCGTCCAGTGCGCTCGCCTTTTTTCCGGGTCGTCCGGCGCCTTTAGTTTAGCTTTACACAAGGCCACTGACACTGGGGTCATGTCGAGGGGCGGGGCCGGTGGTCAGTTGCGCTGTGTTCCCTCGCTGCTGGGTTCGCGTGGCCGATGCACGGCTGGCAACTAGACGTGCGAGCGCCGCGCGTTGGGTCCCTCGTGCGAGGCGTGCGTCCTCTCAGTGCATGTCGCGCCCTGCGCTGGTGGCAAACCCTTCCCCGATCACCATAGCCGCCGCACGCCTCCATCCTTCCTCCTCGCCCGCACCCCTGCCATGGCGCGCATCCCTCCCGTCTTCGTGTTTCTCCTCCTCCCAGGACCACCTCCCGTCGCTTAGGCTCCATGGCGGCGGCCGGCTCGAGGCGAGCCCGGCGCAGGCGGGCGGAAGCAGCGGATGCGGGTGGGAGAGTGCCGGATGGCACCGTCATTGTTCATTGTCGCCCCGCTAAGCCGCATCGAAGAAGGACCAGGACCTCACCCCTCGTCCCTTCTGTATGCACCTCCCCACTTGAGTTCCTCCCGCCTAATTCAGCTCCCCTTTCCATCTAATTTCATTCTTGTTTCACATGTTGGTTTGGTCGGCAAGAGACGTTGCGCCGCCGACTGCAGTAGCCAGGATTGGTGTTGGTGATGTCTGTAGGTATTTTCGTGCTCGCCAGTTACACAATTCCAGGTTTGGTCAATGTCTCTGGAGCTATGGTATTATCCTTTGATTTCTCCTATATTTTCCTTCCTGATTTTGTTTGATGATTTGCTAGGTTATGGGATTGGATCTCCTTTTTCCAAGATTCTTAGCTTATAAGTATATTGTGCGGAAAAATCTCTACGTACTGATGTTGTGCACATCCAAATACAAGCAATGTAAGTGACCTAACATTTCACGTGTGGCATGCTACATCTCATACAGTTTCTGAATTCTAATAGCATTCCTGTGTAGTTGGATACTCGATAGGGCAAAGTTGTTGCTTTGTACATCACTTCTGGACCTGTTTATTAATGTTGCCATGATCTGGGTTTCCATGTACTTGATAGATGCATTCCTTATCTTTATGTGTTCCATCTAGGCATATATGTTTCTGCCCACAAATGTATTTATGAGCTGGCTCCATTTTTTACTGCTTTTCTGTACCCTTTAATCCCCTAAAAAGGGCTATACATGCATTTTAAAGAGTTCACATCTTCTATAAACATTAGCATTGTCTTACCCCACTGCTCTCTGGCATGCAGCGACGAAGATTTCATCCTCAACCTCCCTCATGACCCCAGGTTCGACTACTTTCCAGTTTTGTTAGTTTTCTTCTTGGCCGCACTGAACAACATGGCAACATGGGTGTTGTGGGCACACACATGCATCTTGTCGCCCTCCTTAAAATTCAATTAGATTATCTGCAAACATGCAGCCATGTTTACTTAAGATCCAATTAGATAAATGTTGTTTATTTTCCATATAGTTTCTAATCAGAAAGGCCTCATATGCAGGTTGGGGACATGGCGTAAAGATATGGTTTTGTGATCTATGGTCTTGAGTCATCTGTTGGATGGGTGATAATGGAAATTTTCTTGAGGACAAACATGTGCATAAGTTTTGTGATAGTTAAACCTGTTTTATGAGAGTTAAAGCTATTTTTTGAGAGTTAAACATGTGCATACGAATGGAATTTTTTTAGAACTGGTCAAACTATTTTTTTAAGAGTTAAAGCCGTTTTCTTGAGGACAAACCCGTGAAATAAGTCTCATCTGTATAGATTAATTAATACGACAGCAATTTAAGTTTATTGAAGCTCTTTGTAAGAAGCGGGGGTCTGCTTTGGTTTCTTGCTGTTTGCCTATTCTCTTAAAAACAGTTGACTGGATGCAGCTGACGGGTTATACATCAATAATTTGGGCAGTTGAATATGGCATTTTCAAGTAAAGGATTTCAGAAATCTAATATGGCATGCCTATTTTTCATGGAAAAACGAATGGTACCTTATTTACCATTTAGTTTTTAAGCTAGACTAATTTGACTACACGCTTCCTGAGGTGCCTTCTGTTTATGAATAGTCATAGAATGCTCCTGATTACGAGATGTTCCTTTGTCACTATTTGAATTTCTGCCTTGGGTGGCCTCTGTCTTGGTTTACAGCTCCATATGGCTACTTATGTATAACATATGTAGGTCCTGTTTGAACTGATCTCAAATATGTTTACTACAGAAAAGTGGAATATGCAAAGTTTCTGTGATGATTAGGCAAATACTTGCTTTGCCTTAAAGACTGTCCCCATCTATGTTCCAGGTTTTTTGGGTATGAATTCCATATTTGCCTGGAATGGATCAACACATTTGCATGGGATTTTAGAAAAATATATGTGAATGCATCTTTCTAATAAAAGCATTGCTTAAGAACCTTTTCTGGAATCAAAATTGTTGTTGATCTTCTGATCACTTTCATTGTCTATCAGATAGGCTATGACTTCCATAAACTAGCATCATTGGGGTCAGGTCGTTGTGTTTAGTTTATTTTCAGTGACTTGCAAGTTAGTGGTTCCCAGAAGATTGTAGCCTACCTTATTAGCGTCGACTGACATTTATCTTTCATGTCATTGCTTAACCATGCCTGGCTGACTGCTATATTTATATATGCACAAAGTGCTTATTCCTTTGGTGCTTCCAGATTATCAAGGTATGAGCAGAGCAGCGAGGGATGAGAAATGGTGTAACTTATCTCAGACATACAGAAATGAAAATAAAGCAATGCACAGAGAAAAGGTGTAGAGTCGATTGCTGGGCATGAACTCCGGCATGGACCACTTTGCTTTGCTTTTGTCACATTAAAATTAATTATATTTAGCAATTTTTGTGTCCACAGTACTATAATCCATCCATCATTGTTGGTTCACCATTCTAAAGGAAAGACTCGTAGATGCCATTAGACAAAGGTCAAATCTTAGTGTACTTGAATATATAGATTTGTCTGATTGTGTTGTAATCTTACTTTCCTTTTATCTTTCTGTATGAACTTGCTATTATGTGTCATTGTGTTGTAGTGTTGACCATCTGCAGCAAGGGTTAGGCAAATATTTATCCTGTAAAATGAGTTACCGGTTCGTACCACGTGATTGTTATTTTATTTTGCAATTTTTATGCATCACATGATTTCTTTTTTTAAAAGTGATCTTAATTCATGGTCCTTAGTTTACTGATCGTTCGGCGGCTTTGTGTACCAATATAGTGGTGCATCTAGGAGGAAGGGATCTAGAGACAGCGATGGGCAAAACAATCCTGCGGAGGCAGCAAGAGGCAGTTCTCGAAAAATCACTATAAGGTGTTCTCTTTTGACCTGTTGATTTTTCTGTCTCTCTAGTTTTGATTTCCTGGTATAAAATTTACTGATTTGAGAGAAAAGCAGCGCAAGGATCCAATGGAAGAATTTGGTGAAGAACAAGGTCTCCATCATTTGGCGTCAAGGAAGGGAAGACCATGTCATCATTTGGCCAGGGCAGGTAATGCTCTCTACCTGATGCACTATTTAGGTCATCATGGTTTCAATACTTTTGGCTCGCCTTAATGCTAATAAGGAATGTCGGGCTTGCAAGTTTCAACCATGTGCAGCGATTCCAAAGTTATGTAGGCCAGATTGTGTTATTTTTTACTGAACATTTTGCTCTCCAGTGAGGTTACAGATTCTATAAATATGTTGTAGCGGTATGTACATATGGAAATCCTAATCTAGCTAATTTGATCGTGGGAAATATGTTGTTAGTCTATCTTCCAGGCATGTTGTCACTTCTCATTATTTCTGCTATAATGTGAGCCAATTAGAAACTGATATAATGTGTTTTTCCTAATAAATCTCATGCTGGTGTGTTTTGCATTCTCAAAAAAGCACGACAGGTCCCCATGACCCTGTATCCGCCCTCGAAGCCGGGTTCCGCGAGCTAAGGTTGCAGGGGAGAATGAACGTGCAAGTTTGCAGCAGCAAAGGTTTTTCTACATTTGATGGGTAGCTAAATTAGTTTGATTTCACGGATGATGGAGCCTTGCTGTGTGACGTAGTTCCTGGTGAAGAAATATTTGTTAGGTCTATGTATGTGTGTACTGGAGTTAGTGCATCTCCAAGGAAGAACCAAACCGTTATTCCTATCTTATCATATGCTACACTTAAATGCAAAGTGTTAGCTATGTTAACAGCTGTTTCAATCCCTTGTTTGAAAATGTGATTGATTACGAATTGCGCATGCTCAAGTATATATTTGTAAAAAGAAGTCCTCCTTAATTTTTGTTTAAAAGGGTTTGCGTTGGCGCTCTAAGTGGTTGCTCACAGCTAAAGTTACTAACAAATGCATATATTTTCAACGCATTCATGATTTAAATGGGTATTTGCGCACATCTCACTGGAGATAACAAAGGCACCATTTTTTTTATTATAGACAACAAGTCACCATTTTTTTAAAGGGTGTTAAATTTGTTACCATATGTGCTTGCCCACAACTAAACCAACTAAATCATGTATTTTCTTTTCAACGTGTACATGGATTTAACGCGCCTCGGCGCCATTTGGCGCAACAGGTCCACTAGTTTTCATAATTACGGAGGGCGCTCCATATTGTTATCCAGACGTGCAATGACAAAAATTAATGGCCAGTCAATTTACACGCAAAGTACTCCAGCACTACCCTTAGGAATTGAATACCTTAATTAAGCTACTCACGAAAAGAATACCTTAATTAATTAGCCGCACGGCGACCTCCACCCAGCAGATAGAGAAGCGCGATGCGGCGGCACGCCGAGACAACAGGGTCGAGGAGCAAAGCTTTGTGCGGCTACCGATTGAAGTTCGAGCTCCACTATCCCGCCATCGACCGCGATGGATGTGCTCCAATCACGCCGCCGCCGACCTCGATGGTTGAGCTCCTCCTATCTCCCACAGCAGACCGAGGATTGACCTCCTATGACGCTGCCACCGCCCACCGACCGAGGATTGACCTCTTATCCGGTAGCTGTTGCCTCGGCCGCCGCCGCCGCCATCTCTATCTGTAGAGCGGCTGTTTTATTTTTGACGGATATCCGCAGAGCGGCTGTTTACACGGTACTACTGTAACTCAATTATATGTACAGGGTAATACATCACATACGGTTATGTCACGGTAACCGTATCTCACCTACGTTGTCTTCTCACACGGTTTGGTGCGGAAATCGTGTGTGAAGTTGTAATACCTAACACAAACGACATGTATAAACAGTGTGCCGTATACAATATATAGTGCGATAAGTAGTTCCCGACCGTTAACTTACCCCCACAGTTTCCCCATTTCCCCCAAATCCCTAGATAGCCTCCAAATTCCCTCGCGTGGCGCTGACATTGGGGGAATGCGGACGAATGGTGCTGATGGTTTCGGTGCGGCTGCTCCTGCTCGTATCGCCGCTCTCGGCAGCGCCACCACGACGGCGATCGCCGCCGAGCACTTGCCTAAGGTCATCAGAAGGCAGGTGTACTACGGATCCGAATCGTCCTGTCAGGTTCCAATCTATCCCGATCCTTTTTAGCATGTCCAAAGTAGCTCCTGCTGAATCCGTCCTGAATGACCCCCCCCCCCCCCCCACAGAAAAGCGATCTGTCGCCGGATCTGGAGCATGACTCCAGACTCCCGCAACACGATTTTGACTCCGAGTTTTGCGCCACCGAGAAGTACCAAAAGCCGAGTTGTGTGCACAGGCACACTCCCGCTCGACGTGTATGCACGGAGGGATTCGACATTGACAGGCGGTTTCTCAGTTGCCCCTTAGAGATTTGTGCTAAGTTCATCATTTTACTTGAGTTAATGCCACCGCTCATCCTGAATACTATTTAACATTGGCAGGGATATGAGGCTTGTGCCTTTGTTAACTGGCTGGATGAAGAATGGCATGCCAGGGCTCGGAGTGTTATCACCAAGCTCGCAGAAGATAACGTAAAGCTGAAGAAGAAACTGGCTGAACTGGAATGTACAATCAATACGATGAAGCAAGAAAGAATCAATCACAGGCAACAAATGAAAAGAGACAAGAAGGAACTAGCATGTGTAGTTGTGGTTGTCGCATTAGCCATGTTCTATGCGCTGTTTGCAATGATGATTAGGGGTTTTGTTTGACAGTATTGCTAAAGCACATCTAGATGTGCTCTAAGTAATGCACATCTAGGTCCTATGCCATTTATGTTACGCGAAGATTCGTGCAGATATTTCCCTTTGTCTTTTCTTCTTTTCCTTTGTAGTTTGATTATTACTGGCTTTATCAATAAGAAGAGCTCAATGTATTGCTTGCCAACTGTCCTACTCCGTTCATACCGATGCATAAGTCACATTACGAAAACCAAATAATCCCAAAACTCGTTCCTTGTTTTTGTCTTGAAAAAAGAAATCAGCCAATAGGAGTCCTGCGTAATTAATTATCACATTGAGAACTGCGCAACCCCGGGAATTTGGAGCGACTCGGTACAAATAATTGCGGTTGATTATATATCGGCGGTTAGATAATACGTCAACCCCCACTTCAATTGGCATTCCTCTTCTCTATATACCCCGCATAAGTGTCCACCATCTTCATCGTCCCCGGCCGGCCGCGCTACACACTTGCACACACTCTGCAATCTCGTTTTCTCGCTGTTTTATACGACCGCAGCCATGTCGAGCGACAGCGAGGACGACAGTTCCGCCAGCAGTCTGGCGCCCGATGATAGGTCAACATCGGAATCATCCCGCTCGTCTTCCATGAGTCCGGCGTCGAGCCCAGACCTCGATTATATCCGGATCATGGAAGGGACGCTGCCTCCGGAGTCGTCAGACTACAACCAGACGGACAAGGAGCCGTCGGAGGACGTAGAAGAGGACGACGATGATGATGAGGAGGAATGGTCGACCGAGGAGGAGGAGGACGACGACACCAACAACGATGACGGCGATGAAAAGCCAACGGTCAGCGGCAAGAAGCGTCCTCGCCAAGACAATGTCGCGGGGCCATCCAACAACAACAACAAGAAGAAGAAGGACTAAATTAAGCAGATTGGATATATCTCTGTTTCCGTTTGCTCATATTAATTCATTATCTCTGTTTCCCCTGTCAATCTCATCGCAGACGGTTAGTAATACGTATTCGACAGAGATGTTTTACATTATCGCCCACAGGTTGGTTTCTTGAATTGTGTGCCCTGACGAGCACACAATTCACAAAAAAAGACCGTCTAGGCTGTCTATAATGACCGCACACAATTCTGATTACCGACCTATTTGCCAGGTATCACACACATCTTGTTACGCCGAATCGTTTGTGTTCAACTCGATCATCGCAAACGGTTTATCGGAGCGAACTATATGCCATATATCGCACATACCTTGATATGGCTGCCCGTTTCTGTTGTTCTGTCTCGTCACAAACAGTTCGTATGGATCAACCGTATGCCCCACATCGCACATGGAACTAAAATCTGAACCGTCTTCGATGTATCCTTCATCGCAAACGTTTTGCATCTTTTTTGACGGTTTTTTTACATCACCATTTGCGATTAATCCATCGCACACAGTTTCGTCAAAGGGTCTCTGATCGTAGTGTCGCGTTAGCATCATCCTGCAGTAGTGAACCCTTGTCACCGAGGAAAAGGAAAAATATGAAATCCTTGACCGGAAAGTCCAATATGAGGAAGCATGAAATGATGAACTACGCTTAAAAATTGGTGCAAACATTGATGTTCATGCTAAAGAACTTGTCTTCTTGAAAAAGGCCAAGAACTCTTGCAAGGAGTTGATGAATGATAAAAGTAAGCTTGTGGAATCTCATGCTTCTGTCTCAAGGATTGTGAGCTTCTATCCGTGTCCCTCAAGACTAAGGAAGAGGAGCTCACCCTTCTTACAAAGAGCTTTGAGATGCTCAAACTTACTTATCTTGAAACTCTAGCCAAGGTTTACTCCTCACCTATTATCAATGTTGATGCTTGCACTACTAACTCTCGTGGTGACCTAGCATCTATTTTTGAGGAAAATCGACTTCTAAAGGCACAACTCGAGAGAGGACTCATGACATGTGCTCAAGGACAAAAGAACCTTAATGAGGTATTGAGTCAACACAATGAGGCGGTTGCCAAGGAAGGGGTTGGGTTTGACCCAAGCACAAGCAAGAAGAAAATGTCTTCTCAAAAGTGCACCACACCTCTCAAGGAGACATTTGTACGTGAAGGGCATAAGGAGAAAGGTAAGGTTGTCAGTGGGAAGGCCACTAGGGGCATGCCCACTCTCAACAAACCAAAGGAGTTCATGCCTCCATCCTATGTACTTCGTAAAACAAAGGATGGAGAAGTTTATGCTCAATTTGTTGGTCCTCGTAATGCATTCCGCTTCTATGCTATTTGGGTTCCTAAGACCCTTGTGACTAACTTGAGAGGTCCCATTGAAAAATGGGTGCCTCTAACCAAGTCGTGAATTGTGTGTAGGTTGCCTTCTCCGGTGGAGTCAAATGGGTGATCGATAGTGGATGCACCAACCATATGACCGGAGATAGCAAATTTCTCTTTGATTTCATGGAAGCTATTCAACCATTTATGAGCATTGTGTTTGGTGGAGGATCAAAAGGACAGGTACTCGGGCTGGGCAAGGTGGCTATCACAAATGACATGTCTCTTGCAAATGTCATGCTTGTCCAATCCCTTAAATACCATTTGCTTTCCGTTCGTCAATTGGCTTCTGTTGGTTATGATACACTATTTGGACTAACGGATGTGAAAGTCTTTAAGAGAGATACTCTCGAAGTGGCCTTTGTTGGAGAGTTGGATGGAAACCTTTACACGGTTGATTTCTCGAAAGAGAGCACATTCCATGCAACTTGTCTAATGGCCAAGGCCGACAAGGGGTGGCTATGGCATCGCCGGCTAGCCCATGTCAGCATGAGAAATCTTCAAGATCTCTTAAAGGGTAATCACATCCTTGGACTAACCAATGTTTCTTTTGAGAAAGATCGTGTGTGTAGTACATGCATAGCCGGGAAGCAACATTAATCAAAGCACCCACACAAGAATATTGTATCTACTTCAAGGCCTTTGGAGCTCCTTCATGTGGATCTTTTTGGGCCTCCTTCATGGGATAGTCTTGGTGGGAAAAAGTATGGTCTTGTGATTGTTGATGATTATTCAAGATACACATGGGTGTTCTTCCTCAAGTCCAAGGATGAGACGAAGATCACCTTTATTGATTTTGCCAAGCAAGCCCAACACAAATTTGACAAAGAAATCTTGGCAATAAGAAGCGACAATGGCACCAAGTTCAAGAACTACAGCTTGGAAGAACTCCTTAGTGATGAGGGGATTGAGCATCAATACTCCGCATCCTACACTCCTCAACAAAATGGTGCATCCAAGAGGAAGAACCGTACTCTCGTGGAAATGGCAAGGTCCGTGTTGGATGAGTATAAGTCACCACATAGTTTTTGGGCCGAGGCCATCAACACCACGTGTCATGCATCAAACCGGCTCTTCCTCTGCAAGATATTGGAAAAGACTCCATATGAACTCCTAACCGGGAACAAGCCAAATGTCAAGTACTTCTGTGTATTTGGGTGTAAGTGCTTCATTCTCAACAAGAGACAACGATTAGGAAAATTTCAATCCAAAACAATTGAGGGCATATTTGTTGGTTATGGATCAAACTCTCACGCCTATAGAGTCTACAACAAATCAAACGGATGTGTTGTAGAAACTTGTGACGGTGTTTGATGAATTTAATGGCTCCCATGGGGGAAAAATTGATCTAAGTGATGTAGGTGAAGAAGATCCTTCTCAAGATATTTTGACCATGGGTGTTGGTGCTCTTCTTCCAATGACACAAGAACCTCATGATGATGAAGAAGAAGATGGATATTTCACTCATCATCAAGCCACTACAACACCCATGCCACCACAAGATCCTATTGCTCAAATGGAGCCCGTTGTTCAAGAACAAGAAGAAGAACAAGTCCCTCACTGTCGTGGATTTGTCACGGCAGATGTCCTTAGTGCGAGGACTTAGTCGTGAGGCCAACGCATCTATGTGGTAGCTTGAGAGGGGTTGATCAGAATCGAGAGACACGAGGCGAGTTAACACACAAGACAAGGGTTTAGACAGCTTCGGGCCCCGGGAAACATCATCCGGTAATAGCCCTACATGCTGTTTGTGGCTAGGTCTCATTATGCTCATGAGGGAGTTGCTGTATAAGCCGGCTCCCCTTTGTTGTATCTAGCCTTAGAGATTATCTCCCCCCTTTTTGGGGTGCCCTGTCCCTCCTTATATAAGTCGGAGGGGCGGGTTACATGTGGAGTCCCAATAGGATTAGGACTAGTCTATATTCTAATACAAACCGGATACAAGTCCGGGTCTTGATTCCTTGTAAGGGAAATATTCCTCACGCCTTTCCTCTTAAACCGGCCCACCATCACATGAACCGGCCTACTGGGCCTTGGGCCTTATCATCTGACTGACCCGTCCGCCGGGTCACCAGTGAGTCGCAATGTTCAGGCGGGTTGCCCGTAAACCGCCAGGTCCGGGCGGGTCGCCAATGAGTCGTCAAGCTCCCGCCGGGTCATACATCCGGCGGGTTACACCGCGGGGTATATCCCCGACATTAGCCCCCAGTTTAGCTTGGATTTATCCATGGTAAACTTATGCTGCAAAATAAACACAAGAACAAATTTGACAGGTTGTGCTCCGGGTTAAAAAGTTTTCCTGAACCGGCACCTGATCATCCTTAAATCCTTGCCATTTCCTCCTAGATGCGTGTCCATGATCTCATAGCAAATCTCCTTTAGCAGATATATTCAAATTTTTCCAATGCAAAAAATCCGGGCACTTCTTCTGAAAAAATCCGGGTCAATAGGCCAGCTTCATAATCAATTTGCTGACATTGCTGATTTTCAGCCGGCTTAAAGATGTAGAGCTTGCCGAGTTATGATTGCCAAAATTGCCGGTTTGTAAATATTGATAGCACCGGGTCATAATTGTTGGTAACACCAAGCTTGAGAGTGTACCTCCCTTAAATGTCTATCACCTGTAGCCCCCAAGTCTTAAGAAGGGAGCGTAGTAACAGCTTAAGACTTGCTTCAATATAAATGTCGCAACCTTGAAGAAATCCAAGTTGTTCATCTCAATCACTAGTCAAAACTGAATATTCCACATATGTAGCCCCCAAGTGCCGGGTTGTCATGCTTGCAGCAACCTGGGACTTGTAATTGCCTTATGCTCATAAAAACCTCAACCAGTGTAGCCCCCAAGGGCCGGGTCATTATGCAATAGTGAGCAGGGACTTTGTAGATATGATCATGTAGACTTAAGCAGCAACGTGTAGCCCCCAAGGGCCGGCTCAGTAAGATAATACTGAGCTGGGACTTTATATATACTTCATTGAAAATAACATCATATGATGTAACCCCCACCATGGGGCTCGAACCCACGTCCACAAGGTTAAGAGCCTTGTGTTCTACCAATTGAGCAGTGGACCCTTCAACATAATGGATTAAGGCTTATGTACTTTGAATTTTTTACAAGAGCAATTGATAGCCCCCAAGGGCCGGCTCATTACGATGTGATGAGTCGGGTCTTCAATAACGCAAGTAAAAAATGACCTTGCATTAGCCCCCAAGTGCCATGGTACATGCTGGCAGTGACATGGGACTTGCGTATTTGATGTAATATCAATCTGAATAATGTAGCCCCCAAGTACCGGGTCGTAAGCCTGCAGCGACTCGGGACTATTCCTTCCATTGCAGAATAAATCATATCCATTGATAAAGAAATAATAGCCATTGCGCTGAAGCGACTTTGAAAACCTCAATCATAATACTGGTTATTGATAACCATAATAAAAATCTAGCCATGTTGGCTATTCAAGATTTGAATAATATAATCCGGTGTGAAAACAATCATAAGATCTTGTCCATTGACAAATAAATCCTGAGATAAATACTCAGTGGCTCTTGGCCGATGGCGACTTAATGCGCATTCATTGTAATCCGGGATTTTTGTAATCCGGCGGCTTATAGCCTTTGTGAAAATCAATAGTTGATAACCCTTTTGAAACACCAATTTCAATCTTTGATGATGGGCTTGAACTTAATCATTTATGTAAGTCATAGCTCTGCAAATCCTACACAAGAGCTTAAACAACATATGCCCTGGCGACTTAACGTCAAAAGCCAGGGCGGGTAACAACCCAAACATAACATAGTCTTATGCAGTTATGGAAAAGACTAGAATTAAGGCCATTCAAGCCTAAACATACTGGCAACTTAAAGTTAAAAGCCAGGGCGGGTTATCAGACCTCGCATATTCATCCAACAATTTAAAAATACACCTGGAAGATTGGCTCAAATTGCCGGCTTACATCGCCACATCCAGCGAGGGTGACAACCCAAGTATTCATAAGCGCATAATCCCAATTGTGCAATCTGGCGACTTAAAGTCCATAGCCAGGGCGGTTTACCAAACCCAAAATATTCATACCATTATTGAAAGACATACCTATAGATTAATACCATGGTGATGGCGTGATAATTATAATCCGGGGCCAGTATCAACCCGGAGTCATGAAATATCATCATTTTGATTGCTCAAGGCAAAATATATCCCGGCAACATAAAGTCTGCTATCAGGGCGGGTTACCAAACCCAATATGCTCAATTATAAGTCATATAATTAAGGCTACAAGGCCTCAATATCAAGTGCCAAACCATCGTGCACTTTTTGCTTGCATAACACTGCTGATCCGCCATTTGAAGATCTGCCACTTATGCTTATGATATCATCAATTATGCAGGTCAGATTTATCATTTTTCCTGCACACAAACAGATCACAAGTGCCCTGTGATATTTATGCACATTGCTGGCTTACCATGTCAGCAAGGGTAACAACCCAGCGACAGAGCACAACACTGTTCAATTTATTCATACTACCGGCTTATCACGCCATCGCAGCAAGGGTTAACATCCCAAAGCTTAGAGCACAACACTCAAGTAGATAATTATTATACACTGGCGACTTAAAGTCCAAAGCCAGGCCGGGTTAATAAACTCCGAATAAGTTCACATATAAACCATAAGGCAACATAGCCCTCATCGGTTTTCAATCATGTATTAATATGTCACAAGAGATGAACTTCAAAAAATGTTCAAATCAAATATAAATCAAAAAACAAGGCTTTCATAGGCCGCCAAGCCTCAAAGTCAAGTGCTGTTCAAGGGCCGCACAACCACTGAGTTAAACCTTCATTCAAACCTTATAAGCCGGGCCTCACATGACCAATCGCCGTTTTAACTTTGACAAGTTCAGGGTCTTTATAAGATTGACTGTCAAGAGTACGGCGAGTCATTCCAGGATTACCTGGGCGGAGTGGCAGACTTACAAAGGCAGGATAACCCAGATTTTTTGGTGAATACACCTGGCGTCCAAGCCTATTACCAGGGTCAACAAAGCTCTTGTCCATTAACAAAAGAGCCCCCAAGTAATATTTCATTCCAGGCATACAAGCCGGACCAATAGGGTAGTCATAGCTATACTCAATGAGCACGAAGCCCCCAAGTAATTTTTAACAAGCCATCAAGGCAGGTTACCTATGTTTGAACTGCACATTATAGCAAGTTCTCTTTGGTAACAATACAACTTGGGCAAAAAACCCCAAATTATTTGCAATCAAGGCGTACAAGCCGGATCAGTAGGGTAGTCATAGCTATGCTCAATGAGCAGGAAACCCCCAAGTATTTTGTAATCATGGCGTACAAGCCGGATCAAGAGGGTAGTCATAGCTATGCTCAACGAGCAGGAAGCCCCCAAGTATTTTGTAATCATGGCGTACAAGCCGGATCAAGAGGATAGTCATAGCTATGCTCAATGAGTAGGAAGCCCCCAAGTGATCATAATAAGATAAGCCCATAAGGCAGGATACCCATGTTTGAACCGCGCATCATGGCAGCAAGTTCTCTTTGGCAACCTTTAATTTTTCTGAGAACTCGAACTTGCGAGAGATGAATTCTTTTTGAACCGAAACTGTAAGCCGGATATTGAGAGCTTCAAAGCTTCGTGAGAGACAGATTTCCCTTGAGCCAGATTTTAAACCGGAATCCTTCATTTTAAGACGGAAATTTCCTGACGGCCTTTAAATTTTCATCAATATAGCAGTAGCCTCCGGGACCGGGTTATCTTCCCTCCAATAACCCGGAGTTCTTGAATTCACTGAAACCGGCCAATTCTGCCGAGTCATGTCATTGTAGCCCCCGAGTCTTAAGACGACTCGAGGAGTTTGGCTTGAGATTCTTCATACTCAGCCATGATATAAACCGCCATATAATTTTGAGCAGCGGAATGCTGAAATTTGATGTAAACCAGAGGCTTGAGGCAAATTGACAATCCTCGCAATACTCAATGTATATTTCCAGCATAAATCATTTAGCAAACTCCGTGACATGACGGTCACTTTTGCAGTAGACAATTGTCCTGCGATAAAGAGATTGCAAACCAGAGTAATATAAAAATATACTGGATGGATTTCACCTGATACGTTAGGCCAGAAATTATCCACCGCGTTGATGATCACGACGGTGAAGCTGAAATCAACCACGGGCGAGTCGGCCGTGGGAGCAGACAGATGAGCCGGCCGCGACATTATAAGCCGGTGCGGACAGGCGAGTTAACCCCCATCGGTGCACGGACGGGCGAATCAATCGCAGGCATGGTAAGCCGTGCGGACGGCAAGTCAATTGCGGGCGCAGTCCTAACAAGTTGATGTAGATCGAGCTGCACGGGCGGCGGCTTGCACACACCCGTTCAACCACAAGCGGGTGCGGTCACCAGCGCATGATGATGCTAACACACACTCCATAGGCATATCATGGCACCGCCTTTATAACGAATCATTGTCCTGCACAAAATATATTGGAGACCAAAGTGATTGTTTTTTGACAAAAACAATATGCGCTAATAAAATAGACTTAGATGGATATCACCTGATTTGTTCGGATGATAAATGATCCGTTCAGCGCAGCAGAGGCGGCTCAACATGGCCCGGGCGGCTCAACATGGCCCGAACGGCTCCACATGGCCCGGGCGACTCAACATGGCCCGGGCGGTTCAACGCAGCAGAGGCGGCTCAGGCAGACCGGCGACTCAACATGGCCTGGGCGGCTCAACACAGCAGAGGCGGCTCAACGCGGCCTCGACGGCTCTCGCCAGGGAGACGATGGCGACGGACCAGTTGTGACCCCTTCCAAACCGTCTCATCCAGAAAATTGCAAATTTCTTGATCCCTGGGAGAGATCCCTCCAAGAACTCAACACCACTGTACGCTGCCCCACGGTGGGTGCCAACTGTCGTGGATTTGTCACGGCAGATGTCCTTAGTGCGAGGACTTAGTCGTGAGGCCAACGCATCTATGTGGTAGCTTGAGAGGGGTTGATCGGAATCGAGAGACGCGAGGCGAGTTAACACACAAGACAAGGGTTTAGACAGCTTCGGGCCCCGGGAAACATCATCCGGTAATAGCCCTACATGATGTTTGTGGCTAGGTCTCATTATGCTCATGAGGGAGTTGCTGTATAAGCCGGCTCCCCTTTGTTGTATCTAGCCTTAGAGATTATCTCCCCCCTTTTTGGGGTGCCCTGTCCCTCCTTATATAAGTCAGAGGGGCGGGTTACATGTGGAGTCCCAATAGGATTAGGACTAGTCTATCTTCTAATACAAACCGGATACAAGTCCGGGTCTTGATTCCTTGTAAGGGAAATATTCCTCACGCCTTTCCTCTTAAACCGGCCGACCATCACATGAACCGGCCTACTGGGCCTTGGGCCTTGTCATCCGACTGACCCATCCGCCGGGTCACCAGTGAGTCGCAATGTTCAGGCGGGTTGCCCATAAACCGCCAGGTCCGGGCGGGTCGCCAATGAGTCGTCAAGCTCCCGCCGGGTCATACATCCGGCGGGTTACACCGCGGGGAATATCCCCGACACTCACCATGATCATATTCAAGAGCAAGATCATCATCAAGAGCAAGAACAAGAAAGTGCAATCCTTGATGATGAACCTCAACAAATGCAACACGAAGAAGAAGATCTTCCACCGCACATTAATGATCCATATGTTCAAGATGTGGATGATGGAAATGAAGTTGAACCTCATGAAACCCTCACTTCCATCATGCCTCAAGTGGTTGGTCGTGTTGATGTTGATAAAATTCTTACCGGCATATCGGAAGGTAGAGTCACTCGTAAACAATCGACAAAATTTTGTGCTCACTTTTCGTTTGTCTCTAGTGTTGAGCCACTCAAGGTACAAGATGCATTAATGGACAATGATTGGCTCATTGCTATGCAAGAAGAGTTGAACAGTTTTGAACGCAACAAAGCATGGTCATTAGTCAAGAGACTAACTAAGGAACACAATGTCATTGGAACAAAATGGATCTTCAAAAACAAGCAAGATGAGAATGGCGTAATCATCTGAAACAAGGCAAGGTTAGTGGCACAAGGGCACTCACAAGTTGAAGTTTGGACTTTGATGAGACCTTTGCTCCCGTTGCCCGTCTTGAGTCTATTCGCATCTTACTTGCCTATGCCGCTTTCAATGGTTTTACTTTACATCAAATGGATGTGAAGAGTGATTTTCTTAACGGTCCTCTACAAGAAGAAGTATATGTATCACAACCACCCGGGTTCATTGATCCCGATCACAAAGACTATGTGTATAAACTTCACAAGGCTTTGTATGGCCTCAAACAAGCAGCTCGTGCTTGGTATGATCATCTTCCATGTGGGCTGGTGTGCACTCCCTCGTTGGCCCATTAAACTCTCGGGGCCTCCCGGAACCCCTTCCGGTGATCCGATAAATACTTGGTGCATTCCAAAACCTTTCTGGTGACCAAATAGCATCGTCCTATATATCAATCTTTACCCCCGAACCATTCTGGAGCTCCTCGTCATGTCCGTGATCTCATACGGGACTCCGAACAACATTCGGTCACTATTTCACATAACTCATATAATACTATATCGTCAACGAACGTTAAGCGTGCAGACCCTACGGGTTCGAGAATGATGTAGACATGACTGGGACACCTCTCCGGTCAATAACCAATAGCGGGACCTTGATGCCCATATTGTTTCCTACATATTCTACGAAGATCTTTATCGGTCGAACCTTTATGACAACATACGTAGTTCCCTTTGTCTGTCGGTATGTTACTTGCCCGTGATTCGATCGCCGGTATCTTCATACCTAGTTCAATCTCGTCACCGGCAAGCCTCTTTACTCGTTCCGTAATACATCATCTTGCAACTAACCCCTTAATCACTTTGCTTGCAAGCTTCTTGTGATGTGTATTACCGAGTGGGCCCAGAGATACCTCTCCGTCATACGGAGAGACAAATCCCAATCTCGATTCACGCCAACTCAACAGACACCTTCAGAGATACCTGTAGAGCATCTTTATGATCACCCAGTTACGTTGTGATGTTTGATAACACACAAGGTATTCCTCTGGTATCCGGGAGTTGCATGATGTAGCGACCCGACCCGAATGGATCAAAGTCTCTGTGCTTAAGTGTCATCCCTGGATCGGTATGCTGACACACACAGTACTCGAGGATTTATAACAGAGGTAAATCACATGTATAAAGTAACGTAAATACTATTACCTCAATCCAAATAGCGGAAGTAACAACAGGGTTGTGGATTCCCATCAACACCAACGGCAAAGTTGAGTGTAGAAATCGTAACCCTAACGTATCACTTACTCGTCGTAAGAATTCCTGCAACATGAGACGTTGTAGCCATGTAGGTCAGTACATTGAATGTACTGGCAAATTCACACCATAGGATAATGATGAATAATAGCTATCACTATATGCATATTTGGCTGGTGGAGGCTCTAGGTTTAACATGATTTTGCGAAAAGCTAATTTTTTTCCTACAACAAAGGAATTTATTTTATTTAACTATCATGGTGGTTGAAACATTGAGAAGGTAAAACCCCCTCTCAATCCCAATTAAAAGTAATCATTAATCCCAACAAATTAATTTAGAGTGATGGGATTCAATATGGAAATCCAAGAACCAGATACTCAAGATGTCCATAACCGGGGACACGGCTAATCATGATTAGTTTTTACACTCTGCAGAGGTTTGTGCACTTTTCCCCACAAGACTCGATCTCCTCCGTTGGATTTCTCGCACTACATGGTGTTTGAGAAACGGATGACCGAGACACAGTCTTTCAGAAACATTTACTCTTTACTCTGGGTAGACCGTTACACCTACTTTCCCCTACATCTGCTAGCCTACCACTGAAAGAGGTCATGTAACATACTCAACTATGCTAGAGCCCATAATAGCTTATGGCTGCACACGGAAGTTTCTAGCATGAATAATCTTATGATCCCTTTGAGCCTGGGTGGCGGACCGTAGGAGGATCACACGGTATATCCCCGGGATCTCCTAGGACAACACTGGTATATCCCCAGGTGCCCAAACAAGCAATCCACCCAGATGTGTATTAAAGTTGCCACCTTAAGTTGACCATTAATTAAAAATCTCACATCTGTCATGGATACACTCAAAACCCAATCCACGTCTACGAGCATAGCATGGCAACATAAGCATAGCGTAGAAGTAACTCCCAAGGGTTTGTTATTAAAAGGGCAATAGGTTCTACCTCATCATCTACTTCCCAGTACCCACCAGTTAATCACATCCTAATCATGCAATATTTGAGGGTCGAAACTAATGCATAAAAACTGGGTAACGAAGAAGTATGATCAATGTGTTACTTGCCTTGTACTGTTGATGAAGATCCTTCGCACTCATAATTCCTGATAGTTCTACTCGTCACACTCCGTTCAATCTAACGTGAGCAAGCAATTGCATACATAAGCACTCATGCAAAAGAATCGAAGAAAAGATCTCGAAAAACTTCGAAAACTAGCAATTAACTCTTGCAACATAAAACAATTTCTAACAGTACCAAAATTGGGTGGATTTGGCCTTATCAGAAAGTTTAGGTCAAGAGCTTTAATTTGCAAAAAGAATCAATTAAATCGGAGTTACGAAACTCAAGTTATAGCCAAAACAAGTTTGAATATGAATCAGAACAAATTTCGAAATTTGAAAGTTGCAAAAAGTGTATTGGATAGATTCACTAGATAGGTGGAGTCAAGACGAAAATGTAGATGTTGGTTTCGTCTAATTTGGATGAACGAGTAAAAAGTTATGGCTATTTGAAAAATCAGGGCCAAGCTGTTTTACGGAAGAAAAAGAGTTATGGCTAAAAGAATTCTAGTCCTAAAATGTAAATACAAGGACTAATTTATAAATCTAATTATTCTACCGTACTAGTCTAGAAATAATAAGCTACATGAGTATATAAAAAAATACGAAGAAAGATACCTTTATAAGGTAGAGAAAAGATGACTTCCGAGAGAGAAGACAACTTTCAGAAGTCCCGCCGGAGAGAAGAAAAATATTTTTATTTAGTGAATCTAGTCAAACCAAAATATATTGATTTAACCCGAATCGGATGATTTTTGGAGGCTCTATGGGTCTATATTTATAGGTGGAAAGGAGGCTTAGAGGTCAAAAGCTAGGCAATGTGGGACTAAACGTAAACAAAAGGCAGACGAAAGAAAAGAAACGACGCCGCATGGGCCTTCGGCCGGCCTGCGCGTGTGCGCGCATGTGTGCGTGCGCGGAGTTTTTTTTTTTTAACAGAAAATAAATAAATTAAAGGACAACTGGAAAAATAATATAGTCCGACCTGCTAGCTATGTTGCGCACGCTGGCGAAGGATAGCAGTCGGTCGCTCGTACAGTTTTTTTTTAGAATAAAAAAAAAAGGTAAACGGAAAATAAGAAAAATTTCCATAGGCATATTATATATCAAAATTTTCAGAAAAAGATTTCCTAAAAGATGAACATATTTGCAGCGGCAAATAAATTTCACAAAAATTTAAATAAAGCAAACAGTGCTACTGCTGCAATAAAACCTAATAAAAATCATTTTAAAAATACCAAAATGATTTCAAATTTATTTCCCTCTAATTTTATATTGAAGGGAATCATTTTACCCTAATTTCCATATATTTTATTTTTGGATAAAAACAATTTGAATAAAAACCAAATAACTCCAAATTGAAAATAATTTCAAAGGGACTTTAAATTCGATTGTTTTAAACTTCCAACTCATATTTCATATAATTTGAAGAAGTCATTTTATCTCCTCTCATGAAAATCATTGAGTTGCATAAAGTTTTCGAATTTGGAATATTTCCAAATGGAATTCAAATCTTTTCAAAAACCCCTTTTAAAATAGAAGAAGTCATGTTATCTTCACTCTAGGGTTTGTGATGAAATGAATATGAATTCATGGAGATCATAAATGCAAGGTGAAAGTTTTGGGAAAGTCATTTTATTCCCTCTCATTCAACTTTCAAAAAGTTTCCAAATTTCACTCAATTTCACACAAGCAACCACACCACAATCAAACAATCAATCAAAACTATTTATTTAATATAACATTCCAAAATTTAGAATTTTGGGATGTTACACATGATCTCATGGTCGAAAGAATATGTATTTGACATTAAGAAAGCAGTAGCAATAAACTGAACGATCATATGCTAAGCTAATGGATGGGTCTTGTCCATCACATCATTCTCCTAATGATGTGATCCCGTTATCAAGTGACAACTCATGTCTATGGTTAGGAAACCTTAACCATCTTTGATCAACGAGCTAGTCTAGTAGAGGCTCACTAGGGACACGATATTTGTTTAGGGATAATTGGTTTTATACCCTTAGTTGTGTCCCCCTCATCAGGATTGCCCCTAGTTTCTGAAAACACGTGGTCTTGCCCGACCCACTTTGGCATCTTGTGCTTTTGCCCTTTGACCGTTTGACCGTCACTTTGAAAACTTCATAACTAATTCATACTAAATTAGGAAAATGCAAATAAGATACCAAAATGTTCGGAAAAACATCACATGTATGTCAATGTCACTTGCATTCATGATAAAAGTGTTGGTAAGTGCCCATCCGAGTTTTAGCTCTTATCATACCACCATCAATGGATTGTGGTAAAAAAGTTCAAAAAGTTCAAGAAAAAGTTGGTGGCAAAGAATGGCAAATGTGTTAAGTGCTTGCCAAGTTTCATCAGGGAATGACATTCGTGGAAGTCGTGGCAAAAAAAAACAATCTATTTTCGAGTGTTGATTTTTTTGCCACGACTTCCACGAATGTCATTCCCTGATGAAACTTGGCAAGCACTTAAAACATTTGTCATTCTTTGCCACCAACTTTATTTTTGAATTTTTTGAGTTTTTTTAGATTTTACTATTCATGGAGGTATGATAAGAGCTAAAACTTGGATGGGCACTTACCAACACTTTTGTCATGAATGCAAGTGACATTGACATACAGGTGATGTTTTTCCGAACATTTTGGTATCTTATTTCCATTTTTCTGATTTAGTATGAATTAGTTATGAAGTTTTCAAAGTGACGGTCAAACGGTCAAAGGGCAAAAGTACAAGACACCAAAGTGGGTCGGGCAAGACCATGTGTTTCCAGAAACTAGGGGCAATCCTGACGAGGGGGACACAACTAAGGGTATAAAACCAATTATCCCATTTGTTTATGTATCCACACATGTATTTAAGTTTCCGGTCAATACAATTCTAGCATGAATAATAAACATTTTATCATGAATAAGGAAATATAATAATAACAACTTTATTATTGCCTGTAGGGCATATTTCCATCAGTCTCCCACTTGCACTAGAGTCAATAATCTAGATTACATAGTAATGAATCTAACACCCATGGAGTCTTGGTGTTGATCATGTTTTGCCCGCGGCAGAGGTTTAGTCAACGGATCTGCCACATTCAGATCCATATGTATTTTGCTAAGTTCTTTATCTCCATCCTTGACATACTCACGAATGAAGTTGAAGCGCCGCTTGATGTGTTTGGTTCTCTTGTGAAACCTGGGCCCCTTTGCTATGGAAATTGCTCCAGTGTTGTCACAAAAGATTGTCTTTGGACCCGATGCACTGGGTATTACACCCAGATCGGATATGGACTCCTTCATGCGATGCTTTCGAAGCAGCTAAGTACTCCGCTTCACATGTAGATCCCGCCATGACGCACTGCTTGGAACTACACCAACTGACAGCTCCACCATTCAATATAAATACGTATCCGGTTTGTGACTTAGAGTCATCCGAATCTGTGTCGAAGCAAGCATCGACGTAACCTTTTACGACGAGCTCTTCGCCACCTCCATAAACAAGAAACATATCGTTGGTCCTTTTCAGGTACTTCAGGATATTCTTGACCGCCGTCCAGTGATCCACTCCTAGATTACCTTGGTACCTCCTTGCCAAACTTATGGCAAGCACACATCAGGTCTGGTACACAACATAGCATACATGATAGAACCTATGGCTGAGGCATAGGGAATGACTTTCATTATCTCTCTATCTTCTGCCGTGGTCGAGCTTTGTATCTGACTCAATTTCACACCTTGCAACACAGGCAAGAACCCTTTCTTTGACTGGTCCATTTTGAACTTCTTTAGAACTTTGTCAAGGCATGTGCTTTGTGAAAGTCCTATTAAGCGTCTTGATCTATCCCTATAGATCTTGATGCCCAATATATAAGCAGCTTCACCGAGGTCTATCATTGAAAAATTCTTATTCAAGTGTCCTTTTATGGTATCCAGAAATTCTATATCATTTCCAATCAATAATATGTCATCCACATATAATATCAGAAATGCTATAGAGCTCCCACTCACTTTCTTGTAAATACAGGCTTCATCGTAAGTCTGTATAAAACCATATGCTTTGATCACCTCATCAAAGCGTATTTTCCAACTCTGAGATGCTTGCACCAGTCGATAGATGGATCGCTGGAGCTTGCACACTTTGTTAGCACCCTTAGGATCGACAAAACCTTCTGGTTGCATCATATACAACTCTTCTTTAAGAAATCCATTAAGGAATGCAATTTTGACGTCCATTTGCCAGATTTCATAATCATAAAATGCTGCAATTACTAACATGATTCGAACAGACTTAAGCATCGCTACGGGTGAGAAAGTCTCATCGTAGTTGACCCCTTGAACTTATCGAAAACCTTTTGCGACAAGTCGAGCTTTGTAGACAGTGATATTACCATCAATGTCCGTCTTCTTCTTGAAGATCGATTTATTCTCAATGGCTTGCCGATCATCGGGCAAGTCCACCAAAGTCCACACTTTGTTCTCATACATGGATCCAATCTCAGATTTCATGGCCTCAAGACATTTATCGGAATCTGGGATCATCATAGCTTCTTCATAGTTCGTAGGTTCGCCGTGGTCTAATAACATGACTTCCAGGACAGGATTACCATACCACTCTGGTGTGGTACGTGTTCTGGTCGACCTATGAAGTTTAGTAGTAACTTGATCTGAAGTTTCATGATCATCATCATTAGCTTCCTCTCTAGTTGGTGTAGGCATCACGGAAGCGGTTTTCCTTTGTGTGCTACTTTCCAATTTGAGAGAAGGTACAACTACCTCATCAAGTTCTACTTTCCTCCCACTCACTTCTTTCGAGAGAAACTCCTTCTCTAGAAAGGACCCATTCTTGGCAACAAAGATCTTGCCTTTGGATCTGTGGTAGAAGGTATACCCAATGGTCTCTTTAGGGAATCCTATGAAGATGCACTTCTTCGCTTTGGGTTCGAGCTTATCAGGCTGAAGCTGTTTGACATAAGCATCGCATCCCCAAACTTTAAGAAACGACAGCTTAGGTTTCTTGCCAAACCATAGTTCATACGGGGTCCTCTCAACGGATTTAGATGGTGCCCTATTTAACGTGAATGTGGTTGTCTCTAATGCATAACCCCAAAATGATAAAGGCAAATCGGTAAGAGACATCATAGAACGCACCATATCTAATAAAGTACGATTACGACGTTCGGCCACACCATTTTGTTGTGGTGTTCCAGGTGGCGTGAGTTGTGAAACAATTCCACATTGTTTTAAATGAAGGCCAAACTCGTAACTCAAATATTCACCTCCACGATCGGATCGTAGAAATTTTATTTTCTTGTTATGATGATTCTCCACTTCACTCTGAAATTCTTTGAACTTTTCAAATGTTTCAGACTTGTGTTTCATCAAGTAGATATACCCATACCTACTCAAATCATCTGTGAAGATCATAAAATAACGATACCTGCCACGTGCCTCAACACTCATTGAACCGCATACATCAGTATGTATTATTTACAATAAGCCATTAGCTTGCTCCATTGTTCTGGAGAACGGAGTTTTAGTCATCTTACCCATGAGGCATGGTTCGCAAGTATCAAATGATTCATAATCAAGAGATTCCAAAAGTCCATCCACATGGAGTTTCTTCATGTGCTTTACACCAATATGACCTAAACGGCAGTGCCACAAGTATGTTGCACTATCATTATCAACTTTGCATCTTTTGGCACCAATATTATGAATATGTGTATCACTACGACCGAGATTCAACAAGAATAGACCATTCATCAAAGATGCATGACCAAAAAAGATATTACTCATATAAATAGAACAACCATTATTCTCTGACTTAAGAATAACCTTTTCGCAATAAACAAGATCCAGATATAATGTTCATGCTCAACACTGGCACCAAATAACAATTATTAAGGTCTAAAACTAATCCCGAAGGTAGATGTAGAGGTAGCGTGCCGACGACGGTCACATTAACCTTGGAACCATTTCCGACGCGCATCGTCACCTCGTCCTTAGCCAATCTTCGTTTATTCCACAGCTCCTGTTTCAAGTTACAAATATGAGCAACCGAACCAGTATTAAATACCCAGGCGCTACTACGAGCATTAGTAAGGAACACATCAATAACATGTATATCAAATATACCTTTGTTCACTTTGCCATCCTTCTTATCCGCCAAATACTTGGGGAAGTTCCTCTTCTAGTGACCATTTGCTTTGCAGTAGAAGCACTCAGTTTCAGGCTTGGGTCCAGCTTTAGGCTTCTTCACGGGAGCGGCAACTTGCTTGCCATTCTTCTTGAAGTTTCCTTTCTTTCCCTTGCCCTTTTTCTTAAAACTGGTGGTCTTGTTAACCATCAACACTTGATGCTCTTTCTTGATTTCTACCTCCGCGGCCTTAAGCATCGCGAAGAGCTCGGGAATTATTTTCTCCATCACTTGCATATTATAGTTCATCACAAAGCCGTTATAGCTTGGTGGCAGTGATTGAAGAACTCTGTCAATAACACTCTCAGCTGGAAGATCAATTCCCAACTGAGTCAAGTGGTTGTGGTACCCAGACATTCTGAGTATGTGTTCACTGACAGAACTATTCTCATCCATCTTACAGCTAAAGAACTTGTTGGAGACATCATATCTCTCAACCCGGGCATTTGCTTGAAATATCAATTTCAGCTCTTGGAACATCTCATATGCTCTGTGGCGTTCAAAACGCTTTTGAAGTCCCGGTTCCAAGCCGTAAAGCATGGCACACTGAACTATCGAGTAGTCATCAAATCGAGCCCGCCAGGCATTCACAACGTCTGCATTAGCTCCTGCAACAGGTTCATCACCTAGCGGTAAATCAAGGACATAATTCTACTGTGCAGCAATGAGGATAATCCTCAAGTTACAGACCCAGTCCGTGTAGTTGCTACCATCATCTTTCAACTTAGTTTTCTCTAGGAACGCGTTAAAATTCAAGGAAATGGTAGCACGGGCCATTGATCTACAACATAGATATGCAAAAAATATTAAGACTAAGTTCATGATAAATTAAGTTCAATTATTCAAATTACTAATGAACTCCCACTTAAATTAACATCCCTCAAGTTATCTAAGTGATACATGATCCAAATCAACTAACCCATGTCCGATCATCACGTGAGATGGGGTAGTTTTCAATGGTGAACATCTCTATGTTGACCATATCTACTATATGACTCACGTTCGACCTTTCGGTCTCTAGTGTTCCGAGACCATGTCTGTACATGCTAGGCTCGTCAAGTTTAACCCAAGTATTCTGCTTGTGCAAAACTGGTTTACACCCGTTGTATGTGAACGTAGAGTCTATCACACCCAATCATCACGAGGTGCTTCGAAATGACGAACTTTAGCAATGGTGCATTCTCGGGAAGAACACTTTTATCTTGAAGTTAAGTGAAGGGATCATCTTATAATGCTACCTTCTTTCTAAGCAAAATAAGATGCATAAAGGATAAACATCACATGCATATAATATATATATATTAATATATAATATATATATATATATATATATATATATATTATTAATATATATGCATGTGATGTTTATCCTTTATGCATCTTATTTGCTTAGAAAGAAGGTAGCATTATAAGATATATATATATATATATATATATATATATATATATATATATATATATATCTGTGTGTGTGTGTGTGTGACATGATATGGCCATCATCATCTTGTGCTTTTGATCTCCATCTCCAAAGCAACGTCATGATCTCCATCGTCACCGGCGCGACACCTTGATCTCCATCGTTGCGTCGGGGTCGTCTCACCAACTATTGCTTCTACAACTATTGCTAAAGCATAGCGATAAAGTAAAGCAATTACATGGCGCTTAATGATTGACACGCAGGTCATACAATAATTAAAAAACAACCCTAAGGCTCCTGCCGGTTGTCGATATTACAAAACATGATTATTTAATACAACAACGTATATCACATCTTGACCATATCACATCACAACATACCCTGCAAAAACAAGTTAGATGTCTTATACTTTGTTGTTGCAAGTTTGACGTGGCTGTTACGGGCAACTAGCAAGAACCGTTCTTACCTACGCAAAACCACAACGGTGATTATCAAGTTTGCTGTTTTAACCTTCTATAAGGACCGGTCGTAGTCAAATTTGATTCAACTAAAGTAGGAGAAACAGACACCCGCCAGCCACCTTTATGCAAAACAAGCTGCATGTCAGTCGGTGGAACCGATCTCATGTACGTGGACATGTAAGGTTGGTCCGGGCCGCTTCATCCCACAATACAGCCGAATCAAAATAAGACGTTGGTGGTAAGTAGTATGAATATCATCGCCCACAAATCCTTTGTGTTCTACTCGTGCATATCATCTACGCATAGACCTGGCTCATGATGCCACTGTTGGGGAACGTTGCATGGAAAACAAAACAAAAAAATCTACGCACACGCAAGATCTATCCATGGAGATGCATAGCTACGAGAGGGGAGAGTGTGTCTACGTAGCCTCGTAGACCGTTAAACGGAAGCGTTTATCAACGCGGTTGATGTAGTCGTACACCTTCACGATCCTTCCGATCAAGTATCGAACGCACGACACCTCCGCGTTCAGCACACGTTCAGCTCGATGACGTCCTCGCCTTCTCGATCCAGCAAGAGAGGCGAAGTAGTAGATGAGTTCCGGCAACACGACGGCGTGATGACGGTGGTGGTGAAACTATCTGCAGGGCTTTGCCAAGCACAACGGACGTGGATGGGGGAGGAACTAGAACTAGAGTGAGACGGGGTGCCGCACATGACTTGGGGATCATGGTGTGTGTTCACTACAAAAAAAAGACACATCCGTGACATTTTGGGCCGAACGAAAAAAAATTATGTCATGCTTATGACACTTCTATGACGATAATTGTGACAAAAACACGTATCATCATAGATGTGGTGGGCTCCTACTTCTATGACAAAAAATCATGACAGAAAATGGGCTTTTCGTCATGGGCGGGCCGGGAACGCACCTGCATGACATTCTTTGGGCCGTCCATGATAGAAAAAATCATGGTAGAAGCGAGGGTTAGGAAAATTCCGGGGAGTTCCCGGTTACGGTGGGTGGTTGGGGCCGAGCGATGCACGGAGGTTTGCGCGTTTCTCTCTCGTACACGTATGCACGTGTGTGCGAGGCGTTGGGCTCTAACTGAACCCGAGCGATTGCACTAGCTACGTTACTGAACCCCGATCGATCCCTTGGCTGTTAACTGAACCTGAGCGATTCCTTCGCTACTGCTGCTAACTGAACCCGAGCGATCGATCGATCGATCACCGCTGCTGCTGCTTACTGAAGCCGATCGAACCTGCTGCCTCTTGATGAACAGTGAACATGGGGGTTGGTTGAACGAGTCGAGATGTACGTGATTGGGGTTGGATGAATAGTTCCCGATGGGGGTTGGATGAACAGGACCCCGTGGTAGTAGAGGCCGTTGCCGCTGGATGAACCGGACCCCGAGAGGAGGCCGCCACAGCCGAGCTGGTTGGGGGTGGATGAACAGGACCCCGTGGAGGGCTGGTTGAACAGTAGCCAGTGGAGGGCTAGATGAACAATAGCCCGTGGATGAACAATAGCTGGTGGAGGCAGGAGGAAGACGCGGTGGATGAACAGTGCAAGTGGAGGCTGAAGGAAGTCGACGGTGGGTGAACAGTAGCAGGTGGAGGCTGGAGGAAGTCGACGGTGGATGAACAGTAGCCCATGGAGGCTGGAGCGAGGTAGTAGACGGTGGATGAACAGTAGCCCGTGGAGTCCCGTTTTGCGGTACGCCACACCCCTCCCGATGAACAGGACCCCGTTTCGACCGTAGGCGCTCCAACACAAGTTCGTTTCCTCCATTTTGTGGTATGCCACACCCCTCCCGATGAACAGCACCCCGTTTCGACCATAGGAGCTCGAACACAAGTCTGTTTCCTCCGTTCTGCGGTATGCCAGACCCTTCTCGATGAACAGGACCCTGTTTCGACCGTACGCGGTTGAACAGAAGGACGTTTCCTCCGTTCTACGGTACGCCGGACCTTATTTCGGCTGTTCCGTCCAAGCCGGTTGGCTCCCGATGAATACGACGCATTTCGTTCCCTCCCGATGAACACGACGCAGTTTCTGCGTTCCGACCCAGCCGGTTGGCTGCCGATGAACAGGACACCGTCGCTGTACACATTTGAGACCCCGCCCATATGTACGTACGTAGCCGTATTTACTTTCTTGCAGCGTGGCTGTAGGTACATGTACACGATATAGACGGGACTGCCTGAACAGCTACCGCTCCTTACTGGGCCACGGTTCATCATGGCAGAAAGAGCGATGGACCAGTATGTATGTACACGTTTGCGACCAGAATGACAACGCTACATACGCTTCGACCGGGTGGGTCTCGGCTGTCAGGGAGGATAAGGAGGCACTTCCTTCCATGTGAAGATATTGATGGTGGGTCCGAGCTGACAGGGGGAGGATTCTTTTTTTTGCGTGTAATAAGGATGCACTTCCTTGCGTTCGAAGATGTAGCTGGTGGGTCCATCGGTCAGCCTCACCGTGTACAGTCCTCTTCTGATGGCTGTCGTTCGCTGACCATGTTGACCACAATGCGCGGACAGCACCCAGGCGGTGGATGATGGTGAGGCAGGGAATGATGCGGAGCCTGGGAACACGCGGAGGGTAGTACGAGGGTTGACTGGTTCGGCTGTGGTGTGAGGCTGCCGTCGCCGCAGAAAAACAGGGGGTGTGGGTGAGTAGAGAGATGGCCTCGCCAGCGGTGGGAGTAGTAGGGGGCGGTGAGGCCTGCACGACAGCACAGCCGTCCACGGGAGGTAGGAGCACGCGGTGGTTTGGACGGCTGGAGCAAGAAAATCAGAGGTTGAAGAAGCAGGACGACCGTTGGATGTTAACAATCCAACGGTCACTGGTGATAGAATCGTTTGTTGACTAAGTTGACAAAGCCCTGCGTATGCGTCAACTTAGTAGGGCCACAAGTCAGCCTACAAATCTGGTGGGCCCCAGCTGTCATGGGGAGCAATAGTTATTTTTTGCTTAATAAGGAGGCACTTCCTTCCGTGCCAAGATATAGCTGGTGGGTCCCAGCTGTCATGGGGAGGATTCATTTTTTTGGCGTAATAAGGTGGTACTTGCTTGCGTGCAGCCATGGACCATGTGGGTCCCAACTGTCAGCCTCTCCATGTACATCCTTCTTCCGATGTTGTCATTTGTTGACAACGTTGACCAAGCCGTGCCGAGAACACCAACGCGATGGACGACGGCGAGACCCAGGAAGGGAATGACCCGGAGGCGGCGAAGCCACAACAGTGGAGGGATGTGGGTGAGTAGAGGGATGGCCTGGCTACCGGTGGGAGTAGTAGGGGCGGTGAGGTCTGCGCGGCAGCACAGCCGGCCATGAGAGGCGGGAGCAGGCGGTCCTGCCGGTGCTGGATTTGGCGGGTGGAGCAAGAAGATCAGAGATTGAAGAAGCACGACGGCCGTTGAATTGACATCCAACGGTCACTTCTGCTAGAATCGTTTGTTGACGTATATAATAAGTTAAAAAAATCTTGCATACACGTCAACTTAATAGGCCCACAAGTCAGCCCATTCCCTATTTTTAAAATAATTTACAGCTCATTTGCAACTTCTTATGCAATTTATTGCAGTCCGTTTTCTTTTTGCTGGCCAGGGCCAGGGTAAAAAATTTAAACGAAATTTTGCATATTTCGGTGGGGTCCGAACTATTTTTAATACCGAAATGTCGAGCCAGATTTAAAGTACATTGAAGATATATTAAATTAGGTTCAAGCCCAGTGAAATTGGAATCTGAAAATGTGAACAAATTAAGAAATTTGAAAGTAATTGCCAATTTGTCATGTGTTTTTATATTTATAGCCCATTTCATATTACTTTTAAGATTTGCAGCCGTCTTGAAAGAGTTGCACCCAGCAGGGCGGAGAAAAATAAGTAGGCCTGGGTTGGGTATGCCTGGATTGGGTATTCTTCAGAAAAAATAAACTGGGCTAGTCATTTTCACAAAGAAAAAATAGTTGGGCTGGTCATGTGGTGAACGTAAAATAGAAGCCTGGGCTAGACGGGCCACAGCCCAGTTGAAACCCTGCTCCGTCTCAACAATAACAAAAAAAATACTGCTCGAGCAGCTACGTCCCAGGTGTCAGCCGATCTTGTGATGTTCTCTTGTCTATTGACTATACGCTGACAATGTCGTGGGTCCCAGATGTCAGCAAACCACTAGGAGGAAGCATTTTCTTTTTCTATACACTGACAATGGAGTATATAACAAAAAATGAGGAGCTTGCTTGCGTACGGCCATGGACATGGTGGGTCCCTATTGTCATCCTCTCCACGTACAGTCCTCTCCCGATTCTTCTTGTTTGTTGACCATGATGACAACGCGAGAGGGCGGCGCCACGGCGAGCGCACCAAAGCGCGCGGAGGTAGACGGTGAGGCCTCGGACGCCAGCGTTAACGATTTAGGAGACGGTGGGGCGGCGATGCGTGCGCTGAGGCGCAGCCAGCCGTGGGAGGCGGAAACAGGCGGCCCTGCCGGCACTGGTTTGGTTTTGGCGGCTGGAGGAAGACGAGACTGAAGAAACACGACAGACTGTAAAAGCAGCAGGAGTACTTAACAACCTTAACTAAAACCAGCAAGGGCACTTAACAACCATAGTTGAAAGCAGTATGAGTACTTATACCGGTTCAACCATACAAAGCACGCCTCGAAGAGTGCTACTTTGCCTACAGTTAACCAAGGGTGAGGCCACCAAGCCCCAGGACAAGGCCCAGGCGCCACCCCGCGCATCCACAACCTTCTGAAAGCGGCTTCATATCGCAATGTGGTCAATAAACAGGATATTCACTTTAGAGCCATGGAAAAGCATGAGCACAACCTTTTGTCCTATTCTCTAAGATGGACGGGCCTTCATTATTTGAGACCACCCATGAATAAGTATCTTTTCACCTCGAAGGGAAATGGAGTAGGTCAACATAAACATCATGCTGTGACCAAGCGCAAGTCTGACCCGACCATGGTCAGGCATCTGTATAGGAACAATAGAACTGGGCAGTTTCTGTTTCAAGAAGATCACAGCTGTAAAACTGTGTATAAGCAAGAGTTTATGAACAACATATATAACAGAAAACAGCTCGTACCATAAGTTTCTTGACATAGTTGGACCTGTTCAACATGTGCACCAGTGGCACACATATCCTACGTGGCCTTCCACCATTGAAACGCCCCACAAGGACCTCAAGACAATCAATAAAGTGTAGGAACTGGTGGATGTCGTCCCAGTCAAGTTCAGTGCCATCAGTGATAGTCGAGTTCTTATAGAATAACAAACAATTAGTTGATGTCTACTACGCAACCTTCTTCTTGTAGACTCATGTTGGGCCTCCAAGCGCAGAGTTTTGTAGGACAGTAGCAAATTTCCCTAAAGTGGATGACCTAAGGTTTATCAATCCGTCGGAGGCATGGGATGAAGATGATCTCTCTCAAACAACCCTGCAACCAAATAACAAAGAGTCTCTTGTGTCCCCAACACACCCAATACAATTACAAATTGTATAGGTGCACTAGTTCGGCGAAGACATGGTGATACAAGTGTAGTATGGATAGTAGATATAGGTTTTTGTAATCTGAAAATATAAAAACAGCAAGGTAACTAGTAACAAAAGTGAGCGAAAACGGTATTGCAATGCTTGAAAACAAGGCCTAGGGTTCATACTTTCACTAGTGCAAGTTCTCTCAACAATGATAACATAATTGGATCACATAACAATCCCTCAACGTGCACCAAAGAATCACTCCAAAGTTTCTATCGGAGAACGTAGGACGAAAACATGCATCAACCCCTATGCATAGATTACCCCAATGTCACCTCGGGAATCCGCAAGTTGAGTGCCAAAACATACATCAAGTGAATCAATAGAACATCCCATTGTCACCACAGATATCCCATCGCAAGACATACATCAAGTGTTCTCAAATTCAATACTCAATCCAACATAACGAAACCTCAAAGAGCAAGATTCAATTCATCACAAGAAGATAGAGGGGGAGAAACACCATATGATCCGACTATAATAACAAAGCTCGCGGTACATCAAGATCGTGCCAAATCAAGAACACGAGAAAGAGAGATCAAACACATAGCTACTGGTACATACCCTCAGCCCCGGGGGTGAACTACTCCCTCCTCATCATGGAGACCGCCAGGATGATGAAGATGGCCTCCGGTGATGGTTTCCCCCTCTGGCAGGGTGCCGGAACGGGCTCCCGATTGGTTTTTCATGGCTACAAAGGCTTGCGGCGGCGGAACTTCTGATCTAGGTTTCTTTCTGGGGGTTTCTGTATTTATAGGAGTTTTGGCGTCGGTCTCACGTCAGGGGGGGTCCACGAGGCAGCGGCGAGCCAGGGGGCGCGCCCTAGGGTGGGCGCCCCCCACCCTTGTGGTTGCCTCGGGACTCTTCTCCGGTATCTTTTCGCTCTAGTATTTTTTATATTTTCCAAAAAATTTCTCCATAAATTTTTAGCTCATTCTGAGAACTTTTATTTCTGCACAAAAAACGACACCACGGTAGTTCTGCTGAAAACAGCGTCAGTCCGGGTTAGTTCTAATAAAATCATACCAAAACCATATAAAATTGTTGTAAACATGGCATGAATACTTCATAAATTATAGATACATTGGAGACGTATCAGCATCCCCAAGCTTAATTCCTACTCGTTCTCGAGTAGGTAAATGATAAAAGAAATAATTTATGAAGTGTGAATGCTAGAAATTGCACAAGTTTAATCAATAATAATTTCAACCACTTTTTCTAGCATCATTATATATCATAACACTAGCTCATCTCATAAAACTTCTCATGATCAAGTAGGAAGCTATTCACATGTTAAAGCATAGACTATAAGCTTTCTTGAAAACTAACAAACTATGTTCTCAGTCATCAAACAATTGCAATTCATCTTATTTTAAGGAAGGGTCTATGTAAGAGCTTTGATTTAGCAAATTCCACATACTCAACTATCATATAGTCTTCCATGATTGCTACCACTCAAAGCATATTTTTAGAACAAATAGCATCCATCGAACACAGAGAAAGATAGGGGCTTAGTGTTTCGCCTCCCAACTTATTTATCATATAGATAATTGTCAACAATAATAATTCATGATCAAATATATTTGAATGGCCATATATGCTTGGATCTTTCCCCACCACATGGTACTTGCCAACTAGAGAATAATTGAGGTTGAAATGAGAAGGAATATTATTGACTCTTGCATAAAAGTAAAGATAGGCCCTTCGCAGAGGGAATCAGAGGTTGTCATGCGCTTTTTATTTTTGGATGTGCAAACCCTTAATGCAAAGGAACGTCACGTTGTATTGCCCTATGTGGTGGCAACCTTTATTATGCAGTCTGTCGCTTTTATTTCTTTACCATCACAAGTTCGTACAACGCTTATTTTCCCTTACAATAAAAGATCATACATATTTAGGAGCAATTTTTATTGCTTTTTGCACCGATGACAACTTACTTGTAGGATCTTATTCAATCCATAGGTAGATATGGTGGACACTTATGGTATGAAACTGGGTTTAAGGATTTTGGATGCACAAGCAGTATTCCCGCTTAGTACAGAAATTTTGGCTAGCAAAAGATTCTAAATAGCGAGCAGCACATGTTGGAGGATCCATAACAATATAACTTCTATGCAAATATTCCCAAGCATAACTCATTATGTTGTCTTCCTTGTCCAACTTCAACTAATTTGCTCAAGTTTTAAAATAATTAATGGGGCTCACAATCATAGAAGATGTCCAAGATAGTATATTTATATGTGAAATCTCTCTTCCTTCAATATTCTTTCATAAATTGTTCAAGTGACCAATACAATGTTTGCTAACTTTCAATAAATTTACCACCTATACTTCTTATATGTGAAGTCATTACTCCCCATGGGATAAGCATATGAAACATATATAATTTCAGATTTATGATATTCAATTCATTCAACCATTTACTCATAGGATATAAGTGAAGCACACGAGTAAATGACAAACTACTCCAAAAAGATATAAGTGAAGATCAATTAGTAGTAAAAAAATAAGTAACTAGGTGAAGACTCTCTCATCTAAGAATTTCAGATCTTAAGTATTTATTAAAACAGCAAGCAAAACAAAATAAAATGCCATTCTAAGGATATCATATATCATGTGAAGAAGCAAAAACTTAGGCTCAACCGATACTAACCGATAATTCTTGATGAAGAAAGGTGGGATGCCTACCGGGGCATCCCCAAGCTTAGATGCCTGAGACTTCTTGAAATATTATATTGGGATGCCTTGGGCATCCCCAAGCTTGAGCTTTTGTGTCTCCTTAATTCCTTTTATATCACGGTTTCCCTAAATCTTAAAAACTTCATCCACACAAAACTCAACAAGAACTCGTGAGAAAAGTTAGTATGAACCAATGCAACACCTTATCATTCTCTACTGTAGCAAATCACTAAAATTATTATTTAACATTGCATACTAAATGCCTCTGCATATTTAATACTCCTATCTTCAAATAGAATCATTAAACAAGCAAACATATGCAAACAATGCAAACATAATAGCAATCTGTCTAAACAGGACAGTCTGTAAAGAGTGCAATTACACTCATACTTTCCTAACTCCAAAAATTCTGAAACAATACCACACTGTAGAAAATTTGTTATAGCTCAACGTGATTTTTTTAAAGATTTTATAACGTTCTGACTTTCCAGAAGAATTCATATGATGATAGAAAACTTTCTGTTTTCAAAGCAGCAACATATAGACTTGCAAAATAAGCATGGTAAAGGCTATACTTGACACTTTGATTGAAATAAAAGATGAAAAACATTATTATAAATAACAGCAAGAAAATCCTAATAAAAGAAAATGACGCTCCAAGCAAAACACATATCATGTGACGAATAAAAATATAGCCCCAAGTAAGGTTACCGATAATGTTGGAGAAGAAAGAGGGGATACCTTCTGGGGCATCCCCAAGCTTAGTGTCTTGCCACTCCTTACTCTCCTCATATCGATATCTCACCCAAAACTAGAAAACTTCAATCACACAAAACTTAACAAAACCTTCGTGAGATCCGTTAGTATAATAAAACATATAATTCACTTGGGTACTTTCAAAGACAAGATTCATAATTGTTATCACACAATGCCTACTGTAACTTATCATTTCCACAATCTATATTAAGCAATATAAGCCATAGAAACCATAAAACAAGCAAACTATGCATTGCAAACAGAATCTGTCAAAAACACAACAGTACGTAAAGATCTGAATTAAGGTCATACTTCTGTAACTCCAAAAATTCGGAAACTTTAGGACAACATATACAATTTGTATACCAATCAACTGTAAGAAATTCAGAATCAAATCAACTATCAACCACACTATCCCAAAGGCTTTTCTTGGCACTTTATTCAAACAAAAGCTATAAAACATGATTACTACAGTAGCATAATCATGTGAACACACAAAAACAGTAGGGGTAAATATTGGGTTGTCTCCCAACAAGCGCTTTTCTTTAATGCCTTTTTAGCTAGGCATGATGATTTTAATGATGCTCACATGAAAGATAAGAATTGAAACATAATGGGAGCATCATGAAGTATATGACTAGCACATTTAAGTATAACCCACTTCCTATGCATAGGGATTTTGTGAGCAAACAATTTATGGGGACAAGCATCAACTAGCATAGGAAGGCAAAGCAAGCATAACTTCAAAACTTTAAGCACATAGAGAGGAAACTTGATATTATTGCAATATGTAGAAGCATATGTTCCTCCCTCATAATAATTTTCAGTAGCATCATGAATGAATTCAACAATGTAGCTATCACACAAAGCATTCTTTTCATGATCCACAAACATAGAAATAATATTACTCTCCACATAAGCAAATTTGTTCTCATTCATAATAGTGGGAGCAAACTCAACAAAATAGCTATCATGAGATACTTGATTGACATAATCAATTTGAGCATGACAAGTTTCATGGATATCATTACTCTTTATAGCATACATGTCATCACAATAATCATCATAGATAGCAACTTTTTTATCATAGTCAATTGGAACCTCTTCCAAAATAGTGGATTCATCACTAAATAAAGTCATGACCTCTCCAAATCCACTTTTATCAATATTGTGAAAAGATTCAACACCCTCCAAAATTGTGGGATCATTTTTACCTAGAGTTGACACTCTTCCAAACCCACTTTTGTCAATATAATCATCATAAATAGGAGGCATGCTTTCATCATAATAAACATTCTCATCAAAACTTGGGGGACTAAAAATATAATATTCATCGAACATAGCATCCCCAAGCTTGTAGCTTTGCATATTATTAGCATCATGGATATTCAATGAATTCATACTAACAACATTGCAATCATGCTCACCATTCAAAGATTTAGTGCCAAACATTTTATTAACTTCTTCTTCTAACACTTGAGCACAATTTTCCTTTCCATCATTTTCACGAAAGACATTAAAAAGATGAAGCATATGAGGCAACCTCAATTCATTTTTTTTGTAGTTTTCTTTTATAAACTAAACTAGTGATAAAACAAGAAACTAAAAGATTCAATTGCAAGATCTAAAGATATACCTTCAATCACTCACCTCCCCGGCAACGGCGCCAGAAAAGAGCTTGATGTCTACTACGCAACCTTCTTCTTGTAGACTCGTGTTGGGCCTCCAAGCGCAGAGTTTTGTAGGACAGTAGCAAATTTCCCTCAAGTGGATGACCTAAGGTTTATCAATCCATGGGAGGCGTAGGATGAAGATGGTCTCTCTCAAACAACCCTGCAACCAAGTAACAAAGAGTCTCTTGTGTCCCAAACACACCCAATACAATGACAAATTGTATAGGTGCACTAGTTCGGCGAAGAGATGGTGATACAAGTGTAGTATGGATAGTAGATATAGGTTTTTGTAATCTGAAAATATAAAAACAGCAAGGTAACTAGTAACAAAAGTGAGCGAAAACGGTATTGCAATGCTTGAAAACAAGGCCTAGGGTTCATACTTTCACTAGTGCAAGTTCTCTCTACAATGATAGCATAATTGGATCACATAACAATCCCTCAGCATGCAAAAAAGAATCACTCCAAAGTTTCTATCAGAGAACATAGGATGAAAATGTGCATCAACCCCTATGCATAGATTACCCCAATGTCACCTTGGGAATCTGCAAGTTGAGTGCCAAAACATACATCAAGTGAATCAATAGAACATCCCATTATCACCACAGATATCCCATCGCAAGACATACATCAAGTGTTCTCAAATCCAATACTCAATCCAACATAACGAAACCTCAAAGAGCAAGACTCAATTCATCACAAGAAGATAGAGGGGGAGAAACACCATATGATCCGACTATAATAACAAAGCTCGCGGCACATCAAGATCGTGCCAAATCAAGAACACGAGCAAGAGATCAAACACATAGCTACTGGTACATACCCTCAGCCCCGAGGGTGAACTACTCCCTCCTCGTCATGGAGACTACCGGGATGATGAAGATGGCCTCCGGTGATGGTTTCACCCTCCGGCAGGGTGCCGGAACGGGCTCCCGATTGGTTTTTCATGGCTACAGTGGCTTGCGGTGGCGGAACTTCTGATCTAGGTTTCTTTCTGGGGGTTTCTGTATTTATAGGATTTTTTGGCGTCGGTCTCACGTCAGGGGGGGTCCACGAGGCAGCGGCAAGCCAGGGGAGCGCGCCCTAGGGGGGCGCCCCCCACCCTTGTGGTTGCCTCGGGACTCTTCTTCGGTATCTTTTCGCTCCAGTATTTTTTATATTTTCCAAAAATATTCTCCATAAATTTTTAGCTCATTCCGAGAACTTTTATTTATGCACAAAAAATGACACCACGGTAGTTCTGCTGGAAACAGCGTCAATCCGGGTTAGTTCTAATAAAATCATACCAAAACCATATAAAATTGTTGTAAACATGGCATGAATACGTCATAAATTATAGATACGTTGGAGACGTATCAGTAGTGTGCTGAACTTTGAAATAACCTACACGTGCCACCAATTATAAGAAATATTAGTTAGAAGTAGCATCTTCGTGAGAGAAGGGAATCACAAATTGTTGCTACTTCTAAAGTCAAATTGTGATTAGTTAGACAGAATAGGTGGATTAAGAAGTAACCGAGGCAACATGCAAGAACCAGATACAAAACTAACATGGATGAACTACTAGAATGACGTCAGGGTGGAAGATCACAGTGAAGATGAGACCAGGTTCTGCTATTTCCATCAACATTCGTGCACCAACTTTCAGTCCGTAACACATGAGAAAGTTTATCCAAGTTCGGCCATAAAAAAGAAGCGATCTTCTTGGTTCATGAACCCAACTGAGAACTTATATCCATGGCTTGTCTTCAATGTTACCATTAGACTGGTGTATTCACTTATGGCAAGGGCGACCATCTTGAGTACATGTGTTCTGGCAGAGCAAGGAATGCACTGCAGGAAAAATAATATGAGAACACAATGTATTCGCTATCCAAATCTAGAAATAATTTCCTCTTTCACGTCAGTGTTGACCATGGTACTAGTACCTTTTATCCAAATATAGCAACCCAAATTTCCAAATTAGTCGACAGCACGTTCAAAAAACCCAACCCTCCCGGATAGAAAAGAGGATTCTAGAAACATATTGTGCGCGTTTTAAAATCCTGTGTTAGGATGAGAAGGAACAAGTGTGACGTCTCGCCGAGGGCGTAGAAACCTGTAGGATCCTCACACTTTGGGCACTGCAAATGAAACACACTAGATTCAGTAGGAAGAAAAATGCATCAACGGTGGCGCCTGCCATACTAGGATTACCCGCGACCAAGGGACTAGGATTTATCGGGGATGGATGAAGAATTCGTACCTGGTTCTCCATGAGAAAACCCTACGCAATCGCCGAGAGGAGGTTTTCTCTGAACAAGCAGACAAGGGAGAAGGGGATTCAGGCCCAGTGAAATATTGCTGATTCGTCCGTCCAGCTTACTGCTAAAGCGGAAAGGTGGGGTTTTTTGTGATTTGACGGCTCATTGGGCATTACTGCGGCGCTATGACCGGGGTGAGTCTACCGTGTAGTTGTGCACTATAATTTGGTGCATGGCAGATGGACCCCGTTGCCGGATGCCCTGCATATCAGCGAAAGGAAGTAGAAAGGCAGGAGTAACTAGTTACACATAAATATATTTTTGATAGAGAGATACTCCCTCTATAAAGAAATATAAAAATCTTTTATATCACAACTTTATACATAAGAAAAATCAAGGGGAATATATATAACATAATATGAGGGTTCAGATGAGAATATAATACTCAGATTTTTTTTCTTTTTTTTAGGGGGGAATATAATACTCAGATAGGCTGACGGTTCTGGACTTTGGGCCACAGGCCGGTGGGCCTGCATGTTTGGGGGCCCATGTGTTCTAACTCAACGCATTTCATATTGCAAGTGATCGGTACGGCGCTGGTTTTAGATGTTGTCGCAAGGCGAATACAGAAATTAAATAAAGCACGGCAGCTGTTAGAATGAAATCGAACGATAGTTCCTAACCAGCAATCAGAGTTGCAATTCTTTCACGATATCCTACGTGATAAATAATACTGTCGTACTACTTATACACACAGGACACTTGTTTCACCATGCCATATTATTACATCAAAAGCTCTCGGAGGATAGATCAGTTTGGCAGTTGCGTGCTGCTACTGAAGAATTTCAAAGTTGATTAGGACCAGCTCTCCTTGCCGAGAAAGTTCGATTTTGACATCATCCCCTACCGCAAGATTTGATAGAGTTTTGAACCTTGACCATCCTTTAGCATCAATCATCATGCGACCATCCTTTGTACTTATGGTATATTGAGCAGGTTCATTCACACCAAGGCTGCGCATGGTAAGAGAAACTTGGCCACGGTCGCCCGGATTATTGAACGACTCCCTCGTTGCTCTAGGAATTCTCTGTTTGCAAACAAGAAGACATACACAAACAGTTAGATCAACACAGTGAATCATGTGAAACAACATGGAAAGAAAAATGTACGAAGCACTTGGGCTGCCAATGCTTACCAAGAAGGTGGAGATGTCGGTTTTTGTAAGGACTTTGGTATATGCAGTGCGAACTGCAGTCTAGTCTGTTGCCGGTGCAAGTGCTGGTTCCATTGCTGCTGCACGGGCCGGAGCAGATGCAACTGCAACTTCAAGTGTTGGTGCAGGTGCCGGAGCCATTGCTAGTGCCCGTGCCGGTGCGACTGGTAGTGCCGCTGCTGCTGCCGGAGATGGTGCTCCTTGTGGAGCTAGTGCCGGTGTCGGAGCAGGTGCCTGTGTCGGTGCCCAATCCTCTGGTGGATCAGACTGAGCTACTGCCGCTGTCAGTGCTAGAGCCAGTGCCGTCGGAGAAGGTGCCGGTGCTCGATCCGATACTGAAGGTGGTACCGACGTGCAAGATAGCAACTATCGTCTCTGGTCTGCAATGATTTCATACTTCAGCTTTCTAACTTCACTAGGCTCCGTGACCTTGATCCAGTCTTTTTCTTCACTTCTTTTAAACGCGAGAAGGACTAATTCTGGCGTGTTTGTTAAAAAAACTGTAGTTCATCATAGGGCTTCAGATTGTACTCAGACAACAGACTGATCCAATTGTGTCCAGTAATATAAGTGATGGACAGTGCCTTCGTTACTGACACGACATAAGAAGTGAAACCTGCAAAAATAACCATCATAGAGCAAACCAAACGGTTTATTCTGTAACGAATGTCACATGGCAAAACCTACATCGTAAAATTGCAGCAAAAGTAAGAAAACATGATAGTAAATCAATACGATTTAGACAGTAAATCAATAAGATTTACTTGATGTGACACGAGTGAATCCTTACCAGGAAATCACCATGTTCAAGTTGTAAAATGAAGGTTGATCACCTAATTACGGGTGGCATGTAGGGCCCACACTTACTCCCACAAGCAGGACAGTCCAAAGGTGGTAACAATTCGTATGGAGCGAACATCCACGGGACTGGAAATCCTGGTGGATGGGATAAACCCTGCAATGCATACATATATTGGACTGTAACCATAATTGATAAACCGTCCCCACAAAAAAGATGATCTGGATACTTCAAAATATACAGACTGAATTGAGTGGACAAACATTAACATAGACTGTTCTCAGGACTCACCACACAACAAAAGCGGCAATACTAAACCATACAGGGTTCACACACACAAATCAAGTACTGAACAATATTACTTACTACAGACAAGCAAAGTTGCACTAATTAAACTCTACAGACTATTTCTTGCCACCGACCTACGGGATGTACCCCACATAACTGACTAGGCCATGGACTTCGTGAGAGATGTCTACCGGCACCATCAACATCTCGTCAACCTTGGAGAACCTAACAGAGTGCTCTTTCCACTCATAAACATGACGATGAAGACAGTCCGCATCAGATTTGTTGGGAAGCTTTACAAGAACAACACCCTTCATAATCAAAGGCACAACTAGGAAATTGTTGTGGGGAAGTACACCCTCGAGAACACGCCTGAAAACAATGGTACAGGAAAACACTTGTTCACGACACGTGGTGACAAGGATGCAGTAGCTGGATAGTTTATTAGTAGAACTCATCCTCAGGTCTTCCAGTTCACACGGCATGACTTTGAGAACTTCATCTCCACCGCGGACCTGGTTCTAATTCAAACAGAAACCAAATATTTTATTACTACCTCCGTTCAGAAATATAAGATGATTTTCGATATTTTACTCCATATAAGACTACATATACGCACAGAAATGAGTGAACAAAGACACTAGAACATGTCTTCAAAAGCATGAGAGCAGAGGGATTACTTGCAATATCCATAACACAAGTAACTGAGGCTACTATACTCTCTTCAAAGGCATGAGAGCAGAGGGATTACTTGAAATATCCATAACACAAGTTACTGAGGCTACTATACTCTCTTCAAAGGCATGAGAGCTAAAATCTTGCATTTCCTACAGCTAGCATTGATGTTCATAAAGTAGTTGAAAGTAATCTATAAGAAATCAGTGTTATGTGCAAAAATCATATGTATGTCAACCTCTCGCATGTTTTGGTCAAAAGAGCAATTTAGAACCGTCATTTGGCACACAAAAATCACATGCAAGATCACCCAGAAAGTTGTACTAATAGTACTAGTACTGTGTGTTACATGAAAAAACACGATCAAGATCGCCAAAAAGATCGGCAAGAAGATATATTACCTGGACTGGCTTAACGAGGGATCCCGGAGAGGGGGGCTTGGACAGGGCGATGGCCTTGAGCTTGTTTGCGGTAGTCTCGGCAGGGTGCTTGCGCTTCTTCGTACCCTGAGCCTCGACGGTTTTGGCCAGAGCCATAGACATCACTTCGGCCGGTGCTCCAGGGTCCATCAAGAAACTGTCAAATAGAAATAAAAGAAAAGAAACCACAATCACAAACCCAAAAGAAGAACAGAGAGGGAGTTATAGGATCAGTCGCGGGGTTGCAAGACCGGGCCTTGGCCAGAAGCAACACCATTGATGTGCTCACCTTTCCTTCTTTGGGAGAGAAGAACAATGGCAGAAGCGCGTCGGGGTTTTCTTGAAGAAATGAGGAACAAGATGAGGGAGAAGCGAGTTGGGGTTTTCTTCAAGAGAGGAAGATGAGGGAGAAGAGTGAAATGATGGTTGCTTCGTCCGTCCAACTTACTGCTGGAAAGGTGGGGGTTTTGTGATTTGACGGCTCATTGGGCATTACTGCGTCGCTTCGACCGGTGTAGTCTATCGTGTAGTTGTGCACTCTAGTATGGAGTAATTTAGTGCATGGCAAGTGGACCCCGATGCTAGTTGTCCCACACATCGGCGAAAGTGAGTAGCAAGGTTCCCGACGACCGTCGAGGAGGATCTGCACGGTAGAGCGTGTCCACTATTTCTGGAAAAAAAATGATTACAGCAAGCGTTTCCACTCTTACGACGGAGGAAGGCAAAACATGGCGGCCACTTGAACTTACATAGTAGTACTCCTACTACTAGGCATGTGCAGTGGTTCATATGTCAGTATTATAATCTTGTTGCTAGTGTAGGAATATATGACGATAAAAAATGATGTTGTGCGCATGTCAACTATATGAACATTAATGTAACATGCCCCTTTTTTGACTGTCCGGTCGAGAATGAATGGTGAGATCAATGTTAACAGAACTAGGACTATAGCGCATGAAGAGTACGGTGCTACAGTACTCCACGAAACATGGGATCTGAGATGAGCATGAAGGGTGCATCAGCCCACACTAGGTTAACACAAATACACTAGGAGCATGTAGAGCATGCATGAAGAGGGGTGCTGAGATGAGCATGCACGAAGAAGGAACAACTATATTGAGATGAGAATGCAACCAAACACACCAGCACGCTTTGTGCTATAGTGACTGATCTCCACCATCTGAGTTTGATCCAACAGTCATATTGCACTGAGACATGCCCATGCACGACGTTGGTGATGCAGGGTGCCACCGCCCGCAGAGCCCGCTCCCGGTCGACGGGAGCCAGCTCGTCAAAGACGGCGTCCAATGGCACGAATGGATTCCGGTGACAAAGCCCTGAGAGGATTTGCCCGGCAACGGCGACGGCCACCCGCAACCCCTCCCTGTCCAGCTCCGCCCCCACCATCGCGCGGAGACGGCTCAGCTCCTCAGAGATATAGGTGAAGAAGGAGACCAGGTCAAGAAGCCACAGCTCGTTGAAGTTGATGGGGTGGTCGAACGGGTTTAGCCCGACGGCCGGCATGGTCGCGCTGGCACGACGGTAGGCATCGCGCAGCCGCAACACATGCGTGGCAACATGGTCCAGCAAGTAGTTGAGGCGATCCTGGACCTCATCACGATCGGCCCGCTTGCGCTCCAGCCGGCTCGCCTGACCGCCTATCGTATCTCTCACTTTCTGCAGCAACGCCGCCGACGCCTCGAGCATCTTTGTGGTGGACGCCTGCCGCTTTTGAAGCTCCGTGAACTCCCGCACATAAAGGAGGAGCATGGCACTCCTCTCCTCCTTGAGCTCACGGAGCTCCACGTCCTTGGCCCTGAGCTCCGCATCCTTGGCATGGAGCTCCTGTGTCAGGCGCCTCACCTCAGAGTCCGTCATCTGGTGCGCCGCCATGGAACCAGGTAGAAGCAATGGGGAGAGGAAGCAAATGGGCGAAATGGCTGAAAGGCAATGCAATCTACGGGGAGGCGGAGGGAGCCAGCCGAGGAGCGGGGTGAATATTTCGGTTTTCACCATGGGAAAACACCAGTCGACGACTTTTCACTTCAGGGAGCAGTGGGTTTTACAGGCGGAGTCATCATGACTAATTGCTGCCGCGCAAACTCCCATCAATCAAAAAAATTAAAATCCTGTCGCACCTGTAGCACCCAAAGACCAGTGCAACGCAACGGTGGATATTTAAATTTACCTACCTGCAAGAAGAGAAAAAAAGGGTGAAAAAACAAATATGGCGGCGGCCTAGCTAATCGGTCGCACTAGCCCAACAAGCTAGCCACCGTGCTTCACTACTGATGTACTCGGCGGGAAAGGTGGGCTTTTGTGATTTGATGACTCATTTACTTGTTTCGGAGCTATGATCGAGGAGGACCCAGAAAACGCACGGTAGGGCATCCCACATCTCGGCAAGGAAGAAAATATACGTGCACCACCCGAGAGGACCCAGAAACCGCGCGGTAGGGTGTGCCACATCTCGGCATGGAGGAAAAATGTGCGTGTAAAAATAAACTATATCAAACTACCTATGGTTCGACCTCGGGACCCGGCCAGTCGGTCGAAAACACCCCACTAGGCACACAACTTCATCATGCTAGCGTGGCACGAAGGATAGGTGTGGTTAGCTCCATCTCGACCAGCCACACCGTCTATTGTTCTAGGCGATTCATCTATTTTCCAAGCATTTTTTAGTTATAATAACACCACGGCAAGCTCGCGCCGCTCTTCGTGTGTGCCCGTGCGTCTAGAAGTTGTACTACTAGATGGAGAGGAGAGAGAGAGATGGCAGACATGGGACCCACCAGTAAGTCTATCAACGTTAATTCACCTGTTGACGAGCCACTCCCTCCACTCTACTCAACGTAATGCTGTACAAATCAAGTTATGCGACAAAGCTAACAACCGTTGCGGTTTCAGGCAATCGACGTACGCTTTGTACTCTAGGTTGCCGGTTCGAATTTTGTCCTTCAGATTTGTTAGTTTTAGGTCCAAATTTGATTAATGACAAGTGGGCCTCCCGTGTGTTGTTCCGATATTTCAGTGTAGGATGGTTTTTTTGCACAAACACTTTGCACGGTTAGACAAGTTACGGCACCAGTTACACATATTTTGCAGGTTTAGGAACAAAAATGACAGCGGCATAGAATATCACATGCTCCCCGCAGCTTAGATGCTATGGTGATGCGAGATTTTACGTTGTTGGATCTGAGATCCAATGGCTAGGGAGTAGTCTTTGTAATTATGCACAATTTCCAAACTCTCCAAGGTTTTTTTTTGCAAAAAAACCATTCAGGCCTCATGTGAGCCGCTGGATCTTGGATCCAACGGCTCCCAGTAGCTCATATTAGGTGCTCCCCGCAGCTTAATTAGCCGCTACGGTGATACGAGCATCTAGGTCATTGGATCCGAGATCCAATGCCATGTGTGTAGTATTTGTACTTTTCGCACAATTTCCAAACTCTCCAAGGTTTTTTTTGCAAAAAAAAACATTCAGGCCTCGTGTGAGCCGCTGGATCTTGGATACAACGGCTCCCAGTAGCTCATATTAGGTGCTCCCCGCATCTTAATTAGCCGCTACGGTGATACGAGCATCTAGGTCGTTGGGTCTGAGATCCAATGCCATGTGTGTAGTATTTGTACTTTCTGTGCAATTCCCAAACTCTTTGAGGCCTATATTGCAAAAACATTCAAACCTCCTACTGCGAGCCGTTAGATCTCCCGAGAACTCGTATCACCATAGAATCTACGGCGTGGGAGCACCTCATATTCCCCCATGCGAGAAAACATCAGGTGCTCTCGCATCTTGGATGCTACGGTGATACGAGCTTCGAGGTCGTTCGATCTGAGATCCAATGGCATCTGAGTAGTCTTTGTGCTTGAGGGCTGCGCCCAAACTCTTTGGGGGCTTATCTGCAAAAACATTTGAACCACCAAGGAGTCGTTGGATCTCATATCCAATGGCTCCGAGGAGCTTGTATCACCACAGCATCTAAGGTGTGGTAGCATGTGATATTCTTAAACACAAGAGAATATGAGGTCTTCCCTCATCTTAGATGCCACGATGATACGAGCTTCGAGGCCGTTGGATATGGGATCCAAGGGCATCTGAGTAGTTTTGGTACTAATTGTGTGTAATTCCCAAACTCATTAAGGTTTCTTGTAAAAATATTAAGACATCTTGTGAGCCGCTATATCTCAGATCTACACGCTCCAAGGAACTCGTATCACCATATAGCATCTAAGGTGTGGGGGCACATGATATTCTCCCGGGGGGATGCACAACCCATCGGTGTTTGGGAGGGTGGGGACAAATGTAATGTTCAAAAAATATAATCTAAAAAAATCCTAAACAGAGCTTCACAATTTTATCTAAGGTCGAGGGTTTACCCCCCCCCCCCCCCCGACAATCTACATAGCTCCGCCTATGCAAGAGGTGTAGTGGGAGCATCTAGGTGTGAGAGAGACGACGCGAGAAAGCAAGGTCAATCGAGTCACTTATAGAGGGAGAGATCGAGTGAGTGTGGCCTAGCGTACACTCGAATGTTAAAAACGATACACCGAGATATCGTGCGGCAAAGCTGCTGTGAGGGCTGGAGGGAGATAGTTACTGAGAGTGGCATAGATAGACTTTGTGTGTGCGTGCACGGTGAAGGTGTTTTACAAAGGCAATGTACGTGTCTTGAGAGAGAGAGGGAGGGTTTGTCATGGAGGGCACGACGAGGTTGTGTGTGAGAAATACATTTGTTGAGAGTGTGTGGGCGGGTGTGACATAAATGGAGATCGAAACGTGAAGAGAAATAATTAGCCCGCATGAGCCGGATACCAATAGCTCTATTAACAAAGAAATGAAGATCGATCGATACATGAAGTATGTGTGGTGGTTGGGGGGTGTCGATGCATAGACCTAAACACAACATTTGCATGTACATAGTACTAGACTTAATATTCATGTTTCAATTTATTGTGCATTTTAAACATTGAATTGAGGACCATGCATGGCTTACATTTTAGTTTTGAATTCGTGTCATACATGCATGGTCATACGTCCACGTTGAGATCACTATGTCACAAACTCACTCTAATTCAAGAACTCGTCATAAATCAATTACCGTGCCTTTTGGAATGACTAGTTATTTGCAAGGAAAATACGGGCATTGTAATACATATAGATTCATTCGGCAATTAAAAAAAGATTCATTTTGCATTCTCGAATGGTAGCACCCGACGGCATACCAGCGAGACCCGGGCTCGTGTCCTGGTGGTGGCGTGCGTGGTACGCACATTAGCCAACCCCAACCAAAAGAACCACAATATTAAACTTCATGCCTCCACTCGAGCCTCTGCGTTTCTAATCGAAATATCTGGCGGTCAGAATTCTAGCCCTAGGAAATTCCCCTCATGTCCCCAGTCCATAATGACAACCGATGAACAATGGAGGGATGCTTTAGTAACTAGCCCACGTTACCTAACGTGCCGAGCATGATTATATTCCCTTGGTCGCCGCTACCCAAGGTCACCCATCAACTCCATTGCCTAGTACTACACCAGGATGAGCATAGAATGGAGCTCCATTTGTTGATTTTGTTCGTGCGTTGTTCGTGCATACCAGAGTTACTATATCAGGCAATGCACTGGTACGGAGGGATTATCTTTTTACTCTGCAAATATACCTTGTCTGAAGTCTAACTAAGCAAAATGTTTGACCAAATCCTTTCTTAAGAAATATTAACATCTACAACAGTAAAGATGTATGGCTTGAAAATTTATTTCATGATGCAGGTTATGATATTGTTTCGAATCCTGGATTTTAAATTCCAGAAAATCCAAAACTGACTTGAAATTCATGAAACTGAGCATGGTCACGTGATATGGCACAAATAGGCCGTCGTATTTTTTTTGTTCAAGAGACAAGCTGCTTATGAAAAGTTGCATAAATGAAAAGCCAAGGTATTTTGGAATGAAGGCATGTCACGTTAACGCGAACAGTTTCACTATTCAAACCATGGGCGTTAGACCTACGTGCCGCCATGAGTCCCGCTTCTCATCGGCAGGTGCCGTCCGAGCAAGCGTGTGAGTCGACGGGAGGCTTGCGAGCAGACCGCTGCGCTGGCTGACCGGGAGGCATGCGAGCAGGCCGCTGCGCAGGCTCACCGAGAGGAGAGCCCTTTGACCAGGCTCCGCCGCCCACCTTCCTCCCAACTGCCCCCACTTTTAATGGCGCCGACACCGCAGTTTAAATCACCCCCGCACTCCCCGGTCTCGCTACAATCTTCTCTCTTCCTCTCGGATTCTCCTGTCGTCTACCTCCAACTAGCCTGACCTCATCGTATGCCATGCCGCATCACGATGGTCTGCCCTTAGTCTTCCAGTTTCCTGAGGAAGACACCCAGCCAGAGTCCCAAGAACATAAGGCACTTTGGGACGAGCTTGAACTGGCCTTGTGGGAAAACTCCGCGCCTGTCCCTGCTCCCGTTCCAGCTCCCGTCGTCCCGACTGCGCCAGCGCCCATCCTCGTGGCATTGATGGCCTGGGAGCCGCACATTGTCGCCGAGCTTGAAGCCACGGGGTTCCACGAGGTCCCCGCTGAATTTCATGCGACCATGCACCTGCTAGCGCATGCGCCTGCGCGTGCACTGACATGCGCGCCCATGCCGGTGCCCATGCACACGAATGTCTTCGCCGCGCCATTACCAGAGCCTGTCCCCACGCCGGTGCGAGTGCCCCCCTCAGCGGCATGGATCGCCGCCGTCGACCGCTTCCTTGCACCAACACCAGTCGCCTCCTCCCGCCAGTTGACTGGCTCCTGGAGACCGAAGTCCAGAACATTCTGGCCTTCCTTGAAGCAAGGGCCAACGTCCAGGAGTACGCCAACAACAGCGCAAGACGCCGTTGTCGCCGCCGGTCAGTGGCTCGACGACACACAGAGCACGGCAGAGGAGCCGCTTCCCGCCGCAAGACGCCTCCGCCGGTGCCGCGTGATCTAAATATGCCATGAAAAACGTTCGGATTGCCATGCTTAAAATCCGAACGTTTGTGATTTATCATTTGCGTTTATTTTAGTTTGATCGTGGTATGAATGTAAAGTCGCAGTTAGACTGAATGAAATATATGGTTTGATCGATTGAATGTTCTGCTAGAGCCGTATCAAATTAAATGTAAAGCATCATCAAGCGACATGTATTCCTTCTCATCGCAAACATTTCATATTAAATACCACATCAATTCCAAATATTTTTTTAGGGAAGCCAGTTCCAAATACTTGTAGGGCGCGAGCAATCCCCTTGTTCGAGCACTATAGGCGATACATCTATTTATCCACGCATTTAATTGTTAGTAGATACTACTAGCCTAACTTGTCTGTCACAGTCACTTTTGTTCCTAAACTTGTTACATACTCCAATACTAGTACTAGTACTAGCAAGATGCCCGTGCGTTGCAAAGAACATCAAGATGCATTTGTATGAGTAGTTTATCTTGTGGGAGAAAAGGATGAACGAGGGAAGGCCTTATTTGCAAATGTGGAGAGGGGCGTGGGTATCTTTTTGCAAAATTGCTATAGTTTCCTTCCTATCCGTCAGATATAAATCGGACGGCATATATTGCAGGATGGCAGGCACACCATCATCACCAACTCTGTTTTTTATAAGAGTAGGGACAGGGATTACATGAAGCTGGTGCCGTAATTTGTGAACGCGTCCAGATTCGGTCAACGGCCACACCACCCGCGCGTTCTTCGTGTTTGCCCGTGCGTCTAAACGTAGAAGGGGAGGAGAGAGAGAGCAGACATGGAACCCACCAGTAAGTGAAGTGGAATAGTACGTGCTCACGACCCGGTCCCACTAATGTACTAAAGTTAATATAAAAACATGGTATCCATTAAATACGCTGTGGTAATATAAAAACATTATATCAACAAAGGGGAGTACAACAAACGTTGCTACTATGTTGCCTATTGACGTGCAGCTTGAAGGCGCTGATCGCATGTTTGATCCTCGTCATTTTTCATTTTTAATTTATACTAGTAAGGTACACATGCATTGCACGCATGAGATTTGGCAACCAAATTATGAATAAATATCACTCCATGGCATGTAAGCTTTGATTCATATATGCATGATGTAGATGTTCGTTTAATTCTTATAGTTCATCTCATTCAAAATCAATAAGTTTTATAAAAAAGTTAATCTATTTTAAGATTCATGGAATTGTGCATTGTAGAGCATAAAGTAAAAAACAAATAATGGCAATTCATTTAGAAAAAAGAAAATTGGGCAATTACGATACAGAAGATTCTAGAACAAAGGAGAAGTGCTTGTGTTTTGAGGTTTGTGCATTATGCTTAAGTTCAACCATGCAGTCTTCTAGATTGTACATGTGGCAGAATGGGGTGGAATGTAGAAGATATCCAACGGCCAGTGGTGCTCGGATTTGCCATCTCTGCACCGTCAGATTGGCTTCATCCAACGACCATCTTTCAAAGTTATTCGCACACTATATAGGGGTGTAGATATGGTTCCAAATTTGCTCCATGACAGTTGGGCCCCCCGGTGCGTAGTTTGTAGCACTTTAATTTCTGGGTCAAAATTTGTTCCATTACAGGTGGACTCCAGGTGTGTAGTTTATAGCTTATTTGTAATAACTAAAGAGAACACCAGAGTTTTTTTTGCAAAAATACCATGGTGCAACGTGGAAGGTTAGAAAGGGCATGCAAGAGAGTGATGACCGATCCAGAGAGAGAAAAATTGGGGGAGGGGCGGGGGGTTGCAACGGTGTTTGGAGTAGTTGTGGGGCGAATGCTACAAAAATATAATCTAAACCCACCGGAATAAATGCCTTCACAAATTAATCGAAGGTTGGAGTCCCCCTCGCGATGTAAATAGCTCCGGCTCTGCGAGGGATGGAGAGGTAGCTTCACTGTGTGGAAGAGAAGGCGTGAGAAAGCGAGGTCAATCGAGACATAGATAGAGAGACAAAGTGAGTGTGCCCCGACATTCGTTGAAAAGATATATATGCTGTGGATAGATATTGTCCGATTGAGCTTTTGGGAAGGGTGAGGGCTGTAAGAGAGAGAGCTTGAGAGATGATCCAGTCACAGACAGGTACACATATCGTTTGTGCGTGGGAGGAAGCAAGGTCAATCGATATATAGATAAAGAGAGAGAGATTGAGCGAGTGTGGGTCATCATGCGATCGAAAGAGTGAGACAGGTTGGAGAGAGTGACCTAGATAGACAATGTGCGTGTGAGAGTATACACTATGAATATGTCGAATTAGGCCCAAACATGGAGATATATCGTTTGTGTGTGAGAAACAGCGAGGTCAATCGAGACATGCATAAAGAGAGAGAGAGAGAGAGAGAGAGAGATTGAGCGAGCGTGGGCCGCCATGTGGTCGAATGAGTGGAACGGCTTGGAGAAACTGATCTAGATAGACAATCTGCGTGAGAGAGTATAGAGTGTGTCGATCGAGGCCCGAACAGGGAGATATATCGTTTGTGTGTGAGAGAAAGCGAGGTTAATTGAGACTTAGATAGAGAGAGAGAGAGAGAGAGAGAGAGATTAAGCGAGTGTGGGCCGCTGTGCGGAAGAAAGAGTGAGACGGTCTCTCGAGAGTGACCTAGATTGACAATGTGTGTGCGTGCGCACAAGAGGGAGGGAGGGGGTCTAGATAGGCAATGCACATATCTACCGAGAGAGGGTGGGAGGGGGAGAGAGAGAGAGCTCGGCATGGAGTGCAATGGCGGGTGTGTGAGAGTTGGAGATCGAAACATGGAGAGAAAGAATGAACGTGCGGAAACCAATAGCTTTGTAAGGTGGTTAGGAGATGAAGATTGATCAAAAGAGGAAGTATGTAGCGTGTGTGCCGAGACAACATTTGAATGTAGATAGTACTAGACTTAAAATTAACGTTTTAATTTAGTGTACATTGTAAGATTTGAATTGAGGATCATGCATATGGCTTCCGTAATTATTTTGAATTCATGCCATACTAGGTTTGGAAAGGTTGATTTTGACTCGATTGTTGTGGTATTTTGTATGTGTGTGGTCATATGCTTGAATCCATCCAAAGTTTTCTCACTACCATGGTGTTCCTCTTATACATATATGATTTCGTATTAAAAAAGTAGCGTCGATACCCTGAAATGCGAAATCCACATTAGAATTGGAGATCGCTATGTGATAAGCACACTCTAATTCAAAGAACTCCTCATTAATTAAGTCATAGTATCTCGTTTCGAAGGACTAATTATTTGCAAAGAAAACATGGGCATGGTAATACATAGTACAAGATTCGTTTGCCAATGAAAGAAGATTCATTTGCATTCTCAAATGTAGGCACACCAGGAAGACCAGGGTCGTGTCCTGGTGGTCGCGTGTGTCGTACGGACGCTTGTTGAGCACCCCCCCCCCTCCCTCTCCCCCCCCCCCCAAAAAAAGAACGCCGACAAAAAAAGATCGCGCTTCCACGTTTCGGATTGAAATATCTGGCGGCCCCAATTCCAGCCCTGCAAAATCTCCCTTCGCCCCCATCCTCTTCCGCGCCCAGAGCTCTCAAATCCCTAATTCGCCGCCAACCCAAGCAAAATTCGAATCGCCCTTCGTCTCGTCTCTTTCCCCACCTTTGTGCCGGACAACAACGATGAAGATGACGGTCGCGCTTCACCACTGCACCGGAGCTACCTCATCTACCCCTCGTCCACCGCACCAGGTGGTCCACCCATAATGTCGGCCACCGCAGCCGGCGTGCCTCAGACACCGACTTCCACCGCATCAGGTGCGCTTCACCGACGCCGTCTCCTACCTCACCGGGGCCACTTCACCGAGAACATCGTCACACCTCCACCCCCCGACGCCGTTGGTGCTTCACCAACGGCCTCGTCCACCGCATCATAGCGCTTCGCTACCGCTCGAGATCTGCATCCGTACGCGGCCAGCCAACGCCAGCGCATCACCCTCAACGGCTCTGAAGTGACCCGCACTCTAGCTAGGCGATCATGCCCAAACGCCGGCCCGAACTAGGTATCCACATATCACTCCCTTGTGCACTGTTCCGACGATGTTTGGATATCCTTTTACTGCTCTCTTAGCTTACACGCCTATGCAACTCTGACTTTAACTCTTATTTCTTCTGGAGATATCATCTGAAACAAGCAAAACCATTTTTTAGCGAAGCATGACAGCGCTACGGGATCTGGTACACATCATGCACGCCTGTATAACCTTGTAAGTACCTGTCCTCTGGTACAACAGCAAGGTCGATTCCTCTCGTTTGATCAACCATTCGCCGTGTTAAAAATGCAGAGGGGGATGCAAGGAGCACAAGGCCTGCACATCCAAGCAAGTGGTAACATGGACTTGTACATGGAACATCCCAAGCGCAAGCAGAGCTGCAGTGAGCCTGTACAACAAGCTAGCGTAAGTCCTTGCATTTCATTTAATTTGTACTGGCCTGCGTGTATGATTCGTGTGCAGTGGCGGATCCACGAATTCAAATTACCAGGGGCAAAAATTTAACTTAAAAAATACGAAGGCACTTGCACTCCGGAAATCAATATAACTTGAGAAATGTGAAGCTACATGCACTTTGAAAACCAGCTAATGATCCAAAGTAGTTCTAGATTATAAAACACTAAATGATGTAAGCACCAAAAAACAGAAAATGCAACATGGTGTACAAGGACTACTAACATGGACTGTACCTGCTTGAATTATTCGTTCTCTGGCCGAAAATATCCAAGTGTAATTGCGCCTATAACCAGTGCGCAAACTGCATATCAATATATCTATCCTGTACAAGTATGTCAATAGTTTCAAACAACAGATTAGAAAAGTATTTATGCTAGGTTGTCATGATACGGGGACTTTCTGGTAGATGGCCTCGATGTTTCCTCAAGCCATGAAAATGTACTATAATTTGCTTGTCATCAATTCCTGCAAATCTCTCTCTCTCTCTCTATCAACATAGCAGATCATCATTAGACACTAAATCCTTCAATGGGAGCTTGCAAAATGCTTGCATTAGATCTCTCATTAGACACTATATGTTCATCACTAGGAGCATGTAAAATGTTTGCATCAAATCCTTCATTAGCAGTCTGTTCATTAGACACTTAGGGCTCAAGAACAACATGAGCTTGTATGTTTGCACCGGAAACTTGATTAGACAATTTAGGTTCAGTCAGTTCAGTATTGATTCGGGGAGTTATAAAATAAGCAGAAATTAGTTTCATTTTTTTATAGATTCCCTACATACAAGCAGTTTTACAACACCGTCAGGTTTAACTATTGGCTAGAAATTGAACAGTTGAATTAGATATAATCAGGGATGTGATGTACCTGCTCGTTACACATGCTGCTCTTGCAAGCTGCGACTGTCTGTTTGCGCAAGCTCGATGCCATGCCCGTACTGCCGCCGCTGCCTCCCACACAGGCTACACCCAGGGTTGGATCTTCATCTTCTTGTCCTTCCATTCGCTTGAAGCCCGGCGACCGGCGTCCAACGAGGGCACGAGGAAGTGCTGTGTCGGTCTATCCAGCGGCGGCTAGGTTAGGAGCGAACCAGACTGGAGGCTGGAGCGGATGAATTGGGGATTTTTCCTGCTGTCGATCGATATGGGAGGCGCTCGTTTGGGCCGCGAGCCTGCTATAGGGCCTGCCTTGAACTTACGTTATTGGCCCATCCAAATTGAAATGGTTTTCTTTATTTTTTACATTGCCTGCTCGTGCGCTGGGACAAACAAAACTAGCCTGGGCCAACCTGGACGACTCAAACTAGGTGCACACTTTCCAGCCACCCGAGGCGGCCGCCCATACCAGCCCCTACGGTGGCGTCGCCCCTTTTTACGTGTATGATTGGGGTAGTGAAAAATATTTCAGTGGCGCTTTTGATTTACCCACAGAATGGTTGAATTGCTTGTTTCTATGAACTGAGTTCGCCAATAATGTGAAGGATGACAGTCTTTTCATCCTATTGTAGATTGCTTAGATCTCGATATGCCAAATGTAATCGCATGAAATTTACAGTAAAAGCCAGTGTGATGTGTGTTGCTACAACTAGTCTGACAACCCGTCCTCATATAACAGATCAAGGACGCACCATCTTATCAGATTAACCATTCGACTTACCAATGCAGTGTGAGAAGAAAGAAGTATTGGGACTGCGTATCCAAGCAATTGATGCGATGGACTCCTTCGTAGAACCGTGTAAGCGAAAAAGAAGTTGCAGTGTGCCTGTACAAAGAGCTAGCGTAAGTTCAGTTACCTGCTTCTCGGAATTTTAGTTAGCCACTGATTGCAAAATTGTTCAATTATGTTGCTTGGCTTAATTTAGTTTGCTACTGATTACATAATGCCATAGCCTGTTAATTCTATTATAGACTGCGTCTATTTATGTATTTGATACTTACTGTTAAGAATTACCTGTTTGCCTGAACTTAAATAGCTACTTAAGCACGTAGATAGCTGGTCATATGTACTTCTAGGGTGCAGCAAAATTCATGTGTAATTTACGTTCTGATACCCTGTTTGTTTAAATGGTTTGTTGTTATCACTTGTAGCACTAGTAATATTTGCATGTTCATATTCAGAAAACTGTTAGGTTTATATGAGGGACAACGTCTTTTTAACTTATATATATATGTGTCGGAATCATTTTGCTTACATCAAAGATATTTACAGATGTCTGTGTTGCTGATAAACGGTACCGACTTGTTACTTTAATACGTTGCCAAGAACTTGTTAGTTTTACTAGTTCATGTGTAATTAAATACGTTGCCAAAACTGGTTAGTTTTACTAGTTTGATGTTAGTTTCTTATGGCTCTTGCAACACTTTATTTATGATTGATAACATTCAAGTTTGCAGGATCCAACTGAAACTCCGTTGGCACAACAGGTATGTTTTCAAAAACTTCCTTCTTTACCTGGTTTGCTGCTGTAACTTGTTGCTGTAATCATCTTACCAACTTCAAGTTTTCAGGATCCAATTGGAAGTCCAATTGCACAACAGGTACATTTTCAAAAATATATTTGTGTAACAGGTTTGCTGTTGTAACTTGTTGCTCTAATCAAGTTACTGACTACTCAACTTTTTAGGATCCAAGAGAAACTCCAATGCCACAACAGGTTCCTTTTGCAAAACTTATTTGTTTAACTGCTTTGCTGCTGCAACCGGTTGCTCTAATCATGTTACTGGATACTCAACTTTTCAGTATCCAAGAGAAACTCCAATACCACAACAGGTACCTTTTGCAAAAATTGTTTGTTTAACTGCTTTGCTGCTGCAACCGGTTACAATGATGTTAATAACTACTTTTCAGCATCCAATTGAAACTCTTTAATTCCTTGTTTGTTTAACTGGTTTGCTGTTCTAACTCCCAGTTGAGATGTTTTGCTAACTTTAACTTTTCAGAATCCAATCGAAACTTTAATGGCAAAACAGGTTAGCCCCATGGATGTTGTATCATCCCACAGCAGCGGCACCGACCCAATCATGCATCATGAATTGCCAACTGCTGATGCTCTAGAGCCTAAACTATTGGTAGAAAGAGATTCTGCTTCTGCACTTAGAGATGAAGTTGACATGTTGAGGAAGCAAACAGCACAATCACAAGCAGTACTCAAGAAAACCATTAAATATTTGGTGGATTTTAAAACGAAGCAAGCTGAGACTGACCGCATTGTTAAGGTCCTGAAGGAAAAAAGGAAATTAAATTCCCACTTGGTAAATCATAGGTGAAATGTTTTTTTCCATCGTTGAATAACCTTTGTGTTGTTTGTTCATGTAATCGATCAAACCATTTGTTCTAGAGATCATGTAATAATTGTTTTTTGTTTTTTGGTTTGTAAATTTTTTTAGCACGAGTCTGTATTAATTGATAAGACTCTGAGACATTTCATTTTGATTGCTATGCCAGACCTACAAATAGCCAATCGGGCTGAATGTGCATTCAGCAATAATAGTAGTATAGATGGTCCTTAAGTGGCACGCATCTGAAAGGGCCAAGATGTTGTACTAGCTTTGCTAAAAAATGATGCTCTTCTAGCAAAAAAAGTACAGCGGCCTGGCTTATGTATGTTAGTTGATATTATTGATCCATATACTCTATAAGTGTTTATATGTCTGTTAGTTTTATACATTATTGGTTGATTGACTTAGTATTTTGAATCTTGAGACATCGCTTGTGTACATATCTAAATGGGAGTACACTATATGCTGCGTGTGTCATACATGTTACACTTGAGTTGGACATAAAGTGGTTTCAAATATTCGAATTCACCTTAAACTGGATATTACCTTCTCAATTCGAGTATCGGCATTTGTAAATCATATTCATATATGATAGTGGAATACATCTTTGTTGTGCTTTTGAAGACATATAAAAAAACATAGAATAATTTATAAAGATTCATATAAGAATACAAAATGGATTCGAATTTAGTTGCCAGGGTGAACGTGAATGCTTATTGTCCCAAAATTTGAAAGAAGCGGCAAAATATCCACTCCCATGTCGGCTGCCCGAAGCCAGTGTTTGCGAGATGGAAATTACTGTCTACCCCTTACACGGACAATCCATCGGCCAGATTTTCACTGCTCTCTATAGGGGTAGGTTAGTAACTTCAATTAGACGTGACACGACCGCCTCTGAGCCCATTCAGACACGGTGGGCGCCAAACGTGGGCGGCAAAACACATTTGATTCAAGCTCGTCCGAAAGACCTCTGTCTCTCCCTCCATTTCCCCATTCATACACGGTGGGCGGCAAAACAAACTCGACTCGGCCGAAATCGATGTAGGCAAATATTTTTAATAGGGGCAGGTTTGTAACTTCACTCAGACGTGACACAACCGCCCTACCTGTCAGCCCCGTCCATACACCATGGGCGCCAACCGTGGGCGCCAAAACACCCTCTCCTCGCCCGAAATCGCTCTGGGCAAATATTGGGGAAGATGCGAGATTACCGTCCTATCCCCAACCGACGAGACGTCCAAATTTTAAACGGGGGCTAAGTTCGTAACTTTCCCATATTTCAGGCAGGCGCGTCCCAAAAACATGGTTCCCCGTACCTCTCCCTCCATTTTCCCATTCATACAATGTCCGCGGTAGAACACCATCCCCACACCAGCCTCCTCCGTCCGCCACCCCATCCATCGCCGCCGTCCTCCACCCCATCCATCGCCGCCGTCCTTCACCCCATCCATCGCCGCCGTCATCCACCCCATCCATCGCCGCCATCCTCCACCATGCCGGAGCACCTATCAAGACCGCGTCGTCCACTACTATAGATGGACGTTTCTCATCCATGGCGACGGACCAGGAGCCTTGCATCGCGTCCTCTCACTTCATGGGTGCCGTCGTCCTCCTTGCTGGGGCCGCTCCCATGACCTTCTCGTCCACCGCAACAGGACTTATCCCCCGATGCACCCGTCTACCGTCGCAGATCTGCTTCAACGCCACCAACAGCCATCGCACCCCCGATGCCTACACGCCGCCGCAAGAGAGGTGGTACTACTCCATATATGCTCAACTTTTTGATCTCAACCAGAAAATAGATCGTAACTTGGTTACTGTACTTTCTTTTCAGCTCTTAAAATTTAGTTCTTAGTTCGAAGCAAACAATGGTTGCTAAATAGCATTTCTGCGGTTTGCAGCTTCAAATCTGCCATGACACAGTCATAATAGGGTTTAATTGATCATGCTTAGGGTTTCCCCCCTTTTATGATCACTATACGATCAGCCTACGTGCTTCGTGTCATAATAGCACTGCTCCACCCATCAAGCTAAACAAGCTTAGTTGTTCAAATACGAATTTGATATTGTTAAAACAGAGTCATTTAATTGGTCAGCTAAATATTCCTAATTTAGTTTTGAAAATGCATGTATGCCCCTGGGGTGTGGATCTACAGGGTGCCCACGGTGGGCCGCGGCCCACCCTGGGATTTTGGGTCGGCCCAGACCCTGATTCCCCTCTGCTCTGCTGCGCTTCTGATCTCTACTCGCCCCCAGCCGCCTGCCTCGCCAGCGACTTGCCGTCCCCGGATGGCATGACTCTAGGAGGAGACGCCGGACTAACAGGAGGTCAGGAGCCGCTCGCCCAACAGCGTCACCGCTGCCCGAGCGCGCCGCCGTGCCTACGTTCCCGGTCCGTTCAGGGCTCAGGCGTGCAGCACCCACTAAGCCAACCCGATTTATCCTGAGATACGTCCTCAACACTCAGCAGCCACTCCTCATCACCCATTTTCTAATTGATTCATTACTCATTAGGCAGGACCGTCATTAGGGTTTGTTGTGTACTGAGTGCTACCTACACTTAATGGTTCTGATATTTCAGTAATCTTTAGTACCTGTAAAGTTCACAGGGTTTCAAAATTCCGGCCCTAGGAACAGACACTAGTCATGTTGGATTGTTGGTCATAGTGACATTGACCTAGATTACTACTGCAGGCCAGGTTTGTTGACAATTTTACTTGTCTTTCTTACTCATTCAATATGATATCCAATTATTCACGTCGATTAGTTGCAAACAATAAGTGCTAGACCAACTTCTTGATTCATATTTTGGACAGTCTCTTACTGCAGTTACAATTCTGCATACTTGTCCTAGTAAGCTCACAAGTAATGATTAGTTCACTACCTCTATGCTTGCCTTGTCATATTCTTTTAGGGTGGACCACCCTGTTTCAAAATACTGGAACCGCAGACATGAGTGAATAGTATTTCTCTGTGTGATCTCTTCCATCATGTGTGGGCAACGAACACTGCATTGTATAGAAAGAAAGTGGCATATCCACCTTTTACATAGACTACGATCTTTTACATGGAATACAATCTGCCTACTTGCTTTTTGTCGCACTACCATCACTCCACCCTTGAAGCTAAACATTATGTCACTCATAATTCCTTAGTTTATTTGTTCAAATACAAATTTGATATGATTCTAATGTTCCTACTTTAGTTTTGAAATGTGTGTCCGCCTGTTATAGAGACATAAGAGGTTTGTATTTCTGTGTGTGGTCTGGTCAGCACGGTTGGGGGATGAACTTTGTATACACAGGGGTTTGTAGGGAGACACTCTTCGAGTTGAATCCGCAATGCATTCCATAGATAATCTGACTACTTTTTATGTTTTCGTGAATCTCAGATACTGAACAACATCATAATGATTATGAGCTTGCGCACATGAAAAGAATAAAGCAGGACAATGCCATGGCTATCAAACTTAGCATTAAGGGACTGAAATCAAGTCTAGATGCAATGCAATGCAAATGCTCTCCACCTACAGATTCGTGCTCAGAATATGATCCTAACAATGATTCTGAGCTAGAGGGAGACCTAAGTCAATGTAGCTCCCTAGTGGAGGAGTCAGAGGCAGATGCCCTATCTTATTCACCCATCAAGGTGCTTGCTCTAACTTTCCAAGGTTATATTGGTCGCACATATCTTGCAACTGATGTTTTGCATTGCTTCTACTTTGTTGCACTACCATTAGCTTAGTTTACACATCGTGTATGTGAATACGCCCTGCCTATCCTTTTTCAGTACATATTCCATCTGTCATCATACCATATTTATCCATTCAAATGTTGTTCTTGTGTATCAGACGTTCAAAAGGAAGAGGGCGATTGCTGATCGCGGAGGAGCACGAACAAAGTATTTGGAAAAGGTAGTGACACCTGATAAATCAAATAGCCCATTAGGTGTAGTTGCAATATCACACGACCCACAAAACACGGCCCCAACTCTAGCAGACTCTAGCCCTACTACACTGGTCATCTCTGATGCCCCAACTCAGCAGACCCCAACTGCAGCAAACAGTATGATGATGCCAGTTGACATAGCACCAGCTCTACGACGCAAAACCCCCATTCCAGCAAAGAGTACACCAAATCTAGTTGCCAAATCCCTTTTCGAACGAGAGCGAGCCCCAATTGCAGCAAATAGGACCCCTGTTCCACTTCTTCCCAGTTTAGAAGAAGAAGCTTATATTGTTGTCAGGAACTTTGTGCGCATCTTTCCTTCATGGAAAGATTATACCTCAGACACAGAACAATTTCCAATCTTCCTCCGCAACTTACGTGTAAGTAATGTACTAATGTTATTCATAGTAATTAGTGCATATGTTTCTGCTGACAGAAGACACAAGATTTCATTCTTTTAAATAGGCGACGACCAAACTGGATAGTCAATACGAGCAAGGGTTGGTTGCGCTTTTCAAGCACTCGTTGATGAAGTATCGTTCCTACCTGAGGTAAGCGCACTTCGATGGCAAGCCTCTAAAGGAAATTTCTGTAAAGTCTCCGGTGCTACATTTATCAGATAGTGACTGGAATAATCTTGTTACACATTGGTCTCGTCTGCAGCGTAAGGTACTATCTATGATATCACATCACAATTTGAACTACATTTCTGCATGTGCCTTACCGTCTCACTTGTATGAAAATTGTTTGCAGAAGAACATTCATTCTCAAGGGACAACAGAATCTCGCAACTATACTGCACACTGCATTGCTCTTGTGAGTACCTCTTGCCCTGTATGACCATACTTACTTTCATAGCTGGTTGATTATGTAGCATCACTGCACATGTTAGCCTCGTTATTCTCCATTTGGTGGACATTATAAGATCCGTATCGACTCTTACAAAAATTTAGAATCAACCCAATGCTTTTGAAGAGGTTTAGCTCTGCAGTCCTCTTGTAAGGACCGAACATCGTCTATCACTGTACTTACATTAACAGCTACTCCCTCTGTCCCATAATATAAGAGCGTTTTGTATAGTACACCAGTGTACAAAACACTCTTATATTATGGGAAGGAGGGATTGGTTCATTGTGTAGCATTCTGCATCTTATCTCCCTCGCCCACCATTTACTAAAAAATATCAGACCTATATTTAATCTTACCAAAAAGTTGAATACACAGACAATGCCAGTGCAGAAGTGTAGCCCATTGCTCTTGTCAGTACATTTTGTCCTGTAACGCTTGTACTTACAAGGATTGATAGTTGATTATGTAGCATCAATCTGCATCGTATCTTCATTATCCTCTATCCCTTCCAGTATTATCATATCTATAATTACTCTCTACAGAATGCAGAGTACAGGCAATGCTTATGAAGAAGTTTCTGTGCTGAAATTCTTGAGTTATCCTTCCCTTGACACGGAGAAGGGCATTATAGAGCCGGTGTTAACTGTTAATGTAAGTCAGTCCTTCTAAAGCCTTTATCCTCAACTGCTGTTTAATTTGCTCATACTCCCTATCGTCAACTGCTGTTTAGTTTGCTGTTTCTATCAAAATGCATGTTCGCAACAACTGTAAGTTCCAAGTTTTAGTTGTAAAACTAAATTCCTTATTCATACCATGCACATTACTCAATACTCCCTATATGTATGCTTGTTTTTGTGGATCTATAATCCAGTGTGTGGTGAAGCCGCCCATGTTTGCACCTTGTCATCTCCTGTTTTATCTTACTGATGTCGCTGATGATATGAACAACATGCCATGCACATTAACCAAAATAGATACAATGATTGTATTTGCCCTTCATCTATGCTTGTTTTGTTGACATGGTAATCCAGTAGTGTGGTGAAGCTGCCTGCATTATGAACAATGCCAAATTATGCTATTGATATTTTGAACTGACTCTTTATTTTCTAATTTGAAATTGGATGGAATTGACAGCACAGTTACCATCTTTGTTTATACACGTGCAAAACCTGTCATCTCTCTGCTTGTTTCAGGGTGATATGCCTGATGGCATGCACAAGTCTGCTGAAGGCAGTGAGACAAACATAACATATATTGCAGCGAAGAAGGCAAAACATCTTGAAGATATAGCGAGACAACCCCAAAGTCATGTCTTGATGCAATGTTCAAGTTACTTAAGACTAGCAGTCAGACAAGCTCACAGAATTCGCTGTCTGAATCAGTTCGACTTCTTCAGTCCCAAGTTCAAGCAGAAAGGCATTCTGCAACTCAACTTCGACTTGAAGTCCTATCTCTAAGGAAGATAGCGGAGAACACCAATGAGAACCTCATTGCTAAATAGCTACAGCTGGAAGCTATGACCGACATGCTAGGCCAGTCTCACAGCCTTGCTCAGCAGCTTGCGCAGCAGCTCCCGCGCAAGGCTAACCTTTCTTGAACTGTCCTGGAAGTGGTCTTGGTTCAGTATTATTTTGTTACGCTGCAATGGCGCCCAGTTTTTGTATTCTGCTTCTTCGTTGCGCTTTATGATCACTGGTGGCGAACTTCGATGCCTAGTGGATGTAATATACCATAAATCCTTTATTGTATAGTGTAGGTTTATTCTAAGTTACTATGCTGTAATTTCTTTATTGTGTAGAGTAGGTTTGTTCTTAATTCCAACTAGTTACTGTATATGCCTTCATTCGCTATCTGAAAAAAAGGGCGAAAATCTGATGTAGGCGATCGGGCCGAAACATTCGCCTCTAACGGGCCTGCATTTTAGCGGGCCACAATTCGGCCGGCCTGCAACTTTCTTGGGCCTGAAAGGCCATTGGGGCCTTCACACTTTGCGCCAGGCCCACAACTTACACGGGCCTCCATTCGGCCCAAAGTTTAGTTGGGCCTTTAGTGGACCCAGCGCTTAGTTTGGCCCATGTAGCTTCGGGCCATTAACAGGCTGAATATTCTTCTGGCCTGTTACGGCCCAGAAGATATCGTGGGCCTTTAGTAGGCCGAAATGCATGTTGGGCCTCAAGTTTCAATAGTCGTCCATGGGCCTTTAGTAGGCTGAAATGTAGGCCGCGCCATTATTGGCCCAGTTATATGACGGGCCATTACCAGGCCGAAACATATCTCGGGCCTTAGTTGGCCCACTGATATCATGAGCCTTTAAGAGGCCGAAAGCTTAGTAGAGGCATCAACGGGCTGAATTATACGGCAAGCCTTTAACAGGCCCAAAGTCACGTTGGGCTGAACTGTTGCCACCTTGATCACGGGCCGTTAGTGGGCCGGATGTCGCGTCGGACCATATATGGCCCATGGGCAGCACGGGCCATTCCCAGGCCGAAAGACACACCAAGCTGAAATGAGCCCATGTCTACATCGGGCCTCTAACAGGCCGAAATGTCACTAGGCCGTAATTGGGCCCAAATACTCGGCGAACAAATAGCGGGCCAGATCTGGCTTTGGGCCGTAAATGGGCCATGTTTAAGCAGGCCGTTAGTGGGCTGGCCCACTAGTACCTGAGTAAATACTATGGGCCTTTGACTGGGCCGGCCTTTTAACCTATATGGGCCTCTATTGGGCCCTGCCATGTGTCGATGTATCATAGGCGCATCCCGTCCATTCGCTGGATGACATCTGTCCCAATGCTGAGCCAGCACGTGGATCCGTCGGCGAATGAGAATTTTACATGTGGAGAATCCCCATTGGTCATTGCTGTTAACGGGTTATTGGATCCAAAACCGGACCCGATAGCTTAACGGCGACCCGTTATGGTGGATGCCACGTGTCGGTTACCCTTGACGAAAGCACTTCCATGACGCGTCATTTATCGTCATGGAAGTGAACACTTCCGTGATGATAATTTTGGTATTGTCATGGAACACTTCTACGACAACACAGGTATGACTATCTTGATTCTGTCATAAAATCGTCATGGATGTACATGCATGACAGAAAACGTGACCTACTGTGACAAAGACGTATCATCACGGAAGTGTATTTTTTTGTAGTGGTATATATATATATATATATATATATATATATATATATATATATATATATATATATATTATATATATATATATTAATTATATATATAGGTTGGGGGGAGGAGGAGGCAGCCAGGGTGTGCCCCAAGGGTGGCCGCCGGCCCCCTTGGGCGCCTGCCCTATGGCGCGCACCCCTTCCTTTTCTGGCGCTTGGGAGAAGGCAGGAGGGGGTGGCACCCCCTTCCCTTTTTCTCATGTGGGAGAAAAGGCAAGAGGGGCTAGACCTCTCCCTTTCCTTCCCTAGGGCCGGCGCCATGAGGTGGAGGCGCACCAGCCCCATGTGGGCTGGTGTGCACTCCCTCGTTGGCCCGTTTGGCCCATTAAACTCTCGGGGCCTCCCGCAACACCTTCCAGTGATCCGATAAATACTCGGTGCATTCCGAAACCTTTCCGGTGACCAAATAGCATCGTCCTATATATAAATCTTTACCTCCGGACCATTCTAGAGCTCCTCGTCATGTCCGCGATCTCATCCGAGACTCCAAACAACATTCGGTCACTATTTCACATAAACTCATATAATACTATATCATCAACGAACGTTAAGCGTGCGGACCCTACGGATTCAATAATGATGTAGACATGACCGAGACACCTCTCCGGTAAATAACCAATAGCGGGACCTGGATGCCCATATTGGTTCCTACATATTCTAGGAAGATCTTTATCGGTCGAACCTTTATGACAACATATGTAGTTCCCCTTGTCTATCGGTATGTTACTTGCTCGAGATTCGATCGTCGGTATCTTCATACCTAGTTCAATCTCGTCACTGGCAAGTCTCTTTACTCGTTCCGTAATACATCATCTTGCAACTAACTCCTTAGTCACTTTGCTTGCAAGCTTCTTGTGATGTGTATTACCTAGTGGGCCCAGAGATACCTCTTCGTCATACGGAGTGCCAAATCCCAATCTCGATTCACGCCAACTCAACAGACACCTTCGGAGATACCTGTAGAGCATCTTTATGATCACCCAATTACGTTGTGACGTTTGATAACACACAAGGTATTCCTCCGGTATCCGGGAGTTGCATGATCTCATGGTCGAAGAAATATGTATTTGACATTAAGAAAGCAGTAGCAATAAATTGAACGATCATATGCTAAGCTAACAGATGGGTCTTGTCCATCACATCATTCTCCTAATGATGCGATCCCGTCATCAAGTGACAACTCATGTCTATGTTTAGGAAATCTTAACCATCTTTGATCAACGAGCTAGTCTAGTAGAGGCTCACTAGGGACACGGTATTTGTTTATGTATCCACACATGTATTTAAGTTTTCGGTCAATACAATTCGAGCATGAATAATAAACATTTATCATGAATAAGGAAATATAATAATAACAACTTTATTATTGCCTTTAGGGCATATTTCCATCATATATATAGAGAGAGAGAGAGAGATTTATACATATGCTCTTGTCCTAAGGTTCACCACTGTCTGTGCAAATTTGGCACTGGATTTCCGACACTTGTCGGATGTCCGATGACTCGCAGCATACCGGTCGTCCGACATTGGTCGGATATCTGGTTGCTGTGCAGCATTCCTTCTTGACTCTTAGTTTTATCCCAGGTCTCAGCCGTCCGAGGTCGTGCGGTTGTCCGTCGCCTGGTCTGTCTGGCGCACCCATCAGTCACCGGACGTCCGATCTCTGTCGGTCGTTCGGTAAAAGCCCGCGGCCCATATAAAATCCGGGGACGGGATCGAACGGGCAGTTGGCCTATCCCCATCTCCTCCCCACCTCTCGCCTCTGCTCGCCGCCGCATCGCGGCGTCGCTAGGGGGTGGATCTCCCGCGCCGCCGCACTGTCCAGGAGTGGAACTCCTGTCCCTCCGTCGATCAGGCCCCTCGAGTACTTCCCCCCCCCCCCCGAGGTAGCCCTCCATTGCGCTCATCTTGTTCTTTCGTCCATAGTTTCTTTCCTGGTCGATTCATGCACGGTGGTGATCTTCATTTTTATTTGGCTGCTCCACAAGGTGTTGGTGCCTCAACGATGCCGAAAATCAAACAATGTGCCCACAAGAATGCCGGGGGTCCTACTGCTCGTGTGTCTCATCGCGGTGGCTCGAATGACTCGCAAGAACGTCTCTGTCCGCGTAAGCGAGCGGACAAGCATCCTGTCCATGAAGATACCACTTCTCCTGAGGGGTCTAACTATGAAGAGGAGATGGCATATGAAGAACGGGCTGAACATGTTGCTGTTCACGCAAATGTTCCAAAGCTTGGTACACGGAGGCCCTCACACATGCCTCCTCCGCCTTCGGATCAGCCTCACGGTGATGCTCGCCGCATCTCTCTTGAGCCTCCTCCATCTCTAGGTTGCGAGATCAAAAATTTCACTTTAGTTTCCAAACCAGCTTATCTTAAGTTTCGTCGCGATGTTCACCAGTTCTCTGTTGAGCATGACTCGATGGATTCTCGCTTTTGTACAAATGTTCAGGCAGACATTTTCACCACTCTCATTGTGCCTAAGGGTCTATCTGTTCATCACTACATTGACTTAGAGCATATTCGTGCTCACCCGATGAAATATCCGGGTGCCATTGACCTCATTGAGTCTTCTAGTCTTGCTGCTCCGTTTTCTTTTAAACACGATTTCAATCATGCTCCCATTCATCAGTTTTATGCAACTTGTTTCTTTGGTCCTAACAAGACCGTCACCTGGATGACTTCTGACACCGAGCTCACTGCTTCCTATGCTCAGTTTGTCGCCGCTCTTGGTTTTCCTGACACTGGTTTCAAAATCCATAAGGATGATCCCAATCATGCGCCCAAAGCCATTGAGGCTTGTGGCTATCTCCTAAAACCTCTTGATGAACTTGATGACGAGGAAAAGGGCAAGGATCTAAAACAAGTATCTATTTGGAGGTCTCCCTCCTTCATCATTTTTCAGTGTGTCATTCGCACCATCTATCCCAAGATGGGTGACAAGGGGTCCTGCAACGGGTATTGTATTGATCTTATGTTCCTCCTTTATGAGCATCCCAAAGGGAAGATCAATGTTCCTCACTTTCTATGGCATGCAATTCATCTCGCTAGTCTTCAGTACAAGCGAGCTTTTCCTCATGCTCCTTTTATTCAGGCCCTCATTGAAAGTATATCTCATTTCCCCATTGTTCGGACTCATGTGCATCAGCCGTGGGTCATTCCACCTCATATGGCGGATGATTGGGCCCCCAAGAAATCTTCCTTTGTCCATGCTCGACGGGCTGCAGCTCGGTCTCGTCCTGCTCTCTCTGGCTTAGTTCCTTTCGGTCGCATTGCTCATTTTCTCGAGAAAGCTCATTCTGCAATGATGAAGGCTTTCTCCTCCCACTGCTCACAAAACCATGATGTGGTCACTCGCATGATCTCTTCTAAGAATGCTTTGAAGGCTCGTCTGAGAGACTCCAGAGCAACTGATGTGAGTGAGGATGAACGTCTTCCTGAGGCACCTCCCTCTGACTTTGGATTCCCATCTGGCCCTGAATGGGCTGATTTCTTTGACGAGCCAGGAGGCAGTGGCACCCATGGTGATGACGATGGTAGTGATGATCTCTGATTGCGTGGATGTTATCTCAGAGCCTTCCCCTTTTGGGTACTTGACGCCAAGGGGGAGGACATTATCTTAGTATTCGATTTGTTAACCTGTTATGCTATTTTATGTATGTTGAACCACTATGTTATATGTGAACCAGTTATGCTATTTATGTATGTTGAACCACTATGTTATATGTGATCAAACCACCATTATGTTGTGCTGTGGAGGAACTTTCATGACCTATCTGTATGTTGACATATTGATCTATGTAATGCGTTTTATGTGCTCTTTACCAAGTAAGGGAGTGCTCCTGCCCATATTCAGTTTCATTATGCATACAATAAGGGGGAGCTCTATAACAAATCTCTCCTAAGATTCATAAATCTATTTTTTAGAGCTATATGTATGTTGTCATCAACTACCAAAAAGGGGGACATTGAAAGTGCAATCATGTCCTTAATCATATTTTGATATTGTTGACAACATACATATAGGGATCTAATCATCTCTGTCAAGTGCATCTCAGGTTTAGTTCCCAAAAGATTATTGTGCGGATCATGACTGACATATTCAAGATGCTCAAAGTATGGAGAAACAAGACAAAAAACTAGCTCTTTTTGTTTTCTCTTGAGTGTAGGGATCCCGCACTATTAAGAGGGGATCACTGGTTCTCGCAAAAGACTTGCTCAAAATCTAGGAAAACCTCTTGGTGGAGTTCTTAACTTGGTTGTGATGTTGGCCTCTACCTTGTCCAGACTGATAACCCACAAGTATAGGGGATCGTTTGTAGACTTTTTCGATAAATAAGAGTGTCGAACCCAACGAGGAGCTAAAGGTAGAACAAATATTCCCTCAAGTTCTATCGACCACCGATACAACTCTACGCATACTTAACGTTTGCTTTACCTAGAACAAGAATAAACTACAAGTACTTTGTAGGTGTGGTAGGATAAATTTGCAAGATAATAAAGAATGTAAAAATAAAAAGTAGGTGCTATTCTAATTAAAGTACAATTAAATTAGTAAAGCGAGTGTGGATTAGTAGTGGTAGGATTTGCGGAATTGTCCCTAAGCAATTGACTACGTTACTAGACCGATAGCAAGTTTTTATGTGGGAGAGGCCACTACTAGCATGTCGTCCCTTACTTGGAATTCTATGAACTTATGATTGGAACTATTAGCAAGCATCCGCAACTACTAACGTTCATTAAGGTAAAACCCAACCATAGCATTAAGATATATATTGGTCCCCCTTCAATCCCGTACGTATCAATTTCTATGTTTAGGAAGAAGCTTCTGTCACCCTTGCCCTCCAATGCATAGTCCTATCAACATATAACTAACCCTATGGTGTGATCCACACTGATGTCTACTACACAACTTGTTCTTGTAGACTTGTGATGTGCCTCCAAGCGCAGAGTTTTGTAGGACAGTAGCAAATTTCCCTCAAGTGGATGACCTAAGGTTTATCAATCCGTGGGAGGCGTAGGATGAAGATGGTCTCTCTCAAACAACCCTGCAACCAAATAGTAAAAAGTCTCTTGTGTCCCCAACACACCAAATACAATGGTAATTTGTATAGGTGCACTAGTTCGGCGAAAAGATGGTGATACAAGCGTAGTAAAGATAGTAGATATTTATTTTTGTAATAGGAACAATAAAAAACAGCAAGGTAGCAATTGATAAAACGAAGCACAAACGGTATTGCAATGCTTGAAAATGAGGCCTAGGGTCCGTACTTTCGCTAGTGCAATCTCTCAACAATGCTAATCTAATTGGATCATATAACCATCCCTCAAAGTGCGATGAAGAATCACTGCAAAGTTCTTATCTAGCGGAGAACATAAGACGAAATTGTTTGCAGCTATTCTTTCCGATCGATCTATCCAAAAGTTCGTACTAAAATAACACCAAGTTATTCTTTCCGATCGATCTATCAAGAGTTCGTACTAAAATAACACCAAGCTATTCTTTCCGATCGATCTATCAAGAGTTCGTACTAAAATAACACCAAAGCAAATTCAAATTCATAATACTCAATCCAACACAAAGAACCTCAAAGAGTGCCCCAAGATTTCTACCGGAGAAACAAAAGACGAGAACATCCATCAACCCCTATGCATAGATTACCCCAATGTCACCTCGGGAATCCGCGAGTTGAGTGCCAAAACATATCTCAAGTGAATCAATATAATACCCCATTGTCACCATGGGTATTCATATGCAAGACATATATCAAGTGCTCTCAAATCCATAAAAGTATTCAATCCGATAAAAACAAAATCTCAAAGGGAAAACTCAATTCATCACAACAAGATAGAGAGGGGAAAACACCATATGATCCAACTATATTAACAAAGCCTGCGATACATCAAGATCGTGCCATCTCAAGAACACAAGAAAGAGAGATTAAACACATAGCTACTGGTACAAACCCTCAGCCCCGAGGGTGGACTACTCCCTCCTCATCATGGTGCCATAGGGATGATGAAGATGGCCTCCGGTGATGATCTCCCCCTTCGGCTGGGTGCCGAAATGGGGTCTAGATTGGTTTTTGTGGCTATAGAGGCTTGCGGCAGTGGAACTTCTGATCTAAGGTTACCCCTGATGGTTTCTCTATTTATAGGATTTTTTGGCATCAGTTTCATGCGAAGATGGGCCTCGAGGTGAGCACAACCCACCGGGACGCGCCTGGGCCCCCTGGCGCGCCCCGATGCCTTGTGCCCTACTCCTTCACCTTCTGGTCCTTCCATGAAGCTTCGGGGGTCTCTTTTGTTCCAAAAAAAATCGTCAAAAAGTTTCAGCTCATTTGGAGAACTTTTATTTCTGCACAAAAAACAACACCACGGTAGTTCTGCTGAAAACAACGTCAGTCCGAGTTAGTTCCATGCAAATCATACCAAAACCATATAAAATTGTTGTAAACATGGCATGAATACTTCATAAATTATAGATACGTTGGAGACGTATCAGCATCCCCAAGCTTAATTCCTACTCGTCCTCGAGTAGGTAAATGATAAAAGAAATAATTTATGAAGTGTGAATGCTAACATAGTGCATAAGTTTGATCAATGATAATTTCAATCACTTTTCTTAGCATCATAACAGTAACTCTTTCTCATAAAACTCATCATGACAAAGTAGCAATCAATTCACATGTTAAGGTTCAAACAATGAATTCTCTTGAAACTCAACAACCTATATTCTTAGTCACCAAACAATTGCAATTCAACTTATTCAACAGAGTCTAAGTAAGAGCTCCACATACTCAATCATCATATAGTCTTCCATGATTGCTAGTACTCAAAGCATATTCTTAGAACAAATGGCATCCATTGAACACAGAGAAAGATAGGGGCTTAATGTTTCGCCTCCCAACTCATTTATCATAGAGATAATTGTCAACAACAATAATAAACCATGATCAAATATTTCTGACTGGTCATATGTGCCTAGATCTTTCCCCACCACATGATGCTTGCCAACTAGAGAATAGTTGAGGTTGAAATGAGATTTCATACTATTGACTCTTTGCATAAAAGTAAATACTGAAAAGTAAAAGACAGGCCCTTCGCAGAGGGAAGCAGAGGTTGTCATGCGCTTTTTATTTGGATGCCCAAGCTCTTAATGCAAAGGAATATCACGTTATATTGCCCCTTATGATAGCAACCTTTATTATGCAGTCTGTCGTTTTTATTACTTTGCCATCACAAGTTCGTACAACGCCCAATTTTCCCTTACAATAAAAGATCAAACATATTTAGGAGCAATTTTTATTGCTTTATGCACCGATGACAACTTACTTGATGGATCTTATTCAATCCATAGGTAGGTATGGTGGACACTCATGGCAAGAAACTGGGTTTAAGGGTTTTTGGATGCACAAGTAGTATCTCTACTTAGTACGAATTTTTGGCTAGCAAAAGATCCTAGGCAAACACCACATGTTGGAGGATACATAACAATATAACTTCTATGCAAATATACACAACCATAACTCATTACGTTGTCTTTCTTGTCCAACTTCAACTAATTTTCTCAAGTTTGAAAATAATTAATGGGTATTCACAATCATAAAAGATGTCCAAGATAATATATTTGTATGTGAAAGTTCTCTTCCTTATACCAATCATTCATGAATTGCTTGTATGACCAATATTGTGATTGTCAAGCTTCAAAAGATTTCACTTTCTAAACCCAATGTGAATCTACTACTAGGCATGATATAAACATATAATTTCAATTTCATGATATTCAATTCATTTAACAATTTACTCATAGGATATAAGTGAAGCACAAGAGTAAATGACAAACTACTCCAAAAAGATATAAGTGAAGATCAAACGAGTAGTTAAGTAAAGGGGTAGCTAAGTGATGACTCTTTATTATTTAAAAACTTTTAGATCTAAGTATTTTATTAAAACAGCAAGCAAATAAAAAAAATGACATTCTAAGAATACCACACATCATGTGAAGAAGCAAAAACTTAGGCTCAACCGAGGCTAACCGATAATTGTTGATGAAGAAAGGTGGGATGCCTACCGGGGCATCCCCAAGCTTAGATGCTTGAGACTTCTTGGATTATTAACTTGGGATGCCTTGGGCATCCCCAAGCTTGAGCTTTTGTGTCTCCTTAATTCCTTTTATATCATGGTTTCCTAAATCTTAAAAACTTCATCCACACAAAACTCAACAAGAACTCGTGAGATACGTTAGTATAAATCAATGCATAACCTTATCATTCTCTACTTTAGCAAATCACTAAAATTATTATTTAACATTGCATACTAAATGCCTCTGCATATTTAATACTCCTATCCTCAAATAGAATCATTAAACAAGCAAACATATGCAAACAATGCGAACATAACAGCAATCTGTCTAAACAGGACAGTCTGTAAAGAGTGCAATTGTACTCATACTTCCCTAACTCCAAAATTTCTGAAAATTTACCAAACTGCATAAAATTTATCAGAGCTTATTGTGAAAAAGTTTCAATATTTTATCGCATTCTGAATTTTCTGGAGAATTTTTTCAACAGCGATAAACTTTCTGTTTTAAAACAGCAACTCATTGACTTGCAAAATAAGCATGGTGATGGCTATCCTTGCCACTTTTATTGAAATAAAAGATGCAAAAAATTATTCTAAATAATATCAAGCAAATCCTAATAAAATAAAATGACTCTCCAAGCAAAACTCATATCATGTGACGAATGAAAATATAGCTCCAAGTGAGGTTACCGATAATGTTGAAGACGAAAGAGGGGATGCCTTCCGGGGCATCCCCAAGCTTAGTTGCTTGGATCTTCCTTGAATATTGCCTTGGGGGTGCCTTGGGCATAACCAAGCTTAGGGTATTGTCACTCCTTATTCTCCTCATATCGATATCTCACCCAAAACTTGAAAACTTCAATCACACAAAACTTAACGGAACTTTGTGAGATGAGTTAGTATAATAAAGACAAATCATTCACTTTGGTACTATCAAAGACAAGATTCATAATTCTTCTCACACAATTCCTACTGTACTCTAAAATTTCCACAATTTATATTAAGCAATATAAGCTAGAGAAACCATAAAACAAGCAAACTATGCATTGAAAACAGAATTTATCAAAAACAAAACAGTACGTAAAGATCTGAATTAAGGTCATACTTATGTAACTCAAACAATTCTGAAAAATTAGGACAACGTAGATAAGTTGTTTATACATCAACTGTAAAAAATTCAGAGTTTTTAGATGCTCCAGTGAATTTAAACAATTATGTTACTGGGAGAAAAAGTTTCTATTTTTGCACAGAATCAAGTCAACTATCATACACACTATCCCAAAGGCATTTCTTGGCACTTTATTGAAATAAAAGCTATAAAACATAATTACTATAGTAGCCTAATCATGTGAACACACAAAAACAGTAGGGGTAAATGTTGGGTTGTCTCCCAACAAGCGCTTTTCTTTAATGCCTTTTAGCTAGGCATGATGATTTCAATGATGCTCACATAAAAGATACGAATTGAAACACAAAGATAGCATCATGAAGCATATGCATAGGGATTTTGTGAGAAAACAAATTATGGGAGCAAGAATCAACTAGCATAGGAAGGCAAAACAAGTGCAACTTCAAAACTTTCAACATAAAGAGAGGAAACTTGATGTTGTTGAAATATATATGAGCATATCTTCCCCTCCCATAATAATTTTCAGTAGCATCATGAATGAATTCAACAATATAGCTATCACGTAAAGCATTCTTTTCATGAGCCACATGCATAATTTTTTTACTACTCTCCACATATGCAAATTTATTCTCATGAATAGTGGTGGGAGCAAACTCAACAAAATAACTATCATGAGATTGAAAATTAAAATCATGATGACAAGTTTCATGGTTATCATAATTCTTTATAGCATACATGTCATCACCATAATCATCATAGATAGTAACTTTGTTCTCATAATCAATTGAAGCCTCTTCCAAAATAGTGGATTCATCATTAAATAAATGTGACGCCCCCGGCTTAATCGTGCACTAATCATACACGCAAATGCACACGATCAAGCCTAAGGACTCACTTGAAGATATCACAACACAACTCTAAAATATAAATAAAGTCATACAAGCATATATTACAAGCCAGGGCCTCGAGGGCTCGAATAAATAAGCTTGATGACAAACAAGCATCAGCGGAAGCGTCAGATATCTGAGTACAGATATAAAAGAAAACAGAAAGGCCTTTAGAAAGGCGGAACCAAAATGAAACACTACGATCGAAAGGCGTAGGCCTCCTGCCTAGGACCCTCCGAACCTACTCCTGGTCGTTAGCCATCTAGAAGTAGAAGCCGTCCTCGGGGTGGTAGAAATAGTCGATGGTGGAACAGCTATCTCAGGGGCTCCGTCATCTGGTCGCGACAACTGATAAGGGAGAAAAAGGAAAGCAAAGCAACCGTGAGTACTGCGAAGTACTCAGCAAGCAAGGATCTACACTACATATGCAACATTATCAAGGGATGGCTGTATATGTGGACTGGGCTGCAGAAATGCCAGAATAGAGAGAAGGCCTAGTCCTTTCGAAGACTAGCATCTTCAGCATCTTCAAGCATCTTCGAGCGCCTTGCAGCATATAGAAGAGTACAGAGCAGCATAGTATAAAGTAGTAGAGGTAGTAGCAAGCAACAGTCTCGCCCAGAGATCCTTCCTCGTCTCCCTGCGAGAAAGCGATCCCGGAGTCATATATCCAGGTAACATCCCAATTCTAACTGTACCGATCGGGATACAACTCCGAGTGTCCTTTACCGTAGGACCGGCTATCGATAGATGTGTTCTTCCCTGCAGGGGTGCACCAACTTACCCACCACGCTCAATTAACTCCGGCCGGACACACTTTCCTGGGTCATGCCCGGCCTCGGCCAAACGACACATCGCAACCCTACCTACAGCTCAGCAGAGAGGTCCCCGCCGGTCTACCTCCTAAGCGCAAGGGGGTCTTGGGCCATCGCCCCTCGCCCTCCGGGTCATTGTGTGCAGGGTGGATACCAGCACCGCCTCGGAAGGCCGGTACGATCCGACTGTGCCACAATGCTGAACTGGACGTCTGACAGAGCTTTCGGCTGATGTTACGATGCAGAACGCCCATACTATGCCCACGTGATGGTTAGTGCTATCCGACCAGAGGCCGGCTCAGATCATATATCCAAATCGTAGTGTCCTAGTGGCTTGCGGTAACGAGCAGAGACTCACGAAAGATGTGACCCCGTCGCCCCGTCTCGAGGACTTGCTGCAAGGGCTAAGAATGCCCGGCCGCGCCTCGTGGAATAACTCACGGGTAACTATCCATCACTCGCGGGTACCCCTCGGGGTCGACCCGCCTTTTAAGCAATAGTATCAACAGTAATGTAAGGCATCCGTGTGGTCACCATATCAAGGGGAATCCGAGGCATCACCCTCGTTGGACTCCCACCTGATGTAACAACAAGATGGACGTAGGAGGCATCACCCTCGAGGTCCACACGTGAGGTGTTACGCGACTTAGTCAGTATCAGTGGTGGTGTAGGAGGTATCACCCTCGCTTACAACGACCGATCAACTAACCTACAAGGTTATCATCAGAAGTGCTGACGAGGTATCACCCTCGGCACTCGATAGTAACCCAGTAGTGTCGAGCAACGAAGGGAAAGTGAGGTGCGGTGCGGGGCTGATCTTCAATCCCGTTGATCGGGTCTTCTGAAACTCCAGCGGGGCAGTCGGGATAAAGTGGGGGTCACTAATGGGGCTCTACCCAGTCTATACTAAAACAGTTTAGGATAGAAGGCAGTTATCAACAGTAGACTACAATAAACAGGCTATGCAGCAGATATAGGAAAAACAGTAACAGTAGCATAATTCTAATGCAAGCAGGAGAATTAGAATAGGCGATATCGAGATGATCAAAGGGGGGGCTTGCCTGGTTGCTTGGCGGCAAGGGCAAGGTCGTCAGTACTGTAACCAATCACCGGAGCTGCGTCGATCTCGGAGGCTACGTCGGCACCGAAATCTACCGAGGGAAAAGAGGGGGAGGAAAACAGTAAATATGAAGCGACATATGCATGAAAATACGATACGCGATGCTAGAGGTGGTCTATCGTAGTGATACACGACAACGGTGAAGGAGGGGATCATTCGGGAATGTTTTCCTGGTTCCGGACGTTAGTCAGACAGATGACCGGAGGAGGACGGTTCCATGTTCGGATAGCTAGGGACGTGTGACGGACGAACGGACCGCGTATCCGGATTCGTCTCGAAATTCTGAGCAACTTTCATGTATAAAGTTTTTTCATCGGAGTTACGGATTAAAAGTTATGAATTTTTAAAGATTATTGATTTTTTGGAATTAATTTTATTTACAGAAAAAGGATTATTGCGTCAGCCTGACGTCACCATGACTTCAGCGAGTCAAACCTGCCGGTCCAGGTCAAACCTGACCTGCGGGACCCCCCTGTCAGCCTTTGAGGGCTTAACAGAAACTAATTTAAGTTAACAGGGGTTAATTAGGCTAGGGGCCCCACATGTCTGTGTCAGTAACTAATTAACAGATCACTAATTATTTGATTAGCACTAATTAAGTCTGTGGGCCCCACACGTCAGTGGCTAAGGTGAACAGTGACGCGCGTTGACCATGGTCAACGCGGTCAAATGAGCGGTGGGGGCCCACTGGCAGTGACCCGGGTGGACCCCACACGCTCGCCAGGTCAGCGCGGCCGGCGGCTCGTCGCCGTTGACGCGAAACGCGGCGGAGGGCACTGGAGGCCGCCGGAATTTGCCTACGAAGCACCAAATCGGGTGCCGTCGGCACCGTTCGATCGGTCTTTGCGTCGCGAGTTCATTCATGCCAGGAACGTGGCCGGAAACGATCTAGAGCGACGGCGGCGATGGTCACTGGCGGCGGCCGGAGCACGGTGTGCTCGGGATCGGCAGAATGGGAACAAAGAGGGGGGCGAGGCTAAGCGCGTTCGGCTCCTGGAGGTGCACTGAACTCGCTGACGTGGTTGGTTGCTTGCGACCGTGACCACATCGATGGCAGCAGCAGCCGCGGCGAAGCTCGGCTCGGGCGTCCATGGCGATAGCGGCTAGCGACGGCAATCCGAGCGGAAAACAGGGGGAAGATGTTGCTGTGCTCACCAGAGGAGCACACGATGGCTCGGCGACAGGTTAGGAGCAGCAGAAACGACGGGGACGACGGCGAACGGCGGCGGGTCCCGAGGTGGAAGACGGCGAAGACTCGGTGATAGGGCGCTCCCCAGTTCAATCCCACAGCACCGGACGAAGGAGTCGATGGCGTTGGAGCTTCTGGATAGGTCGGCGGGGCTGGAGGGGCTCGGTGGCCGAGGAATCGAGCGTCGGCGGCGGTGACGTTCGGGCACCGACGAGAGAGAGAGAGGGAGCGATGGAGAGCGAGGGAGGGAGAGATGAATGACCAGGGGGAGAGGAGCGATGTGAGGGGGAGAGCGACGGAGGAGGCAGGGGGAATGGACGGGGCGAGCTTATCCCCTCGCCCACCCGTTCCTGCCGCGGTGGCGAGCGGCGACCGGCGCGGGCGTTCGGCGCCAAGGAGATGGCGACACGGGGAGGAGGTAGGTGGAGAAGTGGGCTGGGCCTTGCGGCCCAGTAACAGGTGGGTGGCCTTCGGGCCTTTTCCCTTTTTAAGTTTTTTTTTTGTTTCCTTTTATTTATTTCAGAGACAGAAAAGGATTTTTGTAGGCCACCAAACATTTTAGAAAAATGTGGAACTAAGCCACAAAATCCTCTAGCAATATTTGGCACTACCACAATTAGTTTGGAGGCCATTGGAATTTATTTGGAATTTTCATAAATGGAAAAGTATTTAAAAGTGCTGAAATATTGCTGTTCTAGTTGCTACTGTTCATCTTTGCACAGGAGTGATGTTGTTCTCCTTAACAAATAAATGTTATGGAATTTTTGCAAGGTGATGAACATTTTTGCAGTAACTTTGGTGCCACTTTATTTTGCACTTTTGTTTTAAATTTGAATTCAAGGAGGAATTTGAATAGGACCATTTAACCACTGTGACTAGTAAGTAAATGATCATGACTAGGCATAATTATCAGGGTGTCACAGTGCCATGATACAGAGGAGTGTTACAATAAAGTCATGACCTCTCCAAATCCACTTTCATCAATATAATCATCATAAATAGGAGGCATGCTTTCATCATAATAAATTTTCTCAACAAAACTTGGGGCGGCTAAAAATATCATCTTCATCAAACATAGCATCCCCAAGCTTATGGCTTTGCATATCGTTAGCATCATGGATATTCAAAGAGTTCATACCAACAACATTGAAATCATGCTCATCATTCAAAGATTTTATGTCAAACATTTTATTGAATTCTTCTTCTATCAATTGAGCACAATTTTCCTTTCCATCATTTTCACGAAAGACATTATAAAGATGAATAATATGATGCAACCTCAATTCCATTTTTTTAGTTTTCTTTTATAAACCAAACTAGTGATAAAACAAGAAACTAAAAACTTCAATTGCAAGATCTAAAGATATACCTTCATGCACTCACCTCCCCGGCAACGGCGCCAGAAAAGAGCTTGATGTCTACTACACACCTTGTTCTTGTAGACTCGTGTTGGGCCTCCAAGCGCAGAGTTTTGTAGGACAGTAGCAAATTTTCCTCAAGTGGATGACCTAAGGTTTATCAATCCGTGGGAGGCGTAGGATGAAGATGGTCTCTCTCAAACAACCATGCAACCAAATAATAAAAAGTCTCTTGTGTCCCCAACACACCAAATACAATGGTAATTTGTATAGGTGCACTAGTTCAGCGAAGAGATGGTGATACAAGAGTAGTAATGATAGTAGATATTGATTTTTGTAATAGGAACAATAAAAAACAGCAACGTAGCAATTGATAAAACGGAGCACAAACGGTATTTCAATGATTGAAAATGAGGCCTAGGGTTCATACTTTCGCTAGTGCAATCTCTCAACAATGCTAATCTAATTGGATCATATAACCATCCCTCAAAGTGCGATGAAGAATCACTCCAAAGTTCTTATCTAGCGGAGAACATAAGAAGAAATTGTTTGTAGCTATTCTTTCCGATCGATCTATCCAAGAGTTCGTACTAAAATAACACCAAGTTATTCTTTCCAATCGATCTATCAAGAGTTCGTACTAAAATAACACCAAGTTATTCTTTCCGATCGATCTATCAAGAGTTCGTACTAAAATAACACCAAAGCAAATTCAAATTCATAATACTCAATCCAACACAAAGAACCTCAAAGAGTGCCCCAAGATTTCTACCGGAGAAACAAAAGACGAGAACGTGCATCAACCCCTATGCATAGATTACCCCAATGTCACCTCGGGAATCCGCGAGTTGAGTGCCAAAACATATCTCAAGTGAATCAATATAATACCCCATTGTCACCATGGGTATTCATATGCAAGACATATATCAAGTGCTCTCAAATCCATAAAAGTAATCAATCCAATAAAAATGAAATCTCAAAGGGAAAACTCAATTCATCACAATAGGATAGAGAGGGGAAAACACCATATGATCCAACTATATTAACAAAGCCCGCGATACATCAAGATCGTGCCATCTCAAGAACACGAGAGAGAGAGATTAAACACATAGCTGCTGGTACAAACCCTCAGCCCCGAGGGTGGTCTACTCCCTCCTCATCATGGTGGCCATAGGGATGATGAAGATGGCCTCCGGTGATGATCTCCCCCTCCGGTAGGGTGCCGGAATAGGGTCTAGATTGGTTTTTGCGGCTACAGAGGCTTGCGGCGGCAGAACTTCTGATATAGGGTTACCCCTGATGGTTTCTCTATTTATAGGATTTTTTGGTGTCGGTTTCACGCGAAGATGGGCCTCAAGGTGAGCACAACCCACCGGGGCGCGCCCCGGTGTCTTGTGCCCTACTCCTTCACCTTCTGGTCCTTCCACGAAGCTTCGGGGGTCTCTTTTGTTCCAAAAAAAATCGTCAAAAAGTTTCAGCTCATTTGGAGAACTTTCATTTCTGCACAAAAAAACAACACCACGGTAGTTCTGCTGAAAACAGCGTCAGTCTGGGTTAGTTCCATACAAATCATACCAAAACCATATAAAATTGTTGTAAACATGGCATGAATACATCATAAATTATAGATACGTTGGAGACGTCTCACACATGCGCGCTCATATGATGGGCACCAAAGGACAACAACATAACCACAAGCAAATTAAACCAATCATAGCAATTCACCAATTACTGGTAGGACAACAAAAATCTACTCAGACATCATAGGATGGCAACATATCATTGGATAGTAATATGAAGCATAAAGCACCATGTTCAAGTAGAGGGTACAGCGGGTTGCGGGAGAGTGGACCACTGTAGATAGATGGGGGAAGGTGATGGAGTTGTTAGTGAAGATGACAGAGTTGTTGGAGTAGATCGCCGTCACACGATGATTGCCCCGGCGGCGTTCCGGCACCACCGGGAGAGAGGGGGAGAGAGCCCCCCTCCTTCTTCTTCTTCCTTAGCCTCCCCCATAGATGGGAGGAGAGTTCCCCCTCTGGTCCATGGCCTCCATGGCGGCGGAGGGGCAGGAGCCCCTCCGAGATTGGATCTCCCTCTCTGTTTTCTTCTATTTCGTGCTCCCCAGATCTGGCCGAAAACCGTTTCTTAAATATCCAGAGATCCGTAACTCCGATGCGCTGAGATTTTAACACGACTTTTTTCCGGATATAAGCTTCCTTGCGCCCGAAGAAGGGCCGCAACCGCGTTACGAGGTGACCACAACCCACCACCACGCGCTAGGGGGCCCAGGCGTGCCCTGGTGTCTTGTGGGGGTTGTGGGCCTCCTTTTGCATTGACTCCACCTCCCAAAAATCACATATATTCCAAAATAATTCTTCGTAAATTTTTATTGCATTTGGACTTCGTTTGATATGGATATTCTGCAAAACAAAAAACTTGCAAAAAACCAGAACTGGCACTGGGCACTAGATCAATATGTTAGTCCCAAAAAATAATATAAAATGTTGCCAAAAGTATGTAAAAGTTGTATAATATTGGCATGGAACAATAAAAAATTATAGATACAACGGAGACGTATCAGCATCCCCAAGCTTAATTCCTTCTCGTCCTCGAGTAGGTAAATGATAAAAAAGATAATTTTTGATGTGGAATGCTACCTAGCATAATCTTGATCATATATCTAATCATGGCATGAATATTAAGACATGAGTAATTCAAAGCAATAGTCTATAATTTGACATAAAGACATTAATACTCAGGCATCCCAAAAAACAATCGTGTCTTTCAAAATATCAACGCTAAAGAAAGCTATCCCTACAAAATCATATAGTCTTGTCATGCTCTGTCTTCTTAACACAAAGTATTTATCATGCACAACCCGGATGACAAGCCGAGCAATTGGTTCATACTTTTTAACGCGCTTCAGCTTTTTCAACTCCCACGCAATACATGAGCGCAAGCCATGGATATAGCACTATGGGTGGAATAGAATATGATGAAAAGGGTAAACATAGAGAAGGCAAAAAAGGTAAGAAAGTGTCACATCAACGCGGCTTAATCAACGGGCTATGGAGATGCCCATCAATTGATATTAATGTGAGGAGTAGGGATTGCCATGCAACGGATGCACTAAGAGCTATAAGTGTATGAAAGCTCAATATGAAAACTAAGTGGGTGTGCATCTAACTCTATAATGAAAAATTCTCACTAGTATATGAAAGTGACAACATAAGAGACTCTCTATATGAAAAACATGGTGCTACTTTGAAGCACAAGTGTGGAATTAGCATGCCCCTTTTCTCCTTGTCCCTTTTTTTCTTTCTTTTTTCTCTTTTTGTCCAGAGTCTCATCCCGACTTGTTGGGGGAATCATAGTTTCCATCATCCTTACCTCATTGGGACATGCTCTAATGATGAATAATGATGATCATCACACTTCTATTTACTTACAACTCAATATTACAACTCGATACCTAGGAGAAAGTATGACTCTATATGAATGCGTATGGCAGTGTACCAAGATGTGCAATGATCTAGCGTAACAACGATATCAAAAAACGGACAAGCCACGGAAATATTATGCGAGCTATCTTACGATCATGCAAAGCAATATGACAATGAATGCTCAAGTCATCAAAACGGAAGCGGTGGAAGTTGCATGGCAATATATCTCGGAATGGCTATGGAAGGGCCATAATAGGTAGGTATGGTAGCTTTTTTGAGGAAGATATAATAAGGCTTATGTGTGATAGTGTGTATCATATCACGGGGTTTGGATGCACCGGTGAAGTTTGCACCAACTCTTGAGGTGAGAAAGAGCAATGCACGGTACCGTAGAGGCTAGCAAATTGCGGAAAGGTAAGAGTGTGTATAATCCATGGACTCACATTAGTCATGAAGAACTCATATACTTATTGCAAAAGTTTATTAGCCTTCGAAGCAAAGTACTACTACGCATGCCCCTAGGGGGATAGATTGGTAGGAAAGGACCATCACTCGTCCCCGACCGCCACTCATAAGGAAGACAATCAATAATAAATGATGCTCCAACTTCATAGCATAATGAGAGACTATACGTGCATGCTTCGGGAATCACAAACCTTAATAATAAATGATGCTCCAACTTCATAGCATAACGAGAGACTATACGTGCATGCTTCGGGAATCACAAACCTTAACACCAATATTCTTACTAACCACAACCATTTACTAGTACCTCCCACATATTATCATATCTATATCGCAAAACTATTGCAAGGAATCAAACATATCATATTCAGTGATCCACAAGTTTCATGTAGGATTTTATGACTAACCATGCAAATGACCAACTCCTGTTGACTCTCTAAATATATATAAGTGAAGCAAGAGAGTTTAATTCTTTCTACAAAAGTCCATGCTCTAATAAATATAAGTGAAGCAAAAGATCATTCTACGAATAACGGTTTTCCATGTGAAGAGAAACAGTCAATCCAAACTTCAAATGATATAAGTGAAGCACATGAAGCATTCTATAAAGCCATACTCAAATGATATAAGTGAAGTGTAATGAGCATTCTATAAATCAACCATGGACTATCTCGTACCATCATGGTGCATAAAATAAAAGTGAAAACTAAACACAAAAGACGCTCCAAGATTTACGCATATCACATGAACGAAACAAAGACGAAAACATACCGATATTTGTTGAAGAAAGATGGGATGCCTTCCCAAGCATCCCCAAGCTTAGACGCTTGAGTCTCCTTGGATATTTACTTGGGGTGCCTTGGGCATCCCCAAGCTTGAACTCTTGTCTCTCCTCCTTCTTCTCATATCGAGACCTCCTCAGTGTTTGATAACTTCATCCACACAAAACTTAACAGAAAGCTCGTGAGATCCGTTAGTATAATAATGCAAATCACTACTTTAAGTACTGTTGCAAACCCATTTATATTTTATTTTTGCAGTGTAGCTACTGTATTATAACTTCTCCATGGCTTATACCACCGATACAATCGATAGTTTCATCAAAACAAGCAAAACAATGCATCAAAAACAGAATCTGTCAAAAACATGACAGTCTGTAGTAATCTGAACATTCACCATACTTCTGTAACTCTAAAAATTCTGAAAAATTAGGAAAAAATAAAAAATTTGCATAGCATTACTGTGTAAAAATTTCATAAACTTTGACATTCTAGTAAAAAATGTAAATTCACGCACTATAGCCAAAGTTTCTGTTTTTCAACCGCACATACCAACAAGCAATCTAATCATCCTAAAGGCAAATCTCGCACATTATTTTTATAATACGATGGATTTGTACAAGGGGATAATTTTTGTTGAAAAGTTTCTGTAACCGAGATTCACAAAGTTTCCATGGGCATGAACAAGTTCAAGGATATCCCCCACTCCAATGGTGTTCGTCCTTCTCACTTTCACATTTCATTTTGTAAAGTTTTAAGTTCCCCTCTATATTTATTTTTTGTTTTTAAACTTTATAAAAGCACACAACAGAATAAAATGACTCTCTAAAACTTCCGGGTTGTCTCCCTGGCAGCCCTTTCTTTAAAGCCATTAAGCTAGGCATAAAGTGCTCAAGTAATGGATCCACCCGGATCCCAAGGTATATCAAAGCCAATTTTAATTAATAATGATTTGTAATTTAGTAGTGAGCACAAAGCAACATATACCATGCAATGATGAAGTCTAACTCTCTTCTTATTCATCGGCATGTCATAAAAGAACAATTCATGCACATCAAGTAAAGGCCAATACATAGCATAATCAGTTTCTTGCAATTTTATCATATTGGAAACATAGAGAGGCGGAGATGTAGTTCCTCTCTCATAATAATTGCAAGTAGGAGCAGCAAGCACATGCATATTATATCCATCAAAATCATCACGTGTAGTAGTAAAATGCAACCCATCAATATAATCCTTAATAAGAGCAAACTTCTCCGATATAGTGTAGTTGGGAGAATTCAAGAAGATAATAGGACTATCATGTTTGGGTGCAATAGTAACAATTACATTCTTAACATAAGGGACTATAGCAAGTTCATCTCCATAAGCATAATTCAAATTGGCATCATGGCCACAAGCATAGCAAGCATCAAGTTCATTAAAATGGGATATTTCACAAGAATCAACGGGATCACAACAGTTATCATAGCATTCATCCTTCGGTAAGCACGAAGGGAAATTAAACAATGTATGGGATAAAGAGTTACTCTTATTAGAAGGTGGGCACGGGTGATCAATCCGCTCTTCCTCCTTTTGTTCTTCGCTCTCCTCCTCATCTTTTTCATCCAATGAGCTCACAATTTCGTCAATTTCTTCTTCCATAGATTCTTGCAAAATATTACTCTCTTCTTAGACAGCGGAGACTTTCTCAATAAAATCATTAATATCAACATTATATTCATAATTCTCATAGAAATATTTAAGTATAGCAAAATTTTCTGGGTCTGTAAACAACATCATCATAATCTTCATACTTTTCAAACATAGATTCAATTTCATAAGCACCCTTAAAAGCAACAAATTCTTCTATTCGTTCCACATCATAGTAATCATATCTACCATTAGCATAAGAAGCTAAGGTTTCATTACCGTTAAATTTGCATGAAAAGGGAAGGTGTGGAGCCTTCATCCTAGAGCAACAAATATAATCATGTCTCAAGCATAAATCCCGAGCATACCAATGCAATATTTCAATTTGATCCAATAAGAGTTTCCCTTTTTGAGTCAAGCGATAATCCCTAAAGTATTCACGTTGATCCAACGTGTCTCCCATTATCAACTTGAATGGGGTTTTCTATAGTGTTTAATATTTTTCACATAACGAGCATCGAGGGTTTTAGGAGGTTCCCCATCTCTATGAGTAGCAAGTACAACTAATTTTTTTGGTATTTCGTGTTCCATATCCATAACTAAAGATAGAGAACAACTTAGAACAGAAAATAAAAACTACTTAGTGATAAAGCAAACAAGCACACACGAGAATATTCACCCCACGCTATTGCTCCCCGGCAACAGCGCCAGAAAAAGGTCTTGATAGCCCACAAGTATAGGGGTTCGTTTGTAGCCTTATTCGATAAATAAGAGTGTCGAACCCAATGAGGAGCTAAAGGTAGAACAAATATTCCCTCAAGTTATATCGACCACCGATACAACTCTACGCACACTTAACGTTTGCTTTACCTAGAACAAGAATAAACTAGAAGTACTTTGTAGGTGTGGTAGGATAAGTTTGTAAGATAATAAAGAATGTAAAAATAAAAAGTAGGTGCTATTCTAATTAAAGTACAATTAAATTAGTAAAGCGAGTGTAGATTAGTAGTGGTAGGATTTGCAGAATTGTCCCTAAGCAATTGACTATGTTACTAGACCGATAGCAAGTTTTTATGTGGGAGAGGCCACTGCTAGCATGTCGTCCCTTGCTTGGAATTCTATGCACTTATGATTGGAACTATTAGCAAGCATCCACAACTACTAACGTTCATTAAGGTAAAACCGAACCATAGCATTAAGATATATATTGGCCCCCCTTCAATCCCGTACGTATCAATTTCTATGTTTAGGAAGAAGCTTCTGTCACCCTTGCCCTTCAATGCATAGTCCTATCAACATACAACTAACCCTATGGTGTGATCCACACGCACGCTCATATGATGGGCACCAAAGGACAGCAACATAACCACAAGCAAATTAAACCAATCATAGCAATTCATCAATTACCGATAGGACAACAAAAATCTACTCAGACATCATAGGATGGCAACATATCATTGGATAGTAATATGAAGCATAAAGCACCATGTTCAAGTAGAGGGTACAGCGGGTTGCGGGAGAGTTGACCGCTATAGATAGATGGGGGAAGGTGATGGAGTTGTTGGTGAAAATGACGAAGTTGTTGGAGTAGATCGCCGTCACACGATGATTGCCCCAGCAGCGTTCCGACACCACCGGGAGAGAGGGGGAGAGAGCACCCTCCTCCTTCTTCCTTGCCCCCCCCCCTAGATGGGAGGAGAGTTCCCCCTCTGGTCCATGGCCTCCATGGCGGCGGAGGGGCAGGTGCCCCTTCGAGATTGGATCTCTCTCTCTGTTCTCTTCCGTTTCGCACTCCCCAGAACTGGCCAAAAACCGTTTCTTAAATATCCGGAGATTCGTAATTCCGATTGCGCTGAGATTTTAACACGATTTTTTCCAGATATAAGCTTCCTTGCGCCCGAAGAAGGGCAGCAACCACCTTACAAGGTGACCACAACCCACCACCACGCGCTAGGGGGCCCAGGCGCGCCCTGGTGTCTTGTGGGGGTTGTGGGCTTCCTTTTGCATTGATTCCACCTCCCAAAAATCACATATATTCCAAGATAATTCTCCGTAAAATTTTATTGCATTTGGACTTTGTTTGATATGGATATTCTGCGAAACAAAAAATGCAAAAAACAGGAACTGGTACTAGGCACTGGATCAATATATTAGTCCCAAAAAATAATATAAAATGTTGCCAAAAGTATGTAATAGTTGTATAATATTGGCATGGAACAATCTCTACTCCTAATGTCTCAAATGGTAGTCTCCGTTCCACGGTTAATTTTCGTCCCACCTCCCCTGGTTTATTTTCGTCCTCCCTCCCACCTCACAGGTAGACACGTCGAACCAAAAAAAAACTCCCAGCCATCCCCCACGCCCGTCGAACCAAAAAAAATACTATCCTAGCGAATCCCCCACGAAGTCTAGGGGCAAACCTCCCGTCGCATCAGAGAAAAATGGCCGAAAAAAAAATCTACGAAAAAAAACCTACGAAATTAAACCAGCGAAAAAAAACCACAAACGAATCACACGCACGTACGAGCGATTCCTCCTGCCCTCGAGCGAGAACCATTCGCACGCACGACTCGTTCACCGCCGTCATCCATCCCTACGTCCCCGCCGCTCCTTCCCTTCGCCCCCGCCACTCCATCCCTTCGCCGCCGCCGTCCCACATCAAAGCCGCTGTCGATGTGCTTCACGAGACGCAGCCGATCCCGTTGAGGATCCGCCGCCAATCACGTTCACGATCCGGCGATGATCCCCTTCTGGAGTCGCACGCCGATCCCCTGATCCGGCGCTGTTCCCGTTGAGGATCCGCCGCCGATCGCGTCCAGGATCCGCCGCCGATCGCGTCCAGGATCCTCCCCCAGATGGTCAAGCTCTTTAGGCCAGCATCCCCACAGCCTCATCAAGATCTGATCGTGTCCAGCTTCGCACTCTCGCTCGCATGGTGGAGAGAAACGGTAGGTCTTCATTTGTGATTGTTGTGCGGTCTCCTTCCTCCTTTATCCAGATAGGGTTTGGGATGGTGGTCGATTCCAGCCAGCAGCCTCATCTCACTCGACTTCCACAATCTCGCCCCTGGTGTTATCTTCCCTCCCGTGCTTGATATTGGTTCCCATGGACCATGGTGCTATCTTCCCTCCTGTCTCCCTCCTTTGATTCTAACCTGGTTCTTTGATGCGGTCTTGGTTTAGATTATGCAAGATTAGGTGATGTTGTCTGCCCGCATTTATAGAAGTGGATCACAGATGCGATGGAGCAGAGAGAGGGGCCTTGAGAGGTGAGCTGCTACTCCTGTGCTAACACATCTAGGGGAAATAGCCAGGGAGAGAGAAGACTATGGGGGACAAAAGAAAGGAGATGAGTTAGCCAAGATTCAGGCCAAAATTCGTCATGTTTGAGCTAAAGCTTTTGCCTCAAAAGGTAACTTTCTATTAGTCCCTAGAATATGGTTTGATGGATGATTTAGAACAATTGATGCCTGGTTGATGCAATTGCTAATTATGTACTGGAAACAGACGACTAACTTTGACAACTAGGCTTAAACTATAGATAGTTTTGATATGACATAAAATCAAAGTTGCAGAGGATGTCGATAGTTTTTTAATAGTATCTTATTTGAACAATTCTTACCAACGGATTGAAAGTTATAGTCAAAACAAGTTTCGTCCGACGGTCTTTTAATGGTCACTGTACCCCAGGTTCGTCCCAACAATCTAGAGCCGCACGCTCAAGGTTCAGGAATTTGGAAAGCGCCAACTCACCCTCGCTAGAGCTACTCTGGTATGCTTTTTTTCACATACCATGTTTTGTGGTGTACGCTTATTCCTTACTTCATTTACAAGCCGTGTTCACCCATTCATTTATATCTTGCATAGAATTAGCATACTGATGATCTATATTGTTTTTTTCCTGTTTCTTTCAAGGTCCTTTGCAGGTTCCTTTGGCAAAGCGCTGCTGGTTGTCAAGACGATTAGAGATACTTCTCCCACAAAGGTTCAATTTCTAATGAAGCAGTCCAGCAAGTAAAGTTGTGTTTATCTTGATGTAGTCAAATAAGACTCTTTATAGGCAATGCACTATGTTTCATTGCTCCATCTTCTAGATTCCATTTATAGCCAAAGAAGACTCTTTATAGTATAGTTGTCAACACAATCCGTCCTAAGTCGATGCGATGTAAACTATTGTTATGACTTGCGAGGTCCGACGGCGGTGACCGGATGGCTTGAGCAAAGCTGTGAAAAATCAGGTATGTTTTCCACCATACTCAATTTGTTATGTCCAGATGCATAGCTTTCTGAATAAATGCATAGTGTATGTTTACTCACTGTCGTGATGTTTGTACGTCTGTGCCTACACCCTACAACATGAGCCCCTGGATGACCAATAGGCAATTAGATGTTACAAGTTTAGATGCAAATATGTTAATTCTAATGTGGCATCAAATTCCTAATAATTCACACCTGAAATAAAATTGTGATTTATTGGCTATCTTTACTAACGTATCCGTGTTGAGCACAACCGAACGCATCAATTTCTGGTGAGGTCAACTATCCAGAATCCTCCCGTCATCTTAAATCCATTGATGATTTTTTATTAAAGGTTTTGTTCTATGTAGATACTGAAAATAGCGAGGCCAAACTTTTAATCCAGAAATATCACTTAACTTTTGGACTCTCCTTTCCGTATAGATCTTGGCTGCCATTAACTTCCTTTTTTGTTCAGAACTACGGGCTTTCTTGTGTTTGTTTGTGCATGACTTGCTTCTGGTGGTCTGTAATTCCAGTGGTGTTGCTGCTTGAAACTTAACTTCTACCGATCCATGCCAACTGCGTAATTATTTTCTAGCTTGGTTTGTTGAAGACCGTTAGTCTTTTAAAGACCATTAATTAGCTAGCTTGATTTGGACTTTGGACTTGTATCCTGTAGCTAGCTTGCATTTCCTTGACATCTTATTTGGTGCTTCTCCTCATCATTCAGACAAGCGAGAGAATAATGGCATGCATACATGAAGGCTATCTCCCATATTGTTGGATTTGGAGTTTATACTTATGTAATTGGGAAGCGAAAACTAAAGTTCAATTTCATTTTTTTTCCAGAAACTTAAAACAGTGGCATACAATATTGTCTCACAGAACAGAACAGGCTCCTGCTTTGTAGAGAGCTGATCATACCTATCTTGTTTGATTTGATGGGGGGGTATGAAGGAGGCAGTCCAAGAGATCATGTGCAAGGACAAGTGAGTTTTTGATTTTCTTTTCTATACCGTTGATATAATTTGACTCTTTATGATTATTTTACATGGACCTATAGCTATGTTGTTTACCTTAGGAGCAGTACCAATCTTAAAACATGTTTCTAATTCAATAAAAAAATTGGGAACATGTATGGATTAACAAAATTTAGGATTTTATCCTTTTTATTGACAAACTGTATAACTTATGATCTTATAGAGGTTAGAATTTTTATCCTGTTCTTTATGGTTCCATCAGTAGTTGTGTACTATTGTTTTGCCGAGATAGGATACACTATATCAAAATAAGATATATGCAGAAACTTTGTAAAGGTATATTGGAGGAAGCCAAAATGAACTCAAATGCTTGGGGTAGGGAAATCAAATAAATTTTGCTTCGTCGAGTTTTTGTAGCTTGTATCGGGTATCTGTGTGAAGAGTGCAAAGACATCTTAAGTTCTTCATGCGCTCTGCCGGATGTCCTAATAGTTGTTTCATACAGGAACAAACTGCAAAAGATATGGAATGGTCTGTCTTTGGTGGAAGACAAGTGCATATATAAAGTCAACCAGACCAAGTGCCATGAGATTACTACTTCATAAACCAGCTTCAAAAGAAGAGCAATATCAAAAGCCCTACCAGCTATAATTACCCTAAAGGTGTTTTGACAGACCTACCCAAGGCAAAGATAATTGGTGATTGATGCTCACAGCAACAAAGACTTTAGCTTCCCCCGCAAAAATGTTATTTTCAGCTGTCTTGTGTGCAAGAATCTACGATGGGAGGTTTCAGCTTCACTTAAGTGTGTCTATGCACATTTTATACTTCTATTACATCTGCAAACTACAAATATTGAATAGGATTTTTTATATAGAATCTCCTAGGATCCTAGCTATATTAGTTGCTGACCCCTATGTTTGCCAACAGAGTTAGTTGACGATTCCAACACGGAGAAGATTCGGATGTTGTATATTGTTTCTTCCAAATCAACAACCAGTAACTCTCAGATTAATTAAAGGAATGTCTGTTGGCATTTAAGTTTTACGAGCTTGCCGATTTCTTAAAATCATTCTAACAAAGTACTTTGTATTTAACTAAACCGAAACCTTGTAGCACTGTATTTAACTAAACTAAAACCTTGTAGCACTGTTAAAACATATTCTGCTTCCCTAACTTAACGAAACCCAGAGCCAAGATGGCCCCGGCCAAGATGAAGGTGTGACGGCCAAGGCGAGCATTGGAACAAAGACATGCATTGCGAAGAGGAAGAAGATGTCGTAGACATTGAGGAGGAGCCATTGTTTATCGATGAACTCACTCAACAAGCCAATGCACAAAATGGGAGGCGGCAAAGCATTCAGACGAGGGCATACACCAAAGATGAGGACAAGATTTGCGAAAGTTGGGCGAAAATAGGGCAAAATCCCAAAACCGGTGCTGAGCAAAATGGAGGCAAACAATGCAAAGACAAAGCAAAATAGGTGGCGCTCGCTTTCATGGCGAAGGAGGTGGAGATCATGACCGTGGACTTGACAAAGGTGTCCCCGAGGAGAAGGCCATGGTTCAAGAAGTAGTAAAAGGAGATGCTCGAGCTAGATGATTGAGCTATGACCGATAGTGCCATCATTTTTTGTATGCCGGGTGCCGACATGAACTAGGGTCACAATGCAAGAACTATGGCCATTTTGTGTGTGTTGGCAAGTGTGTCAGCCGCAGGCACTCTGGTCGGCAAGAACTATGGCCACTGGCATGTCTATGGCCCAGACGAAATTTTAGATTTCAATTTTCTTGCAAAAAATACTATGCCCGGACGAAATGGGTCGGCCGGTTGGGCGCACCGACCAGATTTGGTTAGGCGTGGTCGGCCGCCGCCCCTTTGGCCGATCCAAACGGACAAAATCCGGACAAAACGAACGCCCGTTTACGGTCTTGCCTTGGAGTTGGCCTTATGGCTGTCTGAGCGGAATAAGTTCCCTATAGAAAATGTGGCAAATTGCATTTCCCTAGAGATGGCTTTGTAGAAAATTTCATGATCGACTTGTTCATATATTTTTTCATCAAGTCGTACAACTTTTTGGTTAGGATAGAAGGGTAAATGCATTGGTTGGTTGCTTCAAGGGTCAATAACAGATTGCATGTCCAACAACAGGCTTCAAATTTTGTTTGTGGTAATGCACGACATTCAATTGTATGTTACACCGTGGCAATGTCTTAGGAGACATCGGATCTGGCTTCTTGGCTCGGGGGTGTCACGGGCGGCGCACGCCTCGCCCATTGATTGAGGTGGCAGATCGACACGAACAGGGCGGGGGGGGGGCGCGGCTTAGGGCGAGACGTGCAGTGGGTCGGTTGATAGGGGACTCCTCCTTTGCGGACCGTGGAGAGGGTGCCGTGGTGAAGGTGAGGTGGGTGTCATCCGGTTTTAAAGGCGAGGGCTCCAGTGAGAAATGTCGTGTTGCGGCGGGAAACTGAGGGGGAAGGGAAGGCTCCGGTAAGAAATGGGAAAGAGTGCATCCTAGGGTGGAGTTTTTGTGTTGGGACCGCGTGTTCGAGCTAACATGATGGATAATCCGGACGAAGGTAGGGTTTTGGGAAGCCTGTTGGGTGCCTGTTTGTTGTTCGAACACGCCAGACATATGAGGAAGAAATGAGCTTCAATCTTAAAATGACCTTAATTATTTGCTTGCTCACGACCATCTACGAGACAGGGCGGGTGAAAAGGTACACATTATTAGCACGTTTGTATCTGGCCAGATAAAAGAAGACGGGGAAAAAGACATAGACCCATCAAAATATCGTCACATCGTACATCATGTTAATACTTATCTACAACAAGATATGGTTAGTCTTGTCTCGTTATCCATGCATATAATTATGGATTGTTTTTATTTAATTCATATGTATAATGATTTATTAATATTTATATCTAATTCCGACTGCGACTTGTATGATATTTACAACAGTTATTCATTCCGATTAACATTCCTGGCTACCATTGGTATCTAGCAGTCACCAATGCGAAAAAACATGAGATTCAAGTATTGGACTCACTTGGTTCTCGGGTCAAACGCAATGACCTTGCTACTACGGTAACCATCAATTGTTTTTGCTCATCTTAACATATGTTTTGTTTGCCTTAATCCCTAATATTTCTCATATATAAAATAGTTACTAGGACTCGAGAAACGTCTGAAACTTGTAGAGCATAGTCCGGAGTTTAACAAAGATCATAAGTGGTCCGATCTCAATGTTACAAAATGAACGGTCATAGAGCAGTTTCATGAGGCAATACAAACCGATGGGTAAGCACTTGTTACAATGGTTTGTTTATTTGATTCATCTGGGTGATATTCTAAAGCATTATTTTATAATATTATAGCGTATCATGTGGACTGTTTATGCTAAATTATATGGAATATTGGACATCAGATGCATTATCAGACCAGTTCACCCAGGTATTTCATTTTTATACATTATCTCAAAATATTATAGCAACTTTTTTTATATATTTTGTAGGAGGATATGAAACATTTTCGACGAAAATTAGCTGTCATTTTGCTCGATTCAGAGCTGAATAAGCTAAAACGATGTCCCATATACCATCAACCTGACGATGAAGAAACTTTAGCTAATTCTGATCGCGAGATCCTGGAGAATCCACCTGATGTAGTTAAAGACAAACGTCCTGCCCCAATCACTATCATGCCCACTGACCAACGTGAATTACTTGCCGGCCTCTGCAACTACATCATGTCGATCGATGATGCCGGATGTTTGGAGTAAGTATCATGTATCAATATTTAATGTGCGCATGTACATTATTATTCTTCTTACCATCCAATTTTTAGGAAGAAATTGGTCCGGAGTTCGACACCCCATCCAATGGGCTTAAGTCTTAAGAAACTTCAGTGCATACTTAACATGGAGCAGCCTATGGACAATGATTGCTTCAACACCGCCGTGCGTATACTGGCAACGAGGGAGTATTGTTCACAGACCCTCCTATAAACTACATGGATCTAAGATTTTGTGTAAGTTATCGTAATTCTTTATTCTATGTGGCATTAGTATCAACATGTTGAAACAATATTTATTTTTTTACTTAGTTCATGATGCTAGAGTCAACACGAGGTCAGAAGTTTTGCGAGAAGAAAACTATCCAGACGTTGGCAACATTATTTGGTAGCTGGCCTGAGATGGACAACGACATCTCATCGTGCAATATGGTAAGTAAAGTATTTTGTCTATTGTTATCATGGTTTATTGTTGTTTCTAATAGCTCCACTTCTAGATTTATCTTCCCTATGCATCCATCGGCCGATACATCTTGTACGTCATCGACAAAGAGGCACGTCGTCTATATATTATGGACCCTATTCAAACATCACAATCGTCAGTGGATAAAAATTTGAGGCATGTACTGAAATTAAAAAGTTTTGCAAGGGATTTCAAAGAAGCACTCGAAATAAAGCTGCCTGGTTGGAATTCCGATATATCTAAATGGCAACGTTTATTTCCGTTTGGTATTCCAACGAGTATAGACGGGTAATAAATTCATAATAAAAACATTTATTTTTGTTATCACTATATTCTTTATATTATTAATTTAAAAATTTGCAGGAATGTGTCTGGCTATTTTGTTTTTCATTTTATGCTCTGGTGGAACGGTAAAGAATTGGTCAAGCCAGTTTGCGCGGTGAGTATTGTCCGTTACATGTTTTAAGACCTTGCTTGAAATTTTCATACTAACTACATATATTGTTTGTGCAGGATGGGTATGAGTTGAGGAAGCAGTTTTTATTATACTTGCTAAAACATCGTGGGAACGAAGCTAAAGGCAACTTTTCTGATATTGTAAAAGAATTTCTTGAGCGCATCATCTAGATATTGATAGTTTTGTAATAGATGTTTAGGTGGAACATCGCTCAGTTTGTTATATGGACATGTCGTTAATCTTTCTTTTTGTTATCAATTTACATTACAAAAATGGACTTCAATTATTCAATAATTATGTTTGTGTTATATTGTTTGTACATGTGAAATTTAACACGTAACTCTTGCAAACTATTTCAAGAGCCCGTGGCAACGCACGGGCACTCTACTAGTAAAAAATTATAGATACGACGGAGACGTATCACGGACGTCCGGAGGTTTTTGGACGACCGGCGCGTCACAGTCCTCTGGCTGACCGTTGTTCTCCAGAACTCCGGTGCCACGTTACAGAAAGAAATCTACGGATTTCTGGTCCTTTCGGACGACCGGCTTCCAGACGTCCGTTGGTGACCGGAGATCCGATGCCACATCATAGAGCCGAAATGACGAATTTCTGGTCCTCTCCGGACGACCGTGCACCGTACGGTCGACGTTCTCCGGACGTCCGCTCCCCGTGTTCCTAGTTCTCTCTGCTGCTGCGCTGAACCACTCCACTCTCCAGTGGCCGGACGACCAGCTCCGGACAGACGTCCGGTCCCTCTTTTCAGTCCGGATGTCTGGTGTCCCTCGGACGTCCGGCAACTGCGCAACTTAAGTGACTCCCAACGGCCATTTCCACACTGCTACTATATATATCCTTCTCCCCCTCGTGTGAGGGTTGTCCAACACAGTGAAAAGTTTCCAAGAACACCTTTCTTTCTCACTCTCTCTTGCTTTCACCAAATCCTAGACCCCGAGTGCATTTGTGAGGATTCTTGAGTGTTGTTCCAATCAAAAGATAGATCGTCCCTCTCTCCTTCTCTCAACCAAAGGAATTCGTGATTTGAGCAAGTTTTGAGCGGTTCCCTTGATCTTGTTAAGAGGTTGGAGACTCCTAGGCGGTAGGAGTTCTTTGGTGAGGAATCAAACCATTGTGATTACCCCCCGGAAAGTGTGTGAGGGTTTAGAGACCACCCCAAGGTCTACCACTAGTGGTTGAGAAATCGCCTTCGTGGTGATATCTCAAAGAGAGAATAGGGTGAGCCTTCGTGGCGATATCTCAAAGAGAGAATAGGGTGAGCCTTCGTGGCGTTGGTGTGCCTTTGTGGTAACATCCACCTCTCTAAATGGTGACGTAGCTTCCCTCCAAGGAAGTGAACATCGACATACATCCTCGTCTCTCGGAGTTGCAGTTATTCCTAACCCTAGCTCCCTACTTGTGGTTACATGTCTCTTAGCTTGTACTTACATTATATTGTGCTTGCTCGTTTAAATACTTGTTATATTCACTCTCTTGATTAGCACTAGTATCACCTTTGCAATTGTTAGGCTCACTCTCATATTCCGCATTATTGTCTAAAATTGCTAAGTAACAATTAAAATTTGGAATTGTACCTATTCACCCCCCTCTAGGTCCATCTCGATCCTTTCACCTAGTTAGAGCATCTACAAACGGACCTCTCAAAGCCGCCTCATACGCCCGGGCGGGCTGCCCGATCACTGTTCGGTCACGTTTTTGGACCAAGACGGACGCCTCAAACGGGCCTCAAACGCCCGGACTGACCGGCACCCCCCATTTTCAGCCCAAATATGGGGCGGATATGGGGTGGCCCGGGCACGCCCGGGCGCGTCCGCTTGACAAGCCCGACCCACCACCGACCCCACGGATGTCCCACAAAAAACCCCATCGGCCTCGTCGGTCCGAAACCCTAGCTCACTCACTCTCCTCTCTCGCTCCGTCCTCTCCTCTCCCCTCACCAATTCCGATCGAATCCGACGCAATGTCGAGCTCCCGCAGCTGCTCCGACGATGAGGTGGATCCGAAGTATGAGCTTGCCCTCCGCATCACCTTGGAGCGGTCCAAGGTGGAGACCGGGGCAGCTCCGGATCTGCAGCCGCAACTTCCCCATCGGCGCATCTCGGACGCCGGCGCTGGCCCCTCCCGGCCCATGGGCAGCTCCGACAGGCGGCCAGCGCAATCGGCGCCTCCCCTACGTTGTCCCCTCGCCCCGCCGGCTGCTGCTCCCCCTCGTGGGCAGCGATGGGTGCTTGTGCCCGCCCCGCCGGCCCGGACGCGCACGCCGGAGTCGGAGGCGCATGCCGCCCGCCACGAGAGGCATCGGGCAAGGGAGAAGGACGTGGGTTACCGGCGGAGCCCGACGAGTACCAGTGGCTCCTCGCGTGGGTCTACCGCCGGTGCTTACAACGGCGGAGATGGACGCTCGGCGGCTCCGCCGGAAGAACGCCAAGGCTCTTCGGCTTGCCATCGAGCAGTCCGAGCGGGAGGCGTTGGAGAAGGCGAAGGATGCGGCTCGGCTGGCCAAGCTCAGGCGCCAGCAGGACCGGGCCGTCCAGCGCCTCAAGGGCCTCGTCATCATCGACTCCTCCTCCGACGACGAATCGAACGATCCTCCACTAGCCGCCGACGGGTACAGCTACGCCGGCGACCAGAAGGGGAAAGGGCCGGCCCGGAAGTGGTGAAGTTGATTTTAATTTCAAGTTTTAGATGTAGTATAAAGTTATCCGGATTTCGCCTCCGGATGTAGTATAAAGAAAGAGAGAAAGCGACGAGGCGTCGGGAAAAGCGGGAGTCGGCGCACCCCGTCGCCGACCAAACCCTGCCAGCCTGCCGTCCTCGCCCCGCGACGCAACCACGTACTCCGCGCAAGCCAACACAAATATCCCAAAGCCGCCGCGCCGTCCGTCCCTCCCCCTCCCTTCCTTCCCTCGCCCCACCCCTCTATTATATCTGTCCCCTCTCGAAGCCACCGCCTCGGCCACGCCTCCCCTATATCCCTCCATCCATCCCACCCCCCCCCCCCCCACACCCCCCCCCCACCCCCACCCCCCCCCCCCCCCCCCCCCCCCCCCCCACCCCCCCCCCCCCCGCCCTCTCCTCAGCTCCTCACCGCCCTCCGACACCTCGTTTTTTCCCCTCCCCGCTGGTATCGCCGCAGAGGGCGACGCCTCCTCCACACCAGATCTAGGGTTCCCCCCGCCTTTTAGAACTTTCCCCCCTCCCCTCCCCTGCCCCCTCTCTATCTCTCTCTCGCGCTGCGATTCTTCGAGGAACGCGAGGGGCCGCTGCGCATGAGGGCCACCGGAGAGCACGCCGCCGCCATCCCCGTCCACGCCTCGCCGCCCACGCCCCACACGGAGGACGACGCCGAGCGGAGGCGCCGACGCCGGCCCGCGCGCCGCCCCAAGCAGGCCACGCCGCCACCGCCGCAGGTCGACGCGGCGCCCGCGGCGGGGCCCAGCCCCTGCAGATCGATGCCGCCCATGCGCGCCGACTCCCGGCTCGACGCCGTGGCGTTGGCCGAGGCGGCAGGGACGAGCCGGTCCTGCCCCCTGCTGCCCACGCCGTCCCGCGTGGAGGCCCGGGGCCCGGTGGTGGGGACGGGCGCAGGGGCTCCCAGGAGGCTCTTCTTCCCGCCCTACTGGCCCGAGCAGGTCGTGGAGGACGCCCTCAAGGTAGGGCGGATCGTGCCAGGGAGACGCTTGCAGCTTTGCGGCAGCTCCAACTTTGTGTGAACTGATGTATTGATTTGTCTTTGAGAGAACTAATGTGTTGATTTGTTGTTGCCTCCTCTACGCAGAGAGGGAATGTCTTCGCGGGGAAGTTCCGCGTGAATGCTCACAACCGAAACGAGGTAAGCATGGAGTCCTTCCTAATTTGCCTCTTACTGTACTGTATCTGTGCTACTGGTGGGTAATGTTTGGAATCTGTCATGTTGCAGGCGTACTGCACGATCGATGGCATCCCTGTGGATGTTCTCATTACAGGGCCGGCGCAAAACCGAGCGGTAAGTCCACGTCTACTTGCACACACAGCAACATGAGTGTATCTATTAAGAATTGTGGTGCTAATTGTGTACTGTAATTTATAGCAATCCCATACAGTAGTATTAGTGGATAGTGCAAAGGCTTAATGATGCTTCCAGCCTGTCATTCTGCATTGAATTGCACGCTAACTGATTAGCCACTTTGAGAAGTATAATGTGCTAGGGACTCAGGTAACACAATGCTTGTCATATATGGCAGGAGGCGAGTCTAAGAACAAAATTTATGTACAATGTTTGTCATTTTGCATCTTCTGCTGTTAAGTTGTTTTGTGATGCCACAGGATTGGACATTTCAATTTGTGTTCAACTCTCGATTGCTTGTGACTTTGCAAATTATATACGTAGAACCTATGGCTAGCTTGCTTTCCCACAAATTGGTCAAGCACATTGGGAGAATTACCTGCTCTTGGCGTGATTTTGAGTCGACTCTAAACACATGGATGAAGTGGTATGCCCTTGGGCCAAATAGCATGCTTGAAGCTCTTGCATTTGAAAATGATTTAAGCAAAGCTGCATGATACATTATGTTTATGCTGTGGTCATTTTTCTGAATGTTCTGCTGAAGATGTTGTGCCCTTGTTCGTCTTTCCCATGGGCAATATTAACCTGCATTCTTTATGCAATCACCTTGTCTGTTTCTGTCTCTATAATCCTGAGAAAACATTCTCTCAGGACGTCTTATTTAGTAGCACAAACAATTCATGCAGCGAATTAATTTAGCTGATATGTTTCTAAGAAAGCATTCTCTTTCCTTGATGTGTTATATGAATAGATATGGAATTATGAATGTTCAGTTCTGATCTTGTGTTTCTTACTATATATACCCAGAGTACATGGTTCTCTTTCTTGCAATGACATGCTCTTTCTTGACCCACTTTGCAGATTGAAGGTGATGTTGTTGCCATCACATTGGATCCTGTTGTTTACTGGACTAGAATGAAAGGGCAGAATATTGCATGCAACCCTGCCACTGGAGGAGTTTCTGTTGCTCGTGAAGTTAGTGAAACAAATGGGAACCATAGTTTGAAGAAAGGACAGGCAGATGCCAGCTGCAGGTTTGAAAAGTGCAGTAATGGCCAACCTGTTCCGGACAGGATGCATAACCATCACAAGAACAGTGGTTTTAGTCAAGCTGTTATTTGTGAAAATGGGCATGCTACTGTCCCAGCGAATTATGAAGACCTGGATGAAGCTAAGACCGAGTTTGCAAGAGCATTACAGAGGATCTGTTCTGTGATATACAATCACCCAAGCAGACGCCCTACCGGGAAAGTAGTATCTGTCATAAAGAAGTCTCCTCGCCGTAGTACTGTTGTAGGTTTCCTTGCTCCTTTCTCAGATTTCCCCGATGGAGAGCAGAGAAATCAGATGAATGTGCAGGGTTCCAAGAGGATGAACCATATATCATCCTCAATTTTCACAGGCTTGGTTCAAATCTTGCCTACTGATCCCAAGTTCCCGCAGATGATTGTTAGTATTAGCACTTTGTCAGATGGTATCAAACAGAGGCTGAAAGAAGGTGATATAACTATTTGTAAGGAATTAGTTGCTGCACAGATTGATGAATGGAATGAGGAAAGTCCCTATCCCTGGGCTTGTGTCGTACAGCTCTTGGGAAAGGGTGGACAGGTTGAAACACATATGGATGCTATACTGTTTGAGAATGCAATATCTGATGTTGAATTTTCCCCTGAGTCCATGGCATGTCTCCCTGACACTTGCTGGAAGATTCCGCAAGAAGAACTTGCAGCAAGAAAGGATCTGAGAAATGTTTTGACCTTAACAATAGACCCTCCTACTGCTTCGGATCTTGATGATGCAATGTCTATTGAGACACTTTCTGGAGGAATTGTCCGTATTGGGGTCCATATTGCGGATGTTTCTTACTTTGTTCATCCAGAGACTGCATTAGATGCTGAGGCTCAGATTCGGTCTACTAGTGTTTACACCTTGCGACGTAAAGTATCAATGTTGCCTTCAAGACTTTCAGAAGAACTAGTTTCTCTTAATCCTGGGGTAGACAGGCTTGCCTTTTCAGTTATTTGGGACATTGATCCTCATGGCAGCATAGTTAATCGCTGGATTGGTCGTACCATTATCTTTTCATGCTGCAAGCTGTCATATGATCTCGTGCAAGATCTGATTTCTAGTGATTCAAGCCAGTTTAGATCTGCAGCTGCATCTCTTCAAGTGCATGGCATGTTTAAACATGAGGATGTTATAAAGTCTCTTCGATGCCTCTATGAGATCTCGAAAAATCTGAAGGATATTAGATTCAAGGGTGGAGCTCTTTCTCTTGACACTTCAAAGCCCACGATCCTATTTGATGAAGATGGGGCTCCATGCGATAGCTATCGCTATAAAAGGAATGATGCATGTTTCATTGTTGAGGAGTTAATGCTGTTGGCAAATATGTCAGCTGCAGAAGTTATATCCAATGCATTCCCTGATTGTGCTTTACTTCGTAGGCATCCTGAACCTAATCCACGGAAACTAAAAGAATTTGAGGCATTTTGTGCTAAAAATGGGTTTGAATTGGATTCTTCATCATCCGGTCAACTTCATCTTTCAATTTGCAGAATAAAGGAAGAGTTGCAAGATGATCCTGTTATGTTTGATATTCTCATGTTTTATGCTTCAAAGCAAATGCAGTCTGCGGAATACTTTTGCACAGGGGACCTGATAAGCAAAAAGGATGATTGGGCTCACTATGCGCTATCTATCCCTTTATACACACACTTCACTTCACCACTTCGAAGGTATCCTGATATAATCGTTCACAGGACACTGAATGCAGTAATTGAGGCTGAACAGATGTATCTGAAGCAAAGGAAAATATCCACTGGGCGGAATGGAGTCAAAGCTACATCTTGTGAAGTTGTGAGTAGATGCTTTACAGGCCTTCAATTTAGTAAGGATGCTGCTGAATCCAAAGAAGGGAGAGAAGCACTGTCTGCTGCAGCTAAGAAGTTTAAGGTCCCTAACTCTGAAGATCTTGGGGAGGCTGCTGAACACTGTAATGAAAGGAAGTGGGCCAGTCGCCGTGCAGAAGAAGCTGGACAGAAGCTCTACATGTGGGCTCTACTAAAGAGGAATGAGGTAATAATGGTGCATCATCATTTTTTACTTCCCGCAACTAAGTTTGCTGGCAAGCTTTATTCTACCTGATTTGTGGTTTTACTTTTGCAGACCCATGTCTGTAATGCTAGAGTTCTGGGGCTTGGACCAAGGTTCATGTCAGTTTATGTGCCCAAACTCTCGGTATAACTTTGCCCCTAATCTCCTGTAATCGAAGCACTCCATTTTGTGTGTTTTGGTCACCTGATCATGATTTTCTGATGTAGATGGAACGGAGGATATACTATGATGAAGTCGAGGGATTATCTACTGAATGGCTGGAAGCCACTGGAACCTTGGTGCTTGATGCATGCAGAAATAAGCCCCAAAAGAGGGGAGGCCAGTTCAGATGCAGTAGAGCAATTGAGGAAGTCGCAGTGGTGGTGAACCCATCCGAGTTAATCTTACCTGAAGACAAATATGAACCAGGTGCAGCAGAGGCTGCCGATTCAGTTTTGCTGAGCGATGAGGCAGTGAAAGTTGAAGTTGCCCCAGCCGTTCTGCCCATGGTGATAAGCTACCTGAGCGACATCCCCGTGGTTCTTCATGCAATCGGTGGCGAGGATTGTCCGGTGGACATCGGAGTAAGACTATACTTGTCGTCGTACTTCAAGTGACCAGAAACAGCTCATCATGACAGAGAACTACTCCCTCCGTCCCAAAATAAGTGTCTTGAGCTTAGTACAAATTTGTACTAGAGCTAGTACAAACTTGAGACACTTATTTTGGGACGGAGGGAGTATCTGTGAATTTGACTTCGTTCTAGTCGAACAAGACAATCGTAATAAAATGTGACAGAAAAGTAGCGCTAAAGAGTCGGCCAGGGTTCAGCAGGAAAACATGTCAAGTTAGTGTTGTAGATACTCCTATCGTTACTGTTGTCCGTTTCTTATTCACCTCCCTGTGGCATCCAAATGATCGTGTGGTCAAGTGGCCTTCCTTTTTGCTCCGAGACCACCTGACCAGGCGACTCATATTGGCCGTATTGTTGTGTATGTGCCAGTGATGTATTCACTAGTTCCTCCTTTAGTACTTTTCTTTTAGTGTGAATCCACCTGCTATTTTTTTACTGGTGGGTTCATGCATGATGTTTTGTTACTTCTGAAAGAAAGGAATATCACTGCTGAGCTCTGTCTGAAGAATATGTCCAAGCTATTCTGGCCGCAAATAAATGTATTGGCACCTCTTCTATTGTACCTTTCGTGTTCAGCTTATTCAGTGCAGACTGGCAGGCTAGTTTCTTTATACGCAACGCATCATTAGTTACTGATCTTGGTTATAGAATCTTACTCTTATTTGGAATTACAACTCTCGCCCGAGGGCGCAAATACACATATCTTGCAGCATGATTTATCTCAAAAGTGTTTAGCCCCGGTGATGCCACGAAGTGCCGCCTTGCGCTTGATGATGGCGAATATCGTCGTTGGCAAGGTGTAGGATGTTCCGGAAGATCGGAGCATTCCTCTCGTTTCAGATTTCCCAGGCGCGGTCATCAAGGATGCAAGGGCCTTCCTTCGCCAATCATCGTAGGGTAGATCGTGGATGGCGATGGTCCAGATGCATAGAGTATTGACATCCGAACATAATGTGCACGGCCAGACTACGGGAATCCTAGTCTTGTGTTATGCTTAAAGATGGTGTGCGCCTCACCTCACCTGGTGGCCGCGGCGCTACGTAGCAGCAGTGCAGCATGACGTCTTGGCTCTGGAGAGCATGGTGGCGATTGGAAACACTCTTCTGTTTGTTCTGTTGAGTCAGTTCGATTCGCTTTGGCCTCGCGATAACGTCTCTGGTTGTTTTATCATGGCGCCTGCTTATCCCACCCAAAAGTTTGAGCAAAAGGTGCAGCAGCTTCTTTCTGGTAAGGAAATGACGTCGAGAGTTGCAACCCCCATTCGGAATTCCTTGGGGATGCCAACAAAATTAAATGGGATAAATCTATATTTTATTACGATCCTGGAGGTGGACAATCTATATTTTCTTGCCACATACTCCTACCCTCACGAATTGATTGATCATCGAACGAATCAATACTCGGATATACTATATATGTTGATGTCTTCAGACTGAAAAAAGTCTGAAACTCGCTAGAAGGTTTCCGAACCTTGATGTCCAGTTTTATCTGTCTCGAGAGACGCACCACATCCATTCAGGATAAGAATTTGCTGAGCGGATTTTCTGTTTGTTAACCAGAAATGCGCAAGTAACCGCGAAAGCCATCTTGAGAAGTTGCCATCAGTTGCCACCGATCGTACGAACTGTTACAGGACTGAACCTCATTTTAGCGTGCGAAAGCTGAACCTTTTCGGCTGATGCGCAACAAAACATACACCACTATAGTTTCCATGCTCTTCCCAATTTTCTTGGCTTGGTTTATACTTCCTCTCTTCGGAAAGAATTTCGGAAACGGAGGGAGTACTGTTTTAGTAGATGACGATTGTAACCACACCACACTATTTCATGAAAAATGCTCAAATATGTTCTGTCCTCAGAAAAAGGGGGGTTCAAGATAGCTAACTATCGTTTTGGCCGGTGCTTTCTTATGGAAGGCGAAGGCTTGTTCCATCACTTGGCCATTGAATCGCCTTTTGAGCTCACTGCACCGGCCGATAACAAACTCCGGCCGACATATCCACTGGTTCAACGGAGCATTCAAGCCGAGCACACGGCGAAATGTTTTGCAAGTTGCAAATTCCGGCATGTGCAGCACACTATAAATACCTGGCCAGACACACAGCTGAATCCATCAGTTCTCCACCGTCCTCTTCCAGAGCAGACAGAGCTGAAGAAGATGGCGAACAAACACTTGTCCCTCTCGCTCTTCCTTGTCCTCCTTGGCCTGTCGGCCAGCTTGGCCTCCGGGCAAGTTCTCTTTCAGGTAAGATCCTGTTCGTCGGCAAGAACTGTCTTCAGACTGCGATCATGTTTTGTTTTGGACTGAACTTTGAGTTGTGCGGGCGGCAGGGTTTCAACTGGGAGTCGTGGAAGCACAATGGCGGGTGGTACAACTTCCTGATGGGCAAGGTGGACGACATCGCCGCCGCCGGCATCACCCACGTCTGGCTCCCTCCGGCGTCGCAGTCCGTCGCCGAGCAAGGCTACATGCCGGGCCGGCTCTACGACCTGGACGCCTCCAAGTACGGCAACTAGGCGCAGCTCAAGTCCCTCATCGGGGCGCTCCACGGTAAGGGCGTCAAGGCCATCGCCGACATCGTCATCAACCACCGCACGGCGGAGCACAAGGACGGCCGGGGCATCTACTGCATCTTCGAGGGCGGCACCCCCGACGCCCGCCTCGACTGGGGCCCCCACATGATCTGCCGCGACGACCGGCCCTACGCCGACGGCACCGGCAACCCGGACACCGGCGCCGACTTCGGGGCCGCCCCGGACATCGACCACCTCAACCCGCGCGTCCAGAAGGAGCTCGTCGAGTGGCTCAACTGGCTCAAGACCGACGTCGGCTTCGACGGCTGGCGCTTCGACTTCGCCAAGGGCTACTCCGCGGACGTCGCCAAGATTTACATCGACCGCTCGGAGCCCAGCTTCGCCGTGGCCGAGATATGGACGTCGCTCGCGTACGGCGGGGACGGCAAGCCCAACCTCAACCAGGACCAGCACCGGCAGGAGCTGGTGAACTGGGTGGACAAGGTTGGCGGCAAAGGCCCCGCTACCACGTTCGACTTCACCACCAAGGGCATCCTGAACGTCGCCGTGGAGGGCGAGCTGTGGCGGCTGCGCGGCACCGACGGCAAGGCGCCAGGCATGATCGGGTGGTGGCCAGCCAAGGCGGTGACCTTCGTGGACAACCACGACACCGGCTCCACGCAGCACATGTGGCCCTTCCCTTCTGACAGGGTCATGCAGGGATATGCCTACATCCTCACGCACCCAGGGACCCCATGCATCGTGAGTCATCGTACCAATACATCATATGTCTGAATTTTCTTGTTTCGTTCATAATAAAAAACCATGACCGAACCGATGAAAAATAATTGTGATTTTTCAGTTTTACGATCATTTCTTCGACTGGGGTCTGAAGGAGGAGATCGATCGCCTGGTGTCAATCAGGACCCGGCATGGGATACACAGTGAGAGCAAGCTGCAAATCATAGAGGCTGACGCCGACCTCTATATCGCCGAGATCGACGGCAAGGTCATCGTCAAGCTCGGGCCAAGATATGATGTGGGACACCTCATTCCGGTAGGCTTCAAGGTGGCCGCGCATGGCAATGACTATGCGGTATGGGAGAAAATATGAGCAAAATTACCACAGCAGCTCTACGAGTTTTTTACAATATGAATGACATACATATTAGCCCGAGCTCACGTTGTCCACATAGTACGATTTAGTACTTCCTCCATGTAAAAGTGAGGATGAGGGACGTCCATTGTATTTTTGATAAAATAATGATCATTTCACATTGGAAAACGTTTGGCAACGGTGCGCCGGCCGAGTTTGCGCTGGTCGCACGCTGCGTCGCCACGCGTCCTCGCTGGCACGCGCTACCTCCCCTACGTCTCACACGTTTCCTATGAAGGGCCCATGCCTGTCCCTCCCCCTTTTTCCTTTTTCTCCCTCCTTCCTTATCCTCTTCCTCCCGTCATTCTCCTCCCCTCATTCTCTCTCTGTTTCTCCCTGGTCTGGTTTTTCCTCCATGGATCTCTTCTCATGTTAACCACCAGCCTCGGCTACTACTAGGAACCAGACATGGCCGCGCACCCATCCTCTACCCCTCACCCCCTGGTGCTTTGTAATTCGATGAGAGAAGCCATCTCCCTTTTCCCCCCAAAACAGCCACTAAATTTGTGAGGGCGAGGGGAAGAACACGAGCGAGGTGCTGTTGCGGAGCTGGGGGTGCTACTTCCACCTCCTCTACGACTGCGGCTAGGCAGCATCGGGGGGTGCCGCATGCTGGGACCGTGGTCACCGCGCACCGAGAAGCTGGAACCGACGCATTGAGAAGCTGGGGGTGCTACTTCCACCTCCTCTACGACTGCGGCTAGGCAGCATCGGGGGGTGCCGCATGCTGGGACCGTGGTCACCGCGCACCGAGAAGCTGGAACCGACGCATTGAGAAGCTGGGACCGGTAATCCACGGAGCTGGAACCGGCGCACCGAGAAGCTGGGACCGGCAAACTGCAAAGCTGCAAGCCATGGGCATCGATGCCGCAAACAACGATGTTGTGTTGCGGCCGTGGACGGCGATGTTGGAAGCGTAGATGGGCGGAGTTGGAACCGGGCAACCACCAAGCTGCAACGACGGGCGACGGCACTGAGGGCAGCGACACCGTGCTACAACCGTGAGGCTATTTTGCTGGAACCAATCAGTAACCGTGCTGATGCAACACCATTCTTCCTCCTATGACTTTTGTTTTTGATTTAGCCGGTTGCAACTTTTTGATTTATCGGTTCCAGCTTTTATTTTGGTCGGTCGCAGCAATTTTTCATCCATCAGTAACCAATTTTTGATTCGTCGGTTCCAACATTTTTTTGCCGGTAGTAGCTCTTCGTGTCGCTGGTTCCAACATCTTATTTCAATGATGGGATCAATCCTTTTTTTGACAGTAGCAACTTTTTAATTCGCCGGTAGTAGCATTTTATTTTGCCGGTAGTAGCTTTTTACCTGAGGACGGGGATTGACGACGAATTTTTGCTGCAATCATGTTATGTAGAAGCTACAACCATGGTGAGATGGAATCATCATTTGGAAAAGCTGGGAGCGGCGGCGCGAGGGAGGACATGGGTGCTGCCGCATCTCGCCGGGGCACATGCTCGCATTGACCAAGTAAAACCAAGCGGAAGGAAGAAGACGGAAGGAGACGTGTACGTCGAGGGGATCAGGCGATTTAAAACGAGCGTATCTGACGGCTCGGGTGCGACCGGCCCAACTATTGGGCCGGCGCACCGGCGCCTAGCGCTGGCCTTTCACATTTTCAGTACTTATGGTTCACTCAATGTTCGTTGACCACAAGTTCCCTAGTGACTCGTGCAGGAGCATTCTAGTAGCCTCGGTGATAGACCCGGTGCAAGGCTGGTCTCTTGCGCACCGGCCAGACGTTGCTCATTTTGCGCTGGACTGGTGGGGTCCGGCGTGCTTGTATCCCACTCGGTCAGGCCATATCCCGTTCAAGGGGCTACTCGTTGGTCGCTGCATCGCAACCAGGGCGCGTGGAGATTGGGTAGAGCAAAAAAGCCAATCTGGGTAAATAGCCAGCCAATGGATTAATTCCATTATTTGAGTTGGTAATTACCTGGGAGAAATACGTTGATTGCATGCCCGCGTCCAGACCAACTTTCTGATTGTTTCTTTCTTCCTTCATGCATGCATGCTAACGAAGTTATACTTGTGAGTCCCTTTATTGGCTCGTGCATGGGAGGAGAGGAAAGGATACTATAAATACTTTTTACGATGGGAAATGAATTTTAGTAATTTACTCCAATTAAGGAAAGGTTTTTTTTTTTTTTTTTGAGGGAAATTAAGGAAAGGTGAGCAGGCGGTCAGGGTAATCGAGCAACCGGTTGTTCGGAAAGCCCAGGCAAGCACCTCTCTAGCATAACAACCAGGCATGCAGAAACAAGCCTGGGCAAGGCAACCAAGCAGGCGGGTGTCCTGAAGGCCCGGGCAGGCAACATAACCACATATGGGTTGCTCGGCTGCGTGGGCTTGCCCGACGCACGTGCCGAACAACCCACATCCCGACCAGAGTGCACCCGTCGCATGCAGACTTCATGTCTCTACCCGGTGTAGCAAACAACGGTACCCATCACCACCGAACAGGGGCGATTCATGCAGGGCAAGGGACGTGGGTCTCCGCGACTTATTCGGCTGTTGGTGTGTGGGCATTGCTTCCCGGATTCGGGGTTCGATCGTGTTGTCAGTGGCCGGCTAGGGAGATCATTTGGGAGGCTGGTTCTCAGTTTGTTCAGGTCTAAGTCCTTTTGCTCTTGCAGTCGTGTGGTGCTATGTAACGGACTATCCCGGCAAAAGATGGGTGTAAAATAACAGAAGTTGAACATGGTCATTGGCATCGTTTTTTTGACAGAAGTTGATCCCATCATTAACGTGTCTAAGTGCGACCAACACGAACACGCACTTGCCATGACCCAAGAGTAGTTATCCCTGTTTGTTAGCATATCCGTTGCTTTTTAGTGTTCCCATATGTATTCTTCTTCGTCGTAACACCCTTTGGGGATTCATAAAATAGACATTTATTAAACGTGCTTCCCATCACTTGCTTACTTCCTGGCCACAGTTTGTCTCGCGCCAAGGGGAATGACAGCTGGACAGACGACGGATGGCACGGGCATGCTCCTTCGCATGGCGAGCGCTGCCTGAGCAGAGCTTGCACCAGAGGGGAAGGGGAGGGGTCGCCCTGCTCCGGATCTAGAGCGATGCAGAGCGGGATGGGTGAGCGTAGGCCTCATTGCAACGGCGGGACCTGGAGGAGATGGCAGGGGACGCCATGGAGCTCGAGCTCCTGCTGGTGTCCGTCGCAACCGCTCGATGGCGATGCGGAGCGCGAGCTCCTCGTCGTCGGGTGCGCCGCTGCTGGAGCTTGAGTCCTCCTTCTGTCCTTCATGGGGTTGTCCCGGTCCATGGGATTGGCCTCGCCGCCGAAGTTGTGGCCGGACTTGGGCATGGCAGAGGGGGCGGAGAAATTTGGAGGAAGACTAGGTTTTGTCTGAACCGGGTGGGATTTTTGTGGGGGCAATGGTGGGGGCAGTGTGGGCCATAGTGGGTCGGTCCGGCATTTCGGTAGTGTTCGAACACTTTCAGGCCTCCCCATACCCGCCACGCTTATGAGCTGGATATGGGGGTTGTCGGACAGCACCGGGAATTTGGATTGGTTCTAGGAAGTACGGTTGGGTGCGGGTTTTGTGTCCCCGGGCGTTTGGGGTGGATGTGGGGTCCGGTTGTAGATGCTCTTAAGCCCAGATATCCCTCTTTGAAGTGTGGTTCTTACACATGCTATATCCTACGTTGCAGTGGGGCTGTTGGGTTTATCCGAAGAGCAGAAGAAAGCTCTGATCCTAGCTCATAAGACGTGAATTGACCATCGGATGGCCTGAACGGCCGAACCTGTGTTTTTAGCCTTAAAATACCGATTCCACCTCCTCACCATCATCTAGTGCAATATCTGCTACTAATTCATCTTTTTGTAAATTCTGCTAGACAAATATCGCTAAAATTAACAACTTCATTTCGAGACATTCTGTTTTTGTCACCACTCGACAAACATAGGTCTTTTAGCTACAGAATAATTATAGCTGCAGCAGCTAAAGGTTTCAGCCAACAAGTGAATAAAGGATGATCAACAGCTCTATTCAACATATGCACTCACAGAGAAAATAACTATGCAATAATCCAAATGGAAAACTAGATTGTAACAGTGCTACAGGCATAACAGTATGGCATAACAGTATTGGCATTGACAGCACAACTGGTTTCAAAACCAAATACTGCGAGCATAAAGCAGGGAAAGCAGCTAGTATTCTACTGAACCTTGGCAGCATCTTACAACAGACTAGAGGCATGCAGCAGACAGTCATGACAGTACATTAGAGCACAAGCACAAAGAAAGGAAACAGTTTAGTACTCTATTCCTAAATCTCCATAGCTATCATAGCTAATCTGGGCGAGGCCATTGTTGGTGTCATAGGCGCCAACACGGTGAATCTTCACACCTATCTTACATGCTAATTTTCCCTTCCTCGTGCGAATTTGCCCCTTGCCCTTCTTGGAGAAAACCTTGAAGACCCAGACTCCATTTCCAATTGCTAAATACACAAAAAGAGGAGAATATTAGAACTGGAAAACTGGGAATAGATCATCACAAATTACATGGAATTATAGGAGTAAGAATACCAATATCTTCATCAGAACCATCAATTCTTCATCATAGTAAGCAGAATATATAATCAAAGTAGAATATTATAGAAGAGAAGAAATAGGGTGTGGTGTTTTGGCTCTAGAGTCCAAATGCTCTCTATATCCGGGTTCCCTATATCCTGGACGTCCAGCTGCACATGGGGATCTGAGCTAGTGCCCCTTTATGAGCATATACTGTTGTTTTAAAATTCAGTTGTATCTGTTAGAAGGTATGCATATGTAGCATTCAACTGGGTGGGTGGCTGACGGATGCAACCAGCCGCCAGGTGGAGTGTCGGGTAGACTTGCCGTCCGTCTAGCATTGGTTGCGTATGTACCGTGGTACAGATTTGTACAGGAGCCACCTGGCACTGGTGCGATGGTTTAGTAAATGGAGCCCACACGCCAAACTACACGGCGAGTTCCTCCCAAGTAATTACATAGCACGGCAACACGACCCAAAAGTACTACGACGGGCTAATACTGCAGATTACTAAACAAGTGCTAGAACAAGATTACTACAGTTTGACCCACTCCATGGAATCAAACTTGCTTGTAGTAAACGATGCCAAAGATGGCAATGAGCACAGCGAGTACAAGAAGAGGGCCATGAGATTGGTGATGGAAACCATAAGGTTGAGTCTTGCCAAATCAGTGACCAGGGACGGAGATCGATGCGTCGCCGGAGCCGTAGCAGTCCATATGAGACCGAACAGTTACATTGGAGTGCATCCAGTGAGCAGGCTGAGCAGCCACCGGTGTATGGCCACCGTCCATAGTAGCGAGGATGTCTCTCCTGCTACTCGTAGAAGCTACACTTGCAAGCCTGGGAAAAGAGATCAATGCCCGAATCAAGAATGATGGGGATCAATTTGAGCAACTATTGGATTGCGATCCAGAATTACATCTTTTAGGCGACACTTGTGCAAAGCGGTCCCCAGGCCTAGATGCCAACCGGCGAGGATCTTCTTGCTACAGCAGGGGGGCATGGTATGAGAGGGAGAGCTTCCTGTGCCCGGGGTTGCAGAGAAAGAGAGGAGGGCGACGAAGCCATTGCTGGGTATGGGTTGTGCAAAAGAGTAATGAGGACGGGGAAGAGCAGCAAGGACTCCAAATTTAATGCATCAGGAATGGGAGGTGCTGGCTTAGGTGACACACCACCACGGCGTAACATGCTGGTTAAGACGCGACACATGAACGTCTGTTTTCCGTCTGGTCCAACGACACAAAACAGACTTGCGCTCATTTAATTAGGACCAGACGTGGGGCAATGTCACTGTTCCAAAAAGGATGGCACAACTCAGAATACATAAGAAATACAGCCTGACACAAATCTCTAGGAGGAGTGGTTCTTATTTCAGGAGCATCTAGACCCCAGAGCCAAAATGGATATCCGAGAAGAAATATAACTAACCAAGCAATTATAATTGATTTGCTAGGACATATCTAAAAGCGTCATTACAGAAATAGAAAGAACTGGGCATATAATATGGAATTAATAGGAGAGTAAGAAAATACCAGCATCTTCTTCAGAAACATCAAATTCTTCACCGTAAGCATCAAACGCATGACCACACAGGAACCCAGCCGAATCTAAACAGAAATGACCAAGCAAATGTCAACAAGCAGATGTCTTGAAACTGTTATAAAATGGATATCAACAGAACTGACAAATAACATAATACCGTCCCCAAAAGAAGATAGCTCCACCAGGTGCTCAGGGATCTGCTCCAGCCGCGTGATGAGCACCTCCAGAGGGGTAAGATGAGGATGCGTGGTGGGTGGGGTACGCTCCAGAGTGGGGAGAAGAGGATCCTTGCGGTCAAGGCCCAAGGTGTTTAGGAGTACACCTTCATCGTAGGTATCTGCCGGGTCCACGTCGAATCTGAAATCAAATCAATAAAAAAACAGATACTATAAGCATGGTTTATAAGATATCTAATACACAAACATTAAATAAAGTATGAGAGATTGTAGAGATGACTTACTCGAACAGCTGATTCTCCATGGACACACCTAAAACAAGAAAACAGGAACAGAAGAAATAGGTTCAGACCGATTCAAGTCTAAACTTATATAGGAGCATGTCACACGAAAATGCTCTTTGGAGCTCGGGCTCCATGGAGCCCGGGTTTGACTTGATTAAAATTCAATTTTTCACGTTCCAAAATTTTTTGAAAAAAAATACACACATACTTAGAAACATAAAGCATATGTGTGTAAATTTTCAGGACGAAACACCTTAAAATGAGTGCTACACAAAAAGAACAAATCTGAGGCTTTTTAGTAGATGCACTATTCATCCTCAAAGTCCATGAATTTGTCTTTTTTGCACAGATCGCATTTTAGCGTATTTCATCCTGAAATTTTACACACATACACATAACATCCTTGTTTACTTGTATGATTTTTTTAAGATTTTTTTGAAACTGAAAAGTGCGAATTTTGAATTTTTCAAAAAATCCGGTCTCCATGGAGCCCGAGCTCCAAAACGCCCTACTCCATGTCACAGCAATATAATACTATATAGAAGAAGCAGTGGCAGTTAGGATAAGTATCTGGCTAGCCAGTTAAGACAGTTATTTAAAACGAGCCTTGTTCTGGCAAAGTGACAGCATCATTAACGGGCATGTCTACTGAGAAACATCTTTTTATATATTAAAAGAAGGGCTACAAGAAGTGGCCGCAGCAATATTAATGGGAAACACTTAAGTCCTCCTCTTTCCGGACAAGACATACAAAGAGACCCACCAACTGTCTTTTTAGTGAATCTTTGAAAGATAGATTTTGAAAGATAGATATTGTGATTAGTTCTTTTCTTTACTATCTACCATCCTTCTATTTTCCTATCTGTAGACTAATAGGAGTCCAACGTCAGACCAGTCGACGGCCCTTGATTCAATTTGAATTGGACAGTCACAGATTGTGCCCATATGCTAAAAATAAATCCCCCCATCCAGAAACAAACCACGCGCAACCCCCGCCCATAACATCTCCCTAATTCCAATCGCCGCCAACCGCACGCACCGCCTAGATCCCCTTCTCCCATGGCCTCGCACGCGCCTGCCTCCTCCTCTCCTTGCTATCGAGCAGCACGGCCAGTTCACCGGCCACTTCCGTCCCTTCCACCGGGCCGGAGCGCCACCCCTCCGTACGCAATGTGGTGGCCATCTCCAACCGGGTGGCCGCTGGTGTTGTTGCCAGATTAGGTGGCCGCTAGATGGTCGGAGGATCAGATGACCGGAGGATCAGAAACCATGAGAATCAGCCAGCGTCCCTTTTGGCTGTTTTTTCGCTGAGTTCTTTGCATCCATGAAGATACTATTTTCAGATTATATGTGTAGTATATGCTTTCAAATTTACAAGCTTCCTACGTATCATATTTGTGCTTCTTCCCGGCATACAATTGGCTTCACACGTAACATAGTTCTATTTCTTCACTGTGTAAAGTTTGCTTCTTATGTTTCATGCATGCGCTTCTGCACTGTGCTCGGCTTGCTTCATTTGCATGGTTAGTAATGTTTTGTAGGCGTTGTATTTGAATCCAATTCAAACAACTCAATTCTTTATAATTTTTTGTGGGTCGACAACAGCGAAAGAATATGCCTTGCCAACAGTAAGAATAGTGTGAGATCAGTTTGGAAGCAAACTAGCCTGGCACACCCTGGATGGTCACAGGTCAAGATCGTCAGCCCCTAAATGGTGTCGACGCTGGCCGACGTTGACACCCGCAGATTTGTGGGAGAAATAGAGGTCGTCAAGACTAGGTTGGACACGGTTGGACGGACCATATCGGCAAACTATGGATAGGGATCACGATTTGTATTTGGAAGCATTACTTTCATTCAATAGAAGCAAATTGAGGCTGCTATTGCAGGTCGTTAATGAGCCCCTAGTGGGCCCTCTCGACGTCGTCTTCGCTGATCGTGGTCGTCGTTCCCACGCCGACGCCAGCTACATGGCGGCCCTTATGTTTAAGCATGGTCTGGTCGCGCCAGTGGGTGCTTCCATGGTCCAGCCACCATGTCCCTTACGCATGTGCCCTGGGCATCGAGTTGGAGCACGGTGCTTGTGCCGAGACAATGCTAACCCTGAGACCCATTCTTGTATACATAACCAAATTCTGATATCACAGGAAGCAAACACTTTTTGTTGGAAGCATTTGTTGTAAGCAAACAATGAACAATGTTTTATTTTATACCAAATTTTGTTTGCTTTTAGAGGCAATGTAGATCTGAGCACCTATTTGTTTGTATCTTTGGAAGGAAATCATATTTCCTTTGGAAGCAGATTATTTTTCTCTCCTGCGAAGCAATGTTTATGGAATCGAATATTTCTTTTCTATGTTGCAACGAAATAATAGCTGGAAATAATCTCCAAATATCTTGGAAGCAACCTTCTTGGACAAGGGAAACAAAATATTCTACATAGTAAGTAAAGTTAAATTCCAATGAGTTCACCTCAATTGGAAACAAAAAGAAGCAAATTGCATGGCCCATAGTAAGATGTCGCGCTAACATTGCAATAGCGGAGATTATTGGAAGCAAATTATCAAGGATTTTTCTCCTAAAAATGATGCTCATCTGTAAAGGTCAATGCTTCCGTCGGTAAAAGATAATGTTTCCATCGGTGAAAAATCCATATCATAGCAACAGTTTCATCAGAAGCAAAACTGAACAACATTGGAAATAAAACTCGCTTTTAAGGCAGCAAACTATATGCCGTATAATGCAAATTTCTGGAGTTATTACTCTCCTTACAATCCGAAATTAGTTTGCTGAATATATGGAAAAGGTTGAATTAGTTTCCTATAAATATCCGGAGTAGTTATTGGCAAATCACATACAATCAGTTTTATGAGGTTTCAGTTTTGGAAACTGTCCGTGAAAGGTGCACAGCGACCAGCTACTCATCGAGCGGCCATAAAGGATTTAGGACCGAGGCTAATGTAGATAAGTACACCCACTATCACACTGAAATCACACATTAATGACAAAAAAACAAATCTGCATTCACATCGACAATCCAACAGTAATATGGTACGCTAACAGGGCTTAACCTGGTACTGTATGCAGGCTAAACCTTACAGCTAGACATAACCGAAACATTGCAGGCTAAACCTAACGCCACATAATGCACAGTCTGGTCAAGGAAGGAACGAACGGATCTAAATAACAGGAAGATCCGATCACCATCAGAGAACAAATCAAGCTATCATCTACCCATAACGACCCCGTAAGCATCCTCGGGAGATCCGGCGAACTCCCCACACGTCGAGATCCCCCGAACCCCGCCGTGAACCCGCCGAATTCCACGGCATTCCAATCCTAAAACTCCGGAACGAGCACCGCGGCGGCGGCGTGAGCTACCACGACGGGCCCGATCGAGCGCCCCGCGCCGAGGCGAGGCCAAATCGCGGCACAGGCAACTCTACGGTAGACGTCGGAGAGCAAAAGCATCGCGGTCGCGGCGATCGGGGGCGTGCGGGACATACCTTATCCCCGTGCCTGCGGAGTCCGCGGAGGTCACTGTCCGACGGCGGCTGTGGTGGCTAGGTCTAAAGGCTGCCGTCTCGGCGTGGGGATCGGAGGCGTGCGTTTTGGGGGGAGGGGTGTGGGAAACGGAAATGAGGAAGCTGGGAGGACGACGGGGGGAGCTCCTATACGGCGCTGCAGGCGCCCGTTAGCGCTCCTGGCGCCTGCAGCGCCCCGCGCTGGGCCGGCCGACGAAATGTGCAAACCAGTGAACGCAAAATGCTCGCAAAAAAGACAAAAAAAAAATAATGCACTCTGCAGGATTCGAACTCGCCACAGCGTGTAAACGTACATGTGCCGCCAGCCACACGAGCTACTTGCTTTTTGTGAATAGTAACAGAGGCAGACGCCTAATAACAAGGCTGCAGTGCTATTTTATTGAACAGAACCATTCATCCATGGTACCACTTAAATTTTTTGAATTATTTTGAAAAAAGATCGTGATTTTGAAAAAAAGTCTTCATTTTGGAAGAAAAAGTTCACAAACCTGAAAAAAGTTCATCGATTTTGCAAAAAAAGTTCATCAAATTCGAAAAATATTCACAAAATTTGAATATAAAAAAAATCATATTTGGAAAATGTTAATCAAATATGAGAAAGGTTCATCAATTTTAAAAAATGTTCAGCGATTTTGAAAAACATTCATCGAATTTGAAAAAAAAAGTTAATCGATTTTCAAAAAAGTTCATCGAATTTCAAAAGAGTTCATCAAATTTGAAAAAAAACTTAATTGTTTTCAGAAAAGTTCATCAAATTTAAAAAAAGATCATAAAATTTGAAAAAAGTTCATCAAATTTGAAAAAATGTTCACCAAATTTGAAAAAAGTTCATCAAATTTGAAAAAATGTTCACAAATCTAAAAAAGAGTTCATCAATTTTATTTTATTTTGCAAAAATTGAGAAAAGTTCATGCCTTTGCAAAAGAAAAAAGAAAACAGAATAGAAACAGAAAAAAAAAGATAAGAAAAAAAAAAGAAAACCGGTCCCGTTCTGGGAAAGAATAGAAGGAGAAAAATGAGCAACTGGTAATATGTGATGGGTTGTCCCAAGTGGTTTCTGCGTTGCTACCGAATGGTGCAGGTTGCAAGTTCGAACGGAAGGGAAGAACTGGGCCGGCCCAAAATCGGAGCAGGGGGTGCGCGCTGCACGCGCCCGTTAGCAAAATGCCCTATAACGGGCGCCTGCAGCGCCAAATAGGGTTTGCCACGACGGGGTGGGGACTCAGTGGCATTTCCGGGCCGGGATGGGTTCCAAAAAGCCGGAACTCATAATCCCGAACCCGGGGCCAGCCCAGCCTGGCCTGCAGCCCGGCAATATGCCTATTTTTCGTAATCCCTCCGTTTTTTTAGTTTGCATATAAGATTTGGTCAAAATTAAACTTTGTAAAGTCTGACGTTTGACTAGCTTTGTACGAAAAGATATTAACATTCACACTATGAAATCAATATTATTAGATGTTGGGACATACCTGGTCCGACGACAAACGCCGAACCAGCCCTTCGACGACGAACGCCGGACGAACCCTAGTCTATTTTTCCACTGGTACAGCGAGGTGCTATACAAACGGTTTTTAACCCCTTTCCGCGACGGCATTTGGAACCGTCGCCAAGTGAGTGTGGGCGATAGGGGGGGTCCTTCCCACACGACCCAGAAATCGTCGGGGATATGCCCTCCTGGCACACATGCTCGGCAAAATGAGGTCGTATGCGACCGGCGAGAGCTCAAATACAGTTATATGTACAGTAGTGCTAAAAAATACAATTATACAGGCGAAATCGTTTCCGGTCGTAAGTACATCCCACACAGTCAGTCCCCGCTAAACGTTTCCGTTCGTATATACATCCCACACAGTCGCTTCAAGGAAAACGTTTCCGTTCGCAGGTACATCACACACAATTTTCCCCGTTAAATCGTTTGTGATAGCGTTGTCATTGCACACAGTATTAACAACCTTATCGTTTGCGTTATTGAATGCATCACACACGGTGCGTACAAGAAACTGTGTGGCAAAGTCTGTCCATCACACACAGTTTTTATGTGGTAAACGTTTGCGCAAGGTGGTCTAACGCAAACAGTTTTCAAGAGAATGTCGTGTGTGATTGTTCATTGATCCAACACGGTTTATTCCTAGAAACTGTTTGCGTTGCCTGAGGTCATCGCCCACGGTGTTTTCTCAATAACCGTTTGCAATAAAAAAACCAATTAGCAGGCTAATTGCCCTATTATTAATAATCCATTTATTAATCTAATTGACATTCGTATTAAGCACATAATATATTTCATTTTCATATTAAGGAAGCAGGATTTCATAATTGAAATACATCAGAGTACAACATGATATAGCTTCAGCACTCAGCTACCCCATTACATAACTGCACCAGCACCAAGTTTCACATGCAACATCTAGAACCTTTCGAAATTAGCATCATAGACGGTACATAGACAGATGCATCTCATCTGGAAAACTGCTGAAGCGGAAGACGAATATTGAGCCTTCATTCATGTTGAAGGTCTTTGCAACATTAGGCCAGTGCCTGTGGATGATTGACCTTCCATCCTTCGTCTTCTTCAGGAACACTTTAATATTCAACCATGGGTGTTGTATGAAAACCTTCCTCGCCTCCTGACCATAGAGGTGGTTTGAGAGGTAATCATCAGTGAACTGCTTTGGAAAGGCCTGAAAATAAGGATGTGCATAAATATCTTCTCTATATTGTAAATGGGGCAAAGAAATAAAAAAAAGGCAAGGTATAATAGTTAGTACCATCTTGTAGTGAACTGATGTTTTCTTCATTGTGCAGACAAAAATCTTATTGTTTTTTGTCGCTAATTTCTTTATCCTAACAATCTTTCTGAGTTTTTTGACTTGATTGATATTCATGGACAACTCATTTCTCCAAATGCAAAAAGGGTCGAACAGTGGGTCAAAACCTTTGACAGCAGGACCTACATGTGCAAGACCAAATTGTTAAAAACCTAAATATTAGAATGGTTTCTGCAATTGCACAATAATGTGCTATTAGACAACGGACCATGCACGTGCTAACCTCGATTGTAAACCTCAGTGCTTCCCATTGTTTCCCTACAACACATATAAGGTAGTTAGTCATCAGGTTAAGTAAGTGTTCGCATGCTATCAGTAAAATATGTGATGAAAAATAAGCATATTGCAGATTCATCAGATTAATTCAAGCCACATGCAAAACCCATTTATCCAAACCAAGCATGATTAAGAACTAGGAAATATAGCACTTATATATGTTTCTCATGTATTAAGTGCAGCCAAATTTGATTTATTCCTCACATGCACAACAATATAAAATTCTATCCACGACAATTGGACATCGCATTGCAGAATTGAACCAAGCAATTAACTAAACACCACAACAAATGAACCAAATATTAACTGAGCACCACATTGCATAATATAACATACTCCTAATAGAAGATCAGACAGTTAACCAAACCAAGCATGCTTAACAACTTGGAAATATAGCAATTGTATTTGTTTCTCATGTATTTAGTACAGCCAAATTCAATTTATTCCTTACATGGTATACAATAACAGAATGCACCCACAACAATTGAACATCGCATTGCAGAATTGAACCAAATAGTTAACTAAACACCACAACAAATGAACCAAACGTTAACTGAGCACCACATTGCATAATATAACATACTCCTAATAGAAGATCAGACAATTAACCAAACCAAGCATGCTTAACAACTTGAAAATATAGCAATTGTATTTGTTTTTCATGTATTTAGTACAGCCAAATTCGATTTACTTCTCACATGGTATACAATAACAGAATGCACCCACAACTATTGAACATCGCATTGCAAAATTGAACCAAACTGTTAACTAAACACCACAACAAATGAACCAAATGTTAACTGAGCACCACATTGCACAATATATAGCCAAACCAAGCATGCTTGACAACTTGGAAATATAGCAATTGTATTCGTTTATCATGTATTTTGTAAAGATAAATTCGATTTATTTCTCACATGGAAGACAATACAAAATTGCAGCCTGAAGAATTGAACATCATATTTGCAGAATTGAACCAAACAGTTAACTGAAGATGACAACTAATTAACCAAACAGTTAATAAGTGAGCACCACACTGCACGACATATAGAACATATACACTAGAGCAACAGATTGCATGATAAAATTAGATAGCACAATTCACTAGAATTTGTTAAGGAAAGGCAGGAGCAGCACACGCAACGGGTAAACCGAGCATGCTTAACCGGCGTAGCTAGCAAATGGCAAGGTGCTCCTCCAAGATCTGGGGGTCGGCACGAATGGCAGCCATCGCAACCTCATCCGCGCGTGCGGCCGCGATTTGCTTCTTCGCTGCCAAATGCTCCTTGAGCTCCTGGCTATACTGCGTGCACCATGGCTTAGGGCGGCGCTTATTTGGTGGAGGAGTCGGTGATTTGGGCGGAAGGTGTCGCGCCGGCGGTCGGGGCATGTGGGATGTGGAAGGAGAAGGAGGATGGGGGTCGGGTGTGGATTACCTGCCTGGATAGACGAGGCCGAGCAGCGTGAAGGAGGGTCGCCGGCGAGGAGGCAGCGCTGCAAGCAAGGAGTGAAGGTTTCAACTTGGAAAGGAAGGCGGAAACAGGGGAAATGTGGCTTTTGATAAGGGGGAGGGGGCGGGGAGGTAGATTTTTCCGCGGAAGCCAAAAATTTTGAATCGGTTCAGCGAAATAACTGGCGCGCAAAGTGTCATCAAACACGGTCCCTTATTCAGAACTGTGTACGATGTGTGAACATCACAAATGATTCAGATAGCTTAACCCGTGTGTGATGAGTTTGAACGTCAAAAATTTTGGTTCGAATTTCCCTGGTTACCATGGTCATCCACGTTATTGCATAATTTGGGTACACAAAGGAGACTACAGCACACCCACACTTCTTAATCGAGCAAGTTCAGCAATTAAACAGAGCTAGCTGACCTAAATATTACTCTAACAAATTAAAGACCGGCGCTCTTAATTAAACAAAACAAAGAGTACTACTACGGCTGGTGCTCGTCGATCTCCGCCGCCTCCTCCATGTCCAGCTCGCGCCCGACGGTCTCCTGGGGAAGGGGCTCCATGGCATCCATCAAACCATACTCGGCAAGCATCTCGCCATCCGCGTCCGCCATCTCCTGTCATGAGCTGGGCGTGGGCGGCCGCGATCTGGGCTTGGACAGGCTCCGTCGTGGCAAGGTATGCGGCGGAGGAACGGGCGGCTGCTCGAACGCTCTCGGCGATTGCCAACTCTTCGGTCGTGGGTTGCCGACCGTTGTCGGAGAAGCTTCGTTCGATTTGTGTGGTGACCGCCACGAGCTGGGCGTGGGCGGCCTCGACATGGTCGTGGGCGGCCTCCATCAGGGCTAAGGCCGCCGCTGCGGAACGGACAGCTGATGTGCCGCTCTCGCCAGTTGCTATCCCCGAGGCATATGTTGCTGCCGCCACCTGAGAAGCAACAGCGGCCGTTTGGGCTGCCTCGGCCGCCCGGTCGCAGATTGCGGCCGTGCTCATGCACCTTGTTAGCACATGCATGGCGGCTGCGGCCGCGCTCTCGCAGGAGTGGGCCGCCGAAGTTTCCCTCACGACGCGGGTCCACGTCCCCATCTTTCACCGGCGACGATTGAACAGTGAAATGATATTTGGGGAGCGAGCTAGTTTGCTTGACACGCCGGCTGTGGACTGTAGCCGACGCACCTTCTCGCGTAAGCCATAGGCGTACTATACACCGACGGCGCTCCAGGATATTTTGTACTGCATCTCACACGGTTGGTGATAATAAACTGTGTGGGATCTACTTGATTTTTCATCTTGATTTGAATTACATAATGGGGTCACAGCGGCAATGGACGGTGTTTGAATTGCTAGAATTTTTATCTGCAGTGAACATGCAACTATATGTGTGTCGTAAAAGAATTGGAATTATTCAGTGTTCGTTTGGACATTTTATACATTAAATTGGTTTTCTAGCCATTTCAGGTGCACAATTCAAAATTAAACTACATGCACATGCTCCGGTGCACCAACATGGGTTGTAAAATCATATATGTGTCCATGGGTTTATGCTTATGTCCCATGCAAGAAATGGGGATGAATTTCGAACAACACGGCACCGTGGCTCTCCGGCAAACGTTGAGGTACTTGCTTTTGTAATTCTAGTAAATCCAAAACCCGTCTGAAATTCATGAACCTTGGCATGCTATCATGGAATGGCATCAACATGCTGGGGTAAAAAATATTGTCCCATTTGGGGCAGGTTTTGGTATAAGCTTCTAAAAAACCAGAGCTTCTCAGAAGAAGCCTCATGGTTCCGTTAGGGAAACGTGTCACCTTTGTGGACAAAACGATATTCGTCGCCTCTTCTTCCTTTCAATTTTTTTCCTGGTTTCAACATAGAACAACAGGAGTGTCGTGTAAAAATTTGGATTTTTTCGGGGATTGTTTGGACATTTTTATATGTTAACTGAGTTTTCTAGGCATTTATGTGCATAATTCAAAATTGAACTACATGCACATGCTCCAGTCCATAAAAACGGGTTGCAAAATCAAATGTTTGTCCTTGGTTGCAAGCTTAGGTCACATGCAAGAAATGAGATTGAATGTCAAACACCTTGACACTGTCGCTCGGCCGCTAACATTGAGATACATGGTTTTAAAATTCTAGTAAATCGAAAACTCGTCTGAAATTCATGAAATTTGACATGATATCATGGAACGACATCGACATGCCGTGGTAAAAATATTGTCCCATTTGGGGCAGGTTTGAGTATAAGCTTCTCGCAAACCAGAGCTTCTCTCACAACAAGCCTGATGGTTTCGGTAGGGAACGTGCCACCTTGGGGGACGAAACGATATCTGTTGCCTCTAATTACTTTCAAAAAAAATTCTCGTGTCAACATAGAACAACACGAGTGTTGTGTCAATTTTTGGGATTTTTCGGGGTTCGCTTGGACATTTTTATACATTAACTGAGTTTTCTATGCATTCATGTGCATAATTCAAATTTGAACTACAGGCACATTCTCTAATGCATATAAATTGGTTGAAAATTCAAATATGTGTCCTTGGTTGCATGCTTAGGCCCCATGCAAGAAATGGGAATGGATGTCAAACACCCTGCCACCGTCACTCGGCCGCAAACATTGAGATACCTGGTTTTAAAATTCTAGTAAATCCAAAACTCGTCTGAAATTCATGAATCTTGGCATGCTATCATGGAGCGGCATCAACATGCCGTGGTAATTTTTTGTCCCATTTGGGGCAGGTTTGGGTATAAGCTTCTCACAACAAGCCTGATGGTTTCAGTAGGGAACGTTTCACCTTTCTGGACAAAACGATATCCGTTGCCTCTTCTGGATTTCAATTTTTTCTCTAGTGTCAACATAGAACAACAGGAGTGTTGTGTTAATTTTTGGAATTTTTCGGGGCTCGTTTGGACATTTTTATACATTAACTGAGTTTTCAATGCATTTATGTGCATAATTCAAATTTGAACTACAGGCACATGCTCTAATGCATATAAATTTGTTGAAAATTCAAATCTGTGTCCTTAGTTGCATGCTTAGGTCCCATGCAAGAAATGGGAATGAATGTCAAACACCCTGCCATCGTCACTCGGCCGCAAACATTGAGATACCTGGTTTTTAAATTCTAGTAAATCCAAAACTCGTCTGAAATTCATGAAACTTGGCATGCTATCATGGAGCGGCATCAACATGCCGTGGTAAATTTTTTGTCCCATTTGGGGCAGGTTTGGGTATAAGCTTCTCACAAACCAGAGCTTTTCACAACAAGCCTGGCCGTTTCGGTAGGGAACGTGCAACCTTTGGGGACGAAACGATATTCGTTGCCTCTTATTGCTTTCAAAAAATTTCTAGTGTCAACATAGAACAACAGGAGTGTTGTGTTAAATTTTGGAATTTTTCGGGGTTCGTTTGGACATTTTTATACATTAACTGGGTTTTCTAGGCATTTTATGTGCATAATTCAAATTTGAACTACATGCACATGCTCCAGTGCATATAAATTGGTTGAAAAATCAAATCTGTGTCCTTGGGTGCATGCTTAGGTCCCATGCAAGAAATGGGAATGAATTTCAAACACCAGGGCGCTGTTGATTGCCGGCAAAACGTTGAGATACTTTGTTTTTAAATTCTAGTAAATCCAAAACTCGTCTGAAATTCATGAAACTTGGCATGCTATCATGGAATGGCACCCGACATGCTGTGGTATTTTTCGTGTCCATTTTGAGAGAAGGCGCACTTGAATAACAGCCAACAAAGGCATTTTGAAAAAATAGCTGCCACTTTAATATCTCAAACGTTTGTATAATTCAAATCGTGTGCGTTCTATTAACCATTTATGTGACGCCACGTGTCTTGGTTTTTAATGGCTATAGGAGGTGCCGTGCGGACAGCTGCTTGACTGAACGGGAGGCGTGCGAGCGCAGTTCGGTGCGCAGGCTGACTGAGAGGCGTGCAGGCTGTCCCCCAATGCGCAGGCTCACCGGGAAGCGTGCGAGTTGTACGCTGCGCAGGCTCACTGGGAAGCGAGCCCTTTGACTTCCATGGCCGTCCGCCTTCCTCTCCATTAATGGCGCCCGAGCCGCTGTTTAATACGGGCGGCCTTACTGTTCGCCTCCCATTCCCCTCCCTCCCGCAGACCTCCACCAACGCCATGGCGCAGAATGATCATCTGCCACTAGTCTTCAAGTTTGGTGAAGTCGACTCCGAGCCGGAGGAGATAGAAAATAAGGAGGAATGGGGCCTCATGGACATGGCCGTGAACGAGCTGGCCGCGGCGGTTGCTGCCCTCACTCCCGTCCCAGCTCCCATCCCCGCGCCCGCGCCAGCAACCATCCCTGTAGCATTGACGGGCTAGTCGCCGAGCACTATCGCAGAGCTGGAAGCCGCGGGTGTCAGCGAGGTCTCCGCGGACCCGCGCGAGCTCGTGTACATGCCAGCGCCAGCGCCCGTGCCCGTGCCTGTGCGTGCCCCTCCACCCACCGTGGCGCCGGTCCCCGTGCATTTGGCTGCACGCGCCGCGCCCGTGCCCATGCGCGCGCCCCCCTCAGCGGCATGGGACGCCACCGTCGACCGCTACCTCTCAGCGGCGCCAGTTGTCGTCCTCCCGCGCCCCGCCCGTCGATCGCGCGACGACATGATGTTTGATTTACAAGTGAAGAACATTCTTTGCTGCCTTGAAGACTTCAACAACGATGTCCCGGAGGACGACAACGACAACGACGACGCGGCACGCTGCCTCCGCCGCCATCGAAAATAGTTTTTTTTTTTGGGTTTGATACTGTATCTCGATCATATGAATATAAATTCGCAGTGTGACTGAATGAAAGATATGGTTTGAACGAACTTGCGTTTTTCTCTCTTAATGTACAGACTTATCAAACGATTTTCTTTTGAAAAAAAGTCAATGGTTTATAAATATAAAACACTCATCGCAAACATTTTAGTTAGAACACCCGTATGCAAACCGACAGCTTCCCCAGGAAGCCAAGGGAAAATGTGCCGAGTAGGATTTGTGCAGCTCTTGATCGCAAACGTTTTAGATAGAACACCCGTATACAAAGTGAGAGCTATGGTCTTCCCCCTTAAGTCAAGGGAAAATTCGCAGCGCAGGATTTGTGCATCCCTTCAACGCAAATGGTTGTTTTGGATGATTCGTGTGCAACCACATACAAACATTTTGGTAAGATTTGCATCTGTCATATTGGGTATGTTGTCATTTGTCAAACTGGAAAGATTGACATTTGTTGATCTAGTAACATTGCCATTTGTCAACCTTGTAACACTGCGATTTGTCAAAATATGCAGCTAAAAATCACTAGCACTATCTAATTTTTGCAACTAAAATTCAGTAATTAAGCATAGATTTCATTCATAGATTAAGCAGTCGTTCTTTATACAAATAGTTCAACTCGACAGCTGAACCGACCAAACTTTTCCCCAATTGTTGCCAACCACGTACTGAAATAGCTAGTTCAACTATATATAATAGCTAATTTTAATTATGTTGTACAGTTCTACCACATCTATAGTCAGATGAACTGAACAAAATAGCCCCTAAATACTACTACTACGGAAGGGCTTTGTACTACTTCCGGCAGCCTCTCCTCTTCCGAGCGCGCTCAGTAAGAGGCAGAGGAGGAGGAGCCTACCGACGAGCTGGACAACTGCAATACGGTGCCTGCCGCTACTGCACCTTCAGCGACGCTCACCTCGAACGCCCTCTGCCGCTCCAGATGACCCCTCTTGAAATGGTGGTTCTCCTCGTAGATCTCCTGATTCCTCACCTCTGAGGCGGCGTGTGTCGCGGCCACGACGGCGGTAAGGCTCTTTGCATGCTCAACGAGGCGCTCCTCCTCCTCCCGCAGGAACTCGGTGTAGCGCGCAAGGTCGCTGACGCACGTGCGGGCCTCCACCTGGTGGCCACGGCGGCCGACGATGGGGTGGTGGCCACGACCACCACCTCCCACCTTCGGGCCGCGGTGGCGGAGCGGGTGATGGCCATGGTGGCCGGCAGTGGGGTGACGGCCACGACGGCCACCTCCCTCCTTCGGGCCGCGGCGGCGGAGCGGGCGATGGCCCTGGCTTTCGACGGTGGTGTGGCGGCAACGGCGGCCGGCAACAGCTGCCGACGGGCAGCGGCAGCGGAGCGTGTGGTGGGTGTTCCACGCACACCCAACAGGGACGCCACGCGCACTACACTACGCCGGGGACTGCGCCGCCGCCGCGGTGTAGCCTCCCAGCTGGAGCTGTCCTCTAATGACGGTGGAGTGGCTGAGCGACGACGACAGACCGGTGCCATTGGCGATTGTGGGAGAAGCAGACGAGATAAGCTACAGGGAGGGAGGGGAAAATGCGACGCAGGACTTGCCGGCCGTGAGGGTTTATATAGCAGGCCGGTAAGCATTGGGATTTTGGGGGATTTTACCGAGTCGGGCGGGAAGCTTGCGCGGGAACCTGCGAGGTTGCGCGGGAACAGGCTCACCGACTATTCATTGGCGCCACTTCGAGCCACCGTTTGGCCAAAGGAATGCCCCCGCGCGCTGCGCAAGTTTGCGCTGTAAGCCGTCTGCGGCAGCGGGGTGATAAGACGTGCGAGAGGACGAAAGGCCACATACACATACGGTTAATAAAAAAAAACGTTTGTGATTTAATTACCTACTGTACCCCCATCCTGGTTTATAAGTAGGATTTAACTAATAAAATACGAATGCATGTCGCCAAAGATTATATAGTTGGATTCGTATTTGAACATAGTTTCCAATTATATAATTTTTATAACATGCATTAACATTTTGTTGGTTAAATTTAAGGGCAAAGTATGGCACAGAATATAAAGGGGACGACCAAGACGGAGGTAGTAGCACACGGCCGGTCTCTACGCAGCGACGCAACTGTTAAGGGCAAAGTATGGCACAGAATATAAAGGGGACGACCAAGACGGAGGTAGTAGCACACGGCCGGTCTCTACGCAGCGACGCAACTGTCGGCCGGCTTGTAGGCGACCATTTCCCGCGTGTTCAACTGCTCTATGCGCGTGGTTGCTTGCAGTTGAGGCGGCCGCGGCGCGCTCTGCTCGCGTCCCACCACGTGCGCTCTGCTCTCGCGTCCCTCCGGGTGCTCTGCCCTCATCCCTCCACGCGCGCTGCCAGTGTTTGGGGCCGGTGCACGATCACGCACGTTCGTGTGCATGCGGTTGCACCGGGCGCGGCGCGATGATGCAGTTACCCGCTGCAAAAACTGCCATGCGGACGCGCCGAGAATCCAGGCCGCCCGGCCCCCTTTTATTCCTGCGGCCATTTACCTTCATCTCTCGCGTCACATGACACAATAAGCACACCCACGACGACACATACAGAAAGGACATCCAGCGGTTCCAATGGCGCTCCCCGTGGCTCCAATGGCGCTCCCAGCGGCCGACGACGACAACGGCGGGCAGTTCACCACGCATCATGTAGTGGACACCCACGTGAGGGGGAAGGCCCTCTCGGTGGTGTACACGAACGATCCGGTCTTGGTGGAGAGCTCCATCCAAACTATGGAGCAGTTCCTTGCCGAGGACAAGTACCAAGTGGTCGGCTTCGACCTCGAGTACACCATCGGTCGTGTCGGGCACGATCAGAAGGTTGTCGTCGCCCAGTTGTGCGTGCGACATGACGTCCTCGTCTACCACTACCACCTGGCCACAAGGCCTTGCGAGCGTTTCTCCAGGTTTATCAACAACTCCGACTACAGTTTCACTACAGTGGACACCACCAACGATCTAAAAGCGCTCAAGGTTTCGGGCTTGAAATGCCCGAATCTTGTCAACGTCCAGCACCACTACAAGGTCTGGGGCAGCGACAACAACAAACTGAACTCCCTGGTTGACCTCGCCTCGGCCATCATCGACCCCTACTACATGAAGATGAAGGATGAGAGCAAGAAGGACAAGATCGCCTGGCACAGTGTTTGGCATGAGAGACTGGATGAACAACACGTCAAGTACGCGGCCAAGGACGCGTACACAAGCTACGAGATGTACAGGCGGATCGTTGACATGAGGAAGTGTCTTGTTCCTGCCCCAGACGAGGGATCGAGCCACAGAGCAGTGGCGGGAGCGTCACAAGAAGTAGATGACTAGACGATCCTTTCTCCTACTTTAGAATGCATGCAATTTATTGAGGTGAGTGCGAATGATCTGTATAGTCACTTATGTAATTAGATGTTTATTTCAGTTATATATATATATATACATGTTATTCTTCTGTAGACAGAGCAAATCACACGGCTTATTAGCAGCAATCGTCTGTGTTATTATTGGTCTTCGCACACATTTCTGATTACGGACCTGTTTGCCGCGTATCACACACATCTTGTTCAGTTGAACCGTTTCTATTGTGTTGCCTAATCACACATAGTTCATCCTAGTGAACTGTATGCCGTATATCGCACACACCCTCATCTGGCTGCCCGTTTCTGTTGTTCTGCATCATCGCAAACAGTTCTTCTGGATTAACCATTTGCCACTCATCGCACATGCAAATCTAATATGAACCGTGTTTGATGTCGCCGCCATCGCAAACGTTTTGCACCTTTTTTGACGGTTTTTTACACCACCGTTTGCGATTATTACATCGCACACAGTTTCATCGAAGGGTCTCTGATTCGACTGTCGCGTTTGGACCATCCTGCAGTAGTGTTCTCTCTAGCAACAGACTGAGGTAGAAGATGGACTGAAGGCACTGGACACGGTGGTTCACGACAACGAACGCCCGAGCGCACAAATGCCCGATCCTTTTCTGTTATCTCTGGACGCACACCATATCCTAACAAACACAGCGTACAACCTCTTTTGTAGCTAGCCAAGACGTAGCGCACACGGACGCTGCGGTCACTCCGCGTATGTCTCCCTGGCGATCCGGTCTTCTCAAACGTGAGCACCTGCTCCTCCGCATGACCTGGACACCAGGTTGCTTCGCTACGCCTGCTGCATACTACTACCTTCGCCATACGGACACACACGCACAGGGTCACGACGCGGCCACGCACCAGCGCGCCGGCTCTACCAGCACGCGCACACACACACACGATGATCACCATCGCCGTGGCTTATTCCTATCAATCAAGACCTACAGCAAGCCCGACTCCTTGTCGACATCGTCTTGAACGCCTCTGCCCGACGATGTGGCATGCCGCTTGCTCGTTGTCGCCTGAATGACACTGCTGCCCCCATCGTCGTCGGCGCCACGACCGCGGACTCGATCTGGCACACTGACGCTGGTCACCACCGTGATTGCTTCTTCCTCTCCAACGACATACGTCAGGCATTCCTTGGTGACAAACGTCGAGCTCCTTTTCCGCCGGCGACACACGCCTGGTGTTCCGGTGACATACGCCGTTGAAGCCATCGCACTCAGACACGGCCCTTCTCGGACACCGCTCCATGGTCGTCGCACCGCACCGCGCACCTTCATAGGCTGACACACAGCCGGAGCTTCGCCGCGCAGCCGTCGGTGAACGCAGCCACCGACGGATTCGCCACGCGCTCGCCGTGTGACGCAGCCGAGGCCTTCACATTTGCCACGCTCGCCGCGGACTCACCACGCGCCGCCTTCGCGTCCGCCATGGCCCCGAAACTTGTGGCTCTGATACCAATTGTTGGGACATACCCGGCCCAGCAACAAACGCCGAGCCAGCCCTCCGACGACGAATGCCGGACGAACCCTAGTCTATCTTTCTCTCTAGCAACGGACTGAGGTAGAAGATGGACTAGAGGCATTGGACATGGTGGTTCACGGCGACGAACGCCCGGGCGCACAAATGCCCGATCCTTTTCTGTTATCTCTGGACGCACACCACATCCTAACAAACACAACATACAACCTCTTTTTTAGCTAGCCGGGACGTAGCGCACATGGACGCTGCAGTCACTCCGCGCATGTCTCATTGGTGATCCGATCTTCTCAAACGTGAGCGCCTGCTCCTCCGCATGACTTGGACGCCAGGTTGCTTCGTTGCGCCTGCTGCATACTACTACCTTTGCCATACGGACACACACGCACACAGGCACGCCTACGGACACGACACGGCCACGCACCAGCGCGCCGGCTCGACCAGCACGCACACACACACGCTGATCGCCACCACCGTGGCTTATTCCTATCATCAGATGTATGATGAAATTAATTTTCATAACATATAACTTTAGTATTGTAGATGTTGATATTTTTTCTATAAAGTTAGTCAAACTTTGTAAAGTTTGACTTTGATCAAATCTTATATGCAGACTAAAAAGAAACGGAGGGAGTATTTAAGAATAACAATATAGCTATATTTGGGGCAGCGTATAAATAATGACAAATCTTCTATCTTCTTTTTTTAGGGCTATCCACACATTGTGAGGGAGGAAGTAAAAAACTTATTGCAGGTTCCAAATGAAACATTGAATGAGAAATATTTGGGTATGTCATCTGATGTGGGAGCTTCAAAAAATGGATTGCTCAAGTATCTCAAGGATTATTTGTGGAGTAGAGTACAAAGATGGATTGAGAAAACAATGACATCATTAGGAAAAGAGGTATTGGTAAAATCAATTGCGCAAGCGGTCCCTGTTTTTTCTATGTCATGTTTTAAATTGCCAAGAGGACTATGTGAACACTTGAATATGTTAATTCAGAAATTTTGGTGGGCAGCAAGGAATGGCACCGAAACCTGCATTGGGTCTCTTGGGATACTGTGACACAATTGAAATACATGGGAGGCTTGGGGTTCAAATATTTTGAACTTTTTAACTTGGCTCTTCTGGCAAAGTAGGCTTGGGGCATTCTTCAAGTTCCGGAGTCATTGAATGCAAGGATTTTAAAGGCGATGTACTTCCCATCTTGTTCTATTTTGAATGTTGATTTGGGTAATCACCCCGGCCAGATTTGGAGAGCGGTCGTGGAAGGACGAGATGTTCTAAAGCAGGCGCATTGGAAATGGAGCTTCAACTAAAATTTGGTCAGATAATTGGATCCCTACGAATGTTATGATGAGGCCGTTTGGATGCCGGGCTGCCAATCCTCCCTTACTCGTATCAGAACTAATTGATCACACATCAGCTAGATGGGATATAGAGAGGCTTAATGACGTATTTTTTACCAATTAATATACCAGCCATTCTTAAAATACCTATGTGTACGAGGGATATAAATGATAGTTGGACTCGGAACTTTGAGAAGGGTGGTTGTTTTTGTGTCAAGTCAGCTTATAAGATGTTGATTACCACAAAATTAAGACGTGAAGCCTGGTTAGATGGCACTTCCGGTTCCTCGAGTAATGATAGAGATGCATCATCTTGGAAATTACTATGGAAGACACGAGTCCCAAGTAAAATTCACATGTTTATTTGGAGACTATTGAAGCATTTGTTGCCCACTGAGGATGTGAGGGCTCATAGAAAAATGTCAATGACTAGCTCTTGTGCTTTGTGTGGAGATGCAGACTCCTAGAGACATTCGTTGCTTGAATGCACCATGGCAAGGTGTGTCTGGGCATTTGTCGATAGTGAGTTGGCAGAGCACCTGTGTGACACATCTGAACCAAGCGCCAAGCAGTGGATCTTTTCGATGATAGATACACTATCACATGATGCATTTGTTAAATTATTAGTGACTTTATGGGCAATATGGTGGGCAAGGAGACAAGTGGTACACGAGGAAATTTATTAGAGTCCTTCAGCTACATATGAATTTATTAAGAGATTCATAGCAGACCTTGATCTAATATCACATAAAGGAGTCAGGGCACCTACCGAGACTAGAATCACAACAGCTAGACCAAGAGCTCCGCTGCAAGGGTGTGCAAAAATTCATGTTGATGCAAGTGTGGCCAAATCTGAGATGAGAGGTTCAACGGTAGCAATATGTCGTGATGAGTCAGGACCATATATGGGAAGTTCTTCCCTGGTTGTTCAAGGGATTATTGATGTGGCTACACTCAAAGTAATGGCGTGCCGAGAAGCTTTGTCTCTCGCTGAGGATTTGATGATGCAAAATTTTGTAGTTGATTCAGATTCAAAATAGGTGGTGAATAATTTTGAAAGAGGAATAAATGATAGCTACTAGTGCATCATTGGCGAGGTTAAGCAACGAGCGAAGTTTTTCAATTTTAGCTTTGTATTTGAAGGTCGAGCATCGAATCATGATGTGGATAGGCACTACTGCAGGAATGCCTAGAAGTGGCAGGTGCAAAAAGGCCATCAGTGGCGGGCAAGGCTCTCAGGGCCACCCGCCAGTGACCTCCCACCACTGCTAGCACAACATCAGTGGCGGGCGGGCGCCCGCCACTGATACATACCTAGCAGTGGTGGGCATTTCCTTAGCGCCCGCCACTAGTTATGCCCTCTAACGGCGCTAACGGCGCACACTCCCAGTGGTGAGCTCTTCTTGATGCCCGCCACTGCTAATAATTCAAGGAATTAAAACAAATACAGACTATGCTTTGTGTATGTGACATCACAGTACAATTCATGTAATACAAGCACTGGTACAGCGAGGTGCTATACAAACGGTTTTTAACCCCTTTCTGCGACGGCGTTCTGAACCATCGCCAAGTGAGTGACGGCGATAGGGGGGTCCTTCCCACACGACCCAGAAACCGTCGGGGATAGGGAGCCTCGATGCATATACAGTACTCCCTACTCGTTTGTGCTCGCATTGCCATCGTAGTCGGTATTCTGAGATGCTACATTTACGATGCGCGACCCATCACAAATAGTTCACGATTATAGAAGTAGACAATCGCACACATTTACTTTTCCTCGACTGTGTGCGATTCGATGTAAGAGCGCACACAGTTGTCGCTATAAAACTGCATGCGAAGCTTGAATACATCCCACACGATTCATCCGTCGTACCCGCGTCGGATGATCGACCTAGCGCACACGTTCTTCTATGACCAAACGTTTGCGATGCGCACAACATCACAAACAGTCCATAATTGCGAAGCGTGTGTGATAAGGTGACTATCGCAAACATTTAATAAGAATTGTGTGCGATGCTGTTGTTAATCGCACACGTTTTTTCTTGGCTGATCGTGTGTGCAGTAGAGATTGATCGCACACGTAGTGGATCCTAGAAACATGTCTGATCTCCACGTCTATCGCAGATGTTTCGCTTTCGCAAACCGTGTGCAGTGTAATCCCTAATTAATCCATAATTAAACCCTAATTAATACCTAATTTAAATATCACATGTTTTGAATTTGAAAGTAGGCAATCACTTATTTCATATCCAACCATGTTTATTACAAATATAGGTTCAACCACGAATGCATAATTCGATGCACAGGTACATATACTGAAGAACTACAGAAGCACCAAATAAAGAATGATGAACCACAGTTGTACTAAAGACTGTAAAGAGAGAGGCGAAAGACATTCTGGTTGCTAAAGAAGGTGAAGCGGAATGCCCATATTGTGCCCTCCTCCATGCGTAATGCGCCCATGACTCTAGGCCAACCCCTTGTGATGGCTACCCGTCCATCCTTCACTGTCTTCATTAGGACTTCTCGATGCTCATTGTAGTCTGGATGAAATACTTTAACCTTCATTGCGTGTCCACCAATCATGTACTTTGCGAGGTAATCTTGAGTGAACTGCTTCGGGAACCACTACGAACGAAAAAGATTTAGACATTGTTGTCTAACAACTCATTATGGACAGTAAAAAGAGAAGGTTGCAGAGTTTGTAGTTACCATCCTATAGCTCACTGTTGTGTTGGATAGAGCGTAAACAAATAATTTGCTTGCCACCATTCGTATCTTTTTGCTAATAATCCTTATCAGTTTCCTCACTTGATGCTTGTTCATGAATATCTCATTGCCCCATACGCAAAAAGGGTCGATGCGTGGATCCTTGCCAAGGGCATGTGTACCTACAAGCAACAAGTAAATATTAGAAGCTAACAAGTGTCCAGGCCTGGATCTATATGCACTACATTTTGGAACGACGGGGGAAGTACAAGCCGAGGGATGAAACTAACCTCGGCGGAAAATGGTGGCCACTCCCGTTGTTGTCCTGCATAAGTAGTGGAAAGGCATGATAAGTACAACAACCTTAACATCAAACAAATATAGCAAAGGTAAACAACATCATCTCCAAATGATAGCTTGAATGTGTTGGTTTCAGCATGCTGTTAAAGCAGATATAAAATGGAAGGCAATGTTACCGACAACAGACTTAACAACCATCAAATATTGCAATTCAAACTGGTATTGTTGAAAATGAATAGAACGTAGGTAATGCTTAAACATCACACTAGATAAATGTGTAAAACTGAAATAAAGGGCATGTGTTAACTACACTAGGCATAACTGGAACCAAATATAGCCGTTCAAACTGGTATTAATGCAGTCGAGCGGCACAGTTCTGACTTGCACATAATGAACATCACATTGTGAATGACTGAAATAAACAAGGCATAAATGATCAGTATAACAACCAAATATAGCCATTGAAAACTGGACAGAGTCTCACTGCAACCAACCTAACAAGCAAATACAGATAAACAGGGCATATGCTTGAAAACTGGACAAATGCTCACTACAACCAACCTAACAAGCAAATACAGATAAACAAGGCATCTGCTTGAAAACTGGACAAATGCTCACTGCAACCAACCTAACAACCAAATACAGATAAACAAGGCATATGCTTGATAACTGTACAAATGCTCACTGCAAACCAACCTAAGAACCAAATACATATAAAACAAGGCATCTCCTCGATAACTGAAAAAATGCTCACTGCAACCAACCTAACAACCAAATACAGATCAACAAGGCATCTACTCACTATAAACAACCAAATATAGCCATTCGTGAAACTGAAGTGGACAATTCATACTTAAACATCACATAGCCCTATTGAACAATACATTTTTTGCATAACTGAAATAATTAAACACGGCATAGTTAAAGCACTGCACGGCAAATGCTACTACAACAAAGGGTACGGGTTGGCAAGCTAGAAAAGGTAAGATTTGCTGATAGAATGTTGCCTCACATGTCATGGACGGGGTCCTTCCAATTGGAAGAGCATAGACCCATGGTGCGCTCTCTGATGTCACAGATGGGCCGTTTCACCTTGGAAGAACCTTTGTGGGTGCCCTCCTTGTGGTTGTGGTCATGGTCGATGAGATCTGACTTGGCAATTGAGGATCCCAAGCCGCCGCCGTAGAACGTGTCCTTCAGAAATGACAAAATGGGCTCGATGGTGTACAAGGATCGCAAATCCTTGACCGCTTGGCGGAGGAGATCAGCGGCAGGGCTGTTGAAGAGATCGACGGCGGTTGAACCAGAGGGGTTGTGGATGGACCACTTAACCTGTGACATGGCCCGCGTGAAGCCGTCGCTGTCGACGAGCTTGATGTCGTAGCCACCTTTCCCGAGATACAGTAATACGCTAGCCCGCTGACATGAAGCCTTCAGCATGGCAACATAGTCAACGTCTTCGCCGGCTTCCACGGTGACGTGTTGCTTTGGGATCGACAGGTCGGGGCGAACGACGGCCACCTCGCCAACGTTCGCCGGAGAGGCCATGATAAACCTCTTCTTGGCCGAATGCTTGTCGGGCTCCCCGGGATACGTGGTCGAGCTTAGGCTGCGACATTCTAGAGCAGGGGATGTGGATCTGGTGGGGAGGGACACCACAGGCCTCATCTAAAAACTCAGGGGAGTGGGTCGACGGTATGGGAATTGCTGGGTAACCTGAACTTTATTATCTAAGCTAGGAGGAACGGGCAGACCGGCAGGGGTTGGCGGCGGCGCCGGCGGCGCCGGCGAGCTAGGGTTCGAGGGGGGGAGGGGGAGGGTGGGGGGACTGTGGAGGGGGGTGGTGTTTGAGGATAAGCCGCGGCTACTGAAAATTTTAGTAATGGTGGGTGGAGATGGTGGTGGACGAGGGAGGGCGACGGTTCAAATGCCTCGGCTACTGCAATTTTACTATAAGGTCGGTGCTGGAGGAGTGTGGGCGACGGTTGAAGTACGGCGGCTACTAAAATTTGGGTAAAGGAATTGATGCGGGGTGGGAGTACCCAAGATCGCGCACGGTCCAATAAGAATATGTGTGTATGATAATAAGGAAAAGTGGCGGAACCGCCGATTTTTGCAACGCTCAAGGCGGGTAGTTTGTTTTTAGATTTCTAGCTAGCTGGACTATCGCACATGGTTCGTCCTAATTTCTAAATAAACTACACGCCTTTAGCTTGCGCAGGTGGTGACTTTACAGCGCACTTGCATCGCACATGGTTAAGCCAGTACCTCCACCCTTTGTTCGCGCTTGCGCAGTCATGGTGATTTTACAGCGCACTTGCATCGCACACGGTTGAGCCAGTACCTCCACCTTTGCTCGCGCTTGCGCAGTCGTGGTGATTCACAGCGCACTTGCATCGCACATGGTTAAGACATTATACCCGTGTCCGTTGAGCGTCATCAGAGTCTTTGCAGCAAAAAAAAACATTAGAGAGGGTCAGAAGACAGCCACACCAGCATGTGGCCCAAATATATATGAGTAAAAAGGGTGGTCTGTGATGTTCAAAATTCCAATGCACAACTTTGACCGCGCGGGCCCATGGTTTGGCGCGTCGTCGAAGATCAATGAGAGGGGCCAGAGGTCAAGAACCACCTGGAAGTGGCCAAATATATGTAGGAATATTGGGTGTGATGTTTAAAACTTTAAATACACAATGCACAACTTTGGTGGCACCTGCCTCGCAAACCCGAAAGCACCCTTGGATATATATACTTATACTAATCATAGACTCCCAAGAAATTACCATGTTAATTAGATTTTATCAGCCGTTAATTTGGTAGGACCGAATTATTACAGTGTAGATCGACTCATGAAATCCTCCATAAGAAATATATATACCTATACAAATCAGGCAACCAAAAAAACTCAGTTAATCTCCACGCAACAAAAAAAACCAATTACATCTCCACGCAGTCATCACCACGCAACCTTTCTTGAAGGTCGTGGACTCCTCGGCCCTCTATATCTCCATGCAGCAGATCAACCCATATAACCATTGCTTAATTTTAACAAAAAAGACTTTACATCTCCACGCAGCCAAACAAAACAAATTAGTTACATCTCCATGCAGTCTTTCTTCATTGGCGTGGACTCCTCAGCCCTCCTCTATATCTCCACGCAGCCATTCTTCATGGACTCCTCAGCCATCCCCTCACTATATTTTCCCCATGAGTTACAACCACCTCTTTTCACCTAGGTCTGTCGAGTCAGATGGCATCAATTCAAAGTTGACAAGACGCCGTGTCGTCCCACCAGCGCCGTCGTCGTCAACCATCCAAGCTGATGTTGTTCACGACCACTTGCCTTTCCCCGAAAGGAGACATGATGGTTTCTCATGTATCGTTCTGATCAGTTTTCTTTATATCCGATTTTTAATTATCCAATCAGCATAGCCTCTATATTAGGTTTCATACAGGATGCAGTTATCTCTGCTGCATTGTTTTGATCATCTTACAGTTGTTGTCAAAAATTGATCGAAGGTCCATAATTTTCACCGCTAATACATGGGTTGTTGTCACAGTCCTTTCATGTAGAAGCCAAGGACACTCATCAAAATTGGTTTTCTCATCTGGATCAGGTTCTTTTTCTCACAATATATTGTGTTGAATTGGTTTTCTTATTGGTTTATACGTGAATCGGCCATAACTTTGGATCTGAGTTCAATTTGTTTTCTATCGTGTCCTATCATGGTGTTGTTCTCTCCAAGGATTAAATCCCGAATATTCTCACCTGCAATCTTGGATGCCTATGGCCCTGTTTGTTTCAGCTTCGCTTGGATTTTAATCACCTGTGGATTTGCTTCAGTGCCAAAGCTGATTCTGGGAATCAGCTTCACCACCGAAGTACACTTTGAGGTGCTTCAGGAAATTGCACTAAAAATGGCCCAAATCCAGATTCAGCTTCACTGGCAAAGCTGATTCCAAATAGCTGTTTGTTTCAGATTCCAGATTCAGCTTCACTGGCAAAGCTGAATCTGGTCCCAGAATCCAAAACAAACAGGGCCTATATATCATATATCCGGTTACATTTTTTTTACATCTTTGGACAGCAGAATAAATTGGTCCCATTATTAATGATCTGGCGAACACTTGATGCGAAGGAGCATGTCATCTATTAGTTTTTCACTGATCGAACTACCACTGTGTAGGTCATTATGTTCACATAAGAAAGGAATTGGAAGTTGAGCATGCTCTCATGCACTCTTTGTTTCTAAATCTCCTAGACTGAGCAGAAGCAGGCACGTGGAGTGGAGATGGTCATGAACCAACAGGTTATGGATTCTGAGGTCAATGGTGGGGAGTATTTTAGAAAATGTTTTATGGTGCAGAAGGTGTGCTCAAGTCTAGATGTAGAGAGGTCTGCACCACTATATTCATCACCATCCGTACATTATGGTGGAGTTGCGGAAAGGAGCATTACCAGAGATGTGATTTTAGCAGCATCTACAGATAAATGGCTGCTACAAAGGGCAGAAGATGCATGCAGCCACCTGCTTCAAATTTTGGAGTGTGCGCAACTGGGATCCGATACCAGTATCTCCAGCTTCAGGTAAGCTATTCACTCAGCCACTCAGCTATTCATGTCAGATCTAGACTAGAAGTATTTTCTATAGCACACCATGTGTTACTTTGATCTGCTAAGGTTGAAATACTATGAAGCTCATGGCGATCAATGTATTGATTTTAGAGAGAACAATTTCAGTAATTACTGTGACAGTATGAAACATATATTGCTATATAATCAAGATTTAATGTACACTATTCAGTATACCTGATATGACTAGGATAGAGAGAACATAATATACTCTATTGTATTTGAATACATTCAGTTATTAATGGGCCATTCCATTTGAAAGAAACCAGATCTATGTTGCCCCGTTTTTTCAGTGTAGGTCTGGCATGTGAAAGGACGGATCCAATAATCAATTACAAACTGATGGCATCGTCCGCTGATATACTATATTTCTTAAATTGTACTACTAATCTTTCCTAAATTGTACTACTAGGATAATATATAGTGATATGTATCAAGAAACCATGTATTATATTAGTCCACACACAAACATGGATGTAATTCATCACTCATGTTTGTTGAGTTTTTTATTGTACATATGATAGGGTTCATATACATATTAATACTCAGTTCAGCATCCATTAATAATACTATATTTAGGAAAACTACCATGTTATATTCTTTTACATTGTTATAACATATAATACTATTTCTAAACCACAGTTGCAGTTATTTTCAAATACATTAATCAATGTGCTATCTATTTTATGCAGAACTTTTACTTATTGTCAGAGTGAACAAATGCAAGAACTATCCTTCCATATGTAAAAGGACGTGGCAGTTTTCTTAAAAAGATTATTATCATGTTATCTGGTAGAATAATAGGTGTTCTGTAATTACTAATAAAATAAAATCAGTCATGATTGTTATCAAATTGCCTTAGATTGTCTATGTACATTATTAAATCACGACAAGCACTTTCTAGGATCACTTTCCAGATGCATCTTGATTGAGAGGAAAAAGAAATAGATAATTTGGTAGCTTTTTCTGTGAGAGAAAGACAATTTGGTAGCTCATGTGGTACTTTTTCAGTTATATGATGCATTGATGCAGGGTCGTACCGACCAGAACTCTGTAGCATAGACATTGGGTAGAGTTAGATGGTTCCTGAGTGGATACAAGAAATGACAATTGCGCCACTATTACATGTAAAATATTTCATGTCTGTATTGTGGAAGTTCATTTATTCTATTCTTTTGGTGTTGCTGCGTGCGCATGTTTGTGTGTAAAAGGCTTCTATTAAAAGAATGAAGCTCATAGATGTTTTCATATCCTTATTTTCTACAATTATTAGTATAACCTTTATAAAAATATATATGCTTAATTAGAATGCCATGAAAAGAAACAATAGGAGAAATATTAAGTAAATGAAACAACCATTTTCTTATATTTATCTTTCGGGCTATATTTGTTGTAGAAATATTGGTTCTACTTAAGGATGCCTAAGCAATTTTAAGATTTTGGTTGTCGCATCTGTTGTACGATGAAGTATAATCGTCTTCTGTTGTGCAATCATGCCTAAGTAATATATACTGTAGTGTGAATTAATTAAAGTTTCAAGAGCATGACACCAGGTCTCTGTATTCATTGCAATATTCTTTGAAAAGGGTTTAGCTAATGCACTGTTAAAAACTAGCCCGTGCTGGTGCACGGGCTGACGACTAGTATCTATAATGACATAATGTCGTAGCTAGCTAGGGTGCTTGACCCACCACCTCCCACTTTGTGTCAGCGGGGCGGATGCACGTAATGATACTTTGGTCATACATGCATGTCGCCATGACCTACCATAAGACGGACCAGTGAATCTATCATTTGGTCAAACGACAGCTGTTGTTGTCGATAAACCGTTTGGGCCAATAGATTGAACCATCATAAAAATTGCACGAGAGGGACCACAAAACCAGCACCTCTTGCATGCAGCCCAAAATGATGTACGTTGGAAGGAGTGATGTGTGTTTTCAATATAGAATAATGTACAATTTAGATGTGGTGCCTACCTCTCGATACAGACAACAACCATGAAGGCCAGGTAGTTAAGGACGAGATACGCAGGGTACGGTGTAGGTCGAACCCAGCAATCCGAGCATGTGTGAGGGAATCCTGACAACGCATGAGCTCGAGCTTTGGTTGAACGACATGTGACGGTGACCGGCCCTAACACGAAAAACTAGGAGGAATCCATTCATGGCCAACACATACCCCTTGTTATCGATCAAAGGGATGATATATATACACTCGGGGAGCCCATAGATATGCGTGTCATCACAAAAAACCACACAAGGGAGACATGGTCGATCAGAAGACCCCGTATACACTGCATGCGGCCCAAAAATATGTATGGGTATGGTGGTGTGTGATGTGTTTAAATCCCGAATGCACAACTTCAATGGGCCACCAACTACATTACAAACCGAACACCGTACCCGACCCCAAGCCTGGTTCAATACGTACGATGTTGGTTTCCCAACTTCGAGGCAGCGGGGGGGGGGGGGGGGGGGTGTCGTCCAACACATGTGCTCAAACTTTATTTGGTCTAACATGGCACACATAGCAATAGGAAACCATCATGGTCAAAAACTTCTCGTTATTGGGTCAAAGGGATAGATTGTGTGGGCCCCCCTCATTATCGGTAAAGGATAATATATATACCTCGGGGAGCCCACAGATATGTGCAGTGTCTATAAACCGCACAAGGGAGACATGCTCGATCAGAACACCCTGCCCCCTATACCCTGCATGCGACCTGAAAAAGGTTTATATAATCGCCATGACAGGTCACTATAGAGTCAATCATTCTTTAATTTTTTAGAGCAAAAAATAACCAATAAAAACATAGTCTACACATTAGCAAAACAAGGATCCCAAGGTTTATATAATCGCCATGACAGGTCACTATAGAGATATTTATCTCTTTATCTCTATAACGACCGTGTCATAGCATTTAAATGAAGCTTGAGATATGCAACTTCCCATCGGGTCACCCATCCTTGGACTACTCCAGCCCAAGAATGCTTAACTTCTGCATTCTATTCGACTAGGCTAGCGGATGGGAAGCCGCACCTTGCTGATAGGAATTGCCTCCTTGCCTTTAAGGCGTTTCACGCTGGTCATCCTCCTATGGGACCTACTCCCTCCTATCACACACATTTGTGCTTTTAGAAACTGTGTGCGATATTTACATGGCCGGTGTGTTGCCGCCTAGCCTTCAATGAGCACTGACACTGGTAGCGGGAAAACGATGGGAGAAGAGGCGGGAAACCGATGAGAGGAGTGGCGGGAAACGGTAGCCTGTTTGGATATATAACAACATTAATATAGAAAACTTAGTAGAGAAGGAAGCATGAGTTAGCACGACGCATGCGCACAGTGCTTACCCGTATACTGCATGTGATGTCGAAAGGGCTGAGGATTGTCGTTCAATCTGGGAGCATCCAACGGTGCAGACGTACGATCCATGGGGTTTGGGTTCTGGCCAATCAGAACAGACGACTCAGATCGCGCGCGCAGCAGGGGGGCATCGGCCATGGTTTGGTAGGCACACGGCTTTCATGAGTGAACCATGTGCTATTTGAAAATCCAAAACTCACCCAAAAATCGTGAAACTTGGCATGGTGTCACGACATGGCACATATATGTCGAGGAATTTTTTTGTCCATTTTGGCGCAAATTTTATTACAAGCCTCTTACAAACCGGAGCTTCTCTCAAAGAAGCCTCATGGTTCCGATAGGGAAACGTGTCCCCCTTGTGGGCGAAACGATAATCACTGCCTCTTTTCGCCTTGTATTTTCTTCTACGGGCAACATGGAACGATAGGATATCCGTGCTGAAATTTAAACTTATTCAGGGTTCGTTTGGCCTTTTTATACACTAATTGAGTTTCCTAGGCATTTAATGTCCATAATTCAAATCTGAACTACAAATACATGCTCCAGTTCACCAAAATGGCTAGAAAAATTATACATGTGTCCTTGGGTGCATGTTCAGGTCCCATACCAGGAATGGGAACGAATTACAACCATACCGGCGTCCTGGCTCGTCCTCAAACATTTGGAATATCGGTTTTTAAATCACCATAAATCCAAAACTCACCAGAAAGTCATGAAAGTTGGCATGGTGTCATGTCATGGCACATATATGTCGTGGTAAAAACATTGTCCAATTTGGGCCAAGCTTTATTACAAATCTCTTACAAACCAGAGCTTCTCTCAAAGAAGTCTCGTGGTTCCGATAGGGAAACATGTTCCCCTTGTTGGTGAAACGTAATCACTGCCTCTTTTCGCGTTGTATTTTCTTCTACGGGTAACATGGAACGACAGGATATCCGTGCTGAAATTTAAACTTATTCAGGGTTCGTTTGGCCATTTTATACACTAATTGAGTTTCCTAGGCATTTAATGTCGACAATTCAAATCTGAACTACAAATACATGCTCCAGTTCACCAAAATGGCTAGAAAAATTATACATGTGTCCTTGGGTGCATGTTTAGGTCCCATGCCAGGAACGGGAATGAATTACAACCGTACCGGCGTCCTGGCTCATCCTCAAACATTTGGAATCTCGGTTTTTAAATTCCCATAAATCCAAAACTCACCAGAAAGTCATCAAAGGTGGCATGGTGTCACGTCATGGCACATATATGTCGTGGTAAAAATATTGTCCAATTTGGGCCAAGCTTTATTACAAACCTCTTACAAACCAGAGCCTGTCGCAAGAACCCTCGTGGTTTTGATAGGGAAACGTGTCCTCTTGTGGGCGAAATGATAATCGCTCCCTCTTCTAGCCTTGTATTTTCTTCTACACGCAACACGGAACAACGGGAGATTCACGCTGAACTTTGAAATTATTCAGGGTTTGTTTGACCTTTTTTATTCATTAATTGAGTTTTCTAGGCATTTAATGTCCATAATTCAAATCCGAACTACAAATACATGCTCAAGTGCACCAAAATGGCTAGAAAAAATGTACATGTGTCCTTGGGGTGCATGTTTAGGTCCCCTGGAACGAATGGGAATGAATTCAACCGCCTCGGCGTCCTGGCTTGGCCACAAACATTGCAAATCTCGGTTTTTAAATCTCTGTAAATCCAAAACTCACCAGGAAATCATGAAACTTGGCATGGTGACACTACATGGCACTTATATGTCGTGGTAAAATAATTGTCCAATTTGGGCCAAGCTATATTACAAGCCTCTTACAAACCGAAGCTTCTTGCAACCCTCATGGTTCCGGTAGGGAAACATGCCCCTCTTGTGGGCGAAACGATAATCGCTGCCTCTTCTCGCCTTGAACTTTGTTTTCTACAGGCAACATAGAATAACAAGAGTGTCGTGCTGAAATTTGAAACTGTTCAGGGTTCGTTTGGCCATTGTATATATTAATTAAGTTTTCTAGGCATTTAATGTAGTCCATAATTCAAATTTGAACTACAAGCACATGCTCCAGTGAAGCAAAATGGGTGGGAAATCGTACATGTGTCATTGGGTGCATGTTTAGGTCTCATTTAAGGAATGGGAATGAATTACAAACTTCTCGTCGTCCTGAAACATTGAGAATCTCGGTTTTTAAATCCCAGTAAATCGAAAACTCACCCAAAAAACATGAAACTTGGCATCGTTTCATGACATGGCACATATATGCCGTGGTAAAAAAAATCGTCCAGTTTGAGACAAGGCGCACACATTAATAGCCAACGAAGTCCTTTTGAAACAAATAGCTGACACATTAATATCGCAAACGGTTGTATTATATGAACCGTGTGTTCCCGTAACCATTTAAGTGCGGCCACTACCTCTGCCAAAATTTAACCATACTTGGTGGCGTGCGTGCAGCTGTTTGATTAGACGGGACAAGCGCGAGAAGTCCGTCGTGCAGGCTCGACGGGACGCGTGCGAGCAGTCCACCACGCAGGCTCGACGGGACACGTGCATCCTGTCCACCTCGCAGGCTCGACGGGACACGTGCGAGCAGCAAGGCCGCCCATGCTCACCGGGAAGTGATACGTCTCCAACGTATCTATAATTTATGAAGTATTCATGCTGCTATATTATCATTCTTGGATGTTTTACAATCATTTTATGGCAACTTTATATCATTTTTTGGGACTAACTTATTGACATAGTGCCCAGTGCCAGTTGCTGTTTTTTGCTTGTTTTTTACATCGCAGAAAATCAATACCAAACGGAGTCCAAACACAGCGAAACTTTTTGTGGATTTTTTATGGACCAGAAGACATCCAATGGGCCAGTGCAGCACCTGGGGGGTGCCCTGAGGGGGGCACAACCCACCAGGGCGAGCCTGGGCCCCCAAGCATGCCCCGGTGGGTTGTGCCCACCTCGGTGGCCTCCCGCACCACCTCTTCGCCCTATAAATTGCCAAATATACCAAAAACCCTAGAGGAGACCCTAGATCAGAAGTTCCACCACCGCAAGGCTCTGTAGCCATGAGAAACCAATCTAGACCCCGTTCCGGCACCCTGCCGGAGGGGGAAATCATCACCGGTGGCCATCTTCATCATCCCGGCGGCCACCATGATGAGGAGGGAGTAGTCCACCCTCGGGGCTGAGGGTTTGTACCAGTAGCTATGTGTTTAATCTCTCTCTCTCTTGTATTCTTGAGATGTCACAATCTTGATGTATCGCGGGCTTTGTTAATATAGTCGGATCATATGGTGTTTTCCCCTCTCTATCTTGTTGTGATGAATTGAGTTTTCCCTTTGAGATTTCATTTTATCGGATTGAATACTTTTATGGATTTGAGAGCACTTGATATATGTCTTGCATACGAATACCCGTGGTGACAATGGGGTATTATATTGATTCACTTGATATATGTTTTGGCACTCAACTCGCGGATTTCCGAGGTGACATTGGGGTAATCTATGCATAGGGGTTGATGCATGTTCTTGTCTTTGTTTCTCCAGTAGAAATCTTGGGGCACTCTTTGAGGTTCTTTGTGTTGGATTGAGCATTACGAATCTGAATTTGCTTTGGTGTTATTTTAGTATGAACTCTTGTATAGATCGATCGGAAAGAATAGCTTTGAGGTGGTTTCGTACCCTACAAACAATTTATTCTTATGTTCTCCGCTAGATAGGAACTTTGGAGTGATTCTTCATCGCACTTTGAGGGATGGTTATATGATCCAATTATATTAGCATTGTTGAGAGGTTGCACTAGTGAAAGTACGGACCCTAGGCCTCATTTTCAAGCATTGCAATACCGTTTGTGCTCACTTTTGTCACTTGCTACCTTGCTGTTTTTATTTATTCAGATTATAAAAATATATTTCTACCATCCATATTACACTTTTATCACCATCTCTTCGCCGAACTAGTGCACCTATACAATTTGCCATTGTATTGGGTGTGTTGGGGACACAAGAGATTTCTTGTATTTGGTTGCAGGGTTGTTTGAGAGAGACCATCTTCATCCTACGCCTCCCACGGATTGATAAACCTTAGGTCATCCACTTGAGGGAAAATTGCTACTGTCCTACAAAACTCTGTGCTTGGAGGCCAAACACGAGTCTACAAGAATAAAGTTGCGTAGTAGACATCAGGAAGCGAGCTCTTTGACCTCCATCCACCAGCCGCCTGCCTCGCTCACAACTTCTCCATTAGTGGCGGCCGAGCCACTGTTTAACACACAGTTAATTCAAGCACCTGGACGGAGGGTGTTTGCTTGTGATCCCATGGCAGCATTTGCTTTGTTCGTGTTTTCAACTCATATTCCGGCCTAATTTAAATTGCCACATAGGGCAACGGATAATAGGACGACAAATAAAATGGCAACGGATAATACGACGACAAATTTACAATGGCGCGGATAATAATAGTCTTACATATTCTGGATAATTTAAAATGCCACATGCGGCAAAGCCCGGAAGACACGGGGGCAAGAGAAGAAGGAAATTGCAGACAACAATTTGGGTCTCTACTCATCGATGGATCGCCGGGCGACGACATCTTCCAGCTCCTTCTTCAATTCCTCACGACTTTGCTTGAAAGCAGCCACATATTCCTCCACCTCCTGCTCGCGCTCGATCCGGAGCTTCCTCAAGTCACCCATCAATTCCTCGACGACCGCTGTCAGTGTCATCCCCGAGGCACTGCTCTGCTCATGCAGCATCTTCCAGCCGGTGGCCTCCTCCTCCTTCTCGGCGAGCACCTTGAGGAGCTTCGCATGGTCACCCATGAGTTGCTCGACGAGGCCGGTCGCCTTGTCAACCGAGGCATCGCTGATCTCGAGCAGCTTCATCAAGCCATCGACTAGCTCCTGCTGCTTAATGAGGCCAGCGAGAATGTCGTCATCGCCGGCCAAGGACTTCAGCAACGCCAGCTCATCACGACCGTCGATGCCGCGAGTGTGCTTGTGAGAGCCCTCGCGTGCCCGTGAGAGCTTGTTCGAGGGCTCCACGGCGCGCCGGGACATCTCTGTTGCGGCTACCGCTTCGTAGTGGGACCTCTCTAGTGCTTCCGCGGTCTTGGTCTTTGCTGCCTGGTTATATGTCCACCCGAAACTCCTCCTACCGGTCATGGCGGAACGACTTGACAGGAAAAGACCAGTTTTGTGGGTGATGAGGAGAGGAGCTGTGAAGTAAATTTTGAGTGGGTAGTTTTTATAGCCCGGTGCTAAGTGTGAACACATATTAGTTTGATAAGTGTGAACAGATTTGCAATTACTTATTGCGTTGTAATCTGCAATGTGACGAGAAACAAGGTCAAAATTTATTGATGGTTCTGGGCCTACAAAGCCTATTTCTGTTGTTCTGGCTCATTGCAAACAGTTCTTTTGGATCAACCGTATGCCACGCATCGGAAGCCCGAAACATGGGCCCATGTTCTCGGATGTACGTGTACGTGTCTGCCCACTATCACACATGGTCAAGATATCATCATCGTGTCCTATGGATGCGCCGTCACGCCTCCCACGGGGTGCCAGAAGGTTAACCACGTGGTTGCTCGCCGTTGAGGCGGCCGCGGCGCGCTCTGCTCCTCGTTGAGGCGGCCGCAACGCACTCTGCTCGTGTCCGTCCGCGCGTTTTGCTCGACATTGAGGCGGCCGCGGCGCGCTCTGCTCGCCGTTGAGGCAAATTTACAATGGCAACGGTTAATAATTGTCTTACATATTCAGGATAATTTAAAATGCCACATGCGGCAAGGCCCAAAACACTCACGACCTACATATGCATACAATTATAATAAAATATAGGCTAAAAGGCTGAGCTGGCGGCCGTCTCGGACTCCATGATCAGCATAGCACCCTTGTGGCCGTTCATTCCAAGTGTCCCGACCCGCCTCCGCCTACGGAGCTGCTGGCGCTGGGAGGCTCTTGGGGCTGTTGGGCCTCTTCCAGAAGAGCTTGACAGCGTGCAATCGCGCGCATGATATCTCCGCGGAACCGCTCCATTTCCATGTCTCTGGCCTGGTAGCAAATTCCGTCCATCACCTGCATCCTCAAGATATCACGTTGGTGATGTTCTACTTCGTCGGGGACGTCAACTCCGCCAAGAATGCGCTCGAGCTTGGCCACCACATGGTCGGGATCGAGGTTGACACGCCCTCCACGGGCAATGATGAAGCCGCAGGCTGCCTGTGTCTTGACTGAATCGCAGAGGTCCTCTGCCCATTCCTTGCGGGGCATCAGGCTCTCGATGAGCACTGGTGATGGTGGCTCTTCGGGTGGGTCGTCGATCATGCCGCCGAGCAGCTCTGGATCTTTTGCACGGTGGATGATAAACTGCTCATCACACCTCCTCTACAATATGTCGATTGTGCACCCAAGGACTGTCACACCGATATCGCTGCCGATGGGCCATGGTGCCTGCACCGGCCGATGAAGCTCTTGCTCCCCGACCTGCTCCGGCTTGTTCTCCTCGCCGAAGATGTAACGCAGGTAGGGGTCGATGTCGAAGCTTTGGTCGTTGCCTGGCATGCTTGGAATAACTAATGGTAGATGGGTGAGGACTAGATCTGCGCAGAGTGTCGTGACGGTGCGTTGCTGCCTGGGTTATATGCAGCAAGCCATTAGCTGGTGGCGGGAAACCGATGAGGGAAGAGGTGTGGATTTTACAATTCACCCATGTGGAGCGCGGGAAGACTAAGTGGAGCACACACACAACCCGAATACCGTATGCGGTGCCACGTGTTATTTATCACACACGTGTTAACATAAGGAAACGTATGTGTAACTTACTAATCATCGCACACGAGTACTCGCAGACGCATCATGTGCGATACTCCTAGCCACCGCAAGCAACTAGTTTGCATTTTTCAAAGTTTTTTGTATGAACAGAATCGCACACGAACTAACTATAGTAACCGTATGTGTTATAGTTTCTCATCGCAAACAGTTCATCCGAGTGGGCTGTTTGCCGCGTATCACACACATCTTGTTTACACGAATCATTTGTGTTCTTTTGGCTCATTGCAAACAGTTCATCTATGTGAACTGTATGCCGCATATCACACACATCTTGTTAAGTTGAACCGTTTCTGTTCTCTTCCCTAATTGAAAACAGTTCGTCCGAGTGAACCTTATGCCGTATATCACACACACCTTGATCTGGCTGACCGTTTCTGTTGCATTCCCTAATAGCACACAGTTCATCAGAGTGAACTATATGCCGTATATCGCACACACATTGATATGGCTGCCCGTTTCTGTTGTTCTGCCTCATCGCAAACAGTTCTTCTGGATCAACTGTATGCCCCGTATCGCACACGTAACTAAAATCTGAACCATGTTTGATGTCTCCACCATCGCAAATGTTTTGCATCTTTTTTGACTGTTTTTTTACATCCCCATTTGCGATTAATGAAGGAAAAACAACAACTGGCACTGGGCACTAGGTTAATAGGTTAGTCCCAAAAAATGATATAAAATAGCATAATAATGCACATAAAAAATTCAAGATTGATAATATAATAGCATGTAACAATAAAAAATTATAGATACATTGGAGACGTATCAATTTGCCACCGTGGATGCGTTGTAGGCAGTTGGGGGAGGCAAGGGAGACCTTGATCTACTCATGGAGTAGCTCATGGTGGTCGTGGTGAGCATTTTCTTGGAGGTTTTTTTGAGCATATTGGTGGAGGTTGTGGTGGTGGAGGAGGTGGAGGTGGCGGAGGTGTAGCTCAGGCAGTGTGGTGGAGGTGGTGGAGGTGAAGCTCTAGCAGTGTGGTGGAGTCTCCGGCTCCGGCTCTGGTGATTGAAGGCCACCGTTCGTCATTGCTTCGCACGCTTCAAGGGTATAATTCAACAAACATTTTCTCTATCGTAGTTGCTCCGTTAGTATTCGGTAATATGTTTCGATGTGAAATATATTAGGTATGTGAATATTGTTATTTGCTCCGGTAGTATCCATAATATATTTAGATATCAAATATTTAGTTGTGTGAATATTTTTAGTTGCTCCGGTAATATTCCGTACTATATGTGGATGTCAAATATTTAGGTGTGTCAGTATGTGTAGTTGCTCCTGTAATATCCGTAATATATTTAGATGTCAAATATTTAGTTCTATCAATATTTGTAGTTGCTCCGGCAATATCTGTAATATATTTAGAGTTCAAAATTTTAGGTGTGTGAATATTTTTAGTTGCTCTGGTAATATTCTTTAATATATGTACATGTCAATTATTTAGGAGTGCAAATATTTTTAGTTTGTTATGCTGCTTAATAGTTGTCTGTTACTGTTGAAAAAAATAGGTCAGCCGAGATGTCTGATGTAGTGAAGTTCATATTTTACTACGGTCCTGGTACTGCCCAAACAACTAAGATGGGAGCTGATCTGAGTGAATTTGACCACATAGAGGTGCCACTAACCGCCCCTCAAACATGGTGTGTCAGTCAGTTGAAAGAATAGTTGACATCAAGTTTAGGGCTTGATACTGAAACACACACCGTCGGTGTTCATGCATTGTGGACACAGTCAAGTTCAATCATTTACTTTTATTTGAGGCCAATAGAGCGAGACTCTGAGTGGGCGTGGTGGTTACAAGGTTGTGAACGCAGGGTGTGCAATCCTGTTGCCTTAGTGCTTCTCATCGTGAAGGAGGTCACTGCACATGAAGACGAGGGTGGCTACAATCCTGGGCAGAGAAGTGAAGGGTGCAGTTATATATCTATGTCAAATGCTGGAGATGATATTTATGAACCAGGGCAGAGTAGTTAGGTAGAAGGAGGAAATGCTGATGGTTATTACAGTGGCGAGGCGGACGCTGACGAGGTGGATGGGCACATGCAGAACCAGATGGAAGAAGAAGACACTGATGTTGATAGTGGTCATGGCGCTGATTCTGACGAGTCGGATGAAGAAGAAAATTCAGAGGAGGTCCCGAATCCTGCATCATGGAATCATGACTTCTCATCTACAATGATCATGAACGATGGGCACGATTCTGCCTAGCAATATCACCAGAACAACATTGCGACGGGTGCTATGTATCCCAACAAGGAAGCTCTGAAGGATGCAATAATAAAATGGGCAATGTCCACGATAAATGTTCTCTATAGGACGACCGGACACACATATTGATGAGCCTATGGAACCCCATGTTTGATGCTGATGGCATCGACATGCCTACTTTCGGTCTGTGTTGGACACGTCACAGGGTATGTCTCGTGTTATAATTTAATGCATCTTACTTGTGCACACTATGGCTGAAACTAACTTTGTTTTCTGCAGAGACGCTTTGCTGGTGACCAGACTAGGAAAGCATACACGGCATTGAACGAGCAGTTTGATGCGTACACTGGGGTCATCTGGCAGCCCTACACGCTAGCAGCCATACATGCGAGATACCCCGGCGGTATGTCTGAGATATGCACAAGAGATCGTGATTACTGGATGACGAAATCTAAGATCATCTTTGATGTCTTCGTCGAGAGATGGCCCAGCAGAGGGTTATGAGGCAATTTGGTCTTCAGCAGTTAGAGGTCCCTCACCCTACAGAGAACCCGGTGCCAGGACACATCAACAAGTATGTTTAGTTATTCAGTGTTGCATTATCTTACACAATTGTCCATTTGAAGCATTAGTTAATTTTTTAACACACACCACAATTTTAGGACCACGAGGAAGGGGATTAACAGGACAGCTGGTGACTGGCTAGTTAGGTTTCAGCCGTACGTTACAGAATAGGAGACTGCAAACACACACCTGTGGAACGAGAATATCGGGTTTAATCTCGATGAATTCAATCGCTACTTGCAGCAGTACATGACCGGAACACGGTTACGCATAGTTGAGCACTCTCACCTAGATGAGATACCTAACCCTAGTCTGTCGGATATGTACCTGAGCTATGATACTTCGGGCTCTAGGTAGTACGCGGTAAGATATATACTCTTTCTGGTTTGCATCTAGTTATCACGTACTTTGCCATGCATACTTAGTAATCGTCCTGACAATTTTTAGGCTGACTTGACACTCGGACTCTACGACGAAGTGTCCACCTTTGAACGTTCACTGTCATCTGGACCTCTTCTTCAGCACCGGTCTGCGCTCCAGCCCTTCGTGACACGCATGCAGAACAAGATACAAACTGTCTACGAGGCTATCACGTGCACCCGGAGAAGCGATGTTGTTCACCACCAGTAGCAACAGCAGCAGCCGCGTCCCTCCATGCACCGACATCAGCCACGTCCACGTCTAGCACATCAGTCGACGACCAGGCCAGCCCCTCTTGACCAACATGGCAGTTCGACGTGGCAGCACCCCCCAGCACCATGGTCCCACGTCGAGCTTTGGGTTTCAGCCACAGCCACAGCAGTAGGGGCTCACGTTGAGCTTCGTGTTTCAGCCACAGCCACAACCATAGCTAGCAGGTATGTCTCTTTATATTTATTGTTTTCAATATCAATTGAGGCGATCTAATTCTTGATGACTTAACGTTCCATCATGTAGGATCATACAGATATCATGCGTCTATGTCCGAATCCACGTGGGGGAGTGATCAACATCCTGAGGAGAACATACAAGATCACATGTCACAGCACACCTAGTGGATGAACATGTTTTCGACTCCTCCACCAGGCCCCACATAGGATACACAGTATGATCAGGATGAGTTAGAGATTTCTCCTCGTAACATTAGGCCACCCCATAGGTTTGGATGGTCGACGCCTCAAGCACTGCCTGAGCGCCATGGCAGACGTCGTCAGCGATGCTTCTATCTATCAGTAGAGACATGACTATCTACTTATGTATGAGACTTATGTCTATTCTATGTATGAGACAAATGACTATGTACTTATGTATGAGACATATGCCCACTCTATTTTAGTACTCTGTTATCCAAACTACAACATCATATTTAGATAGAACATAATGCTCCTACAATAAGACAGAACAAACAACTGGATACAACTACATTTGAATTAAACGGTAGGTAGGACTGAACTTACAACATACAGCTTAAAAACTACATGAAATCATCATCGTCATCCTCCGTCGATGCAGAACTCTTGCCCTATGCCAATGCGGAACTCTTGCCCTTCGACGATGAAGAACTCTTGCCCTTCGACGATGCAGAACTCTTGGCCTTGGTACTCGGCCTGAAGATATCGTCTTCATGCTCGCTGTCGGCAGTCCATAAAAAAGTATTGTCTGCTGCAAACTTTAGGTATGATTCACCCTTACTCTGTTGCTTCATCCATCTTCCATGCAACCTGAGAAGTTCTTTCTGTATCTTCTCAAAGGTCCTGGAAGGCCACCCTCACCTACTTAATGCGTGAGCCAACTCATTCAGTAGGGTGTCAATACTGATGAGTTCATCACACGGAACTAATATGTTGTCTACCAGGGTGAAAACTATGATCAAAAGGATATCCGGACATCTTGGAGAGACTATGAGACTACACTAGAATGCTTACCCATGTTAGTGTCGAGGGTGTTTTATAGGTTGAGAACACAAAGAGAGGCGGGAACTCTGAAGCGGGAAAATATGGCGGGAACTAGATAGCGGGAAAATATGGCGGGAACTAGAAAGCGGGAAAATATGGTTGGAGATACTGGCGGGACCTAGAACGCGAGAAAATGTGGCGGAAATTAGAAAGTGGGAAAATATGGTGGGAACTAGAAAGCGGGAAAATGTGGCAAGGGATACTGGCGGGAAATGATGGCCCGAGATATAAGCGGGAGCCCAGAAGCGGGAAACGTAGGGCTGAGAAAATGGGGCATGCACCTATCAGCTTACAGGAAGCCAATTAGGACTAATCGTCCTATGGAAAAACAATTAGACCTTGTCGTCCTACGGGAAGACAATTAGTTCCAGTCGGCCACTAGGTAGCCGACAAGATCTACAACCAGTGGTCGACAGGAGGTTGGAGCCCAATCGGCGTCCGTATAGCCGACAGGGGACCAATCGGCTTTCCCCTGGCCGACTGGATCCAGTCAGGTACCAGTTGGCCGATGATGTATTATTATTTTTTTAAAAAATTGGCGTAATATTTCTGAAAATTAATTCAAAATGTATTATTTAAAAAATTACCTGGGCCGAGAACCGACTCCAGAAGCCTCGAGCCAGCTCACGCAGGCAAGCTTACGATGACCGAGTCAAAATCGGTGTGAACAAACGAATCGAGAGTCTCAATTGATTCTCACGAGTTTTACCCCTGGGGAGCTTCAAATAAAATTGTCGTGGTGAACTACGATTTACCATGGTCACTAAAAATAGTAAGTTTTCCATGTTACAAACAGAAAGAAAAATTGCGATGTATTAATGGCAAAAAAACTATAAAGTTTGCCATGGTGGGCAAAAGTGATGTAAATTTGCCATGATTCACACATGGTGCTTGCCGTGATGGTTACATTACATACAAAAGAAATGTGAGATTTTTTTTGTGATGATGGAAAAATTAACTGTCATTTTTGCCATGATGCCAAAAATGATGTGAAATCAATATGATACTCACAAACTAATTTCCATGATGCTCAAAGTAAGAAAGCATCAAACAAAAATTGCCATTGTTTCAGCAAAACTTTTATATCATCGTGAGAAAGAATGAATTTCCCATAAGCAGTAGACTAAAATCTGCCATGATACATGAAACAATTGCCATAATCTATGAACTAAATTTGCCATGGTCAGTTAATAAAGTTGCCATGATCTATAAACCAAACTTGCCATTGTGAATTACTAAAAAATGCCATAATACATGAACTAAATTTTCCATGGTTCATTATTTAAAAAATTGTCGTTGTGAACTACTGAAAAAATGCCATGGTCAATTACTAAAATTGTCATGATCCATAAACTAAATTTGTCATGGTGAATTAGTAAAATCTTCCATGATACATGAACTAAAATTTGGCATGGTTCATAAAAAATTTTGTGATGGTCAATTAGTAAATTTTTCCATGATCAATGAACTAAATTTGCCATGATGAATTAGTAATTTTTTCATGATCCATGAACTAAATTTGCCATGTTAATTCAAAAATTGCCATTGTGAATTACTAAAATTTTCCATGATACATGAACTAAATTTGCCATGGTTCTTATTTAAAAAATTGCCGTGGTGAACTACTAAAAAATTGCATGGTCAATTACTAAAATTGCCATGATCCATAAACTAAATTTTCCATGGTGAATTAGTAAAAACTGATGATACATGAACTAAAATTTAGCACGGTTCATAATAAAAAAATTGCCATGGTCAATTAGTAAAATTTGCCATGATCAATGAACTAAATTTTCCATGATGAATTAGTTAAATTTGCCATGTTTCATAAATAAAAAATCGACATGGCCAGTTAGTAAAAATTGCCATGATCAATGAACTAAAGTTGCCATGATGAATTAGTAAAACTTGCCATGATCCACAAACTAAATTTGACATGTTTTATAATTAAAAAATTGCCATGGTCAATTAGTAAAATTTGCCATGATCCATGAATGAAATTTGCCATGGTTCATAATAGAAAAAATGCCATTATGATCTACTAAAAATGCCATGGTCAATTACGAAAATTTTCCATGGTCAACTACTAAAAAACTGCCATGGACTTTTTTGCCGTGGCAAAAATTGCTTTTATAGTGCCATGTGAATTTGTGAACAATTTCATTTTGCACATGGAAAAAAATGTTCTGGGAACAAATAGCAACTAAAGGGGTTCTATTCAAATAGAAAAAATGTAGATGGGACATGGCAAAAATGTAGTTACATTTCTGACAAGGACATGTCCTACAAAATTGCCATGTGCCATCAAACAAAAATTGCAAAAAGTGTGTCATCAATCCAAATTTGCCATGTGTATTGTACCTATATATTCCCCATGACCCATAGACCGATGTATTAAGAAAAAGTGCCATCTGTATTGTACTTTCTTTTTGTAAAAATGTCGTCAACCTTATAACACCACAAAAAATGTCACGGCAACTTTCAATACGATGCATAATTTAGGGGCACATTTTATACGAGAAAGTGTTTTTGCCATGGCAATTTTGTGGCAACACATTACATTTTCTTCGTCATGGTTTGAAATAGTTTGATTTGCCACAAGAACAAAAAAAGATGTTAAGTTGCGACAAATGACATAAAAACATATTTGCCATGGCAAGAGGTTGAGACAAAGGCCACTGTTGAGCAAATGATAAACATTAACAATTTTTTTATTTTATTAAATCATGGCAAAAATTGCCATGTAAAAAAAATTGGATAACACAATTACACCTAAAAATGATATGTGATCAGTCCATTCGTTTACACAAAGTTGCCATGTGCTACAAATCAATTTGTCATGAATTTGCCGTGTAAAGTAAAAGATTTCTAAAATTTTCATGATGATGCGTGAACTCCATCGATACTCATGGCAACTAATCCAATCACCAGTCTCATGATGGCAAATTTAAACCCATATGATGGCAAAAACTGTACATAGTATGGCAAAATTAGTATCCACTATATAATGAAAAATGGCAACTGTTGAGAAATGATAACCGTTAACAAAATTGTTTGTTCCCTAAATCAAGGTATATATGCCATGATTTTTTCTAGATAACACAATTACACTTGAAATTGCCATGTGATCAGTCCATTCATTTACACAAAAGTTGTCATCTTCTGCTAATCTAATTTGTCATGTAAGTATTACATGATATATAAATTTGCCATGATGATGCATGAACTCTATCGATACTCGGGGCAACTAATCCAATCACAAGTCTCATGGTGGCAAAAGTAACCCGAAATGATGGCAAAAATTCTACATATTATGGCAAAATTATATTAGTACCCCCTATGTCATTGCAAATTGAATTGATTCCTCTTCCAACTGTCTCTGAACAATGTTCATCATTCAAACATACATAAAAAAAAAGAAGAACAGAAAAAATAAGTTGTTCAGAAAGAAGGTGTGTCACCAGAAAAAAGCAGTCCCTAGGGGAAGAAGGTGCACATGATGTCGTTGAAACGGGCAGCCACGACACCATTGAACACCCACTGGGACCAGGTGACTGCTCCATGAAGACGATGCACCCTCGTCCCACCTGCACCTCCTCTTCATCCACCGACGGCCCTCCCATGATGATGATGATGCTCGATACACAGGTGGCCGAGGCGGCGACCGACGCTGTCGGGACCCCGATCCTAAGTCACACCGATCTAGCATGTAACACATCATATCACCTTGCGGCCTCACGCATGGTATTCCCACGGCTGCAGCCTTACCTTGGCCAGGACCGTTTGTGCCTTTTGGGTCATGTATATGATTGTGTCGCTAGCATCCATATGATAGAGAACTCGAGCCGACATGACTAGTCGTAAACCCAAGGTGGCACAAACTTATAGGGACAGGCATACATGACCCAGCAATGCACGTGTCGGTCAGCAGCGAGTGTATCCGGGCAGTAGCAAGCTATCAGGACTCCGGAAAATACCGCGTGACATTTGCCCATCGGGACAGACACAGGAGCAAAGAAGGACACATGCCGATATCTCCATGTGTTCCGGTGGAAGCACTAGGAGACATTTACCCATAAGGAAGGCTACCAAGAATAAACAACTAGGTGTCGGATCCCACACATACCAAAGCATTTCAATAACACACACACACAATATGCTCGATATGTGCCGATATAATATGGAATCACAACATAACTCTACGACTCATAGTATTTAATTAAAAGGCTCTGAGGAGCCATACATAGTAAGATATTACAAACAGGGGTCACATGACCCAACATACAGAGCATACAAGCAACGGAAGCGTAACATGTCTGAGAATAGACATCTACAAATGAAAAGGGCTGAGAAGCCTGACTATCTACAAGACCCTCCCAAGGGTACAAGATTGTAGCTGAGGTAACAAGCTACTCGTCGAAGTCCAAGCGAAACTACTAGCGAGACAGAAGTCTCCTCTGCAAAACATAAATTAAGCAAACGTGAGTACAAATGTACCCAGCAAGACTTACATCAGGACTAGCTACATATGCATCAGTATCAACAGGGGGGTGGTGGGGTTTAACTGCGGCAAGCCATCTTTGACTCAGTGGCTATCCTGTACTACGACTATAAGTATTGCTTTGAGGTGGTGCACACGAGTCCACATATTCACCATATCAATACACCACTATGGATCCACTCCGGTCTCCCTACGAGAAGGCCATCCATAGCACTCACGCTTATCTTGCGCATTTTAGAGTATCCACTTCTAGTTATCTATGAACAATGTAAGCTTTCCAAGTAGTCCATATCCGCGGACGCGGCTATTCGAATAGATCATATTACCCTGCAGGGGTGTACTTCTTCACACATGCTCTCTCCACTTACCGCCATGTACACGTCATGTATCTCGGCAACCTTCAAGCGGAAGCCTGGCGAGGGTGTCGGCCATGACCTGACTAACCACACAAGACTCTAGTCTAGGTTTATCGCCTATTCGAGTTCCATCCGCAAGGAAGTCCGTCCGAGGTTTCCACTACGGCCCCAAACGTTGTGAGCAGGGTTCCCAAGCCCACCATCCGGGTGCCACTTGGTACACCGTGCCACTGTGCCTAGTCTATCCCAAGCCCACCTGTACCGGGTGCCACTTGATAGACTACTAGCACTACCTACAAACACCAGAAACTAGTTGCAACTCCTGGACAGAGATCAAGGCGATTAATAAGTCGAGAGAGCTTGGAGTGCCCGGAGCCCAATGTGTGGTAGTAACTGTCTTGGATCACAAACACGGAACTCGGTTCCCGAGGACGGTTTCAATGAGACAACCCACCATGTACTCCTACATGGCCTCTCATCGCTACCTTTACCAACTCGTGTTCACACACTTAGCTCTCAACAGTAGGACATGTTCACCACATTCCAATTCATCCCAGATGAATCAGACCTGACACAACTCTAAGCATAGCAGGCATAACAAGCAAGCATGAATGAGTAGGCACACCATGGTTCAAACAACTCCTACTCATGCTAGTGGGTTTCAACTATTTACTGTGGCAAAGACAGGCCATGCAGATGAATGGGTTCAACTACCACAACATGTAACAGTTGAATCGCTATTGTCTTAATGCAGTAAAAGAGAGCAAGAGCGAGAGAGTGGGATTGTATCGGAATGCTCAAGGGGTTTGCTTGCCTGACACTTCTGAAGATAGCATTTAGTCTTCATCAGTGACATCGATCTCATCGTTGGAAAACGTCTACCGAGAGGGAACTAACACCGGCAACAAAGAAGGAACACAATCAATGCAATGCAACAATATGATGCATGATCATGACATGGCAAAATGAGTGTGTTTGAGCTAATGCAGCTAGCAACAGAAGGGTTTGAGTTAATTTGAACCAAAGGTTCAAATTCAAACTCAACATATGGATTTTCAAAGTCCATTTAGTTGTTTTCAACTATACAGCAAGCTTAACTTGTTTTGTCATTCATGACACTAGTGCCATTGGATAGATTGGATTTTTTGATCATTTTTCATATATAAAATATTTTCATTGGAGTTATACATTATTTTCTATGGATTTTTGAAGTTTAGGTTATTTTATGAATTAAATAAATCATTTCTGATTTATTCTAAATCCAGAAAACTATTATGACACCAGCGCTGCGTCAGCAGGTCAACACAGTCAAATTTGACGGGCGGGACCCATGTGTCATTAACACAGTGGCTAACCAGGGTTAATTAAACTAAACTAACTATTATTTCAGCCGGCTAATTGACAGCGGGGCCCACCTGTCTGTCTCACTGTGGTTAACTAACTAGCTCATTAGGCCCTAATTAAGTCGGTGCCATGTGAGCACCGCCGGCGCTAAACGCCGGTGAACAACAACGACGGCGGAGGGCCTCAGGAATCGTCGTCCGGCAACCAAACGACACGCAGGTAGGCGCGTTTGGTAGCTGGAGCTAACCCGTGTCCAGCGGAGCAGGCGGGTGTGGCCGGCGTAGCCTACAAAGACGATGGCGAAGAGCGATGCGGTAGCCGGAGCTCGGGCAACGGCGGAGGTGGCGCTACAAGGCGCGGTAGCGCAAACCCGTGGGTGCTGCCGGTTCTCGGGGACGAGGTGAGCACGTTGGTGATGCTGGGGCGAGGTGGAGAGCTCAGGAGCATGGAGCTCCTCGGCCATGGCGTTGGCCGAAGCTCGAAGCTCGTGGGGATGGCGGATAGCAGACGGGAATGGAGGGGCGAGTGTAGGGGGAGGAGAAGGAGCTCACGGTGAGTCTAATGGAGGGCTCAGCAGCTCGGGGACGCATCGGAGCGAGCGGGGCGGCGAGGTGGATCTCCAGCGGCCGACGGTGAAGATGACGACGTGGCCGACGTTGTGTTGCTCCTGGGCTTGTGTGTGTCGAGCAGAGGAGGCAGCAAGGGACGGCGGAGCTGCCGGACATGCTTCTGCGACGAGCCGGTGGCTGTGGCTATGCGTGCGACGGTGGTGCGGCCATGGCGGCCTCGGGTCTGAGGTGGAGGGCGAGCAAGGAGGTGGGGAGGGTGATCAGAGAGAGAGGGAGAAGGTTCAGGGCATCCAGAGCAGCTCCACGGCGTAAAATAAGGACGCACGAGGCGTCGACAGCGTGAAGCAGGAGGTGGAGGCCTCCACGGGTGCGTGCGCTTGTACGCTCCTGCCTATTGGCAGGAGGAAGACAACGAGCGAGGGGGTAAGTGGGTTGGGCCTCTGGTGGGCTGGCCAGGTAAGCTCTCTGCCTCTCTCTGTTAGTTTTCTTTCTGTTTTTCTAATTTCTTCCTTTGTTTTGGGTTTACTAAAAATACTAAAACTTTTCTAAAAATCCGGAAATAAATTGTGGGCACTTTTGAAATATTTCCCAACAGCCCTCAATGGTTTTCAGGAATTGTCTGAGCATTTAAATTATTTATAGGAATTAAATGCCCAAATTCAAATACTGTATGATTTAATTCAAAAATCCAGAGTGACCTAGAAAAATGTGCACCATTTTTGGAAGAGGTTTTCACCCATTTCAAAAATGATGAACTTTTCTGAAGGGCATTTTGGGTTCATTGAAAATATTTTTATTTGAACCTAGTTGAATTCATTTGGTGCTAGGGTTTGAACATCCCCAATTCAAATTCATTTGAATTTTAACATGATGCATGGATGCTTTAATGGAACTAGTTACAAGCAATTCTAGGGCTGTGACAACTCACCCCCACTAAACAAGAATCTCGTCCCGAGATTCAAGACATGAGGTAAGAAAACAGAGGGGACAGAAACTATCACAATCTTCATGATCCAACTACCCTTCTCGGAGATGTTGATCCATTGCATCATATTGATCTTGACATCCTTCCTTTCGAGATCTTCATCCAACTATGACAACGGAAGAGAGGGAAACTCTGCAGGATGCAATCTTCACAAAGATCGAGCGACTCACGATCAACTCATGGAATGAGACGTTGAAACATCTCCCGAGTTGAGACACAAAACACACATCGCGAGGGATAGAGGAAACAAATGACATAGGTTCAATTGGTAGACAATAACTCCACGCTTGAGTAAGATGGTGCATGGTTTCAAAGTAGCGAGGAGATAATTGCCATGATTCCATAATGGGGCACCTTAGGGGAGGTGACTCGTAGAATTATTCCCTTAAGTGGCAAAAAGAATTACTTTTGATATATAGATCATTGAAACTCTTCATACCAGGCTAAGGCAAATCGCAACGATCGTTTGAAAGAATTCGACTGAATGGCATACTCAGTTTGGAAAGAAAACTATGGTTATAGAACAACTCGGCAAGCTGAAGGCACATTCCAATTCATATCGAGGATATAATCTAGTGTCTGAGTGTGCTCTCAAGAACTTGAGCATTTCCATATTCATCGGGATATTACCAACATATGTGCCAAGATCCTAGCAGCACTCCATACTACCATGATGAATAGTGGTGGAGAATGCAGATGCAAAGGAAGACAACACCAGATTTCACCTTGACTGGGCCAAGGAAACAAAATATGGATGATCGACCAAGAGACATTTAGCACTCCGCTTCTCATGTTCTCCTTGATGTGCTAGTTACCACGATCATGCTTAAAAGCATTAACATGGCCATCAAGTATGGGTCGGACTTCCACTGGTACAGCGAGGTGCTATACAAATGGTTTTTAACCCCTTTCCGGGATGGCGTTTTGAACCGTCGCCTAGTGAGTGACTGCGATAGGGGGTCCTTCCCACACGACCCAGAAACCGTCGGGGATAGGCCCTCCTGGCACACACGCTCGGCAAAATGAGGTCGTGTGCGACGGGCGAGCGATCAAATACGGTTATATGTATAGTTGTGCTAAAAAATACAATTATACATGCCAAATCGTTTCCAGTCGTAAGTACATCCCACACAGTCAGTCCCGGCTAAACGTTTTCGTTCGTATGTACATTCCACACAGTCAATCCAGGGAATACGTTTCCGTTAGTATGTACATCCCACACAGTTAATCCAAGAAGTACGTTTCCGTTCGAATATACATCCCACATTGTCACTCCAAGGAAAACGTTTCTGTTCGCAGGTACATCACACACAATTTTCCCCATTAAATTGTTTGTGATAGCATTTCCATTGCACACGATATTAACAATTTTATCATTTGCGTTACTGAATGCATCACACACGGTGCGTAGAAGAAACTGTGTGGCAAAGGCTGTCCATCACACACACTATTTATGTGGTAAACGTTTGCGCAAGGTGGCCTAACGCAAACAGTTTTCAAGAGGATGTCGTGTGTGATTGTTCATTGATCCAACATGGTTTATTCCTAGAAACTGTGTGCGTTGCCTGAGGTCATCGCCCACGGTGTTTTCTCAATAACCGTTTGCAATAGAAAAAACCAATTAGCAGGCTAATTGGCCATTAGTAGGCTAATTGTCCTATTATTAATAATCCATTTATTAATCTAATTGGCATTTCATATTAAGCACACAATATATTTCATTTTCATATTAAGGAAGCAGGATTTCATAATTGAAATACATCAGAGTACAACATCATATAGCTTCAGCACTCAGCTACCCCATTACACAACTGCACCAGCACCAAGTTTCACATGCAACATCTATAACCTTTCGAAATTAGCATCATAGACGGTACATAGACAGATGAATCTCATCTGGAAAACTGCACAAGCGGAAGGCGAATATTGAGCCTTCATTGATGTTGAAGGTATTTGCAACTTTAGGCCAGTGCCTGTGGATGATTGACCGTTCATCCTTCGTCCTCTTCAGGAACACTTCAATATTGAACCGTGGGTGTTGTATGAATACCTTCCTCGCCTCCTGACCATACAGGTGGTTTGAGAGGTAATCATCAGTGAACTGCTTTGGAAAGGCCTAAAAACAAGGATGTGCATAAATATCTTCTCTATATTGGAAATGGGGCAAAGGAATAAAAAAGGCAAGGTATAATAGTTAGTACCATCCTGTAGTGAACCGATGTCTTCTTCATTGTGCAGACAAAGATCTTGTTGTTTTTTGTCGCTAATTTCTTTATCCTAACAATCTTTCTGAGTTTCTTGACTTGATTGATATTCATGGACAACTCATTTCCCCATATGCAAAAAGGGTCGAACAGTGGGTCAAAACCTCTGACAGCAGGACCTACATGTGCAAGACCAAATTGTTAAAAACCTAAATATTAGAATGGTTCCTGCAATTGCACAATAATGTGCTATTAGACAAAGGACCATGCATGTGCAAACCTCGATTATAAACCTCAGTGCTTCCCATTGTTTCCCTGTAACACATATAAGGTAGTTAGTGATCAGGTTAAGTGAGGGTTCGCATGCTATCAGTAAAATATGTTGATGAAAAATAAGCACATTGCAGATTCATCAGATTAATTCATGCCACATGGAAAACCCATTTATCCAAACCAAGCATGATTAAGAACTAGGAAATATAGCAATTGTATATGTTTCTCATGTATTAAGTGCAGCCAAATTCGATTTATTCCTCATATGCACAACAATACAAAATTCTACCCACGACAATTGGACATCGCATTGTAGAATTGAACCAAGCAGTTAACTAAACACCACAACAAATGAACCAAACGTTAACTGAGCACCACATTGCACAATGTATAACATACTAGAAGATCAGACAGTTAACCAAACCAAGCACGCTTGACAACTTGGAAATATAGCAATTGTATTTGTTTCTTATGTATTTTGTAAAGATAAATTCGATTTATTTCTCACATGGAAGACAATACAAAATTGCACCATGAAGAATTGAACATCACATTTGCAGAATTGAACCAAACAGTTAACTGAAGACGACAACTAATTAACCAAACAGTTAATAAGTGAGCACCACATTGCACGACATATAGAACATATACACTAGAGCAAAAGATTGCATGGTAAAAGTAGATAGGATAATTCACTAGAATTTGTTAAGGAAAGGCAAGAGCAGCACATGCAACGGGTAAACCGAGCATGCTTAACCGACATAGCTAGCAAACTGAACATAGGTCTTTATAGTGAGCTAATAAGACAAGCTACTCCTCATCGTCAGAGATATCGATGATGATTAGATCCTTGGACATGGAAGAGGGCGAGGCCTCCACATTGTGGGTGCCCTCGTCGTAGTGGTGAGTTGCCTGAGCCGCTCCGGGCACCAACCTGCTGCCTCTCGAGTTGAGGTAAGCACGGGCACACTGAGAAAACACCTTGTAGTCTTTGTCGAAGGCACCAATAGTGGCCTCGAGGAAACGCCATGAACTGTCATTTAAAGCAGCCAACTGCGTCGCGGTGTCGGTGCACGAGGCCTCGACGGTGGCCTCGACGGCGAGGTGCTCCTCCAAGATCTGTGGGTCAGCACGAATGGCAGCCATCACGACCTCATCCGCGCGTGCGGCCGCGATTTGCTTCTCCGCTGCCAAATGCTCCTTGAGCTCTTGGCTATACCGCGTGCACCATGGCTTAGGGCGGCGCTTATTTGGGGGAGGGGTCAGTGATTTGGGTGGAAGGTGTCACGCCGGCGGTCAGGGCATGTGGGATGTGGAAGGAGGAGGAGGATGGGAGTCGGGTGTGGATTACCTGCCTGGATCGACAATGCCGAGAAGCGTGAAGGAGGGTCGTCGGCGAGGAGGCGGCGCTACAAGCAAGGAGTGAAGGTTTCAACTTGGAAAGGAAGGCGGAAACAGGGGAAATGTGGCTTTTGGTAAGGGGGAGGGGGCGGGGAGGTAGATATTTCCGCGGAAGCCGAAAATTTTGGATCGGTGCAGCGAAAAAACTGGCGCGCAAAGTGTCATCAGACACGGTCCCTTATTCAGCACTGTGTACGATATGTGAACATCACAAATGACTCATATAGCTTAACCCGTGTGTGATGAGTTTGAATGTCAAAAATTTTGGTTTGAATTTACCTGGTTATAGTGGTCATCCACGTCATTGCATAATTTGGGTACACAAAGGAGACTACAGGACACCCACACTTCTTAATCGAGCAAGTTCAGCAATTAAACAGAGCTAGCTGACCTAAACATTACTCTAACAAATTAAAGACCGGCACTCTTAATTAAAAAAACAAAGAGTACTACTACGGCTGGTGCTCGTTGATCTCCGCCGCCTCCTCCATGTCCAGCTCACGCCCGACGATCTCCTGGGGAAGGGGCTCCATGGCATCCATCGCACCATACTCGGCAAGTATCTCGCCATCCGCGTCCGCCATCTCTTTGGAAAAGGCCGCCACGAGGTGGGCGTGGGCGGTCGCGATCTGGGCTTGGACGGGCTCCGTCGTGGCAAGGTATGCCACGGAGGAACGGACGGCTGCTCGAACGCTCTCGGCGATTGCCAACTCTTCGGCCGTGGGTTGCCGACCGTTGTCGGAAAAGCTTCGTTCGATTTGTGTGGTGACCACCACGAGCTGGGCGTGGGCGGCCTCGACATGGTCGTGGGTGGCCTCCATCAGGGCTAAGGCCGCCGCTGCGGAATGGACAGCTGCTGTGCCGCTCTCGCCAGTTGCTATCCCTGAGGCAGATGTTGCTGCCGCCACCTGAGAAGCAACAGCGGCCGTTTGGGCTGCCTTGGTCGCCCGGTCGCAGATTGAGGCCGCGCTCATGCAGCTTGTTAGCACGCGCATGGTGGCTGTGGCCACGCTCTCGCCGGAGTGGGCCGCCAAAGTTGCCCTCATGACGCGGGTCCACGTCCCCATCTTTCACCGGCGACGATTGAACAGTGAAGTGATATTTGGGGAGCGAGCTAGTGTGCTTGACACGCCGGCTGTGGACTGTAGCCGACGCACCTTCTCGCGTAAGCCATAGTCGTACTATACTCCGACGGTGATCCAAGATATTTTGTACTGCATCTCACACGGTTGGTTATAATAAACTGTGTGCGATCTACTTGATTTTTCATCTTGATTTGAATTACATAATGGGGTCATAGCGGCAAAGGAGGGTGTTTGAGTTGCTAGAACTTTTATCTACAGTGAATATGCAACTATAGGTGTGTCGTCAAAAAATTGGAATTATTCAGGGTTCGCTTGGACATTTTTATACATTAACTTGGTTTTCTAGCCATTTCAGGTGCATAATTCAAAATTAAAATACATGCACATGCTCCAGTGCACCAAAATGGGTTGTAAAATCATATATGTGTCCATGGGTTTATGCTTATGTCCCATGCAAGAAATGGGGATGAATTTCGAACACCACGGCACCGTGGCTCTCCAGCAAACGTTGAGGTACTTGCTTTTGTAATTCTAGTAAATCCAAAATCCGTCTGAAATTCATGAACCTTGGCATTCTATCATGGAATGGCATCAACATGCTGGGGTAAAAAATATTGTCCCATTTGGGGCAGGTTATGGTATAAGCTTCTCACAAACCAGAGCTTCTCACAAACCAGAGCTTCTCACAAGAAGCCTCATGGTTCCGTTAGGGAAGCGTGTCACCTTTGTGGACAAAACGATATTCGTCGCCTCTTCTTGCTTTCAATTTTTTTTCTGGTGTCAACATAGAACAACAGGAGTGTCGTGTTAAATTTTGGAATTTTTCGGGGATTGTTTGGACATTTTTATACGTTAACTAAGTTTTCTAGGCATTTATGTGCATAATTCAAAATTGAACTACATGCACATGCTCCAGTGCATAAAAACGGGTTGAAAAATCAAATGTGTGTCATTGGTTGCAAGCTTAGGTCACATGCAAGAAATGAGAATGAATGTCAAACACCTTGACACTGTCGCTCGACCGCTAACATTGAGATACATGGTTTTAAAATTCTAGTAAATCAAAAACTCGTCTGAAATTCATGAAACTTGACATGATATCATGGAACGGCATCGACATGCCATGGTAAAAATATTGTCCCATTTGGGGCAGGTTTGGGTATAAGCTTCTCGTAAACCAGAGCTTCTCACAACAAGCCTGATGGTTTCATTAGGGAACATGCCACCTTGGGGGACGAAACGATATCCGTTGCCTTTTCTTACTTTCAAAATTTTTCTTCTGTCAACATAGAACAACAGGAGTGTTGTGTCAATTTTTGGGATTTTTCGCGGTTCGCTTGGACATTTTTATACATTAACTGAGTTTTCTATGCATTTATGTGCATAATTCAATTTTGAACTGCATGCACATGCTCCAGTGCATATAAATGGGTTCAAAATTGAAATGTGTGTCCTTGGTTGCATGCTTAAGTCCCATGCAAGAAATGAGAATGAATGTCAAACACCTTGCCACCGTCGCTCGGCCGCTAACATTGAGATACATGGTTTTTAAATTCTAGAAAATCGAAAACGCGTCTAAAATTTATGAAACTTGACATGCTAGCATGGAACGGCATCAACATGCCGTGGTAAAAATATTGTCCCATTTGAGGCAGGTTGGGGTATAAGCTTCTCACAAACCAGAGCTTCCCACAACAAGCCTCATGGTTATGGTAGGGAACGTTTCACCTTTCTGGACGAAACAATATCCGTTGCCTCTTCTTGATTTCAATTTTTTTCTAGTGTCAACATAGAACAACAGGAGTGTTGTGTTAAATTTAGGAATTTTTCGGGGTTCGTTTGGACATTTTTATACATTAACTGAGTTTTCTATCCATTTATGTGCATAATTCAAATTTGAACTATAGGCTCATGCTCTAGTGCATGTAAATTGGTTGAAAAATCAAATCTGTGTCCTTGGTTGCATGCTTAGGTCCCATGCAAGAAATGGGAATGAATATCAAATACCTTGCCACCGTCGCTCGACCGCAAACATTGAGATACATGGTTTTTAAATTCTAGTAAATCCAAAACTCGTCTGTAGTTCATGAAACTTGACATGCTATCATTAAGCGACATCAACATGCTGTGGTAAATTTTTTGTCCCATTTGGGGCAGGTTTGGGTATAAGCTTCTCACAAACCAGAGCTTCTCACAACAAGCCTGATGGTTTCGGTAGGGAACGTGCCACCTTTGGGGACAAAACGATATCCGTTGCCTCTTCTTGCTTTCAAAATTTTTCTAGTGTCAACATAGAACAACAGGAGTGTTGTGTCAATTTTTGGGATTTTTCGGGGTTCGCTTGGACATTTTTATACATTAACTGGGTTTTCTAGGCATTTTATGTGCATAATTCAAATTTGAACTACATGCACAAGCTCCAGTGCAGAAAAATGGGTTGACATATCAAATGTGTGTCGTTGGGTGCATGCTTAGGTCCCACGCAAGAAATGGGAATGAATTTCAAACACCAGGGCACTGTTGATTGCCGGCAAAACGTTGAGATACTTTGTTTTTAAATTCTAGTAAATCCAAAACTCGTCTGAAATTCATGAAACTTGGCATGCTATCATGGAATGGCACCCGACATGTTGTGGTATTTTTCATGTCCATTTTGAGAGAAGGCGCACTCGAATAGCAGCCAACAAAGGCATTTTGAAACAAATAGCTGCCACTTTAACATCTCAAATGTTTGTATAATTTAAATCGTGTGTGTTCTGTTAACCATTCACGTGACACCACGTGTCTCTCTTTTAATGGCTATAGGAGGTGCCGTGCGGACAGCTGCTTGACTGAACGAGAGGCGTGCAAGCGCAGTCCGGTGCGAAGGCTAACCGAGAGGCGTGCAAGCTGTCCTCCAATGCACAGGCTCACCGAGAAGCGTGCGAGTTGTACGCTGCGCAGGCTCACTGGGAAGCGAGCCCTTTGACTTCCATGGATGCCCGCCTTGCTCGCATCCTCTCCATTAATGGCGCCCGAGCCGCTGTTTAATACGGGCGGCCTCACTGTTTGCCTCCCATTCCCCTCCCTCCCGCAGACCTCCACCAACGCCATGGCACAGAAGGACCATCTGCCACTAGTCTTCCAGTTTGGTGAAGTCGACTCCAAGCCGGAGGAGATAGAAAATAAGGAGGAATGGGGCCTCATGGACATGGCCCTGAACGAGCTGGCCGCGGCGGTTGATGCCCCCGCGCCCGTCCCAGCTCCCATCCCCGCGCCCGCACCAGCGACCATCCCCGTAGCATTGACGGGCTGGTCGCCGAGCACTATCACAGAGCTGGAAGCCGCTGGCGTCAGCGAGGTCTCCGCGGACCCGCGCGAGCTCGTGTACATGCCAGCGCCAGCACCCGTGCCCGTGCGCGCCCATGCACCCATCGCGGGGCCGGTCCCCATGCGTTTGCCTGCACCCGCCGCGCCCGTGCCCGTGTGCGCGCCCCCCTCAGCGGCATGGGATGCCGCCGTCGATCGCTACCTCACAGCGCCGCGAGTTGCCGTCCTCCCGCACCCCGTCCGTCGATTGCGCGATGACATGATGTTTGATTTCCAAGTGAAGAACATTCTGTGCTGCCTTGAAGACTTCAACAACAGCGTCCTGGAGGACGACAACGACAACGCCGGCGCGGCACGCCACCTCCGCCACCGCCAGAATTAGTTTTTTTGGGGGGGGGGGGGTTTAATGCTGTATCAGTGTATCTCGATCATATGAATATAAATTCGCAGTGTGACTGAATGAAAGATATGGTTTGAACGAACTTGCGTTTTTCTCTTTGAATGTCAGACTTATCAAACGATTTTCTTTAAAAACAACATAAATGGTTTTTAAATATAAAACACTCATCGCAAACGTTTTAGATAGAACACCCGTATGCAAACCGACAGCTTCCCCAGGAAGCCAAGGGAAAATGGGCTGAGCAGGATTTGTGCAGCTCTTGATCGCAAACGTTTTAGATAGAACACCTGTATGCAAAGTGAGAGCTATGGTCTTCCCTAGTAAGCCAAGGGAAAATTCGCAGCGCGGGATTTGTGCATCTCTTCAACGCAAACGGTTCAGATTGAATATGGTATGCAAAGCTAGACTTCGGCGCTAAGCCAAGAGAAAATGTGCCGAGCAGGATTTGTACATCCCTTTAACGCAAACGGTTGTTTTGGATGACCCGTGTGCAAGCACGTACAGACAATTTGGTAAGATTTACATTTGTCATATCGGGTATATTGCCATTTGTCAAACTGGAAAGATTGACATTTGTTGATCTAGTAACATTGCCATTTGTCAAGCTTGTAACACTGCCATTTGTCAAAATATGCAGCTAAAAATAACTAGCACTATCTAATTTTTGCAACTAAAATTTAGCAATTAAGCATAGATTTCATTCATAGATTAAACAGTCGTTCTTTTATACAAACAGTTCAACTCGACAGCTGAACCGACCAAACTTTTCCCCAATTGTTGCCAACCACGTACTGAAATAGCTAGTTCAACTATATATACTAGCTAATTTTAAGTATGTTGTACAGTTCCACCACATCTATAGTCAGATGAACTGAACAAAATATCCCCTAAATACTACTACTACGGAGGGGCTTTGTACTACTTCCGGCAGCCTCTCCTCTGCTGAGCGTGCTCAGTAAGAGGCAGAGCAGGAGGAGCCTACCGACGAGCTGGACAACTGCAATACGGTGCCTGCCGCTGCCGCACCTTCAGCGACGCTCACCTCGAACGCCCTCTGCCGCTCCAGACGACCCCTCTCGAAGCGGTGGTTCTCCTCATAGATCTCCTGATTCCTCGCCTCTGCGGCGGCGTGTGTTGCGGCCACGATGGCGGTAAGGCTCTTTGCGTGCTCGACAAGGCGCTCCTCCTCCTCCCGCAGGAACTCGATGTAGCGCGCAAGGTCGCCGACGCATGTGCGGGCCTCCACCTCCACCTCCCGCCTTCGGGCGGCGGTGGCGGAGCAGGTGATGACCCCGGCGGTCGACGGTGGGCTGGCGGCCACAGTGGCCGATGATGGGGTGGCGGCCATGACCACCACCTCCCGCCTTAGAGCCGCGGTGGCGGAGCGGGTGATGGCCATGGTGGCCGCCAGTAGGGTGGCGGCCACGACGGCCACCTCACGCCTTCGGGCCGCGGTGGTGGAGCGGGCGATGGCCATGGCTTTCGACGGTGGTGTGGAGGCCACGGTGGCCGGCAACAGCTGCCGACGGGCAGCGGTAGCGGAGCGTGTGGTGGGTGTTCCACGAACACCCAACAGGGACGCCACGCGCACTACACTATGCCGGGGACTGCCCCGCCGCTGCGGTGTAGCCTCCCAGCTGGAGCTGTCCTATGATGACGGCGGAGTGGCTGAGCGACGACGACAGACCGGTGCCATTGGCGATTGTGGGAGAAGCAGACGAGATAAGCTGCAGGGAGGGAGGGGAAAATGCGACGCAGGACTCGCCGGCCGTGAGGGTTTATATAGCAGGCCGGTAAGCATTGGGATTTTGGGGGATTTCATCGAGTCGGGCGGGAAGCTTGCGCGGGAACCTGCGAGGTTGCGCGGGAACGGGCTCATCGACGATTCATTGGCGCCACTTCGAGCCACCGTTTGGCCAAAAGAACGCCCCCGCGCGCTGTGCAAGCTTGCGCTGTAAGCCGTCTGCGGCAGCGGGGTGACAAGACGTGCGAGAGGAGGATGAAAGGACACGTACACATACGGTTAATAAAAAAATGTTTGCGATTTCATTACCTACTACCCCCGTCCTGGTTTATAAGCCGTCTATGTATTTTTGTGCCAAATTTTGACTAGAGATTTAACTAATAAAATACGAATGCATGTCGCCAAAGATTATATCGTTGGATTTGTATTTGAACATAGTTTCCAATTATATAATTTTTATAACATGCATCAATATTTTGTTGGTTAAATTTAAGGTCAAAATATGGCACATAATATAAAGGGGACTAATAGACGAAGACAGAGGTAGTAGCACACGGCCGCTCTCTACGCAGCGTCGCAACTGCCGGCCGGCTTGTAGACGACCATTCCCTGCGTGTTCAACTGCTCTATGCGTGTGGTTGCTCGCGGTTGAGGCGGCCGTGGCGCGCTGTGCTCGCGTCCTGCCGCGCGCGCTGTGCTCTCGCGTCCCTCCGGGCGCTCTGCCCTCGTCCCTCCACGCGCGCTGCCAATGTTTGGGGCCGGCGCACGATCACGTACGTTCGTGCTGCCATTATGCATGCGGTTGCGCCGGGCGCGGCACCACGATGCAGTTACCCGCTGCAAAAACTGCCATACGGACGCGCCGAGAATCCAGGCCGCCCGGCCCCCATTTATTCCTGCGGCCATTCACCTTCATCTCTCGCGCCACACGACACAATAAGCACACCCACGACGACACATACAGAGAGGACATCCAGTGGTTCCAATGGCGCTCCCCGTGGCTCCAATGGCGCTCCCAGCGACCGACGACGACAACGGGGGCAGTTCACCACGCATCACGTAGTGGACACCCACGTGAGGGGGAAGGCCCTCTCGGTGGTGTACAGGAACGAGCCGGTGTCGGTGGAGAGCTCCATCCAAACTATGGAGCAGTTGCTTGCTAAGGACAAGTACCAAGTGGTCGCCTTCGACCTCGAGTACACCATCGGTCGTGTCGGGCACGATCAGAAGGTTGCCGTCGCCTAGTTGTGCATGCGACATGACATCCTCGTCTACCACTACCACCTGGCCACAAGGCCTTGCGAGCGTTTCTCCAGGTTTATCAATAGCTCCGACTACAGTTTCGCTACGGTGGACACCACCAACGATCTAAAAGCACTCAAGGTTTCGGACTTGAAATGCCAAAATCTTGTCAACATCCAGGACCACTACAAGGTCTGGGGCAGCGACTACAATAAACAGAACTCCCTGGTTGACCTCGCCTCGGCCATCATCGACCCCTACTACATGAAGATGAAGGATGAGAGCAAGAAGGACAAGAACGCCTGGCATAGTGTCTGGCATCAGAGACTGGATGAACAACACGTCAAGTACGTGGCCAAGGACGCGTACACAAGCTACGAGATGTACAGGCGGATCTTTGACATGAGGAAGTGTCTTCTTCCTGCCCCAGACAAGGGATCGAGCCACAGAGCAGTGGCGGGAGCGTCACAAGAAGTAGATGACTAGACGATCGTTTCTCTTAGTTTAGAATGCATGCAATTGTTTATTGAGGTATGTGCGAATGATCTGTATAGTCACTTATGTAATTGGATGTTTATTTCAGTTTTATATATATGTGTGTGTGTGTGTGTGTGTGTGTGTGTGTGTGTTATTCTTCTGTAGACAGAGCAGATCACACGGCCCATTAGCAGCAATCGTCTGTGTTATTATTGGTCTGCGCACACATTTCTGATTACGGACTTGTTTGCCGCGTATCACACACATCTTGTTCAGTCGAACTGTTTCTGTTGTCTTGGCTCATTGCAAACAGTTCATCCGAGTGAACTGTATGCCCTCCATCGCACACACCTTGATCTGGCTGACCATTTCTATTGTGTTGCCTAATCGCACACAGTTCATCCTAGTCAACTGTATGTCGTATATCGCACACACCCTCATCTGGCTGCCCGTTTCTGTTGTTCTGCCTCATCGCAAACGGTTCTGCTGGATTAACCATATGCCACGCATCGCACACGCAACTCTAATCTGAACCGTGTTTGATGTCACCGCCATCGCAAACGTTTTGTATCTTTTTTTATGGTTTTATTACATCACCGTTTGTGATTAATGCATCGCACACAGTTTCGTCGAAGGGTCTCTGATTGGACTGTCACGTTTGGACCAACCTGCAATAGTGTTCGGGAGCACAAACATCCATAAGGAACAACTTCTAGAAAAACTCGCATGAAATCCTCATGGAGAAGATGGTCAAATTGCTCAATCAAGATACTACAATAATAGATCTTCCGGGTAGGTGTGTCGGCCAAAACATCAACCTTGCCGGAACCTACATCATAGATCTTGGAAAAGTTCCAACCATCCTATCTGCGTGAGATTCAGATCTGGTTGGTAAGGCTTTTATCTTCCAACTCTCCAAGTTGTTGGAGCTATTGTCTTATCCAATCTTTGATTTGAGTGTGGGCTATCGTCAAATCAAACTCAGAACCAACGATGTTCATAATGTTGTTTTACTCGTGGATGTTCCTCGAGCATACCCCATTATATCTTTTGGTCTGACCAATGCTATCGCCTTGTTCACATAGTAGTAGGATTCCATCTATATGGAAACCTAGATGAATTGTTGTTGAGCCCATCAGCAACATTTTATCTCCTCCATGATTCATGTTGAACATTAAGCTAGTGTTGGAAATTTGTGTAGGCATTTTCTTCGTGTCTCGTTTACGAAGCATATGTTTGGATGAAAGAAGTGACTTCCTCTAATTCACGTGCATTTGATGTAAGTTGCCGCCGTGAATTAGAGAAAGCTTGTTTTGCTTCCTCTGAAATCATCCCAAGTCAGTTATGCATGTGTGAATGTATCCTATGGTTTGGTAGATTAATTAGCTCCACTCCATATGTATTCCCTAGCACACCAAGGCACTAATTGATTTGTTCAAGGAAGAGAAGTCTATGCTTGGGATCTAATCCATGGACTTGCGTAAAGACTTCGATATCCTTGATGTTGGTTCCCAACCAGAACTTGGTAGCATTTTGTTGTCAGACTTCTATGTTGGCACGATTGTCCTGGACATTCTGTTCACATCTATATTGCAAACCAGCTCATGTTTTGGGGCTTGCTATTGTAGCTCACTTCCCGAGAATCTTGCAACATCATCTCGTCGATTTGTGTTGCAACCTCTCTTTTTCAGACATGTTGAGTCTGGAGTATCCTGTTACCAACCAGATCTGAATCTCAGGCAGATAGGATGGTTGGAACTTTTCCAAGATCTATGATGTAGGTTCCGGCAAGGTTGATGTTTTGGCCGACACACCTACCCGGAAGATCTATTATTGTAGTATCTTGATTGAGCAATTTGACCATCTTCTCCATGAGGATTTCATGCAAGTTTTTCTAGAAGTTGTTCCTTATGGATGTTTGTGCTCCCGAACACTACATCAGCTTTCTTCAACACACACAAAAAAAAATTCCCTTTGAAATGAACTAAGTTAGGCAAGGCTTTTATCTTCCAACTCTCCAAGTTGTTGTTTGGATTAACCAACTAGCTCAGGGGTATCCAACATAGATTCTTGGAGAAAGGGTGGTTCAGGGAAAACCAACTTGATCGTGAACTAAACATAACGGTCAGGGGACAACCTGGTAATATTTCCGAGAAGACATTCGAAAAATCACGAACCACCGATATGCTATTAAGCTCGAGAACGATCTTTCTTTTCAAGGCAAGATGATATGATCAAAGAGCAGGGGATTGACAAAATCCTAACTCATCGATCGAAGAGTGCACCAGGGAAAATGGACCAGGTAGCACGATCAATCTTAGAATGGTGATTCAATAACCAACACGCTAAGAATGAAATTTATCGTCCATTAACTCCCAAGCAACAGGGTTGCTAGGAGTATTGATTTCACACATCGCACTTCACTTGTCAGCATTCTGGTTACAACAACATGGGGACCGAGGAATGAATAATAATGGCGAGAGGTATCACTGTTTCAATAATTCATAAGAGGTGGTGCAATTCCCATGATATTCTTGACAAAAAGAAGGTAATACTCCAAGTAGAGCAGAACAAAAGCTAGATTGGCTTTTTGATCTACGGAATACAACTACTTTGACCCAATCCATGATATGGATGAGGTACTGGAGTTTGTTTCTCCTAGTCATTCCGAAATGGAATGACTTGATGGACCACAAGAGTAAAAGGCATCGATGAACACGAATGCACAACTACTCCTGACTATCAAGTGATAGACTAGGGTCAGAATACAGCTGGAGAGGGACAACTCAAAGGAACATATGTTTTTTCTGAGTTGTAGATGCATAGATTCGCATGTCGAACGAGTTCAACATGTTTCTTCCGGATAACCCATGCAGAAAGGTAGGACTGGCAGAGTCACAACATAGAATCGAGAACTCATCAAGAGTACTCTTATTGTGATCTTTTGGTTCAAAAGAACTTCTGCCAAGGATGGTTCATGGTATTTGGAAGAATGATATACCACGGACCTTGAGGACTAATGCAAAGGTTACTAATATCCTAAAGGAACGAGCAACACTATCAACACGAGGTAGGTAGAGTGAATCTTGGGTTCAAGTACCCGGAAATAGAATACCTACTAACTAGATGGCATCGTGAGATGCTTTCGAGAATGATGGCCAGAATTATCACACTGGGAGTACAAAACATGGCCGGATTACTGGGTGGTTCTCTAGGATGTCCTAGTGTCCTAATAACTTCAACATATATGCCGAGGCAACGAAGTACCTCAACACACCAATTAGTGTGGTTAATCTGGCCTAAAAGGACATCGGGAACAGGGAGAAAGATTTGCAAATGCATCAGATTATGTAGGAACATGGGACAACTTGGACAACATAATGGCTGTAAATGCTCAAAAAAGATTTTGAGACATCCTGCAAAATGGTGGCATAACCACTCAACATCATAATATCAAGGTTCCGGGATCAACTGTCAGCACACGGAAGTAGTAGGAACTGAACTGAGGCTTGAATCCAACAATCCTATAAGTCTACGGATTAGTAACACGTGATCCTGATAGAAAGATGAGAAGCCTAGTTCTCAATCCCCGTAGAAGAGAAGAGGTTGACTCAGATCAGAAGAACATAAGGTAAAGGAGTAAAAAGAGCCTTACGTTCCCTTCCACAATCAAATCTCTTATATAACTAAAGCATTTCTAGACTCGACTTCGACCAGTTTGGCTTGGTAATCCTACAGGCAGTCAAGCTCTGATACCAACGCTGTCAGGACCTCGATCCTAAGTCATACCGATCTAGCATGTAACACATCATATCATTTTGCGGCCTCACGCATGGTATTCCCACGGTTGCAGCCTTACCTTGGCCGGGACCGTTTGCGCCTTTCGGCTCACGTATATGAATGTGTCGCTAGCATCCATATGACAGAGAACCCGGGCCGACATGACTAGTCGTAAACCCAAGGTGGCACAAACTTACAGGGACAGGCATACATGACCCAGCAATGCACTTGTCGGTCAGCAGCGAGTATATCCGGGCTGTAGCAAGCTATCAGGACTCCGGAAAACACCGCATGACATTTTCCCGTAGGGACAGACACAGGAGCAAATAAGGACACATGCCGATCAATCCATGTGTTCCGGTGGAAGCACTAGGAGACATTTCCCCATAAGGAAGGCTACCAAGAATAAACAACTAGGTGTCGGATCCCACACATACCAAAGCATTTCAATAACATACATACAATATGCTCGATATGTGCCGATACAACATGGCATCACAACATAACTCTATGACTCAAAGTATTTAATTAAAAGGCTCCGAGGAGCCATACATAGTAAGATATTACAAACAGGGGTCACATGACCCAACATACAGAGCAAACAAGCAACGGAAGCATAACATGTCTGAGTACAGACATCTAAAAATGAAAAGGGCTGAGAAGACTGACTATCTACAAGACCCTCCCAAGGGTACAAGATCGTAGCTGAGGTAACAAGCTACTCGTCGAAGTCCAAGCGAAACTACTAGCGAGACAGAAGTCTCCTCTGCAAAACATAAATTAAGCAAATGTGAGTACAAATGTACCCAGCAAGACTTACATCAGGACTAGCTACATATGCATCAGTATCAACAGGGGGGGTGGTGGGGTTTAACTGCGGCAAGCCAGCTTTGACTCGGTGGCTATCCTGTACTACGACTACCAGTATTGCTTTGAGGTGGCGCACACGAGTCCACATATTCACCATATCAATACACCACTATGGATCCGCTCCCGACTCCCTACGAGAAGGCCATCCATAGCACTCATGCTTATCTTGCACATTTTAGAGTATCCACTTCCAGTTATCTATGAACAATGTAAGCTTTCCAAGTAGTCCATATCCGCGGACGCGGCTATTCGAATAGATCATATTACCTGCAGGGGTGTACTTCTTCACACATGCTCTCGCCACTTACCGCCATGTACACGTCATGTATCTCGGCAACCTTCAAGCGGAAGCCTGGCGAGGGTGTCGGCCACGACCTGACTAACCACACAAGACTCTAGTCTAGGTTTTTCGCCTATTCGAGTTCCATCCGCAAGGAAGTCCGTCCGAGGTTTCCACTACGGCCCCAAACGATGTGAGCAGGGTTCCCAAGCCCACCATCCGGGTGCCACTTGGTACACCGTGCCACTGTGCCTAGTCTGTCCCAAGCCCACCTATACCGGGTGCCACTTGGTAGACTACTAGCACTACCTACAAACATCAGAAACTAGTTGCAACTCCTGGACAGAGATCAAGGCGATTAATAAGTCGAGAGAGCTTGGAGTGCCCGGAGCCCAATGTGTGGTAGTAACTGTCTTGGATCACAAACACGGAACTCAGTTCCTGAGGACGGTTTCAATGAGACAACCCACCATGTACTCCTACATGGCCTCTCATCGCTACCTTTACCAACTCGTGTTCACACACTTAGCTCTCAACAGTAGGACATGTTCACCACATTCCAATTCATCCTAGATGAATCAGACCTGACACAACTCTAAGCATAACAGGCATAACAAGCAAGCATGAATGAGTAGGCACATCATGGCTCAAACAACTCCTACTCATGCTAGTGGGTTTCAACTTTTTACTGTGGCAAAGACAGGTTATGCAGAGGAATGGGTTCAACTACCGCAACATGTAACAGTTGAATCGTTGTTGTCTTAATGCAGTAAAAGAGAGCAAGAGCGAGAGAGTGGGATTGTATCGGAATGCTCAAGGGGGTTTGCTTGCCTGACACTTCTGAAGATAGCATTTAGTCTTCATCAGTGACATCGATCTCATCGTTGGAAAACGTCTACCGAGAGGGAACTAACACCGGCAACAGAGAAGGAACACAATCAATGCAATGCAACAATATGATGCATGATCATGACATGGCAAAATGAGTGTGTTTGAGCTAATGCAGCTAGCAACAGAAGGGGTTGAGTTAATTTGAACCAAAGGATCAAATTCAAACTCAACATATGGATTTTCAAAGTCCATTTAGTTGTTTTCAACTATACAGCAAGCTTAACTTGTTTTGTCATGCATGAAACCAGTGCCATTGGATAGATTGGATTTTTCTGATCATTTTTCATATATAAAATATTTTCATTGGAGTTATAGATTATTTTCTATGGATTTTTGAAGTTTAGGTTATTTTCTGAATTAAATAAATCATTTCTGATTTATTCTAAATCCAGAAAACTATTATGACATCAGCGCTGTATCAGCAGGTCAACACAGTCAAATCTGACGGGCGGGACCCATGTGTCATTGACACAGTGGCTAACCAGAGTTAATTAACCTAAACTAACTTATTTCAGCCGGCTAATTGACAGCGGGGCCCACCTGTCTGTGTCACTGTGTTTAACTAACTAGCTCATTAGACCCTAATTAAGCCGGTGCCACGTCAGCACCGCCGGCGCTAAATGCCGGTGAACAACAGCGACGGCGGAGGGCCTCGGGAATCGCCGTCCGGCGACCAAACGACACGCGGGCAGGCGCGTTTGGTAGCTGGAGCTGACCCGCGTCCAGCGGAGCAGGCGGGGGTGGCCGGGGTAGCCTACAGAGACGGCGGCGAAGAGCGATGCGGCGGCCGGAGCTCGGGCAACGGCGGAGGTGGCGCTACAAGGCGCGGCAGGGCGAACCCGTGGGTGCTACCGGTTCTCGGGGACGAGGCGAGCACGTTGGTGATTCTGGGGCGAGGTGGAGAGCTAGGAGCATGGAGCTCCTCGGCCATGGCGGCGGCCGGAGCTCGAAGCTCGCGGGGATGGCGGATAGCAGACGGGAATGGAGGGGCGAGAGTAGGGGGAGGAGAAGGAGCTCACAGTGATTCTAATGGAGGTCTCAGAAGCTCGGGGACGCATCGGAGCGAGCGGCGCGGCGAGGCGGATCTCCGGCGGCCGACGGTGAAGATGACGACGAGGCCGATGTTGTGTTGCTACCGGGCTCGTGTGCGTCGAGAATAGGAGGCAGAAAGGGACGGCGGAGCTGCCGGACATACTTCGGCGGCGAGCCGGCGGCTGTGGCTATGCGTGCGACGGTGGTGCGGCCATGGCGGCCTCGGGTCTGAGGTGGAGGGCGAGCGAGGAGGCGGGGAGGGTGATCAGAGACAGAGGTAGAAGGTTCAAGGCGTCCAGGGCAGCTCCACGGCGCAAAACGAGGACGCAGGAGGCGTCAACAGCGTGAAGCAGGAGGTGGAGGCCTCCACGGGTGCGTGCGCGTGTTCGCTCCTGCCTACTGGCAGGAGGAAGACGACGAGCGAGGGGGTAAGTGGGTTGGGCCTCTGGTGGGCTGCTACAGTGGTAGGCTGGCCAGGTAAGCTCTCTGCCTCTCTCTGTTAGTTTTCTTTCTGTTTTTCTAATTTCTTCCTTTGTTTTGGGTTTAGTAAAAATACTAAAACTTTTCTGAAAATCCTGAAATAAATTGTGGGCACTTTTGAAATATTTCCCAACAGCCCTCAATGGTTTTCAGGAATTTTTTGAGCATTTAAAATACTTATAAGAATTAAATGCCCAAATTCAAATAATGTATGATTTAATTCAAAAATCCAGGGTAACCTAGAAAAATGGTACCATTTTTGGCGGAGGTTTTCAGCCATTTCAAAAATGATGAACTTTTCTGAAGGGCATTTTGGGTTCATTGAAAATATTTTTATTTGAACCTAGTTGAATTCATTTGGTGCTAGGGTTTGAACATCCCCAATTCAAATTCATTTGAATTTTAACATGATGCATGGATGCTTTAATGCAACTAGTTACAAGCAATTCTAGGGCTGTGACAGACGCGTTTACCCACAATGCGGCGGTCGACGCATACCTGAACTCGAAGCAGACGCCGTGGAGCTCGAGTAAGGAACCCCCGTGGAGGAAGCCTCCTCGCTCACTCCTCCCCCCGGCGCACGAGCACCTCCGTCGTCATCCTAGGTCGAATGCCTTGACGACAGCGTGGACCCGTTGACGACCGTGGTGGATCGAGGAGCAGCAAGTGGCCTGCTCGATCTGTGCCTATGGCACGGAGAGAAGTTGAGGGGCCATGGCGGCAAGGTCGCCGGTGGTGATAACCACGAAGGAAGACGAGGATGACAGCGTGAGCACCTTCCCCTCAGCGGTCGCGCGACGCCGGCTACGTAGGCGCCCGCCGCCGCACTCGCGCGCCACCCCGTCACCGCTCCAGTTGTCGGAATAGCCTCTGTCGGCCGTCGCCCTCCCGCAAGGCCGCAACATGGTGCCCGCCGGATGTCGCCCTCGCATGATAGCAGCCCTCTGGCATCCTCACCGCCGCACTCGCACGCCGCCCGCCGCTGGTCCCATCGCTAGAAGGCCTTCGCCGCTGCACCCGCCTGACCAACACCGCCGGGGAACGGGGGAAGGATGGGGTGAGGCGAGAATTGGGGGGAGAGGGTGAGGCCAGTCGAGTGGAGTGGCTGAGAATCGTGGGAGGGGATAAGGTATGCGAGGGAGACCCGGTGCGAGCGAGAAAATTGTTCGGGTGAGTTTGCCTTTGACCCAAACCAGTCCTGGGATGACGTGGAAACTTGAGACCGTCAAGATTCGGGCGACGGCTGCAAGCACGTTCGGCGCCATATCCTAAAAATCTGACGTTCAGGGGTTATTGATTCCGTATATTTGTCGCTGGGCAATCCCAGTACAAATTCTGTAACACTATAAATTTTTCTCACTTTCTAGATTTACCCTTCCATCTTATCCGCTTGCTCGCTCTCCGTCGCTGCAGCACTCACTCGCTCGAATCCCCTTCCCTCGTTCCCTGTCCCTCTCCTCTCCGTCGCCGGCCTCTCCTCTCCGTGGCCGGCCACACCTTTTCCTCGTCGCCGGCCTCTTCCTCTTCCCGTTGCCGGCCTCTTCTACCGCCCCTTTCTTCCCACCACCCCGCCTTCACTCACACCCCGTAGGTAAAAAAAATTGATTCTTTTTGCGTCGGCGACGAGCTTCTCTGCGACAGAAGCGCGGATGTGTAGCGGCGCCAGAGCTGGATATGGGCTACGGGGGTGGATGTGGAGCGGTGCCGAGCGGACCTAGAGCGGCGGCGGAGCGTCGGATCTGACTAGTCGGAGCAGCGGAGCGGCGCCGGAGGCCGAGGCGGGCAGGCGCCACCGGTGGCGGGACGAGCAGCTGGAGCAGGAGGGCGATGCCGAGCTCGGTTGGGGCCTCCTCGGCGACGCCTACGGTCTGCGCACTCAGTCTCTGATACCCCGCTGTGGCGAGTTCTACGTATGCCAAGACCTTCTACGGTGAGCCCCTCACTCACTCGGCGCCGAGTACTCTGCAATCTGATTCAGTAGTTCTTGATCCTCTTTCGGTAGCTTTTGCAGTAGTTCTTGCAGCGAATATTTCTTCCTGTTCAAATAACCAACACCCTGCGAGGTCGGAGTACACAAACAAAGAGAATCTGTATACACATTCAAATACAGAAGCAACACCATCTGTATACACAAACTGCAGTATTTCTTCGTGTTCCACAACTGGGCGTTGTAGCCTGACACAAAGAGAATCATGAAGCACTTTTCTGTTAATTAAACACTTGCAGTAGTATACTTGACTGGATTTAAACACTTGCAGTAGTACTTGACTGAATTTAAATACTTGCAGTACTATACTTGACTGAATTTAAACACTTGCAGTAGTACTGCGATGAGGCTCTGCTTGGTCAACTGGAGCTTAAACACTTGCAGCAGTACTTGCAGTTGTACTTGACTGGATTTAAACACTTGCGGTATTTCTACTGCTGCTTGATCAACTGGAGTACTCTGGTACTTGATCAGTAGTTGTTTTAGTGTAGCAAGTGCAGCAGCTGTTTCAAAATGTTCACTTGCAGCAACACTTGCTGAATCAGATTAGGTACTCCATCTGGAGAATTTAACTGAATCAAATTAGGTACTCCATTTGCTGTAGTACTCCAGTTAACTGAAACTAGTGACATCACTTGAAGCAACTTAAGTCTGAATAATCTTTGCTATGTGGCCTGGTTACTCTTTATCAGGTCTTCATATGGCCTAGTTGTTTGCTTTCTCAAGATTTAAACTCTTTAGACTTTGTTTATCATGTTGATGGTATGGCTTCATACATCGACAGATCAACAGGAGCACGGCAACATATACAATGTCCAGACACAAACAATATTCCATCATGATGCTGCTATGATGGGTTTCCCTGATGCTGCTATGATTTCACCAGGTAAAACAGTCAATTTTTTTGAGTAACTTTGGGTGTGTGCTGTACAAGGAATGGGCAAGCCTCAGTATCATCAACTGAAGAAGAACCACTCAGTTGAAAAATTAGAATTGCATGCAGTACAAGAAACTGTAAGCATAATTATTAGGAGTAATAATCAGTTTTTTTAAAATGAATAACTATGGCATTTGATTTCTGCTGGTTTATTTAAAAACAACAGATCCCCAAGTCAAAAAACCAAAATCCTGGAACAGTTCAGGAACACTTGAATTTCAAATTCTACTGGTTTCTGTTGGTTTATTTAAATAAACAGCGCGACTTGAGTAACATGGAACTAAGAGCAGAACCTACGTGCAATAAACTCCTGATTTCTGCTGGTTTATTTAAATCCTGCTGTAAATTACTGAAGCTGTTTTTTTTTTTAATGAAAGAAGGGCTTCGCACCCCTCCGATTTTCATTAACGAAAACCATCAAGTTCTTGAGCTACAGGACACATCTAATACAGAAACTAAGTAAAAGGCAAAAGCCAAATGAAGCTACCCTCCCAGTTAGACTGAGAGGACCGCCATATTGCACTAACGCCCAACTTACCAACCTAACAACATCATGTCTCAGATCCTAGTTTTTAAGCATCCCAGAATTATTACATTCATCCAGGCTAAAGGCCTCAAACTTTTGCAAAAGACAGGGCAAAGAAAACATAGAAACAGGTAGAACAAGCAGTCCAGTCGCCCTCCAGGAAGAGATTTCGTCATTCCAGCCGCGCCACATTGATTCTCCACCCTTGAGAGGCCGCATAAACCTCACTTGCTACCCGTTCTAGCAATCTTGCCCCCAGCTCCAGCACCTTTTTTTGCTGCTCCCTTATCTGCAAAATAGACCAATCCACCATCCAATGTGTCATTGTTTTGATTATAGTCATAGGGTCAGAGATTCTTTTCTTTTCAAAAATGATACCATTTCTGGCTTTCCATAAAGCCCAACATACTGTGGACACCCCCACAAACACCAGTTTCTTATCATCTTTTTTGAAAGAATCTAGCCTAGACCCAAATTACTGAAGCTGTTGTTACTGATTCCTCAAATTCTGCTGTTAATTTCAGTGCACGGGCGAGGAGTACCTGCTTGGAGTGCTGTCTGTGGCGACGACCAGGCGGGGGAGCAGCGAGGACCAGGCTGGGCAGCACGGCGGCCAAGATGGGGTTGAGAGGACCAAATTGGGAGCGGCGGAGGCGGCGGCGGCAACCAAATTGGGAGCGGCGGCGACCATATTGGGCGAGGACGAGCGCCTGGACGACGGGGAAGAGCCTGGCGGAGGGGTCTGACGGGGAAGAGCCTGCTGGAGGAGGTGGAGGGCAGAGGAGGAGGAGGAGCCTGGCGGAGGAGATGACGACTCTCATTTTCAAATTAGGGGTACTAGCATAATGCCCGTGCGTTGCTACGGGCGCAATACAAAAATAGATGAGCACAAGACCATAAATTGTGGGCATTTTTATCTTCTCCACCAAGATGGAGTACCTCAGCTTTTCTAGGAGTACATACATAGCTAATATACTTTTAGATACATACCAAAATTGTGGGAAGACATAACATAATCTTTTTGATCTCTTTGTTCCTTTCTACTCCCTCCGTTTCTTTATCTGTTTCTTTATCTAAGGTGTATTATTTTTGGCACGGTGACCAAGGCACATAATTATAGACAAGGCAGGACAAAATTACTCTTGGCATCATCGCGAGACATGACCACAACAAGAGTATTTACTTATGGGTCACCACCGCAACAAGACATGACATCATCTTCATTCTCCCTGCCTACCTCCTATTTTCTGATAGCCCTTCGACCTCACCTCTGACCTTGCTATCACATAGTCATTGCTCTTGTTTGTCATGGTTCATACCCTTCCTATCCACCAATGATAGTGCATTAAAACACCTCAAGGTAATATTCTCTCACTATCACATACAATTGACAATAGTAACAATTGTGGTGGCAGGGAAATATTCTTTCAATGGGAGGCGATGTTTTTGCGACTTTGTCAATCTCAAGACCAACTACCGTTGCCACGGAAAAATAAATATAGTTCACACGAAAAATATATACTCTTAAGAAAGCATAATTGTCCATCTACATTGCTCGTTCTACTTCTAACTCTGCCATGAATGAAATATTTGTAATCCCTCCCTCTCTTCGATCGTCTTGCTCCGCTCTACAGTAAGTTCAATAGAGCACACATTTTATTCTTCCTAGCTCACATTATGGTTACAAGGAATTAAGTCTTATACTGGACACAACCTTGCGAATACATAACACACCCACTAATGTACTAACCAACTAAACTCTGCCATGGAAGCTGGGCACATCCTTAATGTAGAGAATTGTATTTTCACAAACCTTATGAAAATTTAGCACCGTAGCCTGCATTTTCACAATCACCTAAATAGTATTGTTCACCCTAACCAGATAAAAAATGAAAGGAGTGTATGAAAAACCACCGTACGTCAAAACATTCCATGAAAAAACATCTCATCTATGCATGCACAGATGGTCGTGTAATCTGAGTATCCAAATTGGCATCCAAAATTTGATCTCAATACATCCAGTGAATCCTCAAGCATTGCTGGTGTAGAGGAACAAAGGGTCAAGGTACGTATACAGGAAACCCAAATTAGTAGAACTATTCAAGTGATTGTTACTGAATCCATCCTTCTATGTACAGAAGTATGACGCCGACACTGCAAGATACATAAGTCAGCTGGCCGGTACATCATTTACAAACTGTTCGTTGTAATGCCCGAGTCATCCCAATTCATCTCCAACTAACTTACTGTGAGAAAATAGCACTGATTTTATTTTACCTTTTCTCTCAATGAAAAATTTATTTTAAATTATTGTGCATTATGAATGTTTTCTCTTGACGAAAATTTGCACGTAAGTAGGACATTAAAAAATGTCTGTTGCTGCTTGTCTAGAGCAATTAACTTTCGAGGAGAGCAAGCATATATGTTTAACATAAAAAATAGCAGAGTATATATAGGATTATGCTGAAACAAAATGAGTGTAATACTGGATACCTTGAAAGGTTTGTGACGATGAGAATTTTAGCACATCTGAAACCGAAATTATTACTCTTGGGAGGAAACGGCATAAATAAATCTTGCAAAACATAAATGGGCCAACCAACTGAGGCTGAAGATCTGAAACGCAGTCATCCAAAATTTTAAGAGTTAGTCTGAAAATTGTTTACATTATGAAATAGGTTGAAGAAACAAAAGAAAAGCTAGTGTCGCCTAAAGGAATAGTTAACAGGAATACAAAGCTTCTTGGCGAACTGACCAACAGTTAACTAAAGAAAAATACCGGAACCGGGGCATACATATTATACATGGAGGATCATCATGCACATCAATCGACATTATCAATTTTTAAAACCAGGAATTCACTCCTCTTCCTCCAACCAATAAACATTTGTACAACGGATTCGTGAAAAAGATAAATCTACAACAAAAAATATCAAGAGATAAAGTTATATATGAGGTGACAAGCTCTTACACATGTATGTATAAGGTGGTCAGGAGTGAATCCCTTTTCTGATCTCTTTCTTTCATCCATCGTTCTCTGTCTCGCTTGATCCAGTCATGTTCCAGCACTCCTCACAAAGGTATCACTTCCAGACTCCTAGTATGGGCCGAAAGGAGGTGTTTTTTTTTTCTGATTATACATGCAACAGGGAATAGTAAAAAAACAATAACAAAATAAATGATCATGTGGTGAACCGGCTTCTTCTCCACTGCATTTGCTGATGACATAGGAAGTCACTGCAATATGGTATTATGAAATTATTTTTCATGAAAAAATGATGATACACTTTCATCTAACCAACTTGAATACTCACTTTCCTCAAGAAAACAATCTGAATAGTCTTGTGCATGGCATGATCCAAATTCAGACGGCACACTTTCTAATATGCTATCTATTAATGAACGAACGGGTACTTACATGTATATGAGGCCAGAACCGGGCGTCGCGGACAGGGTATCTGTCTTCCACATCATCAGCATGGAGGAGCTCCTCCTCGGCTGCTCACTGAAGGACGACAACGATGTATCCATTTCCCATCTCTATTGTGGAAATGCATTCTGGAAAATATTGGTGAAGATATATATGTATTATTAGCACACTAAAAGAAACAATAAAAATACAGAGAGTTATACTAAAGAAGAAAAATCCTTGCATGCCAATCGTATGAAATAGCTAATGCAATTATCCCATATATAAATGCATCCCTAACACCAGCAACCGCTCCAGAATATATTCCACGTAAAAAAAGCACCGATCATAGATTTATGAGATAAAAGTAATAGAGTCAAGTTAGACTACCCAAAACGATGCATGTGGTTCTACTTGTCACTTTTGACCTTAAGTGGTTTCCGTGGACATATAGTATGATGAATTTACTACATAGTGACCTTAAATAGTTTCAGTACACATATAGAAAGATAGAAATTCTACATGTACTGGGAACTACCACCAAAGCCATGTTCTATTGGATCCAGCTTGAACAAAAAAATTATATTGATTCATCAATCATAGACATAAATTTTGGCTCAAAGAAGGAGGACTACATACAACTTCCAAAATTTTATGTGTGCCAGCCAGTGGTTTCGGGCTGACATTCAGATAGACGATGCAGCTTGGAAGTAATTCTAAATTACAGTCATTTTCCATATTATATCTGCAGGTGCATGCTAGTGCAAAGTAGTGCTACATCACGAAGTTGTTGTAAGGTACAGCGGGAAATAAATAAAAATTCAGTGCAAGCATGGTTGCAAATTATTTGGCAAGAGCGCAGCATGCAGGCCACTTACCAGGTCCGGCACCCGTACTCCCCTAGTAATTAGCAATGGTGAAAAGTCTAAACCAATTGGATGGCACAATCAACAGAAGAAGAAAAAAAATCCTTGGGCGCCTCTCCACGATCCGTTGCCCGGTCCACCTCGGAGTTTGGCCTGCTCCGAGCCCCGTTTGTGTTCAGCAACGGCGGCGGCCCTGCAACTGCAATCATTTATCCTAGTCTCCATAGTAGAACAATGGATGATCACAACTTCAAATTCTAGTATATACTGAATTAGTAAGGACCAGCGGGATAGCAAAAATTCAGAAAATTTCATTCCAAAATAGAAACCTCTAATTAATCAGACAATAAACTTGCCGTTTGATCTGATGATGAAAGGCACAAATGAATGGTTGTCGTGCATGCACATAAAAAATCCACACGAGAGTATGCAATCATCAATTCAATTTTTACAGCCTGGGAGTTGACACTGATAGGCCTTGCCTTGGATCAGGTCAAAACGAACGACCACAAGATTTTATTAGTACAGACTGCAGACCAAAAATTCCTCTTAAACACTTTTTACTGACTTCTGTATTGTTTTGTTCAGTACTTCAGTTCTTCAGTTTAGCATTCTAAACAAGCCAATGATGTTGAAAACAAGGTATGCTGTTACAGATAGTTTTAAGGCTTGGCAACCAATGAATTTAGTAGCACACAATTAAACAACATCAGGTGACAAATTCAGCTTACATGCTGATCCTAAATACTGCAACAAAATGTTTGACAGAATATGCAGGTCAGTTTGGCACTATAAGTTCCCAATCATTAGCTCGCCTCAGGGGTAAAACAAGCTACCATATAGTAAAGTACCAAATCACATGAGCAGTGTTGTAATCAGTCATGTAGATATTATAGAACATCACTGATTTTAACAAGTTCTGTAGTAGCTGTATAACTTTAGTGATTTTGGAAGCTTTGTAAGACTAATTCCCAAATTCCATCTGGTAGTAATTAAAAATATTCCATACAATGAAAATACTCGTATATATTTCCATCATGAACTCAATATACGTGTGAATAATTCTGCTCTCTAAATCAATATGGTGCATACTCTAAAATCTCAGAGATCTTTGATGTCGTAGAAGTTATTAGTCTTCTACTCGTTTCGGAAATCCCTACAGAAAAAGGGAGTACATTTCAAACTCCAGAACATGATGGTGCAAACAGTGAACTGAATAAAGCTATAATGGGCCAGTATACTACATGGAGCATAAATCTGCAACATGAATTTTGTAGTTATAGTATTATTACTTTCTTCGAAGCATGGGCGTGGCTATGCATACCCTTTGCACAATCAAGGATTGAAGTCCAAATCTCAGCATGTTCCTCGTCACCAGAACATCATCGTATTCCCAATTAACCAAAAATATTGTTACTCCTGGTTGCCGTGAAATTTCTGCAACAAAGAGGGGACAATTCAGTACAAAGAGAGATAACAGAGAGAAGGGAGACGTAGTGTTGTTGTGCGTTGTGCTCCCTCACCTCCCGGCCCTGCAACTTGAAACCACCGGCGCCTCTGCACTGCAACCCCGTATGCACATACGTCCCTCTCCCTCGCCCGACACAAGACACACAAGCTAGCACCGGCCAAAAACCAATCAATCAATCAGTCAGTCAGGGGAAGCTTGTTGATTGACATCCAAAAATTCAATGAGTTAGATAGCAGAATGAACTCATTAACAGCACACATAAACAACCAACCATCCACTGGTTCAAACTGGTACTGGTACAGATTTACAGATTCGACGGTTCAGTTTAGGCACCTGCCTTGGATGTTCCTCATGATTTTTCGAGGCCGATTCCAAAGGCCGGCATAGAGCAGAGCTTGGCATTGAGCTCTGAAAAAGCACATCATGTATCACACATACAGTACCACCCAAGATGACTGAAATCAGCCTCATAGAGAGGGAGAGAAGACGTACCGAAGAGGATGGGGCACCGGTCGTCGCCGTACTTGGAGCCCTCACCATATTTCGCCGGGCGCAGTCAGCGGCACGACAGAGGAGACAAGGGTGCGAGCAGAAGAGACGCCGGCGGCTAGGGTTACACCGCAGCAAAGCATAGCCACGCCGGTTGTGGAGGTTTGGAGCACCTTTCGCCACGGCCGCCGTGGTTGCAAACCGGCGGTCCTTGGTGCACCTGCCTGCCTGCCTGCCTGCGTGAGGAAAGGAAATCCGCGTCAGGGAAGAAAGCGAGTGGAGACGCACCAGGGGGCGGCGGAAGAGGGGAGGTACCTTCCTTGGTGAGCGGCATGGCCACGGTGGAGGAGGAGGATGCGCCGTCGCCCGAGAAGATCTTCTCTTTCCGCCCCCCTCGTCTCTCGGTTGAACACGGAGGGGGCTAGGTCTTGGGCGGCGGCGGCAGCCCTCTGGAGCAGCGGCAAGAGCGCGGATACGGGAGGCCTTGGTTGCCGCCACCTCGAAGCGACGCTTCCTTGACGAGGACACGGCCGTCAGCCGTGATGTACGGTGGCGCGTCGCCGATCTGGGAACGCCGCCGTCGTGGGCTTCGATCTGGAAGCGCAAGCGCCGCGGCGGAGAGGCGAACCCGGCGCGTCGCCGATCTGGTGGCGCGTCGCGCTGTTGGTTGACCCCGGCGGAGATCGGGAGCCCTCTCTTTCACGGCGGAGCGGCGGCGGCGAAGGGATGGAGCGGCGGCGGCGAAGGGATGGAGGGCGGCCGCGAACGAGGGCAGTGAGTCGGGAGTGCGAGTGGAGGGCAGTAGAGTCGTGCGTGCGATTGGTTTAGGTTTTTTTTCGCTGGTTAATTTTCGTAGGTTTTTTTTTCGTTGGTTAATTTTCGTAGGTTTTTTTTTCCTTCGCTTGTAGATGGGTGCGACGGGAGGTGCGGCCCTGGACTGCGTGGGGGCATCGCGACGTGGTTTTTTTGGTCTGACGCGGCTAACAGTGAGGTGGGATGAGGGACGAAAAAAACCCATGGTAGGTGGGACGAAAATTAACCGCGGAGACTACCAACTGAGACATTATGAGTAGAGATTTTGGTACTTTTGTTCGTTTTCACCTGATTGGAGGTTTCTCCCAGCGACAAATATATGGGTACAGAGGGAGTATATCGGATAGTAAATCTATAAAATAGTTAATTACCTTCATACAGGTTCATGTTTAAGAGTCAAAACATGTCCTAAAAATAGAATGCCATCGTTTATGTTCAGATTCTGGAAATAATTAATGCCAATTTATAAGTATTTCTACGAAAGATGATATCTCCGACAACCTCTCATGCCAATGGGCAATATTTCCAGTCCGAATTTACTTTTGGCTTTGCCAGTTTCATAGTTGCTTACACGCTTTCTTGATATTGGAATAGCAACAGTGTATGAGAAAGACCTTTTATTTATTTATTTATTTATTGAGAGTTCATTTGTATCAACATCTACTATCTTTGGTCCTTCTCAAGGGCCAATAAGAAAGGGCAACTTATATATGTTAACTGGCATAGGTACTTTACTTGGTCAAAAGGAATAGAAGCGCCTGCAAGATTTCACATGTTGATTTCGTCGCGGATCAAGCGAGATGCGGAGCTCATTTTTCTGGAAAAAACATGTCTGTTCCTCTCACGCCGTAGTGGCCATGTGGTCAGCAATCACAACTGAGTGCATGCCCTTTCGGCTGTCAGGCAGCCTCTCGGCCCAGCTGGTGCGAGGCGAAACATTGAGAGTAGACGCGTGAAGAGTGAGCATTTTCGCCTGCACTGCCAGGGTAGTCCATACCTGCTGCGACCAGTTGCCCTCAACGAGTAGATGAAATGGCGTCTCAAGGTTTCAGTGACAAAGGGGGCAGCAGTAATGTTTCTCCAGCCCCGACGCAAGAGAGCATGGGCAGTTAAGAATAGCGCAGCAGTCCAGAGAACAAATCTGCATTTTTCTGGTGCCAACTCTTCTATATGACTAGCGTTTCCTTTCATTTTTTCCTAAGCTGTAGGAAAAATATGAAGAAGCCTCCACTTCAGTTATTTACAGGCTGATAAGTGGTGAGCTTTGCAAGTACTCCTTCTGTAAACTAATATAAGAGCGTTTAGATCACTATTTTAGTATTCTAAACACTTTTATATTAGTTTACGGAGGGAGTAGTTCTTGTCATAGTGTGGTAAGCATTGAGAATTTTGTTCATCGCAGCTCTCAGGTATATTGGAAGTATTGTGGTAGTTAGGCAGGAATCATGTTATTCGCCACAAAAAAAGGGGAGGAATCATGTTCCAGTTGCGCTCAGAACATTTCAATCCCTGTTATAGCTTAATTGAAGATAAATGTATTCTGGCAAGTGCAGTCTTCCAGGTTGGTTTTACCTATTTGTATAAATTTGTTTGTTGTGGCAGATGAAGAATAACTTTTGCACGTACCTCACCCTATCCTGACTTGGTCGGCTTACTAATGCTACGTTTGTATCATATCTTCTGCTTCTACTACGTACCTCCGTTCTGGTTTATTAGTCCCCTTTATAATTTGTGCTAAATTTTGACTAAAGATTTAACTGAAAAAATGTTAGTGCATATCAACAAAAAATATATCGTTGAATTCGTATTTAAACATAGTTTTCAATGATATAATTTTTTATGACATGAATGAACATTTTGTTAGTTACATTTATGGTTAAATGTTTGGCACAGATTACAATGGGGACCAATAAACCAGGACGGAGGTAGTACTGTTAATTTGTTGTTGGACATCAGTGACGATCAGATAATGGTTTCTTCCTTGGTCTACTGTAATAAAAATAACTTTCTACCGAGCACACTACAATGCAATATTCAACAATCAGAACTCGTTTGATATTCTGAACCTTAAAAAAAACTCTATTTGAATAAGTGAATATGTCATGCTCTCAAAGTTTTGTCAGTGGTGTACCACAGCCATAAGTAGAGCATTGGTTTTGCTTCATATGATGACATGCGAGTGTCGCTGCCAACCCGCTCCCACTATGACCGCTAAATTTAACTTGGAAACGATTGGCCCACAACTAAAAGCAACGCAGCAAGGCGCCCAGACCGCTTCTAGTGATACATGAAGCCTGAAAGATAGTTTGACATACTCTTTTGATAATGTCTCGGTACTTTTGTATGAACACTGTTAAATTTTAAACTCAATGCCCATCTTTGTGTGTTTAAAAATATGGATTTTGGTTAGTTCATGCCACGGCTAGGCCACAATGTTGAAAAGCAAATATGACCCCTAAGTGTATTAACTGAAAACTTCTTTGCGTACAACACCTAAGATACAATGTAAACAACGCATTGTGATAGTTATCTCTAAACATGCTAATAGTCATGCATTGTTAGTGCCCTAAAACTGCTTATTTCCTCATTTGTTCTTGGCGTTATTAAATCCCTTGCGATACTCATTTGTTCTCGGCGTTATTAAATCCCTTGCAATTAGGGACGTGATGCCATCCCACATCTCTACAGAGGGCATGTCCCGCTTAGTAGTGCAATTTATTTCGCAATGAAAACAAGGTGCATTATTTACCAGATTCAAGAAATAACCACAATTCCATTGGACAAAATACTTATAATGTTAAGAGTACACACATAACTGAAAAGGTTCAACGGTGACAATCAATCCATGCATACAAAACAGTTTCTGTCAACCGCAGCTTGCAGCCCACGAGCATTATTGTTTCTAAGATAAGACTTGCCCTAAACTCGGAAAGTGAATCCGGACTAGCGCCGGCATCCCTTTGTTGATTTTGTAGCTAAGATATGACTTCTCCTCCAATGTCCACTCTTGCAGCAGGTGCTTGCACTTCCAACACACTGGACTCTTATATAGTTTTATCTCCTCCAAATTCACTGCTGCTTCCATGACACTTCTGGCATAGCTCACGAATTTGTCTTCTGCTTGAAACCCCCCATAGATACTGAGCTTAGCAAGGTTGTGGTGCTTTAAGTCGGTTGCAGACGACTCCCACTGTAATCCTTTGTCCTTCTGCTCGCTAAATGGACACATCTTCCTCCGCTCCCCTGTTATCATTTCACATAAATGATCCCGCACCTGCATTCGGTCAGGTAAAAAAATCCTAATGACTCACAGAAAGTTTGAGCTTCAAAAATGAGAATCAGTACAAGAATTTACCAAGACGCGCAGTTCCTTAAGGTTGGGTGCACCTTGGAGTAAGAACATTGTCCAAGTCAGATCGCATTCTTCAGAAATGTTAAGCAAATTCACAATCCTAAGTTTGTTTGTGGAACACCGGCAACAATTGTCTTCGACCTTCCGGTTTGACCCAAATCTGCAAAAGAGGGATAATCCAGAATTATGTTAACCAAATTAATGATTACAGCATCCCCATGACATACCAGCCACATACACACATCACCGACAACATTGAGGATCTTCACTAACCTTTTCACTTTTGAAGTTCAAATGCAGGTTGCTTATGGCAGTTTTACCAAGCAACTCACTTAACTTGAGCATCTTGTGCCAGGAGAAAGCAGTATTGATTATGCTCACAGTCTGGAGCAGTGGGACATAGCCAAGACAGAAGGGGTCGTCTTTAGTTCTAAAAACATTGAATTTCAGTATTGTGAGCTTTGGTGCCCACTTCAGATGAACCCTCTCAAGACAGCCACAGGCAATCACTAGTTCACTGAGTTGCGGGTGTTCCACTTCCAGCAAAGACTTAATACCCATGTCACATTCGTAGAGGAAGAGGAACTCCAGTTGCTTGCATATACTGAAAATTTTGGGGAAGTCTGATTCTCCTAACCTCAAATTCTCTAGCCTGAGGCGTGCGAGACAACCAAATGTGTTTGGACACGAATCAAAGAATGACATGAACTGTCTCCCATATGTGAGTAGGTCATTATTTGTACAATTTTTACGCACCTTCGTCAAGATTGTAAACTCAACTGAAGCAACCTTTTGTGTTGCTATGGTGTTGGCAACAGTCTGGCCAATGAAAATGGACTCATCTCCCAAGTAGAATTGCATGCGCAACAGGTGAATGGTGTATAAAGTTCTAGCCCTCCTTTCCAGTATGCTCCTGGTTGCTTGCAGCATGGTGGTGTTGAACCGAATTATATAATCTGAGGTTAACTTGCTTGTGGTGTGCTTGGGCTCAAAAGAACCAGCCATTATAACAACTTTTGATAGCATTGCAGGGATCTGCTTCCAACGTCTGGAGAGGATGGTGGTTCTTGCAGCGTCAGCAATATCAAGTCGCTCAACAATGTTGAGCAAAACGTCATCAGGCAAAATGCTGAGCCTATCATCTTCATTGTCCTCCTACATATTTCATATATAAAGAAATCAGAGTTGATTTCTTATTAGCCTCGTCACAGGTGCAATTTTGATATTTCCCACAAACAAATATGCAATTTTTACACTTTCCCATGGAAAGACGGGATTTTGAGTGTACATTTTACAGTATATACTTCCACACAGAAAGATGCAATTTTGATTATACAAATTTAACACTTTCCAATAGAAAGACACAAACTTTGTATACACTTACACAGAGAAAGATGCAATTTTTATACTTACCCACAAAAAAGACGCAAATTTAATTGTACTTAAGTCAGTGACACTTATTTTGGGACGGGGGGAGTACAATTTTATACTCCCTCCGTCCCAAAATAAGTGTCTCAACTTTGTACTAACTTTAGTACAAAGTTGTACTAAGCTTGAGACACTTATTTTAGGACGGAGGGAGTACTTACCCATAAAAGGATGCTATTTTGATTATACAATTTTTATACTTACCACACAAAAAACGCAAAAAGGATGCTATTTTGATTATACAATTTTTATACTTACCACACAAAAAACGCAATTTTAGTCATGAAGATTGTATACTTTCCAACAGAGACGCAATTTGATATTTTCCCACCAAAAAGGTTAAATTTTGACCACGAGTTCTGATTATGGTTCCCACCTACTCCTGACAGTAATAAACATAATAATTGCTGGTGATGTCGTAAGAGGAAGAGGATCAGGAGGAACTCACCACCATGTCGATGGAGGACTTGCCGAGGGCGAAGACAGATGGTTTGGCCACCGGTCGCCGGGGATGAGTGTACGCCAGATGTACGCGGGGAGTTGCCGATCTCGTCTAAAAACAGATGGACTCTCGTGATGTCCGCCCGGGCGGATATAAATCGGCTTGGATCCCGCCTCCTGTGGCAATTCGGAGAAAGGAATCGAAAGAGGGCCGGTTTCTGATTGTAGCCCGTGAAGAACTGCTTTGACTGCAATGAAGCCTCTCTGGTCGCGGGCTGCGATTCCGAGAGGAGCCGCTTGATTGCTTCGACTGCTCGGAGAGGAGCCGCTCGATTGCGGATCGCAGCTCGAAAATGAGCTGCTGCGTCGATTCTGGATTGCAGCTCCCAAAGGGGGAGCTGCTTACTTGGTCGTCTCTTCTCAAGCACCGCTCGATCCTCATATGTGGGCGTCGACCACGACGGCGGCGGCGCGAGGGGGGAGCTCGGCACACGGCAACCGGCGCATATCTGACCTCCGATCCCCTTTCCTCTCTGTTTTTTTTTTGAGGGGCCCTTTCCTCTCTCTGGTGAAACCCTAGAGGTTTTTTTTAGGCAACCTCGCAAAGCTTTATTACGTCGTCACAATGTTTACAAGGACGAATAAAATGCCATCGCGCTGGCCTAACCAAACATGACGGTCAACACTCAGAGTTAAAGCATGCTTTGCTAAGTTGTGAGCATCAAAATTTGAGCTCCTAGACTGATGAACTATGTTACAAGAAATAAAAGATGACGCTTGTAACTCAATCTCTCTAACCACTGGTCCGTATGCCGCAGTGCTTCTCCTGCCAATCTCATTTGCCACACCCTTGCAATCTGTAGCAGCATGTACCTTTGAAATGTTTAAATCTGCTGCAAGATCAAGGCCTTCTCTTACTGCCCATGCTTCTAGTGTGGCAGGATCTTTGATATGTTTGAAGATGAAAGTCGATGCCCCAAGAAAATTGCCATCTTGGTCCCTGCATATTGCCGCCACAGCTCCAAATCGGCTCCCACGACCCACAGCCGCATCCACGTCCAGCTTCGCAAAACCCTCAGGAGGAGAGATCCAGGTCGGGTGTTGCATGGTTGCACCCCCTGATCCTGCTCTCTTTGGGGCTATGACCTGGAAATCGGATATATAAGAATTTATGAACCCGTGCGTCGTCTGGGGTGACTTGAATAGGCCTTCATACAATGCTTTCCTTCTTGCTCCCCACATGGCCCAGAGTGAGACTGAAAACCTAACAAAATCATCAGGTTTTAGCGCTCCCATCATTGCAAATAACCACATCTTGGGGCACTCTTGTTGTTGAGAGCTCAGCTGATCCAAAATGGCCTCCGAAGAAAGCGCCCAAGTGCAGCGTGCCATCGGACAGTTCAGCAGCGCATGTCTCCACGAGTCGGGTGACCCGCACAACCTGCATGACCCTGTCGTCGCCATGTTCCTCCTGTGTAAGACATCACCCGATGGTATCGAGTGTCGAGCAAGTCGCCACAGAAAAACCTTGATTTTGCTTGGTACCTCAACCTTCCATATGGCTCTCCATTCCTTGCTATCACCCTCACTGGAAGATGGTGTCTTTCGTCCTTCAAGCCAGCCCTCTCTATCATACTTAGTTCGAACCAACATGCGGTATGCAGACCCGACCGAAAAGTTTCCACGAGGTTCTTCACCCCAGGACCAGAAGTCACCAATTCGTCGTGTGCACAGAGGTATTTTCAATATTGCTTCCGCATCAAACTCAGTGAAAACTGCTCGGATCAGCTCCTCTCTCCAAGAGGCCGTGGTCGTCTCAATAAGATCAGAAACCATTTGTGGCGGGGCTGTAACCAATGATGCAATCGGTCTCTTGTAGCTTGCTCGTGGGATCCAGTTATGGTCCCATATCCTGGTAGAAGCTCCATCACCAATTCTTCTAACCACACCTTGAGCCAACACATCTCTTCCATCTAAGATCGCTCGCCAAATCTGAGACGGGTGCGACCCCAACTCCGCATGAAGTAGTGATACATCCGGATAATAAACAGCCTTCAGCAACCTTGCACTCAGTGATTCGGTCTCATTCAATAACTTCCAGGCCTGTCTCGCGAGCAAAGCTAAATTGAAAAGCTCCAAGTCCCTAAACCCCATTCCTCCCATATGCTTTGGTTTGTTCATGATGTCCCACGCTACCCAAGCTGGTTTGCGTTTCCCCCTACTGCTTCCCCACCAGAACTGACGAATAATAGATGTGATATTGTCACAAAGTCCCCTTGGCAGCCTGAAACACGCCATTGAAAAAACTGGTATAGCTTGCGCTATTGATTTAATGAGGATTTCCTTCCCTGCCGCCGATAACAACTTCTGCATCCACCCCTTCACTTTCTCCCAAACCCTATCACGCAAGTATTTAAACGTGCCATTCTTTGACTGCCCCACATCTGTCGGCATTCCAAGATATCGTTCATTGAGGGACTCATTATGAACGTTCAAAACATTTTTCACTCCTTCTCTGAGTCCTTGTGGGCAACCTTTACTGAAAAAAATTGATGATTTTCCAGTATTTATTCTCTGACCCGAAGCATTGCAATATATGGTCAGTAGGTTTGAAACTCTATCTGCAACCTCAACACTAGACTTGAAAAGCAACAGGCTGTCATCTGCAAATAGAAGGTGGTTCACGGCTGGGGCCGTTGGCGCCACTCTAATACCTGTGAGTGAAGATGACTGTGAACTGGATTTCAGGAGGCACGAAAGGCCCTCTGCTGCAATAAAAAATAGGTAAGGTGAGATAGGATCTCCCTGCTGAATTCCTCTTGATGGGTAAAAACGCTCGAGCCTTTCTCCATTAAACAAAACTGAAAAAGAAACTGAAGAAACCATAGCCATTACTGTGTCAATCCAACTTGTTGCAAACCCAAACTTCTCCATTATGGCCCTCAAATAAGACCACTCCAGCCTATCATAGGCTTTCATCATATCTAGCTTCAAAGCACAGAAGCTATTATTTCTTGACCTGCTTCTCTTCATGAAATGTAAACATTCATAGGCACATATTATGTTATCCGTGATCATTCTGCCTGGCACAAACGCAGATTGCTCCTCTGAGATAATATCTGGTAAGACAAGCTTCAGTCTATTCGCAACTACCTTCGATGCAATCTTATATAGCACATTGCATAAACTGATCGGTCTGAACTGCGAGAGGAGGTTGGGATTAGTCACCTTGGGGATCAATACTAACACTGTATCATTGATAGCCTCCGGGCTTTCCTCCCCTTTAACTATTCTGAGAACTATTTTCGTCACATCCTCACCACACACATCCCAATGCTTCTGATAGAACAATGCAGGGAAGCCATCTGGGCCAGGTGCTTTAGTGGGAAACATTTGAAAAAGCGCCGTCTTTACCTCCTCATTAGTGTAAGGTGCACACAAGTCTGCATTCATGGCATCAGTCACCTTTCTAGGCACATGATCAATAACCTGCTGTATTCCTTGCACTCCTTCTGAAGTATACAGATTCTGGTAAAAAGCTTTCGCCATTGCCCTTAACTCAGCCGGGTCATCCACCAAAACACCCAATGAATTTTCCAGAGCTTTGATCATATTCTTCTTTCTCCTTAGGCTCGCTCGCATGTGGAAAAACTTGGTATTTTTGTCACCCGAGGCCAGCCATTCAATCCTTGCTCGCTGTCTCCACATGATCTCCTCGCGATGATACAGCTCAATTAGTCTTTCATTGGTCTTTAGCTCAATATGTGTGGGCGCAACTCTGAGTGGATCGGCCCGGAGTTCATCCAGCCTCCTTTTCAAATCTCTGATCTCCTTTCGTACGCTCCCGAACGACTGCTTACTCCACTTTGTCAGTCCCGCCGAAACCCGCTGTAGCTTCTCATGCAGGTCCTGGACGTTATTGCATGTGCCATGCGCCGCCCACTCTGCCTGAACAAAACCTTTCAGCTCCTCATGTTTTTCCCACATTGCTTCGTAACGGAATGTGCGTTCATGTGGATTTCTCTGCCCTCGCCCAAGGTCCAGAAGAAGTGGGCTGTGATCTGACGTCGCCGCCGTTAGGTGCTCGAGACTAGCAGAAGCAAAACGAGCCATCCATGGTGCATTTGCCAGCGCACGGTCTAGTCTGCATCTGGTATATGACCCTCCAACCACTCTCTTTTCAAACGTCCACGGCCTGCCCTTGTATCCGATGTCAAGTAGCATGCAAATATCCACAGTATCTCTAAAAGCTTGTATTTGAGCATTGCTCCTCATCCCAATCCCAGCATGTTCGCTTGAGCGTAGAACCTCGTTGAAATCCCCTATGCACATCCATGGTAGAGAGCTAGATGTGTTGATATTTTTTAGAACCTCCCACGTCCGGTATCTCAGGTGTGTTTGAGCCTCGCCATATACACACGTCAATCTCCAAGTATCATGACCTTCTTCCTCTACAGACACGTCCAGATGATAACGAGAGTAGCCTAAAATTTCAATCTTTATTTCATTGTTCCAAAAGAGTCCAATTCCACCACTTCTACCATCACTATCAACCGCATACGCATTATCATATCCCAATGTGCAAGCTTCCTCGCGAAATCGCGAAGTTCTTGGACTGTCGCGGCGTTGCCCGCACCGCGGCAGTTCCAACAGAAAGTACTCATTGGGCCCGGCGGCGCTCCTCGAAGGAGCCCGCCAGATTCTTCACCGGTATTGAAACCCTAGGAGGTGGCGCATTGGGATCACCATTATCTGTCCGGCCTGCGATGGAGGAATGATGGCATGGACGGGCTAAGGCCCAAGGTGTGCTTCCACTTTCGTTCCAGTTCCATATCAAGGCCTAGCTTGTCTTAAAAGAAAAAAGAGGTTTTCCCCTAAAAAAAAAGGTCCATCTTAGCTTAAAAAATATGTCCATTTTGTCTAAAAGGATTTGGTACTTGGCCAGCTTCTTGGTTTAGATTTTCTTCTTGGGATATTGAATCCCCTCCATCATCTTGCAGATAATGTAAGATCCAATATCATCCTATAGAGAGTTCATATTCATCATTCTTACCAATGAATAGTCCATGTAACGCATAGGTTGTCCATGTATGGGTCAGCTCAGTACTATCACACTTTTTTACATTTTTTTATATTCTGGATGAAAAGATCATCATAATATGTTAAAACCATGTATAATGTGGATAAATATGAATATTCATCTATAAAAATGTATTTAGTTAATAAAAATTTATTACAAAAAATTCTAATAAACTGAAATGTTCATCGCTCGGGGAAAATTATTTCTCTCGTGTCAAACAAATATTAATGTGTTAAGAAAATATTAATGTATTAATTATTATTTTTCTTATTAACAAAAAATTAAGATGTTAAAAATGTTACTTGATTACATTAATTAGAGATGAAGCCTTTGTGTTGCTGCGGAAATTGTTGTGATTATTTAATGAGATTGGTTTGTATGAAATGTTACTATTTAGACTAACAATGTGAGAATTTGAAACCAAAATACATATAACTAGCGAATGAAATGCATAACTAGGTTTCATATGCCACTAGTGCAGAATGATGTTATTAAGCACCACCTATCACACACGCTACAAAAAAACGGTGTGTGATGTAACATTGCACATAGTTCAGAAAAAAAAAGCATTTGTGATGTCGTAATATCACACACGGTTTTAAAAGCGCAATCGTGTGTGATGTGCACACATATTTTACAAAAGATGTGTATGTGTGATGTAGCCTGTCATCTCACATGTTTTAAAAACGCAAATACGTGCAATGCTTTGCACATAATTTTTACAAACGATGTGTATGTATGATGTGGCCTATCCTTGCACATGATTTTAAAAAAGCAAACATGTGTGATGCTTTACACATATAGTCACAAACAAACACAACTCCACATGAAGTTAGCCAACAGAGACAAAACTAAGAATGGGCGAATGCCATGGCAATAGCTTTGCTCACTGGCCATCTTTTGTTATTGGGCCAAATCCACACCAAATCTTCAGAGAAAATCCAGATTAAAAAGACGGGCCATGGATCACCCTGCCTTCAAGAAGGGAGAAAAAAAAGTGGAGATTGCTCATGTGTTGCAACTAGTGGATAAACATTCTAGTCGGCTAGCCATGATATACCGAGCCATATTAGTGTGATTGTGCAAAAATAGGATTTTACTAGATCATCAAAGGCGCGCGTTGCCGCGCCCATCCAATTTTACAATGTATTAATAGGAATTGATGACGTAAAAAACAAAATTTCTATGAAGTGTCTCCTCAAAGTAGTGCATGTTGCCACGCCTGTCTCATTTTACGATAAAATGCAATTTGCATACAAAATTTTCTGAAGACAAAAAATGCAGTCATGAAAAAGATAACGAGATCCTTAATTAAGTAAGAAAGGGTAATATGTGATCTGGAGCTATGATGTAGTGAACTTCTTCTTCATCGTGCTGATGTCCACCTGAAGTCTAGAGCCTCACGCATTAGAAATTTCGAGCCACATCAGCATCAACCAGATGTTTGATTGAGTATAAAATTTGTTCCAGTCGGAGTTTGAACGATTAAGAATTAAAGATTTAAAACATCAGCACCTTGAGCCGCTCATTTTGTTCATTTCTCTATGTTTCTCACGACAACACAAATACTTCATATTAGTATTCAGACTTCGTCAGCACAACCACAAACGTGGAGGTCAGGAAAGTGCCCATGAACTGGTTGCTGGGGAAGAGACCGGAGCGGACGTGCGTCGAGGAGAAACATCAGGTTTCCAAATGCATTTGAAGATGTGCATGTTTGGATTTGGATAGTCTATGATGCTGCACAACCAGTTTATTCAAAGGCAGCTTAGTAGTCTGAAAGACATATTCTTAACAAAAAGCATGAAGAAACGGTGAACTTGTATTGACCGTCAGAAAGTAATCACTAAATAACTTGTAAGCCAACCACTGATGTGATACAAGTCATACAGAAATATTTAGTGCGTCCAAATTCAAACTCATACTGAAATGGAGATGCGTCATATTTGTAACTTGTCTTTCTGAAAACTGATGCATAGTGAAGTCACATACTGTAGTGATGCAATTTTGTAGACAACATTCAGAAAAACAGAATCGAGTCCAATGGTTCACATATCTGAACATCTATGAACCAAGAGAAACACACCTAAATTATAGGATTGGTACTGACCTGACTTTCACCAATAATTCAGAGTGTGAAAAAACAACACATCTCATGCACAACTAATTCCAACTACGTTGGAGAGGATGAAAATTTCGACTCCCATAGCTCAAACACATACTCCCTCCGTCCCAAAATTATTGTCTTAGATTTGTCTAAATACGTATCCCGTATTTAGACAAATCTAAGACAATAATTTTGGGACGGAGGGAGTATTTTATATTACTCATTGAGTTTAGGGCATCTAGGCAAGTACTGACATATGATTTTACCGATAGAAATTAATAAGAGTGAAATTAACACTCAGCCCACAAATCATCAACTTGAAAGCAGTGCTTCACCTTGCAATCAAGCAGAACCAGCAAAGAGCAAACCCACCGTAAGCAAGTTCAAACGAGCTTAAAAACCTGCATTCATTTGGGAGCAAAAAGAACAGTCCAAGTAAGAAAATGGATATGCACAAGTTTGGGGAGAAGGAGAGGTAGGAACTATGTCAGACAGGCGACGGGGAAGACGAGTAGAATTAGTTGGAGCTCGCTGAGAAGATTCTGCGGGAGTGAGGAGGGGAATGGACAAAGAGCAGCAGAACGGATTATATGGAGGCACGTACAGTAAAGATAGAGTATGAATTAATGTTTTAAATAGCGGGCTATGGAAAATAGCGGCGGACCTCCAAATCAGCTATAGCGAAGTTATAGCGGGCTAAAGCGGGCTATAGCGGGCTATTTGTGAAGACGATCATTTAGCGGCACCCTGCTGAAAATGCTATAGCGGGCTAGCCGGCTATTTAAAACTATGGTATGAATCGACGATGTAACTGACCTGCAATTACCAGAGGACTCGAGCGGCGCATACATATCATTACCAGTAATGGCATGTAGAAACTGCGATTAAATTACGGAATCGCCGACAAACGAACTCAACTCGACAGCAGATGATTCCATGCTCGTGCCACTGCCTCGCCCTCGCCCCCACCTTTCTTCACCCGCATTGTCCGCCTCCGCTGATCCCCTTGCGCACCTCGCATCCAATCGCGTGCTGGAGTGCATCAGCTGGACCCGGATCCTCTGGTCGATCCCAACGCGCGTATCGATGCCTCCCGCACTTCCGGTGGATCCATCGAGCGACCCATCGGGACTGGATGGGCGCGGTCGCTCTCCCCTTCAGCTTCAGCGAAGCGCAACACTGGACCTCCTTTAGCGAAGCCTGGAATGGGCCGGCTGACGGCCCATGAACCAGAGGGCTCCGTTTAGACCTCTGGAGCAGCAGCCATAGGACAGATGGCCCACTATTTACCACACACGGGATAGATTGGCTTAACACAGAGATCCGACGGCCAGAAACGGCTAGATCGCGAAAACAGACGGCCAAAAACTCAAATCGCTGTGAGGGCTCGGTTTAGACTCAGTTTTACTGTCCTTAATTTGATAACCCTTACTTGGTAAGCATTTAATCGTGGTTACCAAAGAAAAATATATTTGATAAGTCAATAAGAGCTGAGGCAATTGATACGATTTTCAGAGAAAACCGATAGAAGAATCAGAGGTGGAAGAGAAAAAATAAAAACAGAGAGAGAGAGAGAGAGAGGTGAAAGCACATAAGATTGATGGTAGAAAATATAACCGGAGGAGCTCTACACGTTTTTCTTTTCTACACGTATGCGATATAGTATCGTCCGACCAATGTATTTTTGATGAATATGATAACAATATTATCTTTTTTTAGTCTAACTAGACAATTGCCCGTGTATTGCAACGGTAATATAAACATTCTAGTAGATTAGCTCGCGACTGCGCGTCTATTATTATATCGATGTGCTTTAAAATCTTATCAAGTTTTTTTTATGCAATCGCCATGATTTACCAGTCATTTTATTGTTAAGCACTTATTTGGTAAAAATTTAATTACTTACCAAACAAAATGTGTTTTTTTTATAAGTTAATACTCCCTCCTGTCCTTTTTAGTTTGCATATAAGATTTGTCTAAAGTCAAGCCTCGTAAAGTTTGACCAACTTTATAGAAAAAAATACCAACATTCACAATATGAAATCAATATCAGTAGATGTGTCATGACTTAAATTTTCATATTGTATAACTTTAGCATGGTATATGCTGATATTTTTTCATATAAATATGGTCAAACTTTATGAAGTTTGACTTCAGACAATTCTTATATGCAGAGTAAAAAAGACCGGATGGAGTAAAACATGAGACAATTGATTCTATTTTAGGAGAATGGATGGGAGAAAAATCAGAGATGAGAGAAAAAAATAAAAAAGAAAAAGAAAAAAGTGGGACATATATAAGGAAGGTTAGACGAAAGAGAGGTAAAATAAGAACCTTACGTTTTTTAAGCAGTAGTAGTAGAGATAACAATATTATCGCTACATGTGCATAGCACCACCAGTGGATTGGCCAAGATTACAAAATACGTTGAATTAAATAGAAAACTGATCCAAAAAAGGAGTGGTTCAGGTTCAGCCAAAAACAAATCGCGCAGGAGGGCGGGAGAAAGAAACCCCACCCATAATCTTCTTCTGCGTAGCGTTCTTCTCCCCAGGTCCATGAGTGCTGCTCCGTCACCATCACCCAGTCCCAGTGCCCCTTGTCCTCAGCACGCCCATTCCTGAACAAGGCCACACGGCGCAACGACGTCGACACTCCCACGACAAACTTCACAAAGCAAATCTGCCTCTTCGTTCCCTGAAAACCAGCCACCACGAGCTCCTTCAAGTGCCGCCGCCGAAGCTCGGTGGGCTCCCAGGGTATGACACGCCCGGCCCTCTCCCTGCAAGGGGCGATGTGGATGTGAAGGGTCTCGAGAGATGGCGCCATCTCGAGGAGGAGACGGGGCCACGAGACATCCCAGGAGGAAGGCACGTCGGCGACGAGCAGTTTCCTCAGATTGGGCAACAAGGGCGACGAGGAGCCAGACGGCGGCACGATCCATCGTCTTGGTCCGGTGAACCGTAGGACGAGGTTGGTTATGTAGGGCGTGCGCTCGAGGAACGAGCCAAGCTCAAGCTGGTGCCCAATGTATACGCGCGGCCGTCCTACTGGTGTGAGGAAGAGACCGACCCTAGTGGTGTGGTTGCATTGCCTGAGGCAGGGAAACGAGGCGGACTGATCAAAGTGTAGCGTGGTGTCCCGGGAGGCTAGGCTCTCGAGGTTAGGAAGAGCCCTCATCCGCACCTGTCCGAACCTGCACTTGTCGAAGACAAGCTCCCTGATGTGCGAGCTGGGGGCGTCCACCACCAGGTCCGCGTCCTCCCAGAGGCATTCGCAAGACTTGAGGTGTAGCACCTGCAGCTGCGGGCACAAGGTGAAGACGCCCTCGTAGGCTGCCGTGGGCGCAGATCCCTTAATGTCTTGGAGGACGAGCATGGTGAGCGCGCTGAACTCGTGCAGCGGCGGGAGTGCGCAGCCTCCAAGCTTGAGGCTCCGCAGGCACGACGCGCGAGGATCATGGCAGAGGCCGTGGCCGGGGAAGTTGTGCACGGATTGCTGGAAGTAGATCGGCTTGGCAACAACCTCGAGGTCTCTGACCCCCCAATCGTCGATGGACTTGGCGATTAGCCTGTTCATGCAGCCGGGGTTGTGGGTGATGAAGAACTCGAGCCTCAGCATGCTCATGCTACGGCGAGCTCCTCGGATGTCTTGGTCGACCAAGAAGGTCTCGACGGAGCGGGTCAGGGCGCGCATGGCACCACGCTCGTACCTCTTGATTTTTGGCGAGAGCTCAGACTTTTTGTACCGAAGATAAGATCCGTTCATGTTCATGTCGTGACGGAGCAGGACTAATCTGTGGTAGCGTGGTGGGAGCATGCTGCCGACCCGGAAGTCGAGGACGAGGAGCTCGCGGTGGAGGCGGGCCCAGCGCGTGGACAGCAGCGCGGTGCGGAGCGCCGAGCGGGTGTCGAGACGGCGCAGGACGAGGAGCAGAAGGTCGTCGGGGAGGGCGCTCATCAGGTCGTCGCCGCGGGACTGCTGCGGCCGCCGGCGCAGAGATCGATCCGTCCTGATCCTGGCCATGAGCCTCCACCGGCACGGCGCGCGAATCGAATAGCGACTAGCGAGTACAGGTACGTGGCTGGCTCGCACCCGCGGTTGCGGTTCAGTACTACAGCCGTCGCCGCGGACACGAAACCTCTTAGGAATCCGCACGGACGGCGAGAAGGAGGCTGGCGAACCCTATTGACGCTCGCGTGCGTCCGACGGCTGCGGCTGCGGCTTCGGCTTCGCTGAAGCGCGCGAGCGACTGCGCGAGACGGGCCGGCCCACTACGACCGTTTTAGCAGTGCGAGGTAAACCTGTTCCCTCAACAGGTCTTTTTCTGTTTTCTTTTTCCTTTTCCTTTTCCGGTTTCCGGTTTTTCCGGTTTTCTTTTCTTCTTTAGTTTCTGTTTCTGTTTTTATTTCTTTTCTTTTTTCCTTTTATTTCTATTTTATCGCTTTTTCGTTTTTATTTTATCTTTTGTATTAAATAAATGTTTGAAATTCTAAATTTTGTTCATGATTTCAACAATTGTTCATGGTTTCCAAATTTTTTCACTTTTTAAATATTTGTTCACAATTCAACCTTTGTTTAATGTATATTGCAAAAATGTTCAATGTGTATTGATATATTGTTCGGTGTATATCACAAAAATGTTCAATGTTTAGTTAAAAATTGTTCAGCATATATCACAAAAATGCTCATTGTGTATTTAAAAATGTTCAGTGTATATCACAAAAATGTTCAACATGTATTTAAAAATTGTTCAGCGTATATCACAAAAATGTTCAATGTATATTTAAAAATTTTTAACTGTATATTACAAAAAAAACAATGTACATTTAAAATTGACCAGCGTATATAAAATATTGTTCATGTTTTTCAATTTCTGTTCACTTTTTTTTGGAAAGAAACGCGTTATAAACGGTTTTCTAATTTTGAAATATCTTCACATTTTCAAACATTATTTGCATTATTTAAGAAAGATTGTTCACATTTTTCAAGAAATATTGAAAAATTTGAAGAAAAAAACGGATCTTACATTGCAACTAGTACTTATATATTAGCGCTGCAATTTACCCAACCACGGATGCCAGCAAGACTGGCTACCAACGTTGCGTCTGGCTTGAGGTTGGGAGTTCCACTCCACGTGCCAACTTAAATTTTTTTTCTTTTTTTTTGAGAAACACCTGTAACTTTATTCATACGTCTGGCGCGCCATTTAGCGAAAGGTCGCCATTCTGATGCGCATGGGCGTCGAGCAGGGCCTCTCAAGGAGGTTGGGCCGGGAATGAATCGTCACCGGCGAGTAGAAACGCTCTGTGCAAATTTATTGCTCCGGGCCATCCCGGAATCTCTGGAATGGGCTAAAGTTCAATTTTCGTAGTGGGCTCATTAACTCTAGGCTGGCATGCCCATGAGCGATCACATGTTTTTACTACTTGTAATATTATTCACGAGTTTAGAAACTCGAATTTCGAGGCTCACAGCCTCGCTAGGCATGCACTTTTGCTTGGGTTTGGCCGCCATGTCTGGTTAGGTCTGCCCGGGGATTTGAATTTTCTCCCTGTAAACCTTATGACAATTTAAATAAAGCCTAGCGAGGATGTCTTAAAAAAAAGTGCAAGAGTCAACTTCGAAATCATTCCCATGTTACAAAAATTATAATGCAGTGTTACAAAAATGTTTGCACAACTTTTAAAAATGCTCCCGTGCTTCACAAAATGTACGTGAAAATTTTATGAAATGTGTACACAATGCTAAAAAAATGTTTGCCTATTTGTAAAAACATGTCTCATACTGTTCAAAAACAATTACGTGACATTTAGAAAAAAGGTCATCTATTTCAAAAATATGTAGGTGACATTTTTAGATAATGTTAATACATTGTAAAAAAATGTTGTGTACCATTCAAAAAGAATTACATAATATTAAAGAAATATTCTCGCATTTCAGAAAATGAGCTCTGACACTTCTACAAATCCATGCTTCCCTCTGCGGAGGGTCTATCTTTTACTTTTCAGTTTTTACTTTCATGCAAGAGTCAATAGTATTCCATTTCATTCAAACTTATTCTTTAGTTGGCAAGAATCATGTGGTGGGAAAAGATCCAGGCACATATGGCCATTTAAATATATTTGATCATTAATTATTATTGTTGACAATTACCTATATGATAAATGAGTTGGGATGCGAAACATTAAGCCCCTATATTTCTCTGTGTTCGATGGATGCCATTTGTTCTAAAAATATGCTTTGAATACTAGCAATCATAGAAGACCATATGATAATTGAGTATGTGGAGCTCTTACTTAAACCTTGTTGAAAACATGGTGAATTGTAATTGTTTGGTGACTAAGAATATAGGTTGTTAAGTTTCAAGAGAATGCATTGTTTAAACCATAACATGTGAATTGATTGCTACATTATCATTATGAGTTTTATGAGAAAGGGTTGCTGTTATGATGCTAGAAAAAGTGATTAAAATTATAATTGATCAAACTTATGCACTATGCTAGCATTCACACTTCATAAATTATTTCTTTTATCATTTACCTACTCGATGCAGACACAAATTAAGCTTGGGGATGCTGATATGTCTCCAACATATATATAATTTATGAAGTATTCATGCCATGTTTACAACAATTTTATATATTTTTGCTATGATTTGAAGGGAACTAACCCGGACTGACGCTGTTTTCAGCAGAACTACCGTGTTGTTGTTTTTTGTGCAGAAATAAAAGTTCTCGAAATGGGCTAAAAATTTACGGTGATTTTTTGTGGACCAAAAGAGACCCTCAAAGCTTCGAGGAAGGACCAGAAGCCTCATGAGGAAGTGACAAGCCTGGGGGGCGCGCCCTCCCCCCAGGGCGCACCAGGAAGCTTGTCGCTCCCTCGTGGGCACCCTTGATGTGAGAACGACACCAAAAATTCCTATAAATACCAAAAACCCCAGAAAGAAACCTAGAACTTCCGCTCCACCGCCGCAAGCCTCTGCACCAAAGCGATCACATCTGAAGCCCTGTTCCGGCACCCTGTCGGAGGGGGAAATCATCACCGGAGGGCATCTTCATCATCCCGGCGGCCACCATGACGAGGAGGGAGTAGTTCACCTTCGGGGCTGAGGGTATGTACTAGTAGCTATGTGTTTGATCTCTCTCTCTCTCTCATGTTCTTGATTTGGTGCGATCTTGATGTATTGCGAGCTTTGTTAATGTAGTTGGATCATATGGTGTTTCTCCCTCTCTATCTTGTTGTGATGAATTGAGTTTTTACCTTTGAGGTTTCACTATTATCGAATTGAATACTTTTATGGATTTGACAACACTTGATGTATGTCTTGCATATGAATACCCATGGTGACAATGGGGTATTATATTGATTCACTTGATGTATGTTTTGGCACTCAACTCGCGGATTCCCGAGGTGACATTGGGGTAATCTATGCATAGGGGTTGATGCATGTTTTCGTCGTACTTTCTCCGATAGAAATCTTGGGGTACTCTTTGAAGTTCTTTATGTTGGATTGAATATTATGAATCTGAAGTTGTTTGATGCATATCGAATAATCAACTCACAGATACTTGTGGTGACATTGGAGTATCTATGTGACATTAGCGTTGGTTGATGTGTATCATATGGTGCTATTTTAGTATGAACTCTAGGGCTGTTTGTGACACTTATAGGAATAGCTCAATAGATTGATCGGAAAGGATAACTTTGAGGTGGTTTCGTACCCTACAACAATTTCATCTTATGTTCTCCGCTAGATAAGAACTTTGGAGTGACTCTTTGTCGCACGTTGAGGGATTGTTATATGATTCAATTATGTTAGCACTGTTGAGAGATTGCACTAGTGAAAGTATGAACCCTAGGCCTTGTTTCTAAGCATTGCAATACCGTTTGTGCTTCGTTTTATCACTTGCTACCTTGCTGTTTTTTTATTTTCAGATTACAAAAACCTATATCTACTATCCATACCACACTTGTATCACCATCTCTTCACTGAACTAGTGCACCTATACAATTTACCATTGTATTGGGTGTGTTAGGGACACAAGAGATTTCTTGTATTTTGTTGCAGGGTTGTTTGAGAGACACTATCTTCATGCTACGCCTCCCACGGATTGATAAACCTTAGGTCATCCACTTGAGGTAAAATTGCTACTGTACTACAAAACTCTGCGCTTGGAGGCCCAACACGAGTCTACAAGAATAAGTTGTGTAGTAGACATCACACCACCTATCAGAACCACACCAAAAATCACCGTGTCTTCATTGCATTTGATCTTCCAAACTCTACCCCTTGACTTTCTTACACTATCCACTGCCCATACTCCAGATATGCTTGTGTAGATTGTATTGTTTGTCACTTAACTTGTGCTAAAATCTACCTAAGTACCAAGGAAATAAAAAATTGCACCTTTTGCCTTGTTAGTGTCTATTCACCCCCCTCTTGGCCTATCCTTTCGATCCTACAATAATTATACAACAGAACAAAATGACAAAGGCTAAGGTAGATAGGTAGACTACTATCACAAGAAAATCACACATTATAATGACAAAAAAAATTGCATTCTCATGGAGAAATTGAAGCATCACATGGTATGTTAATAGGGCTTAACCTGGTGCGCATGGACGGAGCTAGATGAGCACATAGGTGTATAGATGTACACCCATTATTTCTGTTTAAAAAGAGTATATAAGCACATCTGGTAAACCATATGGTTTAGCAAAAATAATAATTAAATTTGTACATGGTGGTTAAAATTGTACTCTAGAATTTTCCACAGATATGCTATCATAATCTTATAGGACAACCACTATTACGATATTTGTTAAACCATATGTTTTAGAGCTATCTAATATACATATGTATATACAATTTACACAAGTATCAAAAACTAATTTAGAAAAAAATACAACTTGAGTTCAGTGCAAGCATGAGTATTTTTTCAATGATATACATTGCAAATATATAATAAATAAGTAATGCAACTGATATTTAACTTGAAAAATTAAGTAATAAAAAATTATAATCCTTAACATGATAATATGGTAAGTGTAAAATTTTAGTATAAAATATGTATATATCAAGAGGAGCGGGGTGATAGGCGATTGGAATTGTTACTTTATTTTTTTGGAGCTATTTACACCCAAATTTGAAATGTTGGGGGTGGTGTGGTCTGCCGGCTAAACCGTACACCGAGACAAAAACTCAATGCTCATCAACAAATAAAACCTTAACATTTGTGTAGGCTAACATATACTCCAGGGAAAACAGTACTAGAGGCATAACTGGCAGGAGAACAGTCATGACAGTACAACCGGTTTCGGAGCAGAATATTTAGAGCACAAAGCAATCAAAGCAGTCTACTACTCTATTCCTAGGTCTCCATAGCTGTCATGGTTAATGTTAGCGAAGCCATTGTTGGTGCCATAGGCACCATTCCGATGAACCTTTACACTTATCTTGCAAGTGAATTTCCCCTTCCTCATGCAGATCTGCCCCTTACCCTTCTTGGAATAAACCTTGTAGATCCAAACCCCATTTACAATTGCTAAATACATAAACAAAGGAAAATATTAGAACAGATAAGAAATCGAATTAACTAAACAGTCAATTGGAACTGATTATCTAGGACATATTTATAAGTGTCATTACAGGAATAGAAAGAACTGGGAATAAATTGTCAAAAGTTATAGGGAATTAATAGGAGTAAGAAAAAAATATGAATATCTTCATCAGAAAGAACAAACTCTTTATCATAGTAGTAGACATCAAAGGCATCACCAGACAGGAACCCGGCCGAATCTAAATTGAAATGAAGAAGCAAATATCTTGTAAGAAATTGTTATATAATGGACACAAGGGATGCAACCGAATCTAAATAAAAATGTGATGGAAATATGCCCTAGAGGCAATAATAAAGTTGTTATTACTATATTTCCTTATACATGATAAAGGTTTATTATTCATGCTAGAATTGTATTGACCGGAAACTTAAATACATATGTGGATACATAAATAAATACCGTGTCCCTAGTGAGCCTCTACTAGACTAGCTCGTTGATCAAAAGATGGTTAAGGTTTCCTAACCATAGACATGAGTTGTCATTTGATAACGGGATCATATCATTAGGAGAATGATGTGATGGACAAGACCCAACCGTTAGCATAGCATATGATCGTTCAGTTTATTCCTACTGCTTTCTTAATGTCAAATACATGTTTCTTCGACCATGAGATCATGCAACTCCCAGACTCCGGAGGAATGCCTTGTGTGCCATCAAACGTCACAACGTAACTGGGTGATCATAAAGGTGCTCTACAGGTATCTCTGAAGGTGTCTGTTGAGTTGGCATGGATCGAGACTGGGATTTGTCACTCCGTATGACGGAGAGGTATCTCTGGGCCCTCTCGGTAATACAACATCACAAGATGCTTGCAAGCAAAGTGACTAAGGAGTTAGTTGCGGGATGATGTATTACGGAACGAGTAAAGAGACTTGCCGGTAACGAGATTGAACTAGGTATGGAGATACCGACGATCGAATCTCGGGCAAGTAACATACCAACGGACAAAAGGAACTACGTATGTTGTCATAAAGGTTCGACCGATAAAGATCTTCGTAGAATATGTAGGAACCAATATGGGCATCCAGGTCCCGCTATTGGTTATTGACCGGAGAAGTGTCTCGGTCATGTCTACATCATTCTCGAACCCGTAGGGTCCGCACGCTTAACGTTCGTTGACGATATAGTATTATATGAGTTATGTATGTTGGTGACCGAATGTTGTTCGGAGTCCCGGATGAGATCACGGACATGACGAGGAACTCCGGAGGTAAAGATTGATATACAGAATGATATGGTTAGGCCAAGGGGTAAGGCCCACGGGGCTTTAGGTTGGTGCAAAAGGAATTTTTGCCGAGGTCAGGGACCAGACGCCAGGGACCCTGGCGTCTAGCCCTGGGCCAGACGCCGAGGCCCATGGCGTCTGGGCCAGATGCCGAGAACCGTGGCGTTTGGTCCTGGAGTCTGATAAGGACTCTTGCCTTGCGGGCAAAACCAACTTTGAGGAGGCTCTTTCTCCAAGAAACGACCCCAGGGCTCAACATATAAATAGAGGGGCAGGGCTAGCACCCAGAACAGATCAAGATTCACCAAGCCGTGTGCCGGCAACCCCGCCCCCTCTAGTTTATCCTCCGTCATAGTTTCTGTTGTGCTTGGCGAAGCCCTGCAGAGATTGTTCTTCACCACCACCATCACCACGCCGTCGTGTTGCCGGAACTCATCTACTACTTCGCCCCTCTTGCTGGATCAAGAAGGCGAGGACGTCATCGAGCTGAACGTGTGCTGAACGCGGAGGTGCCGTACGTTCGGTACTTGATCGGGACGGATCATGAAGGTGTACGACTACATCAACCGCGTTGATAAATGCTTCCGCTTAGCGATCTTCAAGGGTATGAAGATGCTCTCCCCCTCTCGTAGCTATGCATCTCCATTGATAGATCTTGCATGTGCGTAGAAACTTTTTGTTTTCCATGCAAGGTTCCCCAACAGTGGCATCATGAGCTAGGTCTATGCGTAGATGATATGCACAAGTAGAACACAAAGGAGTTGTGGGCGGTGATGTTCATACTGCTTACCACCAACGTCTTATTTTGATTCGGCGGCATTGTGGGATGAAGCGGCCCGAACCAACCTTACATGTCCATGTACATGAGACCGGTTCCGCCGACTGATGCAACTTGTTTTGCATAAGGTGGCTGGCGGGTGTCTGTTTCTCTCACTTTAGTTGAATCGAATTTGACTACGGCTGGTCCTTGCAGAAGGTTAAAATAGCAAACTTGATAATCACCGTTGTGGTTTTGCGTAGGTAAGAACGGTTCTTGCTAGTTACCCATAAGCCACGTAAAACTTGCAACAACAAAGTAGAAGACATCTAACTTGTTTTTGCAGGGTATGTTGTGATGTGATATGGTCAAGACGTGATGTGATATACGTTGTTGTATGAGATGATCATGTTTTGTAATATCGACAACTGGCAGGAGCCTTAGGGTTGTCTTTTAATTATTGTATGGCCTACGTGTCAATCATTAAGCGCCATGTAATTGCTTTACTTTATAGCTATGCGTTAGCAATAGTTGTAGAAGGAATAGTTGGCGAGACGACCCCGACGCAGCGATGGAGATCAAGGTGTCGTGCCTGTGACGATGGAGATCATGACGTTGCTTTGGAGATGGAGATCAAAAGCACAAGATGATGATGGCCATATCATGTCACATATTTTGATTGCATGTGATGTTTATCCTTTATGCATCTTATTTTGCTTAGAACGACGGTAGCATTATAAGATGATCCCTTCACTTAATTTCAAGATAAAAGTGTTCTCCCCGAGTATGCACCGTTGCTAAAGTTCGTCGTTTCGAAGCACCTCGTGATGATCGGGTGTGATAGTGATGTAGGGTGGAACCCTAGGGGCCAATCTTTCAGGATTTGGAGGGGATCCCACGAAGAACACGAAGAACATGAGGGGAAACACGAGGGAAATCACGAGAGGAACACTCAAGAACAAGTCCAATCACGCATCCACTAGACAATCAAACACACAAGATCCACAAGGGTACATGAACAACAAAGAGAAAGATACAAGGTAGAGTTCATCCCAAATCCAAAGGAGATGGGGTCTTGATGATCTAGGTAGATCCTTCCCCGATGGGGGTCTTGATATCCCTCGGGATCTTCTCCTAGATGGAGGTATTTGATGGAAATGTTCCCTAGAGGCAATAATAAAATGGTTATTATTATATTTCCTAAATCATGATAAAGGTTTATTATTCATGCTAGAATTGTGTTGACCGGAAACTTAAATACATGTGTGGATACATAAACAAATACCGTGTCCCTAGTGAGCCTCTACTAGACTAGCTCGTTGATCAAAGATGGTTAAGATTTCCTAACCATAGACATGAGTTGTCATTTGATAATGGGATCACATCATTAGGAGAATGATGTGATGGACAAGACCCATCCGTTAGCTTAGCATATGATTGTTCAGTTTATTGCTATCGCTTTCTTAATGTCAAATACATATTCCTTCGACTATGAGATTATGCAACTCCCGGATACCGAAGGAATACCTTGTGTGCTATCAAACGTCACAACATAACTAGGTGATCATAAAGATGCTCTACAGGTATCTCAGAAGGTGTTTGTTGAGTTGGCATAGATCGAGATTAGGATTTGTCACTCCGTGTATCGGAGAGGTATCTCTGGGCCCTCTCGGTAATACACATCATAAGAAGCCTTGCAAGCAAAGTGACTAAGGAGTTAGTTACAAGATGATGTATTATGGAACAAGTAAAGAGACTTGCCGGTAATGAGATTGAATTAGGTATGAAGATACCGACGATCGAATCTCGGGCAAGTAACATACCGACAGACAAAGGGAATTACGTATGTTGTCATAAGGTTCGACCGATAAAGATCTTCGTAGAATATGTAGGAACCAATATGGGCATCAAGGTTCCGCTATTGGTTATTGACCGGAGAGGTGTCTCGGTCATGTCTACATAGTTCTCGAACCCGTAGGGTCCGCACGCTTAACGTTCGTTGATGATATAGTATTGTATGAGTTATGTGAGTTGTTGACCGAATGCTGTTCGGAATCCCGGATGAGATCACGGACATGACGAGGAGCTCCGGAGGTAAAGATTGATATATAGGACGATAGTATTTGGTCACCGGAAAGGTTTCAGAAGTACCGAGTATTTTATCGGGGTGCCGAAAGGGGTTCCGGGAGGCCACTGGCAAGCGGTGGGCCTTATGGGCCAAAGGGGGAAGGCACACCAGCCCACAAGGGGGCTGGTGCGCCCCTCCACCCCTGGCCCATGCACCAAAGAGGGAGTGAAGGAAGGGGGAGGCGCCCCAAAGGCAGCCAGCCCCCCTTTCCTTCCCCCCCATGCACAGATATGGAAGGGGGGGATTCGGCCAGGGCAGGCGCCCTAGGGCAGCCGCCGGCCACTTGGGGCGCCCTAGGGGCTGCCTCCCCTCCCCCCTCCACCTATATATATGAGAGGAGGGAGAGGGGTAACACGGACCACGATTCCCTAGCTGTGTGCGGCACCCCTCTCCCTCTAGTTCATCCTCGGTCATATTTTGGTAGTGCTCGGCGAAGCCCTGCGGAGATAGTTGCATCACCACCGTCACCACGCCATCGTACTGCCGGAACTCATCTACTACTTCGCCCATCTTACTGGATCAAGAAGGCGAGGATGTCACCGAGCTGAATGTGTGCTGAACGCGGAGGTGTCGTACGTTCGGTACTCGATCGGTTTGACCGCGAAGAAGTTTGACTACATCAACCGTGTTACTAAATGTTTCCGCTTACAGTTTACGAGGGTACGTAGACACACTCTCACCTCTCGTTGCTATGCATCTCCATGGATAGATCTTGTGTGTGCGTAGAATTTTTTTGTTTTCCATGCAACGTTTCCCAACGGTCTTGGCCTCCAATGGAGTGGTCTCTCTCTATCAAGAGGAGAAGGTAGGAGCAAAGCTCACATACAAATGAGCTATCATATTTGCTATCCCTAGAAAGGAGGTGGAGGTGGTCTATTTATAGTCTAAGCCATGAAGGGGTAAGTGGGAGAGGGATACAAGGCCAAAGGCCCGGCTGCGCACAGGCAGTGTCGGACGTCAGAGGGATGTCGGTCGTCCGGTGGCTCGTGGGGGTCCGGACGTCCGGAGGGCGTCGGACTTCCAACGTTTTGGCTCTGGACAGGTGGCACCGGATGTCCGGTCGTGGTCGGTCGTCCGGTGGCTGTAGTGTGTCGGACGTCCGGTGTCACGTCGGTCGTTGATGTCGCTTGAACTACGTCGGTATTTCCCCAAAGAGGAAGGGATGATGCAACAGAGCTACAGTAGGTATTTCCCTCAGTTATGAAAGCAAGGTATCAATCCAGTAGGAGAACCAAGCAACACTATGTAAACGACACCTGCACACAAAGAACAAATACTTGCAACCCGACGCTTATAAGGGGTTGTCAATCCCTTTTTCGGGTAACGGCGCCAGAGATTGTCAAGTTGACGTGATAAAAATTGTGTAGATTGGATAAATAGATCTCGGTAAAACACGAAATAAAATAAATAGCAAAAAAGTGCAGAAAGGTATTTTTGGGGTTTTGGAATAATAGATCTGAAAACAAAAGCGAATAAAAATAGATCTCAAAGCAAATATGATAAAGAATAGACCCGGGGGCCGTAGATTTCAGTAGTGGCTTCTCTCGAGAAAATAGCATACGGTGGGTAAACAAATTACTGTTGGGCAATTGATAGAAGATCGAATAATTATGAAGATATCCAAGGCAATGATCAATATATAGGCATCACGTCCAAGATTAGTAGACCGACTCCTACCTGCATCTACTACTATTACTCCACACATCGACCGCTATCCAGCATGCATCTAGTGTATTAAGTTCATGGAGAAACAGAGTAATGCAATAAGAACGATGACATGATGTAGACAAGATCTATTCATGTAGGAATAGCCCCCATCTTGTTATCCTTAATAGCAATGATACATGCGTGTCTTGCTGCCCCTTCTGTCACTGGGAAAGAACACCGCACGATCAAACCCATCACAAAGCACCTCTTCCCATGGCAAGAAAAATCGATCTAGTTAGCCTAACTAAACCAAAGATTCGAAGAAGAAATACAAGGCTATAAATAATCATGCATATAAGAGATAAAAAGAAGACTCAAATAATATTCATGGATATAAATCTGATCATAAACTCAAAGTTCATCGGATCCCAACAAACACACCGCAAAAAAGAGTTACATCAAATAGATCTCCAAGAGACCATTATATTGAGAATAAAAAGAGAGAGAGAGGAAGCCATCTAGCTATTGACTACGGACCGGTAGATCTATGATGAACTACTCACGCATCATCGGAGAGGCACCAATGAGGATGATGAACCCCGCCGTGATGGTGTCTAGATTGGATCTCGTGGGTCTGGAACTTGCAGCGGCTGAAATTGTGTTTCGTCGACTCCCCTAGGGTTTCTGGAATATTTGGGTATTTATAGGGCGAAGAGGTGGTGCGGGAGGCCACCGAGGTGGGCACAACCCACCTGGGCGCGCCCTGGTGTGTTGTGCTCCCCTCGGAGCCCCCCTCTGGTACTTCTTTGGACCATCAGGTGTCTTCTGGCCCAGAAAAATTCTCCAAAAAGTTTTGCTTCGTTTGGACTCCGTTTGGTACAGATTTTCTGCGAAGTAAAAAACAAGCAAAAAACAGTAACTGGCACTGGGCACAATGTCAATAGGTTAGTCCCAAAAAATGATATAAAGTTGCTATAAAATGATTGTAAAACATCCAAGAATAATAATATAATAACATGGAACAAGTAAAAATTATAGATACATTGACGTACCAGCATCCCCAAGCTTAATTCCTACTCGTCCTCGAGTAGGTAAATGATAAAAACAGAATTTTTGATGTGGAATGCTGCCTAACATGTTCATCACATATTTTTTTCTTTTGTAGCATGGACATTTGGACTTTTATATGGTTCAAAGCAATAGTCTAGTTTTGACATGAAGATTTCAATACTCAAGCATATCAACAAGCAACCATGTCTTTCAAAATATCAACACTAAAGAAAGTTATCCCTAGCCCATCATGCTCAATCATTTATCCATTCATGAAACATACTCGCATATTAGCTACAACCAATGCTCAAGTACGATCATAGTGCCCCTTAGTTGGTGCTTTATATAAGAGAAGATGGAGACTCAAATAAAAATAAAAAATGCATAAAGTAAATAGATAGGCCCTTCGCAGAGGGAAGTAGGGATTTGTAGAGGTGCCAGAGCTCAAAGCTTAAATTTGAGAGATAATTTTTTTTGAGAGGCATACTTTTCCCGTCAACGAAAACGACCGAGTAATTCCCAACACTCTCCATGCTAGATATATCATAGGCAGTTACCAAATAGAAAATAAAGTTTATTCCTTTTTCCACCATTGTTTCACAATCCATGGCTAGCCGTATCCACGGGTGCCTTCCATACCAACACTTTCCAAGGAATTTATTATTTGACAACATAAAGTAAATTTCTTTTTCATTTCAGGACTGGGCATCCCTATTACCGCCGTACTCTCGTGCAATGACAAGTGAATAAACACTCATGTTGAGAATAACGCATCTAGCATGGAAAATATTGGCCACCCCCTGCCGCTTCATGAGCGGTACAGGCACACAAAAAGGAAATTTATTTTGAAAATTAGAGATGGCACATACAAATTTGCTTAGAACGGCATGGAAATACCGCATATAGGTAGGTATGGGGGACTCATATTTCAAAACTGGGTTTAAAGATGTTGGATGCACAAGTAGTATTTCTACTTAGTACAAATGGAGGCTAGCAAATAGATTGAGAAGCAACCAACCATGAAACGAAAAATCACATAAGCGAGCATTAAGCATAACTAACACCGAATAATGCACCACAAGTAGGATGTAATTTCATTGCACAACTATTGACTTCCGTGCTTGCATAGGGAATCACAAACCTTAACACCAATATTCTTACTAAAGCATAATTACTCACCAACATGACTCACATATTACTATCATCATATCTCAAAACTATTACAAAGAATCAAGTTTATTTTGTCCAATGATCTTCATGAAAGTTTTTATCATATCCCTCTTGAATATCTATCACTTTGGGACTAGTTTCATATATTGCAATTTCTTTTGACAAGCTCAAACAAATCTAAGTGAAGAACATGAGCATAAAATTTTTGTATCTCTCAAAATAATATAAGTGAAGCATGAGAGAATTTCTTCAAAAAATTTACTAACTCTCAAATAAATCTAAGTGAAGCATGAGAGCATTTATTTAAAAATATTAAAGCACGCCGTGCTAAAAAAGATATAAGTGAAGCACTAGAGCAATTCCATAGCTCAAAAAATTTAAGTGAAGCATAAAGAGCAATTCTATCAAATCATAGCATAATTTTGGCTTTCTCAAATAGGTGTGTCCAGCAAGGATACTTGTGACAAACTAAAAAGCAAAACAAGTAAAGACTCATATAATACAAGATGCTCCAAGCAAAACTCATGATATGTGATGAATAAAAATATAGCTCCAAGTAAAATACCGATGGTTGTTAGAAGAAAGAGGAGATGCCTTCCGGGGCATCCCCAAGCTTAGTTGCTTGTTTCTCTTTGAATATTAACTTGGGGTGCCATGGGCATCCCCAAGCTTAGGCTCTTTTCACTCCTTATTCCTTCATGCATCGTGATCTCACCCAAAACTTGAAAACTTTAATCACACAAAACTCAACAAAACCTTCGTGAGATCCGTTAGTATAACAAAGCAAATCACTACTCTAAGTATTGTTGCAAATCCATTCATATTTTATTTTCGCATTAGATCTACTGTATTCTAACTTTTCCATGGCTTATACCCTCCAATACAATCCATAGATTCATCAAAATAAGCACACAACGCAAAGAAAACAGAATCTGTCAAAAACAGAACAGTATGTAGCAATCTGAAAACTTCAACTACTTCTGTAACTCCAAAAATTCTGAAAAATTAGGACAACGTAGGAAATTTATCTTGTGTAAAGCATTCAGATTTTTTGTAGTTTCTGTGATTTTACAAAATTCATTTACTGGACGCAAAAGTTTCTGTTTTTCAACCAGATCAAATCAACTATCACCCAACATGATCCCAAAGGCTTTACTTGGCACAAACACTAATTAAAATATAAAAATACAATCATAACAGTAGCATAATTATGCAAACACTCAAGAACAGAAATAAAAAGGTAAAAATAAATTTTATTCATTGGGTTGCCTCCCAACAAGCTCTTTCTTTATAGCCATTAAGATAGGCTTGAGATCTTATTGATGCTCACATGAAAGATAATAATTGAAACACCAAGAGAGCATCATAAAACATGTCACAAACACATTTAAGTCTAACATACTTCCTATGCATATGAATTTTATAAGCAAACAAATTATCGAGACAAGAAATCTTTAGCATATGCAAGGTAGAAGAATAAAACATTGACGATCTCAACATAACGAGAGGTAATTTAGTAACATGAAAATTTCTACAACCATATTTTCCTCTCTCATAATAATTACATGTAGGATCATACTCAAATTCAACAATATAGCAATCATATAAAATTTTCTTTTCATGATCCACATGCATAAAAGTCTTATAATCTTCCAAGATAGTGGGATTAACATCAACTAAAGTCATGACCTCTCCAAACCCACTTTTTAAAAAAAATCATAAGATTAAACACTCTCCAAATATGTGGGATTATTTTTACCTAGAGTTGACACTCTTCCAAACCCACTTTCAATATTATTGCAAACATTATTATCAATAGCATATTCATCATGAGTTTTAAATAAATTTTCAAGATCATAAGAATCATTATCACCCCAATCATGATCATTGCAATAAGTAGTGGACATAGCAATATTAGCATCCCCAAGCTTGGGGTTTTGCATATTATTAGCACAATTGACATTAATAGAATTTATAACAACATCATTGCAATAATGCTTTTCATCTAAGGAGTTATCATGAATCACTTCATAAATTTCTTCTTTTAACACTTCATCACAATTTTCAGATTCACGAATCTCAAGCAAAACTTCATAAAGATAATCTAGTGAACTCAATTCACTAGCAATGGGTTCATCATAATTGGATCTTTTGAAAAGATTAGCAAGTGGATGAGGATCCATATCAATAGATTTTTAGCAAGCGAAGATGCAAGCAAATAGAAGGCACATAGCAACACTAGCAAACATGAGATCTGACAAGAAAAAGGCGAACGAAAAAGAGGGCGAATAAAAAGGCAAATTTTTGTGAAGTGGGGGAGATGAAAACGAGAGGCAAATGGCAAATAATGTAAATTGCAAGGAGATGTGATTTGTGATTAGTAACTTGATAGATCTTGACTTGATCCACCCTGGTAACGGCGTCAGAAATTCCTTTTGATGTCGCTTGAACTACGTTGGTATTTCCCCAAAGAGGAAGGGATGATGCAGCACAACTACGGTAGGTATTTCCCTCAGTTATGAAACCAAGGTATCAATCCAGTAGGAGAACCAAGCAACACTATGTAAATGGTACCTGCACACAAAGAACAAATACTTGCAACCTGACACTTATAAGGGGTTGTCAATCCCTTTTCCAGGTAACGGCGCCAGAGATTGTCAAGTTGACGCGATAAAAATTGTGTAGATTGGATACATAGATCTCGGTAAAATGCAAAATAAAATAAATTGCAAAAAAGTGCAGCAAGGTATTTTTGGGTTTTTGGAATAATAGATCTGAAAACAAAAGCGAATAAAAATAGATCTCAAAGCAAATATGATAAAGAATAGACCCGGGGCCACAGATTTCACTAGTTGCTTCTCTCGGGAAAATAGCATATGGTGGGTAAACAAATTATTGTTGGGCAATTGATAGAAGATCGAATAATTATGACGATATCCAAGGCAATGATCAATATATAGGCATCACGTCCAAGATTAGTAGACCGATTCCTGCCTGCATCTACTACTATTACTCCACACATCGAACGCTATCCAGCATGCATCTAGTGTATTAAGTTCATGGAGAAACGGAGTAATGCAATAAGAATGATAACATGATGTAGACGGGATCTATTCATGTAGGAATAGCCCCCATCTTGTTATCCTTAATAACAATGATACATGCGTGTCTTGCTGCCCCTTCTGCCACTGGGAAAGAACACCGCACGATCGAAGCCATCACAAAGCACCTCTTCCCATGGCAAGAAAAATCGATCTAGTTGGCCTAACTAAACCAAAGATTCGAAGAGGAAATACGAGGCTATAAATAATCATGAATATAAGAGATCAAAAGAAGACTCAAATAATATTCATGGATATAGATCTGATCATAAACTCAAAGTTCATCGGATCCCAACAAACACACCGCAAAAAGAGTTACATCAAATAGATCTCCAAGATACCATTGTATTGAGAATCAAAAGAGAGAGAGAGGAAGCCATCTAGCTACTGAATACAGACCCGTAGGTCTATGATGAACTACTCACGCATCATCGGAGAGGCACCAATGAGGATGATGAACTCCTCCGTGATGGTGTCTAGATTGGATCTCGTGGTTCTGGAACTTGCGGCAGCTGGAATTGTGTTTCGTCGACTCCCATAGGGTTTTTGGAATATTTGGGTATTTATAGGGTGAAGAGGCGGTGCGGGAGGCCACTGAGGTGGGCACAACCCACCTGGGTGCGCCTGGGCTCCTAGGCGCGCCCTTGTGGGTTGTGCTCCCCTCGGAGCCCCCCTCTGGTACTTCTTTGGCCCATCAGGTGTCTTCTGGCCCAGAAAAATTCTCCAAAAAGTTTCACTGCGTTTGGACTCCGTTTGGTACTAATTTTGTGTGAAGTAAAAAACAAGCAAAAAACAACAACTGGCACTGGGCATTATGTCAATAGGTTAGTCCCAAAAAATGATATAAAGTTGCTATAAAATGATTGTAAAACATCCAATAATGATAATATAACATCATGGGACAAGCAAAAATTATAGATACGTTGGAGACGTATCAGTTGTCCGGCCGCTGTAGAGTGTGGTGGCCATGGTTCTTTTGGCTGGCCTGGGCGTGGTCGCGTCGGACGTTCGGTGGATCATCAGATGTCCGGTGGCTGTAGCTTTGCTGCAGCTCCGTCTTCTTTCGTCGTCGCTTCCATGCTTCCCTCACGGATGGTGTAGTTGTTCCTTGGAGCTTGCACTCCTCCTCGTCGTCCGTGAAGCTCCGATAATACCTATGCATGCACACGAGAGGGGTGTCAAGTAGTATACCAGCCTCGAAGGGGTCAAGTGAGCACGTGTAAAGGAGATGATTCACCTTTATGTATGTGAAGTAGATGTCGCACGTGTCACTTGCCAAACGGGCTCTTGACATGGTGATGTCCGTAGGATGCTCCGCGTCATCTCCCCCCTTGGGAAAGATCCAACCTCGGTTCAAAAACCAAATCACCATGGGAAAGAGATGGCTTCGCCATGTAGAAGTGGACGTTCACCAAGTACTCGTCATCTTGAAGCTCGAAATCGGCACTCTCCAATGTCGCACCATCTTGTGATTCCTTCAAAAGGAGTAAGGACAACAAACACTTGGAAAAACAAATGTGGTTAGCGTTAGTGCCAAACCAAGCATTCAAGTGGTGATTCACCCAAGAAGTGTCATCATCAAGTATAGCATATGGTTGGACAAAGGATTCTGACATGGCATGTAAGACATAATTTGAACACAATCAAAGATATCATGGGGACAAGTATGCAATTGTGAGGTAGTGATGCAAATATGTGTGACAAGAGAACAAGCATCTACCTCAAGTTCATAGAAAGCATTCACAAATTGCTCAATGAAAGGTCTATGGTAGGCATAAGAATCATTCACAACACCAAAGAAGATGAGATGTCTAAACACATGGGTCAAGTGCAAGACAATCCAAGCATAATGTGCATAGGGTGTAGTGAATATAGTATGGCACTCAACACAATAGAAAGAGCAATTGTTCATCATGTGTGAGGCAATTAAGTCAATCATGTGACAAGCAATGGGACATGGCATATGTGAAGAAATGACATTGTTGCAACCAAACATATGATAGGAGCAAATAATCCATGACTTGGATGCAACACACAAGTCATATATAACATGAAGCATGGCAATGTGGCAATGATAAATCGAAGCAAGATCTCTAGCATGTGTGCAATATGTCAAAGTGCAAGCAACACATGAAGTAAGATCCACAGTATTCATGCTCATGGTTTGGGGGTTCACAAAAGAGAAGGATATCACCTTGAAAGCATGTCCTTGTGCATCCTTCACAATGCCAAAGTACAATCAAATGCGATGTAGAATCGTAGTGGTAGAAGGTGGTTCGCTCTCAAGAGCTCTAATAGTCAACTAACGTGAAGTGGAAGTCGACACGAAGTCCAAGTATCCTACACATGCACACAAGAAAAGAAAGAACGTATGCGCTTGGTAGATAAACACACCATCCATCATGATGGTTCTCTTCTCTTGCACATAACCATTAGAAGTACAAGTGCATGAATAATATGATGCAACAATGACTATATTCATGGCACTAGGTATATGATGCAAAGAGGTAAGACAAGCATGCTTCACAACAAATATGTCAAAATCTCTAACTATATGCGAGAATGCTATGGGGGCAATCTCATTAGCAAGACTAAAATCATTGTTGCACTCAATACATGGCAAATCATCTAGCATGAGAGAGGCAACATATGGAGATATGTGACAAGAAGCAATAGCAATCATGTGCAAAGGATGGCAATAGTGGCGATCAACCGCATGAAATGAGCAAGTATGAATCATCGGTGATGCGACAAGGCAAGCAATCATAGTAATCAAGTCGTGCAAGCTAGTAGTGCGAAGATGCAACATACTAGAGGAAATCATGGCAATCATGTCATGTGAGCAAATAATAGGCATAGGTAATGCACATGACATATCGCAAGCACGAACACAAAGCAAGATCATAGTATCATCATTGGAATGTGTCACAAAAGGAACATGGCAATGACAAGTAATATATCCACCAAGCTTGCAAATACACATACAAGTACTAGAATCATGGATCATGTGAGATGCAAAGCATGGGTCACCAAAGCATGTCATCCAAATGGAAATGAGCATATCATGCGAAGTGAACATGGCAAGATGGGCATATAATATGTAATGGACAATAACCCATAACCATGTGAGGGCCATGTAGAATAAATGAGCAAAGTCTTTGCGCGAAGGGAGCGGTGGGAAAACCAATCCATGGGATCCCAAGTCATCGTTGCTCCCTAGAGCTCGTTTTGTCAACTCATGGGATTGCGAGGTTGACAAGTATTCATGGGTACCTACACAAAAGAGACACAAACCAAACAAATTGTGTGCGTGGTAAATGTACACATCATCCATCATGATGTGTATGTGCATGTGTGAGTTAGCAAAAGATAAGCATCGCTCAAAGAAATTTGATGCATGGTATAAGAACATGTCATCCATCATGAAAGAATAGTTATTATGTATAACACGATGGGGACACAAATTGTGCGTGCAAGTATGTGGCACAACAATAGCATTTTCATTCATGGGGAGCATATTGTGCACACAATCATGGGAATCATGCAATGGATGGGATGGATCAAAATCTCCTAATATGGATGAGGAAACTATGGGGGTCTCCTCATGAGCAATATTGGAAATATCATATGGAGAAAATGGACAACATCCAAAACAATGCATATCCGAAGCTAGGTGGTCATGGCATGGCATAGGATTGAAATAATGCAAAGGGAGCATATCAATATCATCACAAGAGAAACAAATGCCAATAACCATGGGCTTGTCATCTATGCCATAAGTGCAAATTGGGTTTATTTTAATGGCATATGCATAGTCACTATGATGAGATTGCAAATATGACATATGATTGATCTCATGCATAGCATATGACAAGTCAAGCGGATTATCAAACATGATGTGGCCTAAAGAATTGTTACAAGAAATCCTATGTAACATGGCATCGCAACTAATAGACTCCATGTGGCAATCATCAAACTCATCATAAATGGGTAAATCATCGCATGGGGAAATCATACTAGCATGAAGCATGGCAATAGGTGGATCAACATCATGCAAGCAATCAATGTCAAGAATGTCCACTAGTGGGACTAGAGCATCACCTTCACCTATGTTACCTTGTTCATTCCACTCAAGTGGTGTAGGTGAGGTGGGAAAGACCAAGTCGTGGTCAACATTTCCATCTTAATGGAACCATGTGAGGGGTGCATCGTATTCCACCATAGCCATCGTCATGTCCAAAGGAAGGACGAAGTCGTCGAGGATCGGCGCGTCATCATATATGGGACCTAGCACCAAATGAGAAGACACAATAGAGGTAGAGGTTAAGTTGTTAGAAATTGAAGGGGCCTCACATGCCCTAACAAATACCTCACTCTCTCTATGTGGTGGCTCACTCACTCCCTCAAAGTAGGTGCACTCAAAGTCACATACGGTGGAGTCACTCATCTCACTCAAGTGGTGGGGGTTGTGGCTCTCCTCACATGGTAATTGGGGCAACTCATCATATATGGGGCTAGTGGTGAACTCGCTCTCACTCTCAATGTGACACCCCCGATTTGACCGTACACTAATCATATACGCAAATGTGTACGATCAAGATCTAGGACTCACGAGAAGATATCACAACACAACTGTAGACACAAATAAAATAATGCAAGCTTTATATTACAACCCAGGGGCCTCGAGGGCTCGAATACATCAGCTCGAAAACACAAGAGTCAGCGAAAGCAACAATATCTGAGTACAGACATCAGGTAAACAAGTCTGCCTTAAGAAGGCTAGCACAAACATCAACGATGATCGAAAAGGCAAGGCCTCCTGCCTAGGACCTCCTAACTACTCCTGGTCATCGGCGGCCTCCACGTAGTAGTAAGTTCCGTCGGGGTAGTAGTAGTAGTCGGCGGTAGCATCTGGCACCTGGGCTCAACCATCTGGTTGCAGCATCCGAGAAGAATGGAAAGAGGTGGAAAAAGGGGAGCAAAGCAACCGCGAGTACTCATCCAAAGTACTCGCAAGCAAGGATCTACACTACATATGCATCGGCATCAATTAAATGGGTAGTATCTGTGGACTGAACCGCAGAATGCCAGAATAGAGGGGAAAGCGTAGCCTATCAAAGACTAGCATCTTCTTGAAGCCACCATCTTGCAGCATTTAGAAGAGTACAGAATAGCATTTTATAATTAGCAAGCATGTTGTAGCATTAACGCCCAGAGATCCTTTCTCGACTCCCTGCGAGAAAGCAATCTCGGAGCCATCATATCCATTCCACATCTCAGTATCCAATTCTAGTTGTAAAGATCGGAATACAACTCCGGGTCGTCCTATTACCGTGGACACGACTATTCGAATAGATTAACTTCCCTGCAGGAGTGCACCACATTACCCGACACGCTCGATCACTCTGGCCGGACACACTTTCCTGGGTCATGCCCGGCCTTGGAAGATCAACACGTCGCAGCCCTACCTAGGCCCAACAGAGAGGTCAGCATGCCGATCTAAATCCTAAGCGCGTAGGGGTCTTGGGCCCATCGCCCTTTGCACTCCTGCATGTTGCGTGGGCGGCCGAAAGCAGACCTAGCCCCCCTAATACAAGAGCAGGCGTTCCAATCCAATCCGGCGCGCGCCGCTCAGTCGCTGACGTCTAAAGAGCTTCGGCTGATACTACGATGCCGGTTGCCCATATCTTGTCCCACGTGGCGGTTAGTGCGTATAGGCCAGTGGCCGACTTAGATCAAATACCCAATCTCGTTAGTGGCTTGGGAGCGCGCGATAACGAGCAGAGACTCATGATATGTGACCCCGTCGCCCCGTCTCGTGGACTTATGGCAAGGGCCCAGAATGCCTGGCCGTGCCATGTAGAAATCTCACTGGTACCCTCCAGGTCAACCCGACTACACATCAACTCGCGGGTACCCTTCAGGGCCGACCTGACTTCAGTAACATGGTTCTGTGGTAAAGTCAAAGTAACCGTGTGTCCAAAACACCAAGGGGAAATCTAAGGAATCGCCCTCGATGGAATCCACCTGATGTAATTGTTAAGGTGAACTAGGAGGAATCACCCTTGAGGTTCACGTTTGAGGTGTTGCACGACAGAGTCGGATCTGGAGTGGTGAAGGAGGAATCACCCTCGATGACCATGGCTGAATAGCTACACTACAGAGTTATCATCAGGAGTGCATTACGAGGTATCACCCTCGGCACTCGATAGTAGCTCTACAGAGTCATACAACTAAGGGGGTGTGATGTGATGTGTCGGGCCCTGGACGTCGATCACATAGATCGAGTCAACTAATAATCCAGCGAGGGCAACAGGGATATGGTGAGGGGTCATTGATGGATCACTAACCAACCTATACTAAGCAGTTTAGGATAAGCATGTAAGGTACAAGAGTAGGTTACAAAAGCAGGCTATGCATCAGAATAGGAGCAATCAAGTACAGTAGCAAAATCTAATGCAAGCATGAGAGAGAATGGAATGGGCGATATCAGAATGATCAATGGGGGTTTGCTTGCCTGGAAGCTCTGCTGAAAGGGAAGAACGGTCGTCGTCGACGCAGTCGATCACAGTGGCATCAGCAGCGGTCTCAGGGTCTACCAGAGAGAAGAGGGGGAAGAAACAGTAAATACAAAGCACACAGGTGCAATACTAAGCATGACAAGACAAAAGCAGTGGTACTACGCAATACCGGCGAAGGGGGATAACATCCGGGAAAGTTTTCATGAAATTTGGCATTTTCGGACAGATGAAACGGAGGGGGACGGTTCCATGTTTGCTATGCTAGGGGCACGTGACGGATGAACGAAGAGCGTATTCGGATTCGTCATGTTTTTCTGAGCAACTTTCATGTACAAAGTATTTTCATCTGACATACGGTTTATTTTATATTAATTTTCAAAGTTTAAACAATATTCTAAAATTATTTATTTATTCAAAAATAAATGGGTAAATGCTAGGTACACCCAAAAGTATACCCATGTGGGTCAGTGGGGCTGACAGTGGGGCCACTGAGCTGAGTCAGCAACCCAGTCAGCAGTCAACAGTTTGACTATTGACTGGTCAAACCTGACCAGTAGGCCCCACTTGTCAGTGAGACAACTAATAAAACAAGTTTAATTTAAACCTAAACAATCTAATTAGCGAGTGGGGTCGGGCTGTCAGTGTCTAAAACTAATTAATAGAGTAACTAATTGGTTGCGGGGGGGGGGGGGGGGGCACATGTCAGTGAGTGTTAGGGGTGGCTGTTAGAGGCTAAACCCGTGGGGTCCACCTGTCGGTGACCCACGCTGGAGTTTAATGCGGTGGTGCACGCCGATGGTCTCCGGCGACCAACAGAAGCGGTGGAGGGGGCTCGGGTTTGAGCCCCAGGCCATGGTCCGGTGCGCGGCTAGGTGCTACGGCGAGGTGGGACCGAGGCGCGGTCGATGGAGGTAGCGAGAGGCTGCGGGGAGGCCCGTGGCGACGGCGGTGATGAGCGACGCGACAGCTGGAGTTCGGCCTTCGTCGGAACGACGCTAGGGGGCATGGCGAAGCGAGCGAGAGGGCTTGCCAGGCCCCCGGGAGCGTGCTGAGCACGATGGGGTGGTCGGCTACGAGCCCCGCGAGCCGTGGCCCCGGCGGTGAGCACCACCGCGGCGACGAGCTCGGGCACGATGTGGGATGGCAGCTACGGCCAGGGGGAGAAGCAGGGGAGAGAGAGAGGAGGGTCAGGGGCTCACGGCCGCTGCAGAGAAGGCCTGGAGAAAACTCGAGGTGCTCGGGGCGGCACGGATTTTGGCGATGGCGACAGCGGAGCAGAGGGAGGAAGACAGGCTTGATCTGGTTGTTCCGGCATGAGGGGGCTCCAACAACGGCTTGTATTCGATGTAGACGATGCCGACGGAGCGAACGGACAGGGAGGCATGGTGCGGGGATGAAGGTGGCCGCGGGAATGGAGGCCGGCGGCGACGAGCTCGCTCGGTCGAGCTCTGGACCGAGCTGAGGGGAGACGGGAGTGGATCTGGGCGAGGCGAAACGGGGAATAGCGGGCGGCTAGGGTTCCAGGGCAGGGGAGAGAGAGAGCCGGGGCTCTTATCACCCGCCACCATCGGTGAGCTGGTCCGGTGGGGCTCGCCCCTGTTGCGACCCCGGTCGGGGGAATAGGGGAGAGAAGGCGACCCGGGAGGGGCTGGGCCGGACCATTTGGGCATGTCCCTGGTGGGCCGAGGCCCAGGGGGGTAGGGAAGGCTTTTCTTTTTTCCTTTTATATTTTTGCATTTTTTTGTTTAACCTTTTCTGTTTTCCATTATAGTTTCATTTATTTTAGTTTTATAAAATACCAAGTTAGTACCTAAATTAGTATCATTAATATAGGCCACTGCTATAATTAAGTTTAGCATTTAAATAAAATTCTTTGCAACTTTTATTAATTAAAAGCATTTAAATAATTGTTTTAGTCCCTGTTTTCAACAGTTTATGGCATTAAAACATTTACAAAAAAGTTGGTTCATCACCATAATTAGTTATGGAATACTTTCCACAAGATGAACATTTTATCTTTCATGTTTGGAGAAATATTATTTTGACTTTATTTTAAATTTGAAAAAGGTTTGATTTTTATCAAGTGGTAATTTGGCTTAGTTTAATTTGATGACATGAAATCATTAGGGGGAGATTACTATAGCTTGACACTAGGGGTGTTACAAATCTCCTCTACTATAAGAAATCTCGTCCCGAGATTTAAGAGGTGGAGCAAGGGGAAAAGTTTTGGTTATGAAATTCTACGGATCTTCTCACTCCTGTTTGCTCTTCTCGAAGAAGTTGATCCCTTTCGTTGATGTCTTCATTTCTCTGCATCGATGTAACATGATGATGGTGTCGTTCTTCCTTCCGGATCTTCGCTGTACTTACGAAGGGACAAGGGTTAACTTTGGAAGAACAGACCTCTACAAGGTCGCTTATCTGGTAGATAACATCAGGGAAGGTGGCGAAAAGTAACTCTCAAATAGAAACTTAAGAAAAATATCAAGAGCAAAGTAAGAAGGTACCACGATAAGTTTTGAACGGGCAAGCAATTGTTCGATGCCTAAATAAAAGGTGAAAGGGGTTCAGAGCAATGAAATAAATATTGCGTTTGATACCAGAGTAGATCATCTCTAGGAAGGTGGCTCGTGAATTACATATGAAGCCTGTGTGAGGAATAACTTTGGCAACAAGGGTGTACAGGAGAGTCAGGATTCGATCCTGGGGAACTGTGGGTTATGGGCCCACCATGTGGGTTAAAAGTAGAAAGAATGGTGACATCTTGCACGGTCATGATAGCAAGGCATGTCAGAGCATAGCCTATTAGTTATGTTGGCAACAGCGTTGGTACCAAGGGTGAGGGACGAAGAGAACCATTTTCCAGCTCGTTGAAACGAGGCGGACCAATAGGCAAAGTTCTCATCCATCGGTGGTTACCGGAATTTCATCAACAATAGTAACAGGGTCTTACTGACAGAGTTGTAGACCGAGGTGTTTACCTAAGCAGGGTATTACCTCTGCTTAGATAAGTTAGATTACGAGAAAGGTTAAAAAAACAATGGGAAGGAAAAGGTGATTATTAATTTAACCAGAACAATGGAAAGGAAAATGTGTTTAAACACAAATATCAGGAGTATATCCTTCCCAAGGACAAGTAGAGGATGATATACATGACAGGATAGCAAGCAGATAACCATTTAGGTAAAGGGTCGGGGAAATTCATGATGTTACCCATACAATGGTGTTCGCATAATTGATCGAGAAACATTTAGCATTGCGCTACCAATGTTCTTGTTGGTATTCGGAATACCACAATCATGCTTTGAGGTAGCCATGATATGGTGGTTTAAGTAAGGGTTGGGTCTGAAGATCACAAGAAATACACAAGGGACAATTTCAGTAATAGCAAGGAAAACAAGGTATAAGAGAAACATGACCAGGTCAGTTTTGGAAGGGAGGCAAGGTTGTTGTCGATGACAGCACAATTTTTTGAGGGGCAAGAATGATATTTCTCGACATGAATTCGATTCATATCTTGGAAGAAGTCAAAATGTTGACGATGATCATGACACATTTGTCGAGAGTTTCTTGAAGATGTAATCAATTAACGATGACATCAAACAAAAGGAATGGTGAAGCGAAAGGTTATTGGAACCACGGGGAAGACACAAACTCGAAATCAAGCTTGTTGTTCAAGGCAAAATGATATGACGAGGAAGATGAACATAGGCTTTGCTCATCGTCGAAAATTGTGCTATGGGAAGAAGGACCAGGTAGCACAGTTAAAATTTAGCACGGTAATGATATAGCCAATCAGGCTAGGAATGACTTGAAGGATTATTAAACTCATAAGCAACAAAAATTACTTAAGAGTTATAGAATCGAAGTGCAGTATCGATTCACTTATCGGCGTTCTCGAGTGACTAATAACTCAGAACCTGGGGGAAATCTGAAATCGGTGAGAAGCAATAATAGATGAAGACTCATAGGTAGCAACACAGTTCTTTGATAATCTCGAGATACCGGAGGGTAATACTCGAAGGAAGATCAAAATAGAGGTTGTGGAGATGTATTGATCTGCAGAAGACAAGTGCTCTCACTTGTCTGAGAAATGGAATCAAGGAGAGAATATGGTCGGAACCACAATTGCAAAGGATTAATTCATAGATACCACATGATATTATATCAAGGAAATAGTTATTATTACAAGAAGCTTCCTTGATAGGATCTACATCGTGTCCATGGGCATGAACACAAAGTTCAAGGTCGACTCCCACTTCTCCAATGCATAATCTTTCATTCACTTCTTACTTTCGACAAAGTTGTAGTGTTGAAATTTTATCTGGCATAACACTAGTAGAGTATGGCCCGTAGAAGTTTCCGGGTTCACACAGATTAGAAAAGGCATAGGTTCAACCCATCGGGGCATCTTAGAAACATATACCACAATCTTTAGGAGTAAATAACACAAGATCGTAAGCAGAGCATGGTTGACAAAAGTAGGGGGTACAATTTACCAAAGGCACTATGTAACAGGGGAAGAGCTCACAAGGTTATTGATATGAAGGACACTGTTGGATAATAATTCATCAAAGGATCTAGCGGACCACCAAGGATCTAATGTGAGTAACGGCACTCAACCAGAAGAAGAAAGAATGCAAAGGCATCATATTATTGAATTATCTGAATAATTCGAGGCTTAAATACAAAGGAATTATGATTTCCAAAGTAGAAGATCAGAAGCAGACACTCTGATCAAAAGAGTAGTAAGTTGAATAGAATTAGATGGGCAATCACTCAAGGTTTGATTGGCGAGAACCAGCACATGTCCAAAATGACGTCTGAGCCGGAAGGATAATTTTCAGGGAATAACTGATGATTGCGTGCATTCACACACATGTTGAATCAACAGGATCAGAATGTCGATCATGAAGGATTTTAATGAATATTGCTAGACATATGGAATTAACCATTATGCAAGTAGGTAAGGAAGATCAAGAGCAATAGGCTACTGAGGATTTCAGAATATCAAATAGTATTTTGAAGACTTTTGTGAAACACATGAACAACTGGGGATGAACGAATTCTCGGTAAGTGTGAGGAATTATCCGTAAGGGATTTCAAGCGGTATGAACTGCAAGGCAGTAAGTTCAAAAGACTCTCGAAACATCAGAGTGTATTTCGAGGCATCTTGTAATAACAAGAGCAACTGGAAAATGATGTATGAACGACAGGTGTATGTTGTTATTCATAGGGGTTGACGGTGGATGGGAATTGCAAAAGCGATGAGCACATGTTCTTGGGAGAACATCGGAGAGTACCTTCAAAGTCTTCTGGTGAAGAAGGCGATCATCTGGAATGAAGGGGCTCTCCGGGAGGAAGTAGATACGAGAACCTAAAGTTAGAGTTAGTTACATCATTTAACCCGAATAGAAGAGAGATCAGATTCCCAGAGTAGAGATCGAGGAGTAAAAGATCCTAATACCACCCGATTGTGATGTGGGCCCGTAAGCCACACATCAATGTTAGTAAAAGTTTTCCAAGGACTAGAATCAACTTCGGCCAAGGAGTTGGAAAGGGGGCTACCTAGAGGCAATCGGCTCTGATACCAACTCGTGACGCCCCCGATTTGACCGTACACTAATCATACACGCAAATGTGTATGATCAAGATCAAGGACTCACGGGAAGATATCACAACACAACTCTAGACACAAATAAAATAATACAAGCTTTATATTACAAGCCAGGGTCCTCGAGAGCTCGAATACATCAGCTCGAAAACACAAGAGTCAGCGGAAGCAACAATATCTGAGTACAGACATCAGGTAAACAAGTCTGCCTTAAGAAGGCTAGCACAAACATTAGCGATGATCGAAAAGGCAAGGCCTCCTGCCTGGGACCTCCTAACTACTCCTGGTCGTCGGCGGCCTCCATGTAATAGTAAGTTCCGTCGGGGTAGTAGTAGTAGTCGGTGGTAGCATCTGGCTCCTGGGCTCCACCATCTGGTTGCAGCATCCAAGAAGAATGGAAAGAGGTGGAAAAAGGGGAGCAAAGCAACCGTGAGTACTCATCCAAAGTACTCGCAAGCAAGGATGTACACTACATATGCATCGGTATCAATGAAATGGGTAGTATCTGTGGACTGAACTGCAGAATGCCAGAATAGAGGGGAAAGCCTAGCCTATCGAAGACTAGCATCTTCTTGAAGCCACCATCTTGCATCATTTAGAAGAGTACAGAATAGCATTTTATAATTAGCAAGCATGTTGTAGCATTAACACCCAGAGATCCTTTCTCGACTCCCTATGAGAAAGCAATCCCGGAGCCATCATATCCATTCCACATCTCAATATCTAGTTCTAGTTGTAAAGATTGGAATACAACTCTAGGTCGTCCTGTTACCGTGGACACGGCTATTCGAATACATTAACTTCCCTGCAGGGGTGCACCATATTACCCGACACACTCGATCACTCTGGCCGGACACACTTTCCTGGGTCATGCCCGGCCTCGGAAGATCAACACGTCGCAACCCTACCTAGGCCCAACAGAGAGGTCAGCACGCCGGTCTAAATCCTAAGCGCAGGGGTCTTGGGCCCATCGCCCTTTGCACTCCTGCACATTGCATGGGCGCCCGGAAGAAGACCTAGCCCCCCTAATACAAGAGCAGGCGTTCCAGTCCAATCCGCTGCACGCCGCTCAGTCGCTGGCGTCTAAAGAGCTTCGGCTGATACTATGACGCCGGTTGCCCATATCTTGTCTGCCGAGGCCGAGACACAAAATATCCCAGAAATTAACCCCTCGTGTCATCACCAGCCCAGGATTACTGTTACTGGTGGACACGTCCTTGTTACAAAATTACCAAGCTATTACAAGAATTGGATACAAGACCATAAAGGTCTAATGATACAATAGTGATTCCGGTGGTGGATGACGGAAATGACTCGTGGTTCTCCCACGTCGATGGGGCTCCATTCCCACAGGAATAGCTGACCCGGGTAACTCCTATCTACGTGGCCGCTAATCCTAGGCTCCGCACGAACGTCGCTTTGGTACTCCACGTAGAACTCCTGACCTGGCCAAGTAAATAGCCAGGGACAAGCCTGTGAGTACATTTGAATGTACTCGCAACCATCATGAACAAAAGATATACCGAATGCAACAATTAAATTATATGATCATGATGAACCACACTATAAGCGTATGCTCATGATGGACTTAAAGGCATGCTGTCAGGAATCAAATCATGGCATGATAACAAACTAGCATGTGCAAATAACTGGATATATAAAATATTAGTGATAAACAAGGAAGGTTAAAGGAAAATAAAATAACGGAAATGCCGGTCGGATGTCTAAAATGACACCACGGTAGGTCTTGAAGAGAAATGCCAAACGGGTGTCTAAAAGAGAAATCGGACGAGACAGGACCATCCGAGAACTCAGGCGACGCCACGAGAGGTCTTGAAAAGAAATGCCAGTCGGGTGTCAAGTGACACCACGGTTGGACTTGAAGAGAAATGCCAGTCGGGTGTCCACAAGAGTAGTGGCATGATAAACCGCCTGCTAACTCAAGAGACGCCACGAGAGGTCTTGAAAATAAAGTTGAGTGCCCGGGGTAGTCTAGCCAGCCCCTGAGACACTCAGGAAATTCAAAATAAGAGAAACGGGTTAGTCCTCAATAATATGCATAACCATAATAATATTTAACATGCATAAAATATTCATGGTAGCATCAGGGTGACAACAATTATCTTGCAAAATAATTCAGGCTCAATTTAATTATTTTCCTCCGAACACCGACACTAAGACCGAGACTTGACCAACCTAGACTATAGCCCATAACCGCGGACATGGCTATTCGAATAGGTTTAAACTCTGCAGAGGGTGTAATCTTTACCCACAGGTAAAGAATTTCTTTAGTCAGTACCGTGACACCGACTAATTCCTCTTACGGTCTTTGGGTTGAAAACACACCTAACCAGCACACACCAGATTATCTTTCCGGATGCCAGGAATCACCCAAAGCATCGTTCAAGAAAAACTTTAAGACGGAGAGACCGACGTCCTGCATGGGATCACTATTAATACGCGCGGATTACAAGGGGTGCCCCCCTCTCAGTCACAACTGGAAACACCCATGCCCCCTGACTCGATGACAGGATTTAGTCCACCAACATGGAAACCCTCATCGTAGCCCTCTATGTGGTGTGTGCACGGAAAGGGGTTAACAACTTACTGAACCATACCCCACCTATGGCAGGGACAAGTGGTAGCACGAATCAAGTATGGGGGTTACCGGAACAAGACTCGATCTATGGTCGACCCAGGAGGCTTAAGTTTTCCTGCAGTGGTTAGCACAACAAATATTCTTTCAACATCAATAACAAACAGGGCCACAACTCTTGCATGCTCCACATATATCACGTGACACCATCGTGTCAAATAGGGCCCGTGCCCACCGGTACGTCCAAGGCAGGAGCACACTACTGGATTCTCACAACATGTGCATGTCAAAACTTGAGTGGAATGCATGCAAGAGAAAATATACATGACCAAGCATGCATGCAAAAATTGCCATATGCCAAATTTCATTTGAATTCAAATTATTCATAACCCTACTATTCATGCAAATAGCCAACCATGCATTCACCATATCAAGTGTTCAAGATGCTTGCCTTAAGTATGCAGAAGGATTGTGGCACTCCAAAAGTTTGAAATATTAACTCCCCTCCATTTCCTATTTTCAAAAATATTTAATTCACCACATATAGCAAAAACAGTACTAAAAATTGTTTCAATTTTTTTGAAGTAAATACTAAAATAAACTAGATGAAAATTAAAGAGGGACAGAAAAAGAATCAATTGATTTGGAGTTTATATGAATTGCTAATGAAATTTCTAAGCTGGAATAAAAGACTAAATGGACTATTTAATTGATCCAGTGGAGATAAAGCTTAGGAAAAATGTTCACCTAAGCTGTATAAATAGAGCATGATTTTATAAATCTATAGGAATTTGAATCATCAATTTTGGATAAGAAATGGATCCTGTGGAAATATTTGGAAACTACTGGAAATGGAAAATAGAAAGGAGTAGCAGTGCGACCTGAGCGTTGTATAGCTGAACTGTACCACTGGGCCGAGCCCATCAAATCAGTCACGCGGGGAGGTACCGACGTCGAAGGCGTAGTTAGAAAATACGCCTTCACTTACTGACGCGGGTCCCGACCCCAGTCACTGACGGTGGGTCCCGCGGGCCCACCAGTCAGGTTTGACTCGTCGTCGCCACGCGCGTCTTCTCCGGTAAAAGCAGAGGCGGGGCTCCGGCGGTGATCCCCGGCGAACGGCGGCGCCGTTCGAAAAACGGAGGCCACCTATGGACTCAGGGGGTCGAGGCGGCCCCGGGGTGCCCTCCTTGGTCGCCGGGACGGACGGAGTCACCGACGGCGAAGCTCCCGGAGAGGTTCCGGCGGCGGCGATTTGGGGCTTTCACCCACGGTGGCTCCCAATCAAAATCGAGCGCGGGTGTGGTTTTTTGGGATCGTGGGGAAGCTTCTGGTGAAGGGATTTGGAAAAGGGAGGGCCAGACGGCGTCGGAACCATCCAAACCGTGGCGGCGGCAGTAACTGCCGGAATCGGAGAAGACGACCTCCTCTGGTAGTGTTGCTCCTACGGGAGGATCAGTGAGGGAGAGGGAGGGCGAGGTGGTGCTGGTCGAGGACCTGGGGTGGCTTTTATAGCCCACCGAGGTCGGTTCCGTGGTTTCCCGTGGATGGACAAGGCGGCGGCTACCATTTATGGCACCGGTGAAGTGGGTATGGGCGGCGGCCAGGGTCAGCGAGGCCGGTGAAAGCGGTGGCCGGCCAAATTAACTCCAGGGTAGCGGGTTGGCTCTAGGGGGTGCAAGGTGGCTCGGACGGCGCCGGCAACGGCAGTTTCCAGCGGCGGCCATTGATGTCTTCCCGCGGTCAGTGGCGAGGCTGGTGAGGGTGGCGGGGGTCGGTGAGGACGGTGCTGGCTTGCAGTGATGGGGGGTCGCGCTGGCTGGCTCGGGTGCACGCTAGGTGGCTCGGGGGAGTCATGCCCGAGACGACAGCGGCGGTGGACGGTGCAGAACGGCGGCTGGTCAGTGCTAGGCAACGAGAGGAGGGTGTCCGCGAGGGCAGTGGCTTGCTGATCCAGGGGGAGGATTTGCATGAGCGGTTGGGCAGCAGGGAGGGCAGCACGCGGCGGTGCCGATGCCTGCAGTTATGGTGCTCCGAGCACGCTCTGGACATGCATGAAACGTGCTCGACGTTTTGCTAATAGCATCCACAGTGATCCATACAAGTTGATATTTGGCAGGTTAATGCTCCTAGAGATGGCAAGACTGGTAGACATGCTACTTTGGCCAGAGGAGTAAGATCCTAATGTAGTTTAAAGAGGTTGCCAAATTCTGTCATGCTCATGATGTGCTCGACAGAATGCTCGGGCTATCTAGGGATTCCCTCTGGAATTGAAATTTGGCAGGGTGATGTCTCTGTGGATGTTAGAGAGGATGGTGGAGTTGGTTTGGCAAGAGGGGAAACTTGCTAGTGCAAGTTTTACTGATATTCATTTCTGGACAGAAAATTTAGTGGAATATTTGGTGAACTAAAATGATTCCTATGGAGCTAAAATTTTGGACTTAAGGGTTTGATTGGAAGGACTATAAGTGGTATAAATTTCAGGATTTTTGGGGCAAGGAAAGTTGGGGTTGTAGTAGAAACTCAAATATTGGATAGAATTGAAAATAGGTTGTTTCACTCAAAAATTTCAAAACACCAAGATGGGTTTTTGCATAAAAGTGATATGTAGGAATCACATGACCTCTCATAATTTTTGTGGAATTTAAAAATAATTATTTAAAATGGTTGCAGTGCAACAGAGGCATTTAAAGTATTGAAAAAGCTATTAAAAGAATTATTTTGGGTAAGAATTTATTATGAAAATGATTCCTACTGTTGTTAAAGTAATAATGAAATGGTTTAAGAAAACTCCCAGAGTCACAACATTATTTTCAAAAATTGCGATATGGAGGGAAGAATTTTGAAAAACAGAGGGCGGAAAATACTCCGAAAATAACAAAGGACTTAATATACTTCAAATTTTTATTTCTAGCCAAATTTTTATTTAGTAAAAACATGATTAAATTTTTGGGGTGTTATAAACTCTACCCCCCTTAAGAAAATCTCGTCCTCGAGATTTGTTAAGGGCGGAGGAACTAAATGCAAATCACAACAGACAAGCAATCATGCATCAGGCAATAACACACAAGCACATCTTTCGATCAAACACTACACACTGATAGAAACATACACATAATCGTCTACGGCATGACGGTGGAATTTACAGGGCAACAGGGTAACTAGGACTCGATAACTACTCTGGTAGACTCAGTCCACTTCGTCGACGTCTAGACAGGCGTGTCTCGCGGACGTCGAGGCTTCTCCGGGGGCTTCAACGTCGGAGTTGGCTGGAGTGTTATGAGGAGCTGCAGGGTTGGGGTAGTGATGATGACCCACGCGGGGTGTAGTGGCTACAGTCCCGTTGGAGGAAATCCCAAAGAGACGACGGAGTTCATCCGGGGAAACGAATGCATTGCCCGGGTGGGCAACAGGGGCAGACCTCACAGGCTCGATTGGTCTCCCGAACAGTACTACCGGGTTGTCAGTGGCAGGTGCAGCTTCTCTTCTCACCGGGGTCAGGAGAGCAAGCGTCCTGCAGGTCTCAATCAAGTCAAAAGTGACCTGATCAAACAGTGCCTCTTGTGCTCTCAGGTAGCACACTAGATGCACCAGAGCAGGGTCCGTCTCACGGTCTCCATTGGCGACTTGGGTCGGTCTACCATAGCCTTCACGACTAGGGTAGTAGTAGAAGGAGCGGCAGTTAACCCTTGGTGACTGATGCCGGAGTTGAACTACAGCCTCTCGGGCTGCAAGTTGGATGGCTTGGGGCTCGTCGGTGGTCGTCCTCCCGGTGAACCAGTAAGGGCGCTCTGCGGTGATGCTCCTCCCGTAGATGTGCACCGTGGCCCAGTAGTGATGGATGGCATCACTCGCGTGCTCTTGGTACACAATATACTCTGGTGGCTCTTCGATGCCGAGAGCACGACGGGTGAGATTGACAAGGATGACTACAAAGCCTTCAAGCTCGGCTGCGGTGGTCTCGTTGTGCACGATGGGGCCTGGCATCTTGGTGGTTGGATTATTGAACTGAGAGTGAGGCTGTGATGTGCTGGGTTGGGGCAAGGCTTCTCTTATACGCTAGCGAAGTCTTCCATCGCATGCTTGCAGATGGGACAACTTAGGTGTCAGCCACAGGCACACAGCCTATGGGCTGGGTTGATAGGTTGGGCACCGACTGTCAAAAAGATGTCGGCTGGCCATTGTGCGGTTTTCGGATAGGATGGGCTTGACGGTGGGTAGGAAAAGATGTGGGCGGTGTGGAAACCTAGGGATAGTGACCAGGCTAAGATAGGTTTAGCCAATGGTCAGCCTGGCTCTGATACCAAGGCTGCCGGGGCCGGGACACAAAATATCCCAGAAATTAACCCCTCGTGTCATCACCAGCCCAGGATTACTGTTACTGGTGGACACGTCCTTGTTACAGAATTACCAAGCTATTACAAGAATTGGATACAAGACCATAAAGGTCTAATGATACAATAGTGATTCCGGTGGTGGATGACGGAAATGACTCGTGGTTCTCCAACGTCGATGGGGCTCCATTCCCACAGGAATAGCTGACCCGGGTAACTCCTATCCGCGTGGCCGCTAATCCTAGGCTCCGCACGGACGTCGCTATGGTACTCCATGTAGAACTCCTGACCTGGCCAAGTAAATAGCCAGGGACAAGCCTGTGAGTACGTTTGAATGTACTCGCAACCATCATGAACAAAAGATATACCGAATGCAACAATTAAATTATATGATCATGATGAACCACACTATAAGCGTATGCTCATGATGGACTTAAAGGCATGCTGTCAGGAATCAAATCATGGCATGATAACAAACTAGCATGTGCAAATAACTGGATATATAAAATATTAGTGATAAACAAGGAAGGTTAAAGGAAAATAAAATAACGGAAATGCCGGTCGGATGTCTAAAATGACACCACGGTAGGTCTTGAAGAGAAATGCCAAACGGGTGTCTAAAAGAGAAATCGGACGAGACAGGACCATCCGAGAACTCAGGCGACGCCACGAGAGGTCTTGAAAAGAAATGCCAGTCGGGTGTCAAGTGACACCACGGTTGGACTTGAAGAGAAATGCCAGTCGGGTGTCCACAAGAGTAGTGGCATGATAAACCGCCTGCTAACTCAAGAGACGCCACGAGAGGTCTTGAAAATAAAGTTGAGTGCCCGGGGTAGTCTAGCCAGCCCCTGAGACACTCAAGAAATTCAAAATAAGAGAAACGGGTTAGTCCTCAATAATATGCATAACCATAATAATATTTAACATGCATAAAATATTCATGGTAGCGTCAGGGTGACAACAATTATCTTGCAAAATAGTTCAGCCTCAATTTAATTATTTTCCTCTGAAGACCGACACTTGACCAACCCAGACTGTAGCCCTTAACCGTGGACACGGCTATTCGAATAGGTTTAAACTCTGCAGAGGGTGTACTCTTTACCCACAAGTAAAGGATTTCTTTAGTCAGTACCGTGACACCGACTAATTCCTTTTACGGTCTTTGGGTTGAAAACACACCTAACCAGGACACACCAGATTATCTTTCCGGATGCCAGGATTCACCCAAAGAATCGTTCAAGAAAAACTTTAAGACGGAGAGACCGACGTCCTGCATGGGATCACTATTAATACGCGTGGATTACAAGGGGTGCCCCCCTCTCAGTCACAACTGGAAACACCCATGCCCCCTGACCCGATGACATGATTTAGTCCACCAACATGGAAACCCTCATCGTAGCCCTCTATGTGGTGTGTGCACGAAAAGGGGTTAACAACTTACTGAACCATACCCCACCTATGGCAGGGACAAGTGGCAACACGAATCAAGTATGGGGGTTACTGGAACAAGACTCGATCTACGGTCGACCCAGGAGGCTTAAGTTTTCCTGCAGTGGTTAGCACAACAAATATTCTTTCAACAACAATAACAAACAGTGCCACAACTCTTGCATGCTCCACATATATCACGTGACACCATCGTGTCAAATAGGGCCCGTGCCCACCGGTACGTCCAAGGCAGGAGCACACTCCTAGATTCTCACAACATGTGCATGTCAAAACTTGAGTGGAATGCATGCAAGAGAAAATATACATGACCATGCATGCATGCAAAAATTGCCATATGCCAAATTTCATTTGAATTCAAATTATTCATAACCCTACTGTTCATGCAAATAGCCAACCATGCATTCACCATATCAAGTGTTCAAGATGCTTGCCTTAAGTATGCAGAAAGATTGGGGCACTCCAAAAGTTTGAAATATTAACTCCCCTCCATTTCTTATTTTCAAAAATATTTAATTCACCACATATAGCAAAAACAGTACTAAAAATTGTTTCTAATTATTTTGAAGTAAATACTAAAATAAACTAGATGAAAATTAAAGAAGGACAGAAAAAGAATCAATTGATTTGGAGTTTATATGAATTGCTAATGAAATTTCTAAGATGGAATAAAAGACTAAATGGACTATTTAATTGATCCAGTGGAGATAAAGCTTAGGAAAAATGTTCACCTAAGCTGTATAAATAGAGTATGATTTTATAGATCTATAGGAATTTGAATCAGCAATTTTGGATAAGAAATGGATCCTGTGGAAATATTTGGAAACTACTGGAAATGGAAAATAGAAAGGAGTAGCAGTGCGACCTGAGCGTTGTCTAGCTGAACTATACCACTGGGCCGAGCCCATCAAATCAGTCACGCGGGGAGGTACCGACGTCGAAGGCGTAGTTAGAAAATACGCCTTCACTTACTGACGCGGGTCCCGACCCCAGTCACTGACGGTGGGTCCCGCGGGCCCACCAGTCAGGTTTGACTGGTCGTCGCCACGCGCGTCTTCTCCAGCAGAAGCAGAGGCGGGGCTCCGGTGGTGATCCCCGGCGAACGGCAGCGCCGTTCGAAAAACGGAGGCCACCTATGGACTCAGGGGGTCGAGGCGGCCCCGGGGTGCCCTCCTTGGTCGCTGGGATGGACGGAGTCGCCGACGGCGAGGCTCCCCGAGAGGTTCCGGCGGCGGCAATTTGGGGCTTTCACCCACGGTGGCTCCCAATCAAAATCGAGCGCGGGTATGGTTTTGTGGGATCGTGGGGAAGCTTCTGGTGAAGAGATTTGGGAAAGGGAGGGCCGGACGGCGTCGGAACCATCCAAACCGTGGCGGCGGCAGTAACTGTCAGAATCGGAGAAGACGACCTCCTCTGGTCGTGCTGCTGCTACGGGAGGATCAGTGAGGGAGAGGGAGGGCGAGGTGGTGCTGGTCGAGGACCTGGGGTGGCTTTTATAGCCCACCGAGGTCGGTTCCGTGGTTTCCCGTGGATAAACAAGGCGGCGGCTACCATTTATGGCACCGGTGAAGTGGGTATGGGCGGCGGCCAGGTTCAGCAAGGCCGGTGAAAGCGGTGGCCGTCCAAATTAACTCTAGGGCAGCTGGTTGGCTCTAGGGGGTGCAAGGTGGCTCGGAAGGCGCCGGCAACGGCAGTTTCCAGCGGCGGCCATTGATGGCTTCCTGCGGTCAGTGGCGAGGCTGGTGAGGGTGGTGGGGGTCGGTGAGGATGGTGCTGGCTTGCAGTGATGAGGGGTCGCACTGGCTGGCTCGGGTGCACGCCAGGTGGCTCGGGAGAGTCGTGCCCGAGACGACAGCGGCGGTGGACGGTGCAGAACGACGGCTGGTCAGCGCTAGGCGACGAGGGGAGGGTGTCAGCGAGGGCGGTGGCTTGCTGATCCAGGGGGAGGATTTGCATGAGCGGTTGGGCAGCAGGGAGGGCAGCACGCGGTGGTGCCGATGCCTGCAGTTATGGTGCGCCGAGCGCGCTCTGGACATGCACGAAACATGCTCGACGTTTTGCTAATAGCATCCACAGTGATCCATACAAGTTGATATTTGGCAGGTTAATGCTCCTGGAGATGGCAAGACTGGTAGACATGCTACTTTGGCCAGAGGAGTAAGATCCTAATGTAGTTTAACGAGGTTGCCAAATTCTGTCATGCTCATGATGTGCTCGACAGAATGCTCGGGCTATCTAGGGATTCCCTCTGGAATTGAAATTTGGCAGGGTGACGTCTCTTTGGATGTTAGAGAGGATGGTGGAGTTGGTTTGGCAAGAGGGGAAACTTGCTAGTGCAAGTTTTACTGATATTCATTTCTAGACAGAAAAATTAGTGGAATATTTGGTGAACTAAAATGATTCCTATGGAGCTAAAATTTTGGACTTAAGGGTTTGGTTGGAAGGACTATAAGTGGGATAAATTTCAGGATTTTTGGGGCAAGGAAAGTTGGGGTTGTAGTAGAAACTCAAATACTGGAAAGAATTGAAAATAGGTTGTTTCACTCAAAATTTTCAAAACACCAAGATGGATTTTTGCATAAAAGTGATATGTAGGAATCACATGACCTCTCATAATTTTTGTGGAATTTAAAAATAATTATTTAAAATGGTTGCAGTGCAACAGAGGCATTTAAAGTATTGAAAAAGCTATTAAAAGAATTGTTTTGGGTAAAAATTTATTATGAAAATGATTCCTACTGTTGTTAAAGTAATAATGAAATGGTTTAAGAAAACTCCCAGAGTCACAACATTATTTTCAAAAATTGCTATATGGAGGGAAGAATTTTGAAAAACAGAGGGCGGAAAATACTCCGAAAATAACATAGGACTTAATATACTTCAAATTTTTATTTCTAGCCAAATTTTTATTTAGTAAAAACATGATTAAATTTTTGGTGTGTTATAAACTCTAACCCCTTAAGAAAATCTCGTCCTCGAGATTTGTTAAGGGCGGAGGAACTAAATGCAAATCACAACAGACAAGCAATCATGCACCAGGCAATAACACACAAGCACATCGTTCGATCAAACACTACACACTGCTAGAAACATACACATAATCGTCTACAGCATGACGGTGGAATTTACAGGGCAACAGGGTAACTAGGACTCGATAACTACTCTGGCAGACTCAGTCCACTTCGTCGACGTCCAGACGGGCGTGTCTCGCGGACGTCGAGGCTTCTCCGGGGGCTTCAACGTCGGAGTTGGCTGGAGTGTTATGAGGAGCTGCAGGGTTGGGGTAGCGATGATGACCCACGCGGGGTGTAGTGGCTGCAGTCCCGTTGGAGGAAATCCCAAAGAGACGACGGAGTTCATCCGGGGAAACAAATGCATTGCCCGGGTGGGCAACAAGGGCAGACCTCGCAGGCTCGATTGGTCTCCCGAACAGTACTACCGGGTTGTCAGTGGCAGGTGCAGCTTCTCTTCTCACCGGGGTCAGGAGAGCAAGCGTCCTGCGGGTCTCAATCAGGTCAAAAGTGACCTGATCGAACAGTGCCTCTTGTGCTCTCAGGTAGCACACTAGATGCACCAGAGCAGGGTCCGTCTCACGGTCTCCATTGGCGACTTGGGTCGGTCTACCATAGCCTTCACGACTAGGGTAGTAGTAGAAGGAGCGGCAGTTAACCCTCGGCGACCGATGCCGGAGTTGAACTACAGCCTCTCGGGCTGCAAGTTGGATGGCTTGGGGCTCGTCGGTGGTCGTCCTCCTGGTGAACCAGTAAGGGCGCTCTGCGGTGATGCTCCTCCGGTAGATGTGCACCGTGGCCCAGTAGTGATGGATGGCATCACTCGCGTGCTCTTGGTACACAATATACTCTGGTGGCTCTTCGATGCCGAGAGCACGACGGGTGAGATTGACAAGGATGACTACAAAGCCTTCAAGCTCGGCTGCGGTGGTCTCGTTGTGCACGATGGGGCCTGGCATCTTGGTGGTTGGATTATTGAACTGAGAGTGAGGCTGTGATGTGCTGGGTTGGGGCAAGGCTTCTCTTATATGCCAGCGGAGTCTTCCATCGCACGCTTGCGGATGGGACAACTCAGGTGTCAGCCACAGGCACACAGCCTATGGCTGGGTTGATAGGTTGGGCACCGACTGTCAAAAAGATGTCGGCTGGCCATTGTGCGGTTTTCGGATAGGATGGGCTTGACGGTGGGTAGGAAAAGATGTGGGCGTTGTGGAAACCTAGGGATAGTGACCAGGCTAAGATAGGTTTAGCCAATGGTCAGCCTGGCTCTGATACCAAGGCTGCCGGGGCCGGGACACAAAATATCCCAGAAATTAACCCCTCGTGTCATCACCAGCCCAGGATTACTGTTACTGGTGGACACGTCCTTGTTACAGAATTACCAAGCTATTACAAGAATTGGATACAAGACCATAAAGGTCTAATGATACAATAGTGATTCCGGTGGTGGATGACGGAAATGACTCGTGGTTCTCCAACGTCGATGGGGCTCCATTGCCACACGAACAGCTGACCCGGGTAACTCCTATCCGCGTGGCCGCTAATCCTAGGCTCCGCAGGACGTCGCTGTCGTACTCCACGTAGAACTCCAGACCTGGCCAAGTAAATATCCAGGGACAAGCCTGTGAGTATGTTTGAATGTACTTGCAACCATCATGAACAAAAGATATACCGAATGCAACAATTAAATTATATGATCATGATAAACCACACTATAAGCGTATGCTCATGATGGACTTAAAGGCATGCTATCAGGAATCAAATCATGGCATGATAACATACTAGCATGTGCAAATAACTGGATATATAAAATATTAGTGATAAACAAGGAAGGTTAAAGGAAAATAAAATAACAGAAATGCCGGTCGGATGTCTAAAATGACACCACGGTAGGTCTTGAAGAGAAATGCCAAACGGGTGTCTAAAAGAGAAATCGGACGAGACAGGACCATCTGAGAACTCAGGCGGCGCCACGAGAGGTCTTGAAAAGAAATGCCAGTCGGCTGTCAAGTGACGCCACGGTTGGACTTGAAGAGAAATGCCAGTCGGGTGTCCACAAGAGTAGTGGCGTGATAAACCGCCTGCTAACTCAAGAGACGCCACGAGAGGTCTTGAAAATAAAGTTGAGTGCCCGGGGTAGTCTAGCCAGCCCCTGAGACACTCAGGAAATTCAAAATAAGAGAAACAGGTTAGTCCTCAATAATATGCATAACCATAATAATATTTAACATGCATAAAATATTCATGGTAGCGTCAGGGTGGCAACAATTATCTTGCAAAATAATTCAGGCTCAATTTAATTATTTTCCTCCGAAGAGCGACACTAAGACCGACACTTGACCAACCCAGACTGTAGCCCTTAACCGCGGACACGGCTATTCGAATAGGTTTAAACTTTGCAGAAGGTGTACTCTTTACCCACAAGTAAAGGATTTCTTTAGTCAGTACTGTGACACCGACTAATTCCTTTTACGGTCTTTGGGTTGAAAACACACCTAACCAGCACACACCAGATTATCTTTCCGGATGCCAAGAATCACCCAAAGCATCATTCAAGAAAAACTTTAAGACGGAGAGACCGACGTCCTGCATGGGATCACTATTAATACGCGCGGATTACAAGGGGTGCCCCCCTCTCAGTCACAACTGGAAACACCCATGCCCCCTGACCCGATGACAGGATTTAGTCCACCAACATGGAAACCCTCATCGTAGCCCTCTATGTGGTGTGTGCACGGAAAGGGGTTAACAACTTACTGAACCATACCCCACCTATGGCAGGGACAAGTTGCAGCACGAATCAAGTATGGGGGTTACCGGAACAAGACTCGATCTACGGTCGACCCAGGAGGCTTAAGTTTTCCTGCAGTGGTTAGCACAACAAATATTCTTTCAACAGCAATAACAAACAGGGCCACAACTCTTGCATGCTCCACATATATCACGTGACACCATCGTGTCAAATAGGGCCCGTGCCCACCGGTACGTCCAAGGCAGGAGCACACTCCTGGATTCTCACAACATGTGCATGTCAAAACTTGAGTGGAATGCATGCAAGAGAAAATATACATGACCATGCATGCATGCAAAAATTGCCATATGCCAAATTTCATTTGAATTCAAATTATTCATAACCCTACTATTCATGCAAATAGCCAACCATGCCTTCACCATATCAAGTGTTCAAGATGCTTGCCTTAAGTATGCAGAAGGATTGGGGCACTCCAAAAGTTTGAAATATTAACTCCCCTCCATTTCCTATTTTCAAAAATATTTAATTCACCACATATAGCAAAAACAGTACTAATAATTGTTTCAATTTTTTTTGAAGTAAATACTAAAATAAACTAGATGAAAATTAAAGAAGGACAGAAAAAGAATCAATTGATTTGGAGTTTATATGAATTGTTAATGAAATTTCTAAGCTGGAATAAAAGACTAAATGGACTATTTAATTGATCCAGTGGAGATAAAGCTTAGGAAAAATGTTCACCTAAGCTGTATAAATAGAGCATGATTTTATAGATCTATAGGAATTTGAATCATCAATTTTGGATAAGAAATGGATCCTGTGGAAATATTTGGAAACTACTGGAAATGGAAAATAGAAAGGAGTAGCAGTGCGACCTGAGCGTTGTATAGCTGAACTGTACCACTAGGCCGAGCCCATCAAATCAGTCGCGCGGGAAGGTACCGACGTCGAAGGATACGCCTTCACTTACTGATGCGGGTCCCGACCCCAGTCACTGACGGTGGGTCCCTCGGGCCCACCAGTCAGGTTTGACTGGTCGTCGCCGCGCGCGTCTTCTCCAGCAGAAGCAGAGGTGGGGCTCCAGCGGTGATCCCCGGCGAACGGCGGCGCCGTTCGAAAAACGGAGGCCACCTATGGACTCAGGGGGTCGAGGCGGCCCCGGGGTGCCCTCCTTGGTCGCCGGGACGGACGGGGTTGCCAACGACGAGGCTCCCCGAGAGGTTCCGGCGGCGGCGATTTGGGGCTTTCACCCACGGTGGCTCCCAATCAAAATCGAGCGCGGGTATGGTTTTGTGGGATCGTGGGGAAGCTTCTGGTGAAGAGATTTGGGAAAGGGAGGGCCGGACGGCGTCGGAACCATCCAAACCGTGGCGGCGGCAGTAACTGCCAGAATCGGAGAAGACGACCTCCTCTGGTCGTGCTGCTGCTATGGGAGGATCAGTGAGGGAGAGGGAGGGCGAGGTGGTGCTGGTCGAGGACCTGGGGTGGCTTTTATAGCCCGCCGAGGTCGGTTCCGTGGTTTCCCGTGGATGAACAAGGCGGCGGCTACCATTTATGGCACCGTTGAAGTGGGTATGGGCGGCGGCCAGGGTCAGCGAGGCCGGTGAAAGCGGTGGCCGTCCAAATTAACTCCAGGGCAGCTGGTTGGCTCTAGGGGGTGCAAGGTGGCTCGGACGGCGCCGGCAACAGCAGTTTCTAGCGGCGGCCATTGATGGCTTCCCGCGGTCAGTGGCGAGGCTGGTGAGGGTGGCGGGGGTCGGTGAGGACGGTGCTAGCTTGCAGTGATGAGGGGTTGCGCTGGCTGGCTCGGGTGCACGCCAGGTGGCTCGGGGGAGTCGTGCCCGAGACGACAGCGGCGGTGGACGGTGCAGAACGGCGGCTGGTCAGCGCTAGGCCACGAGGGGAGGGTGTCGGCGAGGGCGGTGGCTTGCTGATCCAGGGGGAGGATTTGCATGAGCTGTTGGGCAGCAGGGAGGGCAACACGCGGCGGTGTCGACGCCTGCAGTTATGGTGCTCCGAGCGCGCTCTGGACATGCACGAAACATGCTCGACATTTTGCTAATAGCATCCACAGTGATCCATACAAGTTGATATTTGGCAGGTTAATGCTCCTGGAGATGGCAAGACTGGTAGACATGCTACTTTGGCCAGAGGAGTAAGATCCTAATGTAGTTTAAAGAGGTTGCCAAATTCTATCATGCTCATGATGTGCTCGACAGAATGCTCGGGCTATCTAGGGATTCCCTCTGGAATTGAAATTTGGCAGGGTGATGTCTCTTTGGATGTTAGAGAGGATGGTGGAGTTGGTTTGGCAAGAGGGGAAACTTGCTAGTGCAAGTTTTACTGATATTCATTTTTGGACAGAAAAATTAGTGGAATATTTGGTGAACTAAAATGATTCCTATGGACCTAAAATTTTGGACTTAAGGGTTTGGTTGGAAGGACTATAAGTGGGATAAATTTCAGGATTTTTGGGGCAAGGAAAGTTGGGGTTGTAGTAGAAACTCAAATACTGGACAGAATTGAAAATAGGTTGTTTCACTCAAAATTTTCAAAACACCAAGATGGGTTTTTGCATAAAAGTGATATGTAGGAATCACATGACCTCTCATAATTTTTGTGGAATTTAAAAATAATTATTTAAAATGGTTGCAGTGCAAAAAAGGCATTTAAAGTATTGAAAAAGCTATTAAAAGAATTGTTTTGGGTAAAAATTTATTAGGAAAATGATTCCTACTGTTGTTAAAGTAATAATGAAATGGTTTAAGAAACTCCCAGAGTCACAACATTATTTTCAAAAATTACTATATGGAGGGAAGAATTTTGAAAAACAGAGGGCGGAAAATACTCCGAAAATAACAAAGGACTTAATATACTTCAAAATTTTATTTCTAGCCAAATTTTTATTTAGTGAAAACATGATTAAATTTTTGGGGTGTTATATTGTCCCACGTGGCGGTTAGTGCGTATAGGCAAGTGGCTGACTCAGATCAAATACCCAATCTCCTTAGTAGCTTGGGAGCACGCGGTAACGAGCAGAGACTCACGATATGTGACCCTGTCGCCCCGTCTCGTGGACTTACGACAAGGGCCCAGAATGCCCGGTCGTGCCATGTAGAAATCTCGCGGGTACCCTCCAGGTCAACCCGACTACATATCAACTCGCGGGTACCCCTCAGGGCCGACCCGACTTCAGTAACATGGTTCTGTGGTAAAGTCAAAGTAACCGTGTGTCCAAAACACCAAGGGGGAATCCAAGGAATCACCCTCGATGGAATCCACCTAATGTAATCGTCAAGGTGAACTAGGAGGAATCACCCTCGAGGTTCACGCTTGAGGTGTTGCACGACAGAGTCGTATCAGGAGTGGTGAAGGAGGAATCACCCTCGATGACCACGGCCGAATAGCTACACTACAGAGTTATCATTAGGAGTGCATTACAAGGTATCACCCTCGGCACTCGATAGTAGCTCTGCAGAGTCGTACAACTAAGGGGGTGTGATGTGATGTGTCGGGCCCTGGACGTCGACCACGTAGATTGAGTCAACTGATAATCCAGCGAGGGTAACAGGGATAAGGTGAGGGGTCACTGATGGATCACTAACCAACCTATACTAAGCAGTTTAGGATAAGCATGTAAGGTACAAGAGCAGGTTACAAAAGTAGGCTATGCATCAGAATAGGAGCAATCAAGTACAGTAGCAAAATCTAATGCAAGCATGAGAGAGAATGGAATGGGCGATATCGGAATGATCAATGAGGGTTTGCTTGCCTGAAAGCTCTGTTGAAAGGGAAGAATGGTCGTCGTCGACGCAGTCGATCACAGTGGCATCAGCAGCGGTCTCGGGGTCTACCGGAGAGAAGAGAGGGAAGAAACAGTAAATACAAAGCACACAGGTGCAATACTAAGCATGACAAGACAAAAGCAGTGCCAGGGGTGTTCTAACGCGGTACTACGCGATACCGGCGAAGGGGGGTAGCATCCGGGAAAGTTTTCCCGAAGTTTGGCATTTTCAGACAGATGAAACGGAGGGGGACGGTTCCATGTTTGCTATGCTATGGGCACGTGACGGATGAACGAAGAGCGTATTCGGATTCGTCACGTTTTTCTGAGCAACTTTCATGTACAAAGTATTTTCATCTGACATACGGTTTATTTTGTATTAATTTTCAAAGTTTAAATAGTATTCTAAAATTATTTATTAATCCGAAAATAAATGGGTAAATGCTAGGTACACCCAAAAGTATACCCAGACAATGGGCCAGTGGGGCTGACAGTGGGGCCACTGAGCTGAGTCAGCAGTCCAGTCAACAGTCAACAGTTTGACTATTGACTGGTCAAACCTAACCAGTAGGCCCCACTTGTGAGTGAGACAACTAATAAAACAGGTTTAATTTAAACCTAAACAATCTAGTTAGTGAGTGGGGTCAAGATGTCAGTGTCTAAAACTAATTAACATAGTTTATTATTAAACTAAACTAATTGGTTGCGGGGGGCCACATGCCAGTGTGTGTTAGGGGTGGCTGTTAGAGGCTAAACCCGTGGGGTCCACCTGTCGGTGACCCACGCCGGAGTTTAACGCGGCGGTGCGCGCCAATGGTCTCCGGCGACCAACAGAAGCGGCGGAGGGGGCTCGGGTTTGAGCCCCAGGCCACGGTTCGGCGCGCGGCTAGGTGCTACGGCGAGCTGGGACCGAGGCGCGTTCGATGGAGGTAGCAGGAGGATGCGGGCACTACAAAAAAAGACACATCCGTGACATTTTGGGCCGAACGATTTTTTTTCTGTCATGCTTATGACACTTCTATGACGATAATTGTGATAAAAGCATGTATCATCATAGATGTGGTGGGCTCTTACTTCTATGACAAAAAATCATGACAGAAAATGGGCTTTTCGTCCTGGGCAGGCCGGGGACGCACCTGCATGACATTCTTTGGGCCGTCCATGATGGAAAAAATCATGGTAGAAGCGAGGGCGAGGAAAATATCAGGGAGTTCCCGGTTACGGTGGGTGGTTGGGGCCGAACGATGCATGGAGGTTTGCGCGTTTCTCTCGTAGACGTACGCGCGTGTGTGCGAGGCGTTGGGCTCTAACTGAACCCGAGCGATTGCACTAGCTACGTTACTGAACCCCGATTGATCCCTTGGCTGTTAACTGAACCCGAGTGATTCCTTCGCTACTGCTGCTAACTGAAGCCGATCGAAGCTGCCTCTTGATGAACAATCCCCGGTGGGGGTTGGATGAACAGTTCCCGGTGGGGGTTGGATGAACAGGATCCCGTGGTAGTAGAGGCCGTTGCCGCTGGATGAACAGGACCCCAATCGAGGAGGTGGGGGTGGATGAACAGTAGATGGTGGAGGGACCCCGTGGAGGGCTGGTGAAGGAAATATGCCCTAGAGGCAATAATAAAGTTGTTATTTATATTTCCTTATATCATGATAAATGTTTATTATTCATGCTAGAATTGTATTAACCGGAAATTTAATACATGTGTGAATACATAGACAAAAAGAGTGTCACTAGTATGCCTCTACTTGACTAGCTCGTTAATCAAAGATGGTTAAGTTTCCTAGCCATAGACATGAGTTATCATTTGATGAACGAGATCACATCATTAGAGAATGTTGTGATTGACAAGACCCATCCGTTAGCTTAGCACGATGATCGTTTAATTTGTTGCTATTGCTTTCTTCATGACTTATACAAGTTCCTATGATTATGAGATTATGCAACTCCCGAATATCGGAGGAACACTTAGTGTGCTATCAAACGTCACAACGTAACTGGGTGATTATAAAGATGCTCTACATGTGTCTCCGAAGGTGTTTGTTGAGTTGGCATAGATCGAGATTAGGATTTGTCACTCCGATTGTCGGAGAGGTATCTCTGGGCCCTCTCGGTAATGCACATCATATGAAGCCTTGCAAGCAATGTGACTAATGAGTTAGTTATGGGATGATGCATTACGGAACGAGTAAAGAGACTTGCCGGTAACGAGATTGAACTAGGTATGATGATACCGACGATCGAATCTCGGGCAAGTAACATACCGATGACAAAGGGAACAACGTATGTTGTTATGCGGTTTGACCGATAAAGATCTTCGTAGAATATGTGGGAGCCAATATGAGCATCCAGGTTCCGCTATGGGTTATTGACCGGAGATGAGTCTCGGTCATGTCTACATAGTTCTCGAACCCATAGGGTCCGCACGCTTAACGTTCGATGACGATCGGTATTATGAGTTTATGTGTTTTGATGTACCGAAGGTAGTTCGGAATCCCGGATGTGATCACGGACATGACGAGGAGTCTCGAAATGGTCGAGACATAAAGATTGATATATTGGACCATGTTATTCGGACACCAGAAGTGTTTCGGAAGGTTTCGGATAAAACCGGAGTGCCAGAGGGTTGTCGGAAACCCCCCCGGGAAGTTATGGGCCCTTAGTGGGCTTTAGGGGAGAGAGAGGGCAGCAGCCAGGAGGTGGCGCGCCCCCCCCCCCCAAGGGGAGTCCGAATTGGACTAGGGGAGGGGGGCGCAGCCCCTCTTTCCCTCTCCCTCTCCCTCTCTTTCCTTCTCCTCCTAGTTGGACTAGGAAAGGGGGAAACCTACTCCTACTAGGAGTAGGATTCCTCCCCCCTTGGCGCGCCCTATAAGGGCCGGCCGGCCTCCCCCTTGCTCCTTTATTTACGGGGGCAGGGGGGCACCCTAGGACACACAAGTTGATTGTTTAACCGTGTGCGGTGCCCCCCTCCACAGATTTCCACCTCGGTCATATTGTCGTAGTGCTTAGGTGAAGCCCTACGTCGGTAACTTCATCATCACCGTCACCACACCGTCGTGCTGACGAAACTCTCCCTCAGCCTCAGCTGGATCAAGAGTACGAGGGACGTCACCGAGCTAAATGTGTGCAGATCGCAGAGGTGCCGTGCGTTCGGTACTTGGATCGGTTGGATCGTGAAGACGTTCGACTACATCAACCGCGTTACTAAACGCTTCCGCTTTCGGTCTACGAGGGTACGTGGACACACTCTCCCCGCTCGTTGCTATGCTTCTCCTAGATAGATCTTGCGTGATCGTAGGAATTTTTTTGAAATACTACGTTCTCCAACAGTGGCATCCGAGCCAGGTCTATGCGTAGATGATTTGCACGAGTAGAACACAAAGGAGTTGTGGGCGTGGGTGTATACATATTGCTTGCCGTTACTAGTTGTTACTTGGTTTAGCGGTATTGTGAAATGAAGCGGCCCGGACCGACATTACGCGTATGCTTACGCGAGACTGGTTTCACCGCTACGAGCACTCGTTGCTTAAAGGTGACTGGCGGGTGTCTGTCTCTCTCACTTCAGTTGAATCGGTTTCAATGAAGAGGGTTCTTTTAGAAGATCAAAAAGCAATCACTACACCATGTTGTGGTTTTGCGTAAGTAAGAATCGGTTCTTCTAAACCCGTAGCAGCCACGTAAAACTTGCAACAACAAAGTAGAGGACGTCTAACTTGTTTTTGCAGGGCTTGCTGTGATGTGATATGGTCAAGACATGATGTGATATAATTTGTTGTATGAGATGATCATGTTTTGTAACAGAGTTATCGGCAACTGGCAGGAGCCATATGGTTGTCGCTTTATTGTATGCAATGCAATCGCCATGTAATTGTTTTTACTTTATCACTAAGCGGTAGCGATAGTCGTAGAAGCAATAGTTGGCGAGACAACAACGATGCTTCGATGGAAATCATGCTGGGGCGCCGGTGACGATGGAGATCAAGCTGGGGTGCCGGTGACGATGAAGATCATGACGGTGCTTCGATGATGGAGATCAAGAGCACAAGATGATGATGACCATATCATGTCACATATTGAATTGCATGTGATGTTAATCCTATTATGCAACTTATTTTGCTTAGTACGACGGTAGCATTATAAGATGATCTCTCACTAAATTTCAAGGTACATGTGTTCTCCCTGAGTATGCACCGTTGCGACAGTTCGTCATGCCGAGACACCACGTGATGATCAGGTGTGATAAGCTCTACGTTCACATACAACGGGTGCAAGCCAGTTTTGCACACGCAGAATACTCGGGTTAAACTTGACGAGCCTAGCATATGCAGATATGGCCTCGGAACACTGGAGACCGAAAGGTCGAACGTGAATCATATAGTAGATATGATCAACATAGAGATGTTCACCATTGAAAACTACTCCATCTCACGTGATGATCGGACATGGTTTAGTTGATATGGATCACGTGATCATTTAGATGACTAGAGGGATGTCTATCTAAGTGGGAGTTCTTAAGTAATATGATTGATTGAACTTTAATTTATCATGAACTTAGTACCTGATAGTATTTTGCATGTCTATGTTGTTGTAGATCAATGGCCCGTGCTACTGTTCCTTTGAATTTTAATGCGTTCCTAGAGAAAGCTAAGTTGAAAGATGATGGTAGCAACTACACGGACTGGGTCCGTAACTTGAGGATTATCCTCATTGCTGCACAGAAGAATTACGTCCTAGAAGCACCGCTAGGTGCTAGGCCTGCTGCAGACGCTGCTGATGACGTTAAGAACGTCTGGCAGAGCAAAGCTGATGACTACTCGATAGTTCAGTGTGCCATGCTTTACGGCTTAAAACCGGGACTTCAACGACGTTTTGAACGTCATGGAGCATATGAGATGTTCCAGGAGTTGGAGTTAATATTTCAAGCAAATGCCCGGATTGAGAGATATGAAGTCTCCAATAAGTTCTATAGCTGCAAAATAGAGGAGAATAGTTCTGTCAGTGAGCATATACTCAAAATGTGTGGGTATCATAATCACTTGACTCAGCTGGGAGTTAATCTTCCGGTTGATAGTGTCATTGACAGAGTTCTTCAATCACTGCCACCAAGCTACAAGAGCTTCGTGATGAACTATAATATGCAAGGGATGGATAAGACAATTCCCGAGCTCTTCGCAATGCTAAAGGCTGCAGAGGTAGAAATCAAAAAGGAGCATCAAGTGTTGATGGTCAACAAGACCACCAGTTTCAAGAAAAAGGGTAAAGGGAAGAAGGGGAACTTCAAGAAGAACGGCAAGCAAGTTGCTGCTCAAGTGAAGAAGGCCAAGTCTAGACCTAAGCCTGATACTGAGTGCTTCTACTGCAAAGGGACTGGTCACTGGAAGCGGAACTGCCCCAAGTATTTGGCGGATAAGAAGGATGGCAAAGTGAACAAAGGTATATGTGATATACATGTTATTGATGTGTACCTTACTAATGCTCGCAGTAGTGCCTGGGTATTTGATACTGGTTCTGTTGCTAATATTTGCAACTCGAAATAGGGACTACGGATTAAGCGAAGATTGGCTAAGGACGAGGTGACGATGCGTGTGGGAAATGGTTCCAAAGTCGATGTGATCGCCGTCGGCACGCTACCTCTACATCTACCTTCGGGATTAGTTTTAGACCTGAATAATTGTTATTTGGTGCCAGCGTTAAGCATGAACATTATATCTGGATCTTGTTTGATGCGAGACGGTTATTCATTTAAATCTGAGAATAATGGTTGTTCTATTTATATGAGTAATATCTTTTATGGTCATGCACCCTTGAAGAGTGGTCTATTTTTGTTGAATCTCGATAGTACTGATACACATATTCATAATATTGAAACCAAAAGATGCAGAGTTGATAATGATAGTGCAACTTTTTTGTGGCACTGCCGTTTGGGTCATATTGGTGTAAAGCGCATGAAGAAACTCCATACAGATGGACTTTTGGAATCACTTGATTATGAATCACTTGGTACTTGCGAACCATGCCTCATGGGCAAGATGACTAAAACTCCGTTGTCTGGAACAATGGAGCAAGCAACAGATTTATTGGAAATAATACATACCGATGTATGCGGTCCGATGAATATTGAGGCTCGTGGCGGGTATCGTTATTTTCTGACCTTCACAGATGATTTGAGCAGATATGGGTATATCTACTTGATGAAACATAAGTCTGAAACATTTGAAAAGTTCAAAGAATTTCCGAGTGAAGTGGAAAATCACCGTAACAAGAAAATAAAGTTTCTGTGATTCGATCATGGAGGAGAATATTTGAGTTATGAGTTTGGTCTTCATTTGAAACAATGCGGAATAGTTTCGCAACTCATGCCACCCGGAACACCACAGTGTAATGGTGTGTCCGAACGTCGTAACCGCACTTTATTAGATATGGTGCGATCTATGATGTCTCTTACTGATTTACCGCTATCGTTTTGGGGTTATGCTTTAGAGACGGCTGCATTCACGTTAAATAGGGCACCATCTAAATCCGTTGAGACGACACCTTATGAACTGTGGTTTGGCAAGAAACCCAAGTTGTCATTTCTTAAAGTTTGGGGCTGCGATGCTTATGTGAAAAAGCTTCAACCTGATAAGCTCGAACCCAAATCGGAGAAATGTGTCTTCATAGGATACCCAAAGGAGACTATTGGGTACACCTTCTATCACAGATCCGAAGGCAAGACATTCGTTGCTAAGAATGGATCCTTTCTAGAGAAGGAGTTTCTCTCGAAAGAAGTGAGTGGGAGGAAAGTGGAACTTGATGAGGTAACTGTACCTGCTCCCTTATTGGAAAGTAGTTCATCACAGAAATCAGTTCCTGTGACTCCTACACCAATTAGTGAGGAAGCTAATGATGATGATCATGTAACTTCAGATCAAGTTACTACCGAACCTCGTAGGTCAACCATAGTAAGATCCCACCAGAGTGGTACGGTAATCCTGTTCTGGAGGTCATGTTACTTGACCATGACGAACCTACGAACCATGAGGAAGCGATGATGAGCCCAGATTCCGCGAAATGGCTTGAGGCCATGAAATCTGAGATAGGATCCATGTATGAGAACAAAGTGTGGACTTTGGTTGACTTGCCCGATGATCGGCAAGCCATAGAGAATAAATGGATTTTCAAGAAGAAGACTGACGCTGACGGTAATGTTACTGTCTACAAAGCTCGACTTGTTGCAAAAGGTTTTTGACAAGTTCAAGGAGTTGACTATGATGAGACCTTTTCACCCGTAGCGATGCTTAAGTCCGTCCGAATCATGTTAGCAATTGCCGCATTTTATGATTATGAAATTTGGCAAATGGATGTAAAAACTGCATTCCTGAATGGATTTCTGGAAGAAGAGTTGTATATGATGCAACCCGAAGGTTTTATCGATCCAAAGGATGCTAACAAAGTGTGCAAGCTCCAGCGATCCATTTATGGACTGGTGCAAGCATCTCGGAGTTGGAATAAACATTTTGATAGTGTGATCAAAGCATATGGTTTTATACAGACTTTTGGAGAAGCCTGTATTTACAAGAAAGTGAGTGGGAGCTCTGTAGCATTTCTAATATTATATGTGGATGACATATTGTTGATTGGAAGTGATATAGAATTTCTGGATAGCATAAAAGGATACTTGAATAAAAGTTTTTCAATGAAAGACCTCGGTGAAGCTGCTTATATATTGGGCATCAAGATCTATAGAGATAGATCAAGACGCTTAATTAGACTTTCACAAAGCACATACCTTGATAAAGTTTTGAAGAAGTTCAAAATGGATCAAGCAAAGAAAGGGTTCTTGCCTGTGTTGCAAGGTGTGAAGTTGAGTAAGACTCAATGCCCGACCACTGCAGAAGATAGAGAGAAAATGAAAGTCATTCCCTATGCCTCAGCCATAGGTTCTATCATGTATGCAATGCTGTGTACCAGAACTGATGTGTGCCTTGCTATAAGTTTAGCAGGGAGGTACCAAAGTAATCCAGGAGTGGATCACTGGATAGCAGTCAAGAACATCCTGAAATACCTGAAAAGGACTAAGGATATGTTTCTCGTTTATGGAGGTGACAAAGAGCTCGTCGTAAGTGGTTACATCGATGCAAGTTTTAACACTGATCCGGATGACTCTAAGTCACAAACCGGATACGTATTTATATTGAACGGTGGAGCTGTCAGTTGGTGCAGTTCTAAGCAAAGCGTCGTGGCGGGATCTACGTGTGAAGCGGAGTACATAGCTACTTCGGAAGCAGCGAATGAAGGAGTCTGGATGAAGTAGTTCATATCCGATCTAGGTGTCATACCTAGTGCATCGGGTCCAATGAAAATCTTTTGTGACAATACTGGTGCAATTGCCTTGGCAAAGGAATCCAGATTTCACAAGAGAACCAAGCACATCAAGAGACGCTTCAATTCCATCCGTGATCAAGTCAAGGAGGGAGACATAGAGATTTGCAAAATACATACGGATCTGAATGTTGCAGACCCGTTGACTAAGCCACTCTCACGAGCAAAACATGATCAGCACCAAGACTCCATGGGTGTTAGAATCATTACTGTGTAATCTAGATTATTGACTCTAGTGCAAGTGGGAGACTAAAGGAAATATGCCCTAGAGGCAATAATAAAGTTGTTATTTATATTTCCTTATATCATGATAAATGTTTATTATTCATGCTAGAATTGTATTAACCGGAAACTTAATACATGTGTGAATACATAGAAAAAAAGAGTGTCACTAGTATGCCTCTACTTGACTAGCTCGTTAATCAAAGATGGTTAAGTTTCCTAGCCATAGACATGAGTTGTCATTTGATGAACGGGATCACATCATTAGAGAATGATGTGATTGACAAGACCCATCCGTTAGCTTAGCACGATGATCGTTTAGTTTGTTGCTATTGCTTTCTTCATGACTTATACAAGTTCCTATGACTATGAGATTATGCAACTCCCGAATACCGGAGGAACACTTAGTGTGCTATCAAACGTCACAACGTAACTGGGTGATTATAAAGATGCTCTACAGGTGTCTCCGAAGGTGTTTGTTGAGTTGGCATAGATCGAGATTAGGATTTGTCACTCCGATTGTCGGAGAGGTATCTCTGGGCCCTCTCGGTAATGCACATCATATGAAGCCTTGCAAGCAATGTGACTAATGAGTTAGTTATGGGATGATGCATTACGGAACGAGTAAAGAGACTTGCCGGTAACGAGATTGAACTAGGTATGATGATACCGACGATCGAATCTCGGGCAAGTAACATACCGATGACAAAGGGAACAACATATGTTGTTATGCGGTTTGACCGATAAAGATCTTCGTAGAATATGTGGGAGCCAATATGAGCATCCAGGTTCCGCTATTGGTTATTGACCGGAGATGAGTCTCGGTCATGTCTACATAGTTCTCGAACCCGTAGGGTCCGCACGCTTAACGTTCGATGACGATCGGTATTATGAGTTTATGTGTTTTGATGTACCGAAGGTAGTTCGGAATCCCAGATGTGATCAAGGACATGACGAGGAGTCTCAAAATGGTCGAGACATAAACATTGATATATTGGACCATGTTATTCGGACACCGGAAGTGTTCCGGAAGGTTTCGGATAAAACCGGAGTGCCAGAGGGTTGCCGGAATCCCCCCGGGAAGTTATGGGCCCTTAGTGGGCTTTAGGGGAGAGAGAGGGCAGCAGCCAGGAGGTGGCGCCCCCCCCAAGGGGAGTCCAAATTGGACTAGGGGAGGGGGGTGCAGCCCCTCTTTCCCTCTCCCTCTCCCTCTCTTTCCTTCTCCTCCTAGTTGGACTAGGAAAGGGGGAAACCTACTCCTACTAGGAGTAGGATTCCTCCCCCCTTGGCGCGCCCTATGAGGGCCGGCCGGCCTCCCCCTTGCTCCTTTATCTACAGGGGCAGGGAGGCACCCTAGGACACACAAGTTGATTGTTTAACCGTGTGCGGTGCCCCCTCCACAGATTTCCACCTCGGTCATATTGTCGTAGTGCTTAGGCGAAGCCCTGCGTCGGTAACTTCATCATCACCGTCACCACACCGTCGTGCTGACGAAACTCTCCCTCGGCCTCAGCTGGATCAAGAGTACGAGGGACGTCACCGAGCTGGATGTGTGCAGATCGCGGAGGTGCCGTGTGTTCGGTACTTGGATCGGTTGGATCGTGAAGACGTTCGACTACATCAGCCGCGTTACTAAACGCTTCCGCTTTCGGTCTACGAGGGTACGTGGACACACTCTCCCCGCTTTTTGCTATGCTTCTCCTAGATAGATCTTGCGTGATCGTAGGAATTTTTTTGAAATACTACGTTCCCCAACAGCTGGTTGAACAGGACCCCGTGGAGGGCTGGTTGAATAGGAGCCGGTGGAGGCTGGATGAATAGGAGCCGGTAGAGGCTGGATGAACAGGACCCTGTGGATGAACAGTAGCTGGTGGAGGCAGGAGGAAGTCGACGGTGGATGAACAATAGCAGGTGGAAGCTGGAGGAAGTCGACGGTGGATGAACAGTAGCCCGTGGAGTCCCGTTTTGCGGTACGCCACACCGCTCCGATGAACAGGACCCCCATTTTGACCTTAGCGTTCCAACACAAGTCCGTTTCCTCCGTTTTGCAGTACGCCACACCCCTCCCGATGAACAGGACCCCCGTTTCGATCGTAGCACTCCAACACAAGTCTGTTTCCTCCGTTTTGTGGTATGCCACACCCCTCCCGATCAACAGGATGCTGTTTCGACCGTAGCCGGTTGAACAGAAGGCTGTTTCCTCCGTACTACGGTACGCCAGACCCCGTTTCGGCTGTTCCGTCCAAGCCGGTTGGCTCCCATTGAACAGGACGCATTCCAACCCAGTCTGCTGCCTCCCGATGAATAGGACGTTGTTTCTCCGTTCCGACCCAGCCGGTTGGCTGCCCTATGAACAGGACGCCGTTGCTGCTGTCCCGATGCCTCTCCATGTACACGAGTCCTGGCCGTACGTATGCGCGAGTACGCGTTCGAGACCCCGCCCATATGTACGTACGTGGCCGTATTTTTTGGCATGTGGCTGTACGTACGTGTACACGGTTTAGAAGGGACTGCCTGAACTGCTACATCGGGGGCTCTACCACTACACGTGTCGCTGCTTGTTCGGCCATGGTTCATCATTGCAGAGAGACCAATCGACCAGTATGTACGTACACGTTCGCGACCAGACAGAAAATGCTACGCACGCCTCGACCGGGTGGGTCCCAGCTGTCAGGGAGGACAAGGACGCACTTCCTTGCATGCGAAGATATAGCTGGTGGGTCCCAACTTTCAGGGGGAAGAATCATTTTTTTGCCCGTAATATGGACACACTTCCTTGCGTGCGAAGATGTAGCTGGTGGGTCCATCTGTCAGCCTCACCGCGTAGAGTCCTCTTCCGATGGCTGTCGTTCGCTGACCACGTTGACCACGCCGCGCGGACAGCACCCATGCGGTGGACGATGGCGAGACCTAGGAAGGGAACGACGCGGAGCCAGGGAAGACGAGGCAGGTGGATGCCCACGCGGAGGGGAGTATGAGGGTTCACTGGTTCGGCTGCGGTGTGAGGCTGCCGTCACCGGAGAATAACAGGAGGTGTTGGTGAGTAGAGGAATGGCCTGGACGGCGATGGGAGTAGGGTGGGCTGGTGAGTCCTGCGCGGTAGCACAGCCGGCCACGGGAGGCGGTAGCAGGTGGTACCACCGGCGGTGGTTTGGGCGGCTGAAGTAAGAATATCCAAGATTGAAGAAGAAGCACGACATCCGTTGGATGGACATCCAACGGCCACTGCTGCTAGAATCGTGTGTTGACTATAAGTTGACAAAGCCTTGCGTACGCGTCAACCTAGTAGGCCCACAAGTGTGTGGCAGAGAACATATAGCCCATTTGCAATTTGTAAGAATGTACAACCCATTTTTGAATTCTAATGGAATTTACTATAGCCCATTTACAGTTTGTTAAAATTACAGCCCATTTTCTAGCTAGGACAACGATTAATAATTTCAAACAAACACTCAAAACAGAATTGAATAAAATTTCTGACATTTTGATGGGATCCGAAATATTTTTATCCTGAAATTTCAAGTTATACTAAATATAATTTTGAAATAAATTTGTATAACGTAAAAATCCAACGAAATATTGCGCCCGCAACAAGTAATGAAATTAAAATTTTCAAAATCCAAAAATAATATTTTTTTAACTAATTACGTGTTTGGTGCTTCTTTTATAGTTACAGCCCAGTTTTTATAATTACATCCCATTTATTATTTCTTAAAGCCCATTTTCTTGTTAAGCCTAATGCATCCCTCCTAGGAAAGATTTGCAGCCCAGCGGGGCGGAGAATAACAAGTTCACCTGGGCTGGGTATCCCTAAAAAAAGTATAGCTGGGCTAGCCATTTTCAGCTTAAATAAAATTAATATCTGGGTTGGATATTTGGTCGACATAAAATAATAGCCTGGGCTAGACAGGCCACAACACGCCCAGGTGATCTCCTCTGAACAACAACAAAAACATCGCTCAAGAAAAACTCTGTTCACACCTCAAAAACACAAATACTGCTTGAGCTGCTGGGTCCCAGCTGTCGGCCGCTCCTTGTGCAATTCTCTCGTTTATTGACTATATAGATTGACAATGGTGTGGGACCGTGATGTCAGGAAACGAGGAGGAAGCAAAAAATTTATAGTTGTATATAATAAGGAGGCACTTGCGCATGTGCGGCTATGGCCCTGGTGGGTCCGCACTGTCATCCTCTCCAATTAAAGTCATCTCCTGATTCCTCATGTTCATTGACCATGTTGACAACACGAGACGGCGGCGTCACGGTGAGCGCAACAACTGGAAGGACGGCAGAGAGGGCCTCGCGGGCCCTACGGATGGTCTGATACAGCGCCCGCTGCTCATTCAGGAAGCCAGGATCATAGGGCCACATGTCCGCGACGGCATTCTCGTTTGCTTGTTCGCCAGCGACTCGTCCTTCTGCGAGACGGTGCTCGTTGAGGAGACGGAGGTTGCAGCACAGGTCCTCCTGTGCTGGTAGCTCTTCTGCAATTAGGGCATCGAAGTGCGGCCGCACCTGCTCTATGGTGAACACGGCATGAACCGGCTTGGGCGGTGGCGCCGGCTCCTGGTCGGAAGCCACGTCCATCGTCTGATTGTCGTCGCTGAGCTCGGCAAGCTCGCTGGCGAGCCAGCATGTTTGGCTACTGGACTGGACCGCTGCAAAGCACGAGTCTGACCGCCCTGGCCCACCGAGACCCCCTGCCTCGCCCGCGCGCGCTTTCCGCCCGAAACAGTCAGCGCCGCCCGCGCCGCTTCCTGGTGCAGGCGATTGCTCCGCGTTCAAACGACAAAAGTGTCGTCCGTCCGTCCATCTGCCGCCTGCATTAATGATACGCGGTTGCTGAGGCGGCTACTCCGGCGCCACCCATCAGTCGCTCTGCCGTCCACCATTGCTATATAAACTGCTGCGCCGGCCATAGCCGCAGTCATCCGCCTCCGTTCCCTTTCTCCTGTCCACACTACTCCCACCATGGCTTCGTCGCACTCCAGTGCTCTTCGGGACGGGCGGACGACGGACCAGAAGGAGATGGCAGCCATTGCTGCCGACTGGCTGGCCGGCAGGCAGCCCAAGGACGACGACGTCCCAATGGTGAACATGGTAGTCGGCAATCCGGCGCCAACCCCCTCCTCTGCGCCATCCTCGCCGGTGCATGGCACCATAACCATCGGCGAGGCCCGTGCCCAATACATGGACATGGTGAGGCAGAAGCATGAGGAGTAGTTCCGGGAGGCGCAGGCCAACGCCGCCTACAACCACCATGTCCTCCAGGAGCACCTGCAGGCGGAGGAGCAGATCGCCGCTGAGCGGGTGGAGCAGGAGGCGTTGCTCGAGTCGTACCGCTCAGCCCGCGAGAGCCGCCTCACGCGCTGGCGGTACCGCATGCGGGTGGCGGAGGTTGCGGCCGCCTACAAAGAGGGCGATGAAGTGGGCGAGGCGCTGTTTGGCGAGACAGACAACAAGGCGGAGGACAATGCCGGCTCCGCCGAGGCCCCGCCCCACCGGCACCGAGGCGGAGGACTTTGCCGGCTTCCGCGAGGCCCTGCTCCGCCAAGGCCCCACCCCGCCAACAACGAGGCAGAGGACATCACCGGCTCCGTCGAGGCCCCGCCGTGCCGGTAATGAGGGGGAGGATTTCCCCCGCTCCGCCGAGGCGCCGCCCCGCCGGCAACGAGACAGAGGACATCGCCGGCTCCGTCGAGGCCCCGCCCCGCTGCCAACGAGGCCGCGCCACATAGAAAACGAGGAAGAGTAGAACATGGTAGGTCGCCGCCGCTCGGGTCCAAGTAAGGCCACCGCTGCTACCCTCCGGTTGAAGCCAAGCTTGGCGGGTTGAACATTGACGGCCGATTAGCTTCTTGGCGGCAACGTGGAGTCGGAGAGCTGAGCTGGAGAAGAAGCTTCTGTTCGGCTCAGCCGGACACGGGAAATGGGCACCGGAGATCATAGATTAGGTTAATTAATTATACCTCCAGCGCATCCCTTTTTAGTTGAAGAATGTATGAAATGTAATGATTATGCATCTCAATGATTCACAAGTCAGAGCCAATATTTACTTCACAACTAAAGAATAAAGAAAAAATGATCGATGCTGCTAACGTCAAAGGGCGTCCCATTCCAAAATATCAAATGCATTTCTTCTTGCTAACATCAATGAGCAAAATTTGAGAAGGTTGTCCATTCCAAAATATCAAATGCGTGTCTTTTTGCGTACATCAATGAGCAAACTTTGACAAGGTTTTCCCATTCCAAAATATCAAATGCTTTTTGCGTACATCAATGAGCAAACTTTGACAAGGTTTTCCCATTCCAAAATATCGAATGCCTACGATTGTGGAATGGGCCGGGTTTGCCATCAGTTCGGACATTGACATGTCACCTCGTGCTAAATAAACCAGTTGTTCTTTTTGTGCAGTTCCACTAAAGTCAACCAACTTTGCACGTAGCTTGTATGATTTCACCTTTATATGTTGCAAGGCCTTGAACATATCGGCACCTCCTTTCTTGTAGCTAATTTTGTGGATGAAGGTGGAAATGAATGATTCGAGAACATTCGATCTATTGTGCATGATGAAGTATAATGGAGGGCACGAACCATCAGAACATTTTGTGCAGTTCCCATTGAAATCAAGCTGAGCATCCCTGTTTGCATAAATACAAAAATGTGATTAGTACAAAGCAAACTGTATTATGAATTTACAGTTTAAATAGGCAACCTACATGATCCATGCAGAGCACACATTTAAAAAATAGAACTCACCAGAAAGAATCCTAAAACAACATTGTATTGGCCATCACAGCAACAAAGATGAAGATCTGTGAGTCCTTCTGAGCTGAAGTTATTTTGTTCTTGTGGGCAGTAATGTGACCATCCTTCAACTGCTCCTTCTGATAAGAAGAGAAGGGCTTGGCTTCTTCATCCTGGCATAATCTTCTTCAGAGGAGGATGATTCTGTTGTGCAAAGACAAGAGAACAACTAAATGCTAGCATCCCTCTTTGCTCGGAAAGAAGGAAAGGAAATATTTAAAAACAGCCATTACATTAACAATGGGAGTAACTGATGAAATGTATAGTCACAAAGAGATGCATCCTCATTATCCTCATAGGAAATGACATGATACCAAACACAACAGCTCAACTTGAACTGTATTATTACTTAATTTTATCAGTGGCTATAATGGTGGCAAACCGGTGCCTCAATTTATTAGCAGCCTTAGATTAACATGCGAAACAATACCACTTTCTCATGACAGTATCTAAACAGTAGCACAATACCAATAGAGATGACAAAGCTCGATCATATGGATGAAATCCGTGGGCCGGTACCAACCTTTGTCAGGAGGCTTATTGTGTAGAGCATGCAGATGAAGCACTTCTCCGGAATCATCCGTTATTATCTACTGTGGTTGCCATGCTTACTATAAACTCCTCAATTAGTTTAATGTTTCCAACATCTTCTTGTGCAGTTCCACTAAAATATATGTTATCTTCAAACAAGATCCTTGTTTGCACAAGTAGAGATAATTACATATTACATTAAGAGTGGCATCAAATCACAGTGGCAAAACAATTGCTCGTTCCAGCCATAGCAATAAATTAAGATGCAAAACTATATCATTACTTGTGTCATCACAGTTCCAGTGCTTCATTACAGCACCGGGAGTTGATTTTTGTTCTTCTTCCACTTGTTCTTCCCCTTCATCACTTGGGTCAATAACAGACAAGCTTCACCTTCAATGTAAGATTTGGCATGTCAATTAGGGAGCACAAGTATAGCACTAAACAACGACATTACTTTTCTGATGACAGTAGCAATATACAGGCCAACAGTTGCGAAATATCATTATCTTACCTCAATGGGATATTACGGTGCACATACAGATTGGAAGTCTGGTCTCCTTTTGTGCAGTTCACTAAAATCAAGCAACATTACCATATAAGTAGTAAAACATATGAAAGCACACTACACAATCATGTGGAAGAAGGCCAGTACTGACCTCTCATGACACGGAATTGAAACAACTCACAAGAAGAAGATCTGAAACAAATTTGCCAACACAGATAGGAAGTCAGATCTCCTCTTGTGCAGTTCCACTAAGATCAAGCAATCAAGCAACGTTGTCGGTGTGACATTTTGGTTGTACTGCACAAAACACTCTTAAAACAAAAGTGTTTTGTGCAGTGCAACAAAAGGTCGCAATAGCAACAAGGTGAGGTAGATAACCCTGTTTACACAGAGGTGCAAAGGAAACAATTAGTGGTCAATAACGGTGGATGACACAAAAGCCCACAAAAAGAAGCATCTAACTTATCTAAATGGGAAAGAAAGCAAGATAGTAGCATTTCTCAAACAGTGGCATTGATTCATATTAACAGAGAGATTATATTAACAATAAAATTCGTTAAACATGTAATTTGCTTTTAACTGCGGCATTGCTTCAATTTTCCAGCGGCATTATTAGATTAACAACAGCTAAAGAGTTGTATGGGACAGTGGACGCACAAGCACCATGTGCATGTACCGATGTATAAAGGGGTGATGCATAGTCTGTTGCAACAAACAACCAAGGAACATATTTGTGTTGGTCCCATTTTTTTTTATCTTTAGACACCTTTCCCTATGTGAGGGCAGCAAATCTAGTCCTGCTCAAACTATACAGCCTTGTCCCCCACCCACAGAAAGATCAGTTCCTTACAGATGTGTGTACTGCGTTTGTCATTGTTTTCCCTTTTTGAACAACATAGGTGTTGCGTAGCCAGTCTGTACTACTTTCCCCCTTCCTTTCCTCTTTGAACCACATCCTAGATTCATGCTATACAACTTTCCCCACTACTTTCCTGTTTGATCCAACACCTAGATTCGAGTGCAGAAGCGAAAAATTCCACATGCAGCTAGAGCAATGCCTGTGGATTAAGAAAGTTATACCTTAAGGTTCTCGGGGTGTGGCTCGGTGGGCGGCCGGAGGCCGATCTGCCCACACTATGTACGGCGGCGAGGAAGAAGGGGTCGGAGCCCCCCCCACGCCGCCGCTGGGTGAAAGAGAACAACGGCGCCGGTAGTGGTTCCCTCCCTCGCCGACGGCGACAGTGTTAAGCCTCCTTGCCTTCCCCGACGGACAGGATCCTGCCGGCTCTTTGACCAGCAGTGAGGTGAGAGAAAGAGAGGAGAGGCCAACATAGTCTTGTTTAGATCTGGATAGGGTGAGAGTGTGTGTAGAGAGCAACTACAAGCGCTGAGGCTCCAGCGTGTATATATATAGTGGAGAGAGAGTGTGAAGAGAGCAAACCCTAGAAAACAAGCGCTGAGGCTGCAGCGTATATAGTTGGAGTGGTTTTATTTTTCTCTCCATAAAAATCGTTTTAAATTGTGCACGAAACAGAACTCTTTATTTAACGTACTACTAGTGAAGCAAAATACTACTACTAGTAGGGCAAAGCTAATACTACTACGTGAAGAAAATTTAACGCTCCAAGAAGTCAACTCGAAATTAACGCTCCACGCCTCCTGGTCACACTTACTATCGTTCACGTGTGGTATGAAAAGCAACAACTGAACCACACACGGTCAAAATATCGGAAAGGTGGGCTGCACCATCCTCCAATTTTAAATATTTTGGGCACTTGTATTCGGCCTAAGTCAGTGTGCCACCGTATGTACTAAGGGTTACAACGGGTGCTAAGAAACTAGGGCGTATTGAGAGTAATTGCCATGCCATTTATTTGTAGGGTCTCTTGCAAACTGTCAAACTATATTCTCCTCTTATTTAATGGATGAGGCAAATCTTTTGCTTCTGTTTCAAAAAACATATGAGAAATTCAATTTTAATTATTTTGTATGTACACTTTGCTCTCTTCCAATAATTTTGGGCGCTTGTATTCAGGCTAAGTCAGTGTGCCACCGTATCTCGTACTACTCCCTCCGTCTAGGTGTATAAGTCACATTAGAAGGTGCAGCGGGACCAAGGTGCAAGCAGATTGGAGGAGAAGGAGAAACTTGACCAGTCCTTCCTCCAATCAAAGCCCTGATTTCTCTCTCTAAACGCAACAATTAATCACAGCAATTAAGAGATGCCGTTTTAGCTACCATGCAGGGCCACGTATTAACTCGCATGCAAGCCGGCTTCGATTCCTTGACTAATCCCGGGGGAGATAACAAGGCAGAGTAAGTAACGCTCACTAGCAATGAGGCTAGGAGGGGATTGAGATGCGAAGTTAATGGACGACGCCCAAACATTTTCGGAATATCTGATTTTCGTAAGATGGCTTAACACCTAGACGGAGAGAGTACTACCTCAGTCCAAGTTTTTATGCCACGTCATATAATTTTTTGTCAAAGTTTGACCAAAATTTTTAACTACTCACTACTTTCCAGTTAATAGGGCATAAATTTGAAATCTCATCAACCAAGGCAGATGATGAATGGAGAAATGTAGTACTCCATCTCGTAGTTTACAAAATTACTCAAACTTCAATCTGCATTAATTACAATATATTCATGGATGACCACTAAATGAGTATGAATGGTTACATGCACTGGTTTGTTACTTTTAATCCTTCCAAGCATCAATTTAATGCACCTTGGAATGTGAACACATTTATTTTCCAGCACATTTCTTTATTTCATCAACGACATTTTGATACAGGGAAGTACATTCACCAATTCTTTGCTAGGAGAGCAAGACCAAAGAAAACAAGAACCACAATTAGACATTTTAAAAGATATCCAATTTCCATAACTGCTCCCACTAATTGTATTAATATCTTCTCTATGTCTTCATTGTTGATCTGTGGCTTCTCGAGCTTGTACACTTCTTTCTTCTTCGATTATAAAGAACTAGACGTTGCTTCACATCTAATATCATCTCTAGCCTCTATTCTAGCAAGGAGTGCATGAGCATCTACCAAATTTTGTGCTATCAATAGATTGATGTATTATTCTTCCCAAAACCAAAACTTGCATCCATCCTACACATATGTTTGAGTATAAGCTGTCGAACATGCGCCGAATAAGGGAGCACAGCCGAATCAAAAGAAGTACTATGCATCTTATCTTTTTCGCACTTGATGAACACCCACTCGGGATGTTGTGGCGTGGTCGAAACGCGGCGCAGGACCTGCCGCGGGCAGCCATCGCACTTTATGAGCGACAACGGTGAACCGACTAGCCGCTGGGCCAGGGCCGAGCCCGGACGGTGGCTGACCGTGTCTTTGCCGGTGATCCGCCGACGGGATAGATCCGAGCGGCTAGAGGCGGATTCAGTACCTGTACGCGATGTGGAGGCATTGCCATTGTTGTGTGACCCGGTACCCGGACACTCCATGGCAAGGAGCAGACGCAGGCGGCCGGAATGCTCCAAATCCGGCAGCCGCGTGCGTCAAATCCCGCGGCCGCAGATATAGCGGCTGACCGCCGACGCCGGGACAAGAGGCACAGATCTGACCGTCGTGCTGTGGTCGGCTGGGCTATAGTGCGAGGCTCCGACGGACGTGCGTGTACCTCATCTCTTCTTGTACGTACTCCATTTATCTCACTTCCTGTGGCTTCCCACTCCCACGTTATTCCTATTCTATGAACTTGTGTATGCGTGTGTGTGTGTTAGAGAGAGCGACACATCGACCTACTCCTACAGAGAGATGGTGTGTAGTACTATGATTTAGCGGCAAGAGTCGGTGCATCCTCTCATTTCCGGGCATCCGGTCGGGACAGCTGCCACGCCCGCTACTGACCAGCCTGGCCCACCCAAAGCCCCTCCATCGCCCGCGCGCACTTCCCGCCCGAAACGGTCAGCGCCGCTCTAGAGAATTGGTGCCGCATTCATGCCCGGGCAGAGCGGACGCAACCTCTCACTGGCGCCTGCGTTGAAGGGAGAAGCGGATTCAAGAGTGATGGTTGCTTCGTCCGTCCAACTTACTGCCGGGTCTATGTGATTTGACGGCTCATTGGTCATTATTACTGAGGTGGTACGACCGTGCTGAGTCTCAGTTGCACTGTACACTTTACTTTGGTGCATGACACGTGCACCGGATGCTGGATGTCCCATGTTTCTGCGAAAGGAGGTAGACCGTCTCCACTCTCTACAATTTTCTCCATTCTTATAGCGGAGGAGTGCGAAAGTAGTGAAAACACGCAAGCTCAGTGATTACATGGCCCACCTCACACTATCACCATATTTTATGGACATCGTGCGACACATAACTCTTTAGTACATAGTAGTACGTACTGTAATTTCTCAGTGAGATAAATTTGTACAATGCTATGAAGCTTCCAGCTTCTGTTTCATGTATCTCGCGTCCAAGGTTGCCCCGTTGCAACATTCCATCAAATACAAAGGAGACTAACATGCATGCTATTGCATCTCAATGATTGACACATCATAGCCAATATGTACTCCCTCCGTTCCAAAATAAGTGTCTCAACTTTATGCAAACTTTAGTACAAAGTTATACTACTACTAAAGTTGACACTTATTTTGGAACAGAGACAACTAAAGAAAAAAAAAGATCCATGCAGTCCCTAGGCCTTGAACCCTAAACCCTAACCAGGCTTTAATTTGCTGGCGATGTTGAACCTTCCGAAGAAATGAAGTTTGCAACCCTTTGACCGTCGGATCATTTTGTGCAGTTTCACTAAAATCGAGCTGAGCATCCCTGTGGCAAAGAAATTGAAGAAGCGTGATTAGAATAAGACTAGTGGGACTAGTTGATGAAACATAAACTCATCACAAATACAGTAGAAGCCAGTAGAGGTACGTGCGGGGCAAAGAAGTAGAGAAATATCCACATGGAGCGATGTGGGCAGCTGGGGCAGTGGTGCAAGCCGGCTATAAAGGAAGTTGTACCTAAGGGATGTCGGGATGTAGCTAGCTTAGAGGAGGGCGGCGGGAGGCGGCAATTGCGCACGTCGCGGCAGTAAGCAAGGGACGAAGGCAACCACACCGGCTTTGTGAGAGAGAACGGCGGGGACCCCTGATCGGGACGCGCCGATAGTGGGTTTTCACCGTCGGCGACGGCAACCGCATCTACACAAAGCATCCACCCCTTCCCCCGGCGGACGTGATCCGCCCGGATGTTAGAGATGTGGCCACAGTTGTTTTGTGCGAGAGAGTGTGAAGAGAGCAACCCCAGCAAGAAACCGTGTAGGCTCGTCCTGGCTATGTATATAGTGGAGCGGTTTCTTTTTCTCTCCATATGAACCTATTTATATTGCGTACGTGCCACTGAAGAAAAAACTTTATTTATAAATGACGCGGCACTGTTCATGCGTGGTTCCCAATCCTCCATTAAGTGAGTAACTACTACTAGACGCGTCAAATTATCACGTGGGCTGCATCATCATACAGAAATGAGCTCCACCATGTCACGTGTGTGGTTGGGGAAGACGCAAAAGACGCAAAGAGTGCTACTAGTACTACGTGCGTGGGTGCGTGCACCTCTTCTCTTCGAGCATGGTTAAGTATAGCCCACTAGTACTCTACCACGCGGTTATTATATGGGCAAAGAGTATAGGCAGTAATAATGATTAATAAGCCGTCAAATCATGAGGCCCACCTTTCTCTATGTTTGACCGAGGAAGCAGCTATCATTTCACTCCTCGTTGAATATCCATCCGTTGCTACCTCCGCAAATAAATAAAAATCCGCTTCTACCTCCGCAGCATGGTTAATAATATAGCCATGTCAATCACGACGTAGAAATATCATTCAACGATACAATAGGGATGGCTCTAAGGCTGGTGATTTTTTTTACTTTGTCTCTTTCTCTTTTTGTCTCATTTACTCATTTTACATAGGAGCACGTGTAGAGGATGGCTATTCCTTTTGATGGGACTTCTTCATGGGGTTTAAGACTAAGCAGCTCTGAATTATTCCCGGTACCCACCACTCTGAATTGTGCCATCTATGATAGTACTCCCATTGCAACAATGAGGTCCACTAGGTCTAGCACGTCCTGTAAGAAGAGACTGTCACGCAAAACGTACATTCTTGTTGCCTTCTTCCTCATACAGTACATACCACTGGTACAGTACGTACTACTAGTACTAGTACTACTCGTTCTCCTATAAACCTTGCGCTTGGCATCTCAAAAATATTAGCCTTGCGCTTGGCTCTTCGCCTCTTCGGGAAGTCGAGCAATAATGGTACTACAGTATATGGTTCTGGCTATCTGAGACCGAATGAATTGCTGCACGTCCACCACGTGGGCGAGGGTCTAGGGTCGAGGGGCGAGGGAGAGTGCGTACTACTACGTCCGTTTCAATATGGACTACATACGGAGCAAAATGAGTGAATCTACACTCTAAAATACGTCTATATACACCAGTGTTTGGAGTATGTACTAGTAGTTCATATTGAAATCTGCTAAAAGACATATATTTCAAACAATATGATAATCTCTCTAACCAAGGTAGGGACGAGGAGTGTATATACGTCTAACGGAGGGAGTAGTAAAATTTTCTCCTCGTCCTGCGAGCCACCGCGCATGTGGGCGAGGGAGCGGGCGTAGGCGTAGTAAGCAAAGCTTCTCCTCGTCCTGCGACTTTGCGATCCACCGCGCCCGTGGGCGGGGGAGAGGGCGTACTAAGCAAGCTTCTCCTCATTCTGCGAGTTGACGGGACACATCAAAAGTAATACAGAGCATCTCCAGTGTATAGAGCCTTGCCTCTAAGGTAGGACCCACATGGTTTGCCTCTTTATTTAAATAACACGTCAAGTCGCAATTTGTTTGTTCACCCATGGTACATGATCCTCCATCAAGTGGACAACCAGTACACGTGTCAAATTACCACGTGGGCTGCCTTTTCGTACAGAAATGAGCTCCACCGTGTACCCGCGCGGGTGTGGTTGGGAAAGAGACGGGAGTACGTGCGCCGTGCGTGCAGCTCTTCTCTTCGTGCATGTTCCCCACCTACGTGGGTGTGTGTGAGAGAGATACAAACCTAGAGAGATGGCGTGCGTGTTCGTGAGTGTTTTTTGTTATGGGGGGGTGATTTCGTGAATGTATTTGTGGGAATATGTGTCGATGATATCTCAAACAAAAATTTGACACATGCAATGTGTGTGAAATAGAGGCCTATCTATATCATATATAGAGGGGGTGATCCACGAGAAGAGAGGGAGGGGTCATAGATATCGATAGAGTCGAAGATAGGATCAAGTGTGTGGGTGCGAGATCGATGAAGAGAGCCATCGAAATCGTGCGTGTGCACGTCAAAGATGTAGGGCGACTGAGCTACCGGAACGTCAGAGGGCACAGGGTAAGTTTGTGTGTGGCAGGGAGACATGACTAGAGCGCTCGATGTATCGGTGTGGTGTGGGGGGGGGGGGGGGGGGGGGGGGGGTAGGAGCGCCCTAACTGAGAGGTAGATCAACTCGTATATGTGTTGAGAAGGAAGACCTAGCTTATGTCTTGAGAGATATCGGTCGACATCCATACATAAGTGAAGGACGGGGAATGGTTGGGACATTATATATAGAGAGAGAGAGAGAGGGGAGAGAGAAGAGAGGAGAGAGAGAGAGAGAGAGAGGGGAGAGAGAGAGAGGTAAGTGGGCCGGAGGGGTGGTGGAGTTGCTTCTCGGAGATGGTGGGAGAGGCCTACTAGACAAACTGATGGTACAACTGCAATATTATCAAGAAGAGTGGGGATGTGTTTCTGTGTGTGCATGTGCGTGATAGATGTGTCGGGAGGCATGCATGGATGATGAAGGGGGACCATGTGTTTGGTAAGCAGACCTAACTAGATCGGTAGATCAATTGTTGTGTGTCGGAGGAAGGGAGAGACATAACTAATGAGGTAGATCGATCGGCGCGTGGGGAAAATGAGTTATAAATGACCTAGCTAGCTATATGTATAGCGGGAGATCGGTCGGTGTACATCCATTTGTTAGAGGCAAATAAGGCCCAGAGAGACGGATAGAGAGAGAGATGGAGCTAGGAGGTGGTGTGAGAGGCCTACTATCTAGATAGGGGGAGGAGTGTGTGATTGTGAGATCGATGAAAAGTGGGGCGAGAGTTTACACGTGTGTGGGATCGTATGAGAGACACGATGCATGGACATGGAAAGGTGCGTGTGTATGTGGTAGGCAGACATCACTGGAGAGGTTTATCGATCGGTGTGTGTCGGAAAGGAGTTGTGGAGACTGTGGGAGAATGACCTAAAAAAAAAATGAATGTGCACGATGGATAGAATGCTGAGGGAGGGGGAGGGCGAGGAGGGCATGTGCATGCACGAGAGAAAGTTAGTGCTAGCTACAAAGGTTAGAGGATTGTGTGGGTGTAAGAGACTAACAAAGATCATAATTCGATATGAAAGTGGATTCATATATTTGAATAAGAGATCATAGTGTTATAAACCTATGCATGCATGAATATAGCGGGGATACGCGTGGTGTGGTTTTGGACATGTTATACCATAATGTGATAATGCGTGGCGTTTGCAACTCACAGCTAAATATCGAACAATCTAAACCATACTATATATCGAACAATCTCACATTTTATTTGAATTTGTGATAATGTGTGGCGTTTGCATCTCACAACTAAATATCAAACAATCTAAACCATACTATATATCGAACAATCTCACATTTTATTTGAATTTGTGATAATGTGTGGCGTTTGCAACTCAGATCTAAATACTTGTAGGCGTAGGGGGCAGGGCACCATACATTATGTGATAAACACATTATACATATGAGACATGGTTTAGATTATGAAGATCTAGCTAGAGCTTGAAATGTACTGTGATTTGAAATCAACATAAAGTGGATTCAAAAAATCGAGTTCGAGTTCATACAGTACACATAGTTCATATCTAACTCGACAGTAATCATGTGGTGTGCTGTGAAGATAATATACAAATGATGGTTTAACTTGACAATAATGATGATTGTAGATCTTATTAAAATAGAGAAACAAATTCAAATGGTTTAACTTGACAACAATCATGATTGTAGATCTTATTCAAATAGAGAAACGAATTCAAATTTAGTTCATATTGAAGTGGTAGTATATACGTTTGGAATGCACTAAAACGTTCATTTGAGTAGCAGGTTGCATGCATTATACACGTAGCGAAATATTTTAATTGAACATAACATGGATTCAAAGTTTTGAATGGCATTTGTAGTGTGAATTGATTTGGTATAGTACACGGGACTAGACTCTCTTGTGTGGTGCGAATTGATTTCTTTTTGTTTTTTCATCGAGGGAAGTGCGAATTGATTTGATATAGGGTGTGTTTGGATTGTGGCCAAAGTGCACCTTACCAAAATTTTGGTCATGACCCAAAGATTGGTCTTTGTTTGGATGGTTGCCAATTTTTTGGCATGCTAATGAACTCTAGCCAACTCTAGTTCATTTTTCTTGCCAATGTTGGCTAAATCATGGGCAACCAAAACCTCAACCAAAATTTTGGCTAGCCAATGATTTGGTGGGGCAACCTTGGGCACAAACCAAACACACCCATAGTATACACGTTAGGCTTGTCCGGAAATTTCAACCCGCGCCTTGTTATCCCGAAATTTTAAGATATCTCTTTGTCTCGTTGTGCTCCTAAAATTCCCTCCATCTCAACCCGCGCCTTGCTATCCCAAAATTACAATGCGCGCGAAAACTCCCACCTCCTGCCAAATTCCAACACGCGAAATTCCCTTGATACCCCTGAACTGAAAGAACCACCTAGTTCAAATCCGTGGGGCTACTTTCATAAATTACCCCACATTTCGGACAAGCGCGTCCCTAAGCCATGGTTCCCCCCTCCCATCCCCTCCGCCCCCCATTCATACACCAAGGCCGCGAAAACCCGCGAAGCCCCACACCCTCCTCCGTCCGCCCACCCAGCCGGAGCCTCTTCCCTGACGATGTCATGCACAGCAACACCTCGACGTCCCTCATCCACCGCACCGGATGAGGATCCGTCGTTGATCTCGTCGTCCCGCCAGTTCAGCCACCCTGTCCTCCACCTCCAAGGAGCTGCCCCGATGTTCCCCTCATCTTTCACGCCACCTCCATTCCCACACCGCCGTCTTCACCTGCACCACCGGAAGAGCAGCATCATCACCGATTCCTCGGATGAAGCTGAGGCCTAATCGGCACCACCAAAGAGGTTCTACACTAATCGCTGCATTTTTTTCTTGATTCGATCTCACGGTGCTACCGGCGCTCGGTCCCGAGCTGACATGGCGCGGCTCCATCTACGGCGGCGTCGCCGGCCACTTCCTCCACGGTGTCACTCCCTCGGCAGCGACGTCCACATCAGTAGGAGCTGCTGCTGCATTGGCTCTCGCTCGCGCTGCTACTCTACTCTTGCTCTCGGTGCCCTGCCTGGTCTGCTCTTGCTCGCGCTGCTGCTCTCGCTCTTGCTCATGCTTGCGCTGCTGCTCTACTCTTGCTCGTACTGCTGCTGCACGAGCAGCAGATCCTGCTTTCGCTTAAGCCCCTGCAGCTGCTACCCGAGATGCTGCTACATGACCAGCTGCCCCGGCTCTCGCACGCGCTGCTGCTACTGCTACTACTTTTCTGCTACTAGTGTGTTCAGTTTCGACAGTAAAATTCTGTTTCGACAGCAAAATTCAGTTTCGACAGTAAAATTCAGTTTCGACAGTTAAATTCAGTTTCGACAGTTAAGTTCAGAGATGAGCAGCTGATGTATTTTACATTTAGCACTTTGTGGTTATGTATTTTACATCATCTATTGGAGATGCTATTAGAATTCCACTCAGGTTAATGTTGTCTCTCTTGTCCTGCTTCAGCCTCGCCGTCGTATAACTCACCGGTGCTGCTCCAACGACGAAACCCTCCATCACAATGGAGCAGTACCCTCGGCTCCATCTCCAGATGCCTAAGATCTTCTTCCCCTCCACCCACAGCTACATCAGTCGGAGCATCCTCACCGACCAACCCAATCATGCTGAGATCGACATGGCTTCGCCAAAGAGGTTGTACACTTGTTGCATCGCTTTTTTACTCTACATGTTATATATATTGTCCACTGAGCACACGTAGTAACGTGAAATACGATTTTTTTCTCCTACTATATGACAAGCAGTGAGGTACCTGGCAACTTAGCTATCCGTGATGGACTCTCTCGAAAGCCATCATTATTTATTTCTGCGCGTTTGAGCTGTGCATGTGTAGATGGGCCTGGGAGTTGAGTTAGTAGGGCAGTGGCCTGGGTCCAAAGTAGTACAAGTAGCACAAAAATATTTTTGGAGTGTAGGCTTTTGCCTGTTCAAGCCTGCCTACTAGAATTGCCAGTGGTTGAAAGGAAAAGTGAAGGAAAACATAGGAATTGGAAAGTTTCCTATGGTACTACTATTAATGCATTTGGTTCAAAGGAATGGAGCAAAGGAAAACTGTAGGATTTGTTCCTTTAGTGTCTCTTTCAAAGAAAAACCATAGGAATTTTAATATCCACTTGGCCCTCCTTTTCAAATTCCTATTCATGAAGAACAAGACTAAGTGATAGTAGCATAATAGCATTATAACTGTACATTTTCTTGTGGTTTGACTTAATTTGACCATGCTTCTTTGCATTCCTATGACCTTCCGATTCATGTGAACCAAACACCCAGATTGACAGAAATCCTGTGATTTTAAATTCTTTGCACATGCATTCCTATCCTATTACTGTGTATTTCCTATCCCTGCGTTGTTAGAATCCTCCAATTCAAACGAGCCCTTACAGAATTACTTCTCTTATAGATAGTTGTCAATGAAAACCTTGTGTGGTTTGTCTCGCTCCTGCTGCGCCGTCGTCCACCCCAGCTCCGCTGATCCAATGACAGAAGGGTCCACCACAACAGGGATCCGCCCTCCAGACTGTCTTTCGCCGCCTCAGATCTTCTTCCCCGCCGCCAGCAGCCACGACAACTGCATTACCATCATCAACTGAGCAGATGACCTCGAGGACTACACGGGTCCGCAAGAGAGGTCGCACTCTTTCGTGTCTGCTTATGTTATTCATCGCTTAATATTACATGCTACTTTATTGTCCTATTCATCGATTAGATTCTGAGTCAGCTCCAAACTAATGCTCAAACTTGAGTTTTTAAATGGTTGTGGGGTACATATCGGGGCCGCAATCAATAGTATATGTCTACTATCTGGTTAATCCCTGATGTCTACTATGAGTTTCATGTTGGGTGGGAAACAAACAGTAAAGAAGCCATTATCTGTATTTTTTAACTGAAGCCATTATCTTCCTGCTATCATTGGTTTTGGGTCTATCCACAGGTTGCTACCATCACTCTGGATCTCTGCATGCACTCCTTACATAATCTCACTATGTTTATTCCTATGCATGTCAGTTATTGTACACAATGGAACTGAACATGTAGAGCAAAAGAGACAAGCCTTGCGTGGCAATAAAATTTCATGCAGACGTCGCTCCATGGTGGACGCAAAGGTAGCCCCCCTCCACCCATTTCAGATTGTAATCAAGAGGAAGATAACTATTCTGAGGGGGATTCAGAAGGAGAAGACCACTTCTATTTACCCCTTGAGGTCTTCGCTCTAACTTGGCATGCTGATGTTGGTCATATCATGCATATGGTGCCTTGCATTGCTTACTTGATACATCAAATATGTCATCTGCTTAGTTTAGACATGCTTTGTGTGAATGCCATCTGTTTAGTTTCTTTATCATATATGTGACTTATGCAATGCCATCTTGTTTAGCCAGGCATCATATATGTGAATTTTGCAATGCCATCCTGCTTAGCCAACCATCTTATATGTGAATTATATCATGCCATCCTTTTTTCATTACGTATTACATTTGTCAACAATGTTAGTACATTCAACTACTCTTCGTGTGCATCAGCCATTTGACACGGTGATGGAAAATTCTGGAGTGAAAACAAGGTCTTCAGAGCAGACTATGCTATCTAACGAAGCGCATATCTCGCTGGTTACGGATAGCTCCTCAGAGGAGGATTCAGAGACAGATGACTAGTCCTATTCCCCCCCGAGGTGTATGCTCTAACTTGGCAGGGTTATGTTGCTCATATCGTGCGTATGGTGTCTTGCATTGCTATTGTCATTTGCTTAGTTTAGACATGCTTTGTGTGAATGCCACATGTTTAGTGTCTAATTACCATATATGTGAATTATGCAATGCCATCTTGTTGCAAGACATTATATATGTGAATTATGCAATGCTATCTTGTTGCAAGGCATTATATATGTGAATTATGCAATGCCATGCTGTTTAGCCAATCATCATATATGTGAATTATATCATGCTATCCTTTTTTTGTATTACGTATTCCATTTGTCGACAACGTTTGTATATTCAACTATTCTTCCTGTGCATCAGCCATTTGAAGCGGTGATGGAAGTATCTGGAGTGAAAACAAGGTCTTTAGAGCAGACAATGCTACCTGCTGAAGCAGACATCTTGCTGGTTACAGATAGCTCCTCAGAGGAGGATTCAGAGGCAGATGACCAGTCCTATTTCCCCGCTGAGGTCTATGCTCAAACTTGGCAGGATTATATTACTCATATCATGCATATGTTGTCTTGCATTGCTTAGTTTTTACATCATATATGCGATTGCCATCTGCTTACTTTATTAGTATATAAATCATATATTTGAATTATATCATGCCATCATGTTTACATAGACAACATCTATCTGAATTATGGCATGCCAACCCATTTAATAAAGACATCATATAGTTATATCATCTCATCCTATTTAGTGTTTACAGTCATCATATTTTGAATTATGTCATTCTATCCGTGAATTATATCATGCTATCATGTTTCCATAGGCGGCATGTATGTGAATTATGGCATGCCAACCTATTTAATAAACACATTCTATAGTTATATTATGTCATCCTCTTTACATAGTCATCATATTTTGATCTATGTCTTTCCATCCTGTTTAGTTAGCCATCATATATGTGAAATTGTGTCATGCTATCCTGTTTAGTTAGCCATCATATATGTGAAATTGTGTCATGCTATCCTGTTTGGTTAGACAACATAAATGTGAATTATTTCATGCCCTCTTTTATTCCCCACTATCCATTGCACCTGTCTATCATACAATGTCTGTACATTCAATTACTTTTCTTGTTTATCAGCCATTTGAATTGGAGAGGGTGATGGCAGTATGTAAGGGAGTAACAACACGGTCTTCAGAAAAGATAGTGATACCAGTCGATGTAGATAGAACCACGGTTGTACTTGCCCAAGAACCAGCCCCACCACACATAACCCAGACTCTCGCAGATTGTACCCCTACCCAGTTGGACAGAGAACCAACTACACCCCTTCTAACCCCAACCCCAACAGATAGTAACCCAGTTCCAGTTGACACAGCATCGTCTCCACCACAGAGCACCCAAACACGAGCAGTTAGTAAGGCAACTACAGTGCCCAAAGCACGAGGACCACCACTCCGAACCCCAACTCAATGCTTAAAGCAGAAGAAGAATTGTTCTCAGGTCAGGTTCTGTAGCCATGGTTCGTACTCCTTTGCTCTTGCATCACTGTATTTACTCATACCAACTATTTTCAAATTTGATGGATGGAATTGAAACTCCAATGGCGCAACAGGTATGTTTTAAACCTGTTTCTTTAACTGGTTCGCTGTTGTAACTTGCTCTATGTTGATTTCAGTTTCAATTGAATAAATAGTTACGTTCTCATGTCATGCACATTACAAGTGTTGTTATTGCTCTGTAGTTTCCCACACTTATATTCTGTCTATGTTGCTTTGTCTTAAACATATATTATTTGAACTGTGTCTCTATCTTGATTTGGCAACAGAAACTAGAATGATATAGACCATACAGTGACCATGGTACATAGATATATATTTGTTTCATGCTACTATCCTGTCCACTTTACTACTGAACTGATTTACCAAAATGAGTTTCATATACAACATGGTAAACCTGTGATGTGTCCGCTTGTTTCTCTTTTAGAATGCGGACAAAATATTGGAGAAGAGTACCCCGTTATGCAATGGTAAAGGAAGTAATGCAAATAAGGTTCAAGATAGTGAGACATCCCTGTTGGTCTCCAAGAGAGCTGGTAAAAACTATCTTGACGACAGTGAGACAACCCAAAAGTCCTGTCTTGATGTAATGTTCGAGTTACTGGCCACTACTGTTGGCACAAGCTCTTCGAACTCGCTGCCTGAATCAGTTCGTCTTCTTGAGTCTCAACTTCAAGTTGAAAGACATCGATCAGATGTGTTGCGACACAAAGTCGAAGGACTAAGGAAGTCCCTGCAGAATTCAGATGCATACTTTCTGGTGCAACAGCAAGCGCTGGAGGATTTAAGCGCCAAACAAGAGAAAGTTAATAAGCTTGCTAAGCATCTTGCCAGCATGCTGGGTACCCAGGATATTGTTTCTTGAGCTCTTCTGAAGTGGTTTCAGTTCTGGACTTGTTTTGCTGCGGCGTTTATTTACACTGGTTGCCAACTTTGACAACCAGTGTACTCCCTCTTTCCATCTATATAGGGCCTAATGCGTTTTTCAAGACCGCCTTTGGCTATTGACAAGATTAATAGTACATGACATGCATAATGTGAAAATTATATCATTGAAAGCTCCTTTTACATACGAATTTGATGGTGTGCTTTGTGTAAGTTGCATGCCATATATTATTGCTTTAACATTTAGTCAAAGTTAGCCTCGAAAAATGCATTAGGCCCTATATAGATGGAAGGAGGGAGTATGTGATATACTACTTTGTTCCCTATATTTGCACTGGTGGCGAACTTTGATGCCCAGTGGATGTAATATGTGTAATAGCCGTAATAGCCTAGCGTTAGTTGCTTGCTTATTTGTTCCCTTATTGTCTTGTTTAGTTGTTTGCTTGTAGTCACTGCAGTTCTTTTTCCGCGTTTTTCTAGTGGCCACAATAACCTATTTTTTATAACTAGGCCACAATAACCATGGGCAACATACGGACCGTTGTAACCATGGTCCTGCTACCTGCTGTAGTGACCATGGGCCTCCTACAGGACGTAGGATCCATGGGCCCTCGATGGGCTGTATATTCAATGGGCCTTATACGGGCCGTATTATTCGTGGACCAATGACGGTCCACAAAATGGGCCGTAAACGGGCTAGAGTGGAAATCGTATGTTTATGGCCCAACCATAACGGGCCGTTAATAGGCCAAAATGTATAACGAGCTTAATTCTATCGATAGGCATCATGGGTCGTTAATGGGCCATATTTGATGACGCTATGAAAACAGCCCAACGGGTTAACGGGCCACAAATGGGCCGACTGTAACCACGGGCTGAATTTGGCCCACAAGTAGAACATGCCAGTAACGGGCCATAAGTAACCAAATGCTAGAAATGAGCCCAAGAATAAATGGGCCCTTAGAAGGCCGAAAGGTAACACGGGCTGGAAATGGCCCAACGGAATAATGGGCCATTAATGGGTGTAAAGCGTTACACTGTTCATTATGGGCCAGTTTCACCATGGGCCTTTAAAGGGCCAAGAGTTACAAAGGACCTCGTATGGGCCGAAATATGTCATGGGCCATACATGGGCCGGAAGTTACAACGGGCTGGAATCATATTAGACGGCCCAGATAACGCTACTGGGCCCAATTCGGATAGGCCATAACGGGCCGTGAGTTAGCGGGCTGTAAATGGGCTATATGCGAACAGGCCGTTAACAGGCTTTTCGTGGGCCGGCCCGCTACTTTTTGACCAAGTCAAACAGGCCGGCCTTTTCACCTGAGTGGGCCTCTGTTGGGCCGTGCCACGTGTTGACGTATCATAGGCGCCTCTCGTCCAATGAGTGGATGGCATCTATCCCAACGCTGAGTCGACACGTGGTTCCTCTGGCCATTGAGAATTTTACACGTGGAAAATCCCCATTGGTCCAGGCTATTAACGGGTTATCAGATCCAAACCGGAACCCGATAGCTTAACGGTGACCCGTTACGGTGGATGCCATGTGTCGGTTACCCTTGACGAAAGCACTTCCATGACGCGCCATTTATCGTCATGGAAGTGGACACTTCCGTGATGATAATTTTGGTAATGTCATGGAACACTTCTACGACAGCACAGCTATGACTATCTTGATTTTTCATAAAATCGTCATGGATGCACATGCATGACAGAAAACGTGACCTACTGTGACAAACACATATCATCACAGAAGTGTATTTTTTTTTGTAGTGGGGGAGGCCCGTGGCGACGGCAGTGACGAGCGACTCCGCGGCCGGAGTTCGGCCTTCGTCAAAATGACGCTAGGGGGCATGGTGAAGTGAGCGAGAGGGCTTGCCAGGCCCCCGGGAGTGTGCTGCGCATGATGGGGTGGTCGGCTACGAGCCCCGCGAGCCGTGGCCATGGCGGCGAGCACCATCACGGCGATGAGCTCGGGCATGACGTGGGAGGGCAGCTACGGCCAGGGGGAGAAGCAGGGGAGAGAGAGAGGAGGGTCGGGGGCTCACCACTGCAGAGAAGGCCTAGGGAGGACTCGAGGTGCTCGGGGCGGCGCGGATTCTGGCGATGGCGACGGCGGAGCAGAGGGAGGAAGACCGGCTCGATCCGGTTGCTCCAGTGTGAGGGGGCTCCAACGACGGCTTGTATTCGATGTAGATGATGCCGGTGGAGCGAACGGACAGGGAGGCATGGTGCGGGGACGAAGGTGGCCGCGGGAATGGAGGTCGGCGGCGACGAGCTCGGGACCGAGCTGAGGGGACAGGGGAGTGGATCTAGGCGAGGCGAGAGGGGTAATAGCGGGCGGCTAGGATTCCAGGGCAGGGGAGAGAGAGAGCCGGGGCTCTTATCCACCCGCCACCATCGGCGAGCTGGTCCGGTGGGGCTCGCCCCTGTTGCGACCCCGGTCGGGGGAATAGGGGAGAGAAGGCGACCCGGGGAGGGGCTGGGCCGAACCAACTGGGCCTGTCCCTGGTGGGCCTAGGCCCAGGGGAGCAGTGAAGGCTTTTCTTTTTCCTTTTATATTTTTGTTTTTTCTTTAACCTTTTCTATTTTCTATTATAGTTTCATTTATTTTAGTTTTATAAAATACCAAGTTAGTACCTAAATTAGTATCATTAATATAGGCCACTGCTATAATTAAGTTTAGCATTTAAATAAAATTCTTTGCAACTTTTATTAATTAAAAGCATTTAAATAATTGTTTTAGCCCCTGTTTTCAACAGTTTAGGGCATTAAAACATTTGACAAAAAAGTTGGTTATCACCATAATTAGTTATGGAATACTTTCCACAAGATGAACATTTTATCTTTCATGTTTGAAGAAATATTATTTTGACTTTATATTAAATTTGAAAAAGGCTTTGATTTTTATGAAGTGGTAATTTGGCTTAGTTTAATTTGATGACACTGGGAGTGTTACACTCAATATGGTGGCACAAGTCACTCAAGTCATCATACGTCGCCGTGGTCAAAGGGAAAATCCCGTGCTCAACCATCTTGTCGCCGTCGCCGTGGATGAAGGCCGAAGATGGCACATCATCGTTCTCATCCATGATCGAAGGGAAAATCCCATGCTCGATCATCTCATCACCGTCGCCATGGATGAAGGCCAAAGATGGCACATCATCACTCTCGCCTCCAAAGATGGAAGCATCATCCTTGCTCGTCACCATGTCGTTCGCCTCCAAAGCATGACCCTTGAGAGACTCCGTAGTCGTAGTCGTCGCCGCACCGTCTTGAGAAAGAGATGTGGTAGACTCGGCATCATCAATGCCACAAAGAGTGATGGCGGTGAAGTCGAACTTGGGAGCGTCGTCTTGGAGCTCGTCAGGCTTGGAAATCTTGGTGGTACTACCCTCATGCTCATTGTCGTGGAGCTTGGTCGTCGCGAAGTGTGCATGGGGTGGAGAAGCCTTGGCCTTCATGTGTTCTTGTTCCGCCTTGAGAGCACCAATGTAGAGGTCGTCGAGGGACTTGTAGTTCTCATGGAAGATAGTGTTGGAGTTGTCATTGTTCAGTCCCATCATGAAGTGGAACTTCATCCAAATGGGGTTGTCCACACCGGCTTGTCGCAAGGCTTTCTTCATCGCGTGGAAGTACTTGTCGAGGGACTTGGATCCTTGGATGGTGTTCTCCAATTGGCGTTGAAGATGTTCCGTGTAGGTGGAAGGCAAAAACTCTCGCCGCATAGCTTTCTTCGTCTTGGGCCAACTCATGTCGAAGGTCTTCGAAGGTGCATGAAGCCACCATGTCGACGCGCAGTCGTGGAAGTTACTTGTGGCGCACTTCACTTGGTCTTCGGAAGGGACTTGATGTAGCTTCATGTAGTCGTCCATCTTGCGCTCCCACGCGAGATACTCCTCGGGGTCTTGAGTCCCATAGAAAGGAAGCTCATGGTCAGTGTCAAGGTCGTAGTAGCTCGTGGAAGTCGCGGACTTGAGCTTGGGGAGCTTCTCTAAAGCGTAGTCTTGAGGTGCTTGTTGGCGAAGATGTTGCATGTCCAAAGGCGAAGATGCCTTGAAGTCACTTGGCGAAGATGCCAAGGGAGATGGTGAAGTCGTTGAGCGGTTGTTGGCGTTGAGCTCTTGACCTTCACGTTCTTGTCGGTGGTGGTGTCGATGATGATGTGACCTTGCCGGTGATGGTAGCTCGGAAGCATGTGTACTTGAGCGTCTTCTCGAAGATGAGGAAGATCTCTTGTAGGACTTGATGAGGGCTTTGATCTCCTCCATTTGAGCATCCATCTTGGCATCGAAGTTATTTTTCGTGGCACCAAACTCATCATTGTTGTAGACCGAAGGAGGTGTGATGTGCCTATCCATCACAAACTCGAGCAAAGGTGAGTAGGAAATGAGATAAACAATACCAAGCTACCTTTTCCCAAAGTTGAGGATGTATCCCGTTTCACTCAATGTGAAATGAAAGAATAGTGGAATTGGTACCGGACTTCCTCACTCACACCTACAAAGTAAAGCTTATGGAGTGGCTTGGTTAGGATAGTGGCACAAAAATTTGATGCAAAATGTTAGAAAGAGTCAATAGTGTTGAAAGAATTTGCAAATTCGCAAATGCAACAAGTAGACCAATAGCAATGAATGGCACACGGAAACACACACACGGGTAGATAAATGGGGTCGTGCAACCAAGGAACGAGCTCAAAATGTGGAATCCACGGAAAATGCTCTTGTTGCACAACTCTAGAGATACGCTAGCACGATTGCACAATAGGCGGATACGAGACTTGTGCACAACCTATATAGCAAAAATGCAATGACTTCTATCCCAAGTATGCTATGTATATATGATTCCCGGTGATCTTCTCAAGATGATCCAAGATGATCGGATATGATAATCTTATGTCCAATGTGGTATGATGCTATGGCTATTGCTTACAAGCTCTTTGTTCACTCTTTTTCTTTTGCTTAAAAGCTTATTCTTTTTTTGGCCACTATGCAAAATGCACAAACCAAGATAGCAATTGTGTATATGCGGGAACAATCTTGTGACACAAGAGATGATATGATGATACCTGGATGAGGATACAAAGATGATATGGTATGTATGCAATGGAAGGTGTAGATCGATGATCACTAATGTGCACAAGTAACGGTGCCGGCAATACTCGATGGCTAGTCTCGATAGGCAAGTGACGCAAAATGGGCTAGGGGGTTAACAATGCAATGGCAAGAATGAATGTACAATGATGGGATACCATGATACCAAGATGATATAGAGGTTACCATTCTTGCTTACGATTAGGGTGTCAAAATGGTGAAGGTGGTCGATGTCGAATCCTTGACGAAGTTGAGCGGTGGTGTTGTCGATGTTGAACCATTCCTAGTTAGCCGAAACACCCTAGGAAACGGAAAAACCACAACTCAAAATCTCCAAAGGCAAATGTCAAATGGTGGTAGCGGAATGCGGTGGTGGTTTCGGAAGCTCAATGGGATTGCGAAAGTGCAATGATGGGTTATGCGAGTCGAAGTTGAGGTCACCGTCCCTAAGTAGCTGAAACACCTTAGGAGACACAATCCACAACTCAAACAAGCTCAACCAAAATTGGGTTAAGTTGGGGTGGCGGAAGTGTATGGTGGGCAAGGTTATGCGGAAGTTATGGTGGTGGTTGATGAAGAAGTAACCGTTCCTAAGTAGCCGAAACACCTTAGGAGACTCGAATCACTACTCAAGCAACCACAAATGCTATAAGGAACAAAATGGTTAGGTCGCGGAAGTCGGTGGTGGTATAGCAGATGATGTGGTGAAGGACCTAAGCAAATATGCCAAAGTTCCAAAAATTTGATGTTGGAAGTATTTTTGTGGAAAGGGGGATGTCAATAGCTTCAAAACCAGCTAAAGAACGTCAAAATCCGAGTCCGGTTGTATTAGTTATGGCCGAAAAAAAAATCAGCCGAAGTCAAAAACTACAGGTACCAGACGTCCGGTAAGTGTCGGATGTCCGGTGGAAGGACGTCCGGAAGGTTCAGAAATCCGTTAATTTCAGTTCTGTTGGGTGGCACCAGTCGTCTAGAAGGTGACGGTCGTCCGGTGCTTCGGGTGGGTCCGTACGTCCGGTAAACGTCGGTCGTCCAGTGTGTCGGGGTCAACTCGAGATCTGAGTTTCGGGACGCGATTTTGGGCGGAAAATGGAGATTTTGGCGTCAAAATTGATGAGATTTTGTGGATGGAAAGTGGGAAAACTTGTGGAGATGCTAGACCCACTCGAAACATAGTGAATCCATGGATCAAAATCAACAAAACATCATCAAACCAACAAATCACAAAAAAAGTTAGGGCTATTTTTGGTGGGGATTTTTGAAATTTAGGACGAAATCAAGCAAAGTAAGGCTAGAAAACGGTGGGAGAGACTCCAAATTCGTGATCAACATGGCTCATGATACCAAGATGATGTAGGGTGGAACCCTATGGGCCGATCTTTCACGATTTGGAGGGGATCCCGCGAAGAACACGAAGAACACGACAGGAAGCACGAGGGAAATCATGAGAGGAAGACTCAAGAACAAGTCCAATCACACATCCACTAGACAATCAAACACACAAGATCCACAAGGGTACATGAACAACAAAGAGAAAGATACAAGGTAGAGTTCATCCCAAATCCAAAGGAGATGGGGTCTTGATGATCTAGATAGATCCTTCCCCGATGGGGGTCTTGATATCCCATGGGATCTTCTCCTAGATGGAGGTCTTGGCCTCCAATGGAGTGGTATCTCTCTCTCAAGAGGAGAAGGTAGGAGCAAAGCTCACATACAAATGAGCTATCATATTTGCTATCCCTAGAAAGGAGGTGGAGGTGGTCTATTTATAGTCTAAGCCACGAAGGGGTAAGTGGGAGAGGGATACAAGGCAAAAGGCTCGGCTGCGCACACGCAGTGTCGGACGTCCGAGGGACGTCGGTCGTCCGGTGGCTTGCGGGGGTCCGGACATCCGGAGGGCGTCGGACTTTTGACGTTTTGGCTCTGGACAGGTGGCACCGGATGTCCGGTCATGGTCGGTCGTCCGGCGGCTGTAGTGTGTCGGATGTCCGGTGTCATGTCGGTCGTCCGGCCGTTGTAGCGTGTGGTGGCCAGGGTTCTTCTGGCTGGCCTGGGTGTGGTCACGTCGAACGTCCGTTGGATCGTCGGATGTCCGGTGGCTGTAGCTTTGCTATAGCTCCGTCTTCTTCGTTGTCGCTTCCATGCTTCCCTCGCGGATGGTGTAGTTGTTCCTTGGCGCTTGCACTCCTCCTCGTCGTCCATGAAGCTCCGACAATACCTATGCATGCACACGAGAGGGGTGTCAAGTAGTAAACCATCCTCGAAGGGGTCAAGTGAGAACGTGTAAAGGAGATGATTCACCTTTATGTACGTGAAGTAGATGTCGCACGTGTCACTTGCCAAACGGGCTATTGACATGGTGATGTCCGTAGGATGCTCCACATCAGATAGACTCTACGTTCACATACAATGGGTGTAAGCCAGTTTTGCACAAGCAAAATACTTGGGTTAAACTTGACGAGCCTAGCATGTACAGACTTGGTCTCTGTTGGGGATGTAACTATTGAGTATAAACCGCCCAGGAGGGGCCGGGTTATGCTCATAGTGATGTACCTGTATTGAAGCCAATGAAGACATAGAAGATGGCGACTTACGAAGCAGACTTAATAAGAAGGCCCAAAGCCCAAAGGCGAGTTAGGGCCCATAGATGTAAACCGCCATAAGTATATGACTTGTATTGTAAGATAGGAAAGAGTGGAGACCGAGCCAAACACGTTTATGAGCCGGCCGGGATTCTGTGAACCGCCGGGCGTCAACCTGTGGATATAAAGGGACGACCCGGCGGCGGTTTAGGGACAGGGTAACAAACAATCGGGAACTAGGTCAAGCGTATTCGCTCCTTGGTAATCGAAACCCTAGCAATACAACACAAAGTAGGAGTAGGCTTTTACCTCATTGAGAGGGGCCGAACCTGGATAAACTCTCTGTGTCCTTTGTCCCATTTAAACCCCTTCAAGTTAGCCTAGTTGCGATGGCTCCATGACTAAGTCCTTCCGCTAGGACATCTGCTGTGTCAAGTCCACGACAGTTGGCGCCCACCGTGGGGCCATCGCACAGTGGTTTCGAGTTCTTGAAGGGCAACTTCGAAGGGATCAAGGGATACGCTGTGGGCCGGATGACCAAGAGTCGTCACGGCAAGCTCTACATCGACGACGAAGGCTGGGGCCCCGAGGCCGGCTCAATTGAGTACGGATACCGGGTCCCCTTCGATGGAATTCACGTCTTCATTGGCAAGATCGGCAAACCGGGCCCTAAGCCGGACACCTGCACCGACATCATCGAGACGGCTCAGCGTGCAAAACCCGCCCGAGTTCAGCCCGCCATGAGTCGTGCCTTCGTGGGATTCATCAATGGTGCGGGATCTGAGGATAAATCGGTATTTGATGGTGAGACAGTTGTCTACTCTGATGGCGAGTCATCCACCGGTGAAACCGAGTCATTATACCAACTGCAAGACAGTCGGCTTGGGGGCTGTTTCGATGGCGATAGTATTCCGGACCCCTATGAGCCGCCAAACCGGGTTGCAATCTTCATGGCCAGTACGCAGCCAGTGCAGCACTCTTCAACTGCAGCGGCATTGATTTCTGGGTCAGCAGCAGTAACGGCAGCCGGGGCAGGAGGCCCTGCGCGCCCGCCGGCTCAAGTCTTGTCCGGGTTACTAGACGCCTTGGCAACACTGCTGACGGCGGAGGTTAACCCAGGTAATCAAGATCAGCATAATGCGGAAGTCGTGAAATTACGAGATCAGATAGCTCAAGCTAAGGAAGACCTGGCAGCTGAAGATGCCAGGATGGCTGCGGAGCGGGTTACGTTGGATGCGCAGGCACAGCAGATTCAGTCGGAGTCTTACCGGCTCATGCTAGATCAGAACGCTTCAAATGAAGTCATGAGGAGGAGGCATCAGTCTCGCCTGCCACCGGTTTACGAGGCGAGGAACCTCTTTAACACGCCCGGAGCAGGAACCAGTAACCCGCCAGTAGCGGACCGGGTTGAAACGCCTGGGACAGGGGCGCTGGTTCAGCCGCACACCACGGATCCGCCTCGTCAGAACAATATCCCGCCGCAACACACGCCAACACCACCGGGTCATTACTCTAACCCTTTGGATAACATGATCGCTGCAGCGTCACGATTGGCGGCTATCCCGGTTGAAGGCGAGTCTCCAACGGCGGTTGAGATGCGGGGGGCTAGAGAGCTCCTTCAGATAGCATTGGTTCAGCAGCAGGCTTATTCTTACAGTCGAAGCCGGATTCATTCCACCCCTCGCCCAAGCCGGAGTTACAGTAGGCATATTGATGAACCAGCTGTGTCAAGCAGTGGGCGGAACCATAACCAGCCTCGTGGGCATAACCCGGCGGGCGGTGGTACTGATGCTCAGAATGTGGAGGATCAAGGTAGAGCGCGTCGAGAGGCTGAGCTGGCGGCGCAACATGCGGCCCGTCAACCTTCTCCGGTTCGTTCGACAACTTCGGTGGAGCCAGGTGTAACCTTTAGGAATTTGGGCGTACCATGTTTAGTGCCGGCCATACGTAATGAGCGTCTGCCCAAGGATTTTAAGGGTCCTCGCAAGGTGCCTAACTATACAGCCGATTTACCTCCTGAAGCATGGATCGAGAGTTATGAGATGGCCATGGAATTGCTAGATGTTAGCGATGTGGCATGTGCCAAATATTTTCCCCTGATGTTGGATGGAACGGCTCGCACTTGGATGAAGGGGCTCCCTGTCAACTCCATTGGGTCATGGGCCGAGTTAAAGGCCCGGTTTATCCAGAATTTCAAAGATACGTGCAAGCAGCCGATGTCAATTGTGGATCTGGATGTCTGTGTCCAAGAAGAGGGTGAGTCCACAACCCATTGGGTGCGCCGAGTTTCGACCATCTTACATTCATCGGATCGCATCAATGCCGGTTCAGCGGTCATAATGTTGGAGAAGAATTGCCGGTTTACGCCTCTTAAGCAGAAGTTGGGTCGGCTCAAGCACCACTGCAATGACATGGGAGAGCTGATGGCGGCTCTGGTTAAGTACGCTGACTCTGATGGTACCAAAGACCCCGAGTCTGATGATGACAAGCCGGGAAAGGGAAAGAAGAGTAGCAGCACCAGAGGACAGCATCATAATCCGGTGAATCAGGGAGGGAATGGTAAGCGCAAAGCTGATAATAGTTTGGACTTTGTGGCTAACACCAACGCACAGAATAATGGCCAGCGTCGTAAAGGTAAACCGCCCCCACGGGCCGGAGGGTCAGGCTTTAATCTTGAGCAGATGCTAAATCAGCCATGCCCAAAGCATGGGACGTGAGAAAGACCGTCTGGCCACCTCTGGAAGGATTGCTACATCATGAAAGAGTATAAAAATTCCAATCTTTTTCAAGACAATCATGGACCGGGTGGTGGTTCAGGGTCTGGTTCTCATGGGCCGGGTTACGGCGGTGGCGGTTCTAGTTCTGGATTCCAAGGTAATCAGGGCAATCAAGGCAATCAGGGTGGCTACCATCAACAGTCAGGTCAGGGGAATCAGCAGCAGCAATCTGGGTATCAGAGTAACCCAAAGCAGTTGAATAGTGGGCAGTACCACGTCTTCACCTCAAATTCATGCAAACGGGATCAGAAGCTTCATAAAAGGGCAGTGAACGCCGTTGAACCGGCGGTTCCCCGTTACCTGCGCTGGTCTGAGCAGCCCATCGTATGGAGTCGGGAACATCACCCACCCCGGGTTGATAATCCGGGTCACCTAGCATTGGTGGTTGCACCCCAGGTTGGAGGGTATAAGTTTACCAAAGTACTCATGGATGGAGGGAGCAACATCAATATCCTTTATTACGAAACTTTCCGTCACATGGGGTTGACAGATAAAAATCTTAAACCGTCGAATACAGTTTTCCATGGTGTGGTGCCTGGTAAGCCGGCGTATCCTGTTGGTAAGATAGCTCTGGAAGTTGCTTTTGGAGATGATCATGATTCTAGGTCGGAGACATTGACCTTTGAAGTAGTCAAGATTCACAGCCCATATCACGCTCTGTTTGGACAGCCGGCTTATGCCAAGTTCATGGCGCGGCCCTGTTATGTTTATCTGCAGCTCAAGATGCCAGGTAACAAGGGGACCATCACAGTACAAGGGAGCCAGAAGATAGCCTTGGAATGTGAAGAAGGTGATGTGGCTTATGCTGAGTCGGTTTGTGCAACGGAGGAGTTAAAATTTTACAAGGACAATGTTGATCCGGCGGATATGACGTCTTTGAAAAAGCCAACTACAGAGCATGATCCGGTTTTGAAGTTTAAATCGGCAGATGACACTAAGATGGTTGATTTTGTTCCTGGTGATTCATCCAAGCAGTTCAGCATCAGTGCTAATATGGATCCAAAATAGGAAAGCGTGCTCATCGAGTTCATCCGTGAGAACCGGGACATCTTTGCATGGAAACCTTCTGACATGCCAGGTGTACCGAGGGAACTCGCTGAGCACACTCTCAATATTGATCCCAAGTTTAAACCGGTCAAGCAGTTTCTTCGTCGTTTCAATGAAGAAAGACATAAGGCCATTGGTGAGGAGGTAGCCCGGCTCTTGGTGGCTGGGTTTATTGTTGAGGTTTTTCATCCTGAGTGGTTGGCTAACCCGGTGCTGGTACTTAAGAAGAATGGCACTTGGCGCATGTGTGTGGACTACACAGATTTAAACAAGGCTTGTCCGGCTGATCCTTTTACTCTCCCTCGTATTGATCAGATTATTGATGCTACGGCGGGTTGTGAGCGTTTGAGTTTTTTGGATGCATATTCTGGTTATCATCAGATCAAGATGGCAGTTAAGGACCAGGAGAAGACAGCTTTCATAACTCCCTTTGGAGCCTTCTGCTATGTGTCTATGCCTTTTGGGCTCAAGAGTGCCCAGGCGACTTACCAGCGATGTGTGCAGAATTGTCTTTATAATCAGATTGGACGCAATGTTCATGCTTATGTGGATGATATTGTGGTGAAGACCAGAAAGAAGGAGACGTTGATAGACGACTTGAAGGAAACCTTTGATAATCTCCGAGTTTATAAGATGATGCTTAATCCGGCCAAGTGTGTTTTTGGTGTGCCGGCGGGCAAGCTTTTGGGCTTTCTGGTGTCTAACAGGGGCATTGAAGCTAATCCGGTGAAGATTAAAGCCATTACTTCTCTGGCTAAACCGGCGTGTATCAATGATGTTCAACGTCTGGCGGGTCGTATTGCGGCGCTAAGCCGGTTCATAAGCCGCCTCGATGAGAAGGCCATTCCTTTGTATCAGATGATGAAAAAGACAGATGACTTCGTCTGGAGTGGCGCTGCTAATGAGGCATTTGAGGTGCTTAAGAAGCAGCTGGCTGTGCCGCCGGTCCTAGCTGCGCCCGTTGATAAGTAGCCGTTGTTGTTATATGTGGCTGCTAATAGCCGGGCTGTCAGTGTGGCTATTGTGGTTGAAAGGAAAGAGGCAGGCAAGGAATATCCGGTTCAACGGCCAGTTTATTATATCAGCGAAGTGCTTATTGAGTCCAAGCAGAGATACCCACATTGGCAGAAGCTTGTATATGGGATTTTCATGGCAAGCCGGAAGCTTAAGCAATATTTTCAGGGTCACCCCATTACTGTGGTTAGCTCTGCTCCTTTAGGAGATATCATCCAAAACAGGGAGGCAACAGGCCGGGTTGCCAAATGGGCCATTGAACTTGGGCCTTATGGTTTGAAGTATATGCCTCGCACGGCCATCAAGTCTCAAGCACTGGTGGATTTCATCAATGACTGGATAGAGCTGCAGATGCCTGAAGAAAAACCAGATAACACGTATTGGACTATTCACTTTGATGGGTCCAGGCAATTGGAGGGCTCGGGGGCTGGAGTTGTGCTAGCTTCCCCTCGAGGTGATAAATTTTGTTATGTTCTCCGTTTGATGTTCCCTTGCACTAACAATGCAGCTGAATATGAGGCCTTGCTCCACGGTCTTCGGATGGCTAAGGAGATGAACTTAAGCCGGGTAAGGTGCTTTGGTGACTCAGATTTGGTGGCTCAACAAGTCTCTGGTACTTGGGATTCTAAGGATCCCCTCATGGCGGCTTATCGACGAGAGGTGGATATTATTGCTGGTCACTTCAAGGGTTATCAAGTTGAGCATGTTGATCGGAGGAAAAATGAAGCGGCAGATGCATTAAGCCGGTTGGGTTCTCAACGTAAACCGGTGCCACCTAATGTCTTTCTTGACGTTTTGCATAACCCGTCGGTCAAGTTACCTACAGAGGAGGATTTGGCTATTCCTGACCCAGAGGCTCAGTTGGTGGCAGCTCTTCATGTTATTCCTGATTGGATAGTTCCATATTTGGCATACTTGACCCGTAGCGAGTTACCTGAGGATGAAACCTTGGCCAGGCAAATAACCCGGCGGTCCAAGTCAATGACAATTGTCAGTGGAGAGCTGCGCCATTGCAGTGTTACTGGGGCATTTTAGCGTTGTGTTTCTCCTGAAGAAGGCTATGAGATTCTGCGTGAGATCCATGAAGGAGATTGTGGTCAACATGCCGGCTCTAAATCTCATGTAGCCAAGGCTTTTCGTCACGGTTTTTATTGGCTGACGGCTCATGCTGATGCTGAGGACTTGGTCAAAAAATGTGACGGTTGTCAGAAGTTTTCACGTCGAGCTCATGTTCCGGCTCAGGAGTTGAGAATGATTCCAATTACTTGGCTATTTACAGTTTGGGGGCTTGATATGGTTGGACCTTTTAAGAGGTCCAAGGATAAGAAGACCCACCTCTTGGTGGCGGTTGATAAATGCACTGAGTGGGTAGAGGCAGAGCCAGTCAGTAAGTGTGATGCAGCAATGGCGGTTCAATTCATGAAGAAGGTGATCTTCCGTTTTGGCTTTCCACACAGCATTGTAACGGACAATGGCACTAATCTCTCCAAGGGTGCTATGAAAGAATTTTGTCAACGTGAGCATATCCGGCTTGATGTATCGTCGGTGGCTCACCCCCAATCTAATGGTCAAGCTGAGAGAGCCAATCAAGAGATCCTGAGAGGCATCAAGCCCCGGCTTATGGTTCCCTTACAGAGGACGCCGGGTTGTTGGGTAGAGGAGTTACCCTCGGTGCTATGGAGCATCAACACAACGCCCAACAGATCTACGGGTTACACGCCTTTTTCATGGTTTATGGAGCAAAGGCGGTTCTCCCCAGTGACATCCGTCACGACTCACCCCGTGTGGCAGCTTATGTTGAAGCTGATAATGAAAAGGCACGTCAGGATGCACTTGACCTGTTAGACGAGGCACGTGATCTCGCAGCGGCTCGTTCGGCGATTTACCAGCAAGATCTACGTCGTTATCACAGTCGCCGGGTCAAGACCAGAACCTTTCAAGAAGGCGACTTAGTACTCTGGCTTATCCAGGATCAGACTGATATGCACAAGTTATCCCCACCTTGGGAAGGACCCTTTGTGGTCAGCAAGAATCTGAACAACGGGTCATACTACCTTATTGATGTTCGAGACCACAAGGACTCACGCACGTCGGAGGAAGAAACTCGCCGGCCATGGAATATCGCTCATCTTCGGCCGTACTACACCTGAGCCATTGGCTCTTCTGATGTACATATTTTTGACAATATATATATTAAACCGGCACCCCTGCTAAAGCAGGGCCTCTGTCGTTTTTTCTTAATGAGTTTTTGGTTACTTGGGGGCTTCCGGCTTATGAGCGAAGTTATGATTACCCTTTTAACCGGCTTATAAGCCAACTGAAAAAAAAACCTGGGGGCTTGCTACCCAGGTTAAAGGTACCAAAGAGAGTCTGTTGCAAAATCACAGCTCAAACATAGGTGCCCCTTGAGCACAGCTCAAAAATATTACTTGGGGGCTCCTTGATTCTAAAGAACAAAGAGTTTGTATAACCCTTGTAATAGGCTTAAAAGCCAGGCTTGGAAGCCAGCTGTATTCACCTAAAACCCCGGGTTATCCTGCCTTTTTAAGTAAGCCACTCCGCCCAGGTATTCCTGGAATGACCCGCCGAGCGTTTGACAAGTCAATCTTATACAGACCCTGAACTTGTCAAAGTTAAAATGACGATTGGTTATGTGAGGTCCATCTTATAAGGTTTGTATATAGGTTTAACTCAGTGGCTGTGTGGCCCGTGAAAGCACTCGATTTTCGGCCTGGCAGCCCATGAGAAGCCTCATTTTTTCGTTTGTTTTATTCCACAGTTTTTGAGGTTTATTTGATAAGGCTTATAATGCTTTATGATCATAATTCATCTGGTGTTTATTAACCCGGCCTGGTTTTTGACTATAAGTCGCCAGTATGAGATAAGATAATATCCGGTGTTTATTAACCCGGCCTGGTTTTGTTCATAAGCCAAGCAAATCTATGATGACTACCAGTGCTCAAAGTTTGGGTTCTCCCCTTACTACACCGGTTTGATAAACCAACAGTGTGATCAAATATCACAGGTATAATATATTTCAAATTTGGTTATTCTTAAAGTCCAGCCTTGGGTACAAGCTATGTTAGTTTCCATGGTTTTATATTGGGCGTTATGACCCGTCCAGCGGTAAACCGCCAGGACACCTTTAATCCTTTGCATGCAGGAACAGATTCCACATTGTTAATATTATAAGCATAAGTGGCGTATCTTAACATGGTGGATTGGCAGTGTCATGCAAAGTAAATATGCGCGATGGCATAGCAGAACAAGAGTTTAAGCTAGCCTATTACAAGGCGTTTGGTGCCCAAAAGAATAATTGTTTTAACAAGTCTTAAAGGAAGCAGCTACTAAACCGGCCCCCGGTTTACGAGTCCTGGCCTGGCTGACTTGAAGGTTACGGATCGTCCAGCGCCGGTTCATCTTCCTCCTCTCTACCCAGTGGCTGGAAGTCAATGGTGGTCCAATTGATCCCAGTTAAGGCCTTGAATACAGCTTCATCACTTATAAGTGTGGAGGGGTCAACATCAGGGGCATAGATATGCTTACGGATTGGAGGAATAAGATTTGGAGCATCATAAGTTGGCGCGTTAACTCTCTTGTTGTTGGCATCATAAATCGACTGATAATGTGAAAGATCGGTTTCTTCAGCCAATTTGCTGGCCAATGGGCGCATTTCCCTCGTCAAGGCTCTGAGGTCGTCGTTATTAAACTCTGACCCGTCCTCCTTTATGCTCGGGTAGCCGTTTCCCACATCGGCCGGATCAAGATCAGTTATCCAAGCTTTGGCCCGAGTCAGTGCAGTAAGAGCACCCGCCCTGGCGGCTGATTTCTTTAGCTCTTCAAACCATGCAGGCATCATCGCCAGCCTTTCCAACGTCTCCTTGATCAAGGTTGGGGGCGGTTTATTATGGGAAGCTGTGCAGATAACCCGTTGTACGCCGGTATATAATTGCTCTATAAGTGTATAGGCGGCCTTTAGTTTTTGCCGCATATCTGAGCCAAGATGAGCAATGCGAGTTCCTGCATCATCAAAAACATCGGTAAACCGGCAGTCTCTTACATAATACATGTTCAAAGCTTATGAAGAAGTTATTTACCAAATACGGCAGCGGTCATGGCACTTATTTGCTGTTTCAAGCCAGTCAGCTCTTCAGCTACCGGTTTAAGGTCAGCCTCAGCATCCTCAGCCCTCTTCAGCAGAGTTGACTTTTCTGTATCCCAACCTGCCCGCTTATTCTTGAAGCTCTCCTTCAGTTTCTCCATTGCTGTTAAGGCACTGGTCAGTTCCTCCTTGGCTTTGGAGGTCTCGGCTTGTTGCGACTTGATGTTTCCTTGAAGGTCGGCGATTTGAGATTACTTCTTGTTAAGATCAACCTGCAAGAGACATGTAATTAATTACATAGCAGTGCATATTCAAAGTCCCAAGCACATAACAAGTAATATACTTGGCACTTGGGGGCTAATGTCTATTGCTTCTTATCAAATTTTTTTTTACAAGTCCCAAGCACATAACAACTATCAGCTTGGTGGTCAACCGGATTATAAAGGTCCTGAGTAAGAATTTTGAGCCTTACAGTATAATTAGTCTCAACTTAACATATTTGTTAAGTCGACCCTTGGGGGCTACACAGGCGAAATTGAAGAGTTATTATTCTAAAGTCCCAGTTCATATTGACATTATAAACCGGCCCTTGCGGGCTAGTGGAGTTGATCTATATGGTTCTTGAAAGTTTGCAGAACATTCTATTCTTTTATGTCCAGAAAACTTGGCGGCTAAGGGAAGAATATTTATGCAGAGTTAACAGCATTTACCTCATATCGCTCCTTCATCATGTTCAGTAAACCGGCTTCATAATCACGGCTTGTGTACAGACGGTTTAAAAACCCAGAATGAATATCTTGGGCGCTGAGATGGGCATAGCTTTCCAAGTCCGCCTTCCACTTGCCCTTATCAACAGCAGAAAATTCTTCTTTGGCACTATGTTTTGACAGAGCAGTGGGGTTGTCTGGGGCTGTATACCCAACACCGCTAACTACAACATCGTCAGCTTTATCGTCAGCAGCCTTAGTTGGGCTTGGCGGTTTATCAGCATGACCTATCGGATCAATTTCCATCTGCTCAACAAAGGTGTCATGATCTTGCGGTGGCGGATCATCAAGAATAGCTTCAGTATTTGTTTCAAACTGTTCCGGGTTCTTTTCCGGATCAGTTGGCGCGCTGTCATCAGCCGGTTTGTTCAATTTGGCCTTTTTACTGGGCCTGGCCTTAGCTCTGACAGAGACGCAAATAACAGGTTAGTGTAATGATCAAGCATAAGGTACAAGGGGTTAGTTAAAAATGCTCACCCAGGAACAGTTTTGAGGGTTGGAATTTGTGTCCCTGTGGACTCGCCAGAGGATGAAAGGGAAGTTCCCTGGTAGTTTGAATCAGACGGATTAAGAGGTTGTCGGAAATAACCTGCCTTGGGATAAGATGTGTCAGAAATAGAAGAGACCTCTGGGCGGCGTTTACGAACTGGCGAGTTCGGTAAACCGGAAGAAGTGACCACATGGCCGCTATGCCGGGTTGTGCGGCGAGCTTCGTGTTGCTGCTTTTTCAAAAGAAAGTTTCGATCCAAGTAAGCTAGGGGGTGAGAAAATCTTATTTTCCGGCTTGCTTGTCGGGTTTTCTGTGTGGGCAGAGGTTCTGAACTGGATGAGAGAATAGTTACCTCTACGTCGTTTGCGCGGCAAGCTTCTGCGTCGTCCTGATAAGAATCATCGTCAATGAGATGTAAGAAAAAAGAGCCAAGTGAATCAAGTTCTACCTCTAACTCCGGATTATCATCGTCAATATTTAACTCGGTAGGCTCAGTGTTTTTCTTCTTGGCGGCCTTCTTGTTGACCTTGGTCTTGACACGAAGTGTTTTGGCCGGTTTATCCTGCGGTTTCTTCTTCCAGAACGGATCATCACCCTATTTAAAGATTGAAAAAATCATAAGGGAGTATTAAGAATATGGATTAAAGCAGGAGTGGGGCAATTCTTACAGCTGGCGGTTTATTTGAAGCGCAGAAAGGACTAAGTCCTGTTTTGCTACAGTCGGTCACTGGTTCATCCAACATCTTCTTGACAGATTCAGTAATTTCAGCATAAGTCAGCTGAATATCAGTGTGGCGTTGAGGGTCTTTCACATCCCCTGTGTACTCACACATTAAACCGGGGCGACGGCTTAAAGGCAAAATGCTCCAAGATACCGAGCAACGGACAAAATCAATGCCTGTCAAACCGTTTGCCATAAAGGCTCTGAGCTTTGAGAGTTGTGGTGCATATTTGGACCGTTCCTTTGCATTAAGTCTTTGGGGGAATGGATGTGCATCGGTAAGCCGGTGAGCACGGTAACCCGACAGAGGATTCTCGCCAGCTGGAGATGTATCTTGGCAATAGAACCAAGTTTGATTCCAATCTTTGGGATGGCTATGATGCATAGCGTGAGGGAAGCTGACGTCTTTTCTCTTCTGAATTGAAACCCCGCCAAGTTCAGTATTGGGCCCATCCGTAAATTCAGTACGGCGGTTTAAATAGAAGAAATCTCTGAACAGGTCGACTGTGGGCTCTTCTTGCAGGTAGGCTTCACAAAACACTTGAAAATTGTAAATATTGGACACGGAGTTAGGCCCAATATCTTGAGGGTGAAGTTGGAAGAAGTGAAGCACATCACAGAAATTTTTTGATCCGGGAGGGCTGAACCCTCGACTCAGATGATCAACAAAAACGATCACTTCCCCATCCTTGGGCTCAGGAGGATTTTCTGGACCGGGGGCTCTCCAGTGGATGTCTTTCTTTTTCGCTAAAGCGCTGATTGCAACCAACCCGTTCAATTCTTCCTCTGTAACCCGGGATTGGACCCAATTACAGGAATAAAAGGATTTGGCCATTTGTACGATAACCTGGAAAAGATTTGTGCCGGTTTAAGGTTCATGTTTAACAGGCAGAAAGTGTTGAAGCATACATAAATGTTAAACCGGACTGTGATGTTATCAAATCACAAGGACGAGCACTTGGCGGTTTAAGAGGGGACTAACGGTACCTGGCAGGTTATTATTTTCTAAGGTTAAACCGCCTACACGGATATTGAAAGCATAGATCTGAAGTTGGAAAATGGCTAAGTGGTGAAAAACAGGTTTCACAGATTGGTGTTATAATTTTGGATCTACAGCAGTTCAGATAATGAAGAAAATTCTAACCAAAAATAGCGGCAGCAGGACAGTTCACGTGCTCAGATGGGATCTCCTATGGAGGGGAGGCGTTCAGATATTAAAAATGAGTGCTAAACTGCTATCACACAAGATTGGTACTATATTTAGATCAAAAACTACATGGTCTATGGAGAAACAAAGATGAACCAAGATGAACTCCGATGAACTCGTGGAAACCCTAATGGGATCTAGGAGAAAAGGAAGGAAGAGGACTTACCAGGACTGTTGGACAGCGGTGGCACGCGGCGGTGCTCCGGTGCGTTCAGGACGATGCAGCGGCCGGAGTGAAGGCAGCTCATGAGGTCGACGGCGGCGGAGCTCGGGCGCGTGTGGTGTGGCAAGGAAGAGGATGAAGACGAGGAGGTAAGGGGGGGAAATGAAAAGGACCCCTATCCCTATTTATAAGGCAGTGGATAGATGGCATGCGCGGGAGTCAAGGAGGCTGAAATTTGGGCCTCGTGCGATATTAATGCAAGATGACGTCATGGCGGGTTAGCACAATTTTGTGAGCAGACGTCGTGGCGGGTTATAAATTTTCATAAGGACTGATGAGGAAGGATTTTTTCTAATTCAAGTATTGAAGATTGATATGAACAAGTTCACATCAACCTGGGGCCTAATGTTGGGGATGTAACTATTGAGTATAAACCGCCCAGGAGGGGCCGGGTTATGCTCATAGTGATGTACCTGTATTGAAGCCCATGAAGACATAGAAGATGGCGACTTACGAAGGAGACTTAATAAGAAGGCCCAAAGCCCAAAGGCGAGTTAGGGCCCATAGATGTAAACCGCCATAAGTATATTACTTGTATTGTAAGATAGGAAAGAGTGGAGACCAAGCCGGACACGTTTATGAGCCGGCCGGGATTCTGTGAACCGCCGGGCGTCAACCTATGGATATAAAGGGACGACCCGGCGGCGGTTTAGGGACAGGGTAAAAAACAATCGGGAACTAGGTCAAGCGTATTCGCTCCCTGGTAATCGAAACCCTAGCAATACAACACAAAGCAGGAGTAGGCTTTTACCTCATTGAGAGGGGCCGAACCTGGATAAACTCTCTGTGTCCTTTGTCCCGTTTAAACCCCTTCAAGTTAACCTAGTTGCGATGGCTCCATGACTAAGTCCTTCCGCTAGGACATCTGCCGTGTCAAGTCCACGACAGTCTCGGAACACTGGAGACCGAAATGTCAAACATGAGTCATATAGTAGATATATGATCAACATAGAGATGTTCACCATTGATGACTACCCCATCTCACATGATGATCGGTAATGGGTTAGTTGATTTGGATCATGTATCACTTAGATAACTTGAAGGATGTTAATTTAAGTGGGAGTTCATTAGCAATTTGATTTATCTATACCTATACTAATTCTAGACTTCCTAGAAATTCCAACGTTAATCAGATTTTACGAACCGTTAATCTGGTGGGACCGAATTATTACGGTGTAGATCGACCGATAAAATCCTGGGCAAAAAATGATTTAAAAGCAGAAGGGAAAAGAACTCCCGTGTCAATCTATCTACTCACCTGGAAAAAGACTATCTACTACTCGGCTAACAGAACAAGAAGAGAAAATTAACTCCATGTCAATCTATGTCGAATTTTTTTTGCGAGGAGTAGACAGATTTTTTTTGCGGGAAAAAGAATCTATCTACTCCTCGGTTAACAGAAAATCATGAATGCTAACTAACAATGTTGCATAGTCTTGCGGGACCGGTTCTCCTGATTTCCTCCACCTATACGCAGCGACATCCCGCAAAGCGCATGATGCCGTCGCCGCCAGTGCTGTCCATCGACGTACTGCGGTGATTACAGGTGCACCCGTACCTGGCCGCTGCTCCGCCATTGTGCAGGAGGAAGAGCCCCATCCATCGCAGCATAGGATACGTGGTGGCCAAGAAGCTGCTTCAATCACAGACTACAATGCCAGATTGATATCCATACCATAAACATCATCACGTCATGGATGCACATGCATATGTGAATAGTGGCGAGAGGTTGCCGTACTTTATACAGGTATATATCCAAGTAATACTCAAGCCTGTAATCAATACAGCGACTCTGCGTGCGAGCGCTGTGTGTTGTATGTTGCCAGAATCCATCAATCTATTTTAGCTAGCTAGCTACTTTGTACATTAATGCATTGTTAATCAATTAATACAAATGGAGTTTGCTTTGTACAGGATTATGTCACAGAGGAACAACTAACTTGCTTCGTCATCGTCATGGTCGCCCCTCTTGGGGAAGTAGTCACGTCGCCGCGTAGGAACAGGGCCAAGAAAGCGAATTATTATAGCTAGGATGTCCGATGGGTTAGTATTGATTGGTGCAATCATATCTTTTCTACTAGCATATATATCTTGCACTGTGACATTTATCTTCTATTCTCCACCAGGAATCCATGTAAAATCTGTGCAAGAATGATGATGTTGTGTAGGAGATAGCTGCGCAAAAGAAGCCATGTAGGAGATGGATTTATGTCAATGTATATGCATGGTATAAAATCTAATATAGATGAAAAATCTGAATATTAACAGTACTATGTGCATAAGATAAATTCTCCTTCGAAACTGGTCCAATTTTCAAATATTCAATCTACCTACGGTTATTCCTTTTTATCATATTCGTTCTTGCCATGTGGAAGGTTTGAAACTACCAGAATTCTTCTATAATTTTCCTCTATGGTTACCACTTATACAATATATAGATTTGCCACCAAGATATGCAATTTTATGGGATAATGCACATGGTACTAGCCTATTCAGACTTCAGAACGCTCCCATATCTCTCTCCTGCTTTGACCTTGACGTACATGCAGAGAAAGTTGTGTAGAAGAGCTTCCTGATCCGCACCTCTGGCGTAATCCATCAAGGTTGTAGGGCAGAACCCATCATGGCATCCAACTTCCAGCTTAATTGACCAAAGTGCATGCTTAGTTCTGCATTCTTCACATCAATGACAACAACTGCATGCGAAACCAATGCTGATCTCTCGAAGGAGGAATTTTCTTGCTTTGAATACTGAGAGTGCTCACGATAGTACAAGATGTTTCACTGTACATGTTGTCATTCTCTTTTTTCTCGAGTTTTCTTAAAACTAATTACTGTAGTATTGAGTTTTTTTTCTTTCTGACATATTAATGCAGTGTTATGTTTCTTGCTCTTGTACCAAATAGTGCAGTATTCTATTTCTTTCGTTTTTATGGAATAGTGTAGTATTCTGTTTGGGGATAACCATGCATAAAGTTGGAACGATTCCTTTAATACTTTTCTCTGTATTTATGCATCATCAGTGTCATAATGTACCAGAAAGAATGTGGACATAATACTTATTTCAGTTGTTAAAAGAATAATTGTTCCAAAGTTTTGTTAGAAAAACCGGCTACTTGGCTATACTATTTATAATTTCCCTTTTGTTCCATTCTTTTAGTACTACTACTGGCATAGGGTCTATATTATTTATCAATAATTATTTTTAAATTATATAAATAAATAAATAAATAAATAAATATATATATTGGGGCAGAAGTTCTCAATTGGATACCTCCCTTCTTTTCATGGGCTTTCTTGAAGTAAAAAAAATCTGGATGTCATTTGTAGAAACTGTACAATCAACATGTTTCTCTTTTCATTCTATACTTTGCTTGAATTTGATTGATACAGTACAAGTTTGTAACAGGAACTCTTAGCATTGTGAAAAAACAATTTTCCAATATGTGTTTACGCATATAATTTACATGCCTAAAACCAAGGAACAATCATGCATGTATATGACAAAAATATAATGGCAAGGATTGAAAAACAACACATATAAAAAATACATTACAAATCACTAATTTCCTTTGGCTGACTCAAAACTAATATAAAATTTTAAATAAAAAATCCAGCAATCTCCTTGATGACTCATGTACAATCATCTCTCCAGGACACCTTCCACCCATCTCTTATGCAATGTGATATGGATGCAAACAACACATCATAGACTTGCAAAGGGAGTTCGCCCGGGTGTGGGGACACCTCGGAAATGAACATGGATTGTGGAGATAATTCAAATGGTACTGGCTAATTAAATTATACGTTCATAGATAGAGGAGATGGGATTTGGAAACAATTGGCACATTCATTGTAACAGCTTTAGATTTAGCGACTATTGAGTTGGCAAGAAGTGGACCTGAAGAGGCAAAGTTAAGCACTGATCGAGGCGGATGACAACAATCAGAAAAAAGGGAAAACTAAGTAAGGAATCACGTTGTTTTATGGATTATTCCCTGATGTTAAATAAATGAAAACACCAATTTATATCAATCATTCTTAATAGGCTAGCCCGTGCGAAGCACGGGTTTATGACTAGTTAAACTTAATTTATCATGAACTTAGTCCTGATAGTCTTTGCAAATCTATGTTGTAGATAAATGGCCCGCACTACTGTTCCGTTGAATTTTAATGCGTTCCTAGAGAAAGCCAAGTTGAATGATGATGGTAGCAATTACATAGACCGGGTCTGTAACTTGAGGATTATCCTCATTGCTGCACAGAAGAATTATGTCCTTGATGCACCGCTAGGTGACAGACCTGCTGCAGATGTTGTGAACGTCTGGCAAGCTCGATCTGATGACTACTTGATAGTTCAGTGTGCCATGCTTTACAGCTTGGAACCGGGACTTCAAAAGCATTTTGAACGCCACGGAGCATATGTGATGTTCGAAGAGCTGAAATTGATATTTCAAGCTAATGCCCGGGTTGAGAGATATGAAGTCCCCAACAAGTTCTTTAGCTGTAAGATGGAGGAGAACAGTTCTGTCAGTGAACACATACTCAGAATGTCTGCGTACCACAACCACTTGACTCAGGTGGGAATTGAGCTCCCAGATGAGTGTGTTATTGATAGAGTTCTTCAATCACTGCCACCAAGCTACAAAGGCTTCATGATGAACTATAATATGCAAGGAATGACAAAAACGATTTCCGAGCTCTTCGCGATGATGAAATCGGCGGAGGTAGAAATCAAGAAAGAGCATCAAGTGTTGATGGTTAACAAGACCACCAGTTTCAAGAAAAAGGGCAAGGGAAAGAAAGGGAACTTCAAGAAGAAGGGCAAGCAAGTTGCCGCTCCCGTGAAGAAACCCAAAGCTAGACCCAAGCCTGAGACTGAGTGCTTCTATTGCAAGAGTAATGGTCACTGGAAGCGGAACTGCCCCAAATACTTGGCGGATAAGAAGGATGGCAAAGTGAACAAAGGTATATTAGATATACATGTTATTGATGTGTTCCTTGCTAATGCTCATAGTAGCACCTGGGTATTTGATATTGGTTCGGTTGCTCATATTTGCGGAATAAAAGAAGATTGGCTAAGGACGAGGTGACGATTTGTGTCAGGAATGGTTCCAAGGTTGATGCGATCGCCGTCGGCACGCTACCTCTACATCTACCTTCGGGATTAGTTTTAGACCTCAATAATTGTTATTTGGTGCCAGCGTTAAGCATGAACATTATATCTGGATCTTGTTTATTGCGAGACGGTTATTCATTTAAGTCAGAGAATAATGGTTGTTCTATTTATATGAGTAACATCTTTTATGGACATGCACCCTTAGTGAATGGTCTATTCTTGTTGAATCTCGATCGTGTTGATACACATATTCATAATATTGATGCCAAAAGATGCAAAGTTGATAGTGATAGTGCAACATACTTGTGGCATTGCCGTTTGGGTCATATTGGTGTTAAACGCATGAAGAAACTCCATGCGGATGGACTTATGAATTATTTGATACTTGCGAACCATGTCTCTTGGGTAAGATGACTAAAACTCCGTTCTCCGGAACAATGGAGCGAGCTAATGACTTATTGGAAATAATACATAGCTATGTATGCGGTCCAATGAGTGTTGAGGCATGCGGCGGGTATCGTTATTTTCTAACCTTCACAGATGATTTGAGTAGGTATGGGTATATCTACTTGATGAAACACAAGTCTGAAACATTTGAAAAGTTCAAAGAATTTCAGAGTGAAGTGGAGAATCATCGTAAAAAAGAAAATAAAGTTTCTACGATCTGATCGCGGAGGCGAATATTTGAGTTACAATTTTGGCCTTCATTTAAGACAATGTGGAATTGTTTCACAACTCACGCCACCTGGAACACCACAGCGTAATGGTGTGTCCGAATGTCGTAACCGTACTTTATTAGATATGGTGCATTCTATGATGTCTCTTACCGATTTGCCTTTATCGTTTTGGGGTTTTGCATTAGAGACAGCCGCATTCACGTTAAATAGGGCACCGTCTAAATCCGTTGAGACGACACCCTATGAACTGTGGTTTGGCAAGAAACCTAAGCTGTCATTTCTTAAAGTTTGGGGATGCGATGCTTATGTCAAAAGTCTTCAGCCTGATAAGCTCGAACCCAAAGCGGAGAAGTGCAACTTCATAGGATACCCGAAATAAACTATTGGGTATACCTTATACCACAGATTCAAAGGAAAAATCTTTTTTGCTAAGAATGGATCATTTCTAGAGGAGGAGTTTCTCTCGAAAGAAGTGAGTGGGAGGAAAGTAGAACTTGATGAGGTAGTTGTACCTGCTCTCGAATTGGAAACTAGTACATCAGAGAAAACCATTCCCGTGATGCCTACACCAACCATAGAGGAAGCAAATAATGACAATCATGAAACTTCAGATCAAGTTACTACTGGACCTCGTAGGTCGACCAGAACACGTTTCACACCACAGTGGTACGGTAATCCTATCCTAGAAGTTATGTTGTTGGACAACGGCGAATCTACGAACTATGAAGAAGCTATGACAAGCCCAGATTCCGATAAATGGCTTGAGGCCATGAAATCTGAGATATGATCCATGTATGAGAACAAAGTATGGACTTTGGTGGACTTGCTCGATGATCGGCAAGCCATTGAGAATAAATGGATCTTTAAGAGGAAGACGGGTGTCGGTGTCAAAACCGGCTGATCTCGGGTAGGGGGTCCCGAACTATGTGTCTGAGGATCGAAGGTAACAAGGGACAAAGGGAACACGATGTTTACCCAGGTTCGGGCCCTCTTAATAGAGGTAAAACCCTACGTCCTGCTTGATTATATTTGATGAGTATGGGGGTTACAAGAGTTGATCTACCTCGAGATTGTGATGGCTAAACCCTAGATGTCTAGCCTATGGGAGTTATGACACCGGAGGGGGCTAGGGTTGTACAGAGTCGGTTTACAGAGGAAGGAAAATATACATCTGGACGCCAAACTTGCCATCCACGCAAAGGAGAGTCCCACTCGGACACGAGGAAAGGTCTTCTGCCTTGTATCTTCATGGCCCATCAGTCCGGCCCATGTTACATAGCCCGACCACCCGAGGACCCCTTAATCCAGGACTCCCTCAGTAGCCCCTGAACCAGTCTTCAATGGCGATGTATCCGGCACGTAGATTGTCATTGCAAGGCGGGTTTCTCCTCTGAATACTTCAAAGCAATCTTCTGAATAAAAGAACTATATCCGGCTTTGCATGTCAGTCACAACCCTCAACCACGGAGGTAAAATGCTTAGTCAAAGTAATGTCCATCAACTGACAGCTTTTTCGGTGAAACATCACATCTAGCCTCTTTATCATCCCGAACCGTTTTTTTGGTCTCCCGCTTCGCATTTCGAGATACGGCCTCTATCGACACGTCTCGTCAAAGCGAAGATCGTGCCCACTTCTTGCGGGATCCTCATTAATACGGGTTTGGGTAATCCAACCGTGCCATTCGCACGACCCCTTGGGAACAGGCGAGTTTTAAGGCTTGAGGGGGGGCGCCTGATATTTACTGCCTATATAAGTGGATAAAGATCCATCTTTTCTCCCCACGCCTTCTTCCTTCTCCCGTTTTCCCATCCTCAAGCTCCAGCGCCCAAGTTTCAATCTTTCCCACAGCCGCCAACCTCTACAGTCATGTCCAGATCTGGCTCGAAGGGCAAGTGGGAGGCCTCCTCCATCACGAAGAAGGATATCAAGGAGCTCCGGGGGCGGGATATCTGTCCGCGGAGATCGCGCACAGGCTCCCTGTCAAGGATCAAGTCACACCCACTCCGGAGCCCGGCGAAAGGGTTGTATTCATCCCCCATTTCCTCCACGGACTAGGGTTCCCCCTCCACCCCTTTGTCCGCGGCCTCATGTTCTACTACGGGCTAGATTTCCATGATCTAGCCCCAAATTCTTTCCTCCACATCTCATCATTTATCGTCGTGTGCGAGGCTCTACTCCGCATCCCCCCACACTTCGGCCTATGGCTAAAAGTCTTCAATGTGAAGCCGAAGGTGGTCGACGGGCAACATGCGGAGTGCGGCGGCGCCATGGTGAGCAAGCTCCCCAACACCACCTGGCCTAAAGGGGCCTTCGTGGAGACCGTCAAGGTGTGGCAGCAGGAGTGGTTCTATATCACCGAACCTCGCGGCGCCAGGTGGGCGGCCATTCCTGAGTTTAGATCCGGACCCCCAATGCGGCTCATGTCGTGGACCAACAAGGGTCTGGACTGGGGGTCGACCGCGGAAGTGATGATGCTGCAGAAGCGCATCAAAAATATGATAAGCAAGAATACCAGTCTCACTGACGTGATTCAGGTGATGCTTTCCCGCTGGATCCTCCCCTGCCAACTCCGGCCTCTCCATATGTGGGAGTTCAATCCGGAAGGTCCCCGGACCCTGCAGCGCTTCTTCGGTACAACGCACGAAGAGATCTGGAAGCTGCTCTTCAAGCCCCAGAAGACGTGGCCGAAGAAGACCGAAGACATCGGTCTTGACATCGAGAAGCCGGCCACACCGGTAAGTATTTTAGTTCCGAACACAATTTTCGGTAAATAAATCAAAGTTTATACTGAGATTTTCATTCTTTCATTCAGGGCTGGACAGTGAAGGCGGAGTGGATCAAGTGTCCGGCTCCACTACCTGAAGACCCGCTAATCCTCTGCTGACGAGGATGCTGGTTCCGGTGCCGTATCAGGCACCGGAGAAGAAGACCAAGAAGAAGGGCAAGGAGGCCAAAGGCGGCCTCCGCCGTAAAGGTACTTTAGACGCAGTGTCCGGAGAAATCGAAGCCCACTCCTCCCACGAGGGGGATGAAGATGAAGAGGAGGAAGAGGCGGAAAGTGGTTCTCCCCTAAAGAGGGGAAAGAAGAAAAGGGCCACCTCCGCAGACCTGGAGGAGGGGGCGTCCAAGAGGGAGAAGATAACCCTCTCGGACGATTCGGATACAGACGCCGAACACACCCCCAAGAGGTGCCTCAGGGAAAAACCCCTGGCCGAATCGTAACTGTCGAAAAGGATACTCAGCAAATATTCGGTCTGTTATGGTTGTAATATAACATATCATTTTGTGTGTATCAGCCCAGCCCGCGACCTCCCCCAGCCATCACTGTCTGGAGGGAGTTCCCTGCCGCCCGAGATGGCAGAGAGCGAGATGCCACCGCGAGCCCCTTTGCCGATCACCGTGGATGACACCGAGGTGTTGTCCCGAAGGATCTCTCCTGGCCACGGAGGGGCGAGCGAGGCTGCCGAGAAGGGGCCCGAGGACAATACCTCGGTTGTCGAAGACATGGAGGGGCAACCCTCATGGCGACAGACGGCGGGGGTCCTGAGCAATCTGGCCCCCAGCCGGACATCATTCCGGAGACCAATGTGGCCTCGGAGTTAGGCGAGCAGCCCCCTTCGAAGGAGGGGGGAGCATCAGCTCCGACGGCGGCCTCCACTAATTCGGAGGCGCCGAATACCTTGGGGGAAGCACTATGACGTGCTGCCATCGTGGAGGAGCACCGCACCCTGATGGGTGTGGTAGTTGAGAAGATTCAGTCCACCAAGAGCGGGCTGAACGAAGCCTTCACCAGCCTGTTAACAGGCTTCGAGGTATGCGACATAATGCTCTCGATGCTTTTTATAAAGGGACAGACCTGTGCATAGATAGTAGCCCCTGAGACTCTGTCTGGTTTTGAAAAAACTGGACAGAGGATCATATAGTATTCGGAAGAGGTGACGTACTTTTATATTGTATAACAGGCTTCCATGTTGGCGGTAACCGCCCAGGCCGCTGAAGTTCCGATCTTAAGCAGAGGCTGCAGCTGGCTGATGATGATATCGACCGCATGAACAAGCGGTTCGATGAGGCACAAGGTATGTTTGAAATATCTCGCACATGCCTGAATTAATATGCAAATTCTGAGTTTAGACTCATGCGCTACTATGTGTATGATTTCAGGCAGTGCGGGTGAGGTCGAGACCCTCAAGAATGCCCTTGCCCAAGCCAAGGAGGAGGCGAAGGCGAGCAAAGCGGCCGCAGACAAAGCGGCCGCCAGTACGAGGAGAGGGTGACCGAAGTGGAGCAAGAGCTCAAGGACGCCACCGGCAAGTGCGAGTCCTTGGAGGAGAAGAATAAGGCCCAGGCGGCCGAACTCGCTAAGGCCCTCCAAGAGGCCAAGGAGGCGAGGACTGAGTCCCGGGCAGCTCGCGAGGAGATCCGGCAGTCCGAACAGATAGCGGCTGGTAAGCCCTTTCTTTTGCAGACTATATTTGGCGGTCAAAGATATGCCTTGCTCACTCGACTGTGGAGTTCTCCAGACGCATTTGCGGATCTTTCGAAGAGTGCCGCCGACGCCGTGCAGTTCTTCCGGGCCCAGGAGGGGCACACGACGGAGAAGCTCTTCTGGTCACAGTTCGCGGTGTCGGAACGTCCGGCGCTGTTGAACAACCACATGATGCAACTGGCAGAGCTGCACAGGATGTCCGGATTGGCCATGAAGGACGTCATAGTCCGGTTGTGGCCAACCGAACCCATTCCTAGCATCTACTTCGGCCTGGTGCAGCGACTTGTCGACGCGCTACCCCGGATTGAAGCTGTCAAGCACTCGGTGTGCATAGAAGGTGCGCGGATGGCCTTTGCCCGTGTCAAAATGCACTGGGCAAAGATGAAGGCCACCATGCTGGCGGTCGAGGGCCCACCCGAAGGCAAGGACCACTGCAAGCCAGAGCGATATTTTGAAGACGTCCTTGAGGGTGCCCGATTAATAGAGGGCCAATGCTCAAAGGATATCATATTTGAGTGAATGTATCCGAGCTACCCAGACGTTGTTTTATAAACCAAGGCTTGTAATATATTTATGTCTTTATCTGGAATTGCTTGCCTCCTGTGCGGCCGTATTTTGTTATCTTGAAAGTTTGCCAGTCGTCGGCTTCAGCCCCCACGTAGATACTACGGGGGTGTTCGGAATAACACATGATCACTCTTGACCCAACGTCTTGGTCCGTGAAGGAGGTGTCTGCGTAGGCGAACCAGGCAATCAGACTATGCGGCTTTATCACTTTCACTTAGCCATAGGAGTTTGACGGTGGGGCTAAGTACTAGCCCCTGGTGCGTATGCGGCTATCCGAACTGGGATGCCTTAAGCACATGACCGGACAGAGGCCAGTCCTTTGCATAATACGGAAGAAATCGCAAAAGATTTAGAGCAAGTCACCGAATAGCTGACCAGCTCTCGCCTCACCATGACAGTCAGTTTTCAGCTTTCTCTACTGAGGTGTTTGACCAGACAAACCAGAAACACAATCGCAGTAGTTCTCCCTTTACTACCCTAGCCGAACGAGCGGAACGTAAGGTAGTAACCACAGGAGCCGGGTAACCCAACTATTGACCAAAGACATGATTCGGAGCTGATGCATATAATGCAATGTTCGGGACGCCGAAGTGAACTCTAAAAGCGCTCGGACTTCTTATTTTTTGTTGAAAATATAGGTGGCCGAATAGAGCCCCTGGCATTTTAAGATATGCCGAAGTGTATACACCAATCTGACATGAAGAGGGAATACAGATTATGAAATAAACCAATACCGAATAGGGTTGGTAAAAACTGTTTTCCATTATAGTCTGATTGATACGTCAAAACATGCTTTTACAGATGATGCTATAAGCATTAGGGCTATTTTACATGCCAAGAATTTGAGAACAAGGGAAAGCTGTATACAGGTCCTAAAAAAGAAAAGGTATCGTGAAGATCCTTTGGACACCCTGCCGCACGTCTGCGCCGCTTTTCGCCTTGGTGGAGGATCCTTTGAAAGGATCGACGATTGTGTATATAGCAGGGCCTGGGAAAGGGCCCTGTGCCACCGTGAAGTGACTTTAGGTTTTAAAGAACCTGTAATAGGATAGAAAAGAGAAAAAAGAAAGGGAGATTAAGGTCTGAATAGGGTCGAGCCATATTTATGGACCTTGTCCGCGGAGTGCCTCCGTCGTCGCCCAAGGTATTTTGAGTGCGTAGTTATGCACACGCGGTACATATGCCGCTATTAGATGGGGCGGTGGACGAAGGCAGAACTGCTAGTCCAGCGCCGGATTGACCGAGCTGTCGTTCTGCAGAGTAGGTCGGACTCGTTTAATAGTGTCCGGAGGCTTGATGGCCGATGAATTGTTCGGCTTGATAAGGCCGCTCTGTACCTCGGCTGCAAGAGCCACAGTGTGCTCCTCGGTACGGAGGGAGCGTTCCATGTATCCATTGACTATGATAACGCCGCGGGGTCCAGGCATCTTGAGCTTTAAATAGGCATAATGCGGGACTGCATTGAAGCGGGCGAAGGCGGTACATCCGAGCAGTGCGTGATAACCACTACGGAAGGGGACGATGTCGAAGATCAAGTCTTCACTTCGGAAATTGTCCGGTGAACCGAAGACTACTTCCAATGTTAATGAGCCCGTACAGCGGGCCTCGACGCCGGGTATCACTCCTTTAAAGGTGGTGTTACTAGGCTTGATTCTTGACGGGTCAATACCCATTTTGCGGACAGTGTCTTGATAGATCAAGTTGAGACTGCTGCCGCCGTCCATAAGGACTCAAGTCAGATGATAGCCGTCAATGATTGGATCGAGGACCAGGGCCGCCGAACCTCCGTGATGGATACTGGTCAGGTGGTCCCTGCGATCGAAGGTGATCGGACAAGCTGACCATGGGTTGAATTTGGGGGTGACAGGCTCTACGGCATAGACGTCCCTTAATGCGCGCTTGTGCTCCCTTTTGGGGATATGCGTGACATATATCATGTTCACTGTTTTCACCTCGGGGGGAAATTTCTTTTGTCCCCCTGTGTTCGGTGGGCGAGGCTCATCATCGTCCTTGCTTGGCGGCCCTTTCCCCTTATGTTCGGTATTTAACTTACCGGCCTGTTTGAAGACCCAACAATTTCTGTTGGAGTGGTTGGCAGGCTTGTCGGGGGTGCCATGAATCTGGCAAGGCTGATCGAGTATTTTGTCCAAATTACATGGACCGTCCTTATTTCCTTTGAATGGCTTCTTCCGCAGACCGGATTTAGAGCCACTGAATCCGGCGTTAACCGCTGTGTCTTCAGTTTCTTCATTATTGTTTCGACGCTTGTGTTTGTTGCGTCGTGGCCTGCCATTGCCGTCCCTGACTTCGGAGGTGCCAGGGTCACTGGTACTATTGCTTCTACGAGCCAACCAGTTGTCCTCTCCCACGCAGAAGCGGGTCATGAGTGAAGTAAGAGCTGCCATAGACTTCGGCTTTTCTTGACCAAGGTGTCGGGCGAGCCACTCGTCGCGGATGCTATGTTTAAAGGCCGCGAGGGCTTCGGCGTCCGGCAGTTGACGATTTGATTCTTTTTAATTAAGAACCTAGTCCAGAGTTTGCGGGCTGACTCACCGGGTTGCTGGACTATGTGACTAAGGTCATCGGCATCCGGAGGCCGGACATAGGTACCTTGGAAGTTGTCTCTAAAGGCATCCTCCAAGTCTTCCCAGCTACCAATAGAGTTCTCTGGTAGGCTGTTTAACCAGTGCCGCGCTGGTCCTTTCAGCTTTAGGGGGAGGTATTTGATGGTGTTGAGATCGTCACCGCGGGCCATGTGAATATGGAGAAGAAAATCCTCAATCCATACCGCGGGATCTGTCGTTCCATCGTATGATTCAATGTTTACGGGTTTAAACCCTTCTGGAAATTGGTGCTGCATTACCTCATCGGTAAAGCACAAGGGGTGTGTGGCGCCCCTGTATCGGGCAATGTCACGACAAAGTTTGGATGACATCCGTGTTTGGTTTTCGGCCAGAGTTCGGTTATGCTGCTCGCGCCAAGCTTGAAGGCCGTCGTCTCTCGTCGGAGCACGCTCCCTTGATCCGTATATTGATCTGGTCTTGCCGGCTCTATTGTCCAGGTCCTGACGTAAGTCGTAGGTGTAGCGCTGTGCTGCTGCCTCTTTGCCTTGATGGCGAGGTGGCGCGGGCTGGTGTTCGGTACGAGTGGCCGCTTTGTCTCGTCCACGTGGTGGTCGGTCTAGTTCATCAGCATGATTATATCTTGACGGTATTGGCTCTAGGGCCTCGTCATCGAATTGTGGCAGTAGCCAACGCTTCGGATAGCTCTTTGTTGGGCGTTCGAGGCCGTATTCCTCGGCAGCTAGGACCTGGGCCTGTTAGGCTTGAAGTTGTTGCTGTTTCTTTTTTAGGCTCCTCGCAGTTGCGATGAGCTGTCGCTTAAAGCGCTCTTGCTCGAGGGGTTCCTCTGGCATGATCAAGTCTTCGTTGCCGAGGCTGGCATCCTCCTCGGAGATCGGTAGATAGTTACTATCCTCCGAATCCTCATTCCCGACTGGCTCGTCGGGGTTAACTTGTCCCTCTTCCCAATTATCCTGCTCTACGGCAGGCTCAATGGGTTTGTCAGAGTCTTCGGCATTCTCCGGAGTGTCAATGTCTCCGGTGCCGGTATTGCTTTCTTTTTCCCGCCGCGATCATGAACGGCGCCGCTGACGTCGATGCTTCGGTGGTACCTCGACGGGCTTGTCCTCGATCGGATCTTGATTGCCATCGTCGTCCTCTTTCGGTGTATCCACCATGTACACGTCGTATGTAGAAGTGGCAGTCCAACGTCTGGTGATGGGCGAGTTTTGGCATGGTTCGGCTCCGACATCGTCGTCCATACAGTCGATGTCTTTGGAGGCATAGTCGAGTATATCGGTTAAGTCCTCGACAGTGGCTATCAAGTGGGTGGTGGGTGGGACGTAAAATTCCCTGCACTCAGCCCCTAGTTCGGGATGTGCGTAATTCGGAGGTGATACCTCCGTGATGGCGAGAGATCGCATTAAGTCCAGGACCTCGCTTAAGAGTGAAGGCCGGATGGGAAACCGAGGACCTGCGGAGCTAGGAATGGTAGACTCTTCCAGGTTGTGTTCACCAGACGCAGGCCTTGAGAGTTCGGAGTTGGCCTCCAGAGGTGAGTTCGGCTCTCCGATGACAAGGAGAGTCCTGCTTGATTCCAGGCTCGCCGAACATACAGTTGCTTCTGGGTCTTCGACAAAGGGCTCCATGAGAGGAGAGGGTCCGGTGGGTTTTAAGATCCCATCTTCAGATGAGGTGGCCTGCCCTAGATCTATGGCCAGGGCAGGGGTAGTAGTTGGTCTTTGAGCGGCGCCTGATGACGGATCCGATGGGTTGCCTTCTTGAAGATGAGGAATAGTGGTCGAGGCCGTGAATCCTTCGAAGATCAAGTCTCCTCGGATATCAGCGACGTAATTCAGGCTCCCAAATCTGATCTGATGACCAGGGGCATAGCTGTCGATCTGCTCAAGGTGACCAACTGAATTGGCACGCAAAGCGAAGCCGCCGAATACAAAAAGTTGGCCGGGGAGGAAGATCTCCCCGGAAACAGCGTCGTTGTTGATGATCAAATGAGCCATCGATCCTTCTGCCGACGACACAGTGGAACTCTCAATGAAAGCACCAATGTCGGTGTCAAAACCAGCTGATCTCGGGTAGGGAGTCCCAAACTGTGCGTCTGAGGATCGAAGGTAACAAGGGACAAAGGGAACATGATGTTTACCCAGGTTCGGGCCCTCTTAATGGAGGTAAAACCCTACGTCCTGCTTGATTATATTTGATGAGTATGGGGGTTACAAGAGTTCATCTACCTCGAGATCGTGATGGCTAAACCCTAGATGTCTAGCCTATGGGAGTTATGATAGCCTCTACGGACTAAACCCTCCAGTTTATATAGACACCGGAGGGGGCTAGGGTTGTACAGAGTCAGTTTACAGAGGAAGGAAAATATACATCTGGACGCCAAACTTGCCATCCACGCAAAGGAGAGTCCCACCCGGACACGAGGAAAGGTCTTCTGCCTTGTATCTTCACGGCCCATCAGTCCGGCCCATGTTACATAGCCCGACCACCCGAGGACCCCTTAATCCAGGACTCCCTCAACGGGCGCTGATGGTAATATCACTGTATACAAAGCTCGACTTGTTGCAGAAGTTTTTCGACAAGTTCAAGGGGTTCACTACGATGAGACTTTCTCACCCGTAGTGATGCTTAAGTCTGTCCGAATCATGTTAGCAATTGCCGCATTTTATGATTATGAAATCTAGCAAATGGACGTCAAAACTGCATTCCTTAACGGGATTCTTAAGGAAGAGTTGTATATGATGCAACCGGAAGGTTTTGTTGATCCTAAAGGTGCTAACAAAGTGTGCAAGCTCCAGCGATCCATCTATGGACTAGTGCAAGCATCTCGGAGTTGGAATAAACGCTTTGATGAGGTGATCAAAGCATTTGGTTTTATACAGACTTATGGTGAAGCCTGTATTTACAAGAAAGTGAGTGGGAGCTCTGTAGCAGTTCTAATATTATATGTGGATGACATATTGCTGATTGGAAATGATATAGAATTTCTGGATAGCATAAAAGGATATTTGAATAAGGATTTTTCAATGAAAGACCTCGGTGAAGCTGCTTACATATTGGGCATCAAGATCTATAGGGATAGATCGAGACGCTTAATAGGACTTTCACAAAGCACATACCTTGACAAAGTTCTAAAGAAGTTTAAGATGGACCAGTCAAAGAAAGGGTTCTTGCCTGTGTTGCAAGGTTTGAAATTGAGTAAGACTCAAAGCCCGACCACGGCAGAAGATAGAGAGAGAATGAAAGTCTTTCCCTATGCCTCAGCCATAGGTTCTATAATGTATGCCATGCTGTGTACCAGACCTGATGTGTGTCTTGCCATAAGTTTGGCAGGGAGGTACCAAAGTAATCCAGGAGTGGATCACTAGACAGCGGTCAAGAATATTCTGAAGTACCTAAAAAGGACCAAAGATATGTTTCTCATTTATGGAGGTGACGAAGGGCTCATCGTAAAGGGTTACGTCGATGCTAGCTTTGACACAGATCCGGATGACTCTAAGTCGCAAACTAGATACGTGTTTATATTAAATGGTGGAGCTGTCAATTGGTGCAGTTCTAAACAGAGCATCGTGGCGGGATCTACGTGTGAAGCGGAGTACATAGCTGCTTCGGAAGCAGCGCATGAAGGAGTCTGGATGAAGGAGTTCATATATGATCTAGGGGTAATACCCAGTGCATCCGGCCCAATGACAATCTTTTGTGACAACACTGGAGCAATTGCCTTAGAGAAGGAATCCAGGTTTCACAAGAGAACCAAACACATCAAGCGACGCTTCAACTCCATTTGCGAATATGTCGAGGATGGAGACATAGAAATTTGTAAAGTGCATATGGATCTGAATGTAGCAGACGCGTTGACTAAGCCTCTTCCATGAGCAAAACATGATCAGCACCAAGACTCCATGGGTGTTAGATTCATTACAATGTAATCTAGATTACTGACAATAGTGCAAGTGGGAGACTGATGGACATATGTCCTAGAGGCAATAATAAAGTTGTTATTATTATATTTCCTTATTCATGATAAAGGTTTATTATTCATGCTAGAATTGTATTGACCGAAAACTTAAATACATGTGTGGATACATAAACAAATACCATGTCCCTAGTGAGCCTCTACTAGACTAGCTCGTTGATCAAAAGATGGTTAAGGTTTCCTAACCATAGACATGAGTTGTCATTTGATAACGGGATCACATCATTAGGAGAATGATGTGATGGACAAGACCCAACCGTTAGCATAGCATATGATCGTTTAGTTTATTGCTACTGCTTTCTTAATGTCAAATACATGTTTCTTCGACCATGAGATCATGCAACTCCCGGACTCCGAAGAAATGCCTTGTGTGCCATCAAACATCACAACGTAACTGGGTGATCATAAAGGTGCTCTACAGGTATCTCCGAAGGTGTCTGTTGAGTTGGCATGGATCGAGACTGGGATTTGTCACTCCGTATGACGGAGAGGTATCTCTGGGCCCTCTCGGTAGTACAACATCACAAGAAGCTTGCAAGCAAAGTGACTAAGGAGTTAGTTGCGGGATGATGTATTATGGAACGAGTAAAGAGACTTGCCGATAATGAGATTGAACTAGGTATGGAGATACCGACGATCGAATCTCGGGCAAGTAACATACCAACGGACAAAAGGAACTACGTATGTTGTCATAAAGGTTCGATCGATAAAGATCTTCGTAGAATATGTAGGAACCAATATGGGCATCCAGGTCCCGCTATTGGTTATTGACCGGAGAAGCATCTCGGTCATGTCTACATCATTCTCGAACCCGTAGGGTCCACACGCTTAACGTTCGTTGATGATATAGTATTATATGAGTTATGTATGTTGGTGACCGAATGTTGTTCGGAGTCCCGGATGAGATCACGGACATGACGAGGAGCTCCGGAGGTAAATATTGATATATAGGATGATATGGTTAGGCCAAGGGGTAAGGCCCACGGGGCTTTAGGTCGGTGCAAAAGGAATTTTTGCGGAGGTCAGGGACAAGACGCCAGGGACCCTGGCGTCTGGCCCTGGGCCAGACGCCAAGGCCCATGGCGCCTGGGGCAGACGCCGAGAACCGTGGTGTTTGGTCCTGGAGTGCGATAAGGACTCTTGCCTTGCCGACAAAACCAACTTTGAGGAGACTCTTTCTCCAAGAAACGACCCCAGGGCTCAACATATAAATAGAGGGGTAGGGCTAGCACCCGGAACAGATCAAGATTCACCAAGCCGTGTGCCGACAAACCCGCCCCCTCTAGTTTATCCTCCGTCATAGTTTCCGTTGTGCTTGGTAAAGCCCTGCAGAGATTTTTCTTCACCACCACCATCACCATGCCACCGTGTTGCTGGAACTCATCTACTACTTCGCCCCTCTTGCTGGATCAAGAAGGTGAGGACGTCATCGAGCTGAACGTGTGCTGAACGCGGAGGTGCCGTACGTTCGGTACTTGATTGGGACGGATCATGAAGGTGTACGACTACATCAACCGTGTTGATAAACGCTTCCTCTTAGTGATCTTCAAGGGTATGAAGATGCTCTCCCCTCTCGTAGCTATGCATCTCCATGGATAGAAATTTTTTGTTTTCCATGCAACGTTCCCCAACAAAATGAACAAGCACATGCCTTAAATTTGTTATATATAATGGATATAAACAGAACTGAGAGGTCACATACCATCCTTCCCAATAGAAGATAGCTCCAAGTGCACGTGGCATCAACGTCCTATGCATGCGCCAGTGGCCTCTCTTGTATGGGTTCACGTGAGGATGATGACGCATGAAAGCCAATAGGCGTCGGACACATGGCACCAACATTAAGCAGAAGGGATCTGATGCCCCAGTGGTACGTTATGGCCGACAATCCCAGCTGCCGGTAGACAAGAGAATATTAGAACTGCCCCCCACCCCACATGATCTGCCGCGACAACCGGCCCTACGCGAATGGCACCGACAACCCGGACACCAGCGCCGACTCTGGGAGCACTCCGGACGTTGACTGCCTCAACCTGCGCATCTAGAAATAGCCCGTCGAGCGGCTCAACTGGCTCAAGAGCAACATCGGCTTTGATGGCTGGCACTTTGACTTCGCCAAGGGCTACTCGGCATCCATTGCCAAGATTTACATAGACCGCTCGGAGTCCAGCTTCGCGGTGGCCGAGATTTGGACATCGCTGGCGTACGGCGGGGACGGCAAGCCGCTCCATGCCAAATTTTCTTCCCCAGTCCCACACAATCCAAATTAACTGGTAATTTATGCATAGCCAAAGAGCTTGCAAATTCAAGTCCCTTCATCGCCAAAGCTTCAGAGCAACTCCATGATACGTCTCCAACGTATCTATAATTTTTGCTTGTTCCATGTTGTTATATTATCATTCTTGGATGTTTTAAAATCATTTTATAGAAACTTTATATCATTTTTTGGGACTAAACTATTGACATAGTGCCTAGTGCCAATTGATGTTTTTTTGCTTATTCTTACTTCATAGAATATCAGTACCAAACGGAGTCCAAACGCAGCGAAACTTTTTGGAGAATTTTTTTGGACCAGAAGACAAAAGATGGGCCAAAGAAGTACCAGAGGGGAGGCCCGAGGGGAGCACACCCCCCTAGGGCACGCCCAGGAGCCCAGGTGCGCCCTGGTGGGTTGTGCCCACCTCGGTGGCCTCCCGCACCGCCTCTTCACCCTGTAAATGCCCAAATATACCAGAAACCCTAGGGGAGTCGACGAAACACAATTTCAGCTACCACAAGGTCCAGAACCATGATATCCAATCTAGACACCATCATGGAGGGGTTCATCATCCTCATTGGTGCCTCTCCGATGATGCGTGATTAGTTCATTGTAGACCTACGGGTCTGTAGTCAGTAGCTAGATGGCTTCTTCTCTCTTTTTGACTCTCAATACAATGGTCTCTTGGAGATCTATTTGGTGTAACTCTTTTTGCGGTGTGTTTGTTGGGATCCAATGAACTTTGAGTTTATGATCAGATCTATATCCATGAATATTATTTGAGTCTTCTTTTGATCTCTTATATGCATGATTATTTATAGCCTCGTATTTCTTCTTCGAATCTTTGGTTTAGTTAGGCCAACTAGATCGATTTTTCTTGCCATGGGAAGAGGTGCTTTGTGATGGGTTCGATCGGGTGGTGTTCTTTCCCAGTGATAGAAGGGGCAGCAAGTCACACATGTATCGTTGCTATTAAGGATAACAAGATGGGGGCTATTCCTACATGGATAGATCTCGTCTACATCATGTCATCGTTCTTATTGCATTACTCCATTTCTCCATGAACTTAATACACTAGATGCATGCTGGATAGCGGTCCATGTGTGGAGTAACAGTAGTAGATGCAGGCAGGAGTCGGTCTACTAATCTTGGACGTGATGCCTATATATTGATCATTGCCTTGGATATCGTCATAATTATTCGATCTTCTATCAATTGCCCAACAGTAATTTGTTTACCCACAGTATGATATTTTCTCGAGAGAAGCCACTAGTGAAATCTACGGCCCCCGGGTCTATTCTTTATCATATTTGCTTTGAGATCTATTTTTACTTGCTTTTGTTTTCAGATCTATTATTCCAAAAACCCAAAAATACCTTGCTGCACTTTTGTATTATTTATTTTATTCTGCATTTTACCGAGAGATATCTATCCAATCTACCACAAATTTATCTATCACTTTACCGCAGAGGGATTGACAACCCCTCTTACGCGTCGGGTTACAAGTATTTGTTCTTTGTGTGCAGGTACCGTTTACATAGTGTTGCTTGGTTCTCCTACTGGATTGATACCTTGGTTTCCTAACCGAGGGAAATACCTAGCGTAGCTGTGCTGCATCATCCCTTCCTCTTTGGGGAAATACCGACGTAGTTCAAGCGACATCAAAAGGAATTTCTAGCGCCGTTGCCGGGGAGACATCATCAATATCTATCAGGTTCCTAATCACAAATCTCAGCTCCTTGCAATTTACATTATTTGCCATTTGCCTCTCATTTTCATCTCCCCCACTTCACAAAAATATTTGCCTTCTTTTCTTTTGCCTTTTTCTTGTTTGATCTTTTGTTTGCTTGTGTTGCCATATGCCTTTTATATGCTTGCATCTTGGCTTGCTAAAAATCTATTGATATGGATCCCCATCCACTTGCTAATCTTTTTGAAAGATCCAATCATGATGAACCAATTGCTAGTGAGTTGAGTGCACTAGATTATCTTTATGAAGTTTTGCTTGAAATTCGTGAATCTGAAAATTGTGATGAAGTGTTAAAAGAAGAAATTTATGAAGTGATTCATGATAGCTCTTTAGATGAAAAGCATGATTGCAATGATGTTATTATAAATTCTATTAATCTCAATTGTGCTACTAATATGCAAAACCCCAAGCTTGGGGATGATAATATTGCTATGTCCACTACTTATTGCAATGATCATGATTGGGGTGATAATGATTCTTATGATCTTGAAAATTTATTTAAGCCTCATGATGAATATGCTATTGATAATAATGTTTGCAATAATATTGAAAGTGGGTTTGGAAGAGTGTCAACCCTAGGTAAAAATAATCCCACATATTTGGAGGGTGTTCAATCTAATGAAATTTTTGATAAAAGTGGGCTTGGAGAGGTCATGACTTTATTTGATGATAATCCCACTATTTTGGAAGAGTGTCAACTTTGCATGCATGTGGATCATGAAGAGAATATTTTATCTGATAGTTATATTGTTGAATTTGATTATGATCCTACATGTAATTATTATGATAGAAGGAAATATGGTTGTAGAAATTTTCATGTTACTAAATTACCTCTCTTTATGTTGAGATTGTCTATGTTTTATTTCTCTCCTATGCATATGCTAGATATTTCTTGTTTTGATAATTTGTTTGCCTATAAAATTCCTATGCATAGTAAGTATGTTAGACTTAAATGTTATTTTCACATGTTTTATGATGCTCTCTTTGTGTTTCAATTATTTTCTTTATTGTGAGCATCAAAATTTTTATGCCTAGCTAGGGGCATAAAACGATAGCACTTGTTGGGAGGCAACCCAATGAATAAAATTTATTTTTGCCCTTTTCTTTATATTCTTGAGTGTTTGCATAATTATGCTACTGTTACGATTGTGTTTTTATGTTTTAATTAGTGTTTGTGCCAAGTAAAGCCTTTGGGATCATGTTGGGTGCTAGTTGATTTGATCTTGTTGAAAAACAGGAACTTTTTCGTCCAGTAGCAGAATTTTGTAAACTCACAGAAGCGACGAAAAAATCTGATTTTTTTACAAAAGATTGATATACAAATTGCCTAAGTTCTCCTTTTTTTCAGAATTTTGGAGTTATATAAGTATACGCAGTTCTCAGATTACTACAGACCATTCTGTTTTTGACAGATTCTGTTTTCGTTGCATTGTGTGCTTATTTTGATGAATCTATGGACTATATCGGGGGGTATAAGCCATGGTAAATTTGGAATACAGTAGATATAATGCAATAATAAAATATGAATGGGTTTTCAACAATACTTAGAGTGGTTATTTGCTTTATTATACTAACGGATCTCACGAAGGTTTTGTTAAGTTTTGTGTGATTGAAGTTTTCATGTTTTGGGTGAGATCACGATGGATGAAGGAATAAGGAGTGAAAAGAGCCTAAGCTTGGGGATGCCCCGGAAGGCATCCCCTCTTTCTTCTAACAACCATCGGTATTTTACTTGGAGCTATATTTTTATTCGTCACATATCATGAGTTTTGCTTGGAGCGTCTTGTATTATATGAGTCTTTGCTTGTTTTGCTTTTTAGTTTGTCACAAGTATCCTTGCTGGACACACCTATTTGAGAGAGCCAAAATTATGCTATGATTTGTTAGAATTTCTCTTTATGCTTCACTTAAATTTTTTGAGCTATGGAATTGCTCTAGTGCTTCACTTATATCTTTTTGAGCACGGTGTGCTTTAATAATTTTTAAAGAAATGCTCTCATGCTTCACTTAGATTTATTTGAGAGTTAGTAAATTTTTGAAGAAATTCTCTCATGCTTCACTTATATTATTTTTAGAGATAGAAAATTTTTATGCTCATGTTCTTCACTTAGATTTGTTTGAGCTTGTCAAAAGCAATTGCAATTTATGAAACTAGTCCCAAAGTGACAGATATTCAAGAGGGATATAATAAAAACTTTCATGAAGATCAGTGGACAAAATAAACTTGATTCTTTGTAATAGTTTTGAGATATGATGATAGTGATATGTGAGTCATGTTGGTGAGTAATTATGCTTTAGTAAGAATAGTGGTGTTAAGGTTTGTGATTCCCTATGCAAGCATGAAAGTCAATAGTTATGCAATGAAATTACATCCTACTTGTGGTGCATTATTCGGTGTTAGTTATGCTTAATGTTCACTTGTGTGATTTTTTGTTTCTTGGTTGGTTGCTTATCAATCTTTTTGCTAGCTGTGGCACCCTGGCTCAGAGAACCGGTTTACCAATGTTTCCAACCAAGAGATCAACCCAGAGATCATGTCTTCTGGAAACACTCAACAACTTGGAACAGAATAGAACTGAACTTTATTGATAATCTCGTAGTACAAGCTCATATTTTACATTGATAGCGAGGCCAAGGGCACCCTCGGTGCTGCGACAGTATCTACATTATTTATGCAACATAGCAGGGCCTTGATACTACAAGGTACTTCTATGGCGTAGCGGAACATAGCGGTACTCCTTCCACAGGGACACTGCTGTGGATACAGCCTAGTAGCATGAGCCATCGGGACCTCCGTCCTCAGCTTCTCCTGCATCTGGCATGATACGCCAGGTAAGTACTTTGAATGTACTCGCAAGATCAGAACAACCAAATAATGCAGCAAACAATAGCATGGCAAATATCATGTTAATTTCTTAAGTGATTCACTTACTGTCTCCGGTTATCAACTTACTCTCTGCTGGGTTGTCCCACAACCCTCGGAATACTCACCAAGTACTTCCGATTATAAGATGAGTTCTCCCATCATTATTATCACTATTATGGTTGACCACCTAGTGAGGTCTGGATGGGCTGACCAATACCGTGGACTCGGCTATTCGAATAGATTTGACACTCTGTAGAGGTTGCACACTTTACCCACACCATGGAGCACCTGACCTCGTGATCCCATTCGGGTGGACCAGCGTTGCTCCAAAAAAACTTGCCTGACCCGTGACCCTCCCATCGTACCACCGGAAATCATTCTCCCCCTGAGTAAAGCCCTGGGTGGCCCCTGTGTCACCCCGTGACACCTGCCACCGTCGTGGCCCAACTAAACTGTCCCAAACGGGGACGCCGACACAATACTCAAGTGGGCTCACAGTGTTATCGCCGTCTACCTGATCAGGGCAGCACGCACGCATAACCCTCCATAGATGGCGGTACCGGTGAAAGAGCACGGAGCCAGACCAAGTCAAGACCGTCCCATACTGGCAAGTGTGGTTGCAAGAAAAAGCCCGGACAGGTGACTCAAGATCAACCAACTACATTCACTTAGCAAGTATAGTCACAATAACTTGAGTTGGCATCACCAAGTATTTTGAATTATTCCACTATGATTTGTTATATAGCAAGTAAATAGAAACAATTAATTTAATTATGCAATGCTATTGATATGCTTATGAAATGGATGTCGTGGCTTGCCTTGCTCTGTTGGGTTGCCCAAAAACTCCTGGTCTTCAAATTCACCAAAGTTTCCCTCTGAAAATATTTTTAAATAGCATTTGAAAATGTCACATAACACTGTTTTAATCACTAGAAAATCTGTGAGTGTAAGAAAAATACCAAATTTTACCAGCAATTAAAGGGGTTCAAGACAAATCAAACGCAAAAAGAATCAAGTGATTTGGACTTGTAGATCAAAAGTTATAGCTGGTCAAAGTACTGGTCAGAATTGAAATAAACAGAAAATAAAAATAAAAACAGAAAACTCCCAGCGTCCACGTCGAAGGCGTAAAGGCCGAAGGCGCCTTCACTTACCCCTTCGTGTGCGCGCTACTGGGCCGCTGACGGGTGGGGCCGGCCTGGTTTAAAACAGAGAGAGAGAGAGGGAGACCGAGGGCATGGCGGCTCACCGGCGGTGATCCTCTGGCGTAGGGGCAGCGGCAGGGCTAGGAGACAGTGGGAATCGATCGGGCAGTCGACGGCGGTTCCCCCTGTACCCGTAGCTCCCCCGGAGGTGGTCGGACAGCGTCACCCCCTTCTTCTCCGGCGGCTGCGGGCTTCGGTGGTCGTCGGCGATGGGGATTCCGGCAGCGTCTCGGCTAGGTGAGGGGTTGGGGAGGACTAGGGGGACTCGCTGGTCTCGACTGTGGGCTCAGGTGGAGCTAGAATGCTGTGGAGCTAGCTGGCGAGGGAGGTGGATCAGGCGGCGGAGCTGCAATTGGAGTTGAGGGATACGAGCTCCCGGCCCTCCTTGGAGCGCTCAGGGCCTGCTTGAGTGGTGGTGGGGGTGAAGTGATGAGGAGAGGAGAGGCGGGCGGGGCCTTTTATAGGCAGGGTGGAGCTCGGGCGAACACTCTGGATCGGGCGGCGCCGTGGCATGTCGCCGGAGCAAGGACGATGCGCTGGCTGTCGCCGCGCGGGGTGAGGTGACGAGTGAGCTCAGGGGAGTAAATGTGCGAGGGGACGAGTCGCCGGGAAGCCTCCAGCTACCTCACCTCTCGTAGAGCCACTGTGCCGCCCATGGCGCACGGTGGCCGTATCTGGCAAGGGCTAATCCCGCAAGGAAGAAGGGCCTAGGGGGTTCAGGAGTGGCTACGTGGGTGGCAGGGAGCTAGTCGGCGCAAACGGACACCATACGGCGATGCGGGCGTCGACCTCCGACGAGACCCGAGCCTGCGGCGCCCAAAGCGCGGGCACAGGCATGCCAAAGCTGTGCTCAACATGGGCATTGGCACCTGGAGGCCACGTACGTCTGGCACACCGTTTTCCTAGCGTCGACCTGACCTCAAATAGGTGCTACCAGTCTGAGGATAGGATCAGGTTGAGTGGGGTTCGAAGAACTGAGCCAAAACAGCTTCTGGCTAAGATCTTGGGAGAGGTCTGGAGAAAGCAATGAGTTGGGCATGGAGCCAATGGAGATGTCGTGGGTCTTCTGGGTTGGAAGGACTACAAGCTGGTTAAATTTGAGAGAGTTTGTACCATTTTTTAACATAGTTCCTATGTAACCCACATTCTGGTCCAGAAACTTGATCTGCTTGGTTCACTCACATAATTGATCTGGTGAAGCTAAATTTTGGTGTATAAGAGTAATTTGGTGAGTAGGAGATGCCATAAAAATTTCAGCTCAAGGGGAAACCTCTAGATGGTACTTCCTTCACAGAGGTTCAAAATGAGCAGAAACTTGGCAGAATTTTGCTGCTAAAAATTTGTATTAGCCAAGATGATATTTTTAGATATTGTGGCTAGATAGGTCCCCTAGTACCTCAGGGAATTTATTTGGGGAGTTTATGAGTTAGGAAAATCAAGGTTGCTTCACAAATGGACATTTCTGGCCAGAGAGAAAATAATTATTCTGGCCATTATTTAATATTGGGCAATGGAACATTTTTGAAGATCATAAGGTTGTATGATGATGAGAAGATGTGGCAAAAATTTGGGACTCTTCTGATCATCAAAACTATAGGTTGCTTCATAGCCCATAGTGATGGCATAGCCTCCCAAGGAATAAAATGAATTATTTGGAAAAGATCAAATATTGAAATTTGATCCAAGAGGGATGTGACAGAGTTTTGGTAGGTTGGTGATGGTCTTGGGTCAAGAGGTTCCAGGATTCATATGTCCAAAGTCACTTGAAAAGATTCAAAACCATCCAAAATTCAAATAAAACCAAAAAGATTTTGAAAAGAAAAAGTTGTCAAAACCAGGGTGTCACAAACCTACCCCCCTTAGGATGAATCTCATCTTCGAGATTCGGTTGCTCACGGAACAAGTACGGGTATGTGTATCTTAGAAAGTCTTCTCTTTCCCAGGTAGCCTCTTCCTCAGTGTGGTGTTCCCATAGTACCTTGTAAAACCTGATTACCTTACTCCGGGTAGTTCTTTCCATCTCATCCAAGATTCTGACAGGTTTCTCCTCGTAGGTCAGATCTTTAGCCAGTTCTATCTCACTCACATCTGCTTGCTTGATTGGTGGTGCAATGCACTTTCTCAGCTGTGATATGTGGAATACATCGTGAACGTCAGCCAACTCCGGTGGTAGCTCCAACTGATATGCTACCCTGCCCTTCCTTGCAACAACTGGAAAAGGACCGATGTATCTTGGTGCAAGTTTTCCCCGGGTATGAAACCTCTTTATTCCCTTCATGGGGGTTACTCGGAGGTAAGCATATTCTCCGGGCTCAAAGGTTACTTCTCGGTGCTTTGGGTCATAATAACTCTTTTGGCGGGACTTGGCTGCCCGAAGACGCTCCTGAATATCCTTGACTTGCCTCTCAGCCTCGAGCATCAAGTCCGTGCCGAAAATACGGCTATCTCCTGTCTGAGACTAGTTTAATGGGGTGCGGCACTTCCGTCCGTACAGTGCTTCGAACGGTGACATCTTGAGACTTGACTGATAGCTATTGTTGTAGGAGAATTCTGCATAGGGTAGGCTATCCTCCCATTTGGGTCCATGAGTGAGAGCACATTACCGAAGCATATCTTCCAGTATCTGATTTACTCGTTTGGTCTGTCCATCTGTCTGAGGGTGATACGCTGTGCTATGCTTTAGCCCGGTTCCCAAGGCTTGGTGCAATCGCAGCCAAAATGCCGAGGTGAATAGGGAGCCTCTATCCGAGGTGATAGACTTGGGTACTCCATGAAGGATGACTATCCGGGACATATAGAGTTGTGCGAGCTGGTTTGCATTAAAAGTGGTCTTTACCGGAATAAAGTGAGCCACTTTCGTGAGTATATCCACGATGACCCAGATAGCATCATGACCTCTTGTTGATTTGGGTAGTCCAACAATGAAGTCCATGCATATGTCGTCCCACTTCCACTGGGGAACTGGTAAAGGTTGCAGTAGCCCAGCGGGTTTCTGGTGTTCTGCCTTGACTTTGTTGCAAACATCACAGCAGGCGACATAGTATGCTATATCCCTTCGCATTCCTAGCCACCAGAAGGTTTCTCTTAGGTCTTGATACATCTTTGTGCCTCCCGGGTGAATGGAGTAAGCGGACTCATGAGCTTCCCTGAGTATTTGCTGTCTCAGGTTGTCCTGATCAGGCACGCATATCCGCTTCTCAAACCACAAGGTGCCTTGGTCATCCACACGAAAAGACTTAGCCTTCCCTTGCTGTATCAATTTCTTGATTTCTTGTATCCCCATATCTGGTCCTTGAGCTTTCTTAATCTCTTCCATAAGAGTTGGGGTAATTTCCAAGGTATCTGGGTTAACTGGGCCGCATAGCACCATATTGAGTTTGGCAAACTCTTCTTGCAACCTGGGGTGGATACTTGCGGTCAGTAAGTTCACGGTGCCTGGTTTTCTACTAAGAGCATCGGCAACCACATTGGCCTTTCCCGGATGATAATTTATTCCGAGGTCATAATCCTTGACCAATTCTAGCCATCTTCGCTATCTGAGATTCAGGTCAGGCTGAGTGAAAATATACATGAGACTCTTGTGGTCCGTGTATATTTCACAGCGCTGCCCATTGAGATAATGCCTCCAGATCTTTAAGGCATGAACCACTACTGCTAGTTCCAAATCATGCGTGGTATAGTTCTCTTCATGAGGTCGTAGCTGTCGGGATGCATATGCTACAACCTTGTCGGTGTACTAAGTATTGGGCCATTAGTACCCCGTACTTGTGCATGGGCAGTTGTAGCCATACTCGCGGCAAGGGTTGTCGGGGAATAGTTCGAGGTTGACTCAGGCTACCAGAGAAATTCTCAAGTCAAAGATCAGAGGATCAGCAGATAAGGAGAGCTAGAATCCGAAAGCCAGCTTCCCCGGCAAGATCTTGCCGGGGTGGCCTGCGAAGCCCGGCAAGATTCGGCGCCCGGCAAGGTCCAGCGCCCCGCAAGATTTGGCGCCTGGCAAGATTCGGCGCCCGGCAAGGTCTGGCGCCTGGCAAGATTCTGTTGCTGTGCCACCACTCTGGCACAGCAATGAGCCCGACATTCTGGGTCCTTCTTTGGATGCGTGGCGACGCGCCAGTGGAGGAGAGCTTAAGCGGTGCTGATGGGATGGCCCCTTTTCCCGTCCCCAAGAAAGTGAGAACACCTAAACGGACACCTCATGGTACATTAAATGCGTTCATCCTAATCCGTCAGTGGTTAGGTATGATAACCCTGTAGCTACTTTACACCTCAATGTATATACATTTTGCCACTGTGGTGACCCCTTTGAGCATATAAAAGGAGGCCCAAGGCAACTGCTACAGGGAAGAGGATCTGCTGGCCCATTCTGCATGCGTAGCTGCTCTTTGAACATACTGTTCATTGCAAGCGCTCCTGGAGCCTGGGCTCAAGAACACTGATAATAAAACAAAGCAGGAGTAGGGTTTTACGCTGATTAGCGGCCCGAACCTGGGTAAAATCGCCCCGCGTCGATCGTTGGTTCTGCTCTTTGCGCATACCTCTTCCCCCTGCCGAATCGTAAAGGGATTCCATGAGGATCCCATAGGTGTCGTACGCCGACAAACCTTTCCTTCTTGCATTAACACGCAGCCGATTCCACGCCTGGAAGCATCGCAGTATATGTCAAAGCTCTTGTGGATATCTGGAAGAACTAAGACAGGGGCCGTGGTTAGCCTGGTCTTTAGCTCTAAGAAGCTACTTTCGCATTCCGTTGTCCAGACAAACCGTTGATTTTTCTTCAGCAGTTCTGTCAGTGGCTTGGCTATCTTAGAGAAGCCTTCTATGAAGCGATGGTAATAGCCTGCCAAACCCAGGAAACTACGGACTTCGGTAACTGAGGCTGGTGTCTTACAGTTCAAAACCGCAGTTACTTTGCTGGGGTCGACGGCTAATCCTTGTTCTGACAGAACGTGTCCCAGAAATCCCACCTCTTTGAGCCAGAATTCACATTTCCTGAATTTGGCATACAAACGATGGGTCCTTAATCTTTCCAAGATGACACAAAGGTGTTGTTTGTGCTCTTCTTCATCCTTGGAATATATCAGGATGTCATCAATGAACACCACTACAAATTTTTCCAGGAAGTCCAAGAAGACCTTATTCATCATGCTCATGAAATAGGCTGGAGCATTCGTCAGTCCAAACGCCATGACCGTGAATTCATACAGGCCATACCGGGTGGTGAAAGCTGTCTTAGGGATATTCTCTTTTCTGTTTTTCAGTTGATGATATCCCGTTCGGAGGTCAATCTTGGAGAATACCCGGGCCCCATTCAACTGGTCAAACAAATCGTCAATATGAGGGAGTGGGTACTTATTCTTGATAGTGACCTCATTCAGCTGGCGATAATCTATGCACATTCGTAGACTTCCATCCTTCTTCTTGACAAATAGTATGGGTGATCCCCATGGCGAGACGCTTGGACGAATGTACCTTTTCTGTTGTAGTTCATCCAACTGCTTCTTTAATTCTACCAACTCTGGGCTCGGCATACGATAGTATTTCTTGTAAATTGGAGCAGTTCCAGGAATCACCTCAATTGCAAATTCTAACTCCCGGTCGGGTGGCATTCCTGGTAGTTCCTTAGGAAATACATCTGAAAATTCACAAACTACCGGAATCAAGTTCATATCCGTACCGGTAGCTTGATATGCCATGCCGGGTTAACCAGTGTCACTGTCCTGGTAGCGCAGTTGATGCACACTTGATGTGGTGTCAACCAGTCCATCCCCAGTATTATATCCAATTCAGGGGATTCAATGGCAACGAGTGTAGCTGGAAATTTCACTCCATGTATCGAGATTTCCAGACCCTTATAAATCAGATTTGTTCTGAGCAGGGAGCCAGGGGATTGTACCACCATGATTTTATCCAAGAGCGAAGGGGAAAATTTGTGCAAGGTGGCAAAACTCCGCGAAATAAACGAATGGGAAACTCCAGAATTGAATAAAATTACTGCGGGTATGTCGTTAACAGAAAACATACCGAGGACTACGTGTGGGGCTTCGCATGCTTCTTCAGCGGAGATGTGGTGGACGCATCCGTAGTTGAAGTTATGGTTGGGGCGGCGTCCAATAGTGTTGACCTGTGGCTTGAATTCGGATGGGGGCTTCCCGTTTCTGGCGGGGCACTGCTTGGCGAAATGTCCGCCCTGGCCACAATTGAAACAAGTGTTGTTGCAGCGGCAATCCTCCAGCACGGGTTGTTTGCCAAAGGTCTTGTCCTGGCTGGCCGTCCTGTTGTTGTTGTTGCCATTGTTCCTTGAGGGCTTGTATTCAGAGCGGCCCATCTGCCAAATACGTGGCTTTTGCGCAAATTGCTCCCGGTTGTCCTTCTTGGGTTCAAACTTTTGCTTACGGTCATCATACCCGGACTTGTGTTCACGCTCTCCGATAAAACCTTGTTCACCAAAGTCTGGAAGTCCGGAAAGCCCAACATACAGAGCTGACAACGGAGGGCATGATTCAGTCCTCCTAGGAATCGGTCTATCTTCCTTTCTTCAGTGGATACGTCATGGGCAGAGTATCGTGCCAGATTATTGAACTTGTTCAGATACTCTCCCACGGACATATTTCCTTGTGTGAGAGAAAGAAATTCCCTTTGCTTCACCTTCATTATGCCTGTAGGGATATGATACTTGCAGAATGCCTCCTTGAACTTCTCCCAGGAAATACCTTCTCCAGAAGGCCATGTCATCTTTGTATTGTCCCACCATATAGCTGCTAGCCCTTCAAGGTAATGAGTGACAAAAGGAACCTTATCTGCCTCTTCACAGTGAGCTATATCCAGCTTCTTTTCCATAATCCTTAGCCAATCATCAGCCTCCATCGGGTCCACAGCTTGACCAAAACTGGGTGGCTTAGTGCGTTGAAAGTCAGACAACTTGGAGTGTGTCCCATTGTTATTATTCTGGCCCACCATAGTCTGCATACTCTTCAAAAATTCCATGAAATCCTGGTTTCTTTTCTCTTCAAACATCCTCATGATCTGTTCAGTGGTTGGTGCCTGAGGTGGTGGTGGTAAATCTTCCGGTGGTTGTCCTGCTTGTCTGGCGGATCGACGAATGGAAGTTCCATCGCCGCCTTGGCTACTACTTCTCTTCATCCTAAATTTGTTCCCATTGCAAAATACCGAATCGATGAGCAACTTCTATTGGGGAAACACAGTAATATGATACCAAAAGAGAGTTTACAAAAAAGAGACAAACAAAACAAACAACCTAATTATACAGGATAACCCAACATCATACATGGCAAGCTAGTAGGGGGTAATATCATGGCTAGACTACTCATACGGCAGTTGACATATGCAAAGATGCATGCACTAAAACTCAAGCCTCCACTCTAGTGGCGCGGGTGACACGAACACTACTAAACTGAAGACTCCTCGTCATCTAATCCTGAGTCGGAATCAGAACTGATGATGTGGATTGCATCCTCCAGATTAAAGGAAACACGATAACGCTGCTGAGATGGTTCTCCTTCCGGGGAGGTAGGAGCACGACGTCTCAGCATCGGAGCAGCTGGAGTAGCTAGAAGCGAGGCCCACTGTGCCGGGGTCTCACGTCGGCTACCAGACAAAAAGCCTGGTGGAGTAGTGGAACTAGAAGGAGTATCAAACATACATGGAGGTGGAACTGGCGGTGGATGCACAGGTGGAAATACAGGATGAGGCAGAGATGATGCGATAGACATGGCTGCAAGTGCCCCTTAGACACGAGACAGCTCCTCAGCCAAGGAAACGATCATGCGGTAACTCGCGTTCAGATAACGAGATAGAACACCAGTAGCACGATCACTCGCCGGGTCAACAGGTGCAAAAAGGACTCGCCCTGTCGTAGGCAACAGGGTGGGGTAGTGAAAGAAACTTGGATGAGTCTGCATCTCGACCTCGTGGAAGCGCAAGTCAGTGAGAGCCTCTATCGTGGCAAACTGGATCGCCAGCTCCGGAGTTGAAGCCGTTCCGCCCTTAGAAGAGCGAGAATAGCTACCAATGACCGAGCTCGCGATCATAAAAGCCTCCACGTGATACTCATACACTGACTCATCAAGCTGCTCCCGGAACACCTGGTATACTGGATCTTCGCCGTTGGGATACAGCCGAAGCCAGACGCTACGGAGCAATACAGGAAAAGTGAACGGTGCTGGCTCATGATGGTAGTGGTATGGAACTGGTGCCATCTACACTCACAATGCCAACGGTTAGTAAAACAATGAATCATGATGCATGCCATGCAACAATCAAATGCAGCAAGCAATGTGCATACTCAAGTCCTTCACTAATCGCGGTTTCTAGCGCAGGCTAACTAGGGTGTCTTACAGTCAGCCCGGCTCTGATACCAAGCGTTGTGGCACCCCAGCTCAGAGAACCGATTTACCAGTGTTTCCAACCCAGAGATCATGTCTTCTGGAAACACTCAACAACTTGGAGCAGAACAGAACTGAACTTTATTGATAATCTCGGAGTACAAGCTCATATTTTACATTGATAGCGAGGCCAAGGGCACCCTCGGTGCTATGACAATATCTACATTATTTATGCAACATAGCAGGGCCTCGATACTACTAGGTACTTCTATGGCATAGCGGAACATAGCGGTACTCCTTCCACAGGGACACTGCTGTGGACACAGCCTAGTAGCATGAGCCATCGGGACCTCCGTCCTCGGCTTCTCTTGCATCTGGCATGATACACCAGGTGAGTACTTTGAATGTACTCGCAAGCTCACAACAACCAAATAATGCAGCAAACAATAGCATGTCAAATATCATGTTAATTTCTTAAGTGATTCACTTACTGTCTCCGGTTATCAACTTACTCTCTGCTGGGTTGTCCCACAACCCTCGGAATAGTCACCGAGTACTTCCGGTTATAAGATGAGTTCTACAATCATTATTATCACTGTTACGGTTGACCACCTAGTGAGGTCTGGACGGGCTGTCCAATACCGTGGACTCGGCTATTCGAATAGATTTGACACTCTGCAGAGGTTGCGCACTTTACCCACACCATGGAGCACCTGACCTCGTGATCCCATTTGGGTGGACCAGCGTTGCTCCAACAAAACTTGCCTGACCCGTGACCCTCCCATCGTACCACCAGCAATCATTCTCCCCCGGAGTAAAGCCCTGGGTGGCCCCTGTGTCACCCCGTGACACCTGCCATCGTCGTGGCCCAACTAAACTGTCCCAAACGGGGACGCCGGCACAATACTCAACTGGGCTCACAGGGTTATCGCCATCTACCTGATCAGGGTAGCACACATGCATAACCCTCCCTAGATGGTGGTACCGGTGAAAGAGCACGGAGCCAGACCAAGTCAAGACCGTCCCATACCTGCAAGTGTGGTTGCACAAAACAGCCCGGACAGGTGACTCAAGATCAACCGACTACATTCACTTAGCAAGTATAGTCACAATAACTTGAGTTGGCATCACCAAGTATTTTGAATTATTCCACTATGATTTGTTATATAGCAAGTAAATAGAAAAAATTAATTTAATTTTGCAATGCTATTGATATGCTCATGAAATGGATGTCGTGGCTTGCCTTGCTTTGTTGGGTTGCCCAAAAACTCCTGGTCTTCAAATTCACCAAAGTTTCCCTCTGAAAATATTTTTAAATAGCATTTGAAAATGTCACATAACACTGTTTTAATCACTAGAAATTCTGTGAGTGTAAGAAAAATACCAAATTTTACCAGCAATTAAAGGGGTTCAAGACAAATCAAATGCAAAAAGAATCGAGTGATTTGGACTTATAGATAAAAAGTTATAGCCGGTCAAAGTACTGGTCAGAATTGAAATAAATAGAAAATAAAAATAAAAACAGAAAACTCCCAGCGGCCACGTCGAAGGCGTAAAGGCCGAAGGCGCCTTCACTTACCCCTTCATGCGTGCACTGCTGGGCCGCTGACGGGTGGGGCCGGCCTGGTTTAAAACAAAGAGAGAGAGAGGGAGACCGAGGGCATGGCGGCTCACCGGCGGTGATCCTCCGGCGTAGGGGCAGCGGCAGGGCTAGGAGACGGTGGGAATCGATCGGGCAGTAGACGGCGGTTCCCCCTGTATCCGTAGCTCCTCCAGAGGTGGTCGGACGGCGTCACCCCCTTCTTCTCCGACGGCTGCGGGCTTCGATGGTCGTCGGCGATGGCGATTTCGACAGCGTCTCGGCTAGGTGAGGAGTTGGGGAGGACCAGGGGGACTCGCTGGTCTCGACTGTGGGCTCAGGTGGAGCTAGAATGCTGTGGAGCTAGCTGGTGAGGGAGGTGGATCAGGCGGCGGAGCTACAATCGGAGCTGAGGGAGACGAGCTCCCGGCCCTCCTTGGAGCGCTCAGGGCCTGCTTGAGTGGTGGTGGGGGTGAAGTGATGAGGAGAGGACAGGCGGGCGGGGCCTTTTATAGGCAGGGCGGAGCTCGGGCGAACTCTCTGGATCGGGCAGCGCCGTGGCACGTCGTCGGAGCAAGGACGATGCGCTGGCTGTCGCCGCGCGGGGCGAGGTGATGAGTGAGCTCAGGGGAGTAAATGCGTGAGGGGACGAGTCGCCGGGAAGCCTCCAGCCACCTCACCTCTCGTACAGCCACTGTGCCGCCCGTGGCGCACAGTGGCCATATCCGGCGAGGGCTAATCCTGTGAGGAAGAAGGGCCTAGGGGGTTCAGGAGTGGCTACGTGGGTGGCGGGGAGCTAGTCAGCGCAAACGGACACCGTACGGCGATGCGGGCGTCGATCTCCGACGAGACCCAAGCCTGGCGGCGCCCAGAGCACGGGCACAGGCATGCCAAAGCCATGCTCACAACGGGCATTGGCACCTAGAGGCCACATACGTCTGGCACACCGTGTCCCTAGCGTCGACCTGACCTCAAATAGGTGCTACCAGTCTCAGGATAGGATCAGGTTGAGTGAGGTTCGAAGAACTGAGCCAAAACAGCTTCTGGCTAAGATCTTGGGAGAGGTCTGGAGAAAGCAATGAGTTGGGCATGGAGCCAATGGAGATGTCTAGGGTCTTCTGGGTTGGAAGGACTACAAGCTGGTTAAATTTGAGAGAGTTTGGACCATTTTTGAACATAGTTCCTGTGTAAACCACATTCTGGTCCAGAAACTTGATCTGCTTGGTTCACTCACATAGTTGATCTGGTCAAGCTAAATTTTGGTGTAGAAGAGTAATTTGGTGAGTAGGAGATGCCATAAAAATTTCAGCTCAAGGTGAAACCTCTAGATGGTACTTCCTTCACAGAGGTTCAAAATGAGCAGAAACTTGGCAGAATTTTGCTACATAAAATTTGTATTGGCCAAGATGATATTTTTAGATATTGTGGCTAGATAGGTCCCCTAGTACCTCAGGGAATTTATTTGTTGAGTTTATGAGTTAGGAAAATCAGGGTTGCTTCACAAATGGACATTTCTGGCCAGAGAGAAAATAATTATTCTGGCCATTATTTAATATTGGGCAATGGAACATTTTTGAAGATCATAAGGTTGTATGATGATGAGAAGATGTGGCAAAAATTTGGGACTCTTCTGATCATCAAAACTATAGGTTGCTTCACAGCCCATAGTGATGTCATAGCCTCCCAAGGAATAAAATGAATTATTTGGAAAAGATCAAATATTGAAATTTGATCCAAGAGGGATGTGACAGAGTTTTGGCTGGTTGGTGATGGTCTTGGGTCAAGAGGTTCAAGGATTCATAAGTCCAAAGTCACTTGAAAAGATTCAAAACCATCCAAAATTCAAATAAAACCAAAAAGATTTTGAAGAGAAAAAGTTGTCAAAACCAGGGTGTCACACTAGCCTCCACTTGTACTAAGTAGAAATACTACTTGTGCATCCAAAATCTTTAAACCAAGTTTTTCCATATGAGTCCACCATACCTACCTATATGTGGTAATTCCTTGCCGTTCTAAGCAAATTTGTATGTGCCATCTCTAATTTTCAAAATAAATTTCTTTTTTGTGTGCTCGTACCGCTCATGAAGCGGTAGGGGGTGGCCAATATTTTCCATGCTAGATGTGTTATTCTCAAGATGAGTGTTTATTCACTTGTCATTGCACGAGAGTGCGGCGGTAATAGGGATGCCCAGTCCTGAAATGAAAAACAAATTTACTTTATGTTGTCAAATAATAAATTCCTTGGAAAGTGTTGGTATGGAAGGCACCCGTGGATACGGCTAGCCATGGATTGTGAAAGAATGGTGGAAAAAGGAATAAACTTTATTTTCTGTTTGGGAACCGCCTATGATATATCTAGCATGGAAAGTGTTGGGAATTTTTTTTATCTCTCAATTTAAGCTTTGAGCTCTGGTACCTCTACAAATCCCTACTTCCCTCTGCGAAGGGCCTATCTATTTACTTTATGGAATTTTTATTTTTATTCGAGTCACCATCTTCTCTTATAAAGCACCAACTAAGGGGCACTATGATCGTACTTGAGCATTGGATGTAGCTAACATGCGAGTGTGTTTCATGAATGGATCAATGATTGAGCATGATGGGCTAGTGATAACTTTCTTTAGTGTTGATATTTTGAAAGACATGGTTGCTTGTTGATATGCTTGAGTATTGAAATCATCATGTCAAAACTAGACTATTGCTTTGAACCTTATAAAAGTCCATATGACCATGCTCCAAAAGAAAAGAATATGTGATGAACATGTTAGGCAGCATTCCACATCAAAAATTCTATTTTTAACATTTACCTGCTCGAGGACGAGTAGGAATTAAGCTTGGGGATGCTGATACGTCTCCAATGTATCTATAATTTTTGCTTGTTCCGTGTTGTTATATTATCATTCCTGGATGTTTTACAATCATTTTATAGCACCTTTATATCATTTTTTGGGACTAACCTATTGACATAGTGCCCAGTGCCAGTTGCTGTTTTTTGCTTGTTTTTACTTCGCAGAATATTAGTACCAAACGGAGTCCAAACACAATGAAACTTTTTGGAGAATTTTTTCGGACCAGAAGACACAAGATGGACAAAGAAGTACCAGAGGGGAGGCCCGAGGGGAGCACAACCCCCATGGCGCGCTCAGGAGCCCAGGCGCGCCCTGGTGGGTTGTGCCCACCTCGGCGGCCTCCCACACCGCCTCTTCGCCCTATAAATACCCAAATATTCCAGAAACCCTCGGGGAGTCGACGAAACACAATTCCAGCCGCCGCAAGTTCCAGAACCACGAGATCCAATCTAGACACCATCACGGAGGGGTTCATCATCCTCATTGGTGCCTCTCCGATGATGCGTGAATAGTTCATTGTAGACCTATGGGTCCATAGTCAGTAGCTAGATGGCTTCTTCTCTCTTTATGATTCTCAATAGAATGGTCTCTTGGAGATCTATCTGATGTAACTCTTTTTGCGGTGTGTTTGTTGGGATCCGATGAACTTTGAGTTTATGATCAGATCTATATCCATGAATATTATTTGAGTCTTCTTTTGATCTCTTATATGCATGATTATTTATAGCCTCATATTTCTTCTTCGAATCTTTGGTTTAGTTAGGCCAACTAGATCGATTTTTCTTGCCATGGGAAGAGGTGCTTTGTGATGGGTTCGATCGTGGGGTGTTCTTTTCCAGTGACAGAAGGGGCAGCAAGACACGCATGTATCGTTGCTATTAAGGATAGCAAGATGGGGGCTATTCCTACATGAATAGATCTCGTCTACATCATGTCATCGTTCTTATTGCATTACTCCATTTCTCCATGAACTTAATACACTAGATGCATGCTGGATAGCGGTCGATGTGTGGAGTAATAGTAGTAGATGCAGGCAGGAGTCGGTCTACTAATCTTGGACGTGATGCCTATATATTGATCATTGCCTTGGATATCGTCATAATTATTCGATCTTCTATCAATTTCCCAATAGTAATTTGTTTACCCACCGTATGCTATTTTCTCGAGAGAAGCCACTAGTGAAATATACGGCCCCCAGGTCTATTTTTTATCATATTTGCTTTGAGATCTATTTTTATTTGCTTTTGTTTTCAGATCTATTATTCCAAAAATACCTTGCTGCACTTTTTTATTTTATTCCGCGTTTTACCGAGAGCTATTTATCCAATCTACCACAAATTTACCTATCTTTTTACCATGGAGGTATTGACAACCCCTCTTACGCGTCGGGTTGCAAGTATTTGTTCTTTGTGTGCAGGTACCGTTTACATAGTGTTGCTTGGTTCTCCTACTAGATTGATACCTTGATTTTATAACTAAGGGAAATACCTACCGTAGCTGTGCTGCATCATCCCTTTCTCTTTGGGGAAATACCGACGTAGTTCAAGCGACATCACTCCATGCATGCACTTGGGTCGAAACAGACACAAACTGCGACCCAACGCGTCGACATAAATGGATGAGCGTCCGCTTTTTGTCTGTCCGTGACCCATTCCCAACCCAAATTTGGGCCGGGTTTGCGTCAGCGCAGACGCTCACGATGCCATCCCCTTATCCTCACGCTGGCCCGTCATAGCACATCAGCCATTGATAACCCACAAGTATAGGGGATCACAACAGTTTTCGAGGGTAGAGTATTCAACCCGAATTTATAGATTTGACACAAGGGGAGCCAAAGAATATCTACAAGTATTAGCAGTTGAGTTTTCAATTCAACCACACCTGGACATTTAATATCTACAGCAAAGTGACCAGTAGCACAGTAATATGATAGTTTGATAGTGATAGCAACAGTAGTAGCAGTAACGATAACGGTAACAACAGTAGTGATAATTTGGTAGCAGTTGTAACAGTAGTAGCAACAGTAGTAACTTAGCAAGAACAATATGTGAAAATCTCGTAGGCATTGGATCGTTGATTTCGTTGGATGATATTCATCATATAACAGTCATAACCTAGGGCGATACAAAATAGCTCCAGTTCATAAATATAATGTAGGCATGTATTCCGTAAATAGTCATATGTGCTTATGGAAAAGAACTTGCATGACATGTTTTGTCCTACCCTCCTGTGGCAGCGGGGTCCATAAGGAAACTAAGGGATATTAAGGCCTCCTTTTAGTAGAGAACTAGAACAAGGCATTAACACATAGTGAATACATGAACTCCTCAAACTACGGTCATCATCGGAAAGTATCCCAATTATTGTCACCTTGGGGTTTATGGATCATAACACATAATAGGTACATATGACTTGCAAGATCGGATCAAGAACATGGATATAAGGGTGAAAACATAAACGGTTCAGATATGAAATCATGGCACTCGGGCCCTAGTGACAAGCATTAAGCATAGCAGAGTCATAGCAACATCAATCTCAGAACATAGTGGATACTAGGGATCAAGCCCTAACAAAACTAAGTCGATTACATGATGAATCTCATCCAACCCACCACCGTCCAGCAAGCCTACGAAGGAATTACTCACTCCCGGCGGTGAGCATCATGAAATTGGTGATGGAGGATGGTTGGTGATGACGAAGACCGAAGACCCCCCTCTCCGGAGCCCCGAACGGGCTCCAGGTCTGGCCTCCCGATGAAGAACAGGAGGTGGAGGCGGCTCCGTATCATAAAACGTGATGAAACTTCCTCTCTTATTTTTTTCTCTGAAAACGTGAATTTATAGAGTTGGAATTAGGGTCAGTAGAGCCTCGTGGGCCCCACTACCCACCAGGGCCAGTCAGAGGGGGGTGGCGCGCCCTGGTGCCTTGTGGGCAGCTGGGCCCCCCTCCAATGGGTCTTTGTTCTAGGAATTATTATATATTCCAAAATAATTCTCCAAAAAGTTTCGTCCAAATCCGAGAACTTTTATTTCTGCACAAAAACAACACCATGGTAGTTCTGCTGAAAACAGTGTCAGTCTGGGTTAGTTTCATTCAAATCATGCAAATTAGAGTCCAAAACAAGGGCAAAAATATTAGGAAAAGTAGATACGACGGAGACGTATCAACTCCCCCAAGCTTAACCCATTGCTTGTCCTCAAGCAATTCAGTTGACAAACTGAAAGTGATAAAGAAAAACTTTTACGAACTCTTTTGTTCTTGTTTACATATATATGCTTAAATAACACCCAGGTTTTCAGCAAAGATCATAACTAACCATGCAAGCAATAACTCTTAGAAATTATATTAACTCATATCAATGGCATAATCAACTAGCGAGCAATAATAAGATATCTCAAATGCCAACACTTTGTCAAAACAATCATGATATAATATGACAACAGTGGTATCTCGCTAGCCCTTTTTGAGACCGCAAAACATAAATGCAGAGCACCCACAAAGTTCAAGCATCGACTAAACATTGTAATTCATGGTAGAAGAGATCCAGTCATGATGCATTCAACATTAACTATACACAATTCATGAGGATGACAATAGTGCTCTCAGGTCTGGTGCTTGTTTGAGAAGGTGATGACTCAACATAAAAGTAAAATAACAGGAAAGTAAATAGATAGGCCCTTCGCAGAGAGAAGCAGGGATTTGGAGAGGTGCCAGAGCTCAAAGCTAAATAAGAGATAAATATAATTTTGGGAGGTATACCCTTCCTGTCAACATTACGACCAAGAGTTTTCAATATCTTCCATGCTAAACAAATTAGCGGCGGTTCCCAAGCGATAAAATTAAAGTTTACTCCCCCTCCACCAACAAACACAAGCCATGGCTAACCGAATCCATGGGTGCCTTACATACCAACAACTGTCCTGGGGGAGTTTTGTTTAATTATTTGCAATTTTTTATTTCGGGACTGGGCATCCCTATTACCAGCCCCTCTCGTGCAAGGACAAGTGAGTAAACACTCATCATGAGAATAACCCGCTTAGCATGGAAGATACTGACCACCCCCTGTCGCTCCATGAGCGTTCCAGGCACACAGAACAAATTTTCATTTGAAATTTTAGAAGTGGCACATGCAAATTTACTTGGAACGGCAGGATAATACCGCATATAGGTAGATATAGTGGACACATCTGGAATAACTTTGGTTTAAGGATTTTGATGCACAAGCAGTGTTCCCGCTTAGTACAGGCGAAGGCTAGCAAATAGGTTGGGAAGTGACCAGCTAGAGAGAGAAAATGGTCATGAACATGCATTATGGACAATCAACATTGAATACTAGCATGAGTAGGATATAAACACCATGAACATAAATATCGTGGAGGCTATGTTGTTTTTGATTCAACTACATGCGTGAACATGTGCCAAGTCAAGCCACTTGAAACATTCAGAGGAGGATACCATATCATCATACTACATCACAATCATTTTAATGCATGTTGACACCCAGGATAAATCATTATCCACTCCTAGCTACTTAAGCATGGCATGAACAACTATAATCTCTAATTGTCATTGCAAACATGTTTAATTATAATATGATGAATCATGGATACTGAATTAAACATATTTACAAAAAAAACAAGTTGAGTTCATACCCGCTTTTCCCTGCCACAATCACTTCATCAAATATCGTCATTATTGCCTTTCACTTGCACGACCGAATGATATAAAAATAATAATAGTGCAAGAGTGCCATGGACTAAGCTGGGATCTGCAACATTTTATTCAGAGGAGAAGACAAAATAATATGGGCTCTTTGTTAGATCAAAAATAATGCATATGATAGCCACTCAACATTTTCATTGTGGTCTTCTCCTTAGTACGACTCAACAAAAGAAAAGAAAAGAATTTCAGAGAAACACACTAAAATATTTTTGGAGTTTTTGATTTTTTTCAAAGAAGGCAAATGAAAGAAAAAAAATGAGAAAAACTATTTACACGGGAAAGCTGACAACAAACAAAAGAAGAAATGAGAAATATTTTGGGGTTTTCTTTTAATACTACAACTAAATTAAACTAGAAAGAAAAACCCAAAAGAAGCAAGAAATATTTTTGGATTTTCTCAAAGTTTTTCAAACACACAAGAAAAAAGCAAGAAAATAAATCTAGCATAGATAATACAATGAAAAAGTGTGGATACCGACGACTGGAATGAAATGTGTGAACATGAATGTAATGTCGGTGGAAATACGTACTCCCCCAAGCTTAGGCTTTTGGCCTAGCTTGGTAATCACCATCCGTAGTAGCCATTCGGTCCCATGTGGAAGTGTTGTGGCGGCGGCACCTGAGCTTCCCACTCCTGGGGCTCCTGCTCTGCCGCTGCCTGGGCGTTGTGGTAGGCAATAATGTCCACTGGCATGACCCTGTATCCGTTCCTGGCAATAGAATCAAACAAAGCAGGTGCAAGCAACGAGATAATATCACGGGTTTTCTCACTGAAAACCAAGTTGTAACAAATGTTGTTAAAAGAATCGGCAGCATCAATAAACTGGTGAACCACCATTGCCTGGTGATCTAGATAAACTCGGGGCAACCGATAGCCATGGGGGCGTATCTGAACATTACAGTGACTCGCTAAGCGAGTGGCATAAATACCACCATGGATTTTGCCCTTAGTTCTGTTAAGGTGCAGACGACGTGCAACAATAGCCCCTAGGTTAAAGCTGTGATCATTGTGAAGTGCACGACGTAAAATAGCGAGGCCAGGAGCACTAAGTATACCGCCCTTCTCCCTAGCAGTCAAACACTTCGCGTTGAATAAAGCAAAGTAATGCACAAAAGGAAACTGCAAACTAGTGGTGGTGGCTTTCGACACACCTCTTTCCTCACCCAGTGTCAAAGTGAGGAGGAAGTCCTCAAACTCTGCTAGTCTAGGCTCTCTCGAATCCCTTTCAGAGGGAATTAAACATATCTCACAAAACTCTGACGAGTTTCAGAGTATAAATTAAACTGCACTGCGGGAGGTTCATGCCTATCCAGAAAATAAAATTTTTGCACAAAGGAGTTCGTGAGGAGGTGGTACTGGTCACACTCATCTGCGAGGAAGTTGGTTAGCCCAGCATTTGCAATGAATTGGGAAAACACTTGAAGGAACCCGGCCTCGTCCATGAAGGCATTATGTGGCCATTCGCACGGCCGCACCTCTGCCGTTCTCGGAGTGTTGAGGTCACTGTCCGATGATTCCCCAATGACTCCCTTGACAATCTTTTTGGAGGAAAATTTCCGGTAGATACTCATCTTATTCTATGAACAAAACTCTGAAATTTTTGGCCACAAAAATTTTGTCAACAAAACTTCACAAGATTGATAGCAACTACTCATATGGATGTCTAGAGACTATATCAAGCATTCAAACTACTTAGATCTCTAAGAATTCAACATGCAAGCTCATCTACAGCAGCACCAAGAGTAGCTAAATACTCAAAATATAAACCACTAGAACAAAAACTAATTGGAGCAATGGAGGAGTCACATACCAACTAGCAATCCCCTAAAATAGTTTTGGAAACAGAGCTTCGAGCAAAGAGATCGAAATCCATGGGTTTGAGAGCAAGAACACGAGAGAGAGAGCTGGAATGAATTTTTTCTGGAGGTAGGTGATGACATGGGCAAAAGGGATAAGTGAGGCGGGCCACGTGGGGCCCACTACCCACCAGGGTGCGCTTGGGGTAGCTGGCGCGCCCTGGTGCCTTGTGGGCACCAAGGGCACCCCCCCAATGTTGTTATTTGCACCAAAAATTCTTAAATATTCGGGAAAAAATCATCTTAAAATTTCAGGTCATTCTGAGCACTTTTATTTTTGACCACATTTTTATTGCACGGAAAATTCAGAAAACAGGATAAACATGTCATTTTATTTTATTTAACTAAGAAAAACAGAAAACAAAAAGTAGGGACATAAGGTTGTAATTACTAAATTCATCGACCACATGTCTCTCGAAAATAATCCATTAATAAGGTTGATTAGGTCTTATTAACAATCACTTTCGATTAACATGAACCCGAAGAACTTTCGCAAAACACTAAGTTACCTCAATGAGAATATGCATATCCGCAACAATAAGTATTTCATATTTCTTCTTGGCAGTAGGAAAGGGGACTTGAAAACTTCCAATAGTAATTGTCGGAGACTTTTCAATAACATTAATACCATTCACTTGAAATTGTTTTTTCAGAAAGTGCACCGTATGCTCATTACCATTGATATGAAAAGTGACTTTGCTTTTATCGCAATCAATAACAGCCCCTTCAGAATTCAAAAAGGGTCTACCAAGGATAATCAACATGTTGTCGTCCTCGGGCATCTCAAGTATAACAAAGTCTGTTAAGATAGTAACATTTGCAACAACAATGGGCACATCCTCACAAATACCGATAGGTATGGCAGTTGATTTGTCAGCCATTTGTAATGATATCTCAGTAGGTGTGAGTTTATTCAAATCAAGTCTTTTATATAAAGATAAAGGCATAACACTAACACCAGCTCCTAAATCACATAAAGCAGTTTTGACATAATCTCTTTTAGTGGAACATGGTATAGTTGGTATTCCTGGATCTCCAAGTTTTTTAGGTACTCCATCCTTAAAAGTATAATTAGCAAGCATGGTGGAGAATTCAGCTTCAGGTATCTTTCTTTTATTAGTGATAATCTCTTTCATATATTTAGCATAAGGGGCCATCTTTAAAATATCAGTCAAACAAGTACGCAAAAAGACTGGCCTAAGAATTTCAGCAAAGCATTCAAATTCTTCATCATCTTTTTTCTTAGATGGTTTAGGTGGAAAGGGCATGGGTTTCTGAACCCATGGTTCTCTTTCTTTACCATGTTTTCTAGCAAAAAAGTCTCTCTTATCATAATATTTATTTTTAGGTTGTGGGTTATCAAGATCAACAGCAGGTTCTATCACAATATCATTATCTGGTTCTTTTTCATTGTCTGGTTGAGCATCTTCATGAACATCATCATTATCATTTTCATTATCGCTAGGTGAATGTTTATTACCAGATTGAGTTTCAGCATCAGAAATAGAAACATCATTATTATCCTCAGAAGGTTTTTCTATTTCAAGTTCACTAGAGGTATGCAAAGTCCTATCATTTTTCTTCTTCTTTTTATAAGGACTAGGTGCATCAGTGTTAATTCTTTGAGAGTCTTGTTCAATTCTTTTAGGGTGTCCCTCAGGATAAAGTGGTTCCTGAGTCATTTTACCTCCTCTAGTCATTACTCTAACAGCATAATCATTCATATTATTGTTCATTTCACTAACCAATTCTTTTTGAGATTTAGCAACTTGTTCTAACTGAGTTTGGACCATAGAGGCATGTTTTCCTACACCTCTTACATCATTAGTGATCCTAAATAACAAGTCACTCAAACGAGCAATCATATCAAAATTTTGTTTTAATTGTTTCATAACATTTGCATTGAAGTTATCTTGCTTCATAACATAATTGTCAAATTCATATAAGCATTGACTAGGATGTTTATTATAAGGGATGTCTCCTTCATCAAACTTTAAAAGAGAATTTACCTCCACCACCTGTGGTGGTGTGTCAAGTCCATGTATTTCTTCGGTAGGTGGTAAATTCTTAACATCTTCAGCTTTAATACCTTTTTCCTTCATACGTTTCTTTGCCTCTTGCATATCTTCAGGACTGAGAAATGGAATACCACTCTTCTTCGGAGTGAGTTTAAGCGGTCGTTTAGGAAGTGCCCAATCATCATAATTCCTCAATATATTCTTCAATAATTTCTCAGCTTGTTCAACAGTTCGTTCCCTGAAAACACAACCAGCACAACTATCTAGGAAATCCCTAGAAGCATCGGTTAGTCCATTATAGAAGATATCAAGTATTTTATTTTTCTTAAGAGGATGATCAGGCAAAGCATTAAGTAACTGGAGAAGCCTCCCGAAGCTTGTGGGAGACTCTCTTCTTCAATTTGCACAAAGTTTAATATTTCCTGTAAGGCAGCTTGTTTCTTATGAGCAGAAAAATATTTTTCAGAGAAGTAATAAATCCTATCCTGGGGACTACACACACAACCAGGAGTAAGAGTATTGTACCATATCTTAGCATCACCCTTTAATGAGAAAGGAAATAACTTGAATATAGTAATAGCGAATTTTCTCATCATGAGCAAATAGGGTGGCTATATTATTTAGTTTAGTAAGATGTGCCAAAACAGTTTCAGTTTCATAGCCATGGAAAGGATCAGATTCAACCAAAGTAATTAACTCTGGGTCAACAGAGAATTCATAATCCTTATAAGTAATAAAGATAGGTGAAGTACCAAACTTAGGATCACATTTCATTCTAGCATCCAGAGATTTTTCTTTCAACTTGCATAATAATTTCTTAAGATCATCTCTATCCTTACAAGCAATAAAGTCTCTAGCTACCTCTCCATCCATAACATAACCCTCAGGTATCTTAGGAAATTCAAATCTAGGAGAGCTAGGTCTAATAGGTGTTTCATAGCTCTTAGTTTCAAAGACTTTATCAGTTTCAACATTCTCAAAATCTTTAGCTCTAGCAATTTGTTCATAAAAAATTCACCTAGGTGTAGGTGTAGCATCATCAATAACTTGCGACATATGAGGATTAATAGTAGGTGTAGGTGTAGCAAGTCTATTCAAAACAGAAGGTGAATCAAGTGCAGAGCTAGATGACAATTCCTTACCTCCCCTCGTCTTAGAGGGAACGATCTTGGTTCTATTATCTTTCAGATTCTTCATAGTGATCAATAAATATAAATCCCAAGTGACTCAACAAATATAGCTATGCTCCCCGGCAACGGCGCCAGAAAAAGGTCTTGATAACCCACAAGTATAGGGGATCACAACAGTTTTCGAGGGTAGAGTATTCAACACAAATTTATAGATTCAACACAAGGGGAGCCAAAGAATATTTGCAAGTATTAGCAGTTGAGTTGTCAATTCAACCACACCTGGAGATTTAAAATCTGCAGCAAAGTGATCAGTAGCACAGTAATATGATAGTTTGATAGTGATAGCAATAGTAGTAGCAGTAACGGTAACGGTAACAGCTGTAGTGATAATTTGGTAGCAGTTGTAACAGCAGTAGCAACAGTAGTAACTTAGCAAGAACAATATGTGAAAAGCTCGTAGGTATTGGATCGGTGATTTTGTTGGATGATATTCATCATATAACAGTCATAACCTAGGGCGAACAAAATAGTCATATGTGCTTATGGAAAAGAACTTGCATGACATGTTTTGTCCTACCCTCCCGTGGCAGCGGGGTCCATAAGGAAACTAAAGGATATTAAGGCCTCCTTTTAGTAGAGAACTGGAACAAGGCATTAACACATAGTGAATACATAAACTACTCAAACTACGGTCATCACCGGAAAGTATCCCAATTATTGTCACCTTGGGGTTTATGGATCATAACACATAATAGGTGCATATGACTTGCAAGATCGGATCAAGAACATAGATATAAGGGTGAAAACATAAACGGTTCAGATCTGAAATCATGGCACTCAGGCCCTAGTGATAAGCATTAAGCATAGCAAAGACATAGCAACATCAATCTCAGAACATAGTGGATACTAGGGATCAAGACCTAACAAAACTAACTCGATTACATGATGAATCTCATCCAACCCACCACCGTCCAGCAAGCCTACGAAGGAATTACTCACTCCCGGCGGTGAGCATCATGAAATTGGTGATGGAGGATGGTTGGTGATGACGAAGACCGAAGATCCCCCTCTCCGGAGCCCCGAACGGGCTCCAAATCTGGCCTTCCGATGAAGAACAAGAGATGGCGGCGGCTCCGTATCGTAAAACATGATGAAACTTTCTCTTTTATTTTTTCTCTGAAAACGTGAATTTATAGAGTTGGAATTAGGGTCAGCGGAGCCTCATGGGCCCCACTACCCACCAGGGCACGTCAGAGGGGGGTGGCACGCCCTGGTGCCTTGTGGGCAGCTGCCCCCCTCCAGTGGGTCTTGGTTCCAGCAATTATTATATATTCCAAAATAATTCTCCAAAAAGTTTCGTCCAAATCCGAGAACTTTTATTTATGCACAAAAACAACACCATGGTAGTTCTGCTGAAAACAGCGTTAGTCCAGGTTAGTTTCATTTAAATCATGCAAATTAGAGTCCAAAATAAGAGCAAAAGCATTAGGAAAATTAGATACGACGGAGACGTATCAGCCATTCTTCCCCATCCCCATCCACAGGCGACACACCCCGCCACCCTGTCCTCGCCGCCACCTACCACTGTCGCCCAGTTCGACGCTCAACAGGACGCGCACACCCACATACGCTCCCCGGCTGCACGTCGTACCTGCTGACCTCTCTTGTCGGTGTTTGGGACCCTATTTTCATCATGATCATAGCGCCTCCACGGCCAAGCCACACCCCTCACCTCCAACGCTGTTGGGAGCTCTAAGCCCGGCATCCTCGCTCCAAGCTCGCCTCCACATCGACAGGCCTGCTGCCTGGAGTGGGTGAGACTCGGGTCTCTTCATCGCCCGACTTCTTCCACCACGCCAGCAAGGTGTTCGACGTTTCGCCCGCAAGGTACAAATGGATAGTGGGGATGAGTTCTTTTTCAACAACTTCATTTGTGATTCAAAAGATTCGTCGCCGGATGATGAGTAGTTTGTGGTTGCTACTTTGATCGTCGTGACCACATAGCTAGGCAGCGATCGAGGTTTAGGGGATCGATCCCAATCCATGCTCCAACATTGAATCGCAACAGAGAGAGCGGCCATTGCCTACTCTAGAAAGACTACTGCCCGTGCACGTCCCCACTATTCAAACCCAAGCTCTTTTGGCGCCGCTTCTGCATGGCTAGACATGTGTTCAATCGTATCCGAGAGGAGGTGACGGCGTACGATGATTATTTAGTATGCAAGGAGGATGCCCTGGGAAAGGCTGGCTTCTCCTCTCATTAGAAATGCACTGCAGCTATTTGGATGCTTGCATACGGAATACCGGGCGATCTTGTTGATGAGTATGTCCGCATGCGTGAGTCCACCTGCCTTGAATCCATGTGCATATTCTACAAGGCCGTGGTAGAACTGTTTGGTCTGGAGTACTTGAGAGAGCCAAATGCTGCAGATACAGCCCAGTTGTTGCGATCAATGCAGATAGGGGCTTTCCGGGGATGCTTGGTAGCATAGATTGTATGCACTAGAAGTGGAAGAACTCTCCATCTGCTTGGCAGGGGTAGTATAGGGGGCATGTCAAAGGGTGCACTATCATATTTAAGGCCGTGGCTTTCACAAGATCTCTGGATTTGGCACTCTTCTTTTGGCATGGCCGGCTCTCATGATGACATCAACGTGCTTCAGTGTTCTCCGGTGGTCACAAGTCTTGCAGAAGAAAACTGCCTAGAGGTCAACATTAAGATCAATGGCCACCACTACAACAAGGGATACTACCTAGCTGATTGTATCTATCCTCAGTGGACTACTCTTGTGAAGACAATCCCCAATCCGGTAGGAGAGAAGAGGAATAGATTTTCCCAAGCACAAGAGAGTGCTAGGAAGGATGTGGAGCGTGCTTTTGGTGTGCTTCAATCTTGATGGGGCATCGTTCGGTATCCTGCTAGAATTTTGGAGCACCAAGAAGTTGAGGGAGGTGATGACTGCTTTTGTGATCATGCACAACATGATTGTAGAGGATGAGCATGAGGATGAAATCTTTGAGCATGGAGGAGCGACAATGTTTGCACCGTTCATCCAATTCATCATGAAATGCGTGATTGAGCAACTGACATTCAACTTCAAGATGATTTGGTTGAGCATTTGTGGACTCACCTTGGCAACAAATAGATTTATCGGCTCTATTTCTTCAATGTATTTGTGACAATTAAAATTTTATATTTATTTGGTTGTAAACTACAAGATTTTTATTTGGTTGTGATTTAAACTTTAGGCAATGTTTGATATGTATGCAAAAACATATGCAAAAATATGGACATACCGACGGCGCAGACAAAAATGCGTCGGCACGTTGGGCGTGTTGACCAGCCGAACGCTGACGGGGCCGGACGCGGTCCAAAACACCGACCCAAATGAACGAAAAGCGGACAAATTGCATGACCATTTGCGTTGGCGCGTTAGAGTTGCTCTCAGCCGTGTATGCATCTACAGTAGTGTCCAAAAAGCTGTTCTCTGCCGCAAAGAAATCGCCTGCATCATCTCTAAGGACAACACCAACAACAGTTATGCTACCTTCATACTAAAAGGGCATGGCGCTAGTTCTTTTGGGTGGCTTAAAAAATAAGCTGCATCCCCACAACTTAAAAAATAAGCCGCTCCTTAAATTTGTTGAGACTTCTAAATTATTTATCCCATAACTAGCATAGAAGCCCCAATGAAGAACCAAAGAACAACAAAGTGATTGACTCCCGTGTCGCTCCCGCGAGCAGCCCGGGAGCAAACCCTAGCCGCCGCCACTGGGACCCTACCCATCGCTCCCTCCTCCCCTCGCCGTCGTCGACGGGAGTCACCGGGCGAAGCCCGCGCGGCTCGGCGGCGGCGGGGTCCTTTGCCTCCTCCCGAATAGATCTGGGCGGCGCGGGCCGCTCCTTCCAGCGGTAGCTCGGGCTCGAACAGGCGCGACGGATCAAGCTGTGGCGGCTTGGGGCTGTGTCCGGTGGCAGCGTGGGATGTCATAGCGTGGGTGCAAAGGGGGCTCTAGGCTGAGCGTCTCGGGAGCTGGGTGGTCGCGCGGCAGCTCGGGGCGGCTGCTTTGGGCAGCTGGGATGGTGTTGCGCAAAGACGGGCGGTGGCCGTTGGGTTCTGGCTGTGCGCGTGCAGGCGCGACCGGGATCGGTGTGGAGCGGTGTCGTGTTGTGGCTCTGGTGGTGGATCTGACCAGTGCAGCGCGTGGTGGAGGGGCTCGGTGTGGCGCACAGGCAACGGCTTCGATCGCGAGGGGCGCGGCTGGTGCGTGCCTGCGTGATTTGGAGTCATGAGGACGCCATGGTTCGTGGATCGGAGGCCCGGGCTTGGCGAGGAAGGGCGTCTCCGGCTGCAGCTGCAGCAGATCTGGTCTCCGGCGAACGCGATGGCGCGCGTGGTGCACGTCAGTGCATCTGTTGCTGGGCTGCGGCTCGAAACCATGGTGGTTCTTGGCCTCAGGCAGCGCTCCTTTGTTCCATGTCGGCATGGTGCTCGGCAAGGCACGGCGGCTCGCTGCGTCCGGTGGCTTCGCGTCTGGACGACCTTTGTTGGTTCTGGTGCCTCATGTTGGAGGTTGACCGCCGGTGGTCTCCACGAGGAGGGGTTGGCTGCGGCAGATCTTGGTGCTTCTTTGTTGATGGGCGGCTTCGATGGTGGTGGTGTTTGGTGGGCTTGTCGGCGCTGGTGCGGGATGATGCGGGACCGAGGTGTTGTGGGAGCTTGGGTGAAAACCCTTTCTCGGCCCTGTGTCGTGACCAGCGATGGCGACGGCTGTGGCCGTCGTTGACCTTCTTGGAGGCATCGCTGCTTTGCTGCTGCAACCCTCCCGTGCGGATCTGGCCATCACGGTATCTTCAGGGGAAACCCTTGATCTTGTGTGATCGGTCGATGGCGGCACCTTGGTGTCGTTTTCCCTCTTTGGGGCTTCGTCTTGGAGCTCGGCATCGGCAAGCGGGACTAGTGGATGGCGGTGGTTGTGGCATCCAGGCTTCAGTGGCAACGATGGTGGTGGGAGCGATGTCGGCGGCGCGGCAATGGTTGAGGTAGTTGGCTCTTCTCCGACGTGTCCACGGGATTGCCTCAGTTTGTTTATTGCTGTGAAGCCGAAGCTGCGGCGGCGGGGCCCTGTGGTGTACGATGACTGGCTGCATGTGGTATGTTCGGCGATCTCCCGTGGCGCCAGCCGTGCCTAGTTTTGTCCTTCGTAGTTCCTGGTCAGAGTCGGAGCCGCTCTGTCTGATCGCGGGTGGCTGAATTTTGGTGCGGATCTTCATACAACTTCACATGGCCTCTACAGTGTGTGTTGAGTCGACGATCGCCTACAGGGAAATCGGAGTCGTTTGCTCAGGTTTCAGGGATGGCGATGATGCTTCTAGGGGAGGAGTGATGACGATGACGCCTGTGTGCTGTCTTGGCAAGACCCTCTTTGGGATGGTGTGTGTGTGGAGTATCTTATGTGTGCCGCTCAGCGGTTGTGATGGTTTTCGTCCAGGTTTTCATAATTAACTGGCAATCTGGTTTTCGTTTGGTTTTCCCAAATTAACCAAACAACTCTTTTCTTCTTAATGAATTCAGAAATCCTGCAATTTTGAAAAAAGAAGCCCAACGAAGAAGAGAGGCGGCTTATAGGATATTGCCGGGGAAGAGGGGGCTTATTTTTTTAAGATAGACTGTAGAGAGCATGGTGGCAAGTGAAAATACTCTTCCGTTTGTTCTGTTGAGTCAGTTGGATTTGCTATGGCCTGGCGATAACGTCTCTGGCCAGTGCTTATCATGGCGCCTGCTTATCCCTCCCAAAGTTTGAGCAAAAGGCGCAGCTTCTTTCTGGTACAGAAATGACGTCCAGAGTTTTCTTGGGGATTTCAACAAAATTAAATGGGATAAACTTGGCGAACAATCTATATTTTCTTGCCACATACTCCTACCCTCACGAATTGAATGCTCATCGAACGACTGAATATTTGGATATATGTTGATCTCTTCGGACTGAGAAAAGTTTGAAACTCGCTAGAAACTTTCTGAACAACACGTCCAGTGTTATCTGCATCGAGAGACGCAGCACATCCGGGTTATTCAGCAAATTTCTGTTTCTTAACCAGAAATGCGCAAGTAAGCAGGCGCCATGAGGTTCAAAACTATACTTGTAGTTTCATTCCTAAAAAAAAGAAAAACAAACTATACTACTCTCTTCGTACAATAAGATATGTCGTTTTAGCAGTTCAATCTCTACTCCCTCCCTACCATAACATATGTCGTTTTAGCAGTCCATATATTATGGTACGGAGGGAGTAGTTTACATGTTCTTGCGAATTTGTTTTGGTTTGGTTTATACAGTACTGTTTTAGTAGATGATGATTTGTAAGATGCTCAAATGTTCTGTCCTCAGAAAAAACCGAGGTTCAGAATAACTGACCGTCGTTTTGGCCGGTGCCTTCTTATGGAAGGCGAAGGCTTGCTCCATCACTTCGTGGACAACCACGACACCGGCTCCACGCAGCACATGTGGCCCTTCCCGTCTGACAGGGTCATGCAGGGATATGCCTACATCCTCACGCACCCAGGGACCCCATGCATCGTGGGTCATCGTACCAATACATCATATCTAATAAATTGTCCTTTTTTGTTGATCATAAGAAACCATGACCGAAACTGATGAAAAATAATTGTGATTCTTCAGTTCTACGATCATTTCTTCGACTGGGGCTTGAAAGTGGAGATCGATCGCCTGGTGTCAATCAGGACCCGGCAAGGGATACACAGTGAGAGCAAGCTGCAAATCATAGAGGCCGACGCCGATCTTTATCTCGCAGAGATCGACGGCATGGTCATCGTCAAGCTCTGGCCAAGATACGATGTGGGACACCTCATTCGGGGAGGCTTCAAGGTGGTCGCACACGGCAATGACTATGCTGTATGGGAGAAAATATGAGCAAAATTACCGGAACATCTCTACAAGTTTTTTCCTATATGAATGCCACCCATATATATTAGTCTGAGCTCACGTTGTCCACATAGTACGATTTAGTACTTCCTCCATGTAAAAGTGAGGATGAGGGACATCCATTGTATTTTTGATAAAATAATAATCAATAAGGATTTTCTCACTCTTGGTTTTTTTAGAACACAGTACACACGCAGGCGCCCATATATATGTGCATATGCTTACCCTAAGAACACACACGCACATCCTACCCTTATGAGCATCTCTGAGAGATTGAACCGGCATATCATCTTGAGATTGACGAAATCATCACAGCCGCCTCGTAGTCGACAGGAACGTCTCCTCCCACTGAACGCGCATCGCCGAAAAGTCTGGAATAAAAAATGCAAGCACCAGGATTTGAGCCATGGTGGGCTGAGAATACCACTGTCCTCCTAACTAAACATGTTCATCACTGTCCTCCTAACTAAACATGTTCATGGACCACCCGGCCCGGAGGCCCGAACCCCAAGCCCAACATTCGGGCCGGGCTCGGGCTCCACTTTCTCGCCCGAAGCCTAGCCTGAAAGCCCGAATAGAAGCCTGAAATGTCATATAAATATTTGTATGAAAAAATATAGGTATAATAAATTAATACAATATCCCGAATATGATTAATTTAATTAAAAATGCCACTGTTCATGTGCTTCGGACCAGCCAGGCCGGGCTCAGGCTTGAGATTTTTCTTCAGGCTTTGCGAAGCCCGGCCGAACCCGACCCAACCCGTAGAATGACCATGTTTACTCCTAACCATCAACCACAGGTTGGTTCGCTTGCACTCTTGATTTACCCAATGTTGGTTGAACAAAAACTGAGGAACCACGACCAGTAACTTGTACGGGAGCATATATACCGGAGTAATGGTAGACTTACAATCGTTTTTGTTAAAAACGTTAAAAAATAATGGGGGGGTGGGGGGGGGGGGGGGGGGGGGGGGGGGGGGGGGGGGGTGGTGGGGGGGGGGGGGGGGGGGGGGGGGGGGAGACCACAGGTTGGAGCTCTACCTTTGTAAGGATTTATGTGTTGACTAAGGATTTTTGTGATAGAAAAGACTAAGGATTTACGCAATAAAGCTGGGGAAGAAGAAAGAAAATAGTTGCCTTCTACAATTCTACAACTGACACTTCTAAGGCAAAAGTGAGGATGAGGGACATCCGTTGTATTTTTTATAAAATGATAATCAATAAAGCATCCTTTAGTTCACATGATTCTAAAGACGCGAGAATTGTATAGGGATGCAGCACATGATGACTATCTATGTAGTTCACGATTTGCATTGTTGTAGTTACTAAAATGCCATTTTCTTAATTTCCATCCTTTGGTTCACATTGTAGTTAATAAAATGACATTTTCTTTCTACAAAAATGCAAATTATGAACTACGTAAATATGCTCCAAGTATCCAACACATAAACAGTACTAGATCGAGATAGCGCCTTGGTGCGAGGATGCCGGTCCCAACGTTTTGGTCAAGCAGATAATGCTAAGTTAGTAGGAATCCAGATTTAGCATATGCATTCATACAGGACAACTACCGAGTGATCCATTAAATAGGGATTTCATAATCTGGAACATTAGTTACTGCATCAGTCAGTACATACCAGGAAATAACATAAGAACAATACACTTCCTACCAAAACATATGTGTCCTCTAAAATCAGAATCGACATGGACAAACAAATGAATTCTTGACGAACGACACTTGGACAAAGCAAATCATTCTAAGCATACAATTGATAAGATGGCTGGGAACACATATGCCTGTCACGCAACTCTGTACGGGCCAGCCGCTGAGTGATGCATGTAAATAGGGATCTCACAATCTGCAACGATAGTTGATGCATCAATATATAATAGGAAGGATTTCATAAAGAAGAGCAAGGGTATTACTAATATTAATGGCAGGGGCAAGCATTATTGGCATCTTGGCAGTCAATCCTTTGATCGTCATCTTCAACCTCCTTACATTCTGGATATCTTCTCTTTTAAATCACTTGAATGGTCTTCAAATAGCATTGCCCACGAGGATATGCCTCACTACCGCAAGCCACGCCGACGCATACACCACAAGAAGGAGCAGCATCACATCCTCGTCCGTCTCTGCGGTGTGGTGGCGGCTGTGCCTATCCTGCGGAGCGCCGAGGAGTGACAGCAACCTAGGTTATGATCAGCAGCGTCACGAGCACGGCGATGGTAAGAGAAATAGGGAAGGATAAAGTGCACAGAAGAGGCGGGTCGAAGCAGCGAGGACGTACCTTGAGGACGGCGCAGCCCGACGTCATCCTCCTTGATGAGGAAGCACCAAGGGCAACTTGATGCTTGCCGCTGGCCTCCCTGTACGGGGTTAGAGGTGCAGCGCCTCATGCTTCTCCCGCTGAGCATCGAGGAGAGGGAGGCCAGCTTGGGAGCGAAAGAGCCAGAAGTTGAATATATATAAGCAATCAACCAAGAAATGAGATACTATATGTGAATAATATACAAATAAGGAGATGCTATATAAATGACCTGCATCGCGCCTTGGCGCGCGGTGTCGGGGCCGATTGTTGTGCCTAAGCGTGTGTGCCAGCTAGGCAAGCTTAGCATGTTTACTGGCCTATGATAAAGCAGAAGCATTTATCCTGATTAATAACAATAGGAGTTGAGCACAAAGCAGAAGCATTTAGCTTGATTAAGAGCATAAAGATTAGTGCTATAGAGTAGCAGAAGCAAACAAAGCAGTAATAAGATCGATATTGAGCAAGCAAACCACATATAGGGCTAACAGAGAATGCCATTTTTTCCATACAAAGCAACATTTTGATCTAACATAACAGAGAAACGGGCCTAACAGAGAAACATTTTGATCTAACAGAGAATGGCATAAAGATTAGTGCTATAGAATGCCATTTTGATCTAACATATAGGGCTAACAGAGAAAGCCTTTTCTTGGTGAAGTTCTTGTTGCCCGGAGTTTCGTGGTAGAATATGCCTCCTCTTGCGCCGCCAGGTTCTATTTGACACACAATAGAAGGGAACCAGAAATATTATGTCAGCCTTGCTTGTTTTTTGTAAGGCATGGAACAAAGAAACATGCCTTTTATTGTGTCTATATGGGCCTACCTGATCGCCTCGAGTTGAAAACAAAAGAAACACGCTCCAGGCCTTCATGTCAATATAGAGAAGCTGAGCCTAGGTGTATCAATTACGAACGTGTGTTCTGCTACATCTAAAATAGAAGGATCAGTATGGTCATTACTTGGAATTCTAAATACAAATTAATCAAGTATCTGCTGCTGATAAAAAAAATATAACAGGATTTGGTGAAATGTCAGTAGGTTCTTAGGATCAGGGCAGCAGTCTTCGCTGTCTAAAAGTGTCTTGTTTGTAATTACACAAAAAATGGAGTTTCATTTGTTTGTAATTACACAAAAATAGAGTTTCCTTTGTTTTTCTACATACACAAAAATGGGGTTTGCTAATGCAATCACATGTAGCAGAGTTGTTCAACCAATTGACAGGAGGGAATGATACATACCCTAAGCACCATAAAGTCATGTAACAAAAACAGAGGAAAAACTGAAGGAAGAGGCAAAGATGGCCTTACCTTCAGAGGAGAGGTAGACGTGCCTTTGCCGGGAGAGGAGCAGGGTAGCGGTCATCGCCGTCGCCGGCGGGAGGTGTCTCCAGTGAGAAAAGACATGGAAGCAAGCTGGAGATTCGCGACCCAGCTACAATGAACTCCATTAAAATCCTTTGAAGCATTCAATTGCTGCAACAGACCTAGAGGAAAGTAGCCCAATTAGCTCACCCGCTCACCAAAAATAAGAAATGGAGGGAAAGAAATCCAAGAACACAAACCTGCACTACAATGGGTGAGTGGATAAGAAACATGTAGCAATACAATAAGCCTCTGAAGCACTTAGCCTTAGTTGAGTCTGCCAGATAGTTGCTATTTACTACCACTTCAAAATAAGGAAAACAATCATTTTAATTTGCCATTTTAAAATGTCAAGCCACCTCTAACAACCCCGTTTCCAACAATTTGTTTTTGGCTAGCCACGGTTTAGATTTGTTCATGTTGTACATCTTTTATTTTCTTTTGGCTATTATATTTTGCCAGAGAAAGAAAAAGTGAGGCAGCCAACAAATCAAGCAAGAAAACAAAGATGCACTTTGCCAAAAAGTAGCTATATCCAGGACTCTGCTTGCTTGACAGTAAAGCGCCAACAAGATAAAAAAATAAGAGAAAGAGAAACCCCTTCTTTGGAAGCACACATGACTGAAAATGATTTGCTTGTGCTCTTGGATAAATAGATACAGGTAGATCCAAGGCTTTACAACAAGACATATAGGACAGGACACGACCATCAAACCAAGCAAAGCAACCAAGATGTACTCTTTGAAATGTAGCTATATGAAAGTATCACTTTGACAGCAAAGTACCAGGAAAACAACAAAGACAAAGAAGGACCGCTTCTTTGAAATCAGCTAGACCTGAAAATCTCCCCCACATGATGTGAGCAGCGCCAACAAGCAAATCAATAGCTCACTTGTAGGGCATAGAAGAAACACACAAAAAGAAAAATAGCCCCCCCAGAACCCATAGAAGTGACAAAAAACCATGATTCCATCTCCTAGTCGACATAGCTGAGCAAGAACAAAAATACAAGCAAACAGTAATATACTCTTTGATGCCAGGCCTCTACCAACAAGAGCGCAAGCAAGCAAATGGTTGGAGAACTAAGAAGAGAAGAAGAAAAAGGATCGACCTGCAGAACGATGACCGACGTAGCAGGACGAATCGACCAGAAGCACGAGCACCCGCAGCGGACGAACCTGCAAGGGAAAAGGAGCAAATCAAGGATGATGAGCTCCAGGCAACCACGACTGGGACGGTCAGGGAAAAAACACATACAGATCGAGGGCCGCAGCAATAGATCCGGCGCACAGACAGCAAAACAGAGGATCTACAATGAATATGATCCAAAATTAGTTAATAGGAACACTTTTTTTTAATATTTGTTAGTAGCAAACGTGCAATGCACAAAAAAGATCAAATGGTTAATAAACCTGCCAATCGTTCTGAAGCTAGTTCAGTAGGACAGAACATTTAGCAAACTAAGATGAAGCTTTTTAAAAGTCTCGTGAGCATGCAATGGGCAGCACTGGATAAATCATTAATTCTAAACACTACCATCTAATTTGGAGGGCCTCTGCTTTCATACATAGCTGATCCAGAAGGACATGCGAATCAGAAGCAGTCAACCTCACATAGAAGATAGAACCGCCCTTCCCCTGAGTCCCCGATTACTACTGGACCATTTACTGCTAAAAGCACAAGGCCAAAATATAGAAGAAATAATCGGAGGACGCATAAACTGAATTTGTTGCAATATATCAGAGGAAGAATAACATTTATTCCTGACTATAGCACAACTGTAATGTCTTCTCAACTAACAGAAGTACCCAACTTTGTGAAAATAAATGTTTCTCAGAATTTTCTGCTGTGTGCCAAAAGTTTGTTTCGGTCAATCAGAGAATTCCTTTGAATTTAGCGGTAAAACTTGCTTCCGCATAAAATGAATTGATATCCATACAACTAATATGACTACTATTAAATCCGTCTTATTTTTCCTTTTTTTACTACTATTACAACAACCCATGTGTGTATGCGATAGAAAACTTGCCCAGGAGGGAGAAACACAAGGTCAATTAATCAGTCTACAGGGGCAGCAAATTAACAGTTTCGACGGTTCTATACAATTAAGAAGCTGAACTTTAAAGGCATATTTGGAAGGCACACAGCTGCTCTGCTCAGAGATTGTTGGCCCAAGCTCCATCTCTAATACTTTTGACTGAAAATAAACATGAAAATACGCTAGAAGAAACAGAGGAAACGGAAATAAGGAAAAACAAACAAAGAGAAATATGGCATGTAGGATAAAGTTCTTACAGGGATTTCTGTCAACCATTGCCAGGAAGAACACTAGTACTACTCCACACAAATCATTAAACACATGATTAACGATGCTGCCAACAACTCTTATTTAGCTGCACCTTTCTAGTTATGAAATTAAAGGAATGAAGCACACAGTTTAAAGATTTAAGAGATTAGTAAACAACTGCAGATTTCAAAGGTGCGGTAAATTTAACTAACAAATCTGCATATGTAGATAATATCCTCATTGTTTGTCATGTAAAACACCCTGTAATGTAAAGGATGGCAGTGCCAAAATAACTAAGAAACATGCACTCATCTTATACGCTTTCGAAACAGACATCATGGTTGCCGCGGCGACAGATAATCCAATGAGTGCCAAAGTAGCAACACCACCAGCCAAACCATCAAGACCATCAACCAATGTTACTCCAGTATCCATAGAAACAGAACTTATTGTAGCCAGAACCCATATAAAGTTTTCCCATGAATGCAAGACCAAATGGCGGAGGAAGAGGAACATATGATGTGCTCAGTATACAGATTATGCCCAATCATATACACAGTTGCCTATTTTTGCAAGAACAAAAGAGACTATTGCTACAGGAGATAGAAATGAAAAAACTTCATCATGGGCACACAATATATACAATGTTTGGAAACATAGAGAAGAAATGCAGTCAATAGTCTTAATATATCAATAGAGAAGATCACCTGCATGATGTGTTGTGGGTGAATCAGGTGAGAACGGTGCCGATAAGGCTGCGACCGCAATGTCCTTCTTTCCTCCTCTCAGCGCATAACAAAGAGTAGGAACTGAGATTCTGGAGTGTGCCTACTGCATTGCAGTAAATGAGAACTGGTTCCGTGATAGCGTGCAGCTACTCCTGGTCCTAAGAAAAACGGAAATATAATCAATTTCCTCTGTTTTTGCCCTGTGGTCAAAATGAATATTTATGTAATGCTTCTGCTTACTGAAAACGGCATGCACAACTACTTAAATAATGAACTCCTCGTCGCAGGGAGGCAGATCTCTATTATGAGCAGATACTCTCTTCTACAACTTGTTCCTGAACAGGAGTAATTCACATGATCAGAGTACAGAACGGGTGCTATAAGACAATGTACAAGAAAAACATCTACCACACCAGGGTTGCACGAGCTACCTCAAAATTGTCAGCATAATATGGCATTGATGAAGGCATAATACCAGACTTGAGCATAAATGGTTTATTTGAGATAGTGTTACTTACATCTAAACATTCTCAGTTTTGGTGCCAAGAGGATGCCTTCTGAAAACCACCTCAAAACTAATCTGAAAAAGCAAGTACAAAAGAATCATCACACAATAAGACAAAAGCATATGTTCTGTCAACAAAGATACAAAACACACAAGCAACACATGCAGGTCAATACCAACTATTTGAATGAACCCAAGAAAAATATTCCATGTGGTTCTTTATGAAATTTAGACAAAAATAATGTACCAGCAAGCATATGCTCCTAAAAAAGAAACCATGTCTAGGCATCAGAATAAAGGTTTCCTCTGTGATAGGAATCAAGCCAAAGAGATTGTTATTTAACAATAAACACATGAGTATGATAATTAGCTGAAGGTCTCGACGCTTCCCCTGTTTGTGTGGTTAATGATGGTATGTTCAGTCCACATAGTCTAGATGTACGATTTCTAGGAAACACTTGATATGTTTTTATCAAAATGATTATCAGTACCGTAGGAGTGGAAGAAGTTTCTACTATAACAATTGCACATGATTCAGTGTTTTGGTGGATCAAGAGCTTTCTGATCTATATGAGATTGAGAAAAGAAACAACAGAAAGAAGAGATTGAGAGGGAGAGAGATGTCAGGGAGCAGACCTGTTTGTGGGAGACAAGAGGCCATCGACGACAGCAGGGCGCTCGGCGACGGCAGGGAGGAGACCGCTGCTCCGCGCCGCACGCCTCGCATGCGCGTCCTCGTTCGCCAGCGGCCGACCGCCCCGCGTCCATCCACGTCCCCGGCGGAGGCCACCTACAGAGAACGGAGCAGTTGATCTCCTTCCGGCCAGGTGTGGCCATGCGGGTTAGTTGAAGGGTGGTGTGGCGAGGCAAGGGGCGAGCGGCGGCTTGTGCGGATCTCGAACCGGCAGGGAGCTGGCGGCAGAGAGGCGGCGCCCAGAGGGGACGAAGGAACGGGAGGTGGTGGCGCTTGGCGGCGCCAGAGCGGTGGCGCTTCCCGGCGTTGGCCACCGCATCCGCGTTGGCGCCGAGCGGCAGGCGGCTGCCCTTGGGCTTCTTCTTGGAGGACTTGCACTTCTTCCGGCCATGGCTGGCTCAGCCACGGGAGAGGAACAGGGAGGGGAAGGTAGCGCGGTTGCGGCTGGTTGGCGGCGGCGGCGGACGGGGAGGATGGCTGGCGACGGCGGCTCTCGAGAGAAAGAGATGTGCGGGAGAGAGAAGCGAGGGGGCAGTGAATCGGAACGAGGAGATCAAACCCTCCCACTGAGGAGGAGGGAGCGAATCAGAAAAGGGTATGTGTTGACCTAAGACGTGAAATGACGAAAATACCCTCGTGGGGGCACCGGAATATTGGTGGTGGCACGAGATCTGTACAGCGGGGTGAAACTATTCATTGCTACATGAGCTCCTGTTCAATCCGACGGCCGAGGTCTTTCCTGAGGGAGATCAAACGGTCCAGATCGCATCAAGCAAATCGATCCAACGGTCGGGAAGCCCAAATCGCTGAGGAGGCTGGGTTCCTCCCGTCATTCTTATTTCTCAATATGGCAGTAGAATTAATTTTAAAAAATTTAACTTATGGACGGCATGTATGGCTTGCTGATGAGGCACGGTTGCATGGTTAAATGAATGTGGCGTGGTTGCATACCTAAAAAAAATTAGGAAGAGGTGAAAGTACATAAGATTGATGATAGAAAATACAGCCGGAGGAGCTCTGCACATTTTTCTTTTCTATATATGTATGAGATGTATATTGTCATCCGGGCTCATATTGTCCACATGGTATTATGATTTTGCAATTTCTCCATATGAAAATGGGATGATAGACCAATGTATTTTGATGAATATAATACTCCCTCCATTATTAAATATAAATCTTTTTAGAGATTCTAGTACGAACTACATACAAAGCAAAATGAATGAATTTACACTCTAAAATATGTATATATACATCCATACTGAAATCCTTAAAAAGTCAGGAACGGAGGGAGTAACAAATTTTTTTTTTGAGGATAAAGGGAGCCTTGCATTTCATTTATCTAGGAATACAGTCGGACATGATTACATGTTTCACGCTATGTGGCACATCAGCTAAGAAAAGGAAATCTCCATGGATCCTAGCGTACGTAGCTAACTCATGTGCGGCCACATTGCACCACCAGTGGATTGGGCAAGATTACAAAATACGTTGAATTAAGTAGAAAACCGATTCAAAAAAAGGAGTGGATCAGCCAAAATCAAATTGCGGAGGAGGGCGGGAGAAAGAAACCCCACCCATAATCTTCTTCTGCGTAGCGTTCTTCTCCCTGTCGGTCCATGAGTGCTGCTCCGTCACCATCACCCAGTCCCAGTGCTCACAGATCAAGTCCACCAGGTCCGTGTCCTCCCATGGGTACTGACAGGACTTGAAGTGCAGCACCTGCAGCTGTGGGCACAAGGTGAAGACGCCCTCGTAGGCTGCCTTGGGCGTCGATCCCGTAATGTCTTGCAGGACGAGCATGGTGAGCGCGCTGAACTCGTGCAGCGCCGGGAGCGCGCAGCCTCCGAGTTTGAGGCTTCGCAGGCACGACGCGCGAGCTCCCTGGCAGAGGCCGTGGCTGGGGAAGGCGTGAACGGATTCTTGGAAATAACTCGACTTGGCAACAGCCTCGAGGTCGCTGACCCCCCAATCGTCGATGGACTTGGCGATTAACCTGTTCATGCAGCCGGGGTTGTGGACTTGTGGTTGATGAAGAACTCGAGCCTCAGCCTGCTCACGCTACGGCGAGCTCCTCGGACGACCTCGCCGTCCAAGAAGCTCTCGACGGAGCGGCTTAGTGCGCGCATGGCACCGCGCTCGTACCTCCTGATTTTTGGCATGAGCTCACACCTTTTTTTGTACCGAAGATAAGCTCCCTTTATGTCCATGTCGTCAAGGAGAAGGACCAGTCTGTTGTAGCGCGGTGGGAGCATGCTGCCGACCCGGAAGTCAGGACGGGGAGCTCGCGCGCGGTGGAGGCGGGCCCAGCACGTGGACAGCAGCGCGGTGCCGAGCGCCGAGCGGGTGTCGAGACGGCGCAGGACGAGGAGCAGGAGGTCGTCGGGGAGGGCGCTCATCCGGTCGTCGCCGCGGGACGGCTGCGGCCGCCGGCGCAGGGATCGATCCGTCCTGATCCTGGCCATGAGCCTCCGCCGGCACGGCGAATCGAATAGCGACTAGCGAGTACAGATCATCATAGATTAAAACCGCGGGCGAGAGGGAATCGCGGCCGAGATTTTTGCCGCGACGATTAAGGAAAGAATGGCGCAATCGCCCGATCTCCCGCTATTTACTGAGCCATGCAAATCGCCAGTGATCAAATCCCAGCGCTCGCGTCCCAGAATCCCTACTGGGCCTGCACAGTGCCATGTATCTGGCCCAGTGTACGCTCTGCAGTTTTATTATGGACGCCGATAACGCCCACACGTATGGCATATTAGACATCCGCTCACACACCATGTGTGGCATGAGCATGAGACAGCCCACACGGGCTGTGTGTGGGTGAACATTAGAATTGCCCACACGTGTGGGCGCAGCTACTTCGTGCCACACGCCCAACAAGTACTACTCATCTCCACCCCGCGCGTGTGGCACGAAACAAAAATGCTCACACGTCCTGCCGCAACTACGTTAGGTACCCCGCGGGATGACGATTTAGTTGCCATCCGGGATGGCAGATGTAGTTATCTGGGATGGCAAATGTAGTTGTAAAAGCATGGCAACTCTATCTGTTTTGGTTAACTATAATTGTCATGTCTAATTTATGGTAGTTGCCGCGTGTAATCAAACCGTAATTGCCGTGTGTGATTAACTACTTGTCACATATGGTCAAACAGTAATTGCCATGTGTGTTTACCTAGTTGCCACTTGTAGTCCAATCATAGTTGCAATGTATGGTTAATCACAGTTGCCATGTGTGTTTATCTGGTTGCCACGTACGCGCAACTGCAGTTGCCGTCTAGCAACGAATCATAGTTGCCATGTGTGTTTACCTAGTTGCCACGTACTCGTAAATGCAGTTGCCATCCAACAACGTACGAGTGTCGTGTGGACGAAAAGCAGTTCGCCCACACGCGCGTGGACTAGGTGGTGGCTGTGTGGGCAGAAACTAGTTCGCCCACACAGCGCAGCTGGCAAACCGCGTGCTGCGGGGCGTGTGGGCGAACTCTCCAACGCCCACACACCAGCCCTGTCCTACGTGGCATGCAAAATCCGTCTCAATGTGTCAAGATTCGTGCAAACTCGACTGGACGGTGATCCACACGTGTGGGCGAGTTGCAAAACTGCCACACGTGTGAGCGTTAGTATTTTCGTTTATTATACTATCACCTTGAAATGCCTAAAAAAATATAGTATCACCTTGAATAGTAGAGAAAAATAAAAAATAATTACATGGGTGAACCGATCAATGAATCAGAGAAATGCATCTTGCTTTATAATTTACTAGCACATATGCCCGTTCGTTACAACAGAGGAAACAAATCCTCGCATGCTCCAAGCAACCCACCCGTGTTATCACTCTCCTTGCCACCCGTGGTCACATTGTCCACCTTTTACGACGAACATGAATCACAGGTGATGAGTTTGGTCATCACATTCTAGCGCGCTGGTTCCGCAAACTCCTCCTGTTTGTCACAACAAAATAAATTATCCTCGCACTCTCCTAAAAGAACAGAACACATCTACCTGAAGAATTGTTACAATGAACAAGCCAAATTATGCCATGCCCTTATGGTACCAAAATTTTGGTTAAATTGAGACATAAATAAAAAATTATTCTGTAAGCTAGCAAAATTTTGGTTAAATGGGGGAAAGTATCCCCACCCCCTTGTTCTAAAATACCACAACACATCTAAAAGAATAAATGCCTACCTAAAAAATGTTACAATGAACAAGACAAATTATGTCATGCCTACTTTTATCCATGAAATTAGAAATATGAATATGAGTCAGGGGAATCATACTGGGTACAATATGAATTTTATCACGTTTGCAGTGAAAGCTTAAAAATTGACAGCAATGTCCACCTATGAGTATTTAAACTTTATGTTAGCTATTTGATCCTAATGTAATACATCGCCATAACTTGAGTAATCACACAAACACCAACCACGTGTTGTGAGCTGATAAACGAAAGCAGGATGAAGATGCTCACATAGATGTCCAAAAGTGAAAGACAGACCACCAGTCTTTTTCGCCAATATAGCCATCTTCTGATGCCAGGAGTGCTTGTAGCCATAACAAAACAAAACTGATGATTCACTCAGTAACAAAAGAAGAAATATTTGGGCGCTGAGAAACAGAGGGATTTGCTCACCGTGCACACTGTGCGTAGGCTAGCTCCTGCCAATGCCATATCCTTCATTGATTACATCGGACAGATTGGTAACCAAGATCGATTTATCAGATTCTGTTCCATCAGGCTACTCGGTAAGTTGGAGCTCCCTTTTCTTCCTGCCGCTCGAGACTATGTTTTGCTGTTAAAGTGCACATTCGCTAGCCTGGGCGAGAGAGAGAGAGAGAGTGGCCACGAGTACAGCAATTGACGTGCCGATTACTCGTCAAGATGAGCTGCTTGAGTTCAGACACATCCAAAAAGAAGAAACGAAGCACCCACCGAGCTCTCTCAGAGTTTAGCGACTCTCGGCCGTCCGATCGTTTACTTGATGCATTTCCGGGCGTCGGATCTCGCTCCGGATCGATCTCAGCCGCCTGATCAAATCGAGACGTTGTGGTAATGCATAGTGCCCCCTCCAGCGTGCCACCGCGTGTAATTAGCCTGCCCCGCCGAGGGCATTTCAGTCATTTCGCGTAGGGGGGGGGGGGGTTATAAAAGGGGGCGCTCCTGTGACGGAGACCTAGCCGCCTCCTCCTCTCTCCCTCCCTCCCGCAGCCGCCTCCCTCCCTCGCTCGCCCCTCATCCGGCGACGGCGGTGGCGGCTCCCGCGCACGCGTTCTTCCTCCCCCAACACGCCCCCGCGCGGCCCCGCACGCCTAGGCGGCTCCCACCAACCACGGCGACAGCGGAAGTGGCCACGGAGGAGGGCGGCGGATCAGCGGCGCCGGCGATGGCGTCCGTGGCGGTGGTGGATTCCTGCCGTCCACTCGATCCCGCGCTCGATCTCCTAGCCCCCTCCGCTCCTGCGCTCGTTTCCCTGCTGCCTCTCTCATGCCGCCGCTGCCCCATCTCCTATCGCACTTCCTGTTGCCGGGCTCGAGCTGCAGAGATGCGCCAGTGCTAGACCCGAGTAGCGTGGTCCCTTGCTCATGCTAGAGGTGCCCCTCCTCCTCGGTCCTTACACGAGACGGTCCGTTGCTCTGCTTTCCGAGCACAGGCTGCCACTGCCACTCGGCGCCGCAGCTGCGCCGTAGCTCGGGCCGCAAGCACACCGCGCCATGGTGCTCCACCTCTGTTGCACTCGTCGATCCGTAGGTATGTCACTATTTTGTTCCGTTTTGGTTATTGGCTGCTGCTAATCTTTATTTTTTTAATTTTTTTTTCATACAGATTGGTCCACAATTACCGGATTCATGACCTTCTGGTCAATCCCCTGGTTGGTGACTCCTTCGATCTGTGCGTGCACATCATCTATTAGCAGCCTCGTCCATCTTCATTCACGGATCTGCGGGCCAACCCCTCTTCTCCTCCTCTTCTTTCCAGACCTAGGTGTAGGATTGTATGGCAGTATGCATTTTTTGCATCGCTCTGTTCTACTTGTCGATCATGTCCTTTCTATTAAAGGCCAATAGTATCTTTGTCTTTGTGCATTGGATGTTTGTCGTTTCCTTCCTTCACTGCTTGTTTTTAGTGGAGCCTAGATATATGCCTTTTGTTCCTTGTCTGGATCTTTGTAGGGCCTATGATTGTTGATCCTTTCACCTTTGTGCATGGAATGTTGGTGATTTTGTTCCTTTGTTTGTTTTATTTATTGTTTATTTCTACTGTGCTCCTATGATTCAACAATAACCGAGGCAAGGGTGTCATGATCTGAGTTTCCAAATCTTGAATTGCAATTATGGTTTAATTGATGTTTGCATTAGTGAGGAACAGGGGTGGCCACACAAGTAGAATGGCCACACAAGGTGTTTTTCTCAATCAGATCACATGCATCTTTTAAAGATAATACCATAGCAAGTATGATTTACATATTATTAGATATTATCGGTCTATCCTTCGTGTGTTTGCAGTGTTCCTAAATCTAGATCTGTTGTTTACATACGTGCTTATTTCTGTGACTAGATAGACTAGCAGTTCTGTCAATGGTTCTAAATACTTGCAGCTAGGAGATACCAGTCCCCATACTGGAAGGCTTGTCTATTTTATGTCTTGAGTTGAAAGAATTATTGTCAGTTCTGTCAAACATATCTATTAAAATAGTGCTTCTCTTCATATAGCGGAAATAATTAAATGATAAGCTAATGCAACAACTCAAGGTAACAGAGAGGAGAAGAGAAAAGCTTTGCTATGGGATGGCATCTTTTTGTCAGGCACATGAATTCTTATTCTGAACCAAGTTAAAAATTTGACATGGCGCCGGTTTGTAGGTTATATCCTTTGGATCTATATAGGCTATAGTTGACTACATTTTACTCTGCTCTTTTCTGTATATATAGATCAGATACTTTCTACATGCTCTTGCTCTTCATAGAGCATCTATTTGTCAGGCCTATCACTTTATGAGTTTCAAATAACAACCTAGGACTTGCAGAATGCAACTACATGAATTTTAGGCCTATGCTCACTCTCCGATTGTTGTAGGTGTTCTCTCATTGTTGCACTACTGGCCACCTCTCCTCTCCGTGGCGCTCAATTCTGTGACAGGAGCCTATTTTGTGTGCAGCACGGCTATCCCAAAGGTGTAGCTGTCATTGGACAGAGTTGCACTTCCTTGCCGGCAACCTCTCCAATTCAGGTATACCATCTCCCTCCCGTCTTTTTCATTCTTTTGTGCGATTCAGATTTATGGACGGGTGATGTGGAATGTCTTTAACGGTAAATTTTTGGATTGTTGTTTTGTGGTCGATACATCTGCAAAAGCAGATATGCAAATTTGAGACCAATGATACTGTGCTTACTAAAAATAACAACTCTAATAATTGCTCAGAGGATAGGTCTGAAACTTTTATTTACATATTTAGCTTCATTTTTTCTGATAAGAGTATCCTCAAAGTATGGTGACTATTCACTTACTTAATTGTTGTTGGCCTTTTCTTCCTTTACTTGTACTCATTGAAACCTTTCCCTTTAGTTTGTAGTGGTGTCAGCTATGGCCTGGAGAGAGGTGTTTAGATCCCTAAGATGGCATGTGTCGCTGAGGAGACGTGATCTCCGAGCAGCCCTTCTCATAGCTCGCAGTCCAGGTCGATGCCAAATTCAACTTCCAGGAGGCTTTTTGTGCTGTGGCTGCAGGTTCGTGTTATCGGGGGAAAATATCTTTTGTTTGTTTCTTATATTAGTGATGTGGGTGAGTTGATTTCTACCTGATTTGTTCCTTTCCATCTTGATCTGTGTAGCGTTAAGCATTTGAATGGAGCACATATAGGCATGACCCAGTTCATCTTAGGTGAGTGTGGATCTGCAACTTCCTTATGTTCATGTCATTCTGGTATTTTGTTGCTGGCAATTAATGCCCTTCTTGTTTTCTTTAGCGATTTTGATTACGTGAACTATTGGGGATATAACCCCGTGCTATGACCCGCCTAGGAGGGGTCGGGTCATCTCGTCCGCGACTTATAATTGAAGGCCCAATAAGGCGTACAAGCGAGCTGTTGAAAACCCATGACCCGGAGGCGACTCAAGACCCGAAGGCGTGAGCCGCCTGATGATAGCTTGTCTAGCAAGGCGAGGTAATTTAGGGATAGGGTCGGTTATGATCTGTAATATGACCCGGACTCTTGTAAGCCGCTGGACCTCGACCTGTGTATATAAAGGCGAGACCCAGCGGTGGGTTAACTCAAGAAATAACAAGTCGAGAACTAGGTCAAGCGGATTCACTGCCTTGTAATCGAGACTCAAGCAATACAACTAGAAGCAGGACGTAGGTTGTTACCTCGTTGCGAGGGGCCGAACCTGGGTAAATCCTTTGTGTCCTTTGTCCCATTCAATCCCTTCGAGCTAACCTACGTTGCGATGGCTCCACCCCTAAGTCCTTTCACTAGGACATCTGCCGTGACAAACCCATGACAGTTGGCGCCCACCGTGGGGCCTGAGCATGGTGGTTTCGAGTTATTGAAGGGCAGCTTCTCAGGGATCAAAGGATACACCGTGGGCCGGATGACCAAGAGTCGTCGCGGCAAGATCTACATCGACGACGCGGGCTGGGGCCTCGAGGCCGACTCAATCGAGTACGGGTACCGGGTCCCCTTCGGCGGAATTCACGTCTTCATCGGCAAGATCGGTGAGTCAGAGCCTGAGCCGGATTCCTGCACCGATGTCATCGAGACGGCTCGGCGCGTGCAACCCGTTAGTGATCAACCTGGCCGGAAGCGCGCTTTTGTTGGCTTCGTTCATGGCGCGGGTCTTGAGGAAGGATCTATATCTGGTGGAGAGACGACCATCTATTCAGGTGATGAATCCTCAACCAGCGAAACCGAGTCAATCTATCAACTTCAAGACGGCGGGCTTGGGGGTTATTTCGATGGCGACAGTATTCTGGACCCCTATGAGCCGCCGAGCAGGGCCGCTATTTTCATGGCTGGTACGCAGCCGGTGTTACAATCCTCAACTGCCGCGGCTATGACGTCCGGCTCAACTGCTGCTGCAATGGCTGGGGCGAGCGGCTCTGCCCGTCCACCGGCTCAAGTCTTATCTGAACTCTTGGATGCTTTGGCGACTCTGCTGGCCACAGAGGTGACTCCAGGGAATCAAGTGCAGCATAATACGGAGGTTATAAAGCTGCAGGACGAGGTGGCCAAAGCCCGAGAAGACCTGTAGGCAGAAAATGTTAGGATGGCCACAGAGCGAGCCGCCCTGGAGGCTGAGACGCAGCGAATAAGGGTGGAGGCTTTTCGTTTAGATCTGGATCAGAATGCATCAAATGCAGCCCTTCGAAGGAGGCACCAGAGCCATCTACCTTCACAGTTTGAGGGGCGGAACCTTTTTAATACAACAGGAGCCGGACCAAGTAACCCGCCCGGTGTGACCCGGGCCACTGAAGCACCGGTGACCGGGGCGGCAGCTCAGCCTCGTATACCATACCCGCCCCGTCAGAATCTGACCCTGCCTCAACAAGTACCAACACCCTCTGGCCATTACTCGAATCCGGTGGATAACATGTTAGCGGGAGCTAGTCGATTGGTAGCGATTCCTATTGAGGGGGAGTCGCCGGCGGCTGTGGAGACCCGTAATGCGGTTGAGCTCCTTCAAATAGCGGTAAGACAGCAGGCGGCTTATTCGTATAGTCGTGATCGTATTCATTCAACTCCCCATCAGAGTCGCAACTATAGCCGACGTATTGAATCACCGGTGGTTTCCAGCAGCGACCGGCATCGTAACCCGCCCCAAACTGATGACCCGTTGCGCGGGCATAACCCGCCCCGTGATCATAATGCTGCTCAGGGTCTGGTGGATCAGGCTAGAGCGCGTCGCGAAGCAGAATTGGCGGCTCAATTGGGAGCTCACCAGCGGTTGCAGTTAAATCCTTATGTTTCTATGGAGGCTGGGATGACCTCTAGATCAGTTGGGGTACCGTGTTTAGTGCCGACTCTGCGCAATGAGCGCCTGCCTAAGGATTTTAATGGCCCTCATAAGCTGCCTAATTATACAGCTGATCTTCCGCCTGAGGCTTGGATTGAGAACTATGCGGTGTGTGCCAAGTACTTCACCATGATGTTGGATGGGCCGGCTCGAACTTGGTTGAAAGGGCCACCTGCCAACTCTGTTAATTCATGGGCTGAGTTGAAAGCACGTTTTATTCAGAATTTTAAAGGAACATGTAAGCAGCCGCTGTCGATCATTGATCTGGACAATTGTATACAGCGAGAGGATGAGTCGGCTCACCATTGGGTCCGTCGGGTCCCAGCCATTATCCACTCATCGGATAGCATCGCAGCCGGATTAGCCGTTTTGATTCTGGAGAAGAACTGTCACTTTACACCTCTCAAGAAAAAGCTGGGGCGGCTTAAACGTCACTGCAATGACATGGGATAGCTTATGGCGGCTCTCATCAAGTATGATGATTCAGACAGCACCAAGGACCCTGGATCTGATGAGGAGAAATCTAGCAAGGGGAAGAAGAACAGCAATGGTAAAGGTCAACAACATAATATAACAGGACATAATCAGAGCAACAACGATAAGCGCAAGCAAACCGATGGCGGGTTAGATTTTGTGGCCAACACCAATGCACAGCATAACAATCAGCATCGTAAGGGAAAACCACCGCAGTTTGGAGGACTGAGGTTTAACCTTGAGGCGATGTTGAACGAACCTTGCCCGAAACACAGTCTTCCAAATAAGCTGGCGGGTCATTTGTGGAAGGATTGTTTTAATATAAAGGAATACAAGAATTCTGGCCTCTATCAGAATCATAATAATAACAATGGCCCACATGGCAGGTCAGGATCCGGCTCACAGGGGCCCGGTTTTGGCGACGGCGGCTCGAGTTTTGGATATCAAGGACAGGGTAATCAGAGTGGTTATAATCAGCAGCCCAGTCAGGGTAACCAGCAGCAACAGTCAGGATATCAGAGTAATCCAAAACAGCTCAACAGTGGCCAATATCATGTTTTCACCACAAGTCTTTACAAGAGAGATCAGAAGGTTCATAAGCGCGCGGTCAATTCAGTTGAGCCGGTGATACCTCAGTACTTACGATGGTCAGAGCAGCCAATCACATGGAGTAGAGAAGATCACCCGCCCCGGGTTGATAATCCGGGTCAGCTAGCACTGGTGGTAGCTCCTCAGGTTGGGGGTTACAAATTCACTAAGGTCCTCATGGATGGTGGAAGCAGCATCAATATCCTTTATTACGATACTTTTCGTCGTATGAATTTGACTGATAAAAATCTTAAGCCGTCCTCTACAGTCTTTCACGGCGTGGTACCTAGTAAATTGGCATACCCAGTTGGTAAGATTGCCTTGGAAGTGGCCTTTGGCAATGATTATGATTACAGGGCAGAGACTTTGTGGTTTGAAGTGGTTAAGATCAAAAGCCCATACCACGCCTTGTTTGGTCGGCCGGCTTATGCCAAGTTTATGGCACGGCCTTGTTATGTATATTTGCAGCTTAAGATGCCAGGACGTAAGGGTACCATCACAGTCCATGGCAATTGAAAGATTGCCTTAGAGTGTGAAGAAGGTGATGCTGCTTATGCTGAGTCTACTTGTGCCACGGAGGAGCTTAAGTTTTATAAAGATAATGTTGACCCGGCTGATATGACACCTCTGAAGAAGCCTACCACAGAGCAAGACCCTTTATTGAAATTCAAGTTGGCAGATGACACCAAACAGGTTGACTTTGCCCCTGGCGACTCATCTCAGCAGTTCACCATCAGTGCCAATATGGATCCTAAATAGGAAAGCACACTCATCGAGTTCATCCGTGAGAATCGGGACATCTTTGCATGGAAGCCTTCAGACATGCCAGGTGTACCGAGGGAACTCGCTGAGCACACTCTCAATATTGATCCTAAATTTAAGCCGGTGAAGCAGTTTCTTCGCCATTTCAATGAGGAGCGATGTAAGGCTATTGGAGAAGAGGTGGCCCGGCTCTTGGCGGCCGGGTTCATCGTTGAAGTTTTTCACCCGGAGTGGTTGGCTAACCCGGTGCTGGTGCTTAAGAAAAATGGCACTTGGCGTATGTGTGTTGATTACACGGACCTTAATAAGGCATGTCCGGCTGATCCTTTCACTCTCCCCCGTATTGATCAGATTATAGACGCTATAGCGGGTTGTGAGCATTTATGCTTCTTGGATGCTTATTCTGGTTACCATCAGATTAAGATGGCAGTTAAGGACCAAGAGAAGACGGTTTTTATCATGCCTTTTGGAGCTTTCTGCTATGTGTCTATGCCTTTTGGGCTCAAGAGTGCCCAGGCGACTTGTCAGCGTTGTGTCCAGAACTGTTTCCATAGTAAGATTGGACGCAATGTTCACACTTATGTGGATGATATTGTTGTGAAGTCCAGGAAAAAGGAGACTATGTTGGATGATCTAATGAGACATTTGACAACCTCCAGGTTTACAAAATGATGCTTAACCCGGCCAAGTGTGTTTTTGGTGTGCCTGTAGGAAAGCTTTTGGGTTTTTTGGTTTCGGAGAGAGGTATTGAAGCTAACCCGGAGAAAATTAAGGCTATTACTTCCTTGGCTAAGCCGGCGTGCATCAATGACGTTCAACGCTTGGCGGGTCGTATTGCAGCTTTGAGCCGGTTCATAAGTCGCCTGGGAGAGAAGGCAATTCCTCCGTACCAGATGATGAAGAAAACAGATCACTTTGTCTAGAGTGATGCTGCTAATGAGGTGTTTGAGGCGCTCAAAAAATAGTTGGCTGAGCCGCCCATCCTTGCAGCTGCAATTGAGAAAGAGCCTTTGCTATTGTATGTGGCTGCCAACAACAGGGCTATTAGTGTGGCGATTGTAGTGGAACGCAAGGAAACGGGCAAAGAGTACCCAGTCCAGCGGCCGGCTTATTATGTCAGTGAGGTGTTAATTGAGTCCAAGCAGCGATACCCACATTGGTAGAAGTTGGTCTATGGGGTGTTCATGGCAAGCCGTAAGCTGAAGCACTATTTTGTGGGTCATCCTATTACTGTGGTCAGCTCTACTCCCTTAGGAGATATTATTCAAAATAGGGAGGCCATTGGCTGGGTTGCCAAGTGGGCAATAGAGTTTGGACCTCATGGTTTGAAATATGTGCCAAGAACGGCAATCAAGTCCCAGGCTCTTATGGATTTCATCAATGATTGGACAGAGTTGCAGATGCCTGAGGAGAAGCCTGACAACACATATTGGACTATTCATTTTGATGGGTCTAGGCAGTTAGAAGGATCGGGGGCTGGAGTTATTTTGACTTCCCCACGAGGTGACAAATTTTGCTATATTTCAAGGCTAATGTTTCCTTGCACTAACAATGCAGCTGAATATGAGGCTTTGCTTCATGGCCTTCGTATGGCCAAGGAGATGAATTTAAGCCAGGTCAGGTGTTTCGGCGACTCAGACCTGGTAGCTCAGCAAGTCTCAGGCACATGGGATTCCAAGGGCCCGCTCATGGCGGCTTATCGCCGGGCGGTTGATAATACCAGGTGGAGCATCTTGATCGAAGGAAGAACGAGGCGGCTGATGCTTTGAGCCGGCTTGGGTCTCAATGTAAGCCGGTGCCCCCTAATGTATTTCTTGATGTATTGAATAATCCTTCAGTCAAATTGCCATCAGAAGAGGATATTTCTGTTCCTGACCCGGAGGCACAGTTGGTGGCGGCTCTTCATGCTATTCCGGATTGGACAGTTCCATATTTGGCTTATATGACCCGGGGCGAGTTACTTGAGGATGAAACTCTGGCTAGACAGATAACCCGGTGATCTAAGTCAATGACTATTGTCAATGGCGAGTTACACCGATGCAGCGTCACAGGTGTGTTCCAGCGTTGCATTTCTACTGAAGAGGGCCATGAGATTTTAAGGGAAATCCATGAAGGTGATTGTGGTCATCACACCGGCTCTAAATCCTTAGTGGCTAAAGCTTTCCGTCATGGATTTTACTGGTTAACAACCCATGCTAATGCAGAGGATCTTGTCAGTAAGTGTGATGGATGTCAAAAAATTTCTCGACGGGCTCATGTGCCGGCTCAAGAATTGAGGATGATTCCAATTACTTGGCCGTTTGCGGTTTGGGGGCTGGATATGGTCAGACCTTTCAAAAGGTCTAAGGATAAGAAAACCCACCTCTTTGTGGCGGTTGACAAATTCACCAAGTGGGTTGAGGCAGAGCCGGTCAGCAAGTGTGATGCGGCAACGGCGGTTCAATTCATAAAGAAAATAATCTTCTGATTTGGTTACCCTCATAGTATCATAACTGATAATGGCACTAATTTGTCTAAGGGCGCTATGAGAGAATTTTGTCAACATGAGCATATTCATCTTGACGTTTCCTCAGTGGCTCATCCACAGTCTAATGGTCAAGCTGAGAGGGCCAACCAAGAAATCTTGAGAGGTATGAAGCCCCGGCTTATGGTTCCTTTGCAGCGAACGCTGGGTTGTTGGGTGGAGGAGTTACCTTCCGTGCTTTGGAGTATCAACACCACCCCCAACAGGTCAACGGGTTATACACCTTTTTTCATGGTCTACGAGGCAGAGGCGGTTCTTCCTAGCGATATCCGTCATGACTCGCCCCGTGTGGCGGCTTATGTTGAAGCTAATAATGAAATAGCACGTCAAGACGCACTTGATGTTTTGGATGAGGAGCGAGACCTGGCGGCGGCTCGTTTGGTGATATATCAACAAAATCTGCGTCGCTATCACAGCCGCAGAGTGAAGACTCGGACGTTCCAGGAAAGCGACTTGGTGCTCCAGCTCTTCCAAGATCAGACAGATATGCACAAATTATCCCCACCTTGGGAAGGACCTTTGTGGTTAGCAAGAACCTGAACAATGGGTCATACTACCTCATTGATATACGAGAACACAAGGACTCGCGTAAGTCAGAGGAGGAGACCCGCCGGCCCTGGAACATCGCTCATCTTCGGCCTTATTACACTTGAGCCACCGGCTCTTGTTGTTGTACATACTTTTACCAATGTATATATTATGATCAATATAATAAAGCCGACATCCCTGATAATTCAGGGCCTCTATCATTTCATTTCTAAGTATATGAGTCTTTATTATTTGTTCATAAGGTCACTTGGGGGCTTTCAACCCACCGGGTTTAGCTTTCATACCCTCTTGACCAGGCGCGGACGCCGTATCCCGAGTTATCCTGCCTGTTTGCATGATGCCACTCCGCCAGGTAATCCTGAGTGACCCGCCGTACTCTTAACAGTCAATCTTCTTTAAGACCCTGAACTCGTTAAGGTTAAAACGGCGGTTTGTCATCTAAGGGCCGGCTTACGGTGAGCAAGGATTAACTCTAAGGCTGTGCGACCTATGAAAGCACTTGGGTTTTAAGGCTGTGCGGCCTATGAAAGCACTTGAATCTTTTCTCCTGAATATTTTGGATTTGTATCCTTTAAAGATTTTTTCTGCTCAAGTGTGTTTTCTACGATTCGGGCTATGCAGCCCTGATTATATGATTCATATTTGAGCATTTTTGGGTTTGATAACTGATACGTCCATTTTGCATCATGTTTTCCTACTGTTATTTATGATGTTTTTATGCATAATAATGCTTTTTGGAGTAATTCTAATGCCTTTTCTCTCATAATATGCAAGGTACACACAAAGATGGAGAATTCCGGCAGCTAGGAATCTGGACCTGAAAAAGCTACGTCAGGCTACCTATTCTACACAACTCCAAATGAGCTAAAACTTTACGGGGATTTTTTATGGAATAAATGAGAAATATTGGAGCCAATAAGTACCAGAGGGGACCCACCAGGTGAGCACAACCCACCTGGGCGCGCTAGGGAGCCCAGGCGCGCCCTGGTGGGTTGTGCTCCCCTCGGCCCACCTCCGGTGCCCATCTTCTCGTATATAAGTCATTTTGACCTAGAAAAAATAAGGAGAGGATTTTCGGGACAGAGCGCCGCCGTCTCGAGGCGGAACTTGGGCAGGAGCACTTTTGCCATCCGGCAGAGCGATTCCGCCGGGGGAACTTCCCTCCCGGAGGGGGAAATCATCGTCATCATCATCACCAACAACTCTCCCATCTTGGTGAGGGCAATCTCCATCAACATCTTCAACAGCACCATCTCCTCTCAAACCCTAGTTCATCTCTTGTGTTCAATCTTTGTACCGGAACTATAGATTGGTGCTTGTGGGTGACTAGTAGTGTTGATTACATCTTGTAGTTGATTACTATATGGTTTATTTGGTGGAAGATTATATGTTCAGATCCAATATGCTATTTAATACCCCTCTGATCTTGAGCATGATTATCATTTGTGAGTAGTTACTTTTGTTCTTGAGGTCACGGGAGAAATCATGTTGCAAGTAATCATGTGAAATTGATATGTGTTCGATATTTTGATGATATGTATGTTGTGATTCCCTTGGTGGTGTCATGTGAACGTCGGCTACATGACACTTCACCATATTTGGGCCTAAGGGAATGCATTGTGGAGTAGTTATTAGATGCTGGGTTGCGAGAGTGACAGAAGCTTAAATCCTAGTTTATGCGCTATTCCGTAAGGGACCGATTGGATCCAAAAGTTTAATGCTATGGTTAGAATTTATTCTTAATACTTTTCTCGTAGTTGCGGATGCTTGCGAGGGGGTTAATCATAAGTAGGAGGTTTGTTCAAGTAAGAACAGCACCTAAGCACCGGTCCACCCACATATCAAATTATCAAAGTAGCGAACACGAATCAAACCGACATGATGAAAGTGACTAGATGAAATTCCCGTGTACCCTCAAGAACACTTTGCTTATCATAAGAGACCGTTTTGGCCTGTCCTTTACCTCAAAAGGATTGGGCTACCTTGCTGCACTTTTGTTACTACTATTTTTACTTGCTCGTTACAAATTATCTGGCTATCAAACTACTCTGCTACTTACAATTTCAGTACTGGCAGACATTACCTTGCTGAAAACCGCTTGTCATTTCCTTCTGCTCCTCGTTGGGTTCGACACTCTTATTTATCGAAAAGGCTACAATTGATCCCATATACTTGTGGGTCATCAAGGCTATTTTCTGGCGCAATTGCCGGGGAGTGAAGTGCTTTTGTTAAGTGGAAATTGGTAAGGAAAAATTATTACTACGTGCTGAAATTTATTGTCACTTGTTACTATGGAAAACAATCCTTTGAGGGGTTTGTTTGGGGTATCTTCACCTCGGCCGGAACCACAATTAGTTACCCCTCAACCTACTGCACCTACTAAAAATATTGAATATGAAATTCCTTCGGGTATGATAGAACAACTGCTAGCTAATCCTTATGTAGGAGATGGAACCGAACATCCTTATATGCACTTGATATATGTGAAAGAAATTTGTGGATTGTTTAAGCTTGCAGGTTTACCCGGGGATGGAGTTAAGAAGAAGGTTTTCCCTTTATCTTTGAAGGGAAATGCATTGGCATGGTATAGGCTATGTGATGATATTGGATCTTGGAATTGGAATCGATTGAAATTGGAGTTTCACCAAAAAAATTATCATATGCATCTAGTTCATCGTGACCGGAATTACATATATAATTTTTGGCCTCGTGAAGGAGAAAGTATCGCTCTAGCTTGGGGGAGGCTTAAGTCAATGTTATATTCATGCCCCAATCATGAGCTCTCAAGAGAAATTATTATTCAGAATTTTTATGCTCGGCTTTCTCGTGATGATCAATCCATGCTTGATACTTCTTGTACTGGTTTCTTTATGAAGAAGACCATTGAATTCAGGTGGGATCTTTTAGAAAGAATTAAATGCAACTCTGAAGATTGGGAACTCGACGAAGGTAAAGAGTCAGGTATTAAGCTTAAGTATGATTGTGTTAAATCTTTTATGAATACCGATGCTTTTCAAAAGTTTAGCACTAAATACGGACTTGACTCTGAGATAGTAACCTCCTTTTGTGAATCATTTGCTACTCATGTTGATCTCCCCAAGGAGAAGTGGTTTAAATATCACCCACCTATTAAAAAGGAAATTAAAGAACCTGTACCAGCTAAAGAGGAAACTATTATTTATAATGTTGATCCAGTTGTTCCTGCTGCTTGTATTGAGAAACCACCTTTCCCTGTTAGGATAAAGGAACATGCTAAAGTTTCAACTGTGGTCAACAAAAGTTATATTAGAACACCTAAACCTGATTAAAAAATCAAAGTAGAACCTAGTGTTGCTATGGTTAAGGATCTCCTGGAAGAAAATATAGATGGGCATGTTATTTACTTCTGTAATGAAGCTACTAGAATTGTCAAACCTGATAATTCAGATATTCGTAGACCCATTGTTGGCATGCCCATTGTCTCAGTTAAAATAGGAGATCACTGTTATCATGGTTTATGCGACATAGGTGCTAGCGTGAGTGCTATTCACTTTACCTTATATCAAGAAATTATGAATGACATAGCACCCGCTGAGATAGAAGACATAGATGTTACTATTAAACTTGCTAATAGAGACACCATATCACCAATTGGGATTGTTAGAGATGTTGAAGTCTTGTGTGGGAAAATAAAATATCCTACTGATTTTCTTGTTCTTGGTTCCCCACAAGATGATTTTTGTCCCATTATCTTTGGTAGACCTTTCTTGAACACCGTTAATGCTAAAATAGATTGTAAGAAACAAACTGTCGGTGTCCGTTTTGGTGATGAGTCTCATGAGTTTAACTTTTCCAAGTTTAGTAGAAAACCTCATAAAAAAGAATTGCCTACTAAGGATGAAATAATTGGTCTTGCTTCTATTGCTGTGCCTCCTACTGATCCTTTAGAACAATATCTGCTAGACCATGAAAATGATTTACATATGCATGAAAGAAATGAAATATATGAGATTTTCTTTGAACAATGTCCTCTGCTTAAACACAATTTGCCTATTGAAACTCTAGGAGGTCCTCCTCCACCTAAAGGTGATCCCATGTTTGAATTAAAACAATTGCCAGACACTTTGAAATATGCTTATCTTGATGAGAAAAAGATATATCCTATTATTATTAGTGCTAACCTTTCAGAACATGAAGAAGAAAGACTATTGAAAGTTCTAAGGAAGCACCGAGCTGCTATTGGATATACTTTTGATGACCTTAAGGGCATTAGTCCCACTCTATGTCAGCACAAAATTAATATGGAACCTGATGCTAAACCCGTTGTTGATCACCAATGTCGGTTAAATCCGAAGATGAAAGAAGTGGTAAGAACGGAAATATTAAAACTTCTGGAAGCAGGTATAATCTATCCTATAGCTGATAGTAGGTGGGTAAGTCCTGTTCATTGTGTCCCTAAGAAGGGAGGAATTACTGTTGTTCCTAATGATAAAAATGAACTCATCCCACAAAGAATTGTTACAGGCTATAGAATGGTAATCAATTTTAGAAAATTAAACAAAGCAACTAGAAAAGATCATTACCCTTTGCCTTTTATTGATCAAATGCTAGAAAGATTGTCAAAGCACACACATTTTTGTTTCCTTGATGGATATTCTGGTTTTTCACAAATACCTGTTTCTCAACCTGATCAAGAAAAGACCACTTTCACTTGTCCCTTTGGAACTTATGCTTATAGACATATGCCTTTTGGTTTATGCAATGCACCTGCTAGCTTTCAAAGATGTATGACTGCTATATTCTCTGACTTTTGTGAAAAGATTGTTGAGGTTTTCATGGATGACTTTTCTGTTTATAGGAAGTCTTTTGATGATTGTTTAAGCAATCTTGATCGAGTTTTGCAGAGATGTGAGCAAACAAATCTTGTCTTGAATTGGGAGAAGTGCCACTTTATGGTTAATGAAGGTATTGTTTTGGGCCATAAAATTTCTGAAAGAGGTATTGAGGTGGACAAAGCTAAGGTTGATGCAATTGAGAAAATGCCATGTCCTAAAGATATCAAAGGTATTCGTAGTTTCCTTGGTCATGCTGGTTTCTATAGGAGATTTGTCAAAGACTTTTCTAAAATTTCTAGGCCTCTTACAAATCTTTTGCAAAAGGACACTCCTTTCGTTTTTTATGATGATTGTTTAGAAGCCTTCAAAACACTCAAGAAAGCCTTAATTACTGCACCTATTGTTCAACCACCTGATTGGAACTTGCATTTTGAAATTATGTGTGATGCTAGTGATTATGCTATTGGTGCTGTTCTAGGACAAAGAGTTGATAAGAAACTAAATGTTATCCATTATGCTAGTAAAACTCTAGACAGTACCCAACGAAATTATGCTACTACTGAAAAAGAATTCTTAGCAGTTGTGTTTGCTTGTGATAAATTTAGATCCTACATTGTTGATTTTAAAGTGACTGTTCACACCGATCATGCTGCTATAAAATATCTTATGGAAAAGAAAGATGCTAAACCTAGACTCATTAGGTGGGTTCTCTTGCTACAAGAATTTGATTTGCATATTACTGATAGAAAAGGAGCAGAGAATCCCATAGCTGATAACTTGTCTAGGCTTGAAAATGTCCTTGATGACCCACTACCTATTGATGATAGCTTTCCTGATGAGCAGTTAGCTGCAATAAATGTTTCTAATAACACTCCTTGGTATGCTGATTATGCTAATTACATTGTTGCTAAATATTTACCACCTAGCTTTACATACCAACAAAAGAAAAAAATTCTTCTATGATTTAAGACATTACTTCTGGGATGACCCACATCTTTATAAAGAAGGAGTAGATGGTATTATTAGACGTTGTGTACCTGAGCATGAACATGGAAAAATCCTACGGAAATGTCACTCTGAAGCTTATGGAGGACATCATGTGGGAGACAGAACTGCTCATAAGGTATTGCAATCTGGTTTTTATTGGCCAACTCTCTTCAAGGATGCTCGTAAGTTTGTCTTATCTTGTGATGAATGTCAAAGAATAGGAAATATCGGTAAGCGTCAAGAAATGCCTATGAATTATTCTCTTGCTGTTGAACCATTTGATGTTTGGGGATTTGATTTCATGGGACCTTTTCCTTCCTCTAATGGGTATACTCATATTTTGGTTGCTGTTGATTATGTTACTAAGTGGGTAGAAGCTATTCCAACCAGTAGTGCTGATCACAACACCTCTATTAAAATGCTTAAGGAAGTTATTTTCCCAAGGTTTGGAGTCCCTAGATATTTAATGACTGATGGTGGTTCACACTTTATTCATGGTGCTTTCCGTAAACTGCTTGCCAAGTATGATGTTAACCATAGAATTGCATCACCCTATCATCCTCAGTCTAGTGGTCAAGTTGAACTTAGCAATAGATAAATAGAATTAATTTTGCAAAAGACTGTCAATAGGTCCCGGAAGAATTGGTCTAAGAAATTAGATGATGCACTTTTGGCTTATAGAACAGCATATAAAAATCCTATGGGTATGTCTCCTTATAAAATGGTTTATGGAAAAGCTTGTCATTTGCCTCTTGAGTTAGAACATAAAGCATATTGGGCAATTAAAGAACTCAACTATGATTTCAAACTTGCCGGTGAAAAGAGGTTATTTGATATTAGCTCAATAGATGAATGGAGAACCCAAGCTTATGAAAATGCCAAGTTATTTAAAGAAAAAGTTAAAAGATGGCATGATAAAAGAATCCAAAAGCGTGAGTTCAAAGTTAGAGAATATGTTCTTTTGTACAACTCTCGTTTCAGATTCTTTGCAGGAAAACTCCTCTCCAAATGGGAAGGACCCTATGTTATCGAGGAGGTTTATCGGTCTGGAGCTATCAAAATAAATAATGCCGAAGGTACTAACCCGAAGGTTGTTAATGGGCAACGAATAAAACATTATATCTCAGGTATGCCCATTAATGTTGAAAGTAATATTATCCTAACTATGACACCAGAAGAACATATAAAAGAGTCCTTCCGGAACACTCCAGAATCGTGAAAAGAGGAGGTACGTGATACGGTAAGTAAACGGACTCCGAAAAATCCGCAAAAATATTTTTTATTAGTTTTGGAATATTTAAAAAATTAGGAAAATAAGAAGCAACCAGGAAGGCACCCCTGGTGGGCACAAGACACCAGGGTGCGCCTGGCTTGCCAAGCGCGCCCAGGTGGGTTGTGCCCACCTCGGTTACCTTCCGGACTCCGTTTTTCTTCCGTTTGCTTGTTTCCCAAGATAAAAAATCTTTATATACCCCCCGAACCTATTGACCTCCGTATCATGGAGAAATCTCCTGTTTTCTTTTCCTTGTTGTTTTCTGACAAATCTAATCCACCATGGCCGCTTCAAGCTCCTCCAAGGACAAGTTCTTTGAGAACATCATCAACCCATATCTGCGGGAGGTGATGCAGTACCCTCAAGCTATTCAGATGTGTGTGGGGGTGCTCCACATCTGCGATGTGCAAGGCCCCAAGGGGACTAGATCCGTGGAGGCTAGGCTTGAAGCTGTGGAGCAGGACGTTTTTCGGTGCAAGGGGATGGTGGAACGTGGACTCAATGCCAACCACCTCATGATCGTGGACTACACCCGTGATCTCAAGGTGGAGGGCAAGTCCATGAAGGACATCGTCTTCTCCTTCAACGAGCAAATCAACTTCCTCCAGAGCCAGATCTACGACCTCCAAAACCAAGTCTTTGAATATGAGGCAAGGTTTAAAGGTATGAGTTTGGCTGCCAGTTGCAGGAACCGTGAGACTCACTCTTATAATGGTGAGCCCCTGCCATGGAAACCCGAGGACAAGATCGCTTCTACTTCATCACCACCACCACCTCCTTCTTCATCACCAAAAGAAAGTTGAGTATCGGGTATGGGCACTCCCCTTGGCTTCCGCCAAGCTTGGGGGAGGTGCCCCGGTATCGTATCACCCCCACTATCTTTTGCCTTTACTTTTCTTAGTTCGATCCATGGTTATCTTTTGCTTTAGATGAATAAAAGTTTAGTTCGATCCTTTCTTTTTGAGAGCTTGCTTAGTAATCCATCCTTGTAATCGTGTGCGAGATATATAATAAAGTTTAGCTTGAGTTTTTGCTTTCTTTACTTTCATGTTTCAATAAAGAGAAAGGAAATAAATGAAAAGATCATATGCTAATCCTATGGTAGGTCATAACACCACATAAGGAAAAGTATAAGTAGGAAATTTTATTAGAGATTGACAAACATAGCATTAGTCAATGATGCAACTCATGAAATAATTAATAAGGGAAGAGAAGATTCACATATAAATACAGTATCATGGAAATCTTTTGTGATTGTGAGCCCCCATCAAAATATTATATGCCAAAATTGTGGACGTTGGACAAGGAAGACAACTTAATGATTTATGTTTGTTCATATTCACATAGAAGTTATATTGTCATAGATCCTTCAACATGTGGTGCTTGCCCCCCATCATTGCTAGCCAAAAATTCCGCACTAAGTAGAGATACTACCAGTGCATCCAAAAAACCCTTAAACCCAAATATTATTTTCGAGAGTCCACCATATCTACCTATGGATTGAGTAAGATCCTTCAAGTAAGTTGTCATCAGTGCAATAAGGCAATAAAAATTGCTTCTAAAAGCGTGAGATCATTTAGTGTAAGAGAAAATTGAGCGTTGTACGAACTTGTGATGGTGAAGAATAAAAGCGACAGACTGCATAATAAAGGTTGCCATCACAAGGGGCAATATAACGTGACGTTCTTTTGCATTAAGGGGTTGAGCATACAAACACATAAGCGCATGGCAACCTCTGCTTCCCTCTGCGAAGGGCCTATCTTTTACTTTTATGTATTTACTTTTATGCAAGAGTCAAAGTTCTTCTCTCTTTTCCTTTTATTTTTCTCCTTTGGCAAGCATCATGTGGTGAGGAAAGATCTAGGCACATATGTCCAGTTGAATATGGGTAGCATGAGTTATTATTGTTGACATCACCCTTGAGGTGAATACGTTGGGAGGCGAAACTATAAGCCCCTATCTTTCTATGTGTCCGGTTGAAACGTTTTGCTCATGTGTATGAGGTGAGTGTTAGCAATCATAGAAGACTATATGATGGTTGAGTATGTGGACTTGCCTAAAGGCTCCGATACGTGACCCTTCCTGAAAAGATGATGAATTGTAGTTGCAAAGTTGACTGAGAACATAGTTTGTTGGTTTCTAATAGAGTTTATGCTTTATACTTCGATTGTAAGTTTGTTGCTGTTATAATAAAATTACATGATGCTTCTATGTCTGTATTTTGTTTTTATCGACACCTCTCTCTCTAAGCATGTGGACATGTTTTTCGATTTCGGTTTTCGCTTGAGGACAAGCTTGGGGGAGTTGATACGTCCATTTTGCATCATGTTTTCCTACTGTTATTTATGATGTTTTTATGCATAATAATGCTTTTTGGAGTAATTCTAATGCCTTTTCTCTCATAATTTGCAAGGTACACACAAAGAGGGAGAATTCCGGCAGCTGGGAATCTGGACCTGAAAAAGCTACGGCAGGCTACCTATTCTGCACAACTCCAAATGAGCTAAAACTTTACGGGGATTTTTTATGGAATAAATGAGAAATATTGCAGCCAATAAGTACTAGAGGGGGCCCACCAGGTGGGCACAACCCACCTGGGCGCGCCAGGGAGCCCAGGCGCGCCTTGGTGGGTTGTGCTCCCCTCGGCCCACCTCTGGTGCCCATCTTCTGGTATATAAGTCATTTTGACCTAGAAAAAATAAGGAGAGGACTTTCGGGACGGAGCGCCACCGTCTCGAGGGGGAACTTGGGCAGGAGCACTTTTGCCATTCGGCAGAGCGATTCCGCCGGGGGAACTTCCCTCCCGGAGGGGGAAATCATCGTCATCATCATCACCAACAACTCTCCCATCTTGGGGAGGGCAATCTCCATCAACATCTTCAACAGCACCATCTCCTCTCAAACTCTAGTTCATCTCTTGTGTTCAATCTTTGTACCGGAACTATAGATTGGTGCTTGTGGGTGACTAGTAGTGTTGATTACATCTTGTAGTTGATTACTATATGGTTTATTTGGTGGAAGATTATATGTTCAGATCCAATATGCTATTTAATACCCCTCTGATCTTGAGCATGATTATCATTTGTGAGTAGTTACTTTTGTTCTTGAGGTCACGGGAGAAATCATGTTGCAAGTAATCATGTGAACTTGATATGTGTTCGATATTTTGATGATATGTATGTTGTGATTCCCTTGGTGGTGTCATGTGAACGTCGACTACATGAAAGTTCACCATATTTGGGCCTAAGGGAATGCATTGTGGAGTAGTTATTAGATGCTGGGTTGCGAGAGTGACAGAAGCTTAAACCCTAGTTTATGCGCTATTCCGTAATGGACCGATTGGATCCAAAAGTTTAATGCTATGGTTAGAATTTATTCTTAATACTTTTCTCATAGTTGCGGATGCTTGCGAGGGGGTTAATCATAAGTAGGAGGTTTGTTCAAGTAAGAACAACACCTAAGCACCGGTCCACCCACATATCAAATTATCAAAGTAGCGAACACGAATCAAACCAACATGATGAAAGTGACTAGATGAAATTCCCGTGTACCCTCAAGAACACTTTGCTTATCATAAGAGACCGTTTTGGCCTGTCCTTTACCTCAAAAGGATTGGGCTACCTTGCTGCACTTTTGTTACTACTATTTTTACTTGCTCGTTACAAATTATCTGGCTATCAAACTACTCTGCTACTGACAATTTTAGTACTTGCAGACATTACCTTGCTGAAAACCGCTTGTCATTTCCTTCTGCTCCTCATTGGGTTCGACACTCTTATTTATCGAAAAGGCTACAATTGATCCCATATACTTGTGGGTCATCAATAACCCGCCCTGATAGCAGACTTTAAGTCGCCAGGATATTTTTGCCTTGAGCAATCCAAATCATGATATTTCATGCCTTCGGGAGGATACCTGCTATGAATGATAATTATCAAGATATCACCATGATGTCAATCTACAGGAAATATGAAAATATTGATTTGACCCACATGAATGATGATACTATGAGAAAGCACAATGGCGGCTCATAAATATCAAATTGGCGGTTTAAACAGTTAAAAACTAACATGCATGATGGCATGACAGATCATTGTTTTCAAATCTAGCCAATTACATGGCCTGCATAATTGGAGCAAAGTGTTTTTTCGGCACCGGATGTCTATGCCTTGATTTGAGAGCCACATGGTATCAGTTGTCTTCATTGTGGTGGGTTGATGACTCCGGGTCATCCCGCTGCGGCTCTCCCTCTTCGCCCATCTGGATGTCAGGTGACATCCAGTCGATGCCAGTTAAGGCTTCGAATATAGCTTCATCATTGATAATTAGGGACGGATCAACATCAGGGGCAAAAGTATGCTTACGCGTTGGAGGAGTGAGATCCACGTTGACATAAGCCGGCGCCTTGACCTTATAATTTTCCATATTGTACGCCGGCTGATACCAGGATAAACTAGTCTCCTCGGCCAGTTTGCATGCCAAGGGACGCATCTCCTTTACGCACTTTGCAAAGTCTGTTTGATCGAAAGGAGACCCGTCTTCTTTGAGGCCTGGATAGCCCGTGGCCATTTCTTCCGGGTCTAGTTCCGCTTGCCACGCTTTGGCTCGGCTGAGGGCAGTAATGGCACCAGCACGGGCGGCTGACCGTTTTATCTCTTCTAGCTTTTGGGGCATTATGGACAATTTGGCTAGCACCTCCCTAATAAGTGTGGGCGGTTGTTTACCGTTGGAGATAGCCACCAGAGTCTGTTGAGTGCCAGTATATAGTTGTTCAACCAGGGCATATACGGCTTTCAGCTTTACAAGCATATCCTGCCCAAGATTGGAGCTCCTGGGGCCTGTTGAGCAAACATGCAGATGAATCGCCAGGCGAGTCAAAATAGATAAGATTGTGAAAGGCTAAAAAGTTAGTGTTGCTTACCAAAGATAGCAGATGTCATCTGCGAAATTCGTTGCTTTAAGCCGGACAGTTCCATAGTGGTGCTCTTCAAGGAAGACTCGGCGGCTTTTGCCCTTTGTAATAATAAAGTATTTTCTTCTTCCCAGCCGGCTCTTTCAGTTTTGAAACTGGCCTTGAGCTTCTCATTTTCTTCCAAGCTAAGTGTCAACTTGGTCTCAGCCTTCTATGTCTTTGACTCTTGATGTTTGAGCATTTTTCTTAACTCGCCCAGCTGCGAGTCATTAAAGCTTAAGGTGTCCTGCAAGTGAGCATTGAGGGCCATAAGTGCTATTCAGCATGAATATAAGGAGTATTTTTAAGTCCCAAGCACATTGCAAGCAATATACTTGGCACTTGGGGGCTAATGTGTGACGAAGTTCTTTCGAAAAATTCGGTGCATGAGACCCGGTTCATCATCATTAGATGACCCGGCCCTTGAGGGCTACGATCTGAATTTTTAAGAAACATATGGAAGACCTGGCTCATCCTTGCATGATAAGCTTAATACAATAGACCCGGTTCATCTTTTCAGGCTAAGCCGGCTCTTGGGGGCTATGGCCGGTACTTTTCAAAAATTATATGGAAGACCCGGTTCATCCTTGCATGATAATACGGCCCTTGAGGGTTCTAGTGGATTATTTTGTGAAAGACTTTTGATTACAGCATGGTTAGTACGGCTTAGGTAAGCCGGCCTTAAAGAGGTTACGACCTGACAATCTAAGCTTACATGTTGCTGCAAGTCTTAAGCATATTCAATGATCCTTTCCTATGATTAAGACTTGGGGGCTAGATAAGTATATATATATATACATAAAGTTAAAGGAGGAGGTGATTTTATACCTCATATTTCTGTTGCATCATATTGACTAAACTGGCTTCCAGGTCACGGCTTGTATGAAGCCGGCTCAGATAACCAGAGTACAGTTCACCAGCGTTCAGCTTGGAGAACTCTCAAGATCAAGCTTGGGCTTGTTTTTGTCAGATAAATGTGCTTCATCCTTGGCGGAATGTTTGGCTAGTATTGTGGAGATGCCGGGCGGTTGATAAGCTGTTCCAGTAATGATTACCTCTTCAATATGGGCATTAGCAGAAGACTTGTCTGAATGTTTGACAGGAGAAAGCGGTTTAGGACTTGGCGGATCTTGATTGTTCGCCGGGTCATTATTAACATCTGCAGCCGAGTCAGGATTGACAAGATTAGCTTGAGGAGGTGGGTCATCCTGCCGGCCCTCAGGATCTTCAAGTTCCTGGGTTTGAGCTTCGCCGGCTGTCGGTGCCTGATTCTCTTGTACAGAAGCTTCAGCAATCTTGGAAGGGCCGGGTTTTTGCTTCTTGCCCATCTTCGCCTTAGCCCTATAAGGAAAATTATTCAGTTTAATAAGTATGAACGGGCAAGGTAAATTAGTCAACAAGCAATAATACTTACGCCGGGTTAACCACAAATGTGGGGAGTTGTGAGCTGTTTGAGTCGCCAGATGAGTGAGAAGTATCCTGATATGCCGAGTTAGAAGAATTAAGAGGTTGCCGTATGAGACCGGCTCGTGAAAGAGAGGAAGTAGGACTATGAGGCACCTCATGATGATGTTTACGAATTGGCGGCGTGTTGGGCAAGACGGCCATAAGTTCTTCTTGGCCGTTGTTTCGAGTATGCCGTCTAATCTCGTGCTGCTGTTTCTTCAAAAGAAAGTTTGGATCTAAGTGAGCGAGAGGATGGGAAAACCGTACTTTCGTGGTGACCCGCCGTATTTTCTCTCTTCGCAAAATTTCTGAGTCGGAGGAGATAGAAATTACCTCAGCGCCGTCAGCTTGGCTTGTCTCCGTTTCTCCTGAGGTGAATCAGCATTAATAAGTTGCATAAAGAGAATACCAAGTGAATCAAGTTCTACCTCTGGGTCATCTAGTGCAAGCTGTTCTTGCGCCGTGGGCTTCTTAGGATGACCCGAACCGTGAGTGGTTGCTTTGACCCTTTTGGTTGGGCCAGTAGTGTTCTGTATCTTCCTTTTCCAGAAAGATGAGTCAGCCTGAGGGCATATGAGTAATAAAATCAAAACCAGAGAGGCAAACAAGGGCAAGTAATATATATGCAAGGATACTTACGGCTGGCGGCGGGTTAAGAGTATAATAAGGAGCTAAACCCGTCTTGCTGCAATTAGCCAATGACTTGCCAAGGAGCGTCTTGACAGTCTCATTGATTTCCTTCTCATTCAGTTCAGTGGGATTGTAGCGCAAAGGATCTTTGGTATCTCCAGTATATGTACACATTAAGCCAGGGCGGCGGCTTAAAGGTAGAATCCTCCACGAGACCCAGCAGCGGACAAGGTCAACTCCAGTTAAGCCATTTGCAATGAAGGCCCGGATCTTTGAAAAGGTGGAAGAATAAAGACCGCATTCTAAAGCAGTCATTCGGCCTGGCAGTGGGCCGCTGGTAGGATGACGATGTGGACGAAAACCCGGCAGGGGGTTTTCTCCTTCTGGAGAGGTATCTTTGCAGTAGAACCAGGTGAAGTTCCAATCTTTAGGATGACTCGGCAGAGTGGCTGCTGGGAAGGTCACATCTCTCCATCTTTGAATTCAAACACCTCCAAGTTCAAGACTAAGCCCGTCGGGCATCTCAGTTTGGCGGTTGATATAAAAATGATCTCTGAACAGATCTATAGAAGGTGCTTCACAAAGGTATGCTTCACTGAACACTTGGAAATTGCATATATTGGAGACAGAATTGGGACCAATATCTTGAGAATGAAGGTTGTAAAAGAGTAGCACATCTCGAAAGAACTTTGAGTCGGGCGGGGAAAAGCCACGGAGCGGATGGTCTATAAAGACTACAACCTCACCCTCTCGAGGTTCAGGAGGGCATTCAGGTCCTGGAGCCCGCCAATGAACGACTTCTTTGGCGGCTAAAACACCCATGGTCACATACTCATTGAGGATCTCTTCGGTGACTTCAGAAGGGATCCAATCGCAAGTGGTGGGTGTCTTAGTCATGGTGAGCCGGAAGTGACAAAGCTGTGAGCAGGAAATAAATACGGTAGATCAATATTACAGTATGGAGCTATTTGCAAGTTTTTAAGCCGGCCAGAGGCTGGCGGGTCACAAGAGTTTTATATAAGCCGCCATGTGCGGTTCGGCGAGTTAGCAGTCTATAAAGATGGAAGTGCTAAAAATTTTACTAAGAGTTGTATAAACAGGTTTCCAGGATTGCAGCTACATTCATGGATCTACATCAGTTCAGAAAAGAAAAATTATTCTTAAACCTAAACTGTGGTGGAAGTACTGACCTATTGAAAATGAAGTTTGAAGGGACAGGATGGATCTGTGTTGAATAAACAGATGCTAAAATTGCTACCGCATAACTTCAGTAACATATTGGGTTTCAACTAAGCGGCATAAAGGATGGACTACTAGCGGATGCGATGAACGCTGATGAACACCGACGAACTGATGAACTGAAGGAACCCTAATGTAGATTGGAAGTCAAGAAAGGCGAGTACCTGACGATGTTGGTAAACAACGGAAGGGCACCGCAGTTTTCTAGTCTGATCAGGGTGATGCAGCGGCCAGGTTGGTGCAGCTTGCGGAGGTTGACGGCGACGGGAGAGCTCGCGTAGTGACGGACGGTGCGAGGAAGAAGAAGAGAAGGGGACTGGGTAAAAGTGAAAAAGAACCCCCCTTGTGCCTATTTATAAGGGGAGAAGTGAACAGTAAATGGCAGGTGCGAAAATCGAGGAGGCATGATCATTATCTTAACAACAAAGACGCCACGTTTTTCGGAATGGATGATTAATGCAAAGATCCGTTGTGATGTCATAAGGTTTTTCTGGAATTAATGACGTGACGTCATCTCTCTGTTATGGCGGGTTATATAAGTTTATCAGACTAAGAGTTGGAAAGATTCAAAGGAATTGCTCACTGAAGAATGGAGATTGACATGAACAAGTTCAAACCAATCTAGGGCCTAATGTTGGGGATATAACCCCGTGCTATGACCCGCCCAGGAGGGGTCGGGTCATATCGTCCGCGACTTATAATTGAAGGCCCAGTAAGGTGTACAAGCGAGCTGTTGAAAGACCATGACCCGGAGGCGACTCAAGACCCAAAGGCGTGACCCGCGTGATGATAGCTTATCTAGCAAGGCGAGGTAATTTAGGGATAGGGTCGGTTACGATGTGTAATTTGACCCGGACTCTTGTAAGCCGCTGGACCTCGACCTGTGTATATAAAGGAGAGACCCGGCGGCGGGTTAACTCAAGAAATAACAAGTCGAGAACTAGGTCAAGCGGATTCGCTCCCTTGTAATCGAGACTCAAGCAGTACAACTAGAAGCAGGACGTAGGCTGTTACCTCGTTGCGAGTGCCCGAACCTGGGTAAATCCTTTGTGTCCTTTGTCCCGTTCAACCCCTTCAAGCTAACCTACGTTGCGATGGCTCCACCCCTAAGTCCTTTCACTAGGACATCTGCCGTGACAAACCCACGACATGAACCAAGCACCAGGACTGACATGTAACTGGAGTATTGAGTGTAAAGTTTGTGGTCTGCACCTCTTTTTTTCTTAAGAGAGCACCTATTTTTTTATATCTAAAGAGTTACTATGACTACCATGGGACTTGACTATTCAGTCCGTGTACCTCCAAGGTCTACATCTTAACATGAACCAAGCACTGGGACTGACATGTAACTGTATGCTCTGCTTATTTGTGCTACTATGTAATATTCATGTCAATGCCTGCTAGGTACATACTTACCTTGTGCATTTGTTGGTCATGTCTTAAAATCTAGGCTGTATTGTATATTCTTCTAGCAAAATAAGTGGTAGGATGCTTCGATAGTCCACAATATGAATCTTTTAAATTATAACTGAGGTTCGGTACACCACGTCGGTTAACCTGTGTACAAGTCATTCAACAGTCCACAATATGAATCTTTTAAATTATAACTGAGTTTCAATACACCACGTCGGTTAACCTCTGTCCAAGGCGAACATGAGAATGATACTCTAGATATGGTCCCACTTATTCTTGTTCACAAAATGCAGTAGGTAAGGAATTCATTTATTTTAGTTCCTGAATAGATTACCTCACCGCCGCCGCCGCCGCCTGCGCTCGCCCTCGTGTCGTCTCCTTTAACCCTGTAGCTTCCTGTGGCTTTATCAAAGCCAGGCCATTAATTGGGTTTTTAACAAAACACATTCCATTTAACTTACAAATATATCTGCAATGACATAATATTATTAGCAGTCATCTAAATACTCTACAGTTCCAGTGATAGATGAACTGGTCTATCAAATATGCATTGCTTTCTGTATTGCCTAGCCCCGCTTCGATTACATTGTTCTATTATACTAGATGTTTATTCGCCTGTTGTGATAGCATATCTGATTGTTTATATTGTTTGACATGTATTCCGTGCACAGAGTCACTTGGTTGTTTGATGCGTTCGTGCTCATCGGCGGGACGGTGCAAGGAGCAACTCCGACGCGGTTCCTCGCCGGTTGGACGGCGTTCAGGCGCAACCCCGGCGCGCACTGAGTACTGCCTCGGCTACAACCTCCCTCGGTGAGCTCCATCTTCCTTCTGCTCCTCTGCTTCGGCTACTGTATGGGACATGGCCGTGGCTATATTGATGTGGTGCTCGTCTGGTTGATGCTCTATGCCCTACTCATGCATCGGTTCTTACTTGAGCTCTGTAGTTGTGGATCCATGCTATTTTAGGGTTTGGAGGCTGCTGTTCATGTTTAGTTGCTATCATAGGAGCTCATGTGATGCTCTGGTTTACATGTGGATGCCCTGATCCTATAGCTATGCTCCTGGATTTGCTAGATTGATCAGTGGCGTTCGTGCTAGGGAGATGATGATTAATCATGGCTAAAATAAGTGTGCCTTTGAGCAATCGAGGCACCTGTGGGTATCAAGTTGGATCCTCCCTCTTGTCTCTAGAATCCTTTTTGATCCTGTGATACTAGTTGTTGTCCTTGGATGGCCATTCTTGTTGAGTGATAACCAGGGTAGCTCCACTGTATAAACAGATTGATCTGGTGATAAGAGATGACGGGGGTAGGTTATATGATCGAGGAAAGGCGAATCTGAGCCCACTATGCAATGAACCCTGAACCATTTTTATTTGTATTTAAAGGTGTTGCTTATTTATGCTCAAGTGGTGTTCGTGCTAGGGTGATGATGATTACCTTGGCTGAAATTAGTGTGCCTTTGAGCAATCGAGGCACCTGTGGGTATCAAGTTGGATCCTCCCTCTTGTCTCTAGAATCCTTTTTGATCCTGTGATACTTGTTGTTGTCCTTGGATGGTCATTCTTGTTGAGTGATAACCAGGGCAGCTCTACTGTATAAACAGATTGATCTGGTGAGCGAGAGATGACAGGGGTAGGTTATATGATCGAGGAAAGGCGAATCTGAGCCCACTATGCAATGAATCCTAAATCCTTTCTATTTGTATTTAAAGGTGTTGCTTATCCAGAAATAAGAACCGAAGCACCTTCCCTGGCTCCTCATAGCTCAGGCACTTTCGGCCGTCCGATCGTTTCCTTGATGTGTTTCCAGGCGTTGGATCTCGTTGCCGATCGATCTCAGCCGCCGGATCAAACCAAGACGTTGTGGAAATGAAAAGTGCCCTCTCTAGCATGCCACTGCGTGTAATTAGCCTGCCCCGCCGAGGGCATTTGGGTCATTTCGCGTAGGGGGTATAAAAGGGGGGGGCGCTCCTGTGACGGAGACCTAGCCGCCTCCTCCTCTCTCGCTCGCTCCTTGATAACCCAAAAGTATAGGGGATCATTTGTAACCTTCTTCGATAAATAAGAGTGTCGAACCCAACGAGGAGCTAAAGGCAGAACAAATATTCCCTCAAGTTCTATCGACCACCGATACAACTCAACGCACACTTGACATTTGCTTTACCTAAAACAAGTATGAAACTATTTTGCAAGAATAAAACTACGAGTACTTTGTGAGAATAAAGCTATGAATAAATTGCAAGGTAATAAAAGTGGATAGCTTTTGTCAACAAGAAAGTCATTTGTCCCTAGGCAATCGATAACAAGTACCGGTAATCATTCTTGTAATTTTATATGAGGGAGAGGCATGAGCTAACATACTTTCTCTACTTGGATCATATGCACTTATGATTGGACCCCTAGCAAGCATCCACAACTACTAAAGATCATTAAGGTCGTGAAACCCAACCATAGCATTAAGTATCAAGTCCTCTTTATCACATACGCAACAACCCACTTACTCGGGTTTAAGCTTCTGTCACTCTCGCAACCCACCATAAGCGAATCATGAACATATTGCAACACCCTACAGCAAGAACCCCTCACATTTGCGCGAGACGGAGGGCGTCGTAGGACAGCACCATAAATAAAATATACAATCATACCAACCAAGATCACGATTAACCCACAAGACAAAACGGATCTACTCAAATATCATAGGATAGCCAAATATCATTGGGAAATAATATATGGAGTTGAGCACCATGTTTAAGTAGAGATTACAGCAGGGAGAAGATGTGTTACACCGCTGCATAGAGGGGGAGAAAGTTGGTGTTGACGGTAGCAAGATTGTTGATGTAGATCGTCGTCACGATCCTAGCCCCGGCGGCACTCCGGCGCCACCGGGAGAGAGGGGGAGAGAGCCCCCCCCCCCCCCTTCTTCTTCTTCCTTGGCCTCCCCCCTAGATGGGAGGAGAGTTCCCCCTCTGGTCCATGTCCTCCATGGCGGCGGAGGGGCGGGAGCCCCTCCGAGATTGGATCTCCCTCTCTGTTCTCTTCTGTTTCGCGTTCCCCAGATCTGGCCCTTCATCGTTTCTTAAATTCCCGGAGATCCGTAACTCCGATTGCGCTAAAAAATTTACACGATTTTTTTCTCCATAAATTGTCTTTCTTGCTTCAGAAGAAGGGACCCAACCGACATTCGAGGAGGGCACAAGATACCTGGGCGCCCCAGGGGGTGCCTGGTGCGCCCTGGTGGGTTGTGGTCACTGTGGGCCCCTGTTTGCATTGATTCCACCTCCCAAAAATCATAAATATTCCAAAATAATTCTCTGTAAATTTTTATCGTGTTTGGACTTTGTTTGATATGGATTTTCTGCGAAACAAAAAACATGCAACTGGCACTGGGCACTGGATCAATAGGTTAGTCCAATAAATCATATAAAAAGTTGCCAACAATATGTGAAAGTTGTATAATATTGGCATGAAACAATAAAAAATTATAGATACGACGGAGACGTATCAGCATCCCCAAGCCTAATTCCTGCTCGTCCTCGAGTAGGTAAATGATAAAAAAAGATAATTTTTGATGTGGAATGCTACCTAGCATAAACTTGATCATATATCTAGTCATGGCATGAATATTAAGACACGAGTGATTCAAAGCAATAGTCTATAATTTGACATAAAGAAATCAATACTCAGGCATCCAAACAAACAATCATGTCTTTCAAAATATCAACGCTAAAGAAAGCTATCCCTACAAAATCATATAGTCTTGTCATGCTCTGTCTTCTTAACACAAAGTATTTATCATGCACAACCCCGATGACAAGCCGAGCAATTGGTTCATACTTTTTAACGCGCTTCAGCTTTTTCAACCCTCACGCAATACATGAGCGCAAGCCATGGATATAGCACTACGGGTGGAATAGAGTATGATGATAGGGGTAAATATAGAGAAGACAAAAAAGTAAGAAAGTCTCACATCGACGCGGCTAACCAACGGGCTATGGAGATGCCCATCAATTGATATCAACGTGAGGAGTAGGGATTGCCATGCAACGGTTGCACTAAGAGCTATAAGTGTATGAAAGCTCAATATGAAAACTAAGTGGGTGTGCATCTAATCCTATAATGAAAAATTCACACTAGTATATGAAAGTGACAACATAGGAGACTATCTATATGAAAAACATGGTGCTACTTTGAAGCACAAGTGTGGAACTAGCATGCCCCTTCTCTCTTTGTTTTTTTGTTTTTGTTTTTTCCTTCTTTTTCTTTTTTTTATTTTTTATTTTTTTTCCTTTTCTTTTTTTTTTCTCTCATTGTCCGGAGTCTCATCCCGACTTGTGGGGGAATCATAGTCTCCATCATCCTTTCCTCACTGGGGCAATGCTCTAATAATGAAAATTGATGATCATCACACTTCTATTTACTTACAACTCGATACCTAGAACAAAATATGACTCGATATGAATGCCTCTAGCAGTGTACCAGGATGTGCAATGATCTAGCGTAACATGTATGAAAAATGATGAACGGTGGCTGAGCCACAACTGCTATGTCAGCTATATGATCATGCAAAGCAATATAACAATGAATGCTCAAGTCATCAAAACGGAAGCGGTGGAAGTTGCATGACAATATATCTCAGAATGGCTATGGAAAGGCCATAATAGGTAGGTATGGTGGCTGTTTTGAGGAAGATATAATAAGGCTTATGTGTGATAGAGCGTATCATATCACGGGGTTTGGATGCACCTGCGAAGTTTGCACCACATCTCGAGGTGAGAAAGGGCAATGCACGGTACCGTAGAGCTTAGCAAATTGCGGAAAGGTAAGAGTGCGTATAATCCATGGACTCACATTAGTCATAAAGAACTCATATACTTATTGCAAAAGTTTATTAGCCCTCGAAGCAAAGTACTACTACGCATGCCCCTAGGGGGATAGATTGGTAGAAAAAGACCATCACTCGTCCCCGACCGCCACTCATAAGGAAGACAATCAATAATAAATCATGCTCCAACTTCATAGCATAACAAGAGACTATACGTGCATGCTTCGGGAATCACAAACCTTAACACCAATATTCTTACTAACCACAACCATTTACTAGTACCTCCCACATATTATCATCTCTATATCACAAAACTATTGCAAGGAATCAAACATATCATATTCAGTGATCCACAAGTTTTATGTAGGATTTTATGACTAACCATGCAAATGACCAATTCCTGTTGACTCTCTAAATTGATATAAGTGAAGCATGAGAGTTTAATTATTTCTACAAAAGACCATGCTCTAACAAATATAAGTGAATCAAAAGAGCATTCTACAAATAACGGTTTTCTATGTGAAGAGAAACAGGCAATCCAAACTTCAAATGATATAAGTGAAGCACATGAAGCGTTCTATAAAGCCACACTCAAAAGATATAAGTGAAGTGCAATGAGCATTCTATAAATCAACCATGGACTATCTCATACCAGCATGATGCATAAAATAAAAATGAAAACTAAACACAAAAGACGCTCCAAGATTTACTCATATCACATGAACGAAACGAAGACGAAAACATACCGATACTTGTTGAAGAAAGATGGGATGCCTTCCGAGGCATCCCCAAACTTAGACGCTTGAGTCTCCTTGAATATTTACTTGGGGTGCCTTGGGAATCCCCATGCTTGAGCTCTTGCCTCTCATCCTTCTCCGCATATCGAGACCTCCTCGATCTTGATCACTTCATCCACACAAAACTTAACCGAACTTTTAGTGGCGGGGTTAGTGAATATGGCAGTCAAATCCCATCATGTACTACTACAACATTATTGTATAATTATAATCAAACATTACCCACTGTATGCTATCACAATTCTATGGCCCCAAGTCAAAGGAGGCTCAACAAGATTTCAAACATACGCAAATAATGAAGCTATAACAGCAATATGTGAAAACAGGACAGTCTGTAAAGATCTGAACGTTCACCATACTTATGTAACTCTAAAAATTCTGAAAAAATAGGAAAAAATAAAAAATTTGTATATAAATACTGTTCAAAAAAATTTAGAACCTTTCGGCATTCCAGTAAAAAATGTAAAATCACGCACTACAGCCAAAGTTTCTGTTTTGCACCGCACATACCAACAAACAATCTAATCATACTAAAGGCAAATCTTGGCACATTATTTTTAAAATACAATGGATTTGTACAAGGGGATAATTATTTTTGTGAGAATATTCATGAAAAATTTACATTGTTTCCATGAGCATGAACACAAGTGTTCAAGGTCGACCCTCACTTCTCCAATGCATCACCTTTCAATCGCTTCTCTTTTAGTGAAATTTTAAGTTCCCCTCTATATTTTTTTTGTTTTTAAACTTCATAAAAGCATTCAATAGAAATAAATGACTCTCTAAAACTTCCGGGTTGTCTCCCTGGCAGCGCTTTCTTTAAAGCCATTAAGCTAGGCATAAAGTGCTCAAGTAATGAATCCACCCGGATCCCAAGGTATATCAAAGCCAATTTTAATTAACAATGATTTGGCATTTAGTAGTGAGCACAAAGCAACATATATCATGCAATGGCGAAGTCTAACTCTCTTCCTATGCATCGGCATGTCATAAAGAAACAATTCATGCACGTCAAGTAAAGGCCAATACATAGCATAAGCAGTTTCTTGCAATTTAATCGTGTTGGAAACATAGAGAGGTGGAGATATAGTTCCACTCTCATAATAATTGCAAGTAGGAGCAGCAAGCACATGCATATTATATTCATCAAAATCATCATGTGCAACGGTAAAAGGCAACCCATCAATGTAATCCTTAATGAGTGCAAACTTCTCCGATATAGTGTAGTTGGGAGAATTCAAAAAGATAATAGGACTATCATGTGTGGGTGCAATAGCAAAAATTTCATTCTTAACATAAGGAACCATAGCAAGTTCATCTCCATAAGCATAATTCATATTGGCATCTTGGCCACAAGCATAGCAAGCATCAAGTTCATCAAAAAGGTATATTTCAAAAGAATCAACGGGATCATAGCAATTATCATAGCATTCATCCTTCGGTAAGCATGAAGGGAAATTAAATAATGTATGAGTTGGAGAGTTACTCTCATTAGAAGGTGGGCATGAGTAGCTAATCCGCTCTTCCTCCTTTTGTTCTTCGCTCTCCTCATCATCTTTTTCATCCAATGAGCTCATAGTTTCATCAATTTCCTCTTCCATAGACTCCTGTAAAATATTAGTCTCTTCTTGGACAGCGGAGACTTTCTCAATAAATATATCAATATCGGAATTGTATTTGTAATTATCATAGCAATATTTAAGGATGGCAAAATTTTCAGGTCTATAAACATCATCATCAAAAGCTTCATACTTTAAAAACAAAGATTCAATTTCATAAGCACCCTTAAAAGCAACAAATTCTTCTATTCGGTCCACATCATAATAATCATATCTACCATTGGCATAAGAAGCTAAGGTTTCATTGTCATTAAATTTGCATGAAAAGGCAAGGTGTGGAGCATTCATCCTAGAGCAACAAGTATAATCATATCTAGAGCATAGATTCCAAGCATACCATTTCAACATATGAATTTGATCCCATAACAGTTTCCCTTTTTGTGTCAAGCGATAATCCCTAAAGTATTCACGTTGATCCAACGTGTCTCCCATTATCAAGTTGAACGGGGTTTTCTCAGGATTATCAAAGTATTGCATAATATTTTTCACATAACGAGCATCGAGGGTTTTAGGAGGTTCCCCATCGCCATGAGTAGCAAGTACAACTAATTTTTTTGGTGTTTCGTGTTCCATATCCATAACTAAAGATAGAGAACAACTTAGAATAGGAATTAAAAACTACTTAGTGATAAAGCAAACAAGCACACACGAGAATATTCACCGCACGCTATTGCTCTCCGGCAACGCTGCCAGAAAAAGGTCTTGATAACCCACAAGTATAGGGGATCGTTTGTAGCCTTCTTCGATAAATAAGAGTGTCGAACCCAACGAGGAGCTAAAGGCAGAACAAATATCCCCTCAAGTTCTATCGACCACCGATACAACTCTACGCACACTTGACGTTTGCTTTACCTAAAACAAGTATGAAACTATTTTGCAAGAATAAAACTACGAGTACTTTGTGAGAATAAAACTACGAATAAATTGCAAGGTAATAAAAGTGGATAGCTTTTGTCAACAAGAAAGTCATTTGTCCCTAGGCAATCGATAACAAGTACCGGTAATCATTCTTGTAATTTTATATGAGGGAGAGGCATGAGCTAACATACTTTCTCTACTTGGATCATATGCACTTATGATTGGACCCCTAGCAAGCATCCGCAACTACTAAAGATCATTAAGGTCATGAAACCCAACCATAGCATTAAGTATCAAGTCCTCTTTATCCCATACGCAACAACCCACTTACTCGGGTTTAAGCTTCTATCACTCTCGCAACCCACCATAAGCGAATCATGAACGTATTGCAACACCCTACAGCAGGAAACCCTCACGTTTACGCGAGATGGAGGGCACCGTAGGACAGTACCATAAATAAAATATACAATCATACCAACCAAGATTACGATTAATCCACAGGACAAAACGGATCTACTCAAACATCATAGGATAGCCAAATATCATTGGGAAATAATATATGGAGTTGAGCACCATGTTTAAGTAGAGATTACAGCAGGGAGAAGAGGTGTTACACCGCTGCATAGAGGGGGAGAAAGTTGGTGTTGATGGTAGCAAGATTGTTGATGTAGATCGCCGTCACGATCCTAGCCCCGGCAGCACTCCGGCGCTATCGGGAGTGAGGGGGAGAGAGCCCCCCTCCTTATTCTTCTTCCTTGGACTCCCCCCTAGATGGGAGGAGAGTTACCCCTCTGGTCCATGGCCTCCATGGCGGCGGAGGGGCGGGAGCCCCTCCGAGATTAGATCTCCCTCTCTGTTCTCTTCTGTTTCGCGTTCCCCAGATCTGGCCCTTCACCGTTTCTTAAATTCCCGGAGATCCGTAACTCCGATTGCGCTGAAATTTTTACACGATTTTTTTCCATAAATTATCTTTCCTGCGCCAGAAGAAGGGCCCCAACCGATGTTCGAGGAGGGCTCAAGATACCTGGGTGCGCCAAGGGGTACCCCGCACGCCCTGGTGGGTTGTGGTCACTGTGGGCCCCCATTTGTGTTGATTCCACCTCCCAAAAATCATAAATATTCCAAAATAATTCTCTGTAAATTTTTATCACGTTTGGACTTCGTTTGATATGGATTTTCCGCGAAACAAAAAACATGCAACAAACAGGAACTGGCACTGGGCACTGGATCAATAGGTTAGTCCAATAAATCATATAAAAAGTTGCCAAAAATATGTGAAAGTTGTATAATATTGGCATGAAACAATAAAAAAATTATAGATACGACGGAGACGTATCACTCCTGCAGCCGCCTCCCTCCCTCCCTCCCACGCAGCCGCCTCCCTCATTCACTCGCTCCTCATCCGGCGGCCGCGGCTCCCGCACCCGCGTTCTTCCTCCCCCAACACGCCCCTACGCGGCCCTGCACGCCTAGGCGGCTCCTACCAACCACGGCGACGGCGGCAGCGGCCACGGAGGAGGGCGGCGAATAAGCGGTGCTGTCAATGGCTTCCGTGGTGGCTATGCAATGAACGCTGAACCATTTTTATTTGTATTTAAAGGTGTTGCTTATTTATGCTCAAGTGGTGTTCGTGCTAGGGCGATGATGATTACCTTGACTGAAAGTAGTGTGCCTTTGAGCAATCGAGGCACCTGTGGGTATCAAGTTGGATCCTCCCTCTTGTCTCTAGAATCCTTTTTGATCCTGTGATACTTGTTGTTGTCCTTGGATGGTCATTCTTGTTGAGTGATAACCAGGGCAGCTCTACTGTATAAACAGATTGATCTGGTGATTAGAGATGACGGGAGCAGGTTATATGATCGAGGAAAGGTTAATCTGAGCCCACTATGCAATGAACCCTGAACCCTTTTTATTTGTATTTAAAGGTATTGCTTATTTATGCTCCAGTGTTTATAGACATCTTATGTAAAGATTTTTTCTCTCTCATATCTTGACTGCATATAGGTTGTTCTTGATCTTTTATTTTTTGTTGTTGGTCCTTAATTTAATCTGGTAAAGAGTAAGTTGCACTTTGTTGGTCCATTTGGGTTGTGGATTTATTTATTATGATGGCGAGACACACCTATGGTGAGATTCTATTTCGATGATGATGTGCACTCTTCACACCTCGCTTTGAATTGGCACGAGAAGATCGTTCTAGATTGGAATCCATATAACTTTGAGAAGGTCAACTTTGGACCTGATTTGATTGTTCATTTCTTCTTTTCCTCAGAATGGCATATGATATTTACTGTCTAACTCTAAGCTATTGCAGGTCGATGTCTGTTGTCTCTCTCTCTCTGATTGCCTCTCCTCCCATTGACTTGGCATGCTGGTCACCGCCATGTCTCCTGCTGGCTTGCCCCTCGCCCTCGTTGGGAGGGTTGTGTGGGCTGTCCTACATTTTAATCCACATAACTTTGAAAAGGTAAGCTTTGGTCCTTATTTGATTCTTCATTTTTCTCTCATTATGCCATATGATATTTACTAACAAGGAATCATATGCTCGCAGGTCGCCACCATGTCGTCTCTCTCTCTCTCTGACCGCCCCTCCCATTGTCTTGGTTTGCTGGTTGTTGTTGTGTCTCCCGCCGGTTCGCCCGTTGCCATCGCTGGAAGGGTTGTGTAGTCCGTCGCTCATGCCAGTACTCTGCAGTGACGAGTGAGGACCATGGCATCAAGACAGCCCAAAAGGAAACACCGCCAGCCATAGCACCGGTGGAGGCCTCCCTGTCTGTCAGCCCATAACAGGTTTGTATGCTTTGCCCTCACCTCCTACTTCTCTCTCCTTGCTGGTCCCTGCAAACTAAATAATGGAACTATTTCCATAAATCAGTTAACTTTTTACAATATCATTATCTAATTATGCTACTAAAACAACTATACAAATGTTCATCGTCAGAAGAAACAACAGCATTTTTTGGCTTTCATGGGGTTTGATGTAAATCTGGAAATGGCTATATGGCAACATCCGTTTGCCGAAAAATGAATTATTTGGTATGTCAGAGAACTTCCCAGTACCTAGTTCTGCTTTTGTATTTCCTGTAGGGGGAAGCCCCTGCCCCCCCGCCCGCGGGCCTGTAGGGATCACTAAGATTTTTCTTGGTTTTGTAGTTGTGGATTGTTGTGATTGTTATTGTAATAGTGGATCATATATATACACTTGGCAACTCAGTTTAGGATATCGCTTGGTAAATGCTGATTGTTACTGCAATAGTGGATTATATATATATATACACTTGGCAACTCTGTTTAGGATATCGCTTGGTAAATGTTGATTGTTACTGCAATAGTGGATCATATATATACACCATATATATACTAATTATTGATTTGTTTCTTCCATTTTGGTGGCAACCTTGCTGTTCCGTGCACTATTGGTGTTGTTTTTACCGTTCGGTTCATGAAGGTAAAGCACGCTATGCATTATTCACCCTTAGTTGTTTTCTGTTCATCCATGGTTATTCTTTGTTCATCATATGTACCTCTGTTTGAGGCTGTTGCGGCCTACTGTAGATTGCCATTTCATTTTTACCTTAAAGAAGTGGTCGCTGATGGTTCTGTCATTGGAGGAGTTGAGATAGATAATCTTGTTGGTAATCGCGTTGTGCGGTCTAGGACACGATTTATCTGGGAAGAAACATTGGACGGGGGGTTGTTCTTTGTTTGATCAAGCCGTTTTCAGGCGGTGCGCTTCTTACAAGGACTGTACGGATTTGTCGTTGTAGACTACAACTACGAGAGCATGTTAGCTTATAGGGATGTTGCCCAGTCGGCTATGGTGGTTGCGAGTGCGCTTGCCCGCTCCGCCTGGCCTGCGGTGCATGCCGGTTGACAGGGAAGTGTCGTAGGTATCAATGTGAGTGTTCCTCTGCAATTACTTTATTCAGAGTTAGTCAACTTTGCGTGTAAGTTCTTGGTCCCTTCTAGACCTGTCTTAGATAAGGTGTGTCCAAGTCATTGCACTATTCCTCTGGGCGCCTCTTGTTATAAACACTTGCGCCTGTTAATGGATGCTTGCTAATTTATTTCATTCTGGTATGACTAGAGCTCCTGTTTTTTGTGCCCATTATCTTTCTTAGGGATTCTAAAGCCACAAGGATACAAAATAAATCTGATGATCATTTTATTCACACTGACGATGATAACATTTCTGAAATAGTTTCGTTGACTGTACAGATTTCCTTCTAAACTATAAGATCCATGTCTATCTTCATGAGCGAGCTATCTTAACTCCAACCATTTATGTGGCTGTCAAAGTCAATATTTTTTATCCTATCAATGGTCCCTCAGCACAGACGAGAGTATTTGAGCTATGATTCAATGGCTAATTCCAATGATGATGTTAAAAGAAAGCACTGTGTTACATCCACCTGAGTTCTGAATGCTATTTCTATAATCAATTTTCTTGAACATAAAGTATTCTTATCATCAGAGAGCTTGCCGATTGTACATTCAAACTATTATTATGATGTGTTCTCCTATAGGAGAGGTTATTTGCGTACCAGATATAATTGATGCTTTAGAAAACCAAATGGCCTTTCACTTTCAAAAGACGACAGTTTCTTGTCCGACTATGTTATTCCATGACAATAAATATGAACCAGGGCTAGACATTGTCCTTTGTTGGAATTTATATCTGAAATATCATGTTCTATCCATGGACAGTTGTATGTTGTAGTGTCGCGGGTCATATTGAAAAAAATCCCTAAAATTACTTATGAAAGATAAAGATGGAAAATGTATGGAGACTCAGGACATCCCCCCCCCCCCCCCCCCCCCCCCCCAAGGTTTATGCCTCAACTGTACCCTTTTAAGTTTATCGACATTGCCCTATAATAATTAGTAGTAGCCTACATTGTATTGTCTTTAACAGTATATCCTCGGATACATAATTTCTTTTTTTTCTTTTCTCTTTGGCTACTGAATTTTATTGGTATTCTTCTGCACATATATGTGATGTGGTACATTCTTTCTCTTCATGTTTTAAGAAATTACTTTAAGATACTTCATGTTTTATTGTTATTCTCTATGATCATTAGATTTCTATTGTGCATTGTTATCCTCTGTCATTAGATAGTGTCTTGTACCCTGTTTTCTTGATGTTTATTTGGATATGTTTTCTTTTATCCACAGATGAAGCCCATCCATTTGTCCGTTCTTCGTCAGGGTCACAAAGTCTTTGTGCCAGGATTCTTCCCTTTGTAAATATGAAAGCGGCTTGTACGATCTATTCACAGACTTGCTCTGCTGCTTTGTAGCCCAACTGATTATGTACTCTTGATCGTCCTCATGGCATCTGTCAATTCCATTGTGAATCGTCTTTTTATCTTAAGGCTGTACTCGCTATGCTAGAATGATAGATGATATAGTAAATACATCTTTTCTTTTTACAAGGTTCATATCATAAGGAATGTCATGTCCTGTGAACCAAGTTCAGTACGTTGTCTATTAAATATATTTCTGTTTCTTGTTCAGAATGTGATGCTCTAGTTCAGATAATCAGTAGTGCATATTTTGGCTGATATTTCTACTACAGAGCACTTGGTGGCGATGGATAAGTGTCGGATGAGTTGGGTTTCTTGTTTGAAGAGACTTGCATTGTTGACTATTATAGCCTTTTTCTGTGTAACTTAAAGAGTGTTAACATATTTTTAAAATATTACTGTAATTTTGAAATCTGTTCACATGTTTCAAAAATGTTCGTTCAATTTAAGAAGTATCCGCACATCTATATCTCGCTCCTATCATATTCTTCACTGCATATTATCCTGTATGATTGCATATGCTAAATCTGGGTTAATACTGACTTAGCATTACTTGTTTGACGAAAACGTTAGGACCGGCACCCTCGCGCCAAGGCGCGAACCCGATCTAGTATATTAAAGAACAGGGCAACGACGCAGAGTAAGTTTCCTTTACACTCTGATTATGCTTGTAATGGACAACACCCATGATGGGGTCTCCGCAAGCCTTTCATTTGCACAAAAATAAGGAAAGTACGGATGCTTATTTCACTCCTTTGTTGACATCTACCGGACTTCTTTTATCCAAATTTAGAATCCTGCATATATGACAGGATGTTGCCGTCCGTTTTCCTGCTGCCGCGGCGAGAGCCTGCTGCCTGCGAAGTGGTGCCATCACGATGTCGCAAGAAGCTATCTTCCAGATGCGGACCTGCATGACTGCATGTGAATAATCTGTCCAGAAATCAAGATCCTACCAAAAAAAAAATACGCCTCGGATAAAAAATTGTGAGAGCTCTGCTTTGTTCTGCACCTGCAAGTACCTGGTGTGTGCTCATACAGCCACGCAGCCTCCATCGGGCCACCAACTACTGCCGGCTTCTTTGCCATAAGGCGAATACGTCGTTGTATTTGGTCTTCATAAAGATTATTTTTATTCTTCCGGTGAGCGAACAGCGCGGCCGCAAGAACCCGCCGGCGCCGGACTCTGCCGCCACGTCGAAGTAGTCCGCGACGCGGGCCTCGAGCCTGACCAGCGCAGCCGCGGCGAGCGCCCCCCGTCGATGGAGAGCACGCGCACACGCCCGGCCGAGCACGCCCCTGCCGGCTCCAGCGCCCGCGGACGAACAGGAAGTTGGACTCGAGGATGGAGAAGATCTCCTTGCTGACCCGGTCCGAGCCACCGCCACCGACTGCCTCCCTCACCTTGTGCCCCCTTCTTCTTCTCCTTTCCTCCTCTCTTTCCTCTCTCCCTCACACCCTGTCTCTCTCTTCTCTGGATCAGCAGGGCGCCGTCGCCACCGGAGCAAGACGTCGCACCCGCCGCCAGATCCATCGACGTCGCACACGCCGCCAAATCCATTGATGTGGCGCCCGGATGGCCGGCGCGGCACCGGATCGAGCATCGTGCGGGGCGCCTCCTGGCGGCTGGGATCGGAGGCGAGGGACAGAGAGGAGCGCCTGTTCGAGTGTGTGTTTTCGTTTTTTTCTCACTTAAAAAAGAACCGCGGGTTGAATACCGTAAACTATAGGTATTTATTTGCAAATTTCCTGAACGAAACGTTATTCCACTTAAGAAAGGATTGCGGGTTGAATACTAAAAAACACAGGGACTGTTTTGTAAAATTGTCACGACGGTGAACCCGACGGAACCAATGCGTGCTTTATTAGTACTAGTACGGATGCCCGTGCGTTGCACCGGGCGATAGAAGTGGCAGAACCTACTTCACTGGTCATTTTTGCCATTTTTTATATCTAATATTAATAAATGTTGAATGTGGAAATTTCCTTATTTTTAATAAAACTTAATGTTTTCATTAAAAATCTAACACCTTTTGAAGAATAGTTAACATTTTTATAAAAATTGGAACATTTCTCTATAAAATAACATTTCATAACGGTTGTTAATATTTTTAAACTATTTTATGTTTAACTTTTTAGGCATTTCTGTTTGGTAATTTTTACAGATAGTTGGTTGTTTGTGATGTTATTTGTGAAGATAAAATAATAACAACACTACAACCGCTAGTAAAAGCAATATTATTCAACATGATATTTTCAGCCAACACATAGGAGCACCATCAACCACATCATACTGTTAAAGAGCACATGTCTAAAATTTTATGAAAGCTAAAACCGAAAGTCATTTACAGCCAACAATGTGTAATAGACCCTACTGGTCTACATCCAATGAATTATGAAGCACCCTTTCTTTTGCTACATATCTAAAACTACCATCAGGGATGCCAGCCAACAGAGAAGCTTCTTCTTTCAGAAATAGCACGGACGTCTTGTTTTGAGAAAATGGAACTTAGCACCAGTAAGTAAATGAATCGTGAAAGAATAATAAAGTTTCAAGATTAATTGATACTATTTAACATACCATTTTTACTTTGGATTTTCCTAATACAATTGATGAATTCCAGTACACCAGCAGGCATGTTATCTTCACATTCATTGTCCTTGAATGTTAGCACTTGGTCCAAGATTAGTTTTCTTACTTCATTTTCATCCTATACATTAAGAAAAATTGTAAAAGAATGACATCAACATCAGTTGTGTAATTATAAAATTAATGATCTATATGGTTGCGACATTTACCTTTAAAAATGGCAAATGTGATCTTTCGTCTTCCCATGTGGACATGAAGAGGGGGAACAAGATAACCAGACAATTCCCTTATATATAATAATTATTTCGGTAATGTACTTACATCATCATTTACCCACTCTTTTTCATCTAGCAGGCACATCAATTGATTTTGTAAGACAGAACTTCCATCTATCTTAAGCAACAATTGTTTTCTCAAAGATGATTGTATTGCTCTATGAGCACATAGATCATGGTCGGTCAATGTATAGTCTGCAAAAAATCAAATAATTTAAGAATATATTGAATACAAAAAATCAAATACCTTGTGGGAGATAATCATATGTCTCATTCAACTTTGATCTCTTTATGTGAATCTGGTTCCTTAACATCATGTAATGAAAAAACAGGATATGATGCCAAGCTAGATGGGGATGGAGGTGATGGCAATGGATCATGATGTATTTGATTATCGGATTCCGGCACAATCGATTCACAACACTCAAAAATTGGAGTAGCTGTTGACATAGTTAGTGACATAGGTGATGGCTCTAGAACACCTGATTCAAATTTCTTTTTTCTTTTTTTGAAGGTCGGTTATCAAAATCCTCTGCAATGTTCAGTTCAATGTTGTCATCTATTTTCTGCAGTCACAATAAAAATAAAAGGTAAACCTCCAACCGTTAGAAGCACTATCGCATGAATCAATTGAAACAAATGTAGTACATCATAGCCAGTTTACAGTTGAGGTAGTACATCATAGTCAGTTTATAGTTGAGATGTTACTGCATAAAGTAAATTGATCCAAGATCAGAAAACCATGATATGCATCATGTGACGGTAGCATTGTTTAAAGGAGACAAAAACATTGCAATCCAGTATGTAGAAGCAAAAGCATAGAGATAAAAACTACCAATACATATGTTTTGAAAGTGAGCCACTAATAAGATGACAAAGTTAGGATGCTTGTAGTACAATACATATGCGCATGTTAACAAATTCTAGAATGAGAAAGTAAGTCATATCAGTAAATGTGGTCTGCCACACAGCATAAAGGAACTCAGCTGATTAAGTACCTATATATGTGCATGTTTAAAAAATTCTAGGCTGCAAACCCAAAGAAAAAGAAAACAGGAAAGACCAAGACACACAATCGATCCATTACATGAGAAGTAATCTGATCTTTATAACATTTTATCTATCCTACATCTTGTGAGACCCGCGGACTCAGTGCAGAACCTAAAGAAAAATCCTTCATTTACTTTCTCAAATATAATTGCATTTTTCTGGTTGTCAAAATACGGTGAGCAGCAACTTTCTAGTCAACATGATGCCCTCTTGAAAATAACTGAGACCCGTCCATCACTTATTTGTGAACTACTTTTCAGTGTCTTATTAAACCTCCAACCGTCAGAAGCACTATCATGATACAGTGAACTACTAAAAACTTCATGAAGCACATTAGAAATAAATTAATAGTACAGACTACTTTTAAATTGGGTTACTTGTAGTGTGTGTGCTAACCAAATACAAATTTAAGATGATATGCTGCAATACTGTGTTATGGTCGCCCATGTACCGAACTACTAAACACTCTACTACTTGTTTTGAGCAGCAAGACAGAATTATACAAATACTCTTCAAATTAAACGGAGTCCATTGAACATCACTAAAATCTTTCTATAAAATGTTCTAAAGAAAATCAACTAACATACATAACAGAAAATACAGGAATGAACACACACGCTAGCTTATTTTTAAACAAACATATTCAGTACATTGGGGTCATTCAGGCATCCTATATTTTTTATCAGTGAACTCATCACATACATCTTTTTTTATGAATTTAGTCTGCTGCTGTCAAGTACAAACATAATCCATCAATGTAGGAGTGCATGATGTGTTGCCTGTCAGTCAAATATAGTCTACTGTCGGCAACAGCTATATTGGCTACAGTAAACTGACGAATTGACAAACAGATGAAACCCATCAGATGCTTCAAAAGTACCTGCAGCAAAGTAGGTCTAGGCGACAGCTGATGGTCTTCCGGCAAAGTCGGCGGAGGCGATGGCAGATGGTCTTGCGGCGAAGTCGACGGAGACGACGGTGGCGAAGTCAACAGATACAGTATATTACAGAGATGTCAAAACCAATTAATCCACAACACTTAATACACCTCCTGATCCTATTTTGCTAGGTGCAGCTAGCATATCTATTCATCTGTATGCCATTAAGCTACTTGACAACTGAAAAAAGAGCAGAATGTATGAACCTTCAAGAATTACTCCAGCATCATGTCCAAGAATTACTGTAACCAAGTTCAAGCCACCATGTTCAGGTATATGTAGTCAGCAACAAGAAATTTCTTGGTTCAATCCTTGGCTTGTAACAACAAATTTTTCAGAAAAAATAAACTCAAACAGGGGCTTGCCGCTTGCATTTCTGATTAGCTGAAACATAATGCAAAATACATAAAAAAAATGAAGTAGTTGGTTTAAAGACTCCAGTGCATATCAGCCAAACTATAATTGTGAGCAATCGGAAGTAGCACCAATTTTTCAGAAAAAAAAACTGAAACAGGGTAGATCCGAGGGGGGGCAAATCAGTTACATTCATTATACAACAGTGCAAACAAAGGAAACAAAGGAAACTCGGTTGAATGTACCAACTACAGTAACAGCAAAAAACAACTACTGTGAGGAACACAGGCACCACAAGTTCACAACCAACGCAGCAACGCTATTTTTGAGGGGGGCCGAGGCATTACATACCTCTGGTGTAGCCGCCGTTGGCGATATTGGACGGCTCGACGGATGTTCTTCTACCTCCGGCGAACTCGGCACTTCTTCCTCCGGCGAACTTGAAGGCGACATGATGCTTTTCTGGTCCAAGTACTCCGGGATTTGATGGATTTTCTGGTCCAAGTACGCAACCTGATGGAGATTCCAGCCAAGGACCCTTCCTTCTTATAGCAGCGAAATTCAATCCGGGTCGGGCACTCCATTGATTTCTGTTGGAGAAGGCCACGGTCATGAATTCAATCCAAATCAGACAGGGGAGCAGGATATTACAAGACCTAACAATTAACGCACGGCAATTGATCAAGAACAATTAACCCATATGTACCAAGCCAGGCTCCTTTGCTTGCTCCGGCAACAATTACCAACAAAAAACCCGGCCACATCCAACAACATGCTATATAGGATCGCAAAAAGATCCACCTTTAGCCAAGCTTGCAGCATTGTGCATATGATTTTTTACATCAAGTGGTGCTTTGGAAGTCATGAGTATACACCCAATACTGACTGCACAAGATAGAATGAATTTCAGAGTACATGTACATGTACAGAACATGGAAGCACATAAAAATTCAGAGTAAGAAATTTATCAGGGAACATGGTAGCACTTGGGCTGCAGGCAAAAATTCAGAAAACATGATAGCTCTGCACACAGTATTAGAGAGAACGTGATTACTCCAAATTGCTAACTCGAATTAGCCTGCAACCAGAAGAGGCAACACAGCCATGTGAGATTGGGAGGAGCGCCATGGGTAATGGACGGGGGCAGGGGGGAGGTGCAATGTCCACGGGTCGAGCAGGCTGTACGTACCTTGCCGTGATGAGTGCGCGGACTGGGGAAGTGGACTGCCTCGTCCTCTGCTCCGGCCGCCCCTTGGCTAGCCGACGCCGTGCCTCCTTGCCTTGGCCGCCTCTGCCTCCTCATGTTGCCCGACAACTACCCCCCATGCTCCACCCCGCCGCGCAGCAGAAGCCGGCAACGCCGGCAAGGGCGCCGCCCCTCACCGAGCACACGCCCAGGCGAGGCGTCCTCCGTCCTCCCGCGCGAGGCACGGCGGACGCCTTCTCATCCTCCTCTGCATCCGTAGCCGTCTCCGCCGCCGACAAGGATGCCGTCTCCGCTGCCGACAAGGACGCCGCCGTGCCGGACGGACGGCAGGTCTAGGACCGACAGCATCTGGATAAGAGGTAGGCCTTTTTTTTTTGAATAAAGGATCGAGGGACCGGGGACGCCGGAGGCCGAGGAGAGGCCGAGAGGGCTGGAGGCGGAGGGGAGAGCCGGACACCTTCCGCGCCGACGACCTCGCCGACGAGAGCCCAGCCGCCGCTGTCCCCGTTCCACCTTCTCTTTCACTGGATAAGATGAACAAAGAAGAGCGGGTGGAAATCTTACAAAATGAAGGGGCTAATTTGTAAATTTGAATCGTTTTTTCAGGTCCACTTAAGTAGGGACGGCGGGTTTAATTCATAAAAACCACAGGGACCTTTGTGTAAAAACGCCGCGACGGTGAACCCGAGAGACTCAATCCGTGCTTTATTATTAGGGATAGACTAGCAAAAGAGCCCGTGCGTTGCAACGGGAGAAAAAAATATACCACATGCCCTAACCCAATAAATTAAATCAGAGACATTGCAATAATTTATATACCAGAAAAGGTGCAATCAAAAGGATAATTTATAAAGTCGAACATGAAACACATTTTTGAGTTCGCCGTGTGTGCCCTAACCCGTGTATATATATTAATAAAACATTGCCTAATCCTTATCCACCTATGGATGGTGTTCGTCTCGTTTTCAGTTTTCCGCCACCTTATCCACACATTGCCATTCCTCATCCTCTTCACCCCGCGACGCTACGCTCCATCTTCCTCTTCCTCTTACCTCAACCCCACCCACCGCTCTGCTCCGATTCAAATCCTCGCATGTTCCAAGCGACCCATCGGTGTTACCACTCTTTTCGCCATCGTGGTCATGTTGTCCATCTATTCATGACGAACACGATCAATCTCAGGTAATGAGCTTGATCGTCACACTCTAGCACACACCTTTAGCAATCCCATCATGTGCCTCGCAACAGAAAAAATTATCCCTACACCCTCCTACCAGAACAGAACACATCTAAATTGATGCCTACAAAATTGTTATAGTACAAAGCAAGCCAAATTTGCCATGCCTCTATGCTAGCAATTTTTTAGTTAAATTGAAAAATAATATAAATTTATTTTTAAGCTACCAAAACTTTGATTAGCTGTTACCACTGAGACAAAAAGTCTGGAATCGAGACACGTATTATTCAGTACATCAAAATATTCAGAGTAGTGGTGGAAAGAAGAAAAACAATAAAAGTAGTCTTTAGAAAAGAACTATATGGTTCACATGGTGGCTCCATTTTTATGCATGTAATGCAGTACAATTTTTATCACATTTGCAGTGAGAGGTTAAAAATTCATGGTAGAGTCGACCTTGAGTATTTAACTTTCTGTTATTTGTTTAATCCTAATGTAACGCATGGCCGCAACTTGAGTAATCAGACAGACACAAACCATGCGTTGTGAGCTGGTAAAAAGAGCAGGTTGAAGATGCTCACATGGATGTCCTCATGTCCAAAAGTGAATCGCAGACCACCAATCTTTTTCAACAATCCACCTATCTTCTGCTTTGATGGCTGGTTGTAACCATATTGAAACAAAACTGATGATTCACTGAGCAGCAGTGGCACAAAAAAAAGAAATATTTGAAAAATATAGGGTTTTGCTCACCGTTCGCACAGTATGTTGGCTCCTGCTAATGCCATGTCCTTCATTGATTACATCAGACAGATTGGTAGGCAAGATCAATTTATCAGATTCCATCAGGTGGATGTATGCCAAGGGGAAAATAAATTATCAAGGAGAAATATTAATGGAAAGCATTCTCTGTGGAAAAGTGTCAGTAAAAAAAATGAATTTATGTGTGGGTCTGCATCTGTTAAATAGAATTGAACAACAACAAAACTGAACTATTTATGTTGTGTCTTCCTAAGCATTCACATGCATGGCTGAAAATGCAGTGATACATATTTGATTCAGAAAATGTATGCTCTTAGTATAGAAAGTACACATACTTCCTATATTCCAAGCAGACCAGGCAAGAAGTAATGTGGATAACTTATCTTGTCTGGCAATAAATATGGTGCCAAGCCTTCAGCCCAATCATCTCATCCTCGTCCAATGTAGTGGTAGAATTGTATGATAACACACAGACACATCTTAATATAATTGTTATCTGCATGCATATATATTGGCGTAAGTGTGGATGGCCAGAAAGAAATCCATACCTGAACATCCATGCTGATGGTCCTGAAGAAATCATATGCAGCTGCAGAACTTGTCATGCAAGTCAGAAAAGGGCAGCTCCTCACCCACACGCACTCATGCATAGGATAGATCAGAATATAAGATGTACCTGTGAGTTTTGAGTGATTGATTACCCCATGGTGGAGGAGCGAAGAGGCAGGGGATGAGCTTGAGTAGCAGGCGGCCGTTTAGACTTATACAATCCCCTGTTGTTGGCTTCTTGCTAATCTGGACATACACAATGATTGAGCGCCTTCGCTCAGGCTCGTCATCTCCCTCAACGAAGCAGGTAGACATGGAGACAGAGGGGAGCGGTCACTGCACGCCCCTGGAACTGCCGGTCCGTGCCATAGACAGCCCCGCTGCCGCAGTCCACAATCCGCGCGGCCTCGTCTCGCGGGTTGCAGAACCTCGTGACACGGCGATCTCGGACAACGATCCCACCAAGCAGCAGTGGATCACAGTACAGCAACAGTAAAACCTCAAAGAGAAACAACGATCGATCGATCCTAGCTAGAGCACCCGGTCGGAGAGCGACGGCAGGCGGCAGAAGAAGTTGAAGCCGGCGGAGGGCATGTCGCCGGCGGAGGTCATGTCGCTGCGGAACCTGGGGTGACGGAGGTAGAAGAAGCCCATGCCCAACAGCAGTGCCTTGAACGGCACGGCGTAGAGCACGAGCGCGGCCAGCAGGCAGGCCACGGCGAACACCCCCGTCGCGCGCGGGTCGCGCCACGACAGCAGCGCCTCCACGCGCTCCCCCTGCGCAGCCGGTCGTAGCGCGCCCGCACCACGTCGGCGGGGCGGGCCGAGGGGAGGCCCTCAAACTCCTCGTCCAGCTCGTCGGGGCTGACGCTGTCGACGTGGGAGAGGCGCGGGTCCATGCCGGCGGGCTCACGGGGGCGCCAGCGGTAGCGCCAGAGCAAGGCGAGGAAGAGGTAGAGGCAGACGGTGGGGAGGATCATCTCCGGGCAGAGCACGACGGCGACGAGCAGCATGTGGACGAGGACGGTGGTGGGCGAGTGCTCCCAAGGTGCGCACCCGGTGGCGCCAGTCGTGGCCAACTTCGTCGCCCAAATCATGGCGCCTACTTGGGCGGCCGTGCGAGCACCGGCGTACATCGCGTGTTGTGCCAGGACAGGTTGCGAGGGGCTGGCTTTTTATATCGATCTTGAGCAGGAGACATGTTTGGTCAGATCAGGAATCTGCATCTGTTACGGGCCACGTGACCGAACCGGACGGGATACATATTTAAGTTTTTACAGGCCCAATAACGCAGACCCACCAACGTTCGATGCACGTCGCCTCGTTCCTGAATTAGTACCACCTCACGTATATGTTTTAAATTCAAACTGAAAGCGTAAATTCACGGGAAGAAGCGTATTGTGACGGTGAACCCACGGAGTCAATCCGTGCTTTATTATTAGGGAAAGAAGGTAAAGATAAAGATTTAAAAAAATTAAATTGGGGGAGGGTATTTTTGGTTTTTCTTTTTTCTTCAAACTTTTTATTCACATATTGTTTTTATTTTTCTTTTCTTTGGTTTTTTCTTCCGGTTTTATTGGTTTTCAGTTTACTTCTTTCTTTTTCTTCTATTTTTTGTGTATTGTATAAAAAGTTCACCCTATATTAAAAATATGTTCATCATATGTTAAAGAAAACTGCGCGCCCCTTTTTTTTGTGAAGTTTAACATTCGACTCTTGCGACTGGGATGGCCGTTTGCTGCCCTTGAGCTAAAACTCTACTGTTGGATGCATGTGGGCGTCCAATAGGAGCTCTCACCGGCGAGTAGAAACTTCCTGCCTCTACAAATTCATTATTCTGGGTCATCCCGAAATCTCTGGGATGGGCTAAATTTCAAATTTCATAATGGGCTCATTTACTCTTAGTTGGTAGTGTAAGAGTCGACTTTGATTTGTAGTGCTGAAAAAGAATCACATGTTTTTCTTACCAGTTTAGCCTGTGTTGCAAGAAATTGCTTTTGAACGGACGCAGAGTTTCTGCACCAGAGCTCAAATGAGCTCGGGTGAACAGTAAAATCAAAACAAAATTGTAAAAAAATAAAAAAAATTCAATTTTTTTTGGAGAAACATTGATAAAAGTTTTAAGTGCTTGCAAAAATTTGTCATGAAATCACATTCCTATAAGGCTTGGCAAAAAAAAGCAAAATCAATACTCTGAAAATGCTACTTTTAAAAGCATTTTGGAGCACTGAATTTGTTTTTTTTTTTGCCACACCTTACAGGAATGTGATTTCATGATGATTTTTTGCACGCTATTAGAACTTTTGTCGATGTTTCTCTCCAAAAAAATTTGAAATTTTTTGATTTTTTTTCGATTTTATTTAATTTTACTGTTCACCGAGCTCATTTGAGCTCGGGAGCAGAAAAGCACTTTCGCTTTTGAACACAGTACATAGGCAGACGTTCATACACATGCACATACAATCACCTTTGTAGAAGACCTGAAATAAATTCAGAAACATGATCATCGGTATTAGATCTAGAACTCGAACACAGGTTGGTTCTGTCGTAGAAAACTGCTTGGTGTGCTTAAACAGGTGCGGCTATGTGTCGGTTGCCGCGATACATCACACATTGTCGCCTACAGTATGTCATAAATGGGCCAGCCCAGCACGAGGGAGGAGCACTGACCCCATAGCACATCTTTTTTTCTTCATTTTATTACTTTTATTTGTATTTCTAAAACGAAAACAAAACAAAAATATACTGCCTTTTCTTCTTCGAAAAAACATAGGTAAAAACAAACGAAATACGAAAAGCAGAAAAAGACAAAAACACATAAAAAAAACCCCTTTGTTCCGCGGGTACACGCAGCGCACGACTTGTGACCGTGGCTGGGCACGCGACGAGCCCCCGTGCGACCGTTGGGAGGCCCTTGCAGGTGTACCGCTAGTTTTTTTTTGGAGGTAGCTCTCTGACGGCTCAAACGAGCAATCAAAATCGTTGAACACGAGCCGGCCTGAAAGCCTAAAACCCACTTTCGAAAGGTGGTACGCCGACACATCCACGACTTGTGAGGATGGGCCAACCTGACCGGCCGGCGTTGACATTTGCGAAGGGCAAGGTCTTATTCCTCTATGGGTTCGCTTTTCACACCGGGGTGACAGTGGGAGCGCTGACTTTCCTAACGCATCATTTGTTAAGTTGGTCAAAGCCTGGTCAAAGTCTCATAGCTCCACTTTGTCACTGTTCGCTCCCACAGAGAGCGCGAGGTCACACAGCTTTGCCACACACTATGTTGATTTCTTCTAGCTTTTTTCCTTCTTTTTTGAGGGGAGATTTCTTTTAGCTAATTTGTGGTGAAAGTCTCTTTTCATTTTTTTTTCTTTGCGAAACATAGTACGGATTATCGATGAGCATCCTGAAATCTATGATTTGAAGCCGAGTAGGCAGGTTTCACCATAACGAAATCGATCATCTGAGAGCTACGCTGAGTTTACGTCTCTTTTAATTTTTGCAGTCATGTCGTGTTTCGGAATTAAAGGAACATGATTCTCATCGATCCATTTTGGACGGATAGCCATCGCTAAGCCATGAGGATTTCACGTGTCTTGCTAAGCGAGGCTTATATCATTGTTATTCGTTGCTAAAGTGCACAACACAAAACGTTGCAATCGGGAATATGAGCTGATTTATTGGAGCCTTTTAAAATAAGAGATAAATAGATATGCGCATCATATAATAAGCATGTGATTGTCCACACTTGCTACTTATTAATGTAGTTGATGTACTGACTAGATTTGAAGTACAAAACAAAGCAAAAATATCGACAACTCGCTAACATATCATTGTAGCTCTTCGTGGATGAGCACAAATTATTAATCCAACAGGAACCTAATGATGCGGGCAAACCCTTCTATGGGCATATTCTTCATCAAATACAAAAAGCTTAAAATAGATTTATTTTTTTGTGACAGATTATGGTAGACGCAGGATACGAGGTCTATAGCCCATCTTACAGGTTGGGGCCACCCTTCCACCGACTGGTTCACCGCTTTTAGGATGCTTCTCCCATACCGAACATTGCCATGCCACTTGACCATTTGTGACAGAAAGAGGAGGAAGAGAGATGTATTTGAAAAAGAGTTTGAGGGAGTACTTGTTGCAACCTGAAAAATGAGGTCCGTCTATTGCATTCTACCCAAATAAGTTCTAAAATATGATAAAAATCAAGGATCTCATGTTGCAAAGATTGTCATATAAATCACAACCGAATAAATGGTTCATGATTTCCAGTAAGAGCATAAAATTTACTATTAAAAGATTGATTGCCTAAATATGCTTGGAGTGGTTGAAATTGCCACATATCGTCAAACATATTTTGCTAAGCCAAAATTTTGTGATTTTCCCCCTAGGTTCTGGCTTTTGCCCGATTTTTTTTTTTTGGGATACACACTACATAAAATCAAGATACAGATTCCTTAAATATAATCAATTATAAGATTTGGTGACTATTACAAGTTGGGCCCCGTTGTAAGCTGATTCACATTTGCTATGACGCAACATCGTTATGCATTGCACATTTTCAACTTCGCCTCCTTTTTTCCTCCCAAACTGAGCATGATTTGTGTCCACATTAATACCGAATAAAAAATAGGCCTCCCTCTCCGATTTCTATTAAAGAAACCATTTGGTTCACTTTAGAAACTACTGCTGAAAAGCACTACCATCCTTTCAACATTCATCAACAACATTACCAAAAGAACGAGCGGACAACTCAACATGTAGATAGAGATAGACTCCTGCACACAACATTTTACAAACCTTAAGAGATAAACTAAGAACCAAACTTTGGAAAGCGACCAAACTAGACTAAACTCAAACATGGAACAAGAAATGCTAGTGAAATGATGCATCCAGGGAAAGTCGTCGGAGAGAACAAGTTACACCACCAGGTGAAGTCACAGTCGAAGATCAGCTTTAGCCACTAACCCTAAGCACTCATGGGCGCCACCCTTGTGATGTCGATACACTTCACTTGCCACCTGTTCTATGATTCTTGCCCCCAGCATCAACACCCTTCCATTTCCTCCCATATCTACAAAATTGCCTAATTGGTAATCCAATGACATATCCGTGTGAGGAGGATAACTGGATTATTAACCATTTTCTATCAAAAAAAATACCATCTCTGCATCTCCAAATGGTCTAGAATATGGTAGAGACAACAACTGTAACCATTTTTTGCTATCTTTTGTAGGAAAAAAAATCAATACACCAAATCATACATTTAAACTATCAGTAATAGCTCTTAAATCAGAGACACATTAAAAAAGTCCACACCAATCTAGCAAGAGAGCGTTAGAAAAAAAAGTGATCGATTATTTCTTCTTGTCCATAAAACACACAACATTTGCTACCTTTCCAAGGAGGGAAACTTTTGGTCTATGGGTGTATATACACCCTATATGGAGAAAAATTAGTAATTAGACAAAAGGTCAAAAAATTCTGGAAATATTTTTGAAACGAAGTTGACCTTCCATTGTACTTGTAAGAAAAATTCCACAAAAAGAAAAAAAACCTGTTGACTTCTTTTAAAAAACAAAAAATTCGGCCAAAATAGTGTGAATAGTGACCTATAATAGCAAAAAAAAAATTGCCATAAAGTCAACATTGGGTTTTTATTCACGAAAATTTGTATACTAGTGCAAACACAAAGTCAAGTTTATTAAAAAAACTTCTAAACTTTTTTGATTTTTTTTGTAATTATTAATATTTTTTTCTCATATAGGGTGTATATACACCCATGAACCAAAGGGTATTTCCCCTTTCCAACCCCTTCTCAGCAAATTATCTCTGGTTAAAGTGATTTTGTGACAATTAACAATAGAAATATTTTGATTTTACGTAAGAACTTCTGTGAAAATCCACTATCAGAAATCATAGTTGTCTGTATAGTGACTTGATGGTGAAGATACCATAAGCAAATTTGTGTCCACATATGACATGACAAAAAGTAGGAGAAATTTAAGAAAGAAAGCTTAAGGGAACATTTTTTCGAACTTGACCAAACCCAACTAATGGAAATACATCATCCACAGAGATACGAAGGAGGCGAGGGTAAAGCGGGGAGGAAAGCTTGAGCATTACCAACAAACCCGATGGAGGTACCCTCACTCGAAAGACCTTCTATGGGAAGAAAACCTACTAACACTGCTTAAAAATTCAACGGAAGTGCTACAAATTCACTAACAAAACGACAAACAGCGACCGACATTGTTTAAGGGCACACTAGTTTTCCATATCAATCCAAAAATCAAACTTAGCCCATTGCATTTTCACCAAGTAATTTGAAAATCTGACGAAATCGAGGTTCTTAGGACGTAAATCTAGTAGAATGCACCTCGAAAGACAAATCCACCAGATAAAATGGTGATTAAAAATGAACTAAAAGTATAAAATTTGTTTTTTTACGGGTAAACTAGCACTTTCTCTGTTTCATAATGTAGTGCATATAGATTTTTTTTTGAGAAGTCAGACCTCACAAAATCTGACCAAGTTTATGGCGAAAAATATTTACATCTAGAATGCCAAATATATATCATTAGATTCATCTTAAGATGTAGGTCCATATTTTCTATATTTGGTATTGTAGATATAAATAGTTTTTTCTATAAATTTGGTCAGAGTTTGCAAAGTTTGACTTTCCAAAAAATTTAAACGCTCTACATTATGGAACGGAGGAAGTATACAATTGGATTTCAGAAGATTTACATAAAAGATTGATATGTACTGATAGTATTTTTTTTTCAAATACGCAAGAGTGTGCATACTATATATTGCAGAAGAGGGATGGGGAAAGAACTCCTCCACGTTGGCTAGTACATGCTACAGGTTACACGTGGACCAACTCCACCGAAACAAGGAAAAAAATGCTAACTTCTCTCGTTGGCCCACCTCGCAAGTGCTCCAAAGAGAGGCTCTGCTTCTCCATTGAGGATCTCGGCCTTGCTCCATATACGTCCCCCTTCTTCGATGCACTGCATGAGCATCCTTAAGGATGGGGTGGCTCCGTCAAAAACAATGGCATTCCGATGCTTCCACATCTCCCACATTACAAGGAGGAAGATCACCCGGTCATCTTTTTCACATGCGAGCCGATGTCATGCATGGTGATGCACAACTCTGCTAGGCTCGAGTCCGGTCGTGGCACCCAACCATGCTTGCCCATAGCAGAGCAAACGATGGACCAAACCTCTCTCGCAAAGACACACTACATGAGGATGTGCTCGATTGTCTCATCGTGTTGAGCATAGAAAGGGCAAGGCTCCTGGTGACCGAGCCCGTGTCTGGCGAGCCTATCCAAGGTCCAACACCGATTTTGAAGCGCGAGCAATGCGAAGAAACGACATCGCAATGGAGCCATAGACTTCCACGTAAACGATGTCGTGGGTGAAACTTACCGCCCCATCAACTTTGCTTCGTAAGCCAACTGTGCCGAGAATTCGTCGTTTGCCTCCCAGGACCATGAAATAGAGTCCCCCTCCGCCTGGTTCAGGTGCACCTGGCCGAGAGCCTGCACCGATAGCTCGGGGCGCACGTCTCAGGCCCACTCAGTCGGAGACAACGCCTGGAAAACAGTCCGCGAAGCTCTCACCAACGGCTCCACCAAAGCATACACAGCCGGAGCAATATCCTGAATTCTTGGACAGTCAAGCCATCGATCCTCCCAACACGGGTGCGCATGCCATTGCCAATACTGCATCGTGTCGTTGCCCGATAGATCTGTGTCGACTCCTCTGGAACCTCAATCTCAAACACTGACAATGATCAGGAAGAGTCGGTTTGTTGCATCCATGGCCATTTAGCCTGCAAAGCGATGTTCAGCCACATTAGGTCGGGCAGACTCAAACCTCCCGCCCACTTCAGAGCACACACGGCCTCCCAAGCCACCGCACACTGACCGCCGTTCGCCTTGTCGCTTGCACACCAAAGGAAGCCTCTACATATTCTTGTCATTGCCGTTAGGACTTTCTGTGGGATGTCGAGTGCCATCATGGCATGAATGGGTATGGCACAAAGCACTGATTTGACCAAAAGTAATCGCCCACACTTGACCAATAGTATACAATTTTTTTTATTTTTTTGCGGGAAAACATCTGATCTATTCATCTTCAATCATGGCAGTACAACAAACACCAGGAATAACAAAAATTACATCCAGATTCATAGACCACCTAGCGACGACTACAAGCACTGAAGTGAGCCGAAGGCGCGCCGCCGTCATCGCCCCTCCCTCACCGGAGCTGGGCAAAACTTGTTGTAGTAGACAGTCGGGAAGTCGTCGTGCTAAGGCCCCATAGGACCAGCGCACCAGAACAGCAACCGCCGCCGATGAAGAGTAGCGTAGACCAGAAGGATCCAACTTGAAGACACACAAACGTAGACGAACGACGAACAAATCCGAGCAAATCCACCAAAGGCAGATCCGCCGGAGACACACCTTCACACGCTCACCGACGATGCTAGATGCTTCACCGGAACGGGGGCTAGGCAGGTGTACCACCCCAAAAATTTAATCATATTTTTATTAAATAAAAATTTGGCCAGAAATAAAATTTTGAATTATATTAAGTCCTTTATTATTTTCAGAGTATTTTCTGTTTCTGTTTTTCAAAATTCTTCCCTCCGTATAGAAATTTTTGAAAATAATGTTGTGGATTTGGGAGTTTTCTTAAACCATTTCATTATTACTTTAACAACAGTAGGAATCATTTTCATAATAAAATTTTGCCCAAAACAATTCTTTTAACAGCATTTTCAATTCTTTAAATGCCTCTGTTACACTACAACCATTATAAATAATTATTTTGAAATTCCACAAAAATTATGGGAGGTCATGTGTTGCCTATGGATCACTTCTATGCAAAAACCCAACTTGGTGTTTTGAAAATTTTGAGTAAACCAACCTCTTTTCGATTTTGTCCATTCCCTAGGTTATAACTACAACCCCTATTTTCCTTGCTCCATTAATTCTGAAGTTTTTTCCCACTTACTTTCCTTCCAACCAAACCCTTAAGTCCAAAATTTTAGCTCCATTGGAATCATTTTAGTTCACCAAATAATGCCCTTCAGTTTCTATCCAGAAATGGTTTTCTCAAAAACTTGCACTATCAAGATTTTTATTTTTCCAAACTAACCTTGCCATCCTAGTTTGCACCTAAAGAGACCCCAACCTGGTAATTTTGGTGGCCAGAGTAGTCCCCTAGGTGGCCTTGGCATTTTGTCAAACACCTAGAGTGCATGGCAGAATTTGGCAAAGTTTTTATCATGCACTGCACACCTGCTTCCCTTGCCATTTCAACATGCCCACCAGTCTTGCCATCTAAAGGACCCCCACCCTGCTAAGTCTCCCTTGCAACCAACTCTTCTAGATGCCATTGGCATTTCCTCGAGCACGCTGTGCGCGTGCACGGAGCGTGTCCAGAGCACGCGTTCTGCAGCCTCTGGCATCAAGCCCTGCCGCTTCCCCGCTGCTTCTCCCACACGCCTGAGTCTTCCACTGGACCCTGCCGTCCACGCTAAGCATCTCTGACAACCTCCCCTGGCCTCTAGTGCCGTCCACCACCGACCACCGCCGTCGCCGTGGACTTCGGCTCGGACACGCCACCACATGGCCAAATTCGAGGCCGCCAGCTTGCCCCGCCTTAACCACCAGCCCACCGACCTCATCCACAGTCGCTGACCCCGCCGACCACTCCACCGCCCTCACTGGCCTCAACCACCGCCATTAATGGCCGCCGCCGCAATCCGTTCGGGGACGGCACCGTCCACGCTACCTGGCACCTCCCCGAGCCCGCCAGCTCACTCCCTGGACAGTGGCCTCCTCCATAAGCCTGCCCACGTCGCGCCGCCCCTGCAACCACTCTTCTGGCGCCATTAGTGGCCTCCGCCACCGCGCTTATCCACGGGAGCCGCGGAACCGCCATGCTCCGCCTATAAAAGGCCACTCTGAGCCTCAGTCCAGGTCGCCATCATCACACCATCATCACGGTAACCCTCCAGAACAAGCATGGAGCCCGGGGATGCCGTCTTCTTCCTCTCCGGCCGAAGCTTCCGCCACCACCCCTCGGGCTATTCCGGCGTCTCCAGAGCCTCCTTCCCCCGATTCCTTCTCCATAAGCTTCACCTCAACCCCACAATTCAATTCCACCACTCAATTTCGCTTGGGATCGACCAGAGGCGAAACGCCCAAATCGCCGTCACCGGAGTTCCGTTGGAGAGCTCACCGCCGATGAATGGGTGGACCCCGGGGACCGTGCCGTACCTCGTCGGGTTCGCCACGAGTCCCTGAGCACAGTGGTGTGCCTACCTTCCGGCGCCGCGCCCACAATCGCCGGCGAGGGTCGCCGGAGGCCGCGCCCCGCTCGGCCAGAGGAAAGGAGGGAGAAAGCGCCGACGCTAACCCGGTCAAACCTGACCAGTGGGCCAGGTGGGGCCCACTGTCAGCGACCGAGACCGCGTTGGGCCCGTCGTAAGTGGAAACGGTTTTCCGGAGTACGCTTTCGACGTGGTAGCTCTTCGCGTGGTCGATCGACCAGGCCGGCCTAGTAGCACCTTGTGGTTAAAACCGCGCTCAGGGCGCCCCTCTACCTTTCTCTTTTTCTTTTTCCAGTAACTTCCAATAATTCCACAGGATCCATTTCATATCAAAATCCAATGATTCAAATTTATAAATGCTTCTAAATTCATGCTCTATTATTCCATCTTAGGTGAACATTTTTCCTAAGCTGTATCTCCACTGTATCAATTAAACAGTACTTTCAATCATTTATTCCATCCTAGATTTGCTCTAAGTAATTCATCTGGACTCCAAATAATTTGATTATTTTTCTGTTGTTTTTTATTTTTCATCTATTTTATTTTAGTATTTATTTCAAAAATATTTGAAACAATTTTTGGCACTGTTTTTGCTATATGTGGTAATTCAAATATTTTTGAAAAATAGAAAATGGAGGGGAGATAAATAATTCAAACTTTTGGAGTGCACCCAATATTTCTGCATGCTCAAGGCAAGCATCTTGAACACTTGATATGGTGAATTGCATAGTTGTTTGTTTGCAAGAATAAATGCATCATGAATATGTTGAATTCAAATAAAACTGGCATATGGCTATTTTTGCGTGCATGATCCCCTGACAATATTTTGTCTCTGTTTAAGTATGAATTATGTGTGAGCATGATTATTTTCACATGTCACAAATGCCATGTTGGTCCTGACTAATCTGCAGGAAAGAACCAGTCACGAGAAAAGTGACTGTGTGACTGAAAATCTCGTGGTGACGAGAATGATCAGTGATGGCATGTTGGGACATGCTAGGTGGTGACCCTGTTGGGTTCTACCAAGGAGATATATTGTGTTAACCACTGCAAGAAAACTTAAACCTCCTAAGTCGACCGTAGATCGAGTCTTGTTCTGGTAACCCCCATACTTGTTTCGTGCTGCCACAGGTAGGGTATGGTTCAGTAAGTTGTTAACCATTTTCCATACACACACCGTACAGAGGGCCACGATGAGGGTTTCCCGCGGCCGTGGACTAAATCATGTCATCGGGTCAGGGGGCATGGGTGTTTCCAGTTGTAACTGAGAGGGGGGCACCCCTTGGAATACGCGCGTATTAATAGTGATCCCATGCAGGACGTTGGTCTCTCCGTCTCAGAGTTTTTCTTGAACGATGCTTTGGGTGATTCCTGGCATCCGAAAAGTTAATCTGGTGTGTGTTGGTCAGGTGTGTTTTCAACCCAAAGACCGTAATGGGTATTAGTCAGTGTCATGGTACTGACTTAAGAAATCCTTTACTTGTGGGTAAAGAGTACACCCTCTGCAGAATTTAAACCTATTCGAATAGCCGTATCCGCGGTTAAGGGCTACAGTCTGGGTTGGTCAAGTGTCGGTCTTAGTGTCGGTCTTCGGAGGAAAATAATTAAATTGAGCCTGAATTATTTTGCAGGATAATTGTTGTCACCCTGATGCTACCACGAATATTTTATGCATGTTAATATTATTATGGTTATGCATATTATTGAGGACTAACCCGTTTCTCTTATTTTTGTATTTCCTGAGTGTCTCAGGGGCTGGCTAGACTACCCCGGGCACTCAATTTTATTTTCAAGACCTCTCGTGGCGTCTCTCGAGTTAACAGTCAGTTTATCCCGCCACTACTCTTGTGGACACCCGATTGGCATTTCTCTTCAAGTCCGATCGTGGCATCACTTGACACCCGACTGGCATTTCTCTTCAAGTCCGACCGTGGCGTCACTTGACACCCGACTGGCATTTCTTTTATTTTATTTTCTGAACGTCACTTGGGCTGGCTAGACTACCCGTGGCATTCATTTGCGTTATTTCTGACAAGTTTGATCATGACTAACATGCTATATTTACTTCCGTATCATTTTGCTATTGTCATGTCATGATTTAGATATGTGTCAGCATGAGCATTTTAGCATGATCCAGCATGAGCATACGCATATAGTTTGGTTCAACATGATCATATATTTTGTCTGCTGCATTCGGTATATCTCTTATTCATGATGTTTGCAAGTACATTCAAACGTACTCACAGGCTTGTCCCTGGCTATTTACTTGGCCAGGTCAGGAGTTCCACGAGGAGTACCACAACGACGACCGTGCAGAGCCTAGGATAGCAGCCACGCGGATAGGAATTATCCGGGTCAGCTGTTGCTGTTGGAATGGAGCCCCATCGACGCTGGAGTACCACGAGTCATTTCCGACATCCACCACCGGAATCCCTGTTGTATCATTAGACCTTTATGGTCTAGTATCCAATTCTTGTAATAGCTTGTCAATTCTGTAACAAGGACGTGTCCACCAGTAACAGTAATCCTGGGCTGATGATGACACGAGGGGTTAATTTCTGGGATTTCGTGTCCCGGCCCCGGCAGTAGGAAGAATCTTATTCCATTTTTAGGGAGCCGCCGCCGTCTCGTCTTTCTGAGCAGGACACAAACCCTAACAAACCTCAAAAGCACATCTAAAAACGGAGGCTTTAGAAGATCAGTTTTGCTAAGTCTCAGTCGATTAAGACTTCGTTATGTCTCAGTCGATGCTATCTTCCTTTGATTTTACATGGAGATTCGTGTAAAAAATTATTTTCAGTTTTTTTTTTCTTCTTTTGATACTATATCACTTGACTGAGACTTGTCGACTGAGACCTAGCCACACCCTTAGAAGATTGGCCGAAAGTCTCATGGTACGAGTAAGTATATATACAATTCGATACTACGTAGGTAAGATCGATCTATTTTAAAACAATGATTGTGTGAACAGCTCAAATATCGTCGTAACCAGCCGTCAGCAGTGCCTAATCAACCGTTCCCACGATAAGAACGTGATCGCCGTTTCAAATGCGCGTGGACACGCACGTCCTAGCTACTCCTATAAAAGGTACCGCACCAAACAACGTCCAACATCGGAGGACGAGAACTCAACCCAGACAGCGCCCTCATCTCCGTCGTCGTTCTCCGAGGAGACGCAAAACTTTCTCGCGACACCCGTCATGGCGCCGAGGCTGGAGCGCGGCGGCAGCGGCTTCCATCTCCCGAACTCCGAGCTGGAGGACTCCCTCTTCCTCCGCGCCCTCATCTCCGTCGTAAACGGAGACGCCGTCGTCCCCACGCTGCACCTCGAGCCGTCGTCCAAGCCGCACTTTGCCGCTGCAGCTCCTGCGTGCGCCAGCTGCGGCGTGGACGGGTGCCTCGGCTGCATGTTCGCCGGTGCGGCGGCAACGGCCGGCTCGAGCAGCGAGAGCGAAGAGTGCTCCGCCGCGAGCTTCGTAAAGGACGGCGGCGTGGGGAAGATCACGCGGAGGAGGAGCCGGAGCAAGTTCAGGGGCGCGAGGCAGCGGTCGTGGGGGAAGTGGGCGGCCGAGATCCGCGACCCGCACCGCGCCGTGCGCAAGTGGCTCGGCACCTTCGACACCGCCGTGGATGCCGCCCGCGCCTACGATCTCGCGGTGCTCGAGTTCAATGGCCACCGCGCCACACTCAACTTCCCAGACGCGGCCGCGTCGTCGTCGGCGGCGGCTTCTGTTTCTGATTCTTCTTGGGCGGCTGCGCAGTCGTAGAACTTGCCGGGCAGTCCTCGCGAGAACTGCGGGTCAAAATGTGTCGTCGCGGCTACCGGGGTAGGTAGGACAGGTGGCGAGGGAGCAGAAGTTCATGATGCTGGATGATGACAACTTCGTGATCCATGTTTGGATGATTAATTCATTCGCATTTTTGAAAGGATGTTGTTTAATCCGAATCAATGAATCGGTAAGCATGGCGACCTGTAGTCGGTGTAGCCGCCGCCAAAGCCAGCGCACGTGCTTCAAATTTTGCCTCTCCTTTCATGCCCGTGACGCAACTCACTCTTCTTCGGCTTAACAATCTTCCCGGGTAACTTTATTTCCGACAATTTTCCTAAGTACTCCCTATGTAAAAAATATATTAGATAGTTTAGACCACTACTTACAGAGGGAGTAACTTATATGAGCGGACTCATTTGGTCATTCAACTCACGGTCAGATGATATCAGAACCTTGGTGATATGCAATTCTATACTCGATTCTAGATTCTTTTTCCTTAGCATCTCTCGTTCCAACGTTTAGACTCGGCTGTCAAACATTTTGAAGCACGGGCAAACCACAATTCAGAGCGTTTAGAATACTTTTTTTTTCAAACCACACAGGAACCCCAACCACCCATTCTCCGAGGGTTTAAATGAAAAAAATTGACCCGCCTCCTATTCCGGCCGTTCCACGCCACCACCACCATCCTGCTGGCCGCCATGAGCCACCCCGCCGGCCAATCCACCCTAGTTTCCACCTCCCCTTGCGTCGCATCCACGTCGTCACCCGCCACCATATCGCCGCCCAACTCCGGCCACCTGCCGTTACCTCCTTTGGATTCTCGTAACAAACTTCTGATCGAGAGAGTTCCTTTGTGTGAGGCTACTGATTTGTTAATTGAATTATTGGTTTTATGCAATAGTGGCGGCCGCTCACTAAGCGGTGAGATTGGGGAGTTCTTGACGCCATGATCGATTGTCTTCGGAAGGTTGCATGTCATATCTCCACCACCACATAACTTCTCGACATCGCTGGACGGTGTTCTTTGTGCTTCTGTTTTATTACCTTGGGTATTGTTACTTTATCTATTATAAGCAGGGAAAAAGTCTATTTCCAAGATGTATTGCTCGTAGACTAAATTGCACAAAGCACCGTTATCTCACCCCACTTAGTGTATCTTAGTCAAAGTAATCTCTAGTTTGAACATCTACACTCCTCATTTTTAGCAGACCTTTTTTTTATTGCAAAAGAGCACGGGAAGTCAGATGATTACATTACTGGAATATCAGCGAAGTAGGATCACTAAGAAATTATTACCGTTTAATAGACAATAGTACACACGACATTTTTGGTTTTAGAGGCACTGCTTAATACCTTCGTTCCTTTATATTATGTGCATTTGTTTTTTAATACAATTCCACAATGTAAGGTGCATTTGTTATAATTCCTGGTAATTCCGTTTTTGGCCCTCTAGAAAAAGGAAAGCATCTCCCAACTGATTGCATGTATCTCTCCTTGTAGAGAAGGAAAGGAAACTACCTCTCTCCCGATTGTGCGTATCTCTTCCTTTGCTAGCCTAAGTGTTTTATTTGCCACTAATCGACGAATTTGACAAGGGTAATTTCATCCTAATTTGTCTATAATTATGTGCCTTGGTCGCTGTACCGAAAATAATACACCTTACATAAAGGAACGGAGAGAGCACACAATAGTACACACGACATTTCTGATTTTAGAGACAACTCGAGCAGGAGCGGGTCTTTCGATTTTCAAACTTTCATATCTTTTGAATAAAAAAAAATTAAGTTCTGTTTTCATATTCGTGTTTCTTGTGACGGGGGCTTTCAAATATGGTCCATTTTGAATATGTTTTGGTGAATTTCGAAAACAAATGTTAAGCTTCAACCGATAAAATCATGATTTTTGTTCCTACGACCGACAAAAAAAGGTCTTAAAATCTTATCTGTGGAAATTGGTAAGAGCCAAGCGAGAAAATTGTAGTTTCAGATGAAAACTCGTAAGTTTCAATGATTGAAACTTAAAACTTGCTATGCTCTCGTGTGAGATCCAACTACTTCATGGATCGCGAGGCAATCGAGCGGCCAGACAGGACTTGGCAGGTGCGTCATGCCCTTGCGAATTTCCACAAGTCGTGCTTGTCTTCTCAGGTCGGCCCAGCTACCGGATATGCGAGATGGATCAAGAGACGTACCTAGTGGTTTTTTGGATCGGAACGACCGTTGCTTTTCAGGCCGGCTCGTGTTCGACCATTTCTTTCAGGCCTTGATCTTTTACGACCAAGTGGTAGCGTTTGTCCATCTACATCTGAGAACCAGGCATTCGGCGGATTATACTATAGGCATGTGTGAAAGCTTTGCCTTTAATTAGATACATATATGAATGAACAAGCATCTTTCGCTTTCACACCCCATGCCGCTGGGAGCTCTGAATATTCCATTCATCCTAAACAAGTTGCGGGTCAAAGTCTACGAGTCCTCTGTCAGCGTTCGGTTCGACAGACAGCGCGCGAGGTCGCAGGGTTCATTCCACTTCCAGCTAGCGCCCGTCCCTTTTGTTCTTTTAGCACAGTCACGTATTAGCTTGTTTCTGAAATAAAAATGCAAGACGTGTTTCTGTTTACTAACACTGTGCAGTGTTCGGTGTTCACTATTTCTGATGTAAGAGGATTTCAAAATCGCGGGCACGAATTTTTGGAACATGGTTCCACGCACACCCATTATAAATAGAAAAGGTAAATAAGTAAACGCCACTCTCTTCGATCCATATTAATTGGGGAGTAGTAAAAATTAAACAGTTCTGATATTTTTGTATGATGAATGATCGAGTGTTATACTCATGTGTGAAGTTTCATGAGCAAATAACATCTGTGGTATTTTAGGCAAGAAGATAAAATCGATGCTTATAAAAAAGACCATTGTTTCAAGTAATTTGGAGGTCCGAATTTGTTTTCTTCGGTCATTTCTTCGTGAAACTTCACATGAGCAATTTACCGAATGATCTTATTAATAGAAATACTAGATAAAACATGACTGTTATAGCAGGGATAAAACAAGTCATGCAATCTGACAGAGAGAAGGTAAATGACATCTGCATATATGAACTAGAACGGAACATATCTAGAGCAGACACTAGAGTAAGAAACTGTGACAGAACCTCAAACATGAAGAGTATGAGAACGCACGGAACAACGGCAGAAACACTGGTTTTGGGGTCGACGCCCTCGCCGGCCATGTCGTCGAAGAGGTTGTCGACGTCAGTGAAGAAGACGTCGTTGGGGAAGTGGTTGTCGGCGTCCAGCTCCCGAACTCCGAGCAGGAGAACTCCCTCTTCCTCCGCGCCCTCATCTCCGTCGTGTCCGCACACATGGTCACCCTCGCCCCCACGCTGCACCTCGAGCCTTCAACGCCACCCTTTGCTGCCACTCCGGCCGCGGGACGCCTGCTGCAGCTGCTGGGTGCGCCCGGTGCGGCGTCGGCGTGGACGGCTGCCTCGGCTGCGACTTCGACCGTCGACGCCAAGGCGATGGCTGGCTGCAGCAGCGAGGGGGAAGGGTACTCCGCCGCGGGCTTCGGGAGGGATTTTAGATACTGATGGAATTCAAAAATGAAATTATTGGTAGACGAAGCATATATCTGGAAGCATATAATATACTCCATGCTCTTATATTTCTTTACAGAGGGAGTAGTTTCTCTCTAATCTATTCTTCACGTTCTCGTTTCAGCGTGTGAGTTCTTGCCTTTCCTCACCAATTTGGTCGCTTCCCAGTTCTTGCAAGATGCCGGCAAGCGAAGCCTGAAGGTACAAATCCCGTGTCTGTCTCGATTCAGTTACTCCGATTGTTTGTGCAGAATCTGTTCTTACTCAATCTCCATTGCACAGTTTATTTTAAGTTTGGAACTAGGGCGTATATTATCATAATTTGAGTAACTAGGATTTAACTAGCTAACAAACTTGGCTTACTGCCATGTGCTTTTCACACTGATTCTAAAAGCGTAATCCTCATAAAACTAGAAACTATTTATTCTAAAAGTGTAATCCTTGTAGCAGTTAATTTAGTGTTGTAGAGTACTACTAGAAGAGATGAGATGTAACTAACTAGTATGTGCAGCTCAAAAGTATTTTTGTGTGTGTGTGTGTGTGTGTGTGTGTGGGGGGGGGGGGCAAATGCTAAAACATTTCCAATCTAAGCCCTATTTAAAATAAATCTTCAGAAAATGATCCAAGGCGGGCCTCAACATAGCTACGCCACTGCCTGAGTCCTTCGTTGAATGATAAGCTTCAGTGGCATAGGTGAGCTAGTTGACTGCATACACTCTGTTCTTCCTCTGTTTCAGTCACACAAGCACTTTTCTACCTTGTGGTGCTTTGGTCCAGAGAAGGAGCCTAGCTGACAGTCTTTGGATATGAGATGGTCTTTTTTTACAGGTACCATATGGCCATCAGCAAAGTTCTTCAACCCCCTCTATTCCTGATTAGCTTAGAACATACTTGTTTTTCTTGTGAATGAATGCTTTGTCTGCATACTTGAATAAAGTGCAAATAGCAGGAAGAAACTGGACCATACTGTTTGGCAATCAGCAAGAAAGTAATTGTAGTTTTTTGCACTTCTTTTTGTAGATGTCCATATTAAAATATTCATGGTTCTGCTTGAATATTTGATGTATGATTTGAATGTCCCCTCACACCACCATCATTTTTTTCAGCCGAGAAAGAAGCATGCTCCCAAGAGTGTAAAATGAAGGCGACCTAATGATAAGAGTAACATGATTTTGGGTGTTGCTGCCACTCAAATGTGGAACAATTTTTTTATGAACTGCTGCCATGATGAATTGTTATGATGAACCGCTGCCAGTATGAATTATTGTGATAAGAGTAACATAATTCCCGTTTTATTTGATTCAAGTCGTGCAAAATGATGGTGCAGTCGAACAAAATTGTTGTGTTGTTGTGATAAAAATCACATTTTTACTCTGTTGTACACGCAAGGGGGTGTGGGGGCTGGGATGGGAGGGAATGTAGGGAATTATGACCAAACAACAATTTTATGTGCAAGGGGGAAATGGGGCTGGGGATGGGAGGGAATGCAGGGGATTGAAGGGGATTGGTGAAAGGAAGGGATTCACCTAATCCCCCAAAATCCCGAGTCCCTTTGGGGCCTGAAAACCTCTTGTGCCAAACAAGGCCTAAAGGATGGCGGCGTGGGGAAGATCAAGCGAAGGAGGAGAGGGAGAAAGTTCAGGGGCGTGCGTCGATGGCCGTGGGGTATATGGGCGGCGGAGCTCCGTGACCCGCACCACGCTGTGTGCAACTGGCTCGGCACCTTCGATACCGCCGCTGAGGTTGCGCGTGCCTACGACGTCGCGGCTCTCGAGTTTCGCGGCCACCGCGCCAGACTCAGGTTCCCGACCACGGACGCATCATCGTGGGCATCGGCGTCGGCATCTGGCTCCTCCACTGTGCAGCCGCATCGGCAGCACTTGCCTGAGAGCCTTCACGAGAACTAAAGGTCAAACGCGTCCTCGTCAGCGTACGTGCCGCAGCTGCCGGAGCCGGGAAGGCCGGTGGCGAGGGAGCAGGAGATCTAGGATGGGTTACAGAGATTATGATGATGGATGGTACTACCAACTTCTCGGTTACGAACCTCCATGAATAATGCATTCAGTGTTGTTAAATTTTAGTATACACGTGAGATCTTGCATTGAGATATGTGCAAACTTTTATTTTTAGATTTCTTTTTTCTTTTTTATGGATTATTACTTGATTTAGACTTGATTAAGTCTTAGTCGACTGAGACCTAGCCACACCCTAATGCGTTATATATAATTGGTCCATATGAACTTTGAGTCGTGTACACTCATACCTTGAATCATCGACACTTAAGAGCATCTACGGCCTGATACACAAAATCCAGCACCTCAAACGCCCGCGGACAGGCGCGTCCGCAGTCAGTGATCGGTCACACCTTCCACAACCGGATACCTCAATTACAAATCCCCAAATTCATACAATTACATGCAACGTGAAACATAATCTTGAGCGGAGCTCGTCCGGCTCCGCCATGTCCATGTCAGGCAGCCGGCTGTGTCCCTTGGAGTGTTGGCGCGAGCACCAGCAAGATAGAGTAGGACATGGGACACGCACCGACTCACTGCACTCAAGGCGTTGTCGTATCCCATGCTCTACTCTTCCTCATCGGAGCACGTGGCCTGCATGTCGCTGGTCGATGTCAGGTGACGATGTATCCATCGTGGTTGGAGCCTGACATGTCCACGACAACGCGGTTGTGGGGTCAGGGGATGGCGGCCACCCTTACTAATGCCGGAGAGTGCGACTTCGCCTCGCCGATGTCCACCAAAGCCTCCTGTGCCTTCTGCCTTGCACGACAGACACGCCGTGCCATAGTCTCAGCGGATGGGCCTCGGATGACCTCCGAGTCGGCGCGCCAACGAAGGGGCAGCACTTCCGCCATGGCTTTGGGACGCTAGACGGACCGCACCGGCTCCATCGATCGAGGCAGCGGTGACACGCCTCGCGTCGGATCAAAGCGCCATTTGGGCGGGCGCTATGGATTCCCACCAGATCGAGTCCGACAGCGGCCAGGCGTTCTCCTCGCGAGCGCAGCGGAGCGCAATGCGAACGGTCATCTTCTCTCCGGGCCCGACTGGGATGAGGTCCCGGTCCCTAGATCGGGTGACGGTGGACTTGGTTCGGCTGCCCGCCATGCCAGAGATCGCTGGATGGGAGCTTAGGGGCAGAGAGGAATGGAGTGGCCAGGGTTTGATCCACGGAGCGAATATGTGTCGGTTCGTGGTGGGCCAGAATGGGATGGATCCAACATGGCGGATGCGCCGGGCGCGCTCGGGCATCCCCATATTCGCCCCTGATTTGGACTAGATATGAGGGGTGTCACACAGCCTGGGCGTTTAGAGCCGGTATAAGACGTCCATCTGGGTTGTTTTTTACCAGTCAGTGACCGGGCCATCCGCTCGGGCGTATAAGTGTTGTTTGAGGCGCCTCGCTGTAGATGCTCTAATGCTACAAATTATCTGGTGTTCGACTCTAATATCCTGATCTAACAGCCTATCAAGACAGGGCATCCGAATTTTATTTCTCTGTACACATATAATATTTCGCAAACACTATTTGGAAAACGCTAGGATTTTAGTCTTAGCAACAAATGACTAGCATGCCCTCTGATCACCATCCTACGGTCGGGACTGGGCGTGCAGTTGAGAAGCGGGGGCGAGGCATAGGGCGACAATATTATTCTTTTCCCCGATGGGCGGTGTGCGACCACTTTGCTCATGATAGACCGGGACCACCTAAAATCGGTCAACTCTTTAACTTTGCTCACTGGAAACCTCCGCCTACGCAATAAATATCATATCAGAAACCGCTGCGCAAATTTGATCAACTCTATGCTACATGATTCGATTTTGGGAACCACACCACTCCCTCTTCCACATTTCTTACCATTTCTCTTTCGCGCTTGGTCATCGATGCGGTGGTTTGCGGCGAGTCCGTGGACGAATTTCTCGGCGGAGGAGATTCTCAGCTAGGGTCGCTTGAATCGAAAGGTGAGCACCATCCACTAATCAAGCACATTTACTCATAGTTTTCCTGACAGTGGAGACCCTAGTATTTTCTTTTATGTTGCTTCAATGAGCGAGGGGAGGGAGAGCGGAGTGAGCGGTGGGGTGGATCACGCGGCGGTGTGGATTTATTCCGGCCACGTCCTTGAATCCCATGTTATTTTGCAAGTTCTATTTTGTGATGCGCGTGAGAGGAGCGGAGCAGGGCTTTACCGGGAGGGAAGGGATCTAGTACTACAGATTTATTTTGATGAAACAATCAGTATCCGCCCTGTTCAGCCCCCTGTATGTGATTCATGTTACAGGAGCGGATTGGCCGCAAACCTGCAAGATTTCTGGGGTGGATTTTCGATTTCACCCAATACCCATCCTGTCCATTTTTTGGGATGGATTTTTGAAAATATCCCATACCTCTCCTGCCCATTTTTTAATGACTTTTGAATTGAATAGAGCAACTCTAATAGATTTGCGGGGGATAGGTTCGAATCCCTGTAGGTGACCCCTTTGTCTATTGAGGTCATTTATGTTGCCACTATTTGAACTTCTGGTTAAAAATAATAACAATACAGTTACAATTTCTACCACAATTTCAGGCGCAGTTGCAGCAAAATTTAGGATAATTATAATTTCTACCAAAATTACCAAGGCAATTCCAGGACAATTTGAATCCATGGATGTGACCTCTTTGTGTAACTACCCTGCATTTTGTACCAGAGTTACCATATGCTGCTGATTTTTCACCTTCTAGCGAAATTACCAATATTGTTACAGTTTCACACCATTTTTGTTCAAGTCGTAGTGCCTTTTTCATAGTTCAACTCTTATACATGCATGCCAATTTTTTTCCACACACACCATATAATAATGAATGTGTTCCAGCATGTTTGGTGGGGGGTAATTAGAGCTAGGGAATGGGAATTGAAGGGGTACAAGACTTTACATCTATTGTTCGGTTAGCGGGATTTGGAATTCATAAGGGAATAGGTATGCGACTTGAAACTCCAACTCCCACCATTTTATTAATAGGGGAGGGGGTGGGAGTTGGAAGAGAATTGTTTTAGTGAGTCAATCTTAACCCTTCATCATGACTTGCATTAATTTCCCTTTTCTAGTCCCTCGTCAATTCCCACAAACCAAACAAGGGAATCCATATTATCCTCAAATTCTCACAAATAATTCCTATCATGCACCAAATAGAGTATTGGGAATAAAATGATTCATCCCATGTGTAATCCCAATACCACTCCCTAATCTAAACTCCCATTCCATTTCCCAAATATTGCCAACCTAGTCGGCAATGCTACAAGGTTTTTTCTATCTTCTCTTAAAAAAAGGGGTTCCCCCATTTCTTTAACAGAAACCATTTAGAGTTTTTCACAAATAGAGCAACCAAAGTAAACCTACCAAGAGACTAGACTGGCGCGTGATCCAACACAACAGTCTGCAGCAAGAGAATGGGACACATGCCATCTCTCACCCATTCATCATCCAACTTACCAAGAACATATGCATCATCAGAAACTACTTAAATTGAATCTATATTCAATAAGTTCTCAAAAACTTTAAAGGGGGAGACCGGGATATGAACAACATCAGCAAGGGAGTTATATGATGTAGACCAAAAGCAAGAACTGCTCAACAAAGAAGTGAAGATCTTCAAGTAGCTTTGTAGGATGGCAGTAGTTGCAGGACCCCTAGTTAATATTCATTTCTTCCTTCAACCACTTGTAATCTAAAGAACTCTAGGACATCATACTTTAGCAGCATTAAAGGCCTCATTTTTTTCTTGCTCGAACAACCTTATTCCTCACATCACTTCCCTTTGCCTTTCCTAGTTTATCGGTAATATTGACCAAGGGATGATTAAAGAGCAACCTCTATGAAGAATCACAAAAGGATCTAGTACCCTTCTGCCTCCAAAGCAAATTTCATTTTTATAATTCCATATATACAAAAGTATAGCAGAAATCCATGCAGAAAGCAACATTTATTTTCTTTACCATAGTGAGCAAGCTAGGAAGTAAACAGCGTATTCATATTAGTAGGAGTATTTTCAATCTATGTGGAGTTTTACGCACATTCCATTTGTATAGTTATTCAAAAAATTATGTGCGGTTATAGAGCGCAGGATGCAAGATATTAACAAGGTACATGATGGCTCGTGTCCGCGTCAGTTTTTCCCCGAAGAGGAAGGGATGATGCAGCACCGCTACGGTAGGTATTTCCCTCAGTTGTGAAACCAAGGTTATCAAACCAGTAGGAGAACCAAGCAACACTATGTAAATGATACCTGCGCACAAAGAACAAATACTTGCAACCCGACGCGTAAGAGGGGTTGTCAATCCCTCTCGGGTAAAAGATAGATTGGATTGTATAATTTTGGATAAATAGATCTCGTGATAAAACAAAATAAAATAAATAAAGAAAAAGTGCAGCAAGGTATTTTTGGGTTTTTAGAATAATAGATCTGAAAACAAAAGCAAATAAAAATAGATCTCGAAGCAAATATGATAAAGAATAGACCCGGGGGACGTAGATTTCACTAATGGCATCTCTCAAGAAAAATAGCATACGGCGGGTAAACAAATTACTGTTGGGTAATTGATAGAACTCCAAATAATTATGACGATATCCAGGCAATGATCATTATATAGGCATCACGTCCAAGATTAGTAGACCGTCTCCTGCCTGCATCTACTACTATTACTCCACACATCGACCGCTATCCAGCATGCATCTAGTGTATTAAGTTCATGGAGAAACGGAGTAATGCAATAAGAAAGATGACATGATGTAGACAAGATCTATTCATGTAGGAATAGACCCCATCTTGTTATCCTTAATAGCAACGATCGATACGTGTCTTGCTGCCCCTTTTGTCACTGGGAAAGAACACCGCACGACCGAACCCATCACAAAGCACCTCTTCCCATGGAAAGAAAAATCAATCTAGTTGGCCTAACTAAACCAAAGATTCGAAGAAGAAATATGAGGCTATAAATAATCATGCATATAAGAGATCAAAGAAACTCAAATAACTTTCATGGATAAATAGATCTGGTTATAAACTCAAAGTTCATCGGATCCCAACAAACACACCGCAAAAAGAGTTACATCAAATAGATCTCCAAGAGACCATTGTACTGAGAATCAAAAGAGAGAGTGAGGAAGCCATCTAGCTACTAACTACGGACCCGTAGGTCTACAATGAACTACTGACGCATCATCGGAAAAGCATCAATGAGGATGATGAACCCCTCCGTGATGGTGTCTAGATTGGATCTGGTGGTTTTTGGAACTTGCGGCGGCTGGAATTGTGTTTCGTCGACTCCCCTAGGGTTTTTTGATTTTTGGGGTATTTATAGAGCAAAGAGCTGGTGCGGGAGGCGGCCAAGGTGGGCACAACCCACCAGGGCGCACCTGGGCCCCCAGGCGCGCCCAGATGGGTTGTGCTCCCCTCGGAGCCCCCCTCTGGTACTTCTTTGGCCCAACAGGTGCCTTATGGTCCAGAAAAATTCTCCAAAATTTTTCGCTGTGTTTGGACTCCGTTTGGTACTGATATCCTGCGAAGTAAAAAAAGAGCAAAAAACAGCAACTGGCACAGGGCATTATGTTAATAGGTTAGTCCAAAAAAATGATACAAAGTTGCTATAAAATGATTGTAAAACATCCAAGAATGACAATATAACAGCATGGAACAAGCAAAAATTATAGATACGTTGGAGACGTATCAGCATCCCCAAGCTTAATTCCTACTCATCCTCAAGTAGGTAAATGATAAAAACAGAATTTTTGATGTGGAATGCTTCCTAACATGTTCATCACATATTCTTTTCTTTTGTAGCATGGGCATTTGGACTTTTATATGGTTCAAAGCAATAGTCTAGTTTTGACATGAAGATTTCAATACTCAAGCATATCAACAAGCAACCATGTCTTTCAAAATATCAACACTAAAGCAAGTTATCCCTAGCCCATTATGCTCAATCATTGATCCATTCATGAAACACACTCGCATATTAGCTACACCCAATGCTCAAGTATGATCAAAATCCAACAGTTGGCACGTGTTTTCCTCTTAGCTTGTGTTAATTCTCTTATCATCCTCCAACGCTAACCTGGGCGCTTGGCAGGATGCACCTCACCCTTTCATCCTCCCCAAACGGCCACCTTCTATGGTCCCCCGCCATCCAGGCCCTCCCTCTAACCCGTTGACTTCTCTAGATCCAATTAGCATCCCATCGCACACCTTATCCGAACTAGTAAAGCTCATAACCCCCTCCACCATTGGCGCCGTATCCACCCCGGCTTTAGCTCGGTCTTATCAGCAACACATCGCATCACTTCCACTCACCATAGTGTCCCCTTCTCTGCTTGGCTCAATCTCTTCTTCTTCTCTCCTTAAATTGAATGACCCATTTTTGTTTCCATGTAACTTACATATGGTTAACATATTTTTTCCATATAGTTGATGTATTAACTATACTTGAAGTACACAACAAACCTAGTCGTTAACATACCATTGTAGCAACATCATAGACATCACAGAATAGCATGAATTTTATTACTCCAACAAGATGTTGTATGCAAAATTTGTGCTCGCATATATCATCATCAAACACCAGTTATCGATCAGTTTAGTTTTTCATGATGCACTTTGTTAGGTTTAGAATATGCCATATTTTCAGGAAATGAATTCCTTATATATACACGATTTTTCATGACTTGGTGCATGTTATAGGTTGTGGATACATTTATGTTAGTTGGTTCACCTCTCACTAGGATGATACATCGATGTTAGCATATATTAGTTTTATTTTTTATGTATATGTACTTAGAATGTACCAAAAAACTTTGCATATAATTTACAATTTCCTTCTCCCCTGTGTAGTTTATTATTGAGTTAGTCCTAGCAATGTCTCGTTGGCAGTCTACACCTGCTAATATTATTTGTGATATTGGGGAGCGTCTTTTGGATAGTAATGGCCACGATAGCTATGTCACTATGAGATATGTATGTTCTTTTTGGAGGCATGCCATCTCATCTTATCAAAGGCTTTTTGTTCGAGCACATTGATGGATTATTCTTGAGGAGATCAATGAGTTCAGTGATTGCACTGTATATCGTGTATTGGTTAATCTTTCAACTGGACGGATGGTCAAGCGTCGCATTCCTCTTTTGAATGACCATGTTTATGTTGGATCTTCGGATGGACTACTGATTCTCGTAGCAAAAAAATGAACCTTACTTCGTCAAACTATGGGAGCCGTTCATGGGCTATCTTGTGCAGTTTGCAGCCGGGATCATCCATCAGCAGACTTCTCATTTGGCCATCGAGACTCGCGGTGTCCCTAGACTGTTTTATGCCCCTGGAGGTGTACGCAGTCCTCGAGTCATGTGTTGTGATGTTTATAATGGCAATTTGGAGGTTCAATTTGCTGATATGCCAGTTGAGCGTGTAGCAAGTATGACTACATATAAGAGTGATGTGTTTGTACTTTTCCATAATCGTCGGTTGTTCAAGATAACTGGGACTGGTCATGAGATGCATGGAGAATTCATTCTGATCCATGAGGCTCCAAAACTTGCACCCAGTGCGATGACACAATATTTGGTTGTATCTGGAGGAGGCAAGCTTCTTCTTGTGGTCATTGGCATTGCAGAGATACTAATTTTTTGTGTTGATGTTGAGTTGAGGAATTTTGTCCTTATCTATAATATCGGTAGCCAAGCACTTTTCCTTAGTTAGGCAAGGTGTATCGCTGTTAATGCCAAAAATTTCCAACTGTCAGAGAAAACTGTGTATATTAAGCATGAATCTCTGGACATAGTGGGCCATGTGGAATTTATGAGTTCAGTCTTATGAGGCCTCGGAAGCGTAAGATTTATCATCAAGCATTTGTGAATGACATAACTTGCGCTCTTAGGGGAAGGCCCTTAAGCATGTGGCAGGTCCTTATACACTACTGCTTGTTCAAAAACAAGTATAGGAGGTCACTATCCTATGTGTAAGGATTATGTTGGGTAAAATAAATCAAAGTTGTGGTAGTACTGGGCAACTTTATTTTTATTTATCTGTGAGGAGTGAAGTGAACATGTAATGTTGTCATTATAATGAATGTTGCTACTTAGTTATTAACCATTCTTAAGTTTAATTTATATCACTACTGGAATCAGCTGCTTTGCCGTCTGCCAAAGCAGACGGCAAAGGCACTGTTGGCGGACGGCAAAGGCTTTGCCGTCCGCCAGCAGACGACAAACACTCCAGCAAAGCCGATGCCGGTAAAGGCCGCTTTGCCGTCTGCTGGCGGACGGCAAAGAAGGAAAGTTCTTTGCCGTCTGCTAGCAGACGGCAAAGCTTGTGGACCGCACAAAAAAGGTGACAGCCCCGTTAGGGGGCTAACGGCGCTCTTTGCCGTCTGCTGGCAGACGGCAAAGACCTTGCTCCTTTGCCGTCTGCTGGCAGACGGCAAAGACCTTGCCCTCTTTGCCGTCTGCTGGCAGACGACAAAGAGGCCAAATAGGCCAGACCAGGTGAACAGCGTGCTGCCACGTGGCCAATTTGCCGTCTGCTATCAGACGGCAAAGCCCTTTGCCGTCTGCTAGCAGACGGCAAATTGGCTATATAGCCCCTGTTTTTTCTTAAATTCAATCAATTTCATATATATATATATATATTCATTTCAAAATATTTCAACAAGTACATATAGCCAACATATCCCTGCCATATGGATCATCCAACATATCCAACACATATATACACCAAATGAAAAGTCCAACATATCCAACAATTAAGCAAAAGGTCCATATACAATATAGCCACCATCCATCCATACATATATACGTAGCAAGTTTCAAATTGTTCATCCTACAAAATCAAAACAAAAAGGAAGGACAACGAGAAGAGTAGACTCCAACGCAAGCTTCCGTGATCTGAAGCAAATCTGCAAAATGGGAAAGAAGAAAGTTAGAAGAACAAGAAGAAGAAGACTAGAAGAAGAAAAAGAAGCATAATTTTTCTTCTCTTTCCTTTTCTTCTTCTTATTCCTTACTTGTGTCATTTTAGATCTAACCTAGTTAAATAGGCCATTTTTGACCTAAATAGGCTAAGTATGTCATAAATGAACTAAATAAGCTAAGTATAGGTCATTTTGGAGAATATTAAGTCATTTTTGAGCTAAATAAGTCATTTTGGAGCTAAATAGGTCATTTTGGAGCTAAATATGCTCCATATTAAGTCATTTTGGAGCTAAATAGGCCATTTTGGAGCATATTAAGTCATTTTGGAGCTAGATAGGTCATTTTGGAGCATATTAAGTCATTTTGGAGCTAAATAGGTCATTTTGGAGCATATTAAGTCATTTTGGAGCATATTAAGTCATTTTGGAGCTAAATAGGTCACTTAGGAGCATATTAAGTCATTTTGGAGCTAGATAGGTCATTTTGGAGCTAAATATCCCAAAAGACTAATATGCCCGGACATGACTTAATATGCTCCAAAATGACTTAACATCTAAATAGGTCATTTTGGAGCATATTAAGTCATTTTGGAGCTAAATAGGTCATTTTGGAGCTTAATAGTCATTTAGGAGCATATTAAGTCATTTTCAGAGCTAAATAGGTCATTTTCGAGCTAAATGCGTCATTTTGGAGCATATTAGTCATTTTGGAGCTAAATAGGTCTTTTGGAGCTAAATAGGTCAATTAGTAGCATATTAAGTCATTTTCGAGCTAAATAGGTCATTTTGGAGCTAAATAGGTCATTTTGGAGCTTAATAGGTTCATTAGGAGAATATTAAGTCATTTTCGAGCTAAATAGGTCATTTTGGAGCATATTAAGCTTAATTAGCTCCAAAATGATCTATTTAGCTCAAAAATGACTTAATATGCTCCTAAATGACTTAATATGCTAAATAGGTCATTTTGGAGCATATTAAGTCATTTTGGAGCTAAATAGGTCATTTTGGAGCTTAATAGGTCATTTAGGAGCATATTAAGTCATTTTGGAGCTAAATAGATCATTTTGGAGCTTAATAGGTCATTTAGGAGCATATTAAGTCATTTTGGAGCTAAATAGGTCATTCTGGAGCTAAATAGGTCATTTAGGAGCATATTAAGTCATTTTGGAGCTAAATAGGTCATTTTGGAGCTAAATAGGTCATTTTGGAGCATATTAAGTCATTTTGGAGCATATTAATTCATTTTATAGCATATTAAGTCATTTTGGAGGAATAAATGCTAAGTTTAAGTCATTTCAGAGCTATCCTAGGTTAAATAGGTCATTTTTGAGCTAATTAAGTCTATTATGTCATTTTTGAGCTAGCTAAGCATATTGAGTCATTTTGGAGGAAAAAATGCTAAGTATATGATTATGTCGCTAGTATCCATATGGCAGAGAACCCGGGCCGACATGACTAGTCATAGAACCAAGGTGGCACAAACATACAGGGACAGGCATACATGACCCAACAATGCACGTGTCGGTCATCAGCGAGTGCAACCAAGTCGTAGCAAGCTACAAGGACTTCGGTGATACACCGCGTGACATTTCCCCGTAGGGACAGACACAGGAGCAAAGAAGGACACATGCCGGTCAATCCATGTGTTCCGGAGCAGTAGCAAACTACCATGGCTCAGTGGAAGCACTAGGAGGCATTTCCCTGTATGGAAGGCTACCAAAGGCACACGACTAGGTCATTTCTTAAGCTAAGTATGCATTTGTTAAGCTAAACACTTGGGAAAACTTACCGTCATCAAGGAGGTGTAGTTGTAGGACCGGTCGCGCCAGTGGCAGACGGAGAAGCATCGGTCGATGCTTGTCGGGAGTTATGCTGCACCAAAGATCATTTCCAATGTATCGTTAGCATGATGCAACTCAAATGTGAAGACTAGTAACTAATGACCATTCAAATGAAACTCACCGTGCCCGCCGGAACAATGTCTGGCATCGCCGGAGGAGTCGTGCCGGTCTTCTCGCACATGGCCTGCACATTTGGTTTTGACGAGTCAGTCATATTAGATACTAATGTAAGGAACATTACGTGCATGATTTGGCTAACATGCAAAAGAAAATTACCGCGAACATCTCGTATCGGGCCTGGGTAGCCATCATGTTCCGGTTCCTCTCCTCCTCCAACAGCTTAGCCGTCTGCCGATCCCTCTCCGCTAGAAGCGCCTGCGTGTTCACTCTCTCTGCCTCAATAGCAGCCTGCAACACCACTCGTTAGCATTGTAATAATCGATGGCCGCACACACAATGTAATGGAGGAAAGGTATCTGATTCCGTATAACTAACCTTGAATTGGATCTCCACTGGCCGTGCACGAGGCAATATCTCAGGATCGGAGCTGGTCTGGCGCTTCTTGATCTGCGGGAGAGTGCTACTACAACGTATCAGTCCATTCCCAATGGCTAACGAGCCATGGGACCTTCCGCCACCAGATATCATCACCAGCTCTGGATCAAGAGGTTAGCTCGGGTTAAAGTCCGGCCCTTTCCTCTTCTTCCCCTGGTCTTTGTACGTCACAAGCTTGTGGTGGGAGGTGAGGTTGGTGAATTTCTCTGGATCATCGAGGTCAGACTCAGAGAATGCCTTGGCCTTCTTGTACGAGGCAGTATTGGACATGGCATAGAGGTCGAACAGCTCTGGCACTGGAGCCTTGTTGTATCGCCCCTAAAAGAGAGGAACAGAGTATTAGTTAAGGGCTCAAGCTAGCATGAAGAATGAATTTGCATGAATCATGAAGCAAACCACATACCCAGTTTTCCCCGAACTGACGTAGGTTGACGCTGCCTAGATGGTGTGGGACACCTTTCATTTGGGCACGCTTCTCCTTTGCAATGTCATGGATGGAGCGCCATTGGGGAGTGCACCACTCATCCACCAACGCCTCCCAACAGTCCATCCTATCCGCACACCATCTCGGGGGCACCTAAGTTAAGCAAGAGAAATTTGAGCGCTACGCCTACGAATCAAATCAAGGAAACTAAGTACAATGCCTTAAGAATAGGTAATTACCTTCATGTACTTCTCCTTACTCAGAAAATTGACGCGCAACTTCTCTTTTTTCCTCCTAATACCAACCGAGGCGAAGTAGTCTCGAATAGCCTGCGTCCGAGCCTCGTGCCGAAAGTTTTGAAGTAGGCGCCTGCACTCGGTGTCGATAACCCGAGCCGCAGCCTCCTCCTGTCCCTCAGCACACCAGTAGAAGGTCTGCAATCAAACAAGAAAACACGGATTAGTACAATCACTAGGGTTGCCAATCAAAGAAGAAAACACAACGTAGACGGCAAAGGAGAAATTACCCAAAACGTCTGGATCACAATGTCGGCGACCGTGTGGCACTCGATATCGCCGATCCTATGCCCCGGCGGGGCCGAGGCAGCCAAGTAGTGCTCCCAGGTCATTCCTAGCTCTCGAACCCGGCCCTCACCGGGTAACATGACCCACCCCGGGAAGCTCTGGCGACAAATCACACCAAGGACACTGTTGGGCTTGCGGATATTCGGCTCGTGTGTCCAAGACCTGCAGTATGACAAGGCCAACGCATTAGATATTCGAAGAAACATGAAGACAAAAGGTTAAAAAAGAGTAAATGCACTTACTTCTCCCCGCTAGGCGCAATCAACCACCTCTGGTCGGGGGTCGTCGGGGTGTCAGGGAGCTTTGTACCACCACGCTGGTAGACTTTGCGCCCCTCAACCCACTCACTCTCGCTATAGCTATCAGAGCTATAGCCACCCTCAGCACGGCCACTCGACTCCGGCGAGTCCTCCAAAGGGCTCTGCTGCGACTCAGTGTGATCCCTGCTGAGGTCCGGAGTCTCGTGGGACGGAGTCTCGCGGGACGAAGGCTCGGCGGCCCGATGCTCATCGGCCCGAGGCTCGTCGGCCGTAGGCGCGTCTGCCATAGGCTCGTGGACCGGAGTCCGAGACGGCTCCACCTCAGGCGGCCCCATCTCAGACGGAGCACTCCTGTGGTTGGGTGAATCAGCTGGGGGTGGGGCGAGGAAGGTGTAGCAGCAGCCTTCCTACCTCGCCCGCCGCCACGTCCACCTCTAGCAACCTTCTTCCCCCCCCGACCTCTCCCGGTCGAAGAAGAAGCGACCGCCGGTGGTGTCTGCATACTGAGATCCAGCACTCTCCAGAGGCTCTGGGGTGGAATGGAACTACCCCTCCCACCACGCGCCGAGGAAGGAGCCTCGGAGCGCTCTCGACCCGCGCCCACCATCTGTCAACACCTGCAATGACAAAGAGTAAACGAAATTAGTACAACATAAAAAGAATGAATACCTGACATGAATAATATGCATAATCTGTCCGGGGGGGAGATTGAGTGGAATGACAAATACAGGCCAACAACTGTATTGGGCTGCCATCATACCAAACACATTGAACCCATCCGTGCTTATGGCGAGTCGAGGATGCCTTGGATCTGCCGCTTTAGCATGATGTATTGCATCGAAGTGCTTCCACGCAAAAGCGTCCGATGTGTGTACCAACATCGGCTCCCCATCTGCATCTAGTTCGGTTCTTTTGCCCAATTTGTGCCATGTCATCTGTCTGGCCGTCTCTTCGACCATGAAAAGACGTTGAAGTCTTGGTATGATTGGCATATACCGAAGAACATTAACTAGGATTTTTGTCTGACTCTTCTCACCCATACCATTGTCTACCTCAACATACCTGGAAGACTGGCAAACGGGACAATACTTCAAGTCCGCATACTCAAGCCTAAATAAGGCACATCCTTTCTCACAGGCATCTATCTTCTCATAGGGCATCTTAAGTACACGGAGGATTTTGTCCGACTGGTACAGGTTTGCAGGCATTACATGGCCTTTGGGTAGAAAGCGTCCAAATAGTGTCATCATCGCGTCGTAGCATTCTCTGCCCAAGTTGAATTGAGCCTTCAGAGCCATTACTTGTGCGATGGCATCCAGCTGACAAAGCTCCGTGTGCTCGTGGAGAGGACGTTTTGAAGACTCCAACATATCATTGAAGGCCTTTGCAGATTCCTCCATCTCATCATCCGAATCCCGAGCATCATCAAAGTCTTCCACCATGTCTTCCATCCCGGTACCATGCTCGTCGGTGCGACGACGGCCCTCCTCAGCTCTGGCATGTTGGGTAGACTCACCATGAAATGTCCAGACCGTATAATTAGGCGTGAAACCCAACTTCTGCAGGTCTTTGATCATTTCAAACTCTGACTTCTTATGAAAGTTGTCGCACTTGAGACAGGGGCACCAGGTTGTTTCCTGTCCATTTGCAAATGCGGCTCTCACAAACCCATTGGTTTTTCTCATCCATTCACGGGTCATGTCTTTCTGACTAGTGTGACCGGTGTACATCCACGCACGATCACTCATCTTGCCTAGCTACTGGACACACAAGAAATACATACATAATTCAGCAAACCATATTCATCAGTTAATAGAGTTTGTCAATTTTATTAAGTCCATGCAACCTAGACGCTAGTAGGTAAAGATAGGTCCTAATCCCACCCGAGTATGTGTAGATTGGGTTCGTTTTCCCATGCTCTGCTCCGGATCCGATGCAAAATTTCGGCAGAACCTCCCCGCTGTTCTCCTGATACACGTCTCGGCAATAAGCAGAGAGGATGTGTACCCGGAGAACAACAGGGAGGCATTGACGAAATTCTGCATCGGATCCGGAGCAGAGCATATGGGAAAACGAACCCAATCTACACATACTCGGGCTGTCCATGGATAACGTTGGACAATTCAAAAGAATCACGGTTATAAATATGCAAATGAATGTATATTTATAGATGTAACCCTTTCGAACGGGAGACGCATAGTGGTCACGCATACTGATGATTGACACCTACAGCTAGCAAGTTTCATCGGCACGAAGACCGAAACAGAGCAAATGAAGGGGGGAGGAGGAGATGTCATTTGTGCTCACCCACGAACGCAGAGGCGGAGCTCGTCGAACGCACGGGGAGGTTGTGGAACACCAGACCCTCGCAGCAACGAAAGAACTGCACATTTAAATCAGAAAATATATGACCTAACTCATAATTCACAAATATATGACGGGGTGTCGGGTCGGGGTGTCGGGGTGTCGGGTTGACTTTCATTCCGTCGATGCTCCCTTCAACAACTCTCACCTCTCAAGTGGTGGTATATATGTATGGTGGGGCACTCCTTGCCTGTTTATTTCGACCGTCGGTGACGATCGTTACTCACATCCCTTGCTGCGTTACCAAGGTCTCACAGCAAGAGATGAGGAGCAACGACCACCTACGACAACAGTCGGTGTCTTTCCTCTTATAACATCTCTCATCTCTCAATGTTATTTAGACCGTCGGTGACGGTCGGTCTTTTCGTCCTCCCCCTGCTTTACCAAGGTCACAGAGGGGGAGGACGAGAAAGACCGACCACCTACGAACAGCCGGTATCCTTCCTTCAAGAGCATCTCATCTCTCACTCTCATCTCTTTCAAAAGGAAGCACCATCAGAATGAAAGTCATCCCTCGACCACTCGACCCCTCGACGACCCTCGACCCTCGACCCCTCGGAGATTCTTTTCCTTCTTTTCTCTCCTTGACGACCCACGAACGACTACACCGCACCGAACTCCAGCCATCGACACAACGACCGGAACAGAGCAAATAGGGGAAGGTCAGGGAGGAGATGACAGTCGAGCTCACCCTTAGACCGTAGAGGCGGTAGTCGAACGACGATGACAACGGCAACAGGACCGACAGTGCTCCTGGAGGTGAAGAGAAGATCCCTGCACATGAAAAACAATCCAACATAAGCACCGCAGAACAATATAATCAACAACATCTAACCTAACGGAATAAAAAGACACTATTTTTTGAAATGAAAATCCATACATAAATCCACCCATACATCTATATAGCATTCATCCATCTTTCCATCCATACATCTACACAGCATACATCCATCTAGCAATGCATATAACAACTACAAATTGTTCAAAATCACATATACATACATCCATCCACAGATTGCTGGCACCGCCCCTGTATACATACATCCATCTATCCATCCATCCTTACATCAATCTATCCATCCATCCACAGATCCATCAACTCCTAAATCCATACATGCAAAAAAAATAAGAACAAAGAGGGGACCGGTGCTCACCGTGGGCTGGGCAGAGGGGGCAGAGGGCAAGGAGGAGCTGGTGCGGCGGTGGTGGAGGAGGGGGGCGGCGGTGGTGGAGGAGGGGGAGGAGGAGAGGGGGCAGCGGCAGTGGAGGGGAGGGGGCGTCGGTGGTGGAGAGGGGAGGGGGCCACGGTGGTGGAGGGAGGAGGGGTGCGCGAGGAGACGAGAGGGGCGAGGGAGAGGGAAGCAAAGTGGAGCGAGGATGGGAGGGGCGGACCCCGGGGGTAGGAGGGGGACGGTGCTGCGGGGAGGGGGGGGGATGGGAGTAGGGGGGTGCAGGACGAGGCGGTGTGGAGGGAGGGGGCGGAGGAGCGAGGGGGGGAGGGGAGGGGGGAGGAGGAGGGAATGAGCGGGAGGGGGCGGAGGAGGAGGCAATGAGAGGAGGCAGAGGGTGGGAGGATGGCCACCAACACCAAAACCGCAGAAACTCCCGCGAACAGGCCCGCGAGAAGGGCCCGCACAGGAGAGTAAACGAAGCATCGCCAGACAAAAGTACATCCCGACAGATACGTCTGGGAAGCCGACGGCCACCCCGCATCGCCAGAAAGGACGCGGGCTGGAGAAGGGGTGGGGAACCGGGTGGGGAGGGATGGGGGGGAAGGAGGATGGAGATCGGAGGGGGGCGGGGCGGGCGGGGGGAGGCGAGGGGGGAGGTGGGGAAGGAGAAAGAGATGTGGAGGAGGGCGCGCGGCGGGGGGCCAAATTAACCCCCCGCATTGCCGTCTGTTTTTTGTTTTTTTTCTCTTTGCCGTCTGCTGGCGGACGGCAAAGAATTCTTTGCCGACGGCAAAGAATTCTTTGCCGTCCGCCAGCAGACGGCAAAGAGGATGACCGTTAGACCGCCACCGCCGTGAAACTATGGGCCCCTCTTACCTCTTTGCCGTCTGCTGGCAGACGACAAAGAAGTGGCCCGTGTGACCTACCCAGTGCAGTACCCCCGTGGGGTCCACTTTGGACTTTGCCGTCTGCTGGCAGACGCCAAAGAGCTGGCAGATGGCAAAGACCCTGTTTGCCATCAACTTGTTCTTTGCCGTCTGCTTTGAGAAGACAGACGACAAAGTGCCTCTTTGCCATCAGCTGGCAGACGGCAAAGAGCTGGCAGATGGCAAAGACCCAGATTCCAGTAGTGTATGGATGCTTTGATGTATGTAGTCAATCATGTTTTGTACATAGATGGACCATTTAATGACGACACTATGGTTACACTTCACAAGATAAGTTGATAGTATATACCTCATAACAACCATTCTAGACCTCACTATTAACTATATGTGAATGAAATAAAATGCAAGGCATATATTTCAAACATTACAAGATTGTTTTTGATATGTATTAGACTTAACTTATCAAATATATGGTTTACATTTTGCAAAGGCGGTGGGAAAACCATTTTTCGTAGTCTTTTCAGAGGAACACATAGTAACATAACCAAGAAAATAAGAGATAGTGTTTTGACAAAAACGTTGTACTATGAAGTACTAATATAGGTGACGTAACGTGTACAATTCTTATTTATTCTGAAATCAAAGTAAATTGTCATATTAATATGAGAAAAGTTCACATTCCAACCCCAAACTGACCACACGGTTTAATTTACATCCCTGAACCTTGAACACCAAAAACGGTCGAAACACACCCCGAACTAACATTGAGAGTCAAAACTCAACCCTAGTATTAGTTTTGGGCTGGTTAACGGTTTTGACAGCAACCAATGTTGACTGGGTTGTGCCAGATCAGCAATTAATGCCAATAAAGCACTACTAAAAAAATATGGCAAAAAGTGAAATGTATTATCTTTATGCCAATACAAATCAAATAAAACTCATACCACGACCCTCGTATTGTATATAAGAGTCATGTGCAATAATAGTAAAACAGTTCCTACATGAATTCATCTGCACTTAAGGTGTTCACAAGCGATAAAGGTAAATACAGGAGTTTGTACCATGATCCATCTTACATCTTTCGCATTCCAATCTTCGCCCAACCGTGAAGGTCTCTCAGTTTGCGAATGGTGTCCTACGAGTGCACAAGGTGTTCTAGTAATTTTACGATAAGTAAATGTTGAACTCAGAGCATCTACAGCTGAAATCCTCAAATTTGCCCTATAAGTTCACACAAATAGCCCAGTCGGTGACCAGTCAGGACATCGCAACCCAGACGCACCCCTCATACCAGCCCGGTACGACCAGGTTGACTGCACTCCTCATATCTATCCTATAACTAGGCAGATACAAGAAGACCCGAATGCACCTGCCACATGAGATCGCACCAGCTAGCCCACACAGACCCCACAAATATCACCAACCGGAAAATGCTAGACTGCGGTCTAACAAAACTATCCACTCCATTCTCCAATCTCTATCTCCTATTCTCATATCCTCCCATTCCGACCCCCATATCGAGCTCCAGCAGAGCTGCGTCTGGCAATGGATCCGGTGGCGATGACCACGTCGATTGGGAGTCGTTGCTGTGTGAGGCGCAGGCAGATTACAATGAGGATCTCGCCATCTACATCGCTCTACAAAGATCATAGTTGGAAAGGGCCAGAAGCTTTGACTCCACAACGTCGCCTGCTGGCCCATCATGCCCGCACAGCTCCGGGCACTCTGCGCCCCTCTCCAACACCTCCTCTCCTTGCTCCTTCTCGTGTCCCAAGCCACCGTTGGGTCCTCGTGGCACGTCGGCACTACCGCGGATGAGGATGCCTGAATCTGAGGCGTGTGCCGCATGCAGCGAGAGGCAGAAGGTGATGGTGTCCCGTATTGGGGGTCACTCACCACGTCATCTCTCGGCTAGGTGGGCAAGACCGAGGACCCCCAAGTCACTTCACAAGTGGGCCAAAGCAAGACGACCCATAACTTATAAATGACAGCTCCCAAAGACTTGACGTATACTCCAAGATATTAAAAGTCACCTACCACATGTTCTCCTTATACTTAACCGACTAGGTTGTATCCCTAGACTCCCAGTGCCTATGTAAACCAAGGGGCAGGGTTCGTAGACAATACACACTGGTGCAGCGGCATGCTATACAAATGGTTTTTACCCCTTTTTCCGTGACGGAGTTTTAAACCGTCACCTTGCCTATGTGTGCGATAGGGTGGTCCTTCCGACATGACCCAGAAACCGTCGGCGATAGGTCCTCCGGTCACACACGCGGGGCAAAATGAGCTGGTGTGCAATCGGGCGAGCCATCGCGTACAATTATACAGGCACAATCGTTTCCATTCATATGTACATCCCACAAAGTGAATCCCAGACAAACGTTTCCGTTCGTATGTACATCCCACTCAGTGAGATCCAGAAAAATATTTCCGTTCGTATGTACATCCCACACAGTGAATCTCGGATAAATGTTTCCGTTCATATGTAAATCACACACAATTTTCTGTTCATGTGCGATCCGGGGTGATAACGCAGATGCTTTCGTAGGATAAGCCATGTGAGGTCGTCTTGCCATCCCACACAATTTTCTGCATAACCTCGTCTATGATAGGTGTAACGATCACAGACACTCTGCCTCCGTTAACCGTTTGCGTTATTCAAGTATATCACACATGATTCGATGAAGAAAACTGTATGACATTGGGCTATTCATAACATACGCTTTTACTGCAAGAAACATTTGTGAAGTTCCATAACCCATTTAGCTGGTTTATTAGTTTATTATTAATAATTTCAGTATTAAGAAAATTCACATTTCATATCGAACAGCTGTTTGCCACTTCCATATTAGGCACACAAATATATTTTAATATCAAAGTACGATAACTACGTGAGAACAGCATGGTACAACATATAGCTAGTTCACCTTCATAAGCACAAAGTATGTTGAGCACAATATTAGAACAATATATTCATTTCCCTAATCGACTAATGCATGTTCAACCAAATTCATCTTCTCCGCCTTTGCTTTTACTTCAGTAAGAACCTGTTTTGTACTGACCAACTGGGAAAGTGCCTCCACACCTTTGCAAAACACCATCTTAGCAAAGTCTAATTTAAAAATTCTGAGCTCATTCTCCATCTTTCTCTTTTTTCCCGTATCTTGAAATATTCTTCAGCGTTGACAACCTTTTCTCTAAGCCTATCTCTGTTCTCTTCCTAATACATGCTCCAGAGATTCGCTAGGCACATCTTCAAAGACTGTGGCCACTCTTGATCTACCCACTCCAGGTAAGAACACTTCCGTTCGTCCTATAATATTTAAAACTAAATCAGTTACATTTGTAGGGAAAATGGGTTTCTAGGAACATAGAAAAAAACCACATACATATTTTGAAAACTGAAGAAACACGTTAATTATGACATATCTTCTAAAAAATATCAATGCACAAATGAATTAATTGCTACTAAGACAACAACCAAATTCTAGAACATCACAAGCTATAATTGACTGCAACAACGCTACAAGTTCATAGTCATGTACTATAAATAACTTAACATTTTATGAGGAAGTTAAATACAACTGCAACAGCACAGCGACATTGGTTGGATGACCTCAAATTAATACTAACAGGTATGTACATGCACAAATTTAGTAACATAGGACTAATAGCACTAAGGCCCTCCACTATATAGGCTAAAACCGGTGTAAAAACAATTGTTCCTACATTTGGCACCGGTGCCCTGCACTGCCGAGCCGATGCCAGAGGAAAAACTCAAGGAACCGGACTCCAGAGCATCTAGTTGCTCCGATGCCCAGTTCCTTTGTGCCATAAAGTATTAGTATTTTACTGCTTGGCTGCTCGGATGTGTGGAGCAAAGTTGGGTGCACAAATTGCTGAAAGCGGTGCCAAATAATTTTCTCAGGGCACCGCTCATGAGATGGCAATATTTTTAGATACTAGGTAGAAACCGTGACAGTGTCTTAATTGCATCTTTTATGGGAGTAAACAATGGAACCCTGATCTAAACATCCACATGATGATCATTGATGCGAAATGCAGATACAAATGGGACTTCTTCATGGAAATTTTAATCACTGGATGATGGGCTATATGGAATCAGAGGAATGACAAAATATTTGAAGACATACCAAGCTCCATCATGAACTGCAAATCAGTTTCAGTAGGCACTTTCAAGACACTATGATCCGGTTAGACCAAGTATCAAGGAAGGCATGTTATCATGACTTGATAGGTTGTAAATTCAATTCGTGAAAGCTTGACTATGCCACTGCCACTGCCTAGTTGCATCACATTGCTTCAATCCAAAATTTTGTATCTCTGCCACTACCTAGTGATGAACCCTAGTGATGCAAATAAAAAAAGTGGAGGGGATGAACTCACCGAGGGGACGAAGATGGAGGCGATGAACCCTAGCAGGCCGTCGTTTCCGTCGCCGTCGTCGATTCCGCAGCCGCCGTCAACGAAACCCTAGCTAAAAATGAAATGTACCCCAATCAAATTGGAGAGTAATGAGCGGCGATAGAGGGAGAGAGAGGGGACATTACCTGTACGCCGGAGCCGGCGGGAATCGGAGCGGCGGCGAGGAGCACCGAGAGAGGGAAGAGGAAAGGGGAACCACAGGAAAGAGGGCAGAGAGAGAGGGAGTGGGGTGAGGGGGCCGTTGCCCCCTTGTTTTGACCCCCAATGTTTGGGCTTGGCCCAATACGCCATTTAAAATAATATAAATTTAAAATCATCAGTATTTCCATTTAAAATAATGTAAATTTAAAATCATCAATATTTCGATTTAAAATAATGTAAATTTAAAATCATCAGTAATTCAATTTAAAATAATATGAATTTAAAATAATGTAAATTTAAAATCATCAATATTTCCATTGAATATAATATAATATAATTTAAAATAATGTAAATGTAAATTTCCATTTAAAATAATATAAATTTTAAAAAATAAACTACAATATACTATAAAGATGAAGTCTCAAAGTATATATTTCAAGTCTCAAACTAAAAAGTAAAACAAATTAAAATTGAAGTCTCAAAGTGCATATTTTAAAAAATGTCAGTATTTCCATTTAAAATATTATAAAATTAATAAAATAAAAGTATCAAAATTACTAAAAGACTTAACAAAATATAAGACTCAAAATTAGAACTTGTGGTAAAGAAATAAAATTCCTAAAATGATAAAAAACTCTTAAAATAATGATGACAAAAAGCATAATATAAAATTTTCATTATTTTGTGACTAGTATAATCATTAAATACTTAAAACACCTGATCAAATGGAAAAAGTGTTTCTGGCGTGTATAGAAAAAGAACGCCAGCACTAACAAATTAACTATGGCGTGCAAAGGAAACCAACGCCACCAGTGCATTCCAAACGGTGAGTGCATATGGGCCAACAGATTTGTGGCGTTTCTAAAAAAGCAACGCCAGCACTAAGCATGTAAAGCTAATGTGCTGATTTGGCCGATGCTAGCACTATTTAGAAAAAATAGTGCTCGCGTTGATGGAAAATGGCACGCCACCAACGAAAGTTGTGGCTAGCCGTTTTTCCACTAGTGTACAAGCAACAAGTAAATAGTGCTAGCTAAAAAATGTCCAAGCGTAGATCTATATGCACTACATTATGGAACGGGGGGGGGGGGGGGGGGGGGGGGGGTATAAGCCGAGGGATGAAACTAACCTCGGTGGAAAATGCTGGCCACTCCCGTTGTTGTCCTACATAAGTAGATGCAAAGGCATGATAATTACAGCAGGCTTAACATCAAACTAATATAGTCATGGTAAACAACATCATCTCCAAATGATAGCTTGAATATGTTGATTTCAGAATGTTGTTAAAGCAGATAAAAATGGAAGGAAATGTTAACAAAAACAATCTTAATAGCCACCAAATATTGTAATTCAAACTGGTATTGTTGAAAATGAATAGAACGTAGCTCATGCTTAGACATCACACTGGATAAATGTGTAGAACTGAAATAAAGGGCATATGTGTTAACTACACCAGGCATAACAGGAACCAAATATAGCCGTTCAAACTAGTATTGATGAAATCAAACTATACGGATCAGACTTGCAGGTAATGAGAATCACATTGTGAATAACTGAAATAAACAAGGCATATATAATTACTATAACAACCAAATATAGCCAATGAAAACTGGATAGAGGCTCACTGCAACCAACCTTACAAGCAAATACAGATAAACAAGGCATCTGCTTGAAAACTGGACAAATGCTCACTTCAACCAACCTAACAAGCAAATACAGATAAACAAGCATCTGCTTAAAAATTGGACAAATGCTCACTCCAACCAACCTAACAAGCAAATACAGATAAACAAGGCATCTGCTTGAAAAGTGGACAAATGCTCACTGCAACTAACCTAACAAGCAAATACAGATAAACAAGGCATCTGCTTGAAAACTGGACAAATGCTCACTGCAACCAACCTAACAAGCAAATACAAATAAACAAGGCATCTGCTTGATAAGTGAACAAATGCTCATTGCAACCAACCTAACAAGCAAATACAGAAAAACAAGGCATCTGCTTGACAACTGGACAAATGCTCACTGCAACCAACCTAACAACCAAATACAGATAAACAAGGCATCTGCTTGAAAACTGGACAAATGCTCACTACAACCAACCTAACAACCAAATACAGATAAACAAGGCATCTACTCACTATAAACAACCAAATATAGCCATTCGTGAAACTAAAGTGGACAAATCATACTTAAACATCACATAGCCCTATTGAACATTACATTTTTGCATAATTGAAATAATTAAACACGACACACTTAAAACACCGCATGGTAAACACTACTATAACAAAGGGGACGAGTTGTCTAGCTAATTTGCTGATAGGATATTGCCTCACTTGTCATGGACAGGATCCATTCACTTGGAAGAGTACAAACCATGGCGCACTCCCTGATGTTGCAGATGGGCTATTTCACCTTGGAAGAGCCATAGCGGGTGCCCTTCTCGTGGTCGTGGTCGATGAGACCTGACTTGGCAGCTGAGAATCCCAAGCCTCCGCCATAGAACATGCCCTTCAGAAATGACAAAATGGGCTCGATGACGTACAAGGATTGCAAATCCTTGACCGCATGGCGGAGGAGATCACCGGCAGGGCCTTCGAAGAGATCGACGGTGGTTGAACCAGAGGGGTTGGGGATGGACCACTTAACCTGTGACATGGCCCTCGTGAAGCCCTCGCTGTCGACGAGCTTGATGTCGTAGCCGGCTTTCCTGAGATACAGTAATACGCGATCCCGCTGACATGAAGCCTTCGACATGGCAACATAGTCAACATCCTCGCCGGCTTCTGCGGCGAGGTGTTCCTCCAGGATCGACAGGTAAGCACGAATGGCGACCGCCTCGCCATCGTTCATCGGAGAGGCCATGATAAAACTCTTTTTGGCCGTACACTCGTCGGGCTCCCCGGGATATGTGGTCGGGCTTAGGATGCGACTCTATGGAGTAGGGGATGTGGATCTGGGGGGAGGGACACTGCAAGCCTCGTCTAAAAACTCAGTGTGGCGAGGGTATGGGAATTCATGGGTAACCTGAACTTATCTAAGCTAGGAGGCACGGGCAGACCGGTAGGGGTTGGTGGCGGCGGTGCCGCCGAGCTAGGGTTCGAGCGGGGGGGAGGGTGGGGGTGTGTGGACCGTGGAGGGGTGGGGTGGTGTTTGAGGATATGCCGCGGATACTAAATTTTTTTGTAATGGTGGGTGGAGATGGTGGTGGACGAGGGAGGGTGACGGCTCAAAGGCCTCGGCTACTGGAATTTTACAATAAGGTCGGTGGTGGAGGAGTGGGGGCGACGGTTGAAATACCGCAGCTAATAAACTTTGTGTAAAGGAATTGAAGTGGGGCGGGGGCAACCAAGATCGCACGTGGTCCAAAAATAATAATTGTGTATGATAATAAGAAAAAGCCACGGAACCATCGATTTTTTCCTCGCTCGGGGCGAGTAGATTTTTTGAGATCTAGTTTATCGCACGCGGTTCGTCCTAATTTTCAGAAGCAGACATGGAATTCATCCTAAATATCATGTACACATCCCCCTTCACCCTTGCTCGCGCTTGTGAAGTCGTGGCAATTTTACAGGGCACGAGCATCGCACACGGTTAAGCCAGTGCACCCGTGTCCGTTGCACGTACGTCCATGCACAGTTGTCTCATCCGTGTCGTCTGCTATTTTATATAGCACCATTTGGCAAGAAAAAACATGAGAGAGGTTCGGAAGACAACCACACCAGCATGTGGCCCAAATATATATGTATGAAAAGGGTGGTGTGTGATGTTCAAATTCCCAATGCACAACTTTCACCGTGCGGGCCCACGGGTGGGTGCGTCGTCGAAGATCGGGTGAGAGGGGCCAAAAGACAACAACCACCTGGAAGTGGCCAAATATATGTAGGAATATAGGGTGTGATGTTTAAGTACACAATGCACAAACTTTGGTGGCACCTGCCTCGCAAACCGGAAAGCCCCCTTGGATATATCTGTAATGAAAGGCTAAGGTTGTAGCTAAGGTGCTTGCCCCACCGACACGAAGGGTGCTTGCCCCACCCCCACTTCGTGTCGGCGGGACGCATGCACGTACTCATACTTTGGTCGGACATGCATGTCACCATGACCTACCATAAGACGGACCAAGTAAATCTATCTTGGTCAAACGACCACTTTTGTTGTTGGTCAAAAAGGGATATAATAGACCGCTCGGGCCCATAGATTGGACCATTGTCAAAAACCGCATGAGAGGGGCGACAAAACCAGCAGCACCAACATGGGGCCCAAAATGATGTATGCTGGAAGGGATGATGTTTTTTAAATACCAAATAGAGATCTCCAAGAAACGGGAACATTTCAGGGGATCAATCCAGGGAGGAGCTAGCCCACCGGGAAGGTTACCTTGCTCGTCACTTTTGGTACCGAACTAAAATACCACAGCAAGAAGGTCGTTTTCGATGTCGTCAAGATGTCGTTGCCCTACAATGGCATCCTTGGTCGTCCGGCCCTGGCAAAGTTTATGGTGGCGTCACACTATGCCTATAATACTTTGAAAATGCCAGGCCTGATGAGCATCATCACCATCCACTCCGACAAGAAGGACACAGTTACCTGCGCCGACAAGCTCTACCGAGAGGCAGTTGCAGCATCTGCCGTCAAGGCACCTGCCGACAAGCTCTCGGGGGAGGAAAGAATAGGAAGTCCGGCAAGACCTCTGACAAGGACTCTGGGAAGCGCACCTCTTCGAAGTGTTGTGCACCTGTTGAGGGCGTGCCGGAGAGCTCTACCGGCAAGAGCAATAAGACCAAGGCCTCATCACCTGCTACGAAGCAGGTCCCTGCAAGGGAGGATGGCACTGGCGGTACCTTTACCGTGAGTGCCACCCTTGATGGCAAGTAGGAAAGCACGCTCCTCGCCTTCCTGCGGGAGAATATCTATCTGTTTGCATGGGAACCATCTGATATCCCCGGCGTACCCAGGGAGGTGATTGAGCACCACCTTGCTGTCTGCCCTAATGCCAGACCCGTCAAGCAGAAGGTCAGGAATCAGGCTTTGGAGTGGCAAGAGTTCATCGCCCAAGAAACGCAAAAACTAGATGCAACAAGCTTGGTCAAAGGAGTGCCACACCCAATTTGGTTGGCAAATCCTGTGGTTGTTCACAAGGCAAATGGGAAGTGGAGGTTTTGTATTGACTTCACTGACATAAACAAAGCGTGCCCGAAGGACCCTTTCCCTTTGCCGCGGATTGATCAGATTGCGGACTCCACTTCCAGCTATGACCTGCTCTCTTTTCTTGATGCCTACTCTGGTTATCATCAAATCTTCATGGCTAAGCAAGATGAGGAGAAGACGGCATTCATTACCCCATGTGGTACGTACTATTTTGTACGCATGCGTTTCGGGTTGAAGAATGCTGGAGCGACGTTTCGGGTTGAAGAGTGCTGGAGCGACATTTCGGGTTGTACGCATGCAAATTGGTTTTGGTTCTCAGTTACACAGAAATGTGGAAGCCTATATGGATGATATAGTTGTTCCGCCTCATCTGCCTGCGCTGAACAACAGATTGTGCCGAAAAAGAAGATGGTGCAGTGCCCAGTTTATTTTGTCAGTTCCCTTCTCCAGGGGGCTAGATCAAGATACTCTGGTGTGCAAAAGTTGCTCTTTGGCCTTCTCATGGCCTCAAGGAAGCTGCGCCATTACTTCGAAGCACAGCTAGTTACCGTTGTCCCTTGCTTTTTGCTACTGCGTATCTTGAGAAATCCAGAGGCCACGGGCCGGATAGTGGAGTGGGCGTTGAAGGTGTCAAGCTTTGACTTGAAGTATGAAAGTACATAAAAAATCCAGAGCAGGGCCTTGGTAGAGTTCATTGCAGAATGGACACCAACTCCAGACAAAGAAATACCAGAAACCTCGCTTCCCGGCAAGGAACTGCCCCAAGATTGGATCATGTACTTTGATGGTGCTTTTTCGCTCCAGGGCACCAGTGTCGGAGTGCTACTTGTCGCACCCACCGAAGAGCATCTCAAGTATGTGGTTCAAATGAAGTTTCCCCGGGAGTAGGCCACCAACAATACTGCTGAGTATGAAGGGTTGCTTGCCGGACTCCGCATCGCAATCGACATTGGTATTAGAAAGTTGATCATCAGAGGCGACTAGTAGTTAGTGGCAAAGCAAGTGAACAAGGATTACAAGCGCCCGTTGATGGAGGCATATGTGTATGAAGTGAGGAAATTGGATGCGCACTTTGACGGTCTATAGGAAGAGCATGTTCCTCGTGCCGAGTACAACATTGCGGACGACCTGTCGAAGCATGCTGCCAAGAAATTGCCTGTGGAACCGGGTACTTTTGTGATCCTTCTGAATCAACCCTCAGTTATACTGTCGACGAGGCCATTGAATTCTAGCGAGTACATTCCGACAGAGCTTCCTACAGTCGTCGGGGAGGAAGTTGCCAAAAATAACTTGACGCTTGCCGGTGAGCTGATACGTCTCCAACGTATCTATAATTTTTTTATTGTTCCATGCTATTATATTATCTGTTTTGGATGTTTTATATGCATTAATATGCTATTTTATATTATTTTTGGGACTAACCTATTAACCTAGAGCCCAGTGCCAGTTCATATTTTTTCCCTGTTTTTGAGTTTCGCAGAAAAGGAATACCAAACGGAATAAAACTTTCGCGATGATCTTTCTTGGACCAAAAGGAAACCAGGAGACTTGAAGATGAAGTCGGAGGATCCACGAGGTGGCCACAAGGACGGAGGGCGCGCCCAGGGGGGTAGGGCGTGCCCCCACCCTTGTGGGCCCCTCGTGCACCCCCTGACCCAATTCTTTCGCCTATATATACTCTTATATGACCAAACCACCAGAGGCATCCACGAAAATACTTTTCCACCGCCGCAACCTTCTGTATCCGTGAGATCCCATCTAGGGGCCTTTTCCGGCGTCCTGCCGGAGGGGGATTCGATCACGGAGGGCTTCTACATCAACACCATTGCCCTTCCGATGAAGCGTGAGTAGTTTACCTCAGACCTACGGGTCCATAGCTAGTAGCTAGATGGCTTTTTCTCTCTCTTTGATTCTCAATACCAAGTTCTCCTCGATGTTCTTGGAGATCTATTCGATGTAATACTTTTTTGCGGTGTGTTTGCCGAGATCCGATGAATTGTGGATTTATGATCAGCTTATCTATGAATATTATTTGAATCTTCTCTGAATTCTTTTATGCATGATTTGATATCTTTGTAATTCTCTTCGAACTATCGGTTTGGTTTGGCCAACTAGATTGGTTTTTCTTGCAATGGGAGAAATGCTTAGCTTTGGGTTCAATCTTGCGGTGTCCTTTCCCAGTGACAGTAGGGGCAGCAAGGCACGTATTGTATTGTTGCTATCGAGGATAAAAAGATGGGGTTTTCATCATATTGCTTGAGTTAATTCCTCTACATCATGTCATCTTGCTTAATGCGTTACTCCGTTCTTTATGAACTTAATACTCTAGATGCATGCTGGATAGCGGTCGATGTGTGGAGTAATAGTAGTAGATGCAGAATCGTTTCGGTCTACTTGACACGGACGTGATGCCTATATTCATGATCATAGGCTTAGATATCATCATAACTTTGCGCTTTTCTATGAATTGCTCGGCAGTAATTTGTTCACCCACCGTAATATTTTCTATCTTGAGAGAAGCCTCTAGTGAAACCTATGGCCCCCAGGTCTATTTTCCATCATAAAATCTTCTACTTTCCAATCTACGAGTTTCCGATATACTATTTTGCAATCTTTTACTTTCCGATCTATAAACCGAAAATACCAAAAATATTTACTTTACCTTTTATTTATCTCTATCAGATCTCACTTTGCAAATAACCGTGAAGGGATTGACAACCCCTTTATCGCGTTGGGTGCAAGTTTGTTGATTGTTTGTGCAGGTACTCGGTGACTTGTTCGTTGTCTCCTACTGGATTGATACCTTGGTTCTCAAACTGAGGGAAATACTTATCTCTACTTTGCTGCATCACCCTTTCCTCTTCAAGGGAAAAACCAACGCTAGCTCAAGAAGTAGCAGGAAGAATTTCTGGCGCCGTTGCCGGGGAGATCTACGCCCAGTCAAGCCATACCAAGTACCCATCATAAACTCTCATCTCTTGCATTACATTATTCGCCATTCGCCTCTCATTTTCCTCTCCCCCACTTCTAAACCGATTTTCGAAAATATTTGCCTTTTTCTTCGCCCCTGTCTTTGCCTTTTTTTTCGCCCCTCTTCTGTTCGTCTCCTTCGCTTGCTTTTTGTGTGATCGTGTGTTGGATTGCTTGCTTTGTCACGATGGCTCAAGAGAATACCAAATTGTGGGACTTTTCCAACACCAATAACAATGATTTTATTAGTACTCCGATTGCTCCCGCTACTAATGCGGAATCTTGTGAAATTAATGCCGCTTTGCTGAATCTTGTTATGAAAGATCAATTTTCCGGCCTTCCTAGTGAAGATGCCGCATCCCATCTAAACAATTTTGTTGATTTGTGCGATATGCAAAAGAAGAAAGATGTGGATAATGATATTGTTAAATTGAAGCTATTTCCGTTCTCACTACGAGATCATGCTAAAACTTGGTTTTCATCTTTGCCTAAAAATAGTATTGATTCATGGAATAAGTGTAAAGATGCTTTTATTTCCAAGTATTTTCCTCCCGCTAAGATCATCTCTCTTAGGAACGATATTATGAATTTTAAGCAACTTGATCATGAGCATGTTGCACAGTCTTGGGAGAGAATGAAATTGATGATACGAAATTGCCCTACTCATGGTTTGAATTTGTGGATGATTATACAAAAAAATTATGCCGGATTGAATTTTGCTTCTAGAAATCTTTTAGATTCGGCCACGGGAGGCACTTTTATGGAAATTACTCTAGGAGAAGCTATTGAACTTCTAGATAATATTATGGTTAATTATTCTCAATGGCATACCAAAAGATCTTCCACTAGTAAAAAAGTGCATGCAATTGAAGAGATTAATGTTTTGAGTGAAAAGATGGATGAACTTATGAAATTATTTTCTAGCAAGAGTGCTTCTTTGGATCCTAATGATATGCCTTTATCCACTTTGATTGAAAATAAAAATGAATCTATGGATGTGAATTTTGTTGGTAGGAACAATTTTGGTAATAACGCATATAGAGGTAATTTTAATCCTAGGCCGTTTCCTAGTAATTCCTGTAATAATTATGGTAATTCCTACAACAATTCTTATGGAAATTATAATAATATGCCCTCTGAATTTGAGAATAGTGTTAAAGAATTTATGAATTTGCAAAAGAATTTCAATGCTTTGATTGAAGAAAAATTGCTTAAGATTGATGATTTGGCTAGGAACGTGGATAGAATTTCTCTCGATATTGATTCTTTGAAACTTAGATCTATTCCACCCAAGCATGATATCATTGAGTCTCTCAAAGCTATGAGAATTTCCATTGATGAGTGCAAGGAAAGAACCGCTAAGATGCGTGCTAAAAAAGATTGGTTTGTAAAAACGTGTTCTTCTAGTTTCCGTGAAAATAATGATGAAGATCTTAAAGTGATTGATGTGACTCCTATTGAATCTTTGTTTTCCAATATAAATCTTGATAAAGATGGGACTGGAGATGAGTCAACTTTAGTTAAAAGGCGTCCCAATGATTCGGAGTTTTTAGATCTTGATGCAAAAATTGATAAAAGTGGGATTGGAGAGGAATTTAATTATGATAATTGTTCTTTAATAGATTGTATTTCCTTGTTGCAATCTGTGTTGAATTCTCCTCGTGCTTATAAACAAAACAAAGCTTTTACTAAACATATCGTTGATGCTATGATGCAATCTTTTGAAGAAAAGCTTGAATTGGAAGTTTCTATCCCTAGAAAACTTTATGATGAGTGGGAAACTACTATTAAGATTAATATTAAAGATTATGAATGCCATGCTTTGTGTGATTTGGGTGCTAGTGTTTCCACGATTCCAAAAACTTTATGTGATGTGTTAGGTTTCCGTGAACTTGATGATTGTTCTTTAAATTTGCATCTTGCGGATTCCACCATTAAAAAACCTATGGGAAGGATTAATGATGTTCTTATTGTTGCAAATTGGAATTATGTGCCCGTAGATTTCATTGTTCTTGATATAGATTGCAATCCTACATGTCCTATTATTCTCGGTAGACCTTTCCTTAGAACGATTGGTGCAATTATTGATATGAAAGAAGGAAACATTAGATTTCAATTTCCGTTAAGGAAGGGCATGGAACACTTTCCTAGAAAGAAAATTAAATTGCCTTATGAATCTATTATGAGAGCCACTTATGGATTGCATACCAAAGATGACAATACCTAGATCTATTCGTGTTTTTATGCCTAGCTAAGGGCATTAAACAATAGCGCTTGTTGGGAAGCAACCCAATTTTATTTTTGTTTTTTGCTTTTTTGGTTCTGTTTTGAAATAAATAATTCATCTAGCCTCTGGTTATATGTGGTTTTATGTTTTAATTAGTGTTTGTGCCAAGTAAGACCTTTGGGATGCCTTACGGTGATAGTTGATTTGATCCTGTTGAAAAACATAAACTTTTGCGCCCAGTCTCAGAATTGTTTAGATTGACTGGAGCATGGAAAATCCCTGAATTTTTTACACAAGATTTATATACGAATTTCCTATTGTTTCCTAATGTTTCATAATTTTTAGAGTTACATAAGTATTAGAACAATTCAGATATTCACAGACAGTTCTGTTTTTGACAGATTCTGTTTTTTTTATGTGTTGTTTGCTTATTTTGATGAATCTATGGGTAGTATCGGGGGGTATGAACCATAGAAAAGTTGGAATACAGTAGATATTACACCAATATAAATAAAGAATTAGTTCACAACAGAACCAAAGTGGTGATTTATTTTCTTATACTAACGGAGCTTATGAGATTTTCTGTTAAGTTTTGTGTTGTGAAGATTTCAAGTTTTGGGTAAGGATTTGATGGACTATGGAATAAGGAGTGGCAAGAGCCTAAGCTTGGGGATTCCTAAGGCACCCCAAGGTAATATTCAAGGACAACCAAGAGCCTAAGCTTGGGGATGCCCCGGAAGACATCCCCTCTTTCGTCTTCGTCTATCGCTAACTTTACTTGAGGCTATATTTTTATTCACCACATGATATGTGTTTTGCTTGGAGCGTCTTGTATGATTTGATTGTTTGCTTTTTAGTTTGCCACAATCATCCTTGCTGTACACACCTTTTTATAGAGACACGCATTAATCGTGATTTATTAGAATACTCTTTGTGCTTCACTTATATCTTTTGAGCTAGGCAATTTTGCTCTAGTGCTTCACTTATATCTTTTTAGAGCATGACAGTGGTTTTATTTTATAGAAATTGATGAACTCTCATGCTTCACTTATATTATTTTGAGAGTCTTTAAACAGCATGGTAATTTGCTTTGGTTATAAATTTAGTCCTAATATGATAGGCATCCAAGAGGGATATAATAAAAACTTTCATATAAAGTGCATTGAATATTATGAGAAGTTTGATTCCTTATGATTGTTTTGAGATATAAAGATGGTGATATTAAAGTCATGCTAGTAAGTAATTGTGAATTTGAGAGATGCTTGTGTTAAAGTTTGTGATTCCCGTAGCATGCACGTATGGTGAACCGTTATGTGATGAAGTCGGAGCATGCTTTATTTATTGATTGTCTTCCTTATGAGTGGCGGTCGGGGACGAGCGATGGTCTTTTCCTACCAATCTATCCCCCTAGGAGCATGCGCGTAGTACTTCGTTTCAATAACTAATAGATTTTTGCAATAAGTATGTGATTTCTTTATGACTAATGTTGAGTCCATGGATTATACGCACTCTCACCCTTCCACCATTGCTAGCCTCTCTTGTACCGCGCAACTTTCACCGGTACCATACACCCGCCATATACCTTCCTCAAAACAGCCACCATACCTACATATTATGGCATTTCCATAGCCATTCTGAGATATATTGCCATGCAACTTTCCACTGTTCCGTTTACTATGACACGTTTCATTGTCATATTGCTTTGCATGATCATGTAGTTGACATCGTATTTGTGGCAAAGCCACCGTTCATAATTCTTTCATAGATGTCACTCTTGATTCATTGCACATCCCGGTACACCGCTGGAGGCATTCATATAAAGTCATATTTTGTTCTAAGTATTGAGTTGTAAGTAAATAAAAGTGTGATGATCTTCATTATTAGAGCATTGTCCCATGTGAGGAGAAGGATGATGGAGACTATGATTCCCCCACAAGTCGGGATGAGACTCCGGACGAAAAATAAAAATAAAAAAAATATAAAAGAGGCCAAAAAAATGAGAGAAGGCCCAAATAAAAAAATAAAAAATGAGAAAAAAATGAGAGAAAAGAGTGAAGGGGCAATGTTACTATCCTTTTACCACACTTGTGCTTCAAAGTAGCACCATGATCTTCATGATAGAGAGTCTCCTATGTTGTCACTTTCATATACTAGTGGGAATTTTCATTATAGAACTTGGCTTGTATATTCCAATGATGGGCTTCCTCAAAATTGCCCTAGGTCTTCGTGAGCAAGCGAGTTGGATGCACACCCACTTAGTTTCTTTTTTTGAGCTTTCATAAAACTTATAGCTCTAGTGCATCCGTTGCATGGCAATCCCTACTCACTCACATTGATATCTATTGATGGGCATCTCCATAGCCCGTTGATACGCCTAGTCGATGTGAGACTATCTCCCTCTTTTTGTCTTCTCCACAACCACCTTCCATTCCACCTATAGTGCTATGTCCATGGCTCACGCTCATGTATTGCGTGAAAGTTGAAAAAGTTTGAGAACATCAAAAGTATGAAACAATTGCTTGGCTTGTCATCGGGGTTGTGCATGATTTTAATATTTTGTGTGATGTAGATGGAGCATAGCCAGACTATATGATTTTGTAGTGATAAGCTTTCTTTGGCCATGTTATTTTGAGAAGACATAATTATCTTGTTAGTATGCTTGAAGTATTATTGGTTTTATGTCAATATTAAACTTTTGTTTTGAATCATACAGATCTGAACATTCATGCCACAATAAAGAAATTACATGGATAAATATGTTAGGTAGCATTCCGCATCAAAAATTCTATTTTTATCATTTACCTACTCGAGGACGAGCAGGAATTAAGCTTGGGGATGCTTGATACGTCTCCAACGTATCTATAATTTTTGATTGTTCCATGCAATTATATTATCTGTTTTGGATGTTTTATATGCATTAATATGCTATTTTACATTATTTTTGGGACTAACCTATTAACCTAGAGCCCAGTGCCAATTCCTGTTTTTTCCCTGTTTTTGGGTTTCGCAGAAAAGGAATACCAAACTGAGTCCAAACAGAATAAAACTTTCGCGATGATCTTTCTTGGACCAAAAGGAAACCAGGAGACTTGGAGATGAAGTCGGAGGAGCCACGAGGTGGCCACAAGGACGGAGGGCGCACCCAGGGGGGTAGGGCGTGCTCCCCACCCTTGTGGGCCCCTCATGCACCCCCTGACCAAATTCTTTCGCCTATATATACTCTTATATGCCCAAACCACCGGAGGCATCCACGAAAATACTTTTCCACCGCCGCAACCTTCTGTACCCGTGAGATCCCATCTAGGGGCCTTTTTCGGTGTCCTGCCGGAGGGGGATTCGATCACGGAGAGCTTCTACATCAACACCATTGCCCTTCCGATGAAGCGTGAGTAGTTTACCTCAGACCTACGGGTCCATAGCTAGTAGCTAGATGGCTTTTTCTCTCTCTCTTTGATTCTCAATACCAAGTTCTCCTCGATGTTCTTAGAGATCTATTCGATGTAATACTTTTTTGCGGTGTGTTTGCCGAGATCCGATGAATTGTGGATTTATGATCAGCTTATCTATGAATATTATTTAAATCTTCTCTGAATTCTTTTATGCATGATTTGATATCTTTGTAATTCTCTTCAAACTATCGGTTTGGTTTGGCCAACTAGATTGGTTTTTCTTGCAATGGGAGAAGTGCTTAGCTTTGGGTTCAATCTTGCGGTGTCCTTTCCAAGTGACAGTAGGGGCAGCAAGGCACGTATTGTATTGTTGCCATCGAGGATAAAATGATGGGGTTTTCATCATATTGCTTGAGTTAATTTCTCTACATCATGTCATCTTACTTAATGCGTTACTCCGTTCTTTATGAACTTAATAATCTAGATGCATGTTGGATAGCGGTCAATGTGTGGAGTAATAGTAGTAGATGCAGAATCGTTTCGGTCTACTTGACACGGACGTGATGCCTATATTCATGATCATTGCCTTAGATATTGCATAACTTTGCGCTTTTCTATCAATTGCTCGGCAGTAATTTGTTCACCCACCGTAATATTTTCTATCTTGAGAGAAGCCTCCAGTGAAACCTATGCCCCCTGGGTCTATTTTCCATCATACAATCTTCAACTTTCCAATCTACGAGTTTCCGATCTACTATTTTGCAATCTTTTACTTTCTGATCTATAAATCAAAAATACCAAAAATATTTACTTTACCTTTTATTTATCTCTATGAGATCTCACTTTGCAAATAACCGTGAAGGGATTGACAACCCCTTTATCGCGTTGGGTGCAAGTTTGTTGATTGTTTGTGCAGGTATTCGGTGACTTGTTCGTTGTCTCCTACTGGATTGATACCTTGGTTCTCAAACTGAGGGAAATACTTATCTCTACTTTGCTGCATCACCCTTTCCTCTTCAAGGGAAAGACCAACGCAAGCTCAAGAAGTAGCAGGAAGAATTTCTGGCGCCGTTGCCGGGGAGATCTACGCCAAGTCAAGCCATACCAAGTACCCATCATAAACTCTCATCTCTTGCATTACATTATTCACCATTCGCCTCTCGTTTTCCTCTCCCCCACTTCTAAAATAATTTTCGAAAATATTTGCCTTTTTCTACGCCCCTCTCTTTGCCTTTTTTTTCGCCCCTCTTCCGTTCGTCTCCTTCGCTTGCTTTTTGTGTGCTCGTGTGTTGGATTGCTTGCTTTGTCACGATGGCTCAAGAGAATACCAAATTGTGTGACTTTTCCAACACCAATAACAATGATTTTATTAGTACTCCGATTGCTCCCGCTACTAATGCGGAATCTTGTGAAATTAATGGCGCTTTGCTGAATCTTGTTATGAAAGATCAATTTTCCGGCCTTCCTAGTGAAGATGCCGCATCCCATCTAAACAATTTCGTTGATTTGTGCGATATGCAAAGGAAGAAAGATGTGTATAACGATATTGTTAAATTGAAGCTATTTCCGTTCTCACTATGAGATCATGCTAAAACTTGGTTTTCATCCTTGCCTAAAAATAGTATTGATTCATGGAATAAATGTAAAGATGCTTTTATTTCCAAGTATTTTCCTCCCGCTAAGATCATCTCTCTTAGGAACGATATTATGAATTTTAAGCAACTTGATCATGAGCATGTTGCACAATCTTGGGAGAGAATGAAATTGATGATACGAAATTGCCCTACTCATGGTTTGAATTTGTGGATGATTATACAAAATTTTTATGCCGGATTGAATTTTGCTTCTAGAAATCTTTTAGATTCGGCCGCGGGAGGCACTTTTATGGAAATTACTCTAGGAGAAGCTACTAAACTTCTAGATAATATTATGGTTAATTATTCTCAATGGCATACCGAAAGATCTTCCACTAGTAAAAAAGTGCATGCAATTGAAGACATTAATGTTTTGAGTGAAAAGATGGATGAACTTATGAAATTATTTGCTAGCAAGAGTGCTTCTTTGGATCCTAATGATATGCCTTTATCCACTTTGATTGAAAATAATAATGAATCTATGGATGTGAATTTTGTTGGTAGGAACAATTTTGGTAATAACGCATATAGAGGTAATTTTCATCCTAGGCCGTTTCCTAGTAATTCCTCTAATAATTATGGTAATTCCTACAACAATTCTTATGGAAATTATAATAAGATGCCCTCTGAATTTGAGAATAGTGTTAAAGAATTTATGAGTTCGCAAAAGAATTTCAATGCTTTGATTGAAGAAAAATTGATTAAGATTGATGATTTGGCTTGGAACGTGGATAGAATTTCTCTCGATATTGATTCTTTGAAACTTAGATATATTCCACCCAAGCATGATATCAATGAGTCTCTCAAAGCTATGAGAATTTCCATTGATGAGTGCTAGGAAAGAACAGCTAAGATGCGTGCTAAAAAAGATTGGTTTGTAAAAACGTGTTCTTCTAGTTTCCGTGAAAATAATGATGAAGATCTTAAAGTGATTGATGTGACTCCTATTGAATCTTTGTTTTCCAATATAAATCTTGATAAAGATGGGACTGGAGATTAGTCAACACAGAGCCAGTGAGAAAGGTAACAACACAGTCAACCGCCAAGTTCTTCAAAGGACTAGTTTGCTGTTTTGGTGTGCCTAGCCGGGTGATCATCGATAACGGCACGCAGTTCACGAGTCGCGCCTTCATGCAGTGTTGTCAAGACCTTGGTAGCAAAATCTTTTTGCATTAGTTGCTCACCCGAGAAGCAATGGCCAGGTCGAGAGGGCAAATGCAGAAGTGCTGCGAGGACTCAAGACAAGAACATTTGATAGGCTACAGAAGTGTGGAAGAGGTTGGATTAACGAGTTGCCAGCGGTTCTTTGGTGACTCAAGATGACACAAAATCGAGCCACCGGCCAGACACTCTTCTCCCTGGTCTATGGTGCAGAAGCGGTGCTCCCCAAGGAACTCACATACGCGTCACCTCAAGTGCAAGCTTTTAACGAAGCTGAGCAAGAGAAAATGCGGTAAGATGATGTCGTTCTCCTCGAGGAAGACCATCTCCAGGCTGCTATGTGTGCTGCATGCTACCAGCAAGCTTTGCACCGCTACCATAGCCGCAAAGTGCACACCCGGAGCCTTGAGGAAGGTGACCTTGTTCTTCATCGGATCCAATCCGCAAAGGCATCAAACAAGTTGACACAAAAGTGGGGAGGCCCTTATCGGGTAGCACAAGTCACCAGACCCAGCGCAGTTCATCTGGAGACCAAAGATGGCACTCCGGTGCGCAACTCATGGAATATTGAGCATATTCGTAAGTTCTACCCATAAGGCACAGTTACTAGGCATCCCGGCAACCTCTTTTGTACAAGTTTGCTGGAAGGGCATGTAATCTTTTGTACAAAGCCAGGCGTAGTCCCTATGCATAGTAAAATAAAGCTAAGTGTTTCACAACTCTTTGTCAAAGTACATATTTATCTGTGTCTATTAGATGCAGGGTTGTGTTACATTTTGCCTTGCATAAGATGCTTAACGAACCGTCAAGGTTTCCAGCCTCCTCTTTTCTCTTATTTCTTGTTCTCAAAGGACAGAAGAGTTCCTCACGTGCAAGTTTCCTGGGGGTGTGACGGTATGGATACCACAAGTGACGTTGAAGTTGTCATTTTACAACAAGAAGTACAGGAAAGAAAAAGCTAAGTTGAATTTTTTTGAAATAAATTCTTTGTTGTAGTTGCGGTTCTTCCTTGAACGATTTTGGCCTTTGTATGAGAAACCTGCACGATAAGGAATCTTGTCGTTATCAGCCGCGCTCTTACTTTGTTTCGAGTCCGCTCGACAACTTAAGTAGCTGCGTTGTGACCGTCAAGTGTGACCTTGCCGGCAGCGGCACTTCCGTCAGGCTTCTAAGGACCCGTTCCTCATGTGCTCGCGCCATGAGTGTGCGCACCGGCAAGTTTCCAGCAAGCGTAGGGTACGAAAATCATGTGAAGATAGAATAAGACAAGGAAGATAGCGCACATCCATCCATCAGATAACACGTTATATTACAGTAGAAGCCAAATGCACTTCTAACTTGAGATAGATCTGCGTTTTACATGAACCGCACTTGTAGCCAAATGATACAAGGAAAGAGCTAGTTCCTGCGCTGGCCTTCGGTTCTGGGCATCTCGCTGACCTTGTTGGCAAATGGCGTGATGAGCTCTTCGGTAGCCTTGGTGTCTGCCCCCAATGGCAGGCTCTTGAAGGCCTTGGAGATATCGATGACGGGATTCAGGTACACAAGTTTGACAAGTACCTTGAAGAGGACATCCCGGCAAAGCTGACGGGACTCAGTGGCAAGATGTGTGGCTCAAGCCTCCTGTTGCTTTTCCATCACCCCGACCAGACTTTTGAAGAATAGACTGAGCCTAGCGCTAGCAGCGCCCCATTCATTAGTGAAGAAGTGAAATTCTGGCAAGCCCATGGCGGATAACTAGGCGATGAGGTTTTCGTAGTCACCACAAGACAGTCGGTACAAAGTTTGCAGACGTGTTTGAGCTCGTTGAAGGAGTAGGCGGCGCTCTTAAGAAAGGCCTTCTCGTTTTGGAGATCCTTCGACAAGACCTTCTCACGCTACTTGGCACCTTCAAGAGATTTTTCCAAGCTGGTCAGCCTCAACTTATGGCCATCAATGAAGTCATTGGCCTTATCGAGCTCTTGGTCCTTGACGGATATTGAGGTTTGCAGATCCGCTAGGGTGCGAGCTGCCTTTTCTCTATCCACTTTGAACGTCGGGATCTCCTTGTTAATGGAGGCAAGATCTTCCTCCAGTTTCTTTACCTTGCCCTCCAGTTCATTCTTAGCGGCCTCTGCGGCTTCGGCAACATTGACGGCATCTTGGATCTTGCCATCATGATCCGCAGCTTGAGCTTTGATTTCCTCTTTGTGCTCCTGCTCGAGCTCCTGGTACTGCTGCGCAAGGAGGGCTTGGACCTCTTCGTCCTTGCCGCGGAGTTTGGCGGCAAGCGCCTCCTCACAAGTGGCAAGCTCTTCCTCATGAGCATCAAAACCAATCTTGTTCTCATTTAGATTGGCATCTTCTGCCGCTATCCTTTGCGCGGCTTCCTCCTGGGCCTTGTCGGCCTCAGCCTTCTCCAAGATAAGATTGTCCCACTCGATGGCGACCTGCCTTTGGCAGTCCCTCAGGTCTTGGAGGTTTTCGGCGAACCAGATTTGCATCACCTCTACGCACTTCTAGAACTCTTCTTCTACCTTGCCGATAATAGCCGCCTTGGAGTCCAAGCTCTTCGTTCGGCTACGGTAGTGTGCTTGAAGCTTCTGAAGCTTCTCGCTCATGGCCCTGAGTAGTTGCTGCTCCTTGGATCCACTACTGCTGGCACGTAGCTCATTGACAACTTCGAGCCCGACAGTAGTGATGACCTCATCATCAAAAGCTTCTCCTTTAGTGGGCGCGCCGATGGTTGACGTCCCAGGGATGCTGACAAACAGTTTGTCGCCAATCTTCAAGTACCTGCTTGACAGAGACACTTCAGATGTCGAGGGGTGGTCGTCAACAACTGCTTTGCCGGCAGTGACCACCCTCATTGCCGAGTCAGCGCTTGGCGCCCCTAGGGCAGAGATGCCGCTAGTGGCCTTGGCACTCTTGTTACTGCCCTCCTTAGTGGTATCATTGGCGCCCCCCTCGTCAGTGGCCTTGGCGGCTTTGTCGGTAGCGATCTTGCTTGCTTCGTCAGCAGCGTACTTTGTGATCCCCTCGATGGTGCTATCTATGTCCATGTAATCGGTTGAGGGTGGATCTGAGAAGAAGGAGAAGGGGGAGTTAAGTTCAAGGTCAAGTTCAAGAAAACAAAAATGATTAAGGAATGGGCCTGCTTGACGGAAATGACTTACCGGACTAAGTTTGATGAGAAGGAACAACTTCCCCTCCGACAACCTCGGTTGTCGTCGCCTGGTTGCCGGCAGACCCACTTGCCCGCACATCATCAGCATGGATAGGCTCATCGGTGGGGGTATGATACGTCCCCATCGTATCTAATTTTCCTAACGTTTTTGCTCTTGTTTCGGACTCTAATTTTCATGATTTGAATGAAACTTAGCCGGACTGATGCTGTTTTCAGCAGAACCACCATGGTGTTGTTTTTGTGCAGAAATAAAAGTTCACGGATTTTTATGAAACATTTTGGAGAATTATTTTGGAATATATAATAAATTATGGAACCAAGACCCACTGGAGGGGGGCCCCTGGCTACCCACAAGACACCAGGGCGTGCCACCCCCCTCTGGCGCGCCCTGGTGGGTGGTGGGGCCCTCGAGGCCCCTCTGACCCTAATCTCGACGCTATAAAATCCTATTTTTCCAGAAAAAAATAAGAGAGGAAGTTTCATCGCATTTTACGATATGAAGCCGCCGCCACCTCCTGTTCTTCATCGGAAGGCCAGATCTGGAGCCCGTTCGGGGCTCCGGAGAGATGGGTCTTCGGTCTTCGTCATCACCAACCATCCTTGTTAGGGCTTAATCCCTAGTATCCACTATGTTCTGAGATTGATGTTGTTATGACTTTGCTATGCCTAATGCTTGTCACTAGGGCCTGAGAGCCATGATTTCAGATCTGAACCATTTATGTTATCACCATTATATCTATGTTTGTGATCCGATCTTGCAAGTCATATTCACCTATTACGCGTTATGATCCGTAAACCCCAAGGTGACAACAATTGGCAAACTTTCTGATGATGACCGTAGTTTGAGGAGTTCATGTATTCACTATGTGTTAATGCTTTGTTCCAGTTCTCTATTAAAAGGAGGCCTTAATATCCCTTAGTTTCGTTATGGACCCCGCTACCACGGGAGGGTAGGACAAAAGATGTCATGCAAGTTCTTTTCCATAAGCACGTATGACTATTTACGGAATACATGCCTACATTATATTTATGAACTGGAGCTAGTTCTGTGTCGCCCTAGGTTATGAATGTTATATGATGAATATTATCCAACATAATCACCGATCCAATGCCTACGAGTTTTCCACATATTGTTCTTGCTAAGTTACTATTGCTATTGCTACTATTACAACTTCTACAAAATTGTTACTGCTGTTACTATTACCACTGCTATCGTTACTACTACTACTATCTAACTATTATATTACTGTGCTACTGATCACTTTGCTGCAGATATTTAATCTCCAGGTGTGGCTGAATTGACAACTCAACTGCTAATACTTACAAATATTCTTTGGCTCCCCTTGTGTCGAATCTATAATTTTGGGTTGAATACTCTACCCTCGAAAACTGTTGCGATCCCCTATACTTGTGGGTTATCAAGACCTTTTTCTAGCGCCGTTGCTGGGGAGCATAGCTATATTTGTTGAGTCACTTGGGATTTATATTATTGATCACTATGAAGAATCTGATAGATATTAGAACCAATATTTTTTTCCTCTAAGACGAGGGGAGGTAAGGAACTGCCATCTAGCTCTGTACTTGATTCGCCTTCTGTTTTGAGTAAACTTGCAACACCACCACATGCTATTGATCCTAATATGTCGCAAGTTATTGATGATGTGTCTTCTGCAATGAATGATGCTAGTACTTTTCTTGATGATAATGTGCCACTAGGTGAATTTCTTAATGAACAACTTGCCAGAGCTAAAGATATTGAGAATGTTGAAACTGATGAAATTATTGAAACTGATGAAGTCTTTGAAACTGAAAATTTTGAAGCACCTATTAGACCTAGCTCTCCTAAATTTGAAATGCCTAAGATACCTGAGGGTTATATTATGGATGGAGAAATAGCTAGAGACTTTCTTGCTTGCAAAGATAGAGATGATCTTAAGAAATTATTATAAAAGTTGAAAGAAAAATCTTTGAATGCTAGAATGAAATGTGATCCTAAGTTTGCTACTTCACCTATCTTTGTTACTGATAAGAATTATGAATTCGCTGTCGACCCAGAGTTAATTACTTTGGTTGAATCTGATCCTTTTCATGGCTATGAAACTGAAACTGCTGTGGCACACCTTACTAAATTAAATGATATAGCCACCCTATTTGCTCATGATGAGAAAATTCGCTACCACTATATTCTCAAGTTATTTCCATTCTCATTAAAGGGTGATGCTAATATATGGTACACATAGTCCCCAAGATATGATTTATTACTTCTCTAAAAAATATTTTCCTGCTCATAAGAAACAAGCTGCCTTACAGGAAATATTTAACTTTGTGCAAATTGAAGAAGAGAGTCTCCCACAAGCTTGGGGGAAGCTTCTCCAATTGCTTAATGCTTTGCCCGATCATCCTCTTAAGAAAAATGAAATACTTGATATCTTCTATAATGGACTAATTGATGCTTCTAGGGACTTCCTAGATAGTTGTGCTGGTTGTGTGTCCAGGGAACGAACTATTGAACAAGTTGAGGAACTATTGAACAAGCTGAGGAATTATTGAAGAATTATGATGATTGGACTCTTCCTGAACCACTGCCTAAACCCACTCCGAAGAAGAGGGGTATCTTATTTCTCAGTCCTGAAGATATGCAAGAAGCAAAGAAATGTATGAAGGAAAAAGGTATTAAAACTGAGGATGTTAAGAATTTACCACCTATTGAAGAAATACATGGACTTGGCACACCACCACCACAGGTGGTAGAGGTAAATTCTCTTTTAAAGTTTGATGAAGGTGATATCCCTCATAATAAACATCCTAGTCAATGCTTATATGAATTTGACAACTACATTAGGAAACAAGATCACTTCAATGCAAATGTTATGAAACAACTAAAACAGAATTCTGATATGATTGCTCGCTTGAGTAACTTGTTATTTAGAATCACTAATGATGTTAGAGGTGTAGGAAAACATGCCTCTATGGTTCAAACCCAGTTAGAACAAGTTGCTAAATCTCAAAGAGAATTGCTTAGTGAAATGAACAATAATATAAATGATTATGCTGTTAGGGTAGCAACTAGAGGAGGTAAAATGACTCAGGAACCACTTTATCCTGAAGGACACTGATACGTCTCCAACGTATCTATAATTTTTTATTGTTCCATGTTATTATATTATCTGTTTTGGATGTTTTATATGCATTAATATGCTATTTTATATTATTTTTGGGACTAACTTATTAACCTAGAGCCCACTGCCAGTTTCTGTTTTTTCCTTGTTTTTGAGTTTTACAGAAAAGGAATACCAAACGGAGTCCAAACAGAATAAAACTTTCGCAATGATTTTTCTTGGACTAGAAGACACCCAGCAGACTTGGAGAGGGGGCCAGAAGAGTCCCGAGGGCTCCACAAGCCCACAGGGCACGCCCCTGGCTTGTGGGCCCCACGGGACTCCTCCAACCCTAATTCTTTTGCTATAAATTCCCAAATATTCCCAAACGACCAAAAGCGTCCACCAAAATACTTTTCTGCCGCCGGAACCTTCTGTTCCCATCAGATCCCATCTTGGGGCCTTTTCTGGCACCCTGCCGGAGGGGGATTCGATCACGGAGGGCTTCTACATCAACTCTATTGCCCTTCCGATGAAGCGTGAGTAGTTTACCACATACCTACGGGTCCATAGCTAGTAGCTAGATGGCTTCTTCTCTCTCTTTGATCTTCAATACAATATTCTCGATGTTCTTGGAGATCTATCTGATGTAATATTCTTTTGCGGTGTGTTTGTCGAGATCCGATGAATTGTGGATTTATGATCAGATTATCTATTAATATTATTTGAGTCTTCTCTGAATTCTTATATGCATGATTTGATATCTTTGTATTTCTCTTTGAATTATCGGTTTGGTTTGGCCAACTAGATTGGTTCCTCTTGCAATGGGAGAGGTGCTTAGTTTTGGGTTCAATGTTGCGGTGTCCTCACCCAGTGACAAAGTAGGGGTAGCGAGGCACGTATTGTATTGTTTCCATCAAGGGTAAAAAGATGGGATTTTCATCATATTGCTTGAGTTTATCCCGCCACATCATGTCATCTTACTTAAGGCATTACTCCGTTCTTATGAACTTCATACTCTAGATGCATGCTGGATAGCGGTTGATGTGTGGAGATATAGTAGTAGATGCAGGCAGGAGTCGGTCTACTTAACACGAACGTGATGCCTATATTCATAATCATTGCCTTGGATATCGTCAAAACTTTGCGCTTTTCTATCAATTGCTCGACAGTAATTTGTTCACCCACCGTATGCTTTCTTTCAAGAGAGAAGCCTCTAGTGAAACCTATGGCCCCCGGGTCTATTTTCCATCATATATTTTCAGATCTATAAACCAAAAACCCAAAAAATACCTTGCTACAATTTATTTACTTTTATATTGTTTTACGTTTTAGTAATCTTTTATATCTATCTCTATCATATCTCATCCTTGCAAGTGACCGTGAAGGGATTGACAACCCCTTTATCGCGTTGGGTGCAAGTTTTTGATTGTTTGTGCAGGTGCATAGATTGGAGACTTGCGTGTACCTCCTACTGGATTGATACCTTGGTTCTCAAACTGAGGGAAATACTTATCTCTACTTTGTTGCATCACCCTTTCCTCTTCAAGGGAAAAACCAACGCAAGCTCAAGAAGTAGTAGGAAGAATTTCTGGCGCCGTTGCCGGGGAGGTTCTACATCAAGCCTACCAAGTACCCATGTAAACTCTCATCTCTTGCATTATATTATTTGCCATTTGCCTCTCGTTTTCCTCTGCCCCAGTTCTAAAACGTTCTCAGAAAAATAAAAAAATATTTGCCTTCTTTTCGTTTGCATTTTATGTCTGACTTGGTTTGTTTGCTTGTTCGCTTGGAATAATTGTGTATTTATTCAAAATCAGAAAGAAAAAAGTTTATGGATCCTCATCCACTTGCTAATCTTTTTAAGAGATCCAATTATGATGAACCAATTGCTAGTGAGTTGCGTGCACTAGATTATCTTTATGAAGTTTTGCTTGAACTTCGTAAATCTGAAAATTGTGATGAAATTTATGAAGTGATTCACGATAGCTCCTTGAATGAATAGCATGATTGCAATGATGTTATTATAAATTCTGTTAATGTCAAGTGTGCTAATAATATGCAAAACCCTAAGCTTGGGGATGCTAGTTTTGCTATGTCCATTACTTATTGCAATGATTGGGGTGATAATGCTTCTTATGATCTTGAAAATTTATTTAAGCCTCATGATAATAGTGTTTGCAATAATATTGAAAGTGAGTTTGGAAGAATGTCAACTCTAGGTAATAATGATCCCACTACTTTGGAGAATGATCAATCTCATGAATTTTTTGATAAAAGTGGGTTTGGAGAGGTCATGACTTTATTTGATTATAATCCCACTATTTTGGAAGAGTGTCAACTTTGCATGCATGTTGATCATGAAGAGAATATTTTATGTGATAGTTATATTGTTGAATTTGATTATAATCCTTCATGTAATTATTATGAGATAGGAAAATATGGTTGTATAAATTTTCATGTTACTAAATTACCTCTCGTTATGTTGAGATTGCTATTGTTTCTTTCTTCTTCCTTGCATATGCTAGATCTTGCTTATTTGTTTTCCTATAAAATTCCTATGCATAGGAACTATGTTAGAATTAAATATGTTTTTCACATGTTTTATGATGCTCTCTTTGTGTTTCAATTATTATCTTTCATGCGAGCATCATCAAAATCATCATTGCCTAACTAAAAGGCTTTAAAGAAAAACGCTTGTTGGGAGACAACCCAATATTTTTATTTTCTGTTTTTATAGGAATACACATTATTACCTCTGTAGTAATTGTGTTTTGGTGTTTTAATTAGTGTTTGAGCCAAGTAAGACCTTTGGGATGGCTTACGGTGATAGTTGATTTGATCTTGCTGAAAAATAGAAACTTTTACGCTCAGTAAAACAATTGTAAAAAATCACAGAAGCTTGATTTTAATCTGAATTTTTTACACAAGATTGATATACAAATTTCCCAGGTTGTCCTAATTTTTCAGAAATTTTGGAGTTACATAATATACGAAGTTTACATATTGCTACAGACTGTTCTGTTTTTGACAGATTCTGTTTTCTATGTGTTGTTTGCTTATTTTGATGAATCTATAGGTAGTATCGGGGGCTATGAACCATGGAAAAGTTGGAATACAGTAGATATTACACCAATATAAATAAAGAATGACTTCAAAACAGTAACAAAAAGTGGTGATTTATTTTCTTATACTAAAGGGTCTCATGAGTTTTCTGTTGAGTTTTGTGTTGTGAAGTTTTCAAGTTTTGGGTAGAGATTTGATGGACTATGGAATAAGGAGTGGCAAGAGCCTAAGCTTGGGGATTACCAAGGCACCCCAAGGTAATATACAAGTACAACCAAGTATCTAAGCTTGGGGATGCCCCGGATGGCATCCCCTCTTTCGCCTTCAATCCATCGGTAAATTTACTTGAGGCTACATTTTTATTCACCACATGATATGTAGTTTGCTTGGAGCGTCTTGTATGATATGATTCTTTGCTTTTTAGTTTGCCACAATCATACTTTCTATACACACCTTTTGAGAGGTACACGCATGAATCGTGATTTATTAGAATACTCTATGTGCTTCACTTATATCTTTTGAGCTAGGCAATTTGATCTAGTGCTTCACTTATATCTTTTTAGAGCACGGCGGTGGCTTTATTTTATAGAAATTGTTGAACTCTCATGTTTCACTTATATTATTTTGAGAGTCTCTAAACAGCATGGTAATTTTCTTAGGTTATGAATTTAGTCCTAATATGATGGGCATCCAAGAGGGATATAATAAAAAATTTCATATAAAGAGCGTTGAATACTATGAGAAGCTTGATTCCTTGTATTTGTTTTGAGATATAAAGATGGTGATATTAAAGTCATGCTAGTGAGTAATTGTGGATTGGTAGAAATACTTGTGCTAAATTTTGTGATTCCCGTAGCATGCACGTATGGTGAACCGTTATGTGATGAAGTCGGAGCATGATTTATTTATTGATTGTCTTCCTTATGAGTGGCGGTCGGGGATGAGCGATGGTCTTTTCCTACCAATCTATCCCCCTAGGAGCATGCGTCTAGTACTTTGTTTTGATAGCTAATAAATTTTTGCAATAAGTATCTGAGTTCTTTATGACTAATGTTAAGTCCATGGATTATACGCACTCTCACCCTTCCACCATTGCTAGCCTCTCAAGTACCACGCAATTCTCGTCGGTGCATTAAACCCACCATATACCTTCCTCAAAACAGCCACCATACCTACCTATTATGGCATTTCCATAGCCATTCCGAGATATATTGCCATGCAACTTCCACCGTTCCGTTTATTATGACACGCTTCATCATTGTCATATTGCTTTGCATGATCATGTAGTTGGCATAGTATTTGTGGCAAGGCCACCGTTCATATTTTTTATACATGTCACTCTTGATCATTGCACATCCCGGTACTCCGCTGGAGGCATTCATATAGAGTCATATTTTGTTCTAGAATCGAGTTGTAATTCTTGAGTTGTAAGTAAAAAAAAGTGTGATGATCATCATTATTAGAGCATTATCCCATGTGAGGAAAGGATGATGGAAGCTATGATTACCTCACAAGTTGGGATGAGTCTCCGGACTTTACAAAAAATAAAAGAGGCCAAAAGAAGCCCAAACAAAAAAATGAGATAAAAGAGAGAAGGGGCAATGCTACTATCCTTTGACCACACTTGTGCTTCAAAGTAGCACCATGATCTTCATGATAGAGAGTCTCCTATGTTGTCACTTTCATATACTAGTGGGAATTTTTCATTATAGAACTTGGCTTGTATATTCCAATGATGGGCTTCCTCAAATTGCCCTAGGTCTTCGTGAGCAAGCGAGTTGGATGCACACCCACTTAGTTTCTTTTTGAGCTTCCATACACTTATAGCTCTAGTGCATCTGTTGCATGGCAATCCCTACTCACTCACATTGATATCTATTGATGGGCATCTCCACAGCCCGTTAATACGCCTAGTTGATGTGAGACTTTCTCCTTCTTTTTGTCTTCTCCACAACCACCATATTCTATTCCACCTATAGTGCCATATCCATGGCTCACGCTCATGTATTGCGTGAAAGTTGAAAAAGTTTGAGAACATCAAAAGTAAGAAACAATTGCTTGGCTTGTCATCGGGGTTGTGCATGATTTAATACTTTGTGTGATGAAGATGGAGCATAGCTAGACTATATGGTTTTGTAGGGATAACTTTCTTTGGCCATGTTATTTTGAGAAGACACGATTGCTTTATTAGTATGCTTGAAGTATTATTGTTTCTATGTCAATATTAAACTTTTGTTTTGAATCTTATGGATCTGAATATTCATGCCACAATAAAGAAGATTACATGGATAAATATGTTAGGTAGCATTCCACATCAAAAATTCTGTTTTTGTCATTTACCTACTCGAGGACGAGTAGGAATTAAGCTTGGGGATGCTTGATACGTCTCCAACGTATCTATAATTTTTTTATTGTTCCATGCTATTATATTATCTGTTTTGGATGTTTTATATGCATTAATATGCTATTTTATATTATTTTTTGGACTAACTTATTAACCTAGAGCCCAGTGCCAGTTTTTGTTTTTTTCCTTGTTTTTGAGTTTTACAGAAAAGGAGTACCAAACGGAATAAAACTTTCGCGATGATTTTTCTTGGATCAGAAGACACCCAGCAGACTTGGAGAGGGGCCAGAAGAGTCCTGAGGGCTTGTGGAGCACTAGGGGGGCGCGCCCCTCAGAAGCACTAGGGGGGCGCGCCCCTTGGCTTGTGGGCCCCACGGGACTCCTCCAACCCTAATTCTTTTGCTATAAATTACCAAATATTCCCAAACGACCAGAAGCGTCCACCAAAATAATTTTCCGCCGCCGTAACCTTCTGTTCCCATGAGATCCCATCTTGGGGCCTTTTCCGGCACCCTGCCGAAGGGGGATTCGATCACGGAGGGCTTCTACATCAACTCTATTGCCCTTCCGATGAAGCGTGAGTAGTTTACCACAGACCTACGGGTCCATAGCTAGTAGCTAGATGGCTTCTTCTCTCTCTTTGATCTTCAATACAATGTTCTCCTCGATGTTCTTGGAGATCTATCCGATGTAATATTCTTTTGCAGTGTGTTTGTCGCGATCCGATGAATTGTGGATTTATGATCAGATTATCTATGAATATTATTTGAGTCTTCTCTGAATTCTTATATGCATGATTTGATATCTTTGTATTTCTCTTCGAATTATCAGTTTGGTTTGGCCAACTAGATTGGTTCTTCTTGCAATGGGAGAGGTTCTTAGTTTTGGGTTCAATCTTGTGGTGTCCTCACCAAGTGACAAAGTAGGGGTAGCGAGGCACGTATTGTATTGTTTCCATCAAGGGTAAAAAGGTGGGATTTTCATCATATTGCTTGAGTTTATCCCTCTACATCATGTCATCTTACTTAAGGCGTTACTCCATTCTTATGAACTTAATACTCTAGATGCATGATGGATAGTGGTTGATGTGTGGAGTAATATTAGTAGATGCAGGCAGGAGTCGGTCTACTTGACACGGACATGATGCCTATATTAATAATCATTGCCTTGGATATCGTCATAACTTTGCGCTTCTCTATCAATTGCTCGACAGAAATTTGTTCACCCACCATATGCTTTCTTTCAAGAGAGAAGCCTCTAGTGAAACCTATGGCCCTCGGGTCTATTTTCCATCATATATTTTCAGATCTATAAACCAAAAAACCCAAAAATACCTTGCTGCAATTTATTTACTTTCATTTTGTTTTACGTTTTAGTAATATTTTATATCTATCTCTATCAAATCTCATCCTTGCAAGTGACCGTGAAGGGATTAACAACCCCTTTATCGCGTTGGGTGCAAGTGTTTGATTGTTTGTGCAGGTGCATAGATTGGAGACTTGCATATACCTCCTACTGGATTGATACCTTGGTTCTCAAACTGAGGGAAATACTTATCTCTACTTTGCTGCATCACCCTTTCCTCTTCAAGTGAAAACCAACGCAAGCTCAAGAAGTAGCAGACACCCAAAAAGAATTGAACAAGACTCTCAAATAATTAATTCTGATGCACCTGATCCCTCTAAAAAGAAAAAGAAAAAGAAAAAGAAAAATGATAAGACTTTGCATACCTCTAGTAAACCTGAAATACAAAAACCTCCTAAAGATAATAATGATGTCTCTATCTCAGATGCTGAAACTCAATCTGGTAATGAACATGCACCTAGTGATAATGAAAATGATAATGATGATGTTCATGAAGATGCCCAACCAAACAATGATAAAGAACCAGATAATGATGTTGAGATAGAACCTGTTGTTGATTTTGATAACCCACAACCTAAAAATAAATGTTATGATAAAAGAGACTTTGTTGATAGAAAACATGGTAAAGAAAGAGAACCATGGATTCAAAAACCCATGCCCTTTCCACCTAAACCATCAAAGAAAAAAGAAGATGAAGAATTTGAACGCTTTGCTGAAATGATTAGGACGTCTTTTTGCGTACCCGTTTGACTGATATTTTAAAGATGGCCCCTTATGCTAAGTACATGAAAGAAATTGTTACTAATAAAAGAAAAATACTTGAGGCTGAAATATCCACCATGATTGCTAATTTTTTTTTAAGGATGGAGTACCTAAAAAACTTGGAGATCCAGGATATGAAACTATACCATGCTCTATTAAAAGAAACTATGTCAAAACTGCTTTATGTGAATTAGGAGCTGGTGTTAGTGTTATGCCTTTCTCTTTATATAAAAGACCTGATTTGAATAAAATCACACCTACTGAGATATCATTGCAAATGGCTAACAAATCAACAGCCATACCTATCAGTATTTGTCAGGATGTGCCCATTGTTGTTGCAAATGTTACTATCTTAACAGACTTTGTTATACTTGAGATGCCCGAGGATGACAACATGTCGATTATCCTTGGTAGACCCTTTTTGAATAATGCAGGGCCTGTTATTGATTGCAATAAAAGCAAAGTCACTTTTCATATCAATGGTAATGAGCATATGATGCACTTTCCAAAGAAACAATTTCAAGTGAATGGTATTAATGTTATTGAAAAGTCTCCGACAATTACTATTAGAAGTTTTCAACTCCCTTTACCTACTGCCAAAAAGAAATATGAAATACTTATTGTTGGGGATATGCATATCCCCGTTGAGGTAACTTAGTGTTTTATGAAGGTTCTTCGGGTTCATGTCAATCGAAAGTGATTGTTAATAAGACTTGATCAACCTTATTAATCAATTATTTTCGAGAGGCATGTGGTTGATGAATTTAGTAAGCACAACCTTCTGTCCCCACTTTTAGTTTTCTGTTTTTCTTAGTTAAATAAAATAAAATGCCATGTTTATCCTGTTTTCTGAATTTTCCATGTAATAAAAAAGTGGTCAAAAACTAAAGTGCTCAGAATGACCTGAAATATTAAGATGATTTTTTCTCTGAATATTTAAGAATTTTTGGAATAAATAACCACACGAGGGGGGTGCTCCTGGTGTCCACAAGACACCAGGGCGCGCCAGCAACCCCAGGCGCGCTCTGGTGGGTAGTGGGCCCCACATGGCCCCCTTCACTTATTTCTTTAGCCCATGTCATCTCCTACCTCCAGAAAAAAAATCACTCTTGCTCTCTCTCTCTCTCTCTCTCTCTCTCTCGTGTTCTTGCTCTCAAACCCGCGAATTTCGATCTCTTTGTTCGAAGCTCCGTTTCCGAAACTGTTTCGGGGGATTGCTAGTTGGTATGTGACTCCTCCATTGCTCCAATTAGTTTTTGTTCTAGTGGTTTAATTTTTTAGTAATGTTGAATTCTTTGAGTTCCAAGTAATTTGAATGCTTGATTTGGCCTCTAGGCATCCATATGAGTAGTTGCTATCAATCTTGTGAAGTTTTGTGAACAAAATTTTGTGACCCAAAAATTTCAGAAAATTGTTCGTGAATAAAATGAACCTCTTTAGGAGTTCTTCAAGGAGGAGGTCCTCGGAGGCATCCTTGAGTGGTAGATCGATACGACAGTCTTATGTTGAGCCAAGTGCAAGCTTGACGCGGGACGCCGATACCAAATCGTGCCTATGACTGTGTAACGAGTTTATGGTAGGTGCAGGTATCAAGGAGGAATTTGAGCAGTACGTTCACAACACCGAGTTCCCTCCCTTCATCGCAGATAAGTGCATCCAACACCTCAACCTTACAGAGAGGTTCACTAAGAAATTTAAATATCATCCTCGTGAGTCTAGAGTTTCATTTAGCCTTTATGATAATGCTTTCACCATGCCTCTAGAGCGTTGTGTGTTGCCTGTAAAATTCCATATTGGGGTTCGCTAGACGAACCACCAAAATCTGAATATGAGTCTTTTTTGACTAGTCTCTGTTACGGTGAGGATAGAGGAGTGACATAAGGTAGAATAAAAAGTATACATTTTCCATCAATTCACTACTTTTGCACTCTTTAATGGCAAATGCAACATGGGCAAACACGATTGTAGTACACTATGTGCCCCTGATTTGAGCCTCATACACACTGCGCTGATAGGAACTAAATGTTATAATCTTGGAGCAATCGTTGCACGAAGGTTGCAACGCAATGCTGATAGTGGCCACTTTTATGTTGGGATTTATGCCTCTTGTTTAGCTAAGGAGCTGGGTGTGTCACCCTGGCCTAATGATCCCATTCTACCTACTCAATACTTAGACTTTGAGGCCATGAAGCGCCATAAGTTCCTTAAGGCCACAACTAATAACTATAGTTACAACTTGATGTTCAATAAAAATCCCATTGTGCATGTTGTTTTGCGTGCACCTGCTCTCTTTGATTATCACAGTAAAGGAAGATATTACATTCTTGAGAGTGAGGCCCGCGAGTACAACGCGGCAGTCGAGACTGCTTGACGGGCTGAGGAGGCTACACCAAGAGCCTCCGTGAGCTATCACTCTGACTTTTATCCAGGCAACAGATGGTGATTACCATATTAGGCCAAAAGCCTAAGCTTGGGGGAGTACGTATTGCTACTTCTTGAGCTTGCGTTGGTTTTTCCCTTGAAGAGGAAAGGGTGATGCAGCAAAGTAGAGTAAGTATTTCCCTCAGTTTTGAGAACCAAGGTATCAATCCAGTAGGAGACAACACGCAACTCACCGAATACCTGCACAAACAAACACCAAACCTGCACCCAACGCGATAAGGGGTTGTCAATCCCTTCACGGTTACTTGCAAAAGTGAGATCTGATAAATATAAATAAACGGTAAAGTAAATATTTTTGGTATTTTTGTTTTATAGATTGGAAAGTAAAAGATTGCAAAATAGTAGATCGAAAACTCGTAGATTGGAAAGTAGAAGATTGTATGATGGAAAATAGACCCGGGGGCCATAGGTTTCACTAGAGGCTTCTCTCAAGATAGAAAATAATACGGTGGGTGAACAAATTACTGCCGAGCAATTGATAGAAAAGCGCAAAGTTATGACGATATCTAAGGCAATGATCATGAATATAGGCATCACGTCCATGTCAAGTAGACCAAAACGATTCTGTATCTACTGCTATTACTCCACACATCGACCGACTCCTGCCTGCATCTAGAGTATTAATTTCATGAAAGAACAGAGTAACACATTAAGAAAGATGACATGATGTAGAGGATTTAACTCAAGCAATATGATGAAAACCCCATCTTTTTATCCTCGATGGCAATAATACAATACGTGCCTTGCTGCCCCTACTGTTACTGGGAAAGGACACCGCAAGATTGAACCCAAAGCTAAGCAATTCTCCCATTGCAAGAAAAACTAATCTAGTTGGCCAAACCAAATCGATAATTCGAAGAGACTTGCAAAGATATCAAATCATGCATAATAGAATTCAGAGAAGATTCAAATAATATTAATCGATAAGCTGATCATAAATCCACAATTCATCGGATCTCGGCAAACACACCGCAAAAAAGTATTACATTGAATAGATCTCCAAGAACATCGAGGAGAACGTGGTATTGAGAATCAAAGAGAGAGAAGAAGCCATCTAGATACTAGCTATGGACCCGTAGGTCTGAGGTAAACTACTCACGCTTCATCAGAAGGGCAATGGTGTTGATGTAGAAGCCCTCCATGATCGAATCCCCCTCCGGTAGGACGCCGAAAAAGGCTCCTAGATGGGATCTCACGGGTACAGAAGGTTGCGGCGGTGGAAAAGTCTTTTCTTGGATGCCTCTAGTGGTTTGGGCATATAAGAGTATATATAGGTTAAAGAATTAGATCAGGAGACGCACGAGGGGCCCACAAGGGTGGGGGGCGCGCCCTACCCCCCTAGGCGCACCCTCCGTCCTTGTGGCTGCCTTGTGGCTTCTCTGACTTGCACTCCAAGTCCTCTGGTTTCCTTTTGGTCCAAGAAAGATCATCGCGAAAGTTTTATTCCGTTTGGACTCCGTCTGGTATTCCTTTTCTGCGACACTCAAAAACAGGGAAAAAAACAGGAACTGGCACTGGCCTCTAGGTTAATAGGTTAGTCCCAAAAATAATATAAAATAGCATATTAATGCATATAAAACATCCAAAACAGATAATATAATAGCATGGAACAATCAAAAATTATAGATACGTTGGAGGCGTATCAAGCATCCCCAAGCTTAATTCCTGCTCGTCCTCGAGTAGGTAAATGATAAAAATAGAATTTTTGATGTGGAATGCTACCTAACATATTTATCCATGTAATTTATTTATTGTGGCATGAATGTTCAGATCCATGTGATTCAAAACAAAAGTTTAATATTGACATAAAAACAATAATACTTCAAGCATACTAACAAGATAATTATGTCTTCTCAAAATAACATGGCCAAAGAAAGCTTATCCCTACAAAATCATATTGTCTGGCTATGCTCCATCACACAAAATACTCAAATCATGCACAACCCCGGTTTTAGCCAAGCAATTGTTTCATACTTTAGTATTCTCAAACTTTTTCAACTTTCACGCAATACATGAGCGTGAGCCATGGACATAGCACTATAGGTGGAATAGAAGGTGGTTGTGGAGAAGACAAAAAGAGGGAGATAGTCTCACATCAACTAGGCGTATCAACGGGCTATGGAGATGCCCATCAATAGATATCAATGTGAGTGAGTAGGGATTGCCATGCAACGGATGCACTAGAGCTATAAGTTTATGAAAGCTCAAAAAGAAAACTAAGTGGGTGTGCATCCAACTTGCTTGCTCATGAAGACCTAGGGCAATTTGAGGAAGCCCATCGTTGGAATATACAAGCCAAGTTCTATAATGAAAAATTCCCACTAGTATATGAAAGTGACAACATAGGAGACTCTCTATCATGAAGATCATGGTGCTAGTTTGAAGCACAAGTATGGAAAAAGGATAGTAACATTGCCCCTTCTCTCTTTTTCTCTCATTTTTTTCATTTTTTTTCTTTCTTCCCTTTTTTTTCTTTCTTTTCTCCTTCTTTTTTCTTTCTTTCTTTTCTTTTTTCTCACATGGGACAATGCTCTAATAATGAAAATCATCATACTTCTATTTACTTACAACTCAAAAATTACAACTCGATACTAGAACAAAATATGACTCTATATGAATGCCTCCGGCGGTGTACCGGGATGTGCAATGAATCAAGAGTGACATGTATGAAAAAATTATGAACGGTGGCTTTGCCACAAATACGATGTCAACTACATGATCATGCAAAGCAATATGACAATGATGATGCGTGTCATAATAAATGGAACGGTGGAAAGTTGCATGGCAATATATCTCCGAATGGCTATGGAAATGCCATAATAGGTAGGTATGGTGGCTGTTTTGAGGAAGGTATATGGTGGGTTTATGGTACCGGCGAAAATTGCGCGGCACTAGAGAGGCTAGCAAAGGTGGAAGGGTGAGAATGCGTATAATCCATGGACTCAACATTAGTCATAAAGAACTCACATACTTATTGCAAAAATCTATTAGTCATCGAAACAAAGTACTAGACGCATTCTCCTAGGGGAAGGGTTGGTAGGAGTTAACCATCGCGCGATCCCAACCTCCACACAAAGGATGACAATCAAAAAATATCTCATGCTCCGACTTCGTTACATAACGGTTCACCATACGTGCATGCTACGGGACTCACAAACCTTAACATAAGTATTTCTCAAATTCACAACTACTCACTAGCATGACTCTAATATCACCATCTTCATATCTCAAAACAATCATAAGGAATCAAACTTCTCATAGTATTCAATGCACTTTATATGAAAGTTTTTATTATATCCCTCTTGGATGCCTATCATATTAGGACTAAATTTATAACCAAAGCAAATTACCATGCTGTTTTAAAGACTCTCAAAATAATATAAGTAAAGCATGAGAGTTCATCAATTTCTATAAAATAAAGCCACCGCCGTGCTCTAAAAGGATGTAAGTGAAGCACTAGAGCAAAATTGCCTAGCTCAAAAGATATAAGAGAAGCACAAAGAGCATTCTAATAAATCACGATTCATGCGTGTCTCTCTCAAAAGGTGTGTACAGCAAGGATGATTGTGGAAAACTAAAAAGAAAAGACTCAAATCATACAAGACGCTCCAAGCAAAACACATATCATGTTGTGAATAAAAATATAGCCTCAAGTAAAGTTACCGATAGACGAAGACGAAAGAGGGGATGCCTTCCGAGGCATCCCCAAGCTTAGGCTCTTGGTTGTCCTTGAATATTACCTTGGGGTGCCTTGGGCATCCCCAAGCTTAGGCTCTTGCCACTCCTTATTCCATAGTCCATCAAATCCTTACCCAAAACTTGAAAACTTCACTACACAAAACTCAACAGAAAATCTCATAAGCTCCATTAGTATAAGAAAATAAATCACCACTTTGGTACTGTTGTGAACTCATTATTTATTTATATTGCTGTAATATCTACTGTATTCCAACTTTTTCATGATTCATACACCCCGAAACTACCCACAGATTCATCAAAATAAGCAAACAACACAAAGAAAACAGAATCTGTCAAAAACAGAACAGTCTGCGAAGATCCGAATTGTTATAATAAGTACATAACTCGAAAATTCTGAAAAATTAGGAAAACATATTAAATTTGTATATAAATCTAGTATAAAAAATTCAGGGTTTTTTAAGGCTCCAGTGAATTATTGAAATTCTGATACTGGACGCAAACGTTTCTGTTTTTCAGCAAGATCAAATCAACTATCACCATAAGCCATCCCAAAGGTTTTACTTGGCACAAACACTAATTAAAACATAAAACCACATCTAACCAGAGGCTAGATAAATTATTTATTGCAAAACAGCAAGGAAAAATATTGGGTTGTCTCCCAACAAGCACTTTTCTTTAAGCCTTTTAGCTAGGCATTGATAATTTCAATGATGCTCACATAAAAGAGAAGAATTGAAGCACAAAGAGAGCATCATAAAACACGTGACAAACACATCTAAGTCTAACATACTTCCTATGCATAGGAATTTTATAAGCAAACAAATTATCAAGGCAAGCAAAAACTAGCATATGCAGAGACGATAGCAATCTCAACATGAAGAGAGGTAATTTAGTAACTTGAAAATTTCTACAACCATATTTTCCTCTCTCATAATAATTACATGTAGGATCATAAGAAAATTCAACAATATAGCTATCACAAAACATATTCTCAACACGATCCATATGCATGCAAAGTTGACACTCTTCCAAAATAGTGGGATTAACATTAACTAAAGTCATGACCTCTCCAAACCCACTTTTATCAAAATTTTCATAATATTGAAGATTCTCCAAAGCGGGGCGAAAGCCTTTTTCGGTAATATTCTCCAAATATGTGGGATCTAAAGTTGACACTCTTCCAAACCCACTTTCAATATTATTGCAACCATTATTATCAATCTTATATTCATCATGAGGGTTAAATAAATTTTCAAGATCATAAGAAGAATCACCCCAATCATGATCATTGCAACAAGTAGTAGACATAGCAAAATTAGCATCCCCAAGCTTAGGGTTTTGCATATTATTAGCACAATTGACATCAATAGAATTTATAGTAAAACCATTACAATCATGCTTTTTATTCAAGGAGCTATCGTGAATCACTTCATAGATTTCTTCATCACAATTTTCGGATTCACGAATTTCAAGTAAAACTTCATAAAGATAATCTAGTGCACTCAAATCGCTAGAAATTGGTTCATCATAATTGGATCTCTGAAAAAGATTAGCTAGTGGATGAGGATCCATAAACTTTTAGCAAGCGAAGATGCAAGCATAAAGAAGGCACATGGTAACACAAGCAAACAAAAGATCGAACGGAAAAAAGGCAAATCTTTTCGAAAATTGTTTTAGAAGTGGGGGAGAGGAAAACGAGAGGCAAATGGCGAATAATGTAATGCGAGAGATGAGAGTTTATGATGGGTACTTGGTATGTCTTGACTTGGTGTAGATCTCCCCGGCAACGGCGCCAGAAATTCTTCCTCCTACTTCTTGAGCTTTCGTTGGTTTTTCCCTTGAAGAGGAAAGGGTGATGCAACAAAGTAGAGTAAGTATTTCCCTTAGTTTTGAGAACCAAGGTATCAATCCAGTAGGAGACAACACGCAAGTCACCGAATACCTGCACAAACAAACACCAAACTTGCACCCAACGCGATAAGGGGTTGTCAATCCCTTCACAGTTACTTGCAAAAGTAAGATCTGATAAAGATAAATAAACGGTAAAGTAAATATTTTTGGTATTTTTGTTTTATAGATTGGAAAGTAAAAGATTACAAAATAGTAGATCGAAAACTCGTAGATTGGAAAGTAGAAGATTGTATGATGGAAAATAAACCAGGGGGCCATAGGTTTCACTAGAGGCTTCTCTCAAGATAGAAAATAATACGGTGGGTGAACAAATTACTGCCGAGCAATTGATAGAAAAGCGCAAAGTTATGACGATATCTAAGGCAATGATCATGAATATAGGCATCACGTCCGTGTCAAGTAGACCGAAATGATTCTGCATCTACTACTATTACTCCACACATCGACCGACTCCTGCCTGCATCTAGAGTATTAAGTTCATGAAAGAACAGAGTAACGCATTAAGAAAGATGACATGATGTAGAGGAATTAACTCAAGCAATATGATGAAAACCCCATCTTTTTATCCTCGATGGCAACAATACAATACGTGCCTTGCTGCCCCTACTGTCACTGGGAAAGGACACCGCAAGACAAAGCTAAGCACTTCTCCTATTGCAAGAAAAACCAATCTAGTTGGCCAAACCAAATCGATAGTTCGAAGAGACTTGCAAAAATATCAAATCATGCATAAAAGAATTCAGAGAAGATTCAAATAATATTCATAGATAATCTGATCATAAATCCACAATTCATCGGATCTCGGCAAACACACCGCAAAAAAGTATTACATCGAATAGATCTCTAAGAACATCGTGGAGAACGTGGTATTGAGAATCAAAGAGAGAGAAGAAGCCATCTAGCTACTAGCTATGGACCCGTAGGTCTGAGGTAAACTACTCACGCTTCATCGGAAGGGCAATGGTGTTGATGTAGAAGCCCTCCGTGATCGAATCCCCCTCCGGCAGGACGCCGGAAAAGGCCTCTAGATGGGATCTCACGGGTACAGAAGGTTGCGGCGGTGGAAAAGTCTTTTCGTGGATTCCGCTGGTGGTTTGGGCATATGAGAGTATATATGGGCGAAAGAATTAGGTCAGGAGACGCACGAGGGGCCCACAAGGGTGCGGGGCGCGCCCTCCGTCCTTGTGGCCACCTCGTGGCTTCTCTGACTTGCACTCCAAGTCGTCTGGTTTCCTTTTGGTCCAAGAAAGATCATCGCGAAAGTTTTATTCCGTTTGGACTCCGTTTGGTATTCCTTTTCTGCGAAACTCAAAAACAGGGAAAAAATAGGAACTGGCACTGGGCTCTAGGTTAATAGGTTAGTCCCAAAAATAATATAAAATAGCATATTAATGCATATAAAACATCCAAAACAAATAATATAATAGCATGGAACAATCAAAAATTGTAGATACGTTGGAGGCGTATCACGTATTTCCACCAACATTAAATTCTTGTTTACACATTTCATTCTAGTTGTCGGCGTTCACACTTTTTGACCATGTTAGATTTATTTCGTCGCTTTCTTCTTGTGTGTTTGAAAAACTTTGAGAAAATCCAAAAATACTTCTTGCTTCTTTTCGGTTTTTCTTTCTAGTTTAATTTAGTTGTAGTATTAAAAGAAAACCCAAAAACATTTTCCGTTCTTCTTTTGCTTGGTGGGAGCTTTCCCGTGTAAATAGTTTCCCTCATTCTTCCTTTTTCTTTCTTTAATTTGCATCCTTCAAGAAAAAATCAAAACTCCAAAAATATTTCAGCGCGTTTCTTTGAAATTCTTTTCTTTTGTTTTGTTGAGTCATACTAAGGAGAAGACCACGATGAAAATGTTGAGTTGCTCTCATATGCATTATTATCGATCTAACAAAGAGCCCATATTTTTTGTCTTCTCCTCTGAATAATATGTTGCAGATTCCATCTTAGTCCACAGCACTCTTGCACTACTATTATTATTTTCATATCATTCGGTCGTGCAAGTGAAAGGCAATAATGACAATATTTTGATGAAGTGACTGTGGTAGAGGAAAGCGGGTATGAACTCAACTTGTTTTTGTTTTGTAAATATGTTTAACTCAGTATCCATGATTCAGCATATTATGATCAAACATGTTTACCATGACAATTAGAGATTATAGTTGCCCACACCATGCTTAAGTAGCTAGGAGTGGATAATGATTTATCTTGGGTGTCAACATGCATTTAAAATGATTGTGATGTAGTATGATGATATGGTATCCTCCTCTGAATGCTTTAAGTGGCTTGACTTGGCACATGTTCACGCATGTAGTTGAATCAAAACCAACATAGCCTCCACGATATTTATGTTCATGGTGTTTATATCCTACTCATGCTAGTATTCAATGTTGATTATCCATAATGCATGTTCATGACCGTTTTCGCTCTCTAGCTGGCCGCTTCTCAATCTATTTGCTAGACTTCACCTGTACTAAGCGGGAACACTGCTTGTGCATCAAAATCCTTAAACCAAAGCTATTCCAGATGAGTCCACTATATCTACCTATATGCGGTATTACCCTGCCGTTCCGAGTAAATTTGCATGTGGCGCCTCTAAAATTTCAAACGAACATCTATTTTGTGTGCCTGGACCGCTCATGGAGCGACAGGGGGTGGTCAGTATCTTCCATGCTAAGTGGGTTATTCTCATGATGAGTGTTTATTCACTCGCTCTTGCACGAGAGGGGCTGGTAATAGGGATGCCCAGTCCCGAAATCAAAAACTGCAAATAATTAAACAAAACTCCCCCAGGACTGTTGTTGGTACGTATGGAAGGCACCCATGTATTCGGTTAGCCATGGCTTGTGTTTGTTGGTGGAGGGGGAGTAAACTTTACTTTTATCGCTTGAAAACCACCGCTAATTTGTTTAGCGTGGAAGATATTGAAAACTCTTGGTCGTAACGTTGACAGGAAGGGTGCACCTCCCAAAATTATATTTATCTCTGATTTAAGCTTTGAGCTCTGGCACCTCTGCAAATCCCTGCTTCCCTCTGCGAAGGGATTATCTATTTACTTTTATGTTGAGTCATCACCTTCTCAAACAAGCGCCAGTCCTGAGAGCACTATTGTCGTCCTCATGCATTATGTATAGTAAATGTTGAATGCATCATGACTGGATCTCTTCTATCATGAATTACAATGTTTAGTCACTGCTTGAACTTTGGAGGTGCTCTGCATTTATGTTTTGTGGTATCAGAAAGGGCTAGCGAGATACCATTATTGTCATATTATATCATGATTGTTTTGACAAAGTGTTGGCATTTGAAAGATTTTATTATTGCTCGCTAGTCGATTATGCCATTGATGTGAGTGAATATAATTTCTAAGAGTTATTGTTGGCATGCTTAGTCATAATCTTTGCTAAAAACCTGGGTGCTATTTAAGCATATATATTTAAATAAGAACAAAAGAGTTCATAAAAGTTTTTCTTTATCACTCTCAGTTTGTCAAATGAATTGCTTGAGGATAAGCAATGGATTAAGCTTGGGGGAGTTGATACGTCTCCATCGTATCAACTTTTCCTAACGCTTTTGCTCTTGTTTTGGACTCTAATTTGCATGATTTGAATGAAACTAACCCGGACTGACGCTGTTTTCAGCAGAACTACCATGGTGTTATTTTTGTGCGGAAATAAAAGTTCTTGGATTTGGACAAAACTTTTTTGGAGAATTATTTTGGAATATATAATAAATTATGGAACCAAAACCAACTGAGGGGGGGCCCTGGCTGCCCACAAGACACCAGGGCGCGCCACCCCCCTCTGGCGCACCCTGGTGGGTGGTGGGACCCTCGAGGCCCTCTGACCCTAATCTCGACGCTATAAAATCCTATATTTCCATAAAAAATAAGAGAGGAAGTTTCATCGCATTTTATGATACGAAGCCGCCGCCACCTCCTGTTCTTCAACGGGAGGCCAGATCTGGAGCCCGTTCGGGGCTCTGGAGAGGGGGGGTATTCGGTCTTCATCATCACCAACCATCCTCCATCACCAATTTCATGATGCTCACCGCCGGGAGTGAGTAAATCCTTTGTAGGCTCGCTGGTCGGTGAGGAGTTGGATGAGATTCCTCATGTAATCGAGTTAGTTTTGTTTGGGCTTGATCCCTAGTATCCACTATGTTTTGAGACTGATATTGTTATGACTTTGCTATGCCTAATGCTTGTCACTAGGGCCCGAGTGCCATGATTTCAGATCTGAACTGTTTATGTTATCACCATTATATCTATGTTCGTGATCCGATCTTGCAAGTCATATTCACCTATTACGCGTTATGATCCGTAAACCCCAAGGTGACAACAATTGGGATACTTTCCGGTGATGACCTAGTTTGAGGAGTTCATGTATTCACTATGTGTTAATGCTTTGTTCTGGTTCTCTATTAGAAGGAGGCCTTAATATCCCTTAGTTTCCTTATGGACCCCGCTGCCACGTGAGGGTAGGACAAAATATGTCATGCAAGTTCTTTTCCATAAGCACATATGACTATTTACGTAATACATGCCTACATTATATTTATGAACTGGAGCTAGTTCTGTGTCGCCCTAGGTTATGACTGTTATATGATGAATATTATCCAACATAATCACCGATCCAATGCCTATGAGTTTTCCACATATTGTTCTTGCTAAGTTACTATTGCTATTGCTACTGTTACAAATGCTACAAAATTGTTACTATTGTTACCATTACTACTGCTATCGTTACTACTACTATCAAACTATCATATTACTGTGCTACTAATCCCTTTGCTGTAGATATTTAATCTCCAGGTGTGGTTGAATTGACAACTCAAGTGCTAATACTTACAAATATTCTTTGGCTCCCCTTGTGTCGAATCTATAAATTTGGGTTGAATACTCTACCCTCGAAAACTGTTGCGATCCCCTATACTTGTGGGTTATCAGGGTCCTTGCCGGAGATTTAGGTTCCACAGTAGTGTTCAATGGCGGTGTCACGACGGGATGCGCCTCCGGGCGTTTCCCTTCTCCGTGGCGCTCTTCCCCACTCCTTTGATGATGTCAGCAATGACAACCCCAACGCTAGTGCTCGCGAAAGGAAAGGAGATAATGGCCTCACACTGGGGTTGCACTAGGGGTTGATAATCACCACGTCCGCGTCGGGCGGCGAGCTTGTCGTCGACTCATCGCCCACCATGGTCCTCGCCTTCTTCACCATCCTTTGCGCCAAGGATAGCTCATCACTGTCAAATCAAAGCAAGACGGAGCAAATCAAATCAACAAAAACAGTGTGTCAAGAATTGATAGAAGCGGTTGGCACGTACTCTTCGTCCTCCTCCTCATTACTAAGGATATATAGGTTGTATTCGCCCTTCGGTCCAGTGCCAGAGGCAGGAGGCGGAATGGGAGCCCTGGCTCGCTTGGTTGCCGAAGGTGCGGAAGGCTGAGGTGTCCTATCTACTCCAACAGTCAACACGGTTGGCTGCCCTGAAGAGGCATCCCACATTTGTTGTTGTTGAGGAGTTTGGCATCGAGATCCTTGCCGCCCGGAAGCTTTGGTGGACTCACCCTTGTCAGCCATGTCATCACCCTGAAGATAGAGGGTGGACCGGCTCCCCGGAAGCAGCTCTCCGGAGGGTACGGGTTCTCCTTGTTGAAGCAGGAGGAACGGGGGGCTCCCTGTGCATCTGCTCCTCAGCAGTTTCTTCGCCTTTATCTCCGACAAGATTTTCCGGCAGCTCGTCCACTGGCTCACCCTCAGCTTCTTCGTCTACGTTGGCTGCCGCGGTGAGAGGAGAGTAGGGGGCAACACACATAACAAATCCAAAGCCGTGTGCGATGCCCCCTCTCCCTCTAGTTCCTCCTCCATCCAAATCTGTTGTGCTTGGCGAAGCCCTGCGGAAAAGTTTCACCATCATCATCATCACGCCGTCGTGCTGCCGAAACTCATCTACTACTTTGCCCCTCTTGCTGGATCGAGAAGGCGAGGACGTCATCAAGTTGAACGTGTGCTGAACGTGGAGGTGTCGTGCATTCGGTGCTTGATCGGAACGGATCGTGAAGGTGTACGACTACATCAACCACATTGATAAACGCTTCTGCTTAGCGATCTAAAAGGGTATGTAGATGCTCTTCCCTTTTCGTAGCTATGCATCTCCATGGATAGATCTTGCATGTGCGTAGAATTTTTTTTGTTTTCCATGCAACGTTACCCAACAGTGGCATCAGAGCCAGGTCTATGCGTAGATGATATGCATGAGTAGAACACAAAGGAGTTATGGGCGGTGATGTTCATATTGCTTCCCACCAATGTCTTATTTTGATTCGGCGGCATTGTGGGATGAAGCGGCTTGGACCAACCTTACATGTCCATCTACATGAGACCGGTTCTGCCGACTAACATGCAACTTGTTTTGCATAAAGGTGGCTGGCGGGTGTCTGTTTCTCACACTTTAGTTGAATCTAATTTGACTACGGCGGTCCTTGCAGAAGGTTAAATATCAACTTGATAATCACCTTTGTGGTTTTGTGTAGGTAAGAACAGTTCTTGCTAGTTGCCTGTAGCAGCCACGTAAAATTTGCAACCACAAAGTAGAGGACGTCTAACTTGTTTTTGCAGGGCATGTTGTGATGTGATATGGTCAAGACGTGATATGATATATGTTGATGTATGAGATGATCATGTTTTGTAATAAGTTCATGAATTGCATGTCGATGAGTACGACAACCGGTAGGAGCCTTAGGGTTGTCTTTAATTATTGTATGACCTGCGTGTCAATCACTAAAGCGCCTTGTAATTGCTTTACTTTATCGCTATGCATTGGAAATAGTTCTAGAAGTAATAGTCGGCGTGACGACCCTGACGCAATGATGGAGATCAAGGTGTTGCACAGGTGACGATGGAGATCATGTCGTTGCTTTGAAGATGGAGATCAAAATCACAAGACGATGATGGCCATATCATGTCACATATTTTCATTGCATGTGATGTTTATCCTTTATGCATCTTATTTTGCATAGAACGACGGTAGCATTATAAGATGATCTCTTCACTTAATTTCAAGATAAAAGTGTTCTCCCCGAGTATGCACCGTTGCCAAAGTTCTTCATTTCGAAGCACCTCGTGATGATCGGGTGTGATAGATTCTACGTTCACATACAACGGGTGTAAGCCAGTTTTGCACATGCAGAATACTTGGGTTAAACTTGACGAACCTAGCATGTACAGACATGGTCTCGGAACACTGGAGACTGAAAGGTCGAACATGAGTCATATAGTAGATATGATCAACATGGAGATGTTCACCATTGAAGACTACCCCATCTCACGTGATGATCGGACTTGGGTTAGTTGATTTGGGTCATGTATAACTTAGACAACTTGAGGGATGTTGATTTAAGTGGGAGTTCATTAGTAATTTGATATTTGAACTAAAATTTACCATGAACCTAGTCTGTCGTGGTTTTGCCACGGCATATGTCCTAGTGTGAGGACTTGGACATGAGGCCATCGCAAACGGTGATTAGCTTGTCGGGGTTGAGTGGGACGAAGGACACGAGTTTACCCAGGTTCAGCCCCTCACGGTGGAGGTAAAAGCCTACTCCTGCTTTTTTGCTTATTGCTTGAGTATCGATTACAAGGGAGTAGATTCGCTTGACCTAGCTATCGATTGATTATAACTTGCCCTATTCTGTGCCGAGGGCTCGCCTTTATACACAGGTCGAGGCCTCCGGCTTACAAGAGTCCCGGTCGGGTCACGATTCGTGACCGAGCCTAACTCTAAGTCGCCTTGCCTTCTATGACAAGCCACCATATGGCGGCTTACACCTCCGGGCCGCCTGCCGTCTTCTGGTTTTGGGCCCTCAGCCGGCCCATCTTGTGAGTCGCCCTTTTGGTCCTGTGCCTTGATCGTCCTGACCCATCTGAAACCTATCTCCAAGAGTCGCCAATGACTTGACCCGGCCCTCAAAGGGCGGGTTATACCACGGGTTATATACCCAACATTAGGCCCAGATTGATTTGAACTTGTTCATGTCGGTCTTCATTTCACCCATCTTGACGAGTCTTCCCTCTGAATCTCATAATCTCAGCTTCAGAATTTTCATAACCCGCCATAAAAATGATGATGTCATCTCCGTAAATTGGGGGAATCTTTCATGATGTCATAACCAATCTTCTGCAAATCCACTTATCCCCAAAACCAAGGCGTCCTTCTATTCCAAAAATTATTGCACCTCCTCGATTCTCGCACCTGCCATTTACTGTTACCTTTCCCTTATAAATAGGCACAGGGGGTCCCTTTTTCATTTTACCTTGTCTTCTCCACTTCTTCTTCCTCTCAACTCCCTCTGCTGCTGGAGCTCCGCCGCGCCCATGGACCTCCACCAACTACCTCAGTCAGGACTGCAGCACCGCTCCCTCTTCATCAGAGCACAGTGTCGCGTCTCCACTTTCGGCCACTACAGCCAAGGTACTTACATCCCTCTTCTTTAGATTCACATTATCTCGTCGGATAGAGTTCGTCGGTGTTCGTCCGTTCCTCCCCATGATATCCTGAGTAGATCCTATATTTGATCTGAAATGGCCATAGAAATATTGCGGTAGCAGTTTTAATATCCTCCCTGCATCTGAATAGACTAAACTTCCTTCAGAATCTATAAGTAGTTCATCAGCACTTCCGTCACCACCATTAGGTTTAGCAATTTATTTTTGTTTTTTGAACTGCGTGTAGATCCATAAATGTAGTTGTTTTAGTCTAAAACTTGTTGGCCCCATACTTAGCAAAAATTTAGCAATCCCAAACTTTAGCTAACCAGCCATTGTATCTCGGGCGGCTTACCAGCATACTTGTAACCCACCAAGCTTTCAGAAACTGCATCTGTAGATAAGCCGATCCACTGTTTAAGGCGACTTATCATTATGTTGTCTTATTCATATGATTGTGATCATGAGTCATTATTTTTTAAGTAACCCGCCACTTATATTTCCGGAGTCTTCCATCATATTTAGGCGGCTCAGAATGTCAAAAACTGATGACCCACAAGTATAGGTGATCAATCGTAGTCCTTTCGATAAGTAAGAGTGACGAACCCAACGAGGAGCAGAAGGAAATGACAAGTGGTTTTCAGCAAGGTATTTTCTGCAAGCACTGAAATAGTCGGTAACAGGTAGTTTGATAGCAAGATAATTTGTAACGAGCAAGTAACGATAATGGTAACAAAAGCGCAGCAAGGTAGACCAATCCTTTTGTGGCAACTTATAATAGGCAAAGCATTCTTGAGGGCACACGGGAATTTCATCTAGTCACTTTCATCATGTTGGTTTGATTTGCGTTCGCTACTTTGATAATTTGATATGTGGGTGGACCGGTGCTTGGGTGCTATTCTTACTTGACCAAAGCTCCCATGCAAGCATCCGCAACTACGAGAAAACTATTAAGATAAAATCTAACCAGAGCATTAAACATTTGGATCTAAATCGGTCCCTTACGAAGTAGCGCATAAACTAGGGTTTAAGCTTCTGTCACTCTAGCAACCCATCATCTAATAACTACTCCACAATGCATTCCCTTAGGCCCAAAGGTGGTGAAGTGCCATGTAGTTGACGTTCACATGACACCACTAAGGAAATCACAACATACATATCATCAAAATATCGAACACATATCAAATTCACATAATTACTTGGAACGTGATTTCTCCCGTGGCCTCAAGAACAAAAGTAACTACTCACAAATGATATTCATGCTCATGATCAGAGGGGTATTAAATAGCATAATGGATCTGAACATATGATCTTCAACCAAATAAACCATATAGTAATCAACACTACTAGTCACCCACAGGTACCAATATGAGGTTCCGGTACAAAGATTGAACACAAGAGATGAACTAGGGTTTGAGAGGAGATGGTGTTGTTCAAGATGTTGATGAAGATTGGCCTCCCAAAGATGAGAGGGTTGTTGGTGATGACGATGGCTTCTATTTCCCCCTCCGGGAGGGAAGTTCCCTAGGCGGAATTGCTCTGCCAGAGGGCAAAAGTGCTCCTGCCCAAGTTCCGCCTCGAGATGGCGGCGTTCCATCCCGAAAGTCCTCTCTTTATTATTTTTTCTAGGTCAAAATGACTTATATACCAGAAGACGGGCACCGGCGGTGGGCTGGGCTGACCACAACCCACCATGGCACGCCTGGGGGGCCTGGTGCGCCCTGGTGTCTTGTGGTCACCAGGTGGCCCCCCTCCGTAGTTATTTGCTCCAGTATTTTTCATATATTCCAAAATAATTCTCCGTGAAGTTTCATCTTATTTGAAGTTGTGCAGAATAGGTAACTCTGACGTAGCTTTTTCAGGTCCAGAATTCCAGCTCCCAACATTCTCCCTCTTTGTGTAAACCTTGCATATTATGAGAGAAAAGGCATTAGAATTACTCCATAAAGCATTATTATGCATAAAAACATTATAAATAACAGTATGAAATCATGATGCAAAATGGACGTATCAAAAACCACTATTTGCAATTGGGTGCCTTCCCAAGTCACTGAGGTTATCCTTAAAGACTATCAAGACCAAGGCCTCTTGGCGGCTTAGGAAGAAATTGGCTGGCGAGCCAGCCAAGGTGATGATATTCCAAAACCCGGTGAAGGAGAAGTTGTGGTTTTCACGGACCATATCCTTAGAGGCTTCACACCGCCCGGGTCAAAATTCTTTCAGGACATCTTGAGCTACTTTAGCCTTCATCCTCAAGACTTGGGCACAAATTCTATATCAAATAATTGCCACTTCCAAATTTTTTGTGAAGCATATCTGCAAATGGAGCCCATCGTCGCTCTCTTCAAAAAAAAATTCTATATGAACCGCCATGCGGGGATTGCCCGAGCTTAACACTTGGTGGAGTCTCAATCCAGAGATGCGGAGATGGCAGTTTTCCTTCAGCCACCCTGCCAAGCCACCCTAAAGGATGGGTTAAAACTTGGTTTTATTGCAAGATTACTGCCCCAGCCGATGAGAACCCTCTGCCGGGTTACAGACTTGATCTCCTTCCCTTGGATTTTGACCCGCCAAGTAAGATTATTCCGGAGGAACATGCTGAAGCACTCCAGGCTCATTCCAAATTAAGGGCCTTGATGGCCAATGGGTTAACCGGAGTTGATCTAGTCTGGTGCTGGTTTTCATGGAGAATCCTCCCCTTAAGCCGCCGATCCAGCTTAATGTGTGAATACTCAGGCAAGTCAAAGGACCCTCAGCGGTACAGCTCTGACAATTTTACCGCCGATGAAATCAACAAGACTGTAAAGAGTCTGCTCGGGGAGCCTCAAGAAAACTTTAACAAGACGGGGCTGTTACCATTCTTCAAACTCAACCTGGCCCCACCTGTAAGCATTCCTTTATATCCAGCTTAAATAATTTTTTGCTTTATTCTGTATTTCACTTTGCTAACCCTTCTTCATTATACAGCTCTGCTCTTCCTTTTGGAACAAGAAGAAGAAAACCGCCGTGGCCAAAACCAAGACTGGCCCAAGCCAAAAAAAAGAACAAACCAGCTGATGTGACTGGGCCGGCTGTTGTGGGCAAGTCAATAGATGCTGACGATCAATCAGAGGTAGAACTCGACTCTCTTGGCTGCCTCCTTATTGAATTAGCTGACACCTCTTACTCTCAGGGTGAGGTTGCAACAAGCCGGGGCGAGGACACTGAGGTAATTGCCATCTCTTCCGGCTCAGACTCCTTGCCTCCAAAGAAGATATTGCGGGTCATCCGGAAAGTAAAATTTTCTCATCCAGATGCTCACTTAGGCCCGTACTTTATTTTGAAGAAAACTCAGCATGAGTCAAGGTGCCAAATTCGGAGTGGTGGCTCAGGCGATCTGATGGCCGGGCTGACTCATGAACCATCTCGCAAGCGACATAACGAGGTGCCACATAGCTCAACTTTGTCTTTACCCAAAGCAAGCCTTATCAGACAACCTCTTAACCCGTCGGATCCAAATTATCAGGAGTCGCCACTGTCTTTAGGCGGCTCATCTTCAACACAGCTATGAGCTTTCGTTATAAACCCGGGGTGAGTAACTGTACTTAATTGTTTATGGCTTAACTTATTATCATATATGTCTGAATATACCAACTTGATCACAGGGCCAAAGCCAAGAGTAAGAAAAGGAAGATAGGCGAGTCTTCGATAACCCCCGAGATCCCTGAGTCACAAGAGCAGGTATTGGTGACCCCTGAGGCCAATATTAATAACCCTGAAGACCATCAAGACAACCGGGATGACCCGCCCCCGCAGACCGATGCAAAGACCTCTGAGGCCATGGATGCGGATGCTAACCCGGCTGACAACCTTAACCCGCCGAGCCCCGTTCTCACCTCAAGCCCCGCAAAGGCGACTGAGGAGACTTCTCCTGAGAAGAATGATGATGATGATATTGCAATTATTGGGGCAGGTCATAAAACACCAGAAGTCTCTAATGTACTAATTAAGCACACCGCCAAGGAAGAAATGCCCTTGCTTGAGAAGGGCAAAACAAAACTTGAACTGCCAAATTATGAAGACCTCAGTGCTGAGGAATTGCATGCTGGCTACTTAAGTCGCCTGGCTACAAGCCGGGATATGGAGGCCAGTTTGGTCAATATGATGAAGAAGAGATACGAGGTATACTCTATTTTTCCTATTATATATCCTTATGTAGCCCCCAAGTCTTGATCATAGGAAAATCTTGAGTATGGTTAAGACTTTAGAGAAAAAATCTATAGAATACAAAGTGTAGCCCCCAAGGGCCGAGTTATCATGCAAATGATAAGCCGGCTCTTTAAACACTCTTTAAAAGAATATCATGTAGCCCCCAAGGCCCGGCTTATCTTTATGAGATGAGCCGGGTCTTTTAATATAAGCACTTTGAAAAGTTGTCCTGTAGCCCCCAAGGGCCGACTTATCTTCATGAGACGAGCCGGGTCTTCTGTAGTATATGTTAAGGCAAAAAAGTGACATACATTAGCCCCCAAGTGCCAAGGATATTGCTTGCAATGTGTTTGGGACTTGAAGAAATTTGCCATTCATAATATATCCTTCAAGCGCCAGTTTAACCAATCTAGCCGACTTATATCGACTTCATTGAGTGAAAAACTTCCTTTTTAACTTTTGCAGGCAGCGTTAAGCCTGGGCGAGTCAAACATGGCCGGCTTAAAGAAAAAATTGGAATCTGAACAAGCTGAACGCGCCAAGGCCGAATCAAGCTTGAAATCTTCTTTGGAAGACTTGGAAACAATCGAGGCGAGCTTTGATGCTGAGAGATCCGCCTTTGAAACTGAAAAGGCCGCTCTATTGAAACGTGCGGAAGACGCCGAGAATCAGCTTAAGCCAGTGGCTGCAGAATTGGTCGGCTTAAAACACCATGTCTCTCAGATGACTGCTGCTATCTTTGGTAAGTACGACTGTCAATCAACTGAAATAACTTGCTTGGCAGCTTGAAAATTATGAATGTAACTCGCCTGCGACTCTTGTTTTGATTGCATGAGAGGTGCCAGGAGTTCCAATCATCGGCAAAGTGCGCTGGTGAAGCTGAAAGCCGTCTATTTCTTGACGAAAAAATTGTATGCTGGAAGTCTTCGTACCCTTGTGGTTGCATCCAATGGCAAGAAACCGCCACAGCTTATCAAAGATGTACTGGATCAACTGTCAACAATGCCCAACCAAATTGAAGAGCTGAAGACGTCAGCCGCTCGTGCAGGAGCGATTACCGGGCTAAGCCGGGCAAAGGCTTATCAAACAGAGTTGGACCCTCAAGAGATGGCTGGCGCGTTTCCAGAATACAAAGATGACTGGTCTGTTTTCAGTGAAGCAGATTATGCCAAGTGTATCAGGGAAATGCGACCATTAGCATGTCAACTTGCGCAAGAACTTGATCTGAAGGAGTACCAGCCGGCTTACGATAGCAACAACACTCGAGTCAAGGTGCCTTACTTTGACTTTGTAGACCTGACTCCTCAAAGGCGTAAGCATATTTTTGCCCCTGATATCGACGCCTCCTCTATCATCAACGGTGAAGAAATCTTCGAGGCTTTAACTGGTGTAGACTGGACCTCGGACAATGTTCAGATCGGAAACGAAGAAGAGCCGGCTCAAGATGATCCAGGGACCTCTACCACAGGGCACCAACAAGATATGAACCCGGAGGGTACCAACCCGGACGGCACAGAGGCCGGCTTAAAGGAGTAATATGACTCCTAAAAACTTTGCTTGAAACTTTTGGGCTCAACTGAAGCCTTGTAATAGGCTTATTTAAAAACATCTGGTTGCCTTGTCGTGCCTTTGTGCATGTGTAATTATTTGATCCAACACTGTATTACACATCCTCTTTGGATGTTTGATCTAACTTGATATGCATCCTTTCGTTGCACCATCCTTTGAAAAAGGTTGCCCAACTTATGTTTTGACGTATAAGCTATATGGGGTTATGATACTAACCCGACGATGCTCATACTGGCAACTTATAGTCGCAATACTTGATTGCTTTAAAGAAATGGCGGGTTAATGATCGAACAACTCATGGTCATGAAAATCTCTGAGTTGATAACTTGGCGGCTCATGGCCACAATAAGATCAATGCTATAACCTGGACATTTTCTGACCCGGGGATTTAAAGTTTGTGCATAAACATGATCAAGATCATAAAAATTCCTGCAAAGATAGAAAATAAATAATACAAACATGTATATGACAATATTTATAAGTCAGCCTTCAAGGCTCAATAAAAATATCGGCTTTTGAAGCTCGAGTCTTGCTTCAAAGAAGCTTGGCATGAAAGCCTTGGTTTATCCTTGCTATCAGTAAGCTGGCTCTCACATGACTTAAGCCGCCGTTGTAACCTTGACAAGTTCAGGGTCTTAAAGATTGATTTGTCAAGAGTACGGCAGGTCATCTTGTTTGGAGTAGCATCAAGCATACAGGCAGGTTTAACCAATAATGTGGCGTTTTTGCCAGGTCAAGAGGGTAAGAAAGCTAAACTCGGTGAGTTGCAAGCCACCAAGTGCCCTTATGATCAATTAATAAAAGACTCATGCACAAAATATGAGATGAAACGACAGAGGCCCCGAGTTTCGGGGATGTCGGCTTTATTACACTGATCATAAAAATATATACATGATATGTATGTACAATGATTGGAGCCAGTAGCTCAAGTGTAGTAAGGACGAAGATGAGCAATATTCCAAGCCATATTGGTCCCCTTTTCAGAGGTACGTGACTTATTGTGTTCACGTATCTGATGAGATAATATGAACCGTTGTTGAGGTTTTTGCTAACCACAAACGGTCCTTCCCAAGGAGGTGATAACTTATGCATGCCTGTCTGATCTTGAATCAAACGGAGCATTAAATAGCCCTCCTGAAAAGTCTGCCTTCGATCCCTACGGCTATGATAGCAACGTAGGTCATGCTGATAGATTGCAGATCGAGCCACCGCAAGGTCATGTTCTTCATCCAAGGCATCCAGAGCATTTTAACACGTCGTTGATAACCCACAAGTATAGGGGATCGCAACAGTTTTCGAGGGTAGAGTATTCAACCCAAATTTATAGATTCGACACAAGGGGAGCCAAAGAATATTTTTAAGTATTAGTAGTTGAGTTGTCAATTCAACCACACCTGGAGATTAAATATCTGTAGCAAGGAGATCTGTAGCACAGTAATATGATAGTTTTGATAGCAGTGATAACAGTAGCAGTAACCGTAACAGTGATAGCAATGGTTTTGTGGCAAGTGTAACAGTAACAACAGAAGTAGTAACTTAGCCAGAGCAATATGTGGAAAATTCGTAGGCATTGGATCAGTGAATTTGTTGGATGATATTATTCATATAACAGTCATAATCTAGGGCGATACAAAACTAGCTCCAGTTCATAAATATAATGTAGGCATGTATTCCGTACATAGTCATACGTGCTTATGGAAAGAACTTGCATGGCATCTTTTGTCCTACCCTCCCGTGGCAGTGGGGTCCATAAGGAAACTAAGGGATATTAAGGCCTCCTTTTAATATAGAACTGGAACAAAGCATTAACACATAGTGAATACATTAACTCCTCAAAGTACGGTCATCACCGGAAAGTATCCCAATTACTGTCACATTGGGGTTTACGGATCATAACACGTAATTGGTGAATATGACTTGCAAGATCGGATCTAGAACATAGATATAATGGTGAAAACATAAACGGTTCGGATCTGAAATCATGGCACTTGGGCCTTAGTGACAAGCATTAAGCATGGCAAAGTCATAACAACATCAATCTCAGAACATAGTGGATACTACGGATCAAGCCCTAACAAAACTAACTCGATTACATGATGAATCTCATCCAACTCCTCACCGACCAGCAAGCCTACAAAGGAATTACTCACTCCCGGTGGGGAGCATGATGGACCTGGCGATGAAGGAGGGTTAGTGATGATGAAGACCGAAGATTCCCCTCTTTGGAGCCCCGAACGGGCTCTAGATCTGGCCTTCCAATGAAGAACGGGAGGTGGCGGCGGCTCCGTATCGTGAAACGCGATGAAACTTTCTCCTTGATTTTTTTCTCTAAAGATAGGATTTTATAGCCTCGGAATTAGGGTCTGCGGGCCCACGAGGTGGGGACAACCCACCAGGGCACGCCAGAGGGGGGCACGCCCTGGTGTCTTGTGCCCAGCCAGGGGCCCCCTCCGGTGGTTCTTGGCTCCAGTATTTTTCTTTTATTGTAAAATAATTCTCCAAAAAGTTTTGTTCCCTTCCGAGAACTTTTATTTCTGCACAAAAACAATACCATGGTAGTTCTGCTAAAAACTGCGTCAGTCCGGGTTACTTTCATTCAAATTACGCAAATTAGAAACCAAAACAAGAGCAAAAGCGTTAGGAAAAGTAGATACGACGGAGACGTATCAGCCGTCTCGTTGTCTATTTCAATGTAAGCCGCACCATGGGCGAGTCATGACGAATATCACTTGGGAGAACCGCCTCTGCGCCATAAACCATGAAAAAGGGCGTATAACCTATTGATCTGTTGGGGGTAGTCCTGATACTCCAAAGAACTGCAGGAAGCTCTTCAACCCAACAGCCCGGCGTTCATTCTAAAGGAACCATAAGCCAGGGCTTGATCCCTCGTAATATCTCCTGGTTAGCACGCTTTGCCTGACCATTGGACTGTGGATGAGCCACTGGGATACATCAAGACGATGAGTTCTCTTTGACAAAATTCTTTCATAGCACCTTTAGACAGATTTGTCCCATTATCAGTGATGATACTATGAGGATAACCAAAGCGGAAGATCAATTTTTTCACGAACTGAACTGCAGTCGCTGCTTCACAATTGCTAACTGGCTCTGCTACAATCCACTTAGTAAATTTATCAACTGCACCAAAAGGTGAGTTTTCTTGTCTTTAGATCTCTTGAATGGCCCAACCATATCAAGCCCCCAGACCGCAAACGGCCAAGTAATTGAGATCATCCGCAATTCTTGAGCCGGCACATGAGCTTGCCTTGCAAATTTCTGGCATCCATCGCACTTGCTAACAATGTCCTCTGCGTCAGCTTGAGCCGTCAACCAGAAAAACCCATGACAAAAAGCCTTGGCCACTAAAGATCATGACCCGGCATGATGACCACAATCGCCTGCATGAATTTCTTGTAGTATTTCACGGCCTTCTTCAGGGGAAACACAGCATTGGAACATGCCCGTCACACTACATCTGTGTAACTCGCCATTCACAATGGTCATGGACTTAGACCGCCTTGTGATCTGTTGCGCCACATTTTCATCCTCAGGCAGTTCACCTCGAGTTAGGTAAGCCAGATAAGTCATAGTCCAGTCTGGGATAGCGCGAAGAGCCGCCAACAGCTACCCCTCCAGGTCAGGAATAGCCAGATCTTCCTCTGAAGGCAACTTGATAGAAGGATTATGCAACACATCAGGGAACACATTGGGGGAAACTGACTTACGTTGAGACCAAAGCCGGGACGACAGTGCATCAGCCGCCTCATTTTTTCGCCGGCCGATATGATCCACCTGGTAACCTTTAAAGTGACCAGCAATATTATTCACTGCTTGACGGTAAGCGACCATTAGCGGATCTTTAGAATCCCACTTTCCGGAAACTTGTTATGCCACTAAATCTGAGCCGCCCAGACATCTAACCCAGCTCAAATTCATCTCCTTAGCCATACGAAGCCCATGGAGTAAAGCTTCATACTCAGCTGCATTATTTGTACAAGGGAACATGAGCCTTAAAACATAACAAAATTTATCACCTCGTGGAGATTCTAAAATAACTCCAGCCCCCGAGCCTTCCAATTGCCTGGACCCATCAAAGTGTATCGTCCAATATGTATTGTCAGGCTTCTCCTTAGGTGTTTGCAGCTCTGTCCAATCATTTATAAAATCCACCAAATCTTGAGACTTGATAGCTGTTCTGGGCACATATTTCAGATGATGCGGCCCAAGCTCAATCGCCCACTTAGCACCCGGCCTGTAGCCTCTCTGATTTGAATGATGTCACCTAGTGGAGCAGAACTGACGGCCGTGATTGGATGTCCAAGAAAATAATGCTTAAGTTTGCGGCTGGCTATGAACACTCCAAACACCAGCTTCTGACAATGTGGGTATCTTTGCTTGGACTCCGTGAGGACCTCTCTGACATAATAAGCCGGCCGCTGGACTGGATACTCTTTGCTTGCCTCCTTCCGCTCCACGATAATTGCCACACTGACGGCTTTATTATTAGCCGCCATGTACAGGAGCAAAGGCTCTTTGTCTATTGGGGCACCAAAGATGGGCGGCTCAGCCAACTGTTTCTTAAGTGCCTCAAACGCCTCATTAGCAGCGTCGCTACAGACGAAGTGATCAGCCTTCTTCATCATCTGGTACAAGGGAATCGCCTTCTCCCCAAGACGGCTTATAAACCGGCTCAGTGCTGCAATACAACCCACCAAGCATTGAACATCATTGATACACGCCGGCTTAGAAAGAGAGGTGATGGCCTCAATCTTCTCCGGGTTAGCTTTGATGCCCCGCTCTAAGACCAGAAAACCTAGTAATTTGCCTACTGGCACACCAAAGGCACATTTGCCCGAGTTAAGCATCATCTTGTACACCCGAAGATTGTCAAAGGTTTCCTTCATATCCTCAAGCAAGGTTTCTCTCTTCCTTGACTTAACCACAATGTCGTCCACATAAGCATGAACGTTGCGTCCAATCTGCTTATGAAAGCAATTCTGAACACAGCGCTGGTAAGTTGCCTGAGCGCTCTTGAGTCCAAAGGGCATAAACACATAACAGAAGGCTCTGAAGGGGGTGATGAAGGCTGTCTTTTCCTGATCTTCCACTGCTATCTTGATCTGATGATAACCAGAATAAGCATCCAAGAAACATAAATTCTCACAACCCGTCGTGGCATCAACGATTTGGTCAATGCGAGGGAGAGCAAACGGATCAGCTGGACACGCCTTGTTAAGATTTGTGTAATCAACACACATACGCCAAGTGCCATTCTTCTTAAACACAAGCACAGGGTTAGCCAACCACTGAGGTTGAAATACTTCAATTATAAACCAAGCAGCTAGGAGCCGGGCAACCTCTTCTCCAATAGCCATACGCCTTTCCTCGTTAAAATGACGGAGGAACTGTCGGACAGGTTTCATCTTAGGATCCACATTAAGGTGATGCTCAGCGAATTCTCTCAGTACACCTCGCATGTCAGAAGGTTTCCATGCAAAGATGTCCCGATTCTCACGGATGAACTCGATGAGCGTGCTTTCCTATTTAGGATCCATCCCAGTCCCAATGGTGAACTGCTGAGAAGAATCACCAGGAACAAAGTCGATTTGCTGTGTATCTTTAGTCGACTTAAATTTGAGCAAAGGGTCCTTCTCTGTGGTTGGCTTCTTCAGAGGATTCATATCAGCCGGGTCAACATTATCTTTATAATACTTGAGCTCCTCCGTAGCACAAGCCGACTCTGTGTAAGCCGCATTTCCTTCCTCGCACTCCAAGGCGAGTGTGTGATTCCCATGAATGGTGATTGTCCCTTGCAGCCCTGGCATCTTAAGCTGCAAATAGACATAACAGGGGCGAGCCATGAATTTAGCGTAAGCCGGCCGTCTAAACAGGGCATGATATGGACTCTTGATTTTGACCACCTCAAACCACATCGTCTCTGCTCTATAATTGTACTCATCACCAAAGGCCACTTCCAGTGATATCTTTCCAAGAGGATAAGCTGACTTGCCAGGCACCACTCCATGAAACACGGTGGAGGACGGCTTGAGATCCTTGTCAGTCAGACTCATCCGACGAAAAGTATCATAGTATGATATGTTGATGCTGCCGCCTCCATCCATAAGTACCTTTGTAAATTTATAACCGCCCACTTGAGGGGCTACCACCAGGGCTCGATGACCTGGATCATCAACCCGGGGCGGGTGATCCGCCCGGCTCCATGTGATCGTCTGCTCTAACCACCTCAAATACTAGGGTACTGCCGGCTCAACCGTGTTGACTGCTCGCTTATGGACCTTCCGATCACGTTTGCACGTGTTCGTAGTGAACACATGATACTGGCCAATGTTAAGCTGCTTAGGATTACTCTGATACCCGGATTGGTTATTCTGCTGTTGATGACCTTGACCACCATGGTTACCTTGACCCTGATAACCAGAACTTCAGCCGCCACCACCAAAGCCGGAGCCCTGAGAACTCGGGCCTGATCCGCCGGGCGGCCCATTACCTTTTTCGTGATGCTGTTGAAACGTCTGGTTTTTAAACTCCCGCATGATATAACAATCCTTCCAGGCATGACGAGATGGCTTATTAGGATAATTGTGCTTTGGACAAGGACCATTGAGCATTTCCTCAAGATTTTGCAACCTCCCTTCATTGAAAGGTGGCTTGCCATTACCATTACGACGCTGATTCTTAGAACCGGCATTGGTGTTAGCCACAAAGTCTGACCCGCCATCAGGGTATTTACGCTTCCTCCCGTTGCCTTGGCCATTATGGTTATCATTATGACCTAAGGCGTTCTGCTACTGGCCCTTACCACCGCTATTTTTCTTGCCTTTGTCGGATTTATCATCATCAGAGCCCGGATCCTTTGTACAATCAGACTCAGAATATCTGGTTAGTACATCCATGAGCTTACCCATATCCGTGCACTTGCGTTTAAGCCGCCCAAGCTTCTACACTAACGGTTGAAAGTGACAATTTTTCTCCAAAAGCAACACGACCTGAGCCACCCCAATGCTATCCGAAGAATGAATGATGGCCGTAACCCGGCGGACCCAATGATGGGCCGACTCATCTTCGCGTTGCACACAGTGCTGTAAATCCACAATTGACATTGGCTGCTTGCACATGCCTTGGAAATTCTGTATAAAACACTCTTTTAACTCCGTCCAGGTATTGATGGAGTTGGGGGGCAGGCTCTTCAGCCATGTGCGAGCCGTCCCTTCCAACATCATAGTGAAATACTTGGCACGGACTACTTCACTGACGTCCAACATCTCCATGGCCAGCTCGTAACTTTCAATCCAAGCCTCCGGAGGAAGATCCGCCGTGTAATTGGGCACCTTGAGAGGGCCTTCAAAATCCTTGGGTAAGCGCTCATTTCATAAAGCCAGCACTAAGCACGGGACTCCAAGGGTGTTGGAACTCGACCCTGCACCTACCAACACTGGTACAGCGAGGTGCTATACAAATAGTTTTTAACCCCTTTCCGCGACGGCATTTGGAACCGTCGCCTAGTGAGTGTGGGCGATAGGGGGGTCCTTCCCACACGACCCAGAAACCGTCGGGGATAGGGAGCCTTGATGCATATACAGTACTCGCTACTCGTTTGTGCTCGCATTGCCATCACAGTCGGTATTCTGTGGTGCTATGTTTACGATGCACGACCCATCACAAATGGTTCACTATTATAGAACGTGTATGATAAGCAGACAATCACACACATTCGCTTTTCCCAAACCGTATGCGATAACTAATTAAGAAGATTAGCTAATCGTCGTACGAGTGTCAGACAGGATTATGAAACGTCAGACCGTCGTAACATCATCGTACACGACAACTATCGCACACGCTATTCTGTGGTGCAACGTTTACGATGCATACCACATCAGAAACAGTTCATGGTTGCGAATCATGTACGATAAGGCAACTATCACAAACGTTTAGTTTGCCCACACCGTTTGTGATATTGTCTGACATCGCACACGCTTTGCAAACGGCAACTGTGTGCATGCTTGCACACGTTTCCTCTCTGTGAACCGTGACGGATTATGGTGTATATCGCAAACGTTTGTGTTTTACCAACCGTGTGTGCCGTAACGACCTGCAGAGCGTAATTTCACCGTAATTTAATTGCTGCTATTTCAAATTGTACTGGATTTGAATCTGAATGTATGTTATAGCTTTATTCCTATCCATCAGGTTCAAACAACCAATGCATTATTCGATTCATAGGTACATATGTTTAAGAATTAAATAAGAACCAAATAAAGAATGATGGACCACAGTTGTATACTTGTACTATTAAAGACGGTAAAGAAAGAGGTGAAATACATTCTGGTTGCTGAACAAGGTGAAGCGGAATGCCCATATTGTGCCCTCCTCCATGCTGAAGGCACGCACGACTCTAGTCCAACCCCTTGTGATGGCTGACCGCCCATCCTTCACGGTCTTCATGAAAACATCTACATAATCATCGTGTTCTGGTAGAAATACTTTAACCTTTGCATGCCCACCAATCATGTAGTTTGAGAGGTAATCTTGAGTAAACTGCTTTGGGAACCACTACAAAGGAAAAAGATTCAGACATTGTCATCTAACACAACTCATTATGGCCGTAAAAAGAAGGCTGCAGAGTTCTTACTTACCATCCTGCAGTTCGATGTTGTCTTGGATAAAGTGTAAACAAATAGTTTAATTGCCATCTTTTGACCTATTTTACTAACAATCTTTATCAGCTTCCTCACTTGATGCTGGTTCATCGATATCTCATTGCCCCATACGCAGAAAGGGTCGAAGCGTGGATCTTTACCAATGACAATGTACCTAAAAGCACCAAGTTAATATTAGAAGCTAAACAGTAATTGCATAATGATGTGGTACAACACTCTTTTATAATATCTAATAACATCCAATATACTCACATATTAGATGAATTAACATCTTATATTATGGGCCGGAAGGAGTTTATTGCATTCTTACAAATTATCGGATGATTAACTCCTTCTGTATCCATGGGTTAGAGTTAGTTTGAGCTAGTTCGGGCTCAAATAGCCCTAAAGTATATCCAAACATGAGGGCTAGTTTGAGCTAGTTGCATCTAACCCACCCAAAAAAACTATCCAACCCAAGAGGTGCTAATTGGAGCTCGTTCTCCTAGTGCATTTATTGTCAATCTAACCCTGTCATCCAAACACCTCTTTGGATGGAGTTAGTTCAGGGTTAGTCATGAGCTAGAAACTAACTCTAACCTCTAGCTAAGTTGAGTATCCAAATAGGGTTGTGTTGTTGTTATTGCTGTTGCTGCTCTTCTACGTATATCTAGGCATCATCAGAACATTAAGGTAACACTCTTCCTTGTTGCTACGTAGCCTAGGATTGCATATTTAGACATTAAGTACAGTGCATCTTGCTATGTAACCTCAGATATATTACATATGGCCCTAGTTAACCTAACGATAAATGGGTTACAGATATATTCAGTTAAAAGTCTGATTCACCGATTAGTCCCTTATCAGCCCCCGGCCTATATAGTACCAGCTACCGATATCCTGAACAGTGAGTATATATAAGCCATGGGATGAAACTAACCTCGATGGAAAACTACAGTCGTTCCCAAAATTGTCTTGTGTAGGTACATCAAGAGGCATGTTAAGCACAACAGGCTAAACATCAACCAAATATATCCATGGCAGACAAAATAATCTCCAAAAGATAGCTTCAGTGTGCAGGTTTAAGCACGCTAGTAAAGCAAAACAAGTGGAAAGGTGTGTTAACTGCAACAGGCCTAACATTTAACAACAAGCAAACATAGTCATTCAAACTGGTATTGTGCCGGTCTAAGTACACTAGTTATTGTTAAATAACAATGGAAAGGCGTGTTAACTACAAGATGCAGCAACCAAATGTAGTTATTCACAGTGGTATTGTTGAAACTGGTATTGATGAAATTGAACTGCATAGTTCATACTTGCACATATAGAACATCATGTTGTGAATAACTGGAATAAACAAGGCATACTACGAACAAACAAAGATAGCATTTGAAACTGGACATATGCTAACTACAAACAACCGAACAATCAAAAAACTTTAAAAGAGGCATATGCTAGCTATAACAGGCTTAACAGCAAGCAAATATATGCATTCCTATCGGTATGTTTAAAACTGGATTGATGAAATGTACTGCACAGTAAATAATTGCACATATAGAGCATCACATTGTGACCAACTGAAATAAACAAGGCATATTGCAAACAACCAAATATAGCAATTAAAACTGGACATATTCTCACTACACTACAAAAGGGACTCGATGGGTTTCCTCACTTGTCACAGATGGGCTCGTTCCTGTGGGAAGAGCATGGACCCTGGATGTGCTCCATGTTGTCACAGATGGGCTCCTTCCCCTTGGAAGAGCACAGCTGTAGGTTGCCCTCCCTGATGTCACAGACGGGCTCTTTCCCCTTGGAAGAGCCGGAGAGGGTGCCCTCCTCTTGGTCGCCGTCAATGAGGTCTGACTTGGAAACTGTGGATCCGAAGCCAGCGTCACAGAACGTGTCCTTCAGAAATGACAAAAGGGGCTCGATGGCGATGTAGGATGGCAAATTCTTGACAGCAAGCCAGAGGAGATCAGCGGCGGGGACATGAATGAGATCGACGGCGGTTGAACCCGAGGGGTTGGGGGTGGGCCACTTAATCTGTGACATAGCTCACCTCAATCCATCGCTGTCGATGACCTCAATGTCGTAGTTGGCGTCCGCGACTTACCCGCATACTCTAGCCCGTTGATTGAGTGCCTGCGGCCAGTAATGGTCGTCAGCTTCCTCGGCGACGTCGGGCGAAGAGACCGCGATACACCTCTTTTGGGCCATTCGCTCCTCGAGCTCCATGGGAAGCGTAGCCGGGCTTAGGCTGCGACGCTCTGGAGTGGGGGATGGGGATGGGGATGGAGCTCTATGGGAAAGGGGGTGTTTGGCATGCGTCATCTAAGAAACTCAGGGCGGCCTGGGTATGGAGATCGGTGGGTAAGCTGCACGGGCAAACCGGCAGATGTTGACAATGGAGGCCTTCCCGCCGCCGTCGCCGCGGCGGTGACCTTGCTATGGTTTCGAGTGAGGGAGGGGGTGTGTGTGTGCGCGCGCGCGCGCGCGCCGAAGGAGGTTTTGGTGTGTGTGTGTGTGTTTGGAGGGGGGCGGGGGTGTGTTTGAGGAAATGACGCGGCTACTGAAAATTTTACTACGTGGGAGTCAAACGCGGGAGTGAAATGCCGGGGCTATTGAAAATTTGCATGATGGTTCATCGCACACGGTCCAGAGATAACAATCGTGTGTTATGAAACAGAAAAACCCTCGAGGCGGGCAGATATTTTTGAGGGATGCAGGTGGGAGCGGGAACAAGAAACATCACACACGATCGAAACATAATAACTGTGTGTTATCAAACAGAAAAAAGCTGCAGGCGGGTAGATATTTTTGAGAGGGGAAGCCTCGTGGAGCCCAATGTACTGTGCGGACGTGCGTGACAGGGGCACCGGCGTGGCACACGGTTAGTGTGAGTGAACCGTGTCTGTTGCGTCATCCGACTTGTCTAATGTTCATAAATTTGGTGAAAAATGACGCGGGAGAGGGTCAGAACACGAACACACTTGCATGTGGACCAAATATATGTATGAAAAGGGTGGTTTGATGTTCAAATACCAAATGCAACTTCGATGTGGCACATATCTCGCAAAGCGCGTGGTATTGCTTGCCCCCCCCCATCTCGTGTCGGCAGGAAGGGAATCCTAAGCTATAAATGCATGCCCCCCCCCCCCCCCCCCACGGAGGTTCACCTAGCAAAGTGCGAAGTAGCAGTTGATACGTCTCCAACGTATCTATAATTTTGATTGTTCCATGCTGTTATATTATCATTCTTGGATGTTTTACAATCATTTTATAGTCATTTTATATCATTCTTTGGTACTAACCTATTGACATAGTGCCAAGTGCCAGTTGCTGTTTTTTGCATGTTTTTTACATCGCAGGAAATCAATACCAAATGGAGTCCAAACGCAGCGAAACTTTTTGCGGATTTTTTTTGGACCAGAAGACATCCAGTGGGCCGAAAAAGCGCCTAGGGGGTGCTCTGACGGGAGCACAACCCACCAGGGCACGCCTGGAGGCCCAGGCGCGCACTGGTAGGTTGTGCCCACCTCGGGTGCCCCCCAAACCGCCTCTTTGCTCTATAAATACCCCAATATTCCAGAAACCCTAGGGGAGTCGACGAAAATCAATTCCAGCCGCCGCAGAGTCCAGAACCACCAGATCCAATCTAGACACCATCATGGAGGGGTTCACCACTTCCATTGGTGCCTCTCCGATGATGCGTGAGTAGTTCTTTGTAGACCTACGGGTCCGTAGTTAGTAGCTAGATGGCTTTCTCTCTCTCTCGTTTGATTCTTAATACAATGGTCTCTTGGAGATACATATGATGTAACTCTTTTTGCGATGTGTTTGTTGGGATCCGATGAACTTTGAGTTTATGATCAGATCTATCTTTTTATCCATGAAAGTTATTTGAGTCTTCTTTGATCTCTTATATGCATGATTGCTTATAGCCTCGTATTTCTTCTCCGATATTTGGGTTTTGTTTGGCCAACTTGATCTATTTATCTTGCAATGGGAAGAGGTGCTTTGTAGTGGGTTCGATCTTACGGTGCTTGATCCGAGTGACAGAAGGGGAACCGACACGTATGTATCGTTGCTACTAAGGATAAAATGATAGGGTCTATTTCTACATAAATAGATCTTGTCTACATCATGTCATCATTCTTATTGCATTGCTCCATTTCTCCATGAACTTAATACACTAGATGCATGCTGGATAGCGGTCGATGTGTGGAGTAATAGTAGTAGATGCAGGCAGGAGTCGGTCTACTAATCTTGGACGTGATGCCTATATAATGATCATTGCCTGGATATCATCATGATTATTTGAAGTTTTATCAATTGCCCAACAGTAATTTGTTCACCCACCATTTGCTATTTCTCTCGAGAGAATCCACTAGTGAAACCTACGGCCCCCGGGTCTCTTTTCCAATATATTTGCTTTCAAGATCTGTTTTGCTATTCGCTCTTTTCTTTATTTGCAACTTTTATTTTCAGATCTATTAAACCAAAAATACAAAAATACCTTGCTGCACTTTATTTTATTTGGCGTTTGATCTATCAATATTTACTACTCTCTCATGTCCGTTTGCCATTTTTTGGCGCCGTTGCCCGAAAGTGATTGACAACCCCTTTTAAACGTCGGGTTGCGAGTATTTTTTATTTGTGTGCAGGTGTTGTTTACATAGTGTTGCTTGGTTCTCCTACTGGTTCGATAACCTTGGTTTCATCACTGAGGGAAATACCTACCGCCGCTGTGCTGCATCATCCCTTCCTCTTTGGGGAAATACCGACGTAGCTTCAAGCCGCATCAAAAGGAATTTCTAGCGCCGTTGCCGGGGAGGATCAAGTCAAGATAGTCTCCCGGCCACGTGCCAATTTCTGGCGCCATTGCCGGGGAGACATCATCAACATCTACCAGGTTCCTAATCACAAATCTCATCTCCTTGCAATTTACATTATTTGCTATTTGCCTCTCGTTTTCATCTCACCCACTTCACAAAAATTTGCTGTTTTATTCGCCCTCTTTTTCGTTCACCGTTTTCTTGCCGGATCTGTTTTTGCGTGCATTCTTGTTTGCTTAGTCATGATGCCTCAAAGAAAATATTATGATGTTCCTTATCCCAATATTTTGCTTGAAATTGAGAAAAGTACTAAGGAATATATGACTACACAATTTGAGCATAATAAGTATTTTACCGCAGAACTTAAGGAGCACTCCGTTGTGCTAGATGCTATAACAAAACAACTTGATGATATTAGCAGGGAAGTTTGCAATCTCCAATCTAAATATGCTTTTGCTGAAAGTTTGCTAGGAAAAATATCCGATGCACAAGCTACCCTAGTAAATCAAATGGCCGCTAAACCAATCTCGTAAGAAGATAAAAGTGATGAAGATCTTAAAATGATTGGTGGTTGTTCTATTGATTCCTTGTTTAGTAAAATTAAGATTGATGATAAATGGACTAGAGAAGAGTCAACTTTAGTTAGAAGGCGTCCCGATAATTTGGAGGGTGAAAATCTTGTTGAAAATTTTGATAAAAGTGGGTTTGAAGAGGTTAAGACTTTAACTAGTGATGTGCCCACTATTTTCGATTACAAAGACTTTAATTATGATAGCTGCTCTTTGATTGATTGTATTTCTTTGTTGCAATCCATGATAAATTCACCCCATGCTTATGAACAAAATAAAGCTTTTACTAAACATATTGTTGATGCTATGATGAAAGCTTTGGAAGAAAAGTTGGAATTAGAAGTTTCAATTCCTAGAAAATTACATGATGAGTAGGAACCTACTATCAAAGTCAAGATTAAAAATTATGAGTGTTTTGCTTTATGTGACTTGGGTGCTAGTGTTTCTACAATTCTGAAATCTTTATCTGATGTGCTTGGTCTTACCGATATTGAAGAATGCTCTTTAAATTTGCACTTGGCGGATTCTACTATTAAAAATCCTATGGGAAGGATTAATGATGTTATTATTCTTTCAAATAGGAATTATGTGCCCATAGATTTTATTGTTCTTGATATTGATTGTAATCCGTCTTGTCCAATTATTCTTGGTAGACCGTTTTTACGCACTATTGGTGCCGTGATTGAAATGAAAGAAGGCAATATTAAATTTCAATTTCCACTAAGGAAGGGTATGGAACACTTCCCTAGAACAAGAATTAGGCCTCCATATGAATCAATCATGAGGGCATCTTATGGATCTCGAAACAAAGATGACAAAACTTAGATCCATGCGTTATGCCTAGCTAGGGGCGTGAAACAATAGCGCTTGTTGGGAGGCAACCCAATGAATATTTTTTTATTATTTCTATTCTTCAGTGTTTGCACAATTATTCTACTATTATAATTGTGTTTTTTATTGTTTTAATTAGTGTTTGTGCCAAGTAAAGCCTTTAGGATTATGTTGGGTGATAGTTGATTTGATCTTGTTGGAAAACAGAAACTTTTATGTCCAGTAATTTTTTTTTGAAAATTCACAGCAGAGACGAAAAATTCTTAATTTTTTACACAAGATTGCTATACAAATTTCCTCTGTTGTCCTAATTTTTCAGAATTTTTGGAGTTTCAGAAGTATTCGAAATAATCAGATTGCTACAGACTGTTCTGTTTTTGACAGATTCTGTTTTCTTTGCATTGTGTGCTTGTTTTGATGATTCTATGGTTTTCTTTGATGATTTTTTCCCATAGAAAAGTTGGAGTACAGTAGAGATAATGAAAAAATAAAATATGAATTGGTTTGCTACAGTACTTATAGTAGTGATTTGCTTTCTTATACTAACGGATCTCACGAAGGTTTTGTTGAGTTTTGTGTGATTGAAGTTTTCAAGTTTTGGGTTATCTTACGATGGATGAAGAAATAAGGAGTAAGAAGAGCCTAAGCTTGGGGATGCCCATGGCATCCCAAGCTATTATCCAAAGAGAAGCAAACAACTAAGCTTGGGGATGCCCCGAGTGGCATCCTCTCTTTCTTTTTCGACCATCGGTATTTTACTCGAAGCTATATTTTTATTCGTCACATACTATGAGTTTTGCTTGGAGCGTCTTGTATGACATGAGTCTTTTCTTGTTTTGCTTTATGTTCTAAGTTATGAATCCTTTCTGGACACATCTATTTGAGAGAGCCAAAATTATGCCATGACTTGTTAGAATTGCTCTCTATGCTTCACTTAAATTTTTATGAGCTATGGATTTGCTCTAGTGCTTCACTTATATGTTTTTGAGCATGGCGTGCTTTAGTATTTTTGAAGAAATGCTCTCATGCTTCACTTAGATTTATTTGGGAGTTAATAATTTTTTTAAGAAATTCTCTCTTGCTTCACTTAAATTAATTTGAGAGAAAGAAGTATTAAGCTCATGTTCTTCACTTATATTTGTTTGAGCTTATCAAAGCAACACATGAAAATTAGTTCCAAAGTGATAGATATCCAAGAAGGATATAATAAAAACTTTCATGAAGATCATTGGACAAAATAAACTTGATTCCTTGTAATAGTTTTGAGATATGATGATGTGATATGTGAGTTATGTTGATGAGTAATTGTGCTTTAGTAAGAATATTGGTGTTAAGGTTTGTGATTCCCTGTGCAAGCACGAAAGTCAATAGTTATGCAATGAAATTATATCCTACTTGTGGTGCATTATTCGGTGTTAATTATGCTTAATGCTCGCTTATGAGATTATTCATTTTTTGGTTGGTCGCTTCTCAATCTTTTGCTAGCCTTCATTTTGCACTAAGTATGATCACTACTTGTGCATCCAAAACCCTTTAAACCAGTTTTGCCACATGAGTCCACTATATCTACCTATATGCGGTATTCTTCTGCCGTTCTAAGCAAATTTGTATGTGCCATCTCTAATTTTCAAAATAAACTTCTCTTTTGTGTGTTCGTACCGCTCGCGAGGCGGTAAGGGGTGGCTAATATTTTCCATGCTAGATGTGTTATTCTCACGATGAGTGTTTATTCACTTGTCATTGCACGAGAGTAAGGCAAAGGTATTAGGGATGCTCAGTCCCAAAATGAAAAATGAATTTACTTTATGTTGTCAAATAATAAATTCCTTGGAAAGTGTTGGTATGGAGGGCACCCGTGGATACGGCTAGCCATGGAAAGTGAAAGAAATGGTGGAAAAAGGAATAAACTTTATTTTTTGTTTGGGAACCGCCTATGATATATCTAGCATGGAAAGTGTTGGGAACTCTAAGTCGTTTTCGTTGGTGGGAAAAGCACACCTCCCAAAATGTTTTTATCTCTAAGTTTTTCGCTTTGAGCTCTGGCACCTCTACAAATCCCTACTTCCCTCTGCGAAGGGCCTTTCTTTACCTTATGCAATTTTTATTTTTAATTTGAGTCTCCATCTTCTCTTATAAAGCACCAACTAGGAGGCACTATGATCGTACTTGAGCATTGGGTGTAGTTAATATGCGAGTGTGTTTCATGAATGGATCAATGGTTGAGCATGATGGGCTAGGGATAACTTATTTTAGCGTTGATATTTTGAAAGACATAGTTGCTTGTTGATATGCTTGAGTATTTAAGTCATCATGTCAAAACTAGACTATAGCTTTGAATCATATAAAAGTCCAAATGTCCATGCTATAAAGGAAAGAATATGAGGTGACATGTTAGGCAACATTCCACATCAAAAATTATGTTTTTATCATTTACCTACTTGAGGACGAGCAGGAATTAAGCTTGGGGATGCTGATACGTCTCCAATGTATCTATAATTTTTTATTGTTCCATGCTGTTATATTATCATTCTTGGATGTTTTACAATCATTTTATAGTCATTTTATATCATTTTTTGGTACTAACCTATTGACATAGTGCCAAGTGCCAGTTGCTGTTTTTTGCATGTTTTTTACATCGCAGGAAATCAATACCAAATGGAGTCCAAACACAGCGAAACTTTTTGTGGATTTTTTTTGGACCAGAAGACATCCAGTGGGCCGGAGAAGCGCATGTGGGTGCTCCGAGGGGAGCACAACCCACCAGGGCACGCCTGGAGGCCCAGGCGCGCCCTGGTGGGTTGTGCCCACCTCGGGTGTCCCCCGAACCGCCTCTTTGCTCTATAAATACCCCAATATTCCAGAAACCCTAGGGGAGTCGACGAAAATCAATTCCAGCCGCCGCAGAGTCCAGAACCACCAGATCCAATCTAGACACCATCATGGAGGGGTTCACCACTTCCATTGGTGCCTCTCTGATGATGCGTGAATAGTTCTTTGTAGACCTACGGGTCCGTAGTTAGTAGCTAGATGGCTTTCTCTCTCTCGTTTGATTCTCAATACAATGGTCTCTTGGAGATCCATATGATGTAACTCTTTTTGCGGTGTGTTTGTTGGGATCCGATGAACTTTGAGTTTATGATCAGATCTATCTTTTTATCCATGAAAGTTATTTGAGTCTTCTTTGATCTCTTATATGCATGATTGCTTATAGCCTCGTATTTCTTCTCCGATATTTGGGTTTTGTTTGGCCAACTTGATCTATTTATCTTGCAATGGGAAGAGGTGCTTTGTAGTGGGTTCGATCTTACTGTGCTTGATCCTAGTGACAGAAGGGGAACTGACACGTATGTATCATTGCTACTAAGGATAAAACGATGGGGTCTATTTCTACATAAATAGATATTGTCTACATCATGTCATCGTTCTTATTGCATTGCTCTGTTTCTCCATGAACTTAATACACTAGATGCATGCTGGATAGCGGTCGATGTGTGGAGTAATAGTAGTAGATGCAGGCAGGAGTCGGTCTACTAATCTTGGATGTGATGCCTATATAATGATCATTGCCTGGATATCGTCATGATTATTTGAAGTTTTATCAATTGCCCAACAGTAATTTGTTCACCCACCGTTTGCTATTTCTCTCGAGAGAAGCCACTAGTGAAACCTACGGCCCCCGGGTCTCTTTTACAATATATTTGCTTTCAAGATCTGTTTTGCTATTCGCTATTTTCTTTATTTGCAACTTTTATTTTTAGATCTATTAAACCAAAAATACAAAAATACCTTGCTGCACTTTATTTTATTTGGCGTTCGATCTATCAATATTTACTACTCTCTCACGTCTGTTTGCCAATTTTTGGCGCCGTTGCCCGAACGGGATTGACAACCCATTTTACACGTCAGGTTGCGAGTATTTGTTATTTGTGCGCCGGTGCTGTTTACGTAGTGTTGCTTGGTTCTCCTACTGGTTCGATAACCTTAGTTTCATCACTGAGGGAAATACCTACCGCCGTTGTGCTGCATCATCCCTTCCTCTTTGGGGAAATACCGACGTAGCTTCAAGGCGCATCAGCAGTCCCCCCCCCCCCACCACACACACCACTTTCAGGCGGGGGGCAGAGAAGCATCTCACCAAGATGGATCATAAAACGGACCAAGAATAATCCACCTTGGTCGTACAACCTCTCTCTTGTTGTTGGTCAAAGTGATGGCTGTCCATGCGACCCCGGAGATGGGCTAGCTCGCCAATAATCACGCAAGTAGCTAGTCCCCGAAGACAACCACTGCTTGCGTGTGGCCCAAACATATGTATGGAGAGATGTGTTTGAATACACAATGGAACAACTTTGATGTGGCACCGTGCTTTCGAACCAGAAATCCTCATACTGAGTGAGGGTTAGTTGACGATGCATATGTATGTCACACCACACTTCAAGCCGATGGAGGGGATTCATGCATGCATGCGTGCATAGTATGCGCTCAAACCTAATTAGCTCTGAATCTCACCATGACCTATACTATGATAACACGAACCAAAGGAAGAATCCGCCATGGTAACCTATCTTGTTGTCGGTCAAGGTGATCATGGATGTCCACGCAGGCCCACGAATATATAGGTTTGTCGCCGATAACCACGTGAGGGAGTGTACCGTTCGAAGACAACCACTCCATGCATATGTATGGAGGTGATGCTTGCATGCATGTTTGAATACCATTTCACAACATTGATGTGGCGCGTGCATCGAAAATCGTACAGTCCCCACACAGAGCGAGATCGGTTCATGACGTGTCGTGGTACTAGCCACTTCGACTCGATGGGAGGGATTCATGCGTACACATGCATGTGTGTGCTCAAACTGTATCATGTCATCCCAGAGCATGACCTATATATATATATACACCATATTACAAACAAAAAATAATCCCCTCCTAAGTCAAATTAACCTCTCTCGTTGTCAGGCAAAGTAGTGAAGGACCAAGCGGGCCCACAGATGGAAAGCATCAATATCGCTGATAACCGCTTAAGTGGGTGCGAGAGGACATCCACCATCGCTTTGCATGTGGGCCAAACATATGTTGAATACCCAAAATGCACAACTTTGATGTGGCACATGCCTCGGAAACCGTAAAGTCCCCACACAGAGCGAGGTTCATGAAGCGTACTACATATGATGGTCCCCTTCCCCCTCTTTGACGCATACTATATGCTCCTACCGTAATACAACCCAAAAATAATCCTCCTTGATGGGGAAATTAATTAACCTCTCTCGATGTAGGTCAAAGTGATGCATGCATCGACGATGGCCTCGTGGGCCCACAGATGGAAGCGTCACACGTGAGTGTCCTAGGATAACCACCACCTGCATGCATGTGGCCCAAAGAGGTGTTGTGTGATGTTTGAATAGCCAATTTCACAACTTTGATGTGGCACGTGCCTCGGAAACCGAAAAGTCCCGACACTGAGTGAGGTGTACTTGTTCACGGACGCGTACGTATAGTATATATGCTAGTCCCCTCCCACCTCTTCGACGCGTACTATATATATACTCCCACCATAACACAAACAAAAAAGATTCTACCTTGCTGGTCAAATTAACCTCACTGCCGGCTGTTCGTCAAAGTGATGGACGACGACCTCGCGGGCCCACAGAAAGCGTCACACGCGAGTATCGAGTGTCGTGTAGGACAACCATCGACTGCATGTGGCCAAAACATGTATGTATGAAAGTGTTGTGTAATGTTTTAAATAATGAATTCATGACTCTGATGTGGCACCTGCCTCACAAAACGGCCAACCCACACGGTGGCTCATGACTCGTAGTGTACTGCGAGCTACCCGCTACCCCCCAGACGCACACACACACACACACACCGCGAATCCACCGCAACTACGATGCATGTTAATTTATCCCGTGGTGAACATATGTTACCAAAGGAGGGACGTTTTAATTTAAAAAAACAGAGATCATTAAGACGTTTTAGTACATTGATTGATTTTTTAGGGGTATAACACTAGTAGAAAACAGGGCTTTGGTTCGGGCCAGCCCAGCCCATTAGTCCCGGATCAGTCACGAGCCGGGACCCATGGGGGGCATACGTCCCGGTTCTTTCGCCCAGGGGGCCGGCCGGGGCCTCGTGGGCATTAGTCCCGGTTCGTCTGGACCCATTTGTCCCGGTTCCTGGCACGAACCGGGACCAATGGGCCTCGCTCCTGGCCCACATCCATTGGTCCGGGTTTGTGGCTTGAACAGGGACAGAAGGGGGGCCTTTAGTCCCGGTTCCACGCACGAACCGGGACCAATGAGGTGGCTATATATACCCCATCGCCGGCGAGCAGAGCACTCCACACTGCTTTGTTTTTTCTGGCCGGCGAGGGGAGAGCTTTGTGGTGCTCTAGCTCACCTCCTATGCACATGAGATGTTTGATGAAATGCCCGAGCCACACTAGTTAAGCTTTCTCCTCTCGAAGCTCGACCTTCAAGCTCCATTTCCCTCAAGATTTGTCTAGGTTTAGCGGTCCGTCACGTCCCGTCCCCGTCTTCACCGCCGTCGATCGCCCGCACCGATCTCGTCGCCGGCATAACCGTGGTGAGCCTCTTGTTCTTATCTTCTTTCTAAAAGAAAAAATTCTTACTTGTATGATTTAGATAGATACTTGTCTTATTTTCTTACTTTTATTATTGTTTGTTATTATATAGTGCGATGGTTTTGGTATCCGCCCCCGTCGGCCCTCGTCCTGTCTATGATTCAGATGTGGTATATATTATATTTTATAACTATTTGGTTCATTTATTGTTTATGACAATTATGCCGACCAACGTGACATAGATTTTTTTATCTAGGAGGTATGTGAACCAGAAATTCCAACCGACCCTATTGTCGAGAGGTTAAATTTAGTTGAAGAAGAAAACAATTACTTGAAGGAAAAATTGAAAAAAATTGAGGAGGAGAAGATGATATTGGAGTTGCATGTTGTGGATGTCGTCGATGATCACAAGATCAAGATGGATGCAATGCGCTTCAAGATTAAAAAGTATAGAAAATATGTCATTCATACCGAGGCTTGGTATCATTATGCCGTTGGATCAATTGTTACCTTGGTTGCGATTATGATCGCATTTGTTGTTGCATTGAAATGTTTTACATAGTTTCAATGTATGGTTTAATTAGATGCTCTGGAGAGCTATATGTTGTTCAATGAGAACTATGTATGTACTTTGGTTTTAATGTGATGATGAACTTCTATTAATTTGGTCACTTATCTATTCATGATGTTTTGTAATGGTTTTTTACACACTTAATTATATATAATGCACGTAGATGAACCTGCAATGGATGTACGGTGACAGACGCACCTCCGAGTACATTAAGGGTGTGCATAATTTTCTCGAAGTGGCTGAGGCAAACAAGCAGAATGGTTTTATGTGTTGTCCATGCCCTATATGTGGGAATACGAAGTCTTACTCTGACCGGAAAATCCTTCACACCCACCCGCTTGAGAAGGGTTTCATGCCACACTATAATGTTTGGACCAGGCACGGAGAAATAGGGGTTATGATGGAAGACAGCGAAGAAGAAGAGGACGATGACAATTATGTGCCCCTTGAATACGGTGATGCTGCAACGGGGAAGCTGAAGATCAAGAGGAACCAGACGATGTGCCTGATGATGATCTCCGCCGGGTCATTGTTGATGCAAGGAGACAGTGCAAAAGTGAAAAGGAGAAGATGAAATTCGATCGCATGTTAGAGGATCACCAAAAAGGGTTGTACCCCAATTGCGAAGATGGCAACACAAAGCTCGGTACCGTACTGGAATTGCTGCAGTGGAAGGCAGAGAATGCTGTGCCTGACAAAGGATTTGAGAAGCTACTGAAAATATTGAAGAAGAAGCTTCCAAAGGATAATGAATTGCCCGACAGTACGTACGCAGCAAAGAAGGTTGTATGCCCTCTAGGATTGGAGGTGCAGAAGATACATGCATGCCCTAATGACTGCATCCTGTATCACGGTGCGTACGAGGATTTGAACGCATGCATGGTATGCGGTGCATTGCGGTATAAGATCAGACGAGATGACCCTGGTGATGTTGACGGCGAGCCCCCCAGGAAGAGGGTTCCTGCCAAGGTGATGTGGTATGCTCCTATAATACCACGGTTGAAACGTCTGCAGGGACGGGCATTCTTGGTCTCAAGCACACTACACAGTTCTACAGAACTCTACCTTGGTGACCCCGTATGTCGATGAACACAAGAACATTCTGCGCTCCAAACACCCAGAGCAGTGTGATGACTGGATTACATGTGAACACATCAGGACTTTCGGCAGTTGGTTGGAAACACGTCTCAGAGGTGACAACACTGTTTCTGATGAGCTGTACTCGTTGTCCAGGGGACCATCTTCGACTGTATTGACTTAAAAAGGATACGAGATAAATGGGAATACATTTTACACGATCGCCCAAGATCAAAAGAGCACCAACCAAAATAGCGGTGTCCGCTTTGATGCAGCAACCAAGAGGGGAAAGGACACATATTATGGTTACATAGTGGACATATGGGAACTTGACTACGGACATGATTTTAAGGTCCCTTTGTTTAAGTGCAAATGGGTCAATCTGTCAGGAGGCGAGGTACAGGTAGAGCCACATTACGGAATGACAACAGTGGATCTGAACAATCTTGGGTACACAGACGAACCATTCGTCCTAGCCAATGATGTGGCGCAGGTTTTCTATGTGAAGGACATGTCTACCAAACCGAGAAAAAGAAAAGATAAGGAAGCGAATACATCATACGATGAGCCAAAGCGCCGCATAGTTCTTTCAGGGAAAAGAGACATCGTGGGAGTGGAGGGTAAGACAGACATGTCTGAAGATTATGAAAAGTTTCATGAAATTCCTCCCTTCAAAGTCAAGGCTGACCCAAGCACCCTGTTAAGCGATGAAGAATATCCATGGTTACGGCGCAATAAGCAAAGGACACAAGCGAAGAAAAAGTGAAGACAGATGAAGTCAGAAAGGGTTGAAAATTGATGATATGGCTTTGAATGGTTCATTTTGAGCACACAAAAAGTCTGGAGTACAAATAAGTTCAAAAAAATGAAATCCCTTTGTAACAGATGAGTTTTTGTCCGAAACCCTGATACTTCAAAAGAGATTGTCTATTTTGTACATGAAGTGCATCCAGTTTTTGCCGTAACCCTCTCAACTTTTTAGCACATGCTATGTGGGTGAAATGATGATATCATGCCAATTTTCAACCTCTTCAGAGTTCATATGAAGTGCTTTTCAATTTCAGGGTCATTTAGCTCAAAAAATCTGTAAATGCATGAAAAATAACAGCTGAAGTCAGAAAGAGTTGAAAATTGATGATGTGGCTTTGAAAAAAATGGTTCATTTGAACCACAAAAGTCTGGAGTTCAAATAAGTTCAAAAAATGAAATCCCTTTGTAACATGAGTTTTCGTCCGAAACCCTGATACTTCGAAGAGATTGTCCATTTGTACATGAAGTGCATCCAGTTTTTGCCGTAACCCTCTCAACTTTTTAGCACATTCTATGTGGCTGAAGATGAATACCATGCCAATTTTCAACCTCTTCAGAGTTCCATGGGGTCTGGTTGGGGGGGGAGGAATTCGGTTGAGGTAGGGGGAGGGGTTCGTGGGGTGGGTGGGTGCCGATGGGGTATTGTGGAGTGTGGGGGGGAGGGGGGGAGTCGGTGTGATGATGTGGTGGGGGTGGGGGTTATTTGGCGGGATGTGAGAGGTTGGGGGTGAAGGGGGTGTTTGGGTGGGAGTTGTGGAAATGGGGGGGGGTGGGTATTTGGGGTGGGTTTGGGTGAAGAGGGCTTCCTTTCTTGTTTTCATTTTAAGGTCATTTAGCTCAAAAAATCATAAATGCATGAAAAATAACATTAAGTCAGAAAGGGTTTGAAATTGATGATGTTGCTTTTGAATGGTTCATTTTGAACACACAAAAAGTCTGGAGTTCAAATAAGTTTAAAAAAATGAAATCCCTTTGTAACAGATGAGTTTTTGTCCGAAACCCTGATACTTCGAAAGAGATTGTCCATTTTGTACACGAAGTGCATCCAGTTTTTGTCGTAACCCTCTCAACTTTTTAGCACATGCTACGTGGGTGAAATGATGATATCATGCCAATTTTCAACCTCTTCAGAGTTCATGTGAAGTGCTTTTCAATTTCAGGGTCATTTAGCTCAAAAAAATCAGTAAATGCATGAAAAATAACAGATGAAGTCAGAATGGGTTGAAAATTGATGATGTGGCTTTGAATGGTTCACTTTGAACAAACAAAAAGTCTGGAGTTCAAATAAGTTCAAAAAAAATGAAATCCCTTTGTAACAGATGAGTTTTCGTCCGAAACCCTGATACTTCGAAAGAGATTGTCCATTTTGTACACGAAGTGCATCCAGTTTTTGCCGTAACCCTCTCAACTTTTATGAAACTCTAATAGCAAAAATAATAAACTAAAAGAATGAACAAGAAAACTTTAATGAAACTCTAACAGAAAAAAGAATGAACTAGAAAACTTTAATGAAACTCTAATAGCAAAAGGAATCAACTAAACTTTATGCAACTAAAATTATCAAAGTATTTTCTGTTCAAAACATTAAAAGTAAAAATAATTTTCATAAAGAACTTTTTTTGTTAGAAACTTTAATAGCAAAAGGAATTATCATAAAGATTTTTTTTGTTAGAAACTAAAATAACAAAAACTATTTTTGAATATAATGATAAAACACAGTAATATTAAATAGCAGGAAAAAGAATCACTCCAAAATCTATTTTTATAGTAAAGTTAATCACAAACTAGTGATTCACACAAATTTCAAAGAATTCAAATTTAAACTATTCAAATTGGAAAACTAATGGCACTAACAGCAAGTTTATAATTTTTATTACCTAAAAGCAAAAAGAATCACTGAAAAACAGTTTGTATTTTGTTGTAAGTAGAAACAAAATAAAATAAATAAAGCAAATAAGAAAACAAAAAACTAGAAAAAAAATTAAAAAAATGCCACCTACTGGGCCACCACGGCCTGAATACGACTAGAAACCCATCCCATGGGCCAGGATTCAGGACCGCAGAGGCCCAGCAGGCCCACGGGCAAAGAGTAGCAGAGAAGGCCCGAAAGCCTGCAGTTGAGAGGAGCTCGAGAGGGTCGGCGCAGCAGCGCTTATAAACCACTCTCGAGCTCTCTCAACTAGTGAGGTGGGACTAAACATCCCACCGCACCGGGCCAGCGCAAGGCCTTTGGTCCCGGTTGGTAGCACCAACCGGGACGAAATGGGGGCATTGGTCCCGGTTGGTGGAACAAACCGGGACCAATGCCCCCCCTTTGGTCCCGGTTCGTGCCACCAACCGGGACCAAAGGTCTCTGTTTCCCGCCCATTGGGCTGCTGAAAAGAGACCTTTGGTCCCGGTTGGTGGCACGAACCGGGACCAAAGGGTGGCATTCGTCCCGGTTTGTGCCACGAACCGGGACCAATGCTCTGTGTATATAAGCAGGACTTAGGAATTTTTCAGTTTTCATCGACCATTTGCCGCCCGACGACTCCGAGCTCATCGACGCCGCCAGGCTGTCAGTGCTCGCCATCGCCGCCCGCTCCTCGTCGCCATCGCCCCGCGCCCCTGCCCTGCCCCGACGCGCTACCCCTGCCCTGCCCCGACGCGCTGCCCCTGCCCTGCCCAACGCGCCGCCCCGTGCCCCCTGCCTCGTCGTCGTCGCCCCGTGGCCCCTACCTCGACACCGGCCGCCCCGTGGCCCTGCCCCGACGCCGCCCCGCGCCCCCGGCCTGCCCCGACCACGCCGCCGCCACGTTCGGTCCGGCCGGCCTTCTCCTCTCTGTTTTTGTTCTTGTATATGATGATTTGTTTTTTGCATTTTTAGAAAAATGTATATATGTATATATGTTCTCTGTGTATATATGTTCATATATGCAAAAGTTACATTTTTAGAAAATTATCTATGTATGTTCTCTGATTTAGTGCATTTTAGGTTAGTTTCATTTTTAGAAAAGTTTTATATATCTAGGAAGAAGGAAGAAGGAAGAAGAAGAAAAAGTTTTATATATGCAAAAGTTACATTTTTAGAAAAGTTTTATATATCTAGCTAGGAAGAAGGAAGAAGGAAGAAGAAGAAAAACTTTTATATATGCAAAAGTTATTTTTTTCCGGGTATGTCGTTGTCGATATACCCCCTCCCCAATAACTTCGACATGAGGGGGGGGGGTCGATATACCCCCTCCCCGATAACTTCGACATGAGGGGGGGTCGATATACCCCCTCCTCGATAACTTCGACATGAGGGGGGTCGATATACCCCCTCCCCGATAACTTCGACATGAGGGGGGGTCGATATACCCCCTCCCTGATAACTTCAACATGAGGGGGGGTCGATATACCCCCTCCCCGATAACTTCGACATGAGGGGGGGGTCGATATACCCCCTCCCCGATAACTTCAACATGAGGGGGGGTCGATATACCCCCTCCCCGATAACTTCGCCGCGTGCTCCCCCGAGCTCGGCCTTGCTCTGCCACTGCTCCATGGTCGCCGCCCCCCGTCGCCCGAACAAGTCTATGTATTATTTTATATCGCGGTGGACATATATCAAAGTTTGATCATATGACAAAGTTTGAATTTTGACATATGCAACATTTGATCATATATCAAAGTTTGATCATATGTCAAAGTTTGAATTTTGACATATGCAACATTTGATCATATGTCAAAGTTTGATCATATGTCAAAGTTTGAATTTTGACATATATAGATTTATCAAGAATGCCCCCATTATGGATGTGCACAAGTTGATCCAATTTTTTTCTGATCTCATATATATATATATTCTTCTATATGTCACGTTGTCTGTCAAAGTATTGAAGAAATCCATGGCTTCATCATTAGTCGGAAGTAACAGGCGTATGATGCTACGAAGCTCTTCAAAGTTGTTTTGGAATGGAGTTCCTGATAGAATAATTCGCCTTTTGGTACGAATTTCAGCAAAGGCCTTCCAAATAGCGATATTCGGAAGGCTCTTGCTGAACTTTGAACCAAAAAGCGAATTATTCTATCGGGAACTCCGTTCCAAAACAACTTTGAAGAGCTTCGTACCATTATACGCCTGTCATTTCCGGCTAATGATGAAGTCATGGTTTTCTTGAATTCTTTGACACTAGACAACGTGACATATAGAAGGGTAGATGAGATCAGGAAAAATATGGACCATTTTCTGCACATCCAGAATGGCGTCATTTTGTTAAATCCCTTGTCAGTCCGGACGTCGGACATTCATGAGAGAGGCGGTCCGACCCAAACCCTAGAAGCGTTGTCGAGGCCACCCCAAACCCTAGAAGCGTTGCCTAGGCCACCCCAAACCCTAGAAGCGTTGTCGAGGCCACCCCAAACCGTAGAAGCGTCAAGCTAGCTAGGTCTACGTTTGCACTAATATATCCATCTGTCATGTTTGTATATTAATTGCCATGTTGTAATATTTGCATAAACTATGGAGCACCGAGACATCGAAGCAGAACAGTTGTTGGGGGACATAATCCTCAGCGGAGGTGATGTCTTGTCGTTTCTCAATGACACCGATGGTCTGGAAGGAGAGGGTGAAGCAGGCTCCGGTGATCGAACAATGGAGGTGGAAGGACATGATTATAATGGCTCCGGTGACGGAATGCCGGTGGAAGAAGGAGACCGTGATGACTGCTCCGGTGAGCGAACGGAGGAAGGAGATGTTGCAAAGTCCGGCGAGGTATATATATTAATTAAGCCTGTGCTGACTAGCTAATTGATGCATTAATTGTTTTGGTATGTACACATATTAACTCTCTTCTTTCTTCTTTTCTAGCCCTCCGCATCGAGCCAAACTTTGGTAACGAGACGAGGCCCGAAGAAAAGGTTGCGCCAGGATGAAAGGTTCATGATCATAGCAATCAAGGGCGATGGCCAACCGATTGAACCCAGCCGGACCAAGGAAGCATTTTATGCTCAGTGCGGGGTTCTTGTTAGGGACATGATCCCGATCAGCATCCACCAATGGAATAAGCCTAAGAGCGAAGACCCTCAAGTGTCTTTTGTCAACGATAGACAGAAAGATGATCTTTGGACCGCGCTGAAGGCAAATTTCACCCTACCGCCAGAGGAGGATCCGGATAAGCCAGTTATAGAGCCATTGGTCAAGGCTCATGCTCTTAAGAAGATGGCAGATCTATTCAGGAGGTGGAAGAATAAGTTGAAATCAATGTTTATCGACAAAGGGAAGACTCCAGAATTCACCGGCCGATTTGAGAAGATAAGAGATCACTGGCCCGCATTTGTGGCCCACAAGACATCGGAGAAGAGTAAGAAGATGTCAGCAACAAACAAGAAAAATGTGCAAACAAGGAGTATCACCATCGCACGGGGTCAGGTGGCTACCTCAAAGCCCGGCCGTTGTGGGACAAGGCTGAGAAGGACCTGCTTGATAAAGGGGTCGAACCAGAGACATTGAACTGGCCAGATCATTCAAGGACTTGGTTCTTCGGGGTTGGGGGAACCTTGGACCCTGAAACAGGGAAGTGCCGTTGGACGAAGGAGCAACTTGAAATACCCGTCAAGAAGCTTCAGAAGTATATCGCCGCAGCGTAGCAAGGGACGTTCGTTCCCGACAGAGAGAACGACGAGATCACACAGGCCCTCGGGAATCCTGAGCACCCAGGACGAACACGAGGCACGGCAGGCTCTGTTGCGTGGAAGGAAGGGTTTCCCAGCGCAGGCGGTTACAAAACCCGGGAGAGGAGGAGGAAAGTGGAGCAGACCGAACTGCAGAAGCTGAATGCAAGGGTACGAGCGCTAGAGGAACAAGCACTAGTTCAGAGGCAGCGACCTGCCGAAGCTACCCCAGAAGCTACCCCGCCATCTCAGCGGAGAAGCAGCGTGGCTTCCACCGAGCTCCTTCAGCAGCCTCACTTCATGGCTCCCAGCTACCCCGTGGATGCTATCACGGAGGCTCAAGATTGCCACCTTATGGCGCAATGGCAGCACCTCAAAGTCAAGGCGGCCGTCGGCTCTGTTGCACCTCCTCAACCCGGCGCAACTTTTCACTGCCTTCCGATTCCAGAAGGCTATGCTGTTGTGATGGTCGATGAAATAACGGAGGGATTTGAGGAGCTCGAGCTTGACCACCCTACCGATGAAGGGGAGACTCAGCTGGGTCTTGCTCTGAAGACTCCATGTCTATGGCCGAAGGAGCACATCAAGCTTCCGAACTGGACGCCTCCGCCTCCGCCGAGTCAGGGCACTCGGCCTCCTCCTCCTCCTCCGGTGAGTGATCAGGGCACTCCGCCTCCTTCTCGGGCTGCTCCGGCGTGTGGCGGCACTCCGCCTCCTTCTCCAGCTGCTCCGGCGCGTGGCGGCACTCCGCCTCCTTCTCCGCCTGCGCCGGCGCGTCCGAGCAGCCCGCCTCCTTCTCCGCCTCGTCAACAACAGGGGAAGACAGCCGCCGCCACTCCGGCTGCTCCGACGCGTCGTAGCACTCCGCCTCCTTCTTCACCTCGTAAGCAACGAAGGAAGACAGCCGCAGCCGCTCCGGCTGCTCCGGCGTCTAGCAGTACAGCCAGAGGCGGGAGGCAATACAAATTCGGTCCATCTCTCAAGCCTCTAGAGAAGTTACCATACGAGATGACCGAGGAGGAAAACGCGGAGATCTGTCAAGCCCAAGTGAAGGACTTTTTTGCAAAGAAAAATCCACCTCCGGAGGAGAAGATGGATCCGATGAAATTGAAGCGCACTTTGAAGAACCTGAAGCGACCACCACCGCCTCCGCCGGATGACAACCATGTCCGCGCTCTAAAAAAAGCAGTGGAAGGAGCGCGCCGGTCGGGAACTACTTCAAGTGACAAAAGGTTACAAGAACGAAGAAGAGGGAACAAAATTCCCCAGCTCGGCAAACAGGCAAACCAATCGTGCCCCCCGTTCATGGTGTCTAGCGATATCGTCGCAAATCTGCCGAGGATGCTGCCCGGTAACAATCCCGGTGATTACCTGCCCGACGATGCACATTTTGATACAATGGAGGTGGACGAACACAAATACCAGTACGGGAAGCCTCTTGTCAGACCTGGTGATCCTCCTCTAACAACGATGATGCGAAGATTCCATAAGTGGTACATGGACACCTGCAAGTCTGGGAAGGATATTTTGACGCTGAGAGTTAAAGAGGAGCACGACCTCGTTGGAATTGATCTGTTGTCTGTTCCATTTGAGGAGTTCTTCCAGTTTTTCAATCAAAAGGACCTCGATAAAATAATCATCACTTGCTACTGTCTGTAAGTACTATACTTCTGTAATTAAGTCTCTATATATAGCTCAGCTCTTTCATTGCATGTATATATAATTATCCTCACTATATTATGCAGATTGAAGATCGTCGAATGCAGAAATGCACAAATCTATGATATTGGGTTCATTAACACAAATCTCATAGATGAATGGACAGTTACATATCATGCGGAAGAAACCGAGGCCAACTTGCTACAATCGTTGCTTAAAAATCAAAACAAAGATAAAATACTCTTTCCCTACAACTTCAAGTGAGTGTTACTGTCTTTTGCATATTCGGTTTCCCTTATTACTCGAGGTTACAGTAATGTAATTGATGAGTTATGCATGCGTGCGCAGCTTCCACTTTATTCTCCTAGAGATTAAGCTTGAGCAGGGACTAGTAATCGTCTTAGACTCAAGACGAAAAGATCCCAAGGAGTATGCGGCCATGACTGAAATGCTCCAGAAGTAAGTTCAATCGATCATTATCGCACCATAGCGGCAACTTTGGTCATTTCCTCATATCAAGTAATTATTTTCTTTGTCTCGCAGGGTTTGGAAAGTGTTCACCACAGAAGCTCCGGGACTGCCGGGGGAGCTGCGATTTACACACCCGAAAGTAAGTACTACTAGCTAGTTCCGCGCATCTCCCATTGATTCTAGCTAGTTTCATCAATACCATTTATAATGCTTGATTATCAATTTGATTGACCTTTATTTCTCGTAAAGTGGTTGTGGCAGGAAGGCGGGAATAATTTTTGTGGATACTACATTTGCGAGTACATCTACAACGCGACGACCTCTAAGCGGGGCTACTCTGAAAAACAATATGAAGTGCGTAAGCAATAATATTCACAATTTTATTTTATTACCATCATTTGTGTTGAGTTTCATTCATATATATGTATTGACCCCCTTCTTCAAATTAGATTTGGCAGATGCGGGATGAACTCCTACCACAAGAACGCATAAAACCAATTCAAGAGGAATTGGCGGGATTCTTTCTTGACCACGTCATCAATCCAGCCGGAGAATACTATGTGGAACTTGACATCAAATGTTAGGGATTGTAAGAGATCTTATATTGTATATATGTAGCTAGTAGCGTCGGATAGATATACGAAAACTTGTTGTTCGACCAATCTCTCGAAGAAGGAGGAGGTCGATCACTTCTCTCTGTATATGTTCATGACGATCTTGTGTACTTAATGGTTTCCTTCATTTGCTTACTAGCTAGTGTGTCGAGTCCTCTCTATACGTATAGTACGTAGCGTCGACCAAGCACGGAGATAAGAGAGGACACTTCTCTGTAGCTATTAGCAAGCTAACACAATATATGAAACCCCTAAATTAACCCTACAAAAACCCCCCCCCCCAAAAACCCCCAAACCCCCCCCCCCTTTAAAAAACCAAAAAAACTTGCCCTGCGCTGCTGACACGTGGATGATCTTTGGTCCCGGTTGGTGTTACCAACCGGGACTAAAGGCCCTCCTCTCTGGGCTCGCCGCAGCGGCCACGTGGAGCCCCATCTGTCCCGGTTCGTATAAGAACTGGGACTAAAGGTGTTGGGCTTTAGTCCCGACCCTTTAGTCCCGGTTCCTGAACCGGGACAAATGGGCCTTATGAACCAGGACAAATGGGCCTTTTTCTACTAGTGTAATGTGCAAAAATCAAATTTGAGCTACATGCACATGTGACAGTGCACCTAAATGGATTGCAAAAACACATGTGTCTCACTAGGTGCATGTTTACTCCCCGTGCAAGAAATTTCAAACATTGAGAATCTTCATTTTTAAATTCTATTACATCCAAAACTTATTTGAAATTCATGAAACTTATCGTGTTGTCATATGGACACCAATACAAAGTGGCATTGTAATTTTTTTGTCAAATTTGAGACCAGTTTTGATGTAATCTTTATCTTCTTACAAACGGGAGATTATTAATAATTGGGAACCAATATCCCAAACGGATTATTTATTCAAACCGTGAGCATTAGACCAACAATGGATACATGCCATGCTTCGGTTAAGCAATAAAGCAATAGCATTAATCATTCAAGTAGAAAAACAATATACGTGCCGCCACGCGACCCGTGTGCCATGCGAGCAGGCGTGAGTTGACGGGACACATGCAAGCAGTCCACCGCGCAGGCAGACCAGGAGGCGTGCATGCAGGTGTGTGAATTGACGGGAGGCGTGCTCACTGCGCAGTGTCATCGGGAGGCGTGTGAGTAGCTGTGTGAAACGACGGTCGGCATGCCAGCAGTCCGGTGAGCAGGCTCACCGGGAGGCGAGCCAGCGGTTTGACCGCCGCCCGCCTCTCTCCCACTACTCCATATTAATGGCGCGCCCGAGCGGCCGCACCCCCCATCCTTGCCACACACACAATCCTCTCTCTCCGCTTGCATCCTCGACACCGCTCTCAGTCCTCAAAGCCGTCAGTGTATGAGGATGCCGCCGAAGCTCCCCATCGGAGGGAGTGGCGACGCCGGGGCTGCTGAAGCACTAGAGCACGGCGTGGAGATGGAGACAGAGGTTGCCGTCACTGCCGGTGAGGTATCGCTACACCCTGACGTCGTCGATGGCGTCGAGCTTCCAGCCGGAGGCGGAGGTCCACACCGACTTCGGTGACGACTCGGGCGACGACCCCGACGACGACTCCGATGACCACTCCGGCGACGACTCCGACGACGACAGGCAATTGGTTACTCATCTATACCCATTTATGTGTCAAATAGATCCTAGGGTTTCTCTGGTTACTCCTGCCTCCCCCTTTTTGGAATAGAAATCCTATGGTTATGTTCTCCCAATCCATGAAATCTAAGTAAGTTTCATTAGATCCGTGTAGTGTATTGATTGTTTGAATGGTACAAGTGATAAGTGATTAGTTGTTTCATCTGTGCAAATGATTTCTGCTAGTAATCCGACTAGGGTTAGTGTTCGTGCTAATAATTCCTAGCCAGGACTTGACAATTGATTTTGAATGACCTACATATATGTTTGTGCCATTATTTTCTTCAAGATTGGTCTGTACATAGACGATTGTGCTTAAAAATCGAACCATAATCTCTGGATATGTATAAAAAATAGCCATAAGTTCCTAATCCTACTTCATGGCATGTAAACATTGATTTGATGCCAAATTTTGGCAACTGCCAAATGTTCGCTAGAGATTAGTTTCTAAACATTAATTTGACGCCACATTTTTTTTACTATTTGTATAGGTGTTGTCTGACGATGTGGACAGCGAGGATGAAGATGGCCAGAGGAGGTACAAGAGGCGAATCCTGAGGGAGCTTTATGCGGGAATGCATAAAAGGTGTATTGGAACCTGGGCCGGCGGCTATCGATGCCCATTTTGCAACCACAAGCTTCATGACGCGTATCAAAGTGTTCTGGCGCATGCAAGAGGACAGGTCGTTGGCTCCTTCAAGCAGAAATATTCTCGCAGGGTGGCGCACGGCGCGTACGCCGAGTTCCTGGAGAAGCTTTAGGATCGTGCCGGCAGATGAGATGAGGTGTGTGATCGAACTATGTATGGCTATGTAGTGTCTTAATGACGGTTGAACTATGTACTTAAGGTTGAACTATACTTGTGTACACTTATTATCTATGTCTGAGTATGTTTAATCTATGTTTACTTATGTCTAAATGTGGGATATGGATGTAATCAGTTCGGTTGATGGAATCTACCTGCATCCTGGTTTACTGGTCCCCTTTGTAACTTGTGTTAAATTTTGACCAAAGATTAAACTAACAAAATGTTAGTGCAGGTCAGCAAAAATTATATCGTTGGATGCGTATTTGAACATAGTGTTCAATGATATAATTTTTGGTGACATGCATGAACATTTGTTAGTTAAATATTTGGTCAAAATTTGGTACAAATTACAAAGGGGACTAATAACCAGGATGGAGGTAGTACGTCAATCACACACAGTTCCCAAAATTGGAACCATGTGCAATGACTTTCATTTTGCCTGTTACGTCAATCACACACAGTTAGCTCTAGCAAACCGTTGCCACCGAAACTCTTTGTGGGATAGAAAACCCTCACCACCCAATTCAAAAAAGAAAAAAGAAAACCCTCACCATCCCCACGTCACAAAAACCCTCACCCCGCCCGCCACCCGCTCCGGTCCCCATTCACACCTGCACAAGCTCCTCCGCGTCTATGCATGGCACCACCTATCGCGGCGGCAACCACTTAGCTCGACGCCTGCCGCTGCCGCTAGGCTGCCAGCAAACCCCACCGCATTTCGCCATTTCCGCTTGCCGCCGCCTATCGCCATCGACTTTCTCGACGCTGCTCGCGGTCGACCCAGCTCCGCCCGGTTGGGGAATCCGCCATACTGAGGGTTTTTTCTCATGGACAATAAGGTAACTAATTTAATGAAATATTATCTCATATCTTATCCCAGTTCATCTGCCTCCTTTAATCACCTGGCAGAAATCGCCGTGAATTCATTTTTATTCAAGCTGATTTGAGGGTTTTCTTTCTTTCATAGAGTGTACAGTGCGCGGACACATCAGGGATTTGCGGCCTCCGCCAGACATCCATGGAGTTCCATCTCACCGTACCAGATGACTTGAGGATGCACACGGTATGTTCAATCTCACCCTAAATCGGTTGGCATGGCCTACTTTCCTAAACATATACTAAATATTGCTACATTTGGATAAAAGGTGCCACATGCACCATATACGTCAAAGGCGATTTTTCCCTCTTCTTTCTATATTAGGCAAATTAATGATGTATTGTTCTTTCGATTACTCTCATATTTCCATGACATCATGTTTACCCTATCTGTTTAACTATAGATTTTTGTCCTTCGATTTCAACTGTTGTACAGTTCTTTCAATTTGGGCCCATATTTGCATGTTATACTGAAGCGCGTCCCTTGCTATGCAACAGAATCTATAGTGCACAATCTTTCCATTTACATAAATCAAGACTGCAGGGATGTCATACTGAACAAAAACCATGGATTTACAATCGTTGCTACTGTAAGACTTGATGAACGTGGTGACTCCAATTTTGGCACTGGCCTTTGGAAAGAAATTTATAAGTTTTATGTAATGAAAGTTGGCACTAAAATTGCACTGCGCATAAAAGAGCCTGGTCATGAGATATATGCTAACTTCCCCGACGATATCATCCGTCCAGACTTTGTTCGAAGTAAGTTTTCTTTTCAAGTATCTGCATGTTGACTAACCCAGCAATATCAAATGAATTGTGAAGTATTTAAGCAACCAATTGTTATTCCATTTTCTTACTATATTTGTCGTGGTGGGCGCACGGCAGATGCCAAAGGATGGCTAAAGAGAGGAGGAGGCTCGAGGGCACCGGTGGGCTCCAAAGGTGAGGTCGGTATGAGCGAGCGAGGGACGCAAGACATACCCAGGTTCAGGGCTCTCCGGAGAGATAACACCCCTAGTCCTGCCGACCGTGGTTTATATGTATTGGTACAGAGTTGCTCCTTGAGCTGCTTGGAGGAAGGAGGAAGACTAGCCAAGGCTTAGGCTGCTCCCTTCCCTGGTGTACGCGTGTGTCTACGTCAGTTGCTTCGTCCCCCGTACATGAGGCCTCCTGGGGGGTTTTATAGGTCAACCCCCAGGGTTACAATGGTAAAGTTACAAGGCCATGGGGCCAGGCTGTCATCATCCGGGAAGCCGGTGCTGGGACCTGCCGGGTGCCAGGGCTCACCGGGTTTTCCGGGCGCGGGCCCCGTGTAGCAGGAGGCACTGTTTGATGTCTTGTCGATCGTCACGGAGTGGCCGGGTTGAGTCCGCTACAGTGGCGCACCACTAGGTCGCCGTCTGCTGGCATCAGCGGTGACGATGGGCGGGCTGTAGCCACGCCGGCCTCGGTCAGCAGGGTAGGTGGGGCATTGTTGCCACGCCTCTGCCGGTCAGAGGGGTTGGTGGGGTACTATCGCCTTGCTCATCCCTTTTACTGGAGACTCGTCCCATCGCCTGCCTCGGATGGGATGGAAGCTGACACGTGGCCGGGTTGAGTAACACGCCACAGGGGAGCTAGCTTGCTGGAGAAGTCTTGGTGCGCAGGGTTCGGCCGGCTTGCGCCAGCCGGCAGGGCCGGGTTGCCGTCTTGGTTGGGTCGAAGAGTTCGGCCGGGTTGAGGGACTTGGCCGGGTCGAGGAACCTGGCCAACTGCAAGCTGGATTGAGGGGCGATGCTGGCCCTGATGTTTTTAAAATGGATCCGGGTTCCGTTGCCTGCCCGGGGTTCATCCCCCCGACAGTAGTCCCCGAAGCTGTGAAGGTCCGCCGGCTTCGAGTAGTAGGGCCTTCGCAGTTCCCCCCCCCCCCCCCCCTGAGAGGACAACCGATGGTGAAGTTTGCGACCGCCGGGTCCGGCGATACCCACTGTGTGCCGGCTTCCGGAAGCCGGATCGCGGCATCCCGGCGCGGGCGGGAAACCGAGGAGTCCGTCGAATCTTGAAGCAATCTATCGGGCTCGGCGCGGGCGCCACGGGGCGCTCGGGAACTGAAAGGGCCTAACAGGCCACGCGCGCGACGGGACAGGGCGATGGACGGGGGCCCGCCACTGTGCACCCTCAGCCCACGCGCATGAATTTATTGCAGCGTCTGCGGGTCGGTTGCCATTCTTGAAGCAGTTATTGCACGTAGTACGTTCGCACTTATTGCGGGGAAGTGGGAGGGGTGAGCGCAGACGATCCCACTTCCCCACGTTCGGGTCGTGGCTTATAAATTGGGAGGGGGGATGGCGGAGATTAGTCTCGCTCACACTCCCCATCTTCTTCCTCCATCCTTCGCTCTTGCGACCGCCGCGCACTGCGACGCTCCGCCGCTTTGAGCAAAACTTCATCGTCAATCTTTTCTCTCCTTTCCTGCTCCGCCCCGCACCATCAATGGCGCTGCCGTCGGGCTCATGGATGGGGTCCTCCATTACCGCCGAGGACGTCCAGTATCTGCGCGACACCAAGCGCCTGCCGAGGGAGACGGAGGTAGCCGTGCGTCTGCAGGAGGATGAGCAGGAGCCGCGGCCGGAGGGGACCGAGCGCGTGGTCTTCTACACGCATTTCAAGCACGGGTTTGGCCTTCCTGCGAGCAACTTCTTCCGCGCCTTCCTGGATTTCTTCAGGCTCCAGCCGCACCATCTGGGCGCGAACACCATCTTGTAGCTCTCGGGGTTCGTCACCCTGTGCGAGGGGTACCGGGGGGTCGAGCCCACGATCGACCTCTGGGTGCGCTTCTTTTCCTTGAAGCAGCAGGGCCCGAAAGCCAGGGAGATGCCCTCCTGCGGGGCCGCCGTCATCTCGACGCGGACACCCGGTGGGTGCCCCAAGATGCCGCTGGAGGATTCTGCCAAGAAGTGGCAGAACTCCTTCTACGTCCGCAACCTTGGCGCGGACCATATCAATCTGCCGCCCTTCGTCGATGCGATGCCGCAGGGGAAGCAGAACTGGAACTACTTCCCCAAACATCCGTCGCAGGCGGTGCTGAACTTACACACCCGGGTGGAGGTGATGAAGGGGCGGGAGGGGCTCACCGGCATGGGTCTCATCGCCGCCTTCATCATGCACTGAGTGCTGCCGCTGCAGCGCCGCACCCACATCATCGGCCTGATGACCGGGCTTCAGGATCCCAACAGGATGTCGCCCCTGCGCCTGGCGGCGGATCAGATCGCCCGCCGGGTTGACGACATTTCGAAGGCCGGGCTGAAGGAGGACTGTCGGTTCGGGAAGCCTCCCTACAGCCATGCGAACCCGGCGCCGGTGGTGAGTCCCTGGTCTATGTACTTTGCCACTGCCCATCTTCTTGTTCGTCCTGATGCGACGAGGGAGGTGCTACTGAATGCCATTTGGCATCCGTATGACCGGGCGCCGACGCAGGTGGAGCGGGCCGGCTCGGTGGAGGTGGCGGCCCAGGACGAGGACACGGAGGAGGCCGACGCCAAAGCCGGCGAGACGCGTCGCACGGGTAAGCTTTCGTGCTTGATTTCTTGAGATGCCGGCCGAAAGGCGGGGGTGTTGATGTAAGTTGATGACGCAGCGGCGCCGAGCGGGGGAGGCGGCGACGCGGCTGGGGCCGGGTCGTCTCTTGGGGCGGCGGCGGCTAGCCGGCCTCATGGAAAGGGGGAAGTGGCGCCCCGAAGACCAGCCGTGAAGCGCGCGGCGGACCAGGCGGCCGGCACCAATCCACCCGCAAAGAGGAAGCGCCGCGTCCTGCCGGCGGTGGAGGCGAGACCAACCGTCCCGCTGATGGTCGGGTGAGTTTTCTTCTTGTTGACTTCTGGTGAGCCGATGAACGGCTTCTTTTTGTCCTTGTTTGCTTATACCATTGTGCTCCAGGTCGCCGTTGTCGTTGACGTTGGCGGCGACGGAGGCTGCGTCCGGTTGCGGCGCCGTGTTCCGGAGAACACGGTCCAGCGTCATCGACCGGGACGAGAAGGTGGCCGATCCGGACCTTGGCCTGGATCCGGCCGACCCCGAGGTGCTGGCCTGGCGGGACCGAGACCGGGCCGTGGTGGACATGGAGGCGGCGTCGGCCTAGGCTTGGGCCGGGGCCGCAGCAGTGCGGGAGCGGGCCGGCGGGGAGCCGGCGTGGCCCGAGATGCCGGCGGGCATGGAGCCGGCGGCGACGGTTTTTGTGCAGCCGTCGGAGGAGGAGCGCGGCCAGGATGGCCGTGCGGAGGTGGTGGACCTCGACCGGGGGGTCGTGGATGTTCACGATGACACCCCGCCGTGGACCGACGTGGTCGAGCGGGTGGAGGTCGAGGGAGGAGGCGGCGATGTTGTCTTGGAGGAGGCGCCGCTGGTAACGCCGGATGAGGCGCGCCAGGCGCCGACGGGTGGGGCGCCATAGAACACGGCGCCGAAGATGACTCCAACCGTCATGCCGGAGGGGACGCCGGCCTCAGAGGAGGCAATTAGCGGCGAGTACTCCCTGGTGTTCAGGTCGGGGAGACACCAGGTCGTCGGGTCACAGCCGGCTCGGGCTGGGCCCAGCGAGGCCTTCATCGGGTCCCTGACGTAGGAGGAGGTGGCGATGGCCACCGTGAGCCAGCGCCTTCGCGGGTGCGTGGAGTGGGTCCAGGCCTTTGCCCAGGCCAAGACGGAGCGGGCACAGGAGCTGGACCGCACCGTGATGGTAAGTTCTTCCCTTTTTTCAAGGCCGCTGTGAGCCAGCGCCTTCGCGGGCGCGTGGAGTGGGTCCAGGCCTTCTGCTTTTCTTCTTGCGGCTAGTTAGTGGGGGCGCGCTAGCGCACCCACTGGGTGTAGCCCTCGAGATTCGGGCCAACTACATAGTAGTTGGGTCGAATCTTAAACTGCTATCTTGTACTGATTTTCGTCCTTCGCAGCAACTCGATGCCTACTGGGTCAGCGTCTTTAACCGGCTGCTGGAGAAGCATCGGCAGCTCAAGGCGCAGCTCGCCGCCAAGGAGGAGGCGCTTCGTGTCGCCGAAGGTAAAACTTGTTGCGCGCTCTTTTAGTGGGGGCGCGCTAGCGCACCCACTGGGTGTAGCCCCTGAGATTCGGGCCAACTACGTAGTAGTTGGGTCGAATCTTAAAGGTAGTCTTTCTTCTATTTCTGAATCTTTGTTGCACAGCCGCCGCGGCCGAGGTGTTGTCCTGGCGAGTCTGGCTGATCCGAGCCGGCTACCAGTACGACTGGGTCATCGCCGATGCCGGCCGGCTTCGGGTCGAGGTTGCGGAGCTGAAGGCGGAGGCGGCGGAGGCTCGGCGGGCGCTTGCCGAAGCCGGCCAGCGGCAGGAGCAGCTGGCTGGTGACAATTGCCGGCTTCAAGCCGAAGTGGAGCGCCTCAAGGCGGAGGTGGCCAAGGCGGCGGAGGCCCAACAGGCCCTTGCTGAAGCCGTCCAGCAGCGCGACAAGCTGGCCGACGACAAGAGCCTACTCCAAGCCGAGGTGAAGCGCTTGAAGGCGCTGGGGACCATGGTGCGGAGGCCCACCAGGCGGAGCTCCGCCGTCGCAAGGAGGATGAGGAGGCGGCCACCACCAAGGATGACGAGCTGAAGGCGGCCGTCACCAAGGTCGCCGAGCTGGAGGAGGCGATTCAGGCCCGCGACCGTGCCGGCGCCAGGGAGCGGCACGGTATGTTGCTCGAAGCGCAGCACCTGGACGAGACCTTCGCCAGTAAGTGCTTCTTTTTTATTCTGCCGGGTTGAGAAGCCGGCCCTCTTTTCCTTTTTGGTTGCTGACTGCTCTTGTTCTTCTTTTTGGCAGGGCACTTCCCGGAGACGCACAGGGTGGCGGAGGAGGCCGTTCGTTTCCAGCGGTCGCCGCAGGGGATCGTGGGGGCCGGGACTGACCCGCACGTCGCATGGACCTTCTCGGAGATCATGACCGTCGCCGAAGCTCGTCTGCAAGCCTTGGGCGACCAGATGGCGTGGGTCTCCAAGGCTGGTGCGGGGATGACGGCGGCCCTCTGGCCTGGCGCCGTTGCGCCGAACAGCTTTTCGCGGCTGGCGCGGTGGTTGGAGGCTGGACCGGTACGGCTTCACGCGTGGCGTGTCTCTGCCGCTCGTGCCGGTGCCGAGATGGTGCTCAGGTTCGTGATGTCTTGGTATCCGGACCTGGAGCTGGACCGGCTGATAGCCCAGCGAGCCAGCACGGAGCGCCAGCTGCAGGCGGACGTCGACCAGATTGCCGTCCGGGCCAGCTACATCGCCGGGTTCTCGATGCACGATGAGTTCTAGCTGGAGCGGACAAAAAAAAGCGGAGTCGTCCCTCCTGACGATTTCGGCCTGCTGCTGGACGATCCGGAGGGTAGCTCCGAGGAGTCGGGCTCCTATGCGGATGAGGACGCCGAGGTGGAAGACATCGGCACCTCGGTGAACCCGGAGGCAACTGACGGGGAGCCGGCAGCTGCGCAACCCGACGCTGGAGCTGTCTGAGGCTGAAGCCGCCATGTTTTATCTTTGCAACTTTTTCGGTTAAGTAGCAGGTCCACCCACCCACTGGGGTGTTTTGGTGTAAAGTAATGAACTCTGGCCTTGGGCCTGTTTTAATTCAAGATGTAAATATTTCGTGAGTGTTCGCGTTTCTTGCTTTCTGTTTTTCGAGCCGTTTTCTTGCTCGCCCCCCTCTTTGGGCCTCCCCCCCGCGAGTCGGACAGCCAGGTTCCGGTCTATGACAAGGAGTTCGGTCCTAGGAAGGGGCGTGCGGTACTTAGGCTCTTCAAATATTGAGCGCGAGCGAAACACCCACTGGGTCGGCTGGCGGCAACCGGTGAAGTCGGCTAGCGAGCAGCCGGTCGTTCGGCAAGTTAAAGTGGCGGGGCTGGGTTGGCCAATCCGGCGGACCCAACTTAGTGTTTCCGCGACGTGTTGGTGCTTTGGCCCATAGTTCTTGCCGGCCAACAGCCGAAGCCGGTTCTGTGGCGTAGGGCGAAGTGGAGGGCCACGGCAACCCGAACATGCTGAGATATGCTAAGGAGGACGACGGGTGGTGGCCAAGCCGGCTAGCCCCTGAGCCCCGGGTTGAGCGAGTCAACCCGGCGGTGGGGGTTTTTAAGAAAAATTGCACAAATGTGTGAACACAATAACTTGGCGAAAAAAGGGGCAGCCCCTGAGCGTCGTTCAGGGACCCCACAGTTTTTCATGCGGTTACAAACTAAAAAAAAGTAGTGATACATATGTGCACACGGCTAACTGTAAAATGGGCGGAGGAGTTCTGCATTCCACGGCCGGGTTGTTTCTTCGCCGGCGGTGACTCTCTTGCGCTTGTTCGACTTGCGGGCATCGATGAGGTAGTACGCGTTGCGGTCACACAGGGCTTTGCTGATGATGAAGGGGCCCTCCCATGGGGAGGACAACTTGTGCTGGCCGGATTGCTGCTGGACGAGACGGAGGACGAGGTCTCCCTCACGGAATGTGAGGGGCTTGATCTTCTTGCTGTGGTAGTGCCTCAGGCCTTGCTGATAAATGGCTGAACGGCTGAGCGCCAAGAGGCGTGCCTCTTCGAGTAGGTCGACGTCGTCTTCACGCGCTTCCTTGGCTTCGGCTTCGGTGTACATCATGACTCATGGTGAGTCGAACTCGATGTCGGTTGGGATGACGGCTTCTGCTCCGTAGACGAGGAAGAACGGGGTGAACCCGGTCGACCGATTTGGTGTTGTTCGAAGACTCCAGAGGACGGCCGGCAGCTCATCAAGCCAGCTGCCTGGTGAACGGACGAGCGGCTCGACGAGCCGTGGCTTGATGCCGGATAGAATGAGGCCGTTGGCCCGATCGACCTGGCCGTTGGACTGGGGGTGGGCCACGGAGGCCAAGTCGAGGCGGATGCCGGAGACGGAACAATATTGCGTGAGCGCGCCCTTGGCGAAGTTCATGCCATTGTCCATGATGATGTTGTTCGGGACGCCGTAGTGCACCACGATATCCTTGATGAACCGGACGGCCGTTAGCCCGTCCAGCTTCTGGATTGGCCGCGCTTCGATCCACTTGGTGAACTTGTCCACCGCCACTAGCAAGTGCGTCATGCCGCCTCGAGCGGTCTTGAAAGGTCCTACCATATCGAGTCCCCAGACCGCGAAGGGCCAGGTGATCAGGATGGTTCGCAGTGCTGAAGCCGGCTGGTGGCTGCGCTTGCTGAAGCGCTGGCATCCCTCACACTTGAGCACAAGCGACTCGGCATCTTGGAGGGCCGTAGGCCAGTAGAATCAATGGCGGAAAACCTTGGCCACCAGGGACCTCGAGGCGGCGTGGTGCCCGCACTCGCCTTGGTGTACGTCGAGGAGGATTTCTATGCCCTTGTCCTGTTCGACGCAGTGCTGGAAAACGCTCGTTGCGCTGCGCTTGATGAGCTCGTTGTTGATGATGTTGTAGGCGGATGCCCGGCGTTGAATCTGCCGGGCCTCAGTCTCTTCCATGGGGAGGACCCCGTTCTCCAAGAACTCTGAGATGGGCCGGGCCCATGATGGAGCCGTCACCACGGCGAAGACGGCCACCATGGCGGGTTCTGGGGCGGCAGCCCCCGAGCCGGAGGCGGCGGCCCCGGGTTGAGGAAGACGGCGGCCAGGTTAAGCACGGCAGCCCCCGAGCCGGGTTTAGCAGCCCCTGGGCCGGGTTCTGCGGCTTCCGAGATCAGGTTGGAGCCGGCATTGGCTGGATCGGTCGCGGCAGTCCCCGGGCCGGGTCCCGCAGCTTCCGGGTTTGGCTTGGAGGCGGCAGCCCCCGGGCTTGAGCTTGTGGCCGCTGGATTCGCACCGAGGAAGGGTGCGGCCGGGTCGTCTGGGATGAAGATGGATTCGGAGTCCAGAGACGGCTTGATGGACGGCTTGTGTAGGCGCTCGAGGGAGACGTCGGACGGAATTGCTTGCCGGGATGAGCTGATCTTGGCTAGTGCGTCGGCGGCCTCGTTCTCTGCGCGCGGGATGTGGAGGAATTCGCAACCGTCGAAGAAGCCGGAGAGCTGCTGGACGAGGAAGCGGTAGCTGGCCATGTTGGCATCGCGGGCGTCCCACTCGCCGGAGCATTGCTGCACCACCAGATCCGAGTCGCCGTAGCACAGGATGCGCCGGATGCCGAGTTCCTTGGCAAGCCGGAGGCCATGCACGAGGGCTTCGTACTCGGCAATGTTGTTGGAGGCGACAAAGTGGATTTGGAGCACGCAGCGAAGCCGGTCACCCTTTGGGGATGACAGCACGATGCCGGCTCCCAAGCCGGAGCGCATCTTGGAGCCGTCGAAGTGCATGCGCCAGTGCGTTGAATCCGGCGGTGGTAGCAGGTACTGTGTCTTGGTCCAGTCGATGAGGAAGTCGGCCAGAGCTTGGGACTTGATCGTGGTGCGGGGCTCGTAGAGGATGGTGTGGCCGGCTAGCTCGATCGCCCACTTGGCAACCCGGCCAGAGGCATCCCGGCAGCCCATGATCTCACCGATGGGGGACGTGCTGACTACGGTGACAACATGCTCCTGGAAGTACTACTTCAATTTCTTGGCGATGAAGTACACGCCGTAACAAATCTTCTGGTAGTGCGGGTAGTTCTGCTTGGAGGCGGAAAGCACCTCGCTCAGGTAGTAGACTGGGCGCTGAACAGACTGGATCTTGCCCTTCTCTGGCTGCTCGATCACCAGCACCGTGCTGACCGACCGCGAGGTGGCGGCAATGTAGAGCAACAGCGGCTGCTTCTCGGTTGGTGCGGCCAGGACGGGTGCGGTGGAGAGCATGTGCTTGAGATCCCGGAAGGCTTCGTCCACCTAGTCGTTCCACTCGAACGGCGTCGTCTTCTTCATCAGCTGATATAGGGGGAAGGCCCTCTCGCCCAGCCGGCTGAGAAATCGGATGACCGAGGCCAAGCAGCCGGTGAATTTCTGGACATCGCGCAGCCGGGCCGGCTTGCGCAAGCGCTCGATGGCCTTAATATTCTTCGGGTTCGCCTCAATGCCGGGCTCCGAGACGAGGAAGCCGAGTAGCTTTCCGGCCGGCACGCCAAAAACGCACTTCTCCGGGTTGAGCTTGATCTCGCGCAGATTGGCAAAGGTTTCCTTCGGCTCGTCGTGGAGCTTGAGGTGTTGCTTGGTCTTTACCACGATGTCGTCCATGTAGACGTGGATGTTGCGGCCGAGTTGCGGCAGCAAGCATTTCTGCATGCAGCGCTGGAAGGTGGCGCCGGCATTCTTCAAGCCGAATGACATGGTGATGTAGCAATATGCCCCGAAGGGCGTGATGAAGGACGTCTTCAGGGCATCGGCCAGGTCCAGCTTTATCTGATGATAGCCGGAGTAAGCATCCAGGAAGGACAGGAGCTCACAGCCGGTGGTGGAGTCGATGACTTGGTCGATCTGCAGGAGGGCAAAAGGATCCTTGGGGCAAGCCTTGTTCAGGCTGGTGTAGTCTATGCACATGCGCAAGATCTTGTTCTTCTTCAGGATGAGGACTGGGTTGGCCAGCCACTCGGGGTGGCACACTTCCATGATGAAGCCGGCCGCCAAGAGCTTGGCGACCTCTTCGCCAATGGTTCTTCTCTTCTCTTCCGAAAAATGACGTAGGGGTTGACGGACAGGCTTGGCGTCCTTGCGGACGTGGAGTTTGTGCTCGGCGTACTTCCTCGGAATGCCCGGCATGTCCTTTGGGGTCCATGGGAAGATATCCCGATTCTCACGGAGGAAGTCAACGAGCTCGCCTTCCTATTTGCTGTCGAGGCGGGCTCCCACGACGACGTACTTGCTGCAGCTGGGGTCTTCCGGGTTCAGCTTGACCTTCTTGGTCTCCTTGGAGGGCTGGAACGAGGCCTCGGTAGCCGGCTCCTTGGCCGAAACCGGCACGGCCGGTGTCTCGTTAGCCAGCGCGACGATCCGGTCGAGCTGGCGCCGCTCCTCGGCTATGACCAGCGACTCGATCAGTTTGGCGCCGGCTTGGGCGCATTCCAGGGACTTGCGATAGTCGCCGATGACGGTGATGAGGCCCTTCGGACCCGGCAGCTTCATCTTCAGGTAGGCGTAGTGGGGGACCGCCATGAACATGGTGAGTGCCGGACAGCCCAGCAGCGTGTGATACGCGCTGGACAGATCCACCACCTCGAACCAGAGCGGTTCACGCCGGAAGTGGTCGCTGGTGCCGAACAGGACGTCGAGCCGGATCCGGCCGATAGGGGAGCAGGAGAGGCCGGGCACGATGCCGTGGAAGATCGTCCGGGACGGCTCCAAGTCTTTGGCCTCGAGGCCGAGCTTGGTCATGGTGTCGCGGTAGAGGATGTTGATGCTGCTGCCGCCATCGATGAGGACTCGTGAGAACTTGCATGTGCGCCGGGGCGCGACGATGGTGGGGTCGAGGACGAGGGTGTAGCCACCCGGGTTCGGCATGATGGTCGGGTGGTCTTCTCGGGTCCAGGCGACCGGGCGTTCCGACCAATGCATGTATTCCGGCTTGGCCGGGATGACCGTGTTCACCTCCTGCCAGAGCAGGCGCTCGCTACGATTGTCGTCGCCGAGGCTGGTGAAGATGACGTAGGTCGCGTTCTGGGCGGGGTAGACATCGCCGCGCATTGCGCCGTTAGCCGGGGGCGGAGGAGGAGGAGGCGGAGCCGGCGATCCCGCCCCGGGCGGGGAAGGCGAAGGCAGCGGGATGTCGCCCCTCATGATGTGCTTGGTGATGGCGCATTGGCGTAGCGTGTGCGTGGACGGCCTCGCGCCGCTGTGGTGCTTGCAGGGAGCGTCGAGCATCTCCTCGAAGCTCATGGCGGGTTTCCACGCCGTCTTGCCGGTCTGCCAGCGCTTGGCGGCCGGCTCGGCCGCGGGCGCCTCCTCGGCGGCCGTGACAAGGCGGTCGTCGTAGCGCCGAGCCGGTTGATTGGCCTTGCGCTTGTTGTTCTGCTGGTTGTTCTGCTGGCGGCTGCTTTCGCCGGCCGGCTTGGGGGCGGGACCGGCTTTGCCTTGCCGGCTTCATCCAGCACAACTTGGATCTTCATGGCGGAGTCGGCGTTGGCGTACTTGTCCGCCGTCACCATGAGCGTGACCATGGTGGCCGGCTCGGAGCGCAGGAGCTTGTGCTTGAGGAGGGTGCCGTCCCGGCAACCGCTGACGAAGTACTAGATGGCCTGGACCTCGTGGATGCCCTCGCAGCTATTCCAGAGTTCGGTCCAGCGTGCGAGGTTGAAAGCACAAGTGATCCCTGGGTGATTTTGGTAATTAATGTCAACATATCTCTTGTTGGACTAATATTTTCATCTAGTATATTTCAGGTGAGTTCAACAGTGGAGTGGCAGGACAGGAGGATGTGGAACCCCTTCAAGATGCTAAGGACACATATTGGCAAAAGCCCAAGACTCTTCATTTTCATTTTAGTGATCCAAGATCACATTGAGTCCATAGGAAAAGCCAATACTATTAAAAGGGGATAAGGTGTTGCTTAATGGTCTACTTGCTCAAAGTGCTTAGTGATATGCTCCAAACCCCTCAACCACTTTCTCATTCCAAATATGTCCTAAACCTAAAGTCAAACTCGGCCCCACCGATTTGATTCATCCGGCGCCACCAAGTTCACTTGACATAGCCACTGCCAGAAACCCTAATCAGTTCGGTCTCACCGATGGGATCTCGGTCTCACCGAGATGGCCCTGCAAACTCTCTGTTACCTATTGCAGTTACTTCGGTCTCACCGAGATACGCAGTCGGTACCACTGAGTTAGCTTGACCAAGTCTCTGTTTGCTTATTGCTGAAATCGGTCTCACCGAGTTCATGCAATCGGTCTCACCGAGATGAGGTTTCGCCCTAACCCTAGCGCATCGGTCTCACCGAGTTGACCTTGTCGGTCCCACTGAAAAGCCTAACGTTCACATTTTGAACCAGGTCGGTCTCATCGAGTTTCACTATTCAGTCCCACCGAGTTTGGTAAATTGTGTGTAACGGTTAGATTTTGTGTGGAGGCTATAAATACCCCTCCACCCCCTTCTCCATTTGTGAGAAAGCAATCAGAACGTGCCTACACTTCCACTACTCATTTTCTGAGAGAGAACCACCTACTCATGTGTTGAGACCAAGACATTCCAATCCAACCACAACAATCTTGATCTCTAGCCTTTCCCAAGTTGCTTTCCACTCAAATCATCTTTCCACCATATCCAAATCTGTGAGAGAGTTGAGTGTTGGGGAGACTATCCTTTGAAGCACAAGAGCAAGGAGTTCATCATCAACACACCATCTATTACCTTTTGGAGAGTGGTGTCTCCTAGATTGGTTAGGTGCCACTTGGGAGCCTCCGTCAAGATTGTGGAGTTGAACCAAGGAGTTTGTAAGGGCAAGGAGATCGCCTACTTCGTGAAGATCTACCCAAGTGAGGCAAGTCCTTCGTGGGTGATGGCCATGGTGGGATAGACAAGGTTGCTTCTTCGTGGACCCTTCGTGGGTGGAGCCCTCCATGGACTCGCGCAACCGTTACCCTTCGTGGGTTGAAGTCTCCATCAACGTGGATGTACGATAGCACCACCTATCGGAACCACGCCAAAAATATCCGTGTCTCCTATTGCGTTTGCACACTCCAATCCCATCCCTTTACTTTCTTGCAACTTGCATGCTTTACTTTCCGCTGCTCATATACTCTTGCCATGCTTGCTTGAAATGTATTGTGAATGTTTAAACTTGTGCTAAAACTCCACCTTAACTTGAAGAAATTAAAAACTGCTACTTTTCTTTGTTTAGGGTCTAATCACCCCCCTCTAGACACCTCTTCTTGATCCTTTCAATTGGTATCAGAGCTTTGGTCTCCATTGCTTTGGTTTAATCACCATTGGAGGAAGATGGATGAGTCTACGACGGGGAGTCTTAGACATAGAGTACCCATACTTGATGGAGAGTTCTTTAATGCTTGGAAAAATGAGATGCTTGAGATTTTCAATGAAATCACTTGAACAAGTACATTACTAGCCCTTGTGCGCCCCTTGTTGATCCTTTGCATCCTACCCCCGATGAGTCTCTCGACATGATTCGCAATCTTAGAACTGTCAATCTTATTACTAGAGGTTTGCCTAGAAATTTGATAGCATGCTTGCCTACTCTTGCTTGTGCTTACACCATGTGAAGATTCCTTGAGGAACGTTTTCCAGACTATTCCTTGAAAAATCTAGATGTGATTCTTCAAAAGTCCATTGCTTTAAATAAGATGAATCCTAAAGATCCTATGTTTGGTGACTGTCTATTTGAGCTTCGTGACCTTATGCGTGCCAAAGGAGATGTTGGAATCATTGTAATATTATCTCGGAAGTCATTAGAATTCATAAAGATGAACATTGTCATGAACATAAATTTAATGAATCACTCTCTCTAGGTGATGATCAATCACAAGACGATGTCGAACATGGATACTATGATGAGGATGATGATAGTGACTTTGATCTCGATGAGTCTATGAGACACTTTGGTCTTATGGCTAATCTTCGCGGCTACATGGCTGAAGGAAAGGAATGGGTTCTTGATAGTGGATGTACCGATCACATGACCGGAGACAAAGATATGTTTCGTGAGCTTGCTGAAAACAACGGCCCTCGAAAATATGTCACTTTTGGTGATAACTCAAAGGGTAAGGTGGTTGGCCTTGGTAAGGTGGCCATCTCACATGACAGCTCCATCCAAAATGTTATGCTCTTTGAATCTCTTGGGTATAATTTACTTTCTGTATCTAGACTAGCCGATTTCGGTTTCAATGTCCTATTTACTGAAGTAGATTGCCAAGTGTTTTGAAGAGATAATCATAAAATGGTCTTTACCGGTATACGTAGAGGTGATCTATACATTGTTGATTTCACTAAAAAGGCTCAACCTAGAACTTGCTTAATTGCTAAATCTTCTAAAGGTTGGTTGTGGCATAGAAGGTTAGGTCATGTGGGCATGCGAAATCTTGATAAGCTTATTAAAGGTGATCATATCCTTGGAGTGAAAGACGTTATATTTGACAAGGATAGATTGTGCAGTGCTTGTCAAGCAGGAAAACAGGTTGGAGGAAGCCACCCCATGAAGAACATCATGACCACGAGAAGACCGCTCGAGCTGCTTCATATGGATCTTTTTGGTCCAAACGCCTATAAAAGTCTCGGTGAAAATTCGTTTGGTTTAGTCATAGTCGATGATTTTTCAAGATTTACGTGGGTGTTCTTTCTTGATGATAAATCGCAGGTCCAAAAGATATTCAAGAACTTCACTAGAAAGGCCCAAAATCAATTTGAAGTGAAGATCAAGAAGGTTCGCAGCGACAACGGAATGGAGTTCAAGAACGCAAATGTGGACACCTTTCTTGACGAAGAAGGGATTACACATGAGTTCTCGGCTACGTACACGCCTCAACAAAATGGAGTTGTTGAGAGGAAGAACCGGACTCTTATTGAGATGGCGAGAACGATGCTTGATGAGTACAAGATGCCAAAACACTTTTGGGCGGAAGCGGTTGAGACAGCTTGTCATGCAACAAATCGTCTATATCTTCACAAGCTACTCGGCAAGACGGCATACGAGCTTCCCACCGGTAACAAGCCCCAAGTAGGATACTTTCGAGTATTTGGCTCAAAGTGCTACATTCTTGATAAGCATCGTCATTCGAAATTTGCTCCTAAATCTCATGAAGGTTTCCTACTCGGTTATGGCTCAAACTCTCACACTTACCGTGTCTACAACAATTTCACCCGAAAGGTTGAAGAGACGGTAGATGTGAAGTTTGATGAATCTAAAGGCTCGCAAGTAGAGCAATTGCCAATTGATGTAGGAGACAAAGACCCTTTGGAAGCAATCCAAGACCTGTCTATTGGCAAGATTCGTCCAATGGAGGTGAAGGAGAGTACCTCGTCCGTCCAAGTGGAAGCTTCTACCTCACGACAAGGTGAACCATGAGTTGACTCGGAGGCATCCACAAGTGGGACTCGCCAAGATGAAGAAAACGAGGAAGTACACCAATATGAACCTCATCAACCTCCTTCTCCGCCTCCACAAGAGAACGACAACACCAACAACGAAGAAGGCCAAGAGGAAGAACAAGATGATGAAGAGGATGTTCTACCCCGACATAAACAAAAGCTCTCACGAGTTAGAGCAAGAGTCTCAAGAGACCATCCCGTCATACAAATCTTTGACGATATCCAAACCGGGAGAATTACTGGCTCTAAAACTTGTTTGGCTAACTTTTGTGAACATTACTCATTCATTTCTAGTATTGAACCTATGAAGGTTGAAGATGCTCTTGATGATCCGGATTGGGTGAACGCCATGCATGAAGAGCTACACAATTTCGAGAGGAACCAAGTGTGGACGTTGGTTGAAAAGCCCGATGAGAAGAACAATGTCATTGGTACCAAATGGGTGTTTCGGAATAAGCAAGATGAAGATGGACAAGTTGTACGCAACAAGGCCCGTCTCGTCGCTCAAGGCTACACTCAAGTCGAAGGTATGGACTATGGTGAGACATATGCCCCCGTTGCTAGACTTGAGTCCATACGCATCTTACTTGCTTATGCCAACCATCATGATATCACATTGTATCAAATGGACATTAAAAGTGCTTTTCTAAATGGTGAAATTGAGGAGGAAGTTTATGTTAAACAACCTCCCGGCTTTGTTAATCCTAAGAAACCCGATCATGTTTACAAACTTCACAAAGCTCTTTATGGTCTTAAACAAGCTCCTAGAGCGTGGTATAAATGCTTGGCCAAGTTCCTTATTGAAAAAGGCTTTGAGATTGGAAAAATTGATTCAACACTTTTTACTAAAAGGGTTAATGGTGAATTATTTGTGTGCCAAATTTATGTTGATGATATCATATTTGGCTCGACTAACCCTCATTTTAGTGAAAAGTTTGGAAGACTAATGTCAGAGAAGTTTGAGATGTCTATGATGAGTGAACTCAAGTTCTTTCTAGGTTTGCAAATCAAGCAAACTAAGGAGAGTACCTTTGTTTCTCAAACAAAGTATACCAAGGACTTATTCAAGAAGTTCAACATGCAAGAATGCAAAGGTATGAATACACCCATGCCTACTAGTGGACATCTTGACTTGACTAAGGATGGCGAACCGGTTGACCAAAAGGTTTACCGCTCTATGATTGGTTCATTGTTATATCTATGTGCCTCCCGTCCCGATATTATGCTAAGTGTGTGCATGTGTGCACGATATCAAGCGGCCCCCAAAGAATGTCATCTTAAGGCTGTGAAAAGGATAGTGAGACACTTAATTCACACACCAAAATTTGGCATTTGGTATCCTAAGAGGTCTTCTTTTGATCTTGTTGGCTACTCTGATTCGGACTATGCCAGAGACAAGGTTGATAGAAAGTCCACTTTGGGTACTTGTCAATTTCTTGGTAGATCTCTTGTGTCTTGGTCCTCCAAGAAACAAAACTCGGTATCCTTATCCACCGCCGAAGCCGAATACATTGCCGCCGGTTCATGTTGTGCTCAATTACTTTGGATGACCCAAACTCTTAAAGATTATGGGATCTATGTGAAACATGTTCCATTGCTTTGTGATAATGAGAGTGCTATTAAGATTGCTCACAATCCCGTGCAACATTCTCGAACTAAGCATATTGAAGTTCGTCATCATTTCATTCGAGATCATGTTACTAAAGGAGATATCGATCTTAAGCATGTTTGTACCGATAAGCAATTGGCGGATATATTCACCAAACCGCTTGATGAGAAAGTATTTTGCCGTTTGAGAGGTGAATTGAACATCATTGATGCCTCAAACTTGGAGTAGTAACTCCATTTGGATGCATGCAAGGCATGAGCCATTACATGACTAATCCTTGATATTTCTCTTATGATGATGATCATATGTCTTGGATCTATACTTGTACCCTTGCATGTTATCTAACCCTTGTAGGTACTTGGATGAGCCCAACACTATGAGATTGCAACTCACTCACATTCTAAGCAATCTCTACATCACCAAGTCTCTACAATATGGTGGTTGGAGACAAGGAAGCATGAATCCTTTCAATATATCCTTTGACAATATATCAAATTTCATTTGGTATCAAGTTTCATTATTGTCATTTTGGACACACAAGTGCTCTTCCTTGCAATACTAACCCATGTAGGAAGGTGAACTCAAACTACAAGTGGTGCTCCCAACTCTTGATGAACTACATCAACCTTGAGCATCCAACACAAGTTCAACTACATGATCAAGATCAACACCACCACCCAAGGTATGTTATTCCATCTTAGAGGAGCTTTACCCCAAGACATGGGTCAAAGCAGCTCAACAAGATGTGAATACATCAAAATGCTTAAACGAAAAATGGCAACCCCATTTTGAGCTTCAACGATGAGTATGACCTATGATCAAGTGTCTTTACTTGACTCCTAAGTCAATATACTCTAACATAGGTGACTCTGTCGCCGACCAATTCTAGATGAAGTCCTCTAGTGTTTCTCTGTGTTCTTGCATTTATCTCTTGCATACTTCATCTAGATTTCTTTTCTTTTCTCTGTTATTTTCTGCATTCTCTGCATTTAATTCATTGCAAATCCTTCAGTTAATTCCCTGCAAATCTTTGTGAGATCTTATTTGCCTAGTGAGCTGAGATGACAAAAAAAATTCTCTCTGTGTTAAATTCGGCCTCACCGATTTTTTTCTTATCGGCAAAACCGAAACAACTCGGTGCCACCGAAGGAAAAAATTCGGTGTTACCGATTTCACTACTGAGGAAACATTTTGCCATTTGCATCCTGCATATTTGTTCCAGTTCCACTCGATGATTCTTTTCCTCTACCAGCATCTTAAATTACTTGTTGCTTTGTAATGTGACTCAAGACCAAACCTACTTGACTCATGCTCCACAAGATCCCTTCTTGGAAATTGATGTCAAAGGGGGAGAGAGAGCACATCAAAGCTTAACCACATCAAAGGGAGAGGGAGACTTCTTAGCCATCCCAGATGCCTGCTATTCAAGGAGGAGAGAAGCCACATGTCTTTAAGAGGGGAAAGACATGTTAGTAGATGTTTCTTTGTGTCTTTTGTTTGGATTTTCTTTGCTTTGATTTTCTATTCCCTATCTTCTCCCATTATCCAATATCAGATTCAGGGGGAGAAAGACACCTAATGGAAGAAAATCTTTGGAATTCATTGCATATCTTTATCCCTTGGGGACATGTCAATATCCAAATAGAGTACTAAGTACTCACTCACTACATGTCATCCCAGTCTTGGTACTCTTGTGGTTTCATGTTCTTGCTCTGTTTAGTAGATGTTCCTGTGTTATCTAACCCTGTTTTCTCAGGTTCATCTCTTCCAAAGTCAGCTCAAGGCCACAAGGTAAGTATATGCATCACACTCATGTGCATGAGGATCTCTTGCTGATGTACATATTGTTTGCAAGAAGGACTCATGAACATGTAGGTATATTTTCTGCACTTCACATCATTTGCTCTGATGCATATAGCCAAGATACATGTAACTCATTGCTTGCTCTGACATGTTTATGCATTCACATACTTTTATAATCTATCTTCATATGATTGCATACATGTAGGGGGAGCCAATGCATGTTGCATGTTCTTCCAAAGCTTTACTTGTTACACTTCATATCTTTCTCTAAAAGCTTTGATGTATGTTGTCATCAATTACCAAAAAGGGGGACATTGAAAGCACAAGTGCTCCCTGGGTGATTTTGGTAATTAATGTCAACATATCTCTTGTTGGACTAATATTTTCATCTAGTATATTTCAGATGAGTTCAACAATGGAGTGGCAGGACAGGAGGATGTGGAACCCCTTCAAGGTGCTAAGGACACATATTGGCAAAAGCCCAAGGCTCTTCATTTTCATTTTAGTGATCCAAGATCAAATTGAGTCCATAGGAAAAGCCAATACTATTAAAAGGGGATGAGGTGTTGCTTAATGGTCTACTTGCTCAAAGTGCTTAGTGATATGCTCCAAAGCCCTCAACCACTTTCTCATTCCAAATATGTCCTAAACCTAAAGTCAAACTCGGCCCCACCGATTTGATTCATCCGGCGCCACCGAGTTCACTTGACATAGCCACTGCCAGAAACCCTAATCAGTTCGGTCTCACCGATGGGATCTCGGTCTCACCGAGATGGCCCTGCAAACTCTCTGTTACCTATTGCAGTTACTTCGGTCTCACCGAGATACGCAGTCGGTACCACCGAGTTAGCTTGACCAAGTCTCTGTTTGCCTATTGCTGAAATCGGTCTCACCGAGTTCATGCAATCGGTCTCACCGAGATGAGGTTTCGCCCTAACCCTAGCGCATCGGTCTCACCGAGTTGACCTTGTCGGTCCCACTGAAAAGCCTAACGTTCACATTTTGAACCAGGTCGGTCTCACCGAGTTTCACTATTCGGTCCCACCGAGTTTGGTAAATTGTGTGTAACGGTTAGATTTTGTGTGGAGGCTATAAATACCCCTCCACCCCCTTCTCCATTTGTGAGAAAGCAATCAGAATGTGCCTACACTTCCACTACTCATTTTCTGAGAGAGAACCACCTACTCATGTGTTGAGACCAAGACATTCCAATCCAACCACAACAATCTTGATCTCTAGCCTTTCCCAAGTTGCTTTCCACTCAAATCATCTTTCCACCATATCCAAATCTGTGAGAGAGAGTTGAGTGTTGGGGAGACTATCATTTGAAGCACAAGAGCAAGGAGTTCATCATCAACACACCATCTATTACCTTTTGGAGAGTGGTGTCTCCTAGATTGGTTAGATGTCACTTGGGAGCCTCCATCAAGATTGTGGAGTTGAACCAAGGAGTTTGTAAGGGCAAGGAGATCGCCTACTTCGTGAAGATCTACCCAAGTGAGGCAAGTCCTTCGTGGGCGATGGCCATGGTGGGATAGACAAGGTTGCTTCTTCGTGGACCCTTCATGGGTGGAGCCCTCCTTGGACTCGTGCAACCGTTACCCTTCGTGGGTTGAAGTCTCCATCAACGTGGATGTATGATAGCACCACCTATCGGAACCACGCCAAAAATATCCGTGTCTCCTATTGCGTTTGCACACTCCAATCCCATCCCTTTACTTTCTTGCAACTTGCATGCTTTACTTTCCGCTGCTCATATACTCTTGTCATGCTTGTTGAAATGTATTGTGAATGTTTAAACTTGTGCTAAAACACCACCTTAACTTGAAGAAATTAAAAACTGCTACTTTTCTTTGTCGATGATCTAATTACCCCCCTCTAGACACCTCTTCTCGATCCTTTCAGAGGTACTCGCGGCCAGTCTCCATCGGCCCCTGCACGCACATGGCGAGCTGGCTGGGGCGGCCGGGCCGCTTGTAGGTGCCGGTGAAGTTGCGCACAAAGGCTTGCTCGAAGTCAACCCATGCGTTGATGCTGCCAGCCGGCAGGCTGTTCAACCACATACGGTCCGAGCCCTGAAGCATGACCGGGGCGTAGCGCACGGCGAGGCAACGATTGCCGCCCGCGATGCCGATGGCGGTGGTGTAGTCGATGAGCCAGTCCTCCGGCTTGATGGTGCCGTTGTACTTGGGGGTGTCACGGGGAAGCGTGAACCCTTTGTGGAAGGGCTCGTCCCGAATGCGCGGGCCGAAGCAAGCCGGCCCGACCGTGTTGTTCTCCTCCAGCTCCAAGGAGCGGGCAAGTTGGTCGAGGCGGTGGCGAGCATCAGTGGTGTCGACGGCGCGCGGGCCTAGCCGGCTAGCGACCGCGCCGCGGGGGGCTGGGTCGGCCGAAGCCGGACGACGGATGGGCCATGGGGGAGGATCGTGCCGGCGCCGATCTTCCAGGACCGGCTCGTCGGCCAAGCCGCAGGCAGTCGCCGGGGCGCGGTTGCGCCGGGTCCGGGTGCGGCCGGAATGAACTTCGCCGGGTGGCGAAGATGCCGTGTTCTGCTGCTCGGCATCGTCGGTGTGGCGCGAGGCGGATCCCGCTGGCTTGTTGAGGCGGTTGAGGCGGTCCTGTTGCGCGTTGGCGGCGTCGAGAAGCTCGTGCACCTGCTGAAGGCGGTCCTTCAGCTCCTCACCCTGCAGCTGGTCCAAGCCGACTGCGGCCGCCTGCGCGGCGCGCATATTCTTCACGGGGGTTTTGTAGACTGGCAGGAGCACGCCGAGTGCGCGGCCGATGGCGCTGCCCTGGGCCCGCACATCGGCGACCCGGCTCGGCTCGGCGGCGCCAGGCGTGAAGCCGTAGGCGGCGTCGTGCTCCCGCTGAGCGGAGTCCAGGCGACGCTGCGTGGCAGCAAGCGTCTCGGACAGGTCCAGCAGGCGCTGGCAATCTTCCTCGAGCCGGGCTCTGGTCTCAGCGGCGTTGGAGGCGTCGACGTCGGTGGTGATGGGGACGCGGAGGCCCTAGATCGTGGCGCACAGCGGGTCGGGCTGGTTGGCACGATCTGCTGCGGCCTTGGCTTCGGCGGCCTTCCTCGCAGCGCTGGACGAGGAGCCGGTGTCGGTGGCGAACACCTCTACTCGAACATAGAGGTCCATTCCCAGCGTCGTCGCCGAGGGAGATGGGGGAGTCGGAGATGTTAAGCACCCCGCTGGGGTACTTGTCGACCGCGAGCGCATCAAAGATGTGCAGCGCGGTGAAGGAGGCGGCGAGCGCGCCGATGACGTCATCCGCCAGCGTGACGGGCTCGTCGGAGTCGGAGAGGAGCCCCGTCTGGAACATGTCTCCGGCCGGGACCTCGAGCCTCCCCACGGTGGGCGCCAACTATCGTGGTGGGCGCACGGCAGATGCCAAAGGATGGCTAAAGAGAGGAGGAGGCTCGAGGGCACCGGTGGGCTCCAGAGGCAAGGTCGGCATCAGCGAGCGAGGACGCAAGACATACCCAGGTTCGGGGCTCTCCTGAGAGATAATACCCCTAGTCCTGCCGAGCGTGGTTTATATGTATTGGTACAGAGTTGCTCCTTGAGCTGCTTGGAGGAAGGAGGAAGACTAGCCAAGGCTTAGGCTGCTCCCTTCCCTGGTGTACGCGTGTGTCTACGTGAGTTGCTTCGTCCCCCGTACATGAGTCCTCCTGGGGGGTTTTATAGGTCAACCCCCCAGGGTTACAATGGTAAAGTTACAAGGCCGTGGGGCCGGGCTGTCATCGTCTGGGAAGCCAGTGCTGGGACCCGCCGGGTGCCAGGGCTCGCCGGGTTTTCCGGGCGCGGGCCCCGTGTGCCAGGAGGCACTGTTTGCTGTCTTGTCGATCGTCACAGAGTGGCCGGGTCGAGTCTGCTACAGTGGCGCACCGCCAGGTCGCCGTCTGCTGGCGTCAGCGGTGATGATGGGTGGGCTGTAGCCACGCCGGCCTCGGTCAGCAGGGGAGGTGGGGCACTGTTGCCATGCCTCTGCCGGTCAGAGGGGTTGGTGGGGTACTATCGCCTTGCTCATCCCTTTTACTGGAGACTCGTCCCATCACCTGCCTCGGATGGGATGGGAGCTGACCCATGGCTGGGTTGAGTAACACGCCACAGGGGAGCTAGCTTGCTGGAGAAGTCTTGGTGCGCCGGTTTCGGCCGGCTTGCGCCAGCCGGCAGGGCCGGGTTGCCATCTTGGTTGGGTCGAAGAGTTCGGCCGGGTTGAGGGACTTGGCCGGGTCGAGGAACCTGGCCAAGTGCGAGCCGGATTGAGGGGCGATGTTGGCCCTGATGTTTTTAAAATGGATCCGGGTTCCGTTGCCTGCCCGGGGTTCATCCCCCCGACAATATTCCTACCTACTAACTTCTAGTTACCAATACACTTTTCTATTGCCTTTTTTTAACTAAATATTCCATGTACTCCCACTTCTATCAGAAAGCACCACTGACAAGGAGACTTCAGAGGTGGAGAACGGGGCTGCCAACAAGCAGAGGCGGGGCAAGCAAGAACCGCAAGCAACTCCAGCAGGCCTAGACTTCATCGGCAGCCTCCCCGATGATATGTTGACAGTCATCATCTCCCTCCTCCCAATCAAATATGGGGCGCAGACAACCGTCCTTTCCCGGCGGTGGCGCCCCCTATGGAACTCCACCCCTCTCAACCTCATCGACACCCACGAGCTCTGCCATGGCTATCGCAAAAGCTTGGATGCGTTCTCCAAGATCCTCGGTAGTCACCCTGGCCCAACTAGAGGCCTTAGAATGGGCAAGTTCCATTCCAACGGCAAGGACCGAGCCAAGCTTGACGACTGGTTCCGATCCCCCGCCCTAGATCACCTCGAGGAGCTCACTTTTGATGATGGGCATATGCGCTCGCTGCCAACGTCCGCGCTCCGCCTCGCGCCCACACTGCGCGTCGCCAAGTTCAGGAACTACCATTCCCCCCCCCCCTAATGACGCGCCCGCTCTTATTCTACCACGACTGAAGCACCTTGAGCTCGTCGCCGTCTGCCTCCCAAACGGTGACATGGAGCACCTGCTCTGTGGCTGTACTGCACTCGAGTACCTTCGTCTTTAGGCGATCAATGGGTTGAGTAGCTTCCACATCACCTCCATGACTCTTCGGACTATTTATGTGTCTTGCTGGTGCGGCAAGAAGACATCACAAGATGTGTACCACGGTATGGTCATTGCGGACACACCTTCACTTGAGAGATTACTTGTAGTTGATCAAGAAGGTCCAACAAGAATCAATGTCATTTCTGCGTCGAAATTGACAGTGGTGGGCTACTCGTCTGACAAATACTCCGAACTTGTTATTGGATCCACACCCGTTTAGGTACAACAGCCGCCTTCTATCTCTCCTTCTAGAAATTAACATTATTTCTAATTTTGAAGATGTATGTTCATCTGTCATCCAGAAAATGATTCCGACAAGATTGACCCCGAAACTGCGCACAGTGAAGGTCTTGGCACTAGAATCTATCGGCCCCAACCTGGAGCAAGTTGTCAGTTTCCTGAGATGCTTTCCGTGCTTGGAGAAGCTATATATCGAGGTGATGTTCCTTTCCTGTTAAATGTTAACCATAAGGGAGTTCAATTTGTGACACCTTTTTCCAAGTTTACAATGACAATGTACTACGATTTCTGAAGGATTTTTTGGAGGATTTCAGTACATACATGTCCCCCCCCCCATATTGGTTGCTTGATCCATATGGTTACAATCCATAAGCATTTCTCCTTTGGATTCATCTGTACTAGTTTTCTTAGGGAACTTTTCATCCACTCCAACCTCTTGTGAAGAAGGCTACATTTTTCTAGATTGTAATCAAATGCCGATGTTAATCATGTCGGATCGAAGATGGCATGTTAGTGCATTTTACAAATCCTGCAAACCAAATAGGCCTGTAGTAGTGTTCAAAACTGCATGTAGGCACTAACACGTTTTCTTCTTTTGCAGATAAGATTAGGCCTGATGGTGGATAATGTGATACAATATAACAATCACGTCGAAAGCCTAGATCTGCATCTCTCAGAAATTACTTTGAACTCCTACCGAGGGACCTTACCGGAGATTATATTCGCCAGGTTCTTTGTTGTCAGAGCAAGGGTGCTGAAGGTAATGAGGTTTGTCGTACATTTATTTCACAAAAATGAATGGTTTGTTGATCAGCGCGGGCGACTGCGGCAGAATGGAATAGGCTCGGAAAATGCTGAATTTCATTTTGGAACTTCAGATGATAGAGTAATCGAAAGTCATCATGTCAACCCCATACATGACTTCTCAGTGGCTGACCCCTTTGCAAAAATTATGAGGTATCGAAACCAGACTTAGAAGTGGTAATATTAGTTTGAACCTCTCTGATATCCATGTTCAGCGGATCAGCGCGAGCGTTTGCAGCTGATGAGCTGAATTTCATTTCTAATATCAGTTTGAACCTTGTAATCTTCGAATTTGAGCCATATAACTCTGGAATTTGAACCTTGTAATATTTCGAGCTTTTGTGGTACAATCGTTGAAATGGCATCGTATGAGACTCGTATATTGGTAGCACTATTTTGACCTTAATATGCAATGGACTTAGATTTTATTAACCATTCTCGAATATGTTTACCTTGTCGATCTCATAGCACACGATCTGTATAGCTAACTCGTCTACGATCTTCGACATTATTGCATACAGTTGGTTTCTTCAACCGTGTGCCCTGTAGAGCACTGAATTAATTATCGCACTCGAGTGTCCATCATCACCCTTTTGTGTAACTTTGACCTCATCACCCACGGGTAAACTTATGACCAAAGTCATTCCACACACTTCGTTTTTACAAAGCTTTCTGCCAATAAACGCCCACGATTTGTCCCTCTTCTAGCCGACGCGTGGCCAAACTAGCCGGGTGGGAAGCTTGCGTGGTAAATTGCACGGTAGCGCGGGAACAGGCTCACCGACGATACATTTGGCGCCTCTTCGAGCCCACGTGTGGTCAAACAAAACGCGTGCGGTGCGGTGTTTTCAAGCGTGCACTAGAATCCTCCGCTATGAACGCGGTGACAAGACGTGACGATTACAGGCCGGCCGGCCCCCATTTATTACAGCGGCCATTTAACCCTTGTGTCTCTTCAACCTTTCGATCGCGCCCCACCATTGCAAGAAGCACACCCACCACGACAAATTCTTAGAGGGTACCCTGCGCGGCTCCAATGGCGCTCCAAGCGGCTGCCAACGATGAGTAGTAGTTCACCAAGCATGCCGTTGTGGACACCCACAGAAGGTTCATGGAGCTCTCGGTGGTGTACACCAATAACCCGGTCTGGGTGGAGCACTCCATCCACATCATGGAGTTGTTGCTTGCCGAGGAGAAGTACAAGGTGGTCGGGTTCGACCTCGAGTACACCCGCGCTCGTGCCGGGCCTCGTCCCAAGGTCGTCGTCACCCAGATGTGCGTGTGCAACCATGTCCTCATCTACCACTACTGCCTGGCCACAAGGCCTTGCGAGCATTTCGCACCAGGTTTGTCAACAGCCCCCACTACATGTTCGCTACGGTGGACATCACCAACGATGTAAAGGTGCTCAAGAATTCGGGCATCGCCTGCCAGAATCTTGTCGACATCCAGGGCCAATACAAGATCTGGGGCAGCAAGGAGCATGAGAAGGACTCACTGGTTCACCTCGCCGAGGCCATCATCGACCCCTACTACAGAGACATGAAGGATTCCTGCAACAAGGACAAGCGTGCCTGGCACTCGGCCTGGATGGAGAAACTCGACAAAGCTCACGTCGTGTACGCGGCCAAGGAGGCGTACACGACCTATGACATGTACACGCGGATCATTGACATGAGGAAGTGCCTCCTTCCCCAAAACGGCCAGGGATCCAGCCGGAAGCAGAGCAATGGCAAGCGTCATCGCAACAATAAGTAGATGATTAGATCCTCGTTTCTCCTAGTTTAGTATGCATGTAATTGCTTACTTTGGTGTGTGGAAATGTTATGTTTGTAGTCACTTGCGTAATTGTATGCTTAATTTGGTTTTGCAATGCTGCCTTTTTAAGTATATATGTTGATGCTCTGTAGACAGAGCAAATCACATCGCACACGGACTAAACAATGGAACCCGTCGGTGATGATTTCATCAATCACTGACAATTGTATACCAGCAATCGTTTGCTCACAACACACATGGCTTGTTAACAGGAATCGTCTGTGTTGTTATTGGTCTTCCCACATGTTTCCGATTACAGACCTATTTGCCGCGTATCACACACATCTTGTTAAGTTGAACCGTTTCTGTTCTCTTGGCTCAACGCAAACAGTTCATCCAAGTGAACTATATGCCGTATATCGCACACACCTTCATCTGGCTGCCCGTTTCTGTTGTTCCGCCTCATCACAAACAGTTTATCCGAGTGAACTGTATGCCGTATATCGCACACGCCTTCATCTGGCTGCCTGTTTCTTTTGTTCTGCCTCATTGCAAACAGTTCATTAAACTGAACCGTATGCCCCTCATCGCACACGCAACTAAAATCTAAACCATGTTTGATGTATCCTTCATCGCAAATGTTCTGCATCTTTTTTGACGGTTATTTTACATCACCGTTTGCGATTAATGCATTGCGCACAATTTCGTTAAAGGGTCTCTGATCGTAGTGTCGCGTTAGCAGCATCCTGCAGTAGTGCAAGGCTGAAGGAATCATCGGGGGCAGCTGATAAGCCCCCTGGTTTGCTGCTTCTACCCCACGACGGGCTCTTGCCTCGTCCACAATTTTTTGAGCACCAGTCCTTGGATTAAGAGGCGGGTTAACTGGGGGCGGGTTATGACGCTGCTCACTGCTGGAGACCGCGGGCGACTCAACATGCCGACTATAACTACAGCTTGGGAGAGGAGTTGAGTGCACACGATCACAACTGTATGAATACTTCTCCTATTGTGCAATCGCCGTTTGAAGAAGCTCAATGGCGTTCCGCGCTTCCACTGCAATGTGTGACTCACCGGTAATAGGGAGCGCGTTGAGCCGGGTAGCCGCCGCTACCATGTTATCCACCGGGTTAGAAAAGTGACCCGGCGGAGTTGTGAAATGCTGAGGCAGGGTTTGACCCCTGCGGGCCGGCTCTAGCTGATGAGGCTGAGCCGCCGCCCTATTCCCGGGCGCCTCTGCAGTTGTTGGGGGTATAACCGGTGCTCCTAGAGTACTCGGTCCCACCCCTGGTGTGTTGAACAAATTCATGGGTTCATAATTTAAGGGCAAACGGTTCTGGTGCCTCCTCCGAAAGACTGCATTGGAGGCATTTTGATCCAGACTTAAACGCCAAGCTTCTGCCTTCAGGTGCTCCAACTCAGCATTAATCTGAGCCTGTACTGTTGCCATCCGGGCGTTTTCAGTGTTGATATCTTCCTGGGCCTTGGTCATCTGCTCCCTAAGTTTCGCGATCTCTTTGTTACGCTCTGCTTGGTTTTCTGCCATGACCTCAGTCCCCATTAAGTTTGTCAAAGCGTCCATCAACTCAGATAAGACTTGAGCTGAAGGCCTGGCTGAGCCAGACCCTGAGGGGCTAGTTCCTGTTGTCGCTCCAGCCGCCATGCTGTTGAGAGCCGGCACCGTGCCTGCCATGAAGATGGCGGCTCAGCACGACGGCTCGTAGGGGTCCGGAATAATGTCAACATCGGAATAGCCCCCAAGCCCGCCGTTTTGAAGCTGGTAGATTGACTCCATCTCTCCAGTTGAGGACTCATCACCTGAATAGACGAGAGTCTTTCCTCCAGATGCGGAATTTTCTGCAAGTTCCACCCCTTGCATGAAGCCCACGAAAACGCGTTTCCGACCGGCTTGGATCCGGGCGGGTTGCGCACGCCGACCCGGCTCGACGATGTTGGTGCAGATGTCCAGCTCAGGCTCAGATCCACTGATCTTACCGATGAAGACGTGGATTCCGCCGAAGGGGAGCCGGTACCCGTAGTCGATTGAGTCGGCCTCGGGGCCCCAGCCAGTGTCATCGATGTAGAGCTTGCCGCGACGACTCTAGGTCATCCTGCCAACGGCGTATCTCTCAATCCCTAGGAAAGAGCCCTTCAAGAACTCGAAACCACCATGCGCTGGCCCCATGGTGGGCGCCAACTATCGTGGTTTTGTCACGGCAGATGTCCTAGTGTGAGGACTTAGACATGAGGCCATCGCAAACGGTGATTAGCTTGTCGGGGTTGAGTGGGACGAAGGACACGAGTTTACCCAAGTTCGGCCCCTCGCGGTGGAGGTAAAAGCCTACTCCTGCTTTTCTGCTTATTGCTTGAGTATCGATTACAAGGGAGCGGATTCGCTTGACCTAGCTATCGATTGATTGTAACTTGCCCTGTTCCATGCCGGGGGCTCGCCTTTATATACAGGTCGAGGCCTCCGGCTTACAAGAGTCCGGGCCGGGTCACGATTTGTGATCGAGCCTAACTCTAAGTCGCCTTGCCTTCTATGACAAGCCACCATATGGCGGCTTACACCTCCGGGCCGCCTGCGGTCTTCTGGTTTCGGGCCCTAAGCCGGCCCATCTTGTGAGCCGCCCTTTTGGTCCTGCGTCTTGATCATCCTGGCCCATCTGAAGCCTATCTCCAAGAGTCGCCAATGACTTGACCGGGCCCTCAAAGGGTGGGTTATACCGCGGGGTTATATCCCCAACATAGTCCTAATAGTTTTTGCAAATCTATGTTGTAGATCAATGGCCCGTGCTACCGTACCCTTGAATTTTAATGCCTTCCTAGAGAAAGCTAAGTTGAAAGATGATGGTAGCAACTACACGGACTGGGTCCGTAACTTGAGGATTATCCTCATTTCTACACAGAAGAATTATGTCCTTCATGCATCGCTAGGTGACAGACCTGCTGCAGGAGCTGAAGCAAATGTTATGAACGTTTGGCAGGCTCGATCTGATGACTACTCAATAGTTCAGTGTGTCATGCTTTATGGCTTGGAACCGGGACTTCAAAAGCGTTTTGAATGCCACGGAGCATATGAGATGTTCCAAGAACTGAAATTGATACTTCAAGCTAATGCCCGAGTTGAGAGATATGAAGTCTCCAACAAGTTCTTTAGCTGTAAGATGGAGGAGAACAGTTCTGTCAGTGAACACATACTCAAAATGTCTAGGTACCACAACCACTTGACTCAGCTGGGAATTGATCTTCTAGTTGAGTGTTATTGACAGAGTTCTTCAGTCACTTCCACCAAGCTACAAAGGCTTCGTGATGAACTATAATATGCCATGGATGACGAAAACGATTCCCGAGCTCTTCGCGAGGAGGTAGAAATCAAGAAAGAGCATCAAGTGTTGATGGTTAACAAGACCACTAGTTTTAAGAAAAAGGGCAAGTAAAAGAAAGGGAACTTCAAGAAGACTTGCAAGCAAGTTGCCACTCCCTTGAAGAAGCCCAAAGCTGGACTGTCATGGTGGGCGCACGGCAGATGCCAAAGGATGGCTAAAGATAGGGACAGGCTCGAGGGCACTGGTGGGCTCCAGAGGCGAGGTTGGCATGAGCGAGCGAGGGACGCAAGACATACCCAGGTTCGGGGCTCTCCGGAGAGATAACACCCCTAGTCCTGCCGTGTGTGGTTTATATCAAGATGGTACAAGCTTGCTCCTAGAGCTGTTCGGGGGAGGAAGGAAGGCAGGCCAGGGCTTAGGCTTCTCCTTCTCCTCACGTATGCATGTGTGTGTGTTCTACTGATCGACCCTTTACACAGAGGCCTTTGGGGGTTTTATAGGTCAACCCCCCAGGGCTATAATGGTAAAGTTACACGGGCGTGTGGCCGGGATGTCAGTGTCTGGGAAGCTGGCGCTGGGGCCCGCCAGGTGCCAGGGTACGCCGGGTTCTCTGGGCGCGGGCCCCGTGCGCCAGGGGGCACTGTTCTCCATCTTGTCGTGCGTCACGGAATGGTCGAGCCGGTATGGCTACAGTGGCACATCGCCTGGTCGCCATCGGCATGCGTCAGGAGGACAAGGGGTGCACTGTTGCCATGCCGGCCCCGGTCAGCGGAGTAGGTGGGCCATTGTTGCCACGCTCCTGCCAGTCAGCGGGGTTGGTGGGCCACTGTAGCCATGCTCATCCCATTTACGGGGACTTGTTCCATCGTACGCCCCGGATGGGACGGGAGCTGACCCGCGGCCGGGTTGAGGGGTGCACCACGGTGGCGCTTGCTTGTCGTAGGAGTCTTGGCCGGGTAGCGGTCTTGGCCGGGTTGCAGGACTTGGCCAGGTCAAGGAACTCGGCCAAGTACGAGTCAGATTGAGGACCAATGTTGGCCCCGATGTTTTTTGAAAAGGATCCGGGTTCCATTGCCTGCCCAGGGTTCATCCCCCCGATAGTAGTCCCCGAAGCTGTGAAGCCTCGCCGGCTTCAAGCAGGGGAGCCTTCGCAGTTTCCCCCCTGAGGAGGCAACGGATGTTGATGAGGCTTGTGGCCGCCGGGTCCGGCAACATCCACTGTGTGCCGACTTCCGGAAGCCGGATCGCAGCATCCCGGTATGGGCGGGGAACCGGGGAGTCCGCCGAGTCTTGGAGGAGAAGGGACGTGCCTCCTCGGTTTCGGCGCGGGCGCCACATGGCAAATGGCAGCTGAAGAGGCCTGACAGGCCACGCGCATGACGGGACTTGACAGCGGGCTGGGGCCCGCCACTCCGTGCCCACGGCCCACGCGTGGGGATTTATTGTGGCGGCCGTAGGTGGTTGCCCTTCTTGGCGCAGTTAATTGGTGCGTGGATCGTGCCCACTCAATGCGGGGAAGTGGGAGGGGCGGGCGCAACCGATCCCACTTCCCCATGTTCTGCGGTGGCTTATAAATCGGGGGGAGGGGGCGGCGGAAATCATTTACGCACACGCCCCGTATCCCCTTCTTCTTCCCTTGCCTAGCTCTTGAGCTCACTGCCCACCAGAGAGACAGACGCCACCCGCGCCGTTCACCGGCCGCGCCACTTTCCTCTTGCTCTTGTCCGCCGAGCTCTTGCCGAGCCCTCCGAATGGCGTTGCCAAAGGGCTCGTAGGAGGGATCCCTCGTCGTCGAGGCCGATATCCAGCGCCTCCGCGAGACTCAGCGGCTACCGCCGGCGGCGGATGTCGCCACGCGCGTGCCTGGAGAGGAGACGGAGCCGCAACCGCAGGACGGGGAGCACGTGGTCTTCTACACCCACTTCCAGCGCGGCTTTGGCCTCCCCGTGAGCAACTCTTTCTGCTCCTTCCTCAATTTCTTTGGGCTGCAGCCGCACCATCTTGGCACAAAGGCTGTGCTGCAGCTTTCGGGCTTCGTCACCCTTTGCGAGGGGTACCTTGGGGTGGAGCCGGACATGGAGTTCTAGAGCCGGCTCTTCTTCCTCAAGCAACAGGGGCCGAAGGCGGGGCGATCTTGGACTGCGGGGCCGCTGTCATCTTAGTTCGTCCGCACGGCGCGTTACCCAAGATGCCCATTGAGGATTCTGCCAAGAAATGGCAGAATACCTTTTTCTACATGCGCAACGTCGGCGGGAGGGCCGACGCCATCAACCTGCCCCCGTTCATCAACGAGCAGTCGCTCGCCAAGTTGAACTGGGGCCACTCGCCCAAGAACCCGCTGCAGGGGATGCTGAACCTGTGCGACCGGGTCCGGGAGATGACGGCCAGAGAGGGGCTCAAGGGAACGGACCTGATCACCGCCTTTGTCGCATGCCGGGTTCTACCGCTGCAACGCCGGGCGCACATCATTGGCTTGATGGGGGACCACCGGGATGTGACCCGGACGTCGTCCCTGAGGCTACCGGCGGAGCAGGTCGCCGAGCGGGTGAACGCCATCTCGAAGGCCGGGCTGAAGCCGGACTGGCGCTTCGGCAAGGCGCCCTACAACGCCGAGTACCCGGCGCCCGCGGTGAGTCCTTGGTCTCCTTTTTTCGCAATGACTCGGCTTCTCCTTCATCCTGATGTGATGCGGGAGGTGCTGCTGAACGCAATCCGGCCGACGCATGACGGGGCGAGGATGCAGGTTTTGGCCATCGAACCGGACCGCTCGGGGGGGGGGGGGAGGAGTCCTTCGCCGAGAACCCGGAGGTGGCCGATGCTAGAGACGGCGAGGCGCGTCGGGTGGGTGAGCTTCCGCACGGAGATCTTCTTCGAGATTGGTCAGACGATGATGACGTGGAGGTGACTGGCGTATGCTGGTGATGCAGCGCCGGAGAGAACGGCCGGGGCCGGGGCCGGGTCGTCTCGCGCGCCGGCCGCACGGGAAAGAGGACGCGACGTCGAGGCCGAAACCGGCCGCGAAGCACAAGGCAGACCAGGCCGCGGGAGGGAAGCCGGATGCCAGGAAAAGGCGACGCATTACCCCGGTTGCGCCGGAGAGACGGGCCATCCCGAGGTAATCAGGTATGCTTCCTCGCTGGCCTCTGTCTGCCGCCGGATCGTTCCCTTCTCACATCTATTGGCAAAATTCAGGAATCCGCTGGAGTTGGCGCTAGCGGCGACAGATGCCGCATCTGGGGGCGGCTTCATGTTCCGGAAGACCCGAATCAGCGCTGTCAACTTGGCCGAGGGGTCGACCGGGGAGGACCTCGGCCTGGACCCGGCGGATGTGGAGCTCTGCGCCTGGAGGGATCACAACAAGGCCCTCGAGGAGCTAGAGGCAGAGGCCCAGGCCTGGCCGGCGTGGCCGGAGACAACGGCGGGCACAAAGCCAGCGGTCGTCATGCCGCCGATGGAGAGGCGCGGCCGGGACGGCCGGGCGGAAGTGGAGGCGGACGACCGGGAGGTCGTGGTGATTGGCGACGACACCCCACCGCGAACCGACGTGGTCGAGTGGGCGGAAAGCGACTGGAGGGGGGCGGCCCCGGAGAGAGCGTCGCAAAGGACGCCAGACGAGACGCCGCAGCGGGTGCCAGATGGAGCGGCGCAGGGGGCGCAAGAGGCGACACCGGCCGAGACGCCGGGGGGGACACCGGCCGGCGCGCCGGAGCCGAGGCCGACCTGCGAGGGGACGACGGGTGGCGGGAACGCCCTGGTGGTCATGCCGCCGCAAGCGGCGCCGGGTGGCGGCCTTGTCACCGGGTCATAGCCAGCGCGGGTCGGGTCGAGCTCAGCAGCCGTCTTCGGGCCGCTGACGTAGGAGGAGGCGGCTATGGACGCCGTGAGCCAGCGTCTCCGCGGGCACGCGGAGCGGGTTCAGGCCTTCGCTCAGTCCGAGACGGAGCGGGCGCCGGAGCTGGAGCGCTCCGTGATGGTGAGTCTTTCCTCCGGCTTTCCTTTGTAGCCGGCTAGTGGGGGCGCGCCAGCGCACCCACTGGGTGTAGCCCCCGAGATTCGAGCCAACTACGTAGTAGTTGGGCCGAATCTTCAAATGCTTTGTCTTGTGTTGACTCTTGCTTTTTTGTAGCAACTGGATGCCTTCCGGGTTGGTGTTTACAACCGGCTTCTGGAGAAGCACCAGCAGCTCATGGCGTGGCTTGCCGCCAAGGAGGAGGCGCACCGCTTTGCTGAAGGTATGTTTTGCGTGCTCTTAGTGGGGGCGCGCGAGCGCACCCACTGGGTGTAGCCCCCGAGATTCGGGCCAACTACGTAGTAGTTGGGTCGAATCTTAAAGCATTCTTGTTTTTTCGTTGTCTTGACTTTGAATCTTCGTCGCGCAGCTGCCGTGGCCGAAGCGCTGGTCTGGCGAACCCGGCTGATCAGGGCCAGTCAGCAGCGCGACCTGACTGTTGCCTACGCCGGTCGGCTCTGGGTCGAACTGGGGGAGCTGAAGGCGGAGGCCGCGAACGCGGCAGAGGCCCAGCAGGCGCTTGTCGAAGCCGGCTGTCGGCATGAGCAGCTGGCCAGTGACAAGAGCCGGCTCCAAGTCCAAGTGGAGCACCTGATGGCAGAGGTGGCCAAAACAGCGGAGGCCCAGCGGGCGCTTGCCGAGGCCAGCCAGCAGCGCGATCGGCTGGCCGACAACAAGGGCTAGCTCCAGGCCAAGGTGGAACGCCTGAAGGCGGAAACCGCTAAGGCGGCGGAAGCCCACCAGGCGGAACTCCTCCGCCTCAAGGAGGAGCACGGGAAGGCGGCCGCCGCTAGGGACACCGAGCTGAAGGCGGCTGTCGATAAGAGCGCTGAGCTGGAGAAGGCGCTCGATGCGCGCAACCGTGCTGGGGACTTGGAGCGGCATGGTACGTTGCTCGAAGTGCAGCACCTGGACGAGGCCTTCGCCAGTAAGTGCTTCTTTGTTGACTTTGCCGGGTTGTGAAGCCGGCTTCGTTCTTTCACTGCTGACCATCTTGCTTTTCTTCTTGACAGCACACTTCCTAGAGACGCAGAGGACGGCGGAGGAGGCCATTCATGTTTAACGGTCGCCCCGGGGGATCGTCGGCGCTGGGCTTGACCCGAACGTTGCCTGGAGCTTCTCGGAGATCATGCAGGCCGCCGGCATGGGGATGACGGCGGCCCTCTAGCCTGGCACCGTTGCGCCTAACAGCCTCACGCGGCTGGCGCGGTGGCTGGAAGCCAGGCCGGCGCGGCTTCACGCGTGGCCCGTTTCTGCCGCCCGTGCCGGCGCCGACGTGGCGCTCAGGTTCGTCATGTCCTGGTACCCAGACCTGGCGCTAGACCGGCTGGTGGCCCAACGAGCCGGTGCGGAGCCTCAGCTGCAGGCGGAGACGGGCCGGATCGCCACCAAGGCCAGCTACCTGGCCTCGATCGCACTCCATGATGAGTTCCAGGTAGAGCTAACCTACGACGGCGGGGTGGTGCCACCTGATGAGTTCGGCTTGCTGCTCGACGACCCATTGGGCAGCTCTGAGGAGTCAGGCCTCTATGCGGACGAGGACGCCGGGTTGGATGATATCGGCACCTCGATGAACCCAGAGGCCACTGAGGAGGAGCCGGCGGTCACGCAACCCGACACGGGAGCCGTCTGAAGCCGCCCTATTTATCTTTTTCGCACTTTGGTTAAGTAGCAGGTCCACCCACCCAATAGGGTGTTTTTGGTGAATGTAATGAACTCTGGCCTTGGGCCCATATCATTGTAATGTAAATGTTTTTGCGAATGTTTGCGCTTTTCCTCTTTGTTTTCTAAGCCTTCTTCCTTGCTTGACCCTTCCTTGGGTGCCACGTTAAGATCTGTGTAGTCAACACACATACGCCATGTGCCATTTTTCTTAAGTACAAGCACAGGGTTAGCCAACCACTCAGGGTGAAAAACTTCTACGATAAACCCGGCCGCTAAGAGCTGGGCTACCTCTTCTCCAATTGCTTTACATCTCTCTTCATTGAGACGATGTAGGAACTGTTTAACCGGTTTAAACTTAGGATCCACGTTAAGATTGTGCTCAGCGAATTCTCTCGGTACACCCGGCATGTTAGAAGGTTCCCATGCAAAGATGTCCCAATTCTCATGGATGAACTCGATGAGCGCGCTTTCCTATTTGGGATCCATATTAGCCCCCACAGTGAACTACTTAGATGAGTCGCCAGGGACAAAATCCACCTGCTTGGTATCATCAACCGACTTAAACTTCAACTAAGGGTCATGTTCCGTAGTAGGCTTTTTCAGGGAGGGTCATGTCAGTCGGGTCAACATTGTCCTTATAAAACTTGAGCTCTTCAGTGGCGCAGGCCGACTCTGCATAAGCTGCATCTCCTTCCTCACACTCCAGGGCGACTTTCCGATCCCCATGTACCGTAATTGTCCTGTTTGGCCCTGGCATCTTAAGCTGCAAATAAATATAACAAGGGTGAGCCATAAACCTAGCATAGGCCGGACGTCCAAATAGAGCATGATATGGACTCTTGATCTTGACCACCTCAAACCACAATGTCTCTGTTCTGTAATTATACTCGTGACCAAAAGTCACCTCTAGTGATATCTTTCCAACAGGGTAAGCCAACTTACCAGGCACCATGCCATGAAAAACTATGGAGGACGGCTTGAGATTCTTGTCAGTTAGATTCATCCGGCGAAAAGTATCATAATACAGGATGTTGATGCTGCTACCACCGTCCATAAGTACCTTAGTGAACTTATAGCCACCTACCTAAGGGGCCACCACCAGGGCTAAGTGGCCCGGGTTATCAACCCGTGGCGGGTGGTCCGCCCTGCTCCACGATATCGTGTGCTCAGACCATCTCAAATATTGCGGAACAGCTGGCTCTATTGCATGAACCGCCCGCTTATGAACCTTCTGGTCTCGCTTGCAAAGACTTGTAGTGAAAACGTGGTACTGACCCCCATTAAGCTGCTTTGGATTACTCTGATACCCTGACTGATTATTTTGCTGCTGGTTACCTTCACCAGACTGTTGATTATGACCACCATGGTTACCTTGACCCTGATAACCAGAGTTTGAGCCGCCACCACCAAAGCTGGACCCCTGAGAACCGGATCCTGACCGCCAGGCGGCCCATTGCCGTTACCGTGATGCTGGTTAAGGGTGTGATATCTGAACTCCTGCATAATGTAAAAATCCTTCCAGGAATGAGTAGATGGCATGTTGGGAAGACTATGCTTTGGGCAAGGGCCATTAAGCATTGCCTCAAGATTGAAAGGCTTTGCTCCACCAAAAGGCGGCTTACCATTACCGTTGTGGCGCTGGTTTTTATGCCCAGTGTTGGTGTTAGCCACTAAATATGACCCGCCATCGGTGTATCGCCGCTTACCACCATTACCCTGGTTGTTGCCATTATTCCCTGTTATATTCTACTGCTGACCCTTACTGTTGCCATTCTTCTTGCCTTTGCTGGATTTATCATCATCAGAACCAGGATCCTTCGTGTTATCAGAGTCTGCATATTTAGTGAGAGCCGCATTGAGATCGCCCATGTCATTGCAATAACGCTTGAGCCGCCCGAGCTTCTATTTAAGGGGAACGAAATGACAATTCTTCTCTAAGATCAGGACCGCTTAACCCGGCGCAATACTGTCAGACGAGTGAATAATAGCAGAGACCCACCGGACCCAATGGTGGGCCGAATCATCCTCACGCTCCATGTAGTGATCCAGATCCACAATCGTCAGAGGCTGCTTGCATGTCCCTTGAAATTTTTTGATGAAGCGCGCTTTTAACTCGGCCCATGAGTTAATAGAATTGGGCGGCAAACCCTTCAACCATGTGCGGGCAGGCCCTTCCAACATCATGGTGAAATACTTAGCACAAACAGCATCACTGACATCTAACATCTCCATAGCTAGCTCATAACTCTCAATCCAAGCTTCTGGAGGGAGGTCTGCCGTATAATTAGGTATCTTGCGAGGACCCTTAAAATCTTTGGGCAGTCGCTCATTATGCAGAGCCGGCACCAGACATGGCACCCCGAGACTTCTAGTGCTCAACCTGACCTCAGTTGAAGCTGGAGGAATCACAGGGGGCGACTCATAAGCCCCCTAGTTTGCTGCTTCCGCCTCTTGGTGGGCCCTGGCAGTGCCCATGAGTGCTTGAGCCGCGCTCCGAGGATCAGGCGGGTTACCATGGGGTGGGTTCCGCCGTCGTTCACTGCTGGAGACTGCGGGCGACTCAATACACCGGCTATAACTACGACTCGGGAGGGGAGCCGAGTGCACACGATCACTGCTGTATGAATAAGCCGCTTGCTGTGCAATGGCTGTCTGTAAGAGCTCAACTACATTCCGAGTTTCAACCACAACTGGTGACTCACCGGCGATCGGAATCGCCGCCAGCCGGGTTGCTGCTGTAACATGTTATCCACCGGGTTAGAAAAATGTCCGGGTGGTGTCAAAACACATTGAGGCGGTGTCTGGTTGGGGGGAGGGTTAGGCGCCCACTCCTCCCTCCGTGCCAGCTCAGGCTGACGAGGTTGAGCCGCCGCCCGATTCCCTGGCATATCTAGGTTTAACTGAGGATTCACCCTTGCATACGGAGTGCTTGGACCTGCCCCAGGAGTGTCAAACAAACGCCTTGGGTCATACGTAAATGGTAGGCGACTTTGGTATCTTCTCTGGAATACCGCATTAGACGCGTTCTGATCCAAACTTTAGTGCCAAGCCTCCGTCTTGACACGTTTTGCTTCTGCGTCAATCTGAGCCTTCAGCGCCGCGGTTTGGTTATTCTCGGCCACAATATCCTCTTGGGCCTTGGTTATCTCCTCGCGAATCTTTGCGACCTCTGCATTGCGCTTTGCCTGATTCGCCATAGTGACCTCTGTTACCAACAAAGTTGTCAAGGTATTCATGAGATCCAGCAGTACTTGAGTCGGTGGCCTGCCTGACCCAGATCCACCAGCCCTTGCCGCAGCCAGGTCAGAGGCAGTTGCAGCCGCCATTGAGGAATTGAGAGACGGCCCTGTGCCAGCCATGAAGATAGCAGCCCTGCAAGGCGGCTCATAGGGGTCCGGAATACTGTCACCATCGGAATAGCCCCCAAGCCCGCCATCTTGAAGCTGATAGATTGACTCTGTGTCCCCGGTTGAGGACTCATCACCTGAGTAGATGAGAGTCTCTCCCCCAGATGCAGACTCTTCCGCAAGTTCCATTCCTTGCGTAAAGCCCATGAAAGCATGCCTCTGCCCGGCTTGGACCCGGCCGGGTTGCGCGGGCCGAGCCGGCTTGACGATCGGTGCAGATGTCTGGCTCAGGCTCTAATCCGCCGATCTTTCCGATGAAGACGTGAATTCCGCCAAAGGGGACCCGGTACCCGTACTCGATTGAGTCGGCCTCGAGGCCCCGCCAGCATCGTTGATGTAGAGCTTACCGCAGTGACTCTTGGTCATCCTGCCAATGGTGTATCCCTCGATCCCTGGGAAAGAGCCCTTCAAGAACTCGAAACCACCGTGCACTGGCCCCATGGTGGGCGCCAACTGTCGTGGGGTTAACACGGCAGATGCCCTAGTGAAAGGACTTAGGTGCGAGGCCATGGCTACAGTGATTCGCTTAAAGGGGTTGAGCGGGATGAGAGACACAAGTTTACCTAGGTTTGGACCCTCACGATGGAGGTAAAATCCTACTCCTGCTCTTGTTGCTATTGCTTCAGTATCGATTACAAGGGAGCGGATTCACTTGACCTAGCTATCGATTGATCGTAACTTAACTCTAACCCGCCGCAGGGACTCGCCTTTATATACACAGGTCGAGGCCCTGGGCTTACAAGAGTCTGAGTCGGGTTATTTTTTGTAACCGATCCTGACTCTAAGTCACCTTGCCTCCTTTGGCAAGTCACCGTCGGGAGGCTTATACTTTCGAGTCACGCACTGTCTTCCGGCCTTGGGCCTCCGTCCGGCCCACCTCGTAAGTCGCCTCCCTAGCTCCGCGCCTTGGCTTCTTGGGCTTGTCTAAGGCTTCATTGTTAAGTCGCCAACAACCTAACCCGGCCCTTCTAGGGCGGGTTATGTCGTGGGGTCATATCCCCAACACAACTCACGCCACCTGGAACACCATAGCGTAATGGTGTGTCCGAACGTCGTAACCGTACTTTATTAGATATATATGGTGCATTCTATGATGTCTCTTACCGATTTGCCTTTATCATTTTGGGGTTATGCATTAGAGATAGCCGCATTCACGTTAAATAGGGCACCATCTAAATCCGTTGAGACGACACCGTATGAACTATGGTTTGGCAAGAAACCTAAGCTGTCGTTTCTTAAAGTTTGGGGATGCGATGCTTATGTCAAAAGGCTTCAGCCTGATAAGCTCGAACGCAAAGCGGAGAAGTGTGTCTTCATAGGATGCCCTAAAGAAACTATTGGGTATACCTTCTACCACAGATCCGAAGGCAAGATCTTTGTTGCTAAGAATGGGTCATTTCTAGAGAAGGAGTTTCTCTCAAAAGAAGTGAGTGGGAGCAAAGTAGAACTTGATGAGGTAACCTTCTCTCGAATTGGAAAGTAGCACATCACAGAAAATCGTTCCTGTGATGTCAACACCAACTAGAGAAGAAGCTAATGATGATGATCATGAAGCTTCAGATCAAGTTACTACTAAACCTCATAGGTCGACCAGAATATGTACCGCACCAGAGTGCTACGGTAATCCTGTCCTGGAAGTCATGTTGTTAGACAACGGCGAACCTATGAACTATGAAGAAGCTATGATGAGCCCAGATTCCGACAAATGGCTTGAGGCCATGAAATCTGAGATAGGATCCATGTATGAGAACAAAGTGTGGACTTTTGTGGACTTGCCCGATGATCGGCAAGCCATTGAGAATAAATGGATCTTCAAGAGGAAGACAGACGCTGATGGTAATATCACTGTCTACAAAGCTCGACTTGTCGCAACAGGTTTTCGACAAGTTCAAGGGGTTGACTATGATGAGACTTTCTCACCCGTAGCGATGCTTAAGTCTGTCAGAATCATGTTAGCAATTGCCGCATTTTATTATTATGAAATCTGGGAAATGGACGTCAAAACTGCATTCCTTAACGGGTTTCTTAAAGAAGAGTTGTATATGATGCAACCAGAAGGTTTTGTCGGTCCTAAAAGTGCTAACAAAGTGTGCAAGCTCCAACGATCCATCTATGGACTGGTGCAAGCATCTCGGAGTTGGAATATACGCTTTGATGAGGTGATCAAAGCATTTGGTTTTATACAGACTTACGGTGAAGCCTGTATTTACAAGAAAGTGAGTGGGAGCTCTGTAGCATTTCTAATATTATATGTGGATGACATATTGCTGATTGGAAATGATATAGAATTTCTGGATAGCATAAAAGGATATTTGAATAAGAATTTTTCAATGAAAGACCTCGGTGAAGCTGCTTACATATTGGGCATCAAGATCTATAGGGATAGATCGAGACGCTTAATAGGACTTTCACAAAGCACATACCTTGACAAAGTTTTGAAGAAGTTCAAAATGGACCAGTCAAAGAAAGGGTTCTTGCATGTGTTGCAAGGTGTGAAATTGAGTCAGACTCAAAGTCCGACCACGGCATAAGATAGAGAAAGAATGAAAGTCATTCCCTATGCCTCAGCCATTGGTTCTATAATGTATGCCATGTTGTGTACCAGATCAGATGTGTGCCTTGCCATAAGTTTGGCAGGGAGGTACCAAAGTAATCCAGGAGTGGATCATTGGACAGCAGTCAAGAATATCCTGAAGTACCTGAAAAGGACCAAGGGTATGTTTCTCGTTTATGGAGGTGACGAAGAGCTCGTCGTAAAGGGTTACGTCGATGCTAGCTTCGACACAGATCCGGATGGCTCTAAGTCGGAAACCAGATACGTATTTATATTGAATGGTGGAGCTGTCAGTTGGTGCAGTTCCAAGCAGAGCATCGTGGCGGGATCTACATGTGAAGTGGAGTACATAGCTCCTTCAGAAGAAGGACATGAAGGAGTTCATATCCGATCTAGGTGTAATACCCAGTGCATCGGGTCTAATGACAATCTTTTGTGACAACACTGGAACAATTGCCTTAGCAAAGGAGTCCAAGTTTCACAAGAGAACCAAACACATCAAGTGACGCTTCAAATCCATTCGTGAAAAGGTCAAGGATGGAGACATAGTTGCAAAGTACATACGGATCTGAATGTGGCAGACCCGTTGACTAAACATCTTCCACGGACAAAACATGATCAACACCAAGACTCCATGGGTGTTAGATTCATTACTATGTAATCTAGGTTATTGACTCTAGTGCAAGTGGGACACTGTTGGAAATATGCCCTAGAGGCAATAATAAAGTGGTTATTATTATATTTCCTTGATCATGATAAAAGGTTTATTATTCATGCTATAATTGTATTGATTGGAAACTTAAATACATGTGTGAATACATAAGCAAATACCAAGTCCCTAGTAAGCCTCTACTAGACTAGCTCATTGATCAAAAGATGATTAAGGTTTCCTGACCATAGACATGAGTTGTCATTTGATAACGGGATCACATCATTAGGATAATGATGTGATGGACAAGACCCATCCGTTAGCTTAGCATATGATCGTTCAGTTTATTGCTACTGCTTTCTTAATGTCAAATACATATTCCTTCGACCATGAGATCATGCAACTCCCGGACTCTGGAGGAATACCTTGTGTGCTATCAAACATCACTTCATAACTGGATGATCATAAAGGTGCTCTACAGGTATCTCCGAAGGTGTCTGTTGAGTTTGCATGAATCAAGATTGGGATTTGTCACTCCGTATGATGGAGAGGTATCTCTGGGCCCTCTCGGTAATACAGCATCACAATAAGCTTGCAAGCAAAGTGACTAATGAGTTAGTTACAAGATGATGTATTACGAAACGAGTAAAGAGACTTGCCGGTAACGAGATTGAACTAGGTATGGAGATACCAACGATCGAATCTCGGGCAAGTAACATACAGACAGACAAAGGGAACTACGTATGTTGTCATAAAGGTTCGACCGATAAAGATCTTCGTAGAATATGTAGGAACCAATATGGGCATCCAGGTCCCGCTATTGGTTATTGACCAGAGAAGCGTCTCGGTCATGTCTACATCATTCTTGAACCCGTAGGGTCTGCACGCTTAACGTTTGTTGACTATATAGTACTACATGCGTTATGTATGTTGGTGACCGAATGTTCGAAGTCCCGGATGTGATCACGGACATGACAAGGATCTCCGGAATGATCCAGAGGTAAAGATTGATATATAGGATGATAGTATTTGGTCTTCGGAAAGGTTTCGGAACGCACCGGATAATTATCGGATCACCGGAAGGGGTCCCGGAAGGCCACGGGAAGTTACTGGGCCAAACGGGCCAAACGGACCAAGGAGAGGGGAGCACACCAGCCCACAGGGGGCTGGCGCGCCCACCTCCTGGCCGCCGGCCCTAAGGGAAGGAAATAGGAGGGGCTAGCCCCCTCCTGCCTTTCTCCACACAAGAGAGTAAGGAAGGGGCCGGAGGCACCCTAAGGCAGGCAGCCCCCTTTCCTTCCCCCCCCCCCCCCCACGCGCCAAGAAGGAAGGGGGCGCACCAGGGCAGGCATCCTAGGGCGGCCGCTGGCCCCCTTGGGGTGCGCCTAGGGAAGCCTCCCCTCCCCCTCCACCTATATATATGAGAGGAGGGGAGGGGGCAACACACACCACGAATCCCAAGCCGTGTGCGGTGCCCCCTCTCCCTCTAGTTCCTCCTCCGTCCAAATCCGTTGTGCTTGGCGAAGCCCTGCGGAAAAGTTTCACCACCACCGTCATCACGTCGTCGTGCTGCCGGAACACATCTACTACTTCGCCCCTCTTGCTGGATCAAGAAGGCGAGGACATCATCGAGCTGAACGTGTGCTGAACGCGGAGGTGCCATGCGTTCGGTGCTTGATCGGAATGGATCGTGAAGGTGTACGACTACATCAACCGCGTTGATAAACGCTTCCGCTTAGCGATCTACAAGTGTATGTAGATGCTCTCCCCCTCTCATAGTTATGCATCTCCATGGATAGATCTTGCGTGTGCGTAGAAATTTTTTGTTTTCCATGCAATGTTACCCAACACGCGGATCCAGACCCGCCGGCACCTCCAGCCATTCTTGCTTCCGCCGCCCTGCCGACAATGTATGCTAGCTCTTCCTCGGTAGTATTGCGGATGAGGTATGTCTACTCCCTGATGGCTTTCTCCACCAGGGTGTCAAACCATCCCCTCACCGCATCCTCGGGCGGTTCTTCCCAAGATCCGGTGATGCCTTGGGAATTGCAATCTGGCATCATTATAATCATGGCATCCTTGGCGGAATTGTTGCACAAAGGCACTATGTTTGCCGGCAGCTTGAACTTGCCGGTGTTGCGGAAGAGCTGGTGGCAGAGGACCTTGTGTTGCATTATTGTCAAGTTAGCACCAAGCCCAGCGCTCACCCGCATGATGTCCGCTGCGTTCCTGTAATTCCAAGCTGGCCTTCCTTTGTCCTGAAGAGGGGCGATGCGGCAGCGGAGGAAGTCTGCTCCGACCATCTTGATGGTGAGGCCAGCAGCCCTGAGGCAAAGGATGCGAGTCATGGCAATGGAGAGCTTCTTGTCATTTACGTCAAGAGAGACCCAATCCCCACTGCACTCCACCTTCTTCATCCTTGGCCTGCAGAAACCTAGGAACTCCGTGTCCTTTATCCAACACCATTCTTCCCGCCACTCGTCCCACTTTAGGTGCAGTTGGCCGTCGAGGTAGGACTCCTTGGCACAGGCTCTGGGAATCCAAGCAATGCCACTTGAGAGAACATCTGCCTCGATATGTGGAACGGAGTAGTGGCATAAGAGAGCAACATTGGGCGTTACTCCGACAAAGTTCTCACACATGTGTGCAAAGACAGACATACAAGTCATGGCATTTCGTGTGAAGTCAAGGAGATGGAACCCATATGTGTACATGATCTCAGAAAAGAAATGAGAGAAAGGGGGGACAAGCCCGCAATAGAAGTATGCGGTGAAGAAGGGATACTTGTCTCCGCTGGGTTTGGCAGAGCCGGGAAAAACTTGTGGCGTGGGATGGGACATCGTTTCCCTCCCCCACATGATTGCATACCACTCTACCAGATCCTCCTGCTTCAGCACCGGCGCGAGGATGACGTTCCTCCTCTGCAGTGCTGCCATTTCCTCCTTCCTCTCCTCTGCTTCCGAGTTGGCTGGCTTTTTAGCCTTGCCCTGGCCTCTTTTGGGGGCCAGGGCGAATGCCAAAGAAGTGGACTGGGCGGGGGATCAAGGAATGGCGTGGTGGAGCGGCGGTGAAAGGAGCATAGTGCTCTGTTCTTGCGCAAGGAAGAAGACGAAGGAGGCGGGTGCTAGATTGGGAATGAAAGGGAGTAAATGAGCAATGCCTCTCACGGTTTCATTTTATATGGGGAAGGCGCGGGGGCTGGCACTTTACCGTCCTACGTGGCTGCGCTTTTCAGGCACACTACTCCTGGTAGCCATTTCGGTCCACCTCTCCCATGTTTTGCATTTAATGCGCGTCGTGGGGGCATGGTAAAAGAGAATATTATGACAATTATTCTCTGCCACGCATGCCTGTGCACTGTTTGGGCCTAGCCCAACGACGCCTTGCATGCGTGTACGACCTAGGCCCAGGGCTCATGTCAGTGTACTAAATTAGGGGCCCCCTAGTACCCCAGACTTGTGCACAGGCAGTTGTAGCCCTCCAGATGGCAAGGGCTTGCCGGAGGATAGCTCAACCAAAGTCTCAAGATTTGGTCACCAAGACTGTGAAGAAGACCTCTCGGCAGGTCATCGAGAAGTACTAAGTTAGTACTGAAGATCAAGACTCCATTTGCCAGCAAGCTTTGCACCGGCAAGCCAAGACCCAGCAAGCTCCTTGCCGGAAAGTTCTCCCTCTCACCCTTCGGCCGCTCCACCGCATCAACCAGCCGATGGCTTTCAAGATTAGGTGTCGAGCGGGCAGGCAACCTGAGGGGAGTCAACAGGGCACGTGTCAACACATTGCATGCATGTCAACTTTATTGACACCCGTCTCATGGACGTGTCAAGAAGATAGGGCTCGGCCAGCTAAATGGCATAGAAAGAGAGATGCCTTTTGCCAAAGGATTGTTATCAGCTCACGGTGCATTAAATGCCCTTGTCCTAGTCCGGCAGGATTAGGTTGGATAACATCGAGGCCACTATTCACATACATGTAATGACCATGTTGCCACTGTGGTGGCCCCTTTTAATCTATAAAAGGAGGACAATGGATACCTTGGCACGGGTCGACACTTTGCACACGCTTACATAGTTGTTGCACCTTGCACACGTCTTTTCGGCAAGTTGCGCTTGTAACTTATGCTCCAAGTCAAACCACCCAAAGCACAGAAGAGGGTTTTACGCCTCCACGGCGGCCCGAACCTGAGAAAACCTCGTGCGTGTACTCCTAGATTTGCTCTCCATGCTCGTCGATCTCCCAAGTCGAACTACAAAGGGGCCTCGTTGGTCCCATAGATCGTCGTACCCCGACAGAGATATAAACACATTGATGACATCTTGAGATGCTGCAGGCGTCAGGTAGTTACCAAGTGATTGATCCAGCACATATTCTTTCTTAGCACTCTTGAGAACATTTCTTAGAGTGTGCATCCAATCCTTAGAGTTTCCAACATTTGCAGTCAACTTTTCTTTCTCAAACAGGGGTGCTAAATTTAAACTATTGCAAGCCATTAATCTACAACAATAAACACAAGATCCAACTTAGACAGTTTCATAATTAAATTTGCACTAGTGTTTAAACAAAATTTAATATAAAGTGCACTCTGACTCAAATCAATATCTCTCATAATTGATAGTGAGTGACTCAAGATCCAAATATAGTTCTCAGCCATTGATGTGGACATCACTGATGATGAGAATTTTGACCGATGGGCAAACTATTGTCGATCATATCACCATATGATTCTAATTCATCTTTCGATGCTTTGTGCTCCGAGCTCAGAACGATTCTGCTAGAACTTCAAGACAACCGAGTGCTATCTGCCGACATGGTCTGACCAGTCCCGTCTTACAACTCACGTCCTGTTTGTACTCATGTTGACATGACGCACTCTGGAAAGCTACGTGTTATAGACGGTTGCAACACTAGGAAGAGCACTTTTCAACTTGATATTAACTGTGAGAGATCACCCTAATAATTGACTACTTTGCAATCAAAGGGTGCAAACAACAAAGGGATAAACATCTCAGGCAGTTCATAAAAGTATGATATGGTATAGCCTTGGGCGCCGGGAATCTCCGTGATCATCTTCAATCTCCTGTTGAAGCATCATGACGACCAATATTTCATTGCCGTGGCAACCATTTCAAAATCGTTGTCGTGGCGGCAATTTCAGAAAACGTCACCGTGACGACCATTTCAGAAAACGTTGTCGTGGCACCAAGTTCAGAAATTTCGTCGTGGCACGAAATTATAGCTCCTCGTCCCGCGCCATGTACACCTTCTCCTCATCGGGGTCTTCCGTGTACGGTTGCCATCGTCACCTGTAACATGTAGGCTATCCTACAAATTTTACATTAACATGGGAATCTCGTGGCTCCAGCCATCATTCCGTGACGCGCAGGCCACTTAACATTACAACATATAACCATCTCATACATAAACTCATTATCATGAAGAAGGCTATACCACATCATATGCATACCCTGCAAAACCAAGTTAGGTGTCCTCTAATTGGTTTTAGCAAAATTTTAGTTATGCAGTTAACTAGTTTTAACAAGCAATACTAGCTACCTAGGTGCACAATTTAGGCGATGATTCTTGATGCTAGATTAAGTTTCGGGGTGTGTGAAACAAGAGACTTAATTAAAAGTCTCTAGCCCCACATTAAAATTCGTCAACATGCGTGACCCCCTAGAAGATCATCCATCTTCGGCACCCTCTTGTGTACGTAATGATTCACTATTCTCAACTATGGTGAAGCCCAAGGAACTGTTACAAGATCATCGACAGCTAGAGCCGATCGATTGTTATAACCTTGTGAAAAGCGACACCATGTCGTTGATAAATTGAACCGAAGAAACACTCGAGGGAAGCATAGCAAGAACATCAACCCTCACAATCACATGTGATCTAGATCGCAACCTGCACCTACTCATAATCCTTCTCATGATGCCACTATTGGGAAACATAGTAGAAAACAAAAAAATTCACACCTACAATCACCCAAGATCAATATGAAGATGCATAACGGGTTGGGATCACAATCGTTACCATCACCGGGTTGCAGTGGAAGAAGAACGTATCAATGTAGATCATACTTGGAGTCCCTTGAAACATTGACGAACGATCCCTCATACTGCCCACCAGCAGTCCCTAGAACCAAAGACCAAAAAAACGGCCTCTCTACTTGGTTGCAAGCATGCAACCTTCACGATCCGGCAGCGCTTCACCGTGCAGAGCTAATTGTCGCTGGAGAATTAGAGGGAGGAGATTAGAACCACACTGGGCTTCTAATCATGAGGGCAAGAGGATTAGCCTAGCTCTAATTAGTTAACTAGGACCAACTAGAACTAGAACTAGAAGAACTAGAGGAGGCTCCAAAACTTGTATGTCCAATAGAGCAAAAACCCCTAGTATATAAACGTTAGAGGAGGAGGAGAGGGAAGCCACCAAAGGGGGAAGTACCCCTTTGGGACGCCAGCCAAGGGGAAGGAGTTGGAGTCCAACTGCTCCCCTAGTCCAATTCGCCCCCGCCCCACAAGGAAAGGGGGGCGCCTTCCCTACTTAGGCCTTTGTGGCCCAAGTTGCCTTCCACCTCTTGGCCTTTTTAGGCCCGTTGATATTTAAATTAAATATAAAATGTTATAAATACCTCTAAACCATTATATATACATTTAACATCTCCAGAATCATTTTCCACCTATATATAATTTATTGGTAACACCCGGTATTACCCGATACTCTCCGAAACCCTTCTGGTGACTCCGAAACGCTTCCGGATCCTCTCGAAACTATTCCGAATATCCATGAAACAATTCCTCCACACATATAATATCAAGACTCCCGTCCTATTAACACTTAGCTGATCGTGATTGCCTTCAACTTGTGACCCCGTAGGTTCGGTGACTCATAGACATGAACGAAACCGTTCGTTCAGTGACCGGCAGCGAGACCGTGGACGTCCGTATCGGTCCCTATGAGCACACGAATGATATTCGAGTGAACCTTTTGTTATTATGGATGTTACTTTTGCTCGCGACACTTCACAAAACCCGGGATGCATTGATATCCTCCCGAGTCATCACTATGCTCGCTATACCGAAACCCTCATGATCGGTTTTGTTCTTCTTTCTCGTTATTGTGTTCCGGCATCCCAGTGACGAAGTCACGTGTGTCTGGCCAGACAATGATTGATGCCATCACACCGAGAGGGCCCTAAGAATATCTCTCCATCATCGGAGGAGCAAATCCCACTCTCGAGCTATCCGGCCACTTGTCAAACCTTCCGATGAACCTGTAAGTTGTCGTTATCATCACCATGTTGCATGTGACGTTTGAGAAACCCCAAAGCCCACCGTACGGTAAGAAGTGACCATGATACTCTCATGGTCTAAGGAGCAATTTCACATGTTAACACTCCATGTTATTACAATTGAATGTAGACGATATAGACTCAATTCATAACAAACAAGATTGGGTTGGTTCAATATGATCGTTCCAAAGCCATAATCTCTATTTTTTTTAGGATCATCGTTACACTTAATCATATCCTAAGATCCGGAATATGTGATCACCAACAACACTTGAGCTAGTCTTAGAGGTGAGACTAGGAACCTTTTATTTTGTCGTTTATCATTCCACGCGTGCATATGAGTTTTCCAGTGAATCGCATATTCTAGGATCATAGCAGTTATAGCATAAAATATAAACCCTTTAATTATGAATATGGAAATATAATAATACAAATATTATTGCCTCTAGGGCATATTTCCAACACCCTCGCCGTCCTCCACCCTTGCTCCCCGTCCTTACTACCGGTCCCGATCCATCGCCGGAGATGTCGTCCAGCCCGTCCCCGACCGCCGCGATGAAGACGCAGTCCACCTCATCCGTCGGCATCCCTTCATCGGCTCCATCTTGCAAGGCGGAGAACGTCACCTGAAAGTTGCGGCGACGCCAGCAGCGAGAGAGGGAAGCGGTGGCGGCGGCGCAGGGAGGTTCGAACATGGTGGAGCAGCTGTCTCTCCCCCGCCACGCCCGGAACCCCGCACCCCTTGCATCCGAGCACCGACGCGGATTACGCAGTCCGACCCCGTTGGGACAGAGGAGGATTCGACGACCGACTGGGCCATTCTGGAGAGCTTTCCGCCCACGCAGATGCCAGCGTCGATGTATGTGACTTGTCGCAGCTTGTTCGAGCGCGGATGAGCACGGGCACCGGCGGCAGCCGGGGCTGCCCTCGACATGTTCGATGGAATGGCAGAACAAAAGTCGGTACATTTTTTTGCTCCTATCTGATCAAATTTTTGCATAGACCACTAGTTCATTGTGCACATGATGAATGCTTGCAAACCATTATCATGTAGGAGGCGTTCTTGTCAAACATGATCAATGACAATGAAAATCCGACCGAAATGGAGTATGAATTGGAGGGCACCACGGCATTTGAAGTTGGGACAACATCTGATCCCAATCCGAGCAAGCGGAAGAAGAAGACCAAGATGGCGAAGGCAAGAGGTCCGACATTCTCAAGATTTGAAGACATCTTGGTGTAGGGTAGAACCCTAGATGCCCGATCTTTCACGAAATGGAGTGGATCCTACGAAGAACACGATGAACACAAGGGGAAACACTCAAATCAACGGGAGAGATCACACATGTGCTAGATCCATGAACATAAAGAGTGATACAAGATGCAAACGCAATAAAGGACAATACAATCAGTAGCGAGTTCTTCTCCGAGAGGAGGTCTTGAGGAGTCTTCCCGTGAGGGGTCTTGAATCCAATCGATGGATCTTCTCCGTAGAGGCCGCGGTCTCTCGATGGAGTAGAACCGAATGGATGAGCAAAGCTCTATCTCTCAAATGAGCTAAACCTATGCTAACCCTAAAATGTTGGGGGAGAAAGGTTTATATAGTCTCGAGGGGGCGAAGGGGTACATGGGCCTCGGCCCTTTACATGTTGGGAATCGTTGCATGGAAAACAAAAAAAAATCTACGCACACGCAATGATCTATCCATGGAGATGCATAGCAACGAGGGGGAGAGTGTGTCTACGTACCCTCGTAGACCGTAAGCAGAAGCGTTTCACAACGCGGTTGATGTAGTCGAACTTCTTTGCGCTTCAACCAATCAAGTACCGAACGCACGGCACCTCTGCGTTCTGCACACGTTCAGCTCGGTGACGTCCCTCGCCTTCTTGATCCAGCAAGATGTCGAGGTAGTAGATGAGTTCCGTCAGCACGACGGCATGGTGAAAGTGATGGTGAAGTGATCTTTGCAGGGCTTCGCTTAAGCACTACGAAAATATGACCGGGGGTGTAAACGGTGGAGGGGGCGCCGCACACGGCTAGGCAATTGTCTGGGGTGTGCTAGGCGCACCCCTCCTCATATATATAGGTGGGGGGAGAGGAGAGAGGCCAAGGGGCGCCCCAAGTAGGTCCGAATCCTACTTGGGCTCCTGCCCTTGGCCGCCCCCCCCCCCCCCCCCCGGCCATGTTTGTCGTAGGGGGAAGGAAAGAGGGTGGGAGAGGGAAGGAAGTGGGAATCCTAATCCAAACTTACCTTTCCCTTCTCCCCTTTCCTTCTCCTCCTTAGGTCGGCCCATATGGGGGGCGCACCAGCCCCTTGTGGCTGGTGTGTTTCCCCTCTTGGCCCATAAGGCCCATATCTTTTACCGGGGGTGCCCGGAACCCCTTCCGGTGACCCGATAAGTACCCGGTACCCCCCGAAACACTTCTGGTGTCCGAATACCATCGTCCTATATATCAATCTTTACCTCTCGACCATTTCAAGACTCCTCGTCATGTCCATGTTCTCATCTGGGACTCCGAACAACATTCGGTCACCAAATCACATAACTCATATAATACTATATCGTCATCGAACGTTAAGCGTGCGGACCCTATGGGTTCGAGAACTATGTAGACATGACCGAGACACCTCTCCGGTCAATAACCAATAGCGGAACCTAGATGTCCATATTGGCTCCTACAATTCTATGAAGATCTTTATCGGTAGAACCGTTATGACAACATACGTAATTCTCTTTGTCCATCGGTATGTTACTTGCCCGAGATTCGATCGTCGGTATCTTCATACCTAGTTCAATCTCGTTACCGGCAAGTCTCTTTACTCATTCCATAATACATCACCTCGTGACTAACTCCTTAGTCGTTTGCTTGCAAGCTTATGATGTGTATTACCGAGAGGGCCCAGAGATACCTCTCCGATACTTGGAGTGAAAAATCCTAATCTCGATCTATGCCAACTCAACAAATACCTTCGGAGATACATGTAGAGCATCTTTATAATCACCCAGTTATGTTGTGATGTTTGATAGCACACAAGGCATTCCTCCGGTATCTGGGAGTTGCATAATCTCATAGTCGAAGGAATATGTATTTGACATGAAGAAAGCAATAGCAATAAAACTAAACGATCATTATGCTAAGCTAACGGATGGGTCTTGTCCATCACATCATTCTCCTAATGATGCGATCCCGTTATCAAATGATAACTCATGTCCATGGTTAGGAAACTATAACCATCTTTGATCAACGAGCTAGCCAAGTAGAGGCTCACTAGGGACACGGTGTTTGTTTATGTATTCACACATGTATTTAGGTTTCCGATCAATACAATTCTAGCATGAATAATAAACCTTTATCATGAATAAGGAAATATAAAATAACAACTATATTATTGCCTCTAGGGCATATTTCCTTCAGTCTCCCACTTGCACTAGAGTCAATAGTCTAGATTACATTGTAATGAATCTAACACCCATGGAGTCTTGGTGCTGATCATGTTTTGCTCGTGGAAGAGGCTTAGTCAACGGGTCTGCTACATTCAGATCCGTATGTATCTTGCAAATTTCAATGTCTCCATCCTTGACTTTTTCACGAATGGAGTTGAAGTGTCTCTTGATGTGTTTGGTTCTCTTGTGAAACCTGGATTCCTTAGCCAAGGCAATTGCTCCAGTGTTGTCACAAAAGATTTTCATTGGATCCGATGCACTAGGTATTACACCCAGATCGGATATGAACTCCTTCATCCAGACTCCTTCATTTGTTGCTTCCGAAGTAGTTATGTACTCTGCTTCACACGTAGATCCCGCCACGACGCTCTGCTTGGAACTGCACCAACTGACAGCTCCACCATTCAATATAAATATGTATCCAGTTTGTGACTTAGAGTCATCTGGATCAGTGTCAAAGCTAGCATCGACGTAACCATTTACGATGAGCTCTTTGTCACCTCCATAAATGAGAAACATATCGTTGGTCCTTTTCAGGTACTTCGGGATGTTCTTGACCGTTGTCCAGTGATCCACTCCTGGATTACTTTGGTACCTCCCTGCCAGACTTATGGCAAGGCACACATCAGGTCTGGTACACAGCATAGCATACATGATAGAACCTATGGGTGAGGCATAGGGAATGACTTTCATTTTCTCTCTATCTTCTAAAGTGGTAGGGCTTTGAGTCTGACTCAACTTCACACCTTGTAACACAGGCAAGAACCCTTTCTTTGACTGATCCATTTTGAACTTCTTCAAAACTTTATCAAGGTATGTGCTTTGTGAAAGTCCTATTAAGCATCTCAATCTATCCCTATAGATCTTGATGCCCAATATATAAGCAGCTTCACCGAGGTCTTTCATTGAAAAATTCTTATTCAAGTATCCTTTTATGATATCCAAAAATTCTATATCATTTCCAATCAACAATATGCCATCCACATATAATATCAGAAATGCTACAGAGCTCCCACTCACTTTCTTGTAAATACAGGCTTCACCAAAAGTCTGTATAAAACCATATGCTTTGATCACCTCATCAAAGCGTATATTCCAACTCCGAGATGCTTGCACCAGTCCATAGATGGATCGCTGGAGCTTGCACACTTTGTTAGCACCTTTAGGATCGACAAAACCTTCTGGTTGCATCATATACAACTCTTCTTTAAGATATCTATTAAGGAATGCAGTTTTGACGACCATTTGCCAGATTTCATAATCATAAAATGCGGCAATAGATAACATGATTCGGACGGACTTAAGCATCGCTACGGGTGAAAAAGTCTCATCGTAGTCAACTCCTTGAACTTGTCGAAAACCTTTTGCGACAAGTCGAGCCTTATAGACAGTAACATTACCATCAGCGTCAGTCTTCTTCTTGAAGATCCATTTATTCTCTATGGCTTGCCGATCATCGGGCAAATCCACCAAAGTTCACACTTTGTTGTCATACATGGATCCTATCTCAGATTTCATGGCCTCAAGCCATCTGTCAGAATCTGGGCTCATCATAGCTTCTTCATAGTTTGTAGGTTCGCCTTGGTCTAGTAACATGACTTCCAGTACAGGATTCCCGTACCACTCTGGTGCGGATCGTGTTCTGGTTGACCTACGAGGTTCTGTAGTAACTTGATCTAAAGTTTGATGATCATCATCATTAGCTTCCTCTCTAGTTGGTGTAGGCATCACGGGAACGGTTTTCTCTGATGTGCTACTTTCCAATTCGAGAGAAGGTACAATTACCTCATCAAGTTCTACTTTCCTCTCACTCACTTCTTTCGAGAGAAACTCCATCTCTAGAAAGGTTCCATTCTTGGCAACAAAGATCTTGCCTTCGGATTTGTGGTAGAAGGTGTACCCAATTGTTTCCTTAGGGTATCCTATGAAGACACACTTCTCCGATTTGGGTTCGAGCTTATCAGGCTGAAGCCTTTTGACATAATTGTCGCAACCCCAAACTTTAGGAAACGACAACTTAGGTTTCTTGCCAAACCATAGTTCATACGGTGTCGTCTCAACGGATTTAGACGGTGCCCTATTTAACGTGAATGCAGCTGTCTCTAATGCATAACCCCAAAACAATAGTGGTAAATCGGTAAGAGACATCATAGATCGCACCATATCTAATAAAGTACGGTTACGACGTTCGGACACACCATTATGCTGTGGTGTTCCAGGTGGCGTGAGTTGTGAAACTATTCCACATTGTTTTAAATGAAGGCCAAACTCGTAACTCAAATATTCGCCTCCACGATCAGATCGTAGAAACTTTATTTTTTTGTTACGTTGATTCTCCACTTCACTCTGAAATTCTTTGAACTTTTCAAATGTTTCAGATTTGTGTTTCATTAAGTAGATATACCCATATCTACTCAAATCATCTGTGAAGGTCAGAAAATAACGATACCCGCCGCGTGCCTCAACACTCATCGGACCGCATACATCGGTATGTATTATTTCCAATAAGTCATTAGCTCGCTCCATTGTTCCGGAGAACGGAGTTTTAGTCATCTTGCCCATGAGGCCTAGTTTGCAAGTATCAAATGATTCATAATCAAGTGATTCCAAAAGCCCATCTGCATGGAGTTTCTTCATGCGCTTTACACCAATATGACCTAAACGGCAGTGCCACAAATATGTTGCACTATCATTATCAACTTTGCATCTTTTGGCATCAATATTATGAATATGTGTATCACTACAATCGAGATTCAACAAAAATAGACCACTCTTCAAGGGTGCATGACCATAAAAGATATTACTCATATAAATAGAACAACCATTATTCTCTGATTTAAATGAATAACCATCTCGCACTAAACAAGATCCAGATATAATGTTCATGCTCAACGCTGGCACCAAATAACAATTATTCATGTCTAAAATTAATCCCGAAGGTAGATGTAGAGGTCGCGTGCAGACGGCGATCACATCGACCTTGGAACCATTCCCGACGTGCATCGTCACCTCATCCTTAGCCAATCTTCGTTTAATCCGTAGCTCCTGTTTCGAATTACAAATATGAGCAACCGAACCAGTATCAAATACCCAGGTGCTACTACGAGCATTAGTAAGGTACACATCAATACCATGTATATCAAATATGAATTTGTTCACTTTGCCATCCTTCTTATCCGCCAAATACTTGGGGCAATTTCGCTTCCAGTGACTAGTTCCTTTGTAGTAGAAGCACTCAGTTTCAGGCTTGGGTCCAGCTTTGGGCTTCTTCCTGGGAGTGGCAACTTGCTTGCCATTCTTCTTGAAGTTCCCTTTCTTTCCCTTGCCCTTTTTCTTGAGACTAGTGGTCTTGTTAACCATCAACACTTCATGCTCCTTCTTGATTTCTACCTCCGCGGCCTTAAGCCTTGCGAAGAGCTCGGGAATTGTTTTGTTCATCCCTTGCATATTATAGTTCATCACGAAGCCTTTGTAGCTTGGTGGCAGTGATTGAAGAACTCTGTCAATGACACAATCAACTGGAAGGTTAACTCCTAGCTGAGTCAAGTGATTATAACACCTAGACATTTTGAGTATGTGTTCACTGACAAAACTGTTCTCCTCCATCTTGCAGCTATAGAACTTGTTGGAGACTTCATATCTCTCAACCCAGGCATTTGCTTGAAATATTAACTTCAACTCTTGGAACATCTCATATGCTCCATGATGTTCAAAACGTCTTTGAAGTCCCGGTTCTAAGCCGTAAAGCATGGCACACTGAACTATCAAGTAGTCATCAGATTGAGCCTGCCAGACGTTCAAAACATCAGCTTCTGCTCCTGCAGCAGGCCTTTCACCTAGCGGTGCATCAAGGACATAATTCTCGTGTGCAGCAATGAGGATAATCCTCAAGTTATGGACCCAGTCCATGTAGTTGCTACCATCATCTTTCAACTTAGCTTTCTCTAGGAACGCATTAAAATTCAGGGGAACAATAGCACGGGCCATTGATCTACAACATAGATATGCATATACTATCAGGACTAAGTTCATGATAAATTAAGTTCAATTAATCAAATTACTTAAGAACTCCCACTTAAATAGACATCCCTCAAGTCATCTAAGTGATACGTGATCCAAATCAACTAACCCATGTTCGATCATCACGTGAGATGGGGTAGTCATCAATGGTGAACATCTCTATGTTGATCATATCTACTATATGATTCACCTTCGATCTTTTGATCTCCAGTGTTCCGAGGCCATGTCTGTACATGCTAGGCTTGTCAAGTTTAACCCAAGTATTCTGCATGTGTAAAACTGTCTTACACCCGTTGTATGTGAATGTAGAGTCTATCACACCCGATCATCACGTGGTGTCTCAACACGACGAACTGTAGCAACGGTGCATACTCAGGGAGAACACTTTTACCTTGAAATTTAGTGAAGGGATCATCTTATAATGCTACCACCGTACTAAGCAAAATAAGATGCATAAAAGATAAACATCACATGCAATCAAAATATGTGACATGATATGGCCATCATCATCTCGTGCTTTTGATCTCTATCTCCAAAGCATCGTCATGATCTCCATCGTCACCGGCTCGACACCTTGATCTCCATCATTGCGTCGTGGTCATCTCGCCAACTATTGCTTCTACAACTATTGCTAACGCATAGCGATAAAGTAAAGCAATTACATGGTGTTTGCATTTCATACAATAAAGAGACAACCATAAGGCTCCTGCTAGTTGTTGATAACTTACAAAACATGACCAATTGGAGCTTGGAGCATAGTTCTTCACTCGCCAAGTTATGGCAACTTCCTCCGTCGATGATGACCTTCACAGACCTTCCATTGATGCCCGCCTTGGTGTGGAAGATATGGCATCTTTAGTCTTCATCTTGTTGATGTTGAAGTGTCAAGACTTTGGAGACAACGAGAGCAGGGCTTGAATCTTCGTCACAAAAGACTTGATCATCTTCATCCTCATTCATGCGCCAGTGCATGGCCACTTGCTCAAGGGCCTCCATTTCCCCTTCACTCATGGAGTCATAGGTGCCATCGTCGTTGAGGATCATGGTGCGCTTGTTGGTACACTTGAAGGACTTGTGGCCTCGGCCGCCGCATGTGAAGCACTTGATGGAACTTGTCTTGATGGTCTCATCCGGTGGAGTTGTAGATGATGAAGCTCTCGGCTTGAAGTTGCTTGTAGTAGGAGGACGACTTGAGGTTGTCAAAGTTTTCTTGTAACTTGACTTGTCGTCGTTGCTTGTATAAGGTTTGGTTGAGGTAGAAGGTGTCGGAGTCGTTGAAGCTTGGTTGTTGGAGCCGTAGTTCTTGGAAGAGTACTTGGCATACTTGAAGTCATCTTGCGCTTGTCGCTCCGCCTTGGTGGCTTGATGCACTAGCTCGATGAGGTTGGAGTAAGGTTGGAAATCGGTGATCTTCTTGATAGGGTGATTGAGTCCATTCAAGAAACGTGCCATAGTTTGCTCATCATCTTCCGTGACATTGGCTTGTATCATGGCAATATCCATTTCCTTCTAGTACTCTTCAACGCTCTTTGTTCCTTGCTTGAGGAGTTGTAACTTCTTGAAGAGGTCGCGGTTGTAGTAGGTTGGCACAAAGCGCGCTCTCATGACATCCTTCATTTGCGCCCAAGTAGTGATGGGTGGTTCACCTCTTGACTCACGGCGCTCAATGACTTGCTCCCACCAAATGAGGACATTGTCTTAGAACTCAAGGGATGCCATGGTGATCTTCTTCTCTTCCTCATAGTTGTGCAACCGAAAGATCTTGTCAACCTTCAATGCCCCTGAAAGATACTCTTCGGGATCATTGCTTCCGGTGAACTTGGGCATGGTGAACTTGAGCTTGCCGTAGCATTGCTCTTCATTGTGTTGGGGTCGGGGGTGATGATGCCCTTGACGTGGAGGATTGTCACCCTCTAGTTGCTCTTGGCGTGGAGGATTTCCATTGTCTTGTTGCTCATGGCGAACTTGTGGTTCTTGTTGAGCTTGTGGAGCTTGTCGTTGCAATCATGCTTGATGTTGTCGCTCTTGGACTACCTCGCGAAGTGCTTCTTCTTCTTCTCGAACACGTCGGTTATGGGCGGCGACGGCACGATTTGTGTCGCAGAGTGCATGTTGCGCCTCAAGGGCTTGTGCTTCACGCTGTTGTTGTTGTTGACGGAGAGCTTCGGCGTCTTGTTCATCTTGGTGTTGACATGCTCGCTCTTGCATTTGCTCTCGTAGTCGTTGGCGTTCTTGCGCTTCCTCTTGTTGGCGTTGGCGTGGCCTTTCTTGTGCTTGCGCAAGGGTAGCTTGATTGAGATGATGTCGACGTTCTTGCTCTCCAAGTTGCTCTTGTGGATCATTGCCGTGTAGAGGATTGCGGTTTGCTTGATGGTCTTGGCGCGCGGCTCGACGAAGAGTGTTCGATGTCGGTGTACTTGAACCGGAGATGGTGTCATAGGAATGTCGACTCGAGTGGCTCCGTCTTGAATATGACGAAGTGGTAGAAGAGCGGTTGACCAACAAGGCACGAATCTCATCCATTCTTGCATTGCTCTCTTGTTTTTGTTCGTCGAGCTTGTTGTCGAAGTATTCTCTTGTACGTTGCTCGGAATGTCGCAAGTCGAAGGCGAGGTTGTCGATGTGGTCGCTCAGTGCTTGTTGTTCTTGATGCAAAGCTCATTGCACGCCGAAGAGGTGGTTCTTGGTGACGTAGTTGTTCGGGTCCTCATCTTGCTCTATGAAGAGTGGGTTGGTAGAAGTACTTGACCTATCCATCATTCCAAGTAAATGTGTGAGTGAAAGAAAGGGAAGAACTATACCAAATTTACCTTGACCGATGTTGAGAATGGATCGAAGATCACTCAATGATGTAACAAGGAAATAGCACAATTGGTACCGGTTCCCGTCAATTTCTCACACCTACACAAATAAAGCCTTTGGTGGAGCTTGGTTAGGATGGTGGACAAAATTTATGCAATTGTTAGTGAGACTCAATAATGTTGGAAAAGATTCACAAATTTGCAAATGCAACAAGTAGACCAAGAAAAATGTGGCACACGGAAACACACACACGGAAAGATAGATGGGATCGTGCAACCAAAAATGAGCTCAAAATGTGGAATCCATGGAAAATGCTCTTGTTGCACAACGCTAGAGAGACGCTAGCACGATTGCACTATAAGCGGATACGAGACTTGTGCACAACCTACAAAGCAAAAATGCAACGACTTCTATCCCAAGTATGCTATATGTATGGTGTTCCGGTGATATGATCCAAGATGATCGAGTATGACAATCTTAATGTCGTATGATGCTATGGTTCTTGCTTAAAAGCTCTTTGCTTATCTTTCTCTTTTGCTTAAAAGCTTGTTTGGCTCTTTCTCTTTTGAGCTCTTTCATTAGCCACTTATGCAAAACTTCACGAACCAAGAGAGATTGTGTATATGCGATGACAACCTTGTGATACAAGAGATGATACCAAGATATGTATACCAATATGAAGTGATATATGCAATGACCACTAATGTGCACAAGTAATGTTGCCGGCAATACTCAAAGGCTAGTCTCGAGAGGTAAGTGATGCAAAAAGGAAGGCTATGGGGTTATCAATGCAATGGCAAGGGAGAGTATATGAGAGTGTCATCGAAGTTACCGTCCTTGCTTACGGTGGAAGGTGTCAAAATGATGAAGTGGTCGAGGTCATTGACGAAGATGAGCGTCGGTGATGTCGAGGTCGAACCATCCCTAAGTAGCCGAAACACGTTAGGAAACGGAAAACGCAACTCAAATTCTCAGTGACCAAATGTGGCAAAAATTGTCGTATGTGGTAGCGGGTAAGCGGTGGTGGTTGCGGAAAACGATGGTGGTATGTGGAAGGTTTGGTGTAGGCCCGGCAAAATTTGGCGAAAGTTAGGCGGAAGAAACGAGTGGTGGAGGAGTTGTTGCTGCCACGGGCCGGATGTCCGGGCTTGCGGGCCGGATGTCCGGGGTCACGGGCCGGATGTCTGGGACCTAGTTCCGTGGGCGAACTCGGTGGATCTCGTGGGTAGAGAAAATTTCGGGGCAAAATTCGAGGGATTTTGTGGATGGAATTGGGGAAAAGTTAGGGGAAGCTAGATCTACGAGTAACACATGAAATCCACGGATCAAATCCAACAAAACATCATCACACCAACAAATCACAAAAAAAAATTGGGGGGCTATTTTTGTGGGGAATTTTTGAAATTGGGACAAAATCAACAAAATTAGGCTAGAGAACAAAGGGTAGGGGCTCCAAATTCGTGATCAACCTTGCTCTGATCCAAGATGATGTAGGGTAGAACCCTAGATGCCCGATCTTTCATGAAATGGAGTGGATCCTACGAAGAACACGAGGGGAAACACTCAAATCAACAAGAGAGATCACACATGTGCTAGATCCATGAACATAAAGAGTGATACAAGATGCAAATGCAACAAAGGACGATACAATTGGTAGCGAGTTCTTCTCTGAGAGGAGGTCTTGAGGGGTCTTCCCGTGAGGGGTCTTGAATCCAATCGATGGACTTTCTCCGTAGAGGCCACGGTCTCTCGATGGAGTAGAACCGAATGGATGAGCAAAGCTCTATCTCTCAAATGAGCTAAACCTATGCTAACCCTAAAATGTTGGGGGAGAAAGGTATATATAGTCTCGAGGGGGCGAAGGGGTACATGGGCCTCGGCCCTTTACATTGTGTGCAGACAGGGGGAGCCAGACGTCCGGGCGTCGGGCCGGATGTCCGGGCCTTCGCGAGGTGCCAGATGTCCGGGCGCGGGGGCCGGATGTCCGGGCTGGCGGGGTCCAGTTTCTGTGCTCTCTGGATAGGCGTTGTCCGGATGTCCGGGCTGGAGTCCGGATTTCCGGGCTGGAGGCCGGATGTCCGGGCCTGAGGCCGGATGTCCGGGCCCTATAGACTTGGCTGCTGGGCTACTGCTGTTGTCGACACCTCCAGGGGCCGGATGTCCGGGGTCCTGGCCGGATGTCCGGGTCCTGGAAGCTGTTCTCGGTTCCTTTCGATGGTTCCCTTCATCCATGAACTTGTAGACTTGTCCATCTTCATGTGCATCTTCGAGAGGGTCTTCTTGGTACCTGATCATGCACAACATTCCGGACTTAGGTAGTAGCCATGTCTTGAGAGGATCATATGGAATATCACTAAGGAGAGATGTCACCTCGTTCTCTAGAGCTCTAGCTCGTGCTCGTGTCATCGGTCCTCTTGGCACTTGGTGAGACGATAGTAGGTCCATGGGAATGACCATAGGATGCTCCGCATCACATCTTGTTGGTCAAAGCTTGGTTGGCCACAACAATGGATCCAATATGCGGCACTGAGCAAAAGGGAAACAAGTATTGGGAGAAAATTTGGAAGGAGTATCACGAACAAAAGGAGTATGTGGAGGCGCATCCTATTGTGATCACCCGCAATGTGGCATCTCTCCAACATCGATGGGGGATTATTCAAGGGGAAGTGAACAAGTACGTCGGCTACTACTCACAAGTGACCAAGTGCCCTCAAAGTGGGATGGGAGTGGCAACTCACGTAAGCTCAATTGTTTCATCTTGTCGTCATTTGCATATGCTTCCTTGTGTTTGCATTCTCGTGCTCATACATATGTTGTTTGCTAGAAGTCAATGGCGGCCACTTTGTATCACGAGGTGGAGAAGAAGGCGTTTGCTTTTAGTCATTGTTGGATCATATTGAATGGCAAGCCGAAGTGGAGCCAGCTTGTGGCCGATCTCAAGTCCGGCAAGAAGAGGAATGATGCTCAAGCTCCCACCAATCAATTAGGTTGGGCGATGAAGAGGATGATGTTGCCGTCATGAATGAAAGAACCACTGTGCCAAAGGATAACCGACAAGTCATGGGAAACAAGTGGGAGAAGGCACGGGCCTCCTGTGGTGCCGCGGCTACAAAAATGTCATCCACGTGGACGGGCATTTTTTCGATAAGGGAGAACAAGAAAGAGGAGAGATACAAGCTCATGTTGGACGCGCAAAAGGAGAGATGGAGTAGGACCGGAAGAGGGCGGAGAAGAGGCTCAAAATTAAGAGGGAGAAGATTGAGTTGGAGAAGCAAGAGACGGCGATCAAATGGGAACTCGAGAAGGCCAAGACATTTGGCGAGATTGAGCTTGAGAAGGAGAGGTTGCAACTCGCACGGGACGCGGAGGATGCGAAGATCATGTTGGCGGAAGAAACCCTCTTGGATGAGCATGCAAAGAAGTGGCTTGCGGATAAGAAGAAGGAGATCAACGACTGTAGGGAGTATGAGGCGGCGAGGACGGTTGCGGCAGCGTCAGCGGATCATGCGGCCCAGATGCGGGTGGAGGAGGCAGCCCGGATGCAGGTGGAGCAGGACGCATTCCGCTCGGAGCAGGCGCCCGGCCAGTGATCCGAAGCCATCCATCATGCTCGAACATTGATTTCATTTTGGCATGTCCGGTTTTATTGAACTATGATTTGCTTTGCTTTGTTTCCAACTGTTCAATTCAGACAATTTGTATCGTATGATCGACGTGCATGGATTGCATGAATTTGAGGATCGGAATTTGAGGTTCGTGAATGTAGGACACAATATATGCAGGGCCGGCGGGCGCTGTGCAGGCTTATAGGGGACCGGATTTGCCAGGTCTGGCTCTTAAGGGTGTGTTTGGTTACGGTCATGGACCGGAATGTCACAGGTCCAACCCATTCCTAGACCCCGGTCTCGCGTTCAGTTACTAGGTCAAACTGTCACCACCTCGTTCCCGCGGACCGAATATTCTGGTCAGATCCGGAACGGGTGAGACCTCCAAATCGAGCGGACCACGCAGAACCGCTCTTCCGCTCGCACTCCCGCAGGCCGCAGCCCTACCCTTTCTCGTGCGGCTCCTCTCCCCCGTCTCTCCCCTCCCACAATTTGCGCCGCCGGCCCTCCTCCGGTCTGCAACGCCGGCTCCCTCGTCTCATCCTCCTCTGAAGCACAGCCTCCCTCTCCTCCGAACCACGTGCGGCAGGCGAGCCGGTGCGTGTTGATCTTGCAGCAGGGCAATAGCGGCGGCACACGTCGGGAAGCGCCGTACCGCCGCATTTGACGGAGCAACCGGTCACGGTCGCTCGTGGGGACGCCAAGGCCAAGGCGCGTATCCAACCGGCCGCCACGTTCAGCTGTCGTTTTTCTTCTCTTGTAGCTGCTTGTTATCTTGTGGTTGAGTTCGATTCTTGTATCTCACACCCTTGTTCGTTGCATGGATGGTTGGATTTGATTCGTTGTTGGGAGATGTGTTTCATTTCTTGCCTTTGATGATCCTGATACTGGCTGCTGGTTTTAGTTTCTGTCACTCTAAATCTTAGTTGCCCGATTCAGTTCAGCGAGGCAGACTGCAAGTGCAGGAACTGTTCGTCCAGAAAAGAAAAATGTTAAATGTCCAATGGCTTTATTTTAAGTCAAACTTTGGCACCGATTTAACAAGTAAAATTGTTTATCTGCACGGATGGATGGATGACCACTTACAAATCCATTCCATTCCATTCATCAAACCATCAAACCAAACATCAAAATGTAATCATTCCATTCCTTTGAATTACCTGTACCAAACACAAGGATGGAATGGACCCATTACAGCGGAATGGAACCATGACATTCCATTACACTTCGTTCCCGAACCAAACACACCCTAAGAAGGTACTCCCTCCTTCCGAATATGTAGGGTGTATTAGGTTGTAGCACGAAAATTAACGTACGTCGTTCGTTACTTCAGCCCCCGTTCACGTCGCTCAGGGGAAGGCCTCCACGATCTGCTCTAACATCATGTTTGACCGATCCAACCCCAAACGAAACGAAAACTCTGACCAGAGCGCCCCACGAATTTCCTTCCCGCGCCCGCGCCTCACGATAAACTTCAAATTTGGAGAGGCCTCAACTAGCAATCGTTAACTACCCACTCACCCCTCGTTCTCCCCCCTGCTTCTTCTTCCTGTGCTTGTTCCCCCTTCTTCTTCTCCTTGTCCCGTAGAGTTTGGTAGCCATGGTGGAGCTTGACCTGAATCAGCCGCCCAGATGGGATGAGTTTGGCGATTACACGGGCCCTATCATTGACCTAAACAATGATCTGCAGTGGGCTCACACCTACGAAGGTTGGTTTCTGCCCATTGTTGTGTTTCACGCATCTTATCACTCTAATTTTCTGGAGTTATGTCAATTTCTAATTACTGTATGTTCTGTCCATCAACAGTGCAAGATGTGGAGGTAGGAGAAGGTTCTGGCGAGGGAGGAGGATCTGACGATGCTCACAGCATCCGCCCTGAAGAACACGCTACTGGAGATGTGCACGTTCGAGGAGAAGGAATCACGGCAAGCATGCATGGCCGAATCGGCAGCTTTGGTCGCACACTTGGCCTTGCCGGTCGGGGGCATCTTGGCGTGCATGCTCACCGTGGCCTCGCCGGAAGTGGTGTGGCCGGACGTGTTGTCCCCGGACATGTTGTTCCTGCACATGGTCGCCGGAGGCTTGGGCTGACTGGGCGTGGCCTAGGCTCGGTGCTAAATGTGCATCAGTTTCAGCCTGGACAGAACAACTTCGAGCAGCACAACATGAACCATGCTCACACTGATGACCACAGCGATGCCGCCGACGAGCATGGCAACGCCGATCAGGGGAACAACGAGCATTCCTATGAAGGATACGACGAAGGTGCCGGCGATACTGGCAACGTCGAGCAGGGCGGCGGAGAACATGGCAATGGCTTAGGAGGTGGCGCAGGTCCAAGTAAGTGTACGCACACATGCTTATCTACTTCATTCTTGCATGCAGCTACCTTTCATTGAAGCATACTCTACTCCCTTTGTTCCAAAATATAGTGTGTCCTCGGTTTCCGTGCTTCAACTTTGACCATAAATTTAACCAACGAGACCGACTGCGGCGGGGGCAAAAATTATATAATTGAAAACTTCTTTTGAATACGAATTCACTGGTATAATTTTCGCTCCCGCCGCAGTCGGTCTCGTTGGTTAGATTTATGGTCAAAGTTGAACCTCGAAAAGCGCGGGCGCGCTATATTTTGGAACGGAGGGAGTATGATTGTTGTACGCATACACATGCTTATCTACTGAATTCGGTGAGATTAAAATTTTCATGTAGTTCATGTTCTGATTTGCATGGTTTCCTTTTCATAGTTGGGGTAATGAGTGTTGCAGTTTGATGCTTGCGTCCAGATATGTGTCGTTCAAGCATACATTACTTTATGATTGTTTTCTATAGCGAGATTAAATAATTCATGTAATTCAGGTTCAAAATTGCTTGAGTTCCTTATTTCCAAATCATACTTGGAGTAATATGTGTTTCCTTGTTAATCATAAGCATATGTACAATGAGAAGTTAAAATTCAGTAGGATTCGCAGTAGTACAGCAGATAATCTATTAGGTTATCAATTTTTTTCATGCAATCAATCAGGGGCTTCAGGGCCCTTTTGTGCTAGCCTCCCTTTGTCAGTGACATTCATCTTCATGCCTGCCTAGAGCCCGATAGTACTCAGCATCGTGCCAATACAGTTTGCTTATAGTGCACGTACATCATGTATTGTCATTTGTCATTGAAGTTCAGGCGAACTTGTGATAGCTACACACCTCGTTACCTAACTTGCTGTACATTTTTCATGCCACACAGATCAGAGGAAACGCAAATGGTGCACAGACAATGAAAGGAGGACTATATACAGCATGCTTTTGGATAGGAGTACTCATGGCATATTGAAGCGCGGTGTTTCACTACAAGTGGCAGCAGCGATGGGTGTTTCTCAGAGATGTGTGCAGCGTTATTGGGAAAAAGGCCAGAGAGGTGGAGGGGTGAATGCTGTTGTCAGCAAGAGGGCAAAGCACTGTGGCCGCAAGAGAGTTGAAATCAACCCAGGTGATATTTCTGCAATTCCAGTGATGAAAAGGACCACCATGCATGACCTAGCCAAGGAGCTAAATGTTGCAAAGAGCACCTTACACAGGAGGTTTAAGGAAGGCAAATTCAAGCGTCACACTAATGATATCAAGCCTACATTGACTGATGAAAACATGAGAGGGCGTGTTCGGTACTGTCTCTCCATGATACATCCTCCTAGCCTACCTCACCAGCCCACCTTCAAGGATATGTACAATATGGTGCACATTGACGAAAAGTGGTTCTACATGACTAGAAGATGTCAGAAATATTACTTGGCCCTTGATGAGGACAAGCCTCAAAGGGGCATAAGGAATAAAGGATTTATTCGAAAGGTGATGTTCCTTGTAGCAATTGCGAGGCCTAGGTTCGATGCACTTGGGACATGCACATTTGACGGGAAGATTGGAATATTTCCATTTGTGACTAGAGAGCCTGCTAAGAGGTCAAGTAAGTACAGGGGTGCTAGCACCATGATCACAAAGGCAATGACATCTATTACAAAGAACGATAGCCGCGAGTTTCTTGTTAACAAGGTCTTGCCTGCCATAAAACAGAAATGGCCAGTTGAGGAATTTGGGGAGCCTATTTTCATCCAGCAAGACAATGCCAAAACCAATATTGATGTCAACGATCCTGTGTTCAAAGAAGCGGCAACTGCAGATGGGTTTGACATAAGACTGATGTGCCAGCCACCCAATTCTCCTGATCTAAATGCTTTGGATCTTGGTCTTTTTTCAGGTATTAAATCCATGTTCTAGAATCTGCTACGAAAACCAAACACAAACTTATTGCTGAAGACATTATGAACCTTGTTTTTTATTGCAGGTATGCAAGCAATGTTTTAGAAGTCAGCTCCTAAAACCGTAGACAATCTTGTCACAAAAGTCATTCAAGCATTCGAAGAGTATCCAGTGGAGAGATCCAATCGTGTTTTTCTCATGCATCAATCTTGCATGAAGGAAATCATGAAGGGGAGAGGCAGCCAATACTATGCCATTCCACACATGAAGAAAAGTGTTCTTCAGAACAATGGAGTTCTCCCCATCGCACTTGCATGTGATCCTGAATTAGTCCAGCAAGCAAATGAGTTCGTGAATGTCCAGTTACTGCTGACTTAGTCGTCAATTCGTGTGTGTGACGCCCCCAGCTCAATCGTGCACTAAAGGCTGACTGAAATTCCTGCCAAGTGGTTTCAGTCTCAGCAGGCAACATACCCTTGTGGCTTTCCCACCATTGAGCAGCGGGACCCTTCAAGTGGAATGTCGCAAAGGTGACGTAACTTTCAGTGGCAACATTAGCCGACTCCATCTCAAACAGGATGTCACGAAGCCAATCATCAGCATCCATAGGATTGGTGGAGTTGCGGAAAACGGATGGATTGAGGCGCACAAATTCTGGCAGAGTTATTGGAGCATTCTGCTGTTGAGCATTCTGATTTGGGAACTGAGCCAATAGTCCGTTCATAAACTGCTGCATCATGGCGGCGATATAGGGTGGAGGTGGAGGATCGTCAGCCATCCTGCCAAATCAACAGGGGCGGTTTAGCAAGAAGAACTGCAGGTGTATGGAATGATTCATGAAGTAACACGCACAATAGAAGGAGGTGCAATAGATACTTCATCATATTCGCACCAGACATTCGAATCCGCACATAGCCTCGATTACAATCCGGCAATACGACAGCTGAAAGGGGAAGGCTAGATAACTAGGCAGCGCGCAGGCACGCGGCAAGGAAGTACACAACGAGACATAGCAAAGGCTACATCAACGTCGGAGAAAACTATTGGAGCGAGGAATCTGCAAGTGACAACACAGGGTGCCCTCGATAAGAGGATCCTGCAAGCAGAACCTGGCCCACAATCTTGGAGCAAGGGGGGATATTTCAGAACACCGGGTGGATGTGATCATGAGAAACTAATGTTGGAGTTAGTGGAATTTTAACCCGAATAGAAGAGAGATCAGAGTCCCAGAGTATAGACGAGGAATACAAGATCCTAATACCACCCAATTGGCGATGTGGGCCCGTAAGCCACACAGCCAAGTTAGTAAAACAGTTTTCGGTTACTAGACTCAACTTCGGCCAAGGAGTTGGAAAGGGGGATCCTACAGGCAGTCGGCTCTGATACCAACTTGTGACGCCCCTGGCTCAATCGTTCACTAATCATACACGCAAATGCACACGATCAAGCCTAAGGACTCATGGGAAGATATCACAACACAACTCTAAAACATAAATAAAGTCATACAAGCTTTATATTACAAGCCAGGGGCCTCGAGGGCTCGAATACATAAGCTTGCGAACAAGCGTCAGCGGAAGCATCAGATATCTGGGTACAGATATTAAAAGAGAAATAGAAAGGCCTTTAGAAAGGCGGGGCAAAATAAAACACTACGATCGAAAGGCGCAGGCCTCCTGCCTGGGACCCTCCGAACCTACTCCTGGTCGTCAGTCAACTCGTAGCAGTATCCACCCTCGGGGTAGTAGTAGCGATCGTCGGCGGGAACAGCTGTCTCAGGGGCTCCGTCATCTTGGTCACGACAAACTGATATGGGGAGAAAAGGAAAACAAAGCAACCGTGAGTACTCAGAAGTACTCAGCAAGCAAGGATCTACACTACATATGCAACATTTTCAAAGAGAGGCTGTATATGTGGACTGGGCTGCAGAAATGCCAGAATAGAGAGAAGGCCTAGTCCTATCGAAGACTAGCATCTTCAGCGGTCTTGCAGCAATAGAAGAGAGTAGCACATTACAATATAATGTAGCAGTAATGATATCAACCTCACCCAGAGATCCTTTCTCAACTCCCTGCGAGAAAGCAATCCCAGAGCCATACAGTCATCAACCTCGTCCTGAGATCCCTTCTCGACTCCCTGCGAGAAGCAATCCCAGAGCCTCATATCTAGGTCTCATCTCAAGTTCTAGCTGTATCGATCGGGATACAACTCCGAGTGTCCTTTACCGTAGGACCGGCTATCGATAGAAGTTTTCTTCCCTGCAGGGGTGCACCAACTTACCCAACACGCTCGATTAAATCCGGTCGGACACACTTTCCTGGGTCATGCCCGGCCTCGGCCAAATGATACATCGCAACCCTACCTACAGCTCAGCAGAGAGGTCCCCGCCGGTCTACATCCTAAGCGCTCAGGGGTCTTGGGCCGTCGCCCTGTGCACTCCGGGTCGTTGTGAGCAGGGTGGATACCAGCGCCAACGGCACGATCCGACCCAGCCACAATGCTGAACTGGACGTCTGACAGAACTGTCGGCTGATGCTACGATGCAGAACGCCCATACTATGCCCATGTGATGGTTAGTGCTATCAGGCCAGAGGCCTGCTCGGATCAAATATCCAAATCATTAGTACCTTGGGCTTGCGGTAACGAGCAGAGACTCACGAAAGATGTGACCCCGTCGCCCCGTCTCGAGGACTTTCTGCAAGGGTTAAGAATGCCCGGCCGTGCCTCGTATTCATCACTCGGGCACCATACAGGCAACCCGTCTTCACAACACTCGCCACTTAGGCGCACGCGGGTACCCCTCAGGGTCGACCCGCCTTTCCAAGTAACAGTGTAAAATCCAAGTATTCGTGTGTCCATAACATCAGGGGAATCCGAGGTATCACCCTCATTGGATTCCTACTCGATGTATCCGTCAAGGTGAACTCGGAGGAATCACCCTCACTGGGTTCACACTTGAGGTGTTGTACGACGGCGTCGTTATCGGAAGTGGTGAAGGAGGAATCACCCTCGATGACCACGACCGAATAGCTACTCTACAGAGTTAACATCAGAAGTGCTACACGAGGTATCACCCTCGGCACTCGATAGTAACGCTGCAGTGTCGTTACAACTAAGGGGGTGATGTGCGGTGCCGGGGCCTGGTCTTCAATCCCGTTGATCGGGTCTTCGGATAATCCAGTGGGGCAATCGGGATAAGTGGGGTCACTGATAGGTCTCTACCCAGCCTATATTAAGCAGTTTAGGATATGCAGGTAATTATCAACAGCAGGTTACAATAAACAGGCTATGCATCAGAATAGGTAAAGCAGCAGCAGCAGCAGTTCTAATGCAAGCATGAGAAATAGAATGGGTGATATCGGTATGCTCAAGGGGGGGGGCTTGCCTGGTTGCTCGGCGGCAAGGGCAAGGTTGTCAATGGTGTCTTCGGGCTCCGGAGCTGCGTCGTTCTCGGGGACGACGTCGGGGTCTAACGAGAGAGAAGAGGGGGAGGAAACAATAAATACAGAGCAAACAAGTGCAGCACAAAGCATAACATGGCAATACGCGGTGACAGAGGTGATCTAACGCAGTGCCGGGTGATACTGGCGAAGGTGGAATTCATCCGGGAATGTTTTCCCGGTTTCGGACATTTGTCAGACAGATAACAGGAGGGGAACGGTTCCATGTTCGGGTAGCTAGGGACATGTGTCGGACGAACGGACCGCGTATTCAGATCCGTCTCGAAATTCTGAGCATTTTTCATATATAAAATATTTTCATCGGAGTTACGGATTAAAAGATATGATTTTCTAAAGTTTTTATTGATTTCTGGAATTGTTTTAATTATTTAAATTTGAATTATCCAAAACAGTATGAGGGTGACATCAGCATGACGTAATGATGACGTCAGCAGTCAACTCTGGCTGACCAGAGTCAAATCTGACGTGTGGGGCCCACATGTCATTGAGACAAAGGCATAATTAGTGTTAATTTAACTAAGTTAGGTTAATTAGGGGGGTGGGGCCTACTATCAGTGTCTGTTAACTTAATCAATTAACTAATTAGGTTAATTAGCATTTTAATTATGGTTTTATTTATTTTAAATCGTTTTAAGGGGTGGGACCCGTGTGTCATAGACACGGGTGGTCCAGTCAACAGCGCTGACTGGTCAACGGGGCCCAGTGGGGCCCGTAGTCAGTGGCACTGGTGGTGGGGCCCGCGTGCCACGTCGGAGCCGGCCGGAGCGCCGGCCGGAGCATCGCCGGCGACCACAGAAGACGGCGGCGACGCGCGTGACTTGCGTACGGGGCATCTCCGGGGCTGAGGTTTGGTCCGTTCGAACGGGCGGTCCACGCCGCGTGCATTGGTGGTGGTGGCATGGCCGGAGACGGCGTGTAGCGGCGGCGGTGAGCACGTCGGCGGCGGCCGGTCTCGGGTGGCGATGGCAAACGGCAGCGCGGTCGCGCGCAAGTCGAACGAAGGAGCTAGGAGGCACCTACGCGCGCGTGTGAGTTCAACGGGCACGAGCCCGAGGCCAGCTGGTCGCCGGAACGGCGCCGCCGACGAGCTAAGCGGCGGCGTGTTCGGCTATGGTGGAGGAGCTCGCTAGGGGCCGCAAAGACGGCGCGAGGAGAGGGAGAGGGAGCGGCAGCTTACAGCGCTCCTGCAGGTGTGCGTAATGGGCTCGGGGAAGGCTCGACGTGGCCAGAATCGACGACGGCGTGCGGCGGCAATCCAAGGAGGGAGAAGGTTGACGCGGGCGAGGCAGAGGCTCCCAGCTCCGTCCAGCGGCGCGGGGTGGGGTAGCGGATGGTGGCGGAGCGCTCGGGTCCGGTCACGCGACGAGGCGGAGGCGGTGGCCGTGTGTTTCACGGCGGCGGAGCCATGGCCGTGTCGGGTGAGTTGAGAGAACGAGAGGGAAAGGGAGAGGGGGCAGCTAGGGTTTGTCCTGGGGGTGAAGGAGGGGTTCTTATCATCTCTGGCGGGCGCGGGACGGCGCAGCGTCGAGCGAGGGGAAAGGGGGGGGCCGAGGCGCGGCGTGCGGGCGAGGCGACAACGAGCGGCGTGAACAGGGGGAGGTAGGGGACGAGCTAGTTGGGCTGGGCCGCGCGGGTGACAGCTGGGCCTGTTGGCCCAGAGGGGGGTGGTTCTGTTCTTTTTCCTTTTGCTTTCTTCTTTTCTTTTCTTTTCCTCTTTTCTCTGTTTTGCAAATAGTTAGGTACCCAAAAGAATTTTGTAAAATATATAAACTGGTCCATAATTCATAGGGCAGCATACCCTATCCCCAAAAATTAGTTTGGGGTATTTATCATTTCAGATTTACTTTATATTTATTAATAGGTTATTAAATATGGTTTTCAGCCACTGTTTGAGGATGTTCAAGCCACTTATCCAATTTCAATAATGTTTGTTTCAAATTTAAAATTGTCTCTGATTTACTTGCTATTAAATGAACAATTTAGTTTCTGAGTTTGGACAACTTTTATTTTCACTTTCAGTTTGAATTTCCAATTGAGTTTGAATTTGTAATGAGATATGATACAAATGATGATTAAGCACTGTTGATCCTGATGACATGGCATAATAAAAAGGGGATTACTGTAGCTTAATACATAGGGTGTTACAGTGTGTCTCGCTGAATTGTTTCTTAGTCGTCACTCGTCAGTATGTACGTTTCGCTGCAGTGTCTCTTTATTTTCATATCGTGTCGGACAATTAGTTATGTTCAGGTGATCAGTGTGTTATGTTCAGGTGTAGTGTTTGTTTATCAGACTTGAAAACATATTTGCAAGTATTGTAATCAGATTTGCTTATGTGATTTGCTTTAGTTTGATGTGTTGTCTTTTTTCTTAGATCCTGTGCAATGAATGAGCTAATGTCCTCATAGTGCTAATCTTTAATTTATGATTAATCCTGGAATGCTTGGTGTTCAGTGTCTTGCTCCCAGCAACCAAATGTCAAAAAATTCATGCTGGGCATGCACTAAACTGACTGAAAGGATCTAAGTGTAGGGGAGGGAATTTGTAAATGTAGCATGTGTACACCCTGATACACAATCATAAGCAAAAAATTAAAGGCAGGTTTGTACACCCTGATACAGAAAGATAAATGTTCGTACTGCTAAAATAGAGAAGGAGGAATCTAACACAAATAAGCTAATGTAAGATGAAAGCCAGTTTGACGAGGTAATCTAAGGTTCAAAGTACAGGGGCAACATAATTTTAAGCATGTCCTTCCGTACGGCAGACTCTGCTTCTTCTCCCTCGCCTAGTTCTTCTTCAGCCTGGTCATGATCTACCTGAGGCGCAATGTGTTCTTCGTTGCCATCGTTATGCTCTGTGTCGGCATTGCTGTGTTCTTCGTTGTCCTCACCTTGCTCTTCTCCGGCCACTCCCAGCAAAGCCATGACATCTGCTTCAATTTCCTCGAGGGAGTCCAGAGCTTGGCTTTCTCCTGCAAGGATGTCCTGTTCAACCTCCATACTTTCTTGAGCTGACATATCTTCTTCTACACCAACGCTCAACTCTTCCTGCAAATCCGGGACTTGGCTACCTTCAATATTGGAGTACCACTCTTTGTGGAAATATGAAGTTTCATCTCCTGTTGTCTCTTCAATGAGATCCTGGACTTGGCTCTCTTCACCATGCTCGGGCACATACTGTTGGTATTCAAAGACCTCGATAGTATCCGCATGTTCGACGTCCATAGCTTGTTGTTTGCTCAACTCATTTTCTGCTTCAACCTGCACATCTTCAAGGGAATCCGGTACCTGAGTAGCATATGTGTCAGGCACGTACATCCATAGCTTCATGCCCTCGGATTCGGGGATGCTGTACACATAGCTCATATGCACTTCTTCATCTTCGGTGATCATATCATTGGCTCCTTCAAGGGTGATGTCCTGCTCATCGACACATTGGTCGTTGTTGGTCTCGGCATCTGAGTTCACTTTGCGCACACAGTTGACCTTGCTGATATAGTCGTCCTCCCAGATCATGGCGTCCTCGGCCAGCTTGTTCCAACGCAAACCATGCACTTCGGAGACGTCATCGTTGGAGACCGTGCGGCCATCACCCAGTCTGTCTACGTACCTGCCGCCAAGACCATCCTCCTGTCCTTTATGTTTTCTTCTTTCATCACCATGGCCGTTGCGGACGCCGTCGTCGTGGCCGTGGTCGTCGCAGGTCCTGGTCTTCCCCGTCGACGTCCAAATTCCGAGTTGTCCAGGTGGTCGTACCAGCTTCGAGCCGGCCGCGTCCTGGTTGCCGGTTCCCATCGTACTGGGACGACCGCGCACGGGACCGGCCTTGCCGGCGGCAAGCTGCGCGGCAATGCCATCGTCAGTGGCAAGATGGGCAGCCACTCCGTCGCCGTTGGGACCCTCGTCGCCAACACCTACGCCGTGCAGGGGGCTGGCCATGGATTGATTTCTGTACGAGCTGGGAAAGATGGGGAGGGCAAATGGTGTGCTGGCTCTTCTTCACAAAGGAGAAAATTGCGCGGGAGAGAAAGGGAGGTGGGTTCGTGGGCAGAATGGGTTGAAGGAGAGAGAGACGACTGCGTCCTCGTGGGAGCTAACCGCACGAGAGGGTGGTCATCGTATTTTTTTTTCTGAAAACTAGCGATCGTTAGCAGAGGATCTAACTGTGCGCCTTATATTATGAAATTGCATGCAATTCCTAATACGCCCTACATATTGGGAAGGAGGGAGTAGTATAATAGGAGATCGCTTGGTGTAAATCAAAGACTTGGTTTCCATGACCGAACGGGGTGACGCAGGAAGTTCGTCCCCTTGCGTCCCCACTCCCCAGTTAAAAAAGAAACGGGTCGAACACGAGCCAGACTGAAAGCAACGCCCGCTCCAATCAAAAGGGAAAAGAAAAGAAAAGAAACTGGTTCTGAACGTCTCGCGATACGCCGACATCCACGACGGCCGGGACGCGAAAAGCACGTCTCCTCATTTTTTTTTTTAGACAAAAAAGCACGTCTCCTCATGAAGAGATCCTCCGTCTCGCGTGCACGGTAGGTGGGCCGGCGTCTACCTGAGCCGCCCGTGTTAAACTAAACAACAGCGACTCCCCAGGTCGGCCTTATCCTGTGAGCTCTCGCTTTCACACCCCGTGACGGTGGGAGCGCTGACTATTCTCATCACACCTGTTCCGCAACCGGTCAAAGTCCTGGATCGAGTCCGTTGTCAGCGTTCTGTCCGATAGACAGTGCGAGGTTAGCACCGTAGCACAGCTTCGTCAAGCTGTTCTAGTCACCGCCTCTCTTTTCTTTTTTGCAACACTTGAAAAAATTTCATTTTCTCTCTGTTTCTTCCTCTCCGTCGACGACGCACTGCCTGCCCCGATCGACGCCGTCGCCACCCCCGACGCGCCGCCCACGCCGTCCCCCGTCGCTGTCCCCCGACGCGCCGCCCGCCGCCCCGTCGCGCGCCGCCCCTCCCTCGAGCTCGCGCGCCGTCGCCGTCGCCGCCCCCGACGCCCCGCTGTGAGCCCCTGCCGCCATGGCCGCCCTCCCATAGATGAAGCCCGCACACACATGCATATGAACACACACACGCGAGCACACACACACACATTTTCTTATTTTCAGTTTTTTAGTTTTTTATACTTTTAGTTATAGAAATGTTAGATGAATTAGATATATAAATGTTAGATGAATGTTTTTTTAGTTTTTTATACTTTTAGTTATAGAAATGTTAGATGAATGTTTTTTAATTTTTTATACTTTTAGTTATATAGAAATGCTAGATATATAAATGTTAGATGGATCTTTTTTAGTTTTTTATACTTTTAGTTATGTATTTGCAAAATCAAGTGAAAAAAAATTACAAAAATCAAGTGTGGACTAATTTGCATATAGGTTTTTTATGTCATAGGTAGAATGGTCTTTTGAATAGAATAGTAAACTAGTAATCGTATAGGTTTTTTGAATATAGGTTTACAATATAAATTTTTATGTCATTATCACTTTGTCATCAAAGAATGCTTTAGGAGGATTTTTGATTCATTTCCATTCCGACAAATTTTAGGCGCTCGATATGTCCTATTTTTGCAAAGGTCATGCCGTAATTTTTAATCTTTGAATTATGAACATACTCCCTCCGTCCCGAAAAACATGTCGCGAGGGCAGTTTTGCAGAAAACCCCTCCAGTTTCTCCCGACCGAACCCGCGCTCCTCGTCTTGCTCCTCCGACAGAATCCCCAGCTCCGCTGCTCCCCGCCGCCGTAGCTTCGCCCCTCCACGCCGCCGCAGCTGCCCTGTCCCCGCCGCCGCAGCTCCCCCGCTCCCCTGCTGCAGCTGCCTCCTGCTCCACCGCCGCAGCTGCCACTCGCCTGCCTCCCCAAGCTCCCCCCTTCGTCATAAAAATGTTCGATTTCCCCAGCTACCGTCGCGCTCTGCTCCGGCTGTGTCAGAACCGGCGTCGGCGAGCCCGGAGGCGCTGGATCCGGACCACCACCAACAACCTAAAGACTGACAAGGCCGACGAGCCCGACGACGACAGGAGATGCAGCAAGCTAAACGTCGACGAGCGCGACGGCGACGGCAAGCTAAAGGCCGTGGATTTGCGAGCAGTGGAGACGGCACCGGCACGAGTTGATTAAGGGGGTCACTGGCTAGCTGCTTGCGTTGGAATGCCTTCTCTGACGCCCTGCTGCTCCCCTGGCGCGAATTGGTTCAGGTGGTCATCATCGGTGCGACCATTCAGGAGCAGGGCGAGGGGGATGGAGCTCGCGGGCGCCATTGACACCCAGTGCATTGGGATGGATGCAGGAGAGGTGCGTGCGTGCTTGCTTGCTGACCACCATGGTTCTCGGCTCCATAGCATAGGTATCAATTGCCATCTTCATCTGTGGAATGATGATTTATCTATCATGTGCTCTTGGTCTGTTGCAGTTTGTAACTGATGTGTGTTGTTTCTTCAGTTAAGTGGCATGGATCATCGAGGCGGCAGCTACAAATTTTCTCCACTGCTGTCCAGTGGATCATCTCCAAGTCCTCCAGTTCTGATCATCTACAGCGTGGGTCTGAACCTCTCTTCTCAAGATCCCAGAGAAGTTTGCTGTATTAGCATGTTCATGATGTGCTAGGGCTGCTATGAGATTCTACTTCTAGTCAAGTTAAAAATTACTGTATGTGCAAGTAACTAACTGCAATGAACCACTTTTTCTCTGTTTATTGAATTTTTGTGAATGTGAGTAAAAGTTGAATGTTCACTGAATTGTAGACTGAATGTGAGCAGATTGCTAAAGATTGTATAGTCTTTCCTACAAACTGAATTTGTATATTCAGTTTTGCTAAAGATTGAATTAGTAAATCTTGTCATAACAAATGTTCATTCAGAAGTGTTCAGAAATCTTCAGTTTTTTTATCATAAGAAAGCTTGATAATAGTTCAATGAATTTTGTTGTCCTATTTTGCTTGCAAGAAGAACATTTTGCTTGCAAGAAGAACCCTAGCCCAAAACCCCAAAAGTAAAGATGCTCTCAAGAAATTCAAATAAAATCCAAATTAATTCAAATAACCCAAATTCCAAATAATTCAAATAAATCCCATTAAATATAAAAAATTCCAATAAATTCCAACAAGGAGTTGATATACAAGGATTAGACAAGGCATACACAAAGACATGACATAAGGGCCTCTTTGTCCCCTCTTGACACAAGATTACACAAGACATACACAAGGAGCACTTGGTATCAACAACTACTTGACTACATGACATAAGGGCCTCTTTGTCCCCTCTTGGCTACATTCTTTTCCTTTCTCTGGCCATTTCTTCACTTCACTTCCCTTCCCTTTCCTTTACTTTTCTTTCTTTTCCCTTCTGTTGCTACTTCTTCCCTTCCCTTTACTTTTCTTTCTTTTCCCTTCTCTAGCTAATTCTTTCCTTTCATTTTCTTTTCCTATTGCAATTTCCATTTCTTCTATAGTGGCCCTAGTATCAACAACTACCTGACTGTCGCAATATACACTGATTATTTCCATGCCAGCATTTTGAAAGCGATCCTTGTGCAAGTGGGGCAACTTATATTGATTTTCTCCTTTGTCTTTCATAACTTCAAACATAACTGCTTCTAATGTGATAAAACTTCTGTGCAACTTGTCGGGATCATAGTTCTCGAATTCCTCTTCCACACCCTGTACCAGTTCCTGGATGTTTGTAGGTGACCTGCAGTCGGTTAGAGACTGGAGAGAGTTATGGAAGCAGAGGTCCAAAAAATTTAAGTCAGGACTATTTGGGGGCTGTTGTAGCAATCGGATGTCAAGATCAGTTTGTTCCACAGCTTCTCGAAAAGCTACATCATTGGGAAGGACATGAGGCTTTGCGTTATCATGTTGGATGAATATTGTTGCTCCCTCATCATCGTCAGGCCACTTATCCTGAATTGCCGGGATAACCTTATTGATTAGATAATCTCTGCACACAGGCCTGGTTACTTTCACTGATGTCAACACTTTTGTTCCCTTTGCTCTGTTCTGACTTGTCCGCTTCGCCTCAGTCTCTTCGACGAATGCCCAAATGCTGATCTTCCCATCGAATGTTAGCTCCCCCTCATTGTTATATCGAGGCCTGGCAACAGCTGTTAGGAACATTACCTTCCCAATGCTGTGAGTGTTTGACACGGTGCGCTCCGGTTCAGGTTCTCCTGGAAGTACATAGTAACTATTCTTCACTCTCGTCATGTCAAACCACTTTTCATCTATGTGAACCATATTCGTCATTGGTTTGAACATAGCCCGAGAAGTTGAGATCGAATTGTCATCGAGAATGGACATACAAAATTTCAATCTCGCAAGCTTGTTCTCTAGCTTGAGGTGAGGCTTCACGGTGCTTGTGATGCGGTTGAGCTCATTCAACTGGAACCTCTTATGTAGGGTCGATCGGGCCACACCAAGTGTGACGCCCCCAGCTCAATCGTGCACTAATCATACACGCAAATGCACACGATCAAGCCTAAGGACTCACGGGAAGATATCACAACACAACTCTAAAACATAAATAAAGTCATACAAGATTTATATTACAAGCCAGGGGCCTCGAGGGCTCGAATACATAAGCTTGCGTACAAGCGTCAGCGGAAGCATCAGATATCTGAGTACAGATATGAAACAGAAACAGAAAGGCCTTTAGAAAGGCGGGGCAAAATAAAACACTACGATCGAAAGGCGTAGGCCTCCTGCCTGGGACCCTTCGATCCTACTCCTAGTCGTCAGCAAGCTCGTAGTAGTAACCATCCTCTGGGTAGTAGTAGTAGTCGGTCGACGGGGCATCTGTCTCAGGGGCTCCGTCATCTTGATCACGTCAAACTGATATGGGGAGAAAAGGAAAACAAAGCAACCGTGAGTACTCAGAAGTACTCAGCAAGCAAGGATCTACACTACATATGCAACATTATCAAAGGAAGGCTGTATATATGGACTGGGCTGCAGAAAAGCCAGAATAGAGGGAAGGCCTAGTCCTATCGAAGACTAGCATCTTCAGAGGTCTTTCAGCAATAGAAGAGAGTAGAACAGTTCAATATAATGTAGTAGTATCATTAAGTCTCAACCTCACCCAGAGATCCTTTCTCGACTCCCTACGAGAAAGCAATCCTAGAGCCATACAGTCATCAACCTCGTCCGGAGATCCCTTCTCGACTCCCTGCGAGAAGCAATCCCAGAGCCATAGTATCCAATTATCCAGTTCTAATTGTATCAATCAGGATACAACTCCGAGTGTCCGTTACCGTAGGACAGGCTATCGATAGAAGTTTTCTTCCCTGCAGGGGTGCACCAACTTACCCAACACGCTCGATTAACTCCGGCCGGACACACTTTCCTGGGTCATGCCCGGCCTCGGCCAAACGACACACCGCAGCCCTACCTAGAGCTCAGCAAAGAGGTCCCCGCCGGTCTACATCCTAAGCGCAAGGGGGTCTTGGGCCATCGCCCCTCGCCCTCTGGGTCGTTGCGCACATGGCTCAGATCCAAGCACCACCTCTGTCGTGAATGGCGCCAATCACTCCATGCCGCACTGCTGAACTGGACGTCTGTCAGAGCTTTCGGCTGATGCATACGATGCAGAACGCCCATACTATGCCCACGTGGTGGTTAGTGCCATCGGGCCAGAGGCCCACTCAGATCAAATATCCAAATCGTTAGTACCTTGGGGGTTGTGGTAACGAGCAGAGACTCACGAAAGATGTGACCCCGTCGCCCCATCTCGAGGACTTGCGGCAAGGGCCAAGAATGCCCGGCCACGCCTCGTATTCTCACTCGGGCACCACACAGGCACCCGTCTTCACAACACTCGCCTCTCAGGCGCACGCGGGTACCCCTCAGGGTCGACCCGCCTATCCAAGTAACAGTGTAAAGTCCAAGTATCCGTGTGTCCACAACATCAGAGGAATCCGAGGCATCACCCTCGTTGAATTCCTACTTGATGTATCCGTCAAGGTGAACTCGGAGGAATCACCCTCGCTGGGTTCACACTTGAGGTGTTGTACGACAGCGTTGTTATCGGAAGAGGTGAAGGAGGAATCACCCTCGATGACCACGACCGAATAGCTACTCTACAGAGTTAACATCAGAAGTGCTACACAAGGTATCACCCTCGGCACTCGATAGTAACGCTGCAGTGTCGTTACAATTAAGGGGGTGATGTGCGGTGTCGGGGCCTGGTCTTCAAGTCCCGTTGATCGGGTCTTCGAATAATCCAGCGGGGCAATCGGGATAAGTGGGGTCACTGATAGGTCTCTACCCAGCCTATACTAAGCAGTTTAGGATATGCAGGTAATTATCAACCGCAGGTTACAATAAACAGGCTATGCATCAGAATAGATAAAGCAGCAGCAGCAGCAATTCTAATGCAAGCATGAGAAAATAGAATGGGCGATATCGGGATGATCAAAAGGGGGGCTTGCCTGGTTGCTCGGTGGCAAGGGCAAGGTTGTCAACGGTGGCGTCGGTCTTCAGGACATCGTCAGCGGTCTCGGGGTCTAGCGAATAGGAAGAGGGGGAAGAAACAGTAAATACAAGCAGACAGATGCATGACAATACGATACACGGTGCTAGGGGTAACCTATCGTAGTGCTACACGACAAAGGTGAAGGGGGAATAACATCCGGGAAAGTTTTCCCGAAGTTGCATTTTCGGACAGGCGAACCGGAGGGGGAATGTCTCATGTTCAGGTAGTTAGAGACGTGTGACGGACGAACGGATCGCGTGCTCTGATTCGTCTCGTCGTTCTGAGCAACTTTCATGTAGAAAGTATTTTCATCCGAGTTACGGATTAAAAGATATGATTTTCTAAAGTTTTATTCATTTTTTGAATTTATTTAACTATTTAAATTCGAATTTAAAATAGATAAATTGCTACGGGTACACAGAGTGTACCCAGCAATGTGCTGGTCAGGCCGACAGGTGGGTCCTAGTTGACTGCACAATCAGCAGTCAACTGAGACCGTTAACTGGTCAAGGGGGCCCAGGGGGGTCCCACATGTCATAGACTGGGCATTGCCCAGTCAGCTAGTTGACTGGTCAACTGGGTCCATTGGGACCCAGTGGTCAGTCTCTTATTAGACTAATAGTGGTTTATTTTATTCAATTAATCTTAATTAGGCTGTGGGCCTGGTCTGTCAGTGGGTGTGTTAATTTAACAGTGTTAGTTAGACTAATTAAATAGCTACAGTAGATGGCCCGCATGTCAGTGAGCGTTAGAGGTGGATTAGTGGCTAATCTACTGGCTAATCGTGTGGGGCCCACTGGCAGGTCCACGTGGCATTGGCGCGTCGGCGTTTAGCCGCCGGTGGCCGCAGAACACGGCGGCGTCGCGCGGAATTCGTCCATAGTGCGCGGTTTGAGGCGCGGCTGGGTCCATACGAACGAGCTCGACGAGTTGCGTCCGATGGTAGCGGCAGGAGCGGCTGGGGCGGCCGGAGATGGCCGCTGCGGCGACGGCAGGCGGCGGCACCGTTCGGGCCTCGACGGGGACGACGCTACGGGGAGGAAGGAGGAGAGAGAGGAGGTCAGCGAGGACCGGGTGCTCACAGGGAGCCGGTCGTGGAGGCAGCGGGCTCGGGGAGGTCCGGTGACGGCGGAGACGAACGGTGGCCAAGTCGGATCCGGCGGAGGGGGAGACGGTGCGGGGACGGCGTTTGAGGCAGCTCCGGTCGATGGCGATGGTCAGCTTGATGAGGACGAGGGCGAGGAGGCCGTCGGGCAGCACGGGACGGCGGTAGGTGGCCAGGGGCTGCGTCAATGGCGTGGCGCAGCCATGGGCGTGCTCGGGCAGAGAGAGTGGACGAGGCAGGGAGAGGGAGAGAGTGGCGAGGGAGAGGCCAGGGGGGCGCCAGGGCTTGCCCTTATCCACCGCGGGCGGCGCGAGGGCGAGCTGTCGAGCAAGGAGAAGGGCGGGCCGGGGCGCGGCGCGCGCGCGGTCGACAGCAGCGCGGGGAGGAGCAGTGGCGAGAGGTGGGAGAAAGGCCGGGGATGATGGGTCGGGCCGCACTGTGGCTCTACTGGGCTGGAGTGCACAGTAGCATTTTTCTAGTTTCCTTTTTATTTTCTGTTTTTTTTTAATTCCATTCTGTTTTGTATTTTCTTTAGCAAGTATTTGACTTTTATAAAATAGGCCATTGGTCAATTCAAATACTCTCCAATATACAGTACTGCCACAAAAAGTTTGGAGGCAAAATCACTTCATTTGAATTTTGTATTAAAAGAAAAGGGATTAAAAGTGGTTGCTTTATTGTTGTTTCTTGTTGTTTGAGTTATTTAACTAATTCCACAAATGTTGATTATAATTTTATAATTGCCTCTGTATTATTTGCAATATTATGAACATTTTAGTTCTAGAGTTTGAAGGAATATTAATTTGACTTGTATTTTAAATTTGAATATGAGTTGGATTATTACCTAAATGCAATTTGTTTAGGATGATCATGATGACAAGGCATGATTAGCATGTGGTCACTGTAGTTAACCCCTGGGGGTGTTACACCTAGAGACCGTGTCAGAGATCGAATTGTCCTTCTTTTATTCAGTGGGATTGTTGAGGTCCTCGCTAGATCCAGCTCCTTTCTCTTTCGGCCAGATCTTCCTGGCTTCTTACTTGAGACGTCTACTTCTTTGCCATTGGCAATTTGCTTTTTGGCGTCTTCCCAGATTCTTTCAACAGATCGTACACTTATGTCCAACAGGTTTGAGACTAGCAGCTTGTCGTCTGGTTGAACAGACCCATCTCTGAGCTCGATTACCAGCAAGGCGAAGTAAACACCATGCCTCTCCTTATCTGACAATTCTCTTCTCTTCTCTTGAAGTATCCAATTCATAACTTCATCCTCTTCCTCTTGAGCTTCATCCTCTTTCCCTTCATCTTCTTGAGGCATCCAATTCATAGCTTCATCGTCTTCCTCTTGAGGCATCAAGTTCAAATCCATAGCTCCATTATCTGCCACTTGAGGTTCCTCCTCTTCAGGGATCCAATTCAAATTAATACCTTCATCGTCTTCCTCTTGAGGCATCATGTTCAAATCCATAACTACATTCTCTGCCACTTGAGGTTCCTCCTCTTCAGGGATCCAATTCAAATTAATACCTTCATCGTCTTCCTCTTGAGGCATCATGTTCAAATCCATACTCCTGCTATCAATGACAAAAGATGAGTACATCATGGTACCATAACAAGGATATACACACACAAAATTTACTAGAATGACAGGAGCCTTGCAAGCATTACAAAAATGTGAACTACTGACTAAGAAATGTTATGACTAAGAAATGAAGCTGCTCCTTTGTAACACCATTTCATTTCTTATGAAACTTCCAACTCCTGTCATTTCAGAAAGAATTCCAATCCATCATGACTAATTTTGAAGTTTATGTCATTAGTTTATCAACTTCATTTTTTATGACTAATTTTGCTTAACTTTATGTAATGCTGTTAAGTGATCTGCTGCTGTTTGTGGTACAACTCCTGTTAATTTCAGAACATTGTGACCTTACTGCCATTGTGAACAGGGCAAGACCCATCTCAAGGGCCTCTCCAAGGTACACTAGTGTCAATAATAGGCTTACTCTGCTCTAACAAATGAGCCTCTTTTCAAATTACACAGAGGATTGCAGAAAAGTTATACTCCTCTAACAATTAATGGAGAAGTCAGCAAGAAGATTAATGGAGAAGTCAGCAAGAAGATTTCAGGTTCTGAAACTGAAACAGAGCAAAAACAGAGCACTGCACAAGTAGCCAGTCTGCACTTGCAAATTCACAATTTCATTTGGATCGAGCGGCCGATCCCCACATGGTGAACCAGCTGATGTAGCACTTGCAAACCCACAATAAAAATGAAGTCTAGCGGCTGATCCACACAAGCATAATTCAGTAGCGCCCACATTGACTTGTAACCTAAAATCTTCAAGCTACTTTCATTTTGTTCTTTGTTCTTCAGTTAACATTGTTCTTTGTGACAAACAGGAACGGAGGAGCACAAGGAGCAGAGGAGCAACTCCTTACAGTACCTTCTTCTTCCTGACGAACAGGAGCTCTGGCGGCAGCACGGGCCGATGAGCAGCAACACGGGCAGACGAGCAGCAACAGTATGGGCAGAGGAGCTCCACCGGCGGGGGAGAAGCAGCAGCAGTATGGCAGGGAAGAAGGAGCAGCACGGGCTCGCGCGGGAGATTGAGGAGGACGCGCTGGAGATCGAGGAGGAAGCGCGCGAACTCCTGGTCCACCGGATCATGGAGGTAGTTTCCGGCGAAGCCCGTAGGGGATCGCGGCCGGGAGGAATTGCGGCGGTGCACGCGCGGAGCTCAAGGAGGACGCGCTGGAGCTTGAGGAGGATGCGTGGGAGCTCGAGGAGGACGCGCGCGAGCTCGAGGAGGACGTGTCGGGAGGTTCCGGCGACGCCCGCAGGTAATCGCGGCGGGAGGTTATCGCGGTGGCGCGGGTCTGGGCGACGGCGGTGGAGCAGTACCTGGCGACGAAGGTGGCGGAGCAGGTACTTGGCGACGGTGGTGGAGCACTTCCTGGTGGGCGGCGAATCGCGCAGCTGGGCGACGCCGGCCGCTGGCAACGGCGGAGGAGGAAGACGGGAGCGGGGACTTGTTTGATACAGTTTTGAAACCACGAGGGCTTTTTTGTAAAATTGCCAATGAACTGCGCTCGCGACATGTTTTTCGGAACGGAGGGAGTATATAGGAAATGTCTGACGACGATAAGATCCCCGAGTGCGATGACTGTACCGACGACGGAGGTATGTGCGACAGACCACACCTAGATAACGGTACATGCTTCTCCCTCACGCTTAAGGAGGGCTTCGAAGGTTTTACGGTATGTAACTTCAGTGGCACGTGTTTCTTCTGAATTAAGCATGGCTTAAGATTTTTGCTTTAACGTGTAATTTCTATTTTTTTGTAATTTGACTAGTGCATACCCTGCTATGCAAGACCATATGTCCTTGAGAAGCTATCTTTCGAAGAGATGTCCAAGGTGGACACGAAGATAGCTCACCTTAAAACAAAACATGGTTTCGATTTTGAGGTTAAGATCATAAATGAAGTAGGTCACACTCATTTTGGATGTTCAAATTGGGAAGGATTATGCAAGGCCTATGGATTCGAGGAGGATATGAAAATAACATTCGATCTTGGCAATCCGGAAGATGAAAACATTTGGCTGGATCCTAACATGATTCCGATTCTGCCTCCGTGTGACTTCGTTAAACACATTTGTTAAATGATCTATATTCCTTATCTAAAAATAATTGTTATTCATACCTGCTGAACTTGTTTTTTATAATTGACAGCTTATTTTCTCTCTTCCCAAGAAATACAAAAGATAATAGACGACACCTACTACAGTCATGGCGCAGAGCTAACTTGGGAGGAGAAGAATTATCTTATCTCCTTTGTTAAAGACGTTCTGCAACTTAAGATCATCTATGGAGTTGGGAAAAATTATGGTAAATACGTGCCACTAGTCCACGAGTTGTGCGATGCTAACATTCGTGCTAGTATTATGGTAAGATTTTTACTATTGTGTCACTAGTCAGTCCATCTTTTTCATACATTCTTCTGAAGTAAACTTCATTGCTAACTATATATGTTACTATTATGCTCTTCAACAGAAGCTCACGGATGTGGTTGTGCCTCCATTTATGTTTGTCGAAGGTGAGATGACAGTTGTTTGCGTACGACCATGGTCGGAGGGTCTCAAATATGCATACTCGACCTCTAAAACAGATGGAGGCCTCAAAATCAAGGCTTGGAGAAAAATAGTGGCTGAGCGAAGGCCACAAAATGGATACAGTTGGATCTCTATGTTGCATAACGAAGAAGGAGGGATTTTTCTGTTTTATGCTATGCTACCCGAGAGAGAATAGTAGGTCCTGCTACCTTACCTAGTGTAGTTGGTTAATTTATGATGATCATAATGGTGAGATTGTTATATCACTAGCACCTTACCTAGTAGTGGTTAACTTATGATGATCATAATGGTGAGATTGTTATATCACTACGATCAAGATGAGTTGTATATATGACTACGATGATGATGAGTTGTTATATATATATATATCATTATGATGATGATATGAGTTGTATATCATTAGGGTGGAAGAAACACATATTAGATTAAAGTGGATGTATCCAAGTGACCAAGTTGAATATATAGGAATATATGTAGCGTAAAATATGTTTGAAATGAAAAAGAATTAAATGCAAAACACAAAACTAAAACGAAAAATAAATCATAAACCCCTAACCTTAACCAACCGGGATTAAAGGTCTCCCAGCCCCCGACGCGGGCTCGTGCCACGTGGTGGGCCTTTGGTGCCGGTTCGTATTGAACCGGCACTAAAGGGGGGGCCTTTAGTCCCCACCCTTTAGTGCCGGTTCCAGGGCCTTACGAAACGGGACTAAAGCCCAATTATGCACTAGTGCCTTGATGAACTGAGGATACCACTGTCCACCTAACCATCCAACCATAGATTGGTTCGCGTCATAACTTGTTTGCTGAATCGAAAAAGCAATCCTCATAGTACTATAGCTATCAAGTATAGGATAAGGAAAGCGTGTTTAGTGTTGACCATCTCTGAGATAGGAATAGGTTTCAGGTGTCTTTTAATAGATCGATAATATTTTTTTGCGAAAAAGATTGGTTCTATTGTAAAAGTTCACCTGAGCTACTCCTACAAAGCATCTCAAACATAATAAAAGTTATATCCAGATTCTGAGACCACCGAATGACCACTACTGTCGCCAGATCGAGCCGCCGACGCGTGGTTATCACCGCCCCTCTATCGGAGCCGCTTGACCTTATCGATGACAGCTGGGAAGTCTTTGTGCAAGTGCCCCTAAGGACCAACGCCCTGATGCCCTAGTCGTCGCGTTGAACCCTTGCATAGATCTGACGCACCTGACACCAAATCTCGCCACATGGCGAGAAACCCTAACCTCACTGCCCCAAGTCGACAACGGGAATCTACGTTGGAGCTTCGTTGATTACGTCCAGACAAACGCGAAGAAGAAACGTCGAGCGCCGCACCTGTGAGGACTAAAAAATCGTAAATTTAACTACTAACCAGAGAGAAGGCACCGGGATTCCCCTCCGCGTCACCAGCCGCCGGAGCGACAAGGAGAGAAGAGGCGAATCCATGGGATCGCTGATGAAGTTTGGAGGGGAAAGTTTATTCCTAACTGCCTAGGGTTAGGGTTATGGAGTCGTGTCCTTCACAATGCACTTGAATAGATCGATAAATTAATACACTAAAAATGATAAAGGCAAACATGGGCAACACGAAACAGTTTGAACTAGGTTTTCTAAGGAGTTTGAACTAATTTAAAAAAAATGATTGCACACCAAGAAATATGTATGTGTCTTACCTACACGCGATATTCAGTGACGTAGTTGATGACCTAATCAGTTTTGGAGTACAAAATAAAACAATGTCTACATCTTGCTAACAATAATATTGTTGCTGCTAAGGTCGAGAGAAGTGAAATTCTCCTACATTTTTTATTTATTTGAAAACGTAAACTCCATTATGAAAAAGAACACCAAGTATGAAAATTTTAGGGTACAAAATCCTTTGTACTTGATTTTGTCGTTTGGTAAATCTTGCAAGTTGGGGTCGCCTTTCAACTTGCCAGTTCGCCGCCGCTTGGTAGGACGCCCCGCCAGCCTCTTTTTTCTGAGGAACCAGCACGGACACTACCTTTTCATATAGATGAAAAGAGGTGAAAAAAGTATGTACATAATGGCACACATTTTCTAGAAAACATGGTAAAACCCTAACTAAAAGTAAAAGGATAGAGACCACTTAGCCGATACCCTCCATGGGCATGGCTCCAGTAAACGCTATGCCGTGATGCTTGATGGCCTCATATCCTAACATCATTACCTCATAATGCGTCTGAGTGCCCGTAAAAATACGCATGTTCCTCTACTTTCACATGTTCAAATGGTGGATGTGAGTCTATCACTGCAACGTCTACGTGCCTTCTTTTTTTGAAGCACTGACCGTTCTACGGTATTTTTATTAAGTTAAAAAAATACAAAGTGTAAGTACAAACAAGGCTCTAGGCCTAATCAATACCAGTTTTAGGGAAAAACATGTCTAACATCAAAATCAGCTGAGATGTGCTGTAATCCAGCCTTTGAAAGTGTCTACATGTATGGCCTTGATTCTATGAGTGAGGAGCTGCAGATCTTTCTTGAGAAGGTGTTTCCAGGACATTATGCAAGGGTTGTTATGTTCAAAGATCCAACCATTTCTCTGCTGCCAAATGTGCCAACAGCCCATAATGATTATATTGAGGGCAAATTGCTTTGGAAGAGCTTCAAGACTAAGCAAAATTTCATCAATCACTGAAATACTCCGAATCCTCTGACAATCAAATCATCCCATCAATTGGAGACACTGCCAAGGTACGACAGGAAGTTACACATTAATAAATCTTCATGTGTCTAGTCAGCCACATGGTTCCAAATAGCGACAGGGAAGAGCAGTCTTTCCAAAGGTGGGTCTCACGGTTACCGGTGCTTGGAGATACATATGGTACCTCAGGTCATGCGGCCATACACACACGACCAGCATATCCGCGATGAGAATTCTAAAGTGGAGGAAGCCATGTGAAGAACTTAGGTACATTTGGGCTCGACATGCTTAACACAGACACTGCTTCTAGAACACCATATCAAAGGATGAATCTACCGAACAAACGACACTTCAAATAAAATATCAAGTAATAATGTATAATTCATATTCATAAAAGGATTGATTATCCAAATAGACTCTAATAAATCTCAAAAGATTCTGTCCAAGGCAAATTTGATTCTACTACTGAATAAATGACAGAGTATTGCCACAAAAGATGATTCCACTGAATAAATGACACCTCGACGATATACATACAAATATCTGGTACACGTATAGAGTACTACGAAATAGATTTTGTCCAAGTAAGGCGAATTTGACAACGTATAACGTGTGAGAACAGCTCAAATATCGCCATAACCAGCCGTCAGACGTCGGCAGCGCTCATCTGCTCAATCATCTTGTGCAGCTCCAGCCACCCATTTCCCCACTCGCTCTCCCCGTTTCCACCTCCCTTCCCACGACAAGAACGTGCGTCCAAAATACCGCCCTTTAAAAATCGCGCGTCGTCCTACTATAAATTGCAGCCACGGGCCCAAACTACCTGAAACATCAGTGGGATCACGATAACGCAAGCCTAGTACCGTAGCACACGAGCGCGCGCAGCCCAGAACTTTCTTGCGACACCGACCTCACCTAGGACTCTACGTCGTCATGGTGCCGAGGCTGGAGCGCGGCGGCGGTGGCAGCGGGTTCCAGCTCCCGAACTCCGAGCAGGAGAACTCGCTCTTCCTCCGCGCCCTCATCTCCGTCGTGTCCGGGGACACCGCGGCCCCCGCTCTGCAACCGGAGCTATCGACGCCGCCCTTTGCTCCCGCTCCCGCTCCGGCTGCTGCGTGCGCCAGGTGCGGCGCGGACGGGTGCCCCGGCTGCGAGTTTGCCGGTGCGGCCGCGGCGACGACCGGGTCGAGCAGCGAGGGCGAGGAGTGCTCGGCCGCGAGCTTCGTGAAGAACGGCGGCGTGGGCAAGCGCCGGGCTGGCAGCGGCGGGAGCAAGTTCAGGGGCGTGCGGCAGCGGCCGTGGGGCAAGTGGGCCGCGGAGATCCGCGACCCGCACCGCGCCGTGCGCAAGTGGCTCGGCACCTTCGACACCGCCGCGGAGGCCGCCCGCGCCTACGACGTCGCCGCGCTGGAGTTCCGCGGACACCGCGCCAAGCTCAACTTCCCTGCGTCGTCGTCGGCCTCCGCGTCTGCGTCTGTTTCTGCTTCCTGCTGGGCGGTTGCGCAGCCCCATCCCCAGCGGCAGCATAGGCCGGAGAGCCCTCGCGAGAAGTGCGGGTCAAATGCGTCGTCGCCGGTGCACGTGCCGGACCAGGGGAGGCCGGTGGCGCGGGAGCAGGAGATCTGGGACGGGCTGCACGAGATCATGATGATGGACGACGGCAACTTCTGGTCCAACGCCAAGCCATGATCATCACCGCTCATTACCTCGTTGTCCTCATGTTCCATTGCGACTACATACATGATAAATCTTACAAAATGAGTTCAATAAACGATATCATATCCGACAGTTTCGTGCAAAATGTGCACAATGCTCAATATGCAGATATTGTTTCGGGGAGTACCTAGAACTCATCTAGATGAGATATAATATGGTCACATTCACCTGGAAAATAAGAACAGATACAACCCACGTTAGCACACACGCATCTTATAGCATCACATCCAATGACTATAAAAGATGAATGAGACCAAATTATATCTCACCTAGATGAGTTCTAGCAAAACTGATTGTTTCGTACCACTACTGTACTCGCCAAACTCTGGGTGCAGTCCTTATTCTCGTTACTCGTGGCTCGTTTTCATGAGATATTTCGCACCGCCTTTTTGACCATTCAGCAAATCGCTCGCGCGCTTGTTCCTGCTCACGGTCACAACTCCAAAGCTGATAAAGATCGGATCGCCATGCATTCCGTGGCGTAGAAACGAGCGTTCGTCACGTCTTAATTAATATCCACCGTCGTTTTTCCACCATGTATCGTTCTTTCTGGTTGAAACAGTTGCCTACTCCACTTTTGACCACCGATTTTTTTTCATCTTGGATGTGATCGATGGAAAATAATAAGTAAAGAACATGCTTGTACGTGCTTTCGATGAAAATATGAAGTAGGAGTATATAGCAGTAACAAAAGAAAAGAACATGTACTTGGACATGCTTTGGAGGCAAAGGAAAGAACATAGTATCTGCATGGCCCTGGTCCAACGCAAAGTACTCCCTCCGTTCCAAAATATAAAATACAGTGCTTCATCTATTTCCGTGCTTCAACTTTGACCAAAATTTAACCAACGAGACCGACTGCGACGGAAACAAAAGTTATACCAGTGAATTCGTATTCAAAAGAAGTTTTCAATTATATAATTTTTTTCTCCCGCCGCAGTCGATCTCGTTGATTAAATTTATGATCAAAATTGGACCTCGAAAAGCATGGACGCACTATATTTTGGAACGGAGGGTCGATCTGGATCCCACAACCAGACAGTCTGTCATCCTGATTCCCTCCCCTGTAAACAAAGGCTCCGAACGCGCACTCACCGTCCAAAACCTCGCAACCGGACAACGCTGAATACTGGCGTTACTTGACGTAGAGGCTAGAGAAACAGACGTGTGCCTTATTTTATCTGTACAGCTAATGAGTGCACGTACGTACCCCGACGGTACGCGCTACGCGGAAATCCCATCCTGCTGCCCGCGAAGCCGACTTCTTCCTTCAATGTCACGTAGGCAGCGTGGGCAGCCGGATGTATGGCTGATCTTTGATTATCAGGAGATTCTCCTCGATGAATTAGCATGGCGATTAAAATAAGGAACACGGGTTTGGTTCCTTCTCGAGATAAGAAGAAATCCAGGGGCCTCTCTTGGCCAACCCATCTTCTCGACAAATGTCCGACTCGGTAGAATGAAGTGCCCCTGGCCGCATCATTTCCTCTCTTTTTTTTCTTTTTTGAGGGGAGGCCGCATCATTTCCTTTTCCTACGTTTCCGACGGGCTATGGACAGAGAGGGGAATCTGATCGTGTTTAGATCATGTTAACAAATGAGTTATTTAACCAAAACCATCATATTTGGGGCTAGGATAATAACTTGGTACCACATCGAAGGCAGGGCACAAAAAACATCGAAAATGTGCCTAATGCGTAACACGGAGCACTGATGCTCGAATTTGGCAGCGAAAACAGCGAAACCGACAGGTGAGGCCCGCCATCGGGATGACGTGGTGTGCTTGTGTGGACAATATGCTGACTTGGACGAGGATTCCACCTGTCAATGACTAAAGTCTTTATTTTTTTTTCACCTTTTATTTTTATTTCTATCTCTTTTTCTCTATGAGCATTTAACCGAACACGTTTTGGGCGCTGAACCACGGACATCACCGGCGCCGCCACCACAGAGGACGTGCACAGCGGCAACGCCTGCCCAGGCTGTCGCGCCGGGAGACCAGCTCCCATCTGCGGGCCGCGTCGTGGAAGTGGCTGTCGGAGGTGGACGAGGACATGGCCGACGCGGGATCTCGCCGGAGCTCTGCTTGTGGCCCCGCTCGGCGTGGACAGCAAGACGGAGGCGCCGCAATTTCTTACTTCGCCGTCAATGGCTGCGCGGCAGGGAACGAAGGAAGGAAGCAGGGATGCATCGAGCGGGAGCAGCGCCAGCAGCAGGCCGTGCGACCTGCTCCGCGTCCGCATCGTGCGCTCCCCTGCCGCGGGACCCCGCCTCCCTTCTCCCACTCAGGAGCGCCGCCACCGTCTTCCGCCACCGCCACGGAGCTCCACGCCGCCACCGTTCAGCAACCGGGGCGCCGCCGCCACGCACCTGCCCTCCTTTTTTTCTCTTTCGGCCAAGTAGGGCGGGCGACGCGAACGAGCACCTCTCCACCACCGGAGCGTGGTGGCCTCCTTTTTCTCTTATGGGAGCATGGTGGCCTGCACCGCTCCTGGCCACCGCCGGCGAGCTCCTCTGCACCTTCCCTGCCGCTCCTGTATGCGTGACCCGTCGAACAGATGAGGAAGAAGGCAATGGGTGGATGACAGGTGGGACCTAGGTCCATCTCAGCAAAACTTCCACATAGGCATGCCACGTTAGCCTTACAGGTGGGCCCAACCGGTCAGTTTGGTTGTATGAGCCAGTTTTGTTCATGTCCACGTTCAAGAATGCCTGGCCTGGTCCCTGGATGCTGCCTGAGTTTTGTTTGGTTGGTGCCTGAAAAAACTAGAGTATGCCTGGCCTGGACCACCCGGGCAGATGATTAGCCTGTCAGGCGTCCTCTTTTGGTTGTCTGGGCTCAGGCTAACACTAGCGTGGGACTAATTCAATAGTTTACAGACAGCTTGTGTACTGCTTTGTCAGTTATATATATTTTTTAATTCCACAATGACTTCTCAGGCTCAGGCCTTGTCCAAAATCCCAGGCCAAGACCTGGCCGGGCAAGAAAAATCAAAATCCCAGGCCAAGACCAGGCAACACTTTCACCCAGGCATATGACCCAGGGTAGCAACCAAACTGACCCTATGTCACTCTCAGCTCTAGAGACACGCCCATGCCCCTACTCCACAGAAGGAGGACGAGACGTCGCAGCAAGCCGTGGGCTGACGACGGGCCAACTGCCGTTGGAACAAAATCCTGGGCCCAAACTATTCAATACACTCCCCCTCAAAAAAAAAAAAACTGTTCAATACACTGGGGCCTGGAACCAGCACACAAGCTGCATCCCCTAAAAAAAACACACACACACACACAAGCTGCAGACTCGACAGCCACTGGAGCTACGAAGTACGAACGCCTCTAGTTCCATATCCACGGCTTTTTGATCCGTCCGACGCACCACCCACACGCCCCAAAGAAAACAGCAGCAGCCAAGAAGGACCCTCGCCGGCTGCAGTCAGGCGAGCAAGGGGTCAGCCAGCCAAGTCCGGCGGCGGCGGCGGCCATGGCGCTAGCAGCTAACGCCCATGGAAGAGTCTGCACCCTCTCCTCCAGGCCGCCCACACCTTTCGGCAGCAGGAGCATGGTCACCATGCCTGGACACCACGTCCAAGCTCGGTTCGCGGTCCGGGCTACCGCGGAGCGCGCGACATGGCTGCCTGGGCTGGACCCGCCGGCGTACCTCGACGGCACGTCAGTCACCCGTGCCAATCTCTGCCGGCGTTCTCTGCAGGTGGCGATGGTTGGTTGTTTGGCTGATGGGTTGCTTCGCGTTTGTTGTTGTAGGCTACCTGGTGACTACGGGTTTGATCCCCTGGGGCTCGGGGAGCAGCCCGAGGACTTGAAGTGGTACGTTCAGGCCGAGCTCGTGCACTGCCGGTTCGCCATGGCAGGGGTTGCCGGCATCCTTGGAACCGATGTAAGTTCGTTGCTCACTTGACCTCTTTGCTAATTCCTGTGAAATGTTACTATATGTTCTCAGTTTAAAGAAACCATAGCACTGAAGCTTGATTTCCCAAAAATAACTGTAGAGGTGCCTAAATTAGGATATTATGAAAAACAGAGTGAGAAAATAAGCATGACTTCTGAATTTTGATAATGGGAATGGAAGGGCAATAACCCTAGTTAAAAAACAGAGAGAAAGACCAAGCTGTGACATAGGGAACTATTGAGCCAAATGAAAATAACAACAACAACGAAGCCTTTAGTCCTAAACAAGTTGGGAAAATAACAATCCCAACGTCAGCAAAATCAACTGTGTCCAGCACATCATCTCCACAAGAGCATCATTGGGGAAAAAAACAAGATTAATAGTATTCTTACCACATTGAAACATACTTACATAAATCAAACATGGAATCGATGGTTTTGATGCTCTGATGTGCTTCTATGGTCTAACTGGTGTGTTTCTGTGTAGTTGATCCGTGTATCAGGACTCGGCAACGTACCAGTGTGGTTTGAAGCAGGTGCCACGAAATTTGACTTTGCCAACACCACAGCACTCTTCTTTGTCCAGCTTCTCTTGATGGGGTAATTCAACATCCAACTGAAACATTTACTCAGTTGCATAAGAGTTCATCCAGTAACTCAGAAGTTCTAAATGGTGTAGACTGTAATAATGATTTCGAACAGGGCAAGGCTGACCTGCTTCTATCATAACTCTGATCCTCGACAGATTTGTCGAAACCAAGAGGTACATGGACTTCGTTAGTCCAGGATCACAAGCAAAGGAAGGGACATTCTTTGGGATAGAAGCTTCACTTGCGGGTTTACAGCCAGGGTAAGCAACATTCTCCAACTGAAGACTGAAACCATTTCCCTTGGCAAATGGCAAGTCTCTCGCTCGATGCTTTAACTAAATTATCATTATCACAATTCTCAAATCTGAACAGATACCCTGGGGGTCCACTATTTAATCCAATGGGACTCGCTAAAGATATAGAGAATGCGAATGAAGTGAAGCTGAAAGAAATTAAGAATGGTAGGTTCAGTGCCTCAAGTACAATTGCCTGCAAGATAATCCTGTAGTAATATTTGTAATTTGCTAATATATTTTTCTATCAATCACAGGGAGGTTGGCAATGGTTGCTATGCTTGGCTTTATTGTGCAAGCGTCTGTGACTCATGCTGGGCCCATCGAGAATCTTTTGACACATCTTTCAGACCCGTTCAACAAAAATATCATTCATGCACTAACCTTGTCTTGAAAACTCCCTGTATCGAAATTTCGTTTATTTTTCATTTTTTTTCATCTAAAGGTGCAGCATATCAGATCACAATGGTCTCTTACAGGAAGCACAATTCTTCTCAGCTCCCTCTTTGCAAGGCTCTATCGGTCACGAAAAGTGACTATGAAACTTCTGTGGCAGGAACTGTAAAAAAGTCAGTACACAGTTGCCACTACATGTGGGGTGACAAAATGATTTTCTTCAAATGCAAACAAGATACATTTATAGTTTATATCGACACTGATGCTTCTGTTCTTGCAATTGATCCTTGTCTGCAGTATACGCTTGTGCTTTTTTTGAAGAAACTCTGCCATGGCAGCGTTTTTGCAGTTCTCCGACAGAGTGTTTAACAAAAAACCACCACATTCCAACCAACCCTGACGAGAAACTACCACTCTACAAAATTAGCAGAGTACTACCACTCTACGTCTTTTTTTTTTGAAAAAAAACACTAATGACCCTGCCGCAGCAGAAAAACGCTGCCATGGTGGCAAAAATAGCATGTTTTTGCTTTTGCGGCAGAAAAACGCTGCCATGGATTTTGCATATGCTTCAATGCAAGTTGCAGAACATGGAAATAATACAGACAAGGAAATTAATACTAGCATGTCCTGCAGGTTGCAGAACATATCTTTGAGAACAAATGCAGCAGTTAATGTAATTGCATCTATATCAACCAAGCCAGAAAACACTTTCCAGCAATATACCATACAAGTAAACATATATTGGCTTGTACTGTACATATATGAATTGGATAGGAAATACGCACCACATCTACCACTAACTCTGATCAACTAGCTTAAGCCCCCAGCTCATATCTTCACAATGTGTTACATGTGGGACAAGTTTTCCCGTATCAGTTCCTCTCTTAGCTTTGCAATCATAGAAAGGTGGAGCATGAAAACATGGTTCCATGGACAGAACTTGGCGGCAAGGTGGATCAGGGGCAGTGCGATTTTCAGGCTTGAACAGAAGCCATGGCTTCAAACCACTGAGACCCTGGGCAACATACCCAAAAGTTGACCATGCACTGGTCACCATGACATCAGATAAGCTTAACAGATATATCTCTGCCCAGGCTTTCCTGTTGTGCATTTTCTTGTCTGAGTCTTGATGCTCCTCGTGACTTGGCTGGTGGAAGCTAATTGTCTCACCATTTGCCGTAGGATGTTCCCAGTACATGTTTCTGAATTCTTCGTAGTATCCTGAGTTTAAAGAAGTAACTAGAACAACTTTCGACTTGGCCTTGCTTGGTGAGACAATTGGCTCTTGAGTATTAACCTCTGGCAACAACTGTTCCTTGAATGTACATGCAAGGACCTGATCCAGGACATGCTGAAACGGGCCAGTTTCGGTGTCGAAGACTCTGATCTGGATACCCAACTTTTCATCAGCTCTGGCAAGATAAGAATCATAGTATCTTGTAATCATGCCCCAGACCGCATTGGTAGGGTGAAACAAGTAACGTCCCAAGTGATGGAAAACAGCATCTCTCTGGGGAAAAAGCCTCATGAGTTCCTCTTGGTATGCCGGGATCAGGAAAAGTGAAGGTACAAAGTAATTGTCTGATTTCAGGATCAGCCATGGGATTGTTTGGAGATAGTGCTGATTATCTTCACAGAAGAAAAGCTTATCAAAGTCACTATAGTCATGAGCCAAATGAAGATAGACAAAAGCAGGGCTAGAATGTACAACTTTACTCTTCAGCTTGTTTCCGTAACTCTCAGGAGAGACAACACTGAAGTTCTTGAACTGCTTAATGGGGAAATCTGACGGCAGCAACCATGAAGTTTCAGGAAATGGTTCGCAGAAGAGATCTGCGGTGCCTTTATCTCCGTCGACAAGTAAGACTCTGTTTGTAAGGATGGCATACAGAAATGCCGAGGCAATTGTCAAGATCCTGTTCCCTAGACCACTGTAAGCTGTCCAGACCAGATAGTTGCAGTCCATAACCTTAATATCCTGACCGGACTTAAGCTGCTCAACAGCTTTCCTGTATAATTCAGTACGTGGGCCACACTTTTTCTGGAGGGCCTCTTGTTCCCTTAATCTTTCCAAGAGGTAGGTAGATGGAAAGTGGGGCGATATTCGACGATACAGTACTGATTGGTATCTACTTAGGCAAGATTGTTCATCAAAACCAGGAGCTAGCAAGCCTCCAAGTAAGTTGTCCTTGACAACTTCCGGAGATCCTGAGGTGCCATCTTCTGAAAACACAACAACAGAAAAACACTGTATCAGAATTCATGTACAGAACACAAGAGTTATGCTTCAATCTGCAGTAGAAAAATGAAAACAAAATATGCATCTTTTGGTCAAGTGTCATTGATGCCAATACAAAACTGAGGTAGGCGCGAATTACTCAAGTCAGTCAGCTATAATACAGCATGAGTTGATACACTAGTAAATGCTGATGACAAGGATAGAGCAATGCAGTGCGTAAACAAGACAAAAACAACAGTCGCATGAAACATAAACTACACAAAGCTGACCCTGTTTACCATGGCAAATGATGGTAAAGTAATTTAGCATCAATGCTCATATGCTATGGATACAGTATACAAGGAAATTTAGCAATTATAGTACAAAAAAATACACATGTAATTAGAGCTCGGAGCGGCATTCAGAACCCCAGCATTCTGCAGGCAATGGTGTTCACTGCGCTCATACTGCATATTGTGATCTGAAGAACGTTGTGCCTTGTCACTGACAATTACCATCACCAACGGTAAATATCAGTAAACCTCAAACGTACCAAAACCTAGCAACTTGCAACATTTCAAAGTTTAAGAGCTAAACTGACACAAAAAATACTGGGAAAAGAACTCGCTTGCACTAACTAGGGAGTATCAGCGCACATGTCAAAAGAGAAGAGGGGGTATCAGCCCAGCGAAGAAAGTCATGGAGCCCAGACATTAAAGGCGCCATGCTTGGCATCCTGAATGTAACGTCGCCATCCACAGGTACTTACAAGTCGGAGGATTCAGAGTTCACACAAAAGCCGTGGTCCAAGCGGCAGCCGAACTCAAAAATGGAAACTTGCGTTACGGGCGCAGGCGTATCCGTGGGATGTGTCTCTCACGTACGTACCATCTCGCGGACGGACGAGGCGCAGGTCATCGCGACCGGAGGGATCAGCGTCGAGGAGATGGCCTCTCCGCGCGGCGGAGCCCCCGGCGAGCAGGAGGAGGAGGACGGCGCAGACCACGAGCGCCGCGGCCGGCAGGGACCACCGCAGCAGCAGCATCGCCGCCCCGCCCTTCCTCCCGCGCGGCGACGCCGCCACGGGCGCCTCCTCCTCCCGCGGCGTGCGGCGGATCCGCTCCTTGATGTCCATGCGGGCCGCGTCCCGGGGTTCTTCTGCTTGCCTGCCTTCCGCCGGAAAAAGGCACGGGCGGCGTCAAAAGATGGGCGCTGCCTACGTCTCGTGGCGCGACCGGGGTTGATGTAGTAGGGGAGGGGGTGGGCACGGCCGCACGGGCGGAGTGGGGGCCGCACGCGCAGGGGTTTTGAACCTTCGATGCGACGCGTTTCAGTTCAGGTGGAGAAAAAGGGTGAGAAACGATGGGATCGAGCCGACGGCGTCGGTCGTCGTCGGTGCGGCGCTGTCGGTGGCCACTGGGGCGCCTCGGCGTGGCTTTTCGCGGTCTGGCTCCTGCTTTTTCTGGCGCGGTCGCTGGGTGAGATGCCGTGCCGGGGCTCCTGTGCGGGGCACCGGGCGCGCGCGGCTCGCCGAGTTGGGCGGTTGATAGAGGCGAGCGTGCCGGCCGATGCGGCTTTGCATGGTGGAGCCGGTTGGTTCGTCTCGGGTGACGCCGGTGCACTGGGCGTCCCACGCCGAGGTGTCGGGCTTCCCCTTCCTACAGTACACTTCCTGAAGGCCCAGTTACAGAACATATAACTTTGTGAGCAAGAAATGAAGGCCCAATTCATGAAATCAATTAGCAAAGGTCTCCGCATGGATTTATTGGAAGCAACTAAGGAGCCATGAGGTCAAAGAGTTTTCTGTCCTCGCAGATTCGATTATTCGGATCTGATGAGTTTACGTTGTTGTATCAAGTTTTTTTTGTTGGTCTGATTTTTTATGGAGGTGAAATCTTTCATCGACACCGTGGTAAAGATATATGATTTGACGGCCTGCACTTCTAGAAGATCATCCCGGCCAAGTACGTTCATCGATCAAGGCTTCCCATATTTTTGGATGGGCGATTCAAGGCGCTTTCAAAAACCATTATTGGCAATGTTCGTGCAGGTGAAAGAGTGACAACATCGTTGCTCCAGTCCAATTGCGGCCTCTTTACCGAAGTCTTTGTAGTATTTCTTCGAGCAGGGATTGATACCGCGAAGAAGGTGTTTTCAGGAGATTTCATTGTAATTCTTAATCATATGAGTTACTTTGCATTTTCTTGGATCATAGATTCAAATCAGTGTACCTGTAATTGTTATGAGTATGAATAAAGTTACAGTGTGTTTCTAAAAAAACTAAGGAGCAGCTATTCAAGGGTTATGCCTTGCGCAAGGGACACTTTCTTGGCAAGCCAGCGCGTCAAGTGGTGCGCCCAGCCACCGTCACATGTCGCATGTCCGGGCCTTCCTCTGGATTTTGGTTATTTCATTTATTTTTTTCTATACGTGTTTTTGGGTTTTAGATGTCTTTTTTGGCCTTTTTAGTTTTGGCCATGCCTTCCTTACGTTTTGGAGCAAAAGAATTTTTTTTTTTGGCAAACCGTGGTTGTGCTTGTTGAAAAAAATCTATATTTCCACGAAAAGTACATATTTGCTTCCACGAGAAGCGCAGTTGTGCTTCTCAAAAAAGGAAATAATATGTGCATTCACGAGAGCATAGATTTGCTTCTCATGGAAGCACATATTTGTTTACGCGAAAAGCACATTTGTTCTTCTCGGAAACGGAAAAAGTTATGTGATTTCACGAGAAGTACAATTTTGCTTCTCGTGAAAGCACAGATTCACTTCCGCGAAAAGCTGTGCTTCTCGGTGAGGGAAAAAATATGTGCTTTCACGAGAATCTGGTTTTTTCATCCAACTTCTATATATTTCGTTCGATCTTCTGTGAAAATCAATTTATAAATTTTAGAAACACTTTAGAAATTTCAAGAATATTTGTAAATTTTATTTATTTACCGAATTTAAGAAAAAACATTCATGAAGTAAAAATGTTCCCAACATTAAAAAAAATAGTTGCGAATTTAAAAAAATAAAGAAAATAGAAAAAATCTGAACTGAAAACATTTATACTAATTAAAAATATGTCCATGAATTTGAATTTTTGTCAATTAAAAAACACATTAATGTTTTTGTTCATTAATTTAAAAATTGTCCGCGAGTTCAAGAAATGTTAATTTTTTTTTCTTTGGATTTCAGAAATGCTTATGGATTAAAAAATGGAAAATAGAAAAAAAAAACAATCAAAAGAAAACCACTAAACCATCAAAGAAAACACATAAAAAGAAAAATCATAAAATGGCGGTTATAGAACTTTTCCAAAACCGGTGGAAAAGGAATAAAAAGGGAACGCACCAGGTTGAATCCCATAGGCGCCAAATCCAGGCTAATCCCTACGCGGCGCACATCCCCGACCGAAATGGGAGGCCCAGTTAGAACTATAATGATAGTTTGGTTCTTATCGTGGTTTTTTCAGGCCTGTTTTGTTTCTGTCTGTTTTTTAGTCTGAATTTTGGTGAATTTTTTTCATTTCTTTATTTTATTCATTTTATTTTGAACCATTTCATTTTTAGTTTTTATGATTTATTTATTTTCCAAATTCATGAAGTTTTTCCAAATTTATGATTTGTTTTTCAAATTCATGAACTTTTTTCAAATTTATGATTTGTTTTTTAGTCTGAATTTTGGTGAATTTTTTTCATTTCTTTATTTTATTCATTTTATTTTGAACCATTTCATTTTTAGTTTTTATGATTTCTTTATTTTCCAAATTCATGAAGTTTTTCCAAATTTATGATTTGTTTTTCAAATTCATGAACTTTTTTCAAATTTATGATTTGTTTTTAGTCTGAATTTTGAATTTTTTCATTTCTTTATTTTATTCATTTTATTTTGAACCCATTTCATTTTTAGTTTTTATGATTTCTTTATTTTCCAAATTCATGAAGTTTTTCCAAATTTATGATTTGTTTTTCAAATTCATGAACTTTTTCCAACATTCTAAACTTTTTCATATTCATTAATTCATGATTTTTCAAAAAGACATGAAGTTTTTCAAATCCATGCACTTTTGTTAGAATCCGTGATTTTCTTCCAAATGCATCAAAAACTTAATTTTCAAAATCCATGTACTTTTTCAAATTCGTGAATTTTCCAACATTCTAACCTTTTTCATATTCATTATTTTTGTGCGAATCTTGGAACTTTTTTAAAAAAAAATCCATGATTTTTTTTCAAATTTATGAACATATTCAAATACACAAAAACCGATGGCCCGTCTTTTCCCCGAACGAGCAGCACAACCCAGCCAAGAAAAAAGACAGGAGGCATGCAAGCCGAGTTGAGCGAGGAATGAAGAAGCGAAGCAATGGCCCGCTTTCGTTCTCATGAGTGCCAGTTCTCATTTTCGCCGCTATATGCGCTAACAAGGAGGTCTCTTATGGGATTGCTCAACATTAGACGCGCTACACGACAAATATGATTTCCCGTGTTTGTCATCCATTTTTTTTTTTTGCTCTCTCTCATTTCCACCAAAAATGAAACAAATCAACATTCAGAAAAAGAGTGAAAACTGGGTGTTCAATGCGTATCCCAAAACTCACAATCACAGTTCTCGGGGCGCAATATTGAAGATTTGATGAGTCAGGCCACCCTCGATGTACAAGTTGTAATAGTCGCCACATGGATCATGAGGTAAACACGGCCACAATAAGTTCTTCATCTTGACATAAGCATTTAGGAAAGGCTTTATGCTAAGGTCTTTAACTAGCTCTATAAACAGTAATGACCGTAGAGTGAGCGAGTTAAGAACATTCATTTTCGCTTTAGCTGCCAACGAACCTAATACCATTTCGGCTCTCTATAACGTTGATGCTTCCTGTTGTCTTCATTTCTATCTCAAAGGTGATCATATTCGCGTACAATGCAAAATTTCAGTTGCGAGCAAGAAACTAGCTTATGGTTTTGCTCCGGTTCTTGATGATTAAAAAGACCATATGGAACAAAGAAACATTTTTGTCGGCCGAGCTCGAGTCGGCCTGAGCATCTCCGTCCCCTTCTCCGTACGCAGCGCGGCACAGGTTGGGGTGAATTTCCCGGTTTCCTGCGGAATCGTCGGGTAGAAACAGTACTTTTTCCTCTCTGCTCCAAACGGGCCAATAAAAACCATACCTCGGGAACCGAGCTCCCTGCGAAAATCCAGTAGAATCCATTAAATTCAAGCGTGAGCGCGGTAGAAACAAAAGTTTTGCTGTTGACGGTACGCGGTAGAAACAAAAGCTGAACGAGATTGGGCCAGATAAAACCATTCCTCGGGAACTGAGCTCCCTACTAAAATCCATTAAATCCAAGAGTGGGCGCGGTAGAAGTAAGTAAGAGTTTTCCCTCTGACGGTACGCGGTAGAAACAAAAGCTGAACGAGGTGGGCACAGTAAAAAAGAAGTTGCACAATTCTGGTATGCGCTTCCAGTCCTTTCTGGGGAAGCGCCTTTGCCCCTTTTCCTTCCCAAGTCGAGTCCTACTCGCTGGGCGCGGGGCCACCCACCCACATGCGCGAACCAGAGGTCAAGTCCGCGCGTGACTTTTCAATCCGGCGGCTCAGGTGGCGCCCACCCCAAGCGTCACAGCATCCCAGCCGTCCACCCACACTAAGTACTCCTCTCTTGACTCTCGAGTCTCTTCCACACACACACGAGTGGACACACAGCAACCACGCAGAACCAGCGTCTCCACGCGGGCCCACGCGTCAGCATCACTGACACCCCCACGACGCACACTGTCGCACACGCCTCTCCTAGGATTCTACTCCGGGACTCACTCTACCACTCTGTGCGCCATTTTTGCTTGCATGCACCGGCAGCGGAGGCCTCCTCCAGGATCAAGAAAACCCCAAATTTCCCCCACTTCCCTTTCCCCTCACGGCGGTTCGTCCTGCCGCCGCCGCTCGCCTGAGGAGGGAGGGAGAGTTCTTGCTGCTGCTTCACCCCTGCCCAAGACCCTGCCGCCGCTCGCCTGAGGCGTGAGCTTGTGACCGGGGGAGGCCATGGGGGTGGGGTCGGATCCGGACACCGACGACGAGAACCCGGGCTTGTCGGAGCTGTTCCGGCACTACGACGAGCTGTACTTCCGCGGCGCGCTCGCCGACGCCGGCTTCTCCGTCGAGCGGGCCGCCCCGCGCACCAAGACGATCAGGTACGTATACGCCTCTTGGACTCCCCGTTTCTTTGATTCTTTTGCGGGGGTGGGGTGGGTGCCAGGATTTTGTTGGAGACCCCGACTCCCCGGCCGTTAGGAGATGGCTTGCTCGACGAATTTATTTTCTAGCGTCTTTCAAAAACAATCCTGGTTAGGATGGCGGTGCTATGGATTCTTCCTAACCGCCTCAAAACATGTTCGTTGTTTAGCATTTGACGCTCCCCACTTCGATTTGCATAAAAGATTTTGATTTTATTTCGGTCTAAGTCGATTTTTTCGTCCAATGGTGCAATGGCGTCAAATCTTGATTTTTTTTTTGCCAAATATAGCATTTTCCCCATTGACTACTTGGTTGACCTAAGCTCAGGATTCATTTTCACAGATTGCAGCACATCATTAATGAACTCATTAGCAAGATCATTTTCTTACCGTGTGTTCATTATGGGCTATAGAAAGCGTGTCTAGTAGTACTGCTATAAAAGTATAGATTTGGTCCCTTAAGTTTTTTGGTATATATTTGGTCTTTCAAGTCTCTCAAAACCGGATAAGCTTGATCCAAAACCAGATTTTAAGCATGTTGACCGGGTTTGACCACGGTGACCATGTTTGACTGATGAATAGTAAATTAAAAAATAGCAAAAAAAATTCAAAAAAATCTAAAATCTTGTGGCAACTAAAATGCTTGGGTGCGCTAGGTGCGTGAAAATTTGTGTGGTATTTCAAGAGCTCGTGGCAAAAAAAAACAAATTTTGGCTCACAATTTTTTTTTTGTTTTTTTGGCTAGAGCTCCTTGGATGTTTTTTGACCAAAAAATTTACACGTACCTAGCCAACACAAGTAAGTTGATTGTCAAGAAATTTCAGATTTTTTTTGAATTTGTTTGCTATTTTTTTATATACTGTTCATCGGTCAAACCTGGTCAACATGGTCAAACCCGGTCAACGTGCTTAAAATCTAGTTTTGGACCAAGCATATCCGGTTTAGAGACTTGAAGGACCAAATGTATACCAAAAAATCTTGAGAGACCAAGTCTATACTTTTGGGGAACTTGAGGCACCAAAAACATACTTTTCTTTTATTAAATTGTACTTACTTCTTCCGATCCATATTAATTGACGCTGCTCTAAGTAGTTTATATGAAAATAAAATAAAGAAAGCACTGATTCGATTGTACACAAGCAGTTCTTTCGGATACTGTTCCTTTGGAGACCTGAGCAAAATAACACTCTACAAGCCAATGCCGCAATATCGCACAAATGCCGATTTGAAGAACGCCCTGCTTCATCTCATGATTCATGGAATCGTATTTGTAAAGCGTGGTCTGATGAGCCTCGGGTAAATACTTGTATCCTTTCAACTAAGATTGTGTGTTCCAATCTTAGTCTTCTCCTAGCCTGCCTGCCTGCTGCTTAAGTTTTCTTGTGCATTCATGCAGCCATGGTCCTGCTTTCCGTGATTGGATGGATGCTATCAACACTAGCCCCATCGACGATTACGCGGTTAGTATTTTCTGGCAGATGTGTTTATAACCATTTCAGTCCGTTGATGATTTCCACTTTTGCTTGCGCCACACTACCCAGAGACCAATAGGTGGCTACTGTATCACCACCACCCATGATTTCAGTCAGGAAAAATCCTGCAACATGCAGGGTTTTTTGTGGAAGGTACTACTTTCCATGCATAGTTCTCTTTTTAGTGTTTTCCTTTTTTTTATTAAATTTCAAGCTGGTTTACCTCTTACTGGCATGTTCAATTTTTAATTTTCAGTGTGACAAGTGTGGCAATACACTTGTGAGGGCCAAGAGCCTGGGACCTCCATCTGATTCCTGCTGTATCGAGAATGTTAGCAAACATCGAACCTGTGGCAACATGCTTTGCCACTGGCACAAGTAAGACTGCACAAATTTACCCTGACATATAACTCACATTTTTAATTGTACCTCACACTCTTGATTTTTTTTCCTCGCACAAAAGTCGACAAGATATGCCGCTGAAGGCTTGAACTCTGGGTGGTTCATTCCTGTTTGAAATTTGCCTCTGAATCATGTAGATGCAGAATGACGTCTCAAACTCGTAACTAGATGCATATGCCGTTTGTTTGTTATTTTTAATACTCTCAGAGACTTCTGTCTCTAGATAATATTTACTTTCAACTAATGTTTGCATGGTGAACTTCAAAGGTGTATGTGTTCGAGAAAAGCTTCAAAGGTGAAAGGTGTATTGACTGATGCTATTTTCTGCAGCCACAAGATAGATTGTCGTGGTAAATATGTGGTGACCAAACCAGCAGTGACACTAGGACAAGAGATGGCTCCAAAAGGTAAATGTCAGAATCAATTATCTAATACGCCATCGGTTATGAGGTCCAAACTAACCATAACGAGTATAGAGGTCAAACCTGGCTCCTCTGCTTCAGTTTTTCCACTACACGGTTCACCTAAAATCTGTCCGGTTTACGGTTATTCTTACATTCTTGTATCTTAAATTGTGAGCATGCATGCAACTGTTTGTGTCCACATTTTGTTTTTTATTCTGTAGCTTGATACATTCAAGAATCAAGATAGCTACCATGTATTATAAAATTCTTGGCTGATGTTGTAGGTGTGACCTCTTTATCTATTATAGATTCTTTTGTTGATGCTGTACAATTAAGTGAAAAAATAAGGTGCTTGTGTCAGGAGTGGCACTGAAACTGAAACCATGATATCTAACAAAAAATAGATAAGCTATTCCCTCACAAATGAAAGATCAAGTCCACTGTATGGTACTCCTTCCGTCGAGTGTCAAAAAACATCTTATATTATGGGACGGAGGGAGTAACTCTTTTTGCGCGTAACTTGGTGGGTCATGTAAACGTGTTGCTGTAGTGATTTTTTTTGTTTTATCATTCATTATGTGAAATATTGTTCGCAAACAAGAACGTCGACTTCACAGTAGTCCCCAAAGACAATTCTTTGCTATAGGTAACTTGTTACCATTTCAACTTACAACATGACTTCTTCAGGTACAACCAAAATGTCCAAGTCACAGCAAGGAGCTGTACAGCAATCAGATCCAGATTCAGACGAAGTGCAGGAGAATAGCTCCCTGAAGAAGACCGGCAAGAGAAATATGCCTGAAGACTTTCAGAAAGCAATTGTTTTGTCCGCTGCCCCTCGGAGAAAGCCGAAGCAAGAGCTTGTCGCATGGGCGAAGCGCGAGCATTTGCTTAGCAACAATGCAAAATCACTGGGCAGTAGCTCCTCGAAGAAGGCAGATGACTCTCAGAAGGCAATTGTTCTGTCTGCTGCCCCTCGGAGCAGACGGCTGAAACGGAAGCAAACATCTGCTACATCAGAGGAGCAGGGGTTTTTCTCTCCAGGGAGGAGTTGCAACAACACAAACTTGCCGACAAGGAACACCCCCAGGAAGGAAGTTCAGAGATCCAGTGTGCAGCCTAGTGCATCTCAGAAGAAACTGAAGCTAGGGCAAGGCGTGGCCACATTGGAGAAACACATTTCCCGGTCTGCTGCCCCTCAAAGTACGCTCAAGCAACCGACCAAAACCAGCTCCTCGATGAAGTCACGGAAGCAGCATCAGCCTGAAGACTCTCCGGGAATAACCGTTCAGCCTGCCGCCCCTCTGACCCGGAGCAAATGGAAGCAATCGAACCGGGCTGCGCCGGAGAGGCAGGTGGCGAGAAGCGAAGCTAGGGGCTCTGCTGAGGAGAAAGAGGACGTTTGCTTCAGCCTGTGGCTGAACTTCTATGAGTCAGAGTGCTCAAGTGGATCGGCCGAGCCGCTCGTGAACAAAAGAACCGTGCGGAGGAGAAGGGAGAGGGAACGCTTGGTTCAGAGAGCACATTTACGCTGCGTCGAGGCCCGGCCGGATGAGGAGGTCTCGTCTGGACAAACCACGCCACCGCCTCTACACTTGCAGGTCATTGCTATCGATGACGAGGTGATGGCTGAAGCTCCATCCATGGATGTTCTTGCCCCTCCCGCTGATCTGGTGACTCGAGCCCCTGGAGCTGGAGGTCTGTCCCAGCCACCAGCTCCATCCATGGACATTGCTGCTGTCGCTCCTGCTGATCACAGAGGTCGATCTGATCCGTCTTCAAGCATGGCCATTGCTGCTGTTGTCGCTCCTGCTGGCCAGGTGATGACTCAGGCCACTGTAGATCAGTCACAGCCACCAGCTCCGTGCTCCATCGCCGCTGGTCAGGTGGTTCCACCTCATTCGGCTGACCCGCTTGGTTTAACTCCTCCAAATCCAAGAAGTTGGCCTGCCGTGATAGACATCTCTGACGATGATGATGACTGAACTCACCCTGTACACTGCTTATTCTGGATTAAATTGCTGGTCAGTGCTTACTATAGGTAGGTAGTACTAGTGGTAGTAGCTTATCACTGTCGTTTAAGCGTCGAACCAGTGTTTAATCTTAGCATCGTCAAGCGAGCATGACTGATTTGCTGTGGAGGCATAGAGCTCTGACCTGAACGGCGAAATTAACATTCTGTGAGATGGCGCTTGGCGCTACGACTCTCTTTCTGTAATATCTTCTGAGACACTGGCTTAGGGGCATGGTGAACTGAAGCATGAAGTTAGCTGCATTGTAACGTGGAAACATGCACGTATCATGGTAAAGTTGAGACTTCTTGTACTCGCATGACTATGGAAGCTCTGGAAGCTACTACCTTACATTTGTGCAGCGATAATAAGCTAACCAAACACTCACATCCAAGGTGCAGTTTGGTTAGTGCTTTTGGCTGGGAGACTGAAGGATTCTTTTTTTGGAAGACGATTCCCATCGACTGATATTCTTTGCTTGTTCTCACTTCATTCCGTGTTAAATTCTCCGCATTGCACACGAGCGCTAGAGCCTAGAGGCCGTAGAAACCCCAAACAGTGGCCAGTAAAATGAGGATTGCCGGAATCTTTTAAAAGACGGTATGATCCTATTTCCTTAAGGCCTTGTTCGGTTGAGTTTGGATCTGAAAGGATTGAAGGGGTTTGAGGGGGATTTAAGCCCCTTGTAAGCCAAAATACGTCCCAATCCTTGTCAATCCTCTCCAACCCTCTTGGGAGAGGATTAACCGATTAAGCCCTAAAAGAGGGTTTAGTTCGGCACTTCCGCTTTATGTCATATTGTATTGCTGCCTCGTTCCTTGTTCAAAACAAACCCAAACATGGTCGATCACCAAGGCCTCGTACATGCATGTTTGGGGCTTAGTTGGTTCTCTGCATGGATGTTACCGAAAAAGGGTTCCCCGTTTTGTATTCCAAAGCAACCAACATCGATTACATAGACAATGCTGGGGCGAGCAGCACAACAAGCCCAAAGGAAAAAAGGAAGAGGAAACAAATGCCAACAACTGCAGCTCGACAAAGCGAGGATGACCCGCCACCGCAGCGCCCTTCGGAATCGACCCACCACGATACAAGGCTCCGATCCGTCGCGTACCAAGCAGCACCTCCAAGAAGGAACGCGACGCCGACGACGCTGCTGCCCGGACGAGTCCTAGGGTTTCCCCCGGCACGCGGAGGGGAGTAGGGGATGGATACCACCGACACCCTTCAGGAAGGACTGGCGGTACCCTCAGGCGTCACCGCATCGGAGCCAGAAGACCCGGCAAGGATTTCTCCCGTACTCCATACCACACCGCCCAACCGGACTGGAGCCAACCAGCCAACTCGCCGCCCACCAACATGCGCAATTGCAGTCGCGACGCCACCCACGCCGCCTCACTGAGATCACCACCACGAGGCCAAGAGGACTAGGAGAGAAGCACCGGGCGCCGGGAGCAGTAGCACCGTAGCCGCGCGGGAGGGAACCACCTCCACCGCCGTCGTGCGGGAGGCCCGTGCCTCCAGCACCGTTGCGGTCACCGTCCGGACGCGGCAGCAGGGCATACCAGGCCACCCCTGGCCCGGCCAGGCCCGAATCGGGCCCGCTAAGCCCCGCCGGCCACGCTGCAGCAGCGCCGCCAGCACCCCACAGCCCAACGTCGCTCCCCCTCCTCCCGAAAGTCGCGCCGCAGACCCGGCCCGCCCAGACCCAGATGAGGCCCCAAGGGCCCAGATCTGGGCCAAGCGGGCGCCGCGAAGCCGCGCCGCCGCGCCACCCCGTCGCCAACGGCGCCGCCGCCGTCTAGCCGATCTCCCGCGTCGCGCCAGGATGCCCCGCCGCCACGCCGGACCGCCGCCGCCGAGGAACACCCCCCGGAGCCGCTCCGCCCCGCGCCGGAGAGCACCCGAGAGGGGAAAGGCCGAGGGGCGCTGCCGCCAGCGTCGCCCGGGCCAGGCCCAGCGGCGGGTGCCGACGACGGCGGCGGGGAGGGAGGGGAGAGGGGGAGCTGGGGGAAGAGGGACCGGGGCGCGGCCGGTCGCCCGCGGGGGCAACGCGGTCGCGAGAGAGGGAAGGAAACCTGCTGCATGGATGTTTGGCCCCCTTGTATATGTGGTCTCAAATACAATCTCTAAACAAAATCACTAGTTAAGGAATGCCTCTTGCAAAGATCACTTCCACTTCCTTTGGTGGTGACAAGTGACGCACTACATGTGTGACACCTGCTGTAGGCAGGATCTGTTGACACCGCGGGCCAATCTTATGGCTATAGTGGTACTGTAGCTACAATACCGTACTTTTGCTATAGTTAACGAAGCGTTTGCCTGCTATGCCCCGGGACACAGCCCGGGGCTATGCCCCTGCGTGACACTTGTTGCAATAAGTGAGTTTCGTGTTTTTCTTTTTTTGATAAATTCTTTTTTCGAAACGGTTTATCTCTTGAATTGTGCGTCCAAATCACGGATTGTTTTCACTGTCACATTTCTCGTTGAGATTTTTGAAACTAGATCTTATGCTAATAGGTCTTCTTAACTTTTTTCCTCGAAGAAAAATGAAAACCGAAAAAAAGGGAAACAAAAAATGGAAACCGGAAGCACGTTTTGCGCTTCACTTTTCTTGAGAAGCACACTTCATGCTTCCCGTGGTGCACAACCGTGATTTTCACTTTTCATGGAAGCACAGTTTGCGCTTCACGCGGTAAACATTGTGCTTTTCACTTTTCTAAAAGCACAGGGGGATTTTCACCCGAAAGCACAATTGTGCTTCACGTGGTGTGGAACTCTGCTTTTCACTTTTCGGCAAGCATAGCTCCCTTTTTCACTTTTCGGTAAGCACATTTCATGCTTCAAGTGGAAGCACAACCGTGCTTTCATTTTTTGGGAAGCATAGTTTTGTGTGCTTCACGTAGGACTGCCCAAATCACTATCCAATGGCTTAGGACTAGTCTGATGGATAAGAGGCAAGCCTTGTGGGGATCACAACAAGGCCGATCTCTGGTGCGCCCCGCGTTTGACACATGAAAGGAGAGAGGATTGTACTGATTTTCCCGTTTTCTCTTTCCGGTTTTGATATGCCCCATCTCAGGAAGCACAATTATGGATCTAAAAATGGCAATGGGTACCTATTACCTACCTACCCTACGGGTAAAAATCCTATTAGAGTAAGGGCATAAGACAAAAAGTTACCCATGGGTATATAAATAGGAAAATCTGAAACCCATCGGGTAAAGTGGGTATGGGATCGTATAACCCATACCCATGTACCCATATAAAATATGACAAATATGGGCAAATTATCTCTATACTTTGTCATGAATTTGTGAGCTCAAAATGTATGATTATGAGTTAACGTTTATGACTATGTGATGTTGCTTTGACGTGTTATTGTTTACGGGAAATGATGTTGTTTATTAAATGTGTTGTTTATAAGTATGTGTTGTTGTTTATAAATTGTGATTATATATTGCTTTTCATGACTGAGTTATTTCAATTGATGTTTTGCAAACATTGGTAATTTTACCCACAAGTATATCTACCCTGTCGGGTAATGGGTATGGGAATAAACTGTACCCGTTAACAAATATCGACAAGGGTGATGGGTAAGCTCAAAGAGGGCAAGTGAGGGTATGAAGTGACCCCACCCATACCGAAACCCTGCGGGTGTCATCCCTTTATGCTCCGCTATGGAGCACGGGTGTGCTTCACCTGGAACGTAGTTTTATTGCAAAAAGTTACTAGCTTTTGCATTTCCACCCTTACACGGAGCACCCCGCAGAAACCACAACACAAGCCCAGACCAGAAAAGACAGGATAGTCATAAAACATACTACAGGATAAACGTAGAAACGTATCATGAATTGGATACAGTGCTTCGGTTAGTATGAGGCAAACATGGCCCTTAAGGTTCATCTTTTCTTAGCTCTAGAACTACTGTGAATTCCCTCAAAAAAAAAAAACTACCACAGAAATTATTTTGTTACAGCCCAAAAGTAAATTAAACTGTTGGGACTTCTACAACAACATCATAACCTAATGTATCATCACTGTCAAGAGCGAGCTTTGTCCTTCTACTTATTTCATTCACTCAGATCATTCGGGCCTGGGCTAGTAGGTTGCACTGACCGCTGCACTGGTTCCTCGTCGTCAGATTCTGACCATGCTCGTCTCTTCCGCTCTATCACGGATTGAGGATGACCCTACAATACAAAAGAGTAGATGAAGGCAACTTTGCACCAAAGCACTTATGAGCATGAACAGTTTAAACCACATATGTATGGAGCAAAATAACTTCCGTTGCATAGCAGGAAACAAACATCAAAGCTCCCCAAAGGAAAAACAAACAAACTTGGATGCAGAAATAAATGTATTTTGACTTTACGGGAAACAAACAGGAACCCTAACCGTTTCATCTTCGGCGTCAGAATCCTCAAGACCAGCAGCCGCAAGAAGGCGATCTGGGGCTTTCTCTGGTTTGTCACAGCCAGGATCCCTTGACATGTTTGCATAATCATCTTCGTCTGGTTCATTTCTGTATTGATCTTCTTCATCATCTTCGTATTGCATCTTTGTCTTCTGATCCTTCCTTCTCTTGCCACCCTTCCTCCTCTTCTTCCCACTGTCCCCATCTTCATCTTCATGCCTGGACCTATCTTTTCTCTTACCAGGGGTGTTGTTGGATGTTTTCCATTGTTCCTAATGAGAAACAGTACATTGTCAAATCATGCTTTAAGCTGTCAGGCAAAATCCAAATGTGCTAGTGACATTACAGCTTTGGAGAAACTAATCCTGGGTTAGGTACTTAAGTTGCATGATCAAAAGTAGATTTTCACACAATGGACAAGAAAAATATGGTCTGTCACCATTGCTATACATAACAAATTCTTGGAAGACTATTGACTGATTTCCCAATAAAGTGCCTATTATTCAGTGATGCAATAGTGTGAGATGAGAATACAGATACTATAGAGAAACTTGTTCCCAAAGGGTTCCAAATAGCATGAGGAAACATTGCAACTTATTTGTGATTGAATAGTCTTCCACATAAGCAACCATAAAAATGTGTCACGTCAGACAGTATAAAGAAACTATGTCTTCTGTAGGCGCAAATGGCCTGGGGCCAATACCAACAAGCATATCTCAATAATGGAGTGGCATACCACAGCTGGTCCTCCTTGGCGAACAAAGAACAGCTGTGTTCAATCTCAGGTTGTAATCAACCCGACCAAAACCGATGGAAGGATGCTAGTTCATTTTTGGTATGTGCAGGCAAGTCTAGTAGCTCTAGCTCAAAACTTTGTATAGGCCGATTTCACGGGTAGATTTGAATCGTTCTTAACACTTATGAACGAACCGTTGCTATAACTCTCATTGAAACACGCATGGTAATATATAAAAATACCTTGACACGCTCAAAGTGCTGCTCCTGTTGCATTACTTGCTTTAATTCGTCCTCTTGCTTCCTTCTTTCTAACTGTTACCAGCACCACATTAGCCATAAACATATAATATTTTCAAACACAAACAGACATTTATTTTATGATGAAATACGTGCAGCAAGAGCAGGACCTGGAATTTCCTCTGTTCTTCAGCCCGCCGGCGAGCTTCATCAGCTAAAGCAATTTGACGGGTAACTTCCAATTTTTGCTTGGTTTGCTTCTCAGCTTGTTCAGCGGCATCACGATGAACCTTAGCAGCATCAAGCAAATGTCTGCAATACTCGACATGGGTTTCTATTTTCCTCTCATCAAAACCATGGGAATGGTACGTTGATGCAACAGACAACAGACTGAACACTCTAATGGCATTCTGAAGCTCAGAGACTGTCGCACGAACCTAGAAAAAGAAAGCATGCAGCAAAAATTAGTTCTGTGGTTAGTAAAGAGTACATATAAGATGATAGATTGTCATATCTTAAACAAGAAGGTGGGCGATGGCCTCTAAAAGAAGCGATCTATTTAGTGAAGGAAAAAACTGTCATGAGGCTTTTATTCCCTATGATAGAGCTGTAAGCCTGTAATTCATAATACCATCTTTCAGCATATCAGGGTCAGATCTATGCTCCAATAAGTCTGCAGATGGGACTACCCAATTTATATTGCCAGAACATTGCAGTAGTCTTGTCTGCTGTAGCTTGCAGCACGGAAAAGTTTGGTATAGATCTTAACAGGGGACTTTTGCCAGATGCTACTTAAATCTCCGTGAGTTAAGATATGCAACACCAGGATCATGTGGTTCACACAAGGTAGTGTTTGGATAGGGTCAGGTTGAATGGGATAGGACAACCCGAAAATTCAGGATGGAATACAAACACTCCATCTTTGATGGATGAGACTCTGCAGCATTTTGTTTGGGATGGATGGATGCTATTAATTAATTAAATTATGCCATTAACTTTCATTAATAATAGTTATCATGCACTAATCAGCAGACGCTAACACGAAGCTGCATTTGGCATTTCGGTGGATTACGATCATCATGTTTATGTAATCAGCTTCTATATATATTTTTATGGTTGGCTAACCAGTGTTTTCCTATTTATGTGCCTATTTTTTTCACAACAGATTACTGAGGAATAAATTCATCACAAGTTGACAACATGGTTCAACAACCGGAAACTAAGCATAAGTGTGAATAACTAGATCACTTATCAATCCCAATCTTGAAGTAATTATCACCAACTATTGCCAACGCTCATGATTAGTTGTGCATGGATGAGCTTATTTGGTCAAATGGGTGAATGGGCCTGTCAAACATTTCTCGGGGACATTCCTTCCAAGTTTAGTGAGCTTGTCCAGGATGGAAAAGCCTCCCACAATCCCACCCAACCAAATACAGGGAGATGCAAGGATGATTCATATAGGTTTTGGTAGTGGCGGCATCTGTAACCATGAGCCTTTTTTTAGCGGAAACGGTAGGGGAGGCCCCGACAGTAAATTTTATTAATAATAGCAGAAGTAGAGGGGGGGGGGGGGTGTACAAATGGGAAACTAGAAAGAAGGGCTAGGGCTAGAAAAAAGCCAATCCAGCCAGAAGCCTGAGAGAGGCGGAAAGCTAATCCTTCATTCTGTAAGAAACAAGAGACCCCTCTTGAAGTTAAACAACAGATACTATAGCATTTATCTGCTTCCAGATATTCCACGCCGCAAACACAAGAACCTCAAGGAAGAAAGGCTTGCTGATCATAAGTTTCGCCTGGGAAACAATCTCCTCCATGGATGAAATGTGGATATCAAAGCGAAGTCTGAGACACTGCCAGCATGAGGAGCTGAAGCTAAGCCAGAAGAGGTGATCGCGAGTTCCGAAGGAGTTCGATTGGCAGAGAGAGCAAATGGAGCCCCAGGGGAATTAAACTGGCGAAGTTGAAGCATGTCCTTGGTGTTAAGTTTCTCATTCAGGAGCCAGGCAAAGCCTTTGAGCTTAGCAGAGCACTTGGAATTCCATGGCAAGAGGTGAAGGATGGAGCTTGAAGATGCTGAAAATGAGCCTTGTAGATTTCTAAAGATGAGAAAGTTAACCCCCATGAGAAGGACCAAGAATCGGCAGCATACGGGAAAAGATGCAAGCTGACCAGGAAATGTCTGAACTCATGGAATTCAACAAAAGCCTGGCTGGAAAGGGGGGTGGAATAGATCCAAAGGGTCTTGGGTGGTAAGCACATCATGGACCGAGACCAGATTATCAAGGGCAAGAGAATGCAGCCAAAGGATTCTTCTCCACAAAAGTTGATCAGTCCAATAATCACCCCAAAAAAAAGCAGTGTCACTGTCAGCCTTCAAACCAAAAACGACTTCTCCCTAAAAAACACAGGGATGACGGATCGCCTCAAAAAGCTGGATAATGGAGAGAAATGTGGAGTTTGGAGGATATAGAAATGAGCCACATGGTATATACCAAAACCAGAGAGATTTGGGTGGTATTACCTTTTTTCTCTTACTTCATAAATCAAAGAATCAGAAACCAGGAAAAGAGAAGTATCAGTACTGACCTCATCAACTGTTCGTTTTGTCTTCTGTAGAGTAGAAGCAGAAAACTTCTGCATTGAAACGCCAACATTAAACCGTAATAAATAATTTGATGGAGCCAAATGTATAGCTCTCAGCAAAGATTTCCGGCAGTCTTGCCATTGCTCAGCTTCATAATGTGTTCGGGAAAGGTATAGGAGTGTAGTTGCATCTGTGTTGTAGAAGAACTTCCGTGCACAGTTTTGGTACTGCAAGAAAAGGAATTAGGAACTTCATTCATCCGAGAGAGAGAGAAAGAGAGGGAGAGAGAGGGAGAGTACCATTTTAACTGCTTGTTGAAAAAGGCCTTGAGCAAAATATATGTGGGCCAAATTGATCCATACATCAGGTACCTGAACAAATATACTTCCTGATGCAGCTTCATGTACCTAATATCAAATTGATGATGCACTTTATTAAAGTTCACAGTTTGTCATATAGAATAATGAATATTGTTTTCCCTTTCTAACCTGTGTAAATAACTCCTTCGCAATATCCCATTGGGCTTTCTCAGCATGTAAGATTCCAAGACCATTTGCAGCAAACATATTACCATGGTTCTGCTTTAGTACCTGAATCAGAGATTGAGATCCCAACAATGAGCAAACCGGCACTTAAAGAGACCGTATCACCAATCCCTCAAAGCACTGCAGTACATAATTTGCTTTCAACCACACATTTGCTTTGTGGTTCCAAGAAATTAATGCTCTCACGTAAAAGAAATTTAATCAAAGTGCATCCAATTCAGTTGCCTGTTTATTTACAATTCTCCAGAAAAGAAAATGTATCATCATTCATCACATCTCGCTGGATGGCTTGCTCAAGTATGACTCTGGAACTCAAACTCACAAATGTACCAACCAACTTCCTAAGTTTTCAACTTGACTTATTAAATATCATGCCATTATATTTCTGTAGAAATACAACTGTGAGATTTGAGGCAAACATGACGAAAGTGTAACATTGCAAATCAATAAAGAGCTTGCTAGATGTCCTGATGTCCTACTACAAATATCACTCGCACTACAAATTATGGCATTCAAATTCCTAAGCTTTTGACTTTACGCAGTAAATATCATGACTTGATCAATGATCATGTACAAAGTGTTTCGTTCCAAACGGAGAGTTGTTTACTCTTTAAAACAAATATGATTGCCTAATTCACTGATTTAATCTCCAAAATACATTAAATATGGAGACAGGAGTTAAAACTAGACAATTGTTTTACTAGAAAACTAACAGAAATCAAAAACTAAGCATTTGCTACACTTTTAAAAAGATGGCATTAATGAAATAAAGAACATGAGAAATCGTGCTAGAAATATAATTACTGAAGTTTAAAATAGATTAAATGTAGCTTTTGATTCTTGTGCAGAGGATCACAGAACAATTTGCCTGCTAACTCTTTGTTAGCCTGAAATACTACTAACCAAACAAACAAAAAGCTTATCAACAGTAGAAACTACAAGCTGACATCAGGCCCAAGAATAGTCGGTTCTATCTTAAACAATAAGCAATGATCACAGATGAACTTCAGGGAACATAAATTACGGAAGATGTTCCTGAGATATCCAATCAAGACAAGCCATTCTGAGCATCAACATAAATGGTGAATATAAATGTACATGTATAATACATGCCTACACACAATTACCGAAACAAAAGACAGCTGCTGAAGAACAGAATCTATTGCATGAAAACCTCCAAAGACCTGATGAATTTGAGAAGATAACTGGGAATAATAGCTGGTGTAACATATCATACATTCAAAAAAAGTTCCTTTGCTTTCTCCCGATGAGTGGCCTCGAATTTCGGGGCCTTTTTCTCAGGGCGATTGGCAGCAAAGTAGTTCCAGTTGCCCTGTAACAACACATATGCAATTGATCAGTCGGAGAAGAATTAAGTAACATAGTCATTTACAGTGAAAATTCTGTATTACAATGACCAGCTATTGTAGAACTGTTGGAAATACAAGGGGACGAGTTATATATGTAAGCCTAACGTATCACTAAATTTGGTGAAACACTAATGGTCTAAATTACTTGACGCATTTTATCCTGCCAGCAGGCAGCAGCCAATTCATAAAAGTAAAATATGACGCACTGTCATTACAAGCTATATTAATTCAACAGTAATTGTGAACTGTAAACAGATAACTCAGGATGGAAGGGATTTACTTATTAAATTCTACCACGGCCATTCAAAAATCTACTAGAGTGAAGTAGGCTCACATACCAGCTGAAGCCAAGAGTATGGGTCTTTTCCGTCAGTAGCATCTTTAGCATCACGGAAATGTTCCTTCGCAGTGAGCCAGGTTTCATCACTCTGAAGTTCAAGGCTTCCAAGCATAGACAGTGCATTTGGATACTTACTATTTATCTTTAGAGCATCACCTATCTAGAAACAAATAAACCATTATTATTCTCAGTTAAGAAGAACAACAAATGTAAGCATCAGTACTTACCAGCTCAATGCTCAATTGAATATTGTTTTTTTCTTTTGCAATAGACCCTAACCTCAGATAGGCATCAATGTAGTCCGGGTACTGTTATTATTATTAAAGAAAACAGGGAATTAGAATATAATACAAGTGTAGTGCAAATACAAAAGAGTGTCTTCATTGTTGCACAGAGAATCCTGCGTCACAGAATAATGCTACAGAGATCTATTTTAGAAGTTTATTAGGAAACCAATGACCAATACAGCAACTCCAAAATAAATCACCAATACTTGTCAATTCAACATTTCGTAGGGAAGTTTTCCCATAATGATACTTATACAAATCAGGAACTTCACTTCCTCAGGGTCTGTACTTGTGATAGTTATTTGGGGGCCAACTTCTATCAAGAACATAATATTAAGAGCTTTTTTTTCATGTAGACTTCATCTATTTTTCCTTGAGCACGCACCTGACTGCATGTCATTTTGTCTTAGAAGAAGAAAGCATCGATATGACGTGATGTGGACGACAGATTTTTTCGAACAAAATTGCGCAAGACAGCTTGTGAACATGAACTTTTTCTAGACAAAGTAAACAGCATCAAACAAAAAATGTTCGTAAGGCCCTCGACAAGCTTTGACACTAACCAGTGTCTAGTTAATTCCGAGAACAGTAAGGGCAAACAGAAGTAAGAACATAGTATTAACTGAAAAAAGAATCGTAGTTACTGACTGAGGAATATATGCATAATATCCTGATAGAAAAGATTAAATTCTCACAAAATGAGCTTTCAATCACTGGCAAAACAATGTAACTAATACATTTGTGGTGGACGGGGTAAACATGGCAATGGTATCTCAACTATATCAAGAGAAGACCAATACAAATGAAACTAAAGGTAACTGACTGCAAGTTTTAGAGAAGCTGCAAAAACAAAGTCACACATGAAGGCATGTGCGCGCAGGCAAATGACTCTAAACATCAGAAAATGACAGACAAAATTGTGTGCAGATTGCAGCTGCAATAAACACCAGGAACACTAAGTAAGAAAAAGTGAAGGTTACAATTTCACTGTTTTCATGTTCTTTCAAAGCATGCTTTCATCCCCAGTTACATTTATACTGTAAAATAAGTAAATGAGAGACAGAGAGAGCGGACACTCAGGAAGGGTTTTGGGGATGACACCACAGTACCTTGAAAATAATGAGACGGTAAAGGAGGCTGGCTTTCACAGTATCATGAAGCTCTTCCAATAATCTTGCATAGTTAAACAATGTGGTGACTTTATCGCAGGGTAATTCAAGAGATACGTTTTCTTCAAGTTGGTGAAAAAAACTCTGATCCCTGTACTGCACACTCCAGTTTGCTATGGAACTACCAGCAGTCCCATCCATAATTGAAACCCAGATACCGTCTCCTAGAGCTTCCTTAAAACTTTGCTCAGCCAACTGAAAGCATGAACAAAAGAGGTACTGTCAGGTGTATATATGAAAATGTAAATACAATGTTATATGTATAACAGTAAACAAACCTCAAACTCTGCCTTCTCAAAATAAAGAAGTCCAATTCCATTGAGCAATTCAACCGGTATTTTCTCTCCTGCCTTCCTTAGGAGAGTACATGCCTGAGAAATGCTAGATAAGATTATGTATTATAAGGAGAACATCCAGTCCATTTAATAGTATTAATCCCCTAAGCTTTCTCTGCGGGACGGTGGCAAAACTAGGATATGTAGAATATGGTAGCAGCATCCATTTGTGGTGGACGGTGGCAAAACTAGGATATGCCAGATGAAGTGGCCCAGTACTAGGAGTTCAGGGGATTATGTGAGTCCAAAAGGAGTTTAGGAAGCTAAGTAGACAAACCCAATGCTTCTGGGGAGTAAAATATGATTTCCTTTAAATAATCAAGTAAAATACGCATGCATTTGATCAACAAAGTAGTTAACATGCAGCAAACATTTGCCACGCCAATAAGATCATAGCCAGAATGCCAGCCTTAGCTAACCTAGCATCACCAATATGCAAATCATGGTCAAATAATCCACTTTAGATAACCTATAATCACCAGCCCACACAACCAAGTATATGGTTTTTCATGCTGCAAACCAATTTCAAAGTTCGAAGAGAAGCACATATAACTTCATGTGCCAATCCTGCCAGAATTGACCCTAGAGAGTAGGTGATGCAGCACGATAGAACAACTCAACTTTTAGGAGAAAACCAGTTTTAACTCCACAGCCAATACACTGGTAATCTAGAGGAAGAAGAACCTAAGCTGATAGAGTGATGAAGCCTATAATTAAATGAATACACATTCTGTAGTGTTAACGTTTGCTTTTTATATTAATCATACATTTGTGGATTATAAGATTCTAAGAAACAAAGTTCAGTGATTAATCCTAATTCAGAAACACTACACAAGTTTGATAGAAGGGGGAAAACAGCATTTTAAGAACTCCAACGTGGCATTGGTCAACACAATAAACATATAGCTAGTTGAAGAGCCTTACTGTCTTTAAGTGTTCCATGGCAGCAGCCCAATCAGATTCTACCAACAATTCACCGAGTTCAACAAATGCCTGCATAGTGAATTAATCAACAAGATTATATGCAAAAAACAAACATTGGAACTACAACATCAGATATATGACCAAACCATGTATTGAATAATGCAACAGAGGTAGTACAGGAAGATGGGATTATTAAATAAGCATCCAAACTTCACATAAGTACATGATCAAATATCAAAAAGGAGCAGAAGTTCAGATCACTTGACTCCAGTTAACCTTTCGTGTGATGCTTTAGGCTGTGTTTGTTTCAGCTTCGTAGGGGCTTTCCGTTGAAAAAAGCTGGCCTTCCCGAGCTTCTTCACTTAAAAACGAAGTGTTATGTCTTTGCCACTAATATTTGGCTTATTTACAGCACAGATGCCACTGCGCACGCTGCCTCTCCATCTCTCTCTGCTCTATTGCATTAACTGAACTTGGACACAGAAAGAACTCGAAAAGCTAGGGTTCCTCGTCCCACCGCCGCGCGGCCGAGCTCCTCCCCGTTTTTTTTGCTATAGTGTGCATCGCTGGCTGCTGCTATGTTATGTATATGATCGCTGTGTGCTGTTATATATCTGCTGCTGATCCTGTGATGCATGTTTTGTTGTCGTAATAAACCGAAAAACAAGAATTTGTGTTAGATGTTGCTCATGTGATGCATTATGGGGGTGTTTGGTTAGGCTGTGGGAAAGCAGCTTATGGTTGTGGGCTGTCTGTTGTGGAAAAGCGGCTGTGGACTGTCTGTTGTGGGAATATTGTAGGTCGTTCGGCAAACTGGTTGTTAGACTGGCTAATTATGGCATTTGATTCAATATTGTCGCATGATAGTATAAGCTAAAAGCACATAAATAAGTGGCAGTTCGGCTTTTGGCTTATAAGCCAAAAGCCACCTCCAATAAGCCTAACCAAACACCATATACCACACTCCAGTTGTACATTGATATTGTGCTGTAAGATCACCATTAGTAGCTGTGATGTTAAATTTGTTGAGTCCATCAGTTATGTTCTTGTCTGGCAAGTACAACAGGGATCTCAAGTGAATATCAAGTGAGGGTTTTGTCTGTGATGGTTATAACCAGAAACTCAGCATGAGCATGCATCTGTTTCATGCGATACATTGGAATCTGAGTGCAAGAAGACGCGTGAATTTCTTGCAAACAAGCACTAGACAGAAAGAGACAAACTTCTATTTTTGCTTAATATCCTAATACAGTGCAAATAATTTCTTCACACTAACCGCGCCTTTTACTTCTCAACAAGAGGAAGAAAAACAGAGGGAATTATGGTTCTAACAGGTTTCTTTCGTCGAAGACGTGGTTACGAACTTACGATAGAATCCACACATGTATCAGTACCAGGGATAGGACAACCTTGCAATTTCCATTCTCTTGAAGGCATTTCAAGCCAGTGCTTGAAGAAATACATCATTGTTGTACACTCTTCTAGAGCACCTAAGTAGGGCAGAGACTGGAAAAATTGCCATAACTACACTCTTGATTCGCTCACTTGAAACAGAAAATCCTAAGGCCATGAAGAGATACAGTGAAACAAGGGAGTAACTGATGTACAAATATTGTACATTTTATGTTTGGAAACCAAATAGAATGAATGTATACCCCTTTTCTACAGCAAATAAAAAGTGTGACTCTTGCAGTATTCCTCAACATCAATGAAACAATATCTACAAATTTGCATGAACTGGTAATAACTGCTGCTATAATAAATTCCATATTTTCATCTAATCATCGAACAACAGGACATCTTTAGAGGAATTGTTGTACACTCTTCTAGAGCTGCAATAAAAGGTGTGTGTGTGTGTGTGTGTGTGGAATCTATAATTTAGCGTGCCCAACTCTCAATGAAGTTTCCTAGGTCCAAACATCCTAGTTCACATATGCATCCAAGATTGGCATTCCTGATTCTTAATCATCAATATCGCAACATCCAAGTGAATACAAATTCAGTTAGTGTAGTGTTTTTGTAACAGGCGACAGTGATACAATTGTACAAAATCGATGAATTTGTGGTTTACAAATTATTCACTAAAAAGGAGAAAGAGACGAATGACTACCTGGTGATCTTTTGGATCGATCCGTGTAACCTTCTTAAAGGTTTCTATGGCTTTGTCATTCTCACCCAAGTTTGCATAGATGTTCCCAATAGCCTAGCACAAGCAACATAAATCATTTCATTCATAATCAAATGGAATGCTTTGGAACAATGAACAGAAGCATTTAATTAGAAACACATCTTACCTTCAAACTTTCACAATTTTCGGGGTGTACCTCCAACACTTTCTCGAAGCTAGCTAAGGAACGTTTGAAGTCACCGAATTTTAATTGTATTTGACCAAGGCCTGGTTCAGATCACGAGTGTTACAAAACAGCAACAAAATATTTCTAAAATGGAAGCAAAAAATACGGGTATGCCCAAGTATCACCTGAAATATCGATTAAGAGACAAGTATATCATGTATTTTAAATAGATGGCACTATTTCATTTATAACTAGCAAATCAATAGGAAGACAACAGGCACATAACTGATGATGAGATATGAGTACCTACTGTAAATGACATGGGTTTCTTCTGGCCAACTTGCCAGAATTTTTATCAAACCTCACACTGCTTGCTTTACCTTGAGGGTTCTATCAATTCATAACCACCATAGTTGCTATACTATCCATGATTGTTTGCCCTTTGCAAGTAACTGATGAGTTCATCTCGGAGAGATGGCTCACAGCTAACGAGTTTAAGAGACCTCACATATATTAGATTCTCCTTTGAATCACAAACATAAGTCCCATCAATGTGGGATGTGATCTATTCTACATCTCCGATTTACCCGCTCCCCAATCAGTGATTGCATATTCCGTTCAATCACTAAGTAGTTTGATGCCTCAGGCAGAGATGCTTATCTCACTTGTCGTACATATATGGAAGCAATAAACTTCTTCTTGTATTCCTTTCCTTTAGGCGGCATGGCTCTCAACTTGATGTTCTCATACACACACAAGGCCGACTGTCGACAATAATGAAGGCATGTGCTCGGACGATTGTCAGCGACATCGGATGTTGCTCACGACATCACTTCTCGTTCGGTTCCCGTGATATGCAGCAACTATGGTGAATACTCACCGAACAACAAACTTGTGGCACCTTGGTTCGGCTACATGACCAAACAGAGTGCATGGGGAGCGGATCAAGAGATCGAGACTATGATATGCGTATGACACCAGCATGTGCAATAATCTCGACACTAGTTGCAGACAGAATAGCAAGAAGTGCAGATAATATATTGATCTTTCTTGCAAGAGTCCAAGCACAAATGAGGGGTGCCTCCCTACTTACAGCGGTAATGTGCATTTACATTCCTGCCCCTAGGCAGTTTACGGTTGTTACCATTTGTACTATCTTTAGGAAACAAAGCATGTAGTTTATCAGTTGATGCTGGATGCACGCCTATGCACTGATAACTGACAACAATAAGAAGGACAAACCACACAAGCAGCAGCTGACCTTTTTAAGCTAAATATCTATGTGGTATAGTTTTTAGGCATAATGCATTTTATGGCAACCGGCCCCCTTCATAAATTTATAACACTTGTTAAAGCATATGGCGAGGTGACTTCATAGATACGACCCTAACTTAAGATAACAGCAAATTAAATCACAACACTTACTTAGTATGACAGCATAATAACTTACAGCCACTAGCAGATTAAACCAAAGCAGAACCTAACCTAGTACAGAGTATAACATCTTTCAAACACACAGAAAAGAACTGCATAAAATGAAAGAGAGAAGACGATGCAAAGCCCTCCCCCCTCTCGCTCCCTCCCTGCCTCCCTTACTCTTAATAACTATGCTATGTGGTTCGGTCTTAAAAACTACGATATGTGCTCTAACAGAGAACTAATTGCAAGACACTAAGCACATTAGCATATACTCCCTCCGTTCCTAAATATAAGTCTTTTTAGAGATTCCAATATGCACTACATACGAAGCAAAATGAGTCAATCTACACTCTAAACTACGTCTATATACATCCGTATATAGTGCATATTGAAATCTCTAAAAAGACTTATATTTAGGAACGGAGGGAGTACACCAGAAGACAGAACTAGCAAATCAGTGTGGCCTTAGACATTAGAGATTAATTAGGTATGCTTGTTGATGAGGCGTGCAGTGCTACTGCTGATTATGAGTCACACTAAAAATATAAACTGTCCTGACTCACCATTTGTACTATCTTTAAGAAACAACATTTCGATATTTTAAGTGGCTTTTACCAGAATATCAGCATTTTTTGCTGGAGCAATCTACTTACTATACACCTCTCCCTCTCCACCTCCCCCTTCCCTTCCACCTTATTAAAATTATCCCTAAATTATTAGCCCAACAACAGCGGAGTTAACTTGCAAGGATTTGGGTGATTTCTGACCATAGCATTGTGCGAGTATTTAACTACTACTTCATCTACTTGAAACATGGAGGTACATAAATGCTAAAAACTGCAAACCAGAACAATGTCATGAAATAAATAAAAAAGAAAAAAAGTGAATGAGAACAAGAAACTCACCAACAAATGGCAACACAAAGTCTTGCGGTTTATTGACTTCTTTGACAGATGCTATATAATACCGTCCAGCAGTCTCAAAATCACCCTGAATTCAGATAAATTGTCAAAAATACATCACATGTTCAGGGTTGTAAACTAGACTCTCAACACGGAAATCCAAAGTGTCAGCTCAGAGAACAAGTGAAATAATACCCAACTAATTCAATGGGTATATGAATGGGGTACATCACCTTACTATGGTATGATCTGGCTAAGTTATAGTAGGATTGTGATTTCAGTAGTCCATGACTGCTTGAAGACAGAGCAGTCTCACTCAGTTGCTCAACCACAAAATGCTGGCCAGTAAAGAAATAATGGTTGGCCAGGTGGTTGAGTGCCAAAGTGCAATAAGGATAAATTTCAAAGGCTCTTCTCATTTTCTCCATCCCACTGCGAATTTCACCAGCTATAGCAAAGTTGCAATACTTAGAAAATAATGAGAAAAAAGGTGAGAAGGAAATTTCTTGTCTGTAAAGAGCATTTACCTTCATTTGTTTGCAAATCCATGATCGCGAGTGCTACTAGCGCATCAAAGTTTTCAGGGTCCAACTGTGAAGTAATTGTAAGTGAATAAAAGCATGAATTCAACTTAAGGGACAATTATTCTACATGAAATAAGAGACAGATAAAAAATCTTGCCTGTAAGACTCGATCAAAAGCTTGTCGGGCCCTGTCTAGCTGACCAAGTTTGTATCGACAAAAAGCTATACCAAGCCTTACAGCAGCAGGACAATCTGCATATCCCCGCAGAGCTCTCTAGAAAGATGATCGAAATTTATAACATATACTGCAAAATATCATGGAATTGTCAAAAGAACTTGAGCTGTCTCCAACCTTATAGAGTTCTAGTGAGTTCTTATAATATTCCAAAGCTTTCTTGTGTTGTTGTTCCGTATCACCCATCAGGAAATAAACAGAAGCCTGCACTGACAATATTTGCGACTTGAAGATTAGAACAACTGATAAGAAATATGTCAAAAAAATAATGATTAACACAGGCTTCTTTTAGTTAGTCCCTGCGATAAATTAGTACATCTTTATCGATCATATGATAAGCATCAAAGCATAAGGATTAAGTTGTTCTAGTGAAAGAGCAAGCATACGAAGGTTGCAGTTTCATTAGTATAATATACATGAGAGGTCCTAAAACTATTTGAGGGGTGTCAAGTTAGTCCTACAACTTCAAAAGTGCAGATTCAGATCCCAAAAATCTGTATGTTGTTCATCACAGATCCTAACAGCTCAGACCATGTTTGACCTGCTCATGTGGCAGGTTAACCTCCACCACCTTGACACAGGTCCCATCCGAAATAGCTGAATGAAAGAACATTTTGCATAAACACCCTTGGTAGGCCTCTTCTTCTCACATGTGGTCCCTCTCTTCTCTCCACACACGCGAGCACACTCATAGTGGTAGGCAAATGAACTGTATGGAGACGACGAGATGCTAGAAGCCTGTGCATTGAATGGCTTGTCGAACAGGGCAGGCGAGAGTGGGACGGCAAGAAGGTCATGGAGGAACTCGAGGAGAGAAGCATAAAACGAATCATCGTCTACAGCTATCCCCTGTGTGCGAGCTCCGTGTCATTACTGTCCATGAGCGGCAGACTGCAGGTGAGAATGGGGCAGTGAGAAGGTCATGGAGAACCCGGATGAGGAGAGGCGTAAAATGAATCGGTATTTTTCACTTAGTGGTGGCAAACTTTTGTAATTTCCTCCAACTCCACTGAACGCGCTCTAAGGATCCAGAAAATAGCAGCTCCGCTGTTTCATACTAGGGGTCAGCTCAGATCCTAGATCTCGGCTCCGTGGAGCTGGGCCGTTCTGTCCGGCTTCACCCGTGGAGTCAATGGAGCGCAGAGCCGGAGAGAATCCGAACAGGCCCTTACAATCTAGTATTTTAATACTAAAAGCAAACTGCGGTCATTCAAAAGTACACATTATATACTTATGTTTAAAACAAGCATTACAGAAACCTGAAGAAAATTACCTGACCAAGAAGGGCTGGGAAATTATCCCCATCCTCATCCAAAACAATCTTGAATGAGTCAGATGCCATTTGCAACTCACCCTTGGCCACGCAGAGTTGACCTAGACAGCAACGTCAATAATTAAAATGTTAAAAGCCATACTCCTCTAGTCAGAACAGCAACATGACAAAGCACTTTGCTGGTAGATAAAGTGCCCCCCTTTAGTCCAGTACTCCTAGGTTCTAGAGAGCAGTTGTATGATCTTGTCTAAGTCTAGTAAACCAGTATGAGAAAGCAACACTTACATAATACATAGCAGGTGCAACAAATAAAACCAAGGATGTAAAAATGAACAAAACTGCATGACTATAACACCCAAAGAACATCCAACCAAGCAGCGCTTAGGCTTTCATCCATGCTTCATCTGAAGAGGTTAACCATGTGGGTTTGGATCATTCCTGAGCATTACAAGCTATTTGTAACAGAAATTCAACTAGCCACTTGGGAATAGCCGCAACACTACCAGGCCTCACTGGGCCCATGGCATCACAGTTTAGGTATATTCTATAAAAAATTCACAAACACATTGCTGATCTTGTGTTATTCAAATTTACAATGTTCTGGTGAACTAATGAACACAAAAACACTCATTCTTTCTGTTTATCACAAACTAGATAGGCAGAGCTATATAATGTCTTGTAGCATGTCTCTGATTCTGAAATTGAGTTTCTATGATAGAGAAGCTACAAACAAATACAACAAATCATTCAACATTAAACAGAAATATCAAACTATCAACAACAAAAATTCAAACGGTCGCTTCATCTAAGATGATGCTACAATTAAGTTAATGAAGTGCTACGCAACCATAACCAAAGATGAAAGTGTGCTATAAAGAGATGCACATAAGAGTCACGAAACTATAAACCACAACATATCTGAGAGCTCTGAAATGTTCTGAAGTGGTATAACCTCTTCCAATCCATGTAGAAGGTTCAGTTTCATCTATCCTCGACGCCCTATTGTAGTACTGAGTCGCATCTTTGAAATGCACTTCCTTCTGTGGTGCTTTCTCAGCCTTTCCCAAGAAAGTATGAAAAGCACCCAAAGCATTAAGGATGGCTATCCGCTCATACTTCACATCAGCATAATAATCATCGATTTCTGCAGAGGAGAGGGAATGGTTCAACAACAGCGGATTTATGCAGAAATTTAAAGTAACAATGAGAAATTGAACTGGTGTGGTATAATCAAAGGTGATATTATTGCTCAGATAATAAATTACAGTACAGGAAAAGAATTATAAAAAAAAAAAACCTGGGCCAGATCCTTCCTCTAAAATCTGCCGGAACTGTTCGAGCTTCCCTTGCTTGAAGTATTCTCTCTGTGACAATAATTTTCAGAAGTACATTAGAAAAATAGGTACCAATCCGGATAGTTCAATTTCACAAGAAAACAACCAAAAAAATTACGAGACAGGGTATCTGCAAGTATAAATGTATAATAAGTTTCACCATGAGACTAGAGCTTCGATTAAACGCAAGTCACGTGTAAGGACTGGGATTTCGAGCATGAAACTCTGGCTCAGCAAGAAGCTCTTCTTCAGATCTTCCACTCAAATTATCCGTCCAAACGAATCAGGATGGTATCCTCAGCACCAAAACGTCACCAGCATCACCCCTGGCCGAAATAGCTCCGGCCGAACAACCAGGGCAAAGCAGAGGACGGAATGACAGGCGCATGCGCACGCGCATTTGGAGAAATTCTACCAACATCGGTCAAACCCTCAGAAAGCCCGCCTTGAAGCTGAAAAGGGTCGCATCAGCAGGAGCGAGACTCCGCCAGAACCCTAGCCGTAGAAGTTGCTCTATCCACGCCGCCGACGACCTAGACCTAGACCTAGACCTAGGTGAGGTTGCGAGGGAAGCTTGGACTCCTGAGAGCGGAGGGGACCTACCGCGATGATGAGCCAGAGGTGGAGCGGAGCTTGCTCGGCCTTGAGGATGTCGAGGATGTCGGAGGCGTCGGCGGGGAGGTGGTCCAGCGCCACCCGCACCTCCTCCTCCGTCCCCTGCACCGGTATGTACACGCTCGCCATCCCGCCGTCGCTCCCCTCTCTTCCCTTCCCTTCGCCGCCGCCCAGGGGAGAGAAAATCGTATATGACAGGAGAAGAGTAGCAGACGCCCACGGGAGCTAGTTGGGCAGCGGCCCATTTACTGCCGCGTGTTTTTTCTTTTCGGGAATAGCGGTGCGATGTAATGGCCCAGCCCAAATCCCGGTTTTCATCATCGGTTAAATTAACCTTTTTATTTCGGATTTAAGAGTATTATTGATTAGTTTTAAATAAAAACGATAAATAATCTTACGGAAAACCAAAAAAACATATGTACGGTTTTAGAAAATGTTCTTGAAATTTAAAAATGGATTGACCCTTGTTCACGGAGTTGGACTTTTGTTGACCTGCCTCATACAGTACTTTGTTGAATGGAAAAGGTTTAAATTCAACCGTAAAATCAGTCGGGCAGAGCGGCGACCGCATGGCTCATCGCGTGTACGCGTGACTCATCGCGTGTACGTGTTTTAGGGCCTGTTCTGAACCTCTCCAACTCCCAGCTTCTCAAACTCCAAACAAAAAATCACGCCGAACACTTTAGCTCCAGGAAGCTAAATTCTCGAAGCTCTTCTGGGCCGTAGTGCAATTTGGAGAAGATGGGAAAATCGAGCTCCGCGTTTACAAGAATCTGGAGTTCCACCTATTTACGCCCAATATGCCACCGCCCAGGAAAACGATTCGCGCACGACAGGCATCTGATCGAATCGTTTTCCCTCTCCTCTCTCCCTCGTTCTCTCTCTGGAACCCTCCTGCCGCCGCCAGTCGCGCCGCCACGCCGGCTCCCCCCGTGGCTGCGACGCCGGCGCCACCTCAACTAGCACCGTCGCCTCCTCTCCTCCGACTTCCACCCCAGGAGCGTGCCCCAAGCCCCTGATGCTCCAGCGCAGAGCAGAGCGCTTTAATTCGGCCATGGCGTATACATTTTCGATCTCCTTTGTTGCTGAACAATAGGTTGTGCACTCTGACGGAATGGATTCGCGACGAATAGGGCGACAAATTTGATGTTCAAGTTGATGTGATTCGGGGTCTAAATCACCTGATTTGATGTGTAATTGGCAGTAGTTATGTGTCCAATTTGTTCCTGTGCGTGAGCTGAAGGTTGAGGACGACGCGAAGGTGGGCTAGGTGGGAGGCTCCCCTACTACAGCCCAGCCGGCCCAATATGGCGCTAGACAGGCCAACAGCTGCTGCCAGCCTATGGTGGTGATGGAGAAGCTGGTTTTGCTGCAGAACGGATGGAAGTCGCTGCGTGGAGTTAGAAGCCACGCTGAGAAGCTGGAATTGTGGAGTTTTGAGAAGCTAGAGAGGTTCAGAACAGGCCCTTAGCCACTCGATTCTCTTCTTCTTCTTTTTTTGCGAAAAGCCACTCGATACTTAGCCGTATTCCCGTCCAGTCCAACTGCCTTATCCATTAGTATCATCACGAGTCACAACATCATTGATGGGCTGAGCAACGGATGTGTTTCTCTCCTCTTTCTTCCTGTCATGGCTAGAGGAACAGCTGAAGCTCATGACCACTGTAGCTAGGAACCGGGACGGACGGCCGCTTGACACATACTCCGTCCAACAACATCGCCGCTGCAATCGGAGGGGCGATGCAGCAGCCATTGCCGCAACGTTGATGCAGTCGGACCTCCGTCGTAGCATTGCCACGGTTGTCGAAGCACGATGTCGCAGCATAACCATGATTGTTCGAAGCACGACGGTGCAACATCACCATGGTCGTCGAAGCATATGCTGTCGCAGCATTTCCATGGCCGTCGAAGCATATCACAACATCATCACAGCATCCAAAGCACAACACGAGCGCTTGAAGCGTGTCATCATGCCATCGCCGTCGTAGCTTCAACATGCCTTGTAGCATCACCACGTCGAAGCACACCTCGAGGTTTCGAAGCATGTTATTCTGCCAACGCCGCGGTCATCGGTGCATATGCCGTCCGAACATCCTCGAACTCAAAGCAGCTGGGATGCTGATGCAACATCGCCTCAGCCGTCGAAGCACAACACGGGCAACGAAGCATGTCGTTGCGCCATCGTCGAGGGTCGTCGAAGCATTGCGCGGGCGTTCGAAGCATGTCGTCGTGCCAGCGATGTGGTTGCTTCAGCATGCATTGTAGCTTCACCACGGTCGAAGCATGCCGTCGCGGCATCGTCGGAGCACAACACGAGTGTTCGAAGCATGTTGTCGCGGGCGTCGGAGCAATGACATCGCAACATCCTCGAAGCAGCCGGGATGCTGACGCAGCATCGCCTCGGCCGTCGAAGCACAACACGGGCAACGAAGCATGTCATTGTGCCATCGTCGAGGGTCGTCGAAGCATCGCACGGGCATTCGAAGCATGTCGTCGTGCCATCCCCTTGGCTGCTTCAGCATGCCTTGTAGGATCACCACGGTCAAAGCATGCCGTCGCGGCATCATCACAGCGGTCCAAGTACACCACGAGTGTTTGAAGCATGTTGTCGCGTCAACGCCGCAGCCGTCGGACCATGCCGTCGCAACATCCTCGAAGCAGCCGAGATGCTGACGCAGCATCGCGGCAGACGTCAAACCATGCCGCCGCAACATCCTCGAAGCAGCCCGGATGTTGACGCAGTATCGCCGCGGCCGTCGGACCATGCCGCCGCAACATCCTCAAAGCAGCCGGGATGTTGACGCAGCATTGCCGCGGCCGTCGAAGCACACCACAGGCGTACCTCATCACGCCATTGTCAAAATACCTTTGTGCTGATTCGAAAAAAAAAACGTATGTGCTAATGAAGTCCATTGGTGACCATCGCATAGTATCACCGTGACACCGTTGTTTGTGTACGTTGTTTTTTGGGATTAACATGCTGTCAGTTGACGTATATGTGCATGCAAAAAGCGTGTGGCCCAACCCAGCCTATGCCACGTGATGCGTCGGTCAGGGGGATTTACGATCGTTGGATAGGCTGCATCGTAAGGCTGGCTAGGCGACTTAATTTCCACGAACATCGTCCGGATGATTCGTAGCACTCGCCTTGTTGAATACCTATGTAGGATTGTTTATTTTTTTCCCCAACATATATAATCCGTTTATTCACACATGCTAAATTAGTGAATTCCTATCAATAAAACCATCTAATGAGGAATGTCATGACTTTTTACCATCGCAATAAACCAAATACTCCTCCGCCCCAAAATAAGGGTTTCAACTTTGTATTAACTTTAGTACAAAATTGTAATAAGGCTGAGACACTTATTTTGAGACTGAGAGAGTAGTTAAGAAGTTAAGAAGCTATCAAAATTCTGAACTATACTCTCACTTAAAGATTTCAATGACCCCAATACTTAATACTACTGTATTTCTACTCGCAACAATATGTGATATATAATATTATTGTTTCAATGTTTCCCAAATTTCTACTCAATGTGTTATGTTGTCGAAATTTCTAGCCGGACTCTCCCGACTTGTCAAAAAAACGGCCTTCTTTGTAAGCAAACAAAAGCTTCAAGGTCTTGACTACAAAATATTACAAAACCTTTAGGGTGTTGTCTGCGAAATAGTTCGGACAGACGCAAGCTTGAATATGGTGCGCTCAGACCGGAACAGATTTGGTCACGCCTAGAAAATCTAGCGCCCACATTTTTGCTCAAACATTTCGCGGTCGGGCCAAGACCAAATATTAGATGTGTGAAAATATATATACTTTTATAAAATAATGAGAGCTAATTTTGTATCACGATTTTGATGATTAAAGATAAATGTATACCAAACAGTTGGTGCCCAGACTTTTAGACCGGAAATGACTTGGATTTCTCTTTTGCCTTAGAATGACAAGGAGCAGATTTATTAGATGATTTAGTACTGCTTTCAGAAATCATATGTTACCTCATATTCGACTTGTGAGCAAGTAAGGTTGAGTTTAATGTTCCAGAGCATGGTCGAGTAGTACCCATGTCGTGCACACACCACTGCGTGATCCAAGTGTGAGTACTCGCACGCCACTGGAAGGCAGAGTGTGTGCTCGACGGCACGTAGTGAAGAAGGCCCGTGATCACCGGCTAGAGTGTCACAATGATGGCAGCGTGGTGATTGCAGATGCACTGCACCCGTCTGTCCGAGTGTTTCGGTGGTAGGAGCGGTGGGGCAATTTTTGACGCCCCGCAACCTTCGAAGGAACCAGCGGAAGACAGCAACAGTGTCAAGAATGGGATGGGCGAGGCAATAGGGTGTGTGGTAGGATGGCAGGTTGGGCCTGCATCCAGCGATGGCCAAGTGACGGAGAGGAATTGCGTGGGCTTTGATGAGAACGGACGGCATTGTCGATCGAAAGATGTAGTAGTATGGTATTTTAATCTGACTCGGTTCTAAGTGGTTCGCGGTGCTGGGTAAAGCGTCCAGAAAAGCAGAGCACGCCCGGCGGATGACTTTGAAATTTAAGTCCAATGCTTCAAACGCCATGTGGAAGCATCCCGTGCAACATAAAAAATGTATCCAAAATTGGCCACCTATGAGCCATTGTATCAGTTACATCCAGTGGTCAATATGCAAACTTATTCACACACTATATAGCAGCTAAAATCTTGTCCATGATCAATACATGCATAACCATTTACAAAAGTAGTTCTCCAATTGTCTACAAGGGCCAAATCCATGGCATAAACACAGATGTGAGGCATAAATCCATAAACAAAGTCTAGAATGAAAGACAAACAATTTTAAGATAGTCTAGCATCAACACCCAATGAGGCAACAACATAGCAGAAAGTAATTATCTATAATCAGCAACACTAGAAGAACCAGATGGAGAATGCATGTCATCATCTTCCGATTCAGAAGAAGAACCAACAGATTACAACTCCTTATCGGGATAATAGGAAGCAGCTTTTTCTTCTTCTTAGTGTGAGAAGCTCTCTTTCTTTTCGATGCAACAACTACTCCTTATGTTGTTGATGCCATAACCTGTACATGTTTAGGTTCAGCTACAGTTTGCACACCTTCAACAGGCACAACACTTGTGATCCACTCATTATCTTCGTCTTCTAGAACATCTGCAAATAGTGCGCTATAATGCTACAACTTTTGGCGTGTCTTAGCACGGTTATTACACGTTTAGCGTTGTAGCAGACATATTTGCTGAAATGTAGCATCGGCTCTCTGAATACACTATAGTGACCTAAACTGGCGAAATAGCATGCTATTTTCTTCGTTGGTTCTAAGCACACATAGAGTCTAATATTAGGTAGCAACCAATTTCCCCTACCTTTTTGGTGCGTAAAGTATTTCGCAGTGTGATGTTCTTTTTTTTTGGGAAACACGGTATTGATGTGGACCCACATCCTACACAGGGCAACTTCGACTACCCGTGTAGGCGCCCAGACAACTCATACTCCGAAGACCGCCAAACACAGGAGAGAAGCGCAAAGCTTGCGCCAACCAACTCTTCCTCCAAGACCATTGATCACTTGCTATCGTTGCTATCTATGGACCTCTAGGATAGCTCTGACTTCGCTAAAACTTGGCGGACAAAGCTGCAGCGAGGCGGCGGCGCTCGGCAAGGGCGAGGCAAGGCGAGGGAGCAGAGGCAGGAGCAGCGCGGTCACCGTACGGCGCTGGCCGAGGTGCTTTGGTTTAAGCATAGTCGTTAACTTCTAATCACCATGCGAGCCAGGCTACCAAACACTGGGTGAAAATTGTATTCCGGTGACAAGACCCCATATGCAGGCAACCAAACAACACGCCAATGTTGTATTTTACCCTGTATTTTCTAACCCAAATACTTCAAAGCACACGCGCACCATCCGGGTGAAACGAGCGGCCGAACAGGAGCCACTCGATCAGCCTAGATTGTGCGGCCCTCGCAGTCAGGTGGTACCTGGTCGGGAGGCCACCGAACGTGCACGTGGCTGGGCCCGCCCGCAAGCGCTGCTCTCCTAGTCCAGTCGGTTCACGTCGCGCAGGACACACATGTGGCGCGGGGCCCACTTGTCATGGAGAGAGTTGACAGCACGGAGGGTGAGCCACGCCTCTGTCTCCTTCCCTCATCCATTTTCCCGTCTTCTCGCCCAGCTCGTTCCATTTCTTCCCCAAACCTGCGGAAAGAGGCAACCGCTGCCGCAACTGCAGCCGAAGATGGGGCGCGGGGAAGGCGAAGGGCGGGAGCGCGGCAGGGATCTTCTTCTCATCGCCATTGCATGTATGGCCGTCCGCCATTTTTTGCCTCGCATCTCCTGCTTCCCCATTTCCCCCTGCCGAGTTCTAGGGTTTTCAGTGGATGTCTGGCGAGTATGAGGAAGATTTCACGGGAAGGCGCCGCCCATGACTACTTGATCACATCCGGTGGATTTTTTGAGTTCCTGTTTGGTCAGGGGGAATCGAGGGTGCGTGTTCTAGGGGTGGATACGGGTTTCATGGCGAGTCACCTCCGTATCACGCAGATTCAGCAAGGGATTCCGGCATGGTGTCCCCCCCCCCCGGGGGGGGGGGGGGGGCAAACCGTCTGATCCTAGCCTGGCGATTTTGTGATTATTTTTGCGGCAATTTGAGTTGGAATAGAAGAAAAGAAGTGCATAAGAGTACTGAGAGGATAGTTTCCATGCTTTTGCTCAACCCTCAAAATGCATCTGTGTGGTTTCTCTGTTTTCTCTTAAGTTGCATGCATATAATTAACCAGTTGGCTAGTTTGTTGTAATAGTTGCACATGAACATAGATGTAGTTGGATCACACATATACGTATCTCAGTTGGCTAGCCAACTTATGAAGTTGCACAGTGAGGGCTAACCAGTTGCACGATCAATGATCTTTAGATGGATATACTGTGTAAACCATGTTCAAACAGTGTGTGTGGTTTTTTGGTTGCACACTCATGTGTGCCCTGTTGCCAAGGGTATGTGTCAGGAGTTTGCAGATCTAAGCAGTTCATATCCTAGTTGGCTTTGCCACACTTATGCAGTTGCACAGGGAGGGCTATCTATTTGTACGGTTGACGGCTAGTTTAGTTTTGGCTCCAGTGCCTCAATCATCTCTAGGCAGTGTGTATGCTGAATTTTTTGGTTGCACACTAATGTGTGCCAAGTTGGCCATACAGTGCATCAAGTTGCACACATTTTTGTTTGGTAGGTGTGCTTTGAGAAATCAGCATGAGTTGCTTACCTCATGGTACTCTTTTTGATATCAATTGTTTTTGCTCATTTTTTTATACATTTGGTTGTTGCGACTAATTTGTTCATTCACTTTTTTTCATAGACCAAAAATGGTTGTAGAAGGAGATGCTACAAGGAGTCATGTTTGCTTTTTCATCGTTTTTCAGTTGTCCTTGTAGCAGTTTTGTTTTGCAATTATAATAACTATTTGTTGGGTTTTCCGACCATGTTTTGTGTTTTGTTTGTTCTATGCAGGGGTCTGCAAGCCGTTCTTCTCGGCGGAACTCGAAACAGCCCGCCGAGCGGCAGTCACGCCGTGCTGATATCGATGGGGAGGCAAAGGATGATGAGATAAGTATCGAGCAAGCAGTGTGGGTGCATTTCCCTTTTTTGCATACACACACAAGTAACTTTTTCCATGCATCCTTTAGGTTGGTGTCCGATTCCGCATTGTGAAATGGTGGAAATGGAAGGCGACCGTGCAGGTGGGAGTTGTATATGGAGCTGGCACATCGTCTGCAGCAGGTGTTGAGGTAACATGAAATGGTATTAGGCATTTTTATTTTCTTTTTTTCTACGCAAAGAAACCTGGGATATGATTTTTTTACCTAGTTGCACAAGAACCAACTAGGTGTTGGCATCATGAACTTTTATAGTTGCACAAAAATCAATTAAGAGTTGGTATCCTTAACTTTTTAAATAGTTGCACAACAATATCATATGAGTTGGCATCCTCAACTTTCATAGTTGCACCAGAACCATTTGGGAGTTGGCAGTCTCAGCTTTTTAAATAGTCCCACAACAATATCATATGAATTGGCATCCTCAACTTTCATAGTTGCACCAGAACCATTTGGGAGTTGGCAGTCTCATCTTTTTAAATAGTCCCACAACAATATCACATGAGTTGGCATCCTCAACTATTTTAGTTGCACAAGAACCAATCAGGAGTTGGCATCCCCAACTTTTTTTAATAGTTGCACAACAATGCCACATGAGTTGGCATCTTCAATTTTTTTTGAGGGAGGCATCTTCAACTTCTTTACTTGCACAAGAACCATTCAGTAGTTGACATCCTCATATATTCACATGCATATGTTTTGCTAGGTTTGCAGATGCACTTGAATGTGGTTGTATCACTTATTTGGAAAATTATAATCTTTAAGAATTCACTATTTTTTTCCATTTCTTGTGTTCAGACATGCTAAATTCATCATGTTAGTTCAAAATTCATTACATAGTTGCACAAACATGCAATATGAACTGCATGCATGAGTACTTGTAGTTGCACAGAATAGATGATGTAGTTGCACAACTGCCAGCATAAGTTTTTTTCTTGGAATTTTTCATACAGAATTTTAGCCAAAACCAAAATGAATCTGAAATTATATGAGTTGGCATCTTTAACTTTTATATGAGTTGAAGATGCCAACTACTGAAATTCAAACCCCACGAGTAGATGGATATGGGAGTGTTGTCAGTTGCACTTGTGTTGGTTAAGTTGCACAGATACACCCTGATGTTGTCACCTATTACAGGTAGGGTCAAGGGCCCATCATTTGGGACCCACATGGGGCCCATCACCATCATAGGTAGGTCCCTGGACCATGCCGACATTCGGATGCGTACATCAGCAGGATCACTCGGACGGCTCTACAACACTCGGACAACCACACGTCACTCGGCGGACGATCGACCACTCGGACGTACAGGGCAAGAAGGCGTCATGGGAGCTGCAACGGTCGAGGGATCCTAAGTCGTCAACTAAATAGAGTTATAACTACCGTTACCTGTAACTGCTGTAGTATAGGCTCATTACACTAGTAACTGCCGCATTCAATGGCCTTAATTGCCCCGGCGGCGTGGGAGACATGGGGCTGCAGCGCACTCTATATAAGCCGCACCCTTCTCCATAGCCGGGCACGTTCAACTCTGTAATCCTATCCATCAAATCAAGGCAAGCCTCAGGGCACGAGACGTAGGGCTTTTACCTCCACCGAGTGAGGGGCCTGAACTCGTTAAACACCGTGTGTTACACCTACGCCGTAGCTAGTCTCTGCCTCTTATTCGTACCCCTAGTACTCATTGTCAGGATCATAACCCCGACAGTTGGCGCCCATCGTGGGGTAAGGCGTCTAGCAAAATTTCACAGTGTAGGTGGATTTCTTCATCATCATCATGTCAGTCAACGGTGAAATCCACTTCGGGACAATCTCCTTCATCGCCGACGACTCAGCGTGGCTACGCGAGGCCCCGCTGGACGTGGAGGCGTTGCCCACCCATGGCGCGACGCACTTCCGAGCTTCTTCCTACGGAGTCCTTCTTCGACAGCCCTCGGCTCCATACCGAGTGGTTGTCCATCCCACTGTTGTGCGCCGTCGCAAGCGCTCTGGGAGTTCGCGGCTGCAGCATTGGATCAGGCACGCTGTCGCCACTCAGGCAGCAGCGGAACAAGTAGCGGCTATTGAGTTCGACGAGCCCGCCCTCGACCTCTCGGACGGATCACTCGGCGATTCCTTAGAGGAGTCCGAGTCCGAGAGCATCGAGTCAACCGCAGAAATTCTTATGGCAGATAACTCCGAGCACCGCATACCCCCGGGCTACCCGGAGCCCAAAGACGATCATGCGGGTGCATCCCACGTCAACACCAACGGCGGCTTCCCGGGGCACGAGCCGTACGTGCCTCAAGCTCTCACTCGGGAGCAGCGGGACGAGCTCCGCCGCCGGAACGACCAACTACTGAACACTCCCATCACCGGAACAACTCCCGAGGCGTTAGCCATGGAGTCGACTCGCCTGGCTACTTTAGCCGAGCGCGATCGCCTCGAACGGCTTCAGAGGGAACTGGATGAACATGAGCGTCGTCAACCCAGCTCCAGTCAGCACAAGCGTCTGCTCTATTCGAGGGACCAACCTCGTAAGTATCAAGTTCTTAGTTCTCCATTGCAAAATCTAGCAGCCGCCACTCGGATCGTGGATTCCATTCAGCCCTCCGGCTCTTCGGCTGGAGAAGGGATTCGTCAGATCCAAGTGCTTCTTAAAACAACATTGTCGCAGAATGCGGCGGCGTCCCAGTCCAGAGACCGGATCCATAGCGCATCCGTGCGTGCGGAGACCGTCCAGTCGGCTCATAGCCCACTCGTCTTGGGCAGGCGTCGAGCTACTTCCTCCTCCAGAGACTGTCATGAAGATCGAAGACGCGATCGAGTCGCGTCGCCCTGGCGTAACGACGACTATGATCGTGCACTAATGCCTCCATCCCGGGACGTCGCGTACGGGCGCCATCCCTACGACGACACGCGGAAGCACGGCGGTGACCACAGGCCGAGTCCTACTCGTCCATCAAGGGACGCTCTAGACCCGCTGTTCAACGCGAGATCCGTTCTCGCTCAGAACTTGGTCGACAGGGGCCGGGCCTTGCGGGAGGGCCAAGAGCACGACATGCCGAGTGGTTCCGTACCATCAGGTCCCGAATGCTTCAGCCGTTATATACGAGCGGCTGAGATTCCTAACAACTTCAGGTTAGCCACGGGGATCAGCAAGTTCACCGGCGAATCCAAGCCTGAAATTTGGCTAGAATATTACCGAGTGGCCGTCCAGATCGGCGGCGGCAACGACAATGTAGCCATGAAGCATTTGCCGCTGATGCTAGAAGGCTCCGCTTGGGCTTGGCTGACACAGCTCCCGCCGAGTAGTATCTTTTACTGGGATGACCTGGCGAAGGTGTTCGTCAAGACCTTTGAAGGCACGTATAAGAGAGCAGGAGGTTTGACCGAGTTGCAGCACTGTGTGCAAAAGCAGAACGAAACTCTCCGAGAGTACATCCAGCGGTGGACCACTCTGCACAACACAGTGGAGAATGTCACAGAACACCAGGCTATCTGCGCCTTCAAGGCCGGAGTCAGGTACCGGGAGCTGAACATGAAGTTCGGCCGAACTGAGAACCCGACTCTCAGTCGGGCTATGGAGATAGCCAACCGGTACGCCAATGGTGAAGATGAAGACCGACTGAGGAGCGGCAAGAGCAGAGCAGGCGACGCTCATCAGTCGGAGAACAAGGGCAAGAAGCACAAGTGGAAAGCAGATACTGGAGGGAATGCTGAGGTTGCGGCTCTGGCCAGCCAAGGCAAAAGGAACTCCCAAAAATAGAAGAAGGATTGGAAAGGAAAGAAGCAGGTCACCATGAAGAGTGACATCCTCGACCAACCTTGCCAGATCCACACGAAGAAAGATGAGGAGGGTAATTTGATCTTGCCCAAACATACCACTCGAGAGCGTCGACTCCTGAAGCAAGAGATGCGGCAAGATTCTTCTAGAGAAAGAGATGATGACGACGAAGATGGAGGCAAAGGTACTTCCGGGTACCCCAACGTTGAGAACGTCCTCATGATTTTTGCTGATGTTGAAAGCAAGAGCCACCTAAAGGTGATCAACCGAGAGGTCAACATGGCAGTTCCGACTGTCACCAAATATCTCGACTAGGCCAAGACACTGGTAACGTTTAACCAGTCAGACCATCCGGCTCACATACCGACCCCCGGGCGATAGGCCTTGGTGGTGGATCCAGTTGCGGGAGGAGTCCGATTGCACAAAATCCTAATGGACGGCGGCAGCGGGCTTAACATCATCTACACTGACACCTTAGAGGTGATGGGCATCCCGATGACCCAGCTTAGCAAGAGCAATATGCAGTTCCACGGGGTAATCCCTGGGAAGAAGGCCAAGTCACTCGGCCAGATCACTCTCGACGTCATATTCGGCGAAGAGAAGAACTTTCGAAAGGAATGACTAACTTTCGAAGTGTAGACTTCAGATGCACTTACCATGCCATCCTGGGTAGGCCTGCCTACGCGCGTTTCATGGCCCGTCCATGTTACGTGTATCTTAAAATCAAGATGCCAGGGCCTAAAGGCGTGATCACTATCACAGGCAATCGGAAGTTGGCCGAAGAGTGCCTCTAGAAGGGCTCCCAGATCGCTGATGAGCAGATGGTGATGGCAGAGTTAGACGAGTACAAGAAGGCAGCAGACCCAAGCGAACTTTTGAAGTCTAAAAAGCCGACTGTGGAATCTGCTTTCCAGTCGGCAGGAGAGACGAAGCTGGTGCACATCCATCCTGAGGACCCGAACGCTACCCCGACCAACATCTCCACCACCTTGGACAACAAATAGGAAGCCGCGCTCATCCAGTTCCTCCGTGAGAACTGGGACATCTTTGCATGGAAGCCTTCTGACATGCCGGGTGTTCCCAAGGAACTGGCCGAGCATAGACTCTGTGTCGATTCGGCGACGAAGCCTGTCAAAGAGTATCTTCGGCGGTCTTCAACCGAGAAGCGCAAGGCGATTGGCGAGGAGATAGCATGGCTCTTAGCTGTCGAATTCATCCGAGAGGTGTACCACTCCGAGTGGCTTGCCAACGTCGTCATGGTGCCGAAGAAAGATAAGACTCTTCGAATGTGTGTAGATTTTAGGCACATCAATCGGGCCTGCCCGAAGGATCATTTTCCTCTCCCTTGCATGGATCGGATAGTAGATTCTACTGCTGGATGTGAGCGGTTATCATTTCTGGATGCGTACTCCAGGTACCACCAGATCTGATTGTATGGCCCTGATGAAATAAAAACAACATTCATCACCCCATTTGGGTGTTTATGCTATATCACGATGCCATTCAGGTTGAAAAATGCTGGGGCCACATTCCAGCGTATGATCTAGAAGTGCTTACAGAAGCAAATCAGTCGGAACGTAGAAGCTTATATGGATGACATTGTGGTTAAGTCCAGAAAAGGTTCCGACCTCCTGACTGACCTCGCTGAGACCTTCACAAATTTGCGAGCTTTCGGCATTAAACTCAACCCAACCAAGTGTACATTCGGCGTACCTGCGGGAAAACTACTTGGTTTCCTCATTTCCAAACAAGGAATCGATGCCAATCCTAAGAAGATAGGGGCAATCGTCCGAATGAAGCAACCAGAATGTCTGCACGACATGCAGCGCCTCACAGGCTGCCTAGCGGCCCTGAGTAGATTCATCTCACGACTTGGTGAAAAAGCCATGCCACTTTACCGATTGATGAAGAAGTCTGACAGGTTCGAGTGGACTCCCGAAGCGCAGGCTTCGTTCCAGGAACTTAAAGCCCTACTTTCCACCCAGCCGGTGCTAGCTGCTCCAAGCAGCAAGGAGCCCTTGCTCTTATACATCGCGGCCACGAGCCAAGTTGTTAGCATGGTCCTCATGGTGGAACGGGAAGAACAAGGCAAAGCCTTCAAGCTCCAATGACCGGTTTACTATATCTCTGAAGTCCTCATGCCTTCCAAGCAAAGGTATCCGCATTATCAGAAGCTATTATATAGGATTTATCTAACTGCAAAGAAGGTGGCACATTATTTTCAAGAACACTCGGTCACGGTGATAAGTGACGCTCCTCTATCTGAGATCATGAACAATAGAGATGCCACTGGCCGAGTGGCCAAGTGGGCCATTGAGCTCCTCCCGTTGGACATCAGGTTTGAAGCCAAGAAGGCCATCAAATCGCAAGCCCTGGTAGATTTCTTGGCCGAATGGATTGAGCAAGAACAAGTGTCCCAAGTGTTCCCAAACAGTGGACGATGTTCTTCGACGGCTCCAAGATGCTTCACGGCTCTGGGGCCAGAGTGGTCTTGGTGTCTCCTAAAGGTGATCGACTCAGTTACGTTCTTTAGATTCATTTTGACTCCTCCAACAACGAAGCTGAATACTAAGCTCTCCTGTATGGGATGCGAATGGCAATCTCTCTAGGGATTCGCCGACTGATGATCTATGGCGACTCGGACCTAGTGGTGAATCAAGTCATGAAGGAATGGGACATCCGTAGTCCGGCAATGACTGGCTACTGCAATGCCGTCAGAAAGTTAGAGAAACACTTTGAAGGGCTGGAGCTTCACCATGTACCACGTTGATACGTCTCCGTCGTATCTATAATTTTTTATTGCTCCATGCCAATATTCTACAACTTTTACATACTTTTGGCAACTTTTTATACTATTTTTGGGACTAACATATTGATCCAGTGCCCAGTGCCAGTTCCTGTTTGTTGCATGTTTTTTGTTTCGCAGAAAATCCATATCAAACGGAGTCCAAACAGGATAAAAACTTACGGAGATTTTTTTTGAAATATATGTGATTTTTGGGAAAAAGAATCAACGCGAGACGATGCCCGAGGGGGCCACAAGGACGGGGGGAGCGCCCCAGGGGGTAGGGCGCGCCCTGGACCCTTGTGGCCACCCCGTAAGGCAGTTGGTACCCTTCTTTGGCCACAAGAAAGCTAATATCCGGATAAAAATCGTGTTAAAGTTTCAGCCCAATCGGAGTTACGGATCTTTGGGAATTTAAGAAACGGTGAAAGGCCAGAAACAGAGAGCGCAGAAACAGAAGGAAACAGAGAGAGAGATCCAATCTTGGAGGGGCTCTCGCCCCTCCGCCACCATGGAGGCCATGGACCAGAAGGGAAACCCTTCTCCCATCTAGGGGGAAGGTCAAGGAAGAAGAAGAAGGAGGGGGGCTCTCTCCCCCTCTCTCCCGGTGGCGCCGGAACGCCGCCGGGGCCAACATCGTGACCGCAATCTACACCAACAACTTCGCCGCCGTCATCACCAACTCTCTCCCCCTCTATGCAGCGGTGTAACACCTCTTCTCCCCGTTGTAATCTCTACTTAAACATGGTGCTCAACGCTATATATTATTTCCCAATGATGTATGACTATCCTATGATGTTTGAGTAGATCCATTTTGTCCTATTGGTTGATTGATGATCGTGATTGGTTTGAGTTGCATGTTTTATTATTGGTGCTGTCCTATGGTGCTCTCCGTGTCGCGCAAGCGTGAGGGAGGCCCTCTATAGGGTTTGCAATATGTTTATGATTCGCTTATGGTGGGTGGCGTGAGTGACAGAAGCACAGACCCGAGTAAGTAGGTTGTTTGCGTATGGGAATAAAGAGGACTTGATACCTTATAATGCTATGGTTGGGTTTTACCTTAATGATCTTTAGTAGTTGCGGATGCTTGCTAGAGTTCCAATCATAAGTGCATATGATCCAAGAAGAGAAAGTATGTTAGCTTATGCCTCTCCCTCATATAAAATTTCAATAATGATTACCGGTCTAGTTATCGATTGCCTAGGGACAAATAACTTTCTTGCGTAACAAAAAGCTCTCTACTAGAACTAACTTAGTTACTTCTTTATCTAAACAGCCCCTAGCTTTTATTTACATGCTCTTTATTATCTTGCAAGCCTATCCTATCACACCTACAAAGTACTTCTAGTTTCATACTTGTTCTAGGTAAAGCGAACATTAAGCGTGCGTAGAGTTGTATCGGTGGTCGATAGAACTTGAAGGGAATACAAATCCTACCTTTAGCTCCTCGTTGGGTTCGACACTCTTATTTATCGAGAATGGCTACAACTGATCCCCTATACTTGTGGGTTATCAAGACCTTTTTCTGGCGCCGTTGCCGGGGAGCAATAGCGTGGGGTGAATATTCTCGTGTGTGCTTGTTTGCTTTATCACTAAGTAGATTTTATTTGCTGTTCTAAGTTGTTCTCTATCTTTAGTTATGGATATGGAACACGAAATACCAAAAAAATTAGGTGTACTTGCTACTCATGGAGATGGGGAACCTCCTAAAACCCTCGATGCTCATTATGTGAAAGATATTATGCACTACTTTAATAATCCTGAGAAAACCCCATTCAATTATATAATGGGAGACACGTTGGATCAACGTGAATACTTTAGGGATTATCGCTTGACTCAAAAAGGGAAACTATTATGGGATCAAATTTATATGTTGCATTGGTATGCTCGGGATCTATGCTTGAGATATGATTATACTTGTTGCTCTAGGATGAAGGCTCCACACCTTCCCTTTTCATGTAAATTTAATGATAATAAAATCTTGGCTTCTTATGCTAATGGTATTTATGATTACTATGATGTGGAACGAATAGAAGAATTTGTTGCTTTTAAGGGTGCTTATGAAATTGAATCTTTGTTTGAAAAGTATGAAGCTTTTGATGATGATGTTTATAGGCCTGAAAATTTTGCTATACTTAAATATTGCTATGAGAATTATGAATATAATTCCGATATTGATGCGTTTATTGAGAAAGTCTCCGCTGTCCAAGAAGAGACTAATATTTTGCAGGAAACTATGGAAGAAGAAATTGATGACACTGTGAGCTCATTGGATGAAAAAGATGAGGAGAAGAGCGAAGAACAAAGGGAGGAAGAGCGGATTGATCACCCGTGCCCACCTTCTAATGAGAGTAACTCTTTATCCCATACATTGTTTAATTTCCCTTCGTGCTTACCGAAGGATGAATGCTATGACGATTGCTATGATCCCTTTGATTCGTTTGAAATATCCCTTTTTGATGAACTTGATGCTTGCTATGCTTGTGGCCATGATGCCAATATGAATTATGCTTATGGAGATGAACTTGCTATAGTTCCTTATGTTAAGAATGAAATTGTTTCTATTGCACCCACGCATGATAGTCCTATTATCTTTTTGAATTCTCCCAACTATACCATATCGGAGAAGTTTGCGCTTATTAAGGACTATATTGATGGGTTGCGTTCTACTATTGCACATGATGATTTTGATAAATATAATATGCATGTGCTTGCTGCTCCTACTTGCAATTATTATGAGAGAGGAACTACATCTCCGCCTCTCTATGTTTCCAATACGATAAAATTGCAAGAAACTGTTTATACTATGCATTGGCCTTTACTTTGTGTGCATGAATTATTCTTTTATGACATGCCAATGCATAGGAAGAGAGTTAGACTTCGTTGTTGCATGATATATGTTGCTTTGTGCTCACTACTAAAATACAAATCATTGTTAATCAAAATTGGCTTTGATATACCTTGGGATCCGGGTGGATCCATTACTTGAGCACTATATGCCTAGCTTAATGGCTTTAAAGAAAGCGCTGCCAGGGAGACAACCTGAAAGTTTTAGAGAGTCATTTATTTCTATTGAGTGCTTTTATAAAGTTTAAAAACAAAAAAATAAAGAGGGGAACCTAAAACTTTTTCAAAAAGAAAAGTGAAAGTGAGAGAGACGAGCATTGTTAAAGTGGGAGCATGCCTTGAACTTTGTTCATGCCCATGGAAACTTTGTGAATCTTAATTACAGAAACTTTTCAACAAAAATAATTATCCCCTTGTATAAATCCATTGTATTATAAAAATAATGTGCCAAGATTTGCCATTAGGATGATTAGATTGCTTGTTTGGTTTGTGCGGTGCAAAAACAGAAACTTTGGCTGTAGTGCGTGATTTTACATTTTTTACTGGAAATACAAACGCTTCTGAAACTTTTTGCACAGTACTTATATACAAATTTTTTATTTTTTCCTAATTTTTCAGAATTTTTGGAGTTACATAAGTATGGTAGATGTTCAGATTGCTACAGACTATCCTGTTTAAGACAGATTCTGTTTTTGATGCATTGTTTTGCTAGTTTTGATGAAACTATCGATTTTATCGGTGGTATAAGCCATAGAGAAGTTATAATACAGTAGATACAATGCAAAAATAAAATATGAATGGTTTTGCAACAGTACTAAAAGTGGTATTATACTAACGAATCTCACGAGGGTTTTGTTAAGTTTTGTGTGATTGAAGTTTTCAAGTTTTGGGTGATATCACAATGGATGAAGGAATAAGGAGTGGCAAGAGCCTAAGCTTGGGGATGCTCGAGGCACCCCAAGGTAATATTCAAGGAATCCCAAGCAACTAAGCTTGGGGATGCCCCGGAAGGCATCCCCTCTTTCTTCTAACGATCATCGGTAATTTTACTTGGAGCTATATTTTTATTCGTCACATGATATGCATAAATCTTGGAGCGTCCTGTGCCTTTTATTTTTATTTTAATAAATGCACCATGCTGGTATGAGATAGTCCTTGGTTGATTTATAGAATGCTCTTTGCACTTCACTTATATCTTTTGAGTATGGCTTTATAGAATGCTTCATGTGCTTCACTTATATCATTTGAAGTTTGGATTGCCTGTTTCTCTACACCTAGAAAACCGCCATTTGTAGAATGCTCTTTTGCTTCACTTATATTTGTTAGAGCATGGGCATATATTTTGTAGAAATAATTAAACTCTCTTGCTTCACTTATATCTATTTAGAGAGTTGACAGGAATTGGTCATTCACATGGTTAGTCATAAAATCCTACATAAAACTTGTAGATCACTGAATATGATATGTTTGATTCCTTGCAATAGTTTTGTGATATAAAGATGGTGATATTAGAGTCATGCTAGTGGGTAATTTTGGATTGTAGAAATACTTGTGTTGAAGTTTGTGATTCCCGTAGCATGCACGTATGGTGAACCGTTATATAACGAAGTTGGAGCATGAGGTATTTATTGATTGTCTTCCTTATGAGTGGCGGTCGGGGACGAGCGATGGTCTTTTCCTACCAATCTATCCCCCTAGGAGCATGCACGTAGTACTTTTTTTCAATGACTAATAGATTTTTGCAATAAGTATATGAGTTCTTTATGACTAATGTTGAGTCCATGGATTATACGCACTCTTACCCTTCCATCATTGCTAGCCTCTTCGGTACTGTGCATTGCCCTTTCTCACCTCGAGAGTCGGTGCAAACTTCGCCGGTGCATCCAAACCCCGTGATATGATACTCTCTGTCACACATAAGCCTCCTTATATCTTCCTCAAAACAGCCACCATACCTACCTATCATGGCATTTCCATAGCCATTTCGAGGTATATTGCCATGCAACTTCCATCATCATCATATACATCACTTGAGCATTCATTGTCATATTGCTTTGCATGATCGTAAGATAGCTAGCATGATATTTTCATGGCTTGTCCGTTTTTTGATATCTTTTGCTATGCTAGATCATTGCACATCCTGGTACACTGCCAGAGGCATTCATATAGAGTCATATCTTTGTTCTAGTATCGAGTTGTAATATTGAGTTGTAAGTAAATAAAAGTGTGATGATCTTCATTATTAGAGCATTGCCCCATGTGAGAAAAATAAAAGAGGCCAAAGAAGCCAACAAAAAAAAAGAGGCCAAAGAAGCCAAACAAAAAAAAGAGAGGAAAAAAAAAGAGAAAACAAAAAAAATGAGAGAAAAGAGAGAAGGGGCAATGTTACTATCCTTTTTCCACACTTGTGCTTCAAAGTAGCACCATGTTCTTCATATAGAGAGTCTCTTGAGTTATCACTTTCATATACTAGTGGGAATTTTTCATTATAGAACTTGGCTTGTATATTCCAACGATGGGCTTCCTCAAATTGCCCTAGGTCTTCATGAGCAAGCAAGTTGGATGCACACCCACTTAGTTTCATTTGTGAGCTTTCATACACTTATAGCTCTAGTGCATCCGTTGCATGGCAATCCCTACTCCTCGCATTGACATCAATTGATGGGCATCTCCATAGCCCGTTGATTAGCCGCGTCGATGTGAGACTTTCTTCCTTTTTGTCTTCTCCACACAACCCCCACCATCATATTCTATTCCACCTATAGTGCTATGTCCATGGCTCACGCTCATGTATTGCGTGAAAGTTGAAAAGGTTTGAGAACATCAAAAGTATGAAACAATTGCTTGGCTTGTCATCGGGGTTGTGCATGATTTGAATATTTTGTGTGGTGAAGATGGAGCATAGCCAGACTATATGATTTTGTAGGGATAACTTTCTTTGGCCATGTTATTTTGAGAAGACATGATTGCTTTATTACTATGCTTGAAGTATTATTGTCTTAATGTCAAATGATAGACTATTGCTTTGAATCACTCGTGTCTTAATATTCATGCCATGATTAGATTATATGATTAAGATTATGCTAGGTAGCATTCCACATCAAAAATTATCTTTTTTATCATTTACCTACTCGAGGACGAGCAGGAATTAAGCTTGGGGATGCTGATACGTCTTCGTCGTATCTATAATTTTTGATTGTTCCATGCCAATATTCTACAACTTTTACATACTTTTCGCAACTTTTTATACTATTTTTGGGACTAACATATTGATCCAGTGCCCAGTGCCAGTTCCTATTTGTTGCATGTTTTTTGTTTCGCAGAAAATCCATATCAAACAGAGTCCAAACGGGATAAAAACTTACGGAGATTTTTTTTGGAATATATGTGATTTTTAGGAAAAAGAATCAATGCGAGACGATGCCCGAGGGGGCCACAAGGACGGGGGGCGCGCCCCAGGGGGTAGGGCGCCCTGGACCCTTGTGGCCACCCCGTAAGGCGGTTGGTGCCCTTCTTCGGCTGCAAGAAAGCTAATATCCGGATAAAAATCGTGTTAAAATTTCAGCCCAATCGGAGTTACGGATCTCCGGGAATTTAAGAAACGGTGAAAGGCCAGAAATAGAGAGCGCAGAAACAGAAGGAAACAGAGAGAGAGAGATCCAATCTCGGAGGGGCTCTCGCCCCTCCACCGCCATGGAGGCCATGTACTAGAGGAGAAACCCTTCTCCCATCTAGGGGGAAGGTCAAGGAAGAAGAAGAAGGAGGGGGGCTCTCTCCCCCTCTCTCCCGGTGGCGCCGGAACGCCACCGGGGCCATCATCGTGACCGCAATCTACACCAACAACTTCGCCGCCGTCATCACCAACTCTCTCCCCCTCTATGCAGCGGTGTAACACCTCTTCTCCCCGCTGTAATCTCTACTTAAACATGGTGCTCAACGCTATATATTATTTCCCAATGATGTATGGCTATCCTATGATGTTTGAGTAGATCCATTTTGTCCTATTGGTTAATTGATGATCGTGATTGGTTTGAGTTGCATGTTTTATTATTGGTGCTGTCCTATGGTCCAACCATAAGAATCTTGATCTCTATCCTTCCCCAAGTTGCTTTCCACTCAAATCATCTTTCCACCATATCCAAATCTGTGAGAGAGAGTTGAGTGTTGGGGAGACTATCATTTGAAGCACAAGAGCAAGGAGTTCATCATCAACACACCATCTATTACCTTTTGGAGAGTGGTGTCTCCTAGATTGGTTAGGTGTCACTTGGGAGCCTCCGTCAAGATTGTGGAGTTGAACCAAGGAGTTTGTACGGGCAAGGAGACCGCCTACTTCGTGAAGATCTACCCTAGTGAGGCAAGTCCTTCATGGGCGATGGCCATGGTGGGATAGACAAGGTTGCTTCTTCATGGACCCTTCATGGGTGGAGCCCTCCGTGGACTCACACAACCGTTACCCTTCGTGGGTTGAAGTCTCCATCAACGTGGACGTACGATAGCACCACCTATCGGAACCACGCCAAAAATCTCCGTGTCTACATTGCGTTTGCTCCCTCCAAACTCCTCCCCTTTACCTTCATATGCAATGATTTACATTCCACTGCTATACTCTTAGAATTGCATGTGTAGGTTGATTGCTTGACTTGTGCTAAGTTGCTAAAATCTGCCAAGACTTAAAATTGGGAAAAGGCTAGATTTTTATTTGGTTAAGTAGTCTAATCACCCCCCTCTAGACATACTTTTGATCCTACAAGTGGTATCAGAGCTTTGGTCTCCATTTGCCTTGATTTCCATAGCTTTGGTGATCATAGCCTTAGTTTCACAACCTAGGAGAGTATGGCGTCTAGCGAGGGAAATTACCACCGTAGAGGTCCTTACTTTGATGGTACTAATTTTGCTAGTTGGAAGCATAAGATGAAAATGCATATTCTTGGACATACCCCGCCGTTTGGGCTATTGTGTGTATTGGTTTGCAAGGTGAATTCTTCGATGGGAGAGAACCAAATCGTGAAGCAACTGTGGAAGAGTTGAAGATGTTGCAATACAATGCTCAAGCTTGCGATATCCTCTTCAACGGATTGTGCCCCGAAGAATTCAACAAAATCAGCCGTCTTGAGAATGCAAAGGAAATTTGGGATACTTTGATTGATATGCACGAAGGTACCGGCTCCGTCAAGGAATCCAAATTGGATGTGCTTCAAAGTCAGCTGGACAAGTTCAAAATGAAGGATGATGAAGGTGTCGCTGAAATGTACTCTAGGCATGCACTCATCACAAATGAGATTGCCGGCTTAGGAAGTGAAGAGATGACCGACAGATTCATCATCAAGAAGATCCTAAGAGCCTTGGATGGAAAATATGACACCGTGTGCACATTGATCCAAATGATGCCAAATTACAAAGATCTCAAGCCAACTGAAGTCATTGGAAGAATCGTTGCTCATGAGATGTCACTCAAGGATAAAGAAGAGCTTCACAACAAGTCTAGTGGTGCTTACAAAGCCTCATGTGATGCTCCTACATCATCAAGTGAAAAACAAGCCTTCAATGAGGAATTGAGCCTAATGGTGAAGAACTTCAACAAGTTCTACAAGAGTAGAAGCAAGGAAAGAAGTTCCAAGTCAAGGTCCTACAATGACAAAAGATCTAGTCGTGAGCGTAATTGCTACAATTGTGGAAGACCCGGACACTACTCCAATGAGTGTACGGCTCCCTACAAAAGAAGAGAAGACTCACCTAAAAGAAGAAGCCAAAGAGAAGAATCACCTCCAAGGGAGAGAAGGAGTAGAGATGATCGTTATGAACGAAGAACCTCTAGCAGAAGCAAGGATTCGGAAAGGAAGGACAAGTCATCAAGGAGCTATACAAAATGAAGACATCAAGCTCATGTTGGTGAATGGGTATCCGGCTCCGACTCCGACCACCACTCCGAGAGAAGTTATCACTCCGACTCCGAATATACTCAAGATGAAGGTGTTGCCGGTCTAGCACTTGTGTCAACCAACTCCTATGACATATTTGACTCACCAAATGAAGGAATTGGAAGATGCTTCATGGCTAAAGGCCCAAAGGTATCACACCCCGAGTATGTTGATTTCAATAGTGATGAAGATGATTTGCTAGGTGATGATGATTTACTTGTTGACAACTCTAGTGATGAAAACTATGATGAACTTGCTATTAATCATGCTAAACAAGATAAAATGAATGATGATGATAAGGAGGAGATTGAGCGTCTAACTAAAGAACTAAACACTCTTAAGTTAGCCCATGAAACTACCTTAGAAGATCATCGAGAGCTTTTAAAGACTCATGAGAAACTACGCTTTGAAAAGCTCAACCTAGAGCAAGAGCATGAGTTCTTAAAAGCCATCAATGATGATCTTCGGAAGAAAAGTTCTTCTTACATTGCCAAGCGTTTACTCTTGTCTACTTACATGCCACAAGTAAAATCTAGCGACAAGAGTAAGAAAGATTCTTCTTCTAGTAGTAACAATAATCATGCTAAATCCAATATTGTTGCTTCTAGTAATTCTCTTGATTCCAATAATGATTCTCTTAGCCAAGTTACACTTGAGCAAGAAAATAGCTTATTGAAGGGAATTATAGAGAAAGGTGTTTACAAGAGCCTTGCCAGAAGTAAGCAATTTGAGGAAATTGTACGCAAGCAAGGAAGGCACCGGAAGAATTAAGGTGTTGGTTTTGAACGAAAGTTTAATGCCAATGGAGTTGAGTGGGAAGAAGATTAATACCCCAAGACGAAGTTTGTTCCTCAACAAGAGAAGTATGATCCTACTTCCTTCGAGGGGACACAAGCTCAAGATGATCTTCCACCACAAGACCTCAAGCAAAAAGGCAAGGACAAGCTTCAAGAGGAGATTGATGCATTTGAAGAAGCTCCTAAGGCCTTGGTTAAGTGGGTTCCCAAGACTACATCAAGTTCTACTTCATCAAGTACGACTACAACTCCAAGGATTCCCATCAAGATGATGTGGATCCCGAAGAGGAAGAACTAGAGAATTCTTGAGGGTGACTCCGCCAACATATTTCACTCATATCATTTTGGCAAGAACAAGTGCAATCATCTTCCACATCTTGCACTAGTTCAAGGAGTCACAAACCCTCTTATTGGTAAGACAAGGGACAAGGTAACCCAATGCTTTCATGGACATCATCTTGTGTGTACTTCACTCTATGTCTATGGATATCCTTGTTTGTTCCTTGTGGGACTAATCCATGTAGGTATTGAAAGTGCAACTCACTCCAATGGATTGCTCCAAATGATCTACATCAAAATTGAGCATCCACATCTTCAACATCTACATGAAGTCATCATCGACAAAACCCAAGGTTAGTTCATCCCTCTTAGGAGGGATATCACATCTAGGGGGAGCTTTACTCCAAGAATTAAGCTAAAGCAACTCTAATGGTGTGAACACAACAATGCTTTATGTAAAAGTGGTAACCCCACTTGTGCTTAAATGATGAGTATGACCTATGATCAAATGTTCTCATTTGACTCCTAAGTCAATATACTCATATATAGATGATCTAGTCATCGCCAATTGCTTGATAGATGCTAGTGTGTTTGTGCATGCTTTGTCACATATTTCATTTGCCATTTTATTGTGTGAGCATGTTGGTTCCATATTTTTCTCATTCGAGGACATCCATTTGTTGCTTTGATTGTTTGACCTGTTTCTTTTGCCAAATGGATGGACAAGAATGCCTAAGAACTTCCTTTAGCTATCTATGCTTTTCTCATCTCAAACTCTATTCATGCTACATCACAAAGTTTGATCAAGTCAGATTCGAACCCCTCTGGGTGAGGAGCACTTGGAGTCACCGATTCGTCATAGACTTAAACTTCCAAAACCTCTCTGTGCATTTCGGTCTGACCGATTCGTCCTTTTCGGTCATACCGAGTTCACTGAGTTGATCTAGGTTTCAATCTCGGTGCAACCGATTAGAACCATTCGGTCACACCGAGTTGCAGTAACCGCTTGCGATTCTGCATCTCGGTGCCACCGAGTTGTTCCACTCGATCACACCGATAGGGTCAGGATATATATACCGACGGGTCAAATTTTGGAAATTTCTCCGAAACCTTTTCGCCCGCGCGTGTCCTGCTCTGCCGACTCGGGTCTCCGGATCATCCTCTCGTCGCCAGCGACCCCCTGCCGCTGGTCTCCGCCGCCGTCAACGGAAATCTACACCGCCGTTGCCGCCGTAGCGAGCTCATCGCCAAGTTAGGGTATGAGTTCGACCCTTTGTGCAATCTTTACCTCTGATTCTTAGCACAAAGACAATGCCAAGATTCTTACCACGTATGAGATCAATCTATCCAACGAAAACTTCCTTTATATTAGTTTTGATTCGAAAATTTAGGGTTAGGTTTCCGCCGAACTCATCTCGGACCGACCGAGTTGTAGAAATCGGTCTCACCGATTTGGCTTAGGCCATTGCACTTGTAACTTTCGGTCTAACCGAAAGTTGCAAATCGGTGTGACCGAGTTCAACTCTCAGTGAAACCCTAGCAAGCTCGGCCTCACCGAACTGTGTCTCGGTCTGACCGATCTCACTAGTTCAGACTCCAACATTGCTTCGGTGGCACCGAGTTTAACAAATCGGTAGCTCCGAAATGCTTTCTGTGGAAAACTAAAACTAAATTTTTGACTCAATTGTTTTGCAAAATCTCTGCACTTCGTGATGCTCATCCACTCTATCTCATCTATAACTATTCACAGGGTCAGCTTTCAGTTTGCAGTGCCAGAATGTCTGATCAGAGTGATAGCCAGAACAGGTCTGAGGAGCAAGTGAATCTAAGTGAGGGCACTAGTCCCTCTGACAGCTATGAGGATGGCAGCAGAAGTACTCCTAGCAACCTGCCTAAAGCTGCTACTAGGTAGAGGAGAAAGAGAAATTCTGATTCTGAAGATGAAGACTATGTTGCTGCTGAGGAGGAAGTCAGCTCCAAGAAGAAGGTGCTGAAAAAGGAATATGCTGCTGCTGCTGCAACCAAGCCTGTGTTGCACAAGAAAGCTCCTGCCAAGAGAGTGCCCATGTCTAAGGCCAGAGCCTCAACTCTTGAAGCCTCCAAATCAACTGTTGAGGAGACTGGTGAGGGCAAGAAGAGAAAGGAAAGGGTCAAGAAGACAACAACCAGAGTAATTGGCAGACCCTCTATGATGAGAGACCCAGCTGAGGATGAAGAAGAGGATGCTGCACCAGCACCCAAAGCTCAGAAGTTGATGGGGGATGCCATCAAGTCTGGGGCTGCTTCAGCAAAGCCCAAGACTGCCCCCAAGTCTACTGCTCAAGCTTCTAAGTCTGCACCAAAGAGAAGCACAAGAAACATACCAGCTGCTGAAAAGAACAAGGCCCCAGTGCCTGAAGTGGAAGATGAAGAAGAAGCCCAAGTGCTCAGGAAGCTAAAGCCAAAGATCCCTGACCATGATGACAATCATCCAGTGGCTGAGAATATGAAAGCAAGGAAGGATGCAGGTCTCAGATTGTGGAGACAATCAGATCCATATGCTGTGAGGAGAAGGACTGCTGTGGACTATAGATTTCACACCAAGGAGCAGCAAGACTTCTATGAGACAATTCTTTTGGATAAGAAGCCCATAGTGTGTGACATGAAGTGGGTAGACTGGGAATACATCGACAACAATGTAGACCACTTCCCAGGAGTGCATGAAAGTTTCAGACTTAATGGAGTAGACACTTTTGTGGGTCAGAAGCTTACCAAGTGGAATGATGAGCTCATTATGCAATTCTATTCTACAGCTCATTTCTATCCAGATGGAAGGATTGTATGGATGTCTGAAGGTACAAGGTACCAATCAATAGTTGCTGAGTGGGCCAAGCTGATCAATGCCCCTGCAGAGCTTGAGGATGACATAGATGTCTATGCCAAGAAAAAGAAAGATCACAACTCCATGGCCAACATGTATAAGGAGATTCCTGACAAAGCCTTGGAGACTCACATGCTAGGCTCTGTATATTATCTATTGTCTGGACTGGCCACTATTAACACCATCTTGAGGCACACCTTGTTGCCCAAATCAGGAGATCATAGGATGATCAAAGGCCACTCCATCAATTTGCTTCTGTTGTTTGATGTGCCCCAGAAGTTTAAGGTGATGAGTTTGATTGTTGAGACAATCAAGAGGACAGCTGCAGACCAGAAGAGATCTTGTGGGTATGCTCCACACATCCAGATGCTCATCAACTCCAAGATGGGCACAGGCACATATTTGTTGGATAAAGAACACCTTCCCTTGAGACCTGAATTTGAGGACAACACATTTGTCATGGATGCTGAAGATCCTACATCAGTAGAGGCTCCAGAGAAGAGGGAGAAAGCAAAGGCAGAGAAGGCAGCCAAGATGCCAAGTGTTGAAGAGGCATCTCAAGTTTTTCTCAAGTCAAAACAAGATCAACTTGGCTATCTCATTCAAGCAACTTTGAGGATTGAGAAAGGTTTGGCCACCTTGACTCATAATCAAGAGAGCCTGGAGAGGAACATTGAAACAAAGTTTTATGATCTGAACTTGAAGGTGACAGAGATGCAGACAGCTGTTGAGCAGCTCCAGGAAGAAGCTGAAGAGAGGAAAGGGAAAGCTACCACAGATGCTTTTCAGAGAGTGCCTAGGACACAGAGATCTGCAGCAATGCCTGTGACAGATACAAGAGCTACTGCGTCAGCACCTGCAGCTACAGCTTTAGTTGCCCCTCCGGTTGCAACTCCACCAGCTCCAACAACCTCAACAGATGCATTTGTTCTTGGAGTCCTCTCTACACCGCCTCCCGAAGATCAAGCCTAGAGAGACGCATAGCACTACGCATTTTCAAGCTTTTTGGTAACTTGTTGCCAAAGGGGGAGAAAGTGTATAGATCATAGGCTTCGAGAGAGAGTGCTTGCTTCCTTTTGCCATTCTCTTTGCTACTTTTTGTGTGCTTGCTTGGTTGATATTCTATGTTTATGTGTGTGAGATACTTATGGTCATGTGTTTGATTAGATCCTACATTAATGTTTGTGCTTGGATGATGACTTTATTTATCTCTCTTGTATGATCATTCACTTTGCCTTGGTGATGAGTGCATATTTTTCATATTCCATCATTTTGAGCGCTCCACCAAGATGTATGTGACATGGAAGAGTAACCCATGATCCTAATCGATTATGCATTTGCATTCAAAAGCAAATTTTAAATAATGCACAAATTTAGGGGGAGCTCTTGCTTATCACATACTTCTCAAAGCGACGATATACTTCATTCTTATTATCATGTGTCGAAGCTTTGATCTATATGTTGTCATCAATTACCAAAAAGGGGGAGATTGAAAGTGCAACTAATCCCTGGGTGGTTTTGGTAATTCTTAACAACATATAGCTCATTGAACTAATACTCTTTCAAGATGATCATTTCAGAAAGTTCAATGATTGGCATGGCATGGACTAGAGATGTGGACCCCTGAAAATGCTAAGGACATATATTGGCTCAAGCTCAAGACTCTACTCTTTTCATTTTAGTGATCCAAGATCACATTGAGTCCATAGGAAAGCCAATACTATTAAAAGGGGATGAGGTGTTGCTTAATGACTTGCTTGCTCAAAATGCTTAGTGATATGCTCCAAAACCCTCAACCACTTTCTCATATCCACATATGTCCCAAACCAAAAGTCAAACTCGGCCCCACCGATTTGATCTATCCGGCGCCACCGAGTTCATTTGACATAGCCACTGCCAGAAACCCTAATCAGTTCGGTCTCACCGATAGGGATCTCGGTCTCACCGAGATGGGATTGCTAACTCTCTGTTTCCCTTCGTAACGTTTCGGTCTAACCGAGATGAGCGATCGGTCCCACCGAGTTCGCAATGCAAACTCTCTGTTTCCTCTTTGTAACATTTCGGTCTCACCGAAATGAGCGATCGGTCCCACCAAGTTTGCCTGACCAACTCTCTGTTTGCCTATTACAGAAATCGGTCTCACCGAGTTCATGTGATCGGTCTCACCGAGATTACGTTATGCCCTAACCCTAACGAAATCGGTCTCACCGAGTTGACATGTCGGTCCCACCAAAAATCCTAACGTTCACTTTTTGAACTAAATCGGTCTGACCGAGTTTCACTATTCGGTCCCACCGAGTTTGGTAAATTTCAGCCCAATCGGAGTTACGGATCTCCGGGAATTTAAGAAACGGTGAAAGGCCAGAAATAGAGAGCACAGAAACAGAGAGAGAGATCCAATCTCGGAGGGGCTCTCGCCCCTCCACCGCCATGGAGGCCATGGACCAGAGGAGAAACCCTTCTCCCATCTAGGGGGAAGGTCAAGGAAGAAGAAGAAGGAGGGGGGGCTCTCTCCCCCTCTCTCCCGATGGCGCCGGAACGCCGCCGGGGCCATCATCGCGACCGCAATCTACACCAACAACTTCGCCGCCGTCATCACCAACTCTCTCCCCCTCTATGCAGCGGTGTAACACCTCTTCTCCCCACTATAATCTCTACTTAAACATGGTGCTCAACGCTATATATTATTTCCCAATGATGTATGGCTATCCTATGATGTTTGAGTAGATCCATTTTGTCCTATTGGTTAATTGATGATCGTGATTGGTTTGAGTTGCATGTTTTATTATTGGTGCTGTCCTATGGTCCAACCATAAGAATCTTGATCTCTAGCCTTCCCCAAGTTGCTTTCCACTCAAATCATCTTTCCACCATATCCAAATCTGTGAGAGACAGTTGAGTGTTGGGGAGACTATCATTTGAAGCACAAGAGCAAGGAGTTCATCATCAACACACCATCTATTACCTTTTGGAGAGTGGTGTCTCCTAGATTGGTTAGGTGTCACTTGGGAGCCTCCGTCAAGATTGTGGAGTTGAACCAAGGAGTTTGTACGGGCAAGGAGATCGCCTACTTCATGAAGATCTACCCTAGTGAGGCAAGTCCTTCGTGGGCGATGGCCATGGTGGGATAGACAAGGTTGCTTCTTTGTGGACCCTTCGTGGGTGGAGCCCTCCGTGGACTCACGCAACCGTTACCCTTCGTGGGTTGAAGTCTCCATCAACGTGGACGTACGATAGCACCACCTATCGGAACCACGCCAAAAATCTCCGTGTCTACATTGCGTTTGCTCCCTCCAAACTCCTCCCCTTTACCTTCATATGCAATGATTTACATTCCACTGCTATACTCTTAGAATTGCATGTGTAGGTTGATTGCTTGACTTGTGCTAAGTTGCTAAAATCTGCCAAGACTTAAAATTGGGAAAAGGCTAGATTTTTATTTGGTCAAGTAGTCTAATCACCCCCCCTCTAGACATACTTTCGATCCTACACCTATCCTATCACACCTACAAAGTACTTCTAGTTTCATACTTGTTCTAGGTAAAGCGAATATTAAGCATGCGTAGAGTTGTATCGGTGGTCGATAGAACTTGAAGGGAATACAAATCCTACCTTTAGCTCCTCGTTGGGTTCGACACTCTTATTTATCGAGAAAGGCTACAACTGATCCCCTATACTTGTGGGTTATCACACGTCTCAAGAACCAAGCGGCTGATGACTTGGCCAAGATGGGCTCCACTAGGAAGCCAGTACCCAAGAATGTGTTCCAGGAACACTTACACTCACCCACGATCAAGGAAGATCCTTTTGTGGAAGAGCCCCCGCAGCCAGTCGGACCTTCCAATCCGACTGAAGTAGACATTCCCGCAGTAATTGATCTGGTCCAAGAGGTATTGGTCATCACTTCCGAGTGGACCGAACCATTCCTAACATACTTGCTCTGGCAAGAGCTCCTAGAGGACGAAGATGAAGCCCGCCAGATCGTCTGCCGATCCAAAGCTTTCACCATCATGGGCGATCAACTGTACAAGAAAAGTACGACTGGAGTCACTCAGCGATGCATATCCCCGGAGGAAGGGCGTCAAATACTGCAAGAGATTCACTCGGGAACATGCGGGCATCATGCGTCCTCTCAGACCTTGGTCGCCAAAGCGTTCAGAGCCGAATTCTATTGGCCCCGAGCCAATGAGGCCGCCCGAGACATAGTGGATCATTGTGTCAGGTGCCAGTTCTATGCGAACCAGTCGCACAAGCCAGCGTCCGCCCTAAAGACTATCCCCCTCACTTGGCCATTTGCTGTCTGGGGACTCGACATGGTCGGCCCTCTCCGGACCGGGGCGAGTGGCTTCACACACCTGTTGGTAGCAGTGGACAAGTTCACCAAGTGGATCGAGGCCAAGCCCATAAAAAAGTTGGACTCGGCCACCGCGATTCAGTTCATCAGGGAGATCATCTTTAGGTTCGGGGTCCCACACAGCATCGTCACTGACAACGGGTCTAACTTCGACTCAGACAAGTTTTGTGAGTTCTGCTACACCCAGGGCACTCGGGTTGACTACGCCTCCGTGGCGCACCCGTAGTCGAATGGACAAGCCGAGAGAGCAAATGGGCTCATACTTCAGGGATTGAAACCTCGCCTCATGCGTGATCTGACTCATGCAGCAGGCGCATGGGTGACTGAACTACCGTCAGTCCTCTGGGGCCTGCGAATGACCCCAAATCGATCCACAAACCGCACCCTGATAACCCACAAGTATAGGGGATCACAACAGTTTTCGAGGGTAGAGTATTCAACCCAAATTTATTGATTCGACACAAGGGGAGCCAAAGAATATTCACGAGTATTAGAAGCTGAGTTGTCAATTCAACCACACCTGAAAGACTTAATATCTGCAACAAAGTATTTAGTAGCAAAGTAATATGGAAGTAACGTAACATTGGCAAAAGTAACGGTAGCAGTTTTGTAGTGATTGTAACAGCAGTAGCAACGAAAGTAACTTAGCAAAGATCAATATGTGAAAAGCTCGTAGGCAATGGATCGGCAATGATAATTGTGTCGGATGATATTCATCATGTAGCAGTTATAACCTAGAGTGACACAGAACTAGCTCCAATTCATCAATATAATGTAGGCATGTATTCCGTATATAGTCATACATGCTTATGGAAAAGAACTTGCATGCCATCTTTTGTCCTACCCTCTCGTGGCAGCGAGGTCCTAATGGAAACTAAAGGATATTAAGGGAACCGGACCAAAGCATTAGCACTTAGTGAATACATGAACTCCTCAAACTACGGTAATCACCGGAAAGAATCCCAATTATTGTCACCTTGGGGTATGCGGATCATAACTCATAATAGGTGTCTACAACTTGCAAGATAGGATCAAGAACGCAAATATATTCATGAAAACATAATAGGTTCAGATCTGAAATCATGGCACTCGGGCCCTAGTGACAATCATTAAGCATAGCAAAGTCATAGCAACATCAATCTCAGAACATAGTGGATACTAGGGGTCAAACCCTAACAAAACTAACTCGATTACATGATAAATCTCATCCAACCCATCACCGTCCAGCAAGCCTACGATGGAATTACTCACACACGGCAGTGAGCATCATGAAATTGGTGATGGAGGAAGGTTGGTGATGATGATGGCGACGAATCCCCCTCTCCGGAGCGGACTCCAGATCAGCCCTCCCGATGAAGAACAGGAGGCGGCGGTGGCTCCGTATCGTAAAACGCGATGAATCCTTCTCTCTGATTTTTTTCTCCCTGAATAGGGTTATATAGAGTTGGAGTTGAGGTCAGAGGAGGTCCAGGGGGCCCACAAGCCCTCTAGGCGCACCCCGGGGGGCGCCCCCAGGCTTGTGGCCTCTGGGTGGACCCCCTCTGGTTAATTCTTGCGCCAGTATTTTTTATATATTCCACAAAAATTCTCCGTAAATTTTTAGGTCAATCCGAGAACTTTGATTTCTGCACAAAAATAACACCATGGCAATTCTGCTGAAAACAACGTCAGTCCGGGTTAGTTCCATTCAAATCATGCAAATTATAGTCCAAAACAAGGGAAAAAGAGTTTGGAAAAGTAGATACGATGGAGACGTATCAACTCCCCCAAGCTTAACCCATTGTTTGTCCTCAAGCAATTCAGTTGACAAACTGAAAGTGACAAACAAAAACTTTTACAAACTCTGTTTGATCTTGTTGTTGCAAATATGTCTAGCCAATATTTAGGTTTTTAGCAAAGATTATGAACTAACCATATTCACAATAACATTTAGGTCCCACATTTACTCATGTCAATAGCATAATCAACTAGCGAGCAATAATAATGAATCTCGGATGACAACACTTTTTTCAAAACAATCATGATACAATATATATAATGGTATCTTGCTAGCCCTTTCTGAGACCACAAAATGTAAATGCAGAGCACCCCTGAAGATCAAGGACTGACTAGACATTATAATTCATGGCAAAAGAGATCCAGTCACACTCATACTCAATATTAATTAATAACAAAGCATATAAATGACAGTGGTGCTCTCCAGCTAGTGCTTTTTATAAGAGGATGATGACTCAGCAATAAAAGTAAATAGATAGGCCCTTCACAGAGGGAAGCAGGGATTTGCAGAGGTGCCAGAGCTCGGAGCTTTTGAAACAAAGATGAATATAATTTTGAGCGGTATGCTTTCATTGTCAACATAACAACCAAGAGACCTCACTATCTTCCATGCTAGATACATTATAGGCAGTTCCCAAACAGAATGGTAAAGTTTTTACTCCCCCTCCACCAACAATCACACTCCACGGCTAGCTGAATCCACGGGTACCTGATATGTCTCCAACGTATCTATAATTTTTGATTGTTCCATGCTATTATATTATCTGTTTTGGATGTTTTATATGCATTAATATGCTATTTCATATTATTTTTGGGACTAACTTATTAACCTAGAGCCCAGTGCCAGTTTCTGTTTTTTCCTTGTTTTTGAGTTTTACAAAAAAGGAATATCAAACGGAGTCCAAACGGAATAAAACTTTCACGATGATTTTTCTTGGACCAGAAGACACCCAGCAAACTTGGAATTGAAGGCAGGGGAGTCCCGAGGATTCCACAAGCCAGGGGGCGCGCCCTGAGGGCTTGTGGGCCCCTCGAAGCTCTCCTAACCCTAATTCTTCCTCTATAAATTCCCAAATATTCCCAAATGACCAGAAGCGTCCACCAAAATACTTTTCCATCACCGTAACCTTCTGTACCCGTGAGATCCCATCTTGGGGCCTTTTCCGGCATCCTACCGGAGGGGGATTCGATCACGGAGGGCTTCTACATCAACTCTATTGCCGTACCGATGAAGCATGAGTAGTTTACCACGGACCTATGGGTCCATAGCTAGTAGCTAGATTTCTTCTTCTCTCTCTTTGATTCTCAATACCATGTTCTCCTCGATGTTCTTGGAGATCTATCCGACGTAATATTCTTTTGCGGTGTGTTTGTCGAGATCCGATGAATTGTGGATTTATGATCAGATTATCTATGAATATTATTTGAATCTTCTCTGAATTCTTATATGCATGATTTGATATCTTTGTATTTTTCTTCGAATTATTGGTTTGGTTTGGCCAACTAGATTGGTTCTTCTTGCAATGGGAGAGGTGCTTAGTTTTGGGTTCAATCTTGCGGTGTCCTCACCCAGTGACAAAGTAGGGGTAGCGAGGCACGTATTGTATTGTTGCCATCAAGGGTAAAAAGATGGGGTTTTCATCATATTGCTTGAGTTTATCCCTCTACATCATGTCATCTTACTTAAGGCGTTACTCCGTTCTTTATGAACTTAATACTCTAGATGCATGCTGGATAGCGGTCGATGTGCGGAGTAATAGTAGTAGATGCAGAATCGTTTCGGTCTACTTGACACGGACGTGATGCCTATATGCATAATCATTGCCGTGGATATCGTCATAACTTTGCGCTTTTCTATCAATTGCTCGACAGTAATTTGTTCACCCACCGTATTATTTGCCTTCAAGAGAGAAGCCTCTTGTGAAACCTATGGCCCCCGGGTCTATTTTCCATCATATATTTTCAGATCTATAAACCAAAAAACCCAAAAATACCTTGCTGCAATTTATTTACTTTTATTTTGTTTTACATTTTAGTAAAAGCTTTTATATCTATCTCTATCAGATCTCATCTTTGCAAGTGACTATGAAGGGATTGACAACCTCTTTATCGCGTTGGGTGCAAGTGTTTGATTGTTTGTGCAGGTGCATAGATTGGGGACTTGCTTGTATCTCCTACTGGATTTGATACCTTGGTTCTTAACTGAGGGAAATACTTATCTCTACTTTGCTGCATCACCCTTTCCTCTTCAAGGGAAAAACCAACGCAAGCTCAAGAAGTAGTAGGAAGAATTTCTGGCGCCGTTGCCGGGGAGATCTACATCAAGCCTACCAAGTACCCATCATACACTCTCATCTCTTGCATTACATTATTTGCCATTTGTCTCTCGTTTTCCTCTCCCCCACTTCTAAAACGATTTTCAAAAAAATACAAAAAGATTTGCCTTTTTATTCGCCCTTCTTCCGTTCGTCTTTTCGTTTGCCTTTTGGTTACTCATGTGTTAGATTGCTTGCTTTGTCACGATGTCTCAAGAAAATACCAAGTTGTGTGATTTTTCCAATACTAATAATAATGATTTTATTAGTACTCCGATTACTCCCGCCACTAGTGCGGAATCTTATGAAATTAATGCCGCTTTGCTGAATCTTGTTATGAAAAATTAATTTTTTGGCCTTCCTAGTGAAGATGCTGCATCCCATCTAAATACTTTCGTTGAGTTGTGTGATATGCAAAAGAAGAAAGATGTGGATAATGATATTGTTAAATTGAAGCCATTTCTGTTCTCACTACGAGATCATGCTAAAACTTGGTTTTCATCTTTGCCTAAAAGTAGTATTGATTCATGGAATAAGTGTAAAGATGCTTTTATTTCCAAGTATTTTCCTCCCGCTAAGATCATCTTCCTTAGGAACGACATAATGAATTTTAAGCAACTTGATCATGAACATGTTGCACAATCTTGGGAGAGGATGAAATTGATGATAAGAAATTGCCCTACTCATGGTTTAAGTTTATGGATGATCATACAAATTTTTTATGCCGGATTGAATTTTGCATCTAGAAATCTTTTAGATTCGGCCGCGGGAGGTACTTTTATGGAAATCACATTAGGAGAAGCTACTAAACTCCTAGATAATATTATGGCTAACTACTCTCAATGGCATACCGAAAGATCTTCTACTAGTACAAAACTGCATGCGATTGAAGAAATTAATACTTTGAGTGGAAAGATGGATGAACTTATGAAATTATTTGCTAGTAAGAGTGATCCTATTGATCCTAATGATATGCCTTTATCTACTTTGATTTAGAACAATAAAGAATCTATGGATGTGAATTTTGTTGGTAGGAACAATTTTGGTAATAACGCGTATAGAGGTAATTTCAACCATAGGCCGTTTCCTAGTAATTCCTCTAACAATTATGGTAATTCCTACAACAATTCTTATGGAAATTATAATAAAATGCCATCTGATCTTGAGAACAATATTAAATAATTTATTAATTCGCAAAAAGTTTTCAATGCTATGGTTGAAGAAAAATTGCTTAAGATTGATGATTTGGCTAGGAACGTTGATAGAATTTCTCTTGAGATTGATTCTTTGAAAATTAGATCTATGCCACCCAAGCATGATATTAATGAATCTCTTAAAGCTATTAAAATTTCTATTGATGAGTGCAAAGAAAGAACCGCTAGGATACGTGCTAAGCGAGATTGGTTTGTTAAAGCGTGTTCTTCGATTTCTTGCGATAATAATGATGAAGATCTTAAAGTTATTGGTGTGACTCCTATTGAATCTTTGTTTTCTAATATAAATCTTGATAAATATGGGACTGTAGATGAGTCAACTTTAGCTAGAAGGCGTCCCAATGATTCGAAGTTTTTAGATCTCAATGCAAAAAATTGATAAAAGTGGGATTGGAGAGATCAAAACTTTAAGTAGTGATGAACCCACTCTTTTGGATTTCAAGGATTTTAATTATGATAATTGTTCTTTGATAGATTGTATTTCCTTGTTGCAATCCATGTTGAATTCTCCTCATGCTTATAATCAAAATAAAGCTTTTACTAAACATATCGTTGATGTTATGATGAAATCTTTTGAAGAAAAACTTGAGTTGGAAGTTTCTATCCCTAGAAAGCTTTATGATGAGTAGGAACCTACTATTAAGATTAAAATTAAAGATTATGAGTGCCATGCTTTGTGTGATTTGGGTGCTCGCGTTTCCGCAATTTCAAAAACTTTATGTGATGTGCTAGGTTTTCGTGAATTTGATTATTGTTCTTTAAATTTGCATCTCGCGGATTCCACTATTAAGAAACCTATGGGAAGAATTAATGATGTTTTTATTGTTGCAAATAGGAATTATGTGCCCGTAGATTTCATTGTGCTTGATATAGATTGCAATCCTACATGTCCTATTATTCTTGGTAGACCTTTTCTTAGAACGATTGGTGTAATTATTGATATGAAAGAAGGAAACATTAGATTTCAATTTCCGTTAAGTAAGGGCATGGAACACTTTCCAAGAAATAAAGTTAAGTTGCCATATGAATCTATTATGAGAGCTACTTATCGATTGCATACCAAAGATGACAATACCTAGATCTATGTTTTATGCCTAGCTAGGGGCGTTAAACAATATCGCTTGTTGGGAGGCAACCTAATTTTTTTTATGTTTTTTGTTTTTGGTTCTGTTTTTCAATAATTACACATTATTACCTCTGTAGTAATTGTGTTTTGGTGTTTTAATTACTGTTTGAGCCAAGTAAGACCTTTGGGATGGCATACGGTGATAGTTGATTTGATCTTGCTGAAAAACAGAAACTTTTGCATCCAGTAATAGAATTGTTTAAATTCACTGGAGCTTGGAAAAACCCTGAAGTTTTTACACAAGATTGATATACAAATTTACTCTGTTTTCCTATTTTTTCAGAATTTTCCGAGTTGCATAAGTATTATAACAATTCAGATCTTCGCAGACTATTCTGTTATTGATAGATTCTGTTTTCTATGTGTTGTTTGCTTATTTTAATGAATCTATGGGTAGTATCGGGGGTATGAACCTTGGATAAGTTGGAATACAGTAGATATTACACCAATATAAATAAAGAATAAGTTCACAACAGTACCAAAAAGTGGTGATTTATTTTCTTATACTAACGGATCTCATGAGTTTTCTGTTGTGAAGTTTTCAAGTTTTGGGTAAAGATTTGATGGACTATGGAATAAGGAGTGGCAAGAGCCTAAGCTTGGGGATGCCCAAGGCACCCCAAGGTAATATTCAAGGACAACCAAGTATCTAAGCTTGGGGATGCCCCGGATGGCATCCCCTCTTTCGTCTTCGTCTATTGGTAAATTTACTTGAGGCTATATTTTTATTCACCACATGATATGTGCTTTGCTTGGAGCGTCTTGTATGATATGAGTCTTTGCTTTTTAGTTTGCCACAATCATCCTTGCTGTACACACCTTTTGAGAGGGACACACATGAATCGTGAATTTATTAGAATACTCTAGTGCTTCACTTATATCTTTTTAGAGCACGGCGGTGGCTTTATTTTATAGAAATTGTTGAACTCTCATGCTTCACTTATATTATTTTGAGAGTCTCTCTAAACAGCATGGTAATTTGCATAGGTTATGAATTTAGTCCTAATATGATGGGCATCCAAGAGGGATATAATAAAAACTTTCATATAAAGAGCATTGAATACTATGAGAAGTTTGATTCCTTATGATTGTTTTGAGATATAAAGATGGTGATATTAGAGTCATGCTAGTGAGTAATTGTGGATTGGTAGAAATACTTGTGTTAAATTTTGTGATTCCCGTAGCATGCACGTATGGTGAACCATTATGTGATGAAGTCGGAGCATGATTTATTTATTGGTTGTCTTCCTTATGAGTGGCGGTCGGGGACGAGCGATAGTGTTTTCCTACCAATCTATCCCCCTAGGAGCATGCGTGTAGTACTTTTTTTCGATAGCTAATAGACTTTTGCAATAAGTATGTGAGTTATTTATGACTAATGTTGAGTCCATGGATTATACGCACTCTCACCCTTCCACCATTGCTAGCCTCTTGTGACGCCCCCCGATTCAATCGTACACTAATCATACACGCAAACGTGTACGATCAAGATCAGGGACTCATGGGAAGATATCACAACACAACTCTAAACACAAATAAAAGTCATACAAGCTTCATATTACAAGCCAGGGGCCTCGAGGGCTCGAATACATAAGCTCGATATAGAAGCGAGTCAGCGGAAGCAACAATATCTGAGTACAGACATAAGTTAAACAAGTTTTGCATTAAGAAGGCAAACACAAAAGCAACAACGATCGAAGAGGCAAGGCCTCCTGCCTGGGACCTCCTAACTACTCCTGGTCTTTGGCGGCCTCCATGTAGTAGTATCCGTCGGCGGTGGCATCTGGCTCCAGGGATCCACCATCTGGTTGCAACAACCGGAAAGAAGAGGGAAGGGGAAAAAGGGGTAGCAAAGCAACCGTGAGTACTCATCCAAAGTACTCGCAAGCATCAGATCTATACTAAGTATGCATCAGTATCAAATGGAAGGGTTGTATCTGCGGACTGAACTGCAGAATGCCAGAATAGAGGGGAAGGCCTAGCCTATCGAAGACTAGCATCTTCAAGCAGCTCCAAGCATCTTACAACATTCAGAAGAGTATAGAATAGCAGTTTATAATTAACAAGCATGTTGTAATATTAATGCGCAGAGATCCTTCCTCGACTCCCTGCGAGAAAGCAATCCCGAAGCCACATATCCATCACATATCTCAAGTATCCATTTCTAGTTGTAATAGATCAGGATACAAGTCTGAATGTCCGTTACCGTGGACATGGCTATTCGAATAGATAATCTTCCCTGTAGGGGTGCACCACATTTCCCAACATGCTTGATTACTCTGGTCGGACACACTTTACTGGGTCAATGCCCGGCCTCAGAAGATCAACACGTCGCAGCCCTACCTAGGCTCAGCAGAGAGGTCCCCGCCGGTCTACATCCTAAGTGCTCTGGGGTCTTGGGCCCATCGCCCATTGCACTCTGGGTCGTTGTGCGCAAGGGGATACTAGCACCACCTCTGCCTGGATGGCATGATCCGGCCCGGCCACAATGCTGAACTGGACGTCTGACAAAGCTTCGGCTGATACTACGACGCCGAGGCCCATAACTATTCCCGCGTGGTGGTTAGTGCGTAAAGGCCAGTGGCCAACTCAGAATAAATACCCAAACCTGTTAGTGTATTAAATGAAGTGACGACTATCGGGACAAGTCCGGAGCAACCACCCCTCCTGGGTGATACCGCTAAACAGCCAGCCGCCACCGTAACAACTCACGGGTGCTCTCCGGGCCCGCCCGACTTTAACAAAGGTCTCAAGTAAAGTCAAGGTAACCGTGTGTCCAAAACATCAAGGGGGAAAACCCGAGGAATCACCCTCGATGGAATCCACTTGATGTAATCGTCAAGGTGAACGTATGAGAAATCACCCTTGAGGTTCACACTTGAGGTGTTGCATGACAGAGTCGTATCGGGAGTGGTGAAGGAGGAATCACCCTCGATGACCATGACCGAATAGCTACACTACAGAGTTATCATCAGGAGTGCGTTACGAGGTATCACCCTCGGCACTCGATAGTAGCTCTGCAGAATCGAGCAACAAAAGTGGCGTGATGTGATGTGAGGTGTCGGGCTCTAGTCGTCGATCATGTTGATCGAGTCGTCGATGATGAAGCAGGGGCAACAAGGACAAGGTGGGGTCACTGATGGATCACTAACCAACCTATACTAAGCAGTTTAGGATAAGCAGGTAAGGTACAATGAGAAGGTTACAAAAGCAATCTATGCATCAGAATAGGAGCAAACAATAACAGTAGCAAAATCTAATGCAAGCATGAGAGAATGGAATGGGCGATATCGGAGTGATCAAGGGGGGGGGGGCTTGCCTGGAAGCTCTGCTGAAAAGGAAGAAGAGTCGTCAGTGACATAGTCGATCACAGTGGCATCAGCAGCGGTCTCGGGGTCTACTGGAGAGAAGAGGGGGAAGAAATAGTAAACATAAAGCAAACAAGTGCATGACATGACATTACGCAGAGCTAGGGGTGTTCTGACACGGTGTTACACGATACCGGCGAAGGGGGATAACATCTGGGAAAGTTTTCCCAAAGTTTGCAGTTTTCGGACAGATGAAACGGAGGGGGACTGTTGCATGTTCGCTATGCTAGGGGCATGTGACAGACGAACGGAGTGCGTATTCGGATTCGTCATATTTTTCTGAGCAACTTTCATGTATAAAACTTTTTCATCCGAGTTACAGATTATTTTCTACGAATTTCTAAAGTTTTAGCAATATCCTGAAAATCCCTGAAATTCTGCCTAGTCTAAGAATTCCTCAGTTTTAAACATCACTTAGCTGTTTTCAAAAGGCTACAACTATTGCTCTGTACATCCTATGATTTTGTGCCTTATATCAATTTTGAGCATTCTCTATGATCTACAAGATAGTAGCACTTCCATCTCTGTTAGAGTCCATTAACTTGCTCAAAACTTTGTTTGGAAAGTGCCACTTGGTATTAATTCTAGAAACGGTTATAATTTACAAACTTTGTTGGATGATTGCCATTGATCTATAGTTCTAATGGAGACACTTACTATAAGTGTTTTGCACTACAACAAGAGTACTATCATGCCATGCCCTTAGACGGCATGACAGATCCCTATAGTTTGTTCATCAAAAACCCTAAAGTAGCTAAGACAATAGTCGTTTTCTTTTTGTTTTCGGTTAACAGAACATAGCAGTTTGCGATTTTCATAGGATTTAATCCATGCATCAAATGGATTTGGTCCAATGAACACATTTGAGCCTTTTCAAGTGTACTACCTTCTCATATTTTTTTAGTCATGTTAACAGCTGTTTAACCGCTGATTAGGGGTTGTCTAGGGTGTTAGTCAACGTAGAAATTGAAAAGCTAACTAGTAGTAGCTACAGTAGCTAGTAGCAGTAGTAGATTCAACAAAGCATCAGCGGCATGCATACGAGCTGGGCGCAGCGCGCGGCTGCAGAGCAGCAGCGACGCAAGCAGCGACAGCAGGCCGCAGCAGCGTGGAGTAGGGCAGCTCAGACTGACGAGGCGCGGAACGGCCGCGGAGGTGGCGGCGCGCAGCGAGCGGCGAGCATGAGACGCGGCCAACAGAGAGTAGCAGCGCGGCTAGGCAGCAGCAGCGCTAAGCAGTGAGCGGGGGCAAGGGCGCGGTGGCCAGCGCGAGGCAGGCCGCGGCTGCAGGGGGGCGATGCGGGCGCACGACCGGGGCGAGGCCAGGGTGAGGCAGCGCGGCTGGGCGGGCAGCAGGCGCGCGAGGCTGCGGCGGGAACGCGGCGACTGCGGCCAGGGGCGGCAGAGACGGCGAGGTGGGCTACGGCTTACAAGAAGGCAAGAGGGAAGAGGGGCTGGACGGTGCGCTCACCGGGCGGCTCAAGAAGGCCGGCGAGAGTTTAGTAGCGCAGAAGGGTGACGGAGCAGCTCGGCGCAGCTCTGGCGAGGGAAGGCGTGGTCGAGGTCGTTCCCGAGGACACGGTCGCTCCCGGCTGGTTCCAGCGGATGGAGTCGAAGCAGAGGACGGCGGCGCACCTAGCAGAAACGCTCGTGAGCGCGGGGAGCTCGGGGAGGGGCGTGGGCGCCGGCGTTCACGGCGACATCGGCGGCGGTTACGGTGGATCTGGGGGGAGAGAGGGAGTGGCGAAGGAGTGGGGGAGCGAGGGGGCAAGTGGGGAAGTGGGAGAGAGGACCGAGGCGGGACGGGGCCTTATCCACCCGCGGACGCCGGCGAGGTGGTCCGGCGGGGGCTCGCCCTGTAGCGACGGGGTCAGAGGCACAGGAAAAGCGACCGGGGAGGGGGAAAGGCTAGGTCGGCTCGGTGGGATGGGCCGAGGCCCGGGGGAAAGGGGGGGGCTCTCTCCTTTTACCTTTTATTTTCTTTTTATTTATTTATTTATTTATTTAGTTTTCTGTTTTTATTTTACTTATATATATATATATTAGTCTTATAAAATATCTAATCAGCACCTAAATTAATGTTAATAATTATGCTACTACCATAAAAAGTTTGGTACTCAAATAAAAAGTTTAATATTTTATAATTTATAAAAGGCATTTAATTAAATGTTTAAGCCACTGTTTTAATTATTTTAGGGTATTTAATCACTTTCTAAAAATGTTGGTTCATCACCAATATTACCTATGGATTATTTGCCATAGATTATACTTTTTAGTTTTGACATTTGAAAACTTTTGTTTTTGACTTTATCTTAAATTTGAACTGGTTTTGAATCTAAGCGAGATTAGCAACAGTAACAATGGTGACATGGCAACATTAACTTGGGATTACTGTAGCTTAATTATCCGAGCGTCACACCTCTCTAGTACCGCGCAACTTTCGCCGGTGCACTACACCCACCATATACCCTTCCTCAAAACAGCCACCATACCTACCTATTATGGCATTTCCATAGCCATTCCGAGATATATTGCCATGCAACTTCCACCGTTCCATTTTATTATGACACTAGATCATGACGGGTTCGCCGGTGCACTACACCCACCATATACCCTTCCTCAAAACAGCCACCATACCTACCTATTATGGCATTTCCATAGCCATTCCGAGATATATTGCCATGCAACTTCCACCGTTCCGTTTTATTATGACACTAGATCATGACGGCGCGCGTTGCTGCGCCCGTCCATTTTTGGTATAAAATGGTAGGAATTTTTACAAGTATACAAAGACATGAAACATGGAAGTCATATCGGATTTGTATAAATATGTTGAGACATGAAACATGCAAGTTAGATTTGCAATTTGGCGTGAACTGAACTATGTATTGTGAAGTTGGTTCAAGTCTTATGGACAGTCAATGGAAAAATGATCTGTAAAAGTCCTTCACCATCATTTTCAAGTGTGACCTACTCGTCGTCATCTTATCCTGAACTTTGCATGTGTAGATTTGTTGGATAAACATGTGACAACCTGCTTTGACTCCCCTCTAGCTGCATGTACACATATTTTTTAAAAGGTTTCATATTTAAATATGATTGTAATAATCGTTTACATATAGTATTTTGTCATCATAGCACACATGAACTCTTGAAGAATCGGGGCACAGTAGGACTACAAAACTAACTACCTATTGGTTTACAGGATATTTATTAATTATTAACACAAAATCAAAGGATATTTCTTAATGTTCACAACTTATATAATCAGAATAACTCACATTATAAATAATTTCCATCAAATATATTCTAAGATCTTTACTGGATGTATATACAGAGTAATCCTCATCATAAAAAATAGAGAATATGGCGTGGCATTTGGTAACACAACCGGGGGGTGCAGTCAGCTTCATTAGCCAAAGTTACGTGCAGATTCTCAATCTTTCAGCTTACCCCACGCACCGACGCACCGTGTCTATAGTATACATCAGAGCTTCAACCCAATACTTTGATTTTTCTACAACCTGGATAAATAATTAAGAAAGAAAAAATACCTTCTTATGTTTGTTTTTAGTTGTCATAAAAAGTCCGGAGTTTTTCTTGAGCTCGTATGACATCCTAACCAACTCTCCTAATTCCTGTAGTTAACAGTTTAACACCGGGTTTTTCATGTTCCCAACCGTGGAGATGCACAGACTGTAACCATCCCCGATTTATCTCACCAGAGGCAGGTTCTTGCAAATACAATATCTGAAGGAAACAATAAGAATATGGCCACTGAATTCAACACCCTCAAATAATACAATAACATCTCGGCTGGAAGGTTGATGTATACCAAATAGAGTTGGATCAATTAAAACCTTGACATCAGACGGTCCAAAACATCATCTATACCTAATAATAAAGCAAATTGGGTTTCTGGTCGTCCGTCATAAATTTACCCTTAAAGTTGGCTAGAATTTACCCACCAATGCCACCCATAAGTTGCAAAAACGATTCATTTTTTTTACAAGTCGCCGTCCGTGCTATAGTTCATTTAAAAGAATCTGCTAATATAAACATAAGCACACGAGTGGTGCAGTGGCTAGAGCCTCCAGCTTCTTGGTGGGAGACGCGAGTTCGACTCCACACTCTCCACCCTTTTTCTTCTTTTTAAAAAATTCATGACTTTCAAGCCCTAGCTCCAAATATAACATGTTATATATAAAAATCCCTTAAAAATGTGTAGTTTTAAATATGCTAATTTTTTCTTCTTTTTTAAAAATTCATAACTTTCAAGCCCTAGCTCCAAATATAACATGTTATATATGAAAATCCCTTTAAAAATGTGTAGATTTTAAATATGCTATTATTTTTCATGTTAATCATTTCTAAAATTCTGTTTAGGATGCAACCTTAATTAAATATCTTCTTTATATGAGATGTTTTGAAAGTGTCTATTATATATGTTTTCTACCCTCTTCTAATTTAGTAGATATGGCAATTTAATGAATGTGAATGCTATTTAGTTGGTAGGAATCAGCATCACATTCATCAACCATAATTAAGTTTGATGAATGTGATGGCATAAAATGTCACATTTTCATTGTCAATGATGATTGGTTGTCCGTTCATTTATGAGAATTTGGTTGGATTCATCTGCCCAACGATGTGACAAGTAGCAGCTGATGGGTGGCATTGGGTTTCTCGGTGCGTTGACGACCTTCTGGACACCGAGGCTACCCAATGTCACCTCTTCATTGTCAATGATAATTTGTTGTCCGTTCTTTTATGAGAATTTGGTCAGAGTCCTCTCCCCAACAATGTGATGAGTCGGAGGCCGTGGGTGGCATTGGGCTTGGTGCGTCGAGGACCTTTTGGACACTGAGGCGGTGCATCACTGCTGCCTCGATGCATCACTGGTAGGATCGTGGTCAATGTCATCTATACTGTCACGACAGTGTACATGTTGCAGGGTATGATGGGTGTCAACCAGGACGCGGTGAAAAAGGTTAAAACACACGGTATTTTCATGTTTTCTTCTTTTCTTGTTTTCGTTAACATGCATCATGTTAGCAATGTATCCCCGTTGCAACGCACGGGCAATTTTCCTATCTATCTATACCTACTAATAAAGCAAATTGATATTCTTGGTTTCATCCCGCGATTAGATGATTTTTTCTGTCACGTACGGCTGTTCTTTTAGGATTGCTCGGCCTTTCAGGTCGTTTGGACTTGGGCTGATTTTGGTTACATCGGCCCATATGTCTCCAGCCAACCAGCCGCATTGTCATATTTTGCTTTTTTTTCGTCTGCTCCCTGCATATGGGCCAAGATCTGATTTTTTTCAGCCCATTGGAGAGCAGCGAGCAGGGAAAAAAATAGCCTGTGTGAGGTTCAAACTCACGACCTCCCCTGCCGCAACACATGCTACAATCAACACAGCTAGCATGCGCCTGTGTCATGAAACATGATTCTTTTTCTAAAAGTTCCACCTCAATATTTAGGTACAAACCCTATTAATTTATACAGGTTTGCAAGTTTCCTCTTTTTCTTTTTTCTTTTTTTTTGCGAGGAGGTTTGCAAGTTTCCTCAAATATCAGCAAACCATCAAACCATCTGAAAAATCGAGAAAAGAGGGAGCGACGCGCCAAGAAGAGTTGATAAAGGTTGTACGCATGGCATTGCTGATTGGCTCTAATTAAATGTCATAATGCATGTTTTTTTTGCTAGATTATATACGCCCCGTTGCAACGCACGGGCCATTTTGCTAGTAAAATTTAAAAATCGTCCTATGTCTCTCAGATGGACCTCGGAACTAATGTGAGATCTCATCTGACAGAAAAATGACTGCCATGAGAAAAAGCAAGAAACTAAACATCCCAGTTTCAGATTGACCCAGAAGTCAATCAGGAAACGTGCTGACCTAAGTGAGTAAGATGCAACAAGAACCATGGTCCGTAGCACAGCAAGGAGAGGAACACCACATGCAAAAACCAGTGCGACGGCGGCGAACAACGACGTCGGAGTGACCCACAATATTTTGATTCGATTCATAGTGTGATGTGGACGAATCAACGCCTTGTATATTTTTTTTTCGCATTTTTCACTTGCTAAATAACCTGCTAGATAGGATGCAATTATTTTAAACAGTTATAGAGAGTAACATCATATCATACGATTTAAAAGTATTGAGATTAGGCATAAATTAAGTTAAATGGGGTATATGAGCAAACTCATAATAAACTGTCTGTTGGCCATTGGATACCGACAAATTCAGATGGAAAAGGGTAAGAAACCCAACAGTATGTGCTTGAATTCGTCTTGTACAGAACCTGCATTTTTTTAGTGGGCACAAAGAACAACATCAGTAAACAAAACAAATTCCAAAGACGGAGGAAGAATTAGGGGAAGATGAGATGCAGGGAGGGAGAACTGGACCAAATTGGGGACCTGAGAATCACCCATCGTTGCTTGATAATGGTTTTTGGAAGTGAGGAGAATGGGGAATGAGCAGCGGCATGTTTGGGGATTATATAGGCATGTATAAGTTGAATGGAAATTAATCACCGATTGTAACTGACCTATAATAACCAGCAATCCGCGAATTGACTGGTAGTAATGGCTGATTAAACTCTCAATCAATCATCATCAGATTGGCAATAGAACTTCAAAGGACGCATGCATTACCGCCAGACAATCCTGCCGCGCTGTACAACCGAAAGGATCGAGCGGACCCCCTGCCCCATTGCCCCGCGAGGCGCTTTCCGAACCAGCGGGGTCGCCATGGATCCGTTGCTCTGGCCCGGCATCGGTCGTCACCCAGGCCGGTCGCATCTGGAGAGAGCTGCCAGGCGAAGGGATCGGAGCGGCACATGACTCTCCCGATCTAGATAATGCATCTTTTTGAGGAAAAGGGGCTGCTGGTACAGGCCGGGAAGAGGGCAAAGGCCCATTAGGCCGAAGTTTACCACAGAGATGGAAAAATGCGACCAGAGCAGCGGCCCATAACTATTCGCGCTCGTTTACAACGAACTGAGGCTGATTAGGGGCGATCGAGAGCAAATCTGACGGCCATAAATGCATTGAACTAAGGATCAAACGGCTGAAAACGCTAATGGCTTGAGAGGGCGGGAAAAGTGCTCAGTTATAATGTATCTAAATGCTCCATCATTGTCATATTGCTTTGCATGATCGTAAGATAGCTAGCATGATGTTTTCATGGCTTGTCCATTTTTTGATGTCATTGCTATGCTAGATCATGGCACATCCTGGTACACCGCCGGAGGCATTCATATAGAGTCATATTTTTGTTCTAAGTATCGAGTTGTAATTCTTGAGTTGTAAGTAAATAAAAGTGTGATGATCATCATTATTAGAGCATTGTCCCATGTGAGAAAAGGATGATGGAAGCTATGATTCCCTCACAAGTTGGGATGAGTCTTCGGACTTTACAAAAATAAAAGAGGCCAAAGAAGCCCACAAAAAAATAAAAGAGGCCAAAGAAGCCCAAATAAAAAAAAGAGAAAAAAATGAGAGAAAAGAGAGAAGGGGCAATGCTACTATCCTTTTACCACACTTGTGCTTCAAAGTAGCACCATGATCTTCATGATAGAGAGTCTCCTATATTGTCACTTTCATATACTAGTGGGAATTTTTCATTATAGAACTTGGCTTGTGTATTCCAATGATGGGCTTCCTCAAATTGCCCTAGGTCTTCATGAGCAAGCGAGTTGGATGCACACCCACTTAGTTTCTTTTTGAGCTTTCATAAGCTTATAGCTCTAGTGCATCCATTGCATGGCAATCCCTACTCACTCACACTGATATCTATTGATGGGCATCTCCATAGCCCGTTGATACGCCTAGTTGATGTGAGACTATCTCCTTCTTTTTGTCTTCTCCACAACTGATAACCCACAAGTATAGGGGATCGCAACAGTTTTCAAGGGTAGAGTATTCAACCCAAATTTATTGATTCGACACAAGGGGAGCCAAAGAATATTTGCAAGTATAGAAGCTAAGTTGTCAATTCAACCACACCTGGAGATTAATTATCTGCAGCAATATGATCAGTAGCAAAGTAATATGATAGTTTTGATAGTAGTAGCGATAGCAATAGTAACGGTAACAGTGATAGCAATGATTTTGTAGCAAGTATAACGGTAACAACAGCAGTAGTAACTTAGCAAGAACAATATAAGAGAAATTCGTAGGCATTTGATCGGTGAATTCGTTGGATGATATTCATCATATAACAGTCATAAAACCTAGGGCGATACGGCACTAGCTCAGTTCATAAATATAATGTAGGCATGCATTCCGTAAATAGTCATACATGCTTATGGAAAGAACTTGCATGACATCTTTTGTCCTACCCTCCCGTGGCAGCGGGGTCCTATTGGAAACTAAGGGATATTAAGGCCTCCTTTTAATAGAGAACCGGAACAAAGCATTAACACATAGTGAATACATGAACTCCTCAAACTACGGTCATCACCGGAAAGTATCCCGACTTCTGTCACTCCGGGGTTTACGGATCATAACACGTAATAGGTGAATATAACTTGCAAGATCGGATCTAGAACATAGATATAATGGTGATAACATAAATAGTTCAGATCTGAAATCATGGCACCCGGGCCCAAAGTGACAAGCATTAAGCATGGCAAAGTCATATCAACATCAATCTCAGAACATAGTGGATACTAGGGATCAAGCCCTAACAAAACTAACTCTATTACATGATGAATCTCATCCAACTCCTCACCGACCAGCGAGCCTACGAAGGAATTACTCACCCCCGGTGGGGAGCATCATGGAATTGGCGATGGAGAAGGGTTGGTGATGACGAAGATCGAAGATCCCCCTCTCCGGAGCCCCAAACGGACTCCAGATCTGGCCTCCCGATGAAGAACAGGAGGTGGCGGCGGCTCCGTCTCGTGAAACGTGATAATTCTTCCTCTCTAATTTCTCTCTCCAAATATAGGTATTTAAGGAGTTGGAATCAGGGTCTGCGGGGCCACCAGGTGGGGACAACCCACCTGGGCGCGCCAGGAGGGGGGGGGGCGCCCTGGTGGGTTGTGCTCACCCAGGGGCCCCCCTCCGGTGGTTCTTGGCTCTAGTATTTTTCTTTTATTCCATAAAAATTGTCCAAAAAGTTTCGTGCCATTCCGAGAACTTTTATTTCTGCACAAAAACAACACCATGGTAGTTCTACTGAAAACAACGTCAGTCCGGGTTAGTTTCATTCAAATCATGCAAATTAGAGTCCAAAACAAGAGGAAAAGCATTAGGAAAAGTAGATACGATGGAGATGTATCAACTCCCCCAAGCTTAAACCTTTGCTTGTCCTCAAGCAATTCAGTTGATAAACTGAAAGTGAAAAAGAAAAACTTTTACGAACTCTTTTGCTCTTGTTTACATAAATAAGCTTAAGTAGCACCCAGGTTTTCCGCAAAGATCATGACTAACCATGTCGACAATAACTCTTAAAAATCATACTAACTCATATCAATGGCATAATCAACTAGCGAGCAATAATAAGATATCTCAAATGACAACACTTTGTCAAAACAACCATGATATAATATGACAATAGTGGTATCTCGCTGGCCCTTTCTGAGACCGCAAAACATAAATGCAGAGCACCTCCAAAGTTCAAGCAGCAACTAAACATTGTAATTCATGGTCGAAAAGATCCAGTCATGATGTAGCCAACATTAGCTACACACAATGCATGAGGATGACAATAGTGCTCTCAGGATCTGGCGCTTATTTGAGGAGGTGATGACACAACATAAAAGTAAATAGATAGTCCCTTCGCAGAGGGAAGCAGTGATTTGCAGCGGTGCCAGAGCTCAAAATTTTAAAACAGAGGTAAATGAAATTTTGAGAAATGCACCCTTCTTGTTTACTTCGCGACCATTAGTTATCGGTATCTTCCATGCTAAACACATTAGTGGCGGTTCCCAAGCGATAAAAAGTAAAGGTTTACTCCCCCTCCACCAACAAGCACACTCCACGGCTGATCCGAATCCACGGGTACCGTCCATACCAACAACAGTCCTGGGGGAGTTTTGTTTAATTATTTGTAATTTTGAATTCGGGACTGGGAATCCCTATTACCGCCCCTCTCGTGCAAGGACGAGTGAATAAACACTCATCATGAGAATAACCCGCTTAGCATGGAAGATACTAACTGCCTCCTGTCACTCTATGAGCAATCCAAGCACACAAAAAAGGATATTTATTTGAAGTTTTTAGAGGTGGCACATGCAAATTTACTTAGAACGGCAGAGTAATACCGCATATAGGTAGGTATGGTGGACTCATCTGGAATAACTTGGGTTTCAGGATTTTGATGCACAAGCAGTAATCCCGCTTAGTACAAGCGAAGGCTAGCAAATAGGTTGAGAAGCGGCCAGCTAGAGAGCGAAAACGGTCATGAACATGCATTATGCATAAGTAACATTGGATACTAGCATGAGTAGGATATGAACACCATGAACATAAATATCATAGAGGCTATGTTGGTTTTGATTCAATTACATGCATGAACATGTGCCAAGTCAAGCCACCCGAACATTCAGAGGAGGATACCATATCATCATACTACATCACAATCATTTTAATGCAATGTTGACATCCAAGATAAATCATTATCCACTCCTAGCTACTTAAGCATGGCATGAGAAACTATAATCTCTAATTGTCATTGCAAACATGTTCGATCATAATAGGTTGAATCATGGATATTAGGTTAAACATATTTAGAAAAACAGAACAAGTTGTGTTCATACCCGTTTCTCTCTGCCACCGCCAGTTCATCAAATATCGTCATTATTGCCTTTCACTTGCACGACCGAATGATAGGAAAATAATAGTAGTGCAAGAGCGCCGTGGACTAAGCTGGAATCTGCAAACAATTTTACTCAAAGGAGAAGATAAGGTAATTTGGGCTCTTTGTTAGATCAACAATAATGCATATGAGAGCCACTCGACAATTTCATCGTGGTCTTCTCCTTGGTATGACTCAATAAACGGAAAAGAAATTCAGAGAAACACACTGAAATATTTTTGGAGTTTTTAGTTTTTTCTAGAAGAAAGCAAATTAAAACAGGAAAAACAAAAATGAGAACAACTATTTACACGGGAAAGCTCCCAACAAGCAAGAAGAAGAATCGAGAAATCTTTTTGGGTTTTCTTTTAATACTATAACTAATTAAACTAGAAAGAAAAACCGAAAAAGAAGCAGGAAATATTTTTGTATTTTCTCAAAGTTTTTCAAACACACAAGAAGAAAGTGAGAAAATAAATCTAGCATGGATAGTACAATGAAAAAGTGTGGACACCAACAACTGGAATGAAATGTGTGATCATGAATAATGTCGGTGGAAATACGTACTCCCCCAAGCTTAGGCTTTTGGCCTAACTTGGTAGTCACCACTCGTAGAAGCCATCAGGTCCTATGTTGAAGTGCTGTGGAGTGGGTACCTGAGCATCCCACTCCTGAGGCTCCTCCTCAGCCGCAACCTGGTTGTTTCGGTAGGCGACAATATCCTCAGGCATGATCCTGTATCCGCCCCTGGCAATAGAATCAAACAAAGCAGGTGCATGCAACGGAATAACATCACGGGTAATTTCAGTAAAGACTAAGTTATAAGGAACATCCATAGTAGTGTTCTCGCCATCAATAAAGTGATGACGTGCCATAGCCTGACGGTCTAAGTAAACCTTGGGCAAGCGATAATCATGCTGGCGTATCTGAATGTTAAAATGACTCGCTAAATGAGTAGCATAAATACCACCATGAATTTTACCCTTGGATCTATTAATGTGGAGGCGACGTGCCACAATAGCTCCCAAGCTATAAGTGTTGTCACTGTAGAGTGCGCGGCGTAGGACAGCGAAATCGGGGGCACTAAGTGCACCAACCTTCTCTCTAGCAAGTAAACACTTCGCAATGAATAGAGTAAAATAATGCACCGAAGGAAACTGCAAGCTAGTGGCGGTGACACTCGACACCCCTATCTCATCCCCCACTGACAGAGTGCGGTAAAAACCCTCAAACTCTGCGGGCCTAGGCTCTCTTAATTCCCCGTCAGAAGGGATCAAGCATATATCACAAAATTCAGTAAGTGGTATCTGACGGGTTTCAGCATATAAATTAAACTGCACCTCAGAAGGGTTATTCCTACTTAAGAAATGAAAACTTTGCACAAAGGAATTTGTGAGGAGATGATACTGTTCACACTCAGCTGCGATGAAGTCGGTGAGGCCGGCATTAGCAGCAAATTGTGCAAACTCTTAACGGATTCCGGCTCCATCCATGAATGGGTTGTGCGGCCATTCGCACGGCCGTACCTCCGCCATTCTCCGGGTGCGGAGATCATTGTCTGATGACTCCCCAATAACTCCCTTGGAGCTCTTCTTGGAAGCAAACTTCCTAAAGAAACTCATCTTTTTCCTATGAACAAAATTCTGAAATTTTTAGTGCACAAAATTTTTCTCAACAAAACTTCACAAGATTGATAGCAACTACTCATAGGGATGCATAGAGGCCATATCAAGCTTTTAAACTACTTAGAACTCTAAGAATTCAACATGCAAGCTCATCTACAGCAGCACCAAGAGTAGCTAATTATTCAAAATATAAACCACTAAAGCAAAAACTAATTGGACCAATGGAGGAGTCACATACAAAGTAGCAATCCCTCAAAACAGTTTCGGAAATGGAGCTTCGAGCAAAAAGATCGAAATCCGCGGGTTTGAGAGCAAGAACACGAGAGAGAGAGAGAGCAATGGTGAATTTTTTCTGGAGGTAGGTGATGACATGGGCTAAAGAGATAAGTGAGGGGGCCCACGTGGGGTCCACAACCCACCAGGGCACGCCTGGGGCTGCTGGCGCGCCCAGGTGGGTTGTGCCCACCTGGTGCACCCCCCTCTGGTGTTATTTGCATCAAAAATTCAGAAATATTAAGAAAAAAATCGTATTAAATTTTCAGGGCATTATGAGAACTTTTATTTTTGGGTCATTTTTTTATTGCACGGGGAATTCAGAAAACAGATAAAACATGGCATTTTATTTTATTTAACTAAGAAAAACAGAAAATAAAAGTATGGATAGAAAGTGGTGCCTACTCAATTCATCGACTTCATACCTCTCAAAAATGATTCATTAATAAGGTTGATCAAGTCTTATTAACAACCACTTTCGATTAGCATGAAACCGAAGAACTTTCGTAAAACTCTAGTTACCTCAATGGGGATATGCATGTCCCCCACAATAAGCATTTCATATTTATTTTTGGCAATAGGTAGAGGTAGTTGAAAACTTCCAATAGTGAGTGTCGGAGATTTTTCAATAACATTAATACCATTCACTTGGAATTGTTTCTTCGGAAAGTGCATCGTATGCTCATTACCATTGATATGAAAAGTGACCTTGCTTTTATTGCAATCAATAACATCCCCTGCGGTATTCAAAAAGGGTCTACCAAGGATAATTGACATGTTGTCATCCTCGGGCATCTCAAGTATAACAAAGTCAGTTAAGATAGTAACATTTGCAACAACAACGGGCACATCCTCACAAATACCGATAGGTATAGCAGTTGATTTGTCAGCCATTTGCAAAGATATTTCAGTAGGTGTGAGTTTATTCAAATCAAGTCTTTTATATAAAGAGAAAGGCATAACACTAACACCAACTCCTAAATCACATAAAGCAGTTTTCACATAATTTCTTTTGATAGAGCCAGGTATAGTTGGTATTCCCGGATCTCCAAGTTTTTTGGGTACCCCATCCTTAAAAGAATAATTAGCAAGAATGGTGGAGATTTCAGCTTCCAGTATTTTTCTCTTATTAGTGATGATGTCTTTGATGTACTTTGCATAAGGGGCCATCTTTAAGGTATCAGTCAAGCGGGCACGCAAAAAGACTGGCCTAATCATTTCAGCAAAGTGTTCAAATTCTTCATCATCTTTCTTCTTAGTTGATTTAGGTGGAAAGGGCATGGGTTTTTTGAACCCATGGTTCTCTTTCTTTACCATGTTTTTGAAGGAAATATGCCCTAGAGGCAATAATAAAGTTGTTATTTTATATTTCTTTATTCATGATAAAGGTTTATTATTCATGCTAGAATTGTATTGATCGGAAACTTAAATACATGTGTGAATACATAAACAAATACCATGTCCCTAGTATGCCTCTACTAGACTAGCTCGTTGATCAAAGATGGTTAAGGTTTCCTAACCATAGACATGTGTTGTCATTTGATAACGGGATCACATCATTAGGAGAATGATGTGATGGACAAGACCCACCCGTTAGCTTAGCATAATGATCGTTCAGCTTATTGCTATTGCTTTCTTCATGTCAAATACATATTCCTTCGACTATGAGATTATGCAACTCCTGGATACCGGAGGAATACCTTGTGTGCTATCAAACGTCACAACATAATTGGGTGATCATAAAGATGCTCTATAGGTATCTCCGAAGGTGTTTGTTGAGTTGGCATAGATCAAGATCAGGATTTGTCACTCCGAGTTTCGGAGAGGTATCTCTGGGCCCTCTCGGTAATACACATCATAAGCTTGCAAGCAAATGACTAAGGAGTTAGTTACGAGGTGATGTATTACGGAACGAGTAAAGAGACTTGCCGGTAACGAGATTGAACTAGGTATAGAGATACCGACGATCGAATCTCGGGCAAGTAACATACCGATGGACAAAGGGAATTACATATGTTGTCATAACGGTTCGACCGATAAAGATCTTCGTAGAATATGTAGGAGCTAATATGGGCATCCAGGTTTTGCTATTGGTTATTGACCGGAGAGATGTCTCGGTCATGTCTACATAGTTCTCGAACCCATAGGGCCCGCACGCTTAACGTTCGTTGACGATATAGTGTTATATGTTTTGGTGACCGAATGTTGTTCGGAGTCCCGGATGAGATCATGGACATGACAAGGAGTCTCGAAATGGTCGAGAGGAAAGATTGATATATAGGACGATGGTATTCGGACACCGGAAGTGTTTCAGAGGGTACCAGGTACTTATTGGGTCACCGGAAAGGAGTTTCGGGCAACCCCGGCAAAGATATGGGCCTTATGGGCCAAGTGAGGGAACACACCAGCCCACAAGGGGCTGGTGCGCCCCTATAGTGGCCGGCCCTATGAGGAGGAGAAGGAAAGAGGGGAGGGCAAGGAAAGTGTGGAGTAGGACTCCCCCTTCCTTCCCTCTCCCCCCCTCTTTCCTTCCCCCTTGGTGATACAAGGAAAGGGGGGCGCAGGGCAAGGCAGGAGCCCTAGGGGCGGCGGCCAGCCCTAGGGCATGCCTGGCTGCCTCCCCTCCCCTCCCACTATATATAAGTGGGGAGGGGGCACCACACAAGGACACACAACATTGTCTTAGCCATGTGCGGCGCCCCCGTCCACCGTTTACTCCCTCGGTCATATTTTCGTAGTGCTTAGGCGAAGCCCTGCGGAGATCACTTCACCATCACCACGCCGTCGTGCTACCGGAACTCATCTACTACCTCGCCGTCTTGCTGGATCAAGAAGGTGGAGGACGTCATCGAGCTGAACATGTGCAGAACACGGAGGTGCCGTGCGTTCGGTACTAGATCGGTTGGAGTGCGAAGAAAGTTTGACTACATCAACCGCGTTGTGAAACGCTTCCGCTTACATTCTACGAGGGTACGTAGACACACTCCCCCCTCGTTGCTATGCATCTCCATGGACAGATCATTGCGTGTGCGTAGAATTTTTTTTGTTTTCATGCAACGTTTCCCAACAGTGGCATCCAAGCCAGGTCTATGCGTAGATGATATGCACGAGTAGAACACAAAGAGTTGTGGGCGGTGACAGTCATACTGCTTACCACCAACGTTTTATTTTGATTCGGCGGTATTGTGGGATGAAGCGGCCCGGACCAACCTTGCATGTCCACGCACATGAGACCGGTTCCACCGACAGACATGCAACTAGTTTTGCATAAAGGTGGCTGGCGGGTGTCTGTTTCTCCTACTTTAGTTGAATCGAATTTGACTGTGGCCGGTCCTTGAAGAAGGTTAAAACAACAAACTTGATGAACCACCGTTGTGGTTTTTGCCGTAGCTAAGAACGGTTCTTGCTAGAAGCCCGTAGCAGCCACGTAAAACTTGTAACAACAAAGTAGAGGACGTCTAACTTGTTTTTGCAGGGCATGTTGTGATGTGATATGGTCAAGACATGATGTGATATACGTTATTGTATGAGATGATCATGTTTTTCAAGTTATCGGCAACCGGCAGGAGCCTTATGGTTGTCTCTTTATTGTATGAAATGCAAACGCCATGTAATTGCTTTACTTTATCACTATGCGTTAGCGATAGTTGTAGATGCAATAGTTGGCGAGACGACCAAGACGCAACGATGGAGATCAAGGTGTCGAGCTGGTGATGATGGAGATCATGACGATGCTTTGGAGATGGAGATCAAAAGCACAAGATGATGATGGCCATATCATGTCACATATTTTGATTACATGTGATGTTTATCCTTTATGCATCTTATTTTGCTTAGAACGGCGGTAGCATTATAAGATGATTCCTTCACTAAATTTCAAGATAAAAGTGTTCTCCCCGAGTATGCACCGTTGCCAAAGTTTGTCGTTTCGAAGCACCACGTGATGATCGGGTGTGATAGACTCTACGTTCACATACAACGGGTGTAAGCCAGTTTTGCACACGCAGAATACTTGGGTTAAACTTGACGAGCCTAGCATGTACAGACATGGTCTCGGAACACTGGAGACCGAAAGGTCGAACATGAGTCATATAGTAGATATGATCAACATAGAGATGTTCACCATTGATGACTACCCCATCTCACGTGATGATCGGACATGGGTTAGTTGATTTGGATCATGTATCACTTAGATAACTTGAGGGATGTTAATTTAAGTGAGAGTTCATTAGTAATTTGATTAATTGATCTTAATTTATCATGAACTTAGTCTTGATAATTTTTGCATACCTATGTTGTAGATCAATAGCTCGTGTATAGCTCCCCTGTTTTTGGTATGTTCCTAGAGAAAACTAAGTTGTAAGATGATAGTAGCAATGATGCGGACTGGGTCCGTGATCTGAGGATTATCCTCATTGCTGCACAGAAAAATTATGTCTTTGATGCACCGCTAGGTAACAGACCTATTGCAGGAGCAGATGCAGACATTATGAACATTTGGCAAGCTCGATATGATGACTACTTAATAGTTTAGTGCGCCATGCTTTATGACTTAGAACCGGGACTTCAAAAATGTTTTGAACGCCATGGAGCATATGAGATGTTCCAAGAGCTGAAATTAGTATTTCAGACTCATGCCCGTGTTAAGAGGTATGAGACCTCTGACAAATGCTTTGCCTACAAGATGGAGGAGAATAGCTCAGCCAGTGAGCATGTGCTCAGAATGTCTGGGTACTACAATCGCTTAAATCAAGTGGGAGTTAATCTTCCAGATAAGATAGTGATTGACAAGAGTTATCTAGTCACTATCACCAAGCTACTAGAACTTCGTGATGAACTATAATGTGCGAGGGATGACAAAAATGATTCCCAAGCTCTTCGCGATGCTGAAATCGACGAAGGTAGAAATCAAGAAAGAGCATCAAATGTGATGGTTAACAAAACCACTAGTTTCAAGAAAAAGGGCAAGGGTTAGAAAGGGAACTTCAAGAAGAACAACGAACAAGTTGCCGCTCCCATGAAGAAGCCCAAAGATAGACCCAAACCTGAAACTGAGTGCTTCTACTGCAAAGGAAATGGTCACTGGAAGCCGAACTGCCCCAAAAACTTGACGGATAAGAAGGATGGCAAAGTGAACAAAGGTATATTTGATATACATATTATTGATGTGTACTTTACTAGTGTTCATAGTAGCCCCTGGGTATTTAATACCGGTTTAGTTGCTAAGATTAGTAACTCAAAACAGGAGTTGCAAAATGAACAGAGACTAGTTAAGGGCGAGGTGACGATGTGTGTTGGAAGTGATTCCAAGGTTGATAAGATCACAATCGCACACTCCCTTTACCTTCGAGATTAGTGTTGAACCTAAATAAATGTTATTTGGTGTTTGCGTTGAGCATGAATATGATTGGATCATGTTTATTGCAATACGATTATTCATTTAAGTCAAAGAATAATTGTTGTTCTGTTTACATGAATAAAACCTTCTATGGTCATACACTCAATATAAATGGTTTATTGAATCTCGATCATAGTGATACACATATTCATAATATTGATGCCAAAAGATGCAAAGTTGATAATGATAGTGCAACATACTAGTGGCATTGCCGTTTAGGTCATATTGGTGTAAAGTGCATAAAGAAACTCCATGCAGATGGGCTTTTGGAATCACTTGATTATGAATCATTTGATACTTGCGAACCATGCCTCATGGGCAAGATGACTAAAACTCCGTTCTCCGGAACAATGGAGCTAGCTCATGACTTATTGGATATAATACATATCGATGTATGCGGTCCAATGAGTGTTGAAGCACGCGGCGGGTATCGTTATTTTTTGACCATCACAGATGATTTGAGTAGGTATGGGTATATCTACTTGATGAAACACAAGTCTGAAACATTTGAAAAGTTCAAAGAATTTCAAAGTGAAGTAAAGAATCATCGTAACAAGAAAATAAAGTTTCTACGATCTGATCGTGGAGGCGAATATTTGAGTTACAAGTTTGGCCTTCATTTAAAACAATGTGGAATAGTTTCACAACTCACGCCACCTGGAACACCACAGCGTAATGGTGTGTCCGAACGTCGTAACCGTACCTTTTTAGATATGGTGCGATCTATGATGTCTCTTACCGATTTACCACTATAGTTTTGGGGTTATGCATTAGAGACAACTGCATTCACGTTAAATAGGGCACCGCCTAAATCCGTTGAGACGACACCGTATGAACTGTGGTTTGGCAAGAAAACTAAGCTGTCGTTTCTTAAGCTTTGGGGATGCGATGCTTATGTCAAAAGGCTTCAGCCAGATAAGCTCGAACCCAAAACGGAGAAGTGCTTCTTCATAGGATACACTAAAGAAACTATTGGGTACACCTTCTACCACAGATCCGAAGGCAAGGTCTTTGTTGCTAAGTTTGGGTCCTTTCTAGAGAAGGAGTTTGATACGTCTCCAACGTATCTATAATTTTTTATTGTTCCATGTTGTTACATTATCATTTTTGGATGCTTTACAATCATTTTATATCAACTTTATATCATTTTTTGGGACTAACCTATTGACATAGTGCCCAGTGCCAGTTGCTGTTTTCTGCTTGTTTTTTACTTCGTAGGAAATCAATACCAAACGGAGTCCAAACGCAGCGAAACTTTTTGGAGATTTTTTTTGGACCAGAAGACATCCAGTGGGCCAAAGAAGTACCGAAGAGGGGGCCCAAGGTGAGCACAAGACACCAGGGCGCGCCTGGGCCCCCAGACGCGCCCTGGTGGGTTGTGCCCATCTCGGAGACCTCCCGCACCACCTCTTTGCTCTATAAATACCCCAATATTCCAGAAACCCTAGGGGAGTCGACGAAAATAAATTCCAGCCGCCGCAAAGTTCCAGAAACACCAGATCCAATCTAGACACCATCACGGAGGGGTTCATCATCCTCATTGGTGCCTCTCCGATGATGCGTGAGTAGTTCATTGTAGACCTACGGGTCCGTAGTTAGTAGCTAGATGGCTTTCTCTCTCTCGTTTGATTCTCAATACAATGGTCTCTTGGAGATCTATTTAATGTAACTCTTTCTGCGGTGTGTTTGTTGGGATTCGATGAACTTTCAGTTTATGATTAGATCTATGTTTTTATCCATGAAAGTTATTTGAGTCTTCTTTGATCTCTTGTATGCATGATTGCTTATAGCCTCATATTTCTTATCTGATATTTGGGTTTTGTTTGGCCAACTTGATCTATTTATCTTGCAATGGGAAGAGGTGCTTTGTGATGGGTTCGATCTTACGGTGCTTGATCCCAGTGACAGAAGGGGAAACGACCCGTATGTATCGTTGCTATTAAGGATAACAAGATGGGGTCTATTTCTACATAAATAGATCTTGTCTACATCATGTCATCGTTCTTATTGCATTACTCCCTTTCTCCATGAACTTAATACACTAGATGCATGCTGGATAGCGGTCGATGTGTGGAGTAATAGTAGTAGATGCAGGCAGGAGTCGGTCTACTAATCTTGGACGTGATGCCTATATAATGATCATTGCCTGGATATCGTCATGATTATTTGAAGTTCTATCAATCTCCCAACAGTAATTTGTTTACCCACCGTATACTATTTTTCTCGAGAGAAGCCACTAGTGAAACCTACGGCCCCCGGGTCTCTTCTTTAATATATTTGCCTTCGAGATCTATTTTTATTTGCTTATATTTTCAGATCTATTAATCCAAAAATACGAAAATACCTTGCTGCAATTTTTTGTTATTTATTTTATCTCGCGTTCCCGCGAGATCTATTTATCCAATCTACTACAATTTTACCTATCCTTTTACCCATGAGAGATTGACAACCCCTCTCTTACGTCGGGTTGCAAGTATTTGTTCTTTGTGTGTAGGAGCTGTTTACATGGTGTTGCGTGGTTCTCCTACTAGTTCGATAACCTTCTTCTCATCACTGAGGGAAATACCTACCGTTGCTGTGCTGCAACATCCCTTCCTCTTTGGGGAAATACCGACGTAGTTCAAGCAAACATTAGAGTTTCTCTCGAAAGAAGTGAGTGGGAGGAAAGTAGAACTTGATGAGGTAATTGTACCTTCTCTCGAATTGGAGAGTAGCACATCACAGAAAACAGTTCCCGTGATGCCTACACCAACCAGAGAGGAAGCTAATGATGATGATCATGAAACTTTAGATCAACTTACTACAGAACTTCGTAGGTCGACCAGTACATGTTCCGCACCAGAGTGGTATGGTAATCCTGTCCTGGAAGTCATGTTATAAGACCATGGCGAACCTACGAACTATGAAGAAGCTATGATGAGCCCAGATTCCGACAGAAGGCTTGAGGCCATGAAATCTGAGATAGGATCCATGTATGAGAACAAAGTGTGGACTTTGGTGGACTTGCCCGATGATCGGCAAACCATTGAGAATAAATGGATCTTCAAGAAGAAGACTGACGCTGATAGTAATGTCACTATCTACAAAGCTTGACTTGTCGCAAAAGGTTTTCGACAAGTTCAAGGGGTTGACTACGATGAGATTTTCTCACCCATAGCGATGCTTAAGTCGGTCCGAATCATGTTAGCGATTGTCGCATTTTATGATTATGAAATCTATCAAATGGACGTCAAAACTGCATTCCTTAATGGATTTCTTCAAGAAGAGTTGTATATGATGCAACCAGAAGGTTTTGTCGATCCTAAAGGTGCTAACAAAGTGTGCAAGCTCCAGCGATCCATCTATGGACTGGTGAAAGCATCTCGGAGTTGGAATATACGCTTTGATGAGGTGATCAAAGCATATAGTTTTATACAGACTTATGGTGAAGCCTGTATTTACAAGAAAGTGAGTGGGAGCTCTGTAGCATTTCTAATATTATATGTGGATGACATATTGCTGATTGGAAATGACATAGAATTTTTGGATAGCATACAGGGATATTTGAATAAGAATTTTTCAATGAAAGACCTCGGTGAAGCTGCGTACATATTGGGCATCAAGATCTATAGAGATAGATCAAGACGCTTGATAAGACTTTCAAATGAGTACATACCTTGACAAAGTTTTGAAGAAGTTCAAAATAGATCAGTCAAAGAAAGGCTTCTTGCCTGTGTTGCAAGGTGTGAAGTTGAGTAAGACTCAAAACCCGACCACAACAGAAGATAGAGAGAGAATGAAAGTCATTCCCTATGCCTCAGCCATAGGTTCTATAAAGTATGCCATGCTGGGTACCAAACCTGTTGTGTACCTTGCCATGAGTTTGGCAAGGGGGTACAATAGTGATCCAGGAGTAGATCACTGGACAGCGGTCAAAATTATCCTTAGTTACCTAAGAGGACTAAGGAGATATTTCTCAGTTATGGAGGTGATAAAGAGTTCGTCGTAAAGGGTTACGTCGATGCAAACTTTGACACCAATCCGGATGACTCTGAGTCTCGATCTGGATACATATTGAAAATGGGAGCAATTAGCTAGAGTAGCTCCATGAAGAGCTTTGTAGACATAGAAATTTGCAAAATACATACGGATCTTTATGTGACAGACCCGTTGACTAAACTTCTCTCACAAGCAAAACATGATCACTCCTTAGTACTCTTTGGGTGTAATCACATGGCGATGTGAACTAGATTATTGACTCTAGTAAACTCTTTGGGTGTTGGTCACATGGCGATGTGAACTATGGGTGTTAAATCACATGGTGATGTGAACTAGATTATTGACTCTAGTGCAAGTGGGAGACTGAAGGAAATATGCCCTAGAGGCAATAATAAAGTTGTTATTTTATATTTATTTATTCATGATAAAGGTTTATTATTCATGCTAGAATTGTATTGATCGGAAACTTAAATACATGTGTGAATACATAAACAAATACCATGTCCCTAGTATGACTCTACTAGACTAGCTCGTTGATCAAAGATGGTTAAGGTTTCCTAACCATAGACATGTGTTGTCATTTGATAACGGGATCACATCATTAGGAGAATGATGTGATGGACAAGACCCACATGCAACTCCCGGATATCGGAGGAATACCTTGTGTGCTATCAAACATCACAACGTAACTGGGTGATCATAAAGATGCTCTACAGGTATCTCCGAAGGTGTTTGTTGAGTTGGCTTAGATCAAGATTAAGATTTGTCACTTCGAGTTTCGGAGAGGTATCTCTGGGCCCTCTCGGTAATACACATCATAAGCTTGCAAGCAAATGACTAAGGAGTTATTTGCGAGGTGATGTATTAGGGAACGAGTAAAGAGACTTGCCGATAATGAGATTGAACTAGGTATAGAGATACCGACGATCGAATCTCGGGCAAGTAACATACTGATGGACAAAGGGAATTACATATGTTGTCATTGTAGGAGATATGCCCTAGAGGCAGTAACAACCGTTATTTTGTATCTCAAAGTTTGTAATGAATGTTTATGTTCCATGCTATAACTGCTATGATTCTCGAGTCTGCAATAACACGAGGCTCGGAGGGAAACTCATGTGCACGTGTGGTATAATAAACGGTAAAATGTATTCCTAGTCTTGCCTCTAAGACTGGCTCAAGTATTGCATGATGATCCTGTTTTCCTGATCATGGGCATGGCTATGCCAGCAATTTTGAGGGCACGATGTTGATAGAACACTTGTGTTGAATCGACCCAGATTGATGTTATGCTATGAGTTTCTATCGTTACAAGTTTATGGTTCTTAACATAGAGATAGTTAATGTTTGCATAATTCCTTAGACCATGAGAGTATTGAGTTCCTTCGTACTTGCTTTGTGAACTTTGGGGTTTGTTAAACGTCATCCGTAACTGGGTGGCTATTACGGCGGCTTACGGGTTCACGGAAAAGTATGGCAAGTAACGAGATAGCTCAAGATTGGGATTTGCTCCTCCGACGATGGAGAGATATTCTCGGGCCCTCTCGGTGTTACGGTATCCATCATCGTCTGGCCAGACACCTTGTGATTTGATCACTGGGATGCCGAAAACACAGAAACGAGAAAAGAGAACAAAACCGGTAACGAGGTAACTTGCATAGTGGACAAATTTGTTGATCCACGGGGATGCAATAAATCTCACCTCGGGTGTTTGTGACATATCGCGAAGCAATAGGAATAGCACACAGCAACTAGAGGTTCACTCGAATAATCATTCGTGTGGGTATAGGGGTTAATATGGGTGTCCACGGCTCCGATGTTGATCATTGATCGGAAGGGGTTCCGGGTCATGTCTATACTTCACCGAACCTATAGGGTCACACGCTTAAGGGTCATCTATCTGCTGAATACTAGACAGGGAGTCTGAGAGAAAATCACCGAAAAAGTTTCGGACACCAAAAAAGTTTCGGACAGCGGAAAAGTTCCGCAGAGAGAACACCGGATGAGTTTCGGTGAAACTGAAAAGTTGTTTTGGGGTATTCCATTAAGTCAAATTGGTTTCGGGATGCCCCTGATAATTCTTGGAGGGTGCCAGAATTATTCTGGAAACTTTCTGGAATTTTCGGGGATAAAAACCGGAAATGTTTCGGAGCTGCCGGAACCGCTTCAGATGCTTTTTCGCAGATGAAATCACTAATCTGGAATTGTTCCAGAACGCGTTGAAAATTATTTTAGTGGGTACTAGAAATGTTCTAAGCCCACATAAATATTTTTAGTTCGTACGGACGATGAAAAATGTCATCGTGAATAGTGAAAGTGCTTTTTGGGAATTTTTATGGAAAGCACCTTTTGGGAATTTTCCCAAAAGGCTTCTAGAAGCCTTGGGCACTAAGGAAGCCCCCTTGGGGGGCCCCCCCAAGGGGTGGCCGGCCATGGAGGGTGGAGCTCCATGGAGCTCCACATGGCACTCCTTTTTGCTTTATTCTTTATGTAAATGACATAAAGTGGGGGTACTTTTGGTATTTGTGAATGCCAACTTTACCCCTTGGTTTTCCTATAAATAGAGGAGAGTGGGCTGCCCACAAACCTCATCCCTTGCTCTCATACACATGCCATGCATTATCTGGCTTCTTCTCTCCCTCCCACGAAAAGAGTTTCGTAGAGCCGAAAGGCTGTCTGGGTTCCGGCAGGAACTAGTTCTGGACGGCGAAGCCCTGCCGGATAGCTGACACCGTATGTGTGCAACCCCGTAGAGAGGTCGTAGTTTCGGTCTTTTGCCCGAGGGGCTGTTCGAGTGTCCTCCCGAAGGGCTGTCCGAGTCTCCGTTCGAGTTTCGAGGGTCCTCCCGAAGGGCTGTCCGCGACATCGTCCGGGGGACTGTCCGACCGCCTCCCGAGGGACTGTCCGACCGCCTCCCGAAGGGCTGTCCGACGAGGGAGTACATCCTCGCGGTTGGGAGGTTGTAAATCCTAGCTGTGGGGATCTGCACCAACGATCACCACCGACTCTTCTTCCGCTGCGCTTCGAGTCGGTACGGATCAGATCAAACCTTGTATGCAGTCTCCATAGTGGTCCTGGGCGTGCTCGCTATACCGAAAATTTTCGTTTTCTGTCGCGTTCCCTTACAGGGATTTGCTCCTCCGACGATGGAGAGATATCTCTGGGCCCTCTCGGTGTTACGGTATCCATCATCGTCTGGCCAGACACTTTGTGATTTGATCACGGGGATGCCGGAACACGGTAACGAGAAAAGAGAACAATACCGGTAACGAGGTAACTAGCATAGTGGACAAGTTGTTGATCCACGGGAATGCCAACATGTCTCACCTCAGGTATTTGTAACATATCGCGAAGCAACAGGAATAGCACACGGCAACTGGAGGTTCACTCGAATATTCATTCGTGTGGGTATAGGGGTCAATATGGGTGTCCACGGCTCCGATGTTGATCATTGATCGGAAGGGGTTCCGTGTCATGTCTATACTTCACCGAACCTATAGGGTCACACGCTTAAGGGTCATCTATCTGCTGAATACTAGACAGGGAGTCTGAGAGAAAATCACCGAAAAAGTTTCGGACACCGAAAAGTTTCGGACAGCGGAAAAGTTCCGCAGAGAGAGGTCACCGGATGAGTTCCGGTGAAACTGAAAAGTAGTTTCAGGGGATACCATTAAGTCAAAATGGTTTCGGCACATGCCTGATAATTCTTGGAGGATGCCAGAATCATTCTGGGAATTTTCTGGAAGAAAAACCGGAAATGTTCCGGGGCTGCCGGAACCGCTTCAGATGCTTTTCGCAGATGAAATCACTAAACTGGAATTGTTCCAGAACGCGTTGAAAATTATTTTAGTGGGTACTGGAAATGTTCCAAGCCCACATAAATATTTTCAGTTCATACGGACGCTGAAAAATGTCGTCGTGAATAGTGAAAGTGCTTTTTGGGAATTTTATGGAAAGCACCTTTTGGGAAATTTCCCAAAAGGCTTCTAGAAGCCTTAGGCACTAAGGAAGCCCCCTTGGGGGGGGCCCCCAAGTGGTGGCCGGCCATGGAGGGTGGAGCTCCATGGAGCTCCACATGGCACTCCTTTTTGCTTTATTCTTTATGTAAATGACATAAAGTGGGGGTACTTTTGGTATTTGTGAATGCCAACTTTACCCCTTGGTTTTCCTATAAATAGAGGAGAGTGGGCTGCCCACAAATCCATCCCTTCTCACATACAAGTGCCATTGCAATGATCTGGCTTCTCTTTCCCTCCCACGAAAAGAGTTTCGTAGAGCCGAAAGGCTGTCTGGGTTCCGGTGGGAACTAGTTCTGGACGGCGAAGCCCTGCCGAATAGATGACACCGTATGTGTGCAACTCTGTAGAGAGGTCGTAGTTTCGATCTTAGTGCCCGAGGGGCTGTTCGAGAGTGCCTCCCGAAGGGCTGTCCAAGTGACGGTCCGAGTTCTGTGAGTCCTCCCGAAGGGCTGTCCGAGTGACCGTTCGAGTTTCGAAGGTCCTCCCGAAGGGCTGTCCGCGACATCGTCTGGGGGACTGTTCGACAGCCTCCCGGAGGGCTGTCCGAAGGGAAGACGAGGGTATACATCCTCGCGGTTGGGAGGTTGTAAATCCTAGCTGCGGGGATCTGCACCGCCGATCGTCATCGACTCTACTTCCGCTGCGCTTCGAGTCGGTAACGAAAATGATCAAACCTTGTATGCAGTCTCCATAGTGGTCCTGGGCTGGTGCGTAGGTCGGAAAATTTTTGTTTTCTGCTGCGTTACCCTACAAAGACGCCGTTCACGGGTCATCCTGAACGGGCGGGTGAATTATTGGAAATAATACATAGTGATGTATGTGGTCCAATGAACACAGCCGCACGGGGTGGGTATTTCTACTTCGTGACTTTTACTGATGATTTAAGTCGGTATGGCTATATCTACTTAATGAAGCATAAGTCGGAAACCTTTGAAAAGTTCAAAGAATTTCAGAATGAGGTAGAAAATCATCGTGACAAAAAGATTAAGTTTCTGCGGTCTGATCGCGGAGGCGAGTATCTTAGTCATGAGTTTGGCCAACATCTGAGTGAACGTGGAATCATTTCACAGCTTACGCCTCCCGGAACTCCACAGCGAAATGGAGTATCGGAAAGACGTAACCGAACCCTGTTGGACATGGTAAGGTCGATGATGTCCCTTACAAATCTTCCGATATCTTTTTGGGGTCACGCACTAGAAACTGCCGCTTATACACTAAACAAAGCACCGTCAAAATCTATTGAGACGACGCCATATGAGTTATGGTATGGGAAGAAACCCAGTGTGTCGCATCTCAAGATTTGGGGTTGTGAAGCATATGTAAAACGTTTACAGCCTCAAAAACTCGATCCCAGATCAGACAAATGTTACTTTGTAGGTTATCCAAAGGAAACCTTTGGGTATTCCTTCTACCACCCATCCGAGGGCAAAGTGTTTGTCGCAAAAACTGGAAGCTTTCTCGAGAAAGAATTTCTCGCTAAAGAAGTGAGTGGGAGGACAGTACAACTTAATGAGATTAGTGAATCTTCGGCAACCGTTGATATGGCTAAGGAACCGGAAGAGATTCCGCTAATTATCCCTACAACTGAGCCGGAAGTTATCGCATATGATGCGGGGACTTCAAACAATGTTGTAACTGAACCGCGCAGATCAGGCAGGGCTATCCAGCCACCTGAGTGGTTTCATAACGAAATCTTCATTCTTGAAGACGATGAACCTGCGCACTACAAGGAAGCGATGGCGGGGCCCAGTTCAAAGGAATGGCACAAGGCCATGAGATCCGAAATGGAATCCATGTATGAAAACCAAGTTTGGAACTTGGAAGAACTTCCAGAAGGCGTAAAGCCGATTGGTTGTAAATGGATTTTCAAAAAGAAGACGGACGCGGATGGTAACATTACTATCCACAAAGCTAGACTTGTCGCGAAAGGGTTCACGCAAGTTCCAGGAGTGGACTACGACGAGACTTTCTCGCCCGTAGCTATGCTTAGGTCTGTTCGGATATTGCTAGCAATTGCTGCTTATTTCGACTATGAAATATGGCAGATGGATGTCAAAACGGCTTTCCTAAATGGAAACCTCAAAGAGGATGTATACATGATACAGCCGGAAGGTTTTGTCATTCATGAGGATGCTGGAAAGGTATGCAAACTTCAGAAAGCTATTTATGGTCTGAAGCAAGCATCAAGGAGCTGGAACATTCGTTTTGATGAAGTGGTCAAAGAGTTTGGCTTCATCAGGAATGACGAAGAATCTTGTGTTTACAAGAAGTTTAGTGGGAGCGCAAAAGCATTTCTAATCTTGTATGTGGATGACATATTATTGATTGGAAATGACATGAATTTTCTTAGCGAAATAAAAGAATCATTGAAGAAAAGGTTTTCAATGAAAGACTTAGGCGAAGCAGCATATGTATTGGGCATCAGAATCTATAGAGATAGATCAAAACGCCTGATAGCGCTTAGCAAAGCACGTACATTGACAAGGTGTTGAAAAGGTTCAACATGGAGAACTCCAAGAAAGGCCTACTCCCCATGTCACCTGGCACAGTGCTTTGCAAGAATCAGAGTCCTCGAATTCTCAATGAGCGAGTACAAATGAATGATGTTCCATATGCCTCGGCAGTTGGTTCTATTATGTATGCCATGCTATGTACAAGACCGGATGTTTCCTATGCGCTAAGTGTTAGCAGCCGGTACCAAAGTGATCCAGGATTGGAACACTGGGCCGCAGTCAAGGGTATTCTTAAGTACCTCAGACGGACCAAGGATTTACTCCTTGTGTACGGAGGTGATGAAGAGCTCATTGTAAGTGGTTACACTGATGCAGGCTTCATGACTGACCCAGATGACTTCAAATCTCAATCAGGCTATGTTTTCATGTTGAACGGTGGCGCAGTTGATTGGAAAAGTTCCAAACAAAAGACTGTGGCAGATTCTACGACGGAGGCGGAGTATGTTGCAGCTTCAGAAGCCTCCAAGGAGGCGGTATGGATCAAGCAATTTCTTGAAGACCTTGGTGTGGTTCCAAGTGCTCTGGACCCGGTGGAGATCTATTGTGATAATAGTGGTGCCGTGGCTCAGGCAAGGGAGCCAAGTTCGCACCATAAGACAAGACATATTCAGCGCAAATATAAACTCATTCGACATCATGTCGAAGAGGGTTTAGTGAAAGTACGCAAAGTTCACACGGATCTGAATGTGTCAGACCCGATGACAAAGCCTCTACCACGAGCAAAGCATGAGCAACACCGGATAGCCATTGGTGTTAGGGAAGCCATGTAACTGGGTTATGACTCTAGTGCAAGTGGGAGTCTGTAGGAGATATGCCCTAGAGGCAGTAACAACCGTTATTTTGTATCTCCAAGTTTGTAATGAATGTTTATGTTCCATGCTATAACTGCTATGATTCTCGAGTCTGCAATAACACGAGGCTCGGAGGGAAACTCATGTGCACGTGTGGCATAATAAACGGTAAAATGTATTCCTAGTCTTGCCTCTAAGACTGGCTCAAGTATTGCATGATGATCCTGTTTTCCTGATCATGGGCATGGCTATGCCAGCAATTTTGAGGGCACGATGTTGATAGAACACTTGTGTTGAATCGACCCAGATTGATGTTATGCTATGAGTTTCTATCGTTACAAGTTTATGGTTCTTAACATAGAGATAGTTAATGTTTGCATAATTCCTTAGACCATGAGAGTATTGAGTTCCTTCGTACTTGCTTTGTGAACTTTGGGGTTTGTTAAACGTCATCCGTAACTGGGTGGCTATTACGGCGGCTTACGGGTTCACGGAAAAGTATGGCAAGTAACGAGATAGCTCAAGATTGGGATTTGCTCCTCCGACGATGGAGAGATATTCTCGGGCCCTCTCGGTGTTACGGTATCCATCATCGTCTGGCCAGACACCTTGTGATTTGATCACTGGGATGCCGAAAACACAGAAACGAGAAAAGAGAACAAAACCGGTAACGAGGTAACTTGCATAGTGGACAAATTTGTTGATCCACGGGGATGCAATAAATCTCACCTCGGGTGTTTGTGACATATCGCGAAGCAATAGGAATAGCACACAGCAACTAGAGGTTCACTCGAATAATCATTCGTGTGGGTATAGGGGTTAATATGGGTGTCCACGGCTCCGATGTTGATCATTGATCGGAAGGGGTTCCGGGTCATGTCTATACTTCACCGAACCTATAGGGTCACACGCTTAAGGGTCATCTATCTGCTGAATACTAGACAGGGAGTCTGAGAGAAAATCACCGAAAAAGTTTCGGACACCAAAAAAGTTTCGGACAGCGGAAAAGTTCCGCAGAGAGAACACCGGATGAGTTTCGGTGAAACTGAAAAGTTGTTTTGGGGTATTCCATTAAGTCAAATTGGTTTCGGGATGCCCCTGATAATTCTTGGAGGGTGCCAGAATTATTCTGGAAACTTTCTGGAATTTTCGGGGATAAAAACCGGAAATGTTTCGGAGCTGCCGGAACCGCTTCAGATGCTTTTTCGCAGATGAAATCACTAATCTGGAATTGTTCCAGAACGCGTTGAAAATTATTTTAGTGGGTACTAGAAATGTTCTAAGCCCACATAAATATTTTTAGTTCGTACGGACGCTGAAAAATGTCATCGTGAATAGTGAAAGTGCTTTTTGGGAATTTTTATGGAAAGCACCTTTTGGGAATTTTCCCAAAAGGCTTCTAGAAACCTTGGGCACTAAGGAAGCCCCCTTGGGGGGCCCCCCCCAAGGGGTGGCCGGCCATGGAGGGTGGAGCTCCATGGAGCTCCACATGGCACTCCTTTTTGCTTTATTCTTTATGTAAATGACATAAAGTGGGGGTACTTTTGGTATTTGTGAATGCCAACTTTACCCCTTGGTTTTCCTATAAATAGAGGAGAGTGGGCTGCCCACAAAGCTCATCCCTTGCTCTCATACACATGCCATGCATTATCTGGCTTCTTCTCTCCCTCCCACGAAAAGAGTTTCGTAGAGCCGAAAGGCTGTCTGGGTTCCGGCAGGAACTAGTTCTGGACGGCGAAGCCCTGCCGGATAGCTGACACCGTATGTGTGCAACCCCATAGAGAGGTCGTAGTTTCGGTCTTTTGCCCGAGGGGCTGTTCGAGTGTCCTCCCGAAGGGCTGTCCGAGTCTCCGTTCGAGTTTCGAGGGTCCTCCCGAAGGGCTGTCTGCGACACCGTCCGGGGGACTGTCCGACCGCCTCCCGAAGGGCTGTCCGGCGAGGGAGTACATCCTCGCGGTTGGGAGGTTGTAAATCCTAGCTGCGGGGATCTGCACCAACGATCTCCACCGACTCTTCTTCCGCTGCGCTTCGAGTCGGTACGGATCAGATCAAACCTTGTATGCAGTCTCCATAGTGGTCCTGGGCGTGCTCGCTATACCGAAAATTTTTGTTTTCTGTCGCGTTCCCCAACAGTCATAACGGTTCGACTGATAAAGATCTTCATAGAATATGTAGGAGCCAATATGGGCATCCAGGTTCTGCTATTGGTTATTGTCCGGAGAGATGTCTCGGTCATGTCTACATAGTTCTCGAACCCGTAGGGTCCGCACGCTTAACGTTCGTTGACGATATAGTGTTATATGAGTTATATGTTTTGGTGACCGAATGTTGTTCGGAGTCCCGGATGAGATCACGGACATGACGAGGAGTCTCAAAATGGTCGAGAGGTAAATATTGATATATAGGACGATGGTATTCGGACACCGAAAGTGTTTCAGAGGGTACCAGGTACTTATCGGGTCACCGAAAAGGAGTTTCGGGCAACCCCGGCAAAGATATGGGCCTTATGAGCCAAGTGAGGGAACACACCAGCCCACAAGGGGCTGGTGTGCCCCTATAGTGGCCGGCCCTATGAGGAGGAGAAGGAAAGAGGGGAGGGCAAGGAAAGTGTGGAGTAGGACTCCCCCTTCCTTCCCTCTCCCCCCTCTTTCCTTCCCCCTTGGTGATACAAGGAAAGGGGGGCGCAGGGCAAGGCAGGAGCCCTAGGGGGCGGCGGCCAACCCTAGGGCATGCCTAGCTGCCTCCCCTCCCCTCCCACCTATATATATGTGGGGAGGGGGCGCCACACAAGGACACACAACATTGTCTTAGCCATGTGCGGTGCCCCCGTCCACCGTTTACTCCCTCGGTCATATTTTCGTAGTGCTTAGGCGAAGCCCTACGGAGATCACTTCACCATCACCGTCACCACGCCATCGTGCTGCCGAAACTCATCTACTACCTCGCCGTCTTGCTGGATCAAGAAGGCGGAGGACGTCATCGAGCTGAACGTGTGCAGAACGCGGAGGTGCCGTGCGTTCGGTACTAGATCGGTTGGAGCGCGAAGAAAGTTCGACTACATCAACCGCGTTGTGAAACGCTTCCGGTTATGATCTACGAGGGTACGTAGACACACTCTCCCCCTCGTTGCTATGCATCTCCATGGATAGATCATTGCGTGTGCGTAGATTTTTTTTGTTTTCATGCAACGTTTCCCAACAATTTTCTAGCAACAAAGTCCCTTTTATCATATCTTTTATTCTTTGTTTGTGGGTTATCAAGATCTTCTATCTCAATATCATTATCTGATTGTTTATCATTGTTTGGTTGAGTATCATCATGAACCTCATCATTATCTTTTTCATTGTCAGAAGGTGAGTGTTCATTACTAGATTGAGTTTCAGCATCAGAAATAGAAACATCATTATCATTATCAGGAGGTTTTTCTATTTCAGGTTCACTAGAGGCATGCAAAGTCCTATAATTTTTCTTTTTCTTCTTCTTCTTAGAAGGACCAGGTGCATCAGTGTTAATTCTTTGAGAGTCTTGTTCAATTCTTTTAGGGTGTCCTACAGGATAAAGTGGTTCCTGAGTCATTTTACCTCCTCTAGTTGCTACTCTAATAACAAAGTCATTCATATTATTATTCATTTCATCTAGCAACTCTCTTTGAGATTTAGCAACTTGTTCTAGTTGAGTTTGAACCATAGAGGCAAGCTTTCCTACACCTCTAACATCATTTTAAATTATAAATAACAAGTCACTCAAGCGAGTAATCATATCAGAGTTGTATTTCAATTGTTTCATAACATTTTCATTGAAATGATCTTGCTTTCTAATATAATTATCAAACTCATAAAGGCATTGACTAGGATGCATATTATAAGGATTGTCCTTTTCGTTAAATTTCATTAAATAATTTACCTCTACCACCTTGGGTGATGGTGTGTCAAGTCCTGTATCTCTTCAATAGGAGGCAAATTTTTAACATCCTCTGCCTTAATACCTTTTTTCCTTCATGGATTTCTTTGCCACTTGCATATCTTCAGGACTGAGATATGAAATACCCCTCTTCTTTGGAGTGGATTTATGCGGTGGTTCAGGAAGAGTCCAATCATCATAAATTTTCAATATATTATTCAATAATTCTTCAGCTTGTTCAATAGTTCGTTCCCTGAAAACTCAACCAGCACAACTATCTAGGAAGTCCCTAGAAGCATCGGTTAGTCCATTATAGAAGATATCAAATATTTCATTTTTCTTAAGAGGATGATCAGGCAAAGCATTAAGCAACTGGAGAAGCCTCCCGCAAGCTTGTGGGAGACTCTCTTCTTCAATTTGCACAAAGTTAAATATTTCCTGTAAGGCAACTTGTTTCTTATGAGCAGGAAAATATTTTTCAGAGAAGTAGTAAATCATATCCTGGGGACTACGCACACAACCAGGAGCAAGAGTATTATACCAAGTCTTAGCATCACCCTTTAATGAGAACGAAAATAACTTGAGGATATAATAATAGCGAATTTTCTCATCATGAGCAAATAGGGTGGCTATATCATTTAATTTAGTGAGATGTGCCACAACAGTTTCAGTTTCATAACCATGGAAAGGATCAGATTCAACCAAAGTAATTAACTCTGGGTCGACAGAGAATTCATAATCCTTATTATCAACAAAGATAGGTGAAGTAGCAAACTTAGGATCACATTTCATTCTAGCATTCAAAGATTTCTCTTTCAGTTTGCATAATAATTTCTTAAGATCATCCCTATCATTGCAAGCAAGAAAGTCTCTAGTTGTCTCCTCATCCATAACATAACCTTCAGGTACCTTAGGCAATTCATATCTAGGAGAACTAGGTCTAATAGGTGTTTCAATATTTTCAGTTTCAGGTACATCATCAGTTTCATCAATTTTAGCATTCTCAAAAACTTTAGCTTGAGCAAGTTGTTCATCAAGAAAATCACCCAGTGGCACATCATCATCAAGCAAGGTACTGGCATCATCATGAATAGCATTCATAGAAGTAGCATCATCAATAACTTGCGACGTATCAAGATTACTAGCCTGTGGTGGTGTTGCAAGTCTACTCAAAATAGAAGGTGAATCAAGTGCAAAGCTAGATGGCAGTTCCTTACCTCCCCTCGTATTAGAGGGAAATATCTTAGTCTTGGTATCCTTCAGATTCTTCATAGTGATAAATTGATAATAATCCCAAGTGACTCAACAAATATTGCTATGCTCCCCGGCAACGGTGCCAGAAAAAGGTCTTGATAACCCACAAGTATAGGGGATCGCAACAATTTTCAAGGGTAGAGTATTCAACCCAAATTTATTGATTCGACACAAGGGGAGCCAAAGAATATTTGCAAGTATTAGCAGCTGAGTTGCCAATTCAACCACACCTGGAGATTAATTATCTGCAGCAATATGATCAGTAGCAAAGTAATATGATAGTTTTGATAGTAGTAGCGATAGCAATAGTAATGGTAACAGTGATAGCAATGATTTTGTAGCAAGTATAACGGTAACAGCAGCAGTAGTAACTTAGCAAGAACAGTATAAGAGAAATTCGTAGGCATTGGATCGGTGAATTCGTTGGATGATATTCATCATATAACAGTCATAACCTAGGGCGATACGGCACTAGCTCCAGTTCATAAATATAATGTAGGCATGCATTCCGTAAATAGTCATACATGCTTATGGAAAGAACTTGCATGACATCTTTTGTCCTACCCTCCCGTGGCAGCGGGGTCCTATTGGAAACTAAGGGATATTAAGGCCTCCTTTTAATAGAGAACCGGAACAAAGCATTAACACATAGTGAATATATGAACTCCTCAAACTACGGTCATCACCGGAAAGTATCCCGACTTCTATCACTCCGGGGTTTACGGATCATAACACGTAATAGGTGAATATAACTTGCAAGATCGGATCTAGAACATAGATATAATGGTGATAACATAAATGGTTCAAATCTGAAATCATGGCACCCGGGCCCAAAGTGACAAGCATTAAGCATGGCAAAGTCATATCAACATCAATCTCAGAACATAGTGGATACTAGGGATCAAGCCCTAACAAAACTAACTCGATTACATGATGAATCTCATCCAACTCCTCACCGACCAGCGAGCCTATGAAGGAATTCCTCACTCCCGGTGGGGAGCATCATGGAATTGGCGATGGAGAAGGGTTGGTGATGACGAAGATCGAAGATCCCCCTCTCCGGAGCCCCAAACGGACTCCAGACCTGGCCTCCCGATCAAGAATAGGAGGTGCCAGTGGCTCCATCTTGTGAAACGTGATAATTCTTCCTCTTTGATTTTTTTCTCCAAATATAGGTATTTAAGGAGTCAGAATCAGGGTCTGCGGGGCCACCAGGTGGGGACAACCCACCTGGGCGCGCCAGGAGAGGGGGGGGGGCGCCCTGGTGGGTTGTGCTCACCTAGGGGCCCCCTCCGGTGGTTATTGGCTCCAGTATTTTTCTTTTATTCCATAAAAATTGTCCAAAAAGTTTTGTGCCATTCCGAGAACTTTTATTTCTGCACAAAAACAACACCATGGTAGTTCTGCTGAAAACAACGTCAGTCCGGGTTAGTTTCATTCAAATCATGCAAATTAGAGTCCAAAACAAGAGGAAAAGCGTTAGGTAAAGTAGATATGATGGAGACGTATCAACAACCACCATATTCTATTCCACCTATAGTGCTATATCCATGGCTCACGCTCATGTATTGCGTGAAAGTTGAAAAAGTTTGAGAACATCAAAAGTATGAAATAATTGCTTGGCTTGTCATCTAGGTTGTGCATGATTTAATACTTTGTGTGATGAAGATGGAGCATAGCCAGACTATATGATTTTGTAGGGATAACTTTCTTTGGCCATGTTATTTTGAGAAGACATGATTGCTTTATTAGTATGCTTGAAGTATTATTATTTTTATGTCAATATTAAACTTTTGTTTTGAATCTTATGGATCTGAATATTCATGCCACAATAAAGATAATTACATGGATAAATATGTTAGGTAGCATTCCACATCAAAAATTCTATTTTTATCATTTACCGACTCGAGGAATTAAGCTTGGGGATGCTTGATACGTCTCCAACGTATCTATAATTTTTGATTGTTCCATGCTATTATATTATCTGTTTTGGATGTTTTATATGCATTAATATGCTATTTTATATTATTTTTGGGACTAACTTATTAACCTAGAGCCCAGTGTCAGTTTCTGTTTTTTTCCTTGTTTTTGAGTTTTACAGAAAAGGAATATCAAACGGAGTCCAAACGGAATAAAACTTTCGCGATGATTTTTCTTGGACCAGAAGACACCCAGCAAACTTGGAGTTGAAGGCAGGGGAGTCCTGAGGACTCCACAAGCCAGGGGGCGCGCCCTAGGGGGGAGGCGCGCCCTGAGGGCTTGTGGGCCCCTCAGAGCTCTCCTAACCCTAATTCTTCCTCTATAAATGCCCAAATATTCCCAAATGACCAGAAGCGTCCACCAAAATACTTTTTCGCCGCCGTAACCTTCTGTACCCGTGAGATCCCATCTTGGGGCCTTTTTCGGCATCCCGCCGGAGGGGGATTCGATCACGGAGGGCTTCTACATCAACTCTATTGCCCTACCGATGAAGCGTGAGTAGTTTACCACAGACCTACGGGTCCATAGCTAGTAGCTAGATGGCTTCTTCTCTCTCTTTGATTCTCAATACCATGTTCTCCTCGATGTTCTTGGAGATCTATCCGATGTAATATTCTTTTGCGGTGTGTTTGTCGAGATCCGATGAATTGTGGATTTATGATCAGATTATCTATGAATATTATTTGAATCTTATATGAATTCTTATATGCATGATTTGATATCTTTGTATTTTTCTTTGAATTATCGGTTTGGTTTGGCCAACTAGATTGGTTCTTCTTGCAATGGGAGAGGTGCTTAGTTTTGGGTTCAATCTTGTGGTGTCCTCACCCAGTGACAAAGTAGGGGTAGCGAGGCACGTATTGTATTGTTGCCATCAAGGGTAAAAAGATGGGGTTTTCATCATATTGCTTGAGTTTATCCCTCTACATCATGTCATCTTACTTAAGGCGTTATTCCATTCTTTATGAACTTAATACTCTAGATGCATGCTGGATAGCGGTCGATGTGTGGAGTAATAGTAGTAGATGCAGAATCGTTTCGGTCTACTTGACACGGACGTGATGCCTATATGCATAATCATTGCCTTGGATATCATCATAACTTTGCGCTTTTCTATCAATTGCTCGACAGTAATTTGTTCACCCACCATATTATTTGCCTTCAAGAGAGAAGCCTCTTGTGAAACCTATGGCCCCCGGGTCTATTTTTCATCATATATTTTCAGATCTATAAACCAAAAAACCCAAAAAATACCTTGCTGCAATTTATTTACTTTTATTTTGTTTTATGTTTTAGTAAGCTTTTATATCTATCTCTATCAGATCTCATCTTTGCAAGTGACCGTGAAGGGATTGACAACCCCTTTATCGCATTGGGTGCAAGTGTTTGATTGTTTGTGCAGGTGCATAGATTGGGGACTTGCTTCTATCTCCTACTGGATTTGATACCTTGGTTCTTAACTGAGGGAAATACTTATCTCTACTTTGCTGCATCACCCTTTCCTCTTCATGGAAAAAACCTAAGCAAGCTCAAGAAGTAACAGTACCGTCCATACCAACAACAGTCCTGGGGGAATTTTGTTTAACTTATATTTTGATTTGATTTCGAGCATGGAACTGGGCATCCCGATTACCAGCCACTTTCTCGTGAATGACAAGTGAATAAACACTCATCGTGAGAATAACCCACCTAGCATGGAAGATACTAACAGCCCCCAGTCACTACATGAGCGATTCGGGCATACAAAATAGATTGTTATTTGAAGGTTTAGAGTTTGGCACATGCAAATTTACTTGGAACGACAGGTAAATACCGCATATAGGTTGGTATGGTGGACTCATATGGAACAACTTTGGATTTAAGGAAGTGGATGCACAAGCAGTATTCCCGCTTAGTACAAGTGAAGGCTAGCAAAAGATTGAGGAGCGACCAACTAGAGAGCGACAACGGTGATAAACATGCATTGAGATTAATCAACATTGAGTGCAAGTATGAGTAGGATATAAATCACCATGAACATAAATATCGTGGAGGCTATGTTGTTTTTGATTCAACTACATGCGTGAGCATGTGCCAAGTCAAGCCACTTAAATCATTCAAAGGAGGACACCATCCTATCATACTACATCTTAACCATTTTAAATTGCATGTTGGCACACAAGACAAACCATTATCCACTCCTAGCTAATTAAGCATGGCATGAGTAACTATAATCTCTAATTGTCATTGCAAACATGTTTCATTCATAATGGGCTGAATCAAGAACGATGAGCTAATCGTATTTACAAAAATAAAATAGGTCAAGTTCATACCAGCTTTTCCTCATCTCAATCATTTCGTCATATATCGTCATTATTGCCTTTCACTTGCACGACCGAACGATGTGAATAATAATAAGAGTGCACGTGCATTGGACTAAGCTGGAATCTGCAAACATTTATTCAAAGGAGAAGACAAGGTAATATGGGCTCTTTGTTAGATCAACAATAATGCATATGAGAGCCACTCAACATTTTCATCGTGGTCTTCTCCTTACGACCCAAAGAAAAAGAAAAGAATTTCAAAGAAACACACTAAAATATTTTTGGAGTTTTTGTTTTTCTGAAGAAAGTAAAACGAAAACGAGAAAAGCTATTTACACGGGAAAGCTCCCAACAAGCAAAAGAAGAACGAGAAATCTTTTTGGGTTTTCTTTTAATACTACAACTAAATAAACTAGAAAGAAAAACTAAAAAGAAGCGATAACTAATTTTTTGGATTTTCTCAAAGTTTTTTCAAACACACAAGAAGAAAGCAAGAAAAATAAACTAACATGGATAATACAATGAAAAAGTATGAACACCGACAACTGAAATGAGTACGTGAACATGAATGTAATGTCTGTGAGAGATACGTACTCCCCCAAGCTTAGGCTTTTGGCCTATGTTGGTCTAGGGCCACGACTGGCCAGGGTAAAATCCAGGGTTGTAGTTGGGATTGTACTCGATTGCAGCTGCCACCGCCTGGCGAGCTGCCTCATGGAGGCGAGAGGTCTCCCTCGCTCTCTCGTACTCGCCTGCCTCCTCTTTGGTTATGAAGTATCTTCGTTTTACCTGAGAGTCAAAGAAGGCAGAAGCAGGAAGCGTAATATGGACAGCGCGCTACCTGTCAAAGATTAGTCTGTAGTGAAAAGGCAACTCGCCTCTCTCAAGAAACTGGTAGCATTCCATAGCATCATAATCAAGGTAAGCAGGTGGTAGAGGAACATCATTTTCTTTGATTGAAGCCCCAAGATACTGAGCTAAACGAGTGACATAAATTCCACCAAAGAAGTCTCCATCTTGAGCATTATTATGTAATCGACGTGCAATGATAGCCCCCAAATTAAATCGTTTATCATTCATTACTGCGCTCTTAAGAACAATGAGATCGGAGGTGCAAAGGTGGCTATGATCATGTTTACCATTAATGCATCTACCTATGAAGAGAGCAAAGTAATGTAAAGCAGGAAAGTGAATGCTCCCTATGGTAGCTTGTGTTATGGTTCTGGTTTCTCCTACAGTAATGCTAGCAAGGAACTCAGAACAATCAGATTTACGAGGTTCAGTACAACTGCCCCATTGTGGAATTTTACATGCATCATTAAAATCTTCCAGGTCCATGGTAAATGATTTATCATAAAGATCAAATAAAACAGAATGAGTATTGCGCTGGACAGAATACTTAAATCTCCTCACAAAGGAATCGGTAAGGTTGTAGTACTGAGGGCACTTATCTGACATGAAGTTCGTCAGCTCGGCGTTATGCACGTATGCATAGAATTCATCCTTGAAACCAGCACAGGTCATGAAATGATCCGACGGCCATTCACAAGGTTGCACTGAAGCCTCCCTTGGAGGTTCGAGATCCGGCTCACGTATCGCGGGCCTTGGGGATTTCTTCTTCGAGGAACCACCTTGGAACACTTTCCTCAACATTTTCTTTCTTTGGAAATTTCTGAAATTTTTAGTGACTCAAAATAAAACTGAACCAAACTCAACAAGATTGATAGCAACTACTCCCTCAAGTGTCTAGAGGCTATATCATGCAACAAAACTACTTTGGACCACATAAATTTGACATGCAAGCTCAAGAAAAAGGTTACCACAGCAGCAAAACTTTGCAATATATAAAGCACTAGAACAAAAACTAATTGGACCATTGGAGGAGGCACATACCGAAGATCAATCCCCCGAAACAGTTTCGGAAATTGAGTTCCGAGCAAGGAGATCGAAAATGGCAGCAAAATGAGCAAGAACACGGGTTTGAGCAATGGTGGGATTTTTTCTGGAGGAAGACGAAGTGGATGGGTGCTGGCATAAGTGAGGGGGACCCATGTGGGACCCACAAGCCCTGTAGGCACGCTCAGGGGGGTGGGCGCGCCCTGTGGGCTTGTGGCCCACTGGTGCACCTCCCTGAGGTGTTTTCAGTGCCAAAAATTCTTAAAAATTCTAGAAAAAATCATACTAAATTTTTAGGGCATTTGGAGAACTTTTATTTTCTGGTCATTTTTTATTGCACGGAAAATTCAGAAAATAGAAAAATAACAATATTTTTGCTTTATTTATTCTAAATAACAAAAGGTAAAAAGTGGGTATAGAGAGTTGTGTTTACTAAATTCATCCATCTCATGCCCATCAAAAGGAATCCATTAACAAGGTTGATCAAGTCTCGTTAACAAACTTCTTCCGAATGACATGAAACCAGAGAATCTTCGTATAACACTAGGTTACCTCAACGGGGACATGCATGTCCCCAACAATAAGAATACCATTTTTCTTTTTGACGGTAGGAAGAGGAAATTCAAAACCTCCAATAGTAATAGTTGAGATTTTTCCAATAGAATTGATGCTATTCACTTGAGGTTGTTTCTTCGGAAAGTGTACCGTATGCTCATTACCATTAACATGAAAAGTGACATTGCCCTTGTTGCAATCAATAACAGCCCCTGTAGTATTCAAGAAGGGTCTACCAAGGATGATCGACATACTATCGTCCTCGGGTATATCAAGAATAACAAAGTCTGTTAAAATAGTAACATTTGCAACTACGACATGCACATCCTCACAAATGCCAATGGGTATAGCAGTAGATTTATCGGCCATTTGTAGAGAGATTTTAGTTGGTGTCAACTTATTCAAATCAAGTCTACGATACAAAGAGAAAGGCATAACACTAACACCGGCTCCCAAATCACATAGAGCAGTTTTCACATAGTTTCTTTTAATGGAGCATGGTATAGTTGGTATTCCTGGATCTCCTAGTTTCCTTGGTATTCCACCTTTAAATGTGTAATTAGCAAGCATGGTGGAAATTTCAGCTTCCGGTATCTTTCTTTTATTTGTAACAATATCTTTCATGTACTTAGCATAGGGAGACATTTTCAAAATATCAGTAAAACGCATACGCAAAAAGACAGGTCTAAGCATTTCAACAGAGCGCTCAAAATCTTCATCATCCTTTTTCTTGGACGGTTTAGGAGGAAAGGGCATGGGTTTCTGGACCCATGGTTCTCTTTCTTTTCCATGTTTCCTAGCAACGAAGTCTCTCTTATCATATCTTTTATTCTTAGGTTGTGGGTTATCAAGATCAACAACAGGTTCTATCTCCACATCATTATCATTACTAGGTTGAGCATCAACATGAACATCATCATTAACATTATCACTAGGTTCATGTTCATCACCAGATTGTGTTTCAGCATCAGAAATAGAAACATCATTTGGATTCTCAGGTGTGTCTACAACAGGTTCACTGGAAGCATGCAAAGTCCTATCATTTTTCTTTTTCTCTTTATTACTAGGAGGGCTAGGTGCATCAGTATTGATTCTCTGAGAATCTTGTTCAATTCCCTTAGGATGGCCCTCAGGATACAAAGGTTCCTGAGTCATTTTAGCACCTCTAGTCATAACTCTAACAGCATGATCATTCATCTTACTATTCATTTCATTAAGCAAATCATTTTGTGCCTTGAGAACTTGTTCTACTTGAGTTTTTACCATGGAAACATGTTTACTAATAATCTTGAGATCATTAACAGTTCTACACATATAGCCATTGATACGTCTCCAACGTATCTATAATTTTTGCTTGTTCCATGCTATTATATTATCACTCTTGAATGTTTTACAATCATTTTATAGCAACTTTATATCATTTTTTAGGACTAACCTATTGACATAGTGCCTAGTGCCAGTTGCTGTTTTTTTGCTTGTTTTTTACTTCGCATAAAATCAATACCAGACGGAGTCCAAACGCAGCGAAACTTTTTGGAGATTTTTTCTGGACTAGAAGACACTTGTTGGGCCAAAGAAGTACCAGAGGGGGGCTCCGAGAAGAGCACAACCCACCAGGGCGTGCCTGGTGGGCCCAGGCGCGCCCAGGTGGGTTGTGCCCACCTCGGCCGCCTCCTGCACCACCTCTTTGCTCTATAAATACCCCGAAAATCCAAAAACCATAGGGGAGTCGACGAAACACAATTCCAGCCGCCGCAAGTTCCAGAACCACCAGATCCAATCTAGACACCATCATGGAGGGGTTCATCATCCTCATTGGTGCATCTCCGATGATGCGTGAGTAGTTCATTGTAGACCTACGGGTCTGTAGTTAGTAGCTAGATGGCTTCCTCTCTCTCTCTTTTGATTCTCAATACAATGGTCTCTTGGAGATCTATTTGATGTAACTCTTTTTTTGCAGTGTGTTTGTTGGGATCCGATGAACTTTGAGTTTATGATCAGATCTATTTATCCATGAAAGTTATTTGACTTTCTTTGATCTCTTACATGCATGATTACTTATAGCCTCGTATTTCTTCTTCGAATCTTTGGTTTAGTTAGGCCGACTAGATCGATTTTTCTTGCCATGGGAAGAGGTGCTTTGTGATGGGTTCGGTCGTGCGGTGTTCTTTCCCAGCGACAGAAGGGGCAGCAAGACACGTATTGATCGTTGCCATTAAGGATAACAAGATGGGGTCTATTCCTACATGAATAGATCTTGTCTACATCATGTCATCGTTCTTATTGCATCACTCCATTTTTCCATGAACTTAATACACTAGATGCATGCTGGATAGCGGTCGATGTGTGGAGTAATAGTAGTAGATGCAGGCAGGAGTTGGTCTACTAATCTTGGACGTGATTCCTATATAATGATCATTGCCTGGATATCGTCATAATTATTTGAAGTTCTATCAATTGCCCAACAGTAATTTGTTTACCCGCCGTATGCTATTTTTCTCGAGAGAAGCCACTAGTGAAATCTACGGCCCCCAGGTCTATTCTTTATCATATTTGCTTTGAGATCTATTTTTATTTTCTTTTTTTTAAGGTCTATTATTCTAAAACCCCAAAAATACCTTGCTGCACTTTTTCTTTATTTATTTTGTTTTGTTTTATTGCGAGATCTATTTACCGAAAATCATACAAACCAATCTATCTTTTACCCGAGAGGGATTGACAACCCCTCTTACGCGTCGGGTTGCAAGTATTTGTTCTTTGTGTGCAGGTACCGTTTACATAGTGTTGCTTGGTTCTCCTACTGGTTCGATAACCTTGGTTTCATAACTGAGGGAAATACCTATCGAAGCTGTACTGCATCATCCCTTCCTCTTCGGGGAAAAACTGACGCGGATACGAGCCATCAAGAAAGGATTTCTGGCGCCGGTGCCGGGGAGACATCATCAACATCTATCAGGTTCCTAATCACAAATCTCATCTCCTTGCAATTTACATTATTTGCCATTTACCTCTTATTTTCATCTCCCCCACTTCACAGAAATTTGCCTTTTTATTCGCCTTCTTTTCGTTTGCCTTTTTCTTGTTTGATCTTTGTTTGCTTGTGTGCCATGTGCCTTCTATATGCTTGCATCTTTGCTTGATAAAAATCTATTGATATGGATCCCCATCCACTTGCTAATCTTTTTAAAAGATCCAATCTTGATGAACCAAGTGCTAGCAAGTTGAGTGCACTAGATTATCTTTATGAAGTTTTGCTTGAGATTCGTGAATCTGAAAATTGTGATGAAGAAATTTATGAAGTGATCCATGATAGCTCCTTGAATGAAAAGCATGATTGCAATGATTTTACTATAAATTCTATTAATGTCAATTGTGCTAATAATATGCAAAACCCCAAGCTTGGGGATGCTAATTTTGCTATGTCCACTACTTATTTCAACGATCATGATTGGGGTGATTCTTCTTATGATCTTGAAAATTTATTTAAGCCTCATGATGAATATGACATTGATAACAAATTTTGCAATAATAATATTGAAAGTGGGTTTGGAAGAGCGTCAACTTTAGGTAATAATAATCCCACATATTTGGAGAGTGTTCAATCTTATGAAATTTTTGATAAAAGTGGGCTTGGAGAGGTCATGATTTTATTTGATGATAATCCCACTATTTTGGAAGAGTGTCAACTTTGCATGCATGTGGATCATGAAGAGAATTTTTTATGTGATAGTTATATTGTTGAATTTGATTATGATCCTACATGTAATTATTATGAGAGAGGAAAATATGGTTGTAGAAATTTTCATGTTACTAAATTTCCTCTCGTTATGTTGAGATTGTCAATGTTTTACTCCTTTCCTTTGCATATGCTAGATATTTCTTGTCTTCATAATTTGTTTGCTTATAAAATTCCTAGGCATAGGAAGTATGTTATACTTAAATGTGTTTGTCACATGTATTATGATGGTCTCTTTGTGCTTCAATTCTTGTCTTTTATGTGAGCATCATTGAAATCTTATGCCTAGCTAGGGGCATAAAACGATAGCGCTTGTTGGGAGGCAACCCAATGAATAAAATTTATTTTTTCCTTTTTCTTTCTGTTCTTGAGTGTTTGCATAATTATGCCTCTGTTATGATTGTGTTTTTTATGTTTTAATTAATGTTTGTGCCAAGTAAAGCCTTTGGGATAGCTTTGGTGATAGTTGATTTGATCTTGTTGAAAAATAGAAACTTTTGCATCCAGTAAAATAATTCTCTATACTCTCAGAAGCAATTAAAATTTTTGAATCTTTTACACATGATTTATATATAAATTTCCTATGTTTTCCTAATTTTTCAGAATTTTTGGAGTTATATAAGTATGAGTAAAATTCGAGTCTTTTAAAGACTGTTATGTTTTTGAAAGATTCTGTTTTTGTTGCATTGTGTGCTTATTTTGATGAATCTATGGGTTGTATCGTTGGGTATAAGCCATGGAAAAGTTAGAATACAGTAGATATAATGCAATAACAAAATTTGAATGGGTTTTCTACAGTACTTAAAGTAAAGATTGGTTTTCTTATATTAACGGATCTCATGAAGGTTTTGTTGAGTTTTGTGTGATTGAAGTTTTCAAGTTTTGGGTGAGATCACGATGGATGAAGGAATAAGGAGTAAGAAGAGCCTAAGATTGGGGATGACCAATGGCACCCCAAGGTAATATTCAAGGATAAACAAGCAACTAAGCTTGGGGATGCCCCGAGTGGCATCCCCTCTTTCTTCTAACGACCATCGGTATTTTACTTGGAGCTATATTTTTATTCATCACATATCATGACTTTTGCTTGGAGCGTCTTGTGTTATATGAGTCTTTGCTTGTTTTGCTTTTTAGTTTGTCACAAGTATCCTTGATGGACACATCTATTTGAGAGAGCCAAAAGTATGCTATGATTTGTTAGAATTGCTCTTTATGCTTCACTTAAATTTTTTTGAGCTATGGAATTGCTATAGTGCTTCACTTATATCTTTTTGAGCACGGTGTGCTTTAATATTTTTGAAGAAATGCTCTCATGATTCACTTGGATTTATTTGAGAGTTAGTAATTTTTGAAGAAATTCTCTCATACTCCACTTATATTATTTTGAGAGATGAAAAAATTTATGCTCATGTTCTTCACTTAGATTTGTTTGAGCTATCAAAAGCAATATATGAAACTAGTCCCAAAGTGATAGATATTCAAGAGGGATATAATAAAAACTTTCATGAAGATCATTGGACAAAATAAACTTGATTCTTTGTAATAGTTTTGCGATATGATGATAGTGATATGTGAATCATGTTGGTGAGTAATTGTTCTTTAGTAAGAATATTGGTGTTAAGGTTTGTGATTCCCTATGCAAGCACAAAAGTTAATATTTATGCAATTAAATTACATCCTACTTGTGGTGCATTATTCGGTGTTAGTTATGCTTAATGCTCGCTTATGTGATTTTTCGTTTCTTGGTTGGATGCTTCTCAATATTTTTGCTAGCCTTCAGTTGTACTAAGTAGGAATACTACTTGTGCATCCAAAATCCTTAAACCCAGTTTTGCCATATGAGTCCACCATACCTACCTATATGCGGTATTTTCGTGCCGTTCTAAGCAATTTTGTATGTGCCATCTCTAATTTTCAAAATAATTTTCCTTTTTGTGTGCTCGTACCGCTCATGAAACGGTAGGGGGTGGCTGATATTTTTCCATGCTAGATGTGTTATTCTCAAGATGAGTGTTTATTCACTTGTCATTGCACGAGAGTACGACAAAGGTATTAGGGATGCCCAGTCCTGAAATGAAAAATGAATTTACTTTATGTTGTCAAAAAATAAATTCCTTGGAAAGTGTTGGTATGGACAGCACCCGTGGATACGGCTAGCCATGGAATGTGAAAGTATGGTGGAAAAAGGAATAAACTTTATTTTCTGTTTGGGAACCACTTATGATATATCTAGCATGGAAAGTATTGGGAACTACTCGATCGTTTTCGTTGACAGGAAAAGCATGCCACCCAAAATGTTTTATCTCTATCTTTTTTCGCTTTGAGCTCTGGCACCTCTACAAATCCCTACTTCCCTCTGCGAAGGGCCTTTCTATTTACTTTATGCACTTTTTATTTTTATTTGAGTCTCCATCTTCTCTTATAAAGCACCAACTAAGGGGCACTATGATCGTACTTGAGCATTGGGTGTAGCTAATATGCGAGTGTGTTTCATGAATGGATCAATGATTGAGCATAATGGGCTAGGGATAACTTGCTTTAGTGTTGATATTTTGAAAGACATGGTTGCTTGTTGATATGATTGAGTATTGAAATCTTCATGTCAAAAGTAGACTATTGCTTTGAATCATATAAAAGTCCAAATGTCCATGCTACAAAAGAAAAGAATATGTGATGAAAATGTTAGGCAGCATTCCACATCAAAAATTCTGTTTTTATCATTTACCTACTCGAGGACGAGTTGGAATTAAGCTTGGGGATGCTGATACGTCTCCAACGTATCTATAATTTTTGCTTGTTCCATTCTGTTATATTATCATTCTTGGATGTTTTACAATCATTTTATAGCAACTTTATATCATTTTTTGGGACTAACCTATTGACATAGTGCCCAGTGCCAGTTGCTGTTTTTTTGCTTGTTTTTTACATCATAGAAAATCAATACCAGATGGAGTCCAAACGCAGCGAAACTTTTTGGAGATTTTTTCTAGACCAGAAGACACCTGTTGGGCCAAAGAAGTACCAGAGGGGGGCTCCGAGGGGAGCACAACCCACTAGGGCGCGCCTGGGGGCCCAGGCACGCCCAGGTGGGTTGTGCCCACCTCGGCCGCCTCCCGCACCACCTCTTTGCTCTATAAATACCCCAAAAATCCAAAAACCCTAGGGAAGTTGACAAAACACAATTCCAGCCGCCGCAAGTTCCAGAAGCACCAAATCCAATCTAGACACCATCACGGAGGGGTTCATCATCCTCATTGGTGCCTCTCCGATGATGCGTGAGTAGTTTATTGTAGACCTACGGGTTCGTAGTTAGTAGCTAGATGGCTTCCTCTCTCTCTCTTTTGATTCTCAATACAATGGTCTCTTGGAGATCTATTTGATGTAACTCTTTTTTTTGCAGTGTGTTTGTTGGGATCCGATGAACTTTGAGTTTATGATCAGATCTATTTATCCATGAAAGTTATTTGAGTTTCTCTGATCTCTTATATGAATGATTACTTATAGCCTCGTATTTCTTCTTCGAATATTTGGTTTAGTTAGGCCGACTAGATCAATTTTTCTTGCCATGGGAAGAGGTGCTTTGTGATGGGTTCGGTCGTGCGGTGTTCTTTCCCAGTGACAGAAGGGGCAGCAAGACACGTATTGATCATTGCCATTAAGGATAACAAGATGGGGTCTATTCCTACATGAATAGATCTTGTCTACATCATGTCATCATTCTTATTGCATTGCTCCGTTTTTCCATGGACATAATACACTAGATGCATGCTGGATAGCGGTCGATGTGTGGAGTAATAGTAGTAGATGCAGGCAGGAGTCGGTCTACTAATCTTGGACGTGATGCCTATATAATGATCATTGCCTGGATATCGTCATAATTATTTGAAGTTCTATCAATTGCCCAACAGTAATTTGTTTACCCGCCGTATGCTATGTTTCTCAAGAGAAGCCACTAGTGAAATCTACGGCCCCCTGGTCTATTCTTTATCATATTTGCTTTGAGATCTATTTTTATTTGCTTTTGTTTTCAGATCTATTATTCTAAAACCCCAAAAATACGTTGCTGCACTTTTTCTTTATTTATTTTGTTTTGTTTTATTGCGAGATCTATTTACCCAAAATCATACAAACCAATCTATCTTTTACCCGAGAGGGATTGATAACCCCTCTTACGTGTCAGGTTGCAAGTATTTGTTCTTTGTGTGCAAGTACCATTTACATAGTGTTGCTTGGTTCTCCTACTGGTTCGATAACCTTGGTTTCATAACTGAGGGAAATACCTACCGAAGCTGTACTGCATCATCCCTTCCTCTTCGGGGAAAAACTGACGCGGATACGAGCCATAAGCCACCCAAGCAGTCAAGCATATAAGCATTACGTTTCAATTGTCTACTAACATATGAATTGAAGTTTTCTTGTTTAACAATAAAGTTATCAAATTCATCCAAGCATTGACTAGCAGACTTATTATAAGGAATATCACCTTCATCAAATCTATAGAGAGAATTTACCTCTACTACCCGTGTCGAAGTATTAAGACCATGTATTTCTTCAATAGGTGGTAAATTCTTAACATCTTCAACTTTAATACCTTTTTCTTTCATAGGTTTCTTTGCCTCTTGCATATCTTCAGGACTGAGAAATAGAATACCTCTTTTCTTCGGAGTTGCCTTAGGAGGTGGTTTGGGAAGAGTCCAATCATTATCATTACTCAATATATTATTCAATAATACTTCAGCTTGTTCAACAGTTCGTTCCTTGAAAACACAACCAGCACAACTATCTCGGTGGTCCCTAGAAGCATCGGTTAGTCCATTATAAAAGATATCAAGTATTTTATTTTTCTTGAGAGGATGATCAGGCAAAGCATTAAGTAATTGGAGAAGCCTCCCCCAAGCTTGTGGGAGACTCTCTTCTTCAATTTGCACAAAGTTAAATATTTCCTGTAAAGCAACTTGTTTCTTATGAGCAGGAAAATATTTTTCAGAGAAGTAATATATCATATCCTGGGGACTACGCACATAACCAGGAGCAAGAGAATTAAACCATAACTTAGCATCACCCTTTAACGAGAAAGGAAACAACTTAAGAATATAGTAATAGCGATTTTTTTCTCATGAGCAAATAGGGTGGCTATATCATTCAATTTAGTAAGATGTGCCACAACAATTTCAGATTCATAACCATGGAAAGGATCAGATTCAACCAAAGTAATTAACTCAGGATCGTTAGGGAATTCATAATCCTTATCAGTAACAAAGATAGGTGAAGTAGCAAACTTAGGATCATATTACATTCTAGCATTCAAAGATTTTTCTTTCCACTTGCATAGTAATTTCTTAAGATCATCTCTATCCTTACAAGCAAGAAAGTCCCTAGCTACCTATCCATCCATAACATAACCCTCAGGTATAACAGGCAATTCATATCTAGGAGAGCTAGGTCTAATGGGTGTTTCAAAGTTCTCAGTTTCAATAATTTCATCAGTTTGAGAAATATCATCAGTTTCAGCATTCTCAATATCTTTAGCTCTAGCAAGTTGTTCATCATGAAATTCACCCAGTGGCACATTATTATCAAGCAAAGCAGTAGTATCATCATAAGCATCATGCATAGCAAAATTAGCATCATCAATTACTTGCGACATATCAGGATTAATAGCAGGTGTAGGTGTCGCAAGCTTACTCAAAACAGAAGGTGAATCAAGTGCAGAGCTAGATGGCAGTTACTTACCTCCCCTCGTAGTAGAGGAAAAAATCTTGGTTCTAGTGTCTTTCATATTCCTCATAGTGATCAACAGATATAAATCGCAAGTGACTCAGAGAATAGAGCGATGCTCCCCGGCAACGGCGCCAGAAAAAGGTCTTGATAACCCACAAGTATAGGGGATCGCAATAGTTTTCGAGGGTAGAGTATTCAACCAAATTTATTGATTCGACACAAGGGGAGCCAAAGAATATTCACGAGTATTAGCAGCTGAGTTGTCAATTCAACCACACCTGAAAGACTTAATATCTGCAGCAAAGTATTTAGTAGCAAAGTAATATGGAAGTAACGGTAACAGTGGGAAAAGTAACATTAGCAGTTTTGTAGTGATTGTAACAGCAGTAGCAACGAAAGTAACTTAGCAAAGATCAATATGTGAAAAGCTCATAGGCAATGGATCGGCAATGATAATTGTGTCGGATGATATTCATCATGTAGCAGTTATAACCTAGAGTGACACAGAACTAGCTCCAATTCATCAATATAATGTAGGCATGTATTTCGTATATAGTCATAAGTGCTTATGGAAAAGAACTTGCATGACATCTTTTGTCCTACCCCCCCGTGGCAGCGGGGTCCTAATGGAAACTAAGGGATATTAAGGCCTCCTTTTAATAGAGAACCGGACCAAAGCATTAGCACTTAGTGAATACATGAACTCCTCAAACTACGGTAATCACCAGAAAGAATCCCAATTATTGTTACCTTGGGGTATGCGGATCATAACTCATAATAGATGTCTACAACTTGCAAGATAGGATCAAGAACACAAATATATTCATGAAAACATAATAGGTTCAGATCTGAAATCATGGCACTCGGGCCCTAGTGACAAGCATTAAGCATAGCAAAGTCATAGCAATATCAATGTCAGAACATAGTGGATACTACGAATCAAACCCTAACAAAACTAACTCGATTACATGATAAATCTCATCCAACCCATCATCGTCCAGCAAGCCTACGATGGAATTACTGACGCACGGTGGTGAGCATCATGAAATTGGTGATGGAGGAAGGTTGGTGATGATGATGGTGACGAATCCCCCTCTCCAGAGCCCCGAACGGACTCCAGATCAGCCCTCCCGATGAAGAACTGGAGGCGGCGGCGGCTCCGTATCGTAAAATGCGATGAATCCTTCTCTCTGATTTTTTTCTCCCTGAATAGGGTTATATAGAGTTGGAGTTGAGGTCGGAGGAGGTCCAGGGAGCCCACAAGCCCTCTAGGCGCGCCCCGAGGGGGGGGGGGGCAGGCTTGTGGCCTCAGGGTGGACCCCCTCTGGTTAATTCTTGTGCTAGTATTTTTTATATATTCCACAAAAATTCTCTGTAAATTTTTAGGTCAATCCGAGAACTTTGATTTCTGCTCAAAAATAACACCATGGCAATTCTGCTGAAAACAACGTCAGTCCAGGTTAGTTCCATTCAAATCATGCAAATTAGAGTAAAAAACAAGGCCAAAAGAGTTTAGAAAAGTAGATACGATGGAGACGTATCACACCCCATTCTTCATGGTGTACGGATCAGAGGCGTTCTTGCCGAGTGATCTACTCCACAATTCTCCCTGAGTGGATCTTTACTCAGAAGTCAAAGCCGAGGTAGCAAGACAGGATGATCTGGACCTTTCGGAGGAAGAACGTGAGCTAGCGCTCATAAGATCAACATTATAACAACAAGACTTACGCCGCTATCACGATAGACACGTCAGAGGACGTGCCTTCCTGGAAGGAGACCTGGTCCTCCGAGTGGATCAACAGAAACCTCACAAGCTAGCACCCCCCCTGGGAGGGATCATTCGCCATCTCCAAGGTCTTGCACAATGGAGCATACAGATTGTATAACTTCACCAGAGGAATAGAAGAGCCCAGAGCTTGGAATGTAGATCTGCCTCGCAAGTTTTATACTTAGATAAAATTTCTCCCTTGTAATAGTTAGTCCGAATGAACTTAGATGAATAAAAGTCTCACTTTTTCCATATATCGTCTAGTTCGACCTACGGTCGCATCTCACTCAAGTGATTAATCGCATTCGGAAACTAACATACCTCCACTGGGTGAAAAGGTGAGAGAACTTAGCCGCGAACCAGCTTTCGCCTAAGTTAAAAAACAATCCAAGTGAGGATCCGCTCCACACTTGGGGGCTTAGCCGCGAACCAGCTTTCGCCTAAGTTAAAAAACAATCTGAGTGAGGATTCGCTCCACACTCTGGGGCTTAGCCGCGAGCTAGCTTTCGCCTAAGTTAAAAAACAATCCGAGTGAGGATCTGCTCCACACTCGGGGGCTTAGCCGCGAACCAGCTTTTGCCTAAGTTAAAAAACAATCCGAGTGAGGATCCGCTCCACACTCAGGGGCTTAGCCACGAACCAGCTTTCGCCTAAGTTAAAAAACAATCCGAGTGAGGATCCGCTCCACACTGGGGGCTTAGCCGCGAACCAGCTTTCGCCCAAAGTCAAACAAATCACGAAGCAAATAGAAGTGCAAGGGGTTTCAAATTAAAGTTCCGATCCGTCCGAATGTCTCCAAGGCAAAACAAGCCCAAACGCTCGGCAAAGTATATCATTACATCAACCACCCGGCATTCCGGGGCAAATTCACTCAAGTGTTTTTAAGCTTCAGGCGGAGGGTTGGCTGGATCAACGAAGGTCTCCAGATCAATCCCATCGGCGATGCGAGTGGCGGCTTCAGCGAAGGTCTCCATAAAATCCTCAAACTTGAGGTTCTTCTTGTTCACCACTTGGAGGTTCTTCAGCTTCTCTTCATCCACATTCTTGCAATGAACGCGGATGAGTGACAGCACCACATCAGCACCACTCCGGGCGGCGGATTTCTTCCAAGCCTTCACCCGAGCGGGAACATCGTTCAGCCGCATAGGATCGACTCCAGGTCCTTCTGAGTCTCTTCACCCGGCTGCAACTCCTCATCAATCCGACCCGCAGCACCTTTCGCCCGAGTGATGAAGCCCAATGCGTTCTCCAAGCGGTCTTCAAGCCGAAGGATGGCAAGGGCGACGTTGTCAGTGACAAGCGACCTAGAAGGGTCCAGATCCCTCTCTATCCTGTGCAGCTCCAGTTCCTTGTTATAACAATGCTCTGCGTCAAGAAGGATAATCTGTGAGCGGATGATCAAGGAAAATTTGGCAATATGCAGATTTCACTCGGCTGAAGAAAAACTTACCAACGAGCTTCTCACTAAACTCTTCACAAACATCTTCGATGTGCTTCTCCAGGGCATCCTTCTTGTCAGTCAGCTGGGTGACCTTCTCGTCCAGTTTGACCTTCTCCTGAGCGAAGGCCTCGGCGGCAGCCTTAAGGTTCTTGATCTCCTCCTCCAACTTGCCGACTGAAGCCAGCTTCTCATCGGCGAGTTTGGCCTTGGTCCTTGCTTCCTTCGGGGCCAGTGCCAGGTCCTTGTCCTTGTTCTCCAGTGCGTGCTTCATGGTTTCTAAAGAAATAGAAGTCCTGAGCCTCATTATGAGTTGAGCATTCTCGCTATGAACATCTGTCGGGGCGAAACGATTCTGATCAAAGGGAAAAAACAGTGCGTAGCTGCCAGTCAGAGGAGATAACTTACCTCCCATGGCCTTCTTCTCCTACTCCAGTCGGGCGCTCTTGAGTTTCTCAGCCTCCAAGTCAAGTCGAAGGGCTGTCATCTCCTTCTCCATCATGGCATAGTGGGATCCCATCTCGCAAGTCCTCTGCAACACACAAAAAACAGTCAGTCGGAAGATCCTGAAGGGAAATTAAAAGTAGTAACTCACAAACATCTGGGCATGCGCCGCTGGAAGGAACAAGCTTGATCAATATCAGATCCTGAAGTACCCTTGGATTACTAAGCGGACTATTCCCCCTGCCATCCTCCCCCCCCCCCTCCCCACCCCCCCCCCCCCCCCGAGAGGAACAAGCTTGACCAGTACCAAATCCTCAAGTACGTTCTGATTACCGAGTCACCCGAGCAGACACCGCTGGAAGGAACAAACTAGACCAATACCAGATCTTGAAGTACCCTCTATTCTACCCTCACTTAGCTGACTTCTGAGTCGGCGATGAAAAAGATAGAGGACAACAACACAAGGTGACCTACTCCTCACTCGGCTGACTTCTAAGTCGGCATTGAAGAAGATAGAGGATAATGGTGGCTTCGCTCGGCCGACTCCCGAGTCGGTAAAGAAGGAAATCTTACTTATTATCTCACCAGCGCACGTGTGTCGTAAGGCGCCCCGAACGCCTAATGACAAGTTCTAAAGGCTACCGCCGATCGCCATCGATCAGTGTCAGCCTCAGGGACTACACTCAGTGGGTGCACTCAGCGTGCCCCCACTGGGAAGTGACTCATCGATGAGCTAAAAAAGGCTCTAAGACTACCGCCGACTGCTCCAGTCAACGGTAGCCCCGGGGACTACACCCGGTAGGTGCACTCAGCGTGCCCCCACTGGAAAGTGTCCATTCGACTACGCTCTGGCTAGATTCCTAGTGGACATAAGAAAATTCAACACTCAAAGACTCCCGCCGACTGACTCCAGTCGGCAGGAGCCTTGGGGACTACACCCAGTGGGTGCACTCAGTGTGCCCACACTGGATCATGTACACCTAGTGGGTGTGCCCTGTGCAACCCCACTGACAGAAATCCTATTACGAGAAAAGAAGAAACTCAAACTGGAAATTATACTCACAATGGTACTTACTCGGACATTGGTCTCCAGTGTCGTGCTGGCGTCGTAGGCGTCCTTTAGTCGGCTACATATCAAACCCACCTGGATCAACGCCTCCTTGCTTGCCCCCACCGGATCTTCTGGGACATGGTACAGGGGGAAAGAAGTAGCTGGAGTTGACGGAGGTGCAGGAGTCGGCCTCGGGGCTGGGATCACCGCCGTTCCACTCGGAGGAGCTTGGGTAGACCTTACAGGGGGCACCACCGCCGACAAAGAAGCCGAACCGCCCTGAGCTAGAGGGCTCGGCCTTGCGGTTTTGGCAGCAACCTTCGCCGGAGAAACACGGGCCGTCTGGCGAGGAGAGGCGTCTGTCATTGGCGTGTCAGCACCCGGCACTCCCTCCCTAACGGTGTCCAGGTTCGGCGGGTCAGCACCCACTTCATCATCTAGCTGGATAATCTCAGGCGGGGCTGCATAAATCAGAGAAATCATCAAAGTTCAGTCGGAAAAGGCATAACCATGTGGGTCAATCGATACAACATACCTTTGGAAGTAGCGGCATCTGCCGCATCGGCATCACTCAGGCCAGGCTTGCGGGCGTGCGGGTCTGCTGAGGTTGTCGAGGTGTCGTTGCTGCAAGGACAAAATAGTACTCGGTCAGCAACCGAATGAATTAAAAAAATGAACAATGAGTCGATGAGGACGCTTACTTAGAGGCCACAGGCACTGCCACCCGGATCCGCGGCGTGGAAGCCTTCCGAGGCTTGGAGGAGATCTGCTTGGGCAACTTGGGTCGCTTCTCCGCCGAGCTCTCAGCCTCGGCGCGGGCGCGCTTGGAACTCCGAGTCGCCCGACCAGAAGCAGTCGGCTGTTGAGTTTCTCTGGCCTTGCCCTTCAGGTCGTGCAGCGCCTTGGAGCGAGGTTCTTTGGGGCCCTCATAAGACGGGGAGGACTCTGCCCCTTCCCCCTCCTCCAAACTCTCTTCTTCGTCGTCGTCATTATCGTCGTCACTCTCGTCACCATCAGATCTCTCCGAGTACTGGTCCTCGGTGTCACTTGTCACATCTTGGGGCGAGTGGTCCACCATAGGGATCCGAGAGATCAAGTTTTGAAAGCCCGGAGAAGCAGGCACATGCAAACGTGAGGATCAACTATACAGAAGACAACCTACAACTGAACCGACTGAGTCGAAGACAAATACCTCGATGGGCGGCAGGTCCTTGTGAAAGGCTGGCACTAACCGAGCCCCCCGCGGATTATCATGGGCATAGGTGATGGCCTTGATCTTGGCGCCCACCTCCTTCTCGGTGAGATCTTCTGGATGCACCCGAGTGGAGTCACCCGGCCCCTCGTACAACCACATGGGGTGAGCCCTGGCCTGCAGCGGCTGGATGCGCCGACTGAAGAAAGTCTCTAGCAAGTCCATGTCATTCACCCCAGCGTTCACAACGCCTATTAACGCGCTGGACAGGATGTCGACACCCACCTTCTCCTCCTTCTCTACGGTAAGGGTCGGCAGAGCCCGTACCATCTCGGTCGAGTACAGTGGGAGGCCCGACTGGCTGTTGGCGCTGGGGACGTCTTTGCAGTAGAACCAAGTTCCCTGCCACCCCTTAACGGAGTCAGGAAAGCTCATCTTGGGGAACGACCTCCCCCCATGTACCTGGATGCCCAGACCCCCGCACAGCTGGGTGACATGGGTTTTCTCACCAGTTGGCGAGTCCTTCTTCACCGACATCGACCGGCAGGTGAAGATGTATTTGAAGAGACCCCAGTGGGGATGGCAACCCAGGAAGTTCTCACAGAGGGAGATGAAAGCCGAAAGATAAATAAAGGCATTGGTGGGAAGATGGTGGAGTTGAGCACCGAATAAATCAAGGAATGCTCGAAAGAAAGGGTTTGGAGGCATCGAGAAACCTCGCTCGACGTGGGTGACGAGCAGGACGCGCTCGTCCGCCTCAAGCGCCGGTTCGATCTCCCCTGCGCCCGGGCGACGCCACCCATTATGTGGGATCAATCCCTCCTCCGCCAAATTCTCCAGTCGCCGGGCGGAGACACGCGACGGGAGCCATTCCCTCGACGCGCCGCCGACCGCCGTGCTCGAACCGGAGGAGGTGGCCTTCCCCGCCTTCTTCGCCCTCTCTGCCTTCGCCGTGGAACCTTTCGCCATCACCGTGCACTCGGGTGGAGAGAAGAAGCGGAGGAGTCGAAAGGAGAGAAAGGGGATCTGAGGCCAGGAGCTCTGTCGCCGAATCTTTTATATCAACAGACAAAATCTCAGGGCAGATCTCTCGCCGTGAATCCCAGGATCGACAGCCCGCATGGCAAGGCTTTACACAGGGTAAGCGCGGCACGTGGCGGGGATCGTGTGGGCAAATCGAGGAGCCATGCCTCCCACTTTCTCACTAACACACAATGTTACCGCTTCCGCGCGCGAACGTGCAAATCCAAATCCCGAGATTTCCGGGACGAATCAATCCGATTGATTTCCATCGATTCCTTTCCCAAGGGACGCGCTTCAGTCCGACTAACCACCCTCCGCGGGGACCCGTGCACTCGGCCACGTTAAACACCCGACTGAAGTCTTCTTCAGGATCGTTATGTGACAAGCTTGACGCCCCTCTGCGGGTTCACTTGGCCCTCTTGGTAGGCTCCAAGGCGCATGACTCGTAAACCTGGACTTGTAGAAGGCCCGCGCTGGTGTTCCCCTGGGATAAGGAGTAGCGTCTCTGTGGAGAGTCAGACCACGCGACGGCGTCACCCCTCGAGTTGTCATGGCATGCCCTCACTGGGGCCCCTAGTCTATCTCTTCCGAGAGACAAAACGAATGCCACCGGGTTTTTTCTCGACGATCAACAACACCCGGTCATCTGGGTAAAATTAAAGTCCAGAATCTGTTGCGTTTTCGTCCAAGGAACAACGAATCACGACTCGGAAACATATTCCGAGTGACCCTGCAGCACTCGGACTTAACCGAAGGATCGATTCGCCTGTTCTACGAAATCCCAACCGATTCGGGGGCTAATGATGTGGTCACCTATTACAGGTAGGGTCAAGGGCCCATCATTTGGGACCCACATGGGGCCCATCATCATCATAGGTAGGTCCCTGGACCATGCCGGCATTCGGATGCGTACATCAGGAGGATCACTCGGACGGCTCTACAGCACTCGGACAACCACACGTCCCTCGGCGGACGGTCGACCACTCGGACGTACAGGGCAAGAAGGCGTCGTGGGAGCTGCAACGATCGAGGGATCCTAAGTCGTCCACTAAATAGAGTTATAACTACCGTTACCTGTAACTGCTGCAGTATAGGCTCATTACACTAGTAACTGCCTCATTCAATGGCATTAATTGCCCCGGTGGCGTGAGAGACATGGGGCTGCAGCACACTCTATATAAGCCGCACCCCTCTCCATAGCCGGGCACGTTCAACTCTGTAATCCTATCCATCAAATCAAGACAAGCCTCAGGGAACGAGACGTAGGGCTTTTACCTCCACCGAGTGAGGGGCCTGAACTCGTTAAACATCGTGTGTTACACCTACGCCGTAGCTAGTCTCTGCCCCTTATTCGTACCCCTAGTACTCATTGTCAGGATCATAACCCCGACACACCCCAGATCTGGTTCATTTTCTCTAAGGCTTCATTTTTGCATCATGTGCAGGTTTTACAGGTTATGGGGGTGGAGCTGCAGCAGATTTGTGCACACAATTCTAAGCTGCAAAGTCACATATACTAATGTGTGGAAAGATCAAAGGAAAAAATGCCTGCAAACCATATTCCTGTCTAGTTGGTAGTTATGTTTTCATAGTACCTACAACATACTTTTTTTGCTACATGGACATCAGTTCTTCTGCATTATGTGTGAAATAAGACTCTCTATCTGCTCTCTCCTATATTTTTGCACATTTTCTACGTTTTGTTGCACATATGCTGTAAAAGTTGGCTTGTCCCGTGATGTAGTTGCATCAAAATACGTTAAAAATGCATAGGTACCAGATCTCCCCGTTTTGATCTATGTTTATGCTATCTTCAACAACTATGGAGTAGCTATTTTTGCTAATAGAAATTTGGTGATGGGGAAGGGAAAGGCAAGGAGGGAGGAGCTGAACAGGAGGAGAAATGGATCACCTCTTTTTTCACCCTTGCTGGTGCCTGCTGCTTGTTATGTTCTAATCTATATATCCTCCCTCTCTCTTTTTTTTGCAGCAAATTGTTTCAGATTTGTTATTATTTAACTTTAATTCATCTGTCATGGCAGCTCTGGTGATTGAGATCCAGACCTGGGAACCCCTTGTTTTGTGGGTAAGAAGTTGGTGGCCAGAGGGGCGTGAGAGCTTCAGGAGGGGAGGTAGAGGCACGTGATGGCCTGGGGACCGCGTCCAGTGCTGCCCCTTTTATATGAGTTGGGTTGACGCGTGTCTGTTGCTACCGAGGGAGGGCTTTCTTTTTATAGGATAGGGGGGGACCAAACCTTCCCTTTTTTGGTGGCCGCTCTGGAACGCTAGGGAGCAGTCGACCGCTCCCTAGATGCGTCCATTTTCTAAACCAGGCGCTGCTCAGCCTGTCCCATTTTTGTTCTCTTAGCTAGGCCCGGCTAAGAAGTGTAACCAAACACGTCCCTGGCATTTTTGTTAAGAAAAAACTATGCACACTAAATTGTGAAATGGAGGGAGTATAATAAAGATTTGAATACATGCATGTCTGGATTGGAGAAGTGATTTTAACCATGAAACACCGGCAAGAATTGTACACAAACAAAACCCATCTACTCCAAAATTCTAAATTTTACTTCTGATCGAGTTTATAACCGTGTACTGCCTACTACTTCGGGTCAACAAGCTTCAACCCCGCGGTGTTACTACTGCCCACTACTACTTCGGTTGCACAAGCTTCAATCCCCATTGCACGTCCTCGCAGCGCTGGAGATGCGGCACCGACCTCGCGGTGTCCGTTGTCTGCTTCAGCTTGCAGTGGTACATCGGCGGCGTGTGGAAGCAGGGCTCCATGGACACGTCCCGGCCGCAGGGCGGGTCCGGCGTCTCGCTGACGTTGACCGGGCGGTACATGACCCACGGCGTGACGCCGGCGAGCCCCTGCGCGACGTACCCGAACGTGGACCAGCCGGAGGTGACCAGCACGTCGCAGAGGCTCAGCAGGTACATCTCCGCCCACGCCTTGGTGTCGTGCGACCTCTGGCCGAACTGCTGATACTCCTCGTGGCTCGGCTGGTGCACGCCCACGTCCTCGCCGCTCGCCGTCGGCTGCTCCCAGTACATGCTCTTGATGCGCTCGTAGAACCACGGCCTGAGCGAGGCAATCAGGACGGTCTTGGATATGGCGCCGGGCGCCGGCGCGACGGCCGGCTCCCCGGCGGAGAGGACCTCAGGGAGCAGCTTCTCCTTCCACACGCACGACGTGATCTGCCGCAGGACGTGCGGCGACTCGCCCTGCTCGCTGTCGAACACGCGTAGCTGGATGCCGACGAGCCGCTCCGCACGCGCGAGGTACGCGCGGTAGTACCGCGAGACGAGGCCCCAGACGTGGTCGGCCGGGTGGAAGAGGTAGCGGCCGAGGTGGTGGAACACGGCGTCGCGCTCGGGGAAGAGCGCGGCGAGCTCCTCCGCGAACGACGGGACCTGGAACAGCCCCGGCACGCTGTAGGTGTCCATCCTCGCCACCAGCCACTGGATGTTGGACATCAGCCGCTGGTCGTCGTCGCAAAAGAACCTCTTGTCGCCGTTGCCGTAGTCGTGCTCAAGGTAGGCGTACGCCAACGCCGGCACCTGCATCGGCTCCTTGGAGTCCGTCGTGAGCACCTTGTTCTTGAGCATGTTGCCGTAGGTCTCGGCGGCGTCGACGGTGATGTTGGAGAGGCCCGTGACCGGGAAGTCCCGGGGCAGCAGCCACGTCGCGCCGGGGAACGGCTCGCAGAAGAGCTCCTCCATGCCGTTGCTCCGGTCGATGAGGAGGACGCGATCGGTGAGCAGTGCGTAGAGGAACGCCGACGCGGCGGCGAGGATGCGGTTGCCGAGGCCGCGGTTGCAGACGGAGACCACGTACTTGCACTCGGCGTCGACGGCGCTCCTGCCGGCGCTCAGCTGCTGGACGGCGCGGCCGTACGCGTCGCTGCCGGGGCCGCACCGCCGCTGGAGCTCCTCCTGCCGTCGCAGCCTCGCGACGAGGCGCGGGGAAGGCCGCCGCGGCGTGTTCCGTCGGTACGCGGAGGACTCGTGCCTGCTGCGGCATGTTTTGTCGTCGACTCCGTTGGCCAGGAGGCCGCCGAGGAGTTTGTCCGGCGCGTTTCTCGCGTACGGGAAGGACGCGTGACCGGAACCTGCACGTAACAAATTGTAAGGTGCATGGCGGGCCAAGACCATGAAATGGGCTAGTTTGTCAAGTAGGCTGAGGGCCCAGGATGAGGTGCCCTTCGGAGTACAGACCGCGGTAGCTCGTCAGGCTCAAAAAGGGAAAAACTTGTCCAGCTACAGTCAAGGTCAACTTCATCGGAATGTGCTAGAGAGAGTGTTCGTTTTAGATTATTCTTTTCCCAGATCTGTATCAAACACAATATGAAGCATTCAAGGTAGTGTTGTCCTCTATTCGCTTCAGATTTACGCATGGGAGCAGATGAACAGTGATAGCTACTCTCTCTAGTGAAATCAAGCGAGCCACACTGAAGCGACCATGGATCGGACCTTAGAGACGCTGTTATGTGCAAGCAGCAGCTTGGCGCAGCAGGAGCTATTTACCCCGAGAGAAGTTTTGCGAAAACTGCTAAGAAAATTCACGCTCGGCGTGCAAAATCTATGCTGAATATATGGCTAACTTCAGTTAAGTATGCAGTGACGCCTGTCTGCGCGATGCTGCTACTGCAGCTGCACGCCTGTAGCCTGCCGCAGGCTGCAAAGAAATGCAATACTCGGACTAGTCTATGGGTGATTGATTACCTCGACGGAGCTGGGCCTTGGCAGCGGCGATCCAGACCGCGGGAACGCCGACACCGTCGACAAGAAGGACGACCGCCAGCGGGACGGCAACGAGGAAGGCGACGAGCAACAAGTTGGCCACCGGCCTGCACCGCCTCTCACCGGCGCCCGGCTGCTTCTTCGTCTTCTTCTTCTTCCGCGGCGTCATGGAGCACTGGTCCGGAGCCTCCTCTGCCTCCAGCAAGTCGCGCGCCGTCGCGACCCGCGGCAGCACAGCCGCCGGCGAAGCTTCTTGCTCCGCGCCCTCCGCGGACACCTTGGCCTTGCGCTGCTGCATCGCCGACGACCCAACGTGCGGTGTGCCTTGGAGTAAGCAAAGATGTGTTACGATGCCATCGCGAGTCTGTTGCACGATTAGTAGTAGGGGTTTGCACGGGATTAGGCGCTGCGCATTTCTCGCCGATTTGTTTTAGTCGATCGATAACCCATTGGATTTGTCAAATCTTGAGAGCTACGGATTGCACGCTCCACCACCGCTACTGTGAACAGGACAGGAGCAATTAATCACGCTGTAGAATAATGTATACTTTTTGGACCGTACCCGCGAGTCCACGGTTCATCGTCAAATGTGACTATGCAGAGCAAGGACTCACGAGCTGAACCGAAGCTTTAACTTTTACCCCACTTGCGCATGGCTATAAAAACAGAGTTGTTTAGTGCCCACTGTCATGAGGATTTCAGGCCTCTTTTGATTGGAAGAGTTTTCGTACAATATGGGTAATCTCAGGCATAACAATATATAATTAACAAATCAAGCAGTGTAAATGCACCAATCATCTTGCTAGTTAGTAATTACTAATTTTTTGATAAGCAGCGTTAGTGTGCTTGCTTAGATTCAGTTCCTGCATTCTAGTGCTCAAATTCCCATCTTAGCAAACTGAAGATACTTTGACAATCTCATCTCTCCATAATAAAGTACACCAACAAATTCAATACAGATGTAAAACAAAGAATGAAGCAATAAAACACATTTTCGGCGGAAAAATACAGCACACCGGTAATTTAGCTAGCACACACAAAAGCACGAGCTTATTCTGATTACTCTCCGTTGTCCAGATCAGTCAAGAACTCAAGACGACGCACGCCATATCCAGATTAGCTGTACGTGTGCTGGTTGACAAACCGGCAGTGCTTTCTGATCTGCCCGTTGGCCTCCGTCTTCACTTCGACGCTGCCCATTTTCACCACAGCGGCCTTGAACTTTTTCAACCACTCCCGCGGGTTCTTGGCGTGGCCGTCCACCAATCTCGATGTAGTCTCAGATGACAGGAGCGTGGCGTCTGACTTGAACAGCACCTTGCCTTTCTGCACGTTGTCATAGTATTGGTTGTCCATGTCATCGGGAGTCTCGGGGTCCTGAACCACAGTGGGATCGCCGCCGCGGCTGCACTGCCCCTGCAGGGATGCGGCTAAAGTAGGATCCATCGATAGGGGTTTGGGGGGAGGCGATCACGGAAGGACGAGCAGTGGGAGATCCCGACCGTGTGCGCGCCGGAGAGGGTGACCATCTCCTCGAGGTTGAGCCCCTTGGCCCTGAACATATCCTCAAGGACACTCACGTTGGCGAAGGGAGGGGGGAGGTTGGGGAGGGTCTCGCTGGCGAGGGACACGTTGCCGTCGTAGCGGCCGGCCGGCATGTCGAAGCTGGACTTCCTGCCACCCCATAGGAAGTCGAGGAAGTTGGGCTTCTTTTTCTCGCTTAGCAAGACGGTGGCGTCGCGCCCGGCGAAGGCCACGATGTCGGCGCACGAGACGACCCCCTCGCATTCCTTCTCAAGCTTCTCCTTGGCCGCGTCGATCACCTCGTAACCGCGGAGGCTGGGGAAGTTGGGGATGCCAAACTTCTCCGCCTGCGGGTTGGCCGTGGTGTTGTCAAGGAGAACCGAGGCATCGCAACCCTGGGCAAAAAGGCTCGCGCACGTTAGTGCCTCACAAACATATCCATGCATGCGTAAATATCCACACGTTTTATTTTAAGAAAAAAATCCATACATATGGACGTAGCATGAATTCTATACACTGTAGTAAGACGTACCCTGACGAAACAGTCGTGGAAGAAGAGGCGGATGAGCGCGGCGCCGATGCCAGGGTCGGCTTTTTAGCATCCTCCACGACCTCCCTCACGATCTTCTCCGCGTTACGGCACGTCTTGTGGTAGTAGCCCACGGTGAGTCCTGCTGGTGCCGCAGGAGGTGGTGGGCTTGGGGTGGGTGGCAATGGGTTGGGATACCCGTAGCTCGCTTGGCATGTGTGCGCTACACAACCCAGCAATGCTACCAGAACCAAGGCAGCAAGCTTAACAGCAGCCATGGTTGCTATGGACTGATCTGCAGCTAGCTAGAGCCTTTGGAGGCCGGCTTATATCTAGAGAGAGGATGAGGACGGATGGGTGAAGCAAACTTGGTGTTGTGCGGGTCTATTTATAGCTGAGGAGAACAAGCTGATGGGATGAACATTATGCCTGCATGCATAGGATTCTTCGTGATCTTTTGAACATGCATGCTAGGCTGTGGTGTTTAAGTCAAGAGGGAACATGCATGGCGAACATAGTGGCAGCTCGCACGGTTGACATTCCATGCCCATTTCCTCCGTTGTTGTGGGTGTCGGGTGGCATCAACTGGCTCCCATAGGTTTTGATATTGTATCGTGTGCCGCATGTAAGGGATGGATGCAGTTCTTTTATTGGTGACGGAGGGCAATGTCCAGCTTCTCTTGCGTGGATCAGGAAAATTGTTGTTGCGGTCGTTGGGTTATTTTTTTCCCCGAATGTAGTTGTCAATTATTTCTCATGTATCAACTAATGTATACAAAATTAATGAAAATAAGAATTTCTTGCATGTGACAAGTTGAGAAATAATTGATCCTTGCACAAAAATTTGTAGCCAAGACGTCGTTTCTTGGGATTTACCGTCTCAAATCGATGAATGCCTGCAAAAAAAAATTTAGAGAGCAGACATAAGGAGCGCCCGGCTTTAAATTAATAAAGCCGACAACAACAAGAGTGACATCAACATAAATACGTTACGGACCAAGGGAACCTCCTTCTAGTGAGAATTCCTTCGAAAGTAACACGCCTCTCTGCTGCATTCCCGTGTCTGTGGCACAAAACAAGCAACTCCGTTTCAGGGCCCTCGAAATCGGAGTCCTCCGTGGTAGCAGGGATCTGCGCGTGCAAAGGAAAGCCAAAGATTTGATCCAAAATTTGAGAACAAGCTCCTTCGAGAAATCCCCAAATGACAAGCCCTAACCCTAACCCTAACTCTAAGAACTTGCCTTCATGGTGCCGTCGTCGGAAGCTGAGCTGACGTATTCAACGGTGTGGTTGCTGCTGTCGCCATCACTCCAGGACACCATGTCATGGCGCGGCGGCAGCGAGCACAAACAGAGCGAGAGAGAGCACACAGAGCGAGAGAGAGCGAGCGAGACAGAGTGGAGATGAGATGGAGAGATGAGTAATGATTCGGTCTTTTGACCAGGTCGAATGAATGACACCGTCTAACGGCGGTCGGGACGGCTGGCTACGCCACGTAGGCAAAAAAAGGGACCCACCTGTCATAAACTGACTTAACAGAGTCAGATCCACTGATAGGTGGTTTTGCCAAAAATTATATAAGATGTGATGTTTTCTGCCGAAGAAACAAAGCGTATTGTTTTTCGCTAGGGACTGGCTAGTGGTCAATCGACTAGAAATGAATTTTGGGTCAGTGGATTGACCCCAAATTCTGTTTCAGTCAATTGCGCAGCGTCCGCACAAGCCCACAGCTGGACCATGGGCTGCTCGAGTCCATTACTACCAAGCCAACCTATTTTTTTACGTTATAATTATGGGCTGCTTTAGTATAGTACTAGCCAAGCCTTTGTAGATGACCAATGAATAACACTCTCACACATATTTGCATGCAATGGTTAGTGGCTATATGTGCAACCTCACAAATGTATATTTATTTTCATACATGTGCGATCTCACCGATGAGTAGCACTCTCACACATATTTATTTTTATACATACATATATATGGAAAATGTATTATTACTATGCAAAACTGATCATAATATAGTGAGATTTCCGCAAAAAAGTGTTTTCTATAAAGTAATGGATTAGTGACATCGGTATTACCTTACAAAAGAAAAGAAATGAAAACTAAAAATGAAATAAAAACTAAAAAATGAAGTTTTCTATGGAAGGATGAATTCGTGGCATTGGTGTTACCCTTTCAGAAAAAAAATAAAACAAAATCAAAATAATGAAATTTTCTAGAAAAGAATGGAACACTTTAAGAAGAAAGAAAATGAAAAAGAAAAAACTTTCAAAACTTGCACACAATTTACACTAAAATTGCACTTTTTGAAATATGCAAAGAATAAGTATATAATAGTGCATTTTTCACATTCTACTATAATTCACACATAGTGTAACTGAAATATTGTATTTCCTTTAAGAAGAAAGAAAATTTTAAAAAACTTGCGCACAACTTCGCACCAAAATTGCACTTTATCGTAGTATGCAAAAATAATCATATAATCATGCATTTTGGCTCATATCTATAATACTTAAATAGTTCATCCCCACTAAGCTATTTCTCTTGACATGCAGCCTATCCACCTCATCACACATGCCCCACACATCCATCTAAAAAAGAAATCCGACAAATCTTTTTTTTAGAGTTAATCCAACAAACTTGTACTATATGTTTCATTACCAGCGCACCCGAACATACCGAAGACCTCTCCCGTTTCCAGACGTACACGCATGGACCCTCCCCCCTCTCTCTAAAAAAACAGAAAGGAAACTAAACGATCGGGCACTCTCTCACCCGATCAGAATACAAATCGTTTTCATGTAAAAAAAAATGTAAGAATACAAATCGTTTTCCCTATAAAAACACCCACCGTTTCCCTGTATACAATACAGCTCGGCGGCTGGGATCCAATCCCTGCGGCATGGGCTCCTCCGGCATGTAGTATCAGAATTATAATTTGTGTAAGAATTTAATTATGAATCAGTTTTGTTGCTGTTTTAGATTCATCAATCATCATTGTCTTCGCCCAGATTGAAGCTTTGATCTGAATTAGCCAAAGTAAAATGTTGCAGGTAAGGTGTTCTTACTGTGGTTTATATAGTCTGTACCAGATGGTTCGATGAGATATGTACATGAATAATGATGGATATTTTCATTGTGGCCTGAAACTTGATAATTTGGTGTACTATATTTTGTTTGAATGATGTTGCCTTGATACCTGTAAAATGACTACAATTAAAGGACAATTTTGTTCTTTCAGAAAATCTGTTCGTGACAAATGGTATTGTTAAATTTGCCAACTTTGGGATGGCAAGAGAAGTATGTTCCAGTCCTCCTCACAGAGATTATGTTTCCACCAGATGGTGAGTTTGTGTATGAAAATGCCATGTTACTTTTTTGTGTATATGTACCTAAAAGGCTAAAACTGACCTGTTATTTTCAAGGTATCAGGCTCCAGAGGTGCTGATGCAAGCTTCAGCTAATACACCTTCTATATCACTGCCTTTTATTTTGATTGACGATTCATGCATCAGTCGTATCACTATATCAGGTATATATATCTTTGCCTCCAAAGCATTACAATTTTTTTTACCTGCACATTTTAAGTTTATGCTGCAAATTTATCTTTCAACATTGCACTATAGTTGACCCTAAAAAAAAAACATTGCACTATAGTTAAAGGTGTAAATCATACATAAAAATTATGCTTTTAAAAAATAAGCAAGAATAAGTATATGGAGTGGAAATTTTGAAAAGAAAAATTAAATATAAATGAATAGTGGCATTGGTATTAACCTTAAAGTAGAATGAAAATGAAGTAACGACCAAAACAATATCCAAATAATGATTTTTTTAAAGAATGAATTAATGGCATTGGTATTTCCTTTAAGAAGAAAGAAAATCTTAAAAAAACTTACACACAACTTTGCACCGTAATATACTTTATCGTAATATGCAAAAATAATCATATAATCATGACTTTTGGCAGATATTATATAGTATTTGTATGTATATAATTACACTCAGAAAAACCCCATAAAACAAAAAAAAAACAATAAAGGAAAGAAAAAAGGAAACAGAAAAACGCATAGAAAGAGAAACAAAATAAAAAATGAACAAAAATACCCACAAAAGAAAGATTAAATTTCTAAGGAAGAATTAATTAGTGGCATACTGGCATTGGTTATTCCCATTTAAGAACAAATAAAATGGGAAAAAGAATCTAAACAAACACTGACAAAATTTGGATGAAAATATACATAAAAATTATGCTTTTTAAAATATGCAGAGAATAAGCATATAAAGTGGAACTTTGTCCAAAAAACAAAATCTAAGAACAAACGGATAGTGGCATTAGTATTAACCTTAAAGTAGAATGAAAATGAAGTAAAGACTTTATCAAAATAATGATTTTTTCTGAAAAAGAATGAATTACTAGCTTTGGTATTTCCTTTAAGAAGAAAGAAAATTTTAAAAGCCTTGCACACAACTTTGCACCGAAATTGCACTGTATCATAATATGAAAAAATAATAAAATAATCATGAAATTTTGGCACATATTATATTGTATTTGTATGTATATAATTACACTCAGCCAAAACACACAAAAAACAAAAAATAACCAATAAAGGAAAGAAAAAAGGAAAAGGAAAAACACAACCCAGAAGAGCAAAAACGAGCCCAAGAAGCAATTCGATTGACCCAAAATAGGGGTCAATCGATTCCACACAGCCCAACTCACCACCAAAATGACAGAGAGAAAAAACAGCACACATCTCAAAGCAGAATCGGACGGCCACAAAATTGATTGACCCAAAAAGAATTTTCAGCTGACTGACATATAGCTAAAGTATTTCTGCTAACCTAACCTTTAAAGTAGTGGTTTTCTGCATTTTACTCCAGCGGTGGCGAAAAACCGAAATTTGAACGCTGCTGAGGAACTCAGCAAACACCAACATGTGCAAAACAAAGCCCCCCGTAACCGTAAGTAAGAATGACAGAATACATGGTAATCGTAGTATTTTCCTATTGATGAGCCTGTTTATCAACTATCTGCAGTTCGGATCAAATGCTCGAGAGGGGAAAAAATTACATTCGTGGAACATATTTTACAGTAAATTAAAAAGAAGCCTACCCTATCTTATCTTAGCAACCAATTGTGTTACCGTGTGCAGAAAAGAAAAGAAAAGAAAAGTTACAGCTACAACCGAGTTTCATTTACAATCTTGAGCCCCCAGCTGACGTCTTCGCAGTGCCTCACGTACGGCACCACCTTGCCCAGGTCGGCGTCCCTCTTGGCCTTGCAGTCGAAGTAGGGGGCCTGGTGGAAGCACGGCTCGATGGACATGGCGCGGCCGCACGGCGGCTCCGGCACGACGTGGTTCTCGGGCCTGTACATGATCCACGGCGTGAGGCCAGCGAGGCCCTGCGCGACGTACCCGAAGGTGGAGAAGCCGCTGGTGATGAGCACATCGCTCATGCTCAGCAGGTAGATCTCCGCCAGCGCCTTCATGTTGTGCTTCCTGTTCTTCTTCTTCTGGTACTCCTCGTGGCTCGGCTGGTAAACTTTGACCGTGGTGCCGTCGACGGTCCGGTGCTCGCTGTACCTTTCCCGGATCTGATCACTATACCAAGAGCTCAAAGAGGTCGCAAGAACGGCGATCGTCCGGTTATTTCCAGAGGCGGCGGCTTCATCGGTCACGCCGATTTGTGGCAGCAGCTTTTCCCCCTGAGCACAGGAAAGGATCTGTTCTAAAACGTGTGGAAATGGCCCATTTCTTTGCAAGATGCCCTTCTTTTCAAATATTCTGATCTGAATCCCCACTACTTTATCAGCTTTAGCAAGGTAGGCCCTGTAGTACGTTGTCGCCGAATACCAGATATCATTTGTTGGATGAAGAAGATACCGGCCCAAGTGATGGAAAACGGTGTCCTTTTCAGGAAACAGCTTGCTCAGTTCATCCTGGAAACTCAGGATAAGAAACAGTGACGGCACAAAGTACATGTCGGTCCGCATGATCAGCCACGGCACACCTTGCAGGAACTGTTGGTCGTCTTCGCAGTAGAAAAGCTTGTCGTGGAAAGCGTAGTCGCCGTCAAGATGGAGGAACACGTAGGGAGGCCTAGCACTGGCTAGAGACCGATATGTGTTGCCACGGATAACATTATTCCGCACCATGTTGCCATAGCTCTCCGGACTACCCTCAGTGAACTCATTATAGCTCAGAGGGAAATCTGAAGGAATCAACCATGAAGTTCCAGGGAAAGGCTCGCAGAAAGTATTGGCAATCTGCTTATAACGATCCACGAGCAAAACCCTGCCTGTCAAAAGTGCGTAAAGGAACGCTGAAGTGATCTCAAGCATCCGGTTCCCCATCCCGGCATGGATTATCAGGAAGAGATAGTTGCAATCCGATGTGCCGTTGATGCTCTGAGTGGACATGAGCTGTTTTACAGCATTGTTGTATGATTTGGTACCTGGACCACACTTCTTCTGCAGTGCTTCTTGTCTCCTTAATCTTTCTGTGAGGTATGGAGAAGGTACTCTTGCTGCATTCCTGTGATAACGTGCAAACTGGTACCTGCTGCGACACGATCTTTCATCAAATCCCTCGACCAGAAGGCCACCCAGAAGTCTGTCATAATCAATTTGTGCCGATGGAGATAAATCATCAGGCATATCATCTCTTATATCTGAAAAAGATAAGATGTTTTAAGTCAGCGCAAGAAAACAATACAAGGAGAGGACCAAAATAATAGTATTGGTTTGCTCCTGCATTTTGTAGTTAAAAAAACTAATGGTAAATATAAGTTGAATTACATTTGTTGTCATTACTCTCATAGCGGAAACAATCACTTGAATTACTTAAAATCCCTACAAAGGATTGGGACGTGGAAACTGACATTAGGGAGCACCTATAGTTGTATCGCTTGAGTAAGCCAGTAACAGAATATTATAACAAAGTGGGTTGTACCCAAACAAAATACAAGAGAAGACTGACCGAAAGAGTGTCTTTTCAATGAACAATACAAAATAATGCAATTCATAGCAACTTGACGAAAGTTTTTTTTTTAAGAATCAGTATTACGGAAGTTGGCTGGTTGCTTGTTCTTTTCCTCGTTATAGTTGCTTGCAAGTTGCAAGAGATCATGCACCTCATTTGGAGTACAATTGGGCTGCTCTTTGTGCAATTCAATGGACATGATGAGAAGAAGCAGTTCTTTGCTGTCTCGTCATGCAGTGGGGAAGGTATTAACTGGGTACAATCTAGAATAATTAACTGGATAGGGACCTCTAGTTGCCCCCGGTTTTCTTCAGCGGTAGCGTATATACATATTACATTGTCACGTTCACGTACAACATATTGTTTCAAATGCGTAGTTGAACATTTGAATCAACATGCGTTGTCATGTGTTCAAATTTCTTCAACTTTCCTATACGTGTTGTCATAACATATGCTACAACTATAAAGTGGTATACGCAACATATTGATTCCTTTTATGACAAATATTTGAACACACAAGATATTATTCGTAAAAAAGTATCCCTTCTAACATTTGGATCAAAACAATAGACAGATCAAAGCATTTTAGTAGTCTTAAAAAAGTATCATTATTTATACTAAACTAAACTCTCTCTCTTTTTTTTTTTACAAAAAAGGGGGTTATTGCCCTTTCCATTAATTTTTCAACGGAAATAACACTATACAAAGGCAAGCTAGTATACTTTATTGGTTTGATATGTCCCTTCCAACATTCATGTACATGACTAATTCTATCTTACCCACCGATTGTTATGACGAAACAAACTCGAATTATCTCTCAGGTGAGGACCACGGATATTTTTGTGAATGTTTGATTAGATATGTATTGAGAACTTGAACCGCACCATATTCCTCATCTTACTTTATTCTTCGTCATCTCCTTGAGAAAGCGGCGTGGCATGAAAAGATACTCTCTAGTGGCATTCATCATTGATGCAAACAAAAGTAGCTAGCAGCATAGCACCATTAACACATAAGCTAACCATAGAGAGGTCCAGCAAGAACAATCGGTACACGCATCACCTTTCCTTCTTTTCGTGAGAAAGCATATCATCCATGCCCAACATCCACCACAATTTACACACAAAAAAATTACCTACCACAATTGTAGTTTTTTTTGTGAACCAACAATTGCAGCTTCGATGCGGATAATTCACCCATGCTCTATCATATCATATATTATTATTTTTGAAATAAAGGAGTTTCCCCGGCTCCATTTTCATTAATGAAACCAAGCAACAGAAGTCAAAGCTCCCAGTCATAACCAAAGGTAGCCAGACAGATAAACATCCAACCAAACGACTGTTATAAAGACATACTAGAACAACTCCAACTAACCCTGAGAATATTGTATCATGTATCATTGATACTCTAAATAGATAGCTCTATTTTCGGCGATAGTTCGATAACTCAGTTTAGGTGATTGTAATCCTGTGATCGGTTGAGTAGTACAGGTTTTACCGGAGCCTTGGAGTTCACACGGGTAGGCGAAAGTTACTGACAGGTGGGGCCGCTATCCTCGCAGTGAAGTTGGGCTGGATTTTTGCTTGCTTGATTGCACGCAACTGGTGCTGACATGTAGGGTGGTAGAACCGTCTACATTTCTACAGCCTACAGACAGTAGACTAATCTCCGCCCGGAACGAAAGGCCAGGAACACACGCGCGCGCAAGGGGGTAGATGCGGGAACCGTACACTGCACGTACCTGGGTTCACCTCCGGCAGGAAGAGATCGGCCCGGAAGAGCCACTCCGGCGCCGGCTCGGCCTGCCACCGCTGCAGGAGCAGCACGGCCGGGATCAGCAGGAAGCACACTGACAGCGCGAAACGCCGCGCGGCGCCACCGCGCGGCGGCTTCCCCTTCGGCCCCGCCCCAGCCCGCTGCCGCCGCGGCAGCGCCGCCCCCTCGCCGCTCCTCCCCATGGCCATGAGCTAGCTAGCCAAGCTAGCGGCTGTCCGCGGCCAGCCCCAACCGCCCGCATGGGCTAGCGGCGAGCCGGTGCTCCCATGGCCGTGCTCTGCTTTAACTTTGGGGAAAGGGAGGACGAGCCAGCTCGTGTCCGGCCATCGCTTCGTCCGCGTGGGAGCAGGTTGCAGGAGCAGCTGGCTACTGGGCAGTGACCAGTGAGAGTGTCTGAATATCTAGCGAATAAGTACGCTCTTGCCCTCAAATCTTCTAATCTAAATCAAGAAAGAACAGCACAAACCAGCCGTGACAGTAAAGCAAAGCAGCGAACTGCTCTGTGAATCGTGTTGGGACAGGCAACGAAGATCCACGTCGAGGTAGAGAACTTTGTCTAGTTTTGACTGACCCTTGAGCGGTCACAGCGGCGTTGTCCTTTGCCAGGAAAATTAGCCCGTCGTCTTTTGTTTGGTCCGGCGTCCACCCAAAAACTTCAGTCTACCCAACCCATGCTGTATGTGGTACGGACTGGGGCCGCTGGCGAATGCTCGGGAAAAAAGAAGAAGGAAAAGAAATAAATTGCCGCTTGGCCGGCAATTAATTAATGCTCGGACGTCCTCTTCTGTGTCTAACGCTCTAACTCAACCCATTTGATTGGCCTTTGGCTAGTTGATCGCATGTGCACTCACGTATGCTCTCGCGTCCAAGTTCATCGTTAATTACCTAGAAAAGAATATCTGCTCCTGCTACGTCAGTACTAGTGCTATACTGGCCTATGGCCGACGCGGTGCCACTGCGACCAACTTCAGATTGGGATTTAGACAAAGCCGGTCCAAATAAACTAAGGAGCAAGCGATGGGAATCTGCTTTGTAAGGAATCTTCAACGTCGTGTATTAAAACGACGCTAAACGATTTGTTTAGCACGAACACTTTATGTCATCCAGTGCCGTGCATCAAACATTTATGGACTGGTCCACATGTGCGAATTTCGCCAAGCAGATAACAAAGATGAGGGAGATTTGGGAGAGTCCGGACGCCCCACATCGGACTCTAACACAACACACCTGGACCACTCAAAAACCCCCTCCGGAGCCCTCCCCCCACTTCGTCCTTCCTCTCTTGCTCTGTATTCACACCCCACCAAGACCACCGCTGCCTCTACATCACTTCGATTGCCGCTCAATTCTTGCCGAACAACCGCTACTCCACCCAGGTGCCTTGCCTTATAATTCGCCGTCGTTGCACCCTCACATCGGTCGACGGCTCGGGTATCATCCGCCCCCTGCCGACGCCGTCCATAGCAAACACCATGTCTGATAAGTGTTTGGTCAAATGTCATTGAGATTTTTTTTACCTTCTCTTTCTTTAACATGAAGCAAGCACGATGAGGGGGTACTCCGAGAAGGAGGATGCATTAATCCATTACTAATCATGTTATCCTTCCGCCAAATAGCAACTGTCTAAGTGTACTAAACATGGTGCTTTAGCTAGCTTCCGCCATATTTAGTAGGTAGTTTGCTTGCTTCTACCAAATCTTGTGGCATTTAAAAAAAAGTTAAGAAAAAAATAGAAACAAAGCGATTAGTCGCTTCAATCAAACTTTAAACATGCTATCCGCCAAACTGTCTTCTGGACGGAGAGGAGAGAGGGGTACGTGGTGACTTTTGATTCGTCGTGTGGATATCCGGACTCCCGCAAAGCCTCCCTTTGCTTGTCTTCAGTTTACGGGAAAACGAACATCCAGACTAGTCTGCGGACCGATGCAGGACGGTGTTGAATGACAAACTGTGTCAGAACAGCTTGGTTCGGACCCTTGTGGAAGGTTTGAGCGTTCGCTTTGGAGATGCCCTAACTAGTTTCCTCGTCTGGTCTCTTGTGCTCCTACGATTTGGTCGATGAAGTTTGATGTCTGTACAGCCGAAGTTTCGAGCTTTGATGACTCTTTGAGGGCATCTTCAACACTGACCCACAAAATTGCTCTGCTATCCTTCCTTGGATAGTAAGAGACCAGTCCGCGGACATGGGTGCGGGAGCCAGCCATCCAACGTTGCCCACATACATCCGTCACCAAATTTTATTTATTTAAGTCCGCGCGATCAAATAGGCGCATATATAGTCTAAAATAGTTCAAATGCAATAGTAGTTCAAATATAAAAAAACAAATATTACAATCCAACAACGTTGTCCCCCTTAATAGCCCACATATGGTCAATTAGATCTTCTTTCAGTGGCTCGTGAGTTGCTCGATACCGAATTTGTTAATGCATTTGAGAAAACTCTTCAAATGTGGCCGGATTTTGGTGGAGAAGTTTGACAGGATCACCCATGTTCTCAAATCCAAGACCTGCGGCAGCATCCTCACCCTCATCCTCCACGATCATGTTGTGCATGAGGTCATCACCTTCCGCAAGGTCTCCGGATCCCATTATTTAGCAGGTCCACGAACAACTGCAAAACGTGCCTGCAGAACTCCAAAAGTCCTCTCAACATCCTTTCTAGCTGCTTAGTCTTTGGACAGAGTGAGACTTTCTCTGACCAATTGTATTAGAGATGGTGTTCACAAAGGTAGCCAAGGAGGATAGATACCGTCAACCAGATAGTAGCCCAAGTTGTACTCATACCCATTGACAGTATAGTGGCAAGGAGGAGCTTTTCGTTTAGTCAGCCTAGTAAACAGTGGTCATCGCTGCAACAAATTGATGTCATTGTGAGACTCGGGCATGCCAAAGAAAGCGTGCCAAATCCAAAGATCCCATGATCCAACTGCTTCAAGAATGATCGTGGGCTTCTTACCATGACTCTGATATTGCCCTCATAAAGCTTTCGGGCAGTTCTTCCATTTCGGTGCATGGAGTCAAGTGATCTAAGCAAACTTGGCCACCCTCTTACTTCCGAGATTGCCAAGAGCCCCTCGGTGTCTGTCATAGTTGTTTCTCTCAGGTACTGAGGTCCAAACACCTCGACCACGTCAGTTGCAAACCTGATCATGGCATCTTGGCATGTGCTCTCGGACATCCGTAGGTACTTGTCCCACGAATCAGCGGCCATGCCATATGCAAGCATCCGTCAAGCATCCGTAGTTCGGCCGTGCACTTCTGGTATCCAGAGAACCCAATCCTTCCCACGTCGTCCTTCTTCAAGATGAAGTAGTCATCAAAGGACCGGACGCCATGGTAGAGACGATCGAAGAAATTTTTGCGCATCCGAAAGAGTCGGTGTAAATTGTCAGCGAAGAGGACATCGGGGACAAAGTAGTCATCCATTAGCATCAAATGGCCGCGCGCCCGGTTGCGGTTGAGCACTTGATGACTCTTGATCGATCCCTTGAAATTCAGAACATGCTCCGCGCGTTCCGCGTCTGCAAGCACCGCCTGCATCATCGTCGTCTCATCCATGTAGTCCTCCTCGTCAGACGAGCCGTCGGACGACTCAACATAGTGATGTATATGTACTCCATATCCGAATCCATTGCTTCCAAGAAGAAGGGACAACAAAATTTATCTTGGAAAATTCACCGAACAGTTGCCGAGCATGGTGAGCATCGTAGGAGCGGATGGTACCTGTGCGGCGGTCGGAGAAGAGGTGAGGAACGGTGGTGAAGGAGAAGCGGCATGGAGCACGGGTGTACCGTTGGAGCTGACGGACTCGCCGAGTTTCGGCAGGGGTGCGGCGTGACAGCCGGGGTGGTGGAGCAGCGGAGAAGGCAAGAGAGAAAGATTGAAGAAGAGAAAATGGGAGGATGGAGGCGCGGGGTCCGAGAGGGATTTTGGGTGGGACGGAGGTGTCGGAATCCTACGTGGCTGTTGTTTGGACTCATGCAAAGCCCCTCACTTTATCTCGGGTTTGTTAAAAAAATATGTCTGGACACCTTGATAGACCAGGTCCGTGTTAGACGGCTCAACCCGCCGGCGGCTTGAGAGTTCGCTTTCGAGACGCCTGAGCGGTCACAGCGGTGTTGTCTTTTACTCTCTTTTGACACGAAAAAGCCCGTCGTCCACCCAAAATTCTCAATCTAGTCTAGGCTCAGAAAAGAAAATCGCATGGCTCGGATCTTCTGTGTCTAACTCAACCGATTTTAACTGGCCTTTGGCTAGTTGATTGATCACCTCTGCTGTGCCCTCGCGTCTAAGTTTATCGTTAGCACGTAGCAGGCCAGCAAGACGAGAGTTTTTTATCGTTAGCAGGCGATGCGACCAACGTCAGATTAGGATTTAGACCTGGCCGACCCGAGTAAATAAGCAACACTAACAACGGGAATCTGCTTTGCAACTATGTATCGGCTGTGTTTGTTTGGGCTTCAGTTTCGACAGATTCAGCTGTGAACTTGTTGTGCTGGCAAAACTGCTGTGCTGAGGAAACAGCTGCAGTGAAGGTTAGCTGTTTGGCAACGTAGCTGTGAAAACGACTGTGGGCTGGTGAAAACGCTATGTTTCAGGAGGAGGGACGAAGGAAGAGATAGGTCGTGCCTGCGGCGACATTTATGACATAATTATGACCAAACGCCAAAAGTAGAGAGTCTAGCGAAACAACTTTGGCTGTAAAGTATCCCGAAACGTGCTTTGGGCTGTTACACTGAAAATACCCCGAAACAGTTTTGGGTTGTGGTTCCACAACTGTTCTAAAATAGCTGTTTGTTTCAGTTTCAGCTTTTTTCAATCCAAAAACTGCTCTCAAAGCTGAAACAAACAGGGCCATCGTCTGGTCTCTTGTGCCCCTACGATTCCTCCATGAACTTCCCCACCATTTCCTGGACCTCTTTCTTTTTCTAAATAAAAAACCATTCCCTGCGTCTACTACTAGCTGAGAACCTTTCTCTCTCTGACCACGGCCATCGCAGCTAGTAAGTGCAAGTTCTACGATGATCCATCCGGAAAACGTCGATCAGCTTCAGCTTCTACAGTCGTAGAGTAGTTGCGTATGCGTATGCGCATATGTGTGAATGGTGGAGTATGAATTCCAAGGGGTGTGGCAGTACCTTGGTCGTCGTCGTCGTACTTTGGGAGGTCGTCGACGTCGAAGAGCATCCGCGGCGATGATTCGGCCCGCAGGTTCCAGACGGCGAGGATGCAGGCCGGGAGCGTGAGCAGGCAGAGCAGCAACGCGGCGCGCACGCAGTTGCGCCGGTGCCTGCCCCGCCCCGCCTCCTGCTGATCCGCGGCGTGGGCGTGGGCGTGCGGCGCCCTTGCCTCCGTCTCCAGGCCGCCGCCGCCGCCGCCGCGCAGGGGCAGCCTCTCCTCGTGGCCGCCGTTGCTCCCACGCCAGCTGCTCGGTTGTTTCTCCATGACCGAGCTTCCTCCACGCTAGCTCTAGGCTCTACCTCGCTCGTTTGCACCGCTCCCTGTTCGTCGTTTAAAGCAGGCCGGCTAGAAGAAGCGTCTTGTTTGCGCTTTGTTTTGTGGTCTCGGGCGGCGGAGCGGTCAAAGCCGGAAGGCCGCGGCCGGGTGGGCGCTGCAACTTGCGGGAATAGGGGCTCTTTATCGTCGTGGGTTTGGACGTAGTGGGATGAAGACGGAGCTTGGAATGTACTGTAGTAGCAGGAGTGGGTTTGGCAACTTGGCATTACTTAAACCTTCTTTTGCTGTCATAGTGGATTTGCACTGTAAACCATGAATCCGTTCATGTGAGGTCTCAAGGAAATTGCAGAATATAACTGAAGAGGTATGTGCCGTGTGATTTTTCATAGGATCGAGGAGGTTTGTAAGGTCCGTCGTCTTGATCAATCGATCTCGACGTACTTCGTAACAAATCTCAAGGTGCACTCCAGCTGACCGAGGATGCTCCAGTGACCGGGGCAACGGCCTATATCGGTCTTTTCTTTTTCTTAGTGACTGGAGTAGAAGAAATTTGTTGAAGTGTCAGGGAAGGAAGAAAAAAAAACTGAATATAGTAACTTTCTATTGGCGCAGTGCTCGAAGTCTTAGTGCTGACCTTTGCACACATATTTTTATCTTATTTTATACTTTCTCCATCGACCTTGATTGTACACTAGCTGAAGTTTTTTTTTTTTTTTTTGAAAGAACACTAGCTGAAGTTTGGGCTACATGCACGTTGCGTTTACTACGAGTAGATTTTCTCTTTGAAAGATGGGGTCTGATTCGATGCAACAAAAAAAAAAAAAGAGGGTGGGGGTCTGATTTGCAACCAAAAAGACCATGGTTCAAAAATAGGTGTTTGTTCAATAAATCATTGTACAGAGTACTTACTGTGGATGGTTTTGGCATGAATTGCTTAGAAACAAGTACTTCCACTCAAAACCCACTGATCCGAGCCGACTGGAATGGAGTACTTTCACCAAATGTCTTCCAGTGGAGCTTCACAGATTCATACTTCTGAAGTGTTTCCAGTTAAATATATTTGGAAACTAAAAGTTAGCTCTGTATGCATTCTTTTAATAGCAATTTGTTGAGCATTGTATATGCATGATGGTTATCTTCAAATTGGGGTACCTGGACAACATCTCTACTTCATTGGTTGCTTGTATGCAATATAATCTTGAAAGATTCGCAAGATACTTTATTACCACTTTATGATATGTTGAACCTAATGGAATGATGCAACTTGTTATTAAAATTATCATTGCCTATATGATCAAAGGTATGTTCTATTCTAGCATTCACTCTTCAAAAAATATTCTTTTTATAATCTACCTACTCGAGGACGAGTAAGGATTAAACTTGGGGATGCTGATACGACTTCAACGTATCTATAATTTTTGAAGTACACATGCTATATTTACACCATTTATTAATGGTTTTGGTGCACTCTTATATTATTTTTCTGGACTAACCTATTAATCTAGTGCCCAATGCTAGTTCCTATTTTCTGCATGATTTTAGTTTTACTGAAAATCAATATCTAGGAAGGTCAAAACACCTCGGTGATTTAAGATGATTTTTTCTGGAATACATATGATTTTTGGGCGAAGGAATCAACGCAAAGCGATGCTCGAGGGCCCCACACGGGCAGGTGGCCAAGGACCATAGGGGAGAACCTCTCCCCATCTAGGGGGAGGCCATGAAGGAAGAAGCCGAATGGGGAGACCGATTACTAACTATGGTGATCTGGAAATGGAGCAGAACGAATTCTCGTCCTTTTCCCCATAGGTGACCCTGAGTTATCGAACACACGGGAGGACGGTGCCCTTTAAGCTAGGGTCTCAAACAAGCTTTTGCTAAAGAATTAATTCCATCTTTTGACGGAATCGTAAATCAAACTTGACACTGCAAACACTTATAATAAAAATAGGCCAGGGTATGAGGTCTTAATGCTTACAACCATATATTTGTGAAGGGACTAGATATGATCTTAATTTGTGCGCTGGAAGTCACCCATTGAGATGTGCCTGTTACCATCCGAAGTGGGGGATGTGTCCAAATTACATCTCGACTGGCACGCGTCCTACATCAAGAGTCAGTTGTCCAACCGAAGGCCTATCCGTCTCACGGGGTTGCCTCGATAAATAAGATTGCAATAATCAGACAAAAGCATTGGGCGTTTAATGATTACACCTCTTGAATCCCCGGGGGTAGGATCCGTGTTACCATACTAAACCTTTCTGTCACTGGTGAAATGATCAATATGGTCGACTAGAGGGGGGGCGTGTGAATAGGCGACTACCAATCTTTTGCTTCTTTTAACAAATTAGGCTTAAGAACAAAATACATTGTCTAGATATGCAACTAGGTGGACAACATATATGATGAGCTCAACAATAACAACACAAGCAAGTACAAAATACAAACATAATATAAGCTTGCACAAAGTAAAGCTTAGAAGTAACCACAAGTGGAGTCGATGGAGACGAGGATGTGTTATCAAAGTTCCCTCCCTTTAGGGGGAGGTACGTCTCCGTTGGAGCACTGTGGAGGCATAACGCCCTCGCACAATGCAAGATGCTAAGATTCTACTGGTGGTGCCCTTGAAGGCGACGATCGAACCTTTACAAATAAGGTTGGGGCTCTCTCCACAACTTAATTGGGGGCTCCCAACACCACCACGAAGCTTCACCATGGAATGTGGCTCCGAGGTGACCTCTTCCATCTAGGGTGCCCAAACACCCAAGAGTAACAAGATCCGCAAGGGATTAGTGGGGAAAATCAAATTTCTCTTGGTGGAAGTGTAGACCGAGGCCTTCTCCTCTAAACCCTAGAGTATCAACAAGTTTTGATGGCTAGGTAGGGAGATCGGGTGAATATGAGCTTTAGGGCAACAATGGAGCAATGAGGGAAAAGAGGTGGTCTTATTGGGGAAGAAGACCCCCATTATATAGAGCCTGTTTGGGACTGCTCTGCTCCTCGGAATTCAGCTCCGCTCTAGAAAACACAAGCCAAACAGGGTAGCTCCACGATATGCCGCTCCGCAAAAAAACTAGAATCTAGGGTATAGCTCCCAGTTTTTTTATGAAGCTCTTCAAGGAGTGCTTAAAAAACTATAGAAGCTAGAGTTGGGTGGAAATTACCCACCACTGCCACTAGTAAGCGGATACCCTTCGTTTCTCCCCCTCAACCAATCAAATAGATCCTTTCCACCAAATTTCCCATTCTTGAAGCTGGAGCTAGATGAAAGCCAAACATTCTCTTTGGTAGTGCTACAACTTTTGGATGAAACTGCTCCAAAGTGAATTTAGTGGAGAAAAAATGGTTTTGGTGAAGCGGAGCAGTCCCAAACAGGCCCATAGGGGGGGCTTAAATCCAATCGTTATGCACTCTGTCTATGCTCAAGCGATCCTACCGCTTAGAGTGGTAGTTCCTGTGTAAGTTGTGTGTACTGCAGAGTACATGCATGGTAGTTCCGTTGGAGTGGTACTACCAGCTATAGTGAGCGGTACTACCGCTAATCGTCACTTGATACAAAGGGAGCAACGACAGTGGAGCGGTGCCAGAGCGGAAGTATCGCGTGAAGCGGTACTACCGTGTAACTGCCGGCCAACTACTGCGAGAGCAAATTGGGCAACATACCTTACACACCCCTCGAACACAAGCGGTAGTAGCAGCGGTAGTAATAGGCGGAAGTAGCCCACAAATGGTACTACCGTGCCACTACGGTGAGCTCAACAGAGATGTGCAGAAGGAATTTCCCAAGCGGTAGTAGCCGCGGTAGTTCACAACGGAAGTACCACCTAAGAGGTACTACCGTGAAGCCAAGCGGTACTACCGCCTCGGTACTGCAAAAGTGCCAAAGGCAAACCAGAAGGATACTCCAAGTTGCGGGAAGGGTATGTGGGTGCATATGAAGGTGTGTACGTGTTGATTCCACCCATACCTTTTCAAAGCGGCCTCCCTCTTAATAATACGGATTCCCTATACCTTTTTGTCTTCTCCTATAAATCGCAATCATCATTCTCTTTGCCATCCTAAGTGCTAAAGACCTTGGTTCACGCTCAAGTATTGCGTTAAAGTTTAAAATGTTGAAGCGAGAGAAAAAAAATATGATTTAATTGCTTGGTTTGGCACCGGGGTTGTTGTTAATTTGATATCTCTATGCAGGGAAGACTGAGCGTGCCATGCTTATCGTGATTAAGTGTGTAGGGATCACTTTATTTAACATCATCATTTCAAAAGGCAATAATTGTTTACTTGCATGTTTATGTATTATTGTTTTAATGTCAAATTGATAGATTGTTGCCCTGAATCATTCCTATCCCAATATTCATATCCAAGTTACATTGTTTGATCAAGAATTGTTGGGTAGCATTCAACATAAAAAATTCTTTTTGTTATCATTTACCTACTCGAGGATGAGTAGGAATAAAGCTTGGGGATGCTGATACGTCTCCAACGTATCTATATTTTTTGACTATTTCATGATATTATATTATAAGTTTTGTATGCTTTATATGTCATTTTATATTATTTTTATGGACTAACCTATTAACGGCCAGTTCTTTTGGTGCCTTTCTGGGCTTGCAGAATAAGCTGCCCCCTACCCAGCTTATTCTAGAAGCCCAATCAAATATATTTTTTAGAAGCCTACTAGTCAAGTCTTAATTAGTAGGCTTCTAAAAATATATTTTTTGTTGGACTTCTAGAATAAGCTGGGTAGGGGGCAGCTTATTCCAGCTTATTGTAGAAGCCATCAAAAGAATTGGCCCTAACTTAGTGTCCAGTGCAATTTCATGTCTTTTTGCATGTTTTTTGTTTCGCAGAAAATCATACCTACCGAAGTACAAACACGTTTGACGGTGTCTTGGGCTAGGGGGTACTAACCTAGTCGGCCCATGTTCCTCGGATTGGGCCGGTGGGCCCTCATTCATTCACAAGAAGGACTCCGGAGGCTGTACGCAGGGGGCATAATCAAGACTACATCTGTCGAAGACTTGTCGTATACTCCAAGACTTCTCCTGCCGCCCCGTGCCTAGATACCGACCTTGTAACCCTAGATACCCTACCTGGCATGTATATAAGCCAAGGGGTTTAGCCCGTAGAGGGGACATGATAACCCACAAGTATAGGGGATCAGTTGTAGCCTCTTTCGATAAGTAAGAGTGTCGAACCCAATGAGGAGCTAAAGGTAGAACAAATATTCCCTCAAGTTCTATCGACCACCGATACAACTCTACGCACACTTAACGTTCGCTTTACCTAGAACAAGTATGAAACTAGAAGTACTTTGTAGGTGTAAAGGGATAGGTTTGCAAGATAATAAAGAGCACGTAAATAAAAGATAGGGGCTGTTTAGATAAAGAAACAATTAAGTTAGTTTTAGTAGAGAGCTTTTTGTCACAAGGAAGTTATTTGTCCCTAGGCAATCGATAACTAGACCGGTAATCATTATTGCAATTTTATATGAGGGAGAGGCATAAGCTAACATACTTTCTCTACTTGGATCATATGCACTTATGATTGGAACTCTAGCAAACATCCGCAACTACTAAAGATCATTAAGGTAAAACCCAACCATAACATTAAAGTATCAAGTCCTCTTTACTCCCATACGCAAACAACCTACTTACTCGGGTCTGTGCTTCTTACACTCACGCCACCCACCATAAGCAAATCATGAACATATTGCAAACCCTACAACGGGGATCCCTCACGCTTGCGCGACACGAAGAGCACCATAGGACAACACCAATAATAAAACATACAACTCAAACCAATCATGATCATCAATCAACCCATAGGACAAAATGGATCTACTCAAACATCATAGGATAGCCATACATCATTGGGAAATAATATATAGCGTTGAGCACCATGTTTAAGTAGAGATTACAGCAGGGAGAAGAGGTGTTACACCACTGTGTAGAGGGGGAGAGAGTTGGTGATGACGGCGGCGAAGTTGTTGGTGTAGATCGCCGTCACGATGATGGCCCCGGCGGTGTTCCGGCGCCACCGGGAGAGAGGGGGAGAAAGCTCCCTCCTTCTTGTTCTTCCTTGACCTCCCCCATAGATGGGAGGAGGGTTTCCCCTCTGGTCCATGGCCTCCAGGGCGGCGGAGGGGCGGGAGCCCCTCCGAGATTGGATCTCTCTCTGTTTCCTTCTGTTTCTGCATTCCTGTTTTCTGGCCCTTCACCGTTTCTTAAATTCCCGGAGATCCTTAACTCCGATTGGGCTGAAATTTTAACATGATTTTTATCCGGATATTAGCTTTCTTGCGGAGAAAGAAGGGCAACAACCGCCTTACGGGGTGGCCATAAGCCCCCTGGCCGCGCCCAGGGTAGGGGGCACGCCTCCAGGGCTTGTGGGCCCCTTGGGCATCGTCTCGCATTGATTCCAATTCCCAAAAATCACATATATTCCAAAAAAAATCTCTGTAAGTTTTTATAGCGTTTGGACTTTGTTTGGTATGGATATTCTGCGAAACAAAAAACATGCAACAAACAGGAACTAGCACTGGGCACTGGATCAATATGTTAGTCCCAAAAATAATATAAAAAGTTACCAAAAGTATATGGAAGTTTTAGAATATTGGCATGAAACAATAAAAAATTATAGATACGATGGAGACATATCAGCATCCCCAAGCTTAATTCCTACTCGTCCTCGAGTAGGTAAATGATAAAAAAGATAATTTTTGATGTGGAATGCTACCTAGCATAATCTTGATCATATAATCTAATCATGGCATGAATATTAAGACACGAGTGATTCAAAGCAATAGTCTATCATTTGACATTAAGACAATAATACTTCAAGCATACTAATAAAGCAATCATGTCTTCTCAAAATAACATGGCCAAAGAAAGTTATCCCTACAAAATCATATAGTCTGGCTATGCTCCATCTTCATCACACAAAGTATTTCATCATGCACAACCTCGATGACAAGCCAAGCAATTGTTTCATACTTTTAATGTTCTCAAGCCTTTTCAACTTTCACGCAATACATGAGCGTGAGCCATGGATATAGCACTATAGGTGGAATAGAATATGATGGTGGAGGTTGTGTGGAGAAGACAAAAAGGAAGAAAGTCTCACATCGACACGGCTAATCAACGGGCTATGGAGATGCCCATCAATTGATGTCAATGCGAGGAGTAGGGATTGCCATGCAACGGATGCACTAAGAGCTATAAGTGTATGAAAGCTCAAACTGAAAACTAAGTGGGTGTGCATCCAACTTGCTTGCTCATGAAGACCTCGGGCATTTGAGGAAGCCCATCATCGGAATATACAAGCCAAGTTCTATAAAGAAAATTCCCACTAGTATATGAAAGTGATAACTCAAGAGACTCGCTATATGAAGAACATGGTGCTACTCTGAAGCACAAGTGTGGTAAAAGGATAGTAGCATTTCCCCTTCTCTCTTTTTCTCTCATTTTTTGTTCTTTTTTGGCCTCTTTATTTTTTATTTTTTATTTCGTCCGGAGCCTCATCCCGACTTGTGGGGGAATCATAGTCTCCATCATCCTTTCCTCACTGGGACAATGCTCTAATAATGATGATCATCACACTTTTATTTACTTACAACTCGATATCTAGAACAAAGTATGACTCTATATGAATGCCTTTGGCAGTGTACCAGGATGTGCAATGATCTAGCATAGCAAAGATATCAAAAAAATGGACAAGCCATGAAAATATCATGCTAGCTATCTTACGATCATGCAAAGAAATATGACAATGAATGCTCAAGTCATGTATATGATGATGATGAAAGTTGCATGGCAATATATCTCGGAATGGCTATGGAAATGCCATGATAGGTAGGTATGGTGGTTGTTTTGAGGAAGATATAAGGAGGCTTATGTGTGATAGAGCGTATCATATCACGGGGTTTGGATGCACCGGCGAAGTTTGCACCGACTCTCGAGGTGAGAAAGGGCAATGCACGGTACCGAAGAGGCTAGCAATGATGGAAGGGTGAGAGTGCGTATAATCCATGGACTCAACATTAGTCATAAAGAACTCACATACTTATTGCAAAAGTTTATTAGCCATCAAAATAAAGTACTAATACGAATGCTCCTAGGGGGATAGATTGGTAGGAAAAGACCATCGCTCGTCCCCGACCGCCACTCATAAGGAAGACAATCAAAAAATAAATCGTGCTCCGACTTCATCACATAACGGTTCACCATACGTGCATGCTTCGGGAATCACAAACCTTAACACAAGTATTTCTACCTGTCCACAATTATTCACAAGCATGACTCTAATATCGCCATCTTTATATCACAAAACTATTACAAGGAATCAAACATATCATATTCAGTGATCTACAAGTTTTATGTAGGATTTTATGACTAACCATGTGAATGACCAATTCCTGCCAACCCTCTAAATAGATATAAGCGAAGCATGAGAGTTTAATTCTTTCTACAAAAGATATGCCCACGCTCTAACAAATATAAGTGAAGCAAAAGAGCATTCTACAAATGGCGGTTTTTTATGTGTAGAGAAACAGGCAATCCAAACTTCAAATGATATAAGTGAAGCACATGAAGCATTCTATAAAGCCATACTCAAAAGATATAAGTGAAGTGCAAAGAGCATTATATAAATCAACCAAGGACTATCTCATACCAGCATGGTGCATTATTAAAATAAAAATAAAAAGCACACGACGCTCCAAGAATTTACGCATATCATGTGACGAATAAAAATATAGCTCCAAGTAAAATTACCGGTGGTCATTAGAAGAAAGAGGGGATGCCTTCCGGGGCATCCCCTGTAACACCCCGAGTGTCATGCTACAGTAACCCTCTGTGATTGAGCTAATTATTTTCGCTAAACAGAGCATGATCATTTTTTTTGTTTCTATCTCGTTTCAAATTCCGATCAAATTCAAATTTAAAAGACAAGCCCCTTTGAGCATGCCTATATCGCCTATTCTCTTCTCTCTTGTGCTTGCATTAGAATTGATGCTGCTACTGTTTATCCTATTCTGATGCATAGCCTGTTTATTGTAATCTGCTTTTGATACCTTACCTGCTTATCCTAAACTACTTAGTATAGGCTGGATAGCGACCCCAGTGACCCCACTTGTCCTGGTTGCCCCGCTGGATCATCGGAAGACTCGACGACCAGGCCCCAACACAGTACATCACACCCCCTTAGTTGTACGACACTACTAGGTTACTATCGAGTGCCGAGGGTGATACCTCGTCAGCACTTCCGATGTTAACCTTGTAGGGTAGACAATTGGTCATGGTCATCGAGGGTGATTCCTCCTTCTCCACTTCTGATACGACCCTGTCGCGCAACGCTTCAAGTGTGAACCTCGAGGGTGATTCCTCCAAGTTCACCTTGACGGATACATCGATCAGGAATCCCACGAGGGTGATACCTTGGATTCCTCTGATGTCATGGACACACGGATACTTGGACTTTACAACTAAAAGGCGGGTCGACCCTGAGGGGTACCCGCGCGAGCCTAAGTGGCGAGTGATATGGAGACGGGTTGACTTGGACGGTACCCGAGAGATGAATACGAGGCGTGGCCGGGCATTCTTAGCCCTTGCCACAAGTCCTCGAGACGGGGCAATGGGGTCACATCGATCGTGAGTCTCTGCTCGTTACCGCACGCCCAATGTACTAACGATTTGGATATTTGATCCGAGTGGGCCTCTGGCCCGATAGCACTAACCATCACGTGGGATCAGTTATGGGCACTCTGCATCGTAGCATCAGCCGAAAGCTCTATCAGACATCCAGTTCAGCAGTGCGGCATGGAGTGATTGGCGCCATCTACGTCAGAGGCGGTGCTTGGATCTGAGCCATGTGCGCAACGACCCGGAGGGCGAGGGGCGATGGCCCAAGACCCCCGAGTGCTTAGGATGTAGACCGACGGGGACCTCTCTACTGAGCTCTAGGTAGGGTTGCGGTGTGTCATTTGGCCGAGGCCGGGCATGACCCAGAAAAGTGTGTCCGGCCGGAGTTAAGCGAGTGTGGTGGGTAAGTTGGTGCACCCCTGCAAGGAAGAACTAATCTATGCATAGCCGGATCCTCGGTAACGGACGCTCGAAGTTGTATCCCGATTGATACAACTAGAACTGGATACTTGTGATGAGATATGGATAGTATGGCTCTGGGATTGCTTTCTCACAGGGAGTCGAGAAAGGATCTCTGGGCGAGGATGATGACTACTACTTTATACTGTGCTAATCTACACTCTTCTAATGCTACAAGACTGCTGAAGATGCTAGTCTTCGATAGGACTAGGCCTTCTCTCTATTCTGGCATTTCTGCAGCCCATTCCACATATACAGCCTCCCTTTGATAATGTTGCATATGTAGTGTAGATCCTTGCTTGCTGAGTACTTCGGATGAGTACTCACGGTTGCTTTGCTTTCTCTTTTCCCCATATCCGTTTGATGCAACCAGATGACGGAGCCCCTGAGACAGCTGCACTCGTCGATGATCGCTACTACTACCCCGAGGGTGGATACTACTACGAGTTGGCCGATGACCAGGAGTAGGTTCGGAGGGCCCCAGGCAGGAGGCCTGCGCCTTTCGATCGTAGCTTTTGTTTTGCACCGCCTTTCTACAGGCTTATCTGTTTCTCTTTTATATATGTACTAAGATATCTGATGCTTCCGCTGACGCTTGTATGCGAGCTTATGTATTCAAGCCCTCGAGGCCCCTAGCTTGTAATATAAAGCTTGTATGACTTTATTTATGTTTTAGAGTTGTGTTGTGATATCTTCAAGTGAGTCCTTAGGCTTGATCATGTGCATTTGCGTGTATGATTAGTGCACGATGAGCCGGGGGCGTCACAGGTTGGTATAAGAGCCGACTGCCTCTAGGAACCCCCCTTTCCAACTCCTTGGTCGAAGTTGAGTCTAGTCGTCCAAAATCGTTTTACTAACATGGCTGTGTGGGTTACGGGCCCACGTCGCCAAATGGGTGGTATTAGGATCTTTTATTCCTCGTCTATACTCTGGGACTCTGATCTCTCTTCTATTCGGGTTAAAATTTTACTAACTCCAACATCAGATTCTCATGATCACATCCACCCGAAGTTCTGAAAATATCCCCCCTTGATCCAAGATTGTGGGCCAGGTTCTGCTTACAGGACCCTTTTATCGAGGGCACCCTGTGTTGTCACTTGCAGAATCCTCGCTCCAGCAGTTTTTCTCCGACGTGATGTAGCCTTTGTTATGTCACGTTGTCGTATTCCTCATCGCGTGCCTGCGCGCCGCCTAGCTTGTCTAGCTGCGTGCATTTCTGTACTCCTACCGCCGTTTGTGTCCAACTCCGTGCTTCGTTCTGTATGTCTTTAATGACTACTAATATGCACCTGATCCTTCTTGTTCATTACTCATGTTACATCATGAATGACCTCTTACACATGCAGTTTTTCTTGCTAAACTGCCCTTATTAATTTGGCAGGATGGCTGATGATCCTCCACCTCCACCCCATATTGCCGCAATGATGCAGCAGTTTGAACTCAACCGTCAGTTTATGACCGGAGTATTGGCTCAGTTCCTAACTCAGAATGCTCAGCAACAGACTGCTCCAATAACTCTGCCAGAATTTGTGCGCCTCAATCCATCCGCTTTCCGCAACTCCACCAATCCTATGGATGCTGATGATTGGCTTCGTGACATCCTGTTTGAGATGGAGTCAGCTAATGTTGCTCCTGATAGTTACGTCACCTTTGCGACATTCCACTTGAAGGGTCCAGCTGCTCAATGGTGGGAAAGCCACAGGGGTATGTTGCCTGCAGAGACTGTAACCACTTGGCCGGAATTTCAATCAGCTTTTCATGCACGGTACATTCCTCCAGGACTGATTGACCAGAAGAAGCAGGAGTTCCGCAAACTCTCACAGGGCACAATGACTGTGGATGAATATCAGAGGAAATTCCTTGAATTATCCCGCTATGCTGAGGATGACGTCGACACTGACGCTCGCATGCAGGAGAAATTCCGTGAAGGACTGCATACTGATATAAACCTCACACTTGTTGCCCTTGATTGTGAGGACTTTGCGATGCTTGTCAGTCAAGCCTTTCGAGCTGAAACTGGTCTGGCTAAGTACCAGGAGTCGCTCAAGCATGCTCGTGATGTTGGCTCATCCTCAGGTCAGCCTGTTCAGAAACGTCGAGTGTGGATTCCGCACAATGTTCATCACCGACCTGCCCCTGTACCCAGGCCATCTTATGCTGCACCTCGTCTGCCTCCACCACCAAGACAACTGAACATTGCAAGTGGACAACCCAATGTTGATGTTTCTTCCCATAATGATGGTTTGTGCCACCAGTGTGGACAACCAGGGCACCGTGCTATCAAATGCCGTCAGAGTTAGCCTCAACACGCATCACGTCCTTCTGTTGGTTGCAGGAAGAGCCGTCGAAAACATCCTTCCAGGAACGTTGAAACCAGACCACCTGCTAATCAGCTTGTTCATGTCAACCAAGTCAACATTGAAGAAGCTCGACAGGACCCCAAAATTGTGATGGGCACCCTTCTAGTCAATTCAATCCCAGCTTCAGTCCTCTTTGATTCTGGAGCATCGCACTCCTTCATGTTCGAAAGTTTTGCACGAAGCCATGATATACCTTTCGAGGAGATGTCCACCCCATTAGTAATCCAGTCACCTGGGGCTAATTGGCAAACTACCATGGTAAGCCACGGTAACCACATTGTGATTGAAGAATTGATGTTCCCCGTTTCTCTCATTGCTCTCAAGACCTCCAACATAGACATTATTCTGGGTATGGACTGGTTGAAGCCTCATAAAGCTTTGATTGACTGTGCCACTGAAACAGTCCGCATCACACACCCTTCCGGCCAAACCGTCAGATACTTAGCTCGAACAGTTCAGAACGCCGAAGCTCAGATTTATGCTCTGAATGCTTTGAATGCCTCACCTCTTGAAGGCATCGAGAACGTTCCAGTTGTTCGTGATTTTCAAGATGTCTTTCCAGAAGAAATTCCAGGAATACCCCCTGCTAGAGCTGTCGAGTTTGTCATCGACTTGAAGCCTGGCACTACCCCTATTGCGAAGCGTCCTTATAAGATGCCTCCGCACCACCTTCTCGAGCTTAAGGAAGAAATCGATAAGTCACTTAAAAAGGGTTTCATCCGCCCCAGTTCCTCTGCTTGGGGAGCACCTTCACTCTTCGTTAAGAAGAAGGATGGAACTAACCGATTGGTTCAGGATTACCGGCCCATTAACCAAGCCACAATCCAGAACAAGTATCCGCTTCCCAGAATCAACGATCTGTATGATCAACTTGCCGGTTCCTCAGTATTCTCTAAGCTAGATTTGAGATTGGATACCATCAGATCCGTGTCCGCGAAGAGGATATTCCAAAGACTGCATTTGTTACTCGCTATGGCTCTTATGAGTACACTGTCATGTCATTTGGCTTAACAAATGCTCCAGCCACATTCTCCCATTTAATGAATTACATCTTCATGGATTACCTCGACAAGTTCGTCGTGGTATATCTAGATGATATTCTGGTTTATTCAAAGAATAAAGAAGAACATGCTGAACACCTCCGTCTTGCACTGGAAAGGCTCCGAGAACACCAGTTGTATGCCAAATACTCCAAATGTGAATTTTGGCTTTCTGAAGTAACCTACCTTGGTCATGTGATTTCCAAGGATGGAATTGCTGTTAACCCGGAACGAGTTCAGGCTATTCTTGACTGGACTCCTCCGAAGAACGTCAAGCAAGTGAGAAGTTTTCTCGGCCTTGCAAGCTATTGCCGTCGATTCGTCGAGAACTTTTCTAAGATTGCTAAGCCTTTGACTGATCTGCTTCACAAGGGCGTTAAGTTTGAGTGGACATAAAAATGTCAGGAAAGTTTTCAAACACTCAAAGACAAGCTGACAACTGCCCCAGTACTTGCTCCTCCAGATTCTCGCAAAGACTTTGTGATTTACTGTGACGCATCCCGTGAAGGATTAGGCTGTGTCCTAATGCAAGAGCGTAAGGTGATTGCTTATGGCTCTCGATAGTTGCGTCCTCATGAAGAGAACTACCCGGTCCATGATCTAGAACTAGCTGCTGTCATCTATGCATTGAAGTTGTGGCGACATTACCTCCTCGGTAATCGTTGCGAGATCTACACGGATCATAAAAGCCTGAAGTACTTGTTCACTCAACCATCTCTGAACCTCCGTCAGCAAAGATGGATGGAGGCCATTACGGACTATGATTTGGGTATTTCTTATACCCCTGGAAAGGCTAATGTGATGGCTGATGCCTTAAGCCGCAAGTCCTATTGCGACAACCTCATGGTTAGGCGAGCTCAACCTCGTCTTTTTGAAGAACTGTGCAAGCTGAATCTGCGCATTGTTCCACAGGGTTCTCTTAATAACCTTGTGATACAACCAGATCTTGAGAAAGCTGTTAAGAATGCGCAAGCTAAAGATGCTGAAATTGATCTGATGAAGAAAGATCTTCACCTTGAAAAGTACAGGGATTTGTCGCTGTCTGAAGATGGAACCTTGTATTTCAGAGACCGCATTGTCGTACCTCGCTTCGAACTTATGACTGACAAGGTCATGAAGGAGGCACATGATACACCGCTATCTATTCATCCAGGTAGCAGCAAGATGTATCATGATCTCCGTCAAAGGTACTGGTGGTCTAGAATGAAGCAGGATATTGCTCGATATGTTGCTGAATGTGATGTGTGTCGTCGCGTTAAAGCAGAACATCAGAAGCCTGCTGGAATTCTGCAACCCCTTCCTATTCCTATATGGAAATGGGATAAGGTTCAGATGGATTTCATTACTGGCCTTCCCAAATCACAGAAGGGTCACGATGCTATTTTTGTTGTCGTCGACCAACTTTCTAAGGTTGCACACTTTCTGCCTGTCAAGGAGACTATCACTGCTAGTCAGTTAGCAGAGTTGTATATCTCCAGAATTGTTTCACTCCACGGCATTCCGAAGGAGATTAGTTCGGACCGTGGCGGTCTTTTCACCTCAAAGTTCTGGGAACTCATATTACCTGGAGTTCAGCTTATCACCCCCAGTCCCAAGGCCAAGTCGAGCGAGTTAATCAAGCGCTTGAAGACATGCTTCGAGCTTGTGTTATTTCTTTCGGCAAGAAGTGGGAAGAATCTCTCCCGTATGCCAAATTCTCTTATAACAACAGCTATCAAGCCAGCTTGAAGATGGCCCCCTTCGAAGTACTCTATGGACGTAAGTGTCGAACCCCTCTAAATTGGTCAGAAACTAGGGAACGACCGCTCGTGGGTCCGGATATTATTCAACACACCGAAGAGCAAATCCGTATTGTTCGAGAAAATCTTAAGGCGGCTCAGGACCGTCAGAAGAGCAACTATGATCGCAAACGATGGGGTTTGACTTATCAACCTGGTGATCAAGCTTATCTGCGTGTCACTCCTATGAAGGGCACTCACCGCTTTGGAATCAAGGGCAAGTTAGCTCCACGCTACATTGGTCCTTTCCGCATTGTTGCAAGACGTGGTCAGGTGGCGTATAAATTGGAGTTGCCACCGCAATTCTCTCATATCCACGACTTCTTCCATGTGTCGCAACTTCGTCGTTGCTTCAAGGAATCTCCACACCGAGCAGTGGAACACGAGGTGCTCGAATTGCAAGATGACCTATCTTATAAGGAGCATCCGATCTGCATTCTCGATGAAGCTGAACGTCGAACCCGTCAGAAGACGACCAAGTTCCTCAAAGTGCGGTGGTCGAACCATACTGAAGATGAAGCCACTTGGGAACGCGAGGATCATCTTCGGGAAGAATACCCCGACCTCTTTTCTTCTACCTCCTGAATTCTCGGGACGAGAATTTCTTTTAGAGGAGGAGATTTGTAACACCCCCAGTGTCATGCTACAGTAACCCTCTGTGATTGAGCTAATTATTTTCGCTAAAAAGAGCATGATCATTTTTTTGTTTCTATCTCGTTTCAAATTCTGATCAAATTCAAATTTAAAAGACAAGCCCCTTTTATTATTACTTCAATCTATAAAACTAAAATGTTCGGATTTTAGTATAATTTCCCCTGATCATTTTCATGTTGAATCCAACTTCAATTGACTCACAAATAAAATCCTAGAAATTATTAAATGGTCCAGCAGCGATTATTTTGGCCTTTCTAAAATAAACAAATATTTATGCATTTCCAAAAATTACAAAAGAAACATGTGTGTGTCATCGTTACATTACATAGTATTTATGTGCCGAATCTCAGGATCAACAAAATCCATTGGTACCTCTTTTAATTATAAAACAGGAGCTTTATGGTTTAACAAAAATAAAAGAAAAGAATGAAAAGGAAAGGAAACTGCACTATGGGCTTATAGCCCATCGCTACAGTGCACATCACAGCCCACCATCAGCCTTTCCTCCACCCCTCAGTTCACAGAGGAGACCGAGGACGTGCGTGTCGAGCATCCATAGAGCCATGGCCATGGATGGCCTCCACGTAACCTCTCCAGCCCTATAAGTGCGTCCCCTGGAAGCCCTAGGTCCAACTCGACCGATCCCCTCACTTTCCCCCTCGCGCCGCTCTGCCTCTCTCTCACACCCTGGATCGAATTGGTCACCGCGCAACGGAGCTTGCTATCGACGACGCCATAGCCATCGTCCTCCCCGAGCTCCAAGACGACGTCCAGGAGCTACCGCTGCCTTGTCTGCTTCGACTACACCAGCAAATCGGCCGAGTTCGCCCCTGCATCGTCACCATCGAGCCATCGTCTACGCGCACGGCCGTCGGGTCGATTCACCACATCCAGGACATCCCCGAGCCTCCCAAGCCGCCCTACGAGTTCGCTGTGAGCTCGCCGTCCTTTCCCCACTGTTCTCCCTCTCTAATTCATCCTCTAGCCATGCTTCCCGCCTCACCCGTGAGCTCCCGCAGCCGCGCTACTCGCCGTCGTCGCATCGGAGCTCAGCTCCCGTGCCCTGCCTCGCGCCTCTGGCCGCCCCGGGCGGTGCCCTCGCACACGCGCCCCGGGCCAAGCCCCGCCCGCGCCCTTGCCTCTCCCTCCTCTACACGCGCCGCCGCTTGCCCGCTGCCGCCCCGCTGCTCGCCGCCCCGCACACCGCACCCCGCAAGCTCCTGGCGGCGGCGCCATGCCCTGCCTTTGTCCGCTCCGCGCCGGGCGCCGGGACGGCTGCCGCCGGCTGCTGCTGCGGCCAGGCTGCTCCCCGCTCCCGCCGGAGCCCCCTCCCCTCACTGGCCGGCGCTGCGCCTGGCTCGGGCCGCCGGCACCCTGAGCTCGTGCGTGCCCGCGAGCACAGCCAGAGGCCGGCTGGCTCCCTGCCCAGTGGGGCTGCCCTTTAAAAAAAGTATAAAAAAATAACATATTAGATGGGTTAGTGAGAATGACATGTGGGCCCCTGGTCAGTTTGACCAGTCAACGGTTCAACGTTGACTGCTGATTTGGCAGTCAACGGGGCCCACTGTCAGCCTCTAATGACGTATTGGGTGCACTGGACCGGGTGCACCTGGCCTTTTCCTGTTATTTTCGAATTTAGTTTAATTCCAGAAATTCCAGAAATTGATTTAAAACTTTAGAAAATCATAGAAAATAAACCGTAGCTCGGATCGAAAAACTTTCTACATGAAAGTTGCTCAGAACGACGAGACGAATCCGAGTGCGCGGTCTGTTCGTCCGCCACACGTCCCTAGCATAGCGAACATGCAACCGTCCCCCTCCGTTTCATCTGTCCGAAAATGCCAAACTTCGGGAAAACATTCCCTGATGTTTTCCCTCTTCACCTATATCGTGTAGCACCGCGTCAGAACACCCCTAGCTCTGCGTATTGTCATGTCATGCTCTTGTTTGCTTTATATTTACTGTTTCTTCCCCCTCTTCTCTCCGGTAGACCCCGAGACCGCTGCTGATGCCGCTGTGATCGACTACGTCACCGACGACTCTTCTTCCTTTTCAACAGAGCTTCCAGGCAAGCACCACCCCTTTGAGCATGCCTATGTCGCCTATTCTCTTCTCTCTTGTGATGCATAGCCTGTTTATTGTAATCTGCTTTTGATACCTTACCTGCTTATCCTAAACTGCTTAGTATAGGCTGGATAGCGACCCCAGTGACCCCACTTGTCTCGGTTGCCCCGCTGGATCATTGGAAGAATCGACGACCAGGCCCCAGCACAGCACATCACACCCCCTTAGTTGTACGACACTACTGGGTTACTATCGAGTGTCGAGGGTGATACCTCGTCAGCACTTTCGATGTTAACCTTGTAGGGTAGACAATTGGTCGTGGTCATCGAGGGTGATTCCTCCTTCTCCACTTCCGATACGACCCTGTCGCGCAACGCTTCAAGTGTGAACCTCGAGGGTGATTCCTCCGAGTTCACCTTGACGGATACATCGATCAGGAATCCAACAAGGGTGATACCTTGGATTCCTCTGATGGCATGGACACATGGATACTTGGACTTTACAACTGAAAGGCGGGTCGACCCTGAGGGGTACCCGCGCGAGCCTAAGTGGCGAGTGATATGGAGACTGGTTGACCTGGACGGTACCCGAGAGATGAATACGAGGCGTGGCCGGGCATTCTTAGCCCTTGCCGCAAGTCCTCGAGACGGGGCGACGGGGTCACATTGATCATGAGTCTCTGCTCGTTACCGCACCCCCAATGTACTAACGATTTGGATATTTGATCCGAGTGGGCCTCTGGCCCGATAGCACTAACCATCACGTGGGATCAGTTATGGGCACTCTGCATCGTAGCATCAGCCGAAAGCTCTGTCAGACGTCCAGTTCAGTAGTGCGGCATTGAGTGATTGGCGCCATCTACGTCAGAGGTGGTGCTTGGAGCTGAGCCATGTGTGCAACGACCCGGAGGGCGAGGGGTGATGGCCCAAGACCCCCGAGCGCTTAGGATGTAGACCGACGGGGACCTCTCTGCTGAGCTCTAGGTAGGGTTGCAGTGTGTCGTTTGGCCGAGGCCGGGCATGACCCAGAAAAGTGTGTCCGGCCGGAGTTAAGCAAGCGTGGTGGGTAAGTTGGTGCACCCCTGCAGGGAAGAACTAATCTATGCATAGCTGGATCCTCAGTAACGGACGCTCGAATTTGTATCCCGATTGATACAACTAGAACTGGATACTTGTGATGAGATATGGATAGTATGGCTCTGGGATTGCTTTCTCGCAGGGAGTCGAGAAAGGATCTCTGGGCGAGGATGATGACTACTACTTTATACTGTGCTAATCTACACTCTTCTAATGCTGCAAGACTGCTGAAGATGCTAGTCTTCGATAGGACTAGGCCTTCTCTCTATTCTGGCATTTCTGCAGCCTAGTCCACATATACGGCCTCCCTTTGATAATGTTGCATATGTAGTGTAGATCCTTGCTTGCTGAGTACTTCGGATGAGTACTCACGGTTGCTTTGCTTTCTCTTTTCCCCCATATCCGTTTGATGCAACCAGATGACGGAGCCCCTGAGACAGCTGCACTCGTCGACGATCGCTACTACTACCCTGAGGGTGGATACTACTACGAGTTGGCCGACGACCAGGATTAGGTTCGGAGGGCCCCAGGCAGGAGGCCTGCGCCTTTCGATCATAGCTTTTGTTTTGCCCCGCCTTTCTACAGGCTTATCTGTTTCTCTTTTATATCTGTACTCAGATATCTGATGCTTCCACTGACGCTTGTATGCGAGCTTATGTATTTGAGCCCTCGAGGCCCCTGGCTTGTAATATAAAGCTTGTATGACTTTATTTATGTTTTAGAGTTGTGTTGTGATATCTTCAAGTGAGTCCTTAGGCTTGATCATGTGCATTTGCGTGTATGATTAGTGCACAATTGAGCCGGATAATTGTTTTTATAATACAATGGATTTGTACAAGGGGATAATTGTTTTTGTTGAAAAGTTTATGTAATTCAAGATTTGCAAAGTTTCCATGGGCATGAACAAAGTTCAAGGAGCTCCCCCACTTCAACGGTGCTCGTCCTTCTTATTTCACTTTTCTTTTTGACAAGTTTTAGGTTCCCCACTTTATTTTTTGTTTTTAAACTTTTAAAAAGCACTCAACAGAATAAAATGACTCTCTAAAACTTCTGGGTTGTCTCCCTGGCAGTGCTTTCTTTAAAGCCATTAAGCTAGGCATATAATGCTCAAGTAATGGATCCACCCGGATCCCAAGGTATATCAAAGCCAATTTTAATTAACAATGATTTGTAATTTAGTAGTGAGCACAAAGTAATGTATATCATGCAACAACGAAGTCTAACTCTCTTCCTGTGCATCGGCATGTCATAAAAGAACAATTCATGCACACATAGTAAAGGCCGATACATAGCATAAACAGTTTCTTGAAATTTTATCGGATTGAAAACATAGAGAGGCGGAGATGTAGTTCCTCTCTCATAATAATTGCAAGTAGGAGCAGCAAGCACATGCATATTATATCTATCAAAATCATCATGTGTAATGGTAAAACACAACCCATCAATATAATCCTTAATAAGCGCAAACTTCTCCGGTAAAGTGTAGTTGGGAGAATTCAAAAAGATAATAGAACTATCATGCGTGGGTGCAATAGCAACAATTTCATTCTTAATATAAGGAACTGTAGCAAGTTCATCTCCATAAGCATCATTCATATTGGCATCATGGCCACAAGCATAGCAAGCATCAATTTCATCAAAAAGGGATATTTCAAACGAATCCAAGGGATCATAGAAATTATCATAGCAATCATCCTTCGGTAAGCATGAAGGAAAATTAAACAATGTATGAGTTGAAGAGTTACTCTCATTAGAAGGTGGGCACGGGTGATCAATCCGCTCTTCCTTCCTTTGTTCTTCGCTCTCCTCCTCATCTTTTTCATCTAATGAGCTCACAGTGTCATCAATTTATTCTTCCACAGATTCCTGCAAAATATTAGTCTCTTCTTGGATAGCGAAGACTTTCTCAATAAACTCACTAATATCGGCATTATATTCATAATTCTCATAGCAATATTTAAGTAAAGCAAATTTTTCAGGTCTATAAACAACATCATCAAAATTTTCACACTTTTCAAACAAAGATTCAATTTCATAAGCACCCTTAAAAGCAACAAATTCTTCTATTTGTTCCACATCATAGTAATCATATAGACCATTAGCATAAGAGGCCAAGGTTTCATTATCACTAAATTTACATGAAAAGGAAAGGTGTGGAGCCTTCATCCTAGAGCAACAAGTGTAATCATATCTCAAGCATAAATTCTGAGCATACCAATGCAACATATGAATTTGATCCCATAATAGTTTCCCTTTTTGAGTCAAGCGATAATCCCTAAAGTATTCATGTTGATCCAACGTGTCTCCCATTATCAAGTTGAATGGGGTTTTCTCAGGATTATCAAAGTAGTGTTTAAAATTTTCCACATAACGAGCATCGAGGGTTTTAGGAGGTTCCCCATCTCCATGAGTAGCAAGTACACCTAATATTTTTTGGTATTTCATGTTCCATATCCATGACTAAAGATAGAGAACAACTTAGAACAACAAATAAAATCTACTTAGTGATAAAGCAAACAAGCACACACGAGAATATTCACCCCACGCTATTGCTCCCCGACAACGGTGCCAGAAAAAGGTCTTGATAACCCACAAGTATAGGGCATCAGTTGTAGCCTCTTTCGATAAGTAAGAGTGTCGAACCCAATGAGGAGCTAAAGGTAGAACAAATATTCCCTCAAGTTCTATCGACCACCGATACAACTCTACGCACGCTTAATGTTTGCTTTACCTAGAACAAGTATGAAACTAGAAGTACTTTGTGTAACGCCCCCGGATTAATCGTGCACTAATCATACACGCAAATGCACACGATCAAGCCTAAGGACTCACTTGAAGATACCACAACACAACTCTAAAACATAAATAAAGTCATACAAGCTTTATATTACAAGCCAGGGCCTCGAGGGCTCGAATACATAGCTCGATGGCATACAAGCGTCAGCGGAAGCATCAGATATCTGAGTACAGATATAAAAGAAAACAGAAAGGCCTTTAAAAAGGCGGGGCTAAAATAAAACACTATGATCGAAAGGCGTAGGCCTCCTGCCTAGGACCCTCCGAACCTACTCCTGGTCGACAGCCAACTCGTAGTAGAAGCCATCCTCGGGGTAGTAGTAGCGATCGTCGGCGGGGCAGCTGTCTTAGGGGCTCCGTCATCGGATCACGACGAACTGCTAGGGGGAGAAAAGGAAAGCATAGCAACCGTGAGTACTCCGAAGTACTCAGCAAGCAAGGATCTACACTACATATGCAACATTATCAAAGGGAGGCTGTATATGTGGACTGGGCTGCAGAAATGCCAGAATAGAGAGTAAAGCCTAGTCCTATCGAAGACTAGCATCTTCAAGCATCTTCCAGCATCTTCGAGCGTCTTGCAGCATATAGAGGAGTACAAAGCAGCATAGTATAAAGTAGTTGTGGTAGTAGCAAGCAACAGTCTCGCCCAGAGATCCTTCCTCGTCTCCCTGCGAGAAAGTGATCCCGGAGCCACATATCCAGGAATCATCTCAAGTTCTAGCTGTATCGATCGGGATACAACTCCGAGTGTCCTTTACCGTAGGATCGGCTATCGATAGATGTGTTCTTCCCTGCAGGGGTGCACCAACTTACCCACCACGCTCGATTAACTCCGGCCGGACACACTTTCCTGGGTCATGCCCGGCCTCGGCCAAACGATACACCGCAACCCTACCTACAGCTCAGCAGAGAGGTCCCCGCCGGTCTACCTCCTAAGCGCAAGGGGGTCTTGGGCCATCGCCCCTCACCCTCCGGGTCGTTGTGTGCAGGGTGGATACCAGCACCGCCTCGAAAGGCCGGTACAATCCGACCGTGCCACAATGCTGAACTGGACGTCTGACAGAGCTTTTGGCTGATGTTACGATGTAGAACGCCCATACTATGCCCACGTGATGGTTAGTGCTATCAGGCCAGAGGCCTGCTCGGATCAAATATCCAAATCGTTAGGACTAGGGGCTTACGGAAACGAGCAGAGACTCACGAAAGATGTGACCCCGTCGCCCCGTCTCGAGGACTTGCTGCAAGGGCTAAGAATGCCCGGCCGCGCCTCGTGGAATAACTCACGGGTATCTATCCATCATTCGCGGGTACCCCTCAGGGTCGACCCGCCTTTCCAAGCATCAGTGTCAACGGTAATGTAAGGCATCCGTGTGGTCACCATATCAAGGGGAATCCGAGGCATCACCCTCGTTGGACTCCCACCTGATGCAACATCTAGATGGACGTAGGAGGCATCACCCTCGAGGTCCACACGTGAGGTGTTTCTCGACTTCGTCGTTATCGGGGGTGGTGTAGGAGGAATCACCCTCGCTTACCACGACCGATTAGCTAACCTACAAGGTTATCATCAGAAGTGCTGACGAGGTATCACCCTCGGCACTCAATAGTAACCCAGTAGTGTCGAGCAACGAAGGGGAAGTGAGGTGCGGTGCCAGGGGTCTGATCTTCGATCCCGTTGGTCGGGTCTTCTGAAACTCCAGCGGGGCAGTCGGGATAAAGTGGGGGTCACTAGTGGGGCTCTACCCAAACTAAACTAAGCAGTTTAGGAGAACGGTAAAGTATCAACAACAGGTTACAATGAACAGGCTATGCAGTAGATATAGGATAACAGTATCAGTAGCAAATTCTAATGCAAGCATGAGAAAATAGAATAGGCGATATCGGGAATGACCAGGGGGGGGGGGGGGGGCTTGCCTGGTTGCTCTGGCAAGAAGGGCTGGTCTTCAGGGGGTCGGGGGCGGGGGGGGGGCGCGGGGGGGGGGGTACCGTCGGGGACGTAGTCGTACTCCTGAGCTGCGTCTGCCTCGGGAGCTACGTCGACGTCAGGGGCTACCGAGAGAGAAGAGGGGGAAGAAATAGGTAAACATAATGCATACAAATGCAACATGGTGCGTGCGAAGCTACGATGCAGTGCAGGGTTGCCTAAATATGCATCTAAGTCATTTTAGTTATTTTTAGGATTATCACGGGATTTATTAACCGGTGTGTGTGCACTATTCATATGCCAGATTCGGGCCCGGAGTTACGAGTTTGTCTATGTAGGGGGTTTCGACAAAGAAACGGACGGCACGATCAGACTCATCTCGTCGTTCTGAGCAAGTTTCATGTTTTAAGTTTTTCGATCCGAGCTACGGTTCAAAAGTTATGAATTTTTTAAAGTTTATTTGAATTTCTGAAATTTATTTATTTACAGAAAATGAATATATGATGTCAGCAGGTCGTCACTGTGACGTCAGCGGTCAACAGCGTCTCTGACCTAGGCAAACCTGACATGTGGGTCCAGTGGGACCCACATGTCAGCCTCTGCTGAGACTAACATTAGGTTAATCTAATTAGCAGGGTTAATTAGGGAGTGGGCCCCAAATGTCAGTGGCTCAATTAGTTAACTAATTAGTTTTATTTAATTAAACCATTATTAGCTTAATTAACTGGGCGGTGGGGCCCGCCTGTCAGCGACACGGGGCCGCCACGTCAGCGCGTTGACTGGTCAGCGCGGTCAGCTGGGGGCCCTTGGGCCCACTGGTCAGTGAGCCAGGGTGTTCCACGTGGTGGCCATGTCGGCGACGGCCGGAACCGTGCCGGAGCTGGCTCCGACGAGCCTCTAACACGGGGGCGCGCTCGGGCGCCCGTCGGGATTTGGCCACAGCGGGCCAAATCGCATGGCGCGACTTGCGTTCGAACGAGGAGAGCGCCCCGCGTCCAACGACAACAGCCTCGCGACCTGGGACGGCCAAAATCGGCGCCGGCGATGAGCCGTGGCGAAGGCCGAAACAGGAGCTCGTCGAGTACGGCATTTAAGCGCGCGAGCGGCCGTTCTAACTAGCTAGGCGAGATCTACGGTGCACCGGGAGCACGCCAGAGTATTCGGGCGAGCTCGCAGCGGCTCGGGAGCATGACAACAGCGGCAATGGCGGCGGCGAGCTGCGGGTCCGTGCGAGGCCGCCGTTCTAGCGCGTAGAAGAGCAACTAGAGAGGCCAGGGGAGAGGGAGGTTGCTCACCGAGCGGCGCAAGTTGGCCCGCGAGAGTTTAGGAGCTGCCGTGCAGGGAATCGACGCCGGCGAGCTTCCGTGTTCCAAGATGGGGATTGGCCGACTCCGGGCGTTGTGGTGGCCTGCAGCTCGTTCGCGTGGCCGAGGAGGAGGAAGCAGGCGCCGGCGAATCTTCTGGGCTCCACAGAGAGGCTCAATGACGCCGGTGGCCGCATCGGAGCAACGGCGCGGCGGCGACCTCTCGGAACAGAGAGAGAGCAGAGGGAAACGGCGAGCGCGTGAGTGAGGGAGAGAGAGGAATGAGAGGGAGGAGTCCAGGGGGAAGGAATGGGCGCCGTCCTTATCCTCTCCGTCCGTCGGTGGCCGTCGGCGTATCGGACGCCCACCGGTGCGTGCGCGCCCAGCCATGGGGAGGTCGACAGCGAGGGGGCAGGTGAGCTGGGCTGGGCCGCGGGCACTGTTGCTACGGCCCAGTCATAGGTAAGCGCTCGCCTCTTTTCCCTTTTCTTCTGTTTTTCTTTTTATTTAATTTAGCAGAGATGGAAAAGGAATTGTGGGGCCTCCAAATCACTCAGGAAAATTCTGGAACATGGTCCAATAATCTCGGAGCACCTTTCTACACTGTCACATCAAGTTTGAGAATTATTTGAATCTGTTGGGATTCTTCATAAATAGAATAGCATTTAAAAATGCTGAAATGGTGCTGTTTTAATTGATAATGCTCATCTTTGCTCAAGAGTGATATTGTGTTCCTTAACATATAATTGTTTTGGAATATTTGCAATAATGTGAACATTTTTCCCACAAGCTTTGAGCAACTTCATATTTCACTTTGTATTTGAATTGAGTTTCAAAGAGAATTTTGAATTGAGGTGTTTAACCACTATGATCAAGCAATGCAAATGATGATGACTTGGCATTATTAGCAGCTAATCACAGTGGCTTATTACATAGGGGTGTTACAAGTTCTCCTCCTCTAAAAAAAATTCTCGTCCCGAGAATTCAGGAGGTAGAAGGAAAGAGGTCGGGGTATTCCTTGCGAAGATGATCCTCGCGTTCCCAAGTGGCTTCATCTTCAGTGTGATTCGGCCACTGCACTTTCAGGAACTTGATGACCTTCTGACGGGTCCGACGTTCAGCTTCATCGAGAATGCGGATCGGATGCTCCTTATAAGATAGATCATCTTGCAATTCGAGCATCTCGTGATCCACTGCTCTGTGCGGAGACTCCTTAAAGCATTTACGAAGTTGCGACACATGGAAGACATCGTGGATATGAGAGAATTGCGGTGGCAACTCCAATTTATATGCCACCTGTCCACGTCTTGCAACTATGCGAAAAGGACCAATATAGCGGGGAGCTAACTTGCCCTTGATTCCAAAACGACGAGTGCCCTTCAGGGGAGTGACACGCAGATAAGCTTGATCGCCAGGTTGATAAGTCAAACCCCATCGTTTGCGATCATAGTTGCTCTTCTGGCGGTCCTGAGCCGCCTTGAGATTTTCTTGGACTATGCGAACTTGCTCTTCAGCGTGTTGGATAATATCCGGACCCACGAGCGGTCGTTCCCCAGTTTCTGACCAATTCAGAGGGGTTCAACACTTACGTCCATAGAGAACTTCAAAGGGAGCCATTTTCAAGCTGGCTTGATAGCTGTTGTTATAAGAGAACTCAGCATACGGGAGAGATTCTTCCCACTTCTTGCCGAAAGAAATAACACAAGCTCGCAGCATGTCTTCAAGCACTTGATTTACTCGTTCGACTTGGCCTTGGGATTGAGGATGATAAGCTGAACTCCAGGTGATATGAGTTCCCATAACTTGTTGGAAACTTTCCCAGAACTTGGAAGTGAAAAGGCCGCCACGGTCCGAACTGATCTCTTTCGGAATACCGTGGAGTGAAACAATTCTGGAGATGTATAATTCTGCTAACTGACTAGCAGTGATCGTCTCCTTGACAGGCAGAAAATGTGCAACTTTAGAAAGTTGGTCGACGACGACAAGAATAGCATCGTGACCCTTCTGTGACTTGGGAAGGCCAGTAATGAAATCCATCTGCACTTTATCCCACTTCCACAAGGGAATAGGGAGCGGTTGCAGAATTCCAGCAGGCTTCTGATGTTCTGCTTTAACGCGACGGCAAACATCACATTCAACAACATATCGAGCAATGTCCCGCTTCATTCTAGACCACCAGTACCTTTGACGGAGATCACGATACATTTTGGTGCTACCCGGATGAATAGACAGCGGTGTATCATGTGCCTCCTTCATGACCTTGTCAGTCATTAGCTCGAAGCGAGGTACGACAATGCGGTCTCTGAATTATAAGGTTCCATCTTTAGACATCGAGAAATCCCTGTACTTTTCGAGGTGAAGATCTTTCTTCATGAGATCAATTTCAGCATCTTTAGCTTGCGCACTCTTAACGGCCTTCTCAAGGTCTGGTTCAACAACCAAGGTTTTTAAGTAACCTTGAGGAACTATCTCGAGATTTAGCTTTCGAAGCTCTTCATACAGGAGTGGCTGCTCTAGCTGGACTTCAAGTTCACAGCAATAGGATTTGCGGCTCAATGCATCAGCCATTACATTAGCCTTGCCAGGGGTATAAGAAATACCCAAATCGTAGTCCGCAATGGTCTCCATCCATCTTTGTTGACGAAGGTTTAAAGATGGCTGAGTGAACAGGTACTTCAAACTTTTATGATCCGTGTATATCTTGCAACGATTACCGAGGAGGTAATGTCGCCACAACTGCAGTGCATAGATGACAGCAGCTAGTTCTAAATCATGTACCGGATAATTCTCTTCATGCGGGCGTAACTGACGAGAGCCATAGGCAATTACTTTACGCTCTTGCATTAGGACACAGCCTAATCCTTCACGGGATCCATCACAATATATCACAAAGTCTTTGCGAGAATCTGGAGGAGCAAGTACTGGGGCAGATGTCAGCTTGTCTTTGAGTGTTTGAAAACTTTCCTGACATTTTTCTGTCCATTCAAACTTAACGCCTTTGTGAAGCAGATCAGTCAGAGGCTTAGCAATCTTTGAGAAATTCTCGACAAAGCGACGGCAATAGCTTGCAAGGCCGAGAAAACTTCTGACTTGCTTGACATTCTTCGGTGGAGTCCATTCAAGAATAGCCTGAACTCGTTCCGGGTTAACGGCAATGCCTTCTTTCGAAATCACATGGCCGATATATGTCACTTTAGATAACCAGAACTCGCATTTGGAATACTTGGCATACAGTTGATGTTCACGCAACTTTTCCAGTACAAGCCGAAGATGTTCGGCATGTTCTTCTTCATTCTTCGAATATACCAGAATATCATCCAGATATACCACGATGAATTTGTCGAGATAATCCATGAAGATGTAGTTCATTAACCGGGAGAAGGTTGTTGGAGCATTAGTCAAGCCGAAGGACATGACAGTGTACTCATAAGAACCATAGCGAGTAACGAATGCTGTCTTCGGAATATCCTCTTCACGAACTCGGATCTGGTGGTATCCCAATCTCAAATCAAGCTTAGAGAACACGGAGGAACCAGCAAGTTGATCATACAGATCGTTGATTCTGGGAAGCAGATACTTGTTCTGAATTGTTGCTTGGTTGATAGGTCGGTAATCTTGAACCAACCGATTCGTACCATCCTTCTTCTTGACAAAGAGGGAAGGTGCTCCCCAAGCAGATGAACTGGGGCGGATGAAACCCTTCTTAAGTGACTTGTCGATTTCTTCCTTAAGTTCAATAAGGTGATGCGGAGGCATCTTATACGGACGCTTTGCAATAGGAGTAGTGCATGGTTTCAAGTCGATGACAAACTCGACAGCTCTAGTAGGGGGAATTCTTGGAAGTTCCTCTGGAAAGACATCTTGGAAATCACGAACAACTGGAACGTTCTCGATGCCTTCAAGAGGTGAAGCATTCAATGCATTCAGAACATAAATCTGATTCTCGGCATCCTGAGCTGTCCGAGCTGAGTATCTGACTGTCTGGCCGGAAGGATGAGTGAGCTGGACTGTCTTAGCAGCACAGTCAATCAAAGCATTATGGGCTGTCAACCAATCCATACCAAGAATGACGTCTATGTCGGAAGGTCCAAGTACAATGAGAGAAACCGGAAAAAGTAGACCTCCAATCTCGATGTGGTTGTGAGGGATTACCATTGTGGTTTGCTACTTGGATCTCGGGGACTGAATCATTAGAGGAGTGGGTAATTTTTCCAGGTATAACTCATGTGACTGAGCAAATTGTTGTGACACAAAAGCATGCGATGCTCCAGAATAAAAAAGAACAAAGGCTGGTACTGAATTCACAGAGAGTGTTCCCAACATGATAGTCAGTTCCTTCTGAGCCTTTTCTGCATCGACGTGATTGGCATGGCCAAGTGCAACAGCAGACGGTAAGACATTACGGTTTCTGAATCGGCGGTTTCGGCAGCTCTTCTTTCGACCAACAGGAGGACAAGAAGCATTCTGCGGCTGACCCTGGAGGCAATCAAGGGTAAGGTGTCCTGATTGTCCACACTTGCGACATAAACCATCATTTTGGGGGGGAGCCATGGTATTGAGCTGTCCACTCTGAGTCGTTAGCTGTCTCGGCGGCGGAGGCAGACGAGGTGCAACATAAGACGGTCTTGGTGTTGGGGCAGGTCGATGATGAATATTGTGTGGAATCCAAACCCGACGTTTCTGAACAGGCTGACCCGAGGATGAGCCTACATCACGAGTGCGTTTGAGCGACTCCTGATATTTAGCCAGACCAGTTTCAACTCGGTAGGCTTGACTGACAAGTGTCGCAAAGTCCTCACAATCATGGACAAGAAGTGCGAGCTGTATATCGGAACGTAGTCCTTCACGGAATTTCTCCTGCTTGCGAACGTCAGTGTCGACATCAACTTTAGCATAGCGGGATAATTCGAGAAATTTCCTCTGATATTCATCCACAGTCATCGTGCCCTGGGTGAGTTTACGGAACTCCTGCTTCTTCTAGTCGATCAGACCTTGAGGAATGTACCTTGCATGAAAAGCTGACTGAAATTCCTGCCAAGTGGTTACAGTCTCTGCAGACAACGTATCCTTGTGGCTTTCCCACCATTGAGCAGCGGGACCCTTCAAGTGGAATGTCGCAAAGGTGACGTAACTGTCAGGGGCCACATCAGCTGACTCCATCTCGAACTGGATGTCACGCAGCCAATCATCAGCATCCATAGGATTGGTGGGATTGCGAAAAACAGACGGGTTGAGGCGAACAAATTCTGACAGTGAGATCGGTCCAGGCTCCTGACGAGCCTCGTTGCGTTCCAAACGTTTAACCAGACTCTCGTTGAGCTGACGGTTCAATTCGAACTGCTGCATCATTGCGGCAATATAAGGAGGAGGAGGAGGATCGTCAGCCATCCTGCCAAATCAACAGGGGCAGTTTAGCAAGCAAAATTGCAGGTGTAAGTGGTCATTCATGACGCAACATGAGTAATGAACAAGGAGGCATCAGGTGCATATTAGTAGTCATTAAAGACATACAGAACGATGCACAGAGTTGAACACAAACAGCGATAGGAGTTCGGATACGCACACAGCTAGACAAGCTAGGCGGCGCGCAGGCACGCGGTAAGGAAGTACACAACGAGACATAGCAAAGGCTACATCAACGTCGGAGAAAACTGTAGGAGCGAGGAATCTGCAAGTGACAACACAGGGTACCCTCGATAAGAGGATCCTGTAAGCAGAACCTGGCCCACAATCTTGAAGCAAGGGGGGATAACTTCAGAACTCCGGGTGGATGTGATTACGAGATCCTAATGTCAGAGTTAGTAAAAAATTTTAACCCGAAAGGAAGAGAGAACAGAGTCCCAGGGTAAAGACGAGGAATAAAAGATACTAATACCACCCAATTGGCGACATGGGCCCGTAAGCCACACAGCCAAGTTAGTAAAACAGTTTTGGACCACTAGACTCAACTTCGGCCAAGGAGTTGGAAGGGGGGGGGGGTTCCTAGAGGCAGTCGGCTCTGATACCAACCTATGACGCCCCCGGCTTAATCATGCACTAATCATACACGCAAATGCACACGATCAAGCCTAAGGACTCACTTGAAGATACCACAACACAACTCTAAAACATAAATAAAGTCATACAAGCTTTATATTACAAGCCAGGGCCTCGAGGGCTCGAATACATAGCTCGATGGCATACAAGCGTCAGCGGAAGCATCAGATATCTGAGTACAGATATAAAAAAAAACAGAAAGGCCTTTAAAAAGGCGGGGCAAAAATAAAACACTACGATTGAAAGGCGTAGGCCTCCTGCCTAGGACCCTCCGAACCTACTCCTGGTCGACAGCCAACTCATAGTAGAAGCCATCCTCGGGGTAGTAGTAGCGATCATCGGCGGGGCAGCTGTCTCAGGGGCTCCGTCATCGGATCACGACGAACTGATAGGGGGAGAAAAGGAAAGCATAGCAACCGTGAGTACTCCGAAGTACTCAACAAGTAAGGATCTACACTACATATGCAACATTATCAAAGGGAGGCTGTATATGTGGACTGGGCTGCAGAAATGCCAGAATAGAGAGTAAAGCCTAGTCCTATCGAAGACTAGCATCTTCAAGCATCTTCCAGCATCTTCGAGCGTCTTGCAGCATATAGAGGAGTACAGAGCAGCATAGTATAAAGTAGTAGTGGTAGTAGCAAGCAACAGTCTCGCCCAGAGATCCTTCCTCGTCTCCCTGCGAGAAAGCGATCCCGGAGCCACATATCCAGGAATCATCTCAAGTTCTAGCTGTATCGATCGGGATACAACTCCGAGTGTCCTTTATCATAGGACCGGCTATCGATAGATGTGTTCTTCCCTGCAGGGGTGCACCAACTTACCCACCACGCTCGATTAACTCCGGCCGGACACACTTTCCTGGGTCATGCCCGGCCTCGGCCAAATGATACACCGCAACCCTACCTACAGCTCAGCAGAGAGGTCCCCGCCGGTCTACCTCCTAAGCGCAAGGGGGTCTTGGGCCATCGCCCCTCGTCCTCCGGGTCGTTGTGTGCAGGGTGGATACCAGCACCGCCTCGAAAGGCCGGTACGATCCGACCGTGCCACAATGCTGAACTGGACGTCTGGCAGAGCTTTCGGCTGATGTTACGATGTAGAACGCCCATACTATGCCCACGTGATGGTTAGTGCTATCAGGCCAGAGGCCTGCTCGGATGAAATATCCAAATCGTTAGGACTAGGGGCTTGCGGAAACGAGCAGAGACTCACGAAAGATGTGACCCCGTCGCCCCGTCTCGAGGACTTGCTGCAAGGGCTAAGAATGCCCGGCCGCGCCTCGTGGAATAACTCACGGGTATCTATCCATCATTCGCGGGTACCCCTCAGGGTCGACCAGCCTTTCCAAGCATCAGTGTCAACGGTAATGTAAGGCATCCGTGTGGTCACCATATCAAGGGGAATCCGAGGCATCACCCTCGTTGGACTCCCACCTGATGCAACATCTAGATGGACGTAGGAGGCATCAGCCTCGAGGTCCACACGTGAGGTGTTGCTCGACTTCGTCGTTATCGGGGGTGGTGTAGGAGGAATCACCCTCGCTTACCACGACCGATTAGCTAACCTACAAGGTTATCATCAGAAGTGCTGACGAGGTATCACCCTCGGCACTCGATAGTAACCCAGTAGTGTCGAGCAACGAAGGGGAAGTGAGGTGTGGTGCCAGGGGTCTGATCTTCGATCCTGTTGGTCGGGTCTTCTGAAACTCCAGCGGGGCAGTCGGGATAAAGTGGGGGTCACTAGTGGGGCTCTACCCAAACTATACTAAGTAGTTTAGGAGAACGGTAAAGTATCAACAACAGGTTACAATGAACAGGCTATGCAGCAGATATAGGATAACAGTATCAGTAGCAAATTCTAATGCAAGCATGAGAAAATAGAATAGGCAATATCGGGATGATCAAAGTGGGGGGGGGGGGCTTGCCTGGTTGCTCTGGCAAGAAGGGCTTGTCTAGCAGGGTGTTACCGTCGGGGACGTAGTCGTACTCCTGAGCTGAGTCTGCCTCGGGAGCTACGTCGACGTCAGGGGCTACCGAGAGAGAAGAGGGGGAAGAAACAGGTAAACATAATGCATACAAATGCAACACGGTGCGTGCGAAGCTACGATGCAGTGCAGGGTTGCCTAAATATGCATCTAAGTCATTTTAGTTATTTTTAAGATTATCGCGGGATTTATTAACCGGTGTGTGTGCACTATTCATATGCCGGATTCGGGCCCGGAGTTACGAGTTCTTCTACGTAGGGGGTTCCGACAAAGAAACGAACGGCACGATCAGACTCATCTCGTCGTTCTGAGCAAGTTTCATGTTTTAAGTTTTTCGATCCGAGCTACGGTTCAAAAGTTATGAATTTTTTAAAGTTTATTTGAATTTTTGGAATTTATTTATTTACAGAAAATGAATATATGACGTCAACAGGTCGTCACTGTGACGTCAGCGGTCAACAGCGTCTCTGACCTAGTCAAACCTGACATGTGGGTCCAGTGGGACCCACATGTCAGCCTCTGCTGAGACTAACATTAGGTTAATCTAATTAGCAGGGTTAATTAGGGAGTGGGCCCCAAATGTCAGTGGCTCAATTAGTTAACTAATTAGTTTTATTTAATTAAACCATTATTAGCTTAATTAACTGGGCGGTGGGGCCCGCCTGTCAGCGACACGGGGCCGCCATGTCAGCGCGTTGACTGGTCAGCGCGGTCAGCTGGGGGCCCTTGGGCCCACTGGTCAGTGAGCCAGGGTGTCCCACGTGGTGGCCACGTCGGCGACGGCCGGAACCGCGCCGGAGCTGGCTCCGACGAGCCTCTAACGCGGCGGCGCGCTCGGGCGCCCGTCGGGATTTGGCCACAGCGGGCCAAATCGCATGGCGCGACTTGCGTTCGAACGAGGAGAGCGCCCCGCGTCCAACGGCAACAGCCTCGCGACCTGGGACGGCCAAAATCGGCGCCGGCGATGAGCCGTGGCGGAGGCCGAAACAGGAGCTCGTCGAGTACGGCATTTAAGCGCGCGAGCGGCCGTTCTAACTAGCTAGGCGAGATCTACGGTGCACCGGGAGCACGCCAGAGTATTCGGGCGAGCTCGCAGCGGCTCGGGAGCATGACAACAGCGGCAATGGCGGCGGCGAGCTGCGGGTCCGTGCGAGGCTGCCGTTCTAGCGCGTAGAAGAGCAACTAGAGAGGCCAGGGGAGAGGGAGGTTGCTCACCGAGCGGCGCAAGTTGGCCCGCGAGAGTTTAGGAGCTGCCGTGCAGGGAATCGACGCCGGCCAGCTTCCGTGTTCCGAGATGGGGATCGCCCGACTCCGGGCGTTGTGGTGGCCTGCAGCTCGTTCGCGTGGCCGAGGAGGAGGAAGCAGGCACCGGCGAATCTTCTGGGCTCCACAGAGAGGCTCAATGACGCCGATGGCCGCGTCGGAGCAACGGCGCGGCGGCGACCTCTCGGAACAGAGAGAGCAGAGGGAAACGACGAGCGCGTGAGTGAGGGAGAGAGAGGAATGAGAGGGAGGAGTCTAGGGGAAAGGAATGGGCGCCGTCCTTATCCTCTCCGTCCGTCGGTGGCCGTCGGCGTGTCGGACGCCCACCGATGCGTGCGCGCCCAGCCATGGGGAGGTCGACAGCGAGGGGGCAGGTGAGCTGGGCTGGGTCGCGGGCACTGTTGCTACGGCCCAGTCACAGGTAAGCGCTCGCCTCTTTTCCCTTTTCTTCTGTTTTTCTTTTTATTTAATTTAGCAGAGATGGAAAAGGTATTGTGGGGCCTCCAAATCACTCAGGAAAATTATGGAACATGGTCCAATAATCTCGGAGCACCTTTCTACACTGTCACATCAAGTTTGAGAATTATTTGAATCTGTTGGGATTCTTCATAAATAGAATAGCATTTAAAAATGCTGAAATTGTGCTGTTTTAATTGATAATGCTCATCTTTGCTCAAGAGTGATGTTGTGTTCCTTAACATATAATTGTTTTGGAATATTTGCAATAATGTGAACATTTTTCCCACAAGCTTTGAGCAACTTCATATTTCACTTTGTATTTGAATTGAGTTTGAAAGAGAATTTTGAATTGAGGTGTTTAACCACTATGATCAAGCAATGCAAATGATGATGACTTGGCATTATTAGCAGCTAATCACAGTGGCTTATTACATAGGGGTGTTACACTTTGTAGGTGTAAAGGGATAGGTTTGCAAGATAATAAAGAGCACGTAAATAAAAGATAGGGGCTGTTTAGATAAAGAAACAATTAAGTTAGTTTTAGTAGAGAGCTTTTTGTCACAAGAAAGTTATTTGTCCCTAGGCAATCTATAACTAGACCGGTAATCATTATTGTAATTTTATATGAGGGAGAGGCATAAGCTAACATACTTTCTCTACTTGGATCATATGCACTTATGATTGGAACTCTAGCACGCATCTGCAACTACTAAAGATCATTAAGGTAAAACCCAACCATAGCATTAAAGTATCAAGCCCTTTTTACTCCCATATGCAAACAACCTACTTACTCGGGTCTGTGCTTCTTACACACACGCCACCCACCATAAGCAAATCATGAACATATTGCAAACCCTATAGCGGGGATCCCTCATGCTTGCGCGACACGGAGAGCACCATAGGACAACACCAATAATAAAACATACAACTCAAACCAATCATGATCATCAATCAACCCATAGGACAAAACGGATCTACTCAAACATCATAGGATAGCCATACATCATTGGGAAATAATATATAGCGTTGAGCTCCATGTTTAAGTAGAGATTACAGCGGGGAGAAGAGGTGTTGCACCACTGCATAGAGGGGGAGAGAGTTGGTGATGACGACGGCGAAGTTGTTGGTGTAGATCGCCGTGACGATGATGGCCCCGACGGTGTTCCGGCGCCACCGGGAGAGAGCCTCCCTCCTTATTCTTCTTCCTTGACCTCCCCCCTAGATGGGAGGAGGGTTTCTCCTCTGGTCCATGGCCTCCATGGCGGCGGAGGTGCGGGAGCCCCTCCGAGATTGGATCTCTCTCTCTGTTTCCTTCTGTTTCTGCATTCCTGTTTTCTGGCCCTTCACCGTTTCATAAATTCTTGGAGATCCATAACTCTGATTGGGCTGAAATTTTAACACGATTTTTATCCTGATATTAGCTTTCTTGCGGCGAAAGAAGGGCACCAACCGCCTTACGAGGTGGCCACAAGGCCCCTGGCCGCGCCCAGGGTAGGGGGGCGTGTCTTCAGGGCTTGTGGGCCCCTCGGGCATCGTCTCGCGTTGATTCCAATTCCAAAAAATCACATATATTCCAAAAATAATCTCCATAAGTTTTTATCGTGTTTGAACTTCGTTTGGTATGGATATTTTGCGAAACAAAAAACATGCAATAAACAGGAACTGGCACTGGGCACTGGATCAATATGTTAGTCCCAAAAATAATATAAAAAGTTGCCAAAAGTATATGAAAGTCGTAGAACATTGGCATGAAACAATAAAAAATTATAGATACGACGGAGACGTATCAGGACATCAATGCAATATCCTAGCCATAGAGTTAGAACACATCTTACGATCTCGAGGTAGATCAACTCTGTACTTGATACATCTATATCAATATAAACAAGAGTAGGACGTAGGGATTTACCTCCATTAAGAGGGCCCGAACCTGGGTAAACATTGTCTTCCTGTTCTTGTTACCATCTGTCCGAGATCCACAGTTCGGGACTCCCTACCCCGAGGTCTGTCGGCTTTGACACCGACACTGGTGCTTTCATTGACAGTTCTGCTGTGAGATCAATAGAAAGGATCGATGGGATCGCCGGTCAACAGCCCCAAACTCGCAGGGCTGGTTACCATGCCCGAAACTGTCGTCATGGAATCGCCTTCCCGTAAGTCTGAGGCAAACCATGACCCTTCTCCGATCCTATGGGGATTTCCTTCAAGGAGGTAGGGCTGAGATACTTTTTGGAAAGAGACTCAGACAGCGGCTGATGAGGCTAATCTTCAAATTAGTCCAACCGATCTGACGGCCGAAGATCTGACACAGGAGGAGGGTGATAGGGGTTTGGACCTGCGATCGTTAGAGATCGGAACTCATCCACTCACCTCCCACATAGAGTACCGCCCCGGTAACTTGGGCCCGTCCGATGTCTGGGCTCTAACCTACATACAACAACTCCCCGATGAATCAATCAGACAGTTCTGGGCTAGATTCTTGTCTGTCAAAAACAAGATATCAGATTACCTAGACTCTGACATAATCATAGCTTTCCAGCACGCATGCAAGGATAAAGGCATCTCGAACGCCCTTGCTCATCGTTGCGTACAAACGTTCCCGGAATTATCCGATCTGGTGTCACGATTCTGCACCATTGAAGATGCCTGGCTGACCGGAGAAAACACAGACTCGATCTGTGAAGACTATCCAAAACACGACAGATTAACACCTCAGCGTGAGCCTCGTAAGTGGAACACATCGGGTGAGCGACCTCGGAAGAGGACGAAAACCTCCGGTCACCCCGGGACCACCCTTGACGGCTTTTTGGATAAACCATGCCCAATACATGCTATTCTGATTAATTCCTGCCCAACCCACATTCTTCGTGACTATTGGGTGGTCAGACAGATAGATGAAGGAGGACCCGCCCTCCTGGCGGGCACCCCAAGCCACACAGAGCAAACCTCGAACGAAGATGAGGTCATGATGATCTACGAGACCTTCGCGTCCAACAACCAGTGCAACGAGCTGTGCAGGAAATCAATTCCATCCAGCAGGTACCGATTTGGGGGGCGTGGATAGACACGTCATTCACTTTCGATCACCACGATCAGCCGAGGTCAACCCCAAGCCGGTGCCCCGCCGCGCTGGTCCTTAATCCGATCATAGACAGCTGCCGACTCCAGAAGGTCCTTATGGATGGAGGCAGCAGCTTGAATCTAATATATGCGGATACTCTGGATAAGATGCACATCGATAAACCGTGCATGGAACAGAGTAGCACCACCTTTAACGGCATAGTACCCGGGCGAGAGTGTAAGTGCATCTAGTGCCACCCTAGTTTGGTTTTGGAGTACTGACGACAAACGTGGTTGAGGGACTAATGTGTTTGTGAGAATTACAGGATAACACAGGTAGAAGTCCCTCATTGATTCGGTTTACCTACTAGAGATGACCCCTAAAAATGTATGAAGACATTGAAGACAATGGTGGTTCGTGAAGACATTCATGTTGAAGATAATGACATGTCAAGACATTCACTTGAAGACAATGGAGTGCGAAGACATAGTTTCTTTCGTAGTTTCATTTTCTTCTTTCTTGAATCATAGGAACCACCGAACTGTTAAGTGGGGTCCAAGTGAACAAAGTCAGAAGACTGACGTGATGCTCAACCCAAATCCTATGTCTTCGAGTGAAGACAATGTGAGTAAATCTTATCCAGAGTTGGATGAGTCAGCTTTGCTTGTAGCCCAATTCAAGCTGCCGTGTGTGTTTGAAATCCGACCGTTGGACACGTGTCGGTTCCTTAGTGACCCAGGGTCATTTCAGACATATCATGTCGGGTTGCCTGTTGGCTATAAATAGCCCACCCCCTCCACCATAAATTGGTGGCTGCTCAGAGTTAGTGCACGCCTTTTGTCGTTTGAGAGCAACCCACCTCCGAAGCCTTTGAGAGAGAGAATCCTTGCGAGGAAAAAGCCCAAAACACCCAGAGCCAAAGAGTGTTAGGCATCACTGGAGTCTTTCTGTCCACGTGATCTGAAGACTTATTACACTTGAGGACTGTGTATCCTCCAGCCGGTTAGGCGTCACGTTCTGAGGATCCAAGAGTCATTGTGGATCGTCGGTGAATGGAGTCTGTGAAGGTTTGGAAGTCTACCTTGAAGACTTACCAGAGTGATTGGGTGAGGACTGGGTGTCCTTATCTCAAGGGGAATAAGGTGAAGACGTGGTCTTATGAGTTCAATCTCAGCCTCCCTAACTAGACGTATAGTTGTCACAGCAACTGGAACTGGTCTACCAAATCCTTGTCTTCACCAAGCGACTGGTTCTATCCCCCATCTCCTTTACATTTTAGTTTGTCTTCGTGATGTCATTGCTTGCATGCCTGATCTGTTTGACTTCATAGTGTGAAGACTTTCCTGTTTTTGGCTTCGTACTGTCTTCCTATTCCGATCCGTTCTACCTAGCAGCTATTTGTCTTCGTGCTTTCACTGTACTGTTTACTTGACTATGGCCTATCTAGTGTAGAATATCTTCCGTTGCATATCATATAGGTGTTGTTTAGTTGTCTGTCTTCGAAGATCTTGCATCTCTCGAAGACTTTCATAAAAATCGCCTATTCACCCCCCTCTAGTCGATAACTAGCACTTTCAGAGAGGCACGATGCAGTGGAAAAATAACCCTGAACGTGGTCTTTGGAACACCGGATAATTACCGCTCCGAAGAGGTCATGTTTCACAACGCCCCTTTCAAGAGCGGATATCACACCCTCCTCGAACAGGACGCTTTCTCCAAATTCCAAGTAGTACCGCATTACGGAAGCTCAAAATGCCAGGACCAAACGGGATCATTACTATCTCAAGTGACCCCGACAGGGCACTTAAAGCCGAGAATAAAACGGCGTCACTCGCCCTTGAGTCTCTGTCCAAAGCCCTCACGACCGAGGAGCTAACCGCGATACACGCGGAAGTCGACCGAGATGATGTCATCCTCGACAGATGGCCGAAGTCTACTTCCTTTAAGCCGGGTGACGAAATAGTGAAATTTCAAGTACACCCTACAGACCCGGCTAAGACAGCGTCTAGGGGCGAACCTCAATCTAGAAATCAGCGAGGCCTTACGCAATTTCCTCAAGCAAAATTGGGACATATTCGCATGGCACCCTTCTAACATGCCTGGGATACCCCACAGGCTCGCAGAGCATAGCCTAAACATATTAAAGGGCCACAAGCCTATCAAACAAACACTTCGGCATTTTTTGGAACCCAAGCATCAAGCAATGGGCGAGGAACTGGCTAAACTACTGGAGGCCAGGTTCATCCGAAATATAAAACACCCCGACTGGCTGGCCAATTTGGTCATGGTACCAAAGAAGGATAGGCCTTGGCGTTTGCGTGTCGATTTCAAAGACCTCAATAAATCCTGCCCCAAAGACCCCTTCCCCCTACCCTGAATTGACCAAATTGTAGACGCCACAGCAGGCCATGATTCGCTGTGCTTCCTGGACGCGTGCTCGGGATATCATCAAATAAAGATGAAAGAATCCGACCAGGCAGCAACAACATTCATCACACCTTATGGGCCGTTCTGCTTTAACATGATGCCCTTCGGATTAAAGAACATCGACCCATGTACCAACGCATGATTCAAACATGCCTGGAGAAACACATCGGAAAGACCATCGAGGCCTATGTGGACAATGTGGTCGTTAAAACCAAACACGTTAGACAGTTGGTGGACAACCTCCGCGACACATTCGCAAGTCTACGAGAGTATCAAATTAAACTCAATCTGGAGAAATGCATCTTCGGGGTCCCGGCTGGCAAACTCCTCAGTTTCATCATATCTAGCCGAGGAATCGAAGCCAACCCGGTCAAAGTTCGAGCCTTGGACCGTTTGGAGGTGCCAATAGATCTCAAGCACGTACAAAAACTTGCGGGATGCATAGCGGCTTTAAGTTGCTTCATATCAAGACTCGGGGAGAAGGCCTTGCCTTTATATAGACTATTATAGCAAACAAAGACATTTAAATGGACGGAGAAGGCTGCAATAGCCCTAGAGGACATTAAAACTCTCCCTGCCACCAATCCCATCCTAGCGGCACCAGGTATATGTGAGCCAATCATACTATACATCTCGGCCACAAACCAGGTGGTCAATGCAGTACTCATGGTCGAACGAGACATGGAGGGTCACAAGTTCCAGGTCCAGAAGCCAGTATCTTACGTCTAGTCCTAACCCCATGCAAGACATGCTACCCCCACTTCCAAAAAATAGCATACACCGTCTTCATGGCCTCACGTAAACTTCGGCACTACTTTGAAGAGTGCTCGATGACCATGGCATCCGACGTCCCATTGAGTGACATAATTAACAACAGGGATGCAACGGGGCATATAGCCAAATGGGCCATAGAGCTCCGACCTTTTGAAATCTCATATCGACCGCGCCGAGCTATTAAATCTCAGGTGCTGGCCGACTTCGTGGCCGAATGGACGAAAGCCGAATTACCTCGAGAATACAGCACCTACTCGCATTGGACCATGTATTTCAATGGTTCCAAAATACTGTCTGGCCTAGGGGCTGGTGTTGTACTCACATCGCCTACAGGGGGCAACATTCGATATGTACTGCAAATCATGTATACGGATTCCAACAATGCGGCTAAATATGAAGCCCTATTGCACGGACTCCGGATAGCAGTCTCCATGGGTTTCAAATGCTTGGAGGTACGGGTTGATTCCAACCTCGCCATCTCACAAGTCAACGACGAATTCAACGCCAAGGACCCAAAGATGATAGCATACCAGAATGCCGTCCTAAAGCTCTCGGCCAGGTTCGAGGGGCTGGAATTTCAACACATTCCCTGCGATAGCAACCAGGTAGCAGATATACTCGCCCACATGGGCGCGAAACGAGATAAGGTCCCAGATAATACCTTCCTTGAACGGCTTTTCAAGCCATCCGTAGTATGAGAAAATGACAAACGAACACCGGAGTTAAGCAACGTCGAACAAAATGCCCCGCACGAGGAAGACGACGGACAAGATATAATAGGCAGGTCAACTGTTCCAGAAACAGCTTCGGCACACGAAGTCATGGCAGTCATTGCAGCATGGATTGAGCCGCTCCTTGTGTACCTACTCTGTAAAGAGCTCCCCGACGATCAAACCAACGCAGGTCGGATCGTAAGGCAATCCAAAGCCTATAAAGTACATGAAGGAGAGCTCTAGAAGATGAGCACTACGGCCGTCCTCCAATGATGCATATCTGAGGAGGAAGGTAGACTTCTACTTCAGGAAATACACCCGGCATGAGCGGACATCACACCGTTGCTCGGACCTTGGTCAGCAAAGCTTTCCGAGCTGGTTTCTACTGGCCGACCATAGGTGCCGACGCCTCGACGTTGGTGCAGTGTTGCCCAGGCTGTCAAGTATTTGTCAAACGAAGCCACATGCCCCCTACGACCCTACACACTATTCCCATCACATGGCCTTTCGCGGTCTGGGGGCTAGACATGGTCGGGCCACTCAAGGGCGGATCAAACAAAAACAAATACCTACTTGTCATGATAGACAAATTCACCAAGTGGATCGAAGCAAAGCCGGTCACCTCGGCTGAGGCTGTCCAAGTAATCGGGTTTATCTCCAGGGTAGTACACCGCTATGGCATCCCGCACAGTCTGATCATAGACAACGGGACAAACTTCACAGCCAAAGAGGTAAGAGCATGGTGCGCAAAAATGGGCATCAAGCTCGATTACGCGTCCGTATACCATCCGCAGTCTAACGGGCAAGTGGAGCGGGCCAATGGACTAATCCTTAGTGGCATCAAGCCCAGGCTAGTACACTCCCTTAAAAAATCCGACTGCAAATGGGTAGAGGAACTCGATTCCGTCCTATGGGGCTTGCGCACCACACCAAACAGATCCATGGGATACACACTGTTTTTTATGGTGTACGGCGCCGAGGCAGTACTCCCCTGCGACATCATACACGATGCACCTCAGGTATGCATGTATGAGGAGTTAGAAGCCGAGCTCGATCGGCAAGACGCCCTGGATGCTCTGGAAGAAGAGCGCAATGTCACTCGGGCAAGATCAGCTATCTATCAATAGCAAGCCGACGCAATCACATCAGAAAAGTCCGCGCAAAGAACTTCAACGTCGGGGACCTCGTCATGAGGCTACATCCAGGGAAGCAGAAGCACAAACTTTCTCCCAGATAGGATGGTCCATTCATTATTGACCAGGTGCTGATCGGAGGAGCTTACTGAATTCAAGATCCAGAGGACGGTCGTCTAGAGCCCAACCCCTGGAACGCGGCGCTACTCTGACGTTTCTATGGACATACCCTACCTTTTTTTTTTCCTTTTTTAGATGTTTTATACACCTCGAAGCATTTTTGAATGATCTTGAGAGATAATATAGCATGTTCTTTTCAAAACATGCGTCGTTCCACCTCTTATACACTATTGTCTTTCAAGCCAATATATGCATCGATTTGATTTAAGATTTGGCCAAGCTGGGTTGCCCGGCTCCTGTGCTTGCCCCTTACGTTCCCGATACTTCGGCTAGGGGGCAAAGGGAGCACCGCTGTGATTATTACTCACGGGTCATTCGGCGCAGTACCTCAATCGGACAAAGCTGAAAGCTAGCATTCTTAAAATACAAATCGGCCGGCGATGAGATAGGGTTAAAGTGGAGGGGGTCTTTTAAACCTTGACCAGGGGCTTTACCTCTAAGGTCACCCGTCTTCGGACCTATGTACTCGATACAACCACCCGAGGAAAGGAACTGTTGGAAGAACTATTTTTCTTGGAAGATGTTTCTTACGTTAAAAAGTAATATAACATAACTTTCCGCCACCCTCTTGTCTCTCGAGCCGTATAGCCGGATTGCCTCGTCACCTGAAGCACTTGGTCTGATGACTATGGCCAGTAGTATGGGACACTCCTCGGCCATTGGCCGAGGAGGTGGAAGCCAATGGCTGGCTGATAGAGTTCGGAAGCGCGGTCTGACCATCGACCTAAAGTACTTGGATACATAAAGTCATACCTAGCTACTACACACAATCTAGACCATCTATCAAGGTGTCTAGAGTGCAATCCTTCTGCGAAAATCGAGCAGCAGGCATAACACTCTCATACACGCGGCTAGCGGGTATTTCCTCCCCGTCTGACCCCATGGGTCCGACCTCTGCTAGTTCCGTCATCCTCAGACCTGTATAATGGGTCTTCACCATGGCCCAGGCCTCCCTCGCACCTTCTCGACATGCGGATACCTTCCAAGCCTGGATCTGACGCCGAGCTCTTCTTAGCTGTTCGGCTAGGACGGCCATATCTTCGGGCACCTGTAGCACTTCGGGCCATAAAGCCTGGTACACATCCTTCATCGATTTCCATGCACTTTCATGCACCACGGACAGATGAGGCGCCATGTCTTCGAACACCGTACCCCTGGTGTCAGGAAGTAAACCATACAGAGAAGCTGCCAGAGGAATAAAATTAGCCTGCTAATCACCACGGTCAAGTTACATGCCAAACAGATTCTTTGAAATCAAGACTTACCAAAAATCATGTCATCAGTTCGACGATTCTTCGAATCAGCAGCAGCCAGTTGAGCTTTTATGCTCTCAATCTCCTAGGCTTATCTAGCGTTCTCAGCCCTGAGAGCGTTGACGCTATCCACTCTTTGAGTAACCACATGTTGGTTTGCCTGACGCTGCGACTCTGCATATATCAAATCCTTGCGGGCCTTCTTAAGGTCACTTTCAAGATGACCTAGAGCTTCTGCTGCTACAAGGGATTATGGCGTCAGGGCTATCTTATTCTTCCAATAGCACCAATGGACGCCTGAGAAAGCGCTTACCGTGCGCCTCTCTGGTGAATTTCTGCACCTGCTCTACCTCGGTCAAGGCAGCATCCAGCTTCCCCTTGGTTTGGGTCAGCGCTTCAGTCAGTCAATCATTCTTCAACCGGGCTTCCTGTTAAAGGCAGCAGGCACAAATTATGTCTTCAAGCCTTGTGTTGGGAAACGTTGCATGGAAAACAAAAAAAATTTCTACGCACACGCAAGATCTATCCATGGAGATGCATAGCTACGAGAGGGGGAGAGCATCTTCATACCCTTGAAGATCGCTAAGCGGAAGCGTTTATCAACGCGGTTGATGTAGTCGTACACCTTCATGCTCCGTCCCAATCAAGTACCGAACGTACGGCACCTCCGTGTTCAGCACATGTTTAGCTCGATGACGTCCTCGCCTTTTTGATCCAGCAAGATGGGCGAAGTAGTAGATGAGTTCCGGCAGCACGACGGCGTGGTGACGGTGTTGGTGAAGAACAATCTCCGCAGGGCTTCGCCAAGCACAATGAAAACTATGATGGAGGATAAACTAGAGGGGACGGGGTTGCCGGCACACGGCTTGATGATTCTTGATGTGTCTTGGGTGCTAGCCCTGCCCCTCTATTTATATGTTGAGCCTTGGGGTCGAAACTTAGAGTAAAAGCCTCCTCAAAGTCGGTTTTGCCCGCAAGGAAGAATCCTTCTCGGACTTGCAGGACCAGACGCCATAATCCTTGGCGTCTGGCCCAGATGCCATGGGCCTCAGCGACTGGCCCAGGGCCAGACGCCAGGGTCTCCGGCGTTTGGCCCCCTGGCCTCGGCAAAGCTCCTTTTGCACCGACCTAAAGCCTCGTGGGCTTTACCCCTTGGCCGAACCATATCATCCTATATATCAATCTTTACCTCCGGACCATTCCGGAGCTCCTCGTCATGTCCGTGATCTCATCCGGGACTCCGAACAACATTCGGTCACCAACATACATAACTCATATAACACTATATCGTCAACGAACGTTAAGCGTGCGGACCCTACGGGTTCGAGAACTATGTAGACATGACCGAGACACCTCTCCGGTCAATAACCAATAGCGGAACCTGGATGCTCATATTGGCTCCTACATATTCTACGAAGATCTTTATCGGTCGAACCGTTATGACAACATACGTAATTCCCTTTGTCCATCGGTATGTTACTTGCCCGAGATTCGATCGTCGGTATCTTCATACCTAGTTCAATCTCGTTACCGGCAAGTCTCTTTACTCGTTCCGTAATACATCACCTCGTGACTAACTCTTTAGTCGTTTGCTTGCAAGCTTATGATGTGTATTACCGAGAGGGCCCAGAGATACCTCTCCGATACTCGGAGTGACAAATCCTAATCTCGATCTATGCCAACTCAACAAACACATTCGGAGATACCTGTAGAGCATCTTTATAATCACCCAGTTACGTTGTGACGTTTGATAGCACACAAGGCATTCCTCCGGTATCCGGGAGTTGCATAATCTCATAGTCGAAGGAATATGTATTTGACATGAAGAAAGCAATAGCAATAAACTGAACGATCAATATGCTAAGCTAACGGATGGGTCTCATCCATCACATCATTCTCCTAATGATGTGATCCCGTTATCAAATAACAACTCATGTCTATGGTTAGGAAATCTTAACCATCTATGATCAACGAGCTAGTCAAGTAGAGACTCACTAGGCACACAGTGTTTGTCTATGTATTCACACATGTATTTAGGTTTCCGATCAATACAATTCTAGCATGAATAATAAACATTTATCATGAATAAGAAAATATTAAATAACAACTTTATTATTGCCTCTAGGGTATATTTCCTTCACCTTGCTACGACCCTACTGTCACGTACCAAGCCTTAGGGGCTACTACTATAATTGGTAGTCTTATTTGTCTTTAAACAGATAAGGAAATACGCGGAATCCTGTAGCAACAAGAGCTCGGGTGAATCCTTACCCGCAAACCCCATGACAGGACGTCTAGCGACTGCTCGAAGGCTCCTCGGGTCGCCCCGAGGTATGCATCTACCGCCCTGAGGGCATAGAACTCCTGGTCCGAGAAAGACGGATTCCTTAGAGAAGCTTTTTGCCGACGATAATTCGCGGCGCATTGAATCTCAGACGGAGTAGCCGAGCTGGTCGCCGAGTCCTCCGGCCGAGGGACCTCGGGGGTAACCTCGGCCGGAGTACATGCTCCTGTCTCCCTGTGCGGGGCCATCGTCCCCTCGGCCCTCACGCTTGTTGCCACAAAGGAAGGCAAGGGCTGCCTGCGAATAATCGAAGAAGTTAAAATCCAAAGTATTTTTACACAAGCAGCGATCGCGGTATTACCTGGTAACTGAGGGGGCACTTTCGCCAGCCCCTGTGACCTCGTCCTGTGCTTCTTGCGCCTCCCGCAGGGCCCTTTCTTGTGGAGCCGTTTCTCTGCGTGGGCGTTTTGAATGCCGCCCCTTTGGAGGAGAAGTCAGACTGCTAGGGGTTGGAGGACGAGTGGCTCGCTTTCGATGATTAGAGGAAGGGGTTGTTACCGATGAAGCCGGCTGTTTGACTCTTTTTTTAATCATGTGATGCACATATATATATATATGATTATCTGGTATGGGCAGACCCTAGTTAGATCATGTCAATGAGTATATAATTGATAAAAAAAAATCAAATTTCTCTCGTAAATATATATTTGGTGATCTTCAAGGGAAAAAGGGAAAATATAGTATGTCTATGAATTTGCAGGCCCAGCCACGTCAACGCGTACACTTGTACTGGTCAAATGGATTTAGTGATCAACCAGTTTGCCGATGAAATAAATCATGTGTGCATGCAGGGACCCACTGATCAGCAAATATCCATGCAAAAACGTCTGGTGCGTATAACATGAACGAAATGTTGTGTGACGCCACCGGCTAGCTGGACAGTATATATTTCAACGGGTACAAAACAAGGTGTGTGGCGGCTGGAGATAAAAAGCTCAATCAGTTGGACTTGACGAGAGATAAGTATTGACCAGCGATCAAAGTTTGTTGCTTGTTTTTGGTGCAACGGCACCGAGAGATCAGAGATAAGATATGGGTTGTTACTAACGGCAGCGGCGACGATGCTAATCTCTCGTGCTTATCTTCCTATCTGTTTGCATAGCTAGCCGAGGGATACGATGCTATAAAAAGGCTGCTCCAGTGACTGAGAGGAGGTTGGAGTTCACTCACAACGCACACATCATTTACATGCTCATCTCACTACCATTCACCGTACCACTCACACACACACACACACTTCGTATCATCTCCATTCCAGCACGCACATATACACACATCTTCATTTCTCGTCTGGCGTTTCCCTCCGTGGCCGGCGCCGATGGCACAGCCATATGGTGAGTAAATCAATGAAGGTTGCATATGATCACTTATTTTCTTTATTTATTTCTTCTCTTTGTTCATTTCTTTTTGTGGCATCTCGCGGCTCTACATGGCGATCTAATCGTCGCCGCGGATGTTTCATTGCTTGATCTACAACAAAAATCGACGGCGTCCCGCGGCTCTACATGGCGATCTAATCGTTGCCGTGGACATTTCATTGCTTGATCTATAAAAAGAATTCGGCGGCGTCTCGCGGCTCTACATGGCGATCTAATCGTTGCCGCGGACGTTCTACGACCCGATCTACAGAAAAAGTGTTTGATGGCATCTAGCGGCTCTACACGGCAATCTAATCGTCGCCGCTGGTGTTTCATGGTCCAGTGTGAGAAAAAGAGGCATTGCATTTCGTGACTCTATACGGCGATCAAATCGTCGTCACTGATGTTTTATGGTTTAGTCTGTATAAAAAAAAGAGAGTTTAGCGTCTTGCGGCTCTACACGGCGATCAAATCATCGCCGCGGATGTTTCATTGTCAGATCTGCAAAAAAAAAAAAAGAGAGTTTAGCGTCTCGCGGCTCTACATGGCGATCACATCGTCGCCGCGGACGCATCAAATTCATCAACAACGTCTTTGTAATATTACATTCGGGATGGTATACAAAGTCGGTCCCTGGGGGACAGCAGCGCAGCCACATACATACTCAAAATCAGCATCATGAGTCAGCACAGGCAAAGCATCAAAGGTCACTACTAAGGTCAAGTAGATCGTGTGACATGCAAAGGGTGATGATTTTATTGTGAGAACAATAAAGACACGGCCATCTACTCCGGAATAAACAAGACACCATTGACAAAATTTTGCAGAACCATGTTTCTCAATCAAACGAGGGTTCATCTTCAAGTCCATGCTCAGAACACTTTTTTCCGCGACCGACGAGGCCGGAACTCACATATATTTCCTGACCAACGAGGCAGGATACATGATGTTGGTGACCGACGAGGCCAAACTGTCCGTTTTAGTTTTCTCCTTGAGACTTGATCTACATCCCTTGTTTGATTTGGTGCATGACATCCGTAAATTTCTGGCATGGCGAGATTATTATTCTTTGAGCGCTTGCATATTTTTTTTGCCTTGGAGGCAGAAGCTATGAGTTTGATAATGATGTGACTGTTTGAGGCAGTTTAATCGGAGGTCTTTCATAGACATGAATCTATGAATGTAATTAACTAGGGTCCCTTCGAGGCCCTAGGAGTCGAGAATTATGCAATCATTTTGTGTGCTTTGTTTTATTTTTATTCGTATACACTCGTATACTGGCACGCCCGCACCTAAAATGCCAACGCGGATAGATTTAATATTTATCTTGCGAAAACACCGGCCTCGTCCCGGTGCGTCAAGAGTAATCTCTAGCCTTGAACCGTCAAGGCTCTCTAGAAAGAACTTTTTTCCTTCATAAATAAGGGCCAGATCTTCGTGCTCGTTGTAGAGGGGGTCCTCCGCCCGACGGTGCAACTCTGGCTCTGGTGCTGGGTTGCTTATGTTTTCAAGCCAACACCTCCATCTCTGTTCGAGAAACCAGTAAAATGGTGGATCAGATATTGGAAACAACTCGGATAAATGAGGGGATCAAAAAATGCTTACTATGTCGACAGGATTGTAATAGGACAGTCCGTCGCGGAACTGACACCGGGCAAAGTCCTCCGCCGCTTCTTGATAGATGCCGGCCAACACTATTCCAAAGGCCGCTTGGTCGTAGAAACTCTCTCGAATGGTTCGTGAAGAATCGCCTGTCCCGTTGAACTCACACAACAGATGAGGACGTTGCCGAAGTGGTTGGACCCTTCGGTCTATCGTCGTGGCCATTACGTCAATTATGGTAAGGCTAGTGCGTGTCAACTGGGTCACTTGAGCTGCCAGCTGGGTTACCTCGGCACTCTCCTCTGAGGCCGGGCCCTGTGGCCTCCAGTTGTAACGCCTCTTCGGGGGCTCTATGGAGAACAAGGGGAGTCCGGGCCGAACTGGTTCCAGGAGGGGAACGTCGTCTATGTAAAACCACTTGGACGGCCAGACATCGGTGTCCTCCTGAAGTGTGCCTGACGAGTATTCAGTCTCCTTGATTCGACAAACTTCGGCTGCCCCGACCTCATATAACTTCTCGACAGGGGAGTAGGGCATTATGCAGAAATACCTTCACCACAGCCTGACGTGTGCCTCGCATCCGAGGTGCATCTCGCAAAGGGCGACGAACCCCGTAATATTTAAAATAGAGTTGGGGGTGAAGTGATGAAGTTGTAGCCCATAGAACTCTAGCATACCTCGGAGGAAGGGGTGAATGGGAAACCCTAAGACACGCAGCAAGAAGGAGACGAAGCATACCCTTTCGCCCTCTCGTGGGGACGGGTGATTCTCTGCGTGAACCCGACCTTTCATGGACATTAATCCTATAGGGGCCGCCGTCAGATCTGAATCTAGCAGATATCCTTGCTTGGCTAGGCGCTCTAGATGAAGGCGTGAGACGGTGCAACGGCCCCAATCGCCTCTAACAGGGCCGTGAGGGCGCCTTGAAGAGCCTGTGTCGCTCGCCATGGAAGGCCCTCGAGGATGGACTTGAGAAAAGTGGAGCGCTTGCACGATTAGCTAAGGAAGGAAGAGTTGTGCATGTGTGGTTGATTTGCACGACTAGCCCATGACTAAAAAGGGGGGAAGAGGCCGACCCTTCGATGTTTCGCCAATAAAGCGACTCGCTTCCCTGTAAAGGCGTGATAATCAAGGTCAGGAAACCGGTGCCATGTGTCGGAGTCGGGTCCACTTGGCGGAGCGGATGATTTCCGAAGACTATTTGGAGAAGAACTCGCCTGTCGAGCAGAAGACCCTGGGTCCGAAGTATTGTCCTCGGCATCAAAGGCCCATTCAGGGGCTACTGACGGTGTCTTGGGCTAGGGGGTATATAAACTAACCTAGTCGGCCCATGTTCCTCGGATTGGGCCAGTGGGCCCTCATTCATTCACAAGAAGGTCTTCGGAGGCTTTACGCCGGGGCGTAATCAAGACTACATCTGTCGAAGACTTGTCGTATACTCCAAGACTTCTCCTGCCGCCCTGTGCCTAGATACTGACCTTGTAACCCTAGATACCCTACCTGGTGTGTATATAAGCCAAGGTGTTTTGCCCATAGAGGGGACATCAATGCAATATCATTCACCTAGCCATAGAGTTAGACCACATCTTATGATCTCGAGGTAGATCAACTCTGTACTTGATACATATAGATCAATATAAACAAGAGTAGGACGTAGGGTTTTACCTCCATTAAGAGGGCCCAAACCTAGGTAAACATTGTCTCCCTGTTCTTGCTACCATTTGTCCGAGATCCACAGCTCGGGACCCCCTACCCCGAGATCTGCCGGTTTTGACACCGACAACGTTGAATTTTTACGGTGATTTTTTCTGAAATATAAGAGACCCTAGAAGTTTCGGGGAGAGACCAAAAGACACACGAGGGGGACACAGGCACTTGCGGCATGCCCAGGGGGTAGGCGTGCCGGGGAGATTGTGGGCCCCCTGACGCTCCGTTTGCCCTAATCTCTGGCTTATAAATTCACAAATATTCCCAAACCCCTAAGCAAAACCCGAAACAATTCTTTCGCCGCCGCAAGCATCTGTTCTTCCGCGATCTCGTCGGGAGGCCTTTTTCGGTACTCTCACTACTACAGGATGCTGCTAACGCGATACATGAATCAGAGACCCTTCGACCAAACTGTGTGCGATGCATGAATCGCAAACGGTTTTGTAATAAAACCATCACCAATAAGACGAACTATGTCCGATGTCAGAGACATCAAGCATGGTTCAGATTGGAGTTGCGTGTGTGATATGTGGCATATAGTTGGTCCATATGAACAGTTTGCGATGAGAATAACAATAGAAGCAGTTAGCTAGATCAAGGTGTGTGTGATATACGGCATACAGTTCAATTGGACTAACTATCTGCGATTAGCGGACACAACAGGAACGGTCAGCCAAATCAAGGTGTGTGCGATAGATGGCATACAATTTACTCGGGTGAACTGTTTGCGGTGAGCCAAAACAACATAAACAGTTCATCTTAACAAGATGTGTGTGATACGCGGCTAACAGGTTAGTAATCAGAAATATGTGGAAAGACCGATAATAACACAGACGATTGCTCCAAATAAGTTGTGTGTGTTGTGCGCAAACGGTTGGTGGTAAACAATTGTCAGTGATTGATGAAATAATCACTGGCGGGTTCCGTAGTTTAATCCATATGCGATGTGATTTGCTCAGTCTGCACAACATCTATCCTCTGTCTATCGAACAACAACATATATACTTACGTTATATCACAAATTAAACATCCAATTACGTTATATCACAAATACCAGAAATATTATGAGGTTCAAATTCCAGCATTACAAGGCCCAAATTGAAAGATTACAAGGTTCAAATTGTTCTTAAAAATCAAATTCATCTTCTTCAGATTCTGGGTTATGCATTATTTCTACGAAAGGATCAGCCACCAAGGAGTCATATAGCGGCTTGATACAATAACTTTCGAATAATCTGTCAGATGAAGTTACAAACTGAAATTCTGCTTCTGCAGAGCATTTTCCATTCAGCTGTAGATGCCTGAGCTGATTAGCAAACCATCCACTTATGCACGCTATTCACACGTCTCCAACGTATCTATAATTTTTTTATTGTTCCATGCTATTATAGTATCAATCTTGGATGCTTTATATAACTTTTTGTGCTATTTTATATCATTTTCTAGGACTAACCTATTAACCCAGTGCCAAGTGCAAGTTGTTGTTTTCTAGTTGTTTTTGGTTTTCCAGGAAATCAGTACCAAACGGAGTCCAAACGCTACGAAACTTTTTGACGATTTTTTTCTGGACAAGATAGACCCTAGAAGCATCGGGAGGAGACCAGAGTAGAAGCGAGGAGCTGGCAAGGCAACAGGGCACGCCCTGATGCCTGGTGGGCACCACGTGGCTCCGTGTGACCTAATTCCACCTCTAAAAATTCTATTAAATCATGAAACCAACAGAGAGCCACCCAAAACACTTTTTCCGCCGCCGCAAGTTTTCTATTCTTTCATGATCCCATCTAGAGGCCTTTTCCGGTACTCTGCCGGAGGGTGAATTGATCATGGAGGGCTTCTACATCATCCTTTCTGCCTTCCGATGATATGTGAGTAGTTCACCACAGACCTACGAGTCCATAGCTAGTAGCTAGATGGCTTCTTCTCTCTCTTTGATCTTCAATACAATGTTCTCCTTGATGTTCTTGCAGTTCTATTCGATGTAATCTTCTTTTGCGGTGTGTTTCTTGGGATTCGATGAATTATGGGTTTATGATCAGATTATTCATGAATATTAATTGAGCCTTTTCTGAATTCTTTTATGCATGATTATTATAGCATTGTATTTCTCTCCGATCTATCCGTTTAGTTTGGCCAACTAGATAGATTTTTCTTGCAATGGGAGAGGTGCTTTGGGATGGGTTCAATCTTGCGGTGCTCAATCCGAGTGACAGAAAGGGGCATGACACATATTTGCATTGTTTTCGTTAAGGATAAAAAGTTGGGGTTTATTCATATTGCTTGGGTTTACTTTGTCTACATCATGTCATCTTGCTTAAGGCTTTACTCTATTTTCATTAACTTACACTACAAAAAAAAGACACATCCGTGACATTTTGGCCCGAACGAAAAAAATTTCTATCATGCTTATGACACTTCTATGACGATAATTGTGACAAAACCATGTATCATCGTAGATGTGGTGGGCTCGTAATTCTATGACAAAAAATCATGACAGAAAATGGGCTTTTCATCCTGAGCGGGCCGGGGACACACCTGCATGACATTCTTTGGGCCGTCCATGACGGAAAAAATCGTGGTACAAGCGAGTGCGAGGAAAATATCGGGGAGTTCCCGGTTACGGTGGGTGGTCGGGGCCGAGCGATGCACGGAGGTTTGCGCGTTTCTCTCGTGCACGTACGCACGTGTGTGAGAGGCATTGGGCTCTAATTGAACCCGAGCGAGGCATTCGCTTACTGAACCCGAGCGATGGCACTAGCTACGTTACTGAACCCGACCGATCGATCCCTTGGCAGTTAACTGAACCCGAGCGATTCCTTCGCTACGGCTGCTAACTGAAGCCAATCGAACCAGCTGCCTCTTGATGAACAGTGACCGTTGTTGGGGGTTGGATGAACAGTCCCGGTGGGGGTTGGATGAATAGTACCCCATGGTAGTAGAGGCCGTTGCCGCTGGATGAACAGGACCCCGATCGAGGAGGTGGGGGTGGATGAACAGGACCCCGTGGAGGGCTGGTTGAACAGTAGTCTGATACGTCTCCAATGTATCTATAATTTTTGCTTGTTCCATGTTGTTATATTATCATTCTTGGATGTTTGACAATCATTTTATAGTAACTTTATATCATTTTTTGGGACTAACCTATTGACATAGTGCCCAGTGCCAGTTGCTATTTTTTGCTTGTTTTTTACTTCACAGAAAATCAATACCAAACGGAGTCCAAACGCAGCGAAACTTTTTGGAGATTTTTTCTGGACCAGAAGGAACAACTTGGGCCACAGAAGTACCAGAGGGGTGACCCCAGGCACGCCCAGCCCAGGTGCGCCCTAGTGGGTTGTGCCCACCTCGGTGGCCTCCCGCACCGCCTCTTTGCTCTATAAATACCCCGAAAATCCAAAAACCCTAGGGGAGTCGACGAAACACAATTCCAGCCGCCGCAAGTTCCAGAACCACTAGATCCAATCTAGACACCATCACGGAGGGGTTCATCATCCTCATTGGTGCCTCTTCGATGATGCGTGAGTAGTTCATTGTAGACCTACGGGTCCGTAGGTAGTAGCTAGGTGGCTTCCTCTCTCTCTTTTGATTCTCAATACAATGGTCTCTTGGAGATATATTTGATGTAACTCTTTTTTGCGGTGTGTTTGTTGGGATCCGATAAACTTTGAGTTTATGATCAGATCTATTTTATCCATGAAAGTTATTTGAGTTTTGCTCTCTTATATGCATGATTGCTTATAGCCTCGTATTTCTTCTTCGAATCTTTGGTTTAGTTAGGCCAACTAGATCGATTTTTCTTGCCATGGGAAGAGGTGCTTTGTGATGGGTTCAATCTTACGGTGCTCAATCCTAGTGACAGAAGGGGACATGACACGTATGTATCGTTGCTATTAAGGATAACAAGATGGGGTCTATTCCTACATGAATAGATCTTGTCTACATCATGTCATTGTTCTGATTGCATTACTCCGTTTCTCCATGAACTTAATACACTAGATGCATGCTGGATAGCGGTCGATGTGTGGAGTAATAGTAGTAGATGCAGGCAGGAGTCGGTCTACTAATCTTGAACATGATGCCTATATAATGATCATTGCCTGAATATCATCATAATTATTTGAAGTTCTATCAATTGCCCAATAGTAATTTGTTTACCCACCGTATGCTATTTTCCTCGAGAGAAGCCACTAGTGAAATCTACGGCCCCCGGGTCTATTCTTTATCATATTTGCTTTTCAATCTATTATTCGCCTCTTTTATTTTCAGATCTATTATTCCAAAAACCCAAAAATACCTTGCTGCAGTTTTTTGTTATTTATTTTATTTCGTGTTTCTGCGAGATCTATTTATCCAATCTACTACAAATTTATCTATCTTTTACCCGGGAGGGATTGACAACCCCTCTTACGCGTCGGGTTGCAAGTATTTGTTCTTTGTGTGCAGGTACCGTTTACATAGTGTTGCGTGGTTCTCCTACTGGTTCGATAACCTTGGACTCATCACAGAGGGAAATACCTACCGTAGCTGTGCTGCATCATGCCTTCCTCTTCGGGGAAAATACTGACGCGGACACGAGCCATCAAGAAAGGATTTCTGGCGCCGTTGCCGGGGAGACATCATCAACATCTATTAGGTTCCTAATCACAAATCTCATCTCCTTGCAATTTACATTATTTGCCATTTGCCTCTCGTTTTGATCTCCCCCACTTCACAAAAATTTGCCTTCTTTTTTGTTTGCCTTTTTCTCGTTAGATCTCTTGTTTGCTTGTGATGCCATGTGTCTTCTATTTGCTTGCATCTTTGCTTGCTAAAAAAATATTGATATGGATCATCATCCACTTGCTAATCTTTTCAAAAGATCCAATTATGTTGAACCAATTGCTAGTGAGTTGAGTGTGCTTGATTATCTCTATGAAGTTTTGCTTGAAAATCATGAATCTGAAAATTTTGATGAAGAAATTTATGAAGTGATTCATGATAGCTCCTTGAATGAAAAGCTTGATTGCAATGATTTTACTATAAATTCTATTAATGTCAATTGTGCTAATGATATGCAAAACCCCAAGATTGGGGATGCTAATTTTGATATGTCCACTACTTATTGCAATGATCATGATTGGGGTGATTCTTCTTATGATCTTCAAAATTTATTTAAGCCTCATGATGAGTATGATTTTGATAACATTGTTTGCAATAATATTGAAAGTGGGTATGGAAGAGCGTCAACTTTAGGTAAATATAATCCCACATATTTGGAGAGTGTTCAATCTTATGATTTTTTTGATGAAAGTGGGTTCGGAGAGGTCATGACTTTAGTTGATCTTAATCCCACTATCTTGGAAGATTATAAAGCTTTTATGCATGTAGATCATGAAGAGAAAATTTTATATGATAGCTATATTGTTAAATTTGATTATGATCCTACATGTAATTATTATGAGAGAGGAAATTATGGTTGTAGAAATTTTCATGTTACTAAATTACCTCTCGTTATGTTGAGATCGCTATTGTTTGTTTCTCCTTCCTTGCATATGCTAGATATTTCTTGTCTTGATAATTTGTTTGCCTATAAAATTCCTATGCATAGGAAGTATGTTAGACTTAAAAGTGATTTTCACATGCTTTATGATGCTCACTTCGTGTTTGAATTCTTCTCTTTTATGTGAGCATCATTAAAATTATCAATGCCTAGCTAGGGGCATAAAACGATAGCGCTTGTTGAGAGGCAACCCAATGAATAAAATTTATTTTTGCCTTTTTATTTCTGTTCTTGAGTGTTTGCACAATTATGCCTCTGTTATGATTGTGTTTTTTATGTTTTAGTTAGTGTTTGTGCCAAGTAAAGCCTTTGGGATAGCTTTGGTGATAGTTGATTTGATCTTGTTCAAAAACAGAAACTTTTGCGTCCAGTAAAATAATTTTCTAGATTCACAGAGGCGACGAAAAATTCTCAATGTTTTACACAAGATTGATATACAAATTGTCTATGTTTTCATAATTTTTCAATTTTTTTGGAATTATATAAGTACGAGAACAATTCGGATCTTTACAGACTTCTCTATTTTTGACAGATTCTGTTTTCTTTGCATTGTGTGCTTATTTTGATGAATCTATGGATTGTATCGGGGGGTATAAGCCATGGTAAAGTTATAATACAGTAGATATAATGCAATAACAAAATTTTAATGGGTTTTCTACAGTACTTAAAGTAAAGATTGGTTTTCTTGTACTAACGGATCTCACGAAGGTTTTGTTAAGTTTTGTGTGATTGAAGTTTTCAAGTTTTGGGTGAGATCACGATGGATGAAGGAATAAGGAGTAAGAAGAGCCTAAGCTTGGGGATGCCCCATGGCACCCCAAGTTATTATCCAAAGAGAAACAAGCAACTAAGCTTGGGGATGCCCCCGAGTGGCATCCCCTCTTTCTTCTAACGACCATCGGTATTTTACTTGGAGCTATATTTTTATTCGTCACATATCCTGAGTTTTGCTTGGAGTGTCCTGTATTATATGAGTCTTTGCTTGTTTTTCTTTTTGTTTTGTGTCAAGTATCCTTGCTGAACACACCTATTTGAGAGAGCCAAAATTTTGCTATGATTTGTTAGAATTGCTCTTTATGCTTCACTTAAATTTTTTGAGCTATGGAATTGCTCTAGTGCTTCACTTATATCTTTGTGAGTACGGTGTGCTTTAGTATTTTTGAAGAAATGCTCTCATGCTTCACTTAGATTTATTTGAGAGTTAGTAATTTTTTGAAGAAATTCTCTCATGTTTCACTTATATTATTTTGAGAGAAGAAATTTTTTTATGCTCATGTTCTTCACTTAAATTTGTTTGAGCTATCAAGAGCAACATATGAAACTAGTCCCAAAGTGATAGATATTCAAGAGGGATATAATATAAACTTTCATAAAGATCATTGGACAAAATAAACTTGATTCTTTGTAATAGTTTCGCGATATGATGATATAATATGTGAGTCATGTTGGTGAGTAATTATGCTTTAGTAAGAATATTGGTGTTAAGGTTTGTGATTCCCTATGCAAGCACAAAAGTCAATAGTTATGCAATGAAATTACATCCTACTTGTGGTGCATTATTCGGTGTTAGTTATGCTTAATGCTCACTTATGTGATTTTTTTGTTTCTTGGTTGGATGCTTCTCAATCTTTTTGCTAGCCTTCCCTTGCACTAAGTGGGATTACTACTTGTGCATCCAAAATCCATAAACCCAGTTTTGCTATATGAGTCCACTATACCTACCTATATGCGGTATTCTCTTGCCGTTCTAAGCAAATTTGTATGTGCCATCTCTAATTTTCAAAATAACTTCCTTTTTGTGTGCTCGTACCGCTCATGAAATGGTAGGGGGTGACTGATATTTTTCCATGCTAGATGTGTTATTCTCAAGATGAGTGTTTATTCACTTGTCATTGCACGAGAGTACAACAAAGGTATTAGGGATGCCCAGTCCCGAAATGAAAAATGAATTTACTTTATGTTGTCAAATAATAAATTCCTTGGAAAGTGTTGGTATGGACGGCACCCGTGGATACGGTTAGCCGTGGAATGTGAAAGTATGGTAAAAAAAGGAATAAGCTTTATTTTCTATTTAGGAACCGCCTATGATATATCTAGCATGGAAAGTATTGGGAACTACTCGATCGTTTTCGTTGACAGGAAAAGTATGCCGCCCAAAATGTTTTATCTCTATCTTTTTCGCTTTGAGCTCTGGCACCTCTACAAATCCCTACTTCCCTCTGCGAAGGGCCTTTCTATTTACTTTATGCAATTTTTATTTTTATTTGAGTCTTCATCTTCTCTTATAAAGCACCAACTAAGGGGCACTATGATCGTACTTGAGCATTGGGTGTAGCTAATATGCGAGTGTGTTTCATGAATGGATCATTGATTGAGCATAATGGGCTAGGGATAACTTGCTTTAGTGTTGATATTTTGAAAGACATGGTTGCTTGTTGATATGCTTGAGTATTGAAATCTTCATGTCAAAACTAGACTATTGCTTTGAATTATATAAAAGTCCAAATGTCCATGCTACAAAAGAAAAGAATATGTGATGAACATGTTAGGCAAGATTCCACATCAAAAATTCTGTTTTTATCATTTACCTACTCGAGGACGAGTAGGAATTAAGCTTGGGGATGCTGATACGTCTCCAACGTATCTATAATTTTTGCTCGTTCCATGCTGTTATATTATCATTCTTGGATGTTTTACAATCATTTTATAGCAACTTTATATCATTTTTTGGGACTAACCTATTGACATAGTTCCGAGTGCCAGTTGCTGTTTTTTGCTTATTTTTTACTTCACAGAAAATCAATACCAAACGGAGTCCAAACACAGCGAAACTTTTTGGAGATTTTTTCTAGACCAGAAGGAACAACTTGGGCCGAAGAAGTACCAGAGGGGTGCCCTGATGGGGGCACAACCCACCTGGGTGTGCCTGGGGGCCCAGTCACGCCCTGGTGGGTTGTGCCCACCTCGATGGCCTCCCACACCGCCTCTTTGCTCTATAAATACCCCAAAAATCCAAAAACCCTAGGGGAGTTGACGAAACACAATTCCAGCCACCGCAAGTTCCAGAACCACCAGATCCAATCTAGACACCATCACGGAGGGGTTCATCATCCTCATTGGTGCCTCTTCGATGATGCGTGAGTAGTTCATTGTAGACCTACGGCTTCCTCTCTCTCTTTTGATTCTCAATACAATGGTTTCTTGGAGATCTATTTGATGTAACTCTTTTTGCGGTGTGTTTGTTGGGATCCGATGAACTTTGAGTTTATGATCAGATCTATTTTATCCATGAAAGTTATTTGAGTTTTGCTCTCTTATATGCATGATTGCTTATAGCCTCGTATTTCTTCTTTGAATCTTTGGTTTAGTTAGGCCAACTAGATCGATTTTTCTTGCCATGGGAAGAGGTGCTTTGTGATGGGTTCGATCTTACGGTGCTCAATCCTAGTGACAGAAGGGGACATGACACCAATGAGGATAACAAGATGGGGTCTATTCCTACATGAATAGATCTTGTCTACATCATGTCATCATTCTTATTGCATTACTCCGTTTCTCCCTGAACTTAATACACTAGATGCATGCTGGATAGCGGTCGATGTGTGGAGTAATAGTAGTAGATGCAGGCAGGAGTCGGTCTACTAATCTTGGACGTGATGCCTATATAATGATCATTGCCTGGATATCGTCATAATTATTTGAAGTTCTATCAATTGCCCAACAGTAGTTTGTTTACCTGCCGTATGCTATTTTCCTCGAGAGAAGCCACTAGTGAAATCTACGGCCCCCGGGTCTATTCTTTATCATATTTGCTTTCTGATATATTATTTGCCTCTTTTATTTTCAGATATATTATTCCAAAAACCCAAAAATACCCTGCTGCAATTTTTTGTTATTTATTTTATTTCGCGTTTCCGCGAGATCTATTTATCCAATCTACTACAAATTTATCTATCTTTTACCCGGGAGGGATTGACAACCCCTCTTACGCGTCGGGTTGCAAGTATTTTTTCTTTGTGTGCAGGTACCGTTTACATAGTGTTGCGTGGTTCTACTACTGGTTCGATAACCTTGGTCTCATCATGGAGGGAAATACCTACCGTAGCTGTGCTGCATCATCCCTTCCTCTTCGGGGAATATACTGACACGGACACGAGCCATCATAGCCGATGGAGGCTGGATGAACAGTAGCCCGAGGATGAACAGTAGCTGGTGGAGGTTGGAGGAAGTCGACGGTGGATGAACAGTAGCCAGTGGAGGCTGGAGCGAGGCACTAGACGGTGGATGAACAGTAGCCCGTGGAGTCCCGTTTTGCAGTACATCACACCGCTCCGGATGAACAGGACCCCGTTTCGACCGTAGGCGCTCCAACACAAGTCTGTTTCCTCCGTTTTGCGGTACGCCACACCCCTCCCGATCAACAGCACCCCGTTTCGACCGTAGGAGCTCGAACAGAAGGCTGTTTCCTCCATTTTGCGGTACGCCAGACCCTTCCCGATAAACAGGACCCCGTTTCAACCGTACGCGGTCGAACAGAAGGCCGTTTCCTCTGTTCTGCGGTACGCCAGACCTCGTTTCGGCTGTTCCGTCCAAGCCTGTTGGCTCCCGATGAACACGCGATGCTGTTTACTCCATTCCAACCCAGCCGGTTGGCTACCGATGATCAGGACGATACTGCTGTACGCGTTAGAGACCCCGCCCATATGTATGTACGTGGCCGTATTTACTATCTTGCAGCGTGGCTGTACGTACGTGTACACGATATAGACGGGACTGCGTGACATGCTACGTCGGCACCTCTACTTCAACACGTGCCACTCCTTCCTCGGCCACGGTACGTCACTGCAGAGTGACCGATCGACCGCTATGTACGTACACGTTCGCGGCCAGACAGATAACGCTACCTTCGCTTCAACCTGGTGGGTCCCAGCTGTCAGGGGGTAAGAAGGCAGTTCCTTCCATGCGAAGATAAAGCTGGTGGGTCCCAGCTGTCAGGGGGGAACATTTTTTTCGTGAAATACAGAGGCCCGCCCGGTGGGTCCGAGCTTTCAGGTGGAGGAATCATTATTTGCGTGTAATAAGGAGGCACTTCCTTGTGTGGGGCCATGGACCCAGCTGTTAGCCTCTCCACTTAAAGTCCTCTTCTGATGGCTGTCGTTCGTTGACCGCGTTGACGATGCCGTACCGTCCAAGAGCACCAAGGTGGTGGACGATGATGCAACCTAGGAAGGGAACGACCCAGAGTCGAGGAATACACAACAGTGGATGCTCACGCGGAGGGGAGTACGAGGGTTGACTAGTTCAGCTGCGGTTTGAGGCTACCGTCGCCGGAGAATAACAGGGGGTGTGGGTGAGTAGAGGGAAGGCTTGGCCAATGGTGGGAGTAGGGTGGGGCCTGCTCGGCAGCACAGCCGGCCACTGGAGGTAGGAGCAGGCGGTCCCGCCGGTGCTGGTTTGAGCGGCTGGTGCAAGAAGATCAGAGATTGAAGAAGCAGTAGGACCGTTCGATTAAAATCCAACGGTCGCTGCTGCTAGAATCGTTTGTTGACTAAGTTGATAAAGCCCTGCGTATGCATCAACTTAGTAGGGCCACAAGTCAGCCTCCAAATCTGGTGGGCCCCAGCTATCATGGGGAGCAATCGTTATTTTTCACTTAATAAGGAGGCACTTCCTTCCGTGCCAAGATATAGCTGGTGGGTCCCAGCTGTCATCGGGAGGATTCATTTTTTGGGCGTAATAACGAGTACTTGCTTGCGTGCGGCCATGGATCATGTGGGTCCCAACTGTCAGCCTCTCCATGTACATCCCTCTTTCGATGTTGTCGTTTGTTGACAACGTTGACCACGCCGTGTCGAGAAGACCTACGCGATGGACGACGGCGAGACCCAGGAAGGGAATGACCCAGAGGCGGCGAAGCCACAACAGTGGATGGATCTAGGTGAGTAGAGGGATGGCCTGGCCAGCGGTGGGAGTAGTAGGGGGCGGTGAGGCTTGCGCGGCAGCACAGCCGGCCACGGGAGGCGGGAGCAGGCTGTCCCGCCGGCGCCGGATTTGGTGGCTGGAGCAAGAAGACTAGAGATTGAAGAAGCACGAGGGCCGTTGGATTGACATCCAATGGTCACTTCTACTAGAATAGTTTTTGACGTATATAATAAGTAAAAAAAATCTTGCATATGCGTCAACTTAATAGGCCCACAAGTCAGCCCATTCCCTATTTTTAAATAATTTACAGCTCATTTGCAACTTCTTATGCAATTTATTGCAGTCCATTTTCTTTTTATTGGCCAGGGCCATGGTTAAAAATTTAAACGAAATTTTGCATATTTCGGTGGGGTCCAAACTATTTTTAATACCGAAATGTCGAGCCAGATTTAAAGTACTTTAAAGATATATTTAAATTAGGTTAAAGCCCACTGAAATTGGAATCTGAAAATGTGAAAAAATTCAAAAATTTGAAAGTAATTGCCAATTTGTCGTGTGTTTTTTATATTTACAGCCCATTTCATATTACTTTTAAGATTTGCAGCCGTCTTGAAAGAGTTGCAGCCCAGCAGGGCGGAGAAAAATAAGTAGGCCTGGGTTGGGTATGCCTGGATTGGGTATTCTTCAGAAAAAATAAACTGGGCTAGCCATTTTCACAAAGAAAAAATAGCTGGGTTGGTCATGTGGTGAACGTAAAATAGAAGCCTGGGTTAGACGGGCCACAACCCAGTTGAAACCCTTCTCCGTCTCAACAATAACAAAAAAAGGGAAAATTTTGTTTTTGCCACTCTAGATTTGGCCAATTTTCCTTATGCCATTCTAGATTTTGACATTTCACTTTTGCCACTCTTAGCTTTTGATAATTATCACAATTGCCATTCCATGGCAAAAGCAAAATAAATTTATTTCATTTTTGCCACTCTTAGCTTTTGAAATGTATCACAATTGCCACTCTGAAAATTTTGCTTTTGCCATGGGAATGGCAATTGTGATAATTGTCAAAAACTAAGAGTGGCAAAAGTGAAATGTCAAAATCTAGAGTGGCATAAGGAAAATTGGCAAAATCTAAAGTGGCAAAAACAAAAATTTTCCAAAAAAAATACTGCTCGAGCAGCTACGTCCCAGGTGTCAGCCAATCTTGTGTTGTTCTCTTGTCTATTGACTATACGCTGACAATGTCGTGGGTCCCAGATGTCAGCAAACCACTAGGAGGAAGCATTTTCTTTTTCTATACGCTGACAATGGAGTATATAAAAAAATGAGGAACTTGCCTGCGTACGGCCATGGACATGGTGGGTCCCTACTGTCATCCTCTCCATGTATAGTCCTCTCCCGATTCCTCTTGTTTGTTGACCATGTTGACAACGCGAGAGGGCGGCTCCGCGGCAAGCGCACCTAAGCGCGCGGAGGACGGCAGCGAGGCCTCGGACGCCGGCATTAATGATTTAGGAGACGGTGGGGCGGCGATGCATGCGCTGAGGCGCAGCCAGCCATGGGAGACGGAAGCAGGCGGCCCCGCCGGCGCTGGTTTAGTTTTGGCGGCTGGAGGAAGACGAGACTGAAGAAACACGATAGACTGTAAAAGCAGCAGGAGTACTTAACAACCTTAACTGAAACCAGGAGGGGCACTTAACAACCATAGCTGAAAGCAGTATGAGTACTTATACAGGTTCAACCGTACAAAGCACGCCTCGAACAGTGCTACTTTGCCTACAGTTAACCAAGGGTGAGGCCACCAAGCCCCAGGACAAGGCCCAGGCGCCACCCCGCACATCCACAACCTTCTGAAAGTAGCTTCATCTCGCAGTGTGGTTAATAAACAGGATATTCTCTTTGGAGCCATGGAAAAGCATGAGCATAACCTTCTGTCCTATTCTCCAAGATGGACGGGCCTTCATTATTTGAGACCACCTATGAATAAGTATCTTTTCACCTCCAAGGGAAATGGAGTAGGTCGACATAAACATCATATTGTGACCAAGCGCAAGTCTGACCCGACCATGGCCAGGCATCTGTATAGGAACAATAGAACTGGGCAGTTTCTGTTTCAAGAAGATCACAGCTGTAAAACTGTGTATAAGCAAGAGTTTATGAACAACATATATAACAGAAAACAGCTCGTACCATAAGTTTCTTGACACAGTTGGACCTGTTCAACGTGTGCACCAGTGGCACACATATCCCACGTGGCCTTCCACCATTGAAACGCCCCACAAGGACCTCAAGACGATCAATAAAGTGTAGGAATTGGTGGATGTCGTCCCAGTCAAGTTCAGTGCCATCAGTAACAGTCGAGTTCTTATAGAATAACAAACGAGTAGTGTGCAGAACTTTGAAATAACCTACACGTGCCACCGATTATAAGAAATATTAGTTAGAAGTAGCATCTTCGTGAGAGAAGGGAATCAAAAATTGTTGCTACTTCTAAAGTCAAATTGTGATTAGTTAGACAGAATAGGTGGATTAAGAAGTAATCGAGGCAACATGCAAGAACCAGATACGAAACTAACATGGATGAACTACTGGAATGACGTCGAGGTGGAAGATCACAGTAAAGATGGGGCCAGGTTCTGCTATTTCCATCAACATTCGTGCGCCAACTTTCAGTCCGTAACACTTGATAAAGTTTATCCAAGTTCGGCCATAAAAAAAGCAGCGATCTTCTTGGTTCATGAACCCAACTGGGAACTTATATCCATGGCTTGTCTTCAATGTGACCATTAAACTGGTGTATTCAGTTATGGCAAGGCCGACCATCTTGAGTACATGTGTTCTGGCAGAGCAAGGAATGCACTGCAGGAAAAATAATATGAGAACACAATGTATTCGCTATCCAAATCTAGAAATAATTTCCTCTTTCACGTCAGTGTTGAACATGGTACTAGTACCCTTTATCCAAATATTGCAATCCAAATTTACAAATTAGTCGACAGCATGTTCAAAAAACCCCAACCCTCCCGGATAGAAAAGGGGATTCTAGGAACATACTGTGCGCGTTTTAAAATCCTGTGTTATGATGAGAAGGAACAAGTGTGGCGTCTCGCCGAGGGCGCAGAAACCTATAGGATCCTCACACTTTGGGCACTGCAAATGAAACACACTAGATTTAGTAGGAAGAAAAATGCATCAACGGCGGCGGCTGCCATCCTAGGATTACCCGTGACCAAGGGACTAGGATTTATCGGGGATGGATGAAGAATTCGTACCTAGTTCTCCATGAGAAAACCCTACGCAATCGCCGAGAGGAGGTTTTCTCTGAACAAGCAGACGAGGGAGAAGGGGATTCAGGCTCAGTGAAATATTGCTGCTTCGTCCGTCCAGCTTACTGCTAAAGCTGGAAAGGTGGGTTTTTTTTGTGATTTGACGGCTCATTGGGCTATTACTGCGGCGCTACGACCGGGGTGAGTCTACCCTGCAGTTGTGCACTCTAATTTGGTGCATGGCACGTGGACCCCGTTGCCAGATGCCCCGCATATCAGCAAAAGGAAGTAGAAAGGCAGGAGTAACTAGTTACACATAAATAAATTTTTGATAGAGAGATACTCCCTCTGTAAATAAATATAAAAATATTTTATATCACAACTTTATACATAAGAAAAATCAAGGGGAATATATATAACATAATATGGGGGTTCAGATGAGAATATAATACTAAGATAGGCTAACAGTTCTGGACTTTGGGCCACAGGCCGGTGGGCCTGCATGTTTGGGGGCCCATGTCTTCTAACTCAGCGCATTTCATATTGCTAGCGATCGGTACGGCGCTGGTTTTAGATGCTATCGCAAGGCGAATACAGAAAATTAAATAAAGCATGATAGCTGTTAGAATGAAATTGAACGACAGTTCCTAACCAGCAATCAGAGTTGCAATTCTTTCACGATATCCTACGTGATAAATAATACTGTCGTACTACTTATACACATAGGACACTTGTTTCACCATGCCATATTATTACATCAAAAGCTCTCAGAGGATAGATCAGTTCGGCAGTTGCATGCTACTACTGAAGGATTTCAAAGTTGATTAGGACCAGCTCTCCTTGCCGAGAAAGTTCGATTTTGACATCATCCCCTACCGCAAGATTTGATAGAGTTTTGAACCTTGACCATCCTTTAGCATCAAACATCATGCGACCATCCTTTGTACTTACGGTATATTGAGTAGGTTCATTCACACCAAGGCTGCGCATGGTAAGAGAAACTTGGCCACGGTCGCCCGGATTATTGAACGACTCCCTCGTTTCTCTAGGAATTCTCTGTTTGCAAACAAGAAGACATACACAAACAGTTAGATCAACACAGTGAATCATGTGAAACAACATGGAAAGAAAAAAGAATGAAGCACTTGGGCTGCCAATGCTTACCAAGAAGGTGGAGATGTCGGTTTTTGTAAGGACTTTGGTGTATGTAGTGCGAACTGCAGCCCAGTCTGTTGCCAGTGCAAGTGCTGGTTCCGTTGCCGCTGCATGAGCCGGAGTAGATGCAAGTGCAACTTCAAGTGTTGGTGCAGGTGCTGGAGCTGTTGCTGGTGCCCGTGCCGGTGTGACTGGTAGTGCCGCTGCTGCTCCCGGAGATGGTGCTCTGTGTGGAGCTTGTGCCGATGTCGGAGCAAGTGCCCGTGTCGGTGCCCAATCCTCCAGTAGATCAGCCTGATCTGCTGATGCGATCGGTGCCCAATCCTCTGGTGGATCAGACTAAGCTGCTGCCACTGTCAGTGCTAGAGCCAGTGCCGTCGGAGTAGGTGCCGGTGCTCGATCCGATGCAGAAGGTGGTACCAACGTGCGAGACAGCAGTGATCGTCTCTGGTCTGCTATGATTTCATACTTCAGCTTTCTAACTTCACTAGGCTCCATGACCTTGATCCAGTCTTTTTCTTCACTTCTTTTAAATGCGAGAAGGACTAATTGTGGTGTGTTTGTTAAAACAAACTGCAGTTCATCATAGGGCTTCAGATTGTACTCAGACAACAGACTGATCCAATTGTGTCCAGTAATATAAGTGATGGACAGTGCCTTCGTTACTGACACGACATAAGAAGTGAAACCTGCAAAAATAACCATCATAGAGCAAACCAAATGGTTTATCCTGTAACGAATGTGACATGGTAAAACCTGCATCATAAAATTGCAGCAAAAGTAAGAAAACATGATAGTAAATCAATAAGATTTAGACAGTAAATCAATAAGATTTACTTGATGTGACATGAGTGAATCCTTACCAGGATATCACTATGTTCAAGTTGTAAACTGAGGGTTGATCGTCTAATTATGGGTGGCATGCAGGGCCCGCACTTACTCCCACAAGCAGGTGATGACCCACAAGTATAGGGGATCTATCGTAGTCCTTTCGATAAGTAAGAGTGTCGAACCCAATGAGGAGCAGAAGGAAATGACAAGCGGTTTTCAGCAAGGTTTTCTCTGCAAGCACTGAAATTATCGGTAACAGATAGTTGTGTGATAAGATAATTCGTAATGGGTAACAAGTAACAAAAGTAACTAAGGTGCAGCAAGGTGGCCCAATCCTTTTTGTAGCAAAGGACAAGCCTTGACGAACTCTTATATAAAGCAAAGCGCTCCCGAGGACACATGGGAATTGTTGTCAAGCTAGTTTTCATGATGCTCATATGATTCGTGTTCGTTACTTTGATAATTTGATATGTGGGTGGACCGGTGCTTGGGTGCTGCCATTCCTTGGACAAGCCTCCCACTTATGATTAACCCCTCTCGCAAGCATCCGGAACTATGAAAGAAGAATTAAGATAAATCTAACCATAGCATGAAACGTATGGATCCAAATCAGCCCCTTACGAAGCAACGCATAAACTAGGGTTTAAGCTTCTGTCACTCTAGCAACCCATCATCTACTTATTACTTCTCAATGCCTTCCCCTAGGCCCAAATCATGGTGAAGTGTCATGTAGTCAACGTTCACATAACACCACTAGAGGAAAGACAACATACATCTCATCAAAATATCGAACGAATACCAAATTCACATGATTACTTATAACAAGACTTCTCCCATGTCCTTAGGAACAAACGTAACTACTCACAAAGCATATTAATGTTCATAATCAGAGGAGTATTAATTATCATTAAGGATCTGAACATATGATCTTCCACCGAATAAACCAACTAGCATCAACTACAAAGAGTAATCACCACTACTAGCAACCCACAGGTACCAATCTGAGGTTTTGAGACAAAGATCGGATACAAGAGATGAACTAGGGTTTGAGAGGAGATGGTGCTGGTGAAGATGTTGATGGATATTGACCACCTCTCGATGAGAGGATCGTTGGTGATGACGATGGCTTCGATTTCCCCCTCCCAGAGGGAAGTTTCCCCGGCAGAACAGCTCCGCCAGAGCCCTAGATTGGTTCTGCCCAAGTTCCGCCTCGAGTAGGCGGCGCTTCGTCCCGAAAGCTTCCTTTTTATTTTTTTCCAGGGCAAAAGACACCATATATCAGAAGATGGACGTCGGGGGCCAGCCAGGGGGCCCCCAAGACCGGAGGGCGCGCCCTCCACCCTTGTGGATGGCAGGTGGCCCCCCTCTGGTGCTTTCTTCGCCCAATATTTTTTATTAATTCCAAAATGACTCTCCGTGAAGTTTCAGGACTTTTGGAGTTGTGCAGCATAGGTCTCTAATATTTGCTCCTTTTCCAGTCCAGAATTCCAGCTGCCGGCATTCTCCCTCTTCATGTAAACCTTGTAAAATAAGAGAGAAAAGGCATAAGTATTGTGCCATAATGTGTAATAACAGCCGATAATGCAATAAATATCAACATAAAAGCATGATGCAAAATGGACGTATCAACTCCCCCAAGCTTAGACCTCTCTTGTCCTCAAGCGAAAGCCAAAATCGGAAAATATGTCCACATGTTTAGAGATAGAGGTGTCGATAAAATAAAATACGGACATGAGGGCATCATGATCATCTTTAGAATAGCAACATATATTGTCATATAATTTCTTATGTGAAAGTAATAATTCATTCATAAGGTAAAGTATGAATCAGAAACTTCACTGAAAACTAACAAACTATGATCTCAGTCATTGAAGCAATTGCATTTTATCATAACATCGGAAAGAGTCAATATAAGAGCTTTTCAGCAAGTCCACATACTCAACTATCATTTAGTCTTTCATAATTGCTAACACTCACGCGATACTTATGGGTTCAAAGCTTCAATCGGACACAGAGAAAGATAGGGGCTTATAGTTTCGCCTCCCAACCTTTTACCTCAAGGGTAATGTCAACAATAATACTTTATGATAACCTACATCCGAGTGGATATATATATATCTGGATCTCTCCAACACATAGTGCTTGCCAAAGGAAAAAGTGTAAAAAGGAAAGGTGAAGATCACCATGACTCTTGTATAAGGGTAGAAGATAAAAGTAAAAGATAGGCCCTTCGCAAAGGGAAGCAGAGGTTGTCATGCGCTTTTATGTTTGGATGCACAAAATCTTAATGCAAAAGAACGTCACTTTATATTGCCGCTTGTGATAAAGAACTTTATTATGCAGTCCGTCACTTTTATTCCTTCCATGTCACAAGTTCATATAAAGCTTATTTTCTTGACACTAATAGATCATACATATTTAGAGAGAAATTTTTATTGCTTGCACCGATGACAACTTACTTGAAGGATCTTACTCAATCCATAGGTAGGTATGGTGGACTCTCATGGCAAAACTGGTTTAAGGGATGTTTGGAAGCACAAGTAGTATCTCTACTTGGTGCAAAGGATTTGGCTAGCATAAGAGGGAAAAGCAAGCTCAACATGTTGGAGGATCCATGACAATATAACTTCTATTCGGATATGAGAAAACATAACCCATTACGTTGTCTTCCTTGTCCAACATCAACTTTTTAGCATGTCATATTTTAATGAGTGCTCACAATTACAAAAGATGTCCAAGATAGTATATTTATATGTGAAACCTCTCTTTCTTTATTACTTCCTATTAATTGCAACAATGACCAAAACTATGTTTGTCAACTCCCAACAAATTTTATTCATCATACTCTTTATATGTGAAGTCATTACTCTCCATAAGATCAATATATGATCTTTTTATTTCTTTCTTTTATTTATATTCCCTCAAGATCATAGCAAGAAAGCAAAGCCCTCAACTCAAAACTACTCTTTATTATAAATAACTCACGGACTCGATTACATAGATAAATATCAAAACAAAACTCAAAACTAGATCATACTAAAACTTTATTCTACTAGATCAAGATATAACCAAAAGGATCAAACTAAGAAAAACGATAGAAGTAAAGGTGTGATGGTGATACGATACCGGGGCACCTCCCCCAAGCTTGGCAGTTGCCAAGGGGAGTGCCCATACCCATGTATTTATGTCTCTTTCTTCGGAGGTAGTGATGGAGTTGTCGATGTATCCGTTAGCTTCATTAAGGCACCTTTCAGGACTTGTAGTTCTTGGAGCACACGTTGGAGCATATTTGCATTCTTCTGGATTTCCTCCAAAAGATGCTTATTTTCAGGCCCCCAAGAACTTTTTCCTGCATTGCTTTCACTTGGATGGGATATGTCCCAATTGGAGGGTATATGTGTACGAGGGGTGTTCTCCACTCCGTAATTATAAACTAGATTATGAAAGTTGTTCTGATGTAACCTGTGTAACGGCCTCCTGGGAGGAAGTCCTCCTTGTATTTGTTGGCCTTCATGGTTACTCGTAGTCCCTACGGCTTGTGGGGATTGGGAATAGTGGAGATGCCAGCCAGAGTGCCTCTCTCCGAAGCCGGAGGGTGGACCTCAAGCGAATCCCCTTGATCTTCTTCCGGCGTGGCTTCCTCGGTCTCCGCCCTCCTGAGTTCCATCTGCATCAACCAAGCATCATCGTCCACATTGTTGAAGGAGGAGGAAGACATGATGCCTGGCCTTGAAAACTCTGGCAGAAAATAGCTCAAAACAAAAACAGGAGATATTGCCGTGGTACGGTGGTCAAAAGCTTCTGGAGATTATACAATGAATTTTTACCGACCAAAAGAAGTATTGTGCAAGAAAACGGAGTCCGGAGGGCACACGAGGTGGCCACAAGGCAGGGGGCGTGCCCAGGGGGTAGGGTGCGCCCTCCACCCTTGTGGTCTCCTCGTGCATCTTTTGGACTACTTTTAATTTTTCTATTTTTCTAAATATTCCAAAATGGAGAAAAATTGCTATTATAACAGTTTTGGAGTCGGTTTACTTACCGTACCACATACCTATTCCTTTTCGGAGTCTGAAACATTCTGGAAAGTATCCCTTATGTACTCCTCCGGTGTTATGGTATTAATTATATTGGTCTCAACATTTATGGGAGTACTTGAGATATAATGTTTGATCCTTTGACCGTTTACCACCTTCGGATTTGTGCCTTCGGTGTTGTTGATCTTAATGGCACCGGAACGATAGACCTCCTCGATAATGTAAGGACCTTCCCATTTAGAATGAAGCTTTCCTGCAAAAAATCTTAAACGAGAGTTGTATAGCAAAACATGATCACCTACATTAAACTCACGCTTTTGTATCCTTTTGTCATGCCAACTTTTAACTTTTTGTTTAAACAACTTGGCATTCTCATAGGCTTGGGTTCTCCATTCATCAAGCGAGCTTATGTCAAATAACCTCTTCTCACCAGCAAGTTTGAAATCATAGTTAAGCTCTTTGATTGCCCAATAAGCTTTATGTTCTAGTTCAAGAGGTAAGTGACAAGCCTTTCCATAAACCATTTTATACGGAGACATACCCATAGGGTTTTTATAAGCAGTTCTATCAGCCTATAATGCATCATCAAGTTTCTTAGACCAATTCTTTCTAGATCTATTAACAGTCTTTTGCAAAATCAATTTAATTTCTCTATTGCTCAATTCTACTTGACCACTAGACTGAGGATGGTATGGAGATGCAATTCTATGATTAACATCATATTTAGCAAGAATTTTACGGAAAGCACCATGAATAAAATGTGAACCACCATCAGTCATTAAATATCTAGGGACTCCAAACCTCGGAAAAATAACTTCTTTAAGCATTTTAATAGAAGTGTTATGATCAGCACTACTAGTTGGAATAGATTCTACCCACTTAGTAACGTAATCAACAGCAACTAAAATATGTGTATACCCATTAGACGAAGGAAAAGGTCCCATCTAATCAAAGCCCCATACATCAAATGGTTCAATAACGCGTGAATAATTCATAGGCATTTCCTGACGTCTACTTATATTGCCAATTCTCTGGCATTCATCACAAGACAAGACAAACTTACGAGCATCCTTGAAGAGAGTAGGCTAATAAAAACCAGATTGCAATACCTTATGTGCAGTTCTATCTCCAGCTTGATGTCCTCCGTATGACTCAGAGTGGCACTTGCGTAGGATCTGTTCCTGTTCATGCTCAGGTACACAACGTCTAATAACACCATCTACTCCTTCTTTATAAAGGTGTGGGTCATCCCATAAGTAATGTCTTAAATCATAGAAAAACTTTTTCTTTTGCTGGTATGTGAAACTAGGTGGTATAAATTTTGCAACAATGTAATTAGCATAATCAGCATACCATGGAGTATTACAAGAAGCATTTATGACAGCTAATTGTTCATCAGGAAAGCTATCATCAATAGGCAGTGGGTCATCAATAACATTTTCTAACCTAGACAAGTTGTCTGCAACGGGGTTCTCAGCTCCCTTTCTATCAATAATATGCAAATCAAATTCTTGTAACAAGAGAACCCATCTAATAAGTCTAGGTTTAGCATCTTTCTTTTCCATAAGATATTTAATAGCAGCATGATTAGTGTGAACAGTTACTTTGGAATCAACAATATAAGATCTGAAATTATCACAAGCAAAGACAACTGCTAAAAATTCTTTTTCAGTAGTAGCATAATTTCTCTGGGCACTGTCTAGAGTTTTACTAGCATAATGAATAACATTCAATTTCTTATCAACTCTTTGCCCTAGAACAGCACCAACAGCATAATCACTAGCATCACACATAATTTCAAAGGGTAAATTCCAATCAGGTGGCTGAACAATAGGTGCAGAGATCAAGGCTTTCTTAAGTATTTCAAATGCTTCTGCACAATCTTCATCAAAAACAAAAGGAACATCTTTTTGCAAGAGATTAGTGAGAGGCCTAGAAATTTTAGAGAAGTCTTTAATAAACCTCCTATAGAAACCAGCATGACCAAGGAAACTTCTTATACCTTTGATATCTTTAGGACACGGCATCTTTTCAATAGCATCTACTTTAGCTTTATCAACTTCAATAGCTCTTTCAGAAATTTTATACCCCAAGACAATACATTCATTAACCATAAAGTGGCACTTCTCCCAATTCAAGACAAGATTAGTTTCTTCACATCTCTGCAAAACTCGATCAAGGTTGCTTAAGCAATCATCAAAAGAAGTTCCGTAAACGGAGAAATCATCCATGAAAATCTCAACAATCTTTTCACAAAAATCAGAGAATATAGTAGTCATACATCTTTGAAAGGTAGCAGGTGCATTGCATAAACCAAAAGGCATACGTCTATAAGCAAAGGTACCGAAAGGGCAAGTAAAAGTGGTCTTTTCCTGATCATCTTTTAACACAGGTATTTGGGAAAAACCAGAATAACCATCTAGGAAGCAAAAATGTGTATGTTTGGATAGTCTTTCTAGCATTTGATTAATAAAAGGTAGAGGGTAATGATCTTTTCTAGTAGATTTGTTTAATTTGCGAAAATCTATTACCATTCTACAACCTGTAACAATTCTTTGTGGAATCAATTCATTCTTATCATTAGGAACAACACTAATACCTCCCTTCTTACGGACACAATGAACATGACTTAACCACTTACTATCAGCAATATGATAAATTATACCTGCCTCCAAAAGCTTTAGTATTTCATTTCTTACCACTTCTTTCATCTTAGGATTTAACCGTCATTGGTGATCAACAACTGGTTTAGCATCATGCTCCAAATTAATTTTGTGCTGACATAGAGTGGGACTAATGCCCTTAAGATCATCAAGGGTATATCCAATAGTGGCATGGTGCTTCTTTAGAGTTTTCAATAATTTCTTTTCTTCATGCTTTGAAAGGTTAGCACTAATAATAACAGGATATATCTTCTTTTCATCAAGATAAGCATATTTCAGAGTATCAGGTAATTGTTTAAGCTCAAACACGGGATCTCCCTTGGGTGGAGGAGGATCCCCAAGGATTTCAACAGGCAAGTTGTGTTTCAAAATAGGCCTTTGATTAAAGAATATCTCATCTATTTCCCTTCTTTCATTCATAAACATATCATTTTCATGGTCTAGCAAATATTGTTCTAAAGGATCAGTAGGAGGCACGGCAATAGAAGCAAGACCAATAATTTCATTCTTACTAGGAAATTCTTTATCATGGGGTTGTCTATGAAATTTAGAGAAATTAAAATCATGAGACATATTCCCTAAACCTACAGTAACAATATCTTTCTCGCAATCTATCTTAGCATTAACAGTATTCAAGAAAGGTCCACCAAATATAATGGGACAAAAGTCATCTTGTGGGGAAGCAAGAACAAGAAAATCAGTATGGTATTTTATTTTCCCACACAAGACTTCAACATCTCTAACAATCCCAATTGGTGAAATAGTATCTCTGTTGGCAAGCTTAATAGGAACATCAATATCTTCTATCTCAACAGGTGCAATATCATTCATAATTTCTTTATATAAAGTAAAAGGAATTGCACTCACACTAGCACCCACATCACATAAGCCATGATAACAATGATCTCCTATTTTAACAGAAATAACAGGCATGCCAACAACGGGTCTATGTTTATCTTTACTATCGGGTTTAGCAATTCTAGCAGCTTCATCACAGAAATAAATAACATGCCCATCAATATTATCGACCAAGAGATCTTTAACCATAGCAATACTAGGTTCAACTTTAATTTGTTCAGGGGGTGTAGGTGTTCTAGTATAAATCTTACGAACCACAGTTGAAGCTTTAGCATGATCCTTTATTCTAACAAAAAAAGGTGGTTTCTCAATATAAGCAGTAGGAACAATAGGATCAACATTATAAGTAATAGTTTCTTCTTCAACTTTAATAGGTTCTACTACTTTAACTTCAATGGGAGGATGATATTTAAACCACTTCTCCTTAGGGAGATCAACATGAGTAGAAAAAGATTCACAGAAAGAAGCTACTATCTCAGAGTCAAGTCCACATTTAGTGCTAAAATCACGAAAAGCATCGGTATCCATAAAAGATTTAACACAATCAAACTTAAGGTTTATACCTGACTCCTTACCTTCGTCGAGTTCCCAATCTTCAAAGTTGCGTTTAATTCTTTCCAATAAATCCCATTTGAATTCAGTATCCTTCTTCATAAAAGAACCAGTACAAGAAGTATCGAGCATGGATCGATCATTATGAGAAAGCCGAGCATAAATTTTTGAATAATAATTTCTCTTGAGAGATCATGATTGGGGCATGAATATAACATTGACTTAAGCCTCCCCCAAGCTTGAGCGATACTTTCTCCTTCACGAGGCCAAAAATTATATATATAATTCCGATCACGATGAACCAGATGCATAGGATAAAACTTCTGATGAAATTCCAATTTCAATCGGTTGTAGTTCCATGATCCAATATCATCACATAGCCTATACCATGTCAATGCCTTTCCCTTCAAAGATAAAGGGAAGAACTTCTTCTTGAAAACATCCTCGGGCATACCTGCAAGCTTAAATAATCCACAAACTTCATCCACATAGATTAGGTGCATATCGGGATGTAATGTTCCATCTCCTGCATAAGGATTAGCTAGCAGTTTCTCTATCATACCCGAAGGAATTTCATAATAAATATTTTTAGTACGTGCAGTAGGTTGAGGAGCAACTCTTTGCTCTTCTGGTCGAGGTGAAGATACCCCGAACAAGCCCCTCAAAGGATTACTTTCCATAGTAACAAGTGACAGTAAATTTCAGCACACTATATAAGTGTTTCCTTACCAAATTCCACTTACCAAAGGCGCTTCACTCCCCGGCAACGGCGCCAGAAAAGAGTCTTGATGACCCACAAGTATAGGGGATCTATTGTAGTCCTTTCGATAAGTAAGAGTGTCGAACCCAACGAGGAGCAGAAGGAAATGACAAGCGGTTTTCAACAAGGTATTCTCTGCAAGCACTGAAATTATCGGTAACAGATAGTTGTGTGATAAGATAATTCATAATGGGTAACAAGTAACAAAAGTAACTAAGGTACAACAAGGTGTCCCAATCCTTTTTGTAGCAAAGGACAAGCCTGGACAGACTCTTATATAAAGCAAAGCGCTCCCGAGGACACATGGGAATTGTTGTCAAGCTAGTTTTCATCATGCTCATATGATTCGCGTTCGTTACTTTGATAATTTGATATGTGGGTGGACCGGTGCTTGGGTGCTGCCCTTCCTTTGACAAGCCTCCCACTTATGATTAACCCCTCTCGCAAGCATCCGCAACTACGAAAGAAGAATTAAGATAAATCTAACCATAGCATGAAACGTATGGATCCAAATCAGCCCCTTACGAAGCAACGCATAAACTAGGGTTTAAGCTTCTGTCACTCTAGCAACCCATCATCTACTTATTACTTCCCAATGCCTTCCCCTAGGCCCAAATCATGGTGAAGTGTCATTTAGTCGACGTTCACATAACACCACTAGAGGAAAGACAACATACATCTCATCAAAATATCGAACGAATACCAAATTCACATGATTAATTATAACAAGACTTCTCCCATGTCCTCAGGAACAAATGTAACTACTCACAAAGCATATTAATGTTCATAATCAGAGGAGTATTAATTATCATTAAGGATCTAAACATATGATCTTCCACCGAATAAACCAACTGGCATCAACTACAAAGAGTAATCAACACTACTAGCAACCCACAGGTACCAATCTGAGGTTTTGAGGCAAAGATCGGATACAAGAGATGAACTAGGGTTTGAGAGGAGATTGCTGGTGAAGATATTGATGGAGATTGACCCCCTCTCGATGAGAGGATCGTTGGTGATGACGATGGCTTCGATTTCCCCCTCTCGGAGGGAAGTTTCCCCGGCAGAACAGCTCCGCCGGAGCCCTAGATTGGTTCTGCCCAAGTTCCGCCTCGAGACGGCGGCGCTTCATCCCGAAAGATTCCTTCTTATTTTTTCCAGGGCAAAAGGCACCATATATCATAAGATGGGCATCGGGGGCCTGCCAGGGGGCCCACAAGACCGGAGGGCGCGCCCTCCACCCTTGTGGATGGCAGGTGGCCCCCCTCTGGTGCTTTCTTCGCCCAATATTTTTTATTAATTCCAAAATGACTCTCCGTAAAGTTTCAGGACTTTTGGAGTTGTGCAGCATAGGTCTCTAATATTTTCTCCTTTTCCAGTCTAGAATTCCAGCTGCCGGCATTCACCCTCTTGATGTAAACCTTGTAAAATAAGAGAGAAAAGGCATAAGTATTGTGACATAATGTGTAATAACATCTCATAATGCAATAAATATCAACATAAAAGCATGATGCAAAATGGACGTATCAGCAGGACAGTCCAAAGGTGGTAACAACTCGTATGGAGCGAACATCCATGGGACTGGAAATCCTGGTGGGTGCGATAAACCCTGCAATGCATACAAATATTGGAGTGTAACCATAATTGATAAACCATCCTCACAAAAAAGATGATCTGGATACTTCAAAATATACAGACTGAATTGAGTGGATAGACATTAACATAGACTATTCTCAGGACTCACCACACAACAAAAGCGACAGTACTAAACAATACAGGGTTCACACACACACAAATCAAGTTCTGAACAATAGTACTTACTACAGACAAGCAAAGTTGCACTAATTAAACTCTGTAGACTATTTCTTGCCACCGACCTACGAGATGTACCCCACATAACTGACTAGGCCATGGACTTCATGAGTGATGTCTACCGGCACCATCACCATCTCGTCAACCTTGGAAAACCTAACAGAGTGGTCTTTCCACTCATAAACATGATGATGAAGACAATCCGCATCAGATTTGTCGGGAAGCTTTACAAGAACCACACCCTTCATAATCGAAGGCACATCTAGGAAATTATAGTGGTGAAGTACACCCTCGAGAACACGCCTGACAACAGTGCTACAGGAAAACACTTGTTCATGACACGTGGCGACAAGGACACAACAGCTAGATAGTTTACTAGTAGAACTCATCCTCAGGTCTTCGTGTTCACATGGCATGACTTTGAGAACTTCATCTCCACCGCGGACCTGGTTCTAATTCAAACAGAAACCAAATATTTTATTACTACCTCCGTTCAGAAATATAAGATGATTTTCGATATTTTACTCCATATAAGACTATATATACGCACAGAAATAAGTGAACAAAGACACTAGAACGTGCCTTCAAAGGCATGAGAGCAGAGGGATTACTTTCAATATCCGTAACACAAGTTACTGAGGCTACTATACTCTCTTCAAAGGCATGAGAGCTAAAATCTTGCATTTCCTACAACTAGCATTGATGTTCATAAAGTAGTTGAAAGTAATCTATAAGAAATCAGTGTTATGTGCAAAAATCATATGTATGTCAACCTCTCGCCTGTTTTGGTTAAAAGAGCAATTTAGAACCGTCATTTGGCACACAAAAATCACATGCAAGATCACCCAGAAAGTTGTAATACTAGTACTAGTACTGCATGTTAGATGAAAAAACACGATCAAGATCGCCAAAAAGATCGTCAAGAAGAGATATTACCTGGACTAGCTTAACGAGGGATCCCGGAGAGGCGGGCTTGGACAGGGCGATGGCCTTGAGCTTGTCTGCGGTAGTATCGGCGGGGTGCTTGCGCTTACTCTTACCCTGAGCCTCGACGGTTTTGGCCAGAGCCATAGACATCACTTCGGCCGGAGCTCCAGGGTCCATCACGAAACTGTCAAATAGAAATAAAAGAAAAGAAACCGTAATCACAAACCTAAAAGAAGAACAAAGAGGGAGTTATAGGATCAGTTGCGGGGTTGCAAGATCGGGCCTTGGCCAGAAGCAACACCATTGATGCACTCACCTTTCCTTCTTTGGGAGAGAAGAACAATGGCAGAAGCGCATCGGGGTTTTCTTGAAGAAATGAGGAACAAGATGAGGGAGAAGCGAGTTGGGGTTTTCTTCAAGAGAGTAAGCTGAGGGAGAAGAGTGAAATGATGGTTGCTTCGTCCGTCCAACTTACTGCTGGAAAGGTGGTTTTTTTTATTTGACGGCTCATTGGGCATTACTGCGGCGCTTCGACCGGGGTAGTTTACCGTGCAGTTGTGCACTCTAGTATGGAGTAATTTAGTGCATGGCAAGTGGACCCCCGATGCTGGCTGTCCCACACATTGGCGAAAGTGAGTAGCAAGGTTCCTGACGACCGTCGAGGAGGATCCGCCCGGTAGAGCGTGTCCAGTGTTTCTGAAAAACAAAAATGATTACAGCGATCGTTTCCACTCTTAAGACGGAGGAGTGCGAAACAAGGCAGCCACTTGTACACACAGTACTCCTACTACTAGGCATGTGCAGTGGTTCATACGTCAGTACCATAATATTGTTGCTAGTGTAGTAACATATGACGATAAAAAATGATGTTGTGCGCATGTCAACTATGAACAGTAATGTAACATGCCCCTTTTTGACTGTCCGGTCGAGAATGAACTGTGAGATCAATGTTAATAGAACTAGGTCTACAGCGCATGGAGAGTACGGTGCTACAGTACTCCATGGAACATGAACCATATGAAGCACGAATCAGTGTTAGGTAGGGTGTATGAAGGGTGCATGGGAGCAAAAGTTCCCTTCTCGACCCACTTTTGGGTGTTTGGCAGAGTGCATGAAGGGTGCATGAGTCCACACTAGGTTAACACAAATACACTAGGAGCATGCATGAAGAGGAGTGCTGAGATGAGCATGCACGAAGAGGGAACAACTATATTGAGATGCGAATGCAACTAAACACACCCGCACGCTTTGTGCTACACTGACTGATCTACACCGTCTAAGTTTGATCCAACGGTCATGTTGCGCCGAGACATGCCCATGCAGAGGATGCCTAAACACCAGCGAAGTCCCTTTGCTTCTCGAGGCGCACAACGTTGGTGATGCAGGGTGCCACCGCCCGCAGAGCCCGCTCCCGGTCGACGGGAGCCAGCTTGTCAAAGACGGCGTCCAATGGCACGAATGGATTCTAGTGATGAAGCCCTGAGAGGATTCGCCCGGCAATGGCGATGGCCGCCCACAACCCCTCCTTGTTCAGCTCCGCCCCCACCATCGCGCGGAGACGACTCAGCTCCTCGGAGATATAGGTGAAGAAGGAGACCAGGTCAGGAAGCCACAGCTCATTGAAGTCGATGGGGTGGTCGAACGGGTTTAGCCCGACGGCCGGCATGGTCGCGCTGGCATGACGATCGGCATCGCGCAGCCGCAACACGTGCGTGGCAACATGGTCCAGCAAGTAGTTGAGGCGATCCTGGACCTCATCATGATCGGCCCACTCGCGCTCCAGACGGCTCTCCTGACCGCCTATCGTATCTCCCGCTTTCTGCAGCAATGCCGCCGACGCCTCGAGCATCTTTGTGGTGGATGCCTGCCGCTTTTGAAGCCCCGTGAACTCCCGCACATAAAGGAGGAGCATGGCACTCCTCTCCTCCTTGAGCTCACGGAGCTCCACGTCCTTGGCCCTGAGCTCCGCATCCTTGGCATGGAGCTCGTGTGTCAGGCGCCTCACCTCAGAGTCCGTCATCTGGTGCGCCGCCATGGAACCAGGTAGAAGCAATGGGTAGAGGAAGCAAAGGGGGTGAAATGGCTGAAAGGAAATGCAATCTACGGGAAGGCGGAGGGAGCCAGCCAAGGAGCGGGGTGAATCTTTTGGTTTTCGCCATGGGAAAACACCAGTCGACGACTTTTCACTTCAGGGCGCAGTGGGTTTTACAGGCGGAGTCATCATGACTAATTGCTGCCGCGCCTACTCCCGTCAATCAAAAAAATAAAAATCCTGCCGCGGCTGCCGCACCCAAAGACCAGTGCAACGCAGCGGTGTATATTTAAATTTACCTACCGGCAAGGAGAGAAAAAATGGGTGAAAAAACATATGTGGTGGCAGCCTAGCTAATCGGTCACACTAGCCCAACTAGCTAGCCACCGTGCTTCACTGATGTACTCTGCAGGAAAGGTGGGCTTTTTTGATTTGATGACTCATTTACTTGCTTCGGCGCTACGACCGAGGAGCATCCAGAAAATGCACGGTAGGGTGTCCCACGTCTCGGCAAGGAAGAAAATATGCGTGCACCACCCGGGAAGACCCAGAAACCGCGCGGTAGGGTGTGCCACATCTTGGCACGGAGGAAAAATGTGCGTGTAAAAATAAACTGTATCAAACTACCTATGGTTCGACCTCGGGACCCAGCCAGTAGGTCGAAAACACCCCACTAGCCACACAACTTCATCATGCTAACGTGGCACGGAGGATAGGTGTGGTTAGCTCCGTCTCGACCAGCCACAACGTCTCTTGTTCTAGGTGATTCATCTATTTTCCAAGCATTTTTTAGTTATAATAACACCACGTCAAGCTCGCACCGCTTTTCGTGTGTGCCCGTGCGTCTAAAGGTTGTACTAATAGATGGAGAGGAGAGAGAGATGGCAAACATGGGACCCACCAGTAAGTTAGTCAACGTTAATGCAGCTGTTGACGAGCCACTCCCTCTACTCTACTCAATGTAATACTGTATAAAATCAAGGTATGCGACAAAGCCAACAACCGTTGCGGTTTCAGGCTATCGACGCACGCTTTGTACTCCAGGTTGCCGGTTCAAATCTCGTCCTTCAGATTTGTTAGTTTTAGGTCCAAATTTGATCAATGACAAGTGGGCCTCCTGTGTGTTGTTCCGATATTTCAGTGTAGGATGTTTTTTTTTCACAAACACTACTTTGCGCAGTTAGACAAGTTACGTCACCAGTTACACGTATTTTGCAAGTTTAGGAACAAAAATGACAGCGGCATAGAATATCACATGCTCCCCGTAGCTTAGATGCTATGGTGATACGAGATTTTACGTCGTTGGATCTGAGATCCAATGGCTTGGGAGTAGTCTTTGTAATTATGCGCAATTTCCAAACCCTCCAAGGGTTTTTTTACAAAAAAAAAACATTCAGGCCTCGTGTGAGCCGCTGGATCTTGGATCCAACGGCTCCCAGTAGCTCATATTAGGTGCTCCCCGCAGCTTAATTAGCCGCTACGGTGATACAAGCATCTAGGTCGTGGGATCTGAGATCCAATGCCATGTGCGTAGTATTTGTGCTTTCTATGCAATTCCCAAACTCTTTGAGGCCTATATTGTAAAAACATTCAAACCTCCGAATGCGAGCCGTTAGATCTCCCAGGAACTCGTATCACCATAGAATCTACGGTGTGGGAGCACCTCATATTCCCCCGTGCGAGAAAACATCAGGTGCTCTCGCAGCTTGGATGCTACGGTGATACGAGCTTCGAGGTCGTTCGATCTGAGATCCAATGGCATCTGAGTAGTCTTTGTGCTTGTTGACTATGCCCAAACTTTTTGGGGCTTTTCTACAAAAACATTTAAACCACCAAGGAGTCGTTGGATCTCAGATCCAACGGCTCCGAGGAGGTTGTATCACCACAGCATCTAAGGCGTGGTAGCGCGTGATATTCTTAAACACAAGAGAATATGAGGTCTTCCCTCATCTTAGATGCCACGATGATACGAGCTTTGAGGCCATTGGATATGGGATCCAAGGGCATCTGAGTAGTTTTGGTACTAATTGTGTGCAATTCCCAAACTCATTATGGTTTCTTGTAAAAATATTAAGACATCTTGTGAGCCGCTATATCTCAGATCTACACGCTCCAAGGAACTCGTATCACCATATAGCATCTAAGGTGTGGGGGCACATGATATTCTCCCGGGGGGGTGTGCACAACCCATCGGTGTTTGGGAGGGTGGGGAAAAAATATAATGTTCAAAAAATATAATCTAAACAATCCTAAACAGAGCTTCACAATTTTATCTAAGGCCGAGGGGTTACCCCTCGACAATCTACATAGCTCCGCCTATGAAAGAGGCGTAGTGGGAGCGTGTCGGTGTGAGAGAGACGACGCGAGAAAGCGAGGTCAATCGAGTCATTTATAGAGGGAGAGATTGAGTGAGTGTGACCTAGCGTACACTCGAATGTTAAAGATGATACACCGAGATATCGTGTGGTGAAGCTGCAGTGAGGGTTGGAGGGAGATAGTTACCGAGAGTGGCCTAGATAAACTTTGTGTGTGCGTGCACGGTGAAGGTGTTTTACAAAGGCAACATACGTGTCTTGAGAGAGAGGGAGGGTTTGTCATGGAGGGCATGATGAGGTTGTGTGTGAGAAATACATTTGTTGAGAGTGTGTCGGCGGGTGTGACATAAATGGAGATCGAAACATGAAGAGAAATAATGAGCACGCGTGTGTCGGATACCAATAGCTCTATTAACAAAGAAATGAAGATCGATCGATACATGAAGTATGTGTGGTGGTTGGGGGGGGGGGGGCGTTATCGATTTTTAATTGGGGAGAAGAGACCTAAACACAACATTTGCATGTACATAGTACTAGACTTAATATTCATGTTTCAATTTATTGTGCATTTTAAATATTGAATCGAGGACCATGCATGGCTTACATTTTAGTTTTGAATTCGTGTCATACATGCATGGTCATACATCCACGTTGAGATTACTATATCACAAACTCACTCTAATTCAAGAACTCGTCATAAATCAATTACCGTGCCTTTTGGAATGACCAGTTATTTGCAAGGAAAATACGGGCATTGTAATACATATAGATTTATTCGGCAATTTTAAGAAAATATTCCTTTCGCATTCTCGAATGGTAGCACCCGACGGCGTACCAGCCAGACCCGGGCTCGTGTCCTAATGGTGGCGTGCGTGGTACGCACATTAGCCAACCCCAACCAAAAGAATCGCGATATTAAACTTCGCGCCTCCACTCGAGCCTCCGTGTTTCTAGTTGAAATATCTGGCGGCCAGAATTCCAGCCCTAGGAAATTCCCCTCATGTCCCCGATCCATAATGACAACCGATGAACAATGGATGGATGCTTTAGTAACTATCCCACGTTACCTATCGTGCCGAGCACGGTTCAATCCCCTTGGTCGCCGCTACCCACGGTCACCCATCAACTCCATTCCTAGTACTAATAGTACTACACCAGGATGAGCACAGAATGGAGCTCTGTTTCCTGATTTTGTTCAGGCATTGTTCGTGCCTACTAGAGTTACTATATCAGGCAATGCACTGGTACGGAGGGATTATCTTTTTACTCTGCATATATAACTTGTCTGAAGTCTAACTAAGCAAAATGTTTGAACAAATCTTTTCTTAAGAAATATTAACATCTACAACAGTAAATATTAACATCTACAACAGTAAAGATTTATTTCATGATACAGGTTATGATATTGTTTCGAATCATGGATTTTAAATTCCAGAAAATCCAAAACTGACCTGAAATTCATGAAACTGAGCATGGTCACGTGATATGGGACAAATAGGCTGTCATATTTTTTTGGTTCAATTTGAGATAAGCTACTTATGAAAAGTTGCACAAATGAAGAGCCAAGGTATTTTGGAACAAAGACATGTCACGTTAACGCGAACGGTTTCACTATTCAAACCGTGGGCGTTAGACCTACGTGCCGCCACGAGTCCCGCTTCTCATCGGCAGGTGCCGTCCGAGCAAGCGTGTGAGTCGACGGGAGGCGTGCGAGCAGACCGCTGCGCCGGCTGACCGGGAGGCGTGCGGGTAGGCCGCTGCGCAGGCTCACTAGGAGGCGAGCCCTTTGACCAGGCTCCGCCGCCCACCTTCCTCCCAACTGTCCCCACTTTTAATGGCGCCGGCGCCGCAGTTTAAATCACCCCCGCACTCCCCAGTCTCGCTACAATCTTCTCTCTTCCTCTCGGATTCTCCTGCCGTCTACCTCCAACTAGCTTGACCTCACTGTACGCCATGCCGCATCATGATGGTCTGCCCTTAGTCTTCCAGTTTCCTGAGGAAGACACCCAGCCGGAGTCTCAAGAACATAAGGCGGTTTGGGACGAGCTTGAACTGGCCTTGCGGGAAGATGCCACACCTGTCCCCTCTCCCGTTCTAGCTCCCGTCGCCCCGACTGCGCCAGCGCCCATCCCCATGGCATTGATGGCTTGAGAGCCACACATTGTCACCGAGCTTGAAGCCACGGGGTTCCACGAGGTCCCCGCTAACTTTCATGCGCCCGTGCACCTGCTAGCGCATGCGCCTGCGCGTGCACTGACGCGCGCGCCCGTGCACACGAATGTCTCCGCCGCACCGTTGCCAGAGCCTGTCCCCGCGCCGGTGCCAGTGCCCCCCTCAACGGCATGGATCGCCGCCGTCGACCGCTTCCTTGCACCAACGCCAGTCGCCTCCTCCCGCCAGTTGACTGGCTCCTGGAGACCGAAGTCCAGAACATTCTGGCCTTCCTTGAAGCTAGGGCCAACATCCAGGAGTACGCCAACAATGGCGCAAGACGCCGCCGTCGCCGCCAGTCAGTGGCCCGACGACACACAGAGCATGGCAGAGGAGCCGCTTCCCACCGCAAGACGCCTCCGCCGCCGCTGCATGATCTAAATATGCCATGAAAAACGTTTGGATTGCCATGCTTAAAATTCGAATGTTTGGGATTTATCATTTGCGTTTATTTTAGTTCGATCATGGTATGAATGTAAAGTCGCAGTCAGACTGAATGAAACCTATGGTTTGATCGATTGAATATTCTCCTAGAGCCGTATCAAATTAAATTTAAAACGTCATCAAGCGACATGTATTCCTTCTCATCGCAAACATTTCATATGAAATACCACGTCAATTCCAAATATTTTTTAGGGAAGTCAGTTCCAAATACTTGTAGGGCACGAGCAGTCCCCTTGTTCGAGCACTAGGCGATACATCTATTTATCCACGCATTTAATTGTTAGTAGATACTACTAGCCTAACTTGTCTGTCACGGTCACTTTTGTTCCTAAACTTGTTACATATAATACTAGTACTAGTATTACGTGAAACTGGTGCTGTAATTTGTGAACGCGTCCAGATTTGGTCAACGGCCACACCGCCCACGCGTTCTTCGTGTTTACTCGTGCGTCTAAACGTAGAAGGGGAGGAGAGAGAGAGAACAGACATGGAACACACCAGGAAGTGAAGTGGAATAGTACGTGCTCACGAGCTGGTCCCACTAATGTACTAAAGTTAATATACAAACATGTTATCCATTAAATAGGCTATGGTAATATAAAAACATTATATCAACAAAGGGGAGTACAACAAACGTTGCTACTATGTTGCCTATTGACGTGCGGCTTGAAGGCCCTGGTCGCATGTTTGATCCTCGTCCTTTTTCATTTTTAATTTATACTAGTAAGGTACACGTGCATTCCACGCATGAGATTTGGCAACCAAATTATGAATAAATACCACACCATAGCATGTACGCTTTGATTCATATATGCATGATGTAGATGTTCGTTTAATTCTTATAGTTCATCTCATTCAAAATCAATAAGTTTTATAAAAAAGTTAATCTATTTTAAGATTCATGGAATTGTGCATTGTAGAGCATAAAGTAAAAACAAATAATGGCAATTCATTTAGAAAAAAGAAAATTGGGCAATTGTGATACAGAAGATTCTAGAACAAAGGAGAAGTGCTTGTGTTTTGAGGTTTGTGCATTATGCTTAAGTTCAACCATGCAGTCTTCTAGATTGTACATGTGGCAGAATGTGGTGGAATGTAGAAGATATCCAACGGCCAGTGGTGCTCGGATTTGCCATCTCCGCATCGTCGGATTGGCTTCATCCAACGACCATCTTTCAATGTTATTCGCACACTATATAGGGGTGTAGATATGGGTCCAAATTTGCTCCATGACAGTTGGGCCCCCCGGTGTGTAGTTTGCTGCACTTTAATTTCTGGGTCGAAATTTGTTCCATTACAGGTGGACTCCGGGTGTGTAGTTTGTAGCTTATTTGTAATAATTAAAGAGAACACCAGAGTTGTTTTTTTTTTTGCAAAAATACCATGGTGCGACGTGGAAGGTTAGAAAGGGCGTGCGAGAGAGCGGTGACCGATCCAGAGGGAAAACAATTGGGGGAGGGGCGGGGGTTGCAATGGTGTTTGGAGTAGTTGTGGGGTGAATGCTACAAAAATATATTCTAAACCCACCGGAATAAATGCCTTCACAAATTAATCGAAGGTTGGAGTCCCCCTTGCAATGTAAATAGCTCCGGCTCTGCGAGGGATGGAGAGGTAGCTTCAATGTGTGGAAGAGACGGCGTGAGAAAGCAAGGTCAATCGAGACATAGATAGAGAGATAAAGTGAGTGTGCTCCGACATTAGTTGAAAAGATATATATGTTGTGGATAGATATTGTCCGATTGAGCTTTTGGGAAGGGAAAGGGCTGTAAGAGAGAGCTTGAGAGATGATCCAGTCACAGACAGGTATACATATCGTTTGTGCGTGGGAGGAAGCAAGGTCAATCGATACATAGATAAAGAAAGAGAGAGATTGAGCGAGTGTGGGTCGTCATGCGATCGAAAGAGTGAGACAGGTTGGAGAGAGTGACCTAGATAGACAATGTGCGTGTGAGAGTATACACTATGAATATGTCGAATTAGGCCCAAACATGGAGATATATCGTTTGTGTGTGAGAAAGAGCGAGGTCAATCGAGACATGCATAGAGAGAGAGAGAGAGATTGAGCGAGAATGGGCCGCCATGAGGTCGAATGAGTGGAACAGCTTGGAGAAACTGATCTAGATATACAATCTGCATGAGAGAGTATAGAGTGTGTCGATCGAGGCCCGAACAGGGAGATGTATCGTTTGTGTGTGAGAGAAAGCGAGGTTAATCGAGACTTAGATAAAGAGAGAGAGAGAGATTAAGCGAGTGTGGGCCGCTGTGCGGAAGAAAGAGTTAGATGGTCTCTCGAGAGTGACCTAGATAGACAATGTGCATGCGTGCGCATGAGAGGGAGGGGGGGGTCTAGATAGGCAATGCATGTATCTACCGAGAGAGGGTGGGAGGGGGGGGGGGGGGGAGGGAGAGAGAGCTCGGCATGGAGTGCAATGGCGGGTGTGTGAGAGTTAGAGATCGAAACATGGAGAGAAAGAATGAACGTGCGGAAACCAATAGCTTTGTAAGGTGGTTAGGAGAGGAATATTGATAAATAGAGGAAGTATGTAGCGTGTGTGCCGAGGGGGGGGGGACCTAAAAACAACGTTTGAATGCAGATAGTACTAGACTTAATATTGACATTTTAATTTTGTGTACATTGTAAGATTTGAATTGAGGACCATGCATATGGCTTCCGTATTTATTTCGAATTCGTGACATACTAGGTTTGGAAAAGTTGATATTGACTCGATTGTTGTGGTATTTTGTATGTGTGTGGTCATATGCTTGAATCCATCCAAAGTTTTGTCACTACCATGGTGTTCATCTTATACATATATGATTTTGTATTAAAAAAGTAGCGTGGATACCATGAAATGTGAAATCCACGTTAGAATTGGAGATCACTATGTGACAAACACACTCTAATTCAAAGAACTCATTAATTAATTCATAGTATCTCGTTTCGAAGGACTAATTATTTGCAAGGAAAACACAAGCATGGTAATACATAGTACAAGATTCATTTGCCATTGAAAGAAGATTCGTTTGCATTCTCAAATCCAGGCGCACCAGGCAGACCAGGGTCGTGTCGTTGTGGTCGTGTGTCGTACGGACGCTAGCGCCCACCTCCTCCCTCCCCCCCAAAAAAAGAACGACGACAAAAAAAGTTCGCGCTTCCACGTTTCAGATTGAAATATCTGGCGGCCCCAATTCCAACCCTGCAAAATCTCCCTTCTCCCCCATCCCCTTCCGCGCCCAGAGCTCTCAAATCCCTAATTCACCGCCAACCCAAGCAAAATTTGAATCGCCCTTCGTCTCGTCTCTTTCCCCACCTCTGTGCCGGACGACAACGACAAAGACGACGGTCGCGCTTCACCACTGCACCGGAGCTACCTCATCTACCCCCCCCGTCCACCACACCGGGTGGTCCACCCACAACGTCTGCCACCGCAGCCGACATACCTCATAGACACCGATTCCACCGCATCAGGTGCGCTTCACCGACGCCGTCTCCCACCTCACCGGGGCTACTTCACCGAGAACATCATCGCACCTCCACCCCCCGACGCCGTTGGTGCTTCACCAATGGCCTCGTCCACCGCATTGTAGCGCTCCGCTGCCGCTCGAGATCTGCATCCGTACGCGGCTAGCCAACGCCAGCGCATCACCCCAACGGCTCTGAAGTGACCCGCACTCTAGCTAGGCGAGCATGCCCAAACGTCGGCCCGAACTAGGTATTCACATATCACTCCCTTGTGCACTGTTTTGACGATGTTTCGATATCCTTTTACTGCTCTCTTAGCTTACACGCCTATGCAACTCTGACTTTAACTCTTATTTCTTCTGGAGATATCATCTGAAACAAGCAAAACCATTTTTTAGCAAAGCATGACAGCGCTACAGGATCTGGTACACATCCTGCACGCCTGTATAACCTTGTAAGTACCTGTCCTGTGGTACAACAGCAAGGTCGATTCCTCTCATTTGATCAACCATTCATCGTGTCAAAAATTCAGAGGGGGATGCAAGGAGCACAAGGCCTGCACATCCAAGCAAGTGGTAACATGGACTTGTACATGGAACATCCCAAGCGCAAGCAGAGCTGTAGTGAGCCTGTACAACGAGCTAGCGTAAGTCCCTGCATTTCCTTTAATTTGTACTGGCCTGCATGTATGATTTGTGTGTAGTGGCGGATCCACGAATTCAAGTTACCAGGGGCGAAAATTTAACTTAAAAAATACGAAGGCACTTGCACTCCGGAAATCAACATAACTTGAGAAATGTGAATCTACATGCACTTTGAAAACCAGCTAATGATCCAAAGTAGTTCCAGATTATAAAACACTAAATGATGTAAGCACCAAAAAACACAAAAATGCAACATGGTGTACAAGGACTACTAACATGGACTGTACCTGCTTGAATTATTCGTTCTCTGGCCGAAAATATCCAAGTGTAATTGCACCTATAACCAGTGCGCAAACTGCATATCAATATATCTATCCTGCACAAGTATGCCAATAGTTTCAAACCACAGATTAGAAAAGTATTTATGCTAGGTTGTCATGATATGGGGAGTTTCTAGTAGATGGCCTCGACGTTTCCTCAAGCCATGAAAATGCACTATAATTTGCTTGTCATCAATTCCTGCAAATCTCTATCTCTCTCTCTCAACATAGCAGATCATCATTAGACACTAAATCCTTCAATGGGAGCTTGCAAAATGCTTGCATTAGATCCCTCATTAGACACTATATGTTCATCACCAGGAGCATGTAAAATGTTTGCATCAAATTCTTCATTAGCAGTCTGTTCATTAGACACTTCAGGCTCAAGAACAACATGAGCTTGTATGTTTGCACCGGAAACTTGATTAGACACATCAGGTTCAGTCAGTTCAGTATTGATTGGGGGAGTTATAAAATAAGCAGAAATTGGTTTCATTTTCTTATAGATTCCCTACATACAAGTAGTTTTACAACACCGTCATGTTTAACTATTGGCCAGAAATTGAATAGTTGAATTAGATATAATCAGGGATGTGAAGTACCTGCTCGTTGTGCATGCTGCTCTTGCAAGCTGTGACTGTCCGTTTGCGCAAGCTCGATGCCATGCCCGTGCTGCCGCCGCTGCCTCCAACGCAGGCTACACCCAGGGTTGGATCTTCATCTTCTTATCCTTCCATTCGCTTGAAGCCCGGCGACCGGCGTCCAACGAGGGTGCAAGGAAGTGCTGTGTCGGTTTGTCCAGCGGCGGCTAGGTTAGGAGCGAACCAGACTAGAGGCTAGAGCGAACGAATTGGTGATTTTTCCTGCTGTCGATCGATATGGGAGGCACTCGTTTGGGCCGCGAGCCTGCCTACCTTGCACTTATGTTATTGGCCCATCCAAATTGAAATGTTTTCTTCATTTTTTACATTGCCTGCTCGTGCGTTGGGACGAACAAAACTAGCATGGGCCAACCTGGACGACTCAAACTAGGTGCGCACTTTCCAGCCACCCGAGGCAGCCGCCCCTATGGTGACGTCACCCCCTTTTGCGTGTATGATTGGGGTAGTGAAAAATATTTCAATGGCGCTTTTGATTTACCCACATAATGGTTGAATTGCCCACATAATGGTTGAATTGCTTGTTTCTATGAACTGAGTTCGGCAATAATGTGAAGGATGCCAGTCTTTTCATCCTATTATAGATTTCTTAAATCTCGATATGCCAAATGTAATCGCATGAAATATACAGTAAAAGCCAGTGTGATGTGTGTTGCTACAACTAGTCTGACAACCCGTCCTCATATAACATATGAAGGACGCACCATCTTATCAGATTAACCATTCAACTTACCAATGCAGTGTGGGAAGAAAGAAGTATTGGGACTGCGTATCCAAGCAATTGATGCTATGGACTCCTTCGTAGAACCTTGTAAGCGAAAAAGAAGTTGCAGTGTGCCTGTACAAAGAGCTAGCGTAAGTTCAGTTACCTGCTTCTCGGAATTTTAGTTAGCCACTGATTGCAAAATTGTTCAATTACGTTGCTTGGCTTAATTTAGTTTGCTACTGATTACATAATGCCATAGCATGTTAATCCTATTATAGACTGCGCCTATCTATGTGGTTGATACTTACTGTTAATAATTACCTGTTTGCCTGAACTTAAATAGCTACTTAAGCACGTAGATAGCTGGTCATATGTACTTCTAGGGTGCAGCAAAATTCATGTGTAATTTATGTTCTGATACCTTGTTTGTTTAAATGGTTTGCTGTTATCACTTGTAGCACTAGTAATGTTTGCATGTTCATAGATAGACAACTGTCAGTTTTATATGAGGGACAAAATCTTTTTAACTTATAGATATATGTGTCGGAATCATTTTGCTTACATCAAAGATATTTACAGATGTTTGTGTTGCTGGTAAACGGTACGGACTTGTTACTTTACTACGTTGCCAAGAACTTGTTAGTTTTACTAGTTCATGTGTAATTAAATACGTTGCCAAAACTGGTTAGTTTTACTAGTTTGATGTTAGTTTCTTATGGCTCTTGCAACACTTTATTTATGATTGCTAACATTCAAGTTTGCAGGATCCAACTGAAACTCCGTTGGCACAACAAGTATGTTTTCAAAAACTTCCTTGTTTACCTGGTTTGCTGCTGTAACTTGTTGCTGTAATCATCTTACCAACTTCAAGTTTTCAGGATCCAATTGGAAGTCCAATTTCACAGCAGGTACATTTTCAAAAATATATTGGTGTAACAGGTTTGCTGCTGTAACTTGTTGCTCTAATCAAGTTACTGACTACTCAACTTTTCAGGATCCAACAGAAACTCCAATGCCACAACAGGTTCCTTTTGCAAAACTTGTTTGTTTAACTCCCTTGCTGCTGCAACCGGTTGCTCTAATCATGTTACTGGCTACTCAACTTTTCAGGATCCAAGAGAAACTCCAATGCCACAACATGTACCTTTTGCAAAAGTTGTTTGTTTAACTGCTTTGCTGCTGCAACCGGTTACAATGATGTTAATAACTACTTTTCAGCATCCAATTGAAACTCTTTAATTCCTTGTTTCTTTAACTGGTTTGCTGTTCTAACTCCGTGTTGAGATGTTTTGCTAACTTCAAATTTTCGGAATCCAATCGGAACTTTAATGGCAAAACAGGTTAGCCCCATGGATGTTGTATCATCCCAAAGTAGTGGCACTGGCCCAATCGTGCGTCATGAATTGCCAACTGCTGATGTTCTAGAGGCTAAACTATTGGTAGAAAGAGATTCTGCTTCTGCACTTAGAGATGAAGTTGACATGTTGAGGAAGCAAACAACACAATCACAAGCAGTACTCAAGACAAGCATTAAATATTTGGTGGATTTCAAAACGAAGCAAGCTGGGACTGACCGCATTGTTAAGGTCCTGAAGGAAAAAGGGAATTAAATTCCCACTTGGTAAATCATAGGTGAAATGTTTTTTCCATTGTTGAATAACCTTTGTGTTGTTTATTCATGTAATCGATCAAACCATTTGTTTTAGAGATCATGTAATAATTGTTTTTTGGTTTGTAATTTTTTTAGCATGAGTCTGTATTAATTGATAAGACTCTGAGACATTTCATTTTGATTGCTATGCCAGACCTACAAATATGCCAATCGGGCTGAATGTGCATTCAATAATAATAGTAGTATAGATGGTCCTTAAGTGGCATGCATCTGAAAGGGCCAAGATGTTGTACTAGCTTTGCTAAAAAAAATGATGCTCTTCTAGCAAAAAAAGTACAGCGGCCTGGCTTATGTATGTTAGTTGATATTATTGATCCATATACTCTATAAGTGTTTATATGTCTATTAGTTTTGTACATTATTGGTTGATTGACTCAGTATTTTGAATCTTGAGACATCGCTTTTGTACATATCTAAATGGGAGTACACTATATGCTGCGTGTGTGTTACACTTGAGTTGGACATAAAGTGGTTTCAAATATTCGAATTCACCTCAAACTGGATTCTACCTTCTGAATTCGAGTATCGGCATTTGTAAATCAAATTCATATATGATAGTGGAATACATCTTTGTTGTGCTTTTGAAGATATATAAAAAAACATAGAATGATTTATAAAGATTCGTATAAGAATACAAAATGGATTCGAATTTAGTTGCCAGGTTAAACGGGAATGCTTATTGTCCCAAAATTTGAAAGAGGCGGCAAAATATCCACTCCCACGTCTGCTGCCCGAAGCCAGTGTTTGCGAGATGGAAATTACTGTCTACCCCTTACACGGACAATCCATCGGCCCGATTTCCACTGCTCTCAATAGGGGTAGGTTAGTAACTTCAATTAGACATGACATGATCGCCTCTGAGCCCATTTAGACACGGTGGGCACCAAACGTGGGCGGCAAAACACATTTGATTCAAGCTCATCCGAAAGACCTCTGTCTCTCCCTCCATTTCCCCATTCATACATGGTGGGCGGCAAAACAAACTCGACTCGGCCGAAATCAATGTAGGCAAATATTTTTAATAGGGGCAGGTTTGTAACTTCAGTCAGACATGATAAAACCGCCCTACCTGTCAGCCCCGTTCATACACCGTGGGTGCCAAAACACCCTCTCCTCGCCTGAAATTGCTCTGGGAAAATATCAGGGAGATGCGAGATTACCGTCCTATCCCCAATTGACGAGACGTCCAAATTTTAAACGGGGGCTAAGTTCGTAACTTTCCCATATTTCAGACAGGCGCGTCCCAAAAACATGGTTCCCCGTACCTCTCCCTCCATTTTCCCATTCATACACCGTCTGCGCTAGAACACCATCCCCACACCAGCCTCCTCCGTCCGCCACCCCATCCATCGCTTCTGTCCTCCACCCCATCCATCGCCGCCATCCTCCACCATGCCGGAGCGCCTACCAAGACCGTGTCGTCCACTGCTAGAGATGGACGTTTCTCATCCACGGCGATGGACCAGGAGCCTTGCATCGCTTCCTTTCACTTCATCGACATCGTCGTCCTCCTTGCTGGGGCCACTCCCACAACCTTGTCATCCACGGCAACGGGACTTATCCCCCGATGCACCCATCTACCATCGCAGATCTGCTTCAACGCCACCGACAGCCATCGCACCCTCGATGCCTACACGGCGCCGCAAGAGAGGTGGTACTACTTCATATCTGCTCAACTTTTTGATCTCAACCAGAAAATAGATCGTAACTTGGTTACTGTACTTTCTTTCCAGCTCTTAGAATTTAGTTCTTAGTTCGAAGCAAACAATGGTTGCTAAATAGCATTTCTGCAGTTTGCAGCTTCAAATCTGCCATGGCACAGTTATAATAGGATTTAATTGATCATGCTTAGGGTTTTCGCCCTTTTATGATCACTATACGATATGCCTACGTGCTTCGTGTCATAATAGCACTGCTCCACCCATCAAGCTAAACAAGCTTAGTTGTTCAAATACGAATCTGATATTATTAAAACAGAGTCGTTTAATTGGTCAGCTAAATGTTCCTAATTTAGTTTTGAAAATGCATGTACGCCGCTGGGGTGTGGATCTACAGGGTGCCCACCCTGGGATTTTGGGTCGGCCCAGACCCCGATTCCCATTTGTTCTACTGCGCTTCCGATCTCTACTCGCCCCCAGCCGCCTACCTCGCCGGCGACTTGCCGTCCCCGGACGGCATGAGTCTAGGAGGAGACGCCGGACTAACAGGAGGTCAGGAGCCGCTCGCCCAATAGCGTCACCGCTGCCCGGGCGCGCCACCGTGCCTACCTTCCCAGTTCGTTCAGGGCTCAGGCGTGCAGCACCCACTAAGCCAACCCGATTTATCCTGAGATACGTCCTTAACACTCACCAGCCACTCCTCATCACCCATTTTCTAATTGATTCATTACTCATTAGGCAGGACTGTCATGAGTGTTTGTTGTGTACTGAGTGCTACCTACACTTAATGGTTCAGATATTTCAGTAATCTTTAGTACCTGTAAAGTTCACAGGGTTTCAAAATTCCGGCCCTAGGAACAGACACTAGTCATGTTGGATTGTTGGTCATAGTGACATTGACCCAGATTACTACTACAGGCCAGATTTGTTGACAATTTTACTTGTCTTTCTTACTCATTCGATATGATATCCAATTATTCACGTCGATTAGTTGCAAACAATAAGTGCTAGACCAACTTCTTGATTCAGATTTTGGACGGTCTCTTACTGCAGTTACAATTCTGCATACTTGTCCTAGTAAGCTCACAAGTAATGATTGATTCACTACCTCTATGCTTGCCTTGTCATATTTGTTGTCAATATTCTTTTAGGGTGGACCACCCTGTTTCAGAATACTGGAGCCGCAGACATGAGTGAATAGTATTTCTCTGTGTGATCTCTTCCATCATGTGTGGGCAACGAACACTGCATTGTATAGAAAGAAAGTGTCATATCCACCTTTTACATAGACTACGATCTTTTACATGGAATACAATCTGCCTACTTGCTTTGTGTCGCACTACCAGCACTCCACCCTTGAAGCTAAACATTATGCCACTCATAATTCCTTAGTTTATTTGTTCAAATACGAATTTGATATGATTCTAATGTTCCTACATCAGTTTTGAAATGTGTGTCTGCCTGTTATAGAGACATAAGAGGTTTGTATTTCTGTGTGTTGTTTGGTCAGCACGGTTGGGGGATGAACTTTGTATACACAGGGGTTTGTAGGGAGACACTCTCCGAGTTGAATCCGCAATACATTCCATAGATAATCTGACTACTTTTTACGTTTTCATGAATCTCAGATACTGAACAACATCATAATGATTATGAGCTTGCGTGCATGAAAAGAATAAAGCAGAACAATGCCAAGGCTGTCAAACTTGGCATTAAGGGACTGAAATCAAGTCTGGATGCGATGCAATGCAAACGCTCTCCACCTACAGATTCGTGCTCAGAATATGATCCTAACAGTGATTCTAAGCTAGAGGGAGACCTAAGTTAATGTAGCTCCCTAGTGGAGGAGTTAGAGGCAGATGCCCTATCTTATTCACCCATCAAGGTGCTTGCTCTAACTTTCCAAGGTTATATTGGTCGCACATATCTTGCAACTGATGCTTTGCATTTCTTCTACTTTGTTGCACTGCCATTAGCTTAGTTTACACATCGTGTATGTGAATACGCCCTGCCTATCCATTTTCAGTACATATTCCATTTGTCATCATACCATATTTATCCATTCAAATGCTGTTCTTGTGTATCAGACGTTCAAAAGGAAGAGGGCGATTGCTGATCACGGAGGAGCACGAACAAAGTATTTGGAAAAGGTAGTGACACCTGATAAATCAAATAGCCCATTAGGTGTAGTTGCAATATCCCCAGACCCACAGAACACGGGCCCAACTCTAGCAGACTCTAGCCCTACTACACTGGTCATCTCTGATGCCCCAACTCAGCAGACCCCAACTACAGAAAACAGTATGATGATGCCAGTTGACATAGCACCAGCTCTACGACGCAAAAACCCACATTCCAGCAAAGAGTACACCAAATCCAGTTGCCAAATCCCTTTTCGAACAAGAGAGAGCCCCAATTGCAGCAAATAGGACCCCTGTTCCACTTCTTCCCAGTTTAGAAGACGAAGCTTATATTGTTGTCAGACTTTGTGCACATCTTTCCTTCATGGAAAGATTATACCACAGACAAAGAACAATTTCCAGTCTTCCTCCTCAACGTACGTGTATGTAATGTACTAATGTTATTCATGGTAATTAGTGCATATGTTTCTGCTGGCAGAAGACACAAGAGTTCATTCTTTTAAATAGGCGAGGACCAAACTGGATAGTCAAGACGAGCAAGGGTTGGTTGTGCTTTTCAAGCACTCGTTGATGAAGTATCGTTCCTACCTGACGCAAGCGCACTTCGATGGCAAGCCTCTAAATGAAATTTCTGTAAAGCCTCCGGTGCTACATTTATCACACAGTGACTGGAATAATCTTGTTACACATTGGTCTCGTCTGCAGCGTAAGGTACTGTCTATGATATCACATCACAATTTGAACTGCATTTCTGCATGTGCCTTACCGTCTCACTTGTACGAAAATTGTTTGCAGAAGAACATTCATTCACAAGGGCCCATAGAATCTCGCAACTATATGCACACTGCATTGCTCTTGTGAGTACCTCTTGCCCTGTATGACCATACTTACTTTCATAGTTGGTTGATTATGTAGCATCACTGCACATGTTAGCCTCGTTATCCTCCAATTGGTGGACATTATAAGATCCATATTGACTCTTACATAAATTTAGAATCAACCCAATGCTTTTGAAGAGGTTTAGCTCTACAGTCCTCTTGTAAGGACTGAATGTCGTCTATCACTGTACTTACATTAACAGCTACTCCCTCCGTCCCATAATATAAGAGTGTTTTGTACAGTACACCAGTGTACAAAACACTCTTATATTATGGGAAGGAGGGATTGGTTCATTGTGTAGCATTCCACATCTTATCTCCCTCGCCCACCATTTACTAAAAAATATCAGATCTATATTTAATCTTACCAAAAAGTTGAATACACAGACAATGCCAGTGCAGAAGTGTAGCCCATTTCTCTTGTCAATACATTTTGTCCTGTAACGCATGTACTTACAGGGATTGGTAGTTGATTATGTAGCATCAATCTGCATCTTATCTTCATTATCCTCTATCCCTTCTAGTATTATCATTTCTATAATTACTCTCTACAAAATGCAGAGTACAGGCAATGCTTATGAAGAAGTTTCTGTGCTAAAATTCTTGAGTTATCCTTCCCTTGACATGAAGAAGGGCATTATAGAGCCGGTGTTAACTGTTAATGTAAGTCAGTCCTTCTAAAGCCCTTATCCTCAACTGATGTTTAATTTGCTCATACTCCCTATCGTCAATTGCTATTGAGTTTGTTGTTTATATCAAAATGCATGTTCGCAACAACTGTAAATTCCAAGTTTTAGTTGTAAAACCAAATTCCTTATTCATACCATGCACATTACTCAATACTCCCTATATGTATGCTTGTTTTTGTGGATCTATAATCCAGTGTGTGGTGAAGCAGCCCACGTTTGCACCTTATCATCTCATGTTTTATCTTACTGATGTGGCTGATGATATGAACAACATGCCATGCACATTAACCAAAATATATACAATGATTGTCTTTCCCCTTCATCTATGCTTGTTTTGTTGACATGGTAATCCAGTAGTGTGCTGAAGCTCCCCGCATTATGAACAATGCCAAATTATGCTATTGATATTTTGAACTGACTCTTTATTTTCTAATTTGAAATTGGATGGAATTGATAGCACAGTTACCATCTTTGTTTATACACGTGCGAAACCTGTCATCTCTCTGCTTGTTTTAGGGTGATATGCCTGCTGGCATGCACAAGTCTGCTGAAGGCTGTGAGACAAACCCAACATATATTGCAGCAAAGAAGGCAAAACATCTTGAAGATAGCGAGACAATCCCAAAGTCATGTCTTGATGCAGTGTTCAAGTTACTTGAGACTAGCAGTTAGACAAGCTCACATAATTCCCTGTCTAAATCAGTTCAACTTCTTTAGTCCCAAGTTCAAGCAGAAATGCATTCTGCAACTCAACTTCAACTTGAAGTCCTATCTCTAAGGAAGATTGCGGAGAACACCAATGAGAACCTCATTGCTAAATAGCTACAACCGGAAGCTAGGACCGACATGCTAGGCCAGTCTCACATCCTTGCTCAACAGCTTGCGCAGGAGCTCCCGCGCAAGGCTAACCTTTCTTGAACTGTCCTAGAAGTGGTCTTGGTTCAGTATTATTTTTTTTACGCTGCAATGGCGCCCAGTTTTTGTAATCTGCTTCTTCGTTGCGCTTTATGATCACTGGTGGCGAACTTCGATGCCCAGTGGATCTAATATACCATAAATCCTTTATTGTGTAGTGTAGGTTTATTCTAAGTTACTATGCCATAATTTCTTTATTGTATAGAGTAGGTTTGTTCTTAATTCCTACTAGTTACCGTATATGCCATCATTCGCTATCTGAAAAAAGGGCAAAAATCTGATGTAGGCGACCAGGCTGAAACATTCGCCTCTAACGGGCCTGCATTTTAGCGGGCCACAATTGGGCTGGCCTGCAACTTTCTTGGGCCTGAAAGGCCATTGGGGCCTTCACACTGCAGGCCCACAACTTACACGGGCCTACATTCGGCCCAAAGTTTAGTTGGGCCTTTAGTGGACCCAGTGCTTAGTTGGGCCCATGTAGCTTTGGGCCATTAACAGGCTGAATATTCTTCTGGCTTGTTACGGCCGAGAAGATACCATGGGCCTTTAGCAGGCCGAAATGTATGTTGGGCCTCAATTTTCAATAGTCATCCTTGGGCCTTTAGCAGGCTGAAATGTAGACCGGGCCATTATTGGCCCAATTATATGACGGGCCATTACCAGGCCGAAACATATCTCTGGCCTTAGGGCCCACTGATATCATGGGCCTTTAAGAGGTCGAAAGCTTAGTAGAGGCATCAACGGGCCGAATTATACGACATGCCTTTAATAGGCCCAAAGTCACGTTGGACTCAACCGTTGTCACCTTGATCATGGGCCGTTAGTGGGCCGGATGTCTCGTCGGACCATATATGGCCCATGGGCAGCACGGGCCATTCCCAGGCCAAAAGACACACTGGGCTGAAATGGGCCCATGTCTACATCGGGCCTCTAACATGCCGAAATATCACTGGGCCGTAATTGGGCCCAAATACACGACGAACAATTAACGGGCCAGATCTGGCTTTGGGCTGTAAATGGGCTATGTTTAAGCAGGCCATTAGTGGGCTGGCCCACTAGTACCTGAGTAAATACTATGGGCCTTTGACTGGGCCGGCCTTTTTAACCTATATGGGCCTCTGTTGGGCCCTGCCACGTGTCGACGTATCATAGACACGCCTCCTCCATTGGATGGACGACATCTGGCTCACCGAGGATGTAACACCCCATGTCATTAGCCACAGTAATCACTTTTGATAATGACAAGTCAGCATGTTTAACAGTGCATAATCATCATTAGCATAATATTGCATTTCAACTCCTAAGTCAAGTTCAAATTTAAATGAAAGTGGAAGATAAGAGTTGTTCAAACATAGAAACTAAAATGTTCAATCAATAGTAGATAAATCAGAGGCTATTCTAAAATTGTAACCAATGATTAATAAATTAATTAGGTGGCTCTAACTTTACCAAAACAGCAAGGTTTAGTACATTTTATTTGTTATAAAATTTGTGTGAACTCCAATTGTCTCCAAACCAATTTTTGGTAGTTGTAGATATTACCTAGCATCTAATGGGCCAAGTCATTAATTTTGTAAAAGTCATTTTGAGGCCTAACTAATTACAAAACAGAAAATAAGAGTAAATAAAAAGAAAAGACAAAAGGGAAATAAAACAGAGGAAAAGAAAAGGAGAAGAAAACCCCCTGGCCCAACTGGGCCTCGGACCATCCCCTGGCCTATACCCCCCTGGAGACCCCCAGTAAACCCTAGCCCACTCCCCACTCCCCCCTCCCGATCCACCCTCTCCCTCTCCTCTGGATCGAGATCCAGGGAGAGCCCGCCGCCCGCCGCCCCGTCGCCACCACCACCTCGCCGGAGCCATCAACCGTCGCCACTGTCATCCTCATCTCCCCCCTCCCCCCGAGCAGCTTCACCAAGCCTCGACGCCTGAACCCCTGCATCGAACACGAGCCAGCGCCCAACTCCGCCCGCGCGGCCCCCGCCACCACCTCACCGGCTCATGTCCGCGCCCCCGTCCGACCGATGCTGCTGCTACCTCTGCGCTGCCTGCTGACGCTACCTCCTGCTCCTCCCGCCACCGCACCTACTCGCGCTTGCCGCCTGCGCCCTGACCGCGCTCTGCCTTCGCCGTGCCCCACGCCCGCGCCGGCTGGCTGCGCCGCCCGCACCCGCTCGTCCCTCGCCAGGGTCGGGCGCCCGCAGCGCCCCTGGGCCTGTAGGCCGCCTGCCCGCGCGCCCGTTAGGTCTCTGGGCAGTTGACCAGAAGGGCCCACGGCCCAGAAATGTTTAAAAAATAAATAAATAAATAAATAAATAAATGAAAATAAAAATTAATAAAATAGTAATTAGTTAATTAATTAATTAATTAAGTTTATTAACTCTGATTAAGTTAATCTAATTAATTAGTTAGTTTAATTAAACCGTAATTAATTAGCTAAACCCTAATTAACTAAACAGTGTATGACAGGTGGACCCCACGTGTCATGTTGACTGCTGACGTCATGCTGACGTCAGCATACCCTGTTTCGGATAATGTTGATTTAAATAAATAATTAAATTCCAGAAATTAATAAAAACTTTAGAAAATCATATTAAATAAACCGTAACTCCGATGAAAATACTTTATACCTGAAACTTGCTTAGAATTTCGATACGAACCCGAATACGCCCTCCGTATTCCTGTAAGATGCCTCTAGCTAGATGAACATGGAACTTTTAGACCGATTTCAATAAATGAATAGTGCCCAACTTTAATTAAATAAATCCGAATAAATTCCTAAATTAACTAAATCATTTAGTTAGGCAGTAGAACACCCCGGCATAGCATTTAGACATGTCATGCATATTGTTTGCATTTTGCCGTAAATTTATTGTTTCTCTCCCCTCCTTCTCTCTCAATAGACACCGAGACCGACGCCGTTGCAGCAGAGTACGACTACGCTCCAGACGAGCAGCCCGTTGACGACCCCTCTCTCTTGCCAGAGACACCAGGCAAGCCCCCCCCCTTGAGCATCCAGATATTGCCCATTCCATTCTCCTGCTTGCATTAGATTTTCCTACTGTTAATGTATGCTCCTATTCTGATGCATAGCCTGCTGTTGTAACCGGTTCATTATTACCTTACGTGCCTATGATAAACTGCTTAGTATAGGTTGGTAGTGAACCATCAGTGACCCCCCCACCACCTTACCTTTGTTGCCCCTACTTGATCATCGACTACTCGATCAGTGTGATCGTCGACCAGAGACAAACACATCACTTCACCCCCTTTAGTTGTATGACTCTGCATAGATACTCTCGAGTGCCGAGGGTGATACCTCGTAACGCACTCCTGATGAACACTCTGCAGTGTAGCTGTTCGGTCGTGGTCATCGAGGGTGATTCCTCCTTCTCCACTTTCGATACGACTCTGTCGTGCAACCCCTCAGTGTGAACCTCGAGGGTGATACCTCATACGTTCACCCTTATGTTTTCGTCGAGCGGAATCCGCCGAGGGTGATTCCTCGGGTTTCCCCCTTGATGTTGTGACCACACGGTTACTTTGACCTTTGTTACAGGCGGGTCCACCCTGGTGGGTACCCGTTGGGGATCTATGATGTCGGGTGTGCCGGAAGGGCACTCGAGTGTGATATTGTGGCGGAGCATCAGAGACTCTGGTTGTCTCCGCGTGATACTAAATGAGCCTATTGGATTTGGGTGTGTGATCTGAGTGGGTCGACGTGCCCTATACGCACTACCACCACGCGGGATAATGGTTATGGGGCCCTCTGCGATGTACGTTTCTCCCGAAAGCTCATCAGACGTCACGATTCACCGTGCGGGCTGATCGCCGGGACTGGGCTGGATACTTCGCTGACGAGTTCAGTATCGCGCCTGCACCCCGGCCAGCCACACAACGCGCAGGGTGCCCAGGGTGATGGCCCAAGACCTCTGGGTGCATAGGTTAGTCCGGCGTGCTGACCTCTCTGCTAAGCCTAGGTAGGGCGCTGCTTCGTGTTGATCTTCCGAGGCCGGGCATTACCCAGCAAGTGTGTCCGGCCAGAGTTGATCGAGCGTGTTGGGTAACAGTAGTGCACCCCTGTAGGGATGAATAATCTATTGATAGCCGGTCCTACGGTAAAGGACGCTCAGTTTGTGTATCCCGATCTACTACTTGAACTGGATACTTGTTACTTAATTGAAGCTTCGGGATCGCTTTCTCGCTGGGAGTCGAGGAAGGATCTCTAGGCTTTGCTTCAACATGTTTGCTAAATAAAATGCTATTCTACTCTCTTCTACTGCTGCAAGATGATGGCTTCATGAAGATGCTAGTCTTCGATAGGACTAGGCCTTCTCTCCATTCTGGCATTTCTGTAGCCCAGTCCACATATACAGCTTTTCCCCTTTGATAATGTTGCATATGTTGTGTAGATCCTTGCTTGCTGAGTACTTCGGATGAGTACTCACAGTTGCTTTACTTTCTCTTTTCCCCATACCCCCACCTTGATGATACATCAGACGATGGAGTCCAGGAGCCAGATGCCACCTCAAGAGCTTACTACCAGGAGGGTCCAGACGGCACGTACTACTGGATCGAGCCAGCCGACCAGGAGTAGGATCGAAGGCTCCTTGGCAGGAGGCCAACGCCTTTCGATCTAGAGTAGTTGTTTGTGCTAGCCTTCTTAAGGCAAAACTTGTCTAACTATGTCTGTACTCAGATAATATTTGTATGACTGACTTATGTATTCGGATCTTCGTGATCCCTGGTCTGTAATATTGTGGATCTCCGTTTATTTGTGTTTAGAGTTGTGTTGTGATATCTTCCTGTGAGTCCCTATGCTTGATCGTACACGTTTGCGTGTATGATTAGTGTACGATTGAGTCGGGGGTGCCACAAGTTGGTATCAGAGCCGACTGCCTGTAGGAAGCCCCCTTTCCAACTCCTTGGCCGAAGTTGAGTCTAGACATCGAAAAACTATTTTACTAACTTGGCTGTGTGCCTTGCGGGCCCACATCGCCAACTAGGTGGTATTAGGATCTTTTATTCCTCGTCTATACTCTGGGACTCTGATCTCTCGTCTTTTCGGGTTAAATAAATTTTACTAACGCCGAAACTTAGGATCTCGTAAATCCCGTCTACCCGGAAAGCTGGATATCTGTGCGATTTCCCTGTCATTGATCTGATTAGTCTGATAATCATTTTCCTTTCCATTATTTTGTTTAACCTTTCTCTCCGAGTTGTATTAAACTTCTCATTGTCATTTGACAATTCTGGATTTTCCTCTATTTCAGATGGACCGTTTGTTTCCACCGCGTCCTACGACACAGCTTGTGCTTCGCACTTGGGCTCGTGATGCCCCTGGGTTTCCAGCTATCCTGATCGCTCTCATGACCAGACTTGGCTACCGCTGGTACTCCGAGTACATGGTCTACGAGGATTACCGCGAGTTCAACCAGGAGCAGTACTATGCTGATGTTCGCATCTATGATCAGCAAGATAACTCAGACACTGAGCTGCACCTTTTCCACGGTATCGGCGTGACGATTGAGATGGCAGTGCATGATGCCGCCTACTCTGCTGTCGCACGACTCCGAGGACAGTTCAGCGATATTTTGGATGACTCTGAGTTCCGATACATTTCTTATGCCCCTGCTGGAGATGCTACTGGATACTACACAACTATCTGTGCCCCGTACGAGCCTCGTCGCTACAACCCGCGCATTCTGATTCAGTGCAATCAGGCTCTGGATCATACTGTTCGGGCTCTTGCCGTCGAGTTGGTTGCCACTCGAGCACGTCTCTACGATGCTATGACACAGTTGCTACCCGCAGTTCGTGCAGGGATACACCCGGAGCATATCCTTTACCCGCGCAGGACCGAGATGCCACCAGGGATTGATTGGCCTGCTGTGGGAGGTCACACGCCTGCACGTGGACCTCTTCTTTCAGCTCGAGACCGGGTTCTACATCAGAGTGCACATGGAGCACAGGATCCTTCTGCGACAAACGTCCGTGGTCCGCACTTGCAGCTACCCCATTTCAGTGGTTTTCTCCGACGTTGATGTAGCCTTTGCTATATCTCATTGTGTACTTCCTTACCGCGTGCCTGTGCGCCGCCTAGCATGTCTAGTTTTTAAATTTGAGCCGTTATGCTGTCCACATGTACCCGACTCTGTGTATGGATCTGTATGTCTTAATCGACTACTGTTATGTATCTGTTACACTACTTAATTGTTGAGTTACATCATGCTTGTCGCTAAACACTCGCAATTGATTTTACTAAACTACCCCCTGTTGATACTTAGCAGGATGGTTAGACCAGGTGGTCGTGGTCGTGGTACCCCTGAACGCCCACCACCGCTAGACTATATGGCAGCGATGATGCAATAGTTTGAACTCAACCGTCAGTTTGTGACTGGAATCATGGCTCAGTTTCCGCATCAGAACAACAAGAACCAGAACCCTGCTTCAATAACTTTGACAGAGTTTATGCGACTTAACCCAACTCAGTTCCGCAACTCTGACAAGCCACTGGATGTTGATGACTGGCTCCGCGACATCACTCACGAGATGGAGTCTGCTAATGTCGCCCCTGCCAACTTCGTCATCTTCGCGGCCTTTTTCTTAAAGGGCCCCGCTGCTCAATGGTGGAACGCACACAAGCGTACACTGCCTGTTGGAACAGTGGTTACCTGGTATGAGTTCCAGGCTGCTTTCCGTGCATGTTACATCCCTCAGGCAATTATGGAATGGATGAAGACCCAGTTCCATAACCTCACTCAGGGCAACAAGACTGTCGAAGCTTATCAGCGGGAATTTCTTGACCTCTCCCGCTATGCTGAAGAAGACATCGCCACAGATGCCCGTAGACAAGAGAAGTTCCGTAATGGACTACACCCAGACCTCGAGCTTGCCCTTGCTCCTCAAGACTTCAACGACTTTTCTACTCTTGTGAACAAGGCTATTCTGGTTGAGACCGCTCAGATGAAACACAAGGACTCGCAGAAGGGCTATCGTGATGCTGGGTCATCTTCGGGCTCAGCACAGAAGCGTCGAGTCTGGATTCCTAACAACGTGTTCCGTCCAAATACCTCTGCGCCAAGTCGAGTCTGGATTCCTAACAACGTGTTCCGTCCAAATACCTCTGCGCCAAAGAACAACTATGCTGCACCACGTCTGCCTCCTCCCCCACCGAGGCAGCCAAGAGCTCAAGCTATTCAAAACAATGCTCCTCTTCGTCCTGAAGATGGTCTGTGCTTCAAGTGCCGTAAACCAGGTCACCAGGCTAAAGACTGCTGCCAGACTCAGAATCAGTTGGCTTTCCCTCGTACTGGCCATGGCAATGGTCGTGGCAACAACCAGGCCCGCAACTATAATACTGGGTCTGCTGCACCTGCTCGTGGATACGCTTACAATATTGATATTGAAGAAGTCCAGGATCAACCTGCTACTGTGATGGGTACCCTTCTTGTTAACTCAGTACCTGCTTCTGTTTTATTTGATTCAGGAGCATCACATTCATTCCTCTCTGGAAAATTTGCATTCATGCATGGCATTCGATATGAGAAAATGCATACTCCGTTAGTCGTTAAAACTCCCGGAGGTCATTGTCATGCTGATGTGATAGCACCTGATGTTACCGTCGAAATTAAAGGGTTGGAATTCCTTGCCTCACCCATCGTCTTGAAATCTTCCACCATAGACCTTATCCTCGGAATGGATTGGTTGAAAGCTCACATTGTATCGATCAATTGTGCCACTAAAGTTGTCCAACTTCTTCACCCCTCCGATGAGATAGTGAACTACACCGCCCGCATTACTCGGAACGCTGAAGCTCAGATATATGTTCTGAATGCTTTGAATGCCTCACCTCTGGAAGGGATCAAGAACGTTCCTGTCGTTCGAGATTTTCCGGACGTCTTTCCTGAAGAACTTCCAGGAATACCCCCGGCTAGAGCTGTCGAGTTTGTCATTGACTTGAAGCCTGGCACTGTCCCTATTGCCAAGCGTCCTTATAAGATGCCTCCGCACCACCTTCTCGAACTTAAGGAAGAAATTGACAAGTCACTTAAGAAAGGTTTCATCCGCCCCAGTTCCTCTGCTTGGGGAGCACCTTCACTCTTCGTTAAGAAGAAGGATGGAACAAACCGATTGGTTCAAGATTACCGGCCCATTAACCAAGCCACAATCCAGAATAAATACCCACTACCCCGGATCAATGATCTTTATGATCAGCTTGCTGGATCCTTTGTCTTCTCGAAACTCGACTTGAGGTTGGGTTATCATCAGATCCGTGTTCGTGAGGAGGATATTCCCAAGACTGCATTCGTCACTCGTTATGGTTCCTATGAATACACCGTCATGTCATTTGGCCTAATGAATGCTCCAGCAACTTTCTCCCGGTTAATGAACTATATCTTCATGGATTACCTCGACAAATTAGTCGTGGTTTATTTGGATGATATCCTTATATATTCCAAGAATGAAGAAGAACATGCTGAACATCTTCGGCTTGTATTGGAGAAGCTACGAGAACATCAGTTGTATGCTAAATTCTCCAAGTGTGAATTCTGGTTATCTGAGGTGACCTATCTTGGTCATGTGATTTCCAAGGATGGAATTGCTGTTAACCCCGAACGAGTTCAGGCTATTCTTGATTGGACTCCCCCGAAGAATGTCAAGCAAGTCAGAAGTTTTCTCGGACTCGCTAGTTATTGCCGTCGATTCGTTGAGAATTTTTCCAAGATTGCAAAACCATTGACGAATTTGCTCCACAAAGGTGTTAAATTTGAGTGGACAGAAAAATGTCAAGAAAGCTTTCAGACACTAAAAGATAAATTGACATCTGCCCCAGTATTAGCACCCCCGGATTCCCAAAAGGATTTCGTGATATACTGTGATGCATCTCGTCAAGGATTAGGCTGTGTCCTAATGCAAGAGCGCAAAGTGATTGCTTATGCCTCCCGACAATTGCGTCCTCATGAAGAAAATTATCAAGTGCATGATCTTGAACTTTCTGCGGTTATTTATGCTCTGAAGCTATGGTGACATTACCTTCTCGGTAACCGTTGCGAGATATACATGGATCATCAAAGTTTGAAGTATTTATATACTCAACCAGATCTGAACCTTCGTCAACAAAGATGGCTCGAAACAATTGTCGATTATGATATGAATATCTCATATACCCCTGGCAAGGCTAATGTAATGGCCGATGCTTTGAGTCGCAAGGCTTATTGCAGCAACCATATGGTTCAGGAAGCACAACCTGTTCTTTATGAAGAGCTTCGCAAATTGAACCTTCATATTGTTCCACAGGGTTACCTCAATACCCTGGTCGTCGAACCAGATTTAGAGCATAGCATTAAGACTATGCAACGGTATGACTCTGAAGTTGAAAGGATCAAGCGATACCTCGAAAAAGGAAAGCCATCGGAATTCCATCTTGATGATGATGGGATCCTATTCTTCCAACACCGTCTCTTCGTACCCAAGTTCAAGGATGAGAGAGAACACGTTATGAAAGAAGCTCATGACACTCCTCTGTCAATTCATCCTGGTAGCACAAAGATGTACCGTGACATTTGTCAAAGATACTGGTGGCCTAATATGGAGTGAGACATTGCTCGTTATGTTTCTGAGTGTGACCTTTGCCGCCGCATTAAAGCAGAACATCAAAGGCCCGCTGGAACTCTGCAACCCCTTGCAATTCCTGAATGGAAATGGGACAAAGTCCAAATGGATTTCATTACTGGTTTTCCCAGGCCTCAGAAGGGTCATGATGCTATTTTTGTTGTCATTGACCGATTCTCCAAGGTTGCTCACTTTCTGCCAGTCAAGGAGACAATCACTGCTAGTCAGTTAGCAGACTTGTATGTTTCCCGCATTGTGTCCCTCCACGGTGTTCCATTGGAGATCAGTTCTGATCGTGGCAGCCTCTTCACCTCCAGATTCTAGAATAGTATCCAAGAAGCTATGGGAACTCATCTGTCGTTCAGCACCGGTTTTCACCCTCAGTCACAGGGTCAGGTCAAACGAGTTAATCAAGTGCTCGAAGAGATGCTTCGAGCTTGCGTCATCTCCTTCGGTAAGAAATGGGAGGAATCTCTCCCGTATGCCGAATTCTCTTACAACAATAGCTATCAAGCTAGTTTGAAGATGGCTCCGTTTGAAGTTATATACGGTCGTAAGTGTCGAACCCCTCTGAATTGGACAGAAACTGGGGAACGCTCACTCGTCGGACCAGACATTATCCAACAAGCTGAAGAACAAGTCCGCATTGTCCGTGAACATCTGAAAACTGCTCAGTCTCGTCAGAAGAGCAACTATGACCGAAAGCACCAGGAAATGGTCTATCAACCTGGCGAGCAAGCTTACCTTCACGTCACTCCGTTGAAAGGCACTCATTGGTTCGGAATCAAAGGCAAGTTAGCTCCTCGCTACATTGGCCCGTTCCGTATTCTTGCCCGTCGAGGAGAAGTGGCATATCAATTACAATTGCCGCCAAATCTTTCTCAAGCGCATGATGTCTTTCATGTATCCCAACTCCGTCACTGCTTCAAGGATCCTATTCGAGCTGTGGATCACGAAATGCTTGAATTACGGGAAGATCTGTCTTATCCAGAACATCCCATCCGTATTCTTGATCAAGCTGAGCGCCGAACTCGTCAGAAGTCAATCAAATTCCTCAAGGTTCAGTGGTCGAATCATTCTGAAGATGAAGCCACTTGGGAAAGCGAGGATCGTCTTTGCGAAGAATACCCCGCTTTCTTTCAGTCTTCCTCTTAATTCTCGGGACGAGAATTCTTGATAGATGAGGAGAATTGTAACACCCCATGTCATTAGCCACAGTAATCACTTTTGATAATGACAAGTCAGCATGTTTAACAGTGCATAATCATCATTAGCATCATATTGCATTTCAACTCCTAAGTTAAGTCCAAATTTAAATGAAAGTGGAAGATAAGAGTTGTTCAAACATAGAAACTAAAATGTTCAATCAATAGTAGATAAATCAGAGGCTATTCTAAAATTGTAACCAACGATTAATAAATTAATTAGGTGGCTCTAACTTTACCAAAACAGCAAGGTTTAGTACATTTTATTTGTTATAAAATTTGTGTGAACTCCAATTGTCTCCAAACCAATTTTTGGTAGTCGTAGATATTACCTAGCATCTAATGGGCCAAGTCATTAATTTTGTAAAACTCATTTTGAGGCCTAACTAATTACAAAACAGAAAATAAGAATAAATAAAAAGAAAAGACAAAAGGGAAATAAAACAGAGGAAAAGAAAAGGAGAAGAAAACCCCCTGGCCTAACTGGGCCTCGGCCCATCCCCTGGCCTATACCCCCCTGGAGACCCCCAGTAAACCCTAGCCCACTCCCCACTCCCCCCTCCCGATCCAACCTCTCCCTCTCCTCTGGATCGAGATCCAGGGAGAGCCCGCCGCTCGCCGCCCCGTCGCCCGTCACCACCACCACCTCGCCGGAGCCGTCAACCGTCGCCGCCGTTGTCCTCATCTCCCTCCCCCCCGAGCAACTTCACCAAGCCTCACCGCCTGAAACCCTGCATCGAATGCGAGCCAGCGCCCAGGTCCGCCCGCGCGGCCCCCGCCACCACCTCGCCCGCGCATGGCCGCGCCCCCGTCCGGCCGATGCTGCTGCTACCTCTGCGCTGCCTGCTGCCGCTACCTCCTGCTCCTCCCGCCACCGCACCTGCTCGCGCTCGCCGCCTGCGCCCTGACAGCACTCTGCCTCCGCCGAGCCCCACGCCCGCGCCAGCCGGCTGCGCCGCCCGCGCCCACTCGGCCCTCGCCACGGTCGGGCGCCCGCAGCGCCCTTGTGCCTGTAGGCCGCCTGCCCGCGCGCCCGTTATGTCTCTGGGCAGCTGACCAGAAGGGCCCACGGCCGAGAAATGTTTAAATAAATAAATAAATGAAAATAAAAATTAATAAAATAGTAATTAGTGAATTAATTAAGTTAATTAACTCTGATTAAGTTAATCTAATTAATTAGTTAGTTTAATTAAACAGTAATTAATTAGCTAAACCCTAATTAACTAAACAGTGTATGACAGGTGGACCCCACGTGTCATGTTGACTGCTGACATCATGCTGACGTCATGATGACATCAGCATACCTGTTTCTGATAATGTTGATTTAATTAAATAATTAAATTCCATAAATTAATAAAAACTTTAGAAAATCATATTAAATAAACCGTAACTCCGATGAAAATACTTTATACATGAAACGTGCTCATAATTTCATTACGAACCCGAATACGCCCTCCGTATTCCTGTCAGATGCCTCTAGCTAGATGAACATGGAACTTTTAGATCGATTTCAATAAATGAATAGTGACCAACTTTAATTTAATAAATCCAAATAAATTCCTAAATTAACTAAATCATTTAGTTAGGCAGTAGAACACCCCGGCATAGCATTTAGACATGTCATGCATATTGTTTGCATTTTGCCATGAATTTATTGTTTCTCTCCCCCTCCTTCTCTCTCGATAGACGCCGAGACCGACGCCGTTGCAGCAGAGTACGACTACGCTCCAGACGAGCAGCCTGTTGACGACCCCTCTCTCTTGCCAGAGCAACCAGGCAAGCCCCCCCTTGAGCATCCAGATATCGCCCATTCCATTCTCCTGCTTGCATTAGATTTTGCTACTGTTAATGTATGCTCCTATTCTGATGCATAGCCTGCTGTTGTAACCGGTTCATTGTTACCTTACCTGCCTATGATAAACTGTTTAGTATAGGTTGGTAGTGAACCATCAGTGACCCCCCACCACCTTACCTTTGTTGCCCCAGCTTGATCATCAACGACTCAATCTGTGTGATCATCGACCAGAGACAGACACATCACTTCACCCCCTTTAGTTGTATGACTCTGCATAGATACTCTCGAGTGCGGAGGGTGATACCTCGTAACGCACTCCTGACGAACACTCTAAAGTGTAGCTGTTCGATCATGGTCATCGAGGGTGATTCCTCCTTCTCCACTTCCGATACGACTCTATCGTGTAACCCCTCAGTGTGAACCTCGAGGGTGATACCTCATACGTTCCCCCTGATGTTTTCATCGAGCGGAATCCAACGAGGGTGATTCCTTGGGTTTCCCCCTTGATGTTGTGACCACACGGTTACTTTGACCTTTGTTACAGGTGGGTCCACCCTGGTGGGTACCCGCTAGGGATCTATGATGTCGGGTGTGCCGGAAGGGCACTCGAGTGTGATATTGTGGTGGAGCATCAGAGACTCTGGTTGTCTCCGCGTGATACTAAATGAACCTATTGGATTTGGGTGTGTGATCTGAGTGGGTTGACGTGCCCTATACGCACAACCACCACGCGGGATAATGGTTATGGGGCCCTCTGCGATGTACGTTTCTCCCGAAAGCTCATCAGACGTCACAATTCACCGTGTGGGCTGATCGTCGGGACTGGGCTGGATACTTCACTGACGAGTTCAGTATCGCGCCTGCACCCCGGCCAGCCACGCAACGCGCAGGGTGCCCAGGGCGATGGCCCAAGACCTCTGGGTGCATAGGTTAGTCCGGTGTGCTGACCTCTCTGCTGAGCCTAGGTAGGGCGCTGCTTCGTGTTGATCTTCCGAGGCCGGGCATTACCCAGCAAGTGTGTCCGGCCAGAGTTGATCGAGTGTGTTGGGTAACAGTAGTGCACCCCTGCAGGGATGAATAATCTATCGATAGCCGGTCCTACGGTAAAGGAAGCTCAGTTTGTGTATCCCGATCTACTACTTGAACTGGATACTTGTTACTTAATTGAAGCTTCGGGATCGCTTTCTCGCTGGGAGTCGAGGAAGGATCACTAGGCTTTGCTTCAACATGTTTGCTAAATAAAATGCTATTCTACTCTCTTCTACTGCTGCAAGATGATGGCTTCGTGAAGATGCTAGTCTTCGATAGGACTAGGCCTTCTCTCCATTCTGGCATTTCTGCAGCCGAGTCCACATATACAGCTTTTCCCCTTTGATAATGTTGCATATGTTGTGTAGATCCTTGCTTGCTGAGTACTTCGGATGAGTACTCACGGTTGCTTTACTTTCTCTTTTCCCCATACCGCCACCTTGATGATACATCAGACGATGGAGTCCAGGAGCCAGATGCCACCTCAGGAGCTTACTACCAGGAGGGTCTAGACGGCACGTACTACTGGATCGAGCCAGCCGACCAGGAGTAGGATCGGAGGCTCCCAGGCAGGAGGCCAACGCCTTTCGATCTAGAGTAGTTGTTTGTGTTAGCCTTCTTAAGGCAAAACTTGTCTAACTATGTCTGTACTCAGATAATATTTGTATGACTGACTTATGTATTCGGATCTTCGTGATCCCTGGTCTGTAATATTGTGGATCTCCGTTTATTTGTGTTTAGAGTTGTGTTGTGATATCTTCCCGTGAGTCCCTGTGCTTGATCATACACGTTTGCGTGTATGATTAGTGTACGATTGAGTCGGGGGCGCCATAGAGGAGCCGACACGTGTTTCCTCCGGCCAATGATGATTTTACACATGGAAAATCCCCATTGGTCCTGGCTGTTAACAGGTTATTGGATCCAAACCGGAACTCGATAGCTTAACGGTGACCCGTTACGGTGGATGCCACATGCCAGTTACCCTTGACAAAAGCACTTCCATGACGTGCCATTTATCGTCATGGAAGTGGACGCTTCCATGATGATAATTTTGGTATTGTCATGGAACACTTCTACGACAGCACAGGTATGACTATCTTGATTCTGTCATAAAATTGTCATGGATGTACATGCATGACAGAAAACGTGACCTACTGTGACAAACACGTATCATCTCAAAAGTGGTTTTTTTCTAGTGTTAATACCCTAGATGCATGTTGGATAGCTGTCGATGGGTGGAGTAATAGTAGTTGATGCAGGCAGGAGCCGATCTAATTGTCTTGGTTGTGATGCCTATATACATGATCATTGCCTTGAATATCGTCATAACTATGTGATTTTCTATCAATTGCCGAACAGTAATTTCTTCACCCACCGTATGTTTTGTGCTCAAGAGAGAAGCCTCTAGTGAAAGCTATGGCCCCTACCACTACATAAAACACAAAAAATAGCTTGATGCACTTTTCTTTATTTTATTTTTCTTTGCAATTTATCTATTTACCTACCACTACGAGATTTGATCCTTGCAAATAACCGTTGAGGGGATTGACAACCGCCTTGTTTGCGTTGGGTGTAAGTATTTCCTTTTGTGTGTGCAGGTGCTGCTAACGAGGTTCTATGTGGTTCTCCTACTAGATTGATAACCTTGGTTTTTAACAGTGGGAAATACTTATCTCTATTGTATTGCTTCATTCTCTCCTGTTCGAGGAAATCCCAACGCAACTCACAAGTAGTAGGAAGAATTTCTGGCGCCGTTGCGAGGGATGCATCACCAAAACCTATCAAGTACCTTTGCATAAACTATCATCTACTTGCTCTTAATTTTTATTTTCCCTTTTATTTGCCTTTGCCTCTCATTTTCATCTCCCCCACTTCTAATTTTTCTTATAAAAACACAAAAATATTTTTATTTGCTCGTTTGCTTGCTTGAAGTTGCCATCATGTCTGAGTTTGTCATTGAGAAAAGTGAGGATGGTAAAACCCTAAAAGTAGAAATTCCCACAAATTTGGATACAATTTTTTTGTGATGGGAAGTGGGAATGTCATAGGGAAAAACATTATTCAGCAATTCTTTACTTGTACGGGAACTTTGGTTTGCAATGATATTCCTATTCTTAACCAATAGTAACTCCGAAGCTATTTCAGCACTTGTTCTTAAACTTGAAAGAAGATTTATGCGTACCCATCCCACTTTACAAAGGTTGTTCTACAAGTTACCTATTATAAACAACCCTAAGGCTAAAAACATAGCTACTCTTATCCTTATGAATGAATTTGATTATATAGTGCGAGAGGCTCGAGAGATCTTTGATATTTATAATATGAGTCATGAACATCCTGTGATAGATGAAATTTTATATGATGAAGATTATATGATGAGAAATGTGTTTTGTGATAATCATACTTTTGATGAAAATACTAAAAAGGAAGTTCCTCCTTTACATATTATCCAATAATTTTTCAATGGGATTAATCAGCAATATTCTTGGATAGTGAAAGGGAACCAACAAGGGTTTGAAGAAAGAAGCCTCGAGAACGCTAAGATTTTAATAGATGATGTGTTCCCCATTGTTTTTGAAAAGCCTCTCAATAAAAACACATCCCAAGATGCAAAAACTAAGGATGGCAATACTTGACACTTTGCATTACGCCTAGCTAGGGGCATAAAACAATAGCGCTTGTTGGGAGGCAACCCAATAGTTATCTTTATTTTTCCTTTTTATTTTCTATTTTTTTGTGTCCACAAAATTATGCTACTGTTATGATTGTGTTTTTGTGTTTAATTTAGTGTTTGTGCCAAGTAAAGCCTTTGGTATGATTTGGTTGATAGTTGATTTGATTCTATGAAAAAACACAAACTTTTGCGTCCAGTAGCAGAATTGTTTAAATTGACTGGAACATGATAAAATTATGAATTTTTTACACATGATTGGTATACTAATTTCCCACGTTTTCCTAAATTTTCAGATTTTTAAGTTACATAAGTATTGAGTTTGTTCAGATAATTAGAGACTGTTCTGTTTTTGACAGATTCTGTTTTCATTGCATAGTTTGCTTGTTTTAATGAATCTATGGATTGTATCGGGAGGTATAAGTCATGGAGAAGTTAGAATACAGTAGGTATTATGCAATAATAAAGTATGAATGGTTTTACAACAGTACCTAAAGTTTATGATTTGCTTGTTGTATTAACGGATCTCACGAGGTTTCTGTTGAGTTTTGTGTGCTGAAGTTTTCAAGTTTTGGGTGAGATCATGATGGATGAAGGAATAAGGAGTGGAAAGAACCTAAGCTTGGGTATGCCAAGGCACCCCAAGGTAATATTCAAGGACAACCAAGCATCTAAGCTTGGGGATGCCCAGGAAGGCATCCCCTATTAAGTCTACAATCCATCGGTATATTACTTGGAGCTATATTTTTATTCATCACATGATATGAGTTTTGCTTGGAGCGTCATGTATTATTTGAGTATTTGATTTGTTTGCTTTTTAGTTTGACACAATAATCTTTGCTGCACACACCTTTTGAGAGGGACACACATTTATTCATGATTTTTTGGAATACTCTTTGTGCTTCACTTATATCTTTTGAGCTAGGCAGTTGCTCTAGTGCTTCACTTATATCTTTTAGAGCACAGTGGTGGTTATATTTTAATGAAATAGTTGTACTCTCTTGATTAACTTATATCTTTTTGAGAGTCTAATAAATAGTAATGGTAATATGCACGGGTTATGAAATTGGTCCTGATATGATAGGTATTCAAGAGGGAATAATAAAAACTTTCATGTAGATCACTGAATATGATAAGTTTGATTCCTTGCAATAGTTTCACGATATAGAGATGGTAATATGTGGGTTGTACTAGTGAATAGTTGTGGTTTTGTAAGAATATTGGTGTTAAGGTTTGTGATTCCCGAAGCATGCACGTATGGTCTCCCGTTTTGCTAAGAACTTGGAGCACGGTTTATTATTGAGTGTCTTCCTTTGCATGAAGGTCGGAGGCACGCGATGGTTAACTCCTACCAACCTCCCCCTAGGGGCATGCTTAGTAGTACTTTTCTTCGAGGGCTAATAAACTTTCACAATAAGTATGTGAGTTCTTTATGACTAATTTGAGTGCATGGATTATACGCACTCTCACCTTTCCGGAATTTGCTAGCCTCTTCGGTACCATGCATTGCCCTTTCTCACCTTGAGAGTTGGTGAAAACTTCACCAGTGCATCCAAACCCCATGATATGATGCGCTCTATCACACATAAGCCTCATTATATCTTCCACAAAATAGCAACCATACCTACCTATCATGGCATTTCCATATCCATTCTGAGATATATTGCCATGCAACTTCCACCGTTCCGTTATTATGGCACACGTCATCATTCTCATATTGCTTTGCATGATCATATAGCTGACATAGTATTTGTGTCTCAGCCACCGTTCATCATTATCATACATGTTACGCTAGTATCATTGCACATCCTGGTACACTGCCAGAGCCATTCATATAGAGTCATATGTTTCAGTTTTATCGAGTTGTAATATTGAGTCATAAGTAAATAGAAGTGTGATGATCATCATTATTAGAACATTGTCCCAGTGAGGAAATAAATTAAAAGAAGAGCCCAAAAGGAGCACAATAAAAAAATGAGAGAAAAAGGAGAAGGGGCAATGTTACTATCCTTTTCCACACCATGTTTTTCATATAGAGAGTCTCCTATGTTGTCACTTTCACATAGTAGTGGGAATTGTTCATTATAGAACTTGGCTTGTATATTTCGATGATGGGCTTCCTCTAATGCCCGAGTTCTTCTAGAGCAAGCAAGTTGGATGCACACCCACTTATTTTTTAGTTTGAGCTTTCATACACTTATAGCTCTTAGTGCATCCATTGCATGGCAATCCCTACTCCTTGCATTGACCATATTAATCTCTACCACCGCATTCTATTCCACCCATAGTGCTATATACATGGCTTGCGCTCATGTATTACGTGGGGGTTGAAAAAGCTGAAGCGCGTTAAAAAGGAGGAACCAATTGCTTGGCCGATACCGGGGTAGTACACGATTTATATTTTGTGTTAAGAAGATGGAGCCTGACAAGGCTATATGATTTTGTAGGGATAATGTTCGTTAGCATTTATATTTTGAAAGGCATGATTGTTTGTTTGTATGCCTGAGTATTGATGTCTTTATGTCAAATTATAGACTATTACTGTGAATCATTTGGATCTTAATATTCATACCGTAAAAGAAAGATTACATGATGAACATGTTAGGTAGCATTCCACATCAAAAATTCTGTTTTTATCATTTACCTACTCGAGCACGAGCATGAAATAAGATTGGGGATGCTTGATACGTCTCCAACGTTTCTATAATTTTTTATTGTTCCGTGCTATTATAGTATCAATCTTGGATGTTTTATATAACATTTTGTGCTATTTTATATCATTTTCTAGGACTAACCTGTTAACCCAGTGCCAAGTGCCAATCGTTATTTTCTGCTTGTTTTTGGTTTTCCAGGAAATCAGAACCAAACGGAGTCCAAACGCTACGAAACATTTGACGATTTTTTTCTAGACAAGAGAAACCCTGGAAGCTTCGGGAGGAGACCAGGCGAGAAGCAAGGAGACGACAAGGCAATAGGCGCGCCCAGGGGTAGGTGCGCCCTGATGCCTTGTGGGCCCCACGTGGCTCTGTCTGACCTAATTCCACCTCTATAAATTCTCTAAAATCAGGAAACCAACACAGAGCCACCCAAAATACTTTTTTCGCCGCCGCAAGTTTTTGTTCTTCTGTGATCCCTTCTGGAGGCCTTTTTCGGTACTCTGTCGGAGGGGGAATCAATCATGGAGAGCTTCTACATCTTCCTTCTTGCCTTCCGATGATGTGTGAGTAGTTGACCATAGACCTACGGGTCCATAGCTAGTAGCTAGATGGATTCTTCTCTCTCGTTGATCTTCAATACAATATTCTGCTCGATGTTCTTGGAGTTCTATTCGATGTAATCTTCTTTTGCTGTCTGTTTGTTGGTATCCGATGAATTGTGGGTTTATGATCGGATTATTTATGAATATTAATTGAGTTTTTTCTGAATTCTTTTATGCATGATTATTATAACATTGTATTTCTCTCTGATCTATCCGTTTAGTTTGGCCAACTAGATTGGTTTTTCTTGCAATGGGAGAGGTGCTTTGTGATGGGTTTAATCTTGCGGTGCTCAATTCGAGTGACATAAAATGACATGACACATATTTTTATTGTTGCCATTAAGGATAAAAATATGGGGTTTATTCATATTGCTTGAGTTTACTTTGTCTGCATCATGCCATCTTGCTTAAGGCGTTACTCTGTTTTCATTAACTTAATACCCTAGATGCATGCTGGATAGCAGTCGATGGGAGGAGTAATAGTAGTAGATGCAGGAAGGAGTCGGTCTACTTGTCTCGGACGTGATTCCTATATACATGATCATTGCCTTGAATATCGTCATAACTATGCGCTTTTCTATCAATTGCCCAACAGTAATTTGTTCACCCACCGTATGTTTTGTGCTCAAGAGAGAAGCCTCTAGTGAAAACTATGGCCCCCGGGTCTACTTTTATCATATATAAAAACATAAAAATACCTTGCTGCACTCTTCTTTATTTTATTTAATTTTGCAATTTATCTATCTACCTACCACTATGAGATTTGATCCTTGCAAATAACCGTCGAGGGGATTGACAACCCCCTTGTTTGCATTGGATGCAAGTATTTGCTTTTGTGTGTGCAGGTGCTGCTAATGAGGTTTTGTGTGGTTTGATACATCTCCAACGTATCTATAATTTTTGATTGTTCCATGCTATTATATTATCCATCTTGAATGTTTTATATGCATTATTATCCTATTTTATATCATTTTTTTGGACTAACCTACTAACCTAGTGCCCAGTGCCAGTTGCTGTTTTTTCCTTATTTTTGTCTTTTACAGAAAATCAATACCAAACGGAGTCCAAATGGAACGAAACTTTTTGACAATTTTTCTTTGACTAGAAGACACCTAGGAAGCTTCAGGAGGAGGCCAGAAGAGCTACGGGTGGGCCACAAGCTCACCAGGCCCGCCCTGCAAGCTTGTGGCCCCTTGTAGCCCATCTAACCCTAATCTCCGCTCCATAAATACCCAAATATTCCCCGTGTACCAGAGGGCACACCAAAAAAACATTGCCGCTGCCGCAAGTTTCTGTCCTCATGAGATCCCTTCTGGAGACCTATTCCGGTACTCTGCCGGAGGGGGATTCGATCATGGAGGGACTCTACATCAACCTTGCTGCCCTTCCGATGATGTGTGAGTAGTTTATCACAGACCTCTGGGTCCATAGCTAGTAGCTAGATGGCTTCTTCTCTCTCTTTGATCTTCAATACAATGTTCTCCTTGATGTTCTTCGAGTTCTATTCGATGTAATCTTCTTTTGCGGTGCGTTTGTTGAGATCTGATGAATTGTGGATTTATGATAAGATTATGTATGAATATTATTTGAGTCTTCTCTGAACTCTTTTATGCATGATTAAGATAGCTTTGTATTTCTCTCCGATATATTGATTTGGTTTGACCAACTAGATTGATCTATCTTGCAATGGGAGAGGTGCTTTGTTTTGGGTTCAATCTTGCGGTGTCCTCACCCAGTGACAAAAGGGGTAGTGAGGCACGTATTTGTATTGTCGCCATCAAGGATAAAAAGATGGGGTTTTTACCATATTGATCTTGTTAACTTAATTCACTAGATGCATGCTGGATAGCGGTCAATGTGTGGAGTAATAGTAGTAGATGCAAGTAGGAGTCCATCTACTTGTCACAGACGTGATGCCTATATTCATGATCATTGCCTCAGATATCGTCATAACTATGTGCTTTTCTATCAATTGCTCAACAGTAATTTGTTTACCCACCGTATGCGTTCTTTCAAGAGAGAAGCCTCTAGTGAAAACTATGGCCCCCAGGTCTATTTTTATCATATTATTTTCAGATCTATAAAACCAAAAACCCAAAAATACCTTGCTGCAATTTATTTACTTTTATTTAGTTTTGCACTTTAACTTATTTTTTTACCTATCTCTATCAGGTCTCATCCTTGCAAGTAACCGTGAAGGGATTGCCAACCCCTTTATCGCATTGGGTGCAAGTATTTGTTTGTTTGTGTAGGTGCTATCATTGGAGACTTGTGTGTTCCTCCTATTGGATTGATACCTTGGTTCTCAAACTGAGGGACATACTTATCTCTACTTTGCTGCATCACCCTTTCCTCTTCAAGGAAAAAACCAACGCAAGCTCAAGAAGTAGCAGGAAGAATTTCTCATGCCGTTGCCGGGGAGGTTCTACATCAAGCCTACCAAGTACCCATCATAAACTCTCATCTCTTGCATTACATTATTTGCCATTTGCGTCTTGTTTTCCTCTCCCCCACTTCTAAAACGTTTTCAAAAAAACACAAAAATATTTGCCTTTTTATTCGCCTTCTTTTCATTTGCCTTTTGATTGCTTGTGTGCTAAATTGCTTGCTTTGTCACGATGTCTCAAGAAAATACCAAGTTGTGTGATTTTTCCAACACTAATAATAATGATTTTATTAGTACTCTAATTGCTCCTGCCACTAGTGCGGAATCTTATGAAATTAATGCTGCTTTGTTGAATCTTGTTATGAAAGAACAATTTTCCTGTAGTCCTAATGAAGGTGCTGCATCCCATCTAAATACTTTTGTCGAATTGTGTGATATGCAAAAGTAAAAAGATGTGGATAATGATATCGTTAAATTGAAGTTATTTCCGTTCTCACTACGAGATCATGCTAAAACTTGGTTTTCATCTTTGCCTAAAAATAGTATTGATTCACGGAATAAGTGTTAAGATGCTTTTATTTCCAAGTATTTTCCTCCCGCTAAGATCATATCCTTTAGGAACAATATAATGAATTTTAAGGAACTAGATCATGAACATGTTGCACAATCTTGGAAGAGGATGAAATTGATGATAAGAAATTTTCCTACTCATGGTTTAAGTTTATGGATGATCATAAAAAAAAATTATGCCGGATTGAAATTTGCATCTAGAAATCTTTTAGTTTCCACCGTGGATGGTACTTTCATGAAAATCACATTAGGAGAAGCTACTAAACTCCTATATAATATTATGGAGAATTACTCTCAATGGCGTACCGAAAGATCTACTAGTAAAAAAGTGCATGCGATTGAAGAAATTAATACTTTGAGTGGAAAGATGGATGAACTTATGAAATTGATTGCTAGCAAGAGTGCTCATATTGATCCTAATGATATGCCTTTGTCCACTTTGATTGAAAATAATAATGAATCTATGGATGTGAATTTTGTTGGAAGGAACAATTTTGGTAATAACGCGTATAGAGGCAATTTTAATCCTAGGCCGTTTTCTAGTAATTCCTCTAATAATTATGGTAATTCCTACAACAATTCTTATGGAAATTATAATAAGATACCCTCTGATATTGAGAACAATATTAAAGAATTTATTAACTCCCAAAAGATTTTCAATGCTATGGTAGAAGAAAAATTGCTCAAGATTGATGATTTGGCTAGAAACATTGATACAATTTCTCATGAGCTTGATTCTTTTAAGATTAGATCTATGCCACCCAAGCTTGATATTAGTGAGTCTCTGAAAGCTATTCAAATTTCTATTAATGAAAGTAGGGCGAGAGCCGCTAGGATGCGTGCTACTTCTTGAGCTTGCGTTGATTTTTCCCTTGAAGAGGAATGGGTGATGCAGCAAAGTATAGATAAGTATTTCCCTCAGTTAAGAACCAAGGTATCAATCCAGTAGGAGGCACAAGCAAGTCTCCAATATATGCACCTGCACAAACTAACAAACACTTGCACACAACATGAAAAAGGGGTTGTCAATCCCTTCACGGTCACAAACAAGAGTGAGATCTAATAGAGATAGGTATAAAAGATAAGTAAAAGAGTAAAATAAAGTAAATATAAATAAATTGCAGCAAGGTATTTTTGGGTTTTTTTGGTTTATAGATCTGAAATATATGGTGGAAAATAGACCCGGAGGCCATAGGTTTCACTAGAGGCTTCTCTCTTGAAGAAAACATAAGGTGGGTGAACAAATTACTGTTGAGCAATTGATAGAAAAGCGCATAATTATGAAGACATCTAAGGCAATGATCACGAATATAGGCATCACGTCCGTGATAAGTAGACCGAAACAATTCTGCATCTACTACTATTACTCCACACGTCGACCGACTCCTGCCTGCATCTAGAGTATTAAGTTCATAAGAACAGAGTAACGCCTTAAAGCAAGAAGACATGATGTAGAGGGATAAACTCAAGCAATATGATATAAACCCCATCTTTTTATCCTTAATGGCAACAATACAATACGTGCCTCGCTACCCCTTTTGTCACTGGATGACGACACCGCAAGATTGAAGCCATCACAAAGCACCTCTCCCATTTCTAGAAAAACCAATCTAGTTGGCCAAACCAAATCAATAGATCGGAGAGAAATACAAAGCTATCGCAATCATGCATAAAAGATTTTGGAGAAGACTCAAATAATATTCATATATAATCTGATCATAAATCCACAATTCATCGTATCTCAACAAATGCACCGGAAAAGAAGATTACATCGAATAGATCTCCAAGAACATCGAGGAGAACATTGTATTGAAGATCAAAGAGAGATGAGAAGCCATATAGCTACTAGCTATGGACCCGTAGGTCTGTGGTAAACTACTCACACATCATCGGAAGGGCAGCAAGGTTGGTGTAGAGGTTCTCCATGATCAAATCCCCCTCCGGCGGAGTGCTGGAAAAGGCCCCAAGATGGGATCTCACGGGAGCAGAAGGTTGCGGCGGCGGAAAAGTATGTTTGGTGTGCCCTCTGGTATAGGGGGAATATTTGAGAACATATAGTGGTGGAATAGGGTTGGAAGGTCTCTGAGGGGCCCACAAACCCTGGGGGCGCCCCCTCTCCCCCTGGGGCATGCCCCTATAGCTTGTGGCCTCCTCGTAGGGCTTCTCGCCTCCTCTCCAAGTCTCGTGGGTTTCTTCTGGTCCAAGAAAAATCACTGTAAAGTTTTATTCCATTTGGACTCCGTTTGGTATTCCTTTTCTGTAAAAGTCAAAAACAAGGAAAAAATAGAAACTGGCAATGGGCACTAGGTTAATAAGTTAGCCCCAAAAATAATATAAAATAGCAAATTAATGCATATAAAACATCCAAAACAGATAATATAATAGCATTGAACAATAAAAAATTATAGATACATTGGAGACGTATCAAGCATCCCCAAGCTTAATTCCTGCTCGTCCTCGAGTAGGTAAATGATAAAGTCTTCTCAAAATATCATGGCCAAAGAAAGTTATCCCTACAAAATCATATAGTCTGGCTATGCTCTATCTTCATCACACAAAATATTTCATCATGCACAACCCCAATGACAAGCCAAGAAATTGTTTCATACTTTGAATGTTCTCAAGCCTTTTCAACTTTCACGCAATACATGAGCGTGAGCCATGGATATAGCACTATAGGTGGAATAGAGTATGGTGGAGGTTGTGAGGAGAAGACAAAAAGGAGAAAGTCTCACATCAACTAGGCAAATTAATGGGCTATGGAGATGCCCATCAATTGATATCGTTGCAAGTGAATAAGGATTGCCATGCAACGGATGCACTAGAGCTATTAGTGTATGAAAGATCAAAAGGAAACTAAGTGGGTGTGCATCCAACTTGATTGCTCACGAAGACCTAGGGAAATTTGAGGAAGCCCATCATTGGAATATACAAGCCAAGTTCTATAATGAAAAATTCCCACTAGTATATGAAAGTGATAAAACAGGAGACTCTATATCATGAAGAACATGGTGCTACTTTGAAGCACAAGTGTGGAAAAATGATAGTAACATTGTCCCTTCTCTCATTTTTTTGTTTGGGCTCTTTGGCCTATTTTTTTTATTTTGGGCTCTTTTTATTTTTTTAGTTTGGAGTCTCATCCTAACTTGTGAGGGAATCATAGCCTCCATCATCCTTTCCTCACATGGGACAATGCTCTAATAATGATGATCATCACACTTTTATTTACTTACAACTCAAGAATTACATCTCGATACTAGAACAAAATATGACTCTATATGAATGCCTCCGGCGGTGTACCGGGATGTGCAATGATCTAGAGTGACATGTATAAAAAATATTAACGGTGGCCAAACCACAAATACTATGGCAACTACGTGATCATGCAAAGCAATATGACAATGATGGTATGTGTCATAATAACGGAATGGTGGAAGTTGCATGGCAATATATCTCGGAATGGCTATGGAAATGCCATAATAGGTAGGTATGGTGGCTGTTTTGCGGAAGGGCATATGGTGGGTTTAATGCACCGGCAAAAGTTGCGTGGTACTAGAGAGGCTGGCAATGTTGGAAGGGTGAGAGTGCGTATAATCCATGGACTCAACATTAGTCATAAAGAACTCACATACTTATTGCAAAAATTTATTAGCCATCAAAGCAAAGTACTAATACACATGCTCCTAGGGGGATAGATTGGTAGGAAAAGAGCATCGCTCGTCCCTGGCCGCCACTCATAAGGAAGACAATCAAAAAAAAATCATGCTCCGACTTCATCACATAACGGTTCACCATACGTGCATGCTTCGGGAATCACAAACTTTAACACAAGTATTTATACCAATCCACAATTACTCACTAGCATGAATCTAATATCACCATCTTTATATCTCAAAACAAATGCAAGGAATCAAAATTCGCATATATTCAATGCTCTTATATGAAAGTTTTTATTATATCCCTCTTAGATGCCCATCATATTAGGACTATATTCATAACCTAAGCAAATTACCATGATGTTTTAAGACTCTCAAAATAATATAAGTGAAGCATGAGAGTTCATCAATTTCTATAAAATAAAACCACCTCCGTGCTCTAAGAAGATATAAGTGAAGTACTAGAGCAACTGCCTAGCTCAAAAATATAAGTGAAGCACATAGAGCATTCTAATGATTTCACGATTAATGCATGTCCCTCTCAAAAGGTGTGTACAGAAAGGATGATTGTGGGAAACTAAAAAGCAAAGACTCATATCATACAAGACGCTCCAAGCAAAACACATATCATGTGGTGAATAAAAATATAGCCTCAAGTAAATTTACTGATGGATTGAAGACAAAAGAGGGGATGCCATTCGAGGCATCCCCAAGCTTAGATGCTTGGTTGTCCTTGAATATTACCTTGGGGTGCCTTGGGCATCCCCAATCTGAGGCTCTTGCCACTCCTTATTCCGTGGTCTATCAAAACTTTACCCAAAACTTGAAAACTTCACAACACAAAACTCAACAGAAAAACTCTTAAGATCCGTTAGTATAATAAAATAAATCACCACTTAAGGTACTGTTGTGAACTTATTCTAAATTTATATTGGTGTTATATCTACTTCATTCCAACTTCTCCATGGTTCATACCCCCCGATACTACCCATAGATTCATCAAAATAAGCAAACAACATATAGAAAACAGAATCTGTCAAAAACAAAATAGTCTGTAGTAATCTGGAAATTTCTTATACTTCTATAACTCCAAAAGTCTGAAAAATTAGGACAACCTAGGAAATTTGTATATCCATCTTGTGTAAAAAAATCATATCGAAATCACATTTCTGTGATTTTATAAATTTCTGGCAATGAGCGCAAAAGTTTCTGTTTTTCAGCAAGATCAAATCAACTATCACCATAGACCATCCCAAAGGTCTTATTTGGCTCAAACACTAATTAAAACACTAAAACACAATTACTACAGAGGTAATAATGTGTGTTTTTTGAAAAACAGGAACAAAAACAAAAAACGCAAAATAAAAAATTGGGTTGAACAAGCGCTATTGTTTAACGCCCCTAGCTTGGCATAATGCATAGATCTAGGTATTATCATCTTTGGTATGCAATCCATAAGTGGCCCTCATAAGAGATTCATATGGCAACTTAATTTTATTTCTTGGAAAGTGTTCCATTCCCTTCCTTAACAAAAATTGAAATCTAATGTTTCCTTCTTTCATATCAATAATTGCACCAATTGTTCTAAGGAAAGGTCTACCAAGAATAATAGGACATGTAGGATTGCAATCTATATCAAGCACAATAAAATCTACGGGCACATAATTCCTATTTGCAACAATAAGAACATCATTAATCCTTCCCATAGGTTTCTTAATAGTGGAATCCGCTAGATGCAAATTCAAAGAACAATCATAAAATTTATGGAAACCTAGCACATCACATAAAGTTTTCGGAATAGTGGAAACGCTAGCACCCAAATTACACAAAGCATTACACTCATAATATTTAATTTTAATTTTAATAGTAGGTTCCCACTCATCATAAAGCTTTCTAGAGATTGAAACTTCCAACCTAAGTTTTTCTTCAAAAGATTTCTTGATCGCATCAACGATATGTTTAGTAAAAGCCTTATTTGGATTATAGGCATGAGGTGAATTAAGCATGGATTGCAACAAGGAAATACAATCTATTAAAGAGCAATTATCATAATTAAAGTCCTTGAAATCCAAAAGAGTGGGTTCATCACTACTTAAAGTTTTAACCTCACCAATCCCACTTTTATCATTTTTTCATTAAGATCTTCACCCTCCAAATTATTGGGACGCCTTCTATCTAAAGTTGACTCATCTCCAGTGCAATATTTATCAAGTTTTATATTAGCAAACAAAGATTCAATAGGAGTTACACCAATCACTTTAAGATCTTCATCATTATTTAAAGACTCCGGTTTAGCGGCCATCTTATTTACCAAAGTGGTTTGCTTATCGAAAATTTGGCCTACTAAATTTTCAACATGAGCAAATTGGGATTTAAGACCATATATTTCCTTAGTAACATCATCAAGCTCTGTATTAATATATTCCATCATAGTTTTTTGTTCTTTAAGTTCGTTCCTAAAGAAACTATTATGCTCAAATTGTAAGGACATGAAGCTTTTTGTATTAGTTTCAATTTCTTCCAACTTCCTATAGTAAAAATTAAGGCTCTTGGGTTGAGCCATGAAGGCAAGCAAGCAATCTAGTACACAAGCAACACAAAAAGCAAACGAAAAGGCGAATGAAAGAAGGCGAATAAAAAGGCAAATATTTTTGTGTTTTTTTGAAAACATTTTAGAAGTGGGGGAGAGGAAAACGAGAGGCAAATGGCAAATAATGTAAGTGCAAGAGATGAGAGTTTATGATAGGTACTTGTTAGGCTTGATGTAGAACCTCCCCGGCAACGGTGCCAGAAATTCTTCCTGCTACTTCTTGAGCTTGCGTTGATTTTTCTCTTGAAGAGGAAAGGGTGATGTAGCAAAGTAGAGATAAGTATTTCCCTCAGTTAAGAACCAAGGTATCAATCCAGTAGGAGGCACAAGCAAGTCTCCAATATATGCACCTGCACAAACTAACAAACACTTGCACACAACGTGAAAAAGGGGTTGTCAATCCCTTCACGGTCACGAACAAGAGTGAGATCTAATAGAGATAGGTATAAAAGATAAGTAAAAGAGTAAAATAAAGTAAATATAAATAAATTGCAGCAAGGTATTTTTTGGTTTTTTTGGTTTATCGATCTGAAAATATATGATTGAAAATAGACTCGGGGGCCATAGGTTTCACTAGAGTCTTCTCTCTTGAAGAAAACATATGGTGGGTGAACAAATTACTGTTGAGTAATTGATAGAAAAGCGCATAGTTATGAAGACATCTAAGGCAATGATCATGAATATCGACATCACGTCCGTGACAAGTAGACCGAAACGATTCTGCATCTACTACTATTACTCCACACATCGATCGACTCCTGCCTTCATCTAGAGTATTAAGTTCATAAGAACATAGTAACGCCTTAAGCAAGATGACATTATGTAGAGGGATAAACTCAAGCAATATGATATAAACCCCATCCTTTTATCCTTAATGGCAACAATACAATACATGCCTCACTACCCCTTCTGTCACTGGGTGAGGACACCGCAAGATTGAACCCATCACAAAGGACCTCTCACATTGCAAGAAAAACCAATCAAGTTGGCCAAACCAAATCGATAGATCGGAGAGAAATACAAAGCTATCTCAATGATGCATAAAAGAGTTTAAAGAAGACTCACATAATATTCATAGATAATCTGATCATAAATCCACAATTCATCGGATCTCAACAAACGCACCGCAAAAGAAGATTACATCGAATAGATCTGTAAGAACATCGAGGAGAACATTGTATTGAAGATCAAAGAGAGACAAGAAGCCATCTAGTTACTAGCTATGGACCCGTAGGTCTGTGGTAAACTACTCACACATAATCGAAAGGGCAGCAAGGTTGGTGTAGAGGTCCTCCGTGATCGAATCCCCCTCCGGCGAAGTGCCAGAAAAGGCCCCAAGATGGGATCTCATGGGAACAGAAACTTGCGGCGGCGGAAAAGTATTTTTGGTGTGCCCTCTGGTATTGGGGGTAATATTTGAGAATATACAGTGGTGGAATTAGGGTTGGAAGGTCTCCGAGGGTCCCATGATGACCCACAAGTATAGGGGATCTATCATAGTCCTTTCGCTAAGTAAGAGTGTCGAACCCAACGAGGAGCAGAAGGAAATGACAAGCGGTTTTCAGCAAGGTATTATCTGCGAGCACTGAAATTATCGGTAATAGATAGTTTTGTGATAAGATAATTCGTAACGGGTACCAAATAACAAATTTAACTAAGGTGCAGCCAGGTGGCCCAATCCTTTTTGTAGCAAAGGATAAGCCTGGACGAACTCTTATATAAAGCAAAACGCTCCCAAGGACACATGGGAATTATTGTCAAGTTAGTTTTCATCATGCTCATATGATTCGTGTTCGTTACTTTGATAATTTGATATGTGGGTGGACCGGTGCTTGGGTGTTGTCCTTACTTGGACAAGCCTCCCACTTATGATTAACCCCTCTCGCAAGCATCCGCAACTACGAAATAAGAATTAAGATAAATCTAACCATAGCATGAAACATGTGGATCCAAATCAGCCCCTTACGAAGCAACGCATAAACTAGGGTTTAAGCTTCTGTCACTCTAGCAACCCATCATCTACTTATTACTACCCAATGCCTTCCCCTAGGCCCAAATCATGGTGAAGTGCCATGTAGTCGACGTTCTCATAACACCACTAGAGGAAAGACAACATCCATCTCATCAAACTATCGAACGAATACCAAATTCACATGATTACTTATAACAAGATTTCTCCCATGTCCTCAGGAACAAACGTAACTACTCACAAAGCTTATTCATGTTCATAATCAGAGGGGTATTGAATATCATTAAGAATCTGAACATATGATCTTCCACCGAATAAACCAACTAGCATCAACTACAAGGAGTAATCAACACTACTAGGAACCCACAGGTACTAATCTGAGGTTTTTAGACAAAGATTGAATACAAGAGATGAACTAGGGTTTGGGGAGGAGATGGTGCAGGTGAAGATGTTGATGGAGATTGATCCCCTCTCGACGAGAGGATCGTTGGTGATGACGATGGCTTCGATTTCCCCCTTCCGGAGGGAAGTTCCCCCGCAGAATAGCTCCGCCGGAGCCCTAGATTTCTTCTGCCCAGGTTCTGCCTCGAGACGGCTATGCTTCATCCCGAAAGCTTCCTTATGATTTTTTCCAGGTAAAAACCCTTCATATACCAGAAGATGGACAGCGGAGACCTGCCAGGGGGCCCACAAGCCCTAGGGGCACGCCCTGGGGGTAGGGCGCACCCCTAGGCTTGTGGCCACCTGGTGGGTCCCCCTCTGGTATTTCTTCGCCCAATATTTTTTATATATTCCAAAATAATTCTTCGTAAATTTTTAGGACTTTTGGAGTTGTGCAGAATAGGTCTCTCAGATTTGCTCCTTCCCGGTCCAGAATTGCAGCTGCCGGCATTCTCCCTCTTTGTGTAAACCTTGTAAAATAAGAGAGAAAAGGCATAAGTATTGGACCATAATGTGTAATAACAGCCCATAATGCAATAAATATCAATATAAAAGCATGATGCAAAATGGACGTATCAACTCCCCCAAGCTTAGACCTCGCTTGTCCTCAAGCGGAAACCGAAATCGATAATCATGTCCACATGTTTAGGGATAAAGGTGTCGATAAAATAAAATACGGACATGAGGGCATCATGATCATCTTTAGAACAACAACATATATTGTCATTTAATTTCTTATGCTGAAGTAACAATTCGTTCACAAGGTAAAGTATGAATCAAAAACTTTATTGAAAACCAACAAACTGTGATCTTTGTCATTGAAGCAATTGCAATTTATCATAACATCAGAAAGAGTGAATGTAAGAGCTTTCATACAGCAAGTTTCACATACTCAACGATCATTTAGTCTTTCAGAATTGCTAACACTCGCGCGATACCTATGAGATCAAAGTTTCAATCGGACACAGAGAAAGATAGGGGCTTATAACTTCGCCTCCCAACCTTTTACCTCAAGGGTAACATCAACAATAATAGTTTATGAATATCTACATCCGAGTGGATATATATATCTGGATCTCCCCCCAACATATAGTGCTTGCCAAAAAGAAAAAGTATAAAAAGAGGAGGTGATGATCACCATGACTCTTGTATAAGGGTAAGAGGTAAGTAAAAGTTAGGCCCTTCGCAGAGGGAAGCAGAGGTTGTCATGCGCTTTTATGGTTGGATGCACAAAATCTTAATGCGAAAGAACATCACTTTATATTGCCGCTTGTGATAAAGAACTTTATTATGCAGTCCGTCGCTTTTATTTCTTCTATATCACAAGTTTGTATAAAGCACATTTTCCTCACAGGAAAAGATCATACATATTTAGGGGGCAATTTTTATTGCTTGCACCGATGACAACTTACTTGAAGGATCTTACTCAATCCATAGGTAGGTATGGTGGACTCTCATGGCAAAACTGGGTTAAGGGATTTTGGATGCACAAGTAGTTTCTCTACTTGCTGCAAAAGATTTGGCTAGCATAGGATGAGAAGCAAGGTCAACATGTTGGATGATCCATGACAATATAACTTCTATTCGAATGTAAAGAAACATAACCCATTATGTTGTCTTGCTTGTCCAACATCAACCTTTTAGCATATAATATTTTAATGAGTGCTCACAATCACAAAAGATGTCCAAGATAGTGTATTTATATGTGAGACCTCTCTTTCTTTATTACTTCCTATTAATGGAAACAATGACCAAAACTATGTTTGTCAACTCCCAACAAATTTCATGCAACATACTTCTTATATGTGAAGTCATCACTTTCCATAAGATCATTATATAATCCTTTTATTTCTTTTATTCTTTATTTCTTTTACTCATGATCATAGCAAGAAAGCAAAGCCCTCAACTCAAAAATAATCTTTATTATATAACTCTCGAACTTGATTACATAGAAGGAACACAAAGCAAAACTCAAAGCTAGATCATACTAAAACTTTATTCTACTAAACTAAGATATAACCAAAAGGATCGAACTAAGAAAAACGATAAAGATAAAGATGTGATGGTGATACGATACCGGGGCACCTCCCCCAAGCTTGGTAGTTGCCAAGGGGAGTGTAACACCCCCGGTGGTTAATTACAGTAATCACCCTTTTGATAATGACAAGTCATCATGTTTAAGAGTGCATGATCATCATTTGCATCATAATACATTTCAACTCCTAACTCAAAATCCAAATTTAGATGAAAGTGAAAAATAAAAGTTGTCCAACATAGAAACTAAATTGTTCATTAAATAGCAGATAAATCAGAGGCTATGTTAAAATTGTAAACAACATTATTAAAATTGGATAAGTGACACAAACAACTTAAAACAGTGGCTGAAAATAACTTTTAGTAACCTTTTAATTTATTTAAAACAAATATGAAATTATGTTTTGCCCAAACTAGTTTTTGGAGTTAGAGTATAATGCACTGTGATTTATGGGCTAGGTCTCGTATTTTACAAAAGTCATTTTGAGGCCTCGCAATTTACAAAACAAAGAATAGGAATAAAGAGAAGAAAAGAGAAAAGAAAAAAAGAAAGCAAAAGAAAAAAAATAAAAAGGCCCCCTCCTCCCGGGCCTCGGCCCAGCCACATGCCAGGCCGGCCCACCCCCACTCCTCCTTATCCCCTCACCCCCGCAAACCCTGACCCAACCACCCACTCCCCCCCCAATCCCTCCTCCCCGGCGCCCGTCGCCGTCGCCGCGGCCCCGCGCCCCCCCCGCGCCGCGCCCGCGCTCACCGAGCTGCCCGCGCGCTCGCCCCCGACCGCGCCCGCGCCCTCGACGCGCCCTGTCGCCTCGCCGTCCTCGATCCCATTGCCGCTCGTCCCCGACGCCAGCGGCCTCGACCACTGCCGCCCCGTGCTCCGACCTCCCAGCCCGCTGCCCTCCACGACCGGCCCCCTGTGAGCCGCGCCTCCCCTCCCCCCCCTCTCTGCTCCCCGCAGCACGCGCCGGACCGCCGCGACCCCTGCTGGCTGCGCCCGCGCGCGCCCGGCCACGCGCTCCCCGCGCCGCCTCGCCACGCCCGCTCGCGCCACCGCCCTCCCCATCGCCGCGCACCGGGCACGCCCACGACCGCGTGTGCACGCACACGCCGGCCGCGCCGTGCTCGCCGGTGCCGAGCCGCCCGTGCACCTGGACGTGCCTCTGCCGTGCCCCCGCTACCCCACTCCTCACGCCGCCTGTCGCCGCGCGCCGCGCCCCGCCGTGCCCGTCGCCGCTGCTGCCGCAGCCCCGCTCGCCTGCCTCTCCCCTCCGCGCGCAGCCCAGCCCGACGCCTACCCTGGCCGCGCCGTCGCCGCCTCGCTCGCCTTTGCCCGCGCACGCGCGCGCGCTGGCCCGGACGTGTCCGGTGCCCGAACAGACACGGCCCGGACGTGTCCGCCCCGGCCCTATGACAGCCGGGGCCCACGCCCCAGTTTTTTTTTTAAAATTAAATAAATAATTAAGTTAATAGTTAATTAATTAGTTAAAAGTTAATTAAATTAATTAATATTGTTTAAATTAACTAATTAGGTTTAGTTGCTAATTAATGTTTAATCTGTTAATTAGTGTTAGTAGACTATGACATGTGGGTCCCCCTTGACCCTGTTGACTGGTCAACCTTGACCCAGTCAACGCTGACTGGATCTGCTGACTGGACCATTTGACTTAGTCAACCTATTTAAATAAATTCCAGAAATTAATAAAAATTTTAGAAAATCATATTAAATAATCCGTAACTCCGATGGAAAAACTTTTTACATAAAAGTTGCTCAGAACGACGAGAGGAATTCGAATACGCGCTCCGTTCGTCCGTCACGCGTCCCTAACTATCCGAACGTGCAACCGTTCCCCTCCGGTCATCTGTCTGACAAATGTCCGGAACCGGGAAAACATTCCCGGATGGATTCCTCCTTCCTCGGTGACGTGCAACCACACGTTAGAACACACCCGGCACTGCACATTGTCATGTCGTACTTTGTGTTGCTCATGTTTGCTCTATATTTATACTGTTTCCTTCCCCTCTTCTCTCTCGTTGGACCCCGACGTCGTCCCCGAGACCGACGCAGCTCCGGAGACCGAAGACACCATTGACGACCTTGCCCTTGCCGCCGAGCAACCAGGCAAGCCCCCCCCCTTTTGATCATCCCGATATCGCCCATTCTATTTCTCATGCTTGCATTAGAATTGCTGCCGCTGCGGATTTACCTATTCTGATGCATAGCCTGTTCATTGTAACCTGCTGTTGATAATTACCTGCATATCCTAAACTGTTTAGTATAGGCTGGGTAGAGACCTACCAGTGACCCCACTTATCCCGACTGCCGCGCTGGATCGTCAGAAGACCCGATCAACGGGATTGAAGACCAGGCCCCGACACCGCAAATCACCCCCCCTTAGTTGTAACGACACTGCAGCATTACTATCGAGTGCCGAGGGTGAAACCTCTTGTAGCACTTCTGATGTTAACTCTGTAGAGTAGCTATTCGGTCGTGGTCATCAAGGGTGATTCCCCCTTCACCACTTCCGGTAACGACGCTGTCGTACAACACCTCAAGTGTGAACCCAGCGAGGGTGATTCCTCCGAGTTCACCTTGACGGATACATCGAGTGGGAAATCAAACAAGGGTGATACCTCAGATTCCCCTGATGTTTTGGACACACGGATACTTGGACTGTACTGTTGATTACTTGGAAAGGCGGGTCGACCCTGAGGGGTACCCGCGTGCGCCTAAGTGGCGAGTGTTGTGAAGACGGGTGCCAGTGTGGTGCCCGAGTGGTGAATACGAGGCGGGGCCGGGTATTCTTAACCCTTGCAGCAAGTCCTCGAGACGGGGCGACGGGGTCACATCTTTCGTGAGTCTCTGCTCGTTACCGCAAGCCCTAGTCCATTAACGATTTGGATATTTGATCCGAGCAGGCCTCTGGTCTGATAGCACTAACCATCACGTGGGCATAGTATGGGCGTTCTGCATCGTAGCATCAGCCGAAAGCTCTGTCAGACATCTAGTTCAGCCTTGCGGCCGGGACGGACCGGCGCCCTCCGGGTGCCTGGCTTCACCCTGCTCGCAACGACCCGGAGTGCACAGGGCGATGGCCCAAGACCCCTGAGCGCTTAGGATGTAGACCGGCGGGGACCTCTCTGCTGAGCTGTAGGTAGGGCTGCGGTGTGTCGTTTGGCCGAGGCCGGGCATGACCTAGGAAAGTGTGTCCGGCCGGAGTTAATCGAGCATGTTGGGTAAGTTGGTGCACCCCTGCAGGGAAGAACACTTCTATCGATAGCCGGTCCTACGGTAAAGGACACTCGGAGTTGTATCCTGATTGATACAATTTAGAACTGGATACTTGGATACTATGGCTCTGGGATTGCTTCTCGCAGGGAGTCGAGAAGGGATCTCCGGACGAGGTTGATGACTGTATGGCTCTGGGATTGCTTTCTCGCAGGGAGTCGAGAAAGGATCTCTGGGTGAGGATGAGACTTAATGATACTGCTACATTATATTGTACTGTTCTACTCTCGTCTACTGCTACAAGACCGCTGAAGATGCTAGTCTTCGATAGGACTAGGTCTTCTCTCTATTCTGGAATTTCTGCAGCCCAGTCCACATATACAGCCTCCCTTTGAAAATGTTGCATATGTAGTGTAGATCCTTGCTTGCTGAGTACTTCTGAGTACTCACGGTTGCTTTGTTTTCCTTTTCTCCCCATATCAGTTTGTCGTGACCAAGATGACGGAGCCCCTGAGACAGATGCCCCGTCGTTTGACTACTACTACTACCCAGAGGATGGATACTACTACGAGTTGACTGACGACCAGGAGTAGGATCGGAGGGTCCCAGGCAGGAGGCCTTCGCCTTTCGATCGTAGTGTTTTATTTTGCCCCGCCTTTCTAAAGGCCTTTCTGTTTCTGTTTCATATCTGTACTCAGATATCTGATGCTTCCGCTAACGCTTGTTCGTAAGCTTATGTATTCGAGCCCTCGAGGCCCCTGGCTTGTAATATAAAGCTTGTATGACTTTATTTATGTTTTAGAGTTTTGTTGTGATATCTTCCTGTGAGTCCTTAGGCTTGATCGTGTGCATTTGCGTGTATGATTAGTGCACGATTAAGCCGGGGGCGTCACAAGTTGTTATCAGAGCCGACTGACTATAGGAAGCCCCCTTCCAACTCCTTGGCCGAAGTTGAGTCTAGTAACCGAAAACTGTTTTACTAACTTGGCTGTGTGGCTTACGGTCCCACGTCGCCAATTGGGTGGTATTAGGATCTTTTACTCCTCGACCTTTACTCTGGGACTCTGACCTCTCTCCTATTCGGGATTAAAAATTTACTAACTTCAACATTAGGTTCTCGTGATCACATCCACCCGGTGTTCTGAAAATATCCCCCCTTGCTTCAAGATTGTGGGCCAGGTTCTGCTTACAGGATCCTTTTATCGAGGGCACCCTGTGTTGTCACTTGCAAATTCCTCGCTCCGTCAGTTTTCTCCGACGTTGATGTAGCCTTTGCTATGTCTCGTTGTGTACTTCCTTACCGCGTGCCTGCGCACCGCCTAGATGTCTGGCCCTCCCTTTTCTACTATTGTAATGCCGGATTCTAACCAAGGCTATGTGCGGATTTGAATGTCTGGTGCGAATATGCTGAATTATCTATTGCACTTCCTTCTGTTGTGCGTGATACTTCATGAATCATTCCGTACACCTGCAATTTTTCTTGCTAAACTGCCCCTGTTGATTTGGCAGGATGGCTGACGATCCTCCACCTCCACCTTATATTGCCGCAATGATGCAGCTGTTTGAATTGAACCGTCAGCTCAACGAGAGTCTGGTAAGACGTTTGGAACGCAACGAGGCTCGCCAGGAGCCTGGACCGATCTCGCTGCCAGAATTTGTGCACCTCAACCCGTCCGTTTTCCGCAACTCCACCAATCCTATGGATGCTGATGATTGGCTTCGTGTCATCCTGTTTGAAATGGAGTCAGCAAATGTTGCCCCTGACAGTTACGTCACCTTTGCGACATTCCACCTGAAGGGCCCAGCTGCTCAATGGGGGAAAGCCACAAGGGTATGTTGCCTGCGGAGACTGTAGCCACTTGGCAGGAATTCCAGTCAGCTTTTCGTACACGTTACATTCCTCAAGGTCTGATGGACCAGAAGAAGCAGGAGTTCCGCAAACTCTCACAAGGCAAAATGACTGTGGATGAATATCAGAGGAAATTTCTTGAATTGTCCCGCTATGCTGCGGATGACGTCGACACCAACACACGCAAGCAGGAGAAATTCCGTGAAGGACTGCGTATCGATATAAAACTTGCACTTGCTGTCCATGATTTCACAGATTTCGCAACCCTTTTCAGCAAATCTTTCCAAGTTCAAACAGCTCTGACTGAGTACCAGGAGTCACTCAAGCGCACTCATGAAGCTGGCTCATCCTCGGGTCAGCCTGTTCAGAAGCATCGAGTCTGGATTCCCCACAATGTTTACCACCGACCTGCTCCAACACCAAGGCCGTCATATGTTGCACCTCGTCTGCCTTCGCCGCCGAGACAGTTAACGATTCAGGGTGGATAGTCCAATGCCATGGCTACACCTCAGGCTGCACCACGTCCTCCTGTTGGTCGTACGAAGGGCCATCGAACCCATCATTCCAGAAGTCGTAGGGCCAGGCCGCTTGCTATGGGTCGTGGCCAGGTCACTCATGTCAATATGGGAGAAGCTCGTGAGTCTCCAAAAATCATGATGGGAAGTCTATTAGTTAATTCAGTTGCAGCCTCTGTTCTCTTTGATTCCGGGGCATCACATTCCTTTGTGTCCCAGCAATTCGCCCAATTGCATGGGTTATCTATGAGCTCATTACCCACTCCTTTAGAAATCATCACTCCCCGTTCCCGGTGGCAAACCAAATGGTAAGTCACAACAATCAGATCAGAATTGAAGGGTTGATGTTCTCTGCTTCCCTTATTGCTCTTGGACCTTCCGACATAGACATCATTCTCGGTATGGACTGGTTGACAGCCCATAATGCTTTGATTGACTGTGCTACTAAGACAGTCCAGCTCACACACCCTTCTGGTCGGGTGATCAATTATTCAGCCCGAATAGCTCAAGATGCTGAAAGCCAGATATATGTTCTGAATGCATTGAATGCTTCACCTCTTGAAGGCATCGAGAACGTTCCAGTTGTTCGTGATTTTCAAGATGTATTTCCAGAAGAACTTCCAGGGATACCCCCTGCTAGAGCTGTTGAGTTCGTCATCGACTTGAAGCCCGGCACTACCCCTATTGCGAAGCGTCCTTATAAGATGCCTCCGCATCATCTTCTCGAACTTAAGGAGGAGATCGACACGTCACTTAAGAAAGGTTTCATCCGCCCCAGTTCCTGTGCTTGGGGAGCACCTTCACTCTTCGTTAAGAAGAAGGATGGAACTAACCGATTGGTTCAGGATTACCGACCTATCAACCAAGCAACAATCCAGAACAAATATCCGCTTCCCCGGATCAATGATTTGTATGATCAACTTGCCGGTTCCTCAGTATTCTCTAAGCTTGTTTTGAGGTTGGGTTATCATCAGATCCGTGTTCGTGAAGAGGATATTCCGAAGACTGCATTTGTTACTCGCTATGGCTCTTATGAGTACACTGTCATGTCATTTGGCTTAACAAATGCTCCAGCCACATTCTCCCGTTTGATGAATTATATTTTCATGGATTACCTCGACAAGTTCGTCGTGGTATATCTGGATGATATTCTGGTATATTCGATGAATAAAGAAGAACATGTTGAACACCTCCGTCTAGTACTGGAAAGGCTCCGAGAACACCAGTTGTATGCCAAATACTCCAAATGCGAGTTCTGGTTATCTGAAGTGACATATCTTGGTCATGTGATTTCAAAAGATGGAATTGCCGTTAACCCAGAACGAGTTCAGGCTATTCTGGACTGGACTCCTCCGAAGAACGTCAAGCAAGTGAGAAGTTTTCTCGGCCTTGCAAGTTATTGCTGTCGTTTTGTCGAGAACTTTTCTAAGATTGCTAAGCCCCTGACTGATCTGCTCCACAAGGGCGTTAAATTTGAATGGACAAAAAAATGTCAGGAAAGTTTCCAGACACTCAAAGACAAGCTGACATCTGCCCCAGTACTATCTCCTCCAGATACCCGCAAAGACTTTGTGATCTATTGTGACGCATCCCGTGAAGGATTAGGCTGTGTCCTAATGCAAGAGCGTAAGGTGATTGCTTATGGCTCTCGTCAGTTGCGCCCACATGAAGAGAATTATCCGGTACATGATCTAGAACTAGGTGCTGTCATGTATGCACTGCAGTTGTGGCGACATTACCTTCTCGGTAATCGTTGCGAGATCTACACGGATCATAAAAGTCTGAAGTATTTGTTCACTCAGCCATCTCTAAACCTCCGTCAGCAAAGATGGATGGAGGCCATTGCGGACTATGATTTGGGTATTTCCTATACCCCTGGCAAGGCTAACGTGATGGCTGATGCCTTAAGCCGCAAGTCCTATTGCGACAACCTCATGGTTAGGCGAGCTCAACCTCGTCTTTATGAAGAACTGCGCAAGCTAAATCTACGTATTGTTCCACAGGGTTCTCTTAATAACCTTGTGATACAACCAGATCTTGAGAAAGCTGTTAAGGATGCGCAAGCTAAAGATGCTGAAATTGATCTGATGAAGAAAGACCTTCACCTTGTAAAGTACAGGGATTTCTCGCTATCTGAAGATGGAACCTTGTATTTCAGAAACCGCATTGTCGTACCTCTCTTCGAGCTTATGACTGACAAAGTCATGAAGGAGGCACATGATACCCCGTTGTCTATTCATCCGGGTAGCACCAAGATGTATCGTGATCTTCGTCAAAGGTACTGGTGGTCTAGAATGAAGCAGGACATCGCTCGTTATGTTGCTGAATGTGATGTGTGTCGTCGCGTTAAAGCAGAACATCAGAAGCCTGCTGGAATTCTGCAACCACTTCCTATTCCTCTATGGAAATGGGATAAGGTTCAGATGGATTTCGTTACAGGACTTCCCAGGTCACAGAAGGGTCACGATGCTATTCTTGTCGTCGTCGACCAACTCTCTAAAGTTGCACGCTTTCTGCCTGTCAAAGAGACTATCACTGCTAGTCAGTTAGCAGAGTTGTATATCTCCAGAATTGTATCACTCCACGGTATTCCGAAGGAGATTAGTTCGGACCGTGGCGGCCTTTTCACTTCCAAATTCTGGGAAAGTTTTCAAACAGCTATGGGAACTCATATTACCTGGAGTTCAGCTTATCATCCCCAATCCCAAGGCCAAGTCGAACGAGTCAATCAGGTTCTTGAAGACATGCTTCGGGCTTGTGTTATTTCTTTTGGCAAGAAGTGGGAAGAATCTCTTCCGTATGCCGAGTTCTCTTATAACAACAGCTATCAAGCCAGCTTGAAAATGGCTCCCTTTGAAGTACTTTATGGACGTAAGTGTCGAACCGCTCTGAATTGGTCAGAAACTGGGGAACGACCGCTCGTGGGTCCGGATATTATTCAACACGCCGAAGAACAAGTTCGTATTGTCCGGGAAAATCTCAAGGCGGCTCAGGACCGCCAGAAGAGCAACTATGATCGCAAACGATGGGGTTTGACTTATCAACCTGGTGATCAAGCTTATCTTTGTGTCACTCCTATGAAAGGCACTCACCGTTTTGGAATCAAGGGCAAGCTAGCTCCGCGCTACATTGGTCCTTTCCGCATTATTGCTAGGCGTGGACAGGTGGCATATAAATTGGAGTTGCCGCCGCAATTCTCTCATATCCACGACATCTTGCATGTGTCGCAACTTCGTAAATGGTTCAAGGAATCTCCGCACCGAGCTGTGGATCACGAGGTGCTCGAATTGCAAGATGATCTTTCATATAAGGAGCATCCGATCTGCATCCTCGATGAAGCTGAACGTCGGACCCGTCAGAAGGTTACCAAGTTCCTCAAAGTGCAGTGGTCAAATCATACTGAAGATGAAGCCACTTGGGAACGCGAGGATAATCTTCGTGCGGAATACCCCGAACTTTTTCCTTCTACCTCTTAATTCTCGGGTCGAGAATTCTTATTAGTAGAGGAGACTTGTAACACCCCCGGTGGTTAATTACAGTAATCACCCTTTTGATAATGACAAGTCATCATGTTTAACAGTGCATGATCATCATTTGCATCATAATACATTTCAACTCCTAACTCAAAATCCAAATTTAGATGAAAGTGAAAAATAAAAGTTGTCCAACATAGAAACTAAATTGCTCATTAAATAGCAGATAAATCAGAGGCTATGTTAAAATTGTAAACAACATTATTAAAATTGGATAAGTGACTCAGACAACATAAAACAGTGGCTGAAAATAACTTTTAGTAACCTTTTAATTTATTTAAAACAAATATGAAATTATGTTTTGCCCAAACTAGTTTTTGGAGTTAGAGTATAATGCACTGTGATTTATGGGCTAGGTCTCGTATTTTACAAAAGTCAGTTTGAGGCCTCGCAATTTACAAAACAGAGAATAGGAATAAAGAGCAGAAAAGAGAAAAGAAAAAAAGAAAGCAAACGAAAAAAATAAAAAGGCCCCCTCCTCCCGGGCCTCGGCCCAGCCACATGCCAGGCCGGCCCACCCCCACTCCTCCTTATCCCCTCACCCCCGCAAACCGTGACCCAACCACCCACTCCCCCCCCCAATCCTTCCTCCCCGGCGCCCGTCGCCGTCGCCGCGGCCCCGCGCCCCCCCCCCCCGCGTCGCGCCCGCGCTCGCCGAGCTGCCCGTGCGCTCGCCCCCGACCGCGCCCGCGCCCTCGACGCGCCCTGTCACCTCGCCGTCCTCGATCCCATCGCCGCTCGTCCCCGACGCCAGCGGCCTCGACCACTGCCGCCCCGTGCTCCGACGCCTCCCCGAGCCCGCTGCCCTCCACGACCGGCCCCCTGTGAGCCGACGCCTCCCCTTCCCCCCCCTCTCTGCTCCCCGCAGCACGCGCCGGACCGCCGCGACCCCTGCTGGCTGCGCCCGCGCGCGCCCGGCCACGCGCTCCCCGCGCCGCCTCGCCACGCCCGCTCGCGCCACCGCCCTCCCCATCGCCGCGCACCGGGCACGCCCACGACCGCGTGTGCACGCACACGCCGGCCGCGCCGTGCTCGCCGGTGCCGAGCCGCCCGTGCACCTGGCCGTGCCTCTGCCGTGCCCCCGCTACCCCCTCCTCACGCCGCCTGTCGCCGTGCCCGTCGCCGCTGCTGCCGCAGCCCCGCTCGCCTGCCTCTCCCCTCCGCGCGCCGCCCAGCCCGGCGCCTACCCTGGCCGTGCCGTCGCAGCCTCGCTCACCTCTGCCCGCGCACGCGCGCGCGCTGGCCCGGACGTGTCCGGTGCCCGAACAGACACGGCCCGGACGTGTCCGCCCCAGCCCTATGACAGCCGGGGCCCACGCCCCAGTTTTTTTTTAAAAAAAATTAAATAAATAATTAAGTTAATAGTTAATTAATTATTTAAAAGTTAATTAAGTTAATTAATATTGTTTAAATTAACTAATTAGGTTTAGTTGCTAATTATTGTTTAATCTGTTAATTAGTGTTAGTAGACTATGACATGTGGGTCCCCCTTGACCCTGTTGACTGGTCAACCTTGACCCAGTCAACGCTGACTGGATCTGCTGACTGGACCATTTGACTTAGTCAACCTATTTAAATAAATTCCAGAAATTAATAAAAACTTTAGAAAATCATATTAAATAATCCGTAACTCCGATGGAAAAACTTTGTACATGAAAGTTGCTCAGAACGACGAGACGAATTCGAATACGCGCTCCGTTCGTCCGTCACGCGTCCCTAACTATCCGAATGTGCAACTGTTCCCCTCCGGTCATCTGTCTGACAAATGTCCGGAACCGGGAAAACATTCCCGGATGGATTCCTCCTTCCTCGGTGACGTGCAACCACATGTTAGAACACACCCGGCACTGCACATTGTCATGTCGTACTTTGTGTTGCTCATGTTTGCTCTATATTTAAACTGTTTCCTTCCCCTCTTCTCTCTCGTTAGACCCCGACGTCGTCCCCGAGACCGACGCAGCTCCGGAGACCGAAGACACCATTGACGACCTTGCCCTTGCCGCCGAGCAACCAGGCAAGCCCCCTCCCTTTTGATCATCCCGATATCGCCCATTCTATTTCTCAGGCTTGCATTAGAATTGCTGCTGCTGCGGATTTACCTATTCTGATGCATAGCCTGTTCATTGTAACCTGCTGTTGATAATTACCTGCATATCCTAAACTGTTTAGTATAGGCTGGGTAGAGACCTACCAGTGACCCCACTTATCCCGACTGTCGCGCTGGATCGTCAGAAGACCCAATCAACGGGATTGAAGACCAGGCCCCGACACCGCAAATCACCCCCCCTTAGTTGTAACGACACTGCAGCGTTACTATCGAGTGCCGAGGGTGAAACCTCTTGTAGCACTTCTGATGTTAACTCTGTAGAGTAGCTATTCGTTCGTGGTCATCGAGGGTGATTCCCCCTTCACCACTTCCGGTAACGACGCTGTCGTACAACACCTCAAGTGTGAACCCAGCGAGGGTGATTCCTCCGAGTTCACCTTGACGGATACATCGAGTGGGAAATCAAACGAGGGTGATACCTCAGATTCCCCTGATGTTTTGGACACACGGATACTTGGACTGTACTGTTGATTACTTGGAAAGGCGGGTCGACCCTGAGGGGTACCCGCGTGCGCCTAAGTGGCGAGTGTTGTGAAGACGGGTGCCAGTGTGGTGCCCGAGTGGTGAATACGAGGCGCGGCCGGGTATTCTTAACCCTTGCAGCAAGTCCTCGAGATGGGGTGACGGGGTCACATCTTTCGTGAGTCTCTGCTCGTTACCGCAAGCCCTAGTCCATTAACGATTTGGATATTTGATCCGAGCAGGCCTCTGGTCTGATAGCACTAACCATCACGTGGGCATAGTATGGGCGTTCTGCATCGTAGCATCAGCCGAAAGCTCTGTCAGACGTCTAGTTCAGCCTTGCGGCCGGGACGGACCGGCGCCCTCCGGGTGCCTGGCTTCACCCTGCTCGCAACGACCCGGAGTGCACAGGGCGATGGCCCAAGACCCCTGAGCGCTTAGGATGTAGACCGGCGGGGACCTCTCTGCTGAGCTGTAGGTAGGGCTGCGGTGTGTCGTTTGGCCGAGGCCGGGTATGACCTAGGAAAGTGTGTCCGGCCGGAGTTAATCGAGCGTGTTGGGTAAGTTGGTGCACCCCTGCAGGGAAGAACACTTCTATCGATAGCCGGTCCTACGGTAAAGGACACTCGGAGTTGTATCCTGATTGATACAATTTAGAACTGGATACTTGGATACTATGGCTCTGGGATTGCTTCTCGCAGGGAGTCGAGAAGGGATCTCCGGACGAGGTTGATGACTGTATGGCTCTGGGATTGCTTTCTCGCAGGGAGTCGAGAAAGGATCTCTGGGTGAGGATGAGACTTAATGATACTGCTACATTATATTGTACTGTTCTACTCTCTTCTATTGCTGCAAGACCGCTGAAGATGCTAGTCTTTGATAGGACTAGGTCTTCTCTCTATTCTGGCATTTCTGCAGCCCAGTCCACATATACAACCTCCCTTTGAAAATGTTGCATATGTAGTGTAGATCCTTGCTTGCTGAGTACTTCTGAGTACTCACGGTTGCTTTGTTTTCCTTTTCTCCCCATATCAGTTTGTCGTGACCAAGATGACAGAGCCCCTGAGATAGATGCCCCGTCATGCGACTACTACTACTACTACCCAGAGGATGGATACTACTACGAGTTGACTGACGACCAGGAGTAGGATCGGAGGGTCCCAGGCAGGAGGCCTTCGCCTTTCGATCGTAGTGTTTTATTTTGCCCCGCCTTTCTAAAGGCCTTTCTGTTTCTGTTTCATATCTGTACTCAGATATCTGATGCTTCCACTGACGCTTGTTCGCAAGCTTATGTATTCGAGCCCTCGAGGCCCCTGGCTTGTAATATAAAGCTTGTATGACTTTATTTATGTTTTAGAGTTGTGTTGTGATATCTTCCCGTGAGTCCTTAGGCTTGATCGTGTGCATTTGCGTGTATGATTAGTGCACGATTAAGCCGGGGGCGTCACAGGGAGTGCCCATACCCATGTACTTAGGTCTCTTTCTTCGAAGGTGGTGATGATGGAGTTGATGTATTCTTCTTCTCCAGCTTGCGTCTGAGGCTAAAAGTTTCCTCCCTTAGATCATCATTCTCGAGCTCGAGTCTCAATAACTTTTTGCATAATGCCTCCTTGCTGTCCTGCAGAAAACATGGTGGGATAGATTGGACCTTAGGAAGGCTTGACTTCTTCAATTCCACGTGCATATCGCCAGGTTGAGGTAGTGGATCTTCATCTTCGTCGGAGCTATCGTTCCTTGTTCTCTCCATGTCGGAGTCTTCCTCCTCCTCCGTAGTCCAGCCGTAATGCTCCACCTCCCCATAAGCCTTTGGGTTTGTGATGTAATCACCGACATAGCTTTCTCCCTCAGAATCTTGATACGACATATTTCCAGATCTGCCAGGAAAACAGCACGAAACAAGAATAGAGGATATTGACGTGATACGGTGGTCATATCCTTCGGGAGATTGTATAATGAATTTTTACCGACCAAAAGGAGTGTATTACAAGAAAACGGAGTCCGGAGGGCACACGAGGTGGCCACAAGCCTTGGAGGCGTGCCAAGGGGGGTAGGGCGCGCCCCCAGGACTTGTCGTCTCCTCATGCGCATTTCGGACTACTTCTTATTTTTCTAATTTTTTAAATATTCCCAAATGGAGTAAAATTGCTTTTGGAAAAGTTTTGGAGTCCGTAAACTTACCGTATCACATACCTGTTCCTTTTCGGAGGTTTGGAGAATTCTGGTAGATATCCCTTATGTACTCCTCCGGTGTTATGGTATTAATAATGTTGGTTTCAACATTTATGGGAGTACCTGAGATATAATGTTTGATTATTTGCCCGTTTACCACCTTCATGTTATTGCCCTCGGCGTTGTTGATCTTGATGGCACCGGAACGATAAACTTCCCCGATAATGTAAGGCCCTTCCCATTTAGAGAGAAGCTTTCCTGCAAAAAATCTTAAATGGGATTTGTATAGCAAGACATGGTCACCTACATTAAATTCACGCTTTTGTATCCTTTTATCATGCCATCTTTTAACTTTCTCTTTAAACAATTTGGCATTCTGATAGGCTTGGGTTCTCCATTCATCAAGTGAGCTAATGTCAAATAACCTCTTCTCACCGGCAAGTTTGAAATCATAGTTGAGCTCTTTAATTACACAATAAGCTTTATGTTCTAGTTCAAGAGGTAAGTGACATGCTTTTCCATAAACCATTTTATATGGAGACATTCCCATAGGGTTTTATTAAGCAGTTCTATAAGCCCATAGTGCATCATCAAGTTTCTTAGACCAATTCTTTCTGGATCTATTAACAGTCTTTTGCAAAATCAACTTAATTTCTCTCTTACTTAATTCTACTTGACCACTAGATTGAGGGTGATAAGGAGATGCAATTCTATGATTAACATCATACTTAGCAAGCAATTTACGGAAAGCACCATGAATAAAGTGTGAACCACCATCAGTCAATAAATATCTAGGGACTCCAAACCTCGAGAAAATAAGTTCTTTAAGCATTTTAATGGAGGTGTTATGATCAGCACTACTAGTTGGAATAGCTTCTACCCACTTAGTAACATAATCAACAGCAATCAAAATATGTGTATACCCATTAGAGGAAGGAAAATGTCCCATATAATCAAATCCCCAAACATCAAATGGTTCAATAACAAGTGAATAATTCATAGGCATTTTCTGACGTCTACTAATATTACCAATTCTTTGACATTCGTCAAAAGACAAGAGAAACTTACGAGCATCCTTAAAAAAAGTAGGCCAATAAAAACCAGACTGTAATACCTTGTATGCAGTTCTATCACCAGCATGGTGTCCTCCGTAGGCCTCGGAGTGACACTTGCGTAGGATCTGTTCGTGTTCATGCTCTGGTACACAACATCTAATAACACCATCTACTCCTTCTTTATAAAGGTGTGGGTCATCCCAGAAGTAATGTCTTAAATCATAGAAAAACTTTTTCTTTTGTTGGTATGTGAAACTAGGTGCTATAAATTTAGCAATGATATAATTAGCATAATCAGCATACCAAGGAGTACTACAAGAAGCATTTATGACAGCTAATTTTTCATCAGGAAAGCTATCATCAATAGGAAGTGGGTCATCAAGAATATTTTCTAACCTAGACAAGTTGTTTGCTACGGGGTTCTCAGCTCCTTTTCTATCAATAATATGTAAATCAAATTCTTGCAATAAGAGAACCGATCTAATAAGTCTAGGTTTAGCATCTTTCTTTTCCATAAGATATTTAATAGCAGCATGATGGGTGTGAACAGTTACTTTGGAATCAACAATATAAGATCTGAACTTGTCACAAGCAAATACAACTGCTAAAAATTCTTTTTCAGTAGTATCATAATTTCTTTGAGCATTGTCTAGAGTTTTACTAGCATAATGGAAAACATTTAATTTCTTATCAACTCTTTGTCCTAGAACAGCACCAACAGCATAATCACTAGGGTCACACATAATTTCAAAGGGTAGGTTCCAATCAGGTGGTTGAACAATAGGTGCAGAAATTAAGGCTTTCTTAAGTATTTCAAATGCTTCTACACATTCATCATCAAAAACAAATGGAACATCCTTTTGCAAGAGATTAGTAAGAGGCCTAGAAATTTTAGAGAAGTATTTAATAAATCTCCTATAGAAACCAACATGGCCAAGGAAACTTCTTATACCTTTGATATCTTTAGGACATTGCATTTTTTCAATAGCATCAACTTTAGCTTTATCAACTTCAATACCTCTTTCGGAGATTTTATGCCCCAAGACAATACCTTCGTTAACCATAAAGTGGCACTTCTCCCAATTCAAGACAAGATTAGTTTCTTCACATCTCTGCAAAACTCGATCAAGGTTGCTTAAGCAATCATCAACAAAAGTTCTGTAAACGGAGAAATCATCCATGAAAACCTCAACAATCTTTTCACAAAAGTCAGAGAATATAGCAGTCATACATCTTTTAAACGTAGCAAGTGCATTGCATAAACCAAAAGGCATACATCTATAAGCAAATGTACCGAAAGGGCAAGTAAAAGCAGTTTTTTCTTGATCCTCTTGTGACACAGGTATTTGGGAAAAACCAGAATAACCATCTAGAAAGCAGAAGTGTGTATGTTATGATAGTCTTTGTAGCATTTGATCAATAAAAGGTAGAGGATAATAAACTTTCCTAGTAGCTTTGTTTAACCTTCTAAGATCAATAACCATTCTATAACCTGTGACAATTCTTTGCGCAATCAATTCATTTTTATCATTTGGAACAACTGTAATACCTCCCTTTTTAGGGACACAATGGACAGGACTTACCCATCTACTATCTGCCATAGGATAAATTATAGCTGCTTCCAGAAGCTTTAGTATTTCATTTCTTACCACTTCCTTCATTTTTGGATTCAACCATCGCTAATGATCAACAACTGATTTAGCATCAGGTTCCATATTAATTTTGTGCTGGCATAGAGTGGGACTAATGCCCTTAAGATCATCCAAAGTATATCCAATAGCTGCACGGTGCTTCTTAAGAGTTTTCAATAATTTCTTTTCCTCATGCTCTGAAAGGTTAGCACTAATAATAACAGGATATATCTTATTTTCACCAAGATAAGCATATTTCAAAGTGTCAGGTAATTGTTTAAGATTGAACACATGATCACTCTTGGGTGGTAGAGGATCTCCAAGAGTCTCAACAGGCAAATTGTGTTTCAAAACAGGCAGTTGTTTAAAGAATATCTCACTAATTCCTTTCTTTCATTCATGAAAATATCATTTTCATGGTCTAGCAAATATTGTTCTAAAGGATCAGTAGGAGGCATGGAAATAGAAGCAAGACCAATAATTTCATCTTTATTAGGCAACTCTTTATCATGGGGTTGTCTACGAAATTTGGAGAAATTAAAATCATGAGACACATCCCCAAAACTTACACTAACATTTTGTTTTTCACAATCTATTTTAGCATTAACAGTGTTCAAGAAAGGTCTGCAAAAAATGATGGGACAAAAATCATCTTGTGGGGAACCAAGAACTAGAAAATCAGTAGGGTATTTTATTTTCCCACACAAAACTTCAACATCTCTAACAATCCCAATTGGTGATATAGTATCTGTATTAGCAAGCTTAATAGTAACATCAATATCTTCTATTTCAGCTGGTGCAATATCATTCATAATTTCTTGGTATAAAGTAAAGGGAATTGCACTCACACTAGCACCCAAATCACATAAGCCATGATAACAATGATCTCCTATTTTAACAGAAACAACAGGCATGCCAACAACAGGTCTCTGTTTATCTTTTTCATCGGGTTGAGCAATTCTAGCAGCTTCATCACAGAAATAAATAACATGCCCATCAATATTATCGACCAAGAGATCTTTAACCATAGCAATACTAGGTTCAACTTTAATATTTTCAGGGGGTGTAGGTGTTCTAGTATAACTCTTACAAACCACAGCTGAAGCTTTAGCATGTTCTTTTATCCTAACAGGGAAAGGTGGTTTCTCAATATAAGCAGTAGGAATACCATGATCAACATTATAAGTAATAGTTTTCTCTTGACCTTTAATGGGTTCTACTATTTTTACGTCAATGGGAGGATGATATTTAAACCACTTCTCCTTTGGGAGATCAACATGAGTAGCAAATGATTCACAGAAAGAAGCTACTATCTCAGAGTCAAGTCCGTACTTAGTGCTAAATTCATGAAAAGCATCAGTATCCATGAAAGATTTAACACAATCAAACTTAAGGTTTATACCTGACTCCTTACCTTTGTCGAGCTCCCAGTCTTCAGAGTTGCGTTTAATTCTTTCCAAGAGATCCCATTTGAATTCAATAGTCTTCTTCATAAAAGAACCAGTACAAGAAGTATCGAGCATGGATTGATCATTACGAGAAAGCCGAGCATAAAAATTCTGAATAATAATTTCTCTTGAGAGCTCATGATTGGGGCATGAATATAACATTGAATTAAGCCTCCCCCAAGCTTGAGCGATACTTTCTCCTTCACGAGGTTAAAAATTATATATATTTCCGATCACGATGAACCAGATGCATAGGATAAAACTTCTGATGAAATTCCAATTTCAATCGGTTGTAATTCCAAGTCCCAATATCATCGCATAGCCTATACCATGTCAATGCCTTCTCCTTCAAAGATAAAGAGAAGACCTTCTTCTTGACTTCATCCTCGGGCAAACCTGCAAGCTTAAATAATCCAAAAACTTCATCCACGGATTAGATGCATATCAATATGTAATGTTCTATCTCCTGCATAAGGATTAGCTAGCAGTTTCTCTATCATATCGGGAGGAATTTCATAATAAATATTTTCAGTTGGTGCAGTAGGTTGAGGGGCAACTCTTTGCTCTTCCGGTTGAGGTGAAGATACCCCGAACAAGCCCCTCAAAGGATGACTTTCCATAGTGACAAGTGACAATAAATTTCAGCACATATTATAAATGTTTCCTTACCAAATTCCACTTACCAAAGGTGCTTCACTCCCCGGCAACCACGCCAGAAAAGATTCTTGATGACCCACAAGTATAGGGGATCTATCATAGTCCTTTCGATAAGTAATAGTGTCGAACCCAACGAGGAGCAGAAGGAAATGACAAGCGGTTTTCAGCAGGGTATTCTCTGCAAGCACTGAAATTATTGGTAACAGATAGTTTTGTGATAAGATAATTCGTAATGGGTAACAAGTAACAAATGTAACTAAGGTGCAGCAAGGTGGCCCAATCCTTTTTGTAGCAAAGGATAAGCCTGGACAAACTCTTATATAAAGCAAAATGCTCTCGAGGACACATGGGAATTATTGTCAAGTTAGTTTTCATCATGCTCATATGATTCGCGTTTGTTACTTTGATAATCTGGAATGTGGGTGGACCAGTGCTTGGGTCCTATCCTTACTTGGACAAGCCTCCCACTTATGATTAACCCCTCTCGCAAGCATCCGCAACTATGAAAGAATAATTAAGATAAATCTAGCCATACCATGAAACATGTGGATCCAAATCAGCCCCTTACGAAGCAACGCATGAACTAGGGTTTAAGCTTCTATCATTCTAACAACCCATCATCTACTTATTACTTCCCAATGCCTTCCCCTAGGCCCAAATCATGGTGAAGTGTCATGTAGTCGACGTTCACATAACACCACTAGAGGAAAGACAACTTGTATCTCATCAAAATATCGAACACATACCAAATTCACATGATTACTTATAACAAGACTTCTCCCATGTCCTCAGGAACAAACGTAACTACTCACAAAGCATATTCATGTTCATAATCAGAGGGGTAATAAATATCATTAAGGATCTGAACATATGATCTTCCACTGAATAAACCAACTAGCATCAACTACAAGGAGTAATCAACACTACTAGCAACCCACAGGTACCAGTCTGAGGTTTTGAGACAAAGATTGAATACAAGAGATAAACTAGGGTTTGAGAGGAGATGGTGCTGGTGAAGATGTTGATAGACATTGACCCTCTCTCGATGAGAGGATCGTTGGTGATGACGATGGCTTTGATTTCCCGCTCCCTGAGGGAAGTTTCACCGATAGAACAGCTCCCCCGGAGCCCTAGATTGCTTCTGCCCATGTTCCACCTCGAGACGGCGGCGCTTCGTCTCGAAAGCTTCCTTTTGATTTTTTTCTAGGTAAAAACCCTTCATATAGCAAAAGATGGACACCGGAGACCTGCCAGGGGGCCCACAAGCCCTAGGGGCGCACCCAGGGGGTAGGGCATTCCCCCAAGCTTGTGGGCACCTGGTGGGTCCCCCTCTGGTATTTCTTCACCCAATATTTTTTATATATTCCAAAATAATTCTCCGTAAATTTTCAGGACTTTTGGAGTTGTGTAGAATAGGTCTCTCAGATTTGCTCCTTCCCGGTCCAGAATGCCAGCTGCCGGCATTCTCCCTCTTTGTGTAAACCTTGTAAAATAAGAGAGAAAAGGCATAAGTATTGTACCATAATGTGTAATAACAGCCCATAATGCAATAAATATCAATATAAAAGCATGATGCAAAATGGACGTATCAACTTCCCCAAGCTTAGACCTCGCTTGTCCTCAAGCGGAAACCAAAATCGATAATCATGTCCACATGTTTAGAGATAGAGGTGTCGATAAAATAAAATACAGACATGAGGGCATCATGATCATCTTTAGAACAACAACATATATTGTCATATAATTTCTTAAGCTGAAGTAAAAATTCGTTCACAAGGTAAAGTATGAATCAAAAACTTTATTGAAAACCAACAAACTATGATCTTTTTCATTGAAACAATTGCAATTTATCATAACATCGGAAAGAGTCAATGTAACAGCTTTCATATAGTAAGTTTCACATACTTAACGATCATTTAGTCTTTCACAATTGCTAACACTCGCGTGATACGTATGAGATCAAAGTTTCAATCGGACACAGAGAAAGATAGGGGCTTATAACTTCGCCTCCCAACCTTTAACCTCAAGGGTAACATCAACAATAATAGTTTATGAATATCTACATCCGAGTGGATATATATATCTGGATCTCCCCCCAACATATAGTGCTTGCCAAAAAGAAAAAGTATAAAAAGAAGAGGTGATGATCACCATGACTCTTGTATAAGGGTAAGAGGTAACTAAAAGATAGGCCCTTCGTAGAGGGAAGCAGAGGTTGTCATGCGCTTTTATGGTTGGATGCACAAAATCTTAATGCGAAAGAACGTCACATTATATTGCTGCTTGTGATAAAGAACTTTATTATGCAGTCCGTCGCTTTTATTTCTTCCATATCACAAGTTCGTATAAAGCTTATTTTCCCCACACTAAAAGATCATACATATTTAGAGAGCAATTTTTATTGCTTGCATCGATGACAACTTACTTGAAGGATCTTACTCAATCCATAGGTAGGTATGGTGGACTCTCATGGCAAAACTGGGTTAAGGGATTTTGGAGGCACAAGTAGTATCTCTACTTGGTGCAAAAGATTTGGCTAGCATGGGATGAGAAGCAAGCTCAACATGTTGGAGGATCCATGACAATATAACTTCTATTCGGATATAAAGAAACATAACCCATTATGTTGTCTTGCTTGTCCAACATCAACCTTTTAGCATATAATATTTTAATGAGTGCTCACAATCACAAAATATGTCCAAAATAATGTATTTATATGTGAGACCTCTCTTTCTTTATTACTTCTTATTAATTGGAACAATGACCAAAACTATGTTTGTCAACTCACAACAAGTTTCATGCGACATACTTCTTATATGTGAAGTCATCACTTCCCATAAGACCATTATATAATATTTTTATTTCTTTTATTCTTTATTTCTTTTACTCAAGATCATATCAAGAAAGCAAAGCCCTCAACTCGAAACTAATCTTTATTATATAACTCTCAGACTCGATTACTTAGAGGGAACACAAAGCAAAACCCAAAGCTAGATCATACTAAAACTTTATTCTACTAAACTGACATATAACCAAAAGGATTGAACTAAGGAAAACGATAAAGGTAAAGATGTGATGGTGATACGATATCAGGGCACCTCCCCCAAGCCCATGTGCTTAGGTCCCTTTTTTCTGAGGTGGTGATGATGGAGTTTCTGTCAGCTTGATTAAACTATCCTTCAGGTCCTGCAATTCTCGGAGTACACGTTGAAGCATAATTGCATTCTTCTGAATCTCCTCTAAAAGAAGCTTGCTTTCAGGCCACCATGAGCTTTTCCCTGCACCACTTTCACTTGGACGGGATATATCCCAATTGGAGGGTATGTGTGTACGAGGAGTAATCCCCACTCCATAATTATGAACCAAATTATGAAAGTTGTTCCGATGTAACCTGTGTAAGGGCCTCCTAGGGGAAGTCCTTCTTGTAACTGTTGGCCTTCATGGTTCCTTGCAGTCCCTATTGCTTGATGGAGATTGGGAATAGTGGAGATGCTAGCCAGAGTGCCTGTCTCCGAAGCCGAAGGGTGGACCTCAAGAGAATCCCCTTCATATTCTTCCATCGTGACTTCCTCGGCCTCCGCCCTCCTGAGTTCCATCTGCATCAACCAAGCATCGTCATCCACATTGTTGGACGAGGAGGAAGACATGATGCCTGGCCATAAAAACTCTGGCAGAAAATAGCTCAAAACGAAAACAGGGGATATTGCCGTGGTACGGTGGTCAAAACCTTCGGGGGAGTATATAATGAATTTTTACCGACCAAAAGGAGTGTACTACAAGAAAACAGAGTCCGGAGGGCACACGAGGTGGCCACAAGCCTAGGAGGCGCGCCTAGGGGGTAGGGCGTGCCCCCAGGGCTTGTCGCCTCCTCGTGCACTTTTCGAACCACTTTTTATTTTCCTAATTTTTTTAATATTCCAAAACGGAGTAAAATTGCTTTTGGGAAAGTTTTGTAGTCGGTTCACTTACCGTATCACATACCTATTCGTTTTCGGAGTCTGGAGCATTCTGGAAAGTTTCCCTTATGTACTCCTCCGGTGTTAGGGTATTAATAATATTGGTTTCAACATTTATGGGAGTACCTGAGATATAATGTTTGATTCTTTGCTCGTTTACCACCTTCGGGTTATTGCCTTCAGCGTTGTTGATCTTGATGGCATCGGAACGATAAACTTCCTCGATAATGTAAGGCCCTTCCCATTTAGAGAGAAGCTTTCCTGCAAAAAATCTTAAACGAGAATTGTATGGCAAGACATGGTCACCTACTAAATGCACGCTTTTGTATCCTTTTATCATGCCATCTTTTAACTTTCCATTTAAACAATTTGGCATTCTCACAGGCTTGGGTTCTCCATTCATAAAGTGAGATAATGTCAAATAACCTCTTCTCACCGGCAAGTTTGAAACATAGTTGAGCTCTTTAATTGCCCAATAAGATTTATGTTCTAGTTCAAGAGGTAAGTGACATGCTTTTCCATAAACCATTTTATATGGAGACCTACCCATATGGTTTTTATAAGCAGTTCTATAAGCCCATAATGCATCATCAAGTTTCTTAGACCAATTCTTTCTGGATCTATTAACAGTCTTTTGCAAGATCAACTTTATTTCTCGGTTCCTTAATTCTACTTGACCACTAGACTGAGGGTGATATGGAGATGCAATTCTATGGTTAACATCATACTTAGCAAGCAATTTATGGAAAGCACCATGAACAAAGTGTGATCAACCATCAGTCATTAAATATCTAGGGACTCCAAACCTCAGGAAAATAACTTCTTTAAGCATTTTAATGGAGGTGTTATGATCAGCACTACTAGTTGGAATATTGATACGTCTCCAACGTATCTATAATTTATGAATTATTCATGCTGTTATATTATCATTCTTAGATGTTTTACAATCATTTTATAGCAACTTTATATCATTTTTTGGGACTAACCTATTGACATAGTGCCCAGTGCCAGTTGCTGTTTTTTGCTTGTTTTTTACGTCGCAGAAAATCAATACCAAACGGAGTCCAAACGCAGCGAAACTTTTTGGAGATTTTTTCTGGACCAGAAGACACCCGGTGGGCCAAAGAAGTACCAGAGGGGAGCTCCGAGGATAGCACAACCCACCAGGGCGCGCCTGGGGGCCCAGGTGCGCCCAGGTGGGTTGTGCCCACCTCGGTGGCCTCCCGCACCGCCTCTTCACCCTATAAATTGCCAAATATTCCGAAAACCCTGGGGGTAACCCTAGATCGGAAGTTCCGCCGCCGCAAGCCTCTCTAGCCACGAAAAACCAATCTAGACCCCGTTCCGACACTCTGCCGGAGGGGGAAATCATCACCGGTGGCCATCTTCATCATCCCGGCGGCCACCATGATGAGGAGGGAGTAGTCCACCCTCGGGGCTGAGGGTTTGTACCAGTAGCTATGTGTTTAATCTCTCTCTCTCTCGTGTTCTTGAGATGTCACGATCTTGATGTATCGCGGGCTTTGTTAATATAATCGGATCATATGGTGTTTTCCCCTCTCTATCTTGTTGTGATGAATTGAGTTTTCCCTTTGAGATTTCATTTTATCGGATTGAATACTTTTATGGATTTGAGAGCACTTGATATATGTCTTGCATATGAATACCCGTGGTGACAATGGGGTATTATATTGATTCACTTGATATATGTTTTGGCACTCAACTCGTAGATTCCCGAGGTGACATTGGGGTAATCTATGCATAGGGGTTGATGCACGTTTTCGTCCTTGTTTCTTTGGTAGAAATCTTGGGGCACTCTTTGAGGTTCTTGTGTTGGATCGAGTATTACGAATCTGAAATTGTTTGATGCGTATCGTATAATTAACTCATGGATAGTAGTGGTGACATTGGAGTATCTAGGTGACATTAGAGTTGATTGATTCATATCATATGGTGTTATTTTAGTACGAACTCTTGGATAGATCGAACGGAAAGAATAACTTTGTGTTATTTTAGTATGAACTCTTGAATAGATCGAACGGAAAAAATAACTTTAAGGTGGTTTCGTACCCTACAAACAATTTCTTCTTATGTTCTCCGCTAGATAAGAACTTTGGAGTGATTCTTCATCACATTTTGAGGGAAGGTTATATTATCCAATTAGATTAGCATTGTTGAGAGATTGCACTACCGAAAGTACGGACCCTAGGCATCATTTGAAGCATTGCAATATCGTTTGTGCTCACTCTTGTTACTTGCTACCTTGCTGTTTTTTTATTTTCAGATTACAAAAATATATTTCTACCATCCATATTACACTTTTATCACCATCTCTTCGCCAAACTAGTGCACCTATACAATTTACCATTGTATTTGGTGTGTTGGGGACACAAGAGACTTTTCATTATTTGGTTGCAGGGTTGTTTGAGAGAGACCATCTTCATCCTACACCTCCCACGGATTGATAAACCTTAGGTCATCCACTTGAGGGAAATTTTCTACTGTTCTAGAAAACTCTGCACTTGGAGGCCCAACACGAGTCTACAAGAACAAGTTGTGTAGTAGACATCAAGCTCTTTTCTGGCGCCGTTGCCGGGGAGGTGAGTGCATGAAGTTTTGTGTGATTGAATTTTTCAAGTTTTGGGTGAGATATCGATTTGAGGAGAATAAGGAGTGACAAGACCCTAAGCTTGGGGATGCCCAAGGCACCCCCAAGGAAATATTCAAGGAAGATCCAAGCAACTAAGCTTGGGGATGCTCCAGAAGGCATCCCCTCTTTCGTCTCCGACATTATCGGTAACCTCACTTGGAGCTATAATTTTATTCGTCACATGATATGTGTTTTGCTTGGAGTGTCATTTTCTTTTATTTTTATTTGCTTGCTGTTATTTAGAGTAATGTTTTTCATATTTTACTTCAATAAAAATGTCAAGTATAGCCTTTTCCATGCTTATTTTGCAAGTATATGAGTTGCTGTTTCAAAACAGAAAGTTTATTGCTGTTGCAATTATTATCCAGAAAAGTCAGAATGTGATTAAATGTTGAAATTTTTTGCACAGTAATAAATAATAAATTTTCTACAGCGTGGTAATTTTCAGATTTTTTGGAGTTAGGGAAGTATGAAGAATATTGCACTCTTTATAGACTGTACTGTTTAGGCAGATTGCTGTTATGTTTGCATTGTGTGCACATGTTTGCTCGTTTAATGATTCTATTTGAGGATGGAAGTATTAAATATGCAGAGGTATTTAGTATGCAATGTTGAATAATAATTTTAGTGATTTGCTACAGTAGAGAATGATAAGGTTTTTGCATTGATTTATACTAACTTATCTCACGAGTTCTTGTTGAGTTTTGTGTGGATGAAGTTTTTAAGATTTAGGGAAACCGTGATATAAAAGGAATTAAGGAGACACAAAAGCTCAAGCTTGGGGATGCCCAAGGCATCCCAAGTTAATAATCCAAGAAGTCTCAACTATCTAAGCTTGGGGATGCCCCGGTAGGCATCCCACCTTTCTTCATGAACAACTATCGGTTAGTATCGGTTGAGCCTAAGTTTTTGCTTCTGCACATGATGTGTGCTATTCTTAGAATGTCATTTTGTTTTGTTTTGCTTTGCTTTCTGTTTTAATAAAATATTTAGATCTGAAAGTTTTTAAATAAAAGAGAGTCCTCAAATAGCTACCCATTTACTTAACTACTCGCATGATCTTCACTTATATGTTTTTGGAGTAGTTTGTCGAACACTCTCATGCTTCACTTAAATTTATTTGAGAGCTTGTTAGTAGCAATGGTAATACATAAATTTAGTCCCAAAGTAATGGATATTCAAGAAGGATATAATAAAAACTTTCATGTAGATCACTGGATATGATAAGTTTGATTTCTTGCAATAGTTTTGCGATATGGAGATAATAATATGAGAGTCATGTTGGTGAGTAATTATGCTTTAGTAAGAATATTGGTGTTAAGGTTTGTGATTCCCTATGCAAGCACGAAAGTCAATAATTATGCAATGAAATTACATCCTACTTGTGGTGCATTATTCAGTGTTAGTTATGCTCAATGCTCGTTTATGTGAATTTTCGTTTCTTGGTTGGTTGCTTCTCAATCTATTTGCTAGCCTCCATTTGTACTAAGTGGGAATACTACTTGTGCATCCAAATTCTTAAACCCAAAGTTGTGCCAAATGAGTCCACCATACCTACCTATATGCGGTATTTCCATGCCGTTCTAAGCAAATTTGTATGTGCCACTCGTACCGCTCATGAAGCGGCAGGGAGTGGCCAATATTCTCCATGCTAGATGTGTTATTCTCAAGATGAGTGGTTATTCACTTGTCATTGCACGACAGTACGGCAAAGGTATTAGGGATGCCCAATCCCGAAATGAAAAAGAAATTTACTTTATGTTGTCAAATAATAAATTCCTTGGAAAGTGTTGGTATGGAGGGCACCCATGGATACGGCTAGCCATGGATTGTGAAAGAATGGTGGAAAAAGGAATAAACTTTATTTAATGTTTGGGAACCGCCTATGATATATCTAGCATGGAAAGTGTTGGGAATTACTTGGTCGTTTTCATTGACGGGAAACATATGCCTCTCGAAATTTTTATCTCTCAATTTAAGCTTTGAGCTCTAGCACCTCTACAAATCCCTATTTCCCTCTGCGAAGGGCCTATCTATTTACTTTATGCAATTTTTTATTTTTATTTGAGTCTCCATCTTCTCTTATAAAGCACCAACTAAGGGGCACTATGATCGTACTTGAGTATTGGATGTAGCTAATATGCGAGTGTGTTTTGCGAATGGATCAATGATTGAGCATGATGGGCTAGGGATAACTTTCTTTAGTGTTGATATTTTGAAAGACATGGTTTCTTGTTGATATGCTTTAGTATTGATGTATTCATGTCAAATTATAGACTATTGCTTTGAATCATTCAAGTCCAAATGTCCATGCTACAAAAGAAATAGTATATGATGAATATGATAGGTAGCTTTCCACAACAAAAATTCTGTTTCATTTGCTACTTTATCATGATAAGTTTTATGAGAAAGAGTTGCTGTTATGATTCTAGGAAAAGTGATTGAAATTATCATTGATCAAACTTATGCACTTTGCTAGCATTCACACTTCATAAATTATTTCTTTTATCATTTACCTACTCGAGGACGAGTAGGAATTAAGCTTGGGGATGCTGATACGTCTCCAACATATCTATAATTTATGAAGTATTCATGTTGTTATATTATCATTCTTAGATGTTTTACTATCATTTTATAGCAACTTTATATCATTATTTGGGACTAACCTATTGACATAGTGCCAAGTGCCAGTTGCTGTTTTTTGCTTGTTTTTTACATCGCAGAAAATCAATACCAAACGGAGTCCAAACGCAGCGAAACTTTTTGGAGATTTTTTCTGGACCAGAAGACACCCGGTGGGCCAAAGAAGTACCAGAGGGTAGCTCCGAGGAGAGCACAACCCACCAGGTCACGCCTGGGGGCCCAGGTGCGCCCAGGTGGGTTGTGCCCACCTCGGTGGCCTCCCGCACCGCCTCTTCGCCCTATAAATTGCCAAATATTCCAAAACCCTGGGGGTAACCCTAGATCGGAAGTTCCGCCACCGCAAGCCTCTCTAGCCACAAAAAACCAATCTAGACCCCGTTCTGGCACCCTGCCGGAGGGGGAAATCATCACCGGTGGCCATCTTCATCATCCCGGCGGCCACCATGATGAGGAGGGAGTAGTCCACCCTCGGGGCTGAAGGTTTGTACTAGTAGCTATGTGTTTAATCTCTCTCTCATGTTCTTGAGATGTCACGATCTTGATGTATCACGGGCTTTGTTAATATAGTCGGATCATATGGTGTTTTCCCCTCTCTATCTTGTTGTGATGAATTGAGTTTTCCCTTTGAGATTTCGTTTTATCGGATTGAATACTTTTATGGATTTGAGAGCACTTGATATATGTCTTGCATATGAATACCCGTGGTGACAATGGGGCATTATATTGATTCACTTGATATATGTTTTGGCACTCAACTCGCAGATTCCCGAGGTGACATTGGGGTAATCTATGCATAGGGGTTGATGCACGTTTTCGTCCTTGTTTCTCTGGTAGAAATCTTGGGGCACTCTTTGAGGTTCTTTGTGTTGGATCGAGTATTACGAATCTGAAATTGTTTGATACGTATCGTATAATTAACTCATCGATAGTTGTGGTGACATTGGAGTATCTAGGTGACATTAGAGTTGGTTGATGCGTATCATATGGTGTTATTTTAGTAAAACTCTTGGATAGATCGAACGGAAAGAATAACTTTGTGTTATTTTAGTACGAACTCTTGAATAGATCGAACGGAAAGAATAACTTTAAGGTGGTTTCATACCCTACAAACAATTTCTTCTTATGTTCTCCGCTAGATAAGAACTTTGGAGTGATTCTTCATCACACGTTGAGGGAAGGTTATATTATCCAATTAGATTAGCATTGTTGAGAGATTGCACAAGCGAAAGTACGGACCCTAGGCATCATTTTCAAGCATTGCAATACCATTTGTGCTCACTTTTGTTACTTGCTACCTTGCTGTTTTTTTATTTTCAGATTACAAAAATATATTTCTACCATCCATTTTACACTTTTATCACCATCTCTTCGCCAAACTAGTGCACCTATACAATTTACCGTTGTATTTGGTGTGTTGGGGACACAAGAGACTTTTTATTATTTGGTTGCAGGGTTGTTTGAGAGAGACCATCTTCATCCTACACCTCCCACGGATTGATAAACCTTAGGTCATCCACTTGAGGGAAATTTTCTACTGTCCTACAAAACTCTGCGCTTGGAGGCCCAACACGAGTCTACAAGAACAAGTTGTGTAGTAGACATCAAATATCTTCTACCCACTTAGTAATGTAATCAACAGCAACCAAAATATGTGTGTACCCATTAGAGGAAGGAAAAGGTCCCATACAATCGAATCCCCAAACATCAAATGGTTCAATAACAAGTGAATAATTCATAGGCTTTTCCTGACGTCTACTAATATTACCAATTCTTTGACATTCATCACAAGACAAGACAAACTTACGAGCATCCTTAGAAAGAGTAGGCCAATAAAAACCAGATTGTAATACCTTGTGTGCAGTTCTATCACCAGCATGGTGTCCTCCCTAGGCCTCGGAGTGACACTTTCGTAGGATATGTTCCTGTTCATGCTCAGGTACACAACGTCTAATAACACCATCTACTCCTTCTTTATAAAGATGTGGGTCATCCCAGAAGTAATGTCTTAAATCATAGAAAAACTTTTTGTTTCTTTGGTATGTGAAACTGGGTGGTATAAATTTAGCAAAAATATAATTCGCATAGTCAGCATACCATGGAGTACTACGAGAAGCTTTTATGATAGCTAATTTTTCATCAGGGAAGCTATGATCAATAGGTAATGGGTCATCAAGAATATTTTCTAACCAAGACAAGTTGTCTGCTACGGGGTCCTCAGCTCCCTTTCTATCAATAATATGTAAATCAAATTCTTGCAATAAGAGAACCCATCTAATAAGTCCTGGTTTAACATCTTTCTTTTCCATAAGATATTTAATAGTAGCATGATCGGTGTGAACAGTTACTTTGGAATCAACAATATAAGATCTGAACTTATCACAAGCAAATACAACTGCTAAAAATTCTTTTTCAGTAGTAGCATAATTTCTTTGAGCATTGTCTAGAGTTTTACTAGCATAATGGATAACATTTAATTTCTTATCAACTCTTTGTCCTCGAACAGCACCAACAGCATAATCATTAGCATCACACATAATTTCAAAGGGTAGGTTCCAATCAGGTGGTTGAACAGTAGGTGCAGAAATTAAGGCTTTCTTAAGTATTTCAAATGCTTCTACACAATCATCATCAAAAACAAATGGAACATCCTTTTGCAAGAGATTAGTAAGAAGGCCAGAAATTTTAGAGAAGTCTTTACTAAACCTCCTATAGAAACCATCATGGCCAAGGAAACTTCTTATACCTTTGATATCTTTAGGACACGACATTTTTTCAATATCATCAACTTTAGCTTTATCAACTTCAATACCCCTTTCAGAAATTTTATGCCCCAAGACAATACCTTCATTAACCATAAAGTGGCACTTCTCCTAGTTCAAGACAAGATTAGTTTCTTCACATCTCTGCAAAACTCGATCAAGGTTGCTTAAGCAATCATCAAAAGAAGTTCCGTAAACGGAGAAATCATCCATGAAAACCTCAACAATCTTTTCACAAAAGTCAAAAATTATAGCAGTCATACATCTTTGAAAGGTAGCAGGTGCATTACATAAACCAAAAGGCATACGTCTATACACAAAGGTACCGAAAGGACAAGTAAAAGTAGTTTTTTCTTGATCCTCTTGTGACACATGTATTTGGGAAAAACCAAAATAACCATCTAGAAAGCAGAAATGTGTATGTTTTGATAGTCTTTCTAGCATTTGATCAATAAATGGTAGAGGATAATGATATTTCCTAGTAGCTTTGTTTAACTTTCTAAAATCAATAACCATTCTATAACATGTGACAATTCTTTGCGGGATCAATTCATTCTTATCATTGGGAACAACGGTAATACCTCCCTTCTTAGGGACACAATGAACAGGACTTACCCATCTACTATCAACAATAGGATAAATTATACCTACTTCCAGAAGCTTTAGTATTTCATTTCTTACCACTTCTTTCATCTTTGGATTCAACCGTCGCTGGTGATCAATGACTGGTTTAGCATCAGGTTCCATATTAGTTTTGTGCTGACATAGAGTGGGACTAATGCCCTTAAGATCATCCAGAGTATATCCAATAGTTGCATGGTGCTTCTTCAGAGTTTTCAATAATTTCTTTTCTTCATGCTCTGAAAGGTTAGCACTAATAATAACAGGATATAACCTTTTCTCATCGATATAAGCATATTTCAAAGTATTAGGTAATTGTTTAATATCGAACACCAGATCACTCTTGGGTGGTAGAGGATCTCCAAGAGTTTCAATAGGCAAATTGTGTTTCAAAACAGGCATTTGTTTAAAGAAAATCTCATCCAATTCCTTTATTTCATTCATGAACATATCATTCTCATGGTCTAGCAAATAATGTACTAAAGGATCAGTAGGAGGCACGGCAATAGAAGCAAGACCAATTATTTCATCTTTACTAGGTAATTCTTTATCATGGGGTTGTCTACGAAACTTGGAGAAATTAAAATCGTGAGAAACATCCCCAAAACTCACACTAACAGTTTCTTTCTCACAATCTATTTTAGCATTAACAGTGTTCAAGAAAGGTCTACCAAATATAATGGGACAAAAATCATCTTGTGGGGATCCAAGAACTAGAAATCAGTAGGGTATTTTATTTTACCACACAATACTTCAACATCTCTAACAATCCCAATTGGTGATATAGTATCTCTATTGGCAAGCTTAATAGTGACATCAATATCTTCTATTTCAGTAGGTGCAATATCATTCATAATTTCTTCATATAAAGTAAAGGGAATTGCACTCACACTAGCACCCAAATCACAAAGGCCATGGTAACAATGATCTCCTATTTTAACAGAAACAATAGGCATGCCAACAATAGGTCTATGTTTATCTTTACTATCGGGTCTAGCAATTCTAGAAGCTTCATCACAGAATTAAATATCATGCCCATCAATATTACCGACCAAGAGATCTTTAACCATAGCAATACTCGGTTCAACTTTAATTTGTTCAGGGGGTGTAGGTGTTCTAGTATAACTCTTACGAACCACAACTGAAGCTTTAGCATGTTCTTTTATCCTGACAGGGAAAGGTGGTTTCTCAATATAAGCAGTAGGAATAACAGGATCAACATTATAAGTAATAGTTTCCTCTTGAGCTTTAATAGGTTCTACTATTTTTACTTCTATGGGAGGATGATTGTAACATCCCAAATTTTTAATTTGGAATGTTATGCATAGGTCATCCATGCATATCATATTTTATTGCATTTCATTTTGCGATCCTCGAAATCCTGAGCAACTCAAGGACCACGGAGAGAGTTGGGGATTTCACCGTTTTCATATTTGAATTTTCTCAAATATTGAAACAAGGATCAATTTGGTTTAATTATTTTTCTCTCCGAAAATATTTCATATTAAAAATATATGAGAGGAGATAATATGACTTCTCCAAAATAAATGGAATATTGGAGGAAAAATATTAAAATCAAATAAATATTTTATTTGGATTTTTATTGCAATTTTATTTGAATTTAGAAAAATATGCATTTTTCAAAATTGCATTAGAGTCCCAAATAAATGTTTACCTTGTCCGGGAGATTTTTAGAGGACGGGGAAAATTTATTTCGGGAATTTTGGAGTCCGTTTAGTATTTCTTTTATTTGTTTTTCTGCGCGGAATTATTTAAAAAAAAAATCCGCCGGACCGAACTGGGCCGAAGCCCAGCCGGCCCAGCCGCCGCCGCCTCCGCTCGCACGCGCCCCGTGCCCGAGCCGGACTCCGCCGGAGTCCGGGACGCCGCCGCCTCGTCGCCCCCAGCCCCAAGCCACCCTGCCCCAGCCCCCCCTTAAATAGCCGCCACCGCCGCCTGCCCTCGCCGCGCCGCCGAGCCGCCGCGCCGCCGCCGCCGCCGCCCCGCCTCGCCGGAGCCGCCGCTCGCCGGATCCGACGCCCGGTTTTTTTCCGGTTAATCGTTCGGTTTTTTTGGTAAACCCTAGATCTAGATTCGGTTTTTTTAAATTCCGGTTTATTCTTTTAGATCGGTTTTCCGTCGGTTTAGTTATTTAGCGGACGTTCGTCCGTACGTTCGTTTTAACGAACGGTTTTCACCGTTTAACCACAGACAGCGAACGTTCGTTCGTTAGCCTGTTCGTTAGTTTTTCTTTTTCTCGGATTTTCCGCGATTATTTTCGATCGCGATTTCTGATCCGATTTTCGTTTTAGTATAACTTTTCGCTCGTTTGTCGGAATCAGGCGATTCAAGCGCCTAGATCTTCGTCTCGAAGCCCTCTTTCTGTTTAACCAACTTAAACAAGTTTTTGCTACTGTAAAATTTGACTTTAGTCCAGATTAGTAAGCGAAGCGTGTTTCTTTCGCAGTTTGAGTTTCGTTGCTCCGTTTGATTTGATTCTTTTTGCAAACCAGAGTTCTTCAGTTGAACTTTCTGGTTAGGTCTTCTCATTTGGGTTTTACCCGTGCATCTTCACTTGATTGCTTATGTATGCTATTGTTTGTTTGCGATAGAATTCCCGGAGTGCGAAGCGTGCTACTACGAGTCCCTAGGATTTGCAGATCGTCAGCAAGGCAAGTAACACATTGATCATACTTCTTCGTTACCCAGTTTTTATGCATTAGTTTCGACCCTCAAATATTGCATGATTAGGATGTGATTAACTTGTGGGTACTGGGAAGTAGATGATGAGGTAGAACCTATTGTCCTTTTTAATAACAAACCCTTGGGAGTTACTTCTACGCTATGCTTATGTTGCCATGCTATGCTCGTAGACGTGGATTGGGTTTGAGTGTATCCATGACAGATGTGAGATTTTTTAATGGTTCAACTTAAGGTGGCAACTTTAATACACATCTGGGTGGATTGCTTGTTTGGGCACCTGGGGATATACCAGCGTTGTCCTAGGAGATCCCGGGGATATACCGTGTGATCCTCCTACGGTCCGCCACCCAGGCTCAAAGGGATCATAAGATTATTCATGCTAGAAACTTCCGTGTGCAGCCACAAGCTATTATGGGCTCTAGCATAGTTGAGTATGTTGCAGGACCTCTTTCAGTGGTAGGCTAGCAGATGTAGGGGAAAGTAGGTGTAACTGTCTACCCAGAGTAAAGAGTAAATGTTTCTGAAAGACTGTGTCTCGGTCATCCGTTTCTCAAACACCATGTAGTGCGAGGAATCCAACGGAGGAGATCAAGTCTTGTGGGGAAAAGTGCACAAACCTCTGCAGAGTGTAAAAACTAATCATGATTAGCCGTGTCCCCGGTTATGGACATCTTGAGTATCTGGTTCTTGGATCATCATATTGAATCCCATCACTCTAAATTAATTTGTTGGGATTAATGATTACTTTTAATTGGGATTGAGAGGGGGTTTTACCTTCTCAATGTTCAACAACCACCATGATAGTTAAATAAAATATATTCCTTTGTTGTAGGGAAAAATTGGCTTTTCGCAAAACAGTATAACCCTAGAGCTTTTCCACCAGCCAAATATGCATGTAGTATTAGCAATTATTCTGTTCATTGCTCTACTGTGTTATATTGCCAGCATATTCCATGTGCTGACCCGTTTCGGGCTGCAACGTGTCATGTTGCAGACTTTTCAGACGAAGAGTAAGGTGTGCTAGGTCGTTGTCGTGCACTCAGCTATGCCGTTGGAGTTGATGGACTCACTTTATCTTCCAAGCCTTCCGCTGTTATCTTATTTAGATGGCCTTAAGCCATATTTATTGAAATCAGTTCTCTTTTGAGACATTCGATGTAATAAGTGTGTGATTGCTACTCTGTTATAAATCCCTCAAGTACTGTGTGTGTCAGCATTACCGATCCAGGGATGACACTTGAACACAGAGATTCGATCCATTCGGGTCGGGTCGCTACAATGATATTTAAACCACTTCTGCTTAGGGAGATCAACATGAGTAGCAAATGATTCACAGAAAGAAGCTACTATCTCAGAGTCAAGTCCATATTTAGGGCTAAATTCACGAAAAGCATCGGTATCCATAAAAGATTTAACACAATCAAACTTAAGGTTTATACCTGACTCCTTACCTTCATCGAGTTCCCAATCTTCAGAGTTGCATTTAATTCTTTCCAAGAGATCCCATTTGAATTCAATAGTCTTCTTCATAAAAGAACCAATACAAGAAGTATCGAGCATGGATTGGTCATTACGATAAAGCCGAGCATACAAATTCTGAATAATAATTTCTCTTGAGAGCTCATGATTGGGGCATGAATATAACATTGACTTAAGCTTCCCCCAAGCTTGAGCGATACTTTCTCCTTCACGAGGCCAAAAATTATATATATAATTCCGATCACGATGAACCAGATGCATAGGATAAAACTTCTGATGAAATTCCAATTTCAATCGGTTGTAATTCCAAGTCCCAATATCATCACATAGCCTATACCATGTCAATGCTTTCTCCTTCAAAGATAAAGGGAAGACCTTCTTCTTGACTTCATCCTCGGGCAAACCTACAAGCTTAAATAATCCACAAACTTCATCCACATAGATTAGATGCAAATCAGGATGTAGTGTTCCATCTCCTGCATAAGGATTAGCTAGCAGTTTATCTATCATACCCAAAAGAATTTCATAATAAATATTTTCAGTTGGTGTAGTAGGTTGAGGGGCAACTCTTTGCTCTTTCGGTCGTGGTGAAGATACCCCAAAGAAACCCCTCAAAGGATACGATGTTCTATAGTGACAAGTGACAGTAAATTTCAGCACGTAATATAAATGTTTCATTTCCAAATTCCACTTACCAAAGGCGCTTCACTCCCCGAAAACGGCGCCAGAAAAGAGTCTTGATGACCGACAAGTATAGGGGATCTATCATAGTCCTTTCGATAAGTAAGTGTGTTGAACCCAACGAGGAGCAGAAGGAAACGACAAGTGGTTTTCGGCAAGGTATTCTCTGCAAGCACTGAAATTATCGGTAACAGATAGTTTGGTGATAAGATAATTCGTAATGGGTAACAAGTAACAAGTGTAACAAAGGTGCAGCAAGGTGGCCCAATCCTTTTTGTAGCAAAGGATAAGCCTGGACGAACTCTTATATAAAGCAAAGCGCTCCCGAGGACACATAGGAATTATTGTCAAGTTAGTTTTTATCATGCTCATATGATTCGCGTTCTTTACTTTGATAATTTGATATGTGGGTGGACCAGTGGTTGGGTGCTGTCCTTACTTGGACAAGCCTCCCACTTATGATTAACCCCTCTCGCAAGCATCCGCAACTACAAAAGAACAATTAAGATAAATCTAACCATAGCATGAAACATGTGGATCCAAATCAGCCCCTTATGAAGCAATGCATAAACTAGTGGTGTTATGATGTAGTCGACGTTCACATAACACCACTAGAGGAAAGACAACATACATCTCATCAAAATATCGAACGAATACAAAATTCACATGATTACTTATAACAAGACTTCTCCCATGTCCTCAGGAACAAACGTAACTACTCACAAAGCATATTCATGTTCATAATTAGAGGGGTAATAAATATCATTAAGAATCTGAACATATGATCTTCCACCGAATAAACCAACTAGCATCAACTACAAGGAGTAATCAACACTATTAGCAACCCAGAGGTACCAATCTGAAGTTTTGAGACAAAGATTGAATACAAGAGATGAACTATGGTTTGAGAGGAGATGGTGCTGGTGAAGATGTTCATAGAGATTGACACCCTCTCGACGAGAGGATCATTGGTGATGACGATGGCTTCGATTTCCCCCTCCCGGAGGGAAGTTTCCCCGGTAGAACAGCTCCGCCGGAGCCCTAGATTGCTTCTGCCCAGGTTCCACCTCGAGACGGCGGCGCTTCATCCCGAAAGCTTCCTTTTGATTTTTTTCCAGGTAAAAACCCTTCATATAGTAGAAGATGGACATTGGAGACCTGCCAGAGGGCCCACAAGCCCTAGGGGCACGCCCCCAGGCTTGTGGCCACCTGGTGGGTCCCCCTCTGGTATTTCTTCGCCCAATATTTTTTATATATTCCAAAATAATTCTTCATAAATTTTCAGGACTTTTGGAGTTTTGCAGAATAGGTCTCTCTTATTGGCTCCTTCCCGGTCCAGAATTCCAGCTACCGGCATTCTCCCTCTTTATGTAAACCTTGTAAAACAAGAGAGAAAAGGAATAAGTATTGTTCCATAACATGTAATAACAGCCCATAATGCAATAAATATCAATATAAAAGCATGATGCAAAATGGACGTATCACCCCTCCCGCCTGGGGCACGCCCGTATGGCTTGTGGCCTCCTCGTAGGGCTTCTGGCCTCCTCTCCAAGTCTCATGGGTTTCTTCTGCTCCAAGAAAAATCACCGCAAAGTTTTATTCCGTTTGGACTCCGTTTGGTATTCCTTTTCTGTAAAAGTCAAAAACAAGGAAAAAACAGAAACTGGCACTGGGCACTAGGTTAATAAGTTAGTCCCAAAAATAATATAAAATAGCATATTAATGCATATAAAACATCCAAAACTGATAATATAATAGCATGGAACAATAAAAAACTATAGATACGTTGGAGACGTAAACGTATCTATAGTTTTTTATTGTTCCATGCTATTATATTATCCATCTTGGATGTTTTATATGCATTATTATGCTATTTTATTTCATTTTTTGGGACTAACCTACTAACCTAGTGCCTAGTGCCAGTTGCTGTTTTTTCCTTGTTTTTTGTCTTTTACAGAAAATCAATACAAACGGAGTCCAAATGGAACAAAACTTTTTGACGATTTTTCTTGGACCAGAAGACACCGAGGATGCTTCAGGAGGAGGCCAGAAGAGCTACGGGTGGGCCACAAGCTCACTAGGCACGCCCTAGGGGGGGTGCCCTGCTAGCTTGTGGGCCCCCCATAGCCCCTCTAACCCTAATCTCAGCTCCATAAATACCCAAATATTCCCCGTATACCAGAGCGCACACCAAAAATACTTTTCCGCCGCCGCAAGTTTCTGTCCTCGTGAGATCCCATCTGGAGACCTGTTCCAGTACTCTGCCGGAGGGGGATTCGATCACAGAGGGCCTCTACATCAACCTTCCTTCCCTTCCGATGATGTGTGAGTAGTTTACCACAGACCTACTGGTCCATAGCTAGTAGCTAGATGGCTTCTTCTCTCTCTTTGATCTTCAATACAATGTTCCCCTTGATGTTCTTGGAGTTCTACTCGATGTAATCTTCTTTTGCGGTGCATTTGTTGAGATCCGATGAGTTGTGGATTTATGATCAGATTATCTATGAATATTATTTGAGTCTTCTCTGAACTCTTTTATGCATGATTAAGATAGCTTTGTATTTCTCTTCGATCTATAGATTTGGTTTGGCCAACTAGATTGATCTATCTTGCAATGGGAGAGGTGCTTTGTTTTGGGTTCAATCTTGCGGTGTCCTCACCCAGTGACAGAAGGGGTAGTGAGGCACGTATTTGTATTGTTACCATCAAGGATAAAAAGATGGGGTTTTTACCATATTGATTGGATCTATCCCTCTGCATCATGTCATCTTGCTTAAGGCATTGCTCCGTTCTTGTTAGCTTAATTCTCTAGATGCATGCTGGATAGCGGTCGATGTGTGGAGTAATAGTAGTAGATGCAGGCAGGAGTTGGTCTACTTGTCACAAACGTGGTGCCTATATTCATGATCATTGCCTTAGATATCGTCATAACTATGCGCTTTTCTATCAATTGCTCAACAGTAATTTGTTTACCAACCGTATGCGTTCTTTCAAGAGAGAAGCCTCTAGTACAAACTATGGTCCCCGGGACTATTTTTATCGTATTATTTTCAGATCTATAAAACCAAAAACCCAAAAATACATTGCTGCAATTTATTTACTTTTATTTAGTTTTGCACTTTAACTTATCTTTTATACCTATCTCTATCAGATCTCATCCTTGCAAGTAACCGTGAAGGGATTGACAACCCTTTTATCGCGTTGGGTGCAAGTATTTGTTTGTGTAGGTGCCATCATTGGAGATGTGTGTTCCTCCTACTGGATTGATACCTTGGTTCTCAAACTGAGGGAAATACCTATCTCTACTTTGCTGCATCACCCTTTCCTCTTCAAGGGAAAAACCAACGCAAGCTCAAGAAGTAGCATGGTTCTCCTACTGGATTGATAACCTTGGTTCTTAACTAAGGGAAATACGTATCTCTACTGTACTGCTTCATCCTCTCCTCTTCTAGGAAATCCCAATGCAGCTCACAAGTAGCAGCTATATGTAAGGCAAACCTCATTACCTTGAGCACACTTGATGTATGAACAAAGAACCTGGCGAATTTAATCTCTGGTGTGGTGCCTCGGTACTCGTTCAAAGTAATTTCTTTGAGATGAAGATCAAGGGATTCAATGGGATTGTTGTCTTGCGCCACATTTTTTGCTTTCCAGCCTACTTGTATCTGCAAACGAAGACACCTTATTAGTGCCTAGCTGCAGTTTTGAACAGTTTGGGCCTCTTTGATTTGCAGGATTTCTAAAATACACGAAGAGAGACATGCCATCTTTAATCGTTCATGATTAACATCTAAAAAAATATATGTATTGAAATCCTCCAAACTTCCTTTAGAAATCATACTACATTTGTCATTGTAATCATGGGTAAAAGTAACAACAAATTGAACTCCATTGTGCTTAACAATTAACAGGAAAGGAACATTACCTCGATGTATAGCTTCTCTGTGAACAAAAAGCATATAAGGAATCTAACAACTTCATCCAGATCGGGGCCAACATGACGTAGTGCCAAGATCTTCACGATGTGCAGAGACGGGGCCAAGCTTATGGGAATCATTTTCTGGATGACAGCCGAACATAGATCAACAAAAAATAGATAAAATGTGATGTCCAATAAGAAGAAGGAGAAGAAGAAGACTGTTGTACCTGAATGGATAACGATCCAGTAACAAGTTTGGAGAATTCTCATCACACAAATAGCCCAACACTATCAATTTCAGTACGTCAATGACCCTGATTCTTCTTGGACCTTCTTTATCAAGTAGAAACAATCTCTCAAGGAAAGGAGCATTCTCAATGACCATATCATGAAACCACTCAACTGACAGCCTATTGCGACACCAGTAATGCACATAAATTGTACAAACATTTGACAAGGCGATGTGGAGGCTACTGAACCCATCCATCACCTGAAGACGAAGGTACTCGAGCGCTGTATAGCCACCGAGCAGGCGCTCCAAATCCTCCATCGAGATGCGGACGCCCATGAGCTCGAGGTGCTTTAGTTTAGGGAGATGAAGAGCGGGCGCGACATCAAGCTGGGGGAAAAGGCACTACCTGAATGTAGCATAATGCAGCATGGGTGCAAGGCAGAGCGCAGACAACAGCGACGAGCGCGGATGTCCAACATGAAAACTGAGCTCCTTGAGCCGATCTACGGTGGGGGATAGGAACCACTCGTGAAACTTGGATTCGGCCTTGTAGCTGGAACGGAACTTGCCGATGATGGCAAGGCGTCTGACCAGCCCAGGGTGCGTGACAAGGATGTGGGACAATGCGTCCAAGCATTTTCGCTCCCTGCCGTAGAGCTCATCATCGTCGATGAGGTCTAGGGGGGTGGAGTGCCAGGGGGAATGCGTCCAAGCGTTTGCACTCCCTGCTATAGAGCCCGTCATCGTCGAAGAGGTCCAGGGGGTGGAGTGCCAGAGGGGGCACCACCACCGAGAGAGGACAGTGGTCTGCACACCAAATTTGATGGGGGGAGGGATATGATTGTTACCAACATCTCGTTGGGGAGGCTGCTAATGAAGTCCATGCTCCCCGAAGGCTCTAGCAGTTCTGGCTCGACCCGCCCCCGCTTGTTGGCCGGCTCGTCCCCCATCACAGCAGGCGGTGATCCTCAGCGGTCGAGCTTATATATAAGAACGGGGGACTGTTCTACGTACCTTCTCGAGGCGTCCGAAACCAAAACCATCAATAAATTTTTGGCACCGCTCGCGCCTGCGCGGCGTACTGCTCGCACGGGTCCCGTTGATCCTGCACGGCGGACAGCTCTCACACGTCCCATCTAATCAAACAGCTGCTTGTGGTAGTAAATGGTTAGTGGAACGCCCATGGTTGGAATAATACAACCATTTGCGATAATAACGTGGCAGCTATTTGTTCCAAAATGCCTCTTAAATCAAATAATGTATAAGAAAGGCAAAACGAACCCTAAATAATTTCATATTTTAGCATGACACTCCAATAGTTGCATGTTGCCTCTGTAAAATAAATCAAGGTGGGAAGAGGCAGTGTATGTCATTTTTGCACACAGAGGTGACACGTTCCCTCTCGGAACCATGGGGCTTCTTGAGAGAAGCCACGGTTTGTAAGAAGCTTATACGAAACTTGTCCCAAATCGGATACATTATTTACCACAACACGTTGGTGCCATGTCATGAGACCATTCCAAGTTTCATGATTTTCAGGCGAGTTAATGATTTACAGGAAGTTCAAAACCAAGTTTCTCAATGTTTCCGGCCAAGACACGACGCCCAGATGTTCGAAATTCATTCCCATTTCTTGCATGAGACCTAAACATTCACCCAAGGACACGTATATGATATTTCAACCCGGTTTGGTGCACTGGGGCATGTGGCTGTAGTTCAAATTTGAATTATGCACATTAAATGCCTAGAAACTCAAATAATGTATAAAATGGTCAAACGAACCTTGAGTAATTCCAAATTGTAACACAACACTCCTATAGTTGCATGTTGCCTCTGTAAAATAAATCAAGGCGGGAAGAGGCAGTGTATGTCATTTCGCACACAAAGGTGACACATTCCCTCTCGAAACCATGAGGCTTCTTGAGAGAAGCTCTGGTTTGTAAGAAGATTATACCAAAACTTGTCCCAAATCGGACAATTTTTTAACCATAGCATGTTGGTGCCATGTCATAACACCATGCCAAGTTTCATGATTTTCAGACTAGTTTTGGTTTTACATGAATTATAAAAACAAGTTTCTTAATGTTTAAGGCCGAGCCACGACGCCTAGATGTTTGAAATTCATTCCCATTTCTTGCATGGGACCTAAACATTCACCCAAGGACACGTACATGATTTTTCAACCCGGTTTGGTGCACTCGGGCATGTGCCTATAGTTCAAATTTGAATTGTGCACATTAAATGTCTAGAAACTCAAATAATGTATAAAAGGCAAAAAAAACTAAATAATTTCAAATTTTAACACGACACTCTTAAAGTTGCATGTTGCCTCTGTAAAATAAATCAAGGCGGGAAGAGGCAGCGTATTGATATCTCCTTTTTGTTAACCCGGTATTGGAACTAAAAAGAGTATCCCGCACCTATTTTCACAGAGGTGGCCTTGGGTTATCGACCCCACGAGAGGAAGATTCACTTGAAGTGATGGTCTCTAGCAAGCTTTTGCTAAAGTGTCAAATCCAGCTTTTGATCGAATCAGCAAGCAAATAGTGATTCCAACACTTATCATAAAAAGAATGTACGGGGATAAGGTCCTAATGCTTACAACCATGTATTGGTGTTGGGATAAAAAATGATATTAGTTTGTGCTCAGGAAGCCACCCATCAAGAGGTGCTTGCTTCATTTGGAATGGGCGACGTGTCCAAATAACATCCTGACCGGCATGAGTCCTGCGTCAAGAATCAATTGTCCTACCTAAGGCCCTATCCGTCTCGCTGGGTTGCCTTGATAATTAAGATAATAATATCAGACAAACGCTTTGGGCGTTCAATGACTACACCTCATGTATCCCAAGGATATGATCCATGTTACCCTACTGAACCTTACTGTCACCACTGTTTGGTATAACACTTCATGGTCCCCTTGCTCCTAGCCTCACCGGCGCTCGGTCTCCATGATCCTGGGTACCTGCAAGGATGAACATCACGGAGAAGACAAGAGAAAATTCATGATGCAATTTTATTTTACACATACAAGACGTTGTGTCAAAGGATTCTATTGATCCCTTCATAAAATACTTGGGGTTGCAAGGCTCGTGCCTCACCACATACCTTACCGGACTACTCACACATGGAGATCAGATCGTGAGAAGAAATCATTGAAGAACACATATTGAGATTGATTGATTGCAATATGTCTTACAATAGATGCCTTGTGCGATGCACGATTACAAGTATGAACTAGATGAGAGAGGGTTATGGTGGTGCAGATGGCTATGGAGGTGAAAATGGCGGCAGCTAGGGTTTGTGGATGAAGATGAAAATGAATGGGTTGTGGCTATGCTTGATGCTCCTCCCATGCTCCGTCTGTTAACATTTTGACGGGGTCCCCTTAATAAAAGATCTTCGGGTGGACGAGCTGCCTCAGTTTCCACGCCAAACGACCGCTAATGCGAGCGCTCGCGGTCACATAGAACGCCATCTTTTGCGCTGGAGTCCTTCTGATGCCTCCTGATGATTTGTTTCTTCTCCATTTTCCTTCCTTTCCTTTCTCCCATGTGATCCCTTATTAACCCATTTCCTGTGGAAAAATATTAAAGAGAGGATTTATGGAATCCTTTGCATTCATTAGTCATTAGTGGCAATATCGGAGCAAATATCTCTCTTTTAGTGAAATATCTTGGTTTAATCAAGGTTGAAATGAGTGTAAAAATATCACTCATCAACTTCCCCAAGCTGAAACTCGATCGTCCTCAAGCAACATAAAGAGAAATTCGAATCATAAGGAACTCAGTTGTTTAAACCAAAATAATGCTAAGGTTTTGGTTCACTTACGATGGGTACGCCTAGATAGCCCTCCGCTTCTTAACCTGAAAACTTATCATAGATATAGCGGTGGAATGGTTATAGTGCATGTGTTAGTGAACTGAAGATAATCAACACAAAGTTTCTGACCTAGTAGATAAAACAACTTTCCAACACTTCGTTTTATTTAATCTAGACAACACTTGCTTGCCGGGAATGCACAGAAGAGTTTCTTAAGATAGATCCATAAAAACATAAGTTAAGGAGTAGAAAGCATGTAGTGAAACATGATGCTCAAGTGCCCTTGAACATACCCACAATTGTTTCTTCCTCTAGGCTCTTAAAAATTTTGTTTCAATCATTGTTTGCTGGAACTTTGATTGTCACATGAAGGAGATTATGCCAAATAAGTGATCATGCATAGGTTTTTGTCGTGGAGGAGCACGATCACCTATGGGGCAGGGTCGCCCCTTTGTGGTTCTGCGGGGGACGATCACATTGCACAAAGAGCAGAGGCAGCAGGGCAGCGCAGCGAGGGACAACTCTATTTTACCCAGGTTCGGGCCGCTTGGCAGTGTAACACCCTGCTCCTACTTTGGTGGATTGATCTGGAGGAACATGAAGATGCGGAGCGCTCAAGCCCAGCAAGGATGCCTCGAGGAGAGCAGCTACGCGCGTACTAGTGTTGAGGGATGAAAAGTTTGAACCCTTTGCTAGGTTGCCTCGGGGCTCCTTTTATAGCTTAAGGGGTGACCATAGTGGCAAAACAGTCATTACGGTATGAGTAAATAGCTAACAGTGCTATCATACCTAACTCGGGCAATCAAGATAAAGTGCATTAAATGCACTGCTAGGTGTCATATGGAGAGGTAGCCCCGGCAAGGTTTATCCACCGCTTGCCTAACCACCTCTTATATGCATGACATGCTTCTGGGACGGGTGTCATTAAAGGTAATCTCTTCTCCTGCAGGTTGCCACGTGCTCGACAGGATCCACCTAGCCGCTTGAGATTTGACACTGCACTGATTAGTGACTGTTGTGTGATGAGGTGGAGCGGTGGCGTCCTGACGGGTGTCTGCCGACATGGAGCCTGCCGAGCTCTAGTCTTGGAGTCTTGTTTTGGTCCTGGCAGCCCCGGAGACCCTGCCGGGGCGACTTGGCCTCGTCCCCAGGCGTAGTCTCGACCCTGCCGGACTCGCCTGCCCGGCAGGGGAGGTCTTCCTGGGGGCTTCTCTGGTTGGTTTGGTCTTCTTAATGCGCTCCTTTATATCACGAAGAGCGGTTTCTCTGGCTTATCCTGAGTCAGCGATTGATACTTGATGTATGACCCGCCGCACGCCTGTGCACAAGTCCGGGCGGCAAACACAAATGTTTGTTGCACCGATAGGAGCCCCCGGGCCTGGTCCATACGTGCCACCAGGCGTTGTTGGGGTGGGCCCATCAAATGCATAGGCGTACAAGTTGGCCTTGTTGGGGCTGGTGTTGCGTTTTTGAGTTCTTTGCTTCTTCACTAATCTGGACTTGAGTCAGCCTCCAGGCTTCCCATGGTAACTTCAACACTCAGACGGCGTGTGTCGTTCATGTTGTAAATCGGGGGGCGCCCACGTCCACGGGAACCCATTAGGGCGCCCACGCGTGAACCGGGGTAACTGCCGTTTTAAGTTTAGCTCACCCACTACGCCTGCCATTTTCGCCACGCCTGCCGCATGTACTGCGCGAGGTTGGTGGTGGATGCATAGGGCGCGGGAACGTCGGCCTTGGAAGAATACGTAGCGCCTCAGATTGGTGTAGTGGGGCGGCTGATGAATCTGGGCGCCGTCCTGGGACGCAGAGGGCTGGATTGGGAGAGCGGGGCAGTTCCTCCAGAATAGTGGAGAGCCAGCTCCCCCTCGCTCCCGCTATAAAAGGAGGTGCGGGGGAGTGGTGATGCTCATCCACCATTCCTCCCTTCTGATACGTCCATTTTGCATCATGTTTTCCTACTGTTATTTATAATGTTTTTATGCATAATAATGCTTTTTGGAGTAATTCTAATGGCTTTTCTCTCATAATATGCAAGGTTTACAAAAAGAGGGGGAATGCCGGCAGCTGGAATTCTGGACCTGAAAAAGCTACGCTAGAGTTACCTATTCTGCACATCTCCAAATGAGCTAAAAATTTATGGAGAATTATTTTGGAATATATTAAAAATACTGGAGCAAATAACTACCGGAGGGAGCCACCTGGTGAGCACAAGACACCAGGGCGCGCCCTGGTGGGTTGTGACCAGCATGACCCACCTCCGGTGCCCATCTTCTGGTATATAGGTCATTTTGACCTAGAAAAAATAAGGGGGGACTTTCGGGACAAAGCGCCGCCGTCTCGAATGAAACTTGGGCAGGAGCACTTTTGCCCTCCGGCGAAGTGATTCCCCCGGGGGAACTTCCCTCTCGAAGGGGGAAATCATCGCCATCATCATCAGCAACAACCCTCTCATCTTTGGGAGGCCAATCTCCATCAACATCTTCAACAGCACCATCTCCTCTCAAACCCTAGTTCATCTCTTGTGTTCAATCTTTGTACCGAAACCTCAGATTGGTACCTGTGGGTGACTAGTAGTGTTGATTACATCTTGTAGTTGATCACTATATGGTTTATTTGGTGGAAGATTATATGTTCAGATCCATTATGCTATTAAATACCCCTCTGATCTTTAGCATGATTATTATTTGTGAGTAGTTACTTTTGTTCTTGAGGTCACGGGAGAAGTCATGTTGCAAGTTTCATGTGAACTTGATATGTGTTCGATATTTTGATGATATGTATGTTGTGATTCCCTTAGTGGTGTCATGTGAACGTCGACTACATGGCACTTCACCATATTTGGGCCTAAGGGAATGCATTGTGGAGTAGTTATTAGATGATGGGTTGCTAGAGTGACAGAAGCTTAAACCCTAGTTTATCCGCTACTTCGTAAGGGACCGATTTGGATCCAAAAGTTTAATGCTATGGTTAGATTTTATCTTAATACTTTTCTCATAGTTGTGGATGCTTGCGCGGGGGTTAATCATAAGTAGGAGGTTTGTTTAACTAAGAACAGCACCTAAGCACCGGTCCACCCACATATCAAATTATCAAAGTAGCGAACACAAATCAAACCAACATGATGAAAGTGACATGCTGAAATTCCCGTGTACCCTCAAGAACGCTCTGCTTATCATAAGAGACCGTTTTGGCCTGTCCTTTGCCACAAAAGGATTGGGCTACCTTGCTGCATATTATTTACCATTACCGTTACTTGTCCGTTACAAATTATCTTGCTATCACACTACTTGTTACCGACTATTTCAGTGCTTGCAAAAAATACCTTGCTGAAAACCACTTGTCATTTCCCTCTGCTCCTCGTAGGGTTCGACACTCTTACTTATCGAAAGGACTACGATTGATCCCCTATACTTGTGGGTCATCAAGACTCTTTTCTGGCTTCATTGTCGGGGAGTGAAGCGTTCTTGGTAAGTGGAAATTGGTATGGAAAAATTATTACGACGTGCTGAAATTTATTGTCACTTGTTACTATGGAGAACCATCCTTTGAGGGGTTTGTTCGAGGTATCTTCACCTCGACCGGAAGCACAATTAGTTGCCCCTCAACCTACTGCACCAACTGAAAATATTGGTTATGAAATTCCTTCAGGTATGATAGAACAACTGCTAGCTAATCCTTATGTAGGAGATGGAACTGAACATCCTGATATGCACTTGATATATGTGGATGAAATTTGTGGATTTTTTAAGCTTGCGGGTTTATCCGAAGATGAAGCTAAGAAGAAGGTTTTCCCTTTATGTTTGAAGGGAAAATCATTGACATGGTATAGGCTATGCGATGATATTGGATCTTGGAACTGGAATCGATTGAAATTGGAATTTCACCAAAAAAATTATCCTATGCATCTAGTGCATCATGATCAGAATTATATATATAATTTTTGGCCTCGTGAAGGAGAAATTATCGCTCTAGCTTGGGGGAGTCTTAAGTAAATGTTATATTCATGCCCCAATCATGAGCTCTCTAGAGAAATTATTATTCAGAATTTTTATGCTCGGCTTTCTGAGCTTTCTCATGATGATCGATCCATGCTCGATACTTCTTGTACTAGTTCTTTTATGAAGAAGACTATTGAATTCAGGTGGGATCTTTTAGAAAGAATTAAATGCAACTCTGAAGATTGGGAACCCGACGAAGGTAAAGAGACAGGTATTAAGCTTGAATTTGATTGTGTTAAATCTTTTATGAATACCAATGCTTTTCACAAGTTTAGCACTAAATACGGACTTGACTCTGAGATAGTAGCCTCTTTTTGTGAATCATTTGCTACTCATGTTGATCTCCCTAAGGAGAAGTGGTTTAAATATCATCCCCCTATTAAAGGAAGAAATCAAAGAACCGGTCATAGTTAAAGATGAAACTATTATTTACAATGTTGATCCAGTTGTGCCAACTACTTATATTGAAAAACCACCTTTCCCTGTGAGGATAAAGGAACATGCTAAGGTTTCAACTGTGGTTCACAAAAGTAATATTAGATCACCTAAACCTGCTGAACAAATTAAAGTAGAACCTAGTGTTGCTATGGTTAAAGATCTCCTGGTAGAAAATATTGATGGGCATGTTATTTACTTCTGCGATGATGCTGCTAGAATTTCCAAACCCGATGAAAAAGATAAACATAGACCTGTTGTTGGCATGCCCGTTGTCTCAGTTAAAATAGGAGATCATTGTTATCATGGTTTATGTGATTTAGGTGCTAGCGTGAGTGCTATTCCTTTTACCTTATACCAAGAAATTATGAATGACATAGCACCCGCCGAAATAGAAGACATAGATGTTACTATTAAACTTGCTAATAGAGACACCATCACACCACTTGGGATTGTTAAAGATGGTGAAGTCTTGTGTGGTAAAACAAAATACCCTACTGATTTTCTAGTTCTTGGTTCCCCACAAGACGACTTTTGTCCCATTATCTTTGGTAGACCTTTCTTGAACACCGTGAATGCTAAAATAGATTGTGAAAAACAAACTATCGGTGTTAGCTTTGGTAATGAGTCTCATGAGTTTAATTTCTCCAAGTTTAGTAGACAACCACATAAGAAAGAATTACCTAGTAAGGATGAAATAATTGGTCTTGCTTCTATTGCCGTGCCCCCTACTGATCCACTAGAACAATATTTGCTAGACCATGAAAATGATATGCATATGCATGGAAGAAATGAAATAGATAAAATTTTCTTTGAACAACGACCTCTGCTCAAACACAATTTGCCTATTGAAACTCTAGGAGGTCCTCCTCCACCTAAAGGTGATCCTGTGTTTGAATTGAAACAATTGCCTGACACTGTGAAATATGCTTATCTCGATGAGAAAAAGATATATCCTATTATTATTAGTGCTAACCTTTCAGAACATGAAGAAGGAAGATTATTGAAAATTCTGAAGAAGCACTATGCTGCTATTGGATATACTCTTGATGATCTTAAGGGCATTAGTCCCACTCTCTGTCAGCACAAGATTAATATGGAACCTGATGCTAAACCCGTTGTTGATCATCAACGACGTTTGAATCCTAAGATAAAAGAAGTGGTAAGAACTGAAATATTAAAGCTTCTGGAAGCAGGTATAATCTATCTCATAGCAGATAGTACATGGGTAAGTCTCGTTCATTGTGTCCCTAAGAAGCGAGGTATTACTGTTGTTCCTAATTATAAAAATGAACTTATTCCACAAAGAATTGTTACTGGCTATAGAATGGTAATTGATTTTAGAAAATTAAATAAAGAAACTCGAAAAGAGCATTACCCTTTGCCTTTTATTGATCAAATGTTGGAAAGATTATCTAAGCACACACACTTTTGCTTCCTTGATGGATATTCTGGTTTTTCTCAAATACCTGTTTCACAACCAGATCAAGAGAAAACCACTTTTACCTGCCCTTTTGGAACTTATGCTTATAGACATATGCCTTTTGGTTTATGCAATGCACCTGCTACCTTTCAAAGATGTATGACTGCTATATTCTCTGATTTTTGTGAAAAGATTGTTGAGGCTTTCATGGATGATTTTTCTGTTTATGGAACTTCTTTTGATGATTGCTTGAGCAACCTTGATCGAGTTTTGCAGAGATGTGAGCAAACTAATCTTGTCTTGAATTGGGAGAAGTGCCACTTTATGGTTAATGAAGGTATTGTCTTGGGGCATAAAATTTCTGAACGAGGTGTTGAGGTGGATAAAGCTAAAGTTGATGCAATTGAGAAAATGCCATGTCATAAAGATATTAAAGGTATTCGTAGTTTCCTTGGTCATGCTGGTTTCTATAGAGGTTTATTAAATACTTCTCTAAAATTTCTAGGCCTCTTACAAATCTTTTACAAAAGGATGTTCCATTTGTTTTTTATGATGATTGTGTAGAAGCCTTCGAAACACTTAAGAAAGCCTTAACTTCTGCACCTATTATTCAACCACCTGATTGGAACTTGCCTTTTGAAATTATGTGTGATGCTAGTGATTATGCTGCTGGTGTTGTTCTAGGACAAAGAGTTGATAAGATATTAAATGCAATTCATTATGCTAGCAAAAGTCTAGACAGTGCCCAAAGAAATTATGCTACTACTGAAAAAGAATTTTTAGCAGTTGTGTTTGCTTGTGACAAATTTAGATCCTATATTGTTGATTCCAAAGTAACTGTTCACACTGATCATGCTGCTATTAAATATCTTATGGAAAAGAAAGATGCTAAACCTAGACTTATTAGGTGGGTTCTTTTGCTAGAAGAATTTTGATTTACATATTACTCATTGAAAAGGAGCTGAGAACCATGTAGATGATAACTTGTCTAAGTTAGAGAATATTCTTGATGACCCACTACCTATTGATGATAGCTTTCCTGATGAACAACTAGCTGCAATAAATGTTTCTCATAATACTCCTTGGTATGCTGACTATGCTAATTATATTGTTGCTAAATACATACCACCTAGTTTCACATACCAACAAAAGAAAAAATTCTTCTATGATTTAAGACATTACTTTTGGGATGGCCCACATCTTTATAAAGGAGTAGATGGTATTATTAGACGTTATGTACCTGAGCATGAACAGGAACAAATCCTACGGAAATGTCACTCCGAAGCTTATGGAGGGCATCATGCGGGAGATAGAACTGCTCATAAGGTATTGCAATCTGATTTTTATTGGCCTACTCTCTTCAAGGATGCCTGTAAGTTTGTTTTATCTTGTGATGAATGTCAAAGAATTGATAATATCGGTAAGCATCAAGAAAAGCCTATGAATTATTCACTTGCTGTTGAACCATTTGATGTTTGGGTTTTAATTATATGGGACCTTTTCCTTCCTCCAATGGGTATACACATATTTTGGTTGCTGTTGATTATGTTACTAAGTGGGTAGAAGCTATTCCACCTAGCAGTGCTAATCATAACACTTCCATTAAAATGGTTAAAGAAGTTATTTTCCCAAGGTTTGGAGTCCCTAGATATTTAATGAGTGATGGTGGTTCACACTTTATTCATGGTGCTTTCCGTAAAATGCTTGCTAAATATGATGTTAACCATAGAATTGCATCACCCTATCATCCTCAATCTAGTGGTAAAGTTGAACTTAGCAATAGAGAAATAAAACTAATATTACAAAAAATTGTTAATAGATCCTGAAAGAATAGGTCTAAGAGATTGGATGATGCACTTTGGGCCTACAGAACAGCATATAAAAATCCTATGGGTATGTCTCCTTACAAAATGGTTTATGGAAAAGCTTGTCATTTGCCTCAAGAGTTAGAACATAAAGCCTATTGGGCAATTAAAGAACTCAACTATGATTTCAAACTTGTCGGTGAAAAGAGGTTATTTGACATTAGCTCATTAGATGAATGGAGAACCCAATCTTATGAAAATGCCAAATTATTTAAAGAAAAAGTTGAAAGATGGCATGATAAAAGAATCCAAAAGCGGGAATTCAAAGTTGGAGAATATGTTCTTTTGTACAACTCTCGTTTCAAATTCTTTGCAGGAAAACTTCTCTCTAAATGGGAAGGACCGTATATTATCGATGAGGTTTATCGCTCTGGAGCCATCAAAATTAATAATGCCAAAGGTACCAACCCGAAGGTGGTCAATGGGCAAAGAATTAAACACTATATCTCAGGTACGCCTATTAATGTTGAAAGCAATATTATTGAAACCATGACACCGGAGGAACACATAAAAGAAACCTTCCGGCACACTCCAGAATCCTAAAAAAGAGGAGGTACGTGATACGGTAAGTAAACGGACTCCGAAAAATCCAGAAAAATATTTTTTGTTAGTTTTGGAATATATTAAAAATTAGGAAAATAAGAAACAACTAGGAAGGCAACCGAGGAGGGCACAAGACACCAGGGCGTGCCTGGCTTGCCTGGCATGCCCAGGTGGGTTGTGCCCACCTCGGGAACCTTCCCGACTCTGTTTTCCTCTCGTTTGCTTGTTTCCCAAGATAAAAAAATCTTTATATACCCCCCGAATGTATTAACCACCGTATCGCGGAGAAATCTTCTATTCTTCTTTCGTGCTATTTTTCTGGCAGATCTGAAAATATGTCATCTCAAGATTCGGAGGAAGAGTGCCCTGTTTCTTACCAGCCTCTGGACCCAAATATCTTCAAGGATACTTATCCCTTTGTGTGGTTCATAGATGAGGAGGATGAAACCGAATCTACCCCTCCTCGTTTCCTGCAGGAAAGCAAGGAAGCGTTATGCAAGAAGATATTAAAGCTCAAGCTGGAGAATGAGGATCTGAGGGAAAACAACTTTAGCCTTCGACGCAAGCTGGACAAACTTACCACTTCATCACCACCACCATCATCATCTTCCCCAACAAAGGAGACTTGAGTTCATGGTATGGGCACTCCCCTTGGCTTGTGCCAAGCTTGGGGGAGGTGCCCCGGTATCGTATCACCACCACTATCTTTGCCCTTATCTATTTTAGTTTGATCTTTAGTTATCCTATGACTTAGTTGAATAAAAGTTTAGTTCAATCTATTTTTTAGTGCTTGCTTAGTGATCTATCTATCTATGTAATTGTGTGTGAGATATATAATAAAGAGTAGTTTGAGTTTTATTTCTTTACTCTTATGTTTCAATAAAAAGAAAGGAAAATAAATAAAAAAGATCTTACGCTAATCTTATGGTAAGTAATGACATCACATAAAGAAAAGTATAAGTGGTAAAATTTATTGGAGGTTGACAAACATAGCATTGGTCAATGATGCAATTCATGAAAGAATTAATAAGGGAAGAGAAGATTCACATGCAAATACACTATCTTGGACATCTTTTATGGTTGTGAGCCCCCATTAAATATTACATGTCAAAATTGTTGACGTTGGACAAGAAAGACAATGTAATAATTTATGTTTGTTTATATTCACATAGAAGTTATATTGTCATATATCCTTCAGCATGTGGTGCTTTCTCAACATCTTTGCTAGCCAAAAACTCCGCACTAAGTAGAGATACTACTTGTGCATCCAAGAACCCTTAAACCAAAAATCTTATTTTGAGAGTCCACCATACCCACCTATGGATTGAGTAAGATCCTTCTAGTAAGTTGTCATTGGTGCAATAAGGCAATAAAACTTTCTTCTAAATGTGTTGGATCATTTAGTGTAAGAGAAAATTGAGCGTTGTACGAACTTGTGATGGCAAATAATAAAAGTGATAGACTGCATAGTAAAGGTTGCTATCATAAGGGGCAATACAACGTGACGTTCTTTTGCATTAAGAGATTTGGCATACAAACAAAAAGTGCATGGCAACCTCTGCTTCCCCCTATGAAGGGCCTATCTTTTACTTTTATGTATTTACTTTTATGCAAGAGTCAAAGTATTCTCCGCTATTCCTTTTATTTTTCTCTTTTTGCAAGCATCATGTGGTGAGGAAAGATCTAGGCACATATATCCAGTTGGATATGAGTGAGCACGAGTTATTATTGTTGACATCACCTCTGAGGTGAATACGTTGGGAGGCGAAACTATAAGCACCTATCTTTTTATGTGTCCGGTTGAAACTTTTTGTTCATGGGTATGCTGTGAGTGTTAGCAATCATAGAAGGTTAAATGATGGTTGAGTAAGTGGACTTGCCTAAAGGCTCCGATACGTGACCCTTCCTGAAAATATGATGAATTGTAGTTGCAAAGTTGACTGAGAACCTAGTTTGTTGGTTTTCAATAAGGTTTATGCTTTATACTTCAATGTTGTGATGAATTGTTACTTGTTCATGAGAAATTATATGATAAAAGTTGTGTAATAAAGTTTTATGTTAAAGTTCTTTGCTGTTATAATAATAAGCATGATGCTTCTATGTCCGTATTTTGTTTTTATCGACACCTCTCTCTCTAAGCATGTGGGCATGTTTTTCGATTTTGGTTTTTCGCTTGAGGACAAGCGAGGTCTAAGCTTGGGGGAGTTGATACGTCCATTTTGCATCATGTTTTAATACTGTTATTTATAATGTTTTTATGCATAATAATGCTTTTTGGATTAATTCTAATACCTTTTTTCTCATAATATGCAAGGTTTACACAAAGAGGGGGAATACCGGCAGCTGGAATTCTGGACCTGAAAAAGCTACGTCAGAGTTACCTATTATGCACATCTCCAAATGAGCTAAAAATTTATGAAGAATTATTTTGGAATATATAAAAAATACTGGAGCAAACAACTACTGGAGGGGGGCCACCTGGTGAGCACAAGACACCAGGGCGCGCCCTAGTGGGTTGTGCCCAGCACGGCCCACCTCTGGTGCCTATCTTCTGGTATATAGGTCATTTTGACCTAGAAAAAATAAGGGGGGACTTTCGGGACGAAGCACCACCATCTCGAGGTGGAACTTGGGTAGGAGCACTTTTGCCCTCTGGCGAAGCGATTCCGCCGGGGGAACTTCCCTCCCGGAGGGGGAAATCATCGCCATCATCATCACCAAAAACCCTCTCATCTTTGGGAGGCCAATCTCCATCAACATCTTCAACAGCACCATCTCCTCTCAAACCCTAGTTCATCTCTTGTGTTCAATCTTTGTATCGGAACCTCAGATTGGTACCTGTGGGTGACTAGTAGTGTTGATTACATCTTGTAGTTGATTACTATATGGTTGATTTGGTTGAAGATTATATGTTCATATCCATTATGCTATTTAATACCCCTCTGATCTTGAGCATGATTATTATTTGTGAGTAGTTACTTTTGTTCTTGAGGTCATGGGAGAAGTCATGTTGCAAGTAATCATGTGAACTTGATATGTGTTCGATATTTTGATGATATGTATGTTGTGATTCCCTTAGTGGTGTCATGTGAACGTCGACTACATGGCACTTCACCATATTTGGGCCTAAGGGAATGCATTGTGGAGTAGTTATTAGATGATGGGTTGCTAGAGTGACAGAAGCTTAAAACCCTAGATTATGCGCTACTTCTTAAGGGACCGATTTGGATCCAAAAGTTTAATGCTATGGTTAGATTTTATCTTAATACTTTTCTCATAGTTGCGGATGCTTGCGAGGGGGTTAATCATAAGTAGGAGGTTTGTTCAAGTAAGAACAACACCTATGCACCGGTCCACCCACATATCAAATTATAAAAGTAGCGAACACGAATCAAACCAACATGATGAAAGTGACATGGTGAAATTCCCGTGAACCCTCAAGAATGCTTTGTTATCATAAGAGACCGTTTTGGCATGTCCTTTGCCACAAAAGGATTGGGCTACCTTGCTGCACTTTATTTACCGTTACCGTTACCTGTCTGTTACAAATTATCGTGCTATCAAAATACTTGTTGCCGACTATTTCAGTGCTTGCGGAAAATACCTTGCTGAAAACCACTTGTCATTTCCCTCTGCTCCTCATTGGGTTCGACACTCTTACTTATCGAAAGGACTACGATTGATCCCCTATACTTGTGGGTCATCACCTTCTCCAACCTTATGGCTTTTTCCACCATGGCGAGAGGAAGAGGCCGCGCTCATGCTCCGACCGTAGCGAGGAGAGCCTCTCTTTGACACCCTGTTCCTGCCTCCTCAACAACTGCAGAGGCTGGATCCAGTGCACGAGGTGGAGCTGCAGGGTGCGGACGGGGTCGACGTAGTACCCGCGGTCGAGGTGGATGGAGCGGTGCATTCGCCGCACCTCCTCCAACTGCTCCAACACCGCGAGAAGGCCACACGGGGGACACAGTGCTGGAGTTTATCGTCAAGCTGCGTGATCCTCCACGCAGCTGCCTGCGGCTCCCTCGCCCCTTCGCTAGGGTGACGGAGGTCGACCAGCCGACCGGACTGAAGTTGCGCATGAGCGGATGCTATAATGGCGCTGTGTGGGTGAACGTTGAGTTCCCCGTGCCTCGCGTCATGCTTCTCAGGCATGGTTGGAAGACTTTCGCCCGCGCCCACTACCTTGCGGAAGGGCACGTCCTCCGCTTCAAGTTGGTGGAGTCCGATATGCTCTCCATCAAAGTCTTAGCGCGCTCAGGTGCTCGCTGATACGTCTCCAACGTATCTATAATTTTTTATTGTTCCATGCTGTTATATTATCCATCTTGGATGTTTTATATGCATTAATATTCTATTTTATATCATTTTTGGGACTAACCTATTAACCTAGTGCCCAGTGCCAGTTGCTGTTTTTTCCTTGTTTTTATCTTTTACAGAAAATCAATACCAAACAGTGTCCAAACGGAACAAAACTTTTTGAGGATTTTTCTTGGACCAGAAGACAACCACGAAGCTTCAGGAAGAGGCCAGAAGACCCACGAGGGGGCCACAAGCCCTAGGGGTGTGCCCCTAGGCTTGTGGGCCCCTTGGACCAAAAGACAACCACAAAGCTTCGGGAAGAAGCCAGAAGACCCACGAGGGGGCCACAAGCCCTAGGGGTGCGCCCCTAGGCTTGTGGGCCCCTCGTGGGTCTTCTGGCCTCCTCCCGAAGCTTCGTGGTTGTCTTCTGGTCCAAGAAAAATCCTCAAAAAGTTTTGTTCCGCCCCTAGGCTTGTGGGCCCCTGCAGACCTCCTAACCCTAATCTCTGCTCTATAAATACCCAAATATTCCCCTTATGACAGAGGGCACACCAATAATACTTTTCCACCGCCGCAAGCTTCTGTTCTTGTAAGATCCCATCTTGGGGCCTTTTCCGGCACTCTGCCGGAGCGGGACTCGATCATAGAGGGCCTCTACACCAACCTTGATGCCCTTTCGATGACGTGTGAGTAGTTTACGACAGACCTAAGGGTCCATAGCTAGTAGCTAGATGGCTTCTTCTCTCTCTTTGATCTTCAATACAATGTTCTCCTCGATGTTCTTGGAGATCTATTCGATGTAATGTTCTTTTGCGGTGCGTTTGTTGAGATCGGATGAATTGTGGATTTATGATCAGATTATCTATGAATATTATTTGAGTCTTCTCTGAACTCTTTTATGCATGATTAAGATAGCTTTGTATTTCTCTTCGATTTATCGATTTGGTTTCGCTAACTAGATTGGTTTTCCTTGGAATGGGCGAGGTGCTTTGTGATGGGTTCAATCTTGCGGTGTCCTCACCCAGTGACAGTAGGGGTAGCGAGGCACGTATTTGTATTGTTGCCATTAAGGATAAAAAGATGGGGTTTTTACCATATTGATTGGATCTATCCCTCTACATCATGTCATCTTGCTTAAGGCGTTACTCCGTTCTTGTTAACTTAATACACTAGATGCATGCTGGATAGCGGTCGATGTGTGGAGTAATAGTAGTAGCTGCAGGCAGGAATCGGTCTACTTGTCACGGACGTGATGCCTATATTCATGATCATTGCCTTAGATATCGTCATAACTTTGCGCTTTTCTATCAATTGCTCAACAGTAATTTGTTTACCCATCGTATGTGTTCCTTTCAAGAGAAAAGCCTCTAGTGAAAACTATGGCCCCCGGGTCTATTTCTCATCATATATTTTCAGATCTATAAAACCAAAAACCCAAAAATACCTTGCTGCAATTTATTTATATTTACTTTATTTTGCCTTTTACTTATCTTTTATATCTATCTCTATCAGATCTCACTCTTGCTAGTGAACATGAAGGGATTGACAACCCCTTTTTTCGCATTGTGTGCAAGTGTTTGTTAGTTTGTGCAGGTGCATCTATTGGAGACTTGCTTGTACCTCCTACTGGATTGATACCTTGGTTCTTAACTGAGGGAAACACTTATCTCTACTTTGTTGTATCACCCTTTCCTCTTCAATGGAAAAATCAACGCAAGCTCAAGAAGTAGCAGGAAGAATTTCTGGCGCCGTTGCCGGGGAGGTTCTACATTAAGACTACCAAGTACCTATCATAAACTCTCATCTCTTGCACCTACATTATTTGCCATTTGCCTCTCATTTTCCTCTCCCCCACTTCTAAAACATTTTCAGAAAAACACAAAAATATTTTCCTTTTTATTAGCCTTCTTTCCGTTCGTCTTTTCGTTTGCTTTTTGTTTCCTTGTGTGCTAGATTGCTTGCTTTCTCACGACACCTCAAGAAAATACCAAGTTGTGTGATTTTTCCAACACTAATAATAATGATTTTATTAGTACTCCGATTGCTCCCGCCACTAGTGTGGAATCTTATGAAATTAATGCCGCTTTGTTGAATCTCGTTATGAAAGAACAATTTTCTGGTAGTCCTAATGAGGATGCTGCATCCCAGCTAAATACTTTCGTTGAGTTGTATGATATGCAAAAGAGAAAAGATGTGGATAATGATATTGTTAAATTGAAGTTATTTTCGTTCTCACTACGAGATCGTGTTAAAACTTGGTTTTCATCTTTGCCTAAAAATAGTATTGATTCATGGAACAGGTGTAAAGATGCTTTTATTTCCAAGTATTTTCCTCCTCCTAAGATCATCTCCCTTAGGAACAATATAATGAATTTTAAGAAACTTGATCATGAACATGTTGCACAATCTTGGGAGAGGATGAAATTGATGATAAGAAATTGCCCTACTCATGGTTTAAGTTTATGGATGATCATACAAAAAATTTATGCTGGATTGAATTTTGCATCTAGAAATCTTTTAGATTCCGCAACAGGAGGTACTTTTATGGAAATCACATCAGGAGAAGCTACTAAACTCCTAGATAATATTATGGCAAATTACTCTCAATGGTATACCGAAAGATCATCTACTAGTAAAAAAGTGCATGCAATTGAAGAAATTAATACTTTGAGTGGAAAGATGGATGAACTTATGAAATTGATTGCTAGTAAGAGTGCTCCTATTGATCCTAATGATATGCCTTTGTCCACTTTGATTGAGAATATTAATGAATCTATGGATGTGAACTTTGTTGATAGGAACAATTTTGGTAATAACGCGTATAGAGGAAACTTCAACCCTAGGCCGTTTCCTAGTAATTGCTCTAATAATTATGGTAATTCCTACAACAATTCTTATGGAAATTATAATAAGATACCCTCTGATTTCATTAATTCTCAAAAGATTTTCAATGCTATGGTAGAAGAAAATTTTCTTAAGATTGATGATTTGGCTAGAAACGTTGATAGAATTTCTCATGAGATTGATTCTTTTAAGATTAGATCTATGCCACCCAAGATTGATATTAATGAGTCTCTGAAAGCTATTAAAATTTCTATGAATGAAAGTACAGAGAGAACCGCTAGGATGTGTGCTAAGAGAGATTGGCTAGAAAAAGCATGTTCTTCTAGATTTCGTGATAATATTGATGAAGATCTTAAAGTGATTGGTGTGACTCCTATTGAATCTTTGTTTTCTAATATAAACTTGATGAAGAAGGGACTGGAGATGAGTCAACTTTAGCTGGAAGGCATCCCAATAAATTGGAGAGTGAAGATCTTAATGAAAAATTTGATAAAGGTGGGATTGGAGAGATCAAACTTTAAGTAGCAATGAACTCACTCTTTTGGATTTCAAGGATTTTAATTATGATAATTGTTCTTTAATAGATTGTATTTCCTTGTTGCAATCCATGCTTAATTCACCTCATGCTTATAATCAAAATAAGGCTTTTACTAAACATATCATGGATGCTATGATGAAATCTTTTGAAGAAAAACTTGAGTTGGAAGTTTCAATCCCTAGAAAGCTTTGTGATGAATGGGAACCTACTATTAAAATGAAGATTAAAGATTATGAGTGCAATGCCTTATGTGATTTGGGTGCTAGCATTTCAACTATCCCAAAAACTTTATGTGATGTGCTAGGTTTCCATAAACTTGATGATTGTTCTTTCAATTTGCACTTAGCGGATTCCACTATTAAGAAACCTATGGGAAGGATTAACGATGTTCATATTGTTGCAAATAGGAATTATGTGCCTGTAGATTTTATTGTGCTTGATATAGATTGAAAACCTATGTGCCCTATTATACTTGGTAGACCTTTCCTTAGAACGATTGGTGCAATTATTGATATCAAAGAAGGAAACATTAGATTTAAATTTCCGTTAAGGAAGGGCATGGAACACTTTCCAAGAAAGAAATGTAAGTTGCCATATGAATCTATTATGAGGGCCACTTATGGATTGCATACCAAAGATGACAGTACCTAGATCTATGCATTATGCCTAGCTAGGGGCGTTAAACAATAGCGCTTGTTGGGAGGCAAACCAATTTTATTTTGTGTTTTTCTGTTTTTGCTTATGTTCTTGAATAAATACACAGTATTACCTCTGTAATAATTGTGTTCTAGTGTTTTAATTAGTGTTTGAGCCAAGCAAGACCTTTGGGATGCTTTGGTATATCGTTGATTTGGTTTTGCTGAAAAACAGAAACTTTTGCGTCCAGTAATAGAATTGTTAAAATTCATTGGAGCATGGAAAAACTCTGAAATTTTTACAGACAATTGATATATAAATTTCCTCCATTTCATAAAAAAATTCAGAATTTTTGGAGTTACATAAGTATGACTAATATTCGGGTCATTACAGACTGTTCTGTTTTTTTGATAGATTCTGTTTTTGATGTGTTGTTTGCTTATTTTGATGAATCTATGGGTAGTATCGGGGGGGGGGGGTATGAACCATGGAGAAGTTGAAATACAGTAGATATAACACCAATATAAATTTAGAATGAGTTCACAACAGTACCTAAAAGTGGAGATTTGTTTTATCATACTAACGGATCTCACGAGTTTTTTTGTTGTGTTTGTGTTGTGAAATTTTCAAGTTTTGGGTGACGTTTTGATGGACTACGGAATAAGGAGTGACAAGAGCCTAAGCTTGGGGATGCCCAAGGCATCCCAAGGTAATATTCAAGGACAACCAAGCATCTAAGCTTGGGGATGCCCCGGATGGCATCCCCTCTTTTGTCTTCAATACATCGGTAAAATTACTTGATGCTATATTTTTATTCACCAGATGATATGTGTTCTGCTTGGAGCGTTTTGTATTATATGATTCTTTGCTTTTTAGTTTTCCACAATAATCCTTGTTGTACACACCTTCTGAGAGGGACACACATTAATCGTGAATTTATTAGAATACTCTATGTGCTTCACTTATATCTTTTGAGCTAGGTAGTTGCTCTAGTGCTTCACTTATATCTTTTTAGAGCACGGCGGTGGGTTTTTATTTGTCGAAATTGACAAACTCTCATGCTTCACTTATATTATTTTGAGAGTCTTAGAAATAGTATGGCAAATTGCTTAGGTTATGAATTTGGTCCTAATATGATGGGTATCCAAGAGGGATATAATAAAAACTTTCATAAAGAGCATTGAATATATGAGAAGTTTGATTCCTTGCATTTGTTTTGACATATAAAGATGGTGATATTAGAGTCATGCTAGAGAGTAATTGTGGATTAGTAGAAATACTCGTGTTAAAGTTTGTGATTCCCGAAGCATGCACGTATGGTCTATCGTTATGCGATGAAGTTAGAGCATGATTTTTTTTATTGTCTTCCTTATGAGTGGCGATCGGGGACGAGCGATGGTCTTTTCCTACCAATCTATCCCCCTAGGAGCATGCATATTAGTACTTTGCTTCGATGGCTAATAATTTTTTGCAATAAGTATGTGAGTTCTTTATGACTAATGTTGAGTCCATGGATTATACGCACTCTCACCCTTCCACCATTGCTAGCCTCTCTAGTACTGCGCAACTTTCACCGGTGCATTAAACCCACCATATACCCTTCCTCAAAATAGCCACCATACCTACCTATTATGGCATTTCCATAGCCATTCCGAGATGTATTGTCAAGCAACTTCCACTGTTTCATTTATTATGACACATACCATCATTGTCATATTGCTTTGTGTGATCATATAGTTGACATAGTATTTGTGGCGTGGCCACCATTCATATTTTTTATATGTGTCACACTAGATCATTGCGCATCCCAATACACCGCCGGAGGCATTCATGCAGAGTCATATCTTTGTTCTAGTATCGTGTTCTAATTCTTGAGTTGTAAGTAAATAAAAGTGTGATGATCATCATTATTAGAGCATTGTCCCATGTGAGGAAAGAATGATGGAGGATATGTTTCCCCCACAAATCAGGATGAGGCTCCGGACAAAATAAAAATAAAAAAAGAGGCGAAAGAGCCCAAAAGAAAAAAAGAGAAAAAAAAGAGAGAAAAAGAGAGAAGGGACAATGTTACTATCATTTTGCCACACTTGTGCTTAAAAAATAGCACCATGTTCTTCATGATAGAGAGTCTCCTATTTTATCACTTTCATAAACTAGTGGGAATTTTTCATTATAGAACTTGGCTTGTAAATTCCAATGATGGGCTTCCTCAAATTGCCCTAGGCCTTCGTGCGCAAGCAAGTTGGATGCACACCCACTTAGTTTTCTTTTGAGCTTTCATACACTTATAGCTCTAGTGCATCCGTTGCATGGCAATCCCTACTCACTTGCATCGATATCAATTGATGGGCATCTCCATAGCCCATTAATTTTCCTAGTTGATGTGAGACTTTCTCCTTTTTGTCTTCTCCTCACAACCTCCACCATACTCTATTCCACCTATAATGGTATATCCATGGCTCACGCTAATGTATTGCGTGAAAGTTGAAAAGGCTTGAGAACATTAAAAGTATGAAACAATTGCTTGGCTTGTCATCGGGGTTGTGCATGATAAATACTTTGTGTGATGAGGATAGAGCATGACAAGATTATATGATTTTGTAGGGATAACTTTCTTTAGCCATGATATTCTGAGAAGACATGATTGCTTTATTAGTATGCTTGAAGTATTATTGTTTTTACATCAATATTAAACTTTTGTTTTGAATCTTATGGATCTGAACATTCATGCCACAATAAGAAAAATTACATTGATAAATATGTTAGGTAGCATTCCACATCAAAAATTCTGTTTTTATCATTTACCTACTCGAGGACGAGCAGGAATTAAGCTTGGGGATGCTTGATACGTCTCCAACATATGTATAATTTTTTATTGTTCCATGCTATTATATTATCCATCTTGGATGTTTTATATGCATTAATATGCTATTTTATATCATTTTTTCGGACTAACCTATTAACCTAGTCACTACTTGATACGTCTCCAACGTATCTATAATTTTTGCTTGTTCCATGCTGTTATATTATCATTTTTGGATGTTTTACAATCATTTTATAGCAACTTTATATCATTTTTTGGGACTAACCTATTGACATAGTGCCCAGTGCCAGTTCCTGTTTTTTACTTCACAGAAAATCAATACCAAACGGAGTCCAAGCGCAGTGAAACTTTTTGGAGATTTTTTATGGACCAGAAGGAACAACTTGGGCCGAAGAAGTACCAGAGGGGTGCCCCGAGGGGGGCACAACCCACCTGGGTGCGCCTGGGGGTCCAGGCGCGCCCTGGTGGGTTGTGCCCACCTCGGTGGCCTCCCGCACCGCCTCTTTGCTCTATAAATACCCCGAAAATCCAAAAACCCTAGGGGAGTCGACGAAACACAATTCCAGCCGCCGCAAGTTCCAGAACCACCAGATCCAATCTAGACACCATCACGGACGGGTTCATCATCCTCATTGGTGCCTCTCCGATGATGCGTGAGTAGTTCATTGTAGACCTACGGGTCCGTAGTTAGTAGCTATTTGATGTAACTCTTTTTGCTGTGTGTTTGTTGGGATCCGATCAACTTTGAGTTTATGATCAGATCTATTTTATCCATGAAAGTTATTTGAGTTTTGATCTCCTATATGCATGATTGCTTATAGCCTCGTATTTCTTCTTCGAATCTTTGGTTTACTTAGGCTGACTAGATCATTTTTTCTTGCCATGGGAACAGGTGCTTTGTGATGGGTTCGATCTTACGATGCTCAATCCTAGTGACAGAAGGGGACATGACATGTATGTATCATTGCTATTAAGGATAACAAGATGGGGTCTATTCCTACATGAATAGATCTTGTCTACATCATGTCATCGTTCTTATTGCATTACTCCGTTTCTCCATGAACTTAATACACTAGATGCATGCTGGATAGCGGTCGATGTGTGGAGTAATAGTAGTAGATGCAGGCAGGAGTCGGTCTACTAATCTTGAAAGTGATGCCTATATAATGATCATTGCCTGTATATCGTCATGATTATTTGAAGTTCTATCAATTGCCCAACAGTAATTTGTTTACCCATCGTATGATAGTATTTTTCTCGGGAGAAGCCACTAGGAAATCTACGGCCCCCGGGTCTATTCTTTATCATATTTGCTTTCCGATCTATTATTTGCCTCTTTTATTTTCAGATCTATTATTCCAAAAACCCAAAAATACCTTGCTGTAATTTTTTGTTATTTATTTTATCTCGCGTTCCCGCGAGATCTATTTATCCAATCTACTACAAATTTATCTATCTTTTACCCGGGAGGGATTGACAACCCCTCTTACGCGTCAGGTTGCAAGTATTTTTTCTTTGTGTGCAGGTACCGTTTACATAGTGTTGCGTGGTTCTACTACTGGTTCGATAACCTTGGTCTCATCACTGAGGGAAATACCTACCGTAGCTGTGCTGCATCATCCCTTCCTCTTCGGGGAAAATACTGACGCGGACACGAGCCATCACTACTGCAGGCTGCTGCTAACGCGACACTACAATCAGAGACCCTTCGACGAAACTGTGTGCGATGCATTAATAACAAACGGTGATGTAAAAAACCGTCAAAAAAGATGCAAAATGTTTACGATGGCGGATACATCAAACACGGTTCTGATTTTAGTTGCATGTGCGATGCGGGGCATACGGTTGATCCATACGAAATGTTTGCGATGAGACAGAACAACCGAAACGGGCAGCCAGATCAAGGTGTGTGCGATATATGGCATACAGTTCACTCGGATAAACTATTTGTGATGAGGCGGAACAACAGAAATGGGCAGCCTGATGATGGTGCGTGCGATATACTGCATACAGTTAACTCGGATGAACTGTTTGTGATTTGGCAACACAAAAGAAACGGTCAGCCAGATCAAGGTGTGTGCGATAGAGGGCAAACAGTTCACTCAGATGAACTGTTTGCGTTGAGCCAAGAGAACAGAAACGGTTCAACTTAACAAGATGTGTGTGATACGCGGCAAACAGGTCTGTCATCAGAAATGTGTGCGAAGACCGATAATAACACAGACGATTGCTGCTAATAAGACGTGTGTGTTTTGCGATGTGATTGCATATAGACACACACACACACACACACACTTATAAGGACATGGTTGCATAACCAAATTAAACATCCAATTACATAGGTGGCTACTACACACATGACATTTGCAGACACCAAAGTAAACTATTACATGCGTAATTACATAGGTGACTACTACACACATGACATTTCCACACACCAAAGTAAACTATATTACATGCTTAATTAACTAGGATAAACAATCATCTAATCATTATCTACTTCTTGTGACGCTTGCCGCTGCTGCTCTGCTTGTGGCTCGATCCGGCCTCATTGATTTCGGGAAGGAGGCACTTCCTCATGTCAACGATCCGCCTGTGCATCTCGTAGCATGTGTACACGCTCTTGGCCGCAAACCTGAGGTGAAGGTCATCCAGTTGCCGCATCCAGGCCCCGTGCCAGGATACGGGACGTGTTCTGTTGGCATCCTGCTTCATCTTTTCGTAGTAGGGGTCGATGATAGCCGAGGCGAGTTCAAATAGGGAGTCCTTCTTCGTGCTGCCCCTGACCCTGTAGTGGTTACGGATTTCGACAAGGTTCTTGCAGGCCAAGCCCGTAACCATGAGCTCTTTTACATCATTGGAGGTTTCCACCATAGCGAACTTGTAGTCAGTGTTGTTGACAAACCTGGCGAAACGACCGCAAGACTCTGTGGCCATGCAGTAGTGGTAGATGAGGACATGATGGAGCACACATAACTGGGTGATGGCAACCTTCTAATCTTTGCTGGGATGACCGCCGGTGTACTGGAGGTCATTGCCGACCACCTTGTACTTGTCTCGAGCAAGCAACTCCTCCACGGTGTTGATGTAGTCCTCCACCACGGCTGGGTCGATGGTGTACACCACCGAGAGATCTGTCTCGCTCGCGTGGGTCTCCACTTTATGCTTGCCGAACTCCATTGGAGCGCCGCTAGATATCCTCTCTGTATGTGTCGTCATGGGTGTGCTTGTTGTGTTGTGGGGCGCGATCGAAAGGTTGAAGAGACTAAGGTTATAATAGCCGCGGGAATTAATGGGGAAGCCGGACGGCCTAGAATATCGGCATGCCTGGATGGCAGTTCTAATTGCAGCACGTAACTCCATCATACCGCACGTAACTGCATCATGGTGACGCGCGCGGTGCAACCACATGCATATGGGGGCTCCCAACGTGATCGCGGAGGGACGCGAGTAGAGCGCTCCGTAGCCACCTCAACAGTGAGCAACCATATATATGCATATAGCTGTTGAACTCACAAGGAAAAGTTGTCGACAAGCCGAGCGCGTGTAGGTACGCAAGCAGAGCGCGCCGCGGCGCCTAACAGCGAGCAGAGCGTGCCGAGGGACGCGAGCAGAGGCCGGCACAGTGATACGTGGCAAATAAGACAAACTGTGCGAGCGATGGTGGAGATATCAAGCATGATTCAGATTAGAGTTGCGTGTGCGATACGTGGCGCCACCAAGATGCGAGGACCTATGTGCAGCAGCCATCCTTGGTGGGGAGAAGGAAGATGGTCTCCCCAAGGATGGCATCCGGGAGATCGCTGATGCGGTCCGCCCGATATTCTACGGGTTCCTCGGATCAAGGGGGCGTGTCCGCTTTTGCCCGCGCTGCCGGGTGCAGGATCTACAGCCGGCGGCGCCGCTGGCCGGAGCCTCATCTGTGTACATACCAATCTGGAAAAAAAGGCTGTAGAGCCAACACGCCCGACGTATACAAACGCTGAACAGCAGGACCGCCCCCCTAGAGGGCGGGACAGGGAAGCTGACGAGGCCGAACACCAAGCCGCCCCACCTCACCGTCACGGCAAGGATCAAGTGCGGCCCACTTATGAGTACGACCTCCGCCATGACCTAGACGCTAGTGGAGGCCGTACCAGGTCCATCTACGGACCCAAAGAGGACCTGCCCACTTACCGGGAAGGATACTACGATCGGCTAAACCGAAACGATAGAATTCGGGAGCAACAGCAGGCTCGGAGGGCCGAGGACCTTCGACACAATGTAGCCCGAATTCGAGGCGCCGCACACCCCCTGTGTTTTACAGAGAGGGTGATGCAACACCAATTCCCGGAAGGCTTCAAGCCCGTGAACATCAAATTATATGACGGAACCACACATCCAGCCGTATGCATAGAGGATTTCCTCCTACACATACACATGGCACAAGGAGATGTCCTCCATGCCATTAAATATCTGCCACTAAAGCTTAAAGGTCCAGCTCGACACTGGTTGAACAGCCTTCCCGAAGACTCTATAGGCTGCTAGGAAGAGCTTGAGGACGCTTTTCGAGCAAACTTTCAGGGCACTTATGTCCGGCCTCCGGACACTGACGACCTAAATCGCATCACACAACAACCCGGAGAATCTGCCCGACAATTTTGGAACCGATTCCTGGCCAAGAAAAACCAGATCGTCGACTGTCCGGATGTCGAAGCCTTGGCTGCCTTCAAGCGTAGTGCCAAGGACGAATGGCTCGTACGGCAGCTCGGCCAGGACAAACCAAGAACTATGGCAGCCCTTACTTCCCTCATGACCGGCTTTCGCGTGGGCGAAGACAGTTGGCTTGCTCGCAAGAACACCAACCCAGACACACCCGGTACCTCCGAGCTTCGGGACGGAAATGGAAAGCCCCGACGCAGCAAGAATAAACATCGCCACAATGACGGTGAGGACGAGGATACGGCAGTAAATGCCAGATTCCGAAACCAGAAGTCCGTACCCCGGAAGAAAGCCCCTAAAGGCAACAATGACGGCCCATCCAGACTAGACACAATTCTGGACAGGCCTTGTCAGATTCACGGCACATCAGAGAAGCCCGCCAACCACTCCAACAGAAATTGTTGGGTGATCAAACAGGCCGGTAAACTCACAGCCGAAGACTCGAGCAAAAGCCCATGAAGCGAGGATGATGATGAGCCCCGCAGGCCGAATAGTGGAGGCCAGAAACCCTTCCCTTCCGAGGTCAAAACAGTAAACATGATTTACGCAACCCATATACCGAAGAAGGAGAGGAAGCGAGCACAACGAGACGTTCACTCCGTCGAGCCAGTAGCGCCGAAGTTCAACCCATGGTTAGCTTGCCCGATCATGTTCAATCGCAGGGACCATCCCACCAGCATATGCCATGGAGGGTCCGCAGCCCTAGTGCTAGACCCCATCATCGATGGATTCCACCTCACTAGAGTCCTAATGGACGGTGGTAGCAGCCTCAATCTGATATACGAAGATACAGTGGGGAAAATGGGGATCGATCCATCAAGAATTAAACCCAGTAACACCACCTTTAAGGGGGTCGTTCCGGGAGTGGAGGCCCGCTGCACGGGCACCATGACACTTGAAGTAGTGTTCGGATCTCCGGATAACTTCCGAAGCGAGGACTTGATCTTCGATATTGCACCTTTTTGCAGTGGCTATCATGCCCTCCTCGACCGTACAGCGTTCGCCAAATTCAATGTTGTTCCGCATTACGCCTACCTCAAGTTGAAGATGCCTAGCCCCTCGGGCGTCATAACTATCAATGGCAACACAAAACGCTCACTTCGAACCAAAGAGCATACTGCGGCCCTAGCGGTCAAAGACCACACCGGCCCATATAGGCCCAGATGCCGACCCCCCGTAAAGGCCGGCGACAATAGCAAACGGGTTTGAACCCGTTCCCCGTCATGGGAACCCGCATGCGTTCACCGGAAATAGGGATACGCGCCCCACGGCATGCCCATATTCTTCACGCTCTACGTGCCTCGTTAGCACAACTTCGCACTCAAAATACCATGGGCAGCCATGAGGCATATATCAATAAATTTGAAGTGCATGTTCGATTAAACTGAACTTCAGAATTACTTCGTCTTCGGACGACCCGGGGACCAATTCCGGATACCCCCAAGCATAAAGCTTCATCGGCAGGGTCCTCGCCCATCAAGGTCTCATCGAAGGTCCCAACCCCCACCTATCAGAAGCAAAGGCACAGACATGCAGTAGGGCATAGTGAAGGCTTCAACTCACGCATCAAGGCCCCGCGTCAACCTTTACTTTGTAAACTTTCTTTTTCTTTCACAAGTATTGCCTTCGCAGTTTGAATTGCACGGATAGACGTCCCGAGCTTACGAGAACTAATAAAAATACCCTTTATGGTGTTCGGATATCCGCATCTAGCGATTTTCCTACTCCCTTTCCGATTCTCCCCTCGCTCTTCGAACAGCCCGGCATGAAAATATATTAACTAGTCAAGAGTTAGATTTATATATCAGCTCAATATCTTCAAGTCCGGCACCGCTTCCTGCTAGGTGTTCGGCGTCTCGGATATTGCATTATATGCATGTGTTCCGAACTATGTCTTGGGTCAATAGTTGGGTTGCCCGACTCCTGTGTTTGCCTCTTATGTTCCGCACATTCGGCTAAGAGGGCAAAGGGAGAACCCCTGCGATTATACTTCTGGTTTGCTCGGTCAAGTACCTCAGGAGGAAAAAACCGAAAACTGACCATCATAGTAAGCGCGAACTGGTCTGTGATCCGATGACGAGGTTTGACTCTAAAAATCGTTGGCGATTTCGCCGTGTCACACGAAGGGTTCGTCTTAACACAAACCATGTGATCGGAAGGGGTAGGTTTTGATCCCCAAGTACATCACAATACACCGGGGGCTAGTCCCTAGTCTCCACCGTCAAGCTCCTAAGGCTAAGTGAAAGCAGCAAAACTGAATAGTCTGATCGCCTGGTTTCGCTCCCGCACTACCACCTCCGGGCACCAAGACATTGGCTCAGGGTAACAGTGCAGAGACGAAACACCCCTCGTGATATTCACTTGGGGGCTGAAGCCGACGACTGATAGCTTTCAGAATAAACATACGGCCACACAGGAGTCAAAATTTAATCATTACAATATCAAATAAGTCCGTCGGGCGCATAATAAAGCATAAGTCCCACTTGATAAAAACTTAATACAACTAATCAAACATTACATCTTTCGAACACTGGCCCTCTATCGCCTGCGCTCCGGTTATCACATGCGCGAAGTACTGCTCGGGGTGGCGATGCTCCTTCCCCTTGGGCGGAGGACTAGTGGCCACCTCCATTGGATTAATCCTCGGCCAATGCACCATGGTCTTCGCAAACACGAGCCTCGCCCCCTCAAGGCACGCTGACTGCTTTACGGAGTCAATCCGGAGCGGCGCCTCCTGCAGCTTCTGCACAAGGCCGAAGTAGGTGTCCGGAATGGGCTCGGCTGGCCACAGGCTGACACAGAGGTCCTTCACGGCCAGCTCTGACATCCGATGCATCTCCATCAGCTGCTTCATTTGATCGCTTAGAAGGGGGGGCGCTCGGAATCCGGAAACTGTGACAAGAAGAGCCGTTGCGTGGAGTCCTCCTTGAGGGTGGCATAGTGCCTCACCGCGGCTGCCGCATTCTTCGGAAGTTCGGCGAATACGCCTACGGAATACCAAACCCGTGTCAGCAGGGCGAACCTGTTGCCTCCGAATACACTCTGCAGTAAGTATTTCTTACCATTTGCAATTTGCGCGGCTTGGCGGAGCTCCTCCCGGACACCTCGCGCGTCACTCCTCGCCTCCTGAAGCTCCTTCTCCACCTTTGATAGCCGGGAGGATTGCTCCTCCAACCCCTTCTCAAGGGCCTCCAGCTTCTTGGCGGCATCCTGGAGCTCCACTTGGACTTCGGTCACTCGAGCCTCGTGCTGATCAGCAGCAAGCTTGGCCTTCTCAAGCTCAGCCACCGCCTTCTCAGCGGCCGTCTTCTTCGCGGCCGCCTCGATCTCGGCTTTCTTCAGGGCCTCCTTCAAGCCCTCGACCTTGGCGGCAGCAACTACAGGATCATTAAGATAAGGGATTAGCACACAGTCCGGATCATCAATATCCGGCGTCAAGCAAGTACACATCTTCTCACAAGGCTTACCTTGTGCCTCGTCAAGCCGTTTGTTGACAAGGTTAAGCTCTTTATCAGATAGCTTGAGCTTCCGATCCATCTCCTCTAACGCCGCGGCATTAGCAGCCGCGGCCACGGAAGATGCCTGTGTCAGCAAAAGAAATGTCGACATTATTCGGCCTACCGAATTTGATCCTTCGCAGGTCACTCTGAGGTCCTGGCAGAGTCTCGGGGGCTGCTATGTATACGGCCTACCCAAACTAACAATTACAACTGCATTATGAGGAAAGAGCATTACTTGACTTACCTCAAAGCCTGTTAGAAGGCCTTGGACAGCATCGTTCAGTCCGGATTGGACGGAACGAACACTCTGCATGACCGCACTCATTAGAGTGCGGTGCCCATCAATGATGATGGAGTTGTTCACCAGCTCCTCCAGCACGACTGGCCAACCAGCCGCCGCCCGTGTAGAGGTGTTCGCCGCTGGCGTTGGCTCCCCGGCCCCTTTCCAGCTGGGAGGAGCTTGTGCCGTCGAAGGCCTTGGGGGCTCGGGAGTGGTCGACGGATGGGGTCCGGATGGTACGGACTCTTTTCCCTCGTCAGCCAGGAGGGACGCTCCCTCCTGGTCTTCGGTGACCAAGGTGTTAACCTCGGTCATTACGGCGTCCGCCTCCCCCTCTGTGTTCGGGGGAGGAGGAGTCCTTTGGGACCACACCTCCTCAACCTCTTCGGGGATCATAGGAGGCGCAGAGTGCGCCATAGACCCACTGTCCGCCAGTTCGGCGGGCGGAGACGTCACCTCCGAATTCTTCTCGGTGGGGCGTTCATGTGGGGGACTGCTACTCGGAGGGGTTAACCTTCAACTAAAGCAAATTACTGAAAACGAGATAGCTAAAAATGCCAACGCCTTACCTGCTGGCCGGGGGCTTGACCCTGGGTTCCTTCTCTGGAACCTTCTCGAACACTTCGGACTCCTTGTCAGAGTCCAAACTGTCGGACAGAACCAGCTTGGGCCGGCATCGTCTCTTCGGGGCCGGAGAAGGTTGGACCTCCTCGATGTCCTCGGGCGCCGCCCTCTTCTTGGAGTGCGAGGAGGCACTCTCCTCCTCGTCCTCATACTCGCCCCCATCCTGCACGGATGAGGCCGCGGCGTCTCCGAGCCGATTGCCCGGACGAACCCTGTGGCGGAGGCCCTCCCTGGCCTCCAGCGCTTCTTTCTTCTTGCCCTTCTTGGCGGGCGCCTTATAAGGCACCACGACCAGCAGCTTTTCCAGCTGCTCTGATTGGGCCCCTTCTGACAGTGGCGCCGGGCCACTAATCTTCTTGGCCTTGGCGAGCCAGCCCAGCAAAATCTGCATAACAAGGTTACACCGAATCAAACGTGGTATGAATATCCGATCACTCCTCGAAGAAAAATGCCGCTCACCTCCCTTGGGGGGTTCGCGGCGTCGAGGCCGATGTCCTTCCCCTCGACCGGCCACTCCTTCTGGGGATGGATTAGTTGGCCCCATATTTTGTCAGGAGTCGTGCCGTAGAGGTGTCGCACGGTGGCTGGATCCTCGGGCTCGTGCTCCCACATAGGCTTGGCCCTCTCCTGGCAGGGGAGGAGCCGGCGGTGGAGCATGATCTGGACCATGTCAACCAGCTTCGCGCCGGTCTCTATTATGCTATCGACGCGCTTCTGCAATGCTTTCGTATCGGCAACACACCCCCAGTCCGGGCTCTTGGTGGTCCAAGAGGCCAATCTGGTAGGGGGTCCGGACCTGAATGCAGGGCCGCTCCCCAGGCGGCCTCCCTCGGCTCGGTGATGTAAAACCATTCCTTTTGCCACATCCGGACGGTGTCGACGAAGTGACCATCCGGCCACTGGACCCGCGTCAGTTTATTTATCATGGCCCCTCCACAGTCTGCATGCTCACCGCCAACCACCTTGGGCTTGACGTTGAACACCTTCAGCCATAAACCGAAGTGCGGCTGAACTCGAAGGGGCGCTTCACAGAAGACGATGAAGGTAGAAATGTGGAGGCGGGAATTGGGGGCTAGATCGTGAAAATCTAGCCCGTAGAAGAACATCAGCCCCCGCACGAAGGGGTGCAGGGGAAATCCTAGCCCCCTAAGAAAATGGGGAAGAAACACGACCCTCTTGCCCGGCTGGGGCGTGGGGATAATCTGGCTCTCTTTAGGGGCCCGATGAGCAACATTGGCCGGCAAATAGCCGGCCTCCTTCAGCTTCAGGATGTCCCCCTCGGTGACGCTGGAGGCCTTCCACTTTCCATTGGCTCCGGATCCAGCCATGGTCGAAGGAGGCAAAGAGGGATTCGCTGTGGAAGCAGAGGAAAGGGGCGCTGGAGCTCTGAGGATCTGCGTGAGCGGGAGGTGGAAGAAGGCGTGGGATGTAGACTGTAGCAGCCCCCCTTTATAGGACGATGACAGGCCTGGGATTTCCTTTTTCCATGTCGTTGGCTTCTCCACTTCCCGATATGCCTGCAACATTATGAGCGGGGAGGGGAATCGAAATCATTAACCATATCCCCCTAAAAACGGAACACGATCTCCACCTCGAGGGGACGTGCCAGACGTGGCGTCAGCCTCGAGCCGCGCTTCGAGAAATAGTAACTACTCGGCGTTATGGCCAGAAGCGACTCTTCGTTGAAAGAGAAAAAGTTGTCAGATGGAGGCATCATTTGCGCTTGGGCATTATTTTTTATTATTACCTTCGGTGTTAAGCAAAACTGCCATTTCAGATTCTGGACATCGCTTGGTTTCGAACATGGGAGAGACATACTGAAGAACTCGCCCTGCAAGCCAAATACTGATCGGATGAATGGATACCGGATACAAGTCTTGGCGTTGGAGGCAAGTTCGTGGGCTACTGAGGGAGTTATGGACTAAGGGGTCCTTGGGGCGACGGCCCATTGTACATGGGCCGGACTGGTGGAGCCGTACAATGGTAGGAGTTCTATGAAGCCGTGGTGTGCCCTCCAAGTCAAGGATGGACGAGATCTCTTTCCCTCTTGTTGTAATCTATCTCTGGTAACCCTAACCCTATCGGTGTCTATATAAACCGAGGGTTGTAGTCATTACGGTTAGAGCTACATTCATCACCTCATAGCTTTAGGGTTTAGCTCATGCTGATCTCGAGGTAGATCTACTCTGTAAACCATGTTATACATTCAATACAATCAAGCAGGACGTAGGGTTTTACCTCTTCGAGAGGGCCCGAACCTGGGTAAACACTGTGTTCGTCGTCCCTTGTTCCCCATCGATCCTAGATCCACAGCTCGGGACCCCCTACCCCGAGGTCTGCCGGTTTTGACACCGACACCCTCCCACCGACTCAAACTGTGTGTGTGTGGGGGGGGGGGGGGTACAATACTACTTTGCACTAGATGAACCTCCGTGGGGTCGGGATGTCCTGTTAGTTTGCGATGCACATGTGCCACATCAAATTTGTGATTTGGTTATTTAAATATCACATCACACTATTTTCACACACACACACATCTCAGGCCACCCCCAGGTGTGGTTCGTATGTGGTCTCACCCATCTCACACCACAAGAACACATCTGTGGGCCTGCACACGGTCCACATTTGATCGGAAGCAAAAGGGGGGTTGACCATGATGTACTCCTTTCAGTTTTGTATTACGGTAGGGTGAGATGTCAGGCCTAGCTATTTGGGGGCATGCATTCATAGCTAGGATTCCCCTCCCGCCAACACGAAGTGTGTGTGTGTCTGTGTGTCTGTGTGTGTGGTGAGCGGGGGGGGGGGGGGGGGGGGGGCTAGCAATAATAAAGTGTGCTTTGTGCGACAGGTGCCACATCAAAGTTGTGCATTGGGTATTTGAACATCAAACCACCCTTTTCATACATATATTTGGTCCACATGCAAGTGTGTTCGTGTTCCGACCCTTTCCCGCATTTTTTTCGCCAAATTTATAAACAGCAGACGAGTCGGACGCAGCAACCGTCTGGGATCGGGTACGTAAAAGACACGGTTCCCTAGGACTACCCGTGTGCCGTGCCCCTGCCCCTGTCACCCACATCATCATAGTAGATTGGGCTCCACAAGGCTTCCCTCCCGCTCTCGAAAATATCTACTCCCTCGCAGTCTCGAAAATATCTACCCGCCTAGAGGGTTTTTCTGTTTGATAGCACACGATTAGTATGTGTGGACCGTGTGCGATGTCTGTTACTCCCGCTCTGCTTCAATCAGTTGATCCAAATTTTTAGTAGCCCCGGCATTTTACTCCTGCCTGCATCCCTCGCAATCTCTAAAATATCTGCTCGGCTAGAGTGTTTTTCTGTTTGATAGCACACGATTATTATGTTTTAACCATGTGTAATGTTTGTTACTCCCGCCCCGCTCTGCTTGAATCCCTTGATCCAAATTTTCGGTAGCCCCACCATTTTACTCCCGCCTAGTAAAATTTTCAGTACTCGCGGCATTTCCTCAAACACCACCTTGGACCCCCTCCACACACACACACACACCCCAAATCCTTTGCTCACCCGAAATCCCCCGCTCACACACATACACACCACCCCTCCCTCGCTCGAAACCTAGCTAGGTCGCCGCGCCGCCTCCATCGTCAACCTCTGCCTGTCTGCCCGTGCAGGTTACCCACCGATATACATACCCTCACCGCACTGAGTTTCTTAGATGACGCCTGTGAAACGCCCCCTTTCCCACAGGTCCTCATCCCCACCCCACTCCCCCACTCCAGAGCGTCGCAGCCTAAGCCTGGCTATACTTCCGGGGATCTCGAGGAGCGAATGGCCAAAAAGAGCTTTACTACGGCCTCTTCGCCCAACGTCGGTGAGGTGGCCGCTGGGGAAGTTGACGACGATGACTGGACGCAGCCTTTCAATCAGCGGGCTAGAGTATTCTGGCATGTCGCTGACGCCGGCTACTACATCGAGGTCGTCGACAGCGATGGTTTGACGCGGGCTATGTCACAGGTTAAGTTGCCCACCCCAACCCCTCAGGTTCGACAGCCGTCGATCTCATCGATGGCCCTGCCGCTGATCTCCTGCGGCTCGTTATGAACAATTTGCCATCCTTCATCGCCATAGAGCCCCTTTTGTCATTTCTAAAGGACACGTTCTGCATCGTTGGCTTGGGATCCTCAACTGCCAAGTCAGACCTCATCGACGGCGACCACGAGGAGGATTCAATCTGTGACAAGTGAGGAAACCCATGATTTGTTTTGCCGTGCCTCTTCACCGGGGGAATCCCATGATTTTTTTTTCTCGAACCCATTTTGTAGTGAGAACCTATCCAGTATTTATTGCTATATTTGGTTGTTTGCATTACGCCTTGTTTATTTCTATGGTGTTTGGTTGTTCGATTATTTGTAGTTAGCATATGTCCAGCTTCAATTGCCATCTTTGGTTGTTTATAGTATGCCTTTTTTATTTCAGCTATTCACAATGTGATGTTCTATATGTGCTAGTATGAACTGTGTAGTTCAATTTCATCAATACCAATTTTAACAATAGCTTTATGAATGACTATATTTGGTTGCTGTTAAGCATGTTGTACTCCCTCCAGTCCTTTTTAGTTCGCATATGAGATTTGGCTAATGTCAAGCCTCGTAAAGTTTGACCAACTTTATAGAAAAAATACCAATTCACAATATGAAATCAATATCAGTAGATGTGTCATGACTTAAATTTTCATATTGTATAACTTTAGCATGGTAGATGTTGATATTTTTTCATATAAATAAGGTTAAATTTTATGAAGTTTGACTTCAGACAATTCTTATATGCAGAGTAAAAAGGACCGAAGGGAGTATTTAACATGCCTTTCCATTTGATTTAACAATAACTAGTGTACTTAGACCTGCACAATACAAGTTTGAATGACTATGTTTGCTTGTTTTTAAATATTAGGCATGTTGCAGTTAATAACACACCTTTCCACTTCTTGTTTTTTCTTAACTAGCGTGCTTAAACCTTCGCCATGAAGCTATCATTTGGAGATTATGTTCTCTACCATGGATATATTTGGTTGATGTTTAGCCTGTTGTGCTTAACATGCCTTTAGATGTACTTACACAGGACAATATTGGGAACATCTGTTGTTTACCATCGAGGTTAGTTTCATCCCATGGCTTATATGTACTCACTGTTTAGGATATCGGTAGCTAGTACCATATAGGCTAGGGGCTGATAAGGGATTAATCGTTGAATCGGACATTTAACTGAATATATCTGTAACCCATTTATCGGTAGGTTAACTAGGGCCATATCTAACATATCTGAGGCTACATAGCAAGATGCATTGTACTGAATGACTAAATATGCAATCCTAGGCCACACAACAACAAGGAAGGGTTGTTTGGTTCTAGGACTAGGAGCCACACTTTGCCATACAATGTTGCCAAACTTGCCAAAGGGTTAGTTCTTCAAAACGAGAGCCACAAGTTGGCACGCCTAAGAGAATCTTGCCACACTTTTTGAGTGTATATGATGTGGGAACATAGTGTGGCTTGAACCAAACACACACCTAACCTTAGGTGTGGCAACCTTTGGCAAACGTAGTCTCAAACCAAGAGTGTTACCTTAATGTTCTGATGATGTCTAGATATACATAGAAGAGCAGCAAGAACACCAACAACACAGCAGCAATTAACTACAGTTAATTGGCTGATATTTGTAGAAATGTAATAAACTCCCTCCGCCCCATAATATAAGATGTTTATTCATCCACGCCATGAATATATTGGATGCTATAAGATCTTATATAATGGGACAGAGGGTGTGTTGTACTACATCATATTGCAATTGATGTTTAGCTTCTAATGTTAACTTGGTGCTTTTAGGTACATGTCATTGGTAAAGATCCGTGCTTCGGCCTTTTCTGCGTATGGGGCAATGAGATATACATGAACCAGCTTCAAGAGAGGAAACTGATAAATATTGTTATTAAAATGGGTCAAAAGATGTCAATCAAACTATTTGTTTACACTTTATGCAAGACAACAGTGAACTGCAGCATGGTAAGTATGAACTCGGTAGCCTTCTTTTTACTACCCATAATGAGTTGTGTTAGATGACAATGTTTGAATCTTTTTCCTTTGCAGTAGTTCTCAAAGCAGTTTACTCAAGATTACCTCTCAAACTACATGATTGGTGGGCATGCAAAGGTTAAAGTATTTCTACCATAACACAATGCCTATATACATGCCCTCATGAGTCATGAAGAAAGTGAAGGATGGGCGGTCGGTCATCACAAGGGGTTGGACTAAGTCATGCGTGCCTTCTGCATGGAGGAGAGCACAATATGTGCATTCCGCTTCACCTTGTTCAGCAACCAGAATGTCTTTTGCATCTTTCTTTACCGTGTTTAATAGTACAAGTATACAACCCTGGTTCATCATTCTTTATTTGGTGCTTATGTAATTCTTGAACATGTGTATCTGTGAATCGAATAATGCATTAGTTGTTTAACCTGATGGATATGAATAAAGTTATAGCCAACTTTCAAATTCAAATTCGGTACAATTTTAAATAGCAGTGATTTAATTAGGGTCGAAATATGCTCTGCAGGTCGTTACGGCGCACACGGTCTGTAAAGCACAAACGTGTGTGATATACATGTACTTCAGACATGGTTTGCAGAGAGGAAATGGGTGCGACCATACACACAGTTGCCGTTTGCGAAACATGTGTGATGTCAGATAATATCACAAACGGTGCTAGCAAACTAAATGTTTGTGATAGTCGCCTTATCGTACACGGTTTAAAATCATGAACTTTTCGGATGTCGTAGGCATCGTAAATGTTGCACCACATAATAGCGTGTGTGATAGTTATCTTGTTTGACACTGGTACGATGGTCTGACATTTCGTAATCCTATCCGACACTCATACAATGATTAGGTCATCTTCTTAATTACAGATCGCATACGGTTCGGGAGAAGTGAATGTGTGTGATAGTCTCCTGATCGCACACGCTTGGCAATCATGAATTGTTTGTGATGGAGTGCGCATCGTAAATGTTGCACCACATAATAACGTGTGCAATGGTAATGCCAGCACACACGAGTAGCAAAGATGGAGCATTTGGGATATACGATATATCACAAACAGTTGTGTGAAGAATCGCGTTTGGGATATATGCCCGCATCGCATACGCTTAGTTATGCAAAATGTATGCATTCCTACTACCTATCCCCGACGGTTTCTGGGTCGTGTGGGAAGGACCCCCCTATCGCCCACACTCACTAGGCGACGGTTTAAAATGCCGTCGCGGAAAGGGGTTAAAAATCGTTTGTATAGCAGCTCGCTGTACCAGTGAGTGCCCAGTGTCAGCTGTTGCTTTTTCCTTGTTTTTGTCTTTTACAGAAAATTAAAACCAAAGGCTAGAAGACCCATGAGGGGGCCACAAGCCCTGGGGGCGCACCCTAGGGGGGTGCCCCTAGGCTTGTGGGCCCCTCACAGACCTTCTAACCCTAATCTCTGCTCTATAAATACCCAAATATTCCCCTTACGACAGAGGGCACACCAAAAAATACTTTTTCGCCGCCGCAAGCTTCTGTTCTCGTGAGATCCCATCTTGGGGCCTTTTCCGGCACTCTACCGGAGGGGGATTCGATCATGGAGGGCCTCTACACCAACAGTGTTGCCCTTCCGATGATGTTTGAGTAGTTTACCACAGACCTATGAGTCCATAGATAGTAGCTAGATGGCTTCTTCTCTCTCTTTGATCTTCAACACAATGTTCTCCTCGATGTTCTTGGAGATCTATTCGATGTAATCTTCTTTTGTGGTGCGTTTGTTGAGATCCGATGAATTGTGGATTTATGATCAGATAACTATGAATATTATTTGAGTCTTCTTGGAACTCTTTTATGCATGATTAAGATAGCTTCGTATTTCTCTCCGATCTATCGATTTGGTTTGGCCAACTAGATTGGTTTTTCTTGCAATGGGAGAGGTGCTTTGTGATGGGTTCAATCTTGTGGTGTCCTCACCCAGTGACAGTAGGGGTAGCGAGGCACGTATTTGTATTGTTGCCATTAAGGATAAAAAGATGGGGTTTTTACCATATTGATTGGATCTATCCCTCTACATCATGTCACCTTGCCTAAGGCGTTACTCCGTTCTTGTTAACTTAATACACTAGATGCATGCTGGATAGCGGTCGCTTTGTGGAGTAATAGTAGTAGATGCACGCAGGAGTCGGTCTACTTGTCATGGACGTGATGCCTATATTCATGATCATTGCCTTAGATATCGTCATAACTTTGCGCTTTTCTATCAATTGCTCAACAGTAATTTGTTCACCCACCGTATGTGTTCTGCTACTTCTTGAGCTTGCGTTGGTTTTTCCCTTGAAGAGGAAAGGGTGATGCAGCAAAGTAGAGATAAGTATTTCTCTCAGTTAAGAACCAAGGTATCAATCCAGTAGGATATACACACAAGTCTCCAATCTATGCACCTGCACAAACAATCAAACACTTGCACCCAATGCGATAAAGGGGTTGTCAATCCCTTCACGGTCACTTGCAAAGGTGAGATCTGATAGAGATAGATATAAAAGATTACTAAAACGTAAAACAAAATAAAAGTAAATAAATTGCAGCAAGGTATTTTTGGGTTTTTTGGTTTATAGATCTAAAAATATATGATGGAAAATAGACCCGGGGGCCATAGGTTTCACTAGGCTTCTCTCTTGAAAGCAAATAATACGGTGGGTGAACAAATTACTGTCGAGCAATTGATAGAAAAGCGCAAAGTTATGATGATATCCAAGGCAATGATTATGCATATAGGCATCACGTCCATGTCAAGTAGACCGATACGATTCTGCTTCTACTACTATTACTCCACACATCAACCGCTATCCAGCATGCATCTAGAGTATTAAGTTCATAAGAATGGAGTAACGCCTTAAGTAAGATAACATGATGTAGAGGGATAAACTCAAGCAATATGATGAAAGCCCCATCTTTTAACCCTTGATGGCAACAATACAAATACATGCCTCGATACCCCTACTTTGTCACTAGGTGACGACACTGCAAGATTGAACCCAAAACTAAGCACCTCTCCCATTGCAAGAAGAACCAATCTAGTTGGCCAAACCAAACCGATAATTCGAAGAGAAATACAAAGATATCAAATCATGCATATAAGAATTCACAGAAGATTCAAATAATATTCATAGATAAACTAATCATAAATCCACAATTCATCGGATCCCGACAAACACACCGCAAAAGAATATTACATCGGATAGATCTCCAAGAACAACAAGGAGAACATGGTATTGAGAATCAAAGAGAGAGAAGAAGCCATCTAGCTACTAGCTATGGACCCGTAGGTCTGAGGTAAACTACTCACGCTTCATTGGAAGGGCAATAGAGTTGATGTAGAAGCCCTCCGTGATCGAATCCCCCTCTGGCAGGATGCCAGAAAAGGCCCCAAGATGGGATCTCACGGGTACAAAAGGTTACGGTGGCGGAAAAGTATTTTTGTGGACGCTTCTGGTGGTCTGGGAATATTTCTGAATTTATAGGCCAAAGATTAGGGTGGGAGGACTCCCGTGGGGCCCACAAGCCAGGGGGCGCCTCCTCCCCCCATAGGGCGCGCCCTGAGGGCTTGTGGAGCCCTCGGGACTCTTCTGCCTTCCTCTCCAAGTCCTACGTGTGTCTTCTGGTCCAAGAAAAATCATCGCGAAAGTTTTATTCCGTTTGGACTCCGTTTGATATTCCTTTTCTGTAAAACTCAAAAACAAGGAAAAAAACAGAAACTGGCACTGGGCTCTAGGTTAATAAGTTAGTCCCAAAAATAATATAAAATAGCATATTAATTCATATAAAACATCCAAAACAGATAATATAATAGCATGGAACAATCAAAAATTATAGATACATTGGAGACGTATCATGTTCCTTTCAAGAGAGAAGCCTCTAGTGAAAACTATGGCCCCGGGGTCTATTTCTCATCATATATTTTCAAATCTATAAAATCAAAAACCCAAAAATACCTTGATGCAATTTATTTATATTTTCTTTATTTTGCCTTTTACTTATCTTTTATATCTATCTCTATCAGATCTCACTCTTGCTCGTGACCGTGAAGGGATTGACAACCCCTTTTTCGCATTATGTGCAAGTGTTTGTTAGTTTGTGCAGGTGCATCTATTAGGGACTTGCTTGTACCTCCTACTGGATTGATACCTTGGTTCTTAACTGAGGGAAATACTTATCTCTACTTTGCTGCATCACCCTTTCCTCTTCAAGGGAAAAATCAATGCAAGCTCAAGAAGTAGCACTCGCCTTGGGTGCTACATGGAAAGCTCGAGCGACGATGAAAGCTCCTCCTCGACCGACAGCGACGAGGAGGACACTAATGGTGAAGACGACGATGGCGAGCCCCCGGTCGTCAAGCATGAAGACAAAGACTCGAGCTCCGGATGAACGTCGATCGCACCATCACCGTCAGCTAGGCGCCGGCAGCACCATCATCTACAGCTGGACCCCGGCAGAGCGATTTGCCGTGGGTGCTTGGCCTGGATGTCACCGCTTCCTCCAGCTGGACCCCGGCAGGCTCATGGACTTCGTCTTCATCTTCCCTGCCGGTGTCCCTGCTGAGCCGCGTCCCTCTGATCCTGGCGGGGGTGACCAGGGCATCGCCTAGCCGCTCTCTCCGTCTTCGGCCTCTTCTTCCTTGCCGGGGAGGCGCCCTCCCGATCTTGTCAGGCTGCGTCCCGCTGGTCCTGACGGGGTCAGGCTCGGCTTCTGCACGGGCGCTCCTTTTGCCCTCTTTCCTTCTCAATGTAACTCCTAGGAGGAGTGGGACAAGAAAGGCATTACGGAGGACTTATCTTTTTAAATCAAAAAACATAGGCACTTGCCAAATTTGAATCAAATTTATGTAATCCTTCGTCCATGTTGATACTCGTATGATTTATACTTGTTTGTCCACGCAATTTTGAAAAAAATCTTGCCGGATACTTATACATGTACTTAGACATACTGAAGGACGAGCCCTCAATATACCTTTGTGAGCAAAGTTTCTGGCAAAGCCTCTTGCCGGCCTTTAACGCAGCTGCTATCAAACCTCATTTAGTGAGCTCAAAATGGGTTAGGAGCGTGAATAAAGGTTGGACCCTTACCAATCTCTCCAAACACGGCTACAACCAACCTTGTCGAGTGGACTCGAATCAAGGACAGGAGCGTGAATGGTAGATGCAGCAAGGTTTCCTCGCGTGCAAGTTTCTCATACACAAGTATTACATGGGGTGATGGGATGTTGTAGGCAAAGTAAACTTATCTTTCTTTGTTGTGCTTCTTATCATTTTAGATAAGAAAGAGTCATCGGGGACTGAATGCACAGGCTGGTTTGCTTCTATCCTCCTCCCAGGGAAATTGCTCGTGAGGAACCTTTCTGCATTTACCAAGAGAGAGAAAAGGAGGGTAGCACAAGGCCCTTTATGGCATGTCAGTCATCTTATCTAAAAACTAGTATAATCACATTAAGATCGTACTTAAGCAAACAAGAAATCATGCATGCAAGTTTTGTGAAAACACTTTATTTTCATTCAGCTACGCACAGGGCTGCTACTTCTGGAGCTTGCATTGATTTTTCCCTTGAAGAGGAAAGGGTGATGCAGTAAAGTAGAGATAAGTATTTCCCTCAGTTAAGAACCAAGGTATCAATCTAGTAGGAGGCACAAGAAAGTCTCCAATCTATGCACCTGCACAAACTAACAAACATTTGCACACAACGCAAAAATGGGGCTGTTAATCCCTTCATGGTCATGAACAAGAGTGAGATCTAATAGAGATGGGTATAAAAGATAAATAAATGAGCAAACTAAAGTAAATATAAATAAATTGCAGCAAGGTATTTTTGGGTTTTTTGGTTTATAGATCTGAAAATATATGATGGAAAATAGACCCGGGGGCCATAGGTTTCACTAGAGGCTTCTCTCTTGAAAGAAAACATACGGTGAGTAAACAAATTACTGTTGAGCAATTGATAGAAAAGCGCATAGTTATGACGATATCTAAGGCAATGATCATGAATATAGGCATCACGTCCGTAACAAGTAGACCGAAACGATTCTGCATCTACTACTATTACTCCACACATCGACCGACTCATGCCTGCATCTAGAGTATTAAGTTCATAAGAACAGAGCAACGCTTTAAGTAAGATGACATGATGTAGAGGGATAAACTCAAGCAATATGACATAAACCCCATCTTTTTATCCTTTATGGCAACAATACAATACGTGCCTCGCTACCCCTTCTGTCACTGGGTGAGGACACTGCAAGATTGAACCCAAAACTAAGCACCTCTCCCATTGCAAGAAAAACCAATCTAGTTGGCCAAACCAAATCGATAGTTCGAAGAGAAATACAAAGATATCTGAATCATGCATAAAAGAGTTCAGAGAAGACTCAAATAATATTCATAAATAATCTAATCATAAATCCACAATTCATCGGATCTCAACAAACACACTGCAAAATAAGATTACATCGGATAGAACTCCAAGAACATCGAGGGGAACATGGTATTGAAGATCAAAGAGAGAGAAGAAGCCATCTAGCTACTAGCTATGGACCCATAGGTCTGTGGTAAACTACTCACGCTTCATCAAAATGGCAGGAAGGTTGATGTAGAGGCCCTCCGTGATTGAATCCCCCTCCGGCAGGGTGCTGAAAAATGCCCCAAGATGGGATCTCACGGGAACAGAGGCTTGCGGCGGCGGAAAAGTATTTTGGTGGACGCTTCTGATGTTTGGGGAATATTTATGAATTTTTAGACATGGAACTAGGGTTGGAGGACTCCCGAGGGGCCCACAAGCCCTCAGGGTGCCCCCCTGTGGTGCGCTCTAGAGGCTTGTGGCCTCCTCGGGACTCTTCTGGCCCTCTCTCCAAGTTACGTAGGTGTCTTCTGGTCCATGAAAAATCATCGTAAAGTTTTATTCCATTTGGACTCCGTTTGATATTCCTTTTCTATAAAAGTCAAAACCAAGGAAAAAACAAAAACTGGCACTGGGCTCTAGGTTAATAGGTATGTCCCAAAAATAATATAAAATAGCATATTAATGCATATAAAACATCCAAAACAGATAATATAATAGCATGGAACAATCAAAAATTATAGATACATTGGAGGCGTATCAAGGGCCTGCGCCTGGCTTTGTACAAAGGATTACAAGTCTCGGAGACTATGCTTGTACAAAATAGGCTACTGGGGCAAGGCCCGACAACCGCGCCTCATGGGTAGAACTTGCGAAGATGCTCAATATTCCATGAGTTTTGCATTGGGAAGCCATCTTCGGTCTCCAGATGGACTGCACCAGGTCTGGTGACACGTACTACCCGGTAAGGGCCTTCCCACTTTGGCGTCAACTTGTTTTCACCCTTGACGGACTGAACGCGCCTAAGGACAAGGTCGCCTTCCTCAAGGCTCCGGGCATGAACCCTGCGGCTGTGATAGCGGCGCAGGGCTTGCTGGTAACATGCAGCATGCACAGCTGCCCGGAGATGATCCTCCTCGAGGAGCATGGCATCGTCATGCCGCAGCTGCTCTTGCGCTACTTCATCATAGGCAAGTACTCGAGGCGACCCGTATGTTAGTTCCGTGGGGAGCACTGCTTCTGCACCATATATTAGGGAGAAGGGGGTCTGGCCAGTAGCTCGATTTGGTGTCGTCCTGATTGACCAAAGAACCACCGGCAGCTCATCAAGCCAGCACCTGCCGCATTTTCGCAACTTGTCAAAGGTTCATGTCTTGAGCCCATGCAGCACTTCAGCGTTCATCCTTTCAGCCTGTCTGTTGCTCCTTGGATGGGCAACGGAGGTCAAAGAGACCTTGCTTCTAAGGCTCTGGATGTACTGCATGAAGGCGCGGCTCGTGAATTGAGTGCCATTGTTGGTGATCACCCTGTTGGGTACTCCAAAACGACAAACCAATCCTTTAAAGAACTTGACAGCTGATTGCGTAGTCACCTTCCTCACTGGCTCTACTTCGGGCCACTTTGTAAACTTTTTGATTGCTACGTACAAGAATTCAAAGCCCCCGGCAGCACGAGGAAAGTGGCCCAAGACATCATGCCCCCAGACTGCGAAAGGCCAGGATAAAGGGATTGTTTGAATGGCATGAGCAGGTTGATGAATGTTCTTGGAGTGGAACTAGCATGCTTCGGACTTCGTGACAAGCTCAGTTGCATCCCAGAGGGCAGTGGGCCAATAGAATCCTTGCCGGAAGGCTTCCCCGACAAGTGCTCTTGATCCTAGGTGCAAGCCACACACCCCTCCGTGTATCTCTGCCAACAGCGCTAGTCCATCTTCCCGGCTAATACATTTCAACTTCACACCATTCGGCCTTCTTCTGTACAGAGTGTCATCCACAAACTGGTACATACTCGATTGCCGAGCCACCTTTTCAGACTCCTCTGAGTCATCGGGAAGTTCTCCTGTTTGCAGGAATTGGACTATGTGTTGTGCCCATGTCGGAGCCTGTGGCTCGACGACAAGGACTAAAGGCATTTCCTCTGGCGTGGGAGCGCTAGCCTCAACAGCGAGAACTTGGGGTTTTGGTGGAGGATGCAACTCACCAGCCAACATAAGGTTCCCCCTAGCAGCCTTCTCACCAGCGGCTCTAGGGAGCTCTACCGGGAAATATCTGCCGGTGTTTGATGTCTACTACACAACTTGTTCTTGTAGACTCGTGTTGGGCCTCCAAGCGCAGAGTTTTGTAGGAAAGTAGCAAATTTCCCTCAAGTGGATGACCTAAGGTTTAACAATCCGTGTAAGGCATATGATGAAGATGGTCTCTCTCAAACAACCCTGCAACCAAATAATAAAAAGTCTCTTGTGTCCCCAACACACCAAATACAATGGTAATTTGTATAGGTGCACTAGTTCGGCGAAGAGATGGTGATACAAGCATAGTAATGATAGTAGATATTGATTTTTGTAATCGGAACAATAAAAAATAGCAAGGTAACAAGTAACAAAGGTGAGCACAAATGGTATTGCAATGCTTCAAAATGAGGCCTAGGGTCCGTACTTTCGCTAGTGCAATCTCTCAACAATGCTAATATAATTGGATCATATAACCTTCCCTCAATGTGCGATGAAGAATCACTCCAAAGTTCCTATCTAGTGGAGAACATAAGAAGAAATTGTTTGTAGGGTACGAAACCACCTCAAAGCTATTCTTTTCGATCAATCTATCCTAGAGTTCGTACTAAAATAACACCAAGCTATTCTTTCCGATCGATCTAACCAAGAGTTCGTACAAAAATAACACCATATGATACACATCAACCAACTCTAATGTCACCTAGATACTCCAATGTCATTGCGAGTATCCGTGAGTTGATTATGCGATATGCATCAAACAATTTCAGATTCATAATACTCAATCCAACACAAAGAACCTCAAAGAGTGCCCCAAGATTTCTACCGGAGAAACAAGGACGAAAACATGCATCAACCCTATGCATAGATTACCCCAATGTCACCTCGGGAATCCTCGAGTTGAGTGCCAAGACATAGTTCAAGTGCTCTCAAATCCATAAAAGTATTCAATCCGATAAAAAACGAAATCACAAAGGGAAAACTCAATTCATCACAACAAGATAGAGAGGGGAAAACCCCATATGATCCAACTATATTTACAAAGCCCGCGATACATCAAGATCGTGCCATCTCAAGAACATGAGAGAGGGAGATTAAACACATAGCTACTGGTACAAACCCTCAGGCCCGAGGGTGGATTACTCCCTCCTCATCATGGTGGCCGCTGGGATGATGAAGATGGCCACCGCTGATGATTTCCCCCTCCGACAGGGTGCCGGAATCGGGTCTAGATTGGTTTTTCATGGCTACAGAGGCTTGCGGCGCCGGAACTTCTGATCTAGGGTTATTTCTGGGGGTTTCTGTATTTATAGTATTTTTGGCGTCGGTTTCATGCGAAGATGGGCCTCGAGGTGAGCACAACCCACCTGCACACGGGTTGGGCTCCAGGCACGCCCTGGTGTGTTGTGCCCTCCTCGTGGGTCTTCTGGCCCTCCCACGAAGCCTCTAGTGCCTCTTCTGTTCCAAAAACAATCGTCAAAAAGTTTCGGCTCATTTGGAGAACTTTCATTTCTGCACAAAAAACAACAACACGGTAGTTTTGCTGAAAACAGCGTCAGTCCAGGTTAGTTCCATGCAAATCATACCAAAACCATATAAAATTGTTGTAAACATGGCATGAATACTTCATAAATTATAGATACGTTGGAGACGTATCAGCATCCCCAAGCTTAATTCCTACTCGTCCTCGAGTAGGTAAATGATAAAAGAAATAATTTATGAAGTGTGAATGCTAGCAAAGTGCATAAGTTTGATCAATGATAATTTCAATCACTTTTCCTAGCATCATAACAGCAATTCTTTCTCATAAAACTTCTCATGTTAAAGTAGCAACCAATTCACATGTTAAGGTTCAAACAATGAATTCTCTTGAAACTCAACAACCTATATTCTTAGTCACCAAACAATTGCAATTCAAATTATTCAACAGAGTCTAAGTAAGAGCTCCACACTCAATCATCAGATAGTCTTCTATGATTGCTAGTACTCAAAGCATATTTTTAGAACAAATGGCATCCATCGAACACAGAGAACGATAGGGGCTTAATGTTTCACCTCCCAACTCATTTATCATAGAGATAATTGTCAACAATAATAAATCATGATCAAATATATTTGACAGGTCATATGTGCCTAGATCTTTCCCCACCACATGATGCTTTCCAAATAGAGAATAATTGAGGTTGAATGAGGATGTATACTATTGACTCTTGCATAAAACTAAATACTGAAAGGTAAAAGATAGGCCTTTCGTAGAGGGAAGCAGAGGTTGTCATGCGCTTTTTATTTTTGGATGCCCAAGCTCTTAACGCAAAGGAACGTCACGTTATATTGCCCCTTATGATAGCAACCTTTATTATGCAGTCCGTCGCTTTTATTACTTTGCCATCACAAGTTTGTACAACGCTCAATTTTCCCTTACAATAAAAGATCAAACATATTTAGGAACAATTTTTATTGCTTTATGCACCGATGACAACATACTTGAGGGATCTTATTCAATCCATAGGTAGGTATGGTGGACACTCATGGTAAGAAACTGGGTTTAAGGGTTTTGGGATGCACAAGTAGTATCTCTACTTAGTACGAATTTTTGGCTAGCAAAAGATCCTAAGCAAACACCACATGTTAGAGGATCCATAACAATATAACTTCTATGCAAATATACACAACCATAACTCATTACGTTGTCTTCCTTGTCCAACTTCAACTAATTTGCCCAAGTTTGGAAATAATTAATGGGGATTCACAATCATAGAAGATTTCCAAGATAATATATTTGCATGTGAAAGTTCTCTTCCTTATACTAATCATTCATGAATTGCTTGCATGACCAATATTGTGATTGTCAAGCTTCAAAATATTTCACTTTCTAAAGCCAATGTGAAGCTACTACTAGGTATGATACGAGCATATGAAGCACATATAATTTCAACTTTATGATATTCAATTCATTCAAAAATTTACTCATAGGATATAAGTGAAGCACAAGAGTAAATGACAAACTACTCCAAAAAGATATAAGTGAAGTTCAAGCGAGTAGTTAAGTAAATGGGTAGCTATTTGAGGACTCTCTCAAATTTAAAAACTTTCAGATCTAAGTATTTTATTAAAACAGCAAGCAAAACAAAATAAAATGACATTCCAAAAATAGCACACATCATGTGAAGAAGCAAAAACTTAGGCTCAACCGATACTAACCGATAGTTGTTCATGAAGAAAGGTGGGATGCCTACCGGGGCATCCCCAAGCTTAGATAGTTGAGACTTCTTGGATTATTAACTTGGGATGCCTTGGGCATCCCCAAGCTTGAGCTTTTGTGTCTCCTTAATTCCTTTTATATCACGGTTCCCCTAAATCTTAAAAACTTCATCCACACAAAACTCAACAAGAACTCGTGAAATAAGTTAGTATAAATCAATGCAAAAACCTTATCATTCTCTACTGTAGAAAATCACTAAAATTATTATTTAACATTGCATACTAAATGCCTCTGCATATTTAATAGTCCTATCCTCAAATAGAATCATTAAACAAGCAAACATATGCAAACAATGCAAACATAACAGCAATCTGTCTAAACAGTACAGTCTGTAAAGAGTGCCATTTTACTCACACTTACCTAACTCCAAAAATTATGAAAATTTACCAGACTGTATAAAATTTATCATAGCTTATTGTTCAAAAAAATTCAACATTTTATCACATTCTGACTTTTCTCAAGAATTCACGCAATAGCATGCAAATTTCTGTTTTCAAGCAGCAACACAAAGACTTGCAAAATAAGCATGGTAAAGGCTATCCTTGACACTTTTTATTGAAGTAAAAGATATGAAAATTTTCTCTAAATAACAGAAAGCAAAACTTAATAAAATAAAATTACGCTCCAAGCAAAACTCATATCATGTGACGAATAAAAATATAGCCCCAAGTAAGGTTACCAATAATGTTGAAGACGAAAGAGAGGATGCCTTCCGGGGCATCCCCAAGCTTAGTTGCTTGGATCTTACTTGAACATTACCTTGGGGTACCTTGGGAATCCCCAAGCTTAGGGTCTTGTCACTCCTTATTCTCCTCATATCGAGATCTCACCCAAAACTTGAAAACTTCAATCACACAAAACTTAAGGGAACTTCGTTGTGACGCCCCCGGCCCGATCGTGCACTAATCATACACGCAAATGCACACGATCAAGCCTAAGGACTCACGGGAAGATATCACAACACAACTCTAAAACATAAATAAAGTCATACAAGCTTTATATTACAAGCCAGGGGCCTCGAGGGCTCGAATACATAAGCTTGCGAACAAGCGTCAGCGGAAGCATCAGATATCTGAGTACAGATATGAAACAGAAACAGAAAGGCCTTTAGAAAGGCGGGGCAAAATTAAAACACTACGATCGAAAGGCGTAGGCCTCCTGCCTGGGACCCTCCGATCCTACTCCTGGTCGTCAGTCAACTCGTAGCAGTATCCATCCTCTGGGTAGTAGTAGTAGTCGAACGACGGGGCATCTGTCTCAGGGGGCTCCGTCCTCTGGTCACGACAAACTGATATGGGGAGAAAAGGAAAACAAAGCAACCGTGAGTACTCAGAAGTACTCAGCAAGCAAGGATCTACACTACATATGCAACATTTTCAACGGGAGGCTGTATATGTGGACTGGGCTGCAGAAATGCAAGAATAGAGAGAAGGCCTAGTCCTATCGAAGACTAGCATCTTCATCGGTCTTGCAGAAATAGAAGAGAGTATAACAGTACAATATAATGTAGTAGTATCATTAAGTCTCATCCTCACCCAGAGATCCTTTCTCGACTCCCTGCGAGAAAGCAATCCCAGAGCCATACAGTCATCAACCTCGTCCGGAGATCCCTTCTCGACTCCCTGCGAGAAGCAATCCCAGAGCCATAGTATCCAAGTATCCAGTTCTAAAAATTGTATCAATCAGGATACAACTCTGAGTGTCCTTTACCGTAGGACAGGCTATCGATAGAAGTGTTCTTCCCTGCAGGGGTGCACCAACTTACCCAACACGCTCGATTAACTCCGGCCAGACACACTTTCCTGGGTCATGCCCGGCCTCGGTCAAACGACACACCGCAGCCCTACCTACAGCTCAGCAGAGAGGTCCCCGCCGGTCTACATCCTAAGCGCTCAGGGGTCTTGGGCCATCGCCCTGTGCACTCCGGGTCGTTGCGAGCAGGGTGAAGCCAGGCACCCGGAGGGCGCCGGTCCATCCCGTCCGCAAGGCTGAACTAGACGTCTGACAGAGCTTTCGGCTGATGCTACGATGCAGAACGCCCATACTATGCCCATGTGATGGTTAGTGCTATCAGGCCAGAGACCTGCTCGGAGCAAATATCCAAATCGTTAGGACTAGGGGCTTGCGGTAACGAGCAAAGACTCACGAAAGATGTGACCCCGTCGCCCCGTCTCGAGGACTTGCTGCAAGGGTTAAGAATGCCCGGCCGCGCCTCGTATTCATCACTCGGGCACCATACAGGCACCCGTCTTCACAACACTCGCCTCTCAGGCGCACGCGGGTACCCCTCAGGGTCGACCCGCCTATCCAAGTAACAGTGTAATGTCCAAGTATCCGTGTGTCCATAACATCAGGGGAATCCGAGGTATCACCCTCGTTGGATTCCTACTCGATGTGTCTGTCGAGGTGAACTCGGAGGATTCACCCTCGATGGGTTCACACTTGAGGTGTTGTACGACAGCGTCGTTACCGGAAGTGGTGAAGGAGGAATCACCCTCGATGACCACGACCGAATAGCTACTCTACAGAGTTAACATCAGGAGTGATACAAGAGGTTTCACCCTCGGCACTCGATAGTAACATTGCAGTGTCGTTACAACTAGGGGGGTGATGTGCGGTGTCGGGGCCTGGTCTTCAGTCCCGTTGATCGGGTCTTCTGACGATCCAGCGCGGCAGTCGAGATAAGTGGGGTCACTGATAGGTCTCTACCCAGCCTATACTAAGCAGTTTAGGATATGCAGGTAATCATCAACAGCAGGTTATAATAAACAGGCTACGCATCAGAATAGGTAAAGCAACAGTAGCAGCAATTCTAATGCAAGCATGAGAAATAGAATGGGCGATATCGGGATGATCAAAGGGGGGGGCTTGCCTGGTTGCTCGGCGGCAAGGGCAAGGTTGTCAATGGTGTCTTCGGGCTCCGGAGCTGCGTCGGTCTCGGGGACGACGTCGAGGTCGGGGGCTATCGAGAGAGAAGAGGGGGAGGAAACAGTATAAATATAGAGCAAACATGGGCAACACAAAGCACGACATGACAATGTGCAGTGTCGGGTGTGTCCTAACGTATGGTTGCACGTCACCGAGGAAGGAGGAATCCATCCGGGAATGTTTTCCCGATTCCGGACATTTGTCAGACAGATGACCGGAGGGGAACGGTTGCATGTTTGGACAGTTAGGGACGTGTGGCGGACGAACGGACCGCGCATTCGGATTCGTCTCGTCGTTCTGAGCAACTTTCATGTACAAAGTTTTTCGATCTGAGCTACGGATTAAAAGATATGATTTTCTAAAGTTTTTATTAATTTCTGGAATTTAATTATTTTATTAAATCAACATTATCCAGAACAGTGTCTGCTGACGTCAGCATGACGTCAGGACCAGTGGGTCCCACCTGTCATTCTCACATTAGGCTAATTAGGGCTTGATTATGTTAATTACAGTTTAATTAGACTAATTAATTAATTAGATTAATTAAACAGAATTAATTATTTAATTATTTAATTAATTAATATTTATTTATTTTTAATATTTTTTTTCATTTTTTTTAAATCGTTTCTGTGGCTAGGCCCACCTGTCATAGGCACAGGGGGGTGGGGCCCAGCTGTCATTGGCCCGGGGGGGTTAGCGGTTACGGGCGCGCTGGCACCGGGTCTCCTGGACCCGGGCGTTCGGGCGAGCGGGCGCGTCGGCGCCGGAGCGGCACGGCGAGGGGGCCGGGCGTGGCGCGGGTGAGGCCAGCGCGTGGCTGCGGGGAGCCGGAGGCAGCAGCGGCGGCACAAGCGCGCGCGAGCGGCCGTGGATGCATGGACGGAGGCGTGGTCGGGGCGACCAGAGGTGAGCGAGCGCAGGGCGGCAGGGCACGCGACGAGGGAGGGCTTGCGGGCGCGGCAGCGTGTGGCTAGGCGAGGCCGGGGCGCGGGTGACGCACGGCCCTGCGAGGCGCGGTCGGCGTCGGGCGAGCGGCGCGCGAGCCGCGGGCGGTTTCGGTGGGGGGTGAGCGTGAGTGGGAGTGCGGTGACCGCAGGGTGGGGCGACGGGGTCGGCGGGGAGGATTAGAGTAACGGGGAGGGGAGGAGGGGCGGCTCACAGGGGCCGGTCGGGGTGGGCAGCGGGCTCGGAGTGGTTTGGCGAGGCAGAGGCGAGGCGACGATGGCGAGGTGGTGGCGGGGTCCGGCGACGGCGTCGACGCGCGGCGAGGCGGCGGCGGCGGCCTCCTCTCCCTGGATCTCGATCCAGAGGAGAGGGAGAGAGTGGATCAGGAGGGGGGAAAAGTGGGGGAGTGGGCTAGGGTTTCGCCATGGGAGGGGGGGTTATGGGGGAAGGCTGGGCCGGCCTGATGGTCTACTGGGCTGAGGCCCAGTCGGGGGAGGGGGGGTTCTTTCCCCTTTTTTTTCTTTTCTTTTTCTATATTCATTTCTTTTCTGTTTTGTTAATTGTTCAGGCCCCAAATGGTTTTTGTAAAAAGGGAGACCTAGTCCATAAATACCAGTGCTTTATTCCCTAACACCTAAAATTAGTTTGGGCAAAACATCATTTCATATTTGTTTTAAATAAATTAAAAGGTTACTAAATATTATTTTCAGCCACTGTTTGAGGTGGATTGAGTCACTTACCCAATTTAGTAAATGTTGGTTACAATTTTAGAATGGTCTCTGGAATATTTGCCATTTAATGAACAATTCAGTTTCTATGTTGGACAACTTTTATATTTCACTTTCATTTAGATTTGGATTTTGACTTAGGAGTTGAAAAGCAATATGATGCTAATGATGATCATACACTGTTAAACATGATGACATGGCATAATCAAGGGTGATTACTGTAGTTAACCACTGGGGGTGTTACATTCGTGAGATGGGTTAGTATGATAAAGACAAGTCATTCACTTTGGTACTATCAAGATAAGATTCATAATTGTTCTCACACAATGCATACTGTACCCTACAATTTCTACAACTTATATTGACCAATATAAGCCATAGAAACTATAAAACAAGCAAACTATGCATCGAAAACAGAATCTGTCAAAAACAAAACAGTACGTAAAGATCTGAATTTTAGTCATACTTCTCCAACTCCAAAAATTCTGAAAAAATATTAAAACGTAGGAAATTTTCATGTAAATCATCTGTAAAAAAATGAGAGTTTTTAGATGCTCCAGTGAATTTAAACAATTCTGTTACTGGAAGAAAAAGTTTCTCTTTTTGCACAGAATCAAGTCAACTATCATCCATACTATCCCAAAGGCTTTACTTGGCACTTTATTGAAACAAAAGTTATAAAACATGATTACTAAAGTAGCCAAATCATGTTAACACACAAAAACATTAGGGGTATATGTTGGGTTGTCTCCCAACAAGCGCTTTTCTTTAATGCCTTTTTAGCTAGGCATGATGATTTCAATGATGCTCATATAAAAGTAAAGAATTGAAATATAAAGAGAGCATCATGAATCACATGGCAAGCACATTTAAGTCTAACCCACTTCCTATTCATAGGGATTTTGTGAGCAAACAATTTATGGGAACAAGAATCAACTAGCATAGGAAGGCAAAACAAGCAAAACTTCAAGATTTTCAACACATAGAGAGGAAACTTGATATTATTGAGATATGAAAAAGCATATGTTCCTCTCTCATAATAATTTTCAGTAGCATCATGAATGAATTCAACAATATAACTATCACATAAAGCATTCTTTTCATGATCCACAAGCATAGAATTTTTATTACTCTCCACATATGCAAATTTATTCTCATGAATAGTAGTGGGAGAAAACTCAAAAAAATAACTATAATGAGATTGAAAATTAAAATCATGATGACAAGTTACATGGTTATCACTACTCTTTATAGCATATATGTCATCACCATAATCATCATAGATAGCAACTTTGTTGTCATAATCAATTGAAACCTCTTCCAAAATAGTGGATTCATCATTAAATAAAGTCATGACCTCTCCAAATCCACTTTCATCAATATAATCATCATAAATAGGAGGCATGCAATCATCATAATAAATTTTCTCATCAAAACTTGGGGGACTAAAAATATCATCTTCATCAAACATAGCATCCCCAAGCTTATGGCTTTGCATATCATTAATATCATGGATATTCAAAGAGTTCATACTAGCAACATTGCAATCATGCTCATCATTCACAGATTTATGCCAAACATTTTATTGAATTCTTCTTCTATCAATTGAGCACAATTTTCCTTTATATCATTTTCAAGAAAGAAATTATAAAGATGAACAATATGAGACCACCTCAAATCCTTTTTTTTAGTTTTCTTTTATAAACCAAACTAGTGATAAAACAAAAAACTAAAAGATTCGATTGCAAGATCTAAAGTTATACCTTCAAGCACTCACCTCCCCGGCAACGGCGCTAGAAAAGAGCTTGATGTCTACTACACAACTTGTTCCTGTAGACTCGTGTTGGGCCTCCAAGCGCAGAGTTTTGTAGGACAGTAGCAAATTTCCCTCAAGTGGATGACCTAAGGTTTATCAATCCATGGGAGGCGTAGGATGAAGATGGTCTGTCTCAAACAACCCTGCAACCAAATAATAAAAAGTCTCTTGTGTCCCCAACACACCAAATACAATGGTAATTTGTATAGGTGCACTAGTTCGGCGAAGAGATGGTGATACAAGCGTAGTAATGATAGTAGATATTGATATTTGTAATAGGAAAAATAAAAAACAGCAAGGTAACAAGTAACAAAAGTGAGCACAAACGGTATTGCAATGCTTGAAAATGAGGCCTAGGGTCCGTACTTTCGCTAGTGCAATCTCTCAACAATGCTAATATAATTGGATCATATAACCTTCCCTCAACGTGCGATGAATAATCACTCCAAAGTTCCTATCTAGCGGAGAATATAAGAAGAAATTGTTTGTAGGGTACGAAACCACCTCAAAGCTATTCTTTCCAATCAATCTATCCTAGAGTTCGTACTAAAATAACACCAAGCTATTCTTTCCGATCGATCTAACCAAGAGTTCGTACTAAAATAACACCATATGATACACATCAACCAATTCTAATGTCACCTAGATACTCCAATGTCATCGCGAGTATCCGTGAGTTGATTATGCGATATGCATCGAACAATTTCAGATTCATAATACTCAATCCAACACAAAGATCCTCAAAGAGTGCCCCAAGATTTCTACCGGAGAAACAAGGACGAAAACGTGCATCAACCCCTATGCATAGATTACCCCAATGTCACCTCGGGAATCCTCGAGTTGAGTGCCAAGACATAGATCAAGTGCTCTCAAATCCATAAAAGTATTAAATTCGATAAAAAATGAAATCTCAAAGGGAAAACTCAATTCATCACAACAAGATAGAGAGGGGAAAACACCATATGATCCAACTATATTAACAAAGCCCGCGATACATCAAGATCGTGCCATCTCAAGAACACGAGGGAGAGAGAGATTAAACACATCGCTACTAGTACAAACCCTCAGCCCCAAGGGTGGATTACTCCCTCCTCATCATGGTGGCCGCCGGGATGATGAAGATGGCCACCGGTGATGATTTCCCCCACCGGCAGGGTGCCGGAACGGGGTCTAGATTGGTTTTTCGTGGCTACAGAGGCTTGCGGAACTTCTGATCTAGGGTTATTTCTGGGGGTTTCTGTATTTATAGGATTTTTGGCGCCGGTTTCACGCGAAGATGGGCCTCGAGGTGAGCACAACCCACCTGGACACGGGTTGGGCTCCAGGTGCGCCCTGGTGGGTTGTGCCCTCCTCGTGGCTCTTCTGGCCCTCCCACGAAGCTTCTAGTGCCTCTTTTGTTCCAAAAAAATCGTCAAAAAGTTTCAGCTCATTTGGAGAACTTTCATTTCTACACAAAAAACAACACCGCGGTAGTTCTGCCGAAAACACCGTCAGTCCGGGTTAGTCCCATGCAAATCATACCAAAACCATATAAAATTGTTGTAAACATGGCATGAATACTTCATAAATTATAGATACGTTGGAGACGTATCAGTGTTCAGTTTCCTTCTCTTTCTGGCCAAAGCTGATGGGGAGACCGAAGGTTGAGTTAAGTGGAGTACAAAAGTTCCTGGTTCCATAGGGAGCTTCCGAGCAGTGCACTTGGACATGTGACCCGCGACACCGTTCTCCGCAAGTGGTACGTGTTCCGTTTGCAACCCGTCAAAGTAGCCTTCCAACTTTCTCACTTCTTCCACATATGCCTCCATCAGTGAGCTCTGATAATCTTTGTTCACTTGTTTCACAACGAGCTGAGAATCACCATGAATGATTAGCTTCTTTATCCCCAGCTCTATTGCTACCCTGAGGCCGGCAAGGAGCCCCTCGTAATCCGCTGTGTTGTTGGTAGCGTCCTCCCTAGGGAAGTGCATCTGGATGACATACTTGAAGTGCTCTCCGGTGGGTGCGACAAGCAGCACTCCAGCCCCGACGCCTTGCAGCGAGAAAGCACCATCAAAGTACATGATCCACTTCTTGGGGGTCTCTCTGCCGGGGAGAGTTGTTTCCAGTACCTCTTCATCAGGCATTGGTGTCCATTCCGTGATGAATTCTTCCAGTGCTCTGCTTTAGATAGTTGCCGTACTTTCAAACTTCAAAGCAAAACTTGACAGTTCCAGTGCCCATTCCACTATCCTGCCGGTAGCCTCGAGATTCCTCAGAATGCACTGTAATGGGAGTCGAGTGACAACTGTGATCTCGTGAACTTGCAAGTGATGGGCAGTTTCCTTGAGGCCATGAGGAGGCCAAAAATCAACTTTTGCACCCTAGAGTACCTTGACCTAGCCCCCTGCAGGAGGGAGCTGACAAAGTAAACTCGTCGCTGCACCATTTTCTGCTTTGCTGATGTCTTCTGATTATCAGCATCTACTTGTGTCCCTCCTTCCTTGTCAACTCTAGGCCTTGCCGGGGATAGGTTTGGCTCATCATTGGGCGACTCTGCTGCTTCGGCTTCTTCGCTACCCACTTCCCTCTGCACCACCAATGCAGCACTAACCACTTGATTCGTTGCTGCTAAGTACAGCAGTAGTGGTTCTTGTGGTCTAGGCGTGACAAAGGTTGGTGCAGAGGAAAGGTAGGTTTTTAAATTTCGCAGCATAGCCTCCGCCTCTGGGGTCCATTTCATTGGGCCTGCCTTCTTCAAGATTTTGAAGAACGGCAAGGCGTGCTCGGCGGACTTCGAAATGAACCTGCTCAGCGCAGCAACGCAGCCAGCTAGACGCCTCACATCTTTGACGGTCTTCGGGGCTTGTATCTACTCTATTGCTTTGATCTTGTCAAGGTTGGCTTCTATCCCCCGCTGAGACACAAAGAGTCCAAGGAGCTTGCCGTATGGAACACCAAACATGCATTTCTCTGGGTTGAGCTTCAAGTTGATCTTCCGCAGATTTGCAAAGGTTTCTTCCAGATCCTTGATTAGTGTGGACTTGTCTCTGGTCTTGACCACTATATCATCCATGTAGGCTTCTATGTGTTCCGGTGTAGCTGAGGTTCAAAACCAATCTGCACAGCCCTTGCGAACATGGAACTGATGCTTTTTAGCCCGAAAGGCATACGTACAAAGCAGTACGTGCCACATGGGGTTATAAATGTGGTTTTCTCTTCGTCTACTTTGGCCATGAAGATCTGGTGGTAGCTGGAGTATGCATCAAGGAAAGAGAGCAAATCACATCCTGAAGTGGAATCGATGATCTGATCGATGCGTGACAAGGGGAAGGGATCCTTTGGACATGCTTTGTTCAAGTCAGTGTAGTCAATACAGAGCCTCCACTTCCCATTTGCCTTGTGCACCACCACTGGATTTGCTAACTAAGTTGGGTGCAACACTCCCCTGACCAAACCTGCTGCTTCAAGTTTCTTGATTTCCTCGGCGATGAACTATTGCCGCTCCAAGGCTTGCTTTCTATAGGATCGAAAGTAGGTCTAGAGGGGGGTGATTAGACTACTTGACCAAATAAAAATCTAACCTTTTCCCAATTTTAGTTGTGGGCAGATTTTAGCAACTTAGCACAAGTCAAGCAATCAACCTACACACGCAATTCTAAGAGTGTAGCAGTGGAAAGTAAAACATTGCATATGAAGGTAAAGGGAAGGGTTTGGAGAGTGCAAACGCAATGATGACACGGAGATTTTTGGCATGGTTCCGATAGGTGGTGCTATCATACATCCATGTTGATGGAGACTTCAACCCACGAAGGGTAACGGTTGCGCGAGTCCATGGAGGGCTCCACCCACGAAGGGTCCATGAAGAAGCAACCTTGTCTATCCCACCATGGCCATCGCCCACGAAGGACTTGCCTCACTCGGGTAGATCTTCACGAAGTAGGCGATCTCCTTGCCCTTACAAACTTCTTGGTTCAACTCCACAATCTTGTCGGAGGCTCCCAAGCGACACCTAACCAATCTAGGAGACACCACTCTCCAAAAGGTAATAGATGTTGTGTTGATGATGAACTCCTTGCTCTTGTGCTTCAAATGATAGTCTACCCAACACTCAACTCTCTCTCACAGATTTGGATATGGTGGAAAGATGATTTGAGTGGAAAGCAACTTGGGGAAGGCTAGAAATCAAGATTCTTGTGGTTGGATTGGAATATCTTGATCTCAACACATGAGTAGGTGGTTCTCTCTCAGAAAATGTAAGCTAGAAGTGTAGGCACGTTCTGATGGCTCTCTCACATATGGAGAAGGGGGTGGAGGGTATATATAGCCTCCACACAAAATCCAACCGTTACACACATTTGACCCAACTCGATCAGACCGAATAGAAGAACTCGGTGAGACCGATTCAGTTCAAAATGTGAACGTTAGGAATCTCGGTAAGACCGACTGGAACAACTCGGTGGGACCGATGTGCTAGGGCTAGGGCAAAACCTCATCTCGATGAAGCCGATTGCTTGAACTCGGTGAGACCGATTTCAGCAAAGAGCAAACAGAGAGTTGGTCAAGCAAACTCGATGTGACCGATCACTCATTTCAGTGAGACCGAAATGTTACAAAGGGAAACAAAGAGTTTTCAGGGCCATCTCGGTGAGACCGAGATCCGTATCGGTGTGACCGAAGTGTTAGGGTTTCTTGCAGTGGCTATGTCAAATGAACTCGGTGGCGTCGGATAGAAGATTTTGGTGGGGCCAAGTTTGAATTTGGGTTTTGGACATATCTGGAAATGAGAAAGTGGTTGAGAGCTTTGGAGCAATATCACTAAGCATTTTGAGCAAGTAGACCATTAAGCAACACCTCATCCCCTTTTAATAGTATTGGCTTTCCTATGGACTCAATGTGATCTTGGATCACTAAAATATAAATGAAGAGTCTTGAGCTTTTGCCAATATGTGTCCTTAGCATTTTGAGGGGTCCACATCTCTAGTCCATACCATGCCATTCATTGAAATTTCTAAAATATTAAACTTGAATGGATATTAGTTCAATGAGCTATATGTTGTTATGAATTACCAAAACCACCCGGGGATTAGTTGCACTTTCAATCTCCCCCTTTTTGGTAATTCATGACAACATATAGATCAAAGCTTCGACAAATGATAATATGAATGAAATACATCGTCGCTTTGAGAAGTATGTGATAAGCAAGAGCTCCCCCTAAATTTGTGCATTATTTAAAATTTGCTTTTGAATGCAAATGCACAATCAATTAGGATCATGGGTCACTCTTCCATGTCACATACATCTTGGTGGAGCGCTCAAAATGCTAAGAGTTACATAGCATGCACTCATCACCAAGAAAACAAGTGATTGATCATACACAAACATTCATGAAAATAATCATGCAAGCACACATTAAGCATAATATGATCAAACACATGATCACATAAGTATCTCACGAGCATAACACAAATTGTAGCATAGGAAGACAACCAAACGACCAAAGTAGCAAGAGTAGCAAATGAAACCAACAAAAAGCAATAGGCACTCTCTCTCTCGAAGCCTATGATCTATACACTTTCTCCCCCTTTGGCAAAAAGTTACTAAAAAGTTCAAAAATGTATAGTGCTATACGGCACTCTAAGCACGATCTCCGAGAGCTCCTGAAGGGGTCTTCTGGCTTGTTGCTCCAGTGTGAGTAGACGGCATGGAGAGGAGGGCATCTGCAAATGCCTCGGCAGAAGTCTATGTAGCTGGAGGGGTTGACACTGAAGGGGCAACTGGGGCAGTGGCTGCAGGTGCTGAAGTGGTTGTTCTGGAGTCTCTGGCAACTGGCACAGCTGATGATCTTTGTGCCCTTGGCACTCTCTGGAATGTGTCTGTTGTGGGTCTATCATCCCTATCCTCAGCATCCTCTTGAAGCTTCTCCACAATTGTTTGAATCTCAGTGACCTTCACATCTAGGTCATGGAACTTAGTCTCAATAATCCTCTCAAGACTCTCCTGATTTTTAGACAAGGTGGCCAAGCCCTTCTCAATTCTCACGGTGGCCTCAAGCAGATAACTGAGTTGATCTTGCTTGGTCTTGAGATTCACAACTGAAGCATCTGGGGCACTTGCTGCCTTTGCTACTTTTGTAGCCTTTGCTTTCTCTATCTTCTCCTGGGCATCTGCACAGGTAGGATGTGAAGCATCCATGACAACCATGTTGTCCTCAAAGTCTGGCCTCAAGGGAAGATGCTCTTTGTCCAGTAGATATGTCCCAGTCCCCATCTTGGAGTTGATCAAAGTCTGAATGTGAGGGGCATATCCACAAGACCTCTTCTGGTTTGCTGCTGTCCTCTTCACTGTCTCTACTATCAAACTCATCACCTTGAATTTCTGTGGGACATCAAACAAGTGAAGCAGGTTGATGGAGTGACCATGAATCATCCTATGATCTCCTGACTTGGGCAATAAAGTGTGCCTCAAGATGGTGTTCATGGTGGTCAAGCCAGCAAGCAGATAGTAAATAGAACCAAGCTTGTGTGTCTCCAATGCTTTGTCAGGGATTGGCTTGTACATGTTAGCCATGGAGTTGTAATCCTTCCTAGGCTTACCATACACATCAATATCATCTTCAACTTCTTCAGGAGCATTGATCAACTTGGCCCATTCAGAGATTGTTGACTGATATCTGGTTCCTTCTATCATCCACACTATCTTACCATCAGGGTGGAAGTGGGCAGTGGAGTAGAATTGCATTATCATCTCATCGTTCCACTTTGTCAACTTCTGACCAACAAACTTGTCAACACCATTCATTCTGAAGCTCTCATGCACATGAGCAAAGTAATCTTCATTCTCATTAATATATTCCCAGTCCACCCATTTCATGTCACAAACAATGGGTTTCTTGTCCAATAGGTCAGTCTCATAGAAGTCCTGCTCCTCTCTAGTATGAAAGCGATAGTCCACAATAGTCCTTCTCCTAGTGGCATAAGAATCAGTCTTCCTCCATTGTCTCAGACCTGCATCCTTTCTCAACTTCATGTTCTCTACCACAAGATGGTCATCATTATGTTCTGGAATCTTGGGCTTGAGTTTCCTGAGAACTAGTGGCTCATCATCTTCCTGAGCTTCAGGCACTGGGGCCTTTTTCTTTTCTGCAGCTGATATATTTCTTGTTGATCTCTTGGGAGCTGTTGTCTTGGGTGCTTGAGCTAGAGCTGAGGGCTTGGGGGCAGACTTGGGCTTAGAAGGAGCAGCCCCAGTCCTGATGGCATCCCCCATCAGCTTCTGTGTCTTGGCATGAGGTGCAGCAGGCTCTTCCTCCTCCTCCTCTTCTTCTTCATCCCTCATCATGGATGATCTGCCAATCACTCTAGCAATGGTCTTCCTGACCCTTTCCTTCCTCTTCTTTCCACCAGCAGCTTCTTCTTCTCTGGGCTCAAGTGTAAACTGCATTGTTTCTTGAGTTGAGGCTCTGGCCTTGGACATTGGAGTCATCTTAGCAGGTGCCTTCTTGGAAAGGCCTAGCTTTGTGGCAGCAGCAGCAGCATACTCTTTCTTGAGCACCTTCTTCTTGGAGGTCACTTCCTCCTCAATCACAAAATCTTCATCTGAAAAATCATGTAGCAACGCTTCCAGCTCGTAGTGGCAATAGTAACAGTAACAAGAATGGCTCTCCCACCTCCCACCACGGCGCTGACCACCTCACCGGCGATCTCCATCCCCTTCCACTAATTTGTGGATCCTCTCCGGCGGTCCTCTCCGGTGTCTTCTCTGGATCCAGGCAATACCCATCTTCTATGGGTTCCTCTGGTGGATCTACTCTTGGTTTGGATTTCTCCAAGGGTAGGGTTTTCTCTGATGTGGTTTTCAAATCGACTGGTCACACGGTTCATCCAATGGGGCGACGAAGGGCATTCACATTGATTGTCTCTTTTAGTCATCATGCTTTCCGTTTGTCGGAAGATTCTGTGGCGGCGGCATTGGAAGCTGCAATTGGTGGATCTGCAATTGATCTTCGTGTGGGTCACATCAAAGATAAGGTCTACTCCTTTCAAGTCTCATGCAAGCAAGTTGGTTTTCTTATTATGGATCTTCGTTCTTTTGCTTGTGATATGTTCAAATGTTACTTTAATCTGTGGGGCAATGGGGGACCTAATTGGGTTAGAGAGCTTAAGATCTGGCGGAAAGAATGTGATGCAGAATGGATTCTAGTTAGTCCAACTAAGCGTCGATCATCCCTAGGTCTATTGGCCATGCATAAACCTCCTACTAGATCTTCTATCAAGTCGGCAGGCTCTGCTAAGAAGAAGCTTTCTTTTGCCACTTTTGAGCAATACTCTGCTTGCAAAGGATATAGATATCGAGCAACGCAAAATTGTATTGATACGATCATTGACGGGGGTTATGAGGTTTTGACTCATGAACATGTAGTCATCCGGCAGCCCCTTCCCTTGGACTTGCATTGGACGGTGGCTCGACCACCTATTGTGTTTGGTATGGTTGTTCCATTGCCGGAGTTGGGCCGGTCGGCGACCAGCGTGCCAGAGTGCGTTCCGGAATCTTTGGAACAGATGCCCATGCATGAAGGTGATCGTTTCGCGTAGATCGCGGAGGCGGGATTGATTTCTATTCAAAATGATCGATCTGTTTCTGGCCCAATGCTTACGGAGATTCAGCCGGGCGACGGCCCATTGCTATAGAATAGCCCAATTTCTGGTGGGCCCTCTAACTCATCTAGCCCGAGCCCAATGCCCATTGCCCAGGATATTCCTACCTCTCAAGAGGCTGCTCGGCAATTTGAAGCAATGGTCGATGACATGGTGGACCGCATTGTTACTTGCACTGTTTGTTCTCAGAGGGGCCACCTGTCATCTGCTTGTGGAATTCGAGCAGTCTGCTCGGCTTGCTCGCACCTGGGTCACTCTAGGAAGGATTGCAATGATTTTGCGCGCTCCAATGGATTGGTTTGGAAGACAATTTCTCTGCAACAAAATACGAGTATTTCGGAATCCTCTGCCTATCATGGGAAGGGAGCCGGAGTTATTGGGATAGACTGTCCGGTCATATCATCGCCGCCCACATTGCTGCAAACTCCCTCTCCTCCTTCCAAAGAAAACCCTAAGCCAGCTTCTCCACCTTCATCCATGGCAAACTATGAGCTTGATCCTCAGCGATTTGTGCCAGCCGGCCACCACATCATTGATGGCGGCGACCGTCGTCTTCCTCGCACCTTCTTCATGCCTGTTGCACGTCTGCCCCGCCGCCATGAAGATTACATGGTGGCTGAGGTGATGCCTGCCCCCGAGGGGCCGCTCGGGCCGGTTCGAGAGGAGATCGTGCAGTTCCTGCAAGACAGAGGTATTTTGGTTTGCTTTGCTCAGCCGTGGTTTCATGGGGTCGGTCTGTTCCAAGTTAGAGATCCAACTGTCAGATATACTCTGGTTCAGCATGCTCCCTTCCCGATTGGCAATGATCGATTTGTTAGATTTATGAAGCATGATGAGGGGGGAAATTTCAAGGGGACTCATGGTTTCCGCAAGGGCTGGTTAATGTTCATTGGCATCCCTCTAGATTATCGCACTCCTGAGTTCATCTCGCAAGCGGTAGGTACTTTTGGGAAGTTTATCTCCTGGGACAGTGAAGATCCATACCTGGTGAGAACTTTGGTTGAAGCTAGTTTTCCGGATACACATCTTGTTCCGCGTGATGTGGTTTTTGGAGACTATGCTGAATGGGGTGGAGCACAGGTTTCTTGGACTGCAGCGTGTTACGTTTTAGGTGCAGATTTTGCAGACCAGATGCCAAATGATGAGGACCCAATGCGCTTGGATGGGAATCCGCATCCTCTGCCCGGCAATCTTATACCTGACAATCTACCATTTGTGCTGCCTCCCTATCCAATGTTGGGATGGAATGATGCCCCTGTCGCCGCTCCTCCTCCGCCTGAGAACAATGCGGATGCTGGATGCGGCCATGCTATTTGGGGTGATGAGGTGGAGATTGAACAGCCTCCGCAACCTGCAGCGCCAGAGCAAGACCAGGTCTCCATTGTCATTGATCAGCCGGAAGGTTCAGTTTCTTTGGAACAGCAAATACAGGTTGAGAATGTGCAGCAGCAGATGGAGCAGCAACTGCAGGCTGAGCAGCAATTACAGCTTGAACAGCAACCTGCTTTTTTGGAGAATCCTCTGGCAATTATGCCTTATCAGCCCCCAATTATTCAGCATCATGAGATCTTCATTGGTTTGGCTCGTATTGTGGCTGGTCCACCCCTTCCTCCTGAGATGATCTGGAAAAGGTCCTTTCAGAATTTGATGTTTGATTTTTCTGTCAAGGAGGTGCCGAGGTCGCTCTTTTTCAAACCCTTGGGCACAGTTACCTATTCCAAGCGCACTTGGTCTATTGCGTTCGATGAATCCAAGAAGATGTCTCTGTTGGTGGCCAATTTGCCCGGCTCTACTCCTCCGAGGAAGCCTGTTATGATTAAGCGCCCAGTGGCCAGAGCCTTGTTTGACGAATTGTCTGATGCTCCTGCTCCTACCTCTGTGGATGCTTTGCCTGCTGATTCTGGTGAGATGTCTCAATCCTCACCAGTGGTTTTTGCTACAGAGAAACAAACCAAGGAGAAGAAACAGAGAGGGAGGAAGAAGATACCTGCACCTCTTGTGGACACATCTCTGAGACGATGCACCAGAAGCGCGCCAAAGCTTGATGGGTTTAAACAGGTGGTTTTTGAGCAGCTCTCTCTTCAGCCCACCAAGAAGCGACCACGCTCCAAGCCCATAGAAGTCAAGGCCTAGCCCAACTTTGCAGGTGCTCACAGCCAAGACAAGCAAGTAGAGGTCCCTCCTCACACTCCAATCAAGGTCTTGCAGGCGGTGGGAGCAGAGCTGGAGATTGAGCCCTCCCTCCTTTCTTTGGACAAGCTTATGGCTGATCCCAAGGAGGACTCCTCTTCCTCTTCAGCTTAAATGTTTATGTTAACTACTTTATTGAGGTGTAGCGAGCCTGTTAAATCTGCTTCTTTTATTGTCATGCTGGGTCTTGTTGAACATGATGCAGACTGCATTTCTGGCATTTGTAATGGTCTGGGATGTATGGCATTGTATGTCATGCTACTTTTGGTACAATCTTGTTTAGTTTTTAATGAATCGAGTGTCCACGCGTAGCTGGAAAATCCTCTTTTGGAATGTCAGAGGTTTGAATTCTGACGCACGACAACGCTCTATCAGAGAAAAAGTGCTTGAAAGTCAATGTGATATTGTTTGTCTGCAAGAAACTATGCTTCCTCTATGCTCTCGTGTGCTTATTAAAAGCATTTGCCCCTCTGGTTTTGATCAGTTTATTGAATCTCCCTCGAGAGGAACTTCTGGGGGTATTTTAACAGTGTAGCGTTCAGATGTTTTTCATGGTACCTTGGTGGAAGTGAAACCTTTTAGCATTGTGATTAGTTTCACCTCAGTACATAATAATGAGCAATGGTTTATGGTCAATGTTTATGGGCCTTGTCAAGGTGAAATGAGAGATGAATTTGTTAACTGGTTATATAATTTGGATGTTGAGCCTGAACAAAAATGGATTTTGATGGGGGATTTCAACTTTATTAGGTCCCTTGATAATAGAAATCTTCCTGGAGGAGATGTGAATGACATCTTCATTTTTAATGAGATCATAGGCCACTTGGGTCTTTTGGAACTTCCTTTAAAGGGGAGAAGATTTACCTGGTCAAACATGCAGGACATACCTCTCCTTGAACAACTTGACTGGGTTTTTACTTCTGCTAGTTGGATCAACCTATATCCTATGACACAAGTTACTCCTCTTGCAAAAACTGCCTCAGATCATGTACCCTGCCTAATTTCTATTAGCACTTCTATACCAAAAGCTAACATTTTTAGGTTTGAAAATTATTGGGTACATCAACCTGGTTTCATGGACTGTGTGCAAGAGGTTTGGGCCAGAAGCTCTCACAAGTCTCATATTTCAGCAATCATTGTGGATAAATTGAAAGCTTTAAGGTTTGCTTTAAAGAAATGGCAGAAAGGGTTGTCCCACATCAAAAGGTTGATTGAGAAGTGCAATTAGTTGATCTTTTGGTTGGATAATCTGGAGGATCTGAGGCCTTTATCCAGGCCAGAGGCCAATTTCAGGAAGATTGCCAGATTACACCATGAACATCTTTTGAATTTACAGTATCTCTATTGGAGAAAAAGATGTACCATTAGGTATATCAAAGTGGGGGAGGAAAATTCCAAGTTTTTCCAGGCAATGGCTACTGAGAGATATAGGAAGAATTCTATTGCAAGTTTGCTGCTGTCTGATGGCACTGTTACTTCAGATCATGAGGAAATGGCCAAGGAATTCTTGCAGTCTTTCAAAGGCAGAATGGGCACTATCAAACCAATAAAGTTGGAGAGAGACATCCTCTCTCTAATTCCAAAGGTGCAGGGGCTAGAGGTCCTCACCAAGCCTTTTGAGGTCAAGGAAATTGAAAAGGTGATTAAGGAGTTGCCCACTGATAAGGCACCAGGGCCTGATGGTTTTAATGGCCTCTTCTTAAAAAAATGTTGGCACATCATCTCTGATGATTTTATTAGGCTGGTGCATGAATTTCATGCTGGAACTGCTCATTTGGAAAATCTCAACGATGCCTTCATTACCCTGGTCCCAAAAAAGCAGTCTCCTAAGGCTGTTGGTGACTTTAGGCCAATTTCCCTAACCAGTGTTGGCCGGAAGTTCCTCACTAAACTGGCTGCTAATAGGTTTCAGGAGGAGATCACCAAGTGTGTTCATAAGAACCAATATGGTTTCATCAAGTCAAGAACAATTCAGGATTGTCTTGCTTGGACTTTTGAGTACATTCATCAGTGCAATCAATCAAAGAAGCCCATCCTTTTGCTTAAGTTGGATTTTGAAAAGGCTTTTGATTCTATCCAGCATGAGGCAATCTTAAAGATTCTTATGGCAAAGGGATTTGACAAGAGATGGATCACATGGATTCAACAATTACTGTCCTCCGGAACTTCTTCAGTTCTATTAAATGGAGTGTTTGGAAACCATTTTAAATGCAAGTGTGGTGTAAAACAAGGAGATCCTATTTCTCCTTTGCTCTTTGTTATTGCTGCAGATCTTTTGCAAACTATGATTAATAATCTGCTGCGTCAGGGTTTGTTAAGTTTTCCTTTGCCAACTCATGATCCTGACTACCCAGTGGTGCAATATGCAGATGATGTAGGAGATATGCCCTAGAGGCAATAATAAATGTTATTGATTATCTCCCTGTTCCTAATTAGGTTTATGTTCCATGCTATAACTGCAATGATTCTCGAGTCTGCAAATAAAACGAGGCTCAGAGGAAGACTCATATGCACGTGTGGGATAATAAACGGTAAAATGTATTCCTAGTCTGGCCTCTAAGACTAGCTCAAGTGTTGCATGATGGTTCTGTTTTCCTGATCATGGGCATGTCTATGCCAGCAACTTTGAGGGCACAGTGTTAGAAGAACATTTGTGTTGAATCGACCCGATTGATGTTATGCTATGAGATTCATTCGTCACAAGTTAATGGTTAATAACACAGAGATGGTTAACGTTTGCATGATTCCTCAGACCATGAGAGTATTGAGTTTCTTCATGCTTGATTCATGAACTTTGGGGTTTGTTAAACGTCATCCGTAACTGGATGGCTATTACGACGGCTTACGGGTTCATGGAAAAGTATGTCAAGTAACTTGATAGCTCAAGATTGGGATTTGCTCCTCTGACGATGGAGAGATATCTCTGGGCCCTCTCGGTGTTACGGTATCCATCATCGTCTGGCCAGACACTTTGTGATTTGATCACGGGGATGCCGGAACACGGGAACGAGAAAAGAGAACAATACCGGTAACGAGGTAACTAGCATAGTGGACAAGTTGTTGATCCACGGGAATGCCAACATGTCTCACCTCGGGTATTTGTAACATATCACGAAGCAACAGGAATAGCACATGGCAACTGGAGGTTCACTCGAATATTTATTCGTGTGGGTATAGGGATCAATATGGGTGTCCACGGCTCCGATGCTGATCATTGATCGGAAGGTGTTCTGGTCATGTCTATACTTCACCGAACCTATAGGGTCACACGCTTAAGGGTCATCTATCTGCTGAATACTAGACAGGGAGTCTGAGAGAAAATCACCGAAAAAGTTTCGGACAGCGGAAAAGCTCCGCAGAGAGGTCACCGGATGAGTTCCGGTGAAACTGAAAAGTTGTTTCAGAGGATACCAAAAAGTCAAGTTGGTTTCGGCACATGCCTGACAATTCTTGGAGGATGCCAGAATCATTCTAGAAAATTTTGGGAATTTTCTGGAAGAAAAACCGGAAATGTTCCGGAGCTGCCGGAACCACTTCAGATGCTTTTCACAGATGAAAATCACTAATCTGGAATTGTTCCAGAACACGTTGAAAATTATTTTAGTGGGTACTGGAAATGTTCTAAGCCCACATAAATATTTTCGGTTCGAACGGACGCTGAAAAATGTCGTCGTGAATAGTGAAAGTGCTTTTTGGGTGGCTTCTTGGAGAAGCCACCTTGAGGGTCCTTTGGTATTTTTCCCCTTGGCTTCTTGGAGAAGCCACCCTTGGGCTTGGCCTATAAATAGGGGTGGAGGGGGCTGCCTAAAGACTCACTCCTTCTCACATACAAGTGCCATTGCAATGATCTGGCTTCTCTCTTCCTCCCACGAAAAGAGTTTCGTAGAGCCGAAAGGCTGTCTGGGTTCCGGTGGGAACTAGTTCTGGACGGCGAAGCCCTGCCGGATAGATGACACCGTATGTGTGCAACTCTGTAGAGAGGTCGTAGCTTCGATCTTAGTGCCCGAGGGGCTGTTTGAGAGTGCCTCCCGAAGGGCTGTCCAAGTGACGGTCCGAGTTCTGTGAGTCCTCCCAAAGGGCTGTCCGAGTGACCGTTCGAGTTTCGAAAGTCCTCCCGAAGGGCTGTCTGCGACACCGTCCGGGGGACTGTTCGACCGCCTCCCGGAGGGCTGTCCGTGGGGAAGACGAGGGTATACATCCTCGCGGTTGGGAGGTTGTAAATCCTAGCTGCGGGGATCTGCACCGCCGATCGTCATCGACTCTACTTCTGCTGCGCTACGAGTCGGTAACGAAAATGATCAAACCTTGTATGCAGTCTCCATAGTGGTCCTGGGCTGGTGCGTAGGTCGGAAATTTTTTGTTTTCTGCTGCGTTACCCTACAGTGGCATCAAGAGCCGTGCTATGCGTAGATGCAGGTTGCGATCTAGAATACATAGTGATGTATGGGTGTTGCACAAAATAATTAGGTAGTAGATGAGTTCTATTACTAAAAATTATTTGTGCGGGTAGCAGATGAAATCTGTTACCTGATGTTCTTGTTGCTTCCCTGGAATTTGCATATTTCTGATCTTGATAACAGCATGGTGGAGTTTCAATGTCCTGGCAATCCGCGATCCTGATTGATCAACGAAGTGCTAACAGTTCATTGAATTCCACCGTAGTTAAAAAGAAAGATGAAATTTCGCAGACGAAAGGGCAATGCAGATATGATCTGCACGGGGGTCATGCGTATGACGAAGTTTAGTATGGGGCTCGAGATTTTATTATCTCGGTTTTCATACACCCTGGAAACTTAATCTAGCGACTTGAATTATCATACTTGATGATGGACGTTGGTAGCTTCGGTTTGTTTTGAAACCTTAGAAGCCACGTAAAACAAGTTTTTGCTTGAACCGATTAGAGACGTCTAACTTGGTTTTGCAGGAGGGTTTGCATGTGCATATGATGTGGTATAGCAGTGCTCATAATAATTTGATTATGTATGAGATGACTATATGATGTAAATTGATTAACATGACCTACGTGTCATGATTCGGCATGATGGCTGGAGCCATATGATTGTCACTTTATTGACCTGCGTGTCAACCTTAAGTAATGCATTATTTTATTAGCTATAGAGATAGCAATATTATCTGGTGCATCGACAAGGTGGTGGCAATCTTCGTGAAGGTGAACACCGACGCGAATGCCGAAGACGAAGAAATACAAGACTTCTCCGTCAGAAAGGGCTATACCATATCATGCTATTATGAATTGCCTGAGATGTTTATCCCTTATGATGCACCCTTTTTGATTGCGCGGTAGTCGCCTTTTATTAGGGTGATCTCTCACAAAAATATCAAGTAGTTAATGTTCTCCCAAGTGTAGCACCGTCACGGCACCTAACTTTTCGGGGTATCACATGCTAACATGGGTACGAACGATTAGGGATGTGTGAGGCGGGTGAGTTGAGACCTCGCAGCGAGATCACTTGGTTGTCTTGACGTTCAGGCATGAAAGTCATGAGCTCGGAACACACGCATCGAAAGATGAACAAGAGTCACATAGAGATGTGATTGGCAAGTTTGCCTACCGATTGAGATTTTCGTCATCAGTGATGCTACCATCAATGGCGTTGAATTGAAATGTGGATCTTGAATCACTCACAATCAATTATGAGAGATATTGATTTGAGTGGGAGCGCACTGTAGAATTAATTCTTTTAATTCTCAGTGCAATTAATTTTGAACACTGTCTAAGTGTGATTTGCATAATAGTTGTAGAATAATGGCTCGCATTTCCACCTTCCCTATTAAAATTGAATAGCTGTTAAATATCTGGTTAAAACTTTACGGTTGGTAACGTAATGTGAGGATTGTCCTCAAGAGTGCCGAGAAGGACTTTGTCCTATTGCATACTTTCGGTATTCTCTCGCTTATGCTATGGATCATGTGACTCTCGTCCGTTGATCCAAAAGCTAGAATTCCATTTCAGTCAAGCGCAATATGTTTGTTTCCATGAGACCCAAACTTCGAAAGTTTGGATAGTTATGTGATATTCATGGAATCTGAAAATTATTTTCAGAGACAGACAAAGGCTAAAAGATATGAGATATCCAAAGCAATGTTTGTTTGCAAACTATTAGGAAAGGAGTTTACTATGCATTAGACTGATAAGAGAGGGATCCAGAAGAACGCCTGTCATATGATGAAAGGTGAATAAAACAACAACTTAAAGAGAAAGGAAGTGTCCGAAGGGTGTCAGTGAAACTTTCACGCCTAGGAAGTCCAGGGCTGATGCCACTCTTAAGTTGTGTGCTTCTTCTGAGAGTAGGAGAAATACTAAAAGTTAAACTGTTAGAAGTATAAAGGCAATGAGAAAGAAGACTGGAATATCCAGCTCATGTATGAATGTCATACAAGTTTTTGATGTATAGAAGGCTGGTCAAAGATATAGTTCTTGGGAATTATGATTAAATTGTTAATCACTGATTCTTGGGTATTGTGAGTTAATCACAAAGATACCCGCTCGATTGCATTCTGTTGCAACTCGATGTAAGAACTACTATGGCCTGAAAGACTAGCCAGGAATGAGGTTTAGGTATACACAGGGAACATAGTAAATGTTACTGTACCTTCCATCGGTGTATTACCGTCTGTGTTTATTTTCCTAATTCAATTAGAGTTTTACACACTCTAGCCCATTGCATAAGTTATCTTGCAAGAAGGTTGTTCATAAGAGAACTTTTGCTGTTCAGTATTATGAATAACATGAGGGCCATACTTCCATCATCGATGGGACGTATGTTATGAATATTGATGGTAATATGATACATCCATAACACTGACGCTAAATGTCATAAGACTAAAAGAATACCACACAAGTGTGGCACTGCATTTGGTCACATTGGAGAAACCCGCATGGAAAATTCCATTATGATGGATTTTGAAGTCGTTTGATTTTGAATCACCTGACACTTGCAACTTTCCTCCGAAAAGTGAAGTGACTGAAATACCGTTCACAGGCCATAAGGAACGAGCAAAGAACTTATTGGTGATCATACATTTTGATGTATGTAGTCCGATAAATGTTGTTGCAAGTAGTGGATTTATCTATCTTCAGAAATGACTCAAGTAGATATATGGATATTTACTTGATGAGACGTAAGTCTGGATCTTTTGAAATCATTTGAAAGGTTTTCAAAATGAAGTAGAAGTTATTGTAACAAGAAAATTATGTTTCTACAATTCGATTGCAGAAAGAAATATTTGAGTTACAAGTTTAGAGAATGTCTGATGAGTTGTGAAAAGAGTTTCATAACTTACACCTCCTGGAACACCACTGTGAGTGGAAAGTCTGTGAAGATGTAATCGAACCATTTATGACATGGTAAGATCAAAGATGACATAAATAAATTTGCCATTATCCCTTTTAAAGTGATGCTTTAGAGACTGCGGATTTTACACTGAAAAGAGCTCCATTAGGTCTGTTGAAATGACGCCATGGTATGGTACGCCCAACCATGCTATATCTTTTCTTAACATTTGGAATATGGGGCTTGTGTAAAAGGTTACAAACCTATTCCAAATCAAGCAAGTGCTACTTTGTAGGTTATCCCAAGTAATTGGGTATTCCTCCCTCACTATACCGAGGCAAATAGGTTTGCCACAAAGAACGGTATGCTTTTTGAAGAAAATGGTTCTTTCAAAAGGTGAGTGGGAGAATAGTGCAACTCGACAAGATAAACAGTATCTTCGTCATCAGGTCAAAGGAAAGAGACCTTGGAAGTAATTCCAGAGTTTCCTACTGCGACTGATACGGAAGTCTCTACAATAAAATGTATGGACTTCGGTCGAACTTGCAGCTGAACCACGTAGGCAAGGCTCGTGCAAACCTCTCAGGTGCGCAAACGAGATATTGTTGTTAGACAACAGTATACCTACGATACACAAGGAAGCGTTGATGGGCCCTGACTCCGGAATTGGCTAAATGCCAATACAACCTGAGTTAGTTTCCATATAAGTGATTCAAGATTAAAACCTTGATACACCTTTCGGAAGACTTAGAGTCTAACGAATATTTATGGAACTTAAAACTGATATGGATAAAATGTTTTATCCATAAAGCTCGACTTGTTACAATAACAAGTTCAAGGAGTTGACTACGATGAGGTTGTTTCACCATAGCGTTGCTTAAAGTCGGTTCGGGTTGAACTAGCAACTAATACATATTTCAGTCATGAGATATGAAACATGGATGACAATAGGATTTCCATATGATGGAAATAAAACCAAGGACTTGCATGTGTTACAGTCCAAGGTATTTTGTCAGTCCAGAGGATGCTAGTAAGTATGCAAACTTCAGAGTTCCAGCGATGGACAGAAGAGAGCAAAATGGAGTTGGAATCTTCGTGTTTTGATGAAATGGTTAAAAGGGTTTTGACTTCATCAATGGGTAACGAAGATGCTTGTGATTCAAGAAAGTAAGTGGGAGCATAATAATATTTCTAGAAACGTTGTGTGCTTGACACATTGTTAATTGTAAATAAATTTCTTGACACGAATTAGGACTTCATTTAAAAATAGTTTTTTGATGAAGTGCTTGGGCTAAATAGCCTTTATATTAGGCATGATGATCTATGGAGATAGATTTACCTAATAGGGCTGAGCAAAGATACATATTGACAAAATGCTAAAACCTTTTAGCATTAAAAACGTCAAGGAGTGATTCTTGCCGAAGTGACATGGAAAGAGTTTTTGCAAGACTCGGTGTCCCAAAACACTGATGAGCAATATACATGATGGAGATTCCACACACTCTTGTGTTTGGATTAATCATGTATTCCATGGTATGTAAAACAACCAGATATGTCCAATACTCCAAAGATGTTGCGAGTATGGATACCAAAGTGATCAAAGTACTGATCATGGGACAACAGTGAAAGATGTCATTGAGTACTAGAGTAGTACTGATGACATGTTTTCTCGCAAGAAGAGATTATGAAGTGCTCGTTGTAAGTAATTACATCGATACAGTCTTCATCAATGCTCCATGCGATTTTCGATTAAAGTTAATGGTTTTGTGCAATACACAATATGGTGGCACGGTAGTTGGAAATTGTTCCAAACAAGTTACTGTGGCGAATTCTATAACAGAGGCAAAGTATGTTGCCGCTTTTAAAGCGACAAAGAAGATGTTGAATCATATAGTTCATTCATGAACTTAGTATGGTTCCAAGATGGCTTTTGTCAATGGGACACTACTGCAAGTAGTTGCTCCATAACTCAGTCTGAGGAATCCAGGTTCGACCTATGATTCGCATACATACCAAGCCAAGTCCACACAAAATATGACTTTTGTGAAAGCGTGAAAACGCGAGGATATGCAAAGATACACACGGAGCTGAAGTCGTCAGATCCGTTGGACATTCAGGCTATACCACAAGCGAAGCATATTTACAGCGGTGTGCCACAGGTGTAAAGTGCATTAGCATTAACTAGATTATTGACTCTAGTGCAAGTGGGAGTCTGTAGGAGATATGCCCTAGAGGCAATAATAAATGTTATTGATTATCTCCCTGTTCCTAATTAGGTTTATGTTCCATGCTATAACTGCAATGATTCTCGAGTCTGCAAATAAAACGAGGCTCAGAGGAAGACTCATATGCACGTGTGGGATAATAAACGGTAAAATGTATTCCTAGTCTGGCCTCTAAGACTAGCTCAAGTGTTGCATGATGGTTCTGTTTTCCTGATCATGGGCATGTCTATGCCAACAACTTTGAGGGCACAGTGTTAGAAGAACATTTGTGTTGAATCGACCCGATTGATGTTATGCTATGAGATTCATTCGTCACAAGTTAATGGTTAATAACACAGAGATGGTTAACGTTTGCATGATTCCTCAGACCATGAGAGTATTGAGTTTCTTCATGCTTGATTCATGAACTTTGGGGTTTGTTAAACGTCATCCGTAACTGGATGGCTATTACGACGGCTTACGGGTTCATGGAAAAGTATGTCAAGTAACTTGATAGCTCAAGATTGGGATTTGCTCCTCTGACGATGGAGAGATATCTCTGGGCCCTCTCGGTGTTACGGTATCCATCATCGTCTGGCCAGACACTTTGTGATTTGATCACGGGGATGCCGGAACACGGGAACGAGAAAAGAGAACAATACCGGTAACGAGGTAACTAGCATAGTGGACAAGTTGTTGATCCACGGGAATGCCAACATGTCTCACCTCGGGTATTTGTAACATATCACGAAGCAACAGGAATAGCACACGGCAACTGGAGGTTCACTCGAATATTTATTCGTGTGGGTATAGGGATCAATATGGGTGTCCACGGCTCCGATGCTGATCATTGATCGGAAGGTGTTCTGGTCATGTCTATACTTCACCGAACCTATAGGGTCACACGCTTAAGGGTCATCTATCTGCTGAATACTAGACAGGGAGTCTGAGAGAAAATCACCGAAAAAGTTTCGGACAGCGGAAAAGCTCCGCAGAGAGGTCACCGGATGAGTTCCGGTGAAACTGAAAAGTTGTTTCAGAGGATACCAAAAAGTCAAATTGGTTTCGGCACATGCCTGACAATTCTTGGAGGATGCCAGAATCATTCTATAAAATTTTGGGAATTTTCTGGAAGAAAAACCGGAAATGTTCCGGAGCTGCCGGAACCACTTCAGATGCTTTTCACAGATGAAAATCACTAATCTGGAATTGTTCCAGAACACGTTGAAAATTATTTTAGTGGGTACTGGAAATGTTCTAAGCCCACATAAATATTTTCGGTTCGAACGGACGCTGAAAAATGTCATCGTGAATAGTGAAAGTGCTTTTTGGGTGGCTTCTTGGAGAAGCCACCTTGAGGGTCCTTTGGTATTTTTCCCCTTGGCTTCTTGGAGAAGCCACCCTTGGGCTTGGCCTATAAATAGGGGTGGAGGGGGCTGCCTAAAGACTCACTCCTTCTCACATACAAGTGCCATTGCAATGATCTGGCTTCTCTCTTCCTCCCACGAAAAGAGTTTCGTAGAGCCGAAAGGCTGTCTGGGTTCCGGTGGGAACTAGTTCTGGACGGCGAAGCCCTGCCGGATAGATGACACCGTATGTGTGCAACTCTGTAGAGAGGTCGTAGCTTCGATCTTAGTGCCCGAGGGGCTGTTTGAGAGTGCCTCCCGAAGGGCTGTCCAAGTGACGGTCCGAGTTCTGTGAGTCCTCCCAAAGGGCTGTCCGAGTGACCGTTCGAGTTTCGAAAGTCCTCCCGAAGGGCTGTCTGCGACACCGTCCGGGGGACTGTTCGACCGCCTCCCGGAGGGCTGTCCGTGGGGAAGACGAGGGTATACATCCTCGCGGTTGGGAGGTTGTAAATCCTAGCTGCGGGGATCTGCACCGCCGATCGTCATCGACTCTACTTCTGCTGCGCTACGAGTCGGTAACGAAAATGATCAAACCTTGTATGCAGTCTCCATAGTGGTCCTGGGCTGGTGCGTAGGTCGGAAATTTTTTGTTTTCTGCTGCGTTACCCTACAGATGATACTCTGCTTTTCTTGACTGCTGAAAGTTCCCAATTGGAGGCCCTTAAAACAGTGCTTAGTTCTTTCTCACTGGCAACTGGACTGCAGATCAATTATCACAAGTCCTCCATGTACCCTATCAATGTGAGTGCTGATGCTGCTACTAGCTTAGCTACTCAATTTGGTTGTCAGTTGGGCTCAATGCCATTTACATATTTAGGTTTGCCAGTGGGAACTACCAGGCCCAAAATTAATGATCTCTTAACTTTGGTGGACTGTATGGAGAGAAGACTTACTGCTAGTTCTTGGTTTCTGCCACAAGGTAGCAGATTGCAATTGGTTAATTCAGTCATGTCTTCTCTGCCTATATACTTTCTTTGTAGCCTATCAATCCCTCAGGGTATCTTAAAGCAGTTGGAAAGAATTCAAAGACAGTGTTTATGGAGAAAATATGGTCAGGAAAAGGGTCATTCCTTGGCTGCCTGGCCACTGGTTTGCAGGCCCAAACTTAAGGGTGGTCTTGGAATTCTCAACTTGGGTCTACAAAATGAAGCTCTGTTCCTCAAACATCTCAACAAATTTTATAATAGAGTGGATGTGCCCTGGGTTCATTTGGTGTGGGATTCATATTATTTTCAAAGAGTTCCCCATGACACAACAATTTGTGGATCCTTTTGGTGGAGAGATATTTGCAAGCTCATGGACAAATTTAGGGCACTCACTTCTGTTACTGTTAGCAGAGGGGACACTGTGCTCTTTTGGTCTGATCATTGGCAGATTGGCAGTGATTGCACCCCTCTTCAGGACAGGTTTCCTAGGCTATATTCTTTTTGCCTTCATAAGAATCTTTCTGTCTTGGAAGTTTTTCAGACTGTGAATTTTCAGCAGATGTTCTCTTTGCCTCTGTCTGAACTAGCCTTTCAGGAATTTAATCAGCTAACTTCCTTGATGGCAAATGCGAATCTGGATAGTGAGCGTCTAGACACCTGGGTCTGGAGACATGGTAAGAGGTCTGAGTACTCTGCCAAGAAATTCTATGACTTTGTGCATCAACCAGTTTTGGCAAATCCCATTCTGAGCTGGGTCTGGAAGAGTTGTTGCACCAAGTCAATCAAAATGTTTGCCTGGTTAGTCATAATGGACAGGGTTAACACCAAAGATATGATATAGCGCAAGCATTGGAAGATTAATGATGGGCTTGAATGTGTCCTCTGTCCGACTGGTGCACTTGAGGACAGAAACCATCTATTCTTCCAGTGTAACTTCAGTGTGCGAGTATGGAATTATCTGCAAATTGTTTGGCTGGATAGTAATGACATGGTGCAAATTGCTTTGCATGCTAGGAAGGATTTCAATAAGCCATTATTCACTGAAGTGGTTTTCCTTGCATGGTGGAATATTTGGAAAGTCAGGAATGATAGGGCTTTTAGACATATGAGTCCAACTTTCAGGCAATGGAGGAATGGATTCATCCATGACCTTACCCTCCTCACCCACATGATCAAAAGAAGATACAGGGATGCTCTGCTTAAATGGATTGATTTCCTACCTCCTTGATGTGGCTTCTGGTTTTTTAGCTTTGTATATTTTTAGGTATAGCCCCCTCCCTCTGTCTTCTTTTTAGCTTTGTATAGTTCTTTCTTTTTCTTTTTTCCTCATCTTGAGGAACCTTTTGTATTCTGTTCTCTTAATTTAATAAAATGCTGTGGGGTGTAAGCCCTGCAGTCTTCAAGGTCAAAAAAAATCTTCATCTTCATCTTCAGATGTTCTTTTCTTCCTTTGCCTAGTTGCTGCCTTAGGCAAGTTGCTGGGAGTGCTCCTACTCCCCTCATCATAGCTACCAGAGGGACTAGTGCCCTCACTGAGATTGAGCTACTCTTCAGACTTGTTTTGACTATCACTGGCCTCTGACATAGCTGCAACTGTCCCTGTGAATAGTAGGGTGTGGATAGAGTAGATGAGCATCACAAAGTACAGCTTTTTTGCAAAAAATTGAGTCAAAAACTTAACTTTAGTTTTCTGCAGAAAGCATTTCGGAGCTACCGATTTGACAAACTCGGTGACACCGAAGCACTAACAGAGTCTAAACATGCAGTTTCGGTCAGACCGAAATGCAGTTCGGTGACTCCGAGATGCTAGGGTTTCACAGAGAAAGTGATTTCGGTCTCACTGATCAGTACAGTTCGGTCAGACCGAGTTGTACTTGTGCAATGGCCAGGGCCAATTGGTGTGACCGAAATCCTCAGATTGGTCAGTCCGAGATGGGTTCAGCGGAAACCTAACCCTAAGTTTTTGCATCAAAACTATTCTAAGGAATTTGTTTGCTGGATAGATTGATCTCATACGTGGGAAGAACAAAGGCATTATACTTTGTGCAAGAATCAGAGCAATGGAAAGCACAAAGGGTCAAATCTGTACCCTAACTTGGTGACGGATTGCTACGGCAGCAACGGCGGTGAAGAATCCCGTTGACAGCAGCGGAAACCAGCGGCGAAGGGTCACTGGCGAAGACGGCGACGATCCAGAGACCAAGGGGGCGGCAGTGCTGGGGCGCGAGCTCGTGCGGTTTGAAGTAATTTTCAACTGTACGGGTACACGAGATATATATACCCAGGCGCTGTCGGTGGCGCCCAGTGGAACGTCTCGGTGGCACCGAGATGCAAAACTGCTAGCAGTTGCTGCACTCGGTGTGACCGAATCGTTCTAATCGGTACTGATTTCGGTGAGATCGGGTTGGATAAGTTGGTCTAACCAAAAATCAATAAGAGGTTTTGGATGTTAAGCCCTTGACGGATCGGTGGCTCTGAGTGCTCCTCACCCGGAGGGTCCAAAAGTGACTTGTTCAAACTTTGTGATGTAGCATGAATAGAGTTTGAGACGAGAAAAAGCATAGATAGCTAGAGGGAGTACTTAAGCATTCTTGTCCATCCATTTGGCAAAAGAAAAACCAAACAATCAAAACAACAAATGGATGTCCTCGAATGGAGGAAATTATGCAATCAACATGCTCACACATTAAGATAGCAAATAAAATATGTGGCAAAGCATGCACATACACTCTAGCATCTATCAAGCAATTGGCGATGACTAGGTCATCTATATATGAGTATATTGACTTAGGAGTCAAATGAGAACATTTGATCATAGGCCATACTCATCGTTTAAGCAGAAGTGGGGTTACCACTTTTACATAAAGCATTGTTGTGTTAACATCATTAGAGTTGCTTTTGCCCAAATTTTTAGAGCAAAGCTCCCCCTAGATGTGATATACCCCCTAAGAGGGATGAACTAACCTTGGGTTTTGTTGATGATGACTTCATGTAGATGTTGAAGATGTGGATGCTCAATGTTGATGTAGATCTTTTGGAGCAATCCATTGGAGTGTTGCACTTTCAATACCTGCATGGGTTAGTCCCACAAGGGAACATACAAGGATATCCATAGATATAGAGTGAAACACACTTATGATGATGTCCATGAAAGCATTAGGTTACCTTGTCCCTTGTCTTACCAACAAGAGGGTTTGTGACTCCATGAACTAGTGCAAGATATGAAAGTTTATTGCACTTGTCCTTGCCAAAATGAATATGAGTGAAGTATGTTGGCGGAGTCACCCTCAAGAACTCTCTAGTTCTTCTTCTTTGGGATCCACATCAACTTGATGGGAATCCTTGGAGTTGTAGTCGTACTTGATGAAGTAGAACTTGATGTAGTCTTGGGAACCCACTTGACCATGGCCTTAGGAGCTTCTTCAAATGAATCAATCTCTTCTTGAAGCTTGTCCTTGCCTTTTAGCTTGTGGTCTTGTGGTGGAAGATCATATTGAGCTTGTGTTCCTTTGAAAGAAGTGGGGTCATACTTCTCTTGTTGAGGAACAAACTTCGTCTTGGGGTATTGATCTTCTTCCCACTTAACTCCATTTGCATTGAACTTTCGTTCAAAACCAACACCTTGATTCTTCCGGTGCCTTCCTTGCTTGCGTACAATTTCCTCAAATTGCTTACTTCCGGCAAGGCTCTTGTAAACACCTTTCTCTATAATTCCCTTCAATAAGCTATTTTATTGCTCAAGTGTAACTTGGCTAAGAGAATCATTAGTGGAATCAAGAGAACTACTAGAAGCAACAATATTGGATTTAACATGATTATTGTTACTACTAGAGGAAGAATCTCTCTTGTTCTTATTGCTAGATTTTACTTGTAGCATATAAGTAGACAAGAGTAAATGCTTGGCAATGTAAGAAGAACTCTTCTTTCGAAGATCATCATTGATTGCTTTTAGGAACCCATGCTCTTGCTCTAAATTTAGCTTCTCGAAGCGTAGCTTCTCATGAGTCCGTAGGAGCTCTCTATGATCTTCTAGAGTTGTTTCATGAGCTAACTTAAGAGTGTTTAGTTCTTTAGTTAGACGCTCAATCTCCTTCTTATCATTGTCATTCGTTTCATCTTGATTAGCATGATTAATAGCAATTTCATCATAGTTTTCATCACTAGTGTTGTCAACAAGGAAATCATCATCACCTAGCAAATCATCTTCATCACTATTGAAATCAACATACTCGGGGTGTGATACCTTAGGGCCTTTGGCCATGAAGCATCTTCCAACTCCTTCATTTGGTGAGTCAGATATGTCGTAGGAGTTGGATGACACAAGTGCAAGTCCGGCAACACCTTCATCTTGAGTATATTTGGAGTCGGAGTGATAGCTTCTCTCGGAGTAGTTGTCGGAGTCGGAACCGGATACCCATTCACCAACGTGAGCTTGATGTCTTTGTCTTCTGTAGCTCTTTGATGACTTGTCCTTCCTTTCCGAATCCTTGCTTCTATGAGAGGGTCTTCGTTCATAATGATCATCTCTACTCCTTCTCTCTGTTGGTGGTGATTCATCTCTTTTACTTCTCCTCTTTGGTGAATCTTCTCTTTTCTTGTAAGGAGCCGTGCACTCATTGGAGTAGAGTCTGGGTCTTCCACAATTGTAGCAATTACGATCACGACTAGAAGATCTTTTATCATTGTAGGATCTTGACTTGGAGCTTCTCTCTTTGCTTCTATTCGTGTAGAACTCGTTGAAGTTCTTCACCATTAAGCTCATTTCTTCATTGGAAACTTGTTTCTCACTTGATGTTGTAGGATCATCACTTGAAGCTTTGTAGGCACCACTAGACTTGTTGTGGAACTCTTCCTTATCCTTGAGTGGCATCTCATGAGCAACAATTCTACCAATGACTTCCGTGGGCTTGATATCTTTGTAGTTGGGCATCATTTGGATCAAGGTGCACATGGTATCATATTTTCCATCCAAGGCTCTTAGGATCTTCTTGATGATGAATTTGTCAGTCATCTCTTCGCTTCCTAAGCCGGCAATCTCATTTGTGATGAGAGCAAGCCTAGAGTACATCTCAGCGACTCCTTCACCATCCTTCATCTTGAACTTGTCAAGTTGACTTTGAAGCTCATCCAATTTGGATTTCTTGATGGACTCGGTACCTTCGTGCATGTCAACCAAAGTATCCCAAATTTCCTTTGCATTCTCAAGGTGGTTGATTTTGTTGAATTCTTCGGGGCACAATCCATTGAAGAGAATATCACAAGCTTGAGCATTGTATCGCAACATCTTCATTTCTTCCGCGGACGCTTCACGATTTAGTTCTTTTCCATCCTCGAAGAAATCACCTTGCAAGCCAATGCGCACAATAGCCCAAACGGCGGGGTTATGACCAAGAATATGCATTTTCATCTTATGCTTCCAACTAGCAAAATTAGTACCATCAAAGTAAGGACCTCTACGGTGGTAATTTCCCTCGCTAGACGCCATACTCTCCTAGGTTGTAAAACCAAGGCTATGATCACCAAAGCTATGGAAATCAAGGCAAATGGAGACCAAAGCTCTGATACCACTTGTAGGATCGAAAGTAGATCTATAGGGGGGTGATAAGACTACTTGGCCAAATAAAAATCTAACTTTTTCCCAATTTTAATTGTGGGCAGATTTTAGCAACTTAGCACAAGTCAAGCAATCAACCTACACATGCAATTCTAAGAGTGTAGCAGCGGAAAGTAAAGCATTGCATATGAAGGTAAAGGGAAGGGTTTGGAGAGTGCAAACGCAATGATGACACGGAGATTTTTGGCGTGGTTCCGATAGGTGGTGCTATCGTACATCCACATTGATGGAGACTTCAACCCACGAAGGGTAACGGTTGCGCGAGTCCACGGAGGGATCCACCCATGAAGGGTCCACGAAGAAGCAACCTTGTCTATCCCACCATGGCCATCGCCCATGAAGGACTTGCCTCACTTGGGTAGATCTTCACGAAGTAGGCGATCTCCTTGCCCTTACAAACTTCTTGGTTCAACTCCACAATCTTGTCGGAGGCTCCCAAGCGACACCTAACCAATCTAGGAGACACCACTCTCCAAAAGGCAATAGATGTTGTGTTGATGATAAAATCCTTGCTCTTGTGCTTCAAATGATAGTCTCCCCAACACTCAACTCTCTCTCACAGATTTGGATATGGTGGAAAGATGATTTGAGTGGAAAGCAACTTGGGGAAGGCTAGAAATCAAGATTCTTGTGGTTGGATTGGAATATCTTGATCTCAACACATGAGTAGGTGGTTCTCTCTCAGAAAATATAAGCTGGAAGTGTAGGCACGTTCTAATGGCTCTCTCACATATGGAGAAGGGGGTGGAGGGGTATATATATAGCCTCCACACAAAATCCAACCGTTACACACATTGGACCCAACTCGGTCAGACCGAATAGAAGAACTCGGTGAGACCAATTCAGTTCAAAATGTGAACGTTAGGAATCTCGGTGGGACCGATTGGAATAACTCGGTGGGACCGATGTGCTAGGGTTAGGGCAAAACCTCATCTCGGTGACGCCGATTGCTTGAACTCGGTGAGACCGATTTCAGCAAAGAGCAAACAAAGAATTGGTCAAGCAAACTCGGTGTGACCAATCGCTCATTTCGGTGAGACCGAAATGTTACAAAGGGAAACAGAGAGTTTGTAGGGCCATCTCGGTGAGACCGAGATCCATATCGGTGTGACCAAAGTGTTAGGGTTTCTGGCAGTGGCTATGTCAAATGAACTCGGTGGCGCCGGATAGAAGATTTCGGTGGGGCCGAGTTTGACTTTGGGTTTTGGACATATCTGGAAATGAGAAAGTGGTTGAGGGCTTTGGAGCAATATCACTAAGCATTTTGAGCAAGTAGACCATTAAGCAACACCTCATCCCCTTTTAATAGTATTGGCTTTCCTATGGACACAATGTGATCTTGGATCACTAAAATATAAATGAAGAGTCTTGAGCTTTTGCCAATATGTGTCCTTAGCATTTTGAGGGGTCCACATCTCTAGTCCATGCCATGCCATTCATTGAACTTTCTGAAATACTAAACTTGAATGGATATTAGTTCAATGAGCTATATGTTGTTATGAATTACCAAAACCACCCGGGGATTAGTTGCACTTTCACTTTCTGACCTTCTGCTTGACGGGAAAGGCATGAGGGCAGACAGCAAGGTGGTGCTCGATTACCTCCCTAGGAACACCGGGGATGTCAGATGGTTGCCATGCAAACACATCGACATTCGCCCGCACGAAGGCAACGAGCGTGCTTTCTTATTTGTCATCAAGGGTGGCACTAATGGTAAAGGTACCATCAGTGCCATCCTGCCTTACCCGAACCTTCTTCGTTGCAGGGGGAGCAGCCTTGGGTTTCTTGCTAGCTGAACATTCTGGCAAGTCGCTGCCTGGCGCAGCGCACTTCGAAGAGGCGCGCTTCCCGGTGTCCTTGTGAGTGACCTTGCTAGTTTTCTTACCCTGTCGGGGTACGACACCTATGGGATCCCGAGAGACCCCTTTATGATTCGGCGGGGGGAGAGGTACACGCAAAGAGCAGAACCGGTGATCGACGCGGGAAGCTTTTACCCAGGTTCGGGCCGCTGATCAGCGTAAAACCCTACCCCTGCTTTGTGTTCTTATTGATGTTCTTGAGCCCAACCTTCAAGAGCGCTCGCAATGAACAGTACGTTCAGAGAGCAGCTACGCATGCAGAATGGGCCAGAATCCCTCCTCCCCTGTAGCAGTTGCCTTGGGCCTCCTTTTATATGCTCAAAGGGGTCTCCACAGTGGCAAAATGTACGTACATTGAGGTGTAAAGTAGCTACAGGGTATCATACCTAACCCCTGATGGATTAGGACAAACGCATTTAATGCACCGTGAGGTGTCCGTTTAGGTGTCCTCACTTTCTTGGGGATGGAAAAAGGGGCCATCCCGCCAGCACCGCTTAAGCTCTCCTCCACTGGCATGCCGCCACGCATCCAGGGAAGGAGCCAGAATGTCAGACTTGTTACTGTGCCGAAACGGTGGCACAGTGGCAGAATCTTGCCGGGCGCCCAGCCTTGCCGGGCGCCAGGGCTTGCCGGGCACCAAGCTTTGCTGGGAACCAAGCCTTGCCGGGCTTCCACGAGCCATCCCGGCAAGGATCTTGCCGGGGAGGCTGGCCTTCGATTTCCAGCTTTCCTTATCTGCTGATCCTCAGATCTTCTGACTTGACGATTCCCTTGATGACTTGAATCGGCCTCGAGCTGATCCCGGCAAGCCTTGCCGTGAGGACGGCTACAACTGCCCATGCACAAGTACGGGGTACTAGTGGCCCAATACTTAGTACACCGACAGGAGCCCCCGGGCCTAGGCCATACACGAGAGCAAGGCGTTGTTGGGCTAGGCCCAAACAGTGCACGGGCACGCGTGGCAGGGAATTAACTGCTCGTAAAGATCTTGTTTTATTGTGCCCCCCACTACGCGCACGGAGCGCGCGACGTGGGAAGTGTGCCAAAAAGGCTGCAAACTGTTTCACGCCCATAGAGGCGCATTCATATTGCTCCTTCCCCATTAAAAGGAGAAGTCGTGGAGGCGCAAACCTATTCACCCCCCCCCCTTCTTCCCAATCTGGCCATCGCCATCGCCTTCCTCTGCTCGAGCTCAGAGCGAAACCTTTTTCTCTTCTGCCCACTGCTCCCGCGCTCGCTCCGCCCCCCGGCTTCCATCTTCACAGTCGCCATGCCGCCCAAGGCCAGCAAAGGCAAGGGCACGGACAAGGAGGCAAAAACTGAAGTTCCGGAGAGCGAACTGGTGAAGATGCGGAAGAGGCTCGTCGTCTTCCCTCCAACGCTCGACGCAGAAACTTTGAAGGGGCGATACCAATGCATGTGGGCAAAGGGAACGCAAGCTCACCCCGCCACACGCGTAATCCCAGGTGCTTGTTCCAAAGGTGGATCGGACAGATACCCCTTCTTCACTGCGTACTTTTATTGCGGGCTCTGTCCACCCTTTTCCGATTTCTTCAACGACATCATGTACACATACGGCTTCCGCCTTCTTGATTTCACGCCGAACGCCGTATTTTGCATGTCGATCTTTGCCCACCTTTGTGAGAATTTCGCTGGCGTGATCCCTAATTCTGCTCTTTTCCACCACTATTTCTATCCTCGAATCCAAAAAGGAGAGGCTCTCTCTGGATCTATTGCTTGGATTCCAAGGGCCTAGAACAAAGAGATATACCCAGATGGAGTTTACCGTGAAAAGTGGGACGAGTGGCGGGCCGAATGGTGCTGGATCCAGGAAGCAGATCCTCATCCTTTTTGTCATCCCCGGCGACAGAAGGTGGTCCGCGGCAAGGATTGGGGCGATCTCGCCGCAGAAGACGAGAAGCTCACAATCGCCACTACCAGGATCCTCCGCTTGAAGGCTGCCGGGCTGACGATGGAGATGATCGGCTTCGACTTCCTCCGCCGCCGCATCGCCCCTCTGCAGAATAGGGGGAGGCCAGCCTGGGAGTATAAGAACGCAGCAGATGTCATGAAGCTGCGCCCTGGGTTGAACAATAACCTGACTGCTATGCAGCTTGGCGCTCTCCGCCAAAAGTTATTCCAGCGCGAGGACAAGCACCGGCTGCCGGCAAGGATCGTCCCTTTGTGCAACAACTCTGCATTGGGGTCGATCATTGCCTTCTTGCCGATGTTTAACGCCCACGGCCTTGACCCGACCTGGGTCGAGCCAAGCGAGGAAGAAGCGCAGAAGTTCTTCGACAATCTGACGGAGAAGCCTGTCCGGCAAGAGTCAGATCTTATTCGCGCCACCACAGATCAGGAGGTAGCATACATCGCTACCAGAGTGGAGGAAGCGAATCTTGCCGCGGAGGCCGGCAGCGTTGGCTTCACAGAGTGGGAAGCCAGCGATGCAGAGGTGGTAGTGGAGGCAAAACCTGCCGAGGAGAGCAAGGTTGCCGGGGAAGAAGGCGGCGCATTCGCTGAAAACTCATCCGGCAAAGACACGGCCGAAGAGGAGACGCGAGAAGAGCCCTCGCCCCCAAAGAAGACAAAGCGTGTCCTTCGGAAAGCCGCATCAGGCGTCCCAGCAAGCCAGCCTACATCGAGCGGCGAATCCCCCGACAAGAAAGTGGCCGGCAAGACCGGACCGCGGCAGGGGGCCCGTCAACAGCCCGCGCGGCGCGCGAGACCCACACCAGCGACCACCGCCGGAGCGGCAGGAGGGTCTCGTACAACCGTGCCAGAGGCTGCCCCGGCGCCTGCCACAGCCAAGCGGCCCAGGACCCCTCCTCCGCCTCCCCACTCAGACATCGCAACGGAGGTCGACTTCGACATCTCCGGCTTTAGTCCGGAGCGGGAGGAAGAAGAGTGAGTATCTGCCACAACTTCCACCTTCCAATCTGCATCAGTCTTACTGACTTGCTTGTATTGTTTCTGCAGTGACACAGAAACCTTGCTGGAGAGGATGGCGAAGAGGTCAAGGACTTCTACGGGCGACGAGCCCCCGGCAGGCTCCACTAGCGTGCCAGAAACCGTGATTGTGAGCCCAGAGTCTAGTCCTCAGCGCAGCCCCCAGCGTAAGTTCATTGTCCCTTTTTCTGTTGGCTGGTGCCGAGGCTTTCATTCTTGTCGCTGATATCTTTGGGTTTGCAGAAGAAGAACGGCAACAAGGAGAAGATTGCCCCATTGTGCCTCCTTCATCGACCGCTCCGCCCACAAGCACATCCCCGGCAAGAGATCCTGCCGATGAGCCCGTCCGGATTGAGGAGGAGCCGACAAGCACGGACTCCGGCAACCCACCCCCGGCAACCGGAGTTGCCGGGAGAGGCGGAGCCACCTCTCGACAGCCCGACGCAGGTACTCGATCGCCTCAGAGTGCTAGTTATTATTTTCCTCTTACCTCTTTATCTTTAGTCACTTCAAAATCCAAAAACTCGATCTTATTCTATCCTCCTCCTTCGCCCTTCAGAGTTCTCCGCAATGGAACACATGGACGTCGACGCCGTCATCGAGGAGACCGCCAGGGATGCCGCCGCCGAAGCGGACAGGATCACTGCCAGCGAGACCACCAAGGATGACGTTGCCGGGGCTGGTGATGCTCTTGACGGGGAGGCCGCCAAGACAGCACAAAAGGAAATCGCCGAAGAACCTACTGAAGAGGGCGACAGGGAGGCTGGGGACCATACTGACAGCATTCCTGCCGCAGGAGCGCCAGGCGCTGCATCGGCCACAGAGCCCCCTGTCACTGGTGAGGCATCCACTGAAGACCAGCCATCAACATCTGAAGAGCCCTCATCCAGCAAGTATCTCAAGGTTGGCGAAAACCTATTCATCAACTTGTCAGGGACGGCAAGCACAGAGGCACCAGCCGAAGGAGTAATTTTCGAGGAAATTATTGCCGCTGTCGGGCTAGAAGTTGTTGACGATCCCAGTGCTAGCAGTGGCAAGTCCGAAGAGGATCAGCTCCTTCAGGCCATGGGCGAGAACTTCCGCAAACTCCAGGCTCTCCATCGTGCCCGAAAAGAGAAAGCGGACTCCAAAATGGCAGTTGTCGAGGCAGCCAAAGCGGATTTTCAAAGGCGCGTCGCACAAATGCAAATCTGGCACGCCGAGGCCCTTCAAGAGCTGGTTGCCGGCCGAGAACAAGTGAGCCAACAATGGAATGAGGTCCTCCTGAAGCAATCAGATATGGAGAAGGCACATGATGAAGCTGTTCAAAGGATTGCTACCGAAGATGCTCTCCTAACGGGGCGCCGCGTTGCTCTTGACGCTTTCGAAGAAGATCTCACCGCACGTGAGCAGGCGCTCGCTGCCAAGCTTCGTAGCAAGGATGAAGACATTGAAAATCTTGTCGCGCGGCGGACCCAGGAGCTGGAGCAGAAGCACAAGGAGGCGCTCGAAGCTCTAACTGCAAGTCACGCCGGCAAGCTCAAGGAGGCCGTCGATGTTGCCGAAGCTGCAGAGGCCGCCAAGAACGAGCTGAGCGACAAAGTGAAGAGGCTGGAGACAAATCTCGACGAGCACGGCAAGGAGCTCTCGACGCTCAAGGGGGACAAGGAAAAACCCTCCACTCCTTGGCGGAGATGCAAGTCGCCCTATCCGACAAGACCAAGCAGCTTTCCTCTGCGGCTGATGATATTGCGGTTCTGGAGTTGAAACTGACCACGCTGCAGAAGTCTCTCGAGGCCGGCAGGGCCCGTGAGAAGGCTCTACTCAAGGATCTCCAAGGAGAGAGGAACCTGCTCAAGAGTGTTGCCGCCGCCCAGAACGAGTACGAGAAGGGAGTGGAGATCTGGACTGGTCGTCTCATTGCTGCCGCGGAGAAGCTTACCGCAGAACTGTCAACCATGGGCTTGTCGAACTTCAGATATTCTTCCGAGGAAAGAATATCTCCAAGCGCCAGATTGACGATGTTCTTTGAGAGCATCATCAACGCGTTGAGGGCGCTCCAGTCTAGCTGGGCGACCCAACTGGCGAACGAGACTCGCCGGCTTTGCCGGGCCGTCCTTCGCAAGGTGCTCCTCAAGGTGGTGCACAGCAATCCCGGCATCGATCTCTCCAGCGCACTCGGCCACCTGCCAAAGGATGCAAATGTTGAGGCGCTTGAGAAGTGCATCGCGCCAATCCTTGAGAAGGTGGACTCCATCAAAAGGATCGAAGGCCAGCGCAGGGATTGAGTGCTTCTCTTTTATTCTTGCCGCCATCATCTCATGTAAAAGACAATTAAGTCTCAAGTTAGGACTGCGGCAACTCATGGATGTAATATAATTTGACTATGTTTAGGCTCATGCTAGCTACTTTCCTTGTCTGATTCCTTTATGTATGGAGTTCATCCTACGGTTACTGAAAAACTTGCCGGCGCGCAACCTGCCGCGAGCGCTGGGTGCGGGACTTCAGCAGCCTGCCGGAGGCGCAGCGGCCGGCAAGACTCCTTGGCGTTCTCAGTGCAGCCACTTAAATCGTTGAGCGGACTCGAAACAAAATAAGGGCGCAGCTGATTACAACAAGGGTTCCTTCGCGTGCAGATTTTCCATACAAGGGTCGGAATCGTCCAAGGAAATAACTTGGTACTAAAAGAAAAAACTTGCTCTAGGTTTTTAGGACTTAGCTTCCTGGCTTTGTTCTTCCTCCGGCAAGCGTCGATTCCGAACGTCACCAACTGGTATTCATGTCTCCCTTCCCCCCCCCCCCCGGCAAATGGTGCACGCGAGGAAAATCAAAAAAAAACTTCTGTCTTTGAGAAAAAGAAAGAAGAGAAAATAAAGGGATGAAACCTTGGCGGTTCGTTAGAACTTACCGGGATCAAGTGTCATACAATATCTTAGACACACATGCATATGTAAATGTGAACATGGGAATCAATAAGGGAATGTACAACACTTAAATTTATTCATCTGTGCTCAGGGTCTGCGCCTGGCTTTGTACAAAGGATCACATGCCTTGTCGGCAAGACTTGTACAAAAAGGTGGTTGCCGGGAGCCCCCGGCAACCGCGCCTTATGGATAGAACTTGCGAAGATGTTCAATATTCCAGGAATTACTCACTGGAACGCCATCTTCGGTCTCCAGGCGGACAGCGCCAGGCCTGGTGACTCGTACTACCCGATAAGGGCCTTCCCACTTTGGCGTCAACTTGTTTGAATTCTTGGCGGACTGAATCCGTCGAAGAACAAGGTCGCCTTCCTCAAGGCTTCGGGCATGAACTTTGCGGCTATGATAGCGGCGCAAAGCTTGCTGGTAGCGTGCAGCTCGCACAGCAGCCTGAAGACGATTCTCCTCAAGGAGCACAGCGTCATCTTGCTGCAGTTGCTCTTGCTCGAGCTCATCATAAGCGAGCACTCGAGGAGATCCGTATATGAGTTCCGTGGGGAGAACTGCTTCCGCTCCATAAACCAGAGCGAAGGGCGTCTGGCTGGTGGCTCGATTTGGTGTCGTTCTGATTGACCAAAGAACCGCCGGCAACTCATCAATCCAGCGTCTTCCGCACTTTTTCAACCTGTCGAAAGTTCTGGTCTTGAGACCGCGCAGCACTTCAGCATTGGCCCTCTCCGCTTGGCCGTTGCTCCTCGGGTGAGCAACAGAGGCAAAACAAATCTTGCCGCCAAGGTCTTGGACGTACTGCATGAAGGTGCGAATTGTGAACTGCGTGCCGTTGTCGGTGATAATCCTGTTAGGCACACCGAAACGGCAAACAATTCCTTTGAAGAACTTGACAGCCGACTGCGCTCTCACCTTCCTCACTGCTTCCACCTCCGGCCACTTTGTGAACTTGTCGATAGCAACATACAAGTACTCAAAGCCCCCGGTAGCACGGGGAAAGGGGCCCAGTATGTCGAGCCCCCAGACCGAAAATGGCCAGGAGAGAGGGATTGTTTGAAGAGCTTGAGCTGGCTGATGTGATTTCTTCGAATGAAACTGGCACGCTTCACACCTGGTTACTAGTGCAGTCGCATCCTGGAGGGCGGTAGGCCAAAAGAAACCTTGCCGGAATGCTTTTCCGGCAAGCGCTCTTGACCCTATGTGAGAGCCACACATGCCCCCATGTATTTCTGCCAACAGCTCTAGTCCATCCTCCCGAGGAATGCACTTCAATTTCACACCGTTTGGTCTCTTTCTGTACAGGACGTCATCGACGAACTTGTACATAACAGACCGACGGGCTACTCTCTCCGCTTCTTCTTGTTCCTCAGGGAGTTCACCTGTCTGAAGGAAATGGACAATGTGCTGTGCCCATGCTGGAGCCTGAGGCTCGACAACTAGGACTAAAGGCATCTCCTCTGCCGGGGGAATGTTTGTCTCGACAACGAGGGCCTGAGGCTCTGTCGGAGCCTGTTGTTCCCCGGCAGGCGTGTCGATCCCGGCAACTTCCTTGTCGGCGGCTCCGGGGAGCTCTGCCGGGAAGTACTGGCCAGAGTTCAACTTTCTTCTCTTTTCTTGCCGCATCGATGGCGCCACGGATGGTTGAGTCAATTGGAGCACAAAAGTTCCTGGTTCCGCAGGCAACTTGAGGGCAGCATGCTTTGACAGGTCGTCAGCAACACTGTTCTCGGCACGAGGAACGTGCTCCATCTGCAGACCGTCAAAGCGCTCTTCCAATTTCCTCACTTCATCTACGTAGGCCTGCATCAATGGGCTTTGATAGTTCTTGTTGACCTGCCTGACGATAAGCTGTGAATCGCCTTTGATGACGAGCTTTTTGATACCAAGGTCTGCCGCGATCCTAAGACCGGCAAGCAAACCCTCGTATTCTGCAGTGTTGTTGGTTGAACTCTCCCGGGGAAAATGCATTTGGACTACATACTTGAGGTGCTCCCCGGTGGGTGCGACAAGCAGCACACTAGCACCGGCGCCTTGCAGCGAAAAAGCCCCGTCAAAGTACATAACCCATTGCTGATCGGTTTCCTTGCCGGGGAGACTTGTTTCTTGAACTTCTTCGTCTGGCGTCGGGGTCCATTCTGCAATGAATTCCGCCAAGGCCCTGCTCTGAATTGTGGAAGTGCTTTCAAACTTAAGACCAAAGCTGGACAGCTCCAACGCCCACTCCACGATCCTGCCGGTTGCCTCCGGATTTTGCAAAATCCGTTGCAACGGAAAGCGAGTGACGACGGTGATCTCATGTGCTTGAAAATAATGGCGCAGCTTTCTTGAGGCCATAAGGAGGCCGAAAAGCAACTTCTGCACACCAGAATATCTTGATCTAGCTCCCTGCAAGAAGGAGCTAACAAAATAAACTGGGCGCTACACCACCTTTTTCTTTTGCACAAGTTCTTCTGTTTGCGCAGATCCTGTCTTGCCGGGATCAACCCTTGCCGGGGAAGATCTTGCTGCGTCATCTGGCGGTCCTGCCGCTGATGTTGCCTCCTCATCAGCTTCCCTCTGCGCCACCAGCGCAGCACTAACCACTTGATTTGTCGCCGCCAGATACAGCAGCAACGGTTCTTGTGGTTTAGGTGCGACTAGCGTCGGCGGAGAAGAAAGGTATTTCTTCAAATCTTGCAGCGCCGCCTCCGCTTCCGGAGTCCATTTTATTGGACCTGCCTTCTTCAAAATTTTGAAGAAGGGCAGGGCGCGCTCAGCAGATTTGGAAATAAACCTGCTTAGAGCAGCAACACAGCCGGCAAGACGACGCACATCCTTGACGCGTCTCAGCGCTTCAATTTGGTCAATGTCTTTGATCTTGTCGGGGTTCGCTTCGATTCCTCGGCAAGATACAAAGAATCCGAGGAGCTTGCCGGAAGGAACACCGAACACGCACTTCTCAAGATTGAGCTTCAAGTTGATCTTGCGCAAGTTTGCAAATGTTTGTTCTAGGTCTTGAATGAGCGTTGCTTTATCCTTAGTTTTGACCACTATGTCGTCCATATATGCCTCCACATTTCTGTGGAGTTGTGGCTCAAAACCAATCTGGATTGCTCTGGCGAATGTTGAACCAGCACTTTTCAACCCAAAAGGCATCCGTATAAAACAATACGTACCACATGGGGTGATAAAGGCGGTCTTCTCTTCATCTTCCTTTGCCATAAAAATCTGATGATACCCTGAATAGGCATCAAGGAAGGACAGGAGATCACAACCAGTGGTGGCATCCACAATCTGGTCGATGCGCGGCAAGGGAAAAGGATCCTTTGGACAAGCTTTATTGATATTTGTATAATCGATACAGAGCCTCCATTTCCCATTCGCTTTCCGCACTACAACCGGGTTGGCTAACCAGGTTGGATGAAGCACTCCTTTGACCAGTCCTGCCGCCTCCAGCTTCATAATTTCTTCGGCAATGAATTCTTGCCGCTCCAAAGCCTGTTTCCTCACCCTTTGCTTGACGGGCCGCGCATGAGGACAGACAGCAAGGTGGTGCTCAATCACTTTCCTGGGAACGCCGGGGATGTCAGACGGTTGCCACGCAAACATGTCGACATTCGCCCGCAGGAAAGCAACGAGCGCGCTTTCCTATTTGTCATCTAGGGTGGAACTTACGGTGAAAGTTCCCCCCATTCCGTCCTCCCTGGCAGGCACCTTCTTGGTTTCCGGCGGGGTGGCCTTGGACTTCTTGTTCTTGCCGGTGGAACTCTCTGGTACGTCCTCGACGGAAGCGCAGCACTCCGAGGAGGCGCGCTTGCCGGAGTTCGCGCCAAGGTTCCTGCCGGTCTTCTTCCCCCCGGGAGTTCCAGCGGCAGGAGCAGATGCCTTGATGGCAAGTGCTGCAACTGCTTCCCGGTAAAGTTGGTCGGCACAGATGAGCGCATCCTTCTTATCGGAATGGATGGTGATGATGCTCAACGGCCCAGGCTTCTTCAAGACGTTGTACGCGTAGTGTGATGCCGCCATAAACTTAGCCAGCGCTGGCCGACCAAGGATCCCATTGTAAGACATGGGGATCTTGGCGACATCAAACACCACCTTTTCAGTCCTGAAGTTAAACTCGCTGCCAAATGTTACCGGCAGCGTGATCTTGCCCTTAGGCTGGGTTCTTCCCGGGTTGACCCCTTGGAACGTACCCGTTTCCTGGAGGTCTTCGTCGGGAATCTGAAGCTTTGTGAGCACATCCGGTGAGATTAAGTTTAGGCCGGCCCCGCCGTCAACTAACATCTTCGTCACCTTGAGGTTGCGAATTGTCGGGGAAACCAACAATGGCAAACACCCGACCGCAGTTGTGCGATTAGGGTGATCCTCGGCGTCAAAGATGATAGGCGTGCTGGACTACTTCAGAGGCCTACATGCATCGGGGGATGGCTCTGCCGCATTAACCTCCCGCATCCACTGTTTGAGTTGGCGGTGGGAAGAATGCAGCGAGGCACCCCCATCAATGCACATAGCCTCCGTAGCCTTCTGGAATTCCTGCTCACTGGATTCGTCATCTTCTTCATCATCATCTCCTTCTTTATCTCGGCCCCGAGCGGGCCGATCCTTCTGCTGCTTGGCCTTGCCGCGGCGACCTCCTCGGCCACCGCGTTTCTTGTCGGACCCCTCAGCACCATCTTGGGCCTTCTCCTTGTCCCGCCTCTCGTATTCGGCCTTCTGCTTCTCGGCAAGCTGCTCAACTTGCTGGCAGTTCTGGAGATCGTGGCCCTTAGTGCGATGGATCTTGCAATACTGCTTGCCGGAGTTTTCTGACTTGTCGGCGGCCGCCAAGGCCTGACAGGAAGGGCACCTGGCAAGATCCTTGCCGGGGTCGCCAACCTTGGCCTTCTTGGCGGCGCCAGGGTTGCCAGATTCCTCGACGGCAAGCACGGCCTTGCCTCCGCACTTCCTATTTCGCCGCCGGCCTTTCCTTGACGGAGCCGCGGCATCTTCTTCTTCTGAGTCGCCTGCCGCACCAACAGCCTCACCGGGGAGTTTCCTCCCCTCTTCAGCTCGGGCGCACTTGTCGGCTAAAGTGTAAAGCTCGGCAATACTCCTGACTTTGTTCATTGCCAGCTCTTCCCGCATCCTGCGGTTACGCACGTTCTGATGGAACGCGCTAATGACAGCGGCAGGATGAACGTCAGGAATATTGTATTGCACCCAGCTGAATCTCTGCATAAACTTGCGCAGGGACTCGCCCTCCTTCTGAGGGATGATGTGCAAATCACTTTCTTGGCCAGGAGCTTGGTGGCCTCCAACAAAGGCGCCAACAAACTGATGGCACAGATCTGACCAGCAAGAAATAGAATCCTCCGGCAGATGCATCAACCACGACCTGACGTTGGGTTTGAGCACCAACGGGAAGTAGTTGGCAAGTATCTTGTCATCTCGGCCCCCGGCAACTTGCACCGCAATGGTGTAGATGCTCAGGAACTCCGAGGGATGGGTCTTGCCGTCATATTTCTCCGGGACCTCTGGCTTGAAGGTTCGGAGATTGGGCCATTGGACTTGCCGCAGCTCACGGGTAAACGCTGGAGGTCCTACCTCATAAGGCAAGTCTCCTACGTTCCCTGGCGCAGGCTCGTCGACAACCGGCCCCGCGCGCTTATCAGACTGATAGCGCGCTTCCCGCCGCCGCTCGATGGTTGTTCGAGCGTCCTCCTTGCCTCTTTCCTGGAGAACCAGACGCTGATCACGGCGCATCCGTGGATCGGACGACGCCGTGGAAACTTCTTCATGGCGGTCGACTTGCTGAGTCGTCAGCCGCCGCTGATGTCACGGAGGAGAGTGCACTGTAGTTGCACCACCTCCGGTTTTCTCTGCACCGGCTCGCGTCGGATCGACGGGCCTCCGCTGAGAGGGCCCTGCCTCTTGCGGTCCATCCTTGTTAGCGAAGCCGATAAGGCTCTGGATAGTAGCTCGCCACTCCTCCATCTTCTCCGGGGCGGGAGGAAAATCGAGGAGCAGCTGTGCACGTGCCAAGGCTTCCGCTGGCGTAGGTGGTGGCGACAGGTGCGAGGTACGTGAGGTGCTCTGACTCCTAACTAAGTTAGAAGGAGCACCGCCACTGTCACGCGACCGTGCACCACCTTCGCCGGCAGCTCGGTGTGCATGCTGGTCCCGTGCATCTTAGGATCTATGCGCAGAAACCTTTTTGTGGGGACGCCCCGAACCACCAGCGCCATGATGTCGCTCATCTCGCGCGACCTGGGTAGGTTGCGAGGCTCGCGCCGGCGTGGGAGCTCCAGCTGGCGCTCTTCGATCCCTAGAGTTAGTTGTGCCACCCGTAGGCAACACAGCACCATCTCTAGATCCAGCGGCGCGCAAGTTACCACTGCCACTACGAACGATACCGCTCGCTTGGCTTGGGTCACCAGAGCGCCGCGGGGGTTCTAGTCCTCTTCCTTCTGCACCCACACCATCGCCTGTCTGCGAAGGCGCGGGCAAAACGGACCCGGACGGTTGTGCTGTCACAGCGTTCTTCTTCTTGGGCGGCATGATGATGAAGATGATGAAGGAACTAGGGCGTCGACCACCAGATCAGGTTCACGCAACCTTCAATCCCCCTACCTGGCGCGCCAAAGATGTCGGGGTACGACACCTATGGGATCCCGAGAGACCCCTTTATGATTCGGCGGGGGGAGAGGTACACGCAAAGAGCAGAACCGGTGATCGACGCGGGAAGCTTTTACCCAGGTTCGGGCCGCTGATCAGCGTAAAACCCTACTCCTGCTTTGTGTTCTTATTGATGTTCTTGAGCCCAACCTTCAAGAGCGCTCGCAATGAACAGTACATTCAGAGAGCAGCTACGCATGCAGAATGGGCCAGAATCCTTCCTCCCCTGTAGCAGTTGCCTTGGGCCTCCTTTTATATGCTCAAAGGGGTCTCCACAGTGGCAAAATGTACGTACATTGAGGTGTAAAGTAGCTACAGGGTATCATACCTAACCCCTGACGGATTAGGACAAACGCATTTAATGCACCGTGAGGTGTCCGTTTAGGTGTCCTCACTTTCTTGGGGATGGAAAAAGGGGCCATCCCGTCAGCACCGCTTAAGCTCTCCTCCACTGGCATGCCGCCACGCATCCAGGGAAGGAGCCAGAATGTCAGACTTGTTACTGTGCCGAAACGGTGGCACAGTGGCAGAATCTTGCCGGGCGCCCAGCCTTGCCGGGCGCCAGGGCTTGCCGGGCAACAAGCTTTGCTGGGAACCAAGCCTTGCCGGGCGCTGAGGCTTGCCGGGCTTCCACGAGCCATCCCGGCAAGGATCTTGCCGGGGAGGCTGGCCTTCGATTTCCAGCTTTGCTTATCTGCTGATCCTCAGATCTTCTGACTTGACGATTCCCTTGATGACTTGAATCGGCCTCGAGCTGATCCTGGCAAGCCTTGCCGCGAGGACGGCTACAACTGCCCGTGCACAAGTACGGGGTACTAGTGGCCCAATACTTAGTACACCGACATACCCTTCTTTCCTTCCTTGGCGGGAGCCGAGGTCTCGATGGCCTCTGCTGCTACTGCATCTCTGTACATCTTGTCAACGCATATAACCCCATCCTTCTTATCTGACGGGATGGAAATGACTCCTATTGGCCCCGACATCTTCAAGGTATTATATGCGTAATGGGATGCCGCCATGAACTTGGCCAAAGCTGGACGACCAAGGATCTCATTGAATGGCAGGGGAAGCTTAACAACATCAAACACAACTTTCTCAGTCCTGTAATTCAGTTCCCCGCCAAACATCGCCGGCAATGTGATCTTTCCCTTAGGTTGGCTTCTTCCCTGGTTGATCCCTTGGAAAGTGCCAGTCCTCTTGAGGTCCTCGTCAGGAATTTGGAGTTTCTTAATCACGTCAGGAGAAATCAAATTCAACCATGCCCCACTGTCAACCAACATTTGGGGCAGGTCGTAGACGGTGAGGGCGCGGTCGCAGGTCCCTTGGAAGTTGGCGATGAAACGCTCGCGGAGCTCGTCCCACAAGGAGATGGATCCCTCGGGGAGGTGCATGATCCAGGAACACGCGCCATCCTTGAGGGCCACGGGGAACCAGTTCGCCATGACCTTGTCGTCGCCGTTCGCCGCTTCGATGCTTAGAACGTAGAGCTGGAGGAACTCCGTGGGGTCATGGGTGCCATCATAGCGCGGGGGCAAGTCAGGATTGAACTTGACCGGCCATACGATGCGGCGCAGCTCGCGAGAGAAGGCACGGCAGCCCGCCACGCTCACAGGTACAACCCGTGCAAGAGGGGCACGGTCTTGACGTTGGCGGCAGGGCGGCCTCCAGCGCGACCCGGTCCTGACGTTGGCGCGGCGGCGCAGGGAGCGCGCGCGCGTCGTGCTCCGGCTGCTGCACAACCTGGCAGCTAGCCTCATCCCACGCTGGAGCCGGGGCCGCGCACGACGGGTCGCGCTGACGCTCATCGCGCCCCGGGTCGATGTTGGGGCTGCGCCAGGGCGAAGGTGGAGGAGCGCCATGCGCCACCTCGCCCCCATGAGACGGCGGAGGGCGGAGCGAATAGGAGGGCATCGGGGCCTCGCCGGCAGCATTGACAAGCTCCGTGATGCGGCCCAGCCAGACATCGTAGCCCTCATCGTCGGGGCGGTAGCTCAGCAGCTCCCGTGCCATGAGGAGTGCGGCCTGCGCGTTCGCCGGCCCGCAGCGAGCATGGGAAAACGACGCCGTGACGGGGGTGAGGGAAGGCGTGGCCGTGCGGCCATCGCGCGGCGCAGAAGGAGGCAGCGAAGAATCTTGCTCCTCATGAGCAGCAGGGTCAGTAGCAGCGTTGATCACCGGAGAAGCAGAGCGACGAGGGGCGCCGCGGCCCACCGGGGCCGTCTGAGCGACGCGAGCGGCCCGACGCTCGGCGCGGACGCGACAAGCTTTAGCCATGGGCACGGCGAAGCGAGAACGGAGCGCGGTTGATGAAGAGGCGGAGCTTCGACACGCCCCTACCTGGCGCGCCAAATGTCGGAATTAGGGCTCCGCAGACCCAAGAAAGTTCGAACTCTAGGGCATGAACGAAGGATCTCGCTTCACAATGACGCTCAGCTCGCCATACCCAGGGCTTGATCTCACCGAGTGCACGGGGTCGTGAGGAAGGGATGAACACAAAGATTTACCCAGGTTCAGGCCACCTTGCGGTGTAAAACCCTACTCCTGCTTTTGGTGGATTGGCCTCACGAGGAGGTAGAGGATGAACTAGTACAGTGGTTGAGCAGCCTCGCGAGGGCTCGGGTGGTGAGGATGGATCGGTCCGAGGTCGGATCCCTTCTACAGCGGGGGCTGGCCCATATTTATAGTGGCCTTGGTCCTCTTCCCTCATAGCTTAGGCGGGAAGGGATCCCACAGTGGCCCATTTTGAAAGGGGACAGGGAGTACATCTTATCCTGACGAAAGGTGGTCTTCGCCTGCAAAGCTTCTGACTATGACGCAGCGGTGGGCTCGGCGATGACATCTGTCCTGCCGAGCTCATGGTCTTGGTCTCGTTGCACCGGAATGGAAAGCTTTGGGGCCTTCCTCGGGAACCCACGCCTGTCCTTGCCCCCTTAGCACCGAAGAGGAAACTGTCCTCTCTGCGCCCGCTGGCGCCCGCCTGGCCTTGGTCATCATGGCTCACGTCATCGCGGCCTCATGAGGTGGGGTACCTGCATAGAAATCTCCGCTCTTCGGGAGGTAGTCTCGAGGAGCCTCTCCATGGGAGGCCTTGGCATCGCTCGCCTCGCGAGGCCGGGGCCCTCGTGAGGGTCTTGTCCTGGGGGTCTTGTAGCTGGGCCGCACCGGGCCGTCGATGAGTCCGCGTGCTGGGCCACAGGCAGGCAAGTCTGGGTACCCCCGATCCCAGAACGCCGACATTATCCTGAGTCAGGGATTGATACTTGATGTATGACCTGCCGCACACCTATGCACAAGTCCGGGCAGCAAACACAAATGTTTGTTGCACCGACAGTTTTTATTGTGGCTTAATGTTTGGGAACTATGGACCTTTAACAATAATGTCTCTTTCGAGCTCTTTTGATCAGTCTCCTTTATTTACCACATACACACCCATTCAAGAGAAAGCCGAATAATATTCGTTTGTAGTGTTGCCACTACGTACGGTAACAAACTCATAGCCGAAATCTGAGCTATCGCTCTTGGTGGATCGTTCATTGGCCAGCTGAGTCCTCAACATAACATCAAGAAGGGTGACGAAGCCACATTTACACACGTAAACGCATATATAGTAGCAAAGGCCATGGTACCAGTCGGAGGCTGCGACACCATGTTGAGATATACAACACAGATTTGTGGCATAATCTCGCCCACCTTTCAACTAAGTTCCTCTAGACAATTTAATCCACAAGTGCTATCAAGTCCATTAAAATTAACAGCATGGGGTTGAGCATGTTCAAACATCACTTCCCTACAATTTCTCAACTCCCAAGTCTTGAAAGACTTTCTCTTTTGCAAAGTTATAGTTTGTTAATTTCATTTCATTTTTCAAAACTATCCCACAGCAAGTCTTAGTTGTCTAAACTAAAGAAAACAAAGGCTACAAAATTATTTCAGCTACTAGAGCAAAACCTTTGTATCAACTATCAAGACTCACTCCCATCCATACATACTACTACTACATCTACTATAAGTGTCCAAGTGCAAAAGACGGGGTCGTAGGACATACCTTCACGGTTGCGAATTTACACAGTTCTCTTCCTTACTCTTGCATTCCTCTTTGTCCTAGCATAGGTCAACTCTGAAAACAAAATGCAAATGATCTCCAAGGGGCTAAATAAGAACAAGAGCAAAGCAAAGCTTATTCTATTTTTTTGGTTCTTGGGTTTTTGAAAACTAACTTGCAATCGAAAAATCGCAAAGGCAAAAGCAAATAAAAAGAAAAATAAAAAAGCAAAACCAAATAAAAAGCAAAATGTTGGAACAGACCAACACGGGTGTTTTGAAGCTCCTTGAGCTTAAGTACAACCTCATTACAATTTATTTAAATACCGCGACATCTTGATGTAGAAGTGGTGATAACCTCCCCCAAGCTTAGGCTCTTGCAAGCCCAAACCGGCGAGATTATTGCGGCGGTTGGTCAAGAGCCCACTCTTGGCTCCAGTTGGAGAAGCTCATGTTCATGTAAGCGGACGTGCTCCTCAGGGACGACGCGAGGCTGCTCATATCATCAGTAGAGCCCTGAAGGTTGTTGAGTTCCGCGTAGGTGGTGTAGTCTTGTTGGGGCTGCTCTTCCTCCTCATCGGTGGCGAGTTCTCCTTCATCAACTTGTTCAGGTTCTGGCCCTTCTTGGTCAAAGGCTGCATATCCTTCCTGTGCAACATAATGCAATTGTCCATTCTCGATGGAGAAATGGTTCGGCATAGGTGTGGGTAACAAGTATGCCACTCTAGGAATTTTGATACAATGACGGCCATTACGAACTACTACCATACCAGCACTAGTAAGAACACAAATATTGACAAGGGTGTTACCGACAATGGGGCGAAGGTGACCGTAGTCAAGGCCAAGGGAGTTGTCCAACATGGTGATCACTCCTCCACACACGATATCTCCTTGTGCATGATTGGCTTGATGCGCGAGGTGTAGCAAGAGTATTGCCCCTAAGTTGGGTGAATAACCGACGTCCAGGTTTGCTGCTTCCCCAAGAACTAGAATGTTCTCATCATTCACCTTAGAAATTTATCCTCGTCCCTGCAACGAGTTAGTGATAACATAGTAGAAATAACGTATATCAGGACTTTCAATGCAACTGGCTCTTTGCTTAGAGCCATGATGAGTCATCCTAAGAAAGGATTGCCTCGGGTGCGGGTCAGTGAAAGCATAAACATATCTAATATCAATATCATTGTTGGGGAAGCCCAAATAATTACACCACTCAACAAAAGTGATGTTAAAGTCTTGGTCAAGGAGACGGAAAGTGACCCTCTCCTCCTCATATAGATTTGGCACTAATCCAACATTGTGCTAGAGAGTACTAAGAAACTCAAGCGTCAATCGTTCATAGGTCTCACATCCCTGATAAACAAGATGGTGCAACCCGGCATTATGACAAAGCAAATTAAAATCATGAGTGGTACCTAGCTTGGAGAGAGTATTCGCACAAGCCCATTTGGTTGCTTTGATCTTCCTTGTTGTGAGCTTTTGGAACTTCTTCCTTGCTCCACGGTCGGTGAAAACGATCCCCTGAGTGAAAACTTGTTGTGGATGCGTGGTGGATGAACTCAAGTCAACGTGTACGCGAGAAGACCTCTGTGTAAAAATCTACAAAACAATTTTTCAGTCCAACATTATAAAACAATAATGATCCTATGGTACTCACATCATCATACTCCTCTAAAAACATCAACAAATCCATGCCAAACTCAAGTTTGAATCAAAAATATGCATCTCCTAGTCATGGAAATGCTAGGCATGTAGAACATGGATTCATGAAAAATAAGTTGGGGATCGGAGGAGAAACATATGGTAGATCGATCACACGAAAGGATTCAAACTGAAAATGAACGAGTAGAGAGACCGAGCAAAGTTTTGCTAGGGTTTGGAGAGGTTTGGTGGAAGAAGAATAAGAAAAGAGAGAGATGGGGGCAAAATACCTCCTTCCTTGGGCTTATTGGAGCTGCCAGGGTTCTAAACGACCACTCATATGGGCGCAAGCGCCCGCATGGAATGCTATCGTTCTCCCCGATCACTTACCTGCGCCTGTGCGTAGATGAAATGACTGCTAGAACGGGCGTCGGTGTCAATTTCGAACATCATTGTTCGTTCTGTTCTTTTTGTGCTCCTGGTCGAGGATGTCAAACGACCGCTCGAACGGGCGTGTGCGCCCGTTTGGAACGTCGTTGAACGCTCTGTACTTGGCGATGGTTTCTGTAGAGAATCAAAATGACCGTTGAAACAAGCGTTTGCACCCGTTTGAAATGTTGTCCCTCACTCTGTTGTCTCTGTTGTTTTTCGCTGGAACCTCCTGCGGGTCAAACGACCGCCCATACGACCGTTGCGGTTGTAGGAAGGGCCGTCGTCTGGTCTGTTTCTTCTGAAACTTGGATTTTTCTTTGTTTTCCTGCGGTGTTAGTTCCATAGCAATACATAGACATATATCCAGGCATTCAAACATCAACTAGCATATAAATCATCTTGCACAAGGCTAAGCCTTCATTAGAACAACTCTTCCAAACTAACTTCTTCACATGGAACTTCAATCACTCTTTTATTTAAAACAAAAAACCTTACTTGTCTACTTTATTCACGTGGGCTGCCTCCCAGGAAGCGCTTGTTTTCGCTCGGATAGCTTGATCGTAGTGGTGATCAAGGTGGTGCTAGAATACTGAGACCATAGCTTCTGGCATTCAAAATGATGCCTCCTCCTGTGTAGGTCTTCAATTTCTTTTTCCTAGGGAAATGCCTTATAAAGGGATCTTTAGCTGCTAACTCAAAATGAACATTTCCCTCAAATATATTTATCACAGCTTTGATAGTCCTTAGAAAAGGTCTACCGAGAATTATAGGAGAAATTGGATCTTTAGGCCTATCTACTATGACTAAATCAATCATGATAGGGCTATCATTAATTTGAATTATGACTCCATGCTTAATGCCTACTGCCTGACTAAAGTAGAGTTAGCCATATTCAATATAATCTCAGTACTAGCATAAGGACTAGGATTGAGACTATCATAAACAGATTTGGGGATAGTGGAAACACTTGCCCCTAGATCACATAAAGTACTGGACTTATTAAGTCCTATCTCAATCTCTATAGTTGGTTCAAAAGCATCCTCTTTCTTAGCAAGCAACTTACTGAATAACTTTTTCCTTTCATCATCAAGTTCATGTACCTTGGTTGCAACGTGTTCAACAAAGATATTATATGCCTCATCGTTAGTTACCTCCGGTAGTGGATACTTCATGGATATTATCTTGACAAAATCTGCAATGGTATAATTGTACTCTGGCACATGACTTGTGTCAACCTCAGCTTTCTCCTCGTTGCTTCTTACCATTTTGACTTCTTCAACCGGGTTGGGCTCCGGTTTACCTGCAAACTTGGCCAAAATCAAGGTTTGGCTCTCTGATATCTTTGCCACCCGTGCCTCCATATTCTTGGATCTAGCTTCAAGTATTTGCACATCATTTGTTAGTCCAACAACCTTACCATTCAATTGACCGAGTAAGTTATCATGATTCTTCAAGATATTCTTGAAGTTTTCATTCTGCTCAGCCTGGCCAGCAATAAAACTTTTAAGGGTTTCTTCAAGAGTAATTCTATTGCTACCATTAGCTCCACAAAAATTATTTGATGCTCCTCCATTATTAGGATAAGGAAGTTTAGGATCATAATTATTGTTTTTTCAATTGGGATTATAGCTATTGCGAGCAATAAAATTCACATCACTAATATCTTCCTCAGTGATGGAATTGATATTTACCTCATCTTTACCTTTCATCAAAGAGATAAGTTCTTCTAGCTTGGTTGTCAACTTTGAGCTATTTTCTTGTATAGCATTCAACTTCTTGGTGGTGGTTCTTTCAGCATGCCGTTGGGCATGGTTCTCTTGCATATCATCTAGTATCTTCTTGACATCTTCTACGGGTTTTCCCATGATTGTTCCTCCTGCAACTGTATCAAGCATAGTTTTTGACATATGATTCAAGCCATTATAAAACATATGAAGGATTAAACACTCCTCCATTCCATGATTGGGGCAATTTCTTATAGCTTCTTTCATTTTATCCCACGCAAGCACTAGTGGCTCATGTTCCTCTTGCTTGAAACCTGTAATCTGAGAATGTAATTGCATAATTTTTGCAGGTGGGCAAAAATTAGATAAGAATTTGCTGCAACAAGCATCCCAAGAAGTAATACTGCCTTTAGGAAAAGCTAAAAGCCATTCTTTAGCTTTTCCTCTCAAAGAGAAAAGAAATAAGCAAAGTTTTAGAGCATCTGGGTCATAATCCTTTATGTGTGTCATGTTGCACAATTCAGTAAAATTATGTAAATGCATACCTGCATCTTCAGAAGCAGAGCCTCCAAATTGGTCCTGTTGAACCATGGAAACTAAGTTCGGTTTGATCTCATATTCTGCAGCTGCAACATCAGGTTGCGCTATAGGTTCACGCATGAAATTGTTGCTATTTGTAGAAAAACTCCCAAGATTACGAGCCATGGCAACTTTTTGGATTTTTCAACTGACAAGACTTGCTACAAAATAAAACTTAAACTAAAATTAAAAAGTAAATACAAAAAACTGAAAATTAACTTTAACAAAAACTCTAAACACAAAGACTAGGAATACTAAACTCCTCCCCGGCAACGGCGCCAGCAAAAGGGCTTGATATCTCCTTTTTGTTGACCCGGTATTAGAACTAAAAAGAGTATCCTGCACCTATTTCCCTAGAGGTGACCCTGGGTTATCGAACCCACAAGAGGAAGATTCCCTTGAAGCGATGGTCTCTAGCAAGGTTTTGCTAAAGTGTCAAATCCAGCTTTTGACCGAATCAGCAAGTGATGTGGCCTGAGACTATGTCGGTATTTCCCCAAAGAGGAAGGGATGATGCAGCACAACTACGGTAAGTATTTCCCTCAGTTATGAAACCAAGGTATCAACCCAGTAGGAGAACCAAGCAACACTATGTAAACGGTACCTGCACACAAAGAACAAATACTTACAACCTGACGCGTAAGAGAGGTTGTCAATCTCTCCACGGTAAAAAGATAGATTGGTTTGTATGAGATTGGATAAATAGATCTGAATCAAACACGAAATAAAATAAGTAAAGAAAAAGTGCAGCAAGGTATTTTTGGGTTTTTGGAATAATAGATCTGAAAACAAATACGGTAAAAGATAGATCTGAAAGCAATATGATAAAAGATAGACCCGGGGGCCGTAGATTTCACTAGTGGCTTCTCTCGAGAAAATAGCACACGATGGGTAAACAAATGACTGTTGGGCAGTTGATAGAAGAACAAATAATTATGACAATATCCAAGGCAATGATCAATATATAGGCATCACGTCCAAGATTAGTAGACGGAAACTATTCTGCATCTGCTACTATTACTCCACACATCGACCGCTATCCAGCATACATCTAGTGTATTAAGTTCATGGAAAAACGGAGTGATGCAATAAGAACGATGACATGATGTAGACAAGATCTATTCATGTAGGGATATACCCCATCTTGTTATCCTTAATAGCAACGATACATACGTGCCTCGCTACCCCTTCTATCACTGGGTGAGGACACCGTAAGATCGAACCCATCACAAAGCGCCTCTTCCCATTGCAAGAAAAATCGATCTAGTTGGCCTAACTAAACCAAAGATTCGAAGAAGAAATACGAGGCTATAAATAATCATGCATATAAGAGATCAAAGAAAACTCAAATAATATTCATGGATATAGATCTGATCATAAACTCGAACTTCATCGGATCCCAACAAACACACCGCAAAAAGTCATTACATCAAATAGATCTCCAAGAGACCATTGTATTGAGAATCAAAAAGAGAGAAGAAGCCATCTAGCTACTGCCTACGGACCCGTAGGTCTGTGGTGAACTACTCACGCATCATCGGAGAGGCATCAATGAGGATGATGAACCCCTTCGTGATCGTGTTAGATTGGATCTCGTGGTTCTGGAACTTGTGGCAGCTGGAATTGTGTTTCGTCGACTCCCCTAGGGTTTCTGGAATATTTAGGTATTTAAATAGCTGAGAGGCGGTGGAGGAGACCTCCATGGGCCCCATGATACATCAGGGCGCGCCAGGGGCCTCTGGCACGCCCTGGTGTATCATGGGCCCCACGGGCCTCCCCCCAGGTGCTTCCTTGGCTCCCAAGTTGTCTTCTGGTCCAAAAAAATCTCCAAAAAGTTTTGCTGTGTTTGGACTCCGTTTGGTACTGATATTCTGCGAAGTAAAAAACAAGCAAAAAACAGCAACTGGCACTGGGCACTATGTCAATAGGTTAGTCCCAAAAAATGATATAAAGTTAATATAAAATGATTGTAAAACATCCAAGAATGATAATATAACAGCATGGAACAATAAAAAAGTATTGATACGTTGGAGACGTATCAGCATCTCCAAGCTTAATTCCTGCTCGTCCTCGAGTAGGTAAATGATAAAAACAGAATTTTTGATGTGGAATGCTGCCTAACATGTTCATCACATATTCTTTTCTTTTGTAGCATAGACATTTGGACTTTTAGATGGTTCAAAGCAATAGTCTATAATTGACATGAAGACTTCAATACTCAAGCATATCAACAAGCAACCATATCTTTCAAAATATCAACACTAAAGAAAGTTATCCCTAGTTCATCATGCTCAATCATTGATCCATTCATAAAACACACTCGAATATTAGCTACATCCAGTGCTCAAGTACGATCATAGTGCTCCCTAGTTGGTGCTTTATAAGAGAAGATGGAGACTCAAATAAAAATAAAAATTGCATAAAGTAAATAGATAGGCCCTTTGCAGAGGGAAGCAGAGATTTGTAGAGGTGCCAGAGCTTAAAATTTAAATTGAGAGATAAAAAATTTTGAGAGGCATGTTTTTCCCGTCAACGAAAACGACCGAGTAATTCTCAACACTTTCCATGCTAGATATATCATAGGCGGTTCCCAAACATAAAATAAAGTTTATTCTTTTTTTCACCATACTTTCACACTCCACGGCTAGCCGTATCCACGGGTACCGTCCATATCAACACTTTTCAAGAAATTTATTATTTGACAACCTAAAGTAAATTTCTTTTTTATTTCGGGACTGGGCATCCTTATTACCGCCGTACTCTCGTTAAGTGAATAAATACACATCTTGAGAATAATACATCTAGCATGAAAAATATTGGCCACCCCCTGCCGCTTCATGAGCGGTACGGGCACACAAAAAGGAAATTCATTTTGAAAAGAGAAAATTCACTGTAGGTCCTATAACTTGCGTCGGTGGTTACTTTAGTCCTTGTGGTTCAAAATACCCGAAATACAGTCCCTAAACTTGCTCTAGGGTTCACATACGGTCCATTCTACGGTTTTCTCTACGTATGCGCTGATTTGGCACATGTCAACTCAATCCACTTGGCGGTTTGACTGGCCACGTCGTCTTAACTACTGGAATACGCAAGAAACCAAGGTTTTTTTTTTTTTTTTGCCAAATCGCCTGTCCACCGCCGTAGATCAGCCCACCCAAATCCCCTCCCTCCGCCTGGTCAATAGACCAGCCCGCAACGGAATTCCGCCCGCAAAAGACCAGCTCTTCTGCTCTCCCTCCCGTCCAGACATGAGCCTGCTCCACCGACCCAGTGGTCGTGCCGTCGCCGTTGGCCTCGCTGGCTCCGTCGTCCCGCTCGCCATCCACCCTCCCCGCCGACCTTCGTGGCAGCAGGCATCGCCGGGGCCAAAGAGGACATGGCGGTCACGTCAATTGGATGATGCATTGGTGGCGGCAAGAACGATGACTCGGACAGCTCCGACTGCTCGGCGTCCACGTCGGAGGTGGCGCCCGACGACGAAGGCGGCGAGGACCCCAAGAAGAGAGTCGGGAGATACATCGGCTGGGGCACCCCACAGCACACCACAAGAACAAGCACGAGCAGCAGCAGCAGGCACCCGCGCCTGCGATGCTGGTGAAGGTGGACGGCGGCAACAGCGAGCTGGAGATGGAGACGCTACTCAAGGGGTCGGTCTACATCCTCGGTGCCACCGGGTCGAGCATCGTGTACAAGGCCATACTGGCCGACGGCACCGCGCTGGCTGTCAGGCGCATCGGCGAGAGCGGCGGCGCCGACAAGCTCAAGGACTTCGAGGCGCAGGTGCGCGCCGTCGCCTGGTTCCGGCACCCCAACTGCCTTCACCATTAAGTCCTACTCGACTCCATTGCTACAAGTACGAGCTTTTTTCTTCTTTTTTCTGATGATGATGATGATGGAATTCCATTGTTTCGAACTGAATTTCCATGGGATTTTTTAGTATGTAGCTGCATTATCTTACTGTAATTTGGTCAACAGCCTGTAATACTAGCGGTTAGTACGGAGTACCCCGTCAACTGCATGATCCATTTATACTAAAAATTTGAGGCCGCAACGGTGTCAGTCCTTGGCAAAGGTGGCGCCTTTAGCCACAAGTGCTGCTGCAATACACCTTCAATGCACAAAGTAGTACTGCTGTAAATCAAAGGAGTACGAGTTAATTGGCTATGGACAACGGTCATAATTCGTCATAATTTGGCGCTAATGACCCAAAATCATTTGCCACTTTTAGCAGTAACTCTTGTTGATTGTGATTACACTTTTATATTTTGAAACTTGACTACCTGGGATAATCTTGCTTTGGTACTATAGTAGTACTCCTCTTCGGTCTTCACTTGCAAATGCAGCAGCTATTGATCGATGTTCATGTGTTTGATTGAAGCAAAATTAAGATGGAGATTTCAGGCAGCAAAAAAATAGTCTGTGATTCCTCTATGGACAAAAAGTAAAGCAGCTAATTGATTTTCATGTGTTTGATTGCAGGGCGGTTTGGCGCATCGTCGCCGATGCACCTGAACTAGCAGTGTTAATGAACTAGCTACATTGGCATTTAGATTTCAGAAACAACGGACAAAATCTCTACCTAAAAATGAAACGAGGGCAGGAACAAAATGGTAAACATGTACTATCAGACTTGCTTTAGTGCCCAGCTTGATAGAAACAATCTGCATGATCAAAGGTTCAAATGGCAGAGATCTTTTTTTATCGCATGGAAAAAACTCAGCATTACAATGTGTTCCGATGATCAGTATGTAGTGGCATATCAGATTGTAGGTGCTGAAACTGTAGTGAGGTGAATGAGATTGAACATCCGTATGCAGGGATAACTGAGAATGACAGATAGTCTACTAGTTATGCAGTCGGATCCACCACAGTCAACTGAAGATGCCAGGTAGTCTACTAGTAGTTAATAGCGAATTAGCCACATTGGCGTCTGTTTAAAGCGGGAGCAAGTTCGAGTTCCGCCGTGCCTACGCCTCCTCCCGAGTCTCTCACCACCGCATGTTCAGCCGTAAGGAGGGTGGTGGCAGTTTCATGCACGGCAGCGCTGCCGCCGTCGGTGGACTGGCGGCAGAAGGGCACGGTGACCGCCGTCAATGACCAGGGGCACTGGGGCAGTGCTGCAGTTGCTGGGCTTTGTCGACGATCGCGGCCGTGGAGGGCATCAACGCGATCTGCACTAAGAACCTCACGTCTCTGTCCGAGCAGCAGCTCGTGGACTGCGACACGAAATCCAACCCCGGCTGCAACGGGGGCCTCATGGACTACGGCTTCCAGTACATCGCCAAGCACGGCGGGGTCGCCGCCGAGGACGCGTACCCCTATAAGGCGCGGCAGGCCTCATCCTATAACAAAAAGCCGTCCGCCGAGGCAGGTCACCAACTCACATACGACGTGGGAGGTGTCGAGAAGCAGCTCAAGGAGCTCGCGCCCTTGCGTCGCCGCGGCTCGCTGCTTGAGCCCTGTCCCTGAGGGCTGCGGACGCGGCGGCGCGTAAGGCGGCGACCTTGTCCCTGAAGTCGGCGAGCGGGGCACGCATGTGGCGGCGGCGGTGTCGACGCCCTTGAGGCGGGCGCTGAGGCTGACGAAGTCGGCATAGCCGCGGTTGATGATGCCGACGAGCTCGGCGCAGAGGGCGGCGAGGTGGGACCGCAGCTCGGCGGCGAGGCTCTCGAGGGGCACGTAGGAGCGCAGCTTGAAAACAAAAGGAGCGCGACTCGGCTGCGTGGGCTTCTGGTCCGACCATGGTGGGGGGCTGGGATTTTAGTTCTGCCAATTTTGCAAAACACCCCTTGGTTTCCTGCGTATTCCAGCAGTTAAGATGACGTGGCCAGTCAAACCGCAAGTGGATCGAGTTGACATGTGCCAAATCAGCGCATACATAGAGAAAACTGTAGAATGGACCGTATGTGAACCCCTAGAGCAAGTTTAGGGACTGTATTTCGGGTATTTTAAACCACAGGGACTAAAGTGGCCATCGACGCAAGTTATAGGACATACAGCGAATTTTTCTCTTTTGAAAATTAGACTTGGCACATACAAATTTACTTATAACGGCACGAAAATACCGCATATAAGTAGGTATAGTGGACTCATATGGCAAAACTGGGTTTCAGGATTTTGGATGCACAAATAGTATTCCCACTTAGTACAAAATGGATGCTAGCAAATAGATTGAGAAGCAACCAACCAAGAAACGAAAATTCTCATAAACGAGCATTAAGCATAACTAACACCAAATAATGCATCATAAGTAGGATGTAATTTCATTGCATAACTATTGACTTTCATGCTTGCATAGGGAATCATAAACCTTAACACCAATATTCTTACTAAAGCATAATTACTCACCAACATGACTCACATATTACTATCATCATGTCTCAAAACTATTACAAGGAATCAAGTATATTTTGTCCAATGATCTTCATGAAAGTTTTTATTATATCCCTCTTGAATATCTATCACTTTGGGACTAGTTTCATATATTGTCATTGCTTTTGATAAGCTCAAATAAATTTAAGTGAAGAACATGAGCATAAAATTTTCATATCTAAAAATAATATAAGTGAAGCATGAGAGAATTTCTTAAAAAAATTACTAACTCTCAAATAAATCTAAGTGAAGCATGAGAGTATTTCTTCAAAAATAATAAAGCACAGCGTGCTAAAAAATATATAAGTGTAGCACTAGAGCAATTCCATAACTCAAAAAATTTAAGTGAAGTACATAGAGCAATTCTAACAAATCATACCATAATTTTGGCTCTCTCAAATAGGTGTGCCCAGAAAGGATACTTGTGATAAACTAAAAATCAAAACAAGCAAAGACTCATATAATACAAGACGCTCCAAGCAAAACTCATGATATGTGACGAATAAAACTATAGCTCCAAGTAAAATTACCGATGGTTGTTAGAACAAAGAGGGGATGCCTTTCGGGGCATCCCCAATCTTAGTTGCTTGGTTCTCCTTGAATATTAGCTTGAGGTTCCATGGGCATCCCCAAGCTTAGGCTCTTTTCACTCCTTATTCCTTCATCCATCGAGATTTCACCCAAAACTTCAATCACACAAAACTTAACAAAACCTTCGTGAGATCCGTTAGTATAATAAAACCAATCTTTGCTTTAAGTACTGTTGAAAACCCATTCATATTTTGTTTTTGCATTATACCTACTGTATTATAACTTTACCATGGCTTATACCCCCCTGACACAATCCATAGATTCATCAAAATAAGCACACAATGCAAAGAAAATAGAATCTGTCAAAAACAGAACAGTCTGTAAAGATGCGAATTTTACTCATACTTATGTAACTCCAAAAATTATTAAAAAATATAAAAACAGAGGCAATTTGTATATCAATCTTGTGTAAAAAATTCAGAATTTTTTTTCTCTTCTGTGAATTTCAACAATTCTGTTACTGGACGCAAAAGTTTCTATTTTTCAACAGGATCAAATCAACTATCACCCCAAGCTATCCTAAAGGCTTTACTTGGCACAAACACTAATTAAAACATAAAAAACACAATAATAACAGTAGAACAATTGTGTAAACACTCAAGAACAGAAATAAAAAGGCAAAAATAAATTTTATTCGTTGGGTTGCCTCCCAACAAGCGCTATAGTTTTATGCCCCTAGCTAGCATAATGCATAGATTCAAGTATTGTCATCTTTGCTTTTTGATCCATAGGATGCCCTCATGATTGATTCATATGGTGGCTTAATTCTTGTTCTAGGGAAGTGTTCCATACTCTTCCTCAGTGAAAATTGAAATTTAATATTGACTTCTTTCATATCAATCACGACACCTATAGTGCGTAAAAACGGTCTACCAAATATAATTGGACAAGACGGATTGCAATCAATATCAAGAACAATAAAATCTATGGGCACATAGTTCCTATTTGCAAGAATAAGAACATCATTAATTCTTCCCAAAGGATTTTTAATAGTAGAATCCGCCAAGTGCAAATTAAGATAACATTCTTCAATATTGGTAAGACCAAGCACATCACAAATAGATTTCAGAATTGTGGAAACACTAGCACCCAAATCACATAAAGCAAAACACTCATAATTTTTAATATTGACTTTAATGGTAGGTTCCCATTCATCATGTAATTTTTTAAGAATTGAAATCTCTAATTCCAACTTTTCTTCTAAAGCTTTCATCATGGCATCCACAATATGTTTAGTAAAAACTTTATTTTGTTCATAAGCATGGGGTGAATTTATCATGGATTGCAACAAAAAAATACATTCAATCAAAGAGCAACTATCATAATTAAAGTCTTTGTAATCTAAAAGAGTGGGAACATCACTAGTTAAACTTTTGACCTCTCCAAACCCACTTTTATCAATTTTTTCTTCAAGATTTTCACCCTCCGAATCATTGGGACGCCCTCTAGCTAAAGTTGACTCTTCTTTAGTCCCTTTATCATCAATTTTAATTTTATTAAACAAGGAATCAATAGAAGAAACACCAATCACTTTAAGATCTTCATCATTTTTATTCTCTAGAGAAATTGTCTTAGCGGCCATTTGATTTACTAATGTAGCTTGTGCATCGGATATTTTTCCTAGAAAATTTTCAGCATGAGCATACTTGGATTGGAGATCAGAAACTTCTCTACTAACATCATAAAGTTGTTTTGTTATAGCATCTAACACAGTCGAGTGTTCTTTAAGTTCTTCGGTAAAATACTTATTGTGCTCAAGTTGTGTAGTCATATATTCCTTCGTACTTTTTTCAATCTCAAGCAAAATATTGGGGTAAGAAATATCATAATACTTTCATTGAGACATCATGACTATGCAAACAAGATTGCAAGCAAACAAGAGATCTGACGAGAAAAAGGCGAATGAAAAAGAAGGCGAATAAAAAGGCAAAATTTTGTGAAGTGGGGAAGGTGAAAACGAGAGGCAAATGGCAAATAATGTAAATTGCAAGGAGATGAGATTTGTGATTAGGAACCCGATAGATGTTGATGATGTCTCCGCGGCAACGGCGCCAGAAATTCCTTTGACGTGGCTTGAGACTGCATCGGTATTTCCCCAAAGAGGAAGGGATGATGCAGCATAGCTACGGTAAGTATTCCTCTCAGTTATGAAACCAAGGTATCAATCCAGTAGGAGAACCAAGCAACACTATGTAAACAGTACCTACACACAAAGAACAAATACTTGCAACCCGGCGCGTAAGAGAGGTTGTCAATCTCTCCACGGTAAAAAGATAGATTGGTTTGTATGAGATTGGATAAATATATATGAATAAAACATAAAATAAAATAAGTAAAGAAAAAGTGCAGAAAGGTATTTTTGGGTTTTTGAAATAATAGATCTGAAAACAAATACAATAAAAGATAGATCTGAAAGCAATATGATAAAAGATAGTACCTTTCTGATCACACATTTGCTTACAACATTTATGCTCCATAAGACCAACTTGAACACAACAGGAGTGAAAACTTTTGCGGCGTGTTTCTCAAGACTTGAAGCATTTTCCTCTATGAACGGAACAGACTGCAAGGCCTCGATGTCTTGGAGAGCCTCATTCAAGCGTCGCGACGCAAGGCAATGCTCATAGTGCTCTAGCATTTGAAACAATGTCATCTTAGCCTCAAGATGTGTATGTAGCACTGAGTTTAAGCTCTCACTCCGCTGATTACTGCTCAATCCTAGGAAACAATGCCCCTCAAGATATGGAGCACACCACAACTTTCTCATCTTATAGATGCAGCCAGGACTCCTCACTTGTTACTTTATTCCGTTGTAAGAATTGTAACCATTTTCTCTCATGCTCTTCAATGGAAGATGTATCATATATGAAAGATCTGAATTCCTCCTTTACCGCGTCATCATGCAGATGACGTATAATGTTCTGCTGAATGTGCCATATACACAGCCTATGGTTTGAGTCAGGCCACACCACCCTGATTGCTCTCTGCATTGCAAGGTCCCCATCCGTGATCACAGATATCGGATGCTTCTGTCCCATGGCATCAGAAAAGGTCCGTAACATCCACTCATATGCCTGGCTTGTTTCATGAGAAATGATACCACGTCCAAAAATAACAGTGTTGTAGTGGTGATTCAACCCGACAAACGGCACAAATGGAAGATTGTACTTATTGGTTATGTATGTGCTATCAAAAACAATAACGTCTCCGAAAGCCTCGTAGTCAAGTTGGGATTGACTATCACACCAGAACAGTCCCTTCACATGACCAACTTCATCAACCAAGTACCTGAAGAAAAAAATATGATCTCGCTCTCGTCGCGCCACCATGTGATTGATCACCGTTTGAGCATCACCGAAAGCGATTGATTCCTGCTTGTTAGCATGGCAGAAATTGTAAATGTCCCTCGTCGTGCATCCAACCTCATCATATCCACCGTATTGCATGCACAAAATATCTGTAATATGGTGTTTCCTGATCCCAGATTTTTCCATGTCTGCAATGTCTGCTTTCTGCTCATCGCTAATTCTTTTTTGTGAACGCAAAAGACACGAAAGATCCCGTGGGGCTAGAGGATGGTTGTGTTCATCGATGAAATGAAGGAAATATGCCCTAGAGGCAATAATAAAGTTGTTATTTTATATTTCATTATATCATGATAAATGTTTATTATCCATGCTAGAATTGTATTAACCGGAAACTTGATACATGTGTGGATACATAGACAAAACACTGAGTCCCTAGTAAGCCTCTACTAGACTAGCTCGTTAATCAAAGATGGTTAAGTTTCCTAACCATATACATGTGTTGTCATTTGATGAACGGGATTACATCATTAGGAGAATGATGTGATGGACATGACCCATCCGTTAGCTTAGCATATTGATCGTTCAGTTTTTTTGCTATACCTTTCTTCATGTCATATACATATTCCTTTGACTATGAGATTATGCAACTCCCGGATACCGGAGGAATACCTTGTGTGCTATCAAACGTCACAACATAACTGGGTGATTATAAAGATGCTCTACAGGTATCTCCGAAGGTGTTTGTTGGGTTGGCATAGATGGAGATTAGGATTTGTCACTCCGAGTATCGGAGAGGTATCTCTGGGCCCTCTCGGTAATGCACATCATAAGAAGCCTTGCAAGCAATGTAACTAATGAGTTAGTTGCGGGATGATGTATTACGGAACGAGTAAAGAGACTTGCCGGTAACGAGATTGAACTAGGTATGAAGATACCGACGATCGAATCTCGGGCTAGTAACATACCGATGACAAAGGGAACAACGTATGTTGTCATTGCAGTACGACCGATAAAGATCTTCGTACAATATGTGGGAACCAATATGAGCATCTAGGTTCTGCTGTTGGTTATTGACCGGAGAGGTGTCTCGGTAATGTCTACATAATTCTCGAACCCGTAGGGTCCGCACGCTTAACGTTCGATGACGATTTTATATTATATGAGTTATGTGATTTGGTGACCGAATGTTGTTCGGAGTCCCGGATGAGATCACGGACTTGACGAGGAGTCTCGAAATGGTCGAGAGGTAAATAGTCATATATAGGACGATGATATTCGGACACCGGAAGTGTTCCGGAAGTACCGGGTACATATCGGGTCACCAGAAGGGGTTCCGAGCACCCCCCGGCAAAGATATGGGCCTATTGGGCCAAGAGGGGGAACGCAACAGCCAGCATGGGCTGCTGTGCCCCCCTTGTTGGCCGAATAGGAAGGGGAAGGGAAAGGGGGAAGAGAGAAGGAAGGGGAGGCAATTCGGCCTCCCCCTTCCTTCCCTCCTCTCTCCCCCTTCCTTCCCTCTTCGGAAAACATGGAAAGGGGGGCCGAATTGGACTAGGCCCCAAGTAGGATTGGGGCGCCCTAGGCCGAATTGGGGCGCCCTAGGGCTCTGCCCCTCCCCCTCCCACCTATATATACATGGGGAGGGAGGGCCTAGAACACACACCAACAATTGTTAGCCGTGTGCGGCGCCCCCCTCCACAGTTTACGCCTCCGGTCATATTCACGTAGTGCTTAGGCGAAGCCCTGCGCGGATCACTTCACCATCACCGTCACCACGCCGTCGTGCTGACGGAACTCTCCCTCGACACTTTGCTGGATCAAGAGTTCAAGGGACGTCATCGAGCTGAACGTGTGCAGAACTCGGAGGTGCCGTACGTTCGGTGCTTGATCGGTCGGAACGAGAAGAAGTTCGACTACATCAACCGCGTTGTCAAACGCTTCCGCTTTCGGTCTACGAGGGTACGTGGACACACTCTCCCCCTATCGTTGCTATGCATCTCCTAGATAGATCTTGCGTGAGCGTAGGAAATTTTTGAAATTACATGCTACGTTCCCAACAGTGGCATCCGAGCCAGGTCTATGCATAGATGATATGCACGAGTAGAACACAAAGAGTTGTGGGCGGTGATAGTCATACTGCTTACCACCAACGTCTTATTTTGATTCGGTGGTATTGTTGGATGAAGCGGCCCGGACCAACCTTACATGACCATGTTCATGAGACCAGTTCCACCGACAGACATACAACTAGTTTTGCATAAAGGTGGCTGGCGGGTGTCTGTTTCTCCAACTTTAGTTGAATCGAATTTGACTACGGCCGGTCTTTGTTGAAGGTTAAAACAGCAAACTTGACGAAACACCGTTGTGGTTTTGATGCGTAGGTAAGAACGGTGCTTACTAGAAGCCCGTAGCAGCCACGTAAAACTTGCAACAACAAAGTAGAGGACGTCTAACTTGTTTTTGCAGGGCATGTTGTGATGTGATATGGTCAAGACATGATGTGATATACGTTGTTGTATGAGATGATCATGCTTTGTAAAAGTTATCGGCAACTGGCAGGAGCCTTATGGTTGTCGCTTTATTGTATGAAATGCAAACGCCATGTAATTGCTTTACTTTATCACTATGCGTTAGCGATAGTTGTAGAAGCAATAGTTGGCGAGACGACCACGACGCTACGATGGAGATCAAGGTGTCAAGCCGGTGACGATGGAGATCATGACTGTGCTTTGGAGATGGAGATCAAAGGCACAAGATGATGATGGCCATATCGTGTCACATATATTGATTGCATGTGATGTTTATCTTTTATGCATCTTATTTTGCTTAGTATGGCGGTAGCATTATAAGATGATCCCTCACCAAAATTTCAAGGTATAAGTGTTCTCCCCAAGTATGCACCGTTGCGACAGTTCGTCGTGCTGAGACACCACATGATGATCGGGTGTGATAGGCTCTACGTTCACATACAACGGGTGCAAGACAGTTTTGCACATGCGGAATACTCGGGTTAAACTTGACGAGCCTAGCATGTATAGACATGGCCTCGGAACACTGGAGACCGAAAGGTCGAACGTGAATCATATAGTAGATATGATCAACATAGAGATGTTCACCATTGAAAACTACTCCATCTCACGTGATGATCGAACATGGTTTAGTTGATTTGGATCACGTATCATTTAGATGACTTGAGGGATGTCAATCTAAGTGGGAGTTCTTAAGTAATATGATTAATTGAACTTAATTTATCATGAACTTAGTCCTGATAGTATTTGCTTATCTATGTTGTAGATCAATAGCTCGCGTATAGCTCCCCTGTTTTTTTATATGTTCCTAGAGAAAACTAAGTTGAAAGATGATAGTAGCAATGATGCGGACTGGTTCCGTGATCTAAGGATTATTCTCACTGGTGCACAGAAGAATTATGTCCTTGATGCACAGCTAGGTGACAGACCTATTGCAGGAGCAGATGCAGACGTTATGAACGTTTGGCAAGCTCGATATGATGACTACTTGATAATTTAGTGCGCCATGCTTTACGGCTTAGAACCGGGACTTCAAAAATGTTTTGAACGCCACGGAGCATATGAGATGTTCCAAAGAGATTGGTATTTCAGACTCATGCCCGTGTCGAGAGGTATGAGACCTCTGACAAGTACTTTGCCTACAAGATGGAGGAGAATAGCTCAGCTAGTGAGCATGTACACAGAATGTTTGGGTACTACAATCACTTGAATCAAGTGGGAGTTAATCTTCTAGATAAGATAGTGATTGACAGAGTTCTCTAGTCACTATCACCAAGTTACTAGAACTTCGTGATGAACTATAATATGCAAGGGATGACAAAAACGATTCCCAAGCTCTTCGCGATGCTGAAATCGGCGAAGGTAGAAATCAAGATATAGCATCAAGTGTTGATGGATAACAAGACCACTAGTTTCAAGAAAAAGGGTAAGGGAAAGAAAGGGAACTTCAAGAAGAATGGCAAGAAAGTTGCCACTCCCATGAAGAAGCCCAAAACTGGACCCAAGCCTGAAACTGAGTGCCTCTACTGCAAAGGGAATGGTCACTGGAAGCGGAACTGCTCCAAATACTTGGCGGATAAGAAGGATGGCAAAGTGAACAAAGGTATATTTGATATACATGTTATTGATGTGTACTTTACTAGTGTTCATAGTAGCCCATGGGTATTTGATACCGGTTCAGTTGCTAAGATTAGTAACTCAAAACAGGAGTTGCAAAATGAACAGAGACTAGTTAAGGGCGAGGTGACGATGTGTGTTGGAAGTGATTCCAAGGTTGATAAGATCACCATCGCACACTCCCTCTACCTTCGGGATTAGTGTTGGACCTAAATAAATGTTATTTGGTGTTTGCGTTAAGCATGAATATGATTGGATCATGTTTATTGCGATACGGTTATTCATTTAAATCAGAGAATAATTGTTGTTCTGTTTACATGAATAAAACCTTCTATGGTCATACACCCAATGTAAATGGTTTATTGAATATCAATCGTAGTGATACACATATTCATAATATTGATGCCAAAAATTGCAAAGTTGATAATGATAGTGCAACATATTTGTGGCACTGCCGTTTAGGTCAAATTGGTGTAAAGCGCATGAAGAATTTCCATGCGGATGGACTTTTGGAATCACTTGATTATGAATCATTTGATGCTTGCGAACCATGCCTCATGGGCAAGATGACTAAAACTCCGTTCTCCGGAACAATGGAGCGAGCTAATGACTTATTGGAAATAATACATACTGATGTATGCGGTCCGATAAGTATTGAAGCTCGCGGTGGGTATCGTTATTTTCTGACCTTCACAGATGATTTAAGCAGACATGGGTATATCTACTTGATGAAACACAAGTCTGAAACGTTTGAAAAGTTCAAAGAATTTCATAGTGAAGTGGAGAATCATCGTAACAAGAAAATAAAGTTTCTACGATCTGATCGCGGAGGCGAATATTTGAGTTACGAGTTTGGCCTTCATTTAAAACAATGTGGAATAGTTTCACAACTCACGCCACCTGGAACACCACAGCGTAATGGTGTGTTCGAACGTCGTAACCGTACTTTATTAGATATGGTGCGATCTATGATGTCTCTTACCGATTTACCACTATCGTTTTGGGGTTATGCATTAGAGACAGCTGCATTCACGTTAAATAGGGCACCATCTAAATCCGTTGAGACGACACCGTATGAACTGTGGTTTGGCAAGAAACCTAAGCTGTCATTTCTTAAAGTTTGGGGTTGCGATGCTTATGTGAAAAAGCTTCAGCCTGATAAGCTCGAACCCAAATCGGAGAAGTGCGTCTTCATAGGATACCCAAAAGAAACTGTTGGGTACACCTTCTATCACAGATCCGAAGGCAAGATCTTTGTTGCTAAGGATGGATCCTTTCTAGAGAAGGAGTTTCTCTCGAAAGAAGTGAGTGGGAGGAAAGTAGAACTTGATGAGGTAATTGTACCTTCTCTCAATTTGGAAAGTAGCTCATCAGAGAAATCTGTTCCCGTGATGCCTACACCAACTAGAGAGGAAGCTAATGTTGATGATCATGAAGCTTCAGATCAAGTTACTACCGAACCTCGTAGGTCAACCAGAGCACGTTCCGCACCAGAGTGGTACGGTAATCCTGTTCTGGAAGTCATGTTACTAGACCATGATGAACCTATGAACTATGAAGAAGCGATGATGATCCCAGATTCCGATAAATGGCTTGAGGCCATGAAATCTGAGATAGGATCCATGTATGAGAACAAAGTATGGACTTTGGTTGACTTGCCCGATGATCGGCGAGCCATAGAAAATAAATGGATCTTCAAGAAGAAGACAGACGCTGATGGTAATGTTACTGTCTACAAAGCTCGACTTGTCGCGAAAGGTTTTTGACAAGTTCAAGGAGTTGACTACGATGAGACTTTCTCACCCGTAGCGATGCTTAAGTCTGTCCGAATCATGTTAGCAATTGCCGCATTTTATGATTATGAGATCTGGCAAATGGACGTCAAAACTGCATTCCTTAATGGATTTCTTAAAGAAGAGTTGTATATGATGCAACCAGAAGGTTTTGTCGATCCTAAAGGTGCTAACAAAGTGTGCAAGCTCCATCAATCCATCTATGGACTGGTACAAGCATCTCGGAGTTGGAATATACGCTTTGATGAGTTGATCAAAGCATATGGTTTTATACAGACTTATGATGAAGCCTGTATTTACAAGAAAGTGAGTGGGAGCTTTGTAGCATTTCTGATATTATATGTGGATGACATATTGCTGATTGGAAATGATATAGAATTTCTGGATAGCATAAAAGGATACTTGAATAAGAGTTTTTTCAATGAAAGACCTCGGTGAAGCTACTTATATATTGGGCATCAAGATCTATAGGGATAGATCGAGACGCTTAATAGGACTTTCACAAAGCACATACCTTGACAAAGATTTTGAAGAAGTTCAAAATGGATCAGTCAAAGAAAGGGTTCTTGCCTGTGTTACAAGGTGTGAAGTTGAGTAAGACTCAAAGCCTGACCACGGCAGAAAATAGAGAGAGAATGAAAGTCATTCCCTATGCCTCAGCCATAGGTTCTATAAAGTATGCCATGCTGTGTACCAGACATATTGTGTGCCTTTCCATGAGTTTGGCAAGGGAGTACAATAGTGATCCAGGAGTAGATCACTGGACAGCGGTCAAAATTATCCTTAGTTACCTAAGAGGACTAAGGAAATGTTTCTCGGTTATGGAGGTGATGAAAAGTTCGTCGTAAAGGGTTACGTCGATACAAGCTTTAACACCGATCCGGATGACTCTGAGTCTTAATCTGGATAAATATTGAAAGTGGGAGCAATTAGCTAGAGTAGCTCCATGCAGAGCATTGTAGACATAGAAATTTGTAAAATACTTATGGATCTGCGTGCGGCAGACCCGTTGACTAAACTTCTCTCACAAGCAAAACATGATCACACCTTAGTACTCTTTGGGTGTTAATCACATAGCGATGTGAACTAGATTATTGACTCTAGTAAACCCTTTGGGTGTTGGTCACATGGCGATGTGAACTATGGGTGTTAATCACATAAAGATGTGAACTATTGGTGTTAAATCACATGGCGATGTGAACTAGATTATTGACTCTAGTGCAAGTGGGAGACTGAAGGAAATATGCCCTAGAGGCAATAATAAAGTTGTTATTTTATATTTTCTTATATAATGATAAATGTTTATTATCCATGCTAGAATTGTATTAACCGGAAACTTGATACATGTGTGGATACATAGACAAAACACTGAGTCCCTAGTAAGCCTCTACTAGACTAGCTCGTTAATCAAAGATGGTTAAGTTTCCTAACCATAGACATGTGTTGTCATTTGATGAACGGGATTACATCATTAGGAGAATGATGTGATGGACATGACCCATCCGTTAGCTTAGCATATTGATCGTTCAGTTTTTTTGCTATACCTTTCTTCATGTCATATACATATTCCTTTGACTATGAGATTATGCAACTCCCGGATACCGGAGGAATACCTTGTGTGCTATCAAACGTCACAACGTAACTGGGTGATTATAAAGATGCTCTACAGGTATCTCCGAAGGTGTTTGTTGGGTTGGCATAGATGGAGATTAGGATTTGTCACTCCGAGTATCGGAGAGGTATCTCTGGGCCCTCTCGGTAATGCACATCATAAGAAGCCTTGCAAGCAATGTAACTAATGAGTTAGTTGCGGGATGATGTATTACGGAACGAGTAAAGAGACTTGCCGGTAACGAGATTGAACTAGGTATGAAGATACCGACGATCGAATCTCGGGCAAGTAACATACCGATGACAAAGGGAACAACGTATGTTGTCATTGCGGTACGACCGATAAAGATCTTCGTAGAATATGTGGGAACCAATATGAGCATCCAGGTTCCGCTGTTGGTTATTGACCGGAGAGGTGTCTCGGTCATGTCTACATAATTCTCGAACCCGTAGGGTCCGCACACTTAACGTTCGATGACGATTTTGTATTATATGAGTTATGTGATTTGGTGACCGAATGTTGTTCGGAGTCCCGGATGAGATCACGGATATGACGAGGTGTTTCGAAATGGTCGAGAGGTAAAGATTCATATATAGGACGGTGATATTCAGACACCGGAAGTGTTCCGGAAGTACCGGGTACATATCGGGTCACCGCAAGGGGTTCCGGGCACCCCCCGGCAAAGATATGGGCCTATTGGGCCAAGAGGGGAAACGCAACAGCCAGCATGGGCTGCTGCGCCCCCCTTGTTGGCCGAATAGGAAGGGGAAGGGAAAGGGGGAAGAGAGAAGGAAGGGGAGGCAATTCGGCCTCCCCTTTCCTTCCCTCCTCTCTCCCCCTTCCTTCCCTCTCCGGAAAACATGGAAAGGGGGGGCGAATTGGACTAGGCCCCAAGTAGGATTCCTCCTACTTGGGTCGCCCTAGGGCTGTGCCCCTCCCCCTCCCACCTATATATACATGGGGAGGGGCGCCTAGAACACACACCAACAATTGTTAGCCGTGTGCGGCGCCCCCCTCCACAGTTTACGCCTCCGGTCATATTCACGTAGTGCTTAGGCGAAGCCCTGCGCGGATCACTTCACCATCACCGTCACCACGCCGTCGTGCTGACGGAACTCTCCCTCGACACTTTGCTGGATCAAGAGTTCGAGGGACGTCATCGAGCTGAACGTGTGCAGAACTCGGAGGTGCCGTACGTTCGGTGCTTGATCGGTCGGAACGAGAAGAAGTTCGACTACATCAACCGCGTTGTCAAACACTTCCGCTTTCGGTCTACGAGGGTACATGGACACACTCTCCCCCTCTCGTTGCTATGCATCTCCCAGATAGATCTTGCGTGAGCGTAGAAATTTTTTGAAATTACATGCTACGTTCCCCAACATGAAATCCTTCACAAACCACCGACCTGTTTCCTCCTGTCTTGCAATCACCAATTTAGCTTTACACCCTACACGAGTTATACTTCGTGGCCTCCTCTTTCTATCTTCTATCTTCCTCTTCATGTGCTTCTCTTCACGAACCCCTACACAACTACACACAATTTTCCTTAAAATTATATGGCTGTTGGATCCATCCCACTCAACATAGCTTCTCCGGACACTAAAACCTTTCTCAAGACCATATTTATTATAGAATCTATAACCTTCATCCTCACTATCAAACATCTTGTTGGCAATATGATAGTACTCCAACATAGACTCGTGACTTACATCCGCCATGTCTTCCTGCATCACCATGCAGATGAATAAAAAGCTCAAACGACAAACAAAAATGCATGCAAAAGCCAGTACGAAATCTTGTGTGGAATTTTAAACTTTGCGCCTTGTACATGTTATGCCAAGTGATCATCAACTAAACTAGTGAACTGGCCATGGATGATGAAAAATTCTAAATTGAATTGCATGCACTAGGGAAACCTAAATCGATGATGACTAAACTAATCTATGTAGGAAGTGCAGGCTACGAATCCAAGTCAAGTGAGATTCGAGCGATTCATACCTTAGGATGCAAGTAGAGAAGCGATGGGATCGGCTGGGGGCGAGTTCCTATAGCGCCGCCGACACAGCCGCCACAGAAGTGATGCCTTATTCTTCTTCTTGCCGCCGGGCACGTCAAGGACAGTGAAGGGGACGAGGCCGAGGCCGACAACAGTGAATTGGTTCCTCTCGCCGGGCACATCGGAGACAGTGAAGGGGACGAGAACGAGGACTTGACCTCGATCTGAATCGAGTAGATGTGGTTCTGATCGTGGACGTGATCGGTTGAAAGCGCAATATTTTACCCTAGACCATTATGCCCTTCTCGGATTAAACTAATTAGAGTTATTCATTTTAATCCCCACCAGATCGGACGGCTAATAAAAAGCAGAGGGGCAAGTACTGGAAAGTACTCCCAATACTATGCCAATCACCGTAAAAGAGCTCATAGGCCAATTAGTTTTAGAATGGCATTTTGGCTCTCGGCCTCCATGGAGGCCTTTTTTTGAAAAAAATGAAATTCAAAAATTTCGGCCAAAAAAATCTGAATTTTTTTGTACAAGTAAACAAGGATGTGAGGCGTATGTGTGTAAAATTCCAGAATGAAATACATTGAAAGTGACCAGAATAAAAAAGACAAATTCATGGTTTGTGGGGATGAATAGTCTTTGGGTGTGTTGGGGGGGGGGGGGGGGGTGTGAATAGTATCATGTGTGAAAAGCCCCAGATTTGTCGTTTTTTGCACAACCCTCATTTCAACGTATTTCATCCTGAAAATTTACACACTTGTGCACTATGCCTTCATCTATCTCTATATTTTTTCCAGAAATTTTTGAAATATAAAAATATGAATTTTCACAAATTAGCTTGATATATATATTATTTCCATGGAGCTCGGCCTCCAAAAGCAATTTCCGAATTAGTTTGATATATATTTTTTGTATTTGTTACATTGTTTGGACTATGATATATCTTCGATACATCTGCAGTGCTACAAAATTTCCGTAACAATGCATGGGGTATCATCTAGTTCTTAAAGTTTCACTGACGGCCTTGGAATATCTGAGCTCGGTAGCGGCACGGACCGAAATTTACCCGCAAGAAGGGAAAATGGAAAACATACACGCGCCATGTTTCTATTTGTCACAAAAAAATTGAATGAAACTCATTTTAATTCCAGTCGAGTGCTAAATAGACACTCTCGAGCATATTATGTGCACGGACAAAGAAATGGGCGCGCTAGCTAAATAGCTTGACGCCTCCATGCACATCCTCGCAGTGCCGGACATAAGGCGCGAGAGCTCCAATGTCGCTCCCTTTCGCCGCACCGCACATATATCTCGGCGCGGCCTGCATGCAGGGCTCCACGGTCAGCGACCGGACGCAAGCGGGCTCAGCCGGCGTCCCTGGCGACGGCGACCGCAGCAGCACCCACGGCCGTACCCCAGCCAGCCCGTGCGCCACGTACCCGAACGTCGACACGGCCGTCGTCACGATGCGGTCGCAGAGGCTCAGCAGGTATATCTCCGCCAGCGCCCTCTGGTTGTGGCCGCGCGCCTCCGTCTGCTGCACGCCGTCGTGGCTCGGCTGGTGCACCGCCACGTATCCCCCGGTCTCCGTCCGGTTGGCGTGGTACACGCCGCGGATGCGCTCGTAGTACTCCGGGGACAGCGACGTCACCAGTATCGATGTCAGCTTCGTCTTCCTGCCGTCCGGCGGCGGCACGGCGGAGGTGTTTCTCGTCGGCGCGGCGGCATTCCGCTGTGCGACCTTGGGCAGCAAACCCTCCTGCTCCGAGCAGCGCATGATCTGGCCGTACATGGTCTCGAACGGCACCGGCACCTCCGGGAACACGCGCACCTGGAGGCCGACGCGCTCGTCTGCCCCGGCGAGGCAGGCCTCGTAGAATTCATGGACGATGGCCCACACGTCGTTGGACGGGTGGAAGAGGTACCGCGCGAGGTGGTGGAACGCGGCCTCCTTCTCCGGGAACAGCCGCGCGAGCTCGCCCCGGTACACCGGCATGAGGAAGAACGCGGTGGCGAAGTAGACGTCGGACTTGACCACCATCCAGTTGAACTTGGCCAGCACGCGCTGGTCGGCCTCGCAGAAGGCGGCGCCGGTGTAGGACTGGATGAGGTCGAGGAACACGTAGGCCGGCAGCGTCTCGGCGGTGACGTTGAGACGGTCACCGCCGTTTAGCGCGCCGGCCTTCTTCATGTTCTTGTAGCTCGTGGGCGACAACATGGTGAAGGTGCCATCAAAGTCGACGATCGGGAAGCCGGCGGGCAGCGTCCAGGAGCTGCCGGGGAAGGGCTCGCAGAAGAGGCCGTCGAACTCCTGCGGCGCGTGCACGAGCAGGACGCGGTCGGTGAGCAGCGCGTACAGGAACGTGGATGCGAGCGCGAGCATGCGGTTGCCGAGGCCGTTGAACGGCGTCCACACCGCGTACTGGCACTCGGAGCGCGCGGCGTTGCGGCCGGAGCGCAGGTGCTCGACGGCTTCCTCGAAGAGCGGGGACCCGGGGCCGCACCGCCTGTGCCGGGCCTCGTACCGCCGGAGGCGCGCCACGAGGTAGGACGATGGGCGGAACGGTGACGGACGGCGGTAGAGGGACGGCGACTCGTGCCGGGAACGGCACGACTGCTCGTCGAAGGCCGGGGAGAGCAGCCCGCCGAGGAGGCGCACGTCTTGGTCGCGCCGAGGGGATGACGCCGGGTTGCCACGGTCAGGTGCCGCATGCACTGGTGATGGCGCCGCGTCGACTGCAACACGATACAAGGCTTCAAGATTACGACCGCACTTGCACCGTGGTTTGGTAAGTGCAAGTTCAACCATCGTCTCGTAAACGAATGAATACGACTGTAGCTGCTTACCTGGCTTTCGCACGAACTGCACGCCTTGCAACGAGGACGGCAGCAGGCCGCCGCCGGCGCCGAAAGCCATCACGAGCAACGCCATGGCAGCCAACAGCCCGACCACCACCACCTCGGCCGCGTGCGCACGCCATCCCCGCCGCACCGTCTTCTCGCCGCCACCCCACGTCCCGACGCAGCCGAGCTGCCGGCCGATCGCCGCCGCCTTGTGCGCTCCCGCTCCGCCGGGCGTGCGCGCTCTCTCCGCCTCCATCTGTTGGCCCGACGTTCCGTGGACGCCTAGGCCAGCTTCTGACCCCGAACGTATACAGCCAGCCAGCTGCATCGCGCGCCACGTACTACGGCACAAGAGAATGATTTGGGTTCGCACGCAGTCCACGCTTCCGATCCCACACCAAATTAAACAATGTTGCTAAGTCTTAGTCCACTGAGACTTCGTTATGTCTCAGTCAATGTTATATTCATTTGATCTTGCATAGAGATTCATACAAATTTTTTCTTTTTTTTTTCTTCTTATATACTATCTCATCTGACTGAGACTTGGTTAAGTCTCAGTCGACTGAGACCTAACCACGCCCCAAATTAAATTACTTTGGGTGGGCGCCGACAGTCAACGTCTTCTGATCGCCCGGTTAATTTGCCTCTGCGACTGCGCCTTCTGCCGCCCATGGTGCAAGCAGAGGTAAAAGATGGATCCAGACGATGCCATTGCCGCTGGGTCGCGTGTGGGCAACGTCGCTGGTGGAGCGCAGGAACGCCGACGGCACGGAGCTGTCGAGATAACGCTATATATCGAGATTTGTTTTGTTTATATCCAACGCTGATGGTGGTGTTGTTGTCATCGTACACAGTTCAGTAACGCAGATGGCTAGATCGGTGTATAATGCTACTATATTAATCCTCCTCCTCTCAAGTCGTTTCTAAGAAGAGTTGTGTGTGCTCTTTTCGTCTAGGAAGCTTAATTACATTACTAGATGTTATTAAGTGGGTCTCTTTGCTGCTTCTTTTAATCAAAAGATTCCCCCTGTTTTCCCAAATGAATGGTTTGCGGCCAGTCATGCTGGGGTTGCAGTCCGTTTTGGTCGCGCCGATATTTGAGTTTTAACCCAATTAGTGTTTTAACCCCTCAAATTCAATGTGTGCCGATTTTTGAGTTTGCTCCATATGGCGGATGGCGATCGATATTATGTCGACTCTGCTAGAGTTGCTCTAAGGCAATTGAAAATTTGGTCGGCGTAAGTCTAATTTCCCGCGAAAAGAATGCGCGCGACATAGAGCTCCGACGCCGAAATCGTGGCGAAATTCGTTGTTGGGGTTTAGAGGGAAGTCCGGGGGCAGTGGTAACACGACGAAGGTGGCGGCTGCAGGTAGCTCGTCCGGTGGAACGAGGTGTCGGAGGAAGATGAACAGTGCATGCAAAAAAGATACTCCCGATAGGATGAAAATTTCACCCTTTTTAGGAGTACTAAGGTAGATTGTGTTTCAGATGACTTGTCGAGGTTGGAACGAGCGAAATGTTTTGTTCGTTAAAAAAAAACTCACCGCGAACGTTTCAGAATTGACGTGCAAAAATAGATAAATTTATCATGTTGTTTTATAAGGATAGTACCAAATAATAATTGCCATGTTATATGAAAATATTGTTAGAAATTTGCCATGCATTTTTAGGGTTTACCGTGATTGCAACATGAAGAATTGCCAGCCTAAATAAATAAAACGGTGAAAAATGGCGTGCTCACAATTTGTCATGACGCTGAAAAGAATTGTCACGCTACAGCAACTAAAAAGGGTGAAATTTCTTATTGCAAATGCGTTCACTGATTGTCATCCTGAGCGCTCAGAGTGGGGTGTGGAGCGAAACGTTTTAAAATTTACGCGCGGGATCCCGATGTGCTTAGAGGCATTCGCTTGGTGACCGTTAAAATTTGAAGTCAGATTTTTAATATTCCCAAAAAGGAAAGGAGGGATCGGTGTATAATCGGACGTCAAATAGCGGTCTGTGTATACGTGTGTACGTACATGACATGTTGTACAAAGAACGAATTTGAATACAGTACAAAAACGAATGCAAGAGGGCATAACACCTAATTAATCCAAAGGGGGGAGAAGAAAAATTGAAAAACCTTCACTTATGCTGTTGTCGGAACGTAGAACTGAACCGAACACAATCCTAGCTCCATGTCATGTTTAGCTATCAAACAGCTTGAGGCCGAAGCCGACGTCCTCGCAGTGCCGGACGTAGGGCTTGACGCGGGCCACGTCCACCTCCTTCTTCGCCCGGCACCCGAGGATGGGCGGCGAGTGCAGGCACGGCTCCACGGACGTGGACCGGACGCACGCGACGTCGGACACCTCCTTGTTCCAGTCGGGCCGGAGGAGGATCCACGGCTTGACGCCGGCGAAGCCGTAGGCGACGTACCCGAAGGTGGACCAGGCGCTCATGGCGATCTTGTCGCAGTAGCTGAGGAGGTAGATCTCCGCCAGCGCCTTCTGGTTGTGCTCGTTGGACGCGTACTCCTGCTTCTCCTCGTGGCTCGGCTGGTACACGGCCACGATCTCGCCGGTCCTGGTCGGGTTCTCGTAGTAGAGGCCCCGGATCTTGTCGTAGTAGCCCGAGTAGAGCGACGCGATCAGCACGGCCTTCACCTTCCCGTCGTTGCCGGTCGCGTTCGCCACTGCCGGCTCCGCCGGGGAGCCGAGCTCCGGCAGCAGCCGCTGCTCCCTGATGCACCGGGTGAGCTGGTCGTACATGTTCTCGAACTTGACCGGCTTCTCTGGGAAGATCCTGATCTGGAAGCCGATCTTCTCGTCCACCCGGGCGAGGTACGCCTCGTAGTACCGCCGCACGATCCCCCACACTTTGTTGGTCGGGTGGAAGAGGTAGCGGCCGAGGTGGTGGAACACCGCCTCCTTCTGCGGGAACATCCTCGCCAGCTCCTTCTCGTACATGGGCGTCAGGAACAGCGCCGGCGCGAAGTAGCTGTCGGACTTGAGGATCATCCAGGTGAACTTGCGGAGCAGCTTCTGGTCGTCGTCGCAGAAGATGTTGTCCGACAGCCTCAGCCGGGTCTGCTCCACGTGGAGGTACACGTGCGCCGGCAGCGATGCCGCCGGCGTGTCGTACCGGATCACGTTGTTCTTGAGCATGTTGACGTAGCTCTCCGGCGCGCCGTAGTTGAGCTTCATCGGGTTCCCCTCGGGGAAGCCGCCGGGGAGCACCCAGGAGGTGGCCGGGAAGGGCTCGCAGAAGAGGCCCTCCTGCTCGCGCGGCACGTTGACAAGCATGACCCGGCCGGAGAGCAGCGCGTAGAGGAAGGTGGAGGCGATGGTGAGCATGCGGTTGCCGAGGCCATTGCAGGGGAACCACACCACGTACTTGCACTCGGAGCTGTCGGCGTTGCGCCCGGCCTGGAGCTGCTCGACCGCCGTCCGGTACCGCTGCGTGCCCGGGCCGCACTTCTTGTGGTACGCCTCGTACTTGCGCAGCTTCTTCACCAGGTACGGGGAGAGCGGGAACGGCGACGGCTTCCGGTACAGGGACGACTTGTATCGGCTCTGGCAGCTGGATTCCTCGAACGCCGCCGAGAGTAGCCCGCCGAGAAGCTTGTCCTGCGACGGAGTTGTGGCTGGCGCGGTTACGTTCTTCGGAGGGATTACGGTTTCTGCAAGAAAAGTCGACTGAATGGTTAGAATCACATATCATGAAGGCATTTGCAGATGAAGAATGGCTATGATCTGTTAGTTCAACAGAAATGTTGAATCCTCCTGTTTTTGAGAAAAAAGAGAGAATTCAACATTTGCCACAGCGAAGTAACATCAAGCAATTACTATATATATCTCTGGAACAAGCTCTCTCAAGAACAGCAACAAAGTTGAGAATGATTTCAGGAACGGCGTGAAAGTATCATTTCGAGTTTTTTTCTGACGCTGTACCAGCGAAGATTGAGAGACTACTCAGGCTGGAGTTGGTCTCATCACTTTTGGCCCTCAGTAGTTTAACAAATTACTTTTACGGAGCCTCACCCAGACAGATGGACACATGGAGTACTTGAAGAATAACAGTACTACTTGTCTCACAAAGTCAGGGACCACTCAAGTAAAAAGGTGTGGACATTTTGGAACACCCTTTGCAAGGCCAATCCACCGACATTACGGCACAAGCCACACCCCTTTGGGAAAAGATTGATGAGGTAGGACAAGATCCGCAAAAGGATGCGCCAGCGTCACAGCGTCATGGCACCAGGCAGCCACTGTCGCCACAGCACCAGAACCAGAGGGAGAGCTGACTATTCAACCGCCCTGCTTCTGCGAGCTAGCCAGCGCGATCTGATGATCTGATCCGCGAGATCGCCAGTGATCCCAGCAAAAATCCGGCCAGATCTGTGGTAATAATGCCAGTGTTTTAATTAAGGAGTAGGAGTACTCACTAATTGCTAAAGATGGCATCCTCGTACCTCCTGCAAAAAGGCAATTTCCGCACCACTACTACTTCGCTGAATGGTGTGAATGGCGGAGAGAATAAAGACGCGGATTTTGCTTACGACGACGGCGGCGGCGTGTTCGTAGGCCAAGCGAACCAACCCCGACCAAGAATTCCTATGCGTACCGGCGGTCAACGATCGGGCTTTTCTGCCTTACGTCGGACGTGATCTCCGCAATTCGGACGGGGGGAAGGAGGCTTACTTTTGGGCGTTGCGCCGCCGGCGCCGGCGACGACGTGGCGACCGCCGGCCTTGGGGACGGAGGTCGTCGAAGAGGAGGGAGAGGAGGGCGTGGAGGGAAGGGGGGTCGACCGGCCGCCGAAGGTGAACGCGAGGAGGGCCAGGGTGACGAGGAAGCCGACCAGCACCATCTTGGGCCGGACGGCGCCGCCCCACTTGGCGCTCGCAGCCCTCCTCTTGTCGTCGTCGCCGTCGGCCGGAGCCCGGGGGCTCCGCGCCCGCTTCATGTCCATCTCCGTCGCCCCTTCACCGCTCGCTCTGCCTGTTCACCTCCTCCGCCGGCCGCTTGTGTATGGTGGCTTCGGTTCGCTTGTGTTGTGCCGGCTTGGCTTCTCTCCTCTCCTCTCCTGCTTGGTGGCTGCTTGGCCTTGGAGATGGTCAAACTGTGGGAAGCTACGCGGGCTAGAGATGGAAGGAGGGAGCGAGTGATGCCGACGTGTGCCCGCCCGCTGGTGCGTAGACTTCTCTCCCTTGTGATCTGAAAAAGGGAGAAAATAGACGGACCTGCGCCCGTGTTTTTATTTTGATTTTTTGTGAATGCATCATTGGTTTTTGCGATGGAGACTATTTGTATGTGCACTCGCATTTCCGAGCATTCTTTGAATATTTTGTTCGTCGTCTCGCGGCACTTGTTGGCTTTCGTGGTGTCTGATTAGCTCATTGGTCGTGGCATGCGGAATCGGTTGAGTACGTGGTACGTGTTCAGCGCATTTGGCAGAAAGGGGCTTCCTATGTAAATTGACTCACTTGCTAGGTCCAAAAAGGGTGATATTGAAAAATAAAGGGACCCCCTCGCGCAGGTTCTACTCTCCTCCGGGCAAATCAGACGGCTCCAGCATGTAAATCCAACATGTAAGAGCATCTCCAATAGATGATATAAATTTGAAGATGTAAAATTAGGTGTTGTATAGTTTACATCATCAAAAAATGCTTTTTACATCTCTAAAAAAGTGCCAACTCCAACAGATGATGTATATTTGTGATTTAAAACTCCAACTCCAACAGATGATGTTTTTGAAGATGTAAAACTAGTGCACAGAACCTACTGTCGAAACCGGACAACAGCAAGTTCAGAGATTTGCTCGGTGACCAAGTGGCCTGGTGCTGCTGCTCGAGCTCATGGCCGCGGCTGAAGATGTGTGCCCAGCCATATGGCCGCCTTATTCAGGATCTGCAGCCGCATCGTGAGCTTCGGCTCAGGCCCCGCCGCCGCCGCCCCGTCGCCATTAGCTTGCTGAACGAGGCCGCCGCGTCGTGGCTGGCCGATCCGCCGCCTTCGAGGCTCAAGCGCGGCCGCTAGTCGAACGACGTGGCGGAGAAGAAGCACGGATCAATCGTCGCCGAACAGAAGCTCGCGCGCTCCCGCTGCAGCTCGCCGGGACCGGCGGGGATGGCCGGAATCGGCCGGCGGCGGAGAGGAATGGGTAGGGGAGGTCGAGGGTAAGCCAAACCGGTTAGCTGCAGCACGAGGCGGCGCCGGAGCTGCCTGTAATCGGCCGACGACGGCGGCAGCGTAAAGGGGATCGGGCAGGTGGTGCGCCGGCGAGGCATGCAGCGGGAGACGAGAGGGAGAAGTTGCGGCGGGTGATACGTCCATTTTGCATCATGCTTTTATATCAATATTTATTGCATTATGGGTTGTTATTACACATTATGGCACAATATTTATGCCTTTTCTCTCTTATTTTACAAGGTTTACATGAAGAGGGAGAATGTCGGCAGCTGGAATTTTGGGCTGGAAAAGGAGCAAATATTAGAGACCTATTCTGCACAACTCCAAAAGTCCTGAAACTTCACGGAGAGTCATTTTGGATTTAATAAAAAATATTGGGCAAAGAAAGTACCAGAGGGGGGCCACCTGCCATCCACAAGGGTGGAGGGTGCGCCCTACCCCCCTAGGCGCGCCCCCCGTCCTTGTGGGCCACCTGGCAGGCCCCCGGCGCCCATCTTCTGCTATATGGTGTGTTTTGATCTGAAAAAAATAAGGAGTAAGCTTTCGGGACGAAGCGCCGCCGTCTCGAGGCGGAACCTGGGCAGAACCAATCTAGGGCTCCGGCGGAGCTGTTCTGCCGGGGAAACATCCCTCCGGGAGGGGGAAATCATCGCCATCGTCATCACCATCGATCCTCTCATCGAGAGGGGGTCAATCTCCATCAACATCTTCACCAGCACCATCTCCTCTCAAATCCTAGTTCATCTCTTGTATCCGATCTTTGTCTCAAAACCTTAGATTGGTACCTGTGGGTTGCTAGTAGTGTTGATTACTCCTTGTAGTTGATGCTAGTTGGTTTATTCGGTGGAAGATCATTTATTTCAGATCCTTAATGATAATTAATACTCCTCTGATTATGAACATGCATATGCTTTATGAGTAGTTACGTTTGTTCCTGAGGACATGGGAGAAGTCTTGTTATAAGTAATCATGTGAATTTGGTATTCGTTCGATATTTTTGATGAGATGTATGTTGTCTTTTCTCTAGTGGTGTTATGTGAACGTCGACTACATGACACTTCACCATGATTTGGGCCTAGGGGAAGGCATTGGGAAGTAATAAGTAGATGATGGGTTGCTAGAATGACAGAAGCTTAAACCCTACTTTATGCGTTGCTTCGTAAGGAGCTGATTTGGATCCATATGTTTCATGCTATGGTTAGATTTATCTTAATTCTTCTTTCGTAGTTGCGTATGCTTACGAGAGGGGTTAATCATAAGTGGGAGGCTTGTCCAAGGAAGGGCAGCACCCAAGCACCGGTCCACCCGCATATCAAATTATCAAAGTAATGAACGCGAATCATAATAAGAGCATGGTGAAAACTAACTTGACAACAATTCCCATGTGTCCTCGGGAGCGCTTTGCTTTATATAAGAGTTCGTCCAGGCTTGTCCTTTGATACAAAAAGGATTGGGCCACCTTGCTGCACCTTAGTTACTTTTGTTACTTGTTACCCGTTACGAATTATCTTATCACACAACTATCTGTTACCGATAATTTTAGTGCTTGCAGAGAATACCTTGTTGAAAACCGCTTATCATTTCCTTCTGCTCCTCGTTGGGTTCGACACTCTTACTTATCGAAAGGACTACGATAGATCCCCTATACTTGTGGTTCATCAAGACTCTTTTCTGGCGCCGTTGCCGGGAAGTGAAGTGCCTTTGGTAAGTGGAATTTGGTAAGGAAATATTTATATAGTGTGATAAAATTTACTGTCACTTGTTACTATGGAAAATAATCCTTTGAGGGGTTTGTTCGGGGTATCTTCACCCCGACCGGAAGAGCAAAGAGTTGCCCCTCAACCTACTGCACCTACTGAAAATATTTATTATGAAATTCCTTCGGTTATGATAGAGAAACTGCTAGCTCATTCTTACACAGGAGATGGAACATTACATCCTGATATGCATCTAATCTATATGGATGAAGTTTGTGGATTATTTAAGCTTGCAGGTTTGCCCGAGGATGAAGTCAAGAAGAAGGTCTTCCCTTTATCTTTGAAGGAGAAGGCATTGACATGGTATAGGCTATGTGATGATATTGGATCATGGAACTACAATCGATTGAAATTGGAATTTCATCAGAAGTTTTATCCTATGCATCTGGTTCATCGTGATCGGAATTATATATATAATTTTTGGCCTCGTGAAGGAGAAAATATCGCTCAAGCTTGGGGGAGGCTTAAGTCAATGTTATACTCATGCCCCAATCATGAGCTCCCAAGAGAAATTATTATTCAAAAATTTTATGCTCGGCTTTCTCATAATGATCGATCCATGCTCGATACTTCTTGTACTGGTTCTTTTATGAAGAAGACTATTGAATTCAAATGGGATTTATTGAAAAGAATTAAACGCAACTCTGAAGATTGGGAACTCGACAAAGGTAAGGAGTCAGGTATAAACCTTAAGTTTGATTGTGTTAAATCTTTTATGGATACCGATGATTTTCGTGATTTTAGCACTAAATATGGACTTGACTCTGAGATAGTAGCTTCTTTTTGTGAATCTTTTGCTACTCATGTTGATCTCCCTAAGGAGAAGTGGTTTAAATATCATCCTACCATTGAAGTTAAAGTAGTGAACCTATTAAAATTGAAGAAGAAACTATTACTTATAATGTTGATCCTATTGTTCCTACTGCTTATATTAAGAAACCACCTTTTCCTGTTAGAATAAAGGATCATGCTAAAGCTTCAACTGTGGTTCGTAAGAGTTATACTAGAACACCTACACCCCCTGAGCAAATTAAAGTTGAACCTAGTATTGCTATGGTTAAAGATCTCTTGGTTGATAATATTGATGGGCATGCTATTTATTTCAGTGATGAAGCTGCTAGAATTGCTAAACCCGATAGTAAAGATAAACATAGACCCGTTGTTGGCATGCCTATTGTTTCAGTTAAAATAGGAGATCATTGTTATCATGGCTTATGTGATATGGGTGCTAGTGTGAGTGCAATTCCTTTTCCTTATATAAAGAAATTATGAATGATATTGCACCTGCTGAGATAGAAGATATTGATGTTACTATTAAGCTTGCCAATAGAGATACTATTTCACCAATTGGGATTGTTAGAGATATTGAAGTCTTGTGTGGGAAAATAAAATACCCTACTGATTTTCTTGTTCTTGCTTCCCCACAAGATGACTTTTGTCCCATTATATTTGGTAGACCTTTCTTGAATACTGTTAATGCTAAAATAGATTGTAAGAAAGATATTGTTACTGTCGGTTTAGGGGATATGTCTCATGATTTTAATTTCTCTAAATTTCGTAGATAACCCCATGATAAAGAATTGCCTAGTAAGAATGAAATTATTGGTCTTGCTTCTATTGCCGTGCCTCCTACTGATCCCTTAGAACAATATTTGCTAGACAATGAGAATGATATGTTTATGAATGAAAGAAGGAAAATAGACGAGATATTCTTTAATCAAGGGCCTATTATGAAACACAATTTGCCTGTTGAAATCCTTGGGGATCCTCCTCCACCCAAGGGTGATCCCGTGTTTGAGCTTAAACAATTACCGGATACTTTGAAATATGCTTATCTCGATGAAAAGAAGATATATCCTGTTATTATTAGTGCTAACCTTTCAGAGCATGAAGAAAAGAAATTATTGAAAACTCTGAAGAAGCACCGTGCCACTATTGGATATACTCTTGATGATCTTAAGGGCATTAGTCCCACTCTATGTCAGCACAAAATTAATTTGGAGAATGATGCTAAACCAGTTGTTGATCACCAACGACGGTTAAATCCTAAGATGAAAGAAGTGGTAAGAACTGAAATACTAAAGCTTCTGGAGGCAGGTATAATTTATCCTATTGCTGATAGTAAGTGGGTAAGTCCTGTTCATTGTGTCCCTAAGAAGGGAGGTATTACTGTTGTTCCTAATGATAAGAATGAATTGATCCCACAAAGAATTGTTACAGGTTATAGAATGGTAATTGATTTTCGCAAATTAAATAAAGCTACTAGAAAAGATCATTACCCTCTACCTTTTATTGATCAAATGCTAGAAAGATTATCCAAACATACACATTTTTTATTTCTAGATGGTTATTCTGGTTTTTCTCAAATACCTGTGTTAAAAGATGATCAGGAAAAGACCACTTTTACTTGCCCTTTCGGTACCTTTGCTTATAGACGTATGCCTTTTGGTTTATGCAATGCACCTGCTACCTTTCAAAGATGTATGACTGCTATATTCTCTGATTTTTGTGAAAATATTGTTGAGGTTTTCATGGATGATTTCTCCGTTTACGGAATTTCTTTTGATGATTGCTTAAGCAACCATGATCGAGTTTTGCAGAGATGTGAAGAAACTAATCTTGTTTTGAATTGGGAGAAGTGCCACTTTATAGTTAATGAAGGTATTGTCTTGGGGCATAAAATTTCTGAAAGAGGTATTGAAGTTGATAAAGCTAAAGTAGATGCTATTGAAAATATGCCGTGTCCTAAAGATATCAAAGGTATAAGAAGTTTCCTTGGCCATGCTAGTTTCTATAGGAGGTTTATTAAAGACTTCTCTAAAATTTCTAGGCCTCTCACTAATCTCTTGCAAAAAGATGTTCCTTTTATTTTTGATGATGATTGTGTAGAAGCATTTGAAATACTTAAGAAAGCCTTGATTTCTGCACCTATTGTTCAGCCACCTGATTGGAATTTACCCTTTTGAAATTATGTGTGATGCTAGTGATTATGCTGTTGGTGCTGTTCTACGGCAAAGAGTTGATAACAAATTAAATGTTATTCATTATGCTAGTAAAACTCTAGACAGTGCCCAAAGAAATTATGCTACTACTGAAAAAGATTTTTTAGCAGTTGTCTTTGCTTGTGATAAGTTCAGATCCTATATTGTTGATTCCAAAGTAACTGTTCACACTGATCATGCTGCTATTAAATATATTATGGAAAAGAAAGATGCTAAACCTAGACTTATTAGATGGGTTCTCTTGCTACAAGAATTTGATTTGCATATTATTGATAGAAAGGGAGCTGAGAACCCCGTTGCAGACAACTTGTCTAGGTTAGAAAATGTTCTTGATAACCCACTGCCTATTGATGATAGCTTTCCTGATGAAGAATTAGTTGTCATAAATACTTCTCGTAATACTCCGTGGTATGCTGATTATGCTAATTACATTGTTGCTAAATTTATACCACCTAGTTTCACATACCAACAAAAGAAAAAGTTTTTCTATGATTTAAGACATTACTTTTGGGATGACCCACACCTTTATAAAGAAGGAGTAGATGGTGTTATTAGACGTTGTGTACCTGAGCATGAACAGGAACAAATCCTACGCAAGTGCCACTCCGAGTCTTACGGAGGACACCACGCTGGGGATAGAACTGCACATAAGGTATTGCAATCTAGTTTTTATTGGCCTACTCTCTTCAAGGATGCTCGTAAGTTTATCTTGTCTTGTGATGAATGCCAGAGAATTGGTAATATTAGTAGACGTCAGGAAATGCCTATGAATTATTCACTTGTTATTGAACCATTCAATGTTTGGGGCTTTGATTATATGGGACCTTTTCCTTCCTCTAATGGGTATACACATATTTTAGTTGTTGTTGATTACGTTACTAAGTGGGTAGAAGCTATTCCAACTAGTAGTGTTGATCATAACACTTCTATTAAGATGCTTAAAGAAGTTATTTTTCCGAGGTTTGGAGTCCCTAGATATTTAATGACTGATGGTGGTTCACATTTTATTCATGGTGCTTTCCATAAAATGCTTGCTAAGTATGATGTTAACCATAGAATTGCATCTCCTTATCATCCTCAGTCTAGTGGTCAAGTAGAATTGAGCAATAGAGAGATTAAATTGATCCTGCAAAAGACTGTTAATAGATCTAGAAAGAATTGGTCTAAGAAACTTGATGATGCATTATGGGCTTATAGAACTGCTTATAAAAACCCTATGGGTATGTCTCCATATAAAATGGTTTATGGAAAGGCTTGTCACTTACCTCTTGAACTAGAACATAAAGCTTATTGGGCAATCAAAGAGCTCAACTATGATTTCAAACTTGCCGGTGAGAAGAGGTTATTTGACATTAGCTCGCTTGATGAATGGAGAACCCAAGCCTATGAGAATGCCAAGTTGTTTAAAGAAAAAGTTAAAAGATGGCATGACAAAAGGATACAAAAGCGTGAGTTTAATGTAGGTGATCATGTTTTGCTATACAACTCTCGTTTAAGATTTTTTGCAGGAAAACTTCTCTCTAAATGGGAAGGTCCTTACATTATCGAGGAGGTCTATCGTTCCGATGCCATAAAAATCAACAACGCCGAAGGCACAAATCCGAAGGTGGTAAACGGCCAAAGAATCAAACATTATATCTCAGGTACTCCCATAAATGTAGAGACCAATATAATTGATACCGTAACACCGGAGGAGTACATAAGGAACACTTTCCAGAACGTTTTAGACTCCGAAAAGGAATAGGTATGCGGTACGGTAAGTAAACCGACTCCAAAACATTTCCAATGATAATTTTTCTCCGTTTTGAAATATTTAAAAATTTAAGAAAATTAAAAGTAGTCCGAAAGAGACACGAGGCGACCACAAGGGTGGAGGGTGCGCCCTACCCCCCTGGGCGCGCCCCCCGACCTTGTGGCCACCTCGTGTGCCCTCCGGACTCCGTTTTCTTGCACAATACTTTTTTTGGTCGGTAAAAATTCATTATATAATCTCCCGAAGGTTTTGACCACCGTTTGACGACAAATCCTCTGTTTTTGTTTTGAGCTGTTTTTTCTGACAGATCTAGATCACCATGACGTCTCCAAGCGCCCCCAAGGACAAGTTTTTCGAGAAGGTCATCAACCCCTACCTTGCGGAGGTGCTTCGCCACCCTCAAGCCATTGAGATGCATGAGGGGGTTCTGCACATCCGCGATGTTGAGGGGCCGAAGAAGACCGGAAGCATGGAGACAAAACTCGAAGCAATGGAGCAGCAAGTTTTCAAGTGCCAAGGGATGGTGGAACGTGGACTCAACGCCAATCACATGATGATCGCGGAGTTCACCAACAATCACAAGCTGGATGCCAAGAACATTGAGGAGGCCATCTTCAAGCTTCATGAGAAAATCGAGCATCTCCAAGCCCAGATCTATGACCTGCAAAACCAGAACTGTGAGTATGAATACATATTTAAGAGGATGAGTTTGGCTGCAGATTTGAGGATCCCGGAGACTCGTTCATCTTCTATGATGGTGAGCCTATGCCTTGGAAGATGGATGACAAGCCTACTTCATCAACAACTCCATCATCACCACCTCCGAAAAAAGAGGCGTAAATACATGGGTATGGGCACTCCCCTTGGCAACTGCCAAGCTTGGAGGAGGTGCCCCGGTATCGTATCACCATCACACCTTTACTTTTATCGTTTTTCTTAGTTCGATCCTTTTGGTTATATCACCATCACACCTCTACTTTGATCTAGTACAATAAAGTTTTAGTATGATCTAGCTTTGAGTTTTGATTTGATCTTTATCTATGTAATCGAGTCCGTGAGTTATATAATAAAGAGTAGTTTTGAGTTGAGGGCTTTGTTTTCTTGCTATGATCTTGAGGGAATAAAATAATAAAAAGATCATATATTGATCTTATGGAGAGTAATGACTTCACATATAAAGAGTATGATGAATAAAATTTGTTGGGAGTTGACAAACATAGTTTTGGTCATTGTTGCAATTAATAGGAAGTAATAAAGAAAGAGAGGTTTCACATATAAATATACTATCTTGGACATCTTTTGTAATTGTGAGCACTCATTAAAATATGACATGCTAAAAAGTTGATGTTGGACAAGGAAGACAACATAATGGGTTATGTTTTCTTATATCCGAATAGAAGTTATATTGTCATGGATCCTCCAACATGTTGAGTTTGTCTTTCCCTCTCATGCTAGCCAAATTCTTTGCACCAAGTAGAGATACTACTTGTGCTTTCAAACATCCCTAAACCCAGTTTTGCCATGAGAGTCCACCATACCTACCTATGGATTGAGTAAGATTCTTCAAGTAAGTTGTCAACGGTGCAAGCAATAAAAATTGCTCTCTAAATATGTATGATCTATTAGTGTGAAGAAAATAAGCTTTATACAAACTTGTGATATGGAATAAATAAAAGCGACGGACTGCATAATAAAGTTCTTTATCACAAGCGACAATATAAAGTGACGTTCTTTTGCATTAAGATTTTGTGCATCCAACCATAAAAGCGCATGACAACCTCTGTTTCCGTCTGCGAAGGGCCTATCTTTTACTTTTATCTTCTACCCTTATACAAGAGTCATGGTGATCTTCACCTTTCCTTTTTACACTTTTTCCTTTTGGCAAGCACTATGTGTTGGAGAAAGATCCAGATATATATATCCACTCGGATGTAGGTTATCATAAAGTATTATTGTTGACATTACCCTTGAGGTAAAAGGTTGGGAGGTGAAACTATAAGCCCCTATCTTTCTCTGTGTCCGATGGAAGCTTTGAACCCATAAGTATCGCGTGAGTGTTAGCAATTGTGAAAGACTAAATGATAGTTGAGTATGTGGACTTGCTGAAAAGCTCTTGAATTGACTCTTTCCGATGTTATGATAAATTGCAATTGCTTCAATGACTGAGATCATAGTTTGTTAGTTTTCAATGAAGCTTTTGATTCATACTTTACCTTGTGAACGAATTGTTACTTTAGCATAAGAAATTATATGACAATATATATTGCTGTTTCAAAGATGATCATGATGCCCTCATGTCCGTATTTTATTTTATCGACACCTCTATCTCTAAACATGTGGACATATTTTTCGATATCGGCTTTCGCTTGAGGACAAGCGAGGTCTAAGCTTGGGGGAGTTGATACGTCCATTTTGCATCATGCTTTTATATCAATATTTATTGCATTATGGGATGTTATTACACATTATGGCACAATACTTATGCCTTTTCTCTCTTATTTTACAAGGTTTACATGAAGAGGGAGAATGCCGGCAGCTGGAATTCTGGGCTGGAAAAGGAGCAAATATTAGAGACATATTCTGCACAACTCCAAAAGCCCTGAAACTTCACGGAGAGTCATTTTGGATTTAATAAAAAATATTGGGCAAAGAAAGTACCAGAGGGGGCCACCTGCCATTCACAAGGGTGGAGGGCGCGCCCTACCCCCCGGGCGCGCCCCCCGTCCTTGTGGGCCACCTGGCAGGCCCCCGACGCCCATCTTCTGCTATATGGTGTGTTTTGACCTGGAAAAAATAAGGACGAAGCTTTCGGGACGAAGCGCCGCTGTCTCGAGGCGGAACCTGGGCAAAACCAATCTAGGGCTCCGGCGGAGCTGTTATGCCGGGGAAACATCCCTCCGGGAGGGGGAAATCATCACCATCGATCCTCTCATCGAGAGGGGGTCAATCTCCATCAACATCTTCACCAGCACCATCTCCTCTCAAATCCTAGTTCATCTCTTGTATCCGATCTTTGTCTCAAAACCTCAGATTGGTACCTGTGGGTTGCTAGTAGTGTTGATTACTCTTTGTAGTTGATGCTAGTTGGTTTATTCGGTGGAAGATCATTTGTTCAGATCCTTAATGATAATTAATACTCTTCTGATTATGAACATGCATATGCTTTGTGAGTAGTTACGTTTCTTCCTGAGGACATGGGAGAAGTCTTGTTATAAGTAATCATGTGAATTTGGTATTCGTTCGATATTTTGATGAGATGTATGTTGTCTTTCCTCTAGTAGTGTTATGTGAATGTCGACTACATGACATTTCACCATAATTTGGGCCTAGGGGAAGGCATTGGTAAGTAATAAGTAGATGATGGGTTGCTAGAGTGACAGAAGCTTAAACCCTAATTTATGCGTTGCTTCGTAAGGGGCTGATTTGGATCCATATGTTTCATGCTATGGTTAGATTTATCTTAATTCTTCTTTCGTAGTTGCGGATGCTTGCGAGAGGGGTTAATCATAAGTGGGAGGCTTGTTCAAGGAAGGGCAGCACCCAAGCACCGGTCCACCCACATATCAAATTATCAAAGGAACGAACGCGAATCATAAGAGCATGATGAAAACTAACTTGGCAACAATTCCCATGTGTCCTCGGGAGCTATTTGCTTTATATAAGAGTTCGTCCAGGCTTGTCCTTTGATACAAAAAGGATTGGGCCACCTTGCTGCACCTTAGTTACTTTTGTTACTTGTTACCCGTTACGAATTATCTTATCACACAACTATCTGTTACCGATAATTTCAGTGCTTGCAGAGAATACCTTGCTGAAAACTGCTTGTCATTTCCTTCTGCTCCTCGTTGGGTTCGACACTCTTACTTATCGAAAGGACTACGATAGATCCCCTATACTTGTGGGTCATCAGCGGGCCTGGCGGCCGTCAGGCGGGGGGCAGCGGCGTTGATTTGGTGCGGATTTGGCCGGCGGCGGAGTCGGGCGGGTGGCGGTTGGCGCGCGACCAACGTTTTTACATCTCCTGTAGGTGGAGATGCAAATTTACACCGCAAGGTGTTGTAGTTTACATCTCCGGAAGATGAAGATATAAATTTTCTTACATCTACATAATCTGTTAGAGCGCAGTGGCGTCTTACAGCCGACGCGGGTTCGAGCCTTGGCTAGAACTTTGTTGTCTCACATTCTCCTTCTTAATTAAAAAGCCATAGGGGCCTCTCCCCCTATTGGTCTAGTTTTTTTTTAAATCTGCTAAGGCAACGTTTTTAGGCCTCGGTGATGTAAAAGGTAGTTATTTTTGCATCTACATCTTCTATTGATTATGCTCTAAAACTGCAGGACAAGGATTTTCATTCAGCATCCAGGACATTGACACAAAGACAACACTTTCAACATGAGACCATATTACATGTGTCACCATGGACATGAAGTGGCCTTCCGGTCACCATTTCCATGGCAGATCTTCCGAGAGCTACGTCACCCATGACTTTGCTTCAAACCACCGTGGTGTCCTCTGGAGCTAGCTCATGATAGCCCACGAGCCAAACTCATGTAGAGTGTGATCATCCATCAAAGCCATGCCGGGAGCGGAACCACTACTCTATCCATCTTCAAAAGAGAAGTGCATCACTGTGCTGATCGGCAAAGTGAAGGGGTGACGCTAGTGGCGAGCTCCATGGGAGGGCATATCCCCACCACTTGCCGTCGGAAGCAGCAGAGCATCACGAGCCGCCTTGAGGCCAAAAGAAATGGTCGATGTTTTTTTTTTGCATGCTCGCCATAATCCCCCCCCCTGTCGGCGGGTGATCCAATGCACCATACGATCACCCATGTTGGGAAGGGGCACCGCACCCTTGGGTTCCTCAGATGAGCTGTGTGAACCCGTTTATCGATTCCCTAAACACCGCATCCGGTCTCGTTGTGCGCTGCACCGTTCGCAATCCTCAACCATGAGAACCCCGACGACCACCATGCATGTACCACATGCACTTTGTCTGACGGCATCATTCGGCAGCACCGAGGGGGCAAAGAAGAAGGTACGAGGCGAGGATGGCAATAGCTAGGGTTGCCCTGGTCACCACAGAGGAGAAAAAATGCATGCATGCTCAATAGTCGGTCTATGCTAACTACCCCATACGGGTGCAAGGTTGTACACCCCTCTTACACAGAGGTAGCAACGTCGGTGCACGGTTTTGTAATGCGATGGGACTATTTCCAGAGTACCTTTATGCACAAGGTAAAATTCTGGACATCGCAAATTCTTCGACAGCACCGTCAAAACAAGAAGCGTTCATGTCTGGAAGAATGCCCACAGCTTTCGCATTAGTGTGCATAAAGGTACGTTTTATGCCACTTCGTGCCGTGCGAACTAATCTATGATTGGATGGTTAGGAGGACAGCGACATTTTCAGACCATCAGGGCTCAAATCCTGATGCTCGCGTTATTTCTGAATTTATTTTAGAATTTTTGATGATGCGCGTTCAGTAGGAGGAGACGTTTTCATCGACTACGAAACGCGTGTGATGACTTCGTCAATCTCAGGATGATATGCCGGCTCAGTCTCTTGAAGATGCACATAGATATAGGGTCTGCATGTGTATTCATACTGACGCGTGTATGCGCGAATATATAAGGGTCTGCGTCTCAACTTTGTTTAAAAGATGTTGTACTGCCCTTCTTTTTTCTTTAGGGAGTCAAAATAGCACACGACACGGCTAGCGGCTAGCCCCGGGCTCCGTCTCTTTCCAGATGTGTGCCCTTCGGCAGCCCCACATGGAGCTGTCAGGACATGGACTTGTGCAGTTGCGTTGGAGCCATGTAGGTGTAGTTTCTCTCCTCTCTTTTTCAGATGAAGACGACCTCCCGGAGGTAGGTCATGTGGGTTGATCCTTCCACCGTGGTTGCAGCTTCGTTTTCATGGGTCGACGTGACGCCACCCTCCTCCGGGATCGCCACTGCTCAGCCTTAAATTAGACGGCGGTAGGTGGGGGTGGTGGTGGAGCCTGGAATCTTTCAACGCCCAACGAGCCGAGCAACACGACCTGATTAATTAATCGGCCGTGGACGCAAGTTGATCATACTCCTCTCCCGATTCATCTTTTTCTAACTTTTCTGTTCTGTCCACTGGTTCTGACACAGAACTCAACACATTGCCTTCCCGCGAAACACGCACACGGCGTCGCACGGCCCATAGCCGCCACGGTTAGAGCACCTGCAACGCGCCGACCCAAACGGACAGTGTTTTTTTCCGTTTTTTTTTTTGGGTCGGCCGTCCGCTCGGCGCCTGTCCTTTTTTTGATTTGGGTTGGCAGTGCGTCCAACGGCCGTGACCCATTTCATGTCCGCACACAAATTTGAAAAAGGCACGCGGCCATAGATCATTGCCAGCGGCTATGCCGTCGCCCGAAGTTCATGTCAGCTGGTGCTAGCGGCCGACGTACAGTGCCAGCTCCAAAAAATACCACACAATTCATGCTCGCGCACTTGCCAGCGGCCGGCACACATGCCAACACAAGGGGCGGGAGTTCGACCACGCCATCGCGGCCGTGGTCATGCCAGCACAGTTGCCGGCATACAAAAAAGAATGACGCTCGGCGCCATAGATCACTCGTCGTTGAACTTGAGCATGTCGGCCTGCATCTTCTCGAACCACGGCCTCTTCCTTGGCGACACGGTGTTGAGATCCACCTTCATGATCTCCACCCCTGTCATCATGCTAGCGAGAGCCACTTCTTTCGCCTTGGTCTTGGCTTTGGCGGCCTCGATCTCTAGCATCTTGTCTTACTTCTCCGCCTCCATCTCAAGCATCTTGGTTTGCTTCTTCGCCTCCTTCTTTGGATCTCCATGAAGGCGTTCATTTGCTCTTCCTTGTCTCACCGGCGCTTCTCCTCCCTTTAGTCCTTCTTGGTCATCATGTCCTCCACGCTTGCGATCAAGGCAATCGACGCCGCATCCCCCTTGTCCTCCTTCTTGGAGTTGATCTTCCCCCGCGGCCGTGCCTTCTCGCCCTCTCCAACCTCCTCCACGGCTTTCTTCCCCCCACGTGCCATGAGGGCGGCATATTGCGCCTTGAACTTCTCCTCGTCCTTGATGACCCTCCAACAATGGGAGAGGTTGAAGCACTTGCCATCGTGTTGGACCTTGAACGCCTCCAAAGCTTGGAAGGCCTACAAAAGTATTTGCATGCAAGCATATTGGCATATGGATATGAAAATGGACACGCAAGCATAATTGAATGACACAATAGAGGGGCACTTGCATGCATACCATGTCTTGCATGCCGATGCCGCTCACGGGGCGTGCCTTGATGCTCTCAAGAGTGGCACAAAACTTGTTGCACTCTTGTTGGATGACCTTCCATCGCTTCAAAATGGACACCCACCCGCGCGTGCTTTGGAATTGGTACGGCGGAAACTTCTTGCGTTCATGAAACTCATGATGAACATGAGTCCAAAAGGTTGATGCCTTTTGTTCGGCGCCGGTCCTGGGGTCCTGTCCAATGTCCTTCCAACACTCACACGGAAGCTTGTCCTCAGCCGCCGTGTATGCCTTCGTCCGCCTGCTCTTGCGCTTCGGCTTCGCCCCGGCGGCTTGGTTGGCGACCTCGTCCTCGAACAAAGGCTCCCCGTCGATGTCCAACTCATCCTCTTCGTCGAGGCCGTAGTCGAGCGGGAACTCGTGGTCGAGCGGGAAGCTGTCCAGGTCCAGGAGGCCGACCTGATCTTGATCAAAGGTCGACGGCGTGAACGCTCCTCGGCCGTCCTTGCTTTGTGTCTCATCAGGATCGTAGCCAGCCGTGGCGGCACCGCCAGCGGCCGTCGTACCGCCCTCGAAGATGATGTTCTGCATGAAATCGTCGTCGCCGGCCACCGGCATTGTGTCGAACAGGTTGCGTGCGCCGGGGAACATGTCGGTTGGCATCTCACGCGCGTGTTTCCTTGCCCCACCGGATGACGAGCCACCGGCTACTGGTGTAACGTTGAGGTCGATGGGTGCGGGCGCGGGCGTGGAAGGCACCACCACGCTCACCTTCGGTGAGAATTCCCCGGAGAGTCGGGAGGCTTGCGGGTAGACGTGGAAGCCGGGAATCAGGCGAGTCGCCGATGAGCGGGGCGACTCTGGCAGCACCATCCGAGGAAACGCAGACGAGCCGGTGCTGGCCGCGGCCACAGCGGCGTTGACGAGCCCGTGCTGACCAGGGTTTAACCCTAGGTACAGCAGTGCCTCCCTCGTTGCCGCCGCGACGCGGGCGTTGGTGTCCTCCTGCTGCGCGGCGGCGGCGATGGCGGCCGCATTCGCTGCTTCGTCCCTTGCGTCCGCCGTGTGCCTCCGACCCTTTCTCTTTGCCGACTCCTTGGCCCGCTCCTCGGGCGTCAGCTTCTTCTTCGGCTTGGGCGCGGTGGCGGTCTTGCGGGGGGCGCGAGGCTTGCCTTTGCCGGAGGGGGCGGTCGTGATGCCGAACGAGGAGAGGGAGGCGAGGCCGGTGGCGGCATCGAGGTCGTCGTCCATGGCGAGCGGCGGGAGCGCGCGCGAGCAAGAGGGTTTTGGGAAAAGTGGAGGAAAATGGTGGAGGCGCCACCGACTGGCGGGTCAGGGGGAGTAGTTGGCGCGCGGCGCGCGCGTCCGTCTCATGTCCGCGCCGACGCAAATGAGGCTAAAAAATGGGTCGGGAATGGGTCGGCAGGCGAACGAAAAGCGGACGCCCGTTCGTTTGGGCCGGCGCGTTGGGCCGATTTTTCTGTCCGCCGCGATCCAAACGGACGCGCACGGACGAAATGGGTCGGCGCGTTGGAATTGCTCTTAGTGTAGGCCTGGACGCGGTAATTTTACAGTGGTAGTTTTTTTTTGTCTACCACGTGCCACAAGCATGATTATTCTTTTACAAGTAGTACCTGTAAAAAAAAACATGATTATTCTTACTGTGGCTCGTGCGCTGTTAGGTTGGCCGGTGATTTTCACTTGGGTGCGGCAGGTACCAGGTGGCGAATGATCATTGTCTCTTGTCACAGCCATTCCGCAAGTGCAATGGAGGTGCGCAGGGGAGACCCTTTCTGCACAAGCAACCTTGGGCGGCTCAGGTATAGGTGGGAGCCACTGTGAGTTATGTGACACTGTCAAGTGCCGTTGCGCATTGCCTTGTTTCAGTGAAGCAGCCCGTGGTCGGTACCAAGCATGTCTAGCAATGTTTACCCGAATGAACCAATATATTTCTAAAAAAAAAAAGAGTAAATTCCGGTTTTTACCCTCTATTTTTACATTTTTGACACTAATTACCCCATTTAGCGGGATTTCATCCATTTTACCCCATTTAGCAAAAGTGTTGCCACAATTTACCCAGTTTAATATTTTGTGAGCATTCTGACACGCATGTCCAATTGTGTTGTCCCAATTTACCATGTTTAATATTTTTGGAGTTGATGGTATTCTCCTATTATTTATAAATCAGATCATTCTCCTATTATTTGCAACAGATCATGAAAATACACTACTATCAAAACTGATTAATATAGGCTACAGATTGCTCTGGGTTCACATGTTGAAAACAGGTTGAATGATGCTTTCTATTTATAGATAGCACCAGGACCTTAAAGTACTGCTGAATAACGTCACATATATAGATAGCTTCACTAGTTCACAACTACACAAGCTACAAAATACACCAAACAGTAGCAGTGGCACATACACCTTGTCAGTCTTCACGTTTCTTAGCTCCTACACCTTGCAAAGTTCTCCATCTGGATTGCTAACATCATCTTGTCCTCCATGACTTCCAGGAGCTGTCACAAACCATAAAAATCATCCTCCATCTATGTGCCTTACGACCACTGGCGGAGATCTGGGTTACTCTGAAATCAATTCTGACAAAGATTTATCAAACTGAAGAAGTAAAAGAATTTTGTCAATATTCAAAATGTTGAAAAAAACTTTAAATCAATGTACCTCAGTTGCAGAAGGGTGATATGTATACACGTGATCTTCTAATAAGCATTTTAATTTTGTCCGAATTAAACGCCTAACCAGCCAATGCATGACTCAGGAAAATTTTAGAATACACAAATTGCTATGATAGAGATGGTCAAAATCATGTGGGATGGGGTACGACCGAGAGGGCTTCTTTGTTCACCAACCTCACTGATCTGTTGGACCAGCCGTCGCCATAGACCCGCCATCAACTGGGCACAGTCAAATAGGGTCCCTACTATGTCGCCAAAGTAGGAAGAAGAACTGAGCACAGCCTGATGGAGTCACGTACATGATTAGTTTTTGAAGTATATCAAATTCAGAGGACTACGCCGACGTCAGCGAGCTTGACGGAACCGTCTGTTCCACGGGGTCGTTTCTTGCCTTGATGTTGTGGCCATACAGCCCTGCTCGAGGAGGGATGAAATCGCATGGCCGGGACCTCAGCACCCGCCACCGCTGCCGTCATCGTCGCCGCAGCCTGACAATCCCTAACCCTAGGTTGGAGCGAGCCTGACGAGTGCATGTATTCGGAAGCCTGGACAGGTGATGCAATCGATTGGGGGCGAGCAACGCAAGCGAGAACCGAGTAGAGGCGAGCGTGGCGCTCGCCGCTCTGCCGACTGGGCGTTGTGTGTTGGACACGATGCGAGCGACCACCACCATCAGGCGGTCCCGGTCGGCAGAAGCTGCGAGGACTGGTTCAGCAGGGAGAAAAATAGGCAGGAAAAAACCGTCTATGTGGCATGCCAGCTGGACATGACAATTAGAACCTATTGGTCAGAACGCTTACAAAAAAAATTAAACAGGGTAAATTGTGGCAGTACTTTTGCTAAATGGGGTAAAACAGAGGAAATCTCGCTAAATAGGGTAATTAGTGTCAAAAATGTCAAAATATGGGGTAAAAACCAGAATTTACTCAAAAAAAAAAAGAACCAATATTCCTGTCGTTTATCTGCAGCAGAAGCATACTCGACCTAGCAAAACACAGCGTCTCGCTCTGGAGACGGGATGGGTCAAGAAAGAACTCTCTCACATGCCGTTAGTATAAGCACGATCCTGTTTCCTAATTTGCATTTGGGAAACTTTTAGACTCACGCGAAGCAGAGTCGGCGGCGCCGGTGTTGGCGTCAAGGTTTCTGTGACACGGATCTAGTGTCTAGGCGATAGGATTTACTCTCAATTGATCAAATCAGAGATACAAGTAGCCAGAGTTCTTCAGCAAGAAAGGGGATCAGGATATGAGAGCCAGAGATGGGAGAGGGGATACATCGCCCAGCGGCGCCGTCAGGTTCTGGTCTAATCGTTTCCCTAGCTCACTACTCGTCTCGCCTTTAAGTAGTCTCACTTGCTCCACATGGGCCCGGTCACTTGACTGTTGGGCTTGCTCCTCCTCTTGGGCCGGTCTGGTGGTGCTGGGCCTTGGCCTTCAGTAGTTCCCGTGACATTCCTCCCCCCTTGCATTTTGGCTTGTCCCCAAGCCAAGGCTCGAGGAAACCGGGCGCGAAGGGGCACTTCATCCTCCCAGGTGGACAGCGATTGAGGGAAACCAGACCAGTGCACCAGTACTTGCGGTACTTGCCGGACTCCACGCTGCACGTCTCGACGCTGAAGGATGGCCGCTGGTACTTGGAATGGTAGGAGATCTTCGTCGAGGACCGGCAACTCCGGCATGATTTCTGTGTTCGGAGGCACACCCGCGCGGAGCTGAGATACATGGATGACGGGGTGGATCTTGGCATGCTCCGGCAGCGCCAACTTGTACGCCACCTCGCCGACCCGCCCAATGACCTGAAACGGACCAAAGTATCGAAAAGCCAATTTGTGGTTAGCTCGAGCCGCGACCGATGATTGTGCGTACGGCTGTAGCTTGAGATACACCCAGTCCCCAACTGCAAACACTCGGTCTGTTCTTTTCTGGTCTGCTTTGGCCTTCATCACTTGACGAGCGCGGTGCAAGTGTTGCTTCAGGGATTGCAGCATTGTAGCTCGGTCTTTCGTCCAAGCCGCCAGGTCAGACACCGTATCGTCTGCGATGTTGGTGATACCAAAGAATCGGGGTTTGTGTCCATACAGCACCTCGAAGGGAGATGATTTGAGCACTGAGTGGTATGAGGTGTTATACCAGAATTCTGCCAATGCTAGCCAGTCAGCCCATTTGCTCGGACAATTGTGGATGAAACATCTCAAGTAAAGCTCCATGCACTGGTTCACCCTCTCCGTTGTGCCGTCCGTCTGCGGGTGCCGCGCTGATGATATGTTCAGTGTGGTTCGTGTCAGCTTGGCCAGTTCTTGCCACACCCGACTAGTGAAGATCCGATCCCTGTCTGAAACCATCTTGTCCGGAGGTCCGTGCAGCTTGAATACATTCTCCATGTATGCTTTGGCCACTTGCAGTGCAGAGAATGGGTGCCGGAGTGGGATAAAATGGGCGTACCGTGTGAGTTTATCCACGACCACTAGAATGGAGTTGTAGCCTTTTGACCTTGGCAGTCCTTCAACAAAGTCTAAGGTCACCATTTCCCAAGCCTGTTCTGGAATTGGTAGAGGTTGGAGAAGGCCGGGGTACCTGACATGCTCTGGCTTGGCCTGCTTGCAAATGGCACAATTGCCCACGAACTTCTTCACGGCCTGCTTCAGTTTAGGCCATGCAAACAGTCTGATAATGCGGTTGTATGTTGCTTGGACTCCTGAGTGTCCACCCAGCGCCCCAGAGTGTAGTTCGTGTAGCACCTTGTCCTGGGCCTCTTTGTTTTGACCCAGCCACACTCTCCCTTTGTATCGGATGAGGCCATCTGTTACCTGAAATGGCCCTTTTGGTGCAATCCCTTGCTTTGCCTTGGTCAGCATGTCGCTGCAACTTGGGTCCGCACCATATCCTTGCTTGACTTGAGTTAGCCACGCGGGAACGCAGACCGTGATTGAACAGTTGACCCCAGTCGGTCTGCGAGACAAGGCGTCAGCGGCCAGATTGGTTGCCCCTTTGTGGTACTCGATCTTGTACTGCAGTCCTAACAGTTTTGACAATGCCTTGTGCTGCCAAGGTGTGGTGAGTCGTTGTTCATCCAAGCACGTCAGGCTGCGGTGGTCTGTGCGAATGGTGAACTCAGACTGCAGCAGGTAAGGTCGCCATCTCTCCACTGCCATGAGAATGGCGAGGCACTCCTTCTCGTAGGTGGATAACGTCCGATGTCGAGGGCCAAGCGCTTGGCTCAAGAAGGCGATTGGGTGGTGCCGTTGCATCAGAACAGCGCCTATACCCACGTCAGAGGCATCGGTCTCCACCGTGAAGGGCTGTTTGAAGTCCGGCAACGCCAACACTGGGGCTGATGTCAAGGCCTGCTTCAGAGCTTGGAATGCTTGCTCACACGTGTCCGTCCACTGATATGGCACGCCTTTTTTCAATAGATCCGTGAGCGTGCGGCTGACCACCCCGTAGTGCTTGATGAATCTGCGATAGTACCCGGCTAGCCCCAAAAATTGCCGCAGCTCTTTCACTGAAGTTGGTGAGCTCCATGCTTGAACTTTCTCAACATTTTTGGGGTCAGTATGTACCCCCTCTGCGCTGATCACGTGCCCCAGATACCTTAGCTGCGGCTGCGCAAAGACACACTTTCTGATCTTGAGTTTGAGTGAGTATTCTTCCAGTCTCTGAAAGACTTCGCGCAGTAACTGCACATGTTCTCGGAGTGTTTTATTGAAGACCAAGATGTCGTCGATGAACACCAATACGCCATGGCGAAGCAATGGCCCCAGAACAATGTGCATCCCGTGCTGAAAGGTAAATGGCCCCCCAGTCACTCCATATGGCATCACCTTGAACTCAAAGTGCCCGTGATGGGTTTGGAATGCGGTCTTCGGCTCGTCCCCTGGTCGCATCCGAATCTGATGATATCCTGATCTCAAATCGAGGCTGGTAAACACTGTTGCCCCATGCAGTTCGTCCAGAAGTTCCTCGATGACGGGAATTGGGTATCTGTTTTTGATGGTAATCGCATTCAAGTGACGGTAATCGACACAGAATCTCCATTCTCCGTCCTTCTTCTGTACCAGCAGGACGGGTGAAGAGAAGGGACTGCGACTGCATTGAATGATTCCTTGACGTAGCATCTCTCGCACTTGCGCTTCAATCTCGTCCTTTTGAACAGGGTTGTATCTGTATGGCCTCACATTCACTGGCTGGGCTCCTGGTATAAGGTCAATGGAGTGATCGAACTCCCACGATGGTGGCAAACCTTGGGGTTCCTCAAACAAACTGCTGAACTCCTCAAGTAGCGCTTGAACTGCAGGCGGCACTGGAGCCGTTTCTACGTCTGCCTTGATTTCTGCTACCAGCAACACATGAGCGATGGCCGTCCGTGCTTGCAACAGATTCAGTTGGGTAGAGGAAATGGGTTCGCAAACAATCTCTGAGCTGTCTATCCCTTTGAGTTGCACCTGCTTGCCCTTGTGTTTAAAAGCCATAGATTTTTCAGTCCAATTTACTGTCATCAGCCCTTGAGACTCGAGCCAGTCCATTCCTAATATAATATCATAGCAGCCGAGCGGAAAGAGCTTGAATGTGGATCGGAACTTCTCTCCTTGGATCTGGTATTCACATACTGGCAATTCCTTGTTGCACAAGGTGACAGCTCCATCAGCAACCTTCACCTTCAGGGGTTGTTTCATTGGCTGCACCCCTGGCCAATTCCGAGCCACTTCCGAATTGACAAAACTATGAGAAGAACCTGAATCGACCAGCATCAACAGCACCTTGTTACCCACTTTGCCATGCAGACGAAAGGCTTTGGGCGCCTCTGTACCCGTGACAGCAGCCGCCGACAGCAAACATAAGTCCTCTTCTGAGCTATCAACTTGTGCACTTGGTGAGGGGTCGGGTGATGTTGGTGGCGACAGCATGCCCACCATTTCCTCCACAACATGCAACTGCACCGTGGAAGCGCAAGTATGCCCCGGCCCCCATCGCTCCCCACAAGTGAAACAGAGTCCTCGCGCTTTCCTGAAGTTGCGCAAGGCCTTGAGCTTGTCGTCCACTAACGGAGACGAACCCGCGGGCGCCTTGGCGATGTCGAGCCCGCGGCGTGTCTCGAGTGGCGATGGCGTTGGTGAGGTACGCCCTGCATTTGTGGGCGTCGGCAGGGTGAGGGCCAACGGGGGCCGTGAGGTGAATCGCCCCGCTCGAGTATTGCTGCTCCCTGGCCGAGACGGCCCATTGCTCTCCTGCTCTAGGCACACCAATTCGACCACCTCTTCCTGCAATTCAGCCAAAGAGACGACAATTTCCAAATCTTGGGGTCGATGAAGCATTACAGCAACCTTAATCTCATGATGTAATCCTTCTACAAATTGAGTAGTAAAGAATAGGGGATCCCACGAGCTATGATGAGCTAACAAACTATGCATGGACAAATTGAATTGTTCCGCATATTCGAGAACCGAGCCTGTTTGCTTCAGTTTCGAAAACTTGCGCAGAAGTAATTGAAATTCAGAGCGGCCAAATTTGTCTAGCACAGCTATGCAGAACCCTTCCTAGTTATCACTCTTAAGATGCATTTTAGACCACTCTAACCACAAAGCAGCCGCCCCCGTGAAGTGAACAATAGCAGTGTCCACCCAAACGTGCGGATCGAGCCCATTCACACGAAAAAAAGCTTCACAGCGAAGACGCCAACCCGTGGGGTTGTCGCCGTCAAACTCAGGGCACTCCACGAGTTTGCTGCCAAAACGACCACTCATGCCTCCCTGGTGACCACCACCGCCCAACTCGTAAGAAGGGGGAGGGGGAAACGGAGTTCGGAACGTACCATTGGCCGGGACCGGCGTAGTGAGGATCGGCCCCTCACTAGCCGAAACCCGTGGAAGTAGAGCCCTGCGGTGGCCAATTTGCCCGTGACCGTCGTCACCTTGCTCGAGTGTGGACGATGGCGCGTCCGCCGTACGGAGATCTGTCGTCGTCTTGTTGGCTGGTGCGGCGCCCGACGCGATTTTCTCCAACTGCGCCCGGATGTCGCCGAGGTCCGCCTGGAGTTGCCCCACCGCTGCGTCCACGGTGGGCTGCCAGGTTGCGAGATCCTGGACGACCGGCTCGAGAGCGACGAGCGTCGGCTCCATCTTCGCTACCGTGGGCTCCATCTTTGCGACCGCAGGGGCCATCCGATCCAGCGTCTGCTGAATCGATAGGAGGGCCTTGGCGATGCCGCTCCTCTCCGCCGCCGCTTCCTCCAGTTGCTTCTGGACATCCACCCCCGCCATGATCTCCTTGAGGCTGCGCGTCTTCGGCGCCAGAACGCGATGCGGAAGAGGAAAATTTTTGGTGGGATTTATGGCTCTGATTACCAGATGACACGGATCTAGTGTCTAGGCGATAGGATTTACTCTCAATTGATCAAATCAGAGATACAAGTAGCCAGGGTTCTTCAGCAAGAAAGGGGATCGGGATATGAGAGCCAGAGATGGGAGAGGGGATACATCGCCCAGCGGCGCCGTCAGGTTCTGGTCTAATCGTTTCCCTAGCTCACTACTCGTCTCGCCTTTAAGTAGTCTCACTTGCTCCACATGGGCCCGGTCACTTGACTGTTGGGCTTGCTCCTCCTCTTGGGCCGGTCTGGTGGTGCTGGGCCTTGGCCTTCAGTAGTTCCCGTGACATTCTATCCTTTGTTCTTTGCTGTATCCCCACACCAGTTAGCTTTTTTGTTTGAAAATCAGGGGCCACCCCCGGCTCCACATTCATTACGAGCGTTTTTAACACTGGTGTGCTCTTATATTATGGGACGGAGTGAGTAGAAGCCAAACCAAGTACCCAAACACCAGAGACAGCGACCCAAAGCCAGCCCTGGATTCCTTCAGTCCGGTTCCAGCTCCCACCAGTTAGCTTTTTTCTTCTCCAACCGGCCTCTCCCCTTCCCATTAATTGCTTAACAAAAATACAAAGTCTGTTTTAAAGCAGGAACATAACCGCAACCAAGAGGAGGAGGGAGAGGGAGAAAGCGAGCTGGGGCACTAGTAGGAAATCTGCTGCATGGAGCTCATTATCGAAACTCCAGCTATAGAGCAAAAACCTGCTACCACCAGAGACTGCAGAAAAGTTCAGCCAATTCACACAGCAGGGATCAAGTACAGGCGACTAGCAAACACAACTTATCAACCAAAACATGAACATCTTCATCAATCCGGCTCCAGACTTGAGCACGAGCAACGCCACTTCATCCAGTTTCATCTAGGTGTCAACATGTCCATCCTCAGGCGGAACCAGAAGCTGACGCTAGACAAGAAGTTTCCTTCATTAGCACCTCAACCCCTTGTTAAGACTCTTGGTCGACACTCTTGAGCAAACTTGACCAATACATCAAGAATGAGCATATATGGTAAAAATAATCCCAACAGGAGATCTCACCACATGAATGTCAAACTTAACTTTGTTTCTTATACAGTCCAAACACCCCAACATATAGCAGCAATCCCCAACATATAAAACTTATGCCCACCAGGAAGAAAGGCATAAAACCAGGTCCATCTTTGCCAAATGTTATTAGGGCTACATTCTGCCCCAATGACCTTACCAAAAGTTCCCCACACAGCTCTAGCCATATGACATTCAAAAAACACATGACTTGCATTCTACTGCTCCGAGTACAAAGAACATCTGGAATTCCCCAAGCACTTAGGTTTTTTCAAATTGTCACTAGTAAGAATAGCATCTCTGAAAAGTTGCCACATAAAAATCTTGATTTTCAGATAAATGGGAGCTTTCCAGATCCACTTATTATCAGCACCAGCAATATCTTTTGCTAACCAATGATAAAGTAGAGACCAGACATACTATCAGGGGAAGCATTAAAACTACAAATTTACTTGTAACGACATGGAAATACCGTATATAGGTGGGTATGGTGGACTCATGTGGCAAAACTGGGTTTAAGGATTTTGGATGCACAAGTAGTATTCCTACTAAGTACAAGTGGAGGCTAGCAAATAGATTGAGAAGCAACCAACCAAGAAACGAAAATTCACATAAACGAGCATTAAGCATAACTAACACCGAATAATGCATCACAAGTAGGATGTAATTTCATTGCATAACTATTAACTTTCGTGCTTGCATAGGGAATCACAAACCTTAACACCAATATTCTTACTAAAGCACAATTACTCACCAACATGACTCACATATTATTATCTCCATATCGCAAAACTATTGCAAGAAATCAAAATTATCATATCCAAAGATCTTCATGAAAGTTTTTATTATATCCCTCTTGAATATCCATTACTTTGGGACTAAATTTATATATTACCATTGCTACTAACAAGCTCTCAAATAAATTTAAGTGAAGCATGAGATCATAAGTATTTCTTCAAAAATTTCAACTCTCAAAATAATCTAAGTGAAGCATGAGAGTGTTCGACAAACTACTCCAAAAAGATATAAGTGAAGATCAAATGAGTAGTTAAGTAAATGGGTAGCTATTTGAGGACTCTCTCTTATTTAAAAACCTTCAGATCTAAGTATTTTATTAAAACAGCAATCAAAACAAAATAAAATGACATTCCAAGAATAGCACACATCATGTGAAAAAGTAAAAACTTAGGCTCAACCGAGGCTAACCGATAATTGTTGATGAAGAAAGGAGGGATGCCTACCGGGGCATCCCCAAGCTTAGATGCTTTATACTTCTTGAAATGTTATCTTGGGATGCCTTGGGCATCCACAAGCTTGAGCTATTGTGTCTTCTTCATTCCTCTCATAACACGGTTTCCCTAAATCTTAAGAACTTCATTCACACAAAACTCAACAAGAACTCGTGAGATAAGTTAGTATAAATCAATGCATAACCTTATCATTCTCTACTGTAGCAAACCACTAAAATTATTATTTAACATTTCATACTAAATGCCTATGCATATTTAATACTCCTATCCTCAAATAGAATCATTAAACAAGCAAACATATGCAAACATAACAGCAATCTGTCTAAATAGAACAGTCTGTAAAGAGTGCAATTACACTCATACTTACCTAACTCAAAAAATTCTGAAAAATTACCAAACTGTATAAAATTTATTATAGCTTATTGTGCAAAATATTTCAACATTTTATCACATTCTGACTTTTCTGAAGAATTTTTGTAACAGCGATAAACTTTCTGTTTTGAAACAGCAACTCATATACTTGCAAAATAAGAATGGTGAAGGCTATCCTTGCCATTTTATTGAAGTAAGAGATGCAAAACATTATTCTAAATAACAGAAAGCAAATCCTAATAAAAGAAAATGACTATCCAAGCAAAACTCATATCATGTGACGAAATGAAAATATAGCTCCAAGTGAGGTTACCGATGATGTTGAAGACGAAAGAGGGGATTCCTTCCGGGGCATCCCGAAGCTTAGTTGCTTGGATCATCCTTGAATATTACCTTGGGGTGCCTTGGGCATCCCCAAGCTTAGGGTCTTGTCACTCCTTATTCTCCTCATATCGACATCTCACCCAAAACTTGAAAACTTCAATCACACAAAACTTAACGGAACTTCGTGAGATGGGTTAGTATGATAAAGACAAATCATTCACTTTGGTACTGTCAAGATAAGATTCATAATTGTTTCCACATAATTCCTACTGTACCCTACAATTTTCACAATTTATATTAATCAATATAAGCCATAGAAACTATAAAACAAGCAAACTATGCATTGCAAACAGTATCTGTCAAAAACAGAGCAGTACTTAAAGATCTGAATTAAGGTCATACTTCTGTAACTCCAACAATTCAGAAAAATTAGGACAATGTAGAAAATTTGTGTACCCATCAACTGTAAAAACTTCAGAATGTTTCCATGTTCTAGTAAAAGATAGATAGGAATTTCTGCACTGGACGCAAAAGTTTCTGTTTTTGCACAAAATCAAGCCAACTATCATCCACACTATCCCAAAGGCTTTACTTGGCACTTTATTGAAACAAAAGCTATAAAACATGATTACTACAGTATCTTAATAATGTTAACACACAAAAACAGTAGGGGTAAATGTTGGGTTGTCTCCAACAAGCACTTTTCTTTAATGCCTTTTTAGCTAGGCATGATGATTTCAATGATGCTCGCATAAAAGTAAAGAATTGAAATATAAAGAGAGCATCATGAATCAAATGGCAAGCACATTTAAGCCTAACATACTTCCTATGCATAGGGATTTTGTGAGCAAACAATTTATGGAAGCAAGAATCAACTAGCATAGGAAGGCAAAACAAGTGCAACTTCAAAACTTTCAACACATAGAGAGGAAACTTGATATTATTGAGATATGTAAATGCATATGTTCCTCTCTCATAATAATTTTCAGTAGCATCATGAATGAATTCAACAATATAACTATCACATAAAGCATTCTTTTCATGATCCACAAGCATAGAATTTTTATTACTCTCCACATAAGCAAAATTATTCTCATAAATAGTAGTGGGAGCAAATTCAACAAATGTGACGCCCGGATAATTAAGCTACAGTAATTCCTCGCTAATGATGCCATGTCACCTCGGTTACTGTTGTTAGTCTCGTGTTAGTTCGAAACTGATTCAAATTCAAATTTGAATTAAAGTCAAATGATAAAAGTTTCAAACATTAAAACTAAAATGTTCATCATGTGGAAAATATTCATTTGTTAATATTGGTGGTGTACCAACATTTTTTAAAAAGTGTTTAAATGCCCTAAACTATCCAAAATTGTGGCAAACAACCCCAAATTTTATCATTTCTATTTAAACAAAATTTCAAATGAATTCAAATACCTCTCAAACATTTTGTGGTAGTGCCTACAAATACAACACAAATTTTGGACCAAGTTCCATATTTTGCAAAAAATCATTTGATGGCTTTGTTAAATACAAACATTGCATATTAACAGAAAAGGCAGAAAAAAGAAAAGTTTAGAAAAGGAAAAGAGGTAGAGGAACTGCTACTGCTGCACTGGGCCCTAGTGGCCACAGTGCAGACCCAGCCCACCAGGAGCCATCCTTCTCCTCCCTGTTCACAGGGGGTGGTGGCACGCATCCGAACCACCATGGCCGCGGCTGTGGGTGCGTGGCGACCATCCCGCGGTTCCCTGTCGCGCATAAGGGCAGCCCCCTGCCCCTCTCTCCCTCCTCGGAACCCTAGACCACCCACTCTTCCTCTCGCCCGCTCTCTCTCTTGATTTTGGCGGTGCCCGAAACCTCCGACGCCATGGACAATCCCGTCCACGCGACCACCGTCGCCCCCGCGTGCTTGGAGCTTGACCAGGAGCTCTGTTCGCCTCCACTGCATCGTCCACGAGCACAGTCTTGAGCTGGACGCCTCTACATCGCCGGGATCGAGCGTTTTGTCCTCTTCGATCACCGGTGCCTCTCCGTCAAATACACCGTCGCTGCTGCTCCTAAACTCCCAACGAGCCCCCGTGCGCCTACTAGGTGTGCTCCATCGTGGATCCCCTTCCTCCGTTGCTCAATCCGCTGCTGCTACTTGTTGTTGCCGATGATGCTGCTCCAGTCGCCGCGGTTGGGCTCACCGCGTCGATCCCGTCCGGCCGCGCCTGATCCCCGTACTCCGCTGCGCTCGGGTGGCTCCAGCCGCGCGCCTCACCTCGCCTGCCTATGCCTACGCCCGCTACGGCACTGCTGCCTGCTACCGACCGCCCAGCCGCCGCCCGGCTCCTCCCCGCGCCCTGGTCGCGCCTTGCGCGTGCGCGCGCGCCCGCGGGCCTTTGCTGCTCGGGGTCGCGTCCTGCTCCTCCTCTCGCGCGCTGCGCTGCTTGTTGTAGCTCGCCGGGAGCTGCTGCCACTCCTGATGGCACCGCTAGCTCCGCCGCGCGCGTCCGCTACCGCCCCTGCCTTCGTCGCCTGCCGCTCCCCATCCCGCGCACTCGCCCCCGATCCCCTGGTGCGCCGGGCCACGCCCGACCTCCCGGCCGCGCGCCTACGCACTGGCCTCGCCGTCCTCGCCCGCCTCGCGCGCCCCCTGGCCCGCTCGCCGGCTTCCCGCCAGCCTCGCCCCGCTGTGCCCTGTCGGGCGGGCTGGTGCCCGTTGCCTAGCACCGCCCGCTGCCCGTAACCCGCCAGCGCCCGCTTTGGCCCAGGGGCATATGACAAGGGGGCCCCACCCCAGAACGTTTATATATAAAAAAAGAAGGATAACAAAATATAATTAATTAATTAATTAATTAATTAATTAATGCTGTTTAATTAACCTGATCATTTAGTTAAACTAATTAACCATGTTTAATTAGCCTGAGACTATGACGAACGGGTCCCACCTGCCAGGGTTGACATAGTCAACCTGTGGCCTGCTGGCATCATGATGACATCATGCTGACATCATAATTACATTTTCTAATTAAATTAATTTTGTTAATTCTAAAAATGAATTAAAACTTTGATAAATAATATAAAATAATCCGTAGCTCAGATGAAAAACTTTGTACATGCAAGTTGCTCAGAACGAGGAGACGATTCCGAATACGCAGTCCGTTCGTCTGCCACACGTCCCTAGCATAGCGAACATGCAACAATCCACGTCCGGTTCGTCTGCCCGAAAACGTCAAACACCGGGAATACTTTCCCGGATGTTTTCCCCCTTCGCCAGTAGCACCTAGTACTGCGTTAGCTCACCCTAGCACCGCTAAATGTCATGTCATGCATCTTAATGCATCTGTTTGCATTGTATTCATTGTTTCTTCCCCCTCTTCTCTCCGGTAGACTACGAACCTGACGCCGCTGATGCCCCGGTCGACTATGGTGTTGATGACCCGTCCTTCTCTGCTGAGCTTCCAGGCAAGCCAACCCCCCTTGTTCATCCCGATATCGCCTACTCTTTCCCACTACTGCTTGCATTAGAGTAGTGTTACTGTTTCATCGGTTTGATCCTATTCTGCTGCATAGCCTATCTGTTGCTACTATTGTTCACACCTTTACCTGCAATCCTAATGCTTAGTATAGGTTGCTAGAATTACATCAGTGGCCCTACATTCTTGTCCATCTGCCATGCTATACTATCAGGCCGTGATCACTCGGGAGGTGATCACGGGTATATACTATATACTATTACATACTTATGTTACTTTCGGAAGTGGGGGCTGAAGGGGCAGGTGGTTCCATCCAGGTAGTGATGGGCCTGGGTTCCCGAAGGCCCCCGACTGTTACTTTGTGGAAGAGCGACAGGGCAGGTTGAGACCACCTAGGAGACAGGTGGGCCTGGTCCCTGGTCGGCGTCCGCGGTTACTTCAAAATAACACGCTTAATGAGATCTTGGTATTTGATCTGAGTCTGGCTACGAGCCTATACGCACTAACCACCACGCGGGAACAGTTATGGGCACTCGACGTCGTGGTATCAGCCGAAGCCTTCTTGACATCAGCGGTTGAGCGGCACGCGCCGGATTGGACTGGAACACGTGCTCTGTATTAGGGAGGCTAGGTCTGCTTCCGGCCGCCCTCGCAATGTGCAGGAGTGCAATGGGCGATGGGCCCAGACCCCTGCGCACTTAGGATTTAGACCGGCGTGCTGACCTCTCTATTGTGCCTAGGTAGGGCTGCGACGTGTTGATCTTCCGAGGCCGTACATGACCCAGGAAAGTGTGCCCGGCCAGAGGGATCGAGCCTGTTGGGTAATGTGGTGCACCCCTGCAGGGAAGTTTATCTATTTGGATAGCCGTGTCCCTCGGTAAAAGGACGACCCGGAGTTGTACTTCGACCTTATGATAACTAGAACCGGATACTTAATAAAACACACCCCTTACAAGTTCCAGATACAACCCGGTGATCGCTCTCTCACAGGGTGACGAGGAGAGGATCGCCGGGTAGGATTATGCTATGCGATGTTACTTGATGCTGCACTTGCTACTCTCTTCTACATGCTTCAAGATGGAGGCTGCCAGAAGCGTAGTCTTCAATAGGACTAGCTATCCCCCTCTTATTCTGGCATTCTGCAGTTCAGTCCACAGATACTACCCATTTCATTGATACCAATGCATATGTAGTGTAGATCCTTGCTGGCGAGTACTTTGGATGAGTACTCACGGTTGCTTTGCTCCCTCTTTTCCCCCTTTTCCATTCTTCTCGGACGTCGCAACCAGATGTTGGAGCCCAGGAGCCAGATGCCACCGTTGACGACGACTCCTACTACACCGAGGGTGCCTACTACTACGTGTAGGCCGCCGATGACCAGGAGTAGTTAGGAGGATCCCAGGCAGGAGGCCTGCGCCTCTTTCGATCTGTATCCCAGTTTGTGCTAGCCATCTTATGGCACCTTGTTTAACCTTATGTCTGTACTCAGATATTGTTGCTTCCGCTGACTCGTTTATGTTCGAGCACTTGTATTCGAGCCCTCGAGGCCCCTGGCTTGTAATATGATGCTTGTATGACTTATTTGTTTTTAGAGTTGTGTTGTGATATCTTCACGTGAGTCCCTGATCTTGATCGTACACGTTTGCGTGTATGATTAGTGTATGATTGAATCAGGGGCGTCACAAGTTGGTATCAGAGCCGACTGCCTGTAGGAACCCCCCTTCCAACTCCTTGGCCGAAGTTGAGTCTAGACATTGCAAAACTTTTACTAACATGGCTGTGCGGCTTACGGGCCCACGTCGCCATTGGGTGGCATTAGGATCTTTTATTCCTCGTCTATACTCTGGGACTCTGATCTCTCTTCTATTCGGGTTAAATGATTTTGCTAACTCTAACTCTAGGTTCTCGTAATTACTTCCTCCCGGAGAGCCCCTTGTTACAGATGACCGCCTGCTGCACCAGAAGATTCGGAAGATACTCTATGATGTTCTCTCGAGACTTTGTGCCCACCATTTTTGCTATTCCCTACCACCGATATATCCCTATGGATAAATACATACACCTGTCATTCTTACTTTTATTCCCAGTTGATCCTGTTATTACAAGATACCCCGAAATTCTCTCTATTGTTCCGAGAATACTTTGTGCCTACTGCCTTGCAGTTCTTGCCACATGAATACCCCTACGGCTAATTCCTCGCACTTACCGAGTATCCGCTCATCCCCAATTGTTCATGTGTTTCACAAAAGTCTTTGAAATACCATTCAATTTTTGGAAAATCCTCAGCAACCTATTGCTCTTGAAATTCTTGCTTACTTGCATTATGGTTAATCCCATAAGTCTAGTAATCTTATTGGCATCCTTTGTCATTATCATTTTGAGTCTGTTGATTCAATATGTTGCGAATGCTCGCAATCCTCGATCAGATCCCAGAGTTCATCCTTCCGGCTCAGATGTTTTAAACATGGGCTGGATCTCGACCAATCAAATTGCCGTCGATTGTACCCCTAAGTCTATTCAGCTTAACCATCCTTAATCAGAGCGTTTGCTTCTGATCCCTTTGGATCGGAAATCATAATTCCTTTACATTTGAGCTTTGAATTAGTCAGTTGTTTCTATAATCCAAAGCCTTTGCTTTGTTTCGTCCTCTGATCGTGTGCCGATTCTCACATCAGCCCCGTTATGGACCGTCAGATCCTTTGTTGAATTATCATCCGACAGTGTCCTTCGTATACAAAAACCTCAAGAATTCTTTCTCTGATACATAATGCCATTGGTAAATCCTATTCTCTGATTTGGCCAACCATGCTCTACTTTCGAGCTGGTGATAATTACTCTCGAAGCTTGTGGTATATGTTTCTAAGATGCCCTGATGGGTTGAACCTATGCTTTCCTTAATCTGTGTGAACCCGAAAAGTTTTCACGGGTCATACTCCTCTGGTAATTCACCAGGTAGGATTCCACACTCAAATCATTTTTAATAAGAGCAGTGAATGAATGGTCATGCATTGGAGAGGTGGGAGTCGACCTTGAACTTTGTTTTCATGCCCATGGACACAATGTAGATCTTATCACGGAAGCTTCTTGTAATAATAATGATCCCCTTCTTATAAGTTCATCTTGTATCTATGTTGGTCCTTTGCAACTGTGGTTCCGACCATGATTGATCATCTTTGATCCTTTTCTCGGACAAGTTGGAGCAATTGCCTTCCGTAGATCAATTCACCAGTCCAACTTTTATTCTGCGCTACCTTCGAGTATTACCCCCTGGTATCTCAAGGATATCATGCCATTGCACTACATCTTGTGAATTTGTGTTGGGGTAATACCTTTCCCTGTCTTAGTCACTCCATGAGTTCTGGGTTGTCGTCAACCGAGGACACCGATTACTGAATCGAGTCTGCATCGCGATTAAACAACTCTTAGTAATCTTCTTTACTTGCGAGTTTGTACTCGATCACGTCATTCCTAGCCTGATCGGCTATATCATTATCGTGCTAATTTTAACTGTGCTACCTGGTCCTTATTCTCAGAGCACAACTTTCGATGATGAGCTAAGCTTACATCGATATTCCTCGTCTTATCGTTCACCTCGAACACTAGGCTTGATTCTGAATTGGTGTCCTATCCATGGTTCCAATAATCTTTCGCTGCATCAGTCCTTTTGCTTGATGCAGTCGTTGTTCGATTGCTTCTTTGTGGAGCCTCTCGACAAAATTTGTCGTGATCATCATCAACATTTTGACTCCTTCCAGGATATCAATTGAATTCATGATGTTAAGTGCCATCCTCGTCCCTTGGTAATTTGAGTTACCATCGTGAACATCCCTACCTTCCTTTCATCACAAACTTGTTGATGTTATGGATGCAACTTGCTATCCAGCTTGTATTATGTTCTACCTGGTAATAATACTAGCTTTTATGTCAACGATGTTGTGAGGATTGCTCCACCTCTTAATTATTCTTGGTATAGTGATACTTCTCACCATCACCATTATTTCTTGGTCCCCGTGTCGATTCTAACCGGGATACCAACAAGTGAACGGTGCTGCTTGGATTTTGTACTTCTAGCAACCCTATTGCTTTGAAGTTAATGGTCGACAGTTCCTTCTTAGACTATTAGTTATTGAATCACCATTCTAACATTGATCATGCTATCTAAGCCCATATTTCGGGTGCACCTTTCAATTGTGTAAGTTTTCCTCGAGCATACCTCATTATATCATTTGATCTGACAAATGTTATCTCCTTGTTCACATAATTGTGGAAATCCATCTTTTGGGAATCTCAATGAATTGTCGCTGAGTTCATCAGCCACCTCCTCATCCTCTCCTTGGTTTAATGATGAACTCATGATTCGGAACTTGCTTCCATAGTTCATTTCCCGAGAATGTTGCAGCTCCATCTCGTCAAATTGTGTTGCACCCCTTCCTTCTCAGGCATCATGAGTCTGAGGTATCCTGACACCAATCAGATCTGAATCTCAGTCAGATATGATGGTTGGAACATATTCCCCAGAGTTATAACAAGGTGATGCCATGCCTAGCACACCTGGTTGGAGGACCTATTGTTATAGTTTCCTTTTTAGCTAAGTTAGCCATTCTTCCATGAGGAAATTGTAAGACTTATTCTATAAGTTGTTCCTGATGGATCCTTTGTGTATCCAAAGTTTGACCTTTACTTGATGACCATGTCAGTGCTATCTTGGAGCATGACAGTGGTACTCAAACATCAACAAGGACATTGGAAGCATAATGCTAAATGGTTCTTAATTGATTATCCAAACACTGTTGTATGTGTAACATCATGAAATCCCTTGCCCCTCTACTTAATTGGTCATCTACTTGCTGTCCTGACATGGATGGGAAAGATATACTCTTGATACTCTAGTATAACCACATTTTCCTTTCAATTGTTCTGATTAGTATACTAATCACTTTTCCTTTCCATTGGTTTGTTTAAACTGATAATCACATTTTCCTTTTCGTTGGTTTGTTTACCCTTTCTTGTGATCTACACATAATCTAAGCAGTAACAATTCTCTGCTTATGTAACACCCCAGTTGTACAACTCTGTCAGTAAAACCCTGTTACTATTGTTGATGACATTCCGGTAACCACCGATGGACGAGAACTTTGCCTATTGGTCCGCCTCATTCAACGAGCAGGAAAATGGTTCTCTTCATCCCTCGCCCTTGGTATCGACGTTGTTGGCGACATAACTGACAGACTATTTTCTGACATGCCTTGCTATCATGACCGTGCAAGATGTTAGCGCCCTTCCTACCTTTAACTCACATGGTGAGCCCATAACCCACAGTTCCACAGGATCGAAACCTGACTCCCCTGTACACCCCCTGTTTCCAAAGTTATTCCTAACGTGTGGCTTTGTATGTAATTCACGAGCCACCTTCCGAGAGATCACCAATTCTGGTATCAGACACGATACTTATTCCCATTGCTCTGAACCCCTTTCACTCTGTTTCAGGCAACGAACGATTGCCTATCCGCTTGAGACTTCGTATTGCACCTTCTTACCTTTCTCTCAATGACTTTCTTAAATATCAACTCGAGAGATGCCTCTATGCCTTGTCCACGGAGATAGCCCCCAGATACCTAACATGTATTGAGCTCCGCCCTTCCCAAGTCTTACACCTTGTCTTTCCGTAAGTACGATGGAGATCTTGAAGAAAGGATGCCGGCTTCATCATGATGACTTGAAGTAGAGAAATGAAGACATCAACGTAGTGGATCGACCTCTGTGAGAAGAGCAACCAAGAACGAGAAGATCTGTTAGAACTACGTAACCAGAACTTTCCCTCTTACTCTACCTTTTAAATCTCAGGACGAGATTTCTTGTAGTGGAGGAGAATTGTAACGCCCGGATAATTAAGCTACAGTAATTCCATGCTAATGGTGCCACGTCACCTCGGTTACTGTTGTTAATCTCGCCTTAGTTTGAAACAGATTCAAATTCAAATTTGAATTAAAGTCAAACGATAAAAGATTTCAAACATTAAAACTAAAATGTTCATCATGTGGAAAATATTCATTTGTTAATATTGGTGGTGAACCAACATTATTTTTAAGTGTTTAAATGCCCTAAACTATCCAAAATTGTGGCAAGCAGCCCCAAATTTTATCATTTCTATTTAAACCAAATTTCAAATGAATTCAAATACCTCTCAAACTTTTTGTGGCAGTGCCTAAAAATGCAACACCAATTTTGGACCAAGTTCCATATTTTGCAAAAATCATTTGATGGCTTTGTTAAATACAAACATTGCATATTAACAGAAAAGGCAGAAAACAGAAAATTTTAGAAAAGGAAAAGAGGTAGAGGAACTGCTACTGCTGCAATGGGCCCTAGTGGCCACAGTGCAGACCCAACCCACCAGGAGCCATCCTCCTCCTCCCTATTCACAAGGGGTGGTGGCACGCATCCGAACCACCATGGCCGCGGCTGTGGGTGCGTGGCGACCATCCCGCGGTTCCCCGTCGCGCATAAGGGTAGCCTCCTGCCCCTCTCTCCCTCCCCGGAACCCTAGACCACCCCACTCTTCCTCTCGCCCACTCTCTATCTTGATTTTGGCGCCGCCCGAAACCTCCGACGCCATGGCTGACCCCGTCCACGCGACCACCGTCGCCCCCGCGTGCTTGGAGCTTGACCAGGAGCTCTGTTCGCCTCCACTGCATCGTCCACGAGCACGGTCTCGAGCTGGACGCCTCTACATTGCCGGGATCGAGCACTTCGTCCTCTTCGATCACCGGTGCCTCTCCGTCAAATACACCATCGCTGCTGCGCCTAAACTCCCAATGGGCCCCCATGTGCCTACCAGGTGAGCTCCATCGTGGATCCCCTTCCTCCGTTGCTCAATCCGCTGGTGCTACTTGTTGTTGCCGATGATGCTGCTCCAGTCGCCGCGGTTGGGCTCACCGCGTCGATCCCGTCCGGCCGCGCCTGATCCCCGTACTCCGCTGCACTCGAGTGGCTCCAACCGCGCGCCTCACCTCGCCTGCCTATGCCTACGCCCGCTGCGGCACTGCTGCCTGCTACCGACCGCCCGGCCGCTGCCCGGCTCCTTTCCGCGCCCTGGTTGCGCCTTGCGCGTGCGCGCGCGCGCCCGTGGGCCGCTGCTGCTCGGGGTCGCGTCCTGCTCCTCCTCTCGCGCGCTGCGCTGCTTGCTGCAGCTCACCGGGAGCTGCTGCCACTCCTGATGGCACCGCTCGCTCCGCCGCGCGCGCCCGCTACCGCCCTGCCTCCGTCGCCTGCCGCTCCCCCTCCCGCGCACTCGCTCCCGATCCCCTGGTGCGCCGGGCCATGCCTGACCTCCCGGCCGCGCGTCCACGCGCCGGCCTCGCGCGCCTCGCGCGCCCCCTGGCCCGCTCGCCGGCTTCCCGCAACCCTCACCCCGCTGTGCCCTGTCGGGCGGGCTGGTGCCCGTCGCCCAGCACTGCCCACTGCCCGTAACCCGCCAGCGCCTGCTTTGGCCCCAGGGGCCTATGACAAGGGGGCCCCACCCCAGAACGTTTATATATAAAAAAGAAGGATAAAAAATATAATATAATTAATTAATTAATTAATTAATTAATGCTGTTTAATTAACCTGATCATTTAGTTAAACTAATTAACCATGTTTAATTAGCCTGAGACTATGACGAACGGGTCCCACCTGCCAAGGTTGACATAGTCAACCTGTGGCCTGCTGACATCATGATGACGTCATGCTGACATCATAATTACATTTTCTAATTAAATTAATTTTGTTAATTCTAAAAATGAATTAAAACTTTGATAAATAATATAAAATAATCCGTAGCTCAGATGAAAAAACTTTGTACATGCAAGTTGCTTAGAGCGAGGAGACGATTCCGAATACGCAATCCGTTCGTCTGCCACACATCCCTAGCATAGCGAACATGTAAATTTCCACCTCCGGTTCGTCTGCCCGAAAACGTCAAACACCGGGAATACTTTCCCGGATGTTTCCCCCCTTCGCCAGTAGCACCTAGTACTGCGTTAGCTCACCCTAGCACCGCTAAATGTCATGTCATGCATCTTAATGCATCTGTTTGCATTGTATTCATTGTTTCTTCCCCCTCTTGTCACCGGTAGACTACGAGCCTGACGCCACTGCTGCCACAGTCGACTACGGTGTGGACGACCCGTCCTTCTCTGCCGAGCTTCCAGGCAAGCCAACCCCCCTTGTTCATCCCGATATCGCCTACTCTTTCCCTCTACTGCTTGCATTAGAGTAGTGTTACTGTTTCATCGGTTTGATCCTATTCTGCTGCATAGCCTATCTGTTGCTACTACTGTTGACACCTTTACCTGCAATCCTAATGCTTAGTATAGGTTGCTAGAATTACATCAGTGGCCCTACATTCTTGTCCGTCTGCCATGCTATACTATCGGGCCGTGATCACTCGGGAGGTGATCACGGGTATATACTATATACTATTACATACTTATGTTACTTTCGGAAGTGGGGGCTAAAGGGGCAGGTGGTTCCATCCAGGTAGTGATGGGCCTGGGTTCCCGAAGGCCACCGACTGTTACTTTGTGGCGGCGCGACAGGGCAGGTTGAGACCACCTAGGAGACAGGTGGGCCTGGTCCCTGGCCGGCGTCTGCGGTTACTTCAAAATAACACGCTTAACGAGATCTTGGTATTTGATCTGAGTCTGGCTACGAGCCTATACGCACTAACCACCACGCAGGAACAGTTATGGGCACTCGACGTCGTGGTATCAGCCGAAGCCTTCTTGACATCAGCGGTTGAGTGGCGCGCGCCGGATTGGACTGGAACACCTGCTCTGTATTAGGGAGGCTAGGTCTCCTTCCGGCCGCCCTCGCAACATGCAGGAGTGCAATGGGCGATGGGCCCAGACCCCTGCGCGCTTCGGATTTAGACCAGCATGCTGACCTCTCTGTTGTGCCTAGGTAGGGCTGCGACGTGTTGATCTTCCGAGGCCGAACATGACCCAGGAAAGTGTGCCCGGCCAGAGGGATCGAGCGTGTTGGGTAATGTGGCGCACCCCTGCAGGGAAGTTTATCTATTCGAATAGCCGTGTCCCTCGGTAAAAGGACGACCCGGAGTTGTACTTCAACCTTATGATAACTAGAACCGGATACTTAATAAAACACACCCCTTACAAGTTCCAGATACAACCCGGTGTTTGCTCTCTCATGGGGGGACGAGGAGAGGATCGCCGGGTAGGATTATGCTATGCGATGTTACTTGATGCTGCACTTGCTACTCTCTTCTACATGCTTCAAGATGGAGGCTGCCAGAAGCGTAGTCTTCGATAGGACTAGCTATCCCCCTCTTATTCTGGCATTCTGCAGTTCAGTCCACAGATACTACCCATTTCATTGATACCAATGCATATGTAGTGTAGATCCTTGCTTGCGAGTACTTTGGATGAGTACTCATGGTTGCTTTGCTCCCTCTTTTCCCCCGTTTCCATTCTTCTCGGACGTCGTAACCAGATGTTGGAGCCCAGGAGCCAGATGCCACCGTTGACGACGACTCCTACTACACCGAGGGTGCCTACTACTACGTGCAGGCCGCCGACAACCAGGAGTAGTTAGGAGGATCCCAGGCAGGAGGCCTGCACCTCTTTCGATCTGTATCCCAGTTTGTGCTAGCCATCTTATGGCACCTTGTTTAACCTTATGTCTGTACTCAGATATTGTTGCTTCCGCTGACTCGTTTATGTTCAAGCACTTGTATTCGAGCCCTCGAGGCCCTTGGCTTGTAATATGATGCTTGTAAGACTTATTTGTTTTTAGAGTTGTGATGTGATATCTTCCCGTGAGTCCCTGATCTTGATCGTACATGTTTGCATGTATGATTAGTGTACGATTTAATCGGGGGCGTCACAACAACATAACTATCATGTGATTGAAAATTAAAATCATGATGACAAGTTTCATGGTTGTCATTATTCTTTATAGCATAAATTTCATCACCGTAATCATCATATATATCAACTTTGTTGTCATAATCAATTGAAACCTCTTCCAAAATAGTGGATTCATCACTAAATAAAGTCATGACCTCTCCAAATCCACTTTCATAATTATTACAGTAAGATTCAACACCCTCCAAAATAGTGGGATCATTATCTAGAGTTGACACTCTTCCAAACCCACTTTAATCTATATAATCATCATAAATAGGAGGCATGCTTTCATCATAATAAATTTTCTCATAAAAACTTGAGGGACTAAAAATATAATCTTCATCAAATATAGCATCCCCAAGCTTATGTCTTTGCGTATCATTAGCATCATGGATATTCAAAGAATTCATACCAACAACATTGCAATCATGCTCATCATTCATGCCAAACATTTTATTGAACTCTTCTTCTATCAATTGAGCACAATTTTCCTTTCCATCATTTTCAAGAAAGACATGATAAAGATGAACAATATGAGACCACCTCAATTCCATTTTTTTGTAGTTTTCTTTTTACAAACCAAACTAGTGATAAAACAAGAAACTAAAAGATTCAATTGCAAGATCTAAAGATATACCTTCAAGCACTCACCTCCCCGGCAACGGCGCCAGAAAAGAGCTTGATTTCTACTACGCAACTTTATTCTTGTAGACTCGTGTTGGGCCTCCAAGCGCAGAGTTTTGTAGGACAGTAGCAATTTTCGCTCAAGTGGATGACCTAAGGTTTATCAATCCGTGGGAGGCATAGGATGAAGATGGTCTCTCTCAAACAACCCTGCAACCAAATAAAAAAGAGTCTCTTGTGTCCCCAACACACCAAATACAATGGTAAATTGTATAGGTGCACTAGTTCGGCGAAGAGATGGTGATACAAGTGTAATATGGATAGTAGATATAGGTTTTTGTAATTGAAACAATAAAAAACAGCAAGGTAGCAAGTAACAAAAGTGAGCACAAATGGTATTGCAATGGTTGAAAATGAGGCCTAGGGTCCGTACTTTTGCTACTGCAATCTCTCAACAATGCTAATATAATTGGATCATATAACCAACCCTCAACATGCGATGACGAATCACTACAAAGTTCTTATCTAGCGGAGAACATCAGAAGAAATTGTTTGTAGGGTATGAAACCACCTCAAAGTTATTCTTTCCGATCGATCTATTCAAGAGTTCATACGAAAATAACACCATATGATACGCATCAACCAACTCTAATGTCACCTAGATACTCCAATGTCACCACAAGTATCCATGAGTTAATTATACGATACGCATCAAACAATTTCAGCTTCACAATACTCAATCTAACACAAATAACCTCAAAGAGTGCCCCAAGATTTCTACCAGAGAAACAAGGACGAAAACGTGCATCAACCCCTATGCATAGATTAGCCCAATGTCACCTTGGGAATCCACGAGTTAAGTGCCAAAACATATATCAAGTGAATCAATATAATACCCCATTGTCACCACGGGTATTCATAGACAAGACATATATCAAGTGCTCTCAAATCCATGAAAATATTAAATCCGATAATAACGAAATCTCAAACGGAAAACTCAATTCATCACAATAAGATAGAGAGGGGAAAACACCATTTGATCCAACTATATTAACAAAGCCCGCGATACATCAAGATCGTGCCAAATCAAGAACACGAGAGAGAGAGAGATTAAACACATAGCTACTGGTACAAACCCTTAGCCCCAAGGGTGGACTACTCCCTCCTCATCATGGTGTCCATAGGGATGATGAAGATGGCCTCCGGTGATGATTTCCGGTGGTCACACTTTTTACAATAATGAAACCCTAATTAACCCTAATAGTTTGCTGACCTCATGCTGACGTCAGCATTCACTATTTCGGATAATTCTAATTTAGTTAATTAAGTAAATTCCAGGAATTGCTAAAATCTTTAGAAAATCGTATTAAATAAACCGTAACTCGGATGAAAACAATTTGTACATGAAAATTGCTCAGAACGACGAGGCGAATCCGGATACGCGGTCCGTTCGTTCGTCACGCGTCCCTAACTACCTGAACATGGAACCGTTCCCCTCTGGTTATCTGTCCGACATTTGTCCGGAACCGGGAATACTTTCCCGGATGAATCCCCCCTTCGCCAGTATCACCCGACACTGCGTTAGATCACCTCTGTCACTGCGTATTGCCATGTTATGCTTTGTGCTGCACTTGTTTGCTTAGTATTTACTGTTTCCTCCCCCTCTTCTCTCTCGTTAGACCCCGACGTCGTCCCCGAGACCGACGCAGCTCCGGAGACCGAAGACACCATTGACGACCTTGCCCTTGCCGCCGAGCAACCAGGAAAGCCCCCTCTTTTGATCATCCCAATATCGCCCATTCTATTTCTCATGCTTGCATTAGAATTGCTGCTGCTACTGCTTTACCTATTCTGATGCATAGCCTGTTTACTGTAACCTGCTGTTGATAATTACCTGCATATCCTAAGCTGCTTAGTATAGGCTGGGTAGAGACCTATCAGTGACCCCACTTATCCCGATTGCCCCGCTGGATTATCCGAAGACCCGACCAACGGGATTGAAGACCAGGCCCCGACACCGCACATCACCCCCCTTAGTTGTAACGACACTGCAGTGTTACTATCGAGTGCCGAGGGTGATACCTCGCGTAGCACTTCTGAAGTTAACTCTGTAGAGTAGCTATTCGGTCGTGGTCATCGAGGGTGATTCCTCCTTCACCGCTTCCGATAACGACGCCGTCGTACAACACCTCAAGTGTGAACCCAGCGAGGGTGATTCCTCCGAGTTCACCTTGACGGATACATCGAGTAGGAATCCAACGAGGGTGATACCTCGGATTCCCCTGATGTTATGGACACACGGATACTTGGACTGTATTGTTGTTACTTGGAAAGGCGGGTCGACCCTGAGGGGTACCCGCGTGCGCCTAAGTGGCAAGTGTTGTGAAGACGGGTTGCCTGTATGGTGCCCGAGTGATGAATACGAGGCGCGGCCGGGCATTCTTAACCCTTGCAGCAAGTCCTCGAGACGGGGCGACGGGGTCACATCTTTTGTGAGTCTCTGCTCGTTACCGCAAGCCCAAGGTACTAACGATTTGGATATTTGATCCGAGCAGGCCTCTGGCCTGATAGCACTAACCATCATGTGGGCATAGTATGGGCGTCCTGCATCGTATGCATCAGCCGAAAGCTCTGTCAGACGTCCAGTTCAGCATGGCGGCACGGTCGGATCGTGTCGGCCACCCGAGGCGATGCTGGTATCCACCCTGTGCGCAACGACCCGGAGGGCGAGGGGCGATGGCCAAGACCCCCTTGCGCTTAGGATGTAGACCGGCGGGGACCTCTCTACTGAGCTGTAGGTAGGGTTGCGATGTGTCATTTGGCCGAGGCCGGGCATGACCCAGGAAAGTGTGTCCGGCCGGAGTTAATCGAGCGTGTTGGGTAAGTTGGTGCACCCCTGCAGGGAAGAAAACTTCTATCGATAGCCTGTCCTACGGTAACAGACACTCGGAGTTGTATCCTGATTGATGCATTTTAGAACTGGATACTTGGATACTATGGCTCTGGGATTGCTTCTCGCAGGGAGTCGAGAAGGGATCTCCGGACGAGGTTGATGACTGTATGGCTCTGGGATTGCTTTCTCGCAGGGAGTCGAGAAAGGATCTCTGGGTGAGGTTGATACCATTACTGCTACATTATATTGTACTGTCTACGCTCTTCTAATGCTGCAAGACCGCTGAAGATGCTAGTCTTCGATAGGACTAGGCCTTTTGTCTATTCTGGCATTTCTGCAGCCCAGTCCACATATACAGCCTCCCTTTGAAAATGATGCATTTGTAGTGTAGATCCTTGCTTGCTGAGTACTTCTGAGTACTCACGGTTGCTTTGTTTTCCTTCCCCCGCCCCCCAAATCAGTTTGTCGTGACCAAGAGGACGGCGCCCCTGAGACAGATGCCCCGTCGATCGACTACTACTACTACTACCCAGAGGATGGCTACTACTACGAGTTGGATGACGACCAGGAGTAGGTTCGGAGGGTCCCAGGCAGGAGGCCTACGCCTTTCGATCGTAGTGTTTTATTTTGCCCCGCCTTTCTAAAGGCCTTTCTGTTTCTCTTTTAATATCTGTACTCAGATATCTGATGCTTCCGCTGACGCTTGTACGCAAGCTTATGTATTCGAGCCCTCGAGGCCCCTGGCATGTAATTTAAAGCTTGTATGACTTTATTTATGTTTTAGAGTTGTGTTGTGATATCTTCCCGTGAGTCCTTAGGCTTGATCGTGTGCATTTGCGTGTATGATTAGTGCACGATTGAGCTGGGGGCGTCACAATCAATCCATTCATGAAACACACTCGAATATTAGCTACATCCAATGCACAAGTATGATCATAGTGCTCCCTAGTTAGTGCTTCATAAGAGAAGATGGAGACTCAAATAAAGATTGCATAAAGTAAATAGATAGGCCCTTCGTAGAGGGAAGGAGAGATTTGTAGAGGTGCCAGAGCTCAAAGCTTAAATTGAGAGATAAAAATATTTTGGGAGGCATACTTTTCCCGTCAACGAAAATGACTGAGTAATTCCCAACACTTTCCATGCTAGATATATCATAGGTGGTTCCCAGACATACAATAAAGTTTATTCCTTTTTCCACCATTCTTTAACTATCCACAGCTAGCCGTATCCACAGGTACCATCCATACCAACACTTTCCAAGGAATTTATTATTTGACAACATAAAGTAAATTTCTTTTTCATTTCGGGACTGGGCATCCCTATTACCGCCGTACTCTCGTGCAATGACAAGTGAATAAACACTCATCTTGAGAATAACACATCTAGTATGGAAAATATTGTCCACCCCCTGCCGCTTCAAGAGAGGTACGGGCACACAAAAAGGAAATTCATTTTTAAAATTAGAGTTGGCACATACAAATTTACTTGTAACGACATGGAAATACCGCATATCGGTAGGTATGGTGGACTCATGTGGCAAAACTGGGTTTAAGGATTTTGGATGCACAAGTAGTATTCCTACTTAGTACAAGTGGAGGCTAGCAAATAGATTGAGAAGCAACCAACCAAGAAACAAAAATTCACATAAACGAGCATTAAGCATAACTAACACCGAATAATGCACCACAAGTAGGATGTAATTTCATTGCATAACTATTGACTTTCGTGCTTGCATAGGGAATCACAAACCTTAACACCAATATTCTTACTAAAGCACAATTACTCACCAACATGACTCACATATTATTATCTCCATATCGCAAAACTATTGCAAGGAATCAAACTTATCATATCCAATGATCTTCATGAAAGTTTTTATTATATCCCTCTTGAATATCCATTACTTTGGGACTAAATTTATATATTACCATTGCTACTAACAAGCTCTCAAATAAATTTAAGTGAAGCACGAGAGCATAAGTATTTCTTCAAAATTTTCAACTCTCAAAATAATCTAAGTGAAGCATGAGAGTGTTCGACAAACTAATCCAAAAAGATACAAGTGAAGATCAAATGAGTAGTTAAGTAAATGGGTAGCTATTTGAGGACTCTCTCTTATTTAAAAACCTTCAGATCTAAGTATTTTCTTAAAACAGCAATCAAAACAAAATAAAATAACATTCCAAGAATAGCACACATCATGTGAAGAAGTAAAAACTTAGGCTCAACCGAGGCTAACCGATAATTATTGATGAAGAAAGGTGGGATGCCTACCGGGGCATCCCGAAGCTTATATGCTTTAGACTTCTTGAAATGTTATCTTGGGATGCCTTGGGCATCCCCAAGCTTGAGCTCTTGTGTCTTCTTCATTCCTCTCATAACACGGTTTCCCTAAATCTTAAAAACTTCATCCACACAAAACTCAACAAGAACTCGTGAGATAAGTTAGTATAAATCAATGCATAACCTTATCATTCTCTACTGTAGCAAATCACTAAAATTATTATTTAACATTGCAAACTAAATGCCTCTGCATATTTAATACTCCTATCATCAAATAGAATCATTAAACTAGCAAACATATGCAAACATAACAGAAATTTGTCTAAACAGAAAAGTCTGTAAAGAGTGCAATTACACTCATACTTCCCTAACTCAATTTCTTTTGAAAAATTACCAAACTGTATAAAATTTATCATAGCTTATTGTGCAAAATATTTCAACATTTTATCACATTCTGACTTTTCCGGAGAATTTTTGCAACTACGATAAACTTTCTGTTTTGAAACAGCAACTCATATACTTGCAAAATAAGCATGGTGAAGGCTATCCTTGCCACTTTTATTGAAGTAAGAGATGCAAAACATTATTATAAATAACAGCAAGAAAATCCTAATAAAATAAAATGACTCTCCAAGCAAAACTCATATCATGTGACGAAATGAAAATATTGCTCCAAGTGAGGTTACCGATAATGTTGAAGACGAAAGAGGGGATGCCTTCCGGGGCATCCCGAAGCTTAGTTGCTTGGATCATGCTTGAATATTACCTTGGGGTGCCTTGGGCATCCCCAAGCTTAGGGTCTTGTCACTCCTTATTCTCCTCATATCGATATCTCACCCAAAACATGAAAACTTCAATCACACAAAACTTAACGGAACTTCGTGAGATGGGTTAGTATGATAAAGACAAATCATTCACTTTGGTACTATCAAGATAAGATTCATAATTGTTTCCACAGAATTCCTACTGTATGCTACAATTTCCATAATTTATATTAATCAGTATAGGCCATAGAAATTATAAAACAAAGAAACTATGCATTGCAAACAGAATCTGTGAAAAATAGAAAAGTACTTAAAGATCTGAATTAAGGTCATACTTCTGTAACTCCAACAATTCAGAAAAATAAGGACAATGCAGAAAATTTGTGTACCCATCAAACATTCTAGTAAAAGATAGATAGGAATTCTGCACTGGACGCAAAAGTTTCTGTTTTTGCACAGAATCAAGCCAACTATCATCCACACTATCCCAAAGATTTTACTTGGTACTTTATTGAAACAAAAGCTATAAAACATGATTACTACAGTATCTTAATAATTTTAACACACAAAAACAGTAGGGGTAAATGTTGGGTTGTCTCCAACAAGCGCTTTTCTTTAATGCCTTTTTAGCTAGGCATGATGATTTCAATGATGCTCGCATAAAAGTAAAGAATTGAAATATAAAGAGAGCATCATGAATCAAATGGCAAGCACATTTAAGCCTAACATACTTCCTATGCATAGGGATTTTGTGAGCAAACAATTTATGGGAACAAGAATCAACTAGCATAGGAAGGCAAAACAAGTGCAACTTCAAAACTTTCAACACATAGGGAGGAAACTTGATATTATTGAGAAATGTAAATGCATATGTTCCTCTCTCATAATAATTTTTAGTAGCATCATGAATGAATTCAACAATATAACTATCACATAAAGCATTCTTTTCATGATCCACAAGCATAGAATTTTTATTACTCTCCACATAAGCAAAATTATTCTCATGAATAGTTGTGGGAGCAAATTCAACAAAATAAATATCATGTGATAGAAATTTAAAATCATGATGACAAGTTTCATGGTTGTCATTATTCTTTATAGCATAAATGTCATCACCATAATCATCATATATATCAACTTTGTTGTCATAATCAATTGAAACCTCTTCCAAAATAGTGGATTCATCACTAAATAAAGTCATGACCTCTCCAAATCCACTTTCATAATTATTACAATAAGATTCAACACTTTCCAAAATAGTGGGATCATTATCTAGAGTTGACACTCTTCCAAACCCACTTTAATCTATATAATCATCATAAATAGGAGGCATGCTTTCATCATAATAAATTTTCTCATCAAAACTTAAGGGACTAAAAATATCATCTTCATCAAATATAGCATCCCCAAGCTTATGGCTTTGCATATCATTAGCATCATGGATATTCAAAGAATTCATACCAACAACTTTGTAATCATGCTCATCATTCATGCCAAACATTTTATTGAACTCTTCTTCTATCAATTGAGCACAATTTTCCTTTCCATCATTTTCAAGAAAGACATAATAAAGATGAACAATATGAGACCACCTCAATTCCATTTTTTTGTAGTTTTCTTATTACAAACCAAACTAGTGATAAAACAAGAAACTAAAAGATTCAATTGCAAGATCTAAAGATATACCTTCAAGCACTCACCTCCCCGGCAACGGCGCCAGAAAAGAGCTTGATGTCTACTACGCAACTTTATTCTTGTAGACTCGTGTTGGGCCTCCAAGCGCAGAGTTTTGTAGGACAGTAGCAATTTTCCCTCAAGTGGATGACCTAAGGTTTATCAATCCGTGGGAGGCATAGGATGAAGATGGTCTCTCTCAAACAACCCTGCAACCAAATAAAAAAGAGTCTCTTGTGTCCCCAACACACCAAATACAATGGTAAATTGTATAGGTGCACTAGTTCGGCAAAGAGATGGTGATACAAGTGTAATATGGATAGTAGATATATGTTTTTGTAATTGAAACAATAAAAAACAGCAAGGTAGCAAGTAACAAAAGTGAGCACAAACGGTATTGCAATGGTTGAAAATGAGGCCTAGGGTCCGTACTTTTACTAGTGCAATCTCTCAACAATGCTAATATAATTGGATCATATAACCAACCCTCAACGTGCGATGAAGAATCACTACAAAGTTCTTATCTAGCGGAGAACATAAGAAGAAATTATTTGTAGGGTATGAAACCACCTCAAAGTTATTCTTTCCGATCGATCTATTTAAGAGTTCGTACTAAAATAACACCATATGATACGCATCAACCAACTCTAATGTCACCTAGATACTCCAATGTCACCACAAGTATCCATGAGTTAATTATACGATACGCATCAAACAATTTCAGCTTCATAATACTCAATCTAACACAAATAACCTCAAAGAGTGCCCCAAGATTTCTACCAAAGAAACAAGGATGAAAATGTGTATCAACCCCTATGCATAGATTACCCCAATGTCACCTCGGGAATCCATGAGTTGAGTGCCAAAACATATATCAAGGGAGTCAATATAATACCCCATTGTCACCACGGGTATTCAAATGCAAGACATATATCAAGTGCTCTCAAATCCATGAAAATATTAAATCCGATAATAACGAAATCTCAAAGGGAAAACTCAATTCATCACAACAAGATAGAGAGGGGAAAACACCATATGATCCAACTATATTAACAAAGCCCACGATACATCAAGATCGTGCCAAATCAAGAAAACGAGAGAGAGAGAGAGATAGAGAGATTAAACACATAGCTACTGGTACAAACCCTCAGCCCCGAGGGTGGACTACTCCCTTCCCATCATGGTGGCCATAGGGATGATGAAGATTGCCTCCGGTGATGATTTCCCCCTCCGACAGGGTGCCGAAACGGGGTCTAGATTGGTTTTTCGTGGCTACAGAGGCTTGCGGCGGCGGAACTTCTGATCTAGGGTTATTTCTGGGGGTTTCTGTATTTATAGGATTTTTGGGCGTCGGTTTCACGCGAAGATGGGCCTCGAGGTGACCACAACCTATGGGGGTGAGCCAGGCCCCACTGGCGTGCCCTGGTGGGTTGTGCCCACCTCGTGGCTCTTCTGGCCCTCCCACGAAGCTTCTAGTGCCTCTTTTGTTCCAAAAAAATTGTCAAAAAGTTTCATTGCATTTGGAGAACTTTTATTTCTACACAAAAAACAACACCACGGTAGTTCTGCTGAAAACAACGTTAGTCCAGGTAAGTTCCATCCAAATCATACCAAAACCATATAAAATTGTTGTAAACATGGCATGAATACTTCATAAATTATAGATACGTTGGAGACGTATCAGACAATTTACTAGAATTTGTTAAGGAAAGGCTGGAGCAGCACATGCAACGGGTAAATCGAGCATGCTTAACCGGCGTAGCTAGCAAACTGAACATAGGTCCTTATAATGAGCTAATAAGACAAGCTACTCCTCATCGTCGGAGATATCGATGATGATTGGCTCCTTGGACATGGAAGAGGGCGAGGCCTCCACATTGTGGGTGCCCTCGTCGTAGTGGTGAGTTGCCTGAGCTGCTCCGGGCACCAACCTGCTGGCTCTCGAGTTGAAGTAAGCACGGGCATGCTGAGAAAACACCTCATAGTCTTCGTCGAAGGCATCGACGATGGCCTCGAGAAAACGCCACGAACTGTCGTTTAAAGCAGCCAAATGCTTTGCGGCGTCGGCTCATGAGGCATCGACGGTGGCCTCGAGGACGAGGTGCTCCTCCAAGATCTAGGGGTCGGCACGAATGGCAGCCATCGCGACCTCATCCGCGCTTGCGGCCGCAAATGCTCCTTGAGCTCCTGGCTATACTGCGTGCACCATGTCTTAGGGCGACGCTTATTTGGGGAAGGGGTCATTGATTTGGGTGGAAGGTGTCACGCCGGCGGTCGGGGTATGTGGGGTGTGGAAGGAGGAGGAGGATGTGGGTCGGGTGTGGATTATCTGCCTGGATCGACGAGGCGGAGCAGCGTGAAGGAGGGTTGCCGCCGAGGAGGCGGCGCTGCAAGCAAGGAGTGAAGGTTTCAACTTGGAAAGGAAGACAGAAACAGGGGAAATGCGGCTTTTGGTAAGGGGGAGGGGGCGGGGAGGTAGATATTTTCGCGGAAGCCGAAAATTTGGATCGGTGCAGCGAAAAAACTGGCGCGCAAAGTGTCATCAGACACGGTCCCTTATTCAGCACTGTGTACGATATGTGAACATCACAAATGATTCATATAGCTTACCCCGTGTGTGATGAGTTTGAACGTGCAAATTTTGGTCCCAATTTCCCTGGTTACAGTGGTCATCCACGTCATTGCATAATTTGGGTACACAAAGGAGACTACAACACACCCACACTTCTTAATCGAGCAAGTTCACCAATTAGACAGAGCAAGCTGACCTAAACATTACTCTAACAAATTAAAGATCGGTGCTCTTAATTAAACAAAACAAAGAGTACTACTCCGGCTGGTGCTCGTCCATCTCTGCCGCCTCCTCCATGTCCAGCTCGCGCCCGACGATGTCCTGGGGAAGGGGCTCCATGGCATCCATTGCACCATACTCGGCAAGCATCTCGCCATCCGTGTCCGCCATCTCTTTGGAAAAGACCGCCACGAGCTGGGCGTGGGCGGCCGCGATCTGGGCTTGGACGGGCTCCGTCGTGGCAAGGTATGCCGCGGAGGAATGGACGGCTGCTCGAACGCTCTCGGTGATTGCCAACTCTTCGGTCGTGGGTTGCCGATCGTTGTCGGAGAAGCTTCGTTCGATTTGTGCGGTGACCACCACGAGCTGGGTGTGGGTGGCCTCGACATGGTCGTGGGTGGCCTCCATCAGGATTAAGGCCGCCGCTGCGAACTGGACAGCTGCTGTGCCGCTCTCGCCAGTTGCTATCCCCGAGGCAGATGTTGCTGCCACCACCTGAGAAGCAACAGCAGCCGTTTGGGCTGCCTTGGCCGCCCGGTCACAGATTGCGGCCACGCTCATGCAGCTTTTTAGCATGCGCATGGTGGCTGCGGCCGCGCTCTTGCCGGAGTGGGCCGTCGAAGTTGCCCTCACGACGCGGGTCCATGTCCCCATCTTTCACCGGCGATGATTGAATAGTGAAATGATATTTGCGGAGTGAAATAGTGTGCTTGAGACGCCGGCTGTGGACTATAGCCGATGCACCTTCTCGCGTAAGCCATATGCGTACTATACTCTGACGGTGCTCCAAGATATTTTGTACTGCATCTCACACGGTTGGTGATAATAAACTGTGTGCGATCTACTTGATTTTTTGTCTTGATTTGAATTGCATAATGGGGTCACAGCGGCAAAGGAGGGTGTTTGAATTGCTAGAACTTTTATCTGCAGTGAACATGCAACTATAGGTGTGTCGTCAAAAAAAAATGGAATTATTCAGGGTTCGTTTGGACATTTTTTATACATTAACTTGGTTTTCTAGGCATTTCAGGTGCACAATTCAAAATTAAACTACATGCACATGCTTGGGTGCACCAAAATGGGTTGTAAAATCATATATGTGTCCATGGGTTGATGCTTATGTCCCATGCAAGAAATGGGGATGAATTTCAAACACCACGGCACCGTGGTTCTCCGGCAAATGTTGTGGTACTTGCTTTTGTAATTCTAGTAAATCCAAAATTCGCCCGAAATTCATGAACCTTGGCATGCTATCATGGAATGGCATCAACATGCTGGGGTAAAAAAATATTGTCCCATTTGGGGCAGGTTATGGTATAAGCTTCTCACAAACCAGAGCTTCTCACAAGAAGCCTCATGGTTTCGGTAGGGAAACGTGTCACCTTTGTGTACAAAACAATATTCATCGCCTCTTCTTGCTTTCAATTTTTTCTCTGGTGTCAACATAGAACAACAGGAGTGTCGTGTTAAATTTTGGAATTTTTGGGGGTTCGTTTGGACATTTTATACGTTAACTGAGTTTTCTAGGCATTTATGTGCATAATTCAAATTTGAACTACTTGCACATGCTCCGGTGCATAAAAATTGGTGGAAAAATCAAATGTGTGTCCTTGGTTGCATGCTTAGGTCACAAGCAAGAAATGAGAATGAATGTCAAACACCTTGACGCTGTCGCTCGGCCGCTAACATTGAGATACATGGTTTTAAAATTCTAGTAAATCAAAAACACGTCTGAAATTCATGAAACTTGACATGATATCATGGAACGGCATCAACATGCCATGGTAAAAATATTGTCCCATTTGGGGCAGGTTTGGGTATAAGCTTCTCACAAACCAGAGCTTCTAACAACAAGCCTGATTGTTTTTGCAGGGAACGTGCCACCTTTGTGGACGAAACAATATCCGTTGCCTCTTCTTGCTCTCAAAATTTTTCTAGTGTCAACATAGAACAACATGAGTGTTGTGTCAATTTTTGGGATTTTCCGGGGTTCGCTTGGACATTTTTATACATTAACTGAGTTTTCTATGCATTTATGTGCATAATTCAAAATTGAACTACATGCACATGCTCCAGTGCATATAAATGGGTTCAAAATTCAAATGTGTGTCCTTCGTTGCATGCTTAGGTCCCATGCAAGAATTGGGAATGAATGTCAAACACCTTGCCACCGTCGCTCGACCGCTAACATTGAGATACATGGCTTTTAAATTCTAGTAAGTCAAAAATGCGTCTGAAATTTATGAAACTTGACATGCTATCATGGAACGGAATCAACATGCCGTGGTAAAAATATTGTCCCATTTGAGGCAGGTTGGGGTATAAGCTTCTCACAAACCAGAGCTTCTAACAACAAGCCTCATGGTTACGGTAGGGAACGTCTCACCTTTCTCGACGAAACAATATCCGTTGCCTCTTCTTGATTTCAATTAATTTTTCTAGTGTCAACATAGAACAACAGGAGTGTTGTGTTAAATTTTGGAATTTTTCGGGGTTTGTTTGGACATTTTATACAGTAACTGAGTTTTCTATGCATTTATGTGCATAATTGAAATTTGAACTACATGCACATGCTCCAGTGCATATAAATTGGTTGAAAAATCAAATATGTGTCCTTGGTTGCATGCTTAGGTCCCATGGAAGAAATGAGAATGAATGTCAAACACCTTGCCACCGTCGCTCGGCCGCAAACATTGAGATACATGGTTTTTAAATTCTAGTAAATGCAAAACTCGTCTGAAATTCATGAAACTTGGCATGCTATCATGGAACGACATCAACATGCTGTGGTAAAGTTTTTATCCCATTTGGGGCAGGTTTCGGTATAAGCTTCTCACATACCAGAGCTTCTGACAACAAGCCTCATGGTTCCTGTAGGGAACGTGCCTCCTTGGTGGATGAAACGATATGGTTTGAACGAACTTGCATTTTTCTCTCTGAATGTACAGACTTATCAAACGATTTTCTTTTAAAAAACGTCAATGGTTTTTAAATATAAAACACTCATCGCAAACGTTTTAGTTAGAACACCCGTACGCAAACCGACAGCTTCCCCAGGAAGCCAAGGGAAAATGTGCCAAGCAGGATTTGTGCAGCTCTTGATCGCAAACGTTTTAGATAGAACACCCGTATGTAAACCGACAGCTTCCCCAGTAAGCCAAGGAAAAATGTGCCGAGCAGGATTTGTGCAGCTCTTCATCGCAAACATTTTAGATAGAACACCCGTATGCAAAGTGAGAGCTATGGTCTTCCCCTGTAAGCCAAGGGAAAATTCGCCGCATAGGATTTGTGCATCTCTTCAACGCAAACGGTTCAGATTGAATACGGTATGCAAAGCAAGACTTCGGCGTTAAGCCAAGAGAAAATCTGGCACTCAGGATTTGTACATCCCTTCAACCCAAACGGTTTTTTTGGATGACCCGTGTGCAACCACGTACACACAATTTGGTAAGATTTGCATCTGTCATATTGGGTATATTACCATTTGTCAAACTGGAAAGACATTTGTTGATCTAGTAACATTGCCCTTTGTCAACCTTGTAACACTGCCATTTGTCAAAATATGCAGCTAAAAATCACTAGCACTATCTAATTTTTGCAACTAAAATTCAGTAATTAAGCATAGATTTCATTCATAGATTAAGTAGCCGTTCTTTATACGAACAGTTCAACTCGACAGCTGAACCGACCAAAATTTTCTCCAATTGTTGCCAACCACGTACTGAAATAGCTAGTTCACCTATATATACTAGCTAATTTTAAGTACGTTGTACAGTTCAACCACATCTATAGTCAGATGAACTGAACAAAATAGCCCCTAAATACTACTACTACTACGCAGGGGCTTTGTATTACTTCCGGCAGCCTCTCCTCTATAGAGCGCACTCAGTAAGAGGTAGAGGAGGAGGAGCCTACCGACGAGCTGGACAACTGCAATACGGTGCCTGCCGCTGCCGCACCTTCAGCGACGCTCACCTCGAACACCCTCTGCTGCTCTAGACGACCCCTCTCGAATCGGCGGGACTCCTCGTAGATCTCCTGAATCCTCGCCTCTGTGGCGGCTGATGACCTACAAGTATAGGGGATCTATCATAGTCCTTTTGATAAGTAAGAGTGTCGAACCCAACGGGGAGCAGATGGAAATGACAAGCGGTTTTCAGCAAGGTATTCTTTGCAAGCACTGAAATTATTGGTAACAGATAGTGTTGTGATAAGATAATTCATAACGGGTAACAAGTAACAAGTGTAACAAAGGTTCAGCAAGGTGGCCCAATCCTTTTTGTAGCAAAGGACAAGCCTGGACGAACTCTTATATAAAGCAAAGCGCTCCCGAGGACACATGGGAATTATTGTCAAGTTAGTTTTCATCATGCTCATATGATTCACGTTCGCTACTTTGATAATTTGATATGTGGGTGGACCGGTGCTTGGGTGTTTTTCTTACTTGAACAAGCCTCCCACTTATGATTAACCCCATTCACAAGCATCCGCAACTATGAAAGAAGAATTAAGATAAATCTAACCATAGCATGAAACATATGGATCCAAATCAGCCCCTTACGAAGCAACGCATAAACTAGGGTTTAAGCTTCTGTCACTCTAGCAACCCATCATCTACTTATTACTTCCCAATGCCTTCCCCTAGGCCCAAACAATGGTGAAGTGTCATGTAGTCGACGTTCACATAACACCACTAGAGGAAAGACAACATATATCTCATCAAAATGTCGAACGAATACCAAATTCACATGATTACTTATAACATGACTTCTCCCATGTCCTCAGGAACAAACGTAACTACTCAAAAAGCAAATTCATGTTCATAATCAGAGGGGTAATAAATATCATTAAGGATCTGAACATATGATCTTGCAACGAATAAACCAACTAGCATCAACTACAAGGAGTAATCAACACTACTAGCAACCCACAGGTACCAATCTGAGATTTTGAGACAAAGATCGGATACAAGAGATGAACTAGGGTTTGGAGAGGAGATGGTGATGGAGATTGACCCCCTCTCGATGAGAGGACCGTTGGTGATGATGATGGCTTCGATTTCCCTCTCCCGGAGGGAAGTTTCCCCGGCAGAACAGCTCCGCCGGAGCCCTAGATTGGTTCTGCCCAAGTTCCGCCTCGAGACGGCGGCGCTTCGTCCCGAAAGCTCTCTCCTAATTTTTTTCCAGGTCAAAACCCTCTATATAGTAGAAGATGGGCACCGGCGACCTACCAGGGGCCCCACAAGCCCTAGGGGCGCGCCTAGGGGGGTAGGGCGCGCTTGTGGCCACCTGGTGGGTCCCCTCTGGTATTTTCTTCAACCAATATTTTTTATATATTCCAAAATAATTCTCCGTAAATTTTCAGGACTTTTGGAGTTGCGTAGAATAGGTCTCTCAGATTTGCTCCTTTCCGGTCCAGAATTTCATTTGCCGGCTTTCTCCCACTTTGTGTAAACCTTGTAAAATAAGAGAGAAAATGCATAAGTATTGTACCATAATGTGTAATAACAGCCCATAATGCAATAAATATCAATATAAAAGCATGATGCAAAATGGACGTATCAGCGGCGTGTGCTGCGGCCATGGCGGCAGTAAGGATCTTTGCGTGCTCGACGAGGCGCTCCTCCTCCTCCCGCAGGAATTCGATGTAGTGCGCAAGGTCGCTGACGCACGTGCGGGCCTCCACCTCCACCTCCCGCCTTCGGGCAGCGGTGGCAGAGCGGGTGATGACCCCGCCGGCCGACGATGGGGTGGCGGTCATGACCACCACCTCCCGCTTTCGGGCCGCGGTGGCAGAGCGGGTGACGGCCACGGTGGCCGGCAATGGGGTGGCGGCCACGACGGCCACCTCCCGCCTTTGGGCTGCGACAGCGGAGCAGGCAATGGCCCTGGCTTTCGACGGTGGTGTGGCGGCCACGGTGGCAGATGGTGGGGTGGCGGTAACGGCGGCCGGCAACAGCTGCCGACGGGCAGCGGCGGCGGAGCGTGTGGTGGGTTTTCCACCCACACCCAACAGGGACGCCACGCGCACTACACTACGCCGGGGACTGCGCCACCGCCGCGGTGTAGCCTCCCAGCTGGAGCTGCCCTTTGATGATGGTGGAGTGGCTGAGCGACAATGACGAACCAGTGCCATTGGCGATTGTGGGAGAAGCAGACGAGATAAGCTACAGGGAGGGAGGGGAAAATGCCACGCAGGACTCGCCAGCCGTGAGGGTTTATATAGCAAGCCGGTAAGCATTGGGATTTTGGGGGATTTCACTGAGTCGGGCGGGAAGCTTGCGCGGGAACCTGCACGGTTGCGCGGGTACGGGCTCACCACCGTTTGGCCAAAAGAACGCCCCCGCACGCTGCTCAAGCTTGCGGTTTAAGCCGACTGCGGCAGTAGGGTGACAAGACGTGCGAGAGGAGGACGAAAGGACACGTACACATACGGTTAATAAAAAAAATATTTGCGATTTAATTACCTACTACCCCCGTCCTGGTTCATAAGTCATCTATGTATTTTTGTGCCAAATTTTGACTAGAGATTTAACTAATAAAATACGAATGCATGTCGCCAAAGATTATATCGTTGGATTCGTATTTTAACATAGTTTCCAATTATATAATTTTTATAACATGCATTAACATTTTGTTGGTTAAATTTAAGGTCAAAATATGGCACAGAGTATAAAGGGGACTAATAGACCAAGACGGAGGTAGTAGCACACAGCCGCTCTCTACGCAGCGACGCAACTGCCGGTCGGCTTGTAGATGACCATTCCCTGCGTGTTCAACTGCTCTATGCATGTGGTTGCTCGCGGTTGAGGCGGCCGCGGCACACTCTGCTCGTATCCCGCCGTGCGCGCTCTACTCTCGTGTCCCTCCGGGCGCTCTGGCCTCGTCCCTCCACGCGCGCTGCTAGTGTTTCGGGCCGGAGCACGATCACGTACGTTCGTGCTGCCATTATGCATGCAGTTGCACCGGGCGCGGCGCCACGATGCAGTTACCCACTGCAAAAACTGCCATGCGGACGCGCCGAGAATCCAGGCCGTCCGGCCCCCATTTATTCCTGCGGCCACTTACTTTCATCTCTTGCGCCACATGACACAATAAGCACACCCACGATGACACATACAGAGAGGACATCCAACGGTACCAATGGCGCTCCCCGTGGCTCCAATGGCGCTCCCAGCGGCCGACGACGACAACGGGGGGGTAGTTCACCACGCATCACGTAGTGGACACCCACATGAGGGGGAAGGCCCTCTCGATGGTGTACACGAATGAGCCGGTCTCAGTGGAGAGCTCCATCCAAACTATGGATCAGTTGCTTGCTGAGGACAAGTACCAAGTTGTCGGCTTCGACCTCGAGTTCACCAGCGGTCGTGCCGGGCACGATCAGAAGGTTGCCGTCGCCCAGTTGTGCGTGCGACATGACGTCCTCGTCTACCACTACCACCTAGCCACAAGGCCTTGCGAGCGTTTCTCTAGGTTTATCAACAGCTCCGAGTACAGTTTCGCTACGGTGGACACCACCAACGATCTAAAAGCGCTCAAGGTTTCGGGCTTGACCTGCCGGAATCTTGTCAACATTCGTGAACACTACAAGGTCTGGGGCAGCGACAACAACAAATAGAACTCCCTGTTTGACCTCGCCTCGGCCATCATCGACCCCTACTACATGATATGAATGATGAGAGCAAGAAGGACAAGAATGCCTGGCACAGTGTCTGGCATCAGAGACTGGATGAAGAACACATCAAGTACACGGCCAAGGACGCGTACAGAAGCTACGAGATGTACAGGCGGATCGTTGACATGAGGAAGTGTCTTCTTGCTGCCCCAGACGAGGGATCGAGCCGCAAAGCAGTGGTGGGAGCGTCACAAGAAGTAGATGACTAGATGATTGTTTCTCCTAGTTTAGAATGCATGCAACTGTTTATTGAGGTGTGTGCGAATGATCTCTATAGTCACTTATGTAATTGGATGTTTATTTCAGTTATATATATATATGTTATTCTTCTGTAGACAGAGCAAATCACACGGCTTATTAGCAGCATTCATCTGTGTTATTATTGGTCTTCTCACACATTTCTGATTATGGACCTGTTTGCCATGTATCACACACATCTTGTTCAGTTGAACTGTTTCTGTTGTCTTGGCTCATCGCAAACAGTTCATCCAAGTGAACTGTATGCCCTCCATCGCACACCTTGATCTGGCTGACCGTATCTATTGTGTTTCCTAATCACACACAGTTCATCCTAGTGAACTATATGCCGTATATCGCACACACCCTCATCTGGCTGCCCGTTTCTGTTGTTCTGTCTCATCGCAAACAGTTCTACTGGATTAACCGTTTGCCACACATCGCACACGCAACTCTAATCTGAATCTTGTTTGATGTCAATGCCATCGTAAACGTTTTGTATCTTTTTTGACGGTTTTATTACATCACCGTTTGTGATTAATGCATCACACATAGTTTCGTCGAAGGATCTCTGATTGGACTATCGCATTTGGACCAACCTGCAGTAGTGTATCCTGCCAACCAGCAAGATGACCCGCCTCCACAGATTGAGGCGACTGTTGCTGAAGCTATGGATGCTGATACTAACCCGGCGGGTAACCCTGACCCGCTGAGTCCTAAACCTTCCTCATCTCCTTCCAAGTCAACTGACGAGATCCATGCTGATGAAAAAATTGATGAAGTTGCCATTACTGGGTCTGCCTTTAAAGCACCGGAAGCCTCCACAACACTAGCCAAGCAATCAGCCAAGGAAGAGGTGCCTTTATTGGAAAAAGGCAAGACAAAGCTAGATCTGGAAAACTATGCATCTTTCAACGCCGGCAAGTTGCACGCGGGCTATCTAAGCCGCCTTCACACAAGTCGCGACACGGAAGCCGGCTTAGTCAACATGATGAAGCAAAAATATGAGGTATGAATTTTACCTCTTTCCGTCTTTCACATATATCCTCATATAGCCCCCAAGTCTTGAACATGGGAAAATCCATTGAGTATGCTTAAGACTTTGTAGAATAAGATGAAAAACTCCAAAGTGTAGCCCCAAGAGCCGGCTTAACTTGACAAGATGAGTCTGGTCTTCCAAATAACCATTTTGTAAAAGAACCACGCGTAGCCCCCAATGGCCGGCTTAACTTGATAAGATGAGCCTGGTCATGATATAAATTGAAATGGCCTACATTAGCCCCCAAGTGTCAAGTATATTGCTTGCAATGTGCTTGGGACTTGAATAGTCTTATTATAACAAATCTGCTCAATACTGATTTTGTACCCATTATTTCAATTCCTTGTTTCAAGAGACTTTAAGCCTGAAGGAGTCACAACTTGACGAATTAAAGAAAAATTTAGAGTTCCAGCAAGGTGAAACCATCAAGGCCAAGTCAAAGTTGAGGGCTTCATTGGAACAAATTGAAAAGATCAAGGCAGGCTTTGATGCTGAAAGAGCCTCCTGGGACACTGAAAAAGCTGCGCTGTTGAAGAGAGCAGAAGATGCTGAAAAAGAGCTAAAACCGGTTACTAAGGAACTTGCCGGCTTAAAACAGCACATATCTCAAATGACAGTCGCCATCTTTTGTAAGTTTAACTTTGTACTCAATTGAAGCAACTTATAAATCGGTTAATGCATCTTAACTCGCCCGGCGACTCAAAATACTTGATTTCTAACCCAACTAACTTGCTTCTTGATAGTATAACAGGTGGCAGGAGTGCCAGCCTTGGCCAAAATATGCTGTTGAAGCTCAAAGCCGTGTACTCTTTAACAGAAAAGCTCTATGCTAGAAGCCTGCGAACTCTGGTCGCCATATCAAGCAATAAGAAACCCCCAACGCTCATCAAGACTATGCTGGATCATCTTTCAATAGTGCCAGATCAAACATGTGGCCCAAAGATGCATGTCAAACTTTTTCTGCAGTGAACATGCGACCAAAGGAGTTTAGTGTTAAAAATTGAAAAAAAATAGATCACATTTGTCCATTTTTATACATTGATTGATTTCTCAGGGATTTAATGTGCAAAAATCAAATTTGATGTACATGAGACCCGTGATAGTGCACCAAAATGGATTGGAAAATCATATGTGTATGGGTCCCTGGGTGCACCAAAATTTCTAACATCGAGAATCTTGATTTTAAAATCCAGTAAATCCAAAACTAAGTTGAAATTCACGAAACTTATCGTGGTGTCATATGGACACCACTAGACTGTGATATTATATATCTGTTTTCAAATTTGGGACAAGTTTTGATATAATCTTCTTACAGACAGAAAATTATCAATAATTATCAACCAATGTCGCAAACGGACTCTTTATTCGAACTGTGTGCGTTAGACCAACAATGTATGTGCCGTGCTTCAGTTAAGCAATAAAGCGGCAGAATTAATCATCAAAAGGAAAAATAAATATAATACGTGCCGCCACACGTCCCGTGTGTCGTACGAGCATGCGTGAGTTGACGAGACGCATGCTAGCAGTCCGCCGCGCAGGCAGACTGGGAGGCCGAGGCATGCGCGTATTCGATACACAGTGTCACCAGGGGGCGTGTTAGTAGCTGTGTGAAATGACAGTAGGCATGCCAGTAGTCCGCTGTGCAGGCTCGCCGGGAGGTGAGCCAGCCCTTTAACCACCGCCCACCTCACACCCGTTGCTCCATATTAATGGCGCACCCGATTTGCTGGTCATAATAGGCGGCCGCACCCTCCGTCCACAGTTGTCACCACCGCATGGAGTGTATTAGGATTTTGCCAAAACGCACCATCAGAGGCAGTGGCGACGCCGGGGCTGGTGAAGCACCCGCGCAACGCACGAAGCTGGGCACAGAGGTTACTGTCGCCGCTGACGAGGTCTCGCGCGGGCAGCAGCGCGACCTTGACTTTGTCGCCGTCGTCGTGCCTCCCCAGCCGGAGCTGGAGGTCCACAGCTACTCCGGCAATGACTCTGACTCCGACGGAAAACCGGTTAGTCCCCCCCTTCTTTTGCTGGGAATAGAAATCCTTGGTTATGTTCACCCAGTCCATGAAATCAGAGTAGGATTCGTTAGATCCGTGTAGTGTATTGATTGTTTGAATGGTATCTATGGTTAGTGATTAATTGTTTGTTCTGTACAAATGTTTTTTTCTAATAATCCGACTAGGGTTAGCGTGCGTGCTAAGAATTCGTAGCCAAATCTTGAGAATTGTTTTGAATGTCCTACATATATGTTTGTGCCTTTTTTTCTTCTTCCAGATCTTGAGAATTGATTTTGAATGTCCTATATGTATGTTTCTGCCTTTTTTCAGATTGGTATGTATACAGATGAGGCTCCGGCCAGCGGCGCCGCCGGCTGTAGATCCTGCACCCAGCAGCGCGAGCAGAAGCGGCCACGCCCCCTGGATCCGAGGAACCCGTAGAATATCGGGCGGACAGCATCACCGATCTCCTGGACACCATCCTTGGGGAGATCTTCTTCCTTCTCCCCACCAAGGATGGCTGCCGCACACAGGTCCTCGCGTCTCGGTGGCGCACTCTGTGGCGCGCCGCGCCTCTTAATTGTTGGGGAACGTAGTAGTAAATCAAAATTTTTCCTACGCATCACCAAGATCAATCTATGGAGAGACTAGCAACGAGAGAGAGAGAGAGGAGTGTATCTTCATACCCTTGAAGATCGCGATGAAAAAGCGTTGCAAGAACGCGGTTGGAGGAGTCGTACACGCAACGATTCAGATCGCGGTCGACTCCGATCTAAGCACCGAACAACGGTGCCTCCGCGTTCAACACACGTGCAGCCCGGTGACGTCTCCCGCACCTTGATCCAGCAAGGAGGAGGGAGAGGTTGGGGAAGACAGCTCCAGCAGCACGACGGCGTGGTGGTGGAACTTGCAGTTCTCCGGCAGGGCTTCGCCAAGCTCAAACGGAGGAGGAGGAGGTGTTGGAGAGGGGGAGGGCTGCGCCAGGGGAGAGGTTGTGGCCTCCCTCCCACCCCTCCACTATTTATAGGCTGGGGGGGAGAGGGGGCCGGCCCCCCTAGATCCCATCTAGGGTTGGGGCGGCGGCCAAGGGGGGAGGAGTGCCTCCCAAGTCAAGTGGAGGCCCTCCCCCTTTAGGGTTTCCCCTCTCCCATGCGCATGGGCCTTAGGGGGGCTGGTGCCCCTAGCCCATTAAGGCTAGGGTGCCCCCTTACAGCCCATGCTGCTGTATTGGACGTGGTGGAACCCTTTCCGGACTTCCGGACCCCTCCGGAACCTTTCGAAAGCTTCCCGGTACAATACCAAAAAAACCGAACTTTTTCCGGAACCCCAATAACAACTTCCCATATATAAATCTTTACCTCCGGACCATTCCGGAACTCCTCGTGACGTCCGGGATCTCATCCGGGACTCCGAACAACATTCGGTATTCACATACTATTTCCCATAACAACCCTAGAGTCACTGAACCTTAAGTGTGTAGACCCTACGGGTTCGGGAACCATGCAAACATGACCGAGACATCTCTCCGGCCAATAACCAACAACGGGATCTGGATACCCATGTTGGCTCCCACATGTTCCATGATGATCTCATCTGATGAACCACGATGTCGAGGATTTAATCAATCCCGTATACAATTCCCTTTGTCTACCGGTATGATACTTGCCCGGGATTCGATCGTCGGTATCCCTATACCTTGTTCAATCTCGTTACCGGCAAGTCTCTTTACTCGTTCCGTAACGCATGATCCCGTGGCTAACTCTTTAGTCACATTGAGCTCATTATGATGATGCATTACCGAGTGGGCCCAGAGATACCTCTCCGTCATACGGAGTGACAAATCCCAGTCTCGATTCGTGCCAACCCAACAGACACTTTCGGAGATACCTGTAGTGCACCTTTATGGTCACCCAGTTACGTTGTGACGTTTGATACACCCAAAGCATTCCTACGGTATCCGGGAGTTGCACAATCTCATGGTCTAAGGAAATGATACTTGACATTAGAAAAGCTTTAGCAGACGAACTACACGATCTAGTGCTATGCTTAGGATTGGGTCTTGTCCATCACATCATTCTCCTAATGATGTGATCCCGTTATCAACGACATCCAATGTCCATGGTCAGGAAACCGTAACCATCTATTGATCAACGAGCTAGTCAACTAGAGGCTCACTAGGGACATGTTGTGGTCTATGTATTCACACATGCATTACGATTTCCGGATAACACAATTATAGCATGAACAATAGACAATTATCATGAACAAGGAAATATAATAATAACCACTTTATTATTGCCTCTAGGGCATATTTCCAACAGTCTCCCACTTGCACTAGAGTCAATAATCTAGTTACATTGTGATGAATCGAACACCCATAGAGTTCTGGTGTTGATCATGTTTTTCTCGTGGAAGAGGTTTAGTCAACGGATCTGCGACATTCAGATTCGTATGCACTTTACAAATATCTATGTCTCCATCTTGAACATGTTCACGAATGGAGTTGAAGCGACGCTTGATATGCCTGGTCTTCTTGTGAAACCTGGGCTCCTTGGCAAGGGCAATAGCTCCAGTGTTGTCACAGAAGAGAGTCATTGGGCCCGACGCATTGGGAATAACTCCTAGGTCGGTGATGAACTCCTTCATCCAGACTGCTTCCTGTGCTGCCTCCGAGGCTGCTATGTACTCCGCTTCACATGTAGATCCCGCCACGACGCTTTGCTTGCAACTGCACCAGCTAACTGCCCCACCATTCAAAATATACACGTATCCGGTTTGTGACTTAGAGTCATCCAGATCTGTGTCGAAGCTAGCATCAACGTAACCCTTTACGACGAGCTCTTCGTCACCTCCATAAATGGGAAACATATTCTTAGTCCTTTTCAGGTACTTCAGGATGTTCTTGACCGCTGTCCAGTGTTCCATGCCGGGATTACTTTGGTATCTTCCTACCAAACTTACGGCGAGGTTCACATCAGGTCTGGTACACAGCATGGCATACATAATAGACCCTATGGCTGAGGCATAGGGGATGATGCTCATCTTTTCTCTATCTTTTGCCGAGGTCGGGCATTGAGCCATGCTCAATCTCACACCATGTAATACAGGCAAGAACCCCTTCTTGGACTGATCCATATTGAACTTCTTCAATATCTTGTCAAGGTATGTGCTTTGCGAAAGACCAATGAGGCGTCTCGATCTATCTCTATAGATCTTGATGCCTAATATGTAAGCAGCTTCTCCAAGGTCCTTCATTGAAAAACACTTGTTCAAGTAGGCCTTTATGCTTTCCAAGAATTCTGTATCATTTCCCATTAATAGTATGTCATCTACATATAATATGAGAAATGCTACAGAGCTCCCACTCACTTTCTTGTAAACATAAGCTTCTCCATAAGTCTGTGTAAACCCAAACGCTTTGATCATCTCCTCAAAGTGAATGTTCCAACTCCGAGATGCTTGCACCAGCCCATAGATTGAGCGCTGGAGCTTGCATACCTTGTCAGCATTATTAGGATCGACAAAACCTTCCGGCTGCATCATATACAACTCTTCCTTAAGGAAACCATTAAGGAATGCTGTTTTGACGTCCATTTGCCATATCTCATAATCATAGTATGCGGCAATTGCTAACATGATTCTGACGGACTTCAGCTTCGCTACGGGTGAGAAGGTCTCATCGTAGTCAACCCCTTGAACTTGTCGATAACCCTTAGCGACAAGTCGAGCCTTATAGATGGTCACATTACCATCCGCGTTTGTCTTCTTCTTAAAGATCCATTTGTTCTCTATGGCTTGCCGATCATCGGGCAAGTCTGTCAAAGTCCATACTTCGTTTTCATACATGGATCCTATCTCGGATTTCATGGCTTCTAGCCATTTGTTGGAATCCGGGCCCGCCATCGCTTCTTCATAGTTCGAAGGTTCACCGTTGTCTAACAACATGACTTCCAAGACAGGGTTGCCGTACCACTCTGGTGCGGAACGTGTCCTCGTGGACCTACAAAGTTTAGTAGCAACTTGATCCGAAGTTTAATGATCATCATCATTAACTTCCTCTCTAGTCGGTGCAGGCACCACAGAAACATCTTCCTGAGCTGCGCTACTCTCCGGTTCAAGAGGGGGTACCTCATCAAGTTCTACTTTCCTCCCACTTACTTCTTTCGAGAGAAACTCTTTCTCCAGAAAGGATCCATTCTTGGCAACAAAGATCTTGCCTTCAGATCTAAGGTAGAAGGTATACCCAATAGTTTCTTTAGAGTATCCTATGAAGACGCATTTTTCCGATTTGGGTTCAAGCTTTTCAGGTTGAAGTTTCTTGACATAAGCATCGCATCCCCAAACTTTCAAAAACGACAGCTTAGGTTTCTTCCCAAACCATAATTCATACGGTGTCGTCTCAACGGAGCCCTATTTAAAGTGAATGCGACAGTCTCTAAAGCATAACCCCAAAATGATAGCGGTAGATCGGTAAGAGACATCATAGATCACACCATATCCAATAGAGTGTGATTACGACGTTCGGACACACCATTACGCTGAGGTGTTCCAGGCGGCGTGAGTTGTGAAACAATTCCACATTTCCTTAAGTGCGTGCCAAACTCGTGACTCAAATATTCCCCTCCACGATCTGATCGTAAGAACTTTATTTTCCTGTCACGTTGATTCTCTACCTCACTCTGAAATTCCTTGAATTTTTCGAAGGTCTCAGACTTGTGTTTCATTAAGTAGATATACCCATATCTACTTAAGTCATCAGTGAGGGTGAGAACATAACGATAACCACTGCGAGCCTCAACGCTCATTGGACCGCACACATCAGTATGTATGATTTCCAATAACTTGGTTGCTCGCTCCATTGTCCCGGAGAACGGAGTCTTGGTCATTTTGCCCATGAGGCATGGTTCGCACGTGTCAAATGATTCATAATCAAGAGACTCCAAAAGTCCATCTGCATGGAGTTTCTTCATGCGTTTGACACCAATGTGACCAAGGCGGCAGTGCCACAAGTATGTGTGACTATCATTATCAACCTTACATCTTTTGGCATTCACACTATGAATATGTGTAACATCACGTTCGAGATTCAATAAGAATAAACCATTGACCAGCGGGGCATGACCATAAAACATATCTCTCATATAAATAGAACAACCATTATTCTCGGATTTAAATGAGTAGCCATCTCGCATCAAACGAGATCCTGATACAATGTTCATGCTCAAAGCTGGTACTAAATAACAATTATTGAGGTTTAAAACTAATCCCGAAGGTAGATGTAGAGGTAGCGTGCCGACGGCGATCACATCGACCTTGGAACCATTCCCGACGCGCATCGTCACCTCGTCCTTCGCCAGTCTCCGCTTATGCCGCAGCTCCTATTTTGAGTTACAAATATGAGCAACCGCACCGGTATCAAATACCCAGGAGCTACTACGAGCGCTGGTAAGGTACACATCAATAACATGTATATCACATATACCTTTGGTATTGCCGGCCTTCTTATCCGCTAAGTACTTGGGGCAGTTCCGCTTCCAGTGACCGTTTCCCTTACAATAAAAGCATTCAGTCTCAGGCTTGGGTCCATTCTTTGGCTTCTTCCCGGTAGCTTGCTTACCGGGCGCGGCAACTCCCTTGCCGTCCTTTTTGAAGTTCTTTTTACCCTTGCCTTTCTTGAACTTAGTGGTTTTATTCACCATCAACACTTGATGTTCCTTTTTGATCTCCACCTCCACTGATTTCAGCATTGAATATATCTCAGGAATGGTTTTCTCCATCCCCTACATATTGAAGTTCATCACAAAGCTCTTGTAGCTAGGTGGAAGTGACTGAAGGATTCTATCAACGACCGCATCATCCGGGAGATTAACTCCCAGCTGAGACAAGCGGTTGTGCAACCCAGACATTTTGAGTATATGCTCGCTGACAGAACTATTCTTCTCCATCTTACAACTGTAGAACTTGTCGGAGACTTCATATCTCTCGACCCGGGCATGAGCTTGGAAAACCATTTTCAGCTCCTGGAACATCTCATATGCTCCGTGTTGCTCAAAATGCTTTTGGAGCCCCGGTTCTAAGCTGTAAAGCATGCCGCACTGAACCAGGGAGTAATCATCACTACGCGACTGCCAGGCGTTCATAACGTCTTGAGTTGCTGGGAAAACAGGTGCGTCACCTAGCGGTGCTTCAAGGACATATGCTTTCTTGGCAGCTATGAGGATAATCCTCAGTTTACGAACCCAGTCCGTGTAGTTGCTACCATCGTCTTTCAGCTTGGTTTTCTCTAGGAACGCGTTGAAGTTGAGGGCAACATTAGCGTGGGCCATTTGATCTACAAGACATATTGTAAAGATTTTAGACTAAGTTCATGATAATTAAGTTCATCTAATCAAATTATTCAATGAACTCCCACTCAGATAGACATCCCTCTAGTCATCTAAGTGATACATGATCCGAATCGACTAGGCCGTGTCCGATCATCACGTGAGACGGACTAGTCATCAACGGTGAACATCTCCATGTTGATCGTATCTTCTATAGGACTCATGTTCGACCTTTCGGTCTTCCGTGTTCCGAGGCCATGTCTGTACATGCTAGGCTCGTCAAGTCAACCTAAGTGTTTTGCATGTGTAAATCTGGCTTACACCCGTTGTATTCGAACGTTAGAATCTATCACACCCGATCATCACGTGGTGCTTCGAAACAACGAACCTTCGCAACGGTGCACAGTTAGGGGGAACACTTTCTTGAAATTTTAGCGAGGGATCATATTATTTATGCTACCGTCGTTCTAAGCAAATAAGATGTAAACAGATGATAAACATCACATGCAATCAAATAGTGACATGATATGGCCAATATCATTTTGCTCCTTTTGATCTCCATCTTCGGGGCACCATGATCATCATCGTCACCGGCATGACACCATGATCTCCATCATCGTGTCTTCATGAAGTTGCCTCGCCAACTATTACTTCTACTACTATGGCTAACGGTTAGCAATAAAGTAAAGTAATTACATGGCGTTTTTCATTGACACGCAGGTCATACAATAAATTAAGACAACTCCTATGGCTCCTGCCGGTTGTCATACTCATCGACATGCAAGTCGTGATTCCTATTACAAGAACATGATCAATCTCATACATCACATATATCATTCATCACATCCTTTTGGCCATATCACATCACACGGCAAATGCTGCAAGAACAAGTTAGACGTCCTCTAATTGTTGTTGCAAAATTTTTACGTGGCTGCTATAGGTTTCTAGCAAGAACGTCTCTTACCTACGCCACAACCACAACGTGATATGCCAATTTCCATTTACCCTTCATAAGGACCCTTTTCATCGAATCCGATCCGACTAAAGTGGGAGAGACAGACACCCGCTAGCCACCTTATGCAACTAGTGCATGTCAGTCGGTGGAACCTGTCTCACGTAAGCGTACGTGTAAGGTCGGTCCGGGCCGCTTCATCCCACGATGCCGCCGAATCAAGATAAGACTAGTAACGGCAAGAAAATTGACAAAATCGACGCCCACAACAACTTGTGTTCTACTCGTGCAAGAAACTACGCATAGACCTAGCTCTGATACCACTGTTGGGGAACGTAGTAGTAAATCAAAAAATTTCCTACGCATCACCAAGATCAATCTATGTAGAGACTAGCAACGAGAGAGAGAGGAGTGTATCTTCATACCCTTGAAGATCGCGATGCGGAAGCGTTGCAAGAACGTGGTTGGAGGAGTCGTACACGCAGCGATTCAGATCGTGGTCGACTCCGATCTAAGCACCGAACAACGGTGCCTCCGCGTTCAACACACGTGCAGCCCAGTGACGTCTCCCGCGCCTTGATCCAGCAAGGAGGAGGGAGAGGTTGGGGAAGACAGCTCCAGCAGCACGACGGCGTGGTGGTGGAACTTGCAGTTCTCCGGCAGGGCTTCGCCAAGCTCAAACGGAGGAGGAGGAGGTGTTGGAGAGGGGGAGGGCTGCGCCAGGGGAGATGTTGTGGCCTCCCTCCCACCCCTCCACTATTTATAGGCTGGGGGGGAGAGGGGGCCGCCCCCCCTAGATCCCATCTAGGGTTGGGGCGGCGGCCAAGGGGGGGAGGAGTGCCTCCCATGTCAAGTGGAGGCCCTCCCCCTTTAGGGTTTCCCCTCTCCCATGCGCATGGGCCTTAGGGGGGCTGGTGCCCCTAGCCCATTAAGGCTAGGGCGCCCCTTACAGCCCATGCTGCTGTATTGGACATGGTGGAACCCTTTCCGGACTTCCGGACCTCTCCGGAATCCTCCGGAACCTTTCGAAAGCTTCCCGGTACAATACCGAAAAAACCGAACTTTTTCCGGAACCCCAATAACAACTTCCCATATATAAATCTTTACCTCCGGACCATTCCGGAACTCCTCGTGACATCCGGGATCTCATCCGGGACTCCGAACAACATTCGGTATTCACATACTATTTCCCATAGCAACCCTAGAGTCACCGAACCTTAAGTGTGTAGACCCTACGGGTTCAGGAACCATGCAGACATGACCGAGACATCTCTCCGGCCAATAACCAACAGCGGGATCTGGATACCCATGTTGGCTCCCACATGTTCCACGATGATCTCATCGGATGAACCACGATGTCGAGGATTTAATCAATCCCGTATACAATTCCCTTTGTCTACCGGTATGATACTTGCCCGAGATTTGATCTTCGGTATCCCTATACCTTGTTCAATCTCGTTACCGGCAAGTCTCTTTACTCGTTCCGTAACGCATGATCCCGTGGCTAACTCTTTAGTCACATTGAGCTCATTATGATGATGCATTACCGAGTGGGCCCAGAGATACCTCTCCGTCATACGGAGTGACAAATCCCAGTCTCAATTCGTGCCAACCCAACAGACACTTTCGGAGATACCTGTAGTGCACCTTTATGGTCACCCAATTACGTTGTGACGTTTGATACACCCAAAGCATTCCTACGGTATCCGGGAGTTGCATAATCTCATGGTCTAAGGAAATGATACTTGACATTAGAAAAGCTTTAGCAGACGAACTACACGATCTAGTGCTATGCTTAGGATTGGGTCTTGTCCATCACATCATTCTCCTAATGATGTGATCCCATTATCAACGACATCCAATGTCCATGGTCAGGAAACCGTAACCATCTATTGATCAACGAGCTAGTCAACTAGAGGCTCACTAGGGACATGTTGTGGTCTATGTATTCACACATGCATTACGATTTCCGGATAACACAATTATAGCATGAACAATAGAAAATTATCATGAACAAGGAAATATAATAATAACCACTTTATTATTGCCTCTAGGGCATATTTCCAACATTAATATCGACTGTCGCCGGCTATCTGTCGTTCATGATTTTGAACTCCACGGAGCCATCATCTCCTCCCACTAGGGCTCCATTCAACGCCTATGCATCCCGGCATGCTGCCTGCTGCACATACCCTGCACGGTGGACGCATGGCTGACATCCTGTCAATTCAAAAAACTCCAGCATCTTGAGTTCTACCATTACTATGCAAATAGCTTCCCACCAAGCTTTGTAGCTATGCCCTCACCACCGATCTCCATCTCACGGTTTTCCTCCTCTCTCCACACCGCCACCTTGGCCCGGTGCCATCTAGCAGACAATCTGGTACAAATGCTTCGACTCCCACTGCTAAAAAAAACTCACGCTTGTGGTGGTCGATCTGTCGGAGGCCTCACTACACAACATCATCCACTCCTGCTGCCCTGCCCTAGAGTGCTTGCTGCTTGTTTTTGGAAAAGAAATCCGTATCCGTTGTCTCCAAATAAAGTCACCTCACCTTGTACGCATTGGAATTTGCTTTAAAGGAGAGGAGCTCATCATCAAAGATGCCCCTTCACTCCAAAGGTTGCTCCTTGATTATTGGTGTGCACCTTCGCAAATAACCGTGGTCTCTGCACCTAAACTGGAGACCTTGGGTGTAACTCCTGATCTGCTTGAAGGTTACAAGATGGTGGTTGGCTCCACAATTATTCAGGTACTGTATATTATCATCAACACTTTTGTAATCATAAGCTGCATTTTTCATTTGTGCGCATAAGTTTTATATCATCAACACTTTTGTAATCATAAGCTGCATTTTTCATTTGTGTGCATAAGTTTTATATCATCTTGGAGTACACTTTTGGTACTAATATTATGTTCTATGCTCAATGAAGAGTTTGTCCATGGATACCCTATCAATGGTGTTGGATTCTGTCAAGACCTTACATATCAGTATGTCGTGTTTTAATCTGAACACGATTATCGGCTTGCTGTGATGCTTTCCATGTCTGGAGAATTTGTATATACAGGTGATGATTTCAAGCACATTGAAAGCCCATATATAATTTACTAGAATTAACCGTTCAGCCGTCGCTCTTGCGACATACTCTTTTTTTAGACATTAACTATTTTCAGTCTTCATGTCTATTTAGGCAAAAGCACATGGACAAAAAGGTATAACCAATCGGTGGAATAAGAAGCACCGGGATTTTCTCAGTTCTCATGACATTCGTTTGAGGACAATAACGCTGGAAGGATATGCATCCAACCATGCAAACACTAGCTTTGTCACATTCTTCCCGTTGAATGCGAGGACACGTTGAATAGCATAAAAAGAAGTTTCAGGTGGACAAAAGGGCTTCCGAACATGCTCGGCTTCTATTTTCAACAACTTGTCTTCATGTACCAGTAGATTTTCTGACCCAGGATCTTGATTTTATGGATCAGACCGATCCATTTGATTGTGACTGTCGAAAACTTTGGTTGAGTTAGATGTTACTGTCCTGTTCAATTTGGATTTTGTGTAAAACTGATGAATAATTAATCATCGTGCTTTTGTACCTTTTCAAGCTGGAGTTAGATATTGTTGCCCTTTTCAACTCGGCTTTGACCCATATTTTCTTTCATACAAACCGGAGCTTCTATCAAGAAGCCTCATGATTCCGAGAGGAAACTTGGTCACCTGATCTGTGTGCGAAACGACATACGCTGTCTCTTCCCGCCTTGATTTATTTTACGGAGGCAACATGCAACTGTGCTAAAAATATGAAATTATTCAGGGTTCATTTCGCCTTTTTATAGATTGATTTTCCTAGGAATTTTTAACAAATAGCCACCATGTTATTATCATAAATGATCATATTAGTCCAACCATGGGCGTTCAACTAACCATTTACTACCGCGGGCAGCTGTTTGATTAGATGGGACGACTGTGAGCAGTTCACCACGCATGCTCACCATACCGGGAATCAAGCCGCGAGCGCTGCAATTTATTGCTGGTTTTGGACTTTTGTTTCGGCCGCCTAGGGAAGGTACGTAGAACAGTCCTCCGTTCTCATCTACAAGTACCGCCGCTGAGGATCGCCACCTGCTGCAAGATGGAGGACGAGCCGGCCAACAAGCGGGGACGGGTCGAGCCAGAACCGCAAGAGCCTCCAGCGAACGTGGACTTCATCAGCAGCCTCCCCGACGAGATGTTGGTAACCATCATATCCCACCTCCCCATCAAATCTGGCGTGCGGACCAATGTCCTCTCACGGCGGTGGCGCCCCCTCTGGCACTCCACCCCCTGGACCTCATCGTCGACCATGAGTTCTGCAGCGGGGAGCAGCAACGCCTGGACGCATTGTCCCACGTCCTCGCCACGCACCCTCGGCCGGTCAGACGCCTTGCTATCGGCAGGTTCAGTCCCCACTGCAAGGCCGAACCCAGGTTTCACTACTAGTTCCTATCCCCAGCCCTCGATCGGCTAGAGAAGCTCAGCTTTATAGCTGGGCGTCCGCGCTCCACCTCGCGCTCACGCTGCGCCGCGCTACATTCAGGAAGTGCATTTTCCCCCTGATTGATGCCGCGCACGCTCTTTATCTCCCTAAACTTAAGCACCTCGAGCTCATTGCCTTCCGCATCTCGAAGGAGGATTTGGAGTGCCTGCTCGTCGGCTGTACAACGCTCTAGTAGCTTCATCTTCATGCGATTGATGGGTTCAGTAGCCTCCACATCACCTCGACGAATGTCCGTGCGATTTATGTGCATTGCTGGCACCGCCCAAGGCTGTCAGTTGAGGTGTTTCACGATATGGTCATTGAGAATGCGCCTTTCCTTGAGAGATTGTATGTACTTGATAAATTAGATCCAGTAAGAATCAGTGTCATTCACGCATCAAAATTGACAGTGTTGGGCTATTCGTGTGCTGAATTCAATGAACTTGTTACTGGATCAGTATCCGTTCAGGTACAACAGCCTTCTTCTTCTCCTTCTTATATATTATTGGACATCACATTTTATCTAATTTTTGTTGATCTATATGCCCGCCTGTCATCCAGAAAATGATTCCCACAAGCTTGACCCGGCCTCTGTGCACAGTGAAGATCTTGGCACTACAATCCGTCGGCCCCGATCTGGATGAAGTTGTTAGATTCCTTAGATGCTTTCCTTGCACGCAGAAGCTATACATCGATGTGATGCTCCTTCCCCGTTAATTGTTAACCACAATGGAGGTCAATTTTTTGTTACTTTTACCCATGATTACAATGACAAATGTAGAATGATTTCTAAAAGAAATTTGGCGGATTTAAATACATATATTTTTTGAGATGCTAGTGTTGTACGCGTTTTATTCCTTCGCTCGACATGCTTTCGTGATAAAAGTTTATCATGAAAGATAGAAGGTGGCATTTCACTCTTTTCATGTATTTTAGAAATCCTGCAAATCAAAGAGGCCCGAAGTGTTCAAATCTGCAGCTAGGCACTAATATGTTTTCTTCGTTTGCAGATACTAGCAGGCCCGAAAGTAGAAAATGTTGGGGAATATAACAATCCCATTAAATGCCTTGATCTTCATCTCACATAAATTACTTTTAACGAGTACCGAGGCACCACACCAAAAATTAAATTCGCCAGGTTCTTTGTTGTGAAAGCAAGGTTGCTCAAGGTAATGAGGTTTGCCCTATATTTACTGCGCAGAAGTGAATGGATTGCTAAAGAGTGCAGGTGTCTACAGCTGAATGGAAAAGGCTCTGCAAAAGATGAATTTCAGTTTCTAACTTCATATGACAGATTATCCGGAAGTCACTGTATCGAGCCGCTATATGACTTCTCGGTGGCTAATCCTTTCGCAGAAATAATGCATGAGAAAGATTATGAAGTTGAATTTTATGTGTCAGAATAGTTTGAACCTTGTAATCTTTGAATTTGGGCCTTGTAATGCAGGGATTTGAACCTTGCAATATTTATGGTATTTGTTATATAACGTAATTGGATGTTTAATTTGATTCTGCAATCATGTCTTATTATAAGTATATATATGTTGTTCTTCCGTACACATAGCATAGATTTTGTGCAGACAGAGCATATCACATCGCACACGGGCCACACTAGGGAACCCGTCGGTGATGAATTCATCAATCGCAGATGGTTGTATACCAGCAAGCATTTGCCCACAACACACACGGCCTATTCCATCACAAACAGCTCAGATGGATCAATTGTATGCCACGTATCGCACATGCAACTCTAATCTGATTCGTACTTGATGTCTCTGCCATCGCTCGTATAGTTCGTCTTATTTGCCACATATCACTGTGCCGGCGTCTGCTCATGTCCCTCGGTGTGCTGTGCTCACCGTTAGGCGCCGCGGCGCATTCTGCTCGTGTCTGTTGGCGCGCTCTGCTCGCGTACCTCCAAGCGCTCGGCTTGTGGACAGCTTTTCCTTGTGTATTCAACTGCAATATGCATATATATGGTTGCTCGCTGTTGAGGCGACCGCGGAGCGCTCTGCTCGCGTCCCTGCGCGCACGCTCTGCCAGTGGTTGGGGCTTGCGCATGATACGTCTCCGTCGTATCTATAATTTTTTATTGTTCCATGCCAATATTCTACAACTTTTACATACTTTTGGCAACTTTTTATACTATTTTTGGGACTAACATATTGATCCAGTGCCCAGTGCCAGTTCCTGTTGGTTGCATGTTTTTTGTTTCGCAGAAAATCCATATCAAATGGAGTCCAAACGGGATAAAAACTTACGGAGATTTTTTTTGGAATATATGTGATTTTTGGGAAAAAGAATCAACATGAGACGATGCCCGAGGGGGCCACAAGGACGGGGGGCGTGTCCCAGGGGGTTGGGCGCGCCCTAGACCCTTGTGTCCACCCCGTAAGGAGGTTGGTGCCCTTCTTCGGCCACAAGAAAGATAATATCCGGATAAAAATCGTGTTAAAATTTCAGCCTAATCGAAGTTACGGATCTCCGGGAATTTAAGAAACGGTGAAAGGCCAGAATCTGGGAGCACAGAAACAGAAGGAAACAGAGAGAGATCCAATCTTGGAGGGGCTCTCGCCCCTCCGCTGCCATGGAGGCCAAGGACCAGAGGGGAAGCCCTTCTCCCATCTATGGGGAAGGTCAAGGAAGAAGAAGGAGGAGGGGGGCTCTCTCCCGGTGGCACCGGAAAGCCGCCGGGGCCATCATCGTGACGGCGATCTACACCGTCATCACCAACTCTCTCCCCCTCTATGCAGCGGTGTAACACCTTTTCTCCCCACTGTAATCTCTAATTAAACATGGTGCTCAACGCTATATATTATTTTCCAATGATGTATGGCTATCCTATGATGTTTGATTAGATTTGTTTTGTCCTATTGGTTGATTGATGATCGTGATTGGTTTGAGTTGCATGTTTTATTAATTGTGCTGTCCTATGGTGCTCTTCATGTCGCGCAAGCATGAGGGATCCCCACTGTAGGGTTTGCAATATGTTCATGATTTGCTTATGGTGGGTGGCGTGAGTGACAGAAGCACAAACCTGAGTAAGTAGGTTGTTTGCGTATGGGAATAAAGAGGACTTAATACCTTATAATGCTATGGTTGGGTTTTACCTTAATGATCTTTAGTAGTTGCGGATGCTTGCTAGAGTTCCAATCATAAGTGCATATGATCCAAGAAGAGAAAGTATGTTAGCTTATGCCTCTCCCTCATATAAAATTGCAATAATGATTACCGGTCTAGTTATCGATTGCCTAGGGACAAATAACTTTCTTGTGACAAAAAGCTCTCTACTAAAACTAACTTAGTTATTTCTTTATCTAAACAGCCCCTAGTTTTTATTTACATGCTCTTTATTATCTTGCAAACCTATCCTATCACACCTACAAAGTACTTCTAGTTGCATACTTGTTCTAGGTAAAGCGAACGTTAAGCGTGCGTAGAGTTGTATCGGTGGTCGATAGAACTTGAGGGAATATTTGTTCTACCTTTAGCTCCTCATTGGGTTCGACACTCTTATTTATCGAGAAAGGCTACAACTGATCCCCTATTCTTGTGGGTTATCAAGACCTTTTTCTGGCGCCGTTGCCGGGGAGCAATGGCGTGGGGTGAATATTCTCGTGTGTGCTTGTTTGCTTTATCACTAAGTAGATTTTATTTGCTGTTCTAAGTTGTTCTCTATCTTTAGTTATGGATATGGAACATGAAATACCAAAAAAATTAGGTGTACTTGCTACTCATGGAGATGGGGAACCTCCTAAAACCCTCGATGCTCATTATGTGAAAGATATTATGCACTACTTTAATAATCCTGAGAAAACCCCATTCAATTATATAATGGGAGACACATTGGATCAATGTGAATACTTTAGGGATTATCGCTTGACTCAAAAAGGGAAACTATTATGGGATCAAATTTATATGTTGCATTGGTATGCTTGGAATTTATGCCAGAGATATGATTATACTTGTTGCTCTAGGATGAAGGCTCGACACCTTCCTTTTTCATGCAAATTTAATGATAATGAAACCTTAGCTTCTTATGCTAATGGTAGATATGATTACTATGATGTGGAATGAATAGAAGAATTTGTTGCTTTTAAGGGTGCTTATGAAATTGAATCTTTGTTTGAAAAGTATGAAGCTTTTGATGATGATGTTTATAGGCCCGAAAATTTTGCTATGAGAATTATGAATATAATTCTGATATTGATGCGTTTATTGAGAAAGTCTTCGCTGTCCAAGAAGAGACTAATATTTTGCAGGAAACTATGGAAGAAGAAATTGATGACACTGTGAGCTCATTAGATGAAAAAGATGATGAGGAGAGCGAAGAACAAAAGGAGGAAGAGCGGATTGATCACCCGTGCCCACCTTCTAATGAGAGTAACTCTTCAACTCATACATTGTTTAATTTCCCTTTGTGCTTACCGAAGGATGATTGCTATGATAATTGCTATGATCCCTTTGATTCATTTGAAATATCCCTTTTTGATGAACTTGATGCTTGCTATGCTTGTGTCCATGATGCCAATATGAATTATGCTTATGGAGATGAACTTGCTATAGTTCCTTATGTTAAGAATGAAATTGTTGCTATTGCACCCACACATGATAGTCCTATTATCTTTTTGAATTCTCCCAACTACACTATATCGGAGAAGTTTGCACTTATTAAGGACTATATTGATGGGTTGCGTTCTACTATTGCACATGATGATTTTGATAAATATAATATGCATGTGCTTGCTGCTCCTACTTGCAATTATTATGAGAGAGGAACTACATCTCTGCCTCTCTATGTTTCCAATATGATAAAATTGCAAGAAACTGTTTATACTATGCATTGGCCTTTACTTTGTGTGCATCAATTGTTCTTTATGACATGCCGATGCATAGGAAGAGAGTTAGACTTCGTCATTACATGATATATGTTACTTTGTGCTCACTACTAAATTACAAATCATTGTTAATTAAAATTGGCTTTGATATACCTTGGCATCCGGGTGGATCCATTACTTGAGCACTATATGCCTAGATTAATGGCTTTAAAGAAAGCGCTGCCAGGGAGACAATGCGGAAGTTTTAGAGAGTCATTTATTTCTGTTGAGTGCTTTTATAAAGTTTAAAAATAAAAAAATAAAGTGGGGAACCTAAAACTTTTCAAAAAGAAAAGAGAAAGTAAGAAGTACGAGCACCGTTGAAGTGGGGGAGCTCCTTGAACTTTGTTCATGCCCATGGAAACTTTGCAAATCTTGAATTACAGAAACTTTTCAACAAAAATAATTATCCCCTTGTATAAATCAATTGTATTATAAAAATAATGTGCCAAGATTTGCCTTTAGGACGATTAGATTGCTTGTTTGGTTTGTGCGGTGCAAAAACAGAAACTTTGGCTGTAGTGCGTGATTTTATGTTTTTTTACTGGAAAGCCAAACGCTTCTGAAACTTTTTGAACAGTACTTCTATACAAATTGTTTATTTTTTCCTAATTTTTCAGAATTTTGGGAGTTACAGAAGTATGGTGGATGTTCAGATTGCTACAGACTGTCCTGTTTAAGACAGATTCTGTTTTTGATGCATTATTTTGCTAGTTTTGATGAAACTATCGATTTTATCGGTGGTATAAGCCATAGAGAAGTTATAATACAGTATATACAATGCAAAAATAAAATATGAATGGTTTTGCAATATTACTTAAAGTGGTGATTTGCTTTATTATACTAACGGATCTCACGAGGGTTTTGTTAAGTTTTGTGTGATTGAAGTTTTCAAGTTTTGGGTGAGATCACGATGGATGAAGGAATAAGGAGTGGCAAGATCCTAAGCTTGGGGATGCCCGAGGCACCCCAAGGTAATATTCAAGGACTCCCAAGCAACTAAGCTTGGTGATGCCCCGGAAGGCATCCCCTCTTTCTTCTAACGATCATTGGTAATTTTACTTGGAGCTATATTTTTATTCGTTACATGATATCCGTAAATCTTGGAGTGTCGTGTGCTTTTTATTTTTCTTTTAGTAATGCACCATGCTGGTATGAGATAGTCCTTGGTTGATTTATAGAATGCTCTTTGCACTTCACTTATATCTTTTGAGTATGGCTTTATAGAATGCTTCATGTGCTTCACTTATATCATTTGAAGTTTGGATTGCCTGTTTCTCTACACCTAGAAAACTGCCATTGTAGAATGCTCTTTTGCTTCACTTATATTTGTTAGAGCGTGGGCATATCTTTTGTAGAAAGAATTAAACTCTCATGCTTTGCTTATATCTATTTAGAAAGTTGACAGGAATTAAGCTTGGGGATGCTGATACGTCTCCGTCGTATCTATAATTTTTGATTGTTCCATGCCAATATTCTACAACTTTTACATACTTTTGGCAACTTTTTATACTATTTTTGGGACTAACATATTGATCCAGTGCCCAGTGCCAGTTCCTGTTTGTTGCATGTTTTTTGTTTTGCAGAAAATCCATATCAAACGGAGTCCAAATGGGATAAAAACTTACGTAGATTTTTTTTGGAATATATGTGATTTTTGGGAAAAAGAATCAACGCGAGACGATGCCCGAGGAGGCCACAAGGACGGGGGGCGCGTCCCAGGGGGTAGGGCGCGCCCTGGACCCTTGTGGCCACCCAGTAAGGCAGTTGGTGCCCTTCTTCGGCCGCAAGAAAGCTAATATCCAGATAAAAGTCGTGTTAAAATTTCAGCCCAATCGGAGTTACGGATCTCCGGGAATTTAAGAAACGGTGAAAGGCCAGAATCTGGGAGCGCAGAAACAGAAGGAAACAGAGAGAGAGAGAGATCCAATCTCGGAGGGGCTCTCACCCCTCCGCCGCCATGGAGGCCATGGACCAGAGGGGAAACCCTTCTCCCATCTAGGGGGAAGGTCAAGGAAGAAGAATAAGGAGGGGGGTTCTCTCCGCCTCTCTCCCGGTGGCACCGGAACGCCGCCGGGGCCATCATCGTGACGACGATCTACAGCAACAACTTTGCCGCCGTCATCACCAACTCTCTCCCCCTCTATGCAGCGGTGTAACACCTTTTCTCCCCGCTGTAATCTCTCATAAACATGGTGCTCAACGCTATATATTATTTTCCAATGATGTATGGCTATCCTATGATGTTTGAGTAGATCCATTTTGTCCTATTGGTTGATTAATGATCGTGATTGGTTTGAGTTGCATGTTTTATTACTGGTGTTGTCCTATGGTGCTCTCCGTGTCACGCAAGTGTGAGGGATCCCCGCTGTAGAGTTTGCAATATGTTCATGATTTGCTTATGGTGGGTGGCGTGAGTGAGAGAAGCACATACCCGAGTAAGTAGATTGTTTGCGTATGGGAATAAAGAGGACTTGATACCTTATAATGCTATGGTTGGGTTTTACCTTAATGATCTTTAGTAGTTGCCGATGCTTGCTAGAGTTCCAATCATAAGTGCATATGATCCAAGAAGAGAAAGTATGTCAGCTTATGCTTCTCCCTCATATAAAATTGCAATAATGATTACTGGTCTAGTTATCGATTGCCTAGGGACAAATAACTTTCTTGTGACAAAAAGCTCTCTACTAAAACTAACTTAGTTATTTCTTTATCTAAACAGCCCCTAGTTTTTATTTACATGCTCTTTATTATCTTGCAAACCTATCCTATCACTCCTACAAAGTACTTCTAGTTTCATACTTGTTCTAGGTAAAGCGAACATTAAGCGTGCGTAGAGTTGTATCGGTGGTCGATAGAACTTGAGGGAATATTTGTTCTACCTTTAGCTCTTTGTTGGGTCCGACACTCTTATTTATCGAGAAAGGCTACAACTGATCCCCTATACTTGTGGGTTATCAGTGCACGATCACGTTGAGGGCCCCATATGCATGCGGTTGCGCCACACGCGTCGCCATGATGCAGTTACGCGCGACACGATGGAGTTACGCGCTGCAAATTAGAACTGCCATCCGGGCGTGCGGATATTCCAGGCCGTCTGGCTTCCCCATTAATTCCCACGGCCATTATAACCTTAGTCTCTTCAACCTTTCGATCTCGCCCCACAACACAACAAGCACACCCACGACGACACATACAGAGAGGATATCTAGCGGCGCTCCAATGGAGTTCGGCGAGCATAAAGTGGAGACCCACACGAGGGAGACGGATCTCTCGGTGGTGTACACCATCGACCCGGCCGTGGTGGAGGACTACATCAACACCGCGGAGCAGTTGCTTGCTCGAGACAAGTACAAGGTGGTCGGCATCGACCTCCAGTACACCGACGGTCATCCCGGCAAAGATCAGAAGGTTGCGTCGCCCAGTTGTGCGTGCGCCATCATGTCCTCATCTACCACTACTGCATGGCCACAGAGCCTTGCGACCGTTTCGCCAGGTTTGTCAACAACACCAACTACAAGTTCGCTACGGTGGAAACCTCCAACGATGTAAAAGAGCTTATGGTTACGGGTTTGGCCTGCAAGAACCTTGTGAAAATCCGTGACCACTACAGGGTCTGGGGCAGCACGAAGGACTCCCTGGTTGAACTCACCTCGGCCATCATTTACCCCTACTACGAAAAGATGAAGCAGGATGCCAACAAAACAAGTCCGGTATCCTGGCACGGGGCCTGGATGCGGCAACTGGATGAACCTCACCTCAGGTTTGCGGCCAAGAGCGTGTACACATGCTACGAGATGCACAGGTGGATCATTGACATGAGGAAGTGCCTCGTTCCCGAAATCGACGAGGCCAGATCGAGCCACAAGCAGAGCAGTAGCGGCAAGCGTCACAAGAAGTAGATGATGATCAGATGATCATTTATCCTAGTTAATTATGTATGTAATATATAGTTTACTTTGGTGTGTGGAAATGTCATGTGTGTAGTAGCCACCTATGTAATTATGTATGTAATAGTTTACTTTGGTGTGTGCAAATGTCATGTGTGTAGTAGCCACCTATGTAATTGGATGTTTAATTTGGTTATGCAACCATGTCCTTATAAGTGTGTGTATATATATATATATGTTGTTGTTTTGTATGCAATCCCATCGCACAACACACACGTCTTATTAGCAGTAATCGTCTGTGTTATTATCGGTCTTCGCACACATTTCTGATTACAGACCTATTTGCCGCGTATCACACACATCTTGTTAAATTGAACCATTTTTGTTCTCTTGGCTCAAGGCAAACAGTTCATCCGAGTGAACTGTTTGCCCTCTATCACACACACCTTGATCTGGCTGACAGTTTCTTTTGTTCCACCTAATCACAAACAGTTCATCCGAGTGAATTGTATGCCGTATATCGCACATACCTTCATCTGACTACCCGTTTCTGTTGTTCCCCCTTATCACAAACTGTTTATTCGAGTGAACTGTATGCCGTATATCGCACACACCTTCATCTGGCTGCCCGTTTCTATTGTTCTGCCTCATCGCAATTCATTGGACTGAAAAGTATGCCCGCATCGCACACGCAACTAAAATCCAAACCGTGTTTGATGTATCCGCCATCGCAAACGTTTTGCATCTTTTTTGACGATTTTGTTACATCACCGTTTGCGATTATTGCATCGCACACAGTTTCGGCGAAGGGTCTCTGATTGTAGTGTCGCATTAGCAGCATCCTGCAGTAGTGTTAGCATCTTTCTTTTCCATAAGGTATTTAATAGCAGCATGATCAGTGTGAACAATTACTTTAGAATCAACAATGTAAGATCTGAATTTATCACATGCAAACAACTGCTAAAAATTCTTTCTCAGTAGTAGCATAATTTCTTTGGGCACTGTCTAGAGTTTTACTAGCATAATGGATTACATTTAATTTCTTATCAACTCTTTGTCCTAGAACAGCACCAACAACATAGTCACTAGCATCACACATAATTTCAAAAGGCAAGTTCCAATCAGGTGGTTGAACAATAGGTGCAGAAGTTAAGGCTTTCTTAACTGTTTCAAAGGCTTCTGCACAATCATCATAAAAAACAAATGGAACATCCTTTTGTAAAAGATTAGTAAGAGGCCTAGAAATTTTAGAGAAATCTTTAATAAACCTCCTATAGAAACCAGCATGACCAAGGAACTTTCGAATACCTTTAATATCTTTTGGACATGGCATTTTCTCAATTGCATCGAATTTAGATTTATCCACCTCAATACCTTCATTCACCATAAAATGGCACTTCTCCCAGTTCAAGACAAGATTAGTTTGCTCACATCTCTGCAAAACTCGGTCAAGGTTGCTTAAGCAATCATCAAAAGAAGTTCCATAAACGGAGAAATCATCCATGAAAACCTCAACAATCTTTTCACAAAAGTCAGAGAATATAGCAGTCATGCATCTTTGAAAGGTAGCAAGTGCATTGCATAAACCAGAAGGCATACGTCTATAAGCATAGGTTCCAAAAGGACAAGTAAAGGTGGTTTTCTCTTGATCGGGTTGTGATACAGGTATTTGAGAGAAACCAGAATATCCATCAAGCAACCAAAAGCATGTGTGCTTAGATAGTCTTTCTAACATTTGATCGATAAAAGGCAGAAGGTAATGATCTTTTCTATTAGCCTTGCTTAATTTTCTAAAATCAATTACCATTCTAAAGCCAGTCACAATTCTTTGTGAAATAAGTTCATTTTTATCATTAGGAACCACAGTTATACCTCCCTTTTTAGGGACACAATGAACAGGACTTACCCATCTACTATCAGCTATGGGATAAATTATACCTGCTTCCAGAAGCTTTAGTATTTCAGTTCTTACCACTTCCTTCATCTTGGGATCTAATCGTCGTTGATGATCAACAACTGGTTTAGCATCAGGTTCCATATTAATCTTATGCTGACAGAGAGTGGGACTAATGCCCTTAAGATCATCAAGAGTATATCCAATAGCTGCTCGGTGCTTTCTCATAGTTTTTAATAATCTTTTCTCTTCATGCTCTATAAGGTTAGCACTAATAATAACAGGTTATATGTTCTTTTCATCTACATAGGCATATTTCAAATTATCAGCCAATTGTTTCAATTCAAACACAGGATCACCCTTAGGTGGAGGAGGACCTCCTAGAGTTTCAATAGGCAGATTATGCTTAAGGATAGGTTGTTGTTCAAAGAACATCCTATCTATTTCATGCAAGTGCATATCATTTTCATGGTCAAGAAATATTGTTCTAGTGGATCAGTAGGAGTTACGGCAATAGAAGCAAGACCAATTATTTCATCCTTACTAGGCAATTCTTTATTACGAGGTTGCCTACGAAACTTAGAGAAATTAAACTCGTGAGATACATCACCAAAATTAACACTGATGGTTTCTTTCTTGCAATCTATCTTAGCATTAACAATGTTCAAGAGCGGTCTACCAAAAATAATGGGACAAAAGTCATCTTGTGGGGAACCAAGAACTAGAAAATCAGTAGGGTATTTTATCTTTCCACACAAGACTTCAACATCTCTAACAATCCCAAGTGGTGTAATAGTATCTCTATGAGCAAGTTTAATAGGGACATCAATATCTTCTATTTCAGTAGGTGCTATATCATTCATAATTTCTTGGTAAAGAGTAAAAGGAATAGCACTAACACTAGCACCCATATCACATAAGCCATGATAACAGTGATCACCTATTTGAACTGAGACAACAGGCATGCCAACAACCATTCTATTTTTATCTTTAGTATCTGGTTTGGCAATTCTAGCAGCTTCATCACAGAAATGAATAACATGCCCATCAATATTATCAACCAAGAGATCTTTAACCATAGCAATACTAGGTTCTACTTTAATTTGTTCATAGGGTCTAGCTAGGTGCTCTAATATTACTTTTGCGAACCACGGCTGAAGCTTTAGCATGTTCCTTTATCCTAACAGGGAAAGGTGTTTTTTCAATATAAGCAGTAGGCACAACTGGGTGAACATTGTAAACGATAGTTTCATCTTTAACTATAGCTTGTTCTTTAATCTCTTCTTTAATAAGGGGATGATATCTAAACCACTTCTCCTTAGGGAGATCAACATGAGTAGCAAATGATTCACAAAAAGAGGCTACTATCTCAGAGTCAGGTCCATACTTAGTGCTAAACTTATGAAAAGCATTAGTATTCATAAAAGATTTAACACAATCAAACTCAAGCTTTATACCTGACTCTTTACCTTCGTCAAGTTCCCAGTCTTCAAAGTTGCATTCAATTTTTTCCAAAAGATCCCACCTGAAGTCAATAGTCTTCTTCATAAAAGAACCGGTACAAGAAGTATCGAGCATGGATTGATCATCACGAGAAAGCCGAGCATAAAAAATCTGTATAATAATTTCTCTCAAGAGCTCATGATTGGGGCATGAATATAAAATTGATTTAAGCCTCCCCCAAGGTAGAGTGATACTTTCTCCTTCACAAGGCCAAAAATTATATATATAATTCCGATCACGATGAACTAGATGCATAGGATAATTTTTTTGGTGAAATTCCAATTTCAATCGATTCCAATTCCAAGCTCCAATATCATCACATAGCCTATACCATGCCAATGCTTCCCCCCCCCCCCAAAGATAAAGGGAAAACCTTCTTCTTAACTTCATCTCCGGGTAAACCTGCATGCTTAAATAATCCACAAACTTCATCCACATAGATTAGGTGCATATTAGGATGTAGTGTTCCATCTCCTGCATAAGGATTAGCTAGCAGTTTTTCTATCATACCCTAAGGAATTTCATAACCTATATTTTCAGTAGGTGTAGTAGGTTGAGGGGCAACTTTTGTGTTTCCGGTCGAGGTGAAGATACCCTGAACAAACCCCTCAAAGGATTGTTTTCCAAAGTAACAAGTGACAGTAAATTTCAGCACGTAATACAAAATTTTCCTTACCGATTTCCACTTACCAAGAGCGCTTCACTCCCCGGCAACGGCGCCAGAAAAGAGTCTTGATGACCCACAAGTATAGGGGATCAATCGTAGTCCTTTCAATAAGTAAGTGTGTCGAACCCAACGAGGAGCAGAAGGAAATGATAAGCGGTTTTCAACAAGGTATTTTCTGCAAGCACTGAAATTGTCGATAACAGGTAGTTTGATAGCAAGATAATTTGTAACGAGCAAGTAGTGGTAACGGTAACAAAAGTGCAAAAAGGTAGCCCAATCCTTTTGTGGCAAAGGACAGGCCGGAACAGTCTCTTATAATAAGTAAAACGTTCTCAAGGACACACGGGAATTTCATATAGTCACTTTCATCATGTTGATTTGATTCGCGTTCGCTACTTTGATAATTTGATATGTGGGTGGACCGGTGCTTGGGTGTTGTTCTTACTTGAACAAGCCTCCCACTTATGATTAACCCCCCTCGCAAGCATTCGCAACTACGAAAGAAGAATTAAGATAAAATCTAACCATAGCATTAAACATATGGACCCAAATCGGTCCCTTACAAAATAGTGCATAAACTAAGGTTTAAGCTTCAGTCACTCTAGCAACCCATCATATAATAACTACTCCACAATGCATTCCCTTAGGCCAAAAAATGGTGAAGTGTCATGTAGTCGACGTTCACATAACACCACTAAGGGAATCACAACATACATACCCTCAAAATAACAAACGAATATCAAGTTCACATGATTACTTGCAACATGACTTCTTCTGTGTCCTCAAGAACAAAACTACTCACACAACATATTCATGCTCAAGATCAGAGGAGTAATAAATATCATAATGGATCTGAACATATGGTCTTCCACCAAACAAACTGGCTAGCATCAACTACAAGATGTAATCAACACTACTAGTCACCCAGAGGTACCAATCTAAGGTTTTGATATAAAGATTGAACATAAGAGATGAACTAGGGTTTGAGATGAGATGGTTCTGTTGATGATGTTGATGACGATTGGCCTCCCAAAGATGAGAGGGTTGTTGGTGATGACAATGGCTTCGATTTCCCACTCCCAGAGGGAATTTCCCCCGGCGGAATTGCTCTGCCGGAGGGCAAAAGTGCATCTACCCAAGTTCCGCCTTGAGATGGCGGCGCTCCGTCCCGAAAGTCCTATCCTTATTTTTTCTAGGTCAAAAGACCTTATGTACCAGAAGATGGGCACCGGAGGTGGGCCATGGCCCCCCACTACCCACCAGGGCGTGCCAGAGGGGGGAGGCGCACCCTGGTGCCTTGTGCGTGCCTGGGTGACCCCCTGCGGTAGTTCTTTATTCCAATATTTTTTATATATTCAAAAATAATTCTCCGTGAAATGTCAGCTCATTTGGAGATGTGCAGAATAGGTATCTGTGACATAACTTTTTTCAGGTCCAGAATTCCAGCTGCCGACATTCTCCCTCTTTGTGTAAACCTTGCATATTATGAGAGAAAAGGCATTAGAATTACTCCACAAAGTTCTATGATGAATAAAAACACTATAAAAAATAGTAGGAAAACATGATGCAAAATGGACGTATCAATGCTCACTATACAGTTGTTCTCGTTACCGGTTTTGTTCTTCTTTCTCGTTAAATTGTTCCGGCATCCCCGTGACATAGTCACCTGTGTCTGGCCAGATGATGATGGATGCCGTCACACCGAGAGGGCCCTAAGAATATCTCTCCATCATCGGAGGAGCAAATCCCACTCTTGAGCTATCCAGTCCCTTATCAAACTTTTTGATGAACCTGTAAGTTGTCGTTATGATCACCGCGTTACAGATAACATTTGAGAAACCCCAAAGTCCATCGTACAGTAGGAAGTGACTGCAATACTCTCATGGTCTGAGGAATTAAAAAACATACTAACACTCCATGTTATAACAGTTGATTTCAGACGATATTATCTCAAAGTATAACAAACAAATTTGGGTCGATTCAAATCATTCTTCTAATGTCATACTCACAATGTTGTTTTAGGACTATCCTTACACTTAACGATATCCTAAGATCCTGAAAATATGATCACTAACAACACTTGAGCCAGTCTTAGAGGCAAAACTAGGAACCTATTCTTTACCGTTTATTATTCCACACATGCATATGAGTTTTCCACTGAACCGCATATTCAGAATCATAGCAGTTAGAGCATGAAATATAAACTCTTAATTATGAAAATGGAAATATAATAATACAATATTATTGCCTCTAGGGCATATTTCCAGCAGTTGCGGTCACCTTTTTGTTTTGTTGGAACCACAAAGAGAGAGAGAGAGAGAGAGAGAGAGAGAGAGAGAAGAGAGAGAGAGAGAGGTCAGTGTGGTGACCGCAAGCGGCGAGGATAGGCGGCACTGCTCCAAGCAACAATCGTTGTCGGGGGGTGGGCGGGGGGGAGCTTCAACGCGCCTGCGGTGACTAGTTTTTTTGCTTCAACCGACTTCATTTTTTTGCTACTATGAGCTTATTTTTTTGCTGTAGCCAAGACTGGCGAGCATGGTGATCGCGTGCGGCAAGGACGGGCGTCACTCCTCCAAGGAACAATCCGCACCAGGAGGGTTTTTCTACATACTGCAACTAGATGCAAATTGCTACTATCGGTGTCCCATTCGGTTACAACTGCTGCCGCGATTTGTTGCATGCACTACAAAAAAAGACACATCCATGACATTATGGCCTGAACAAAAACTTTTTCTGTCATGGTTATGACACTTCTATGACGATAATTGTGACAAAAACATGTATCATCAAAGATGTGGACGGCTCCTATTTCTATGATAAAAAATTAGGACAGAAAATGGGCTTTTCGTCTTGGGCGGGCCGGAGACGCACCTGCATGACACTCTTTGGGCCGTCCATGACATAAAAAATCTGGTAGAGTTGAGGGTGAGGAAATTTTTGGGGAGTTCTCGGTTACGATGGGTGGTCGGGGCCGAGTGATGCAGTGTGCTTTGCACGTTTCTCTCATACGCGCGTGTGTGCGAGGCGTTCACTACTAAACCCTTGCGAGGCGTTCGCTTACTAAACCCGAACGATCACACTAGCTACTTACTGAAGCAGATCGATCCCTTCGCTACTAACTGAACCCAAACGATTCATTCGCTGCTAACTGAATGCAGCCGATTCCTTCGCTGCTAACTGAACCAGACTGATTCCTTTGCTGCGCTACTACTGCTAACTAAACCTGAGCGATCGATCACTGTTGCTGCTTACTGAAGCCGATCGAGGCCCCATGCAAGACGTATGTAACACCCCATGTCATTAGCCATAGTAATCACTTTTGATAATGGCAAGTCAGCATGATTAACAGTGCCTAATCGTCATTTGCATCATATTGCATTTCAACTCCTAGTTAAAACTTCAAGTAAATTCAGAGTGGAAAATAAAAGTTGTTCAATTCAGAAACTAAAATGTTCATTAAATAACAAATATTCCAGAGACAATGCTAAAATTTTAACCAACAATTAATAAATTCATTAAGTGACTCTAACAGTAGCAAAACAGAATTGGTTAATACCTTTTTATTTGAATAAAATCCCTATGAAAACATTTGGCCCCAAAACCTTTTTATATTAGTGTTGGATATTGCACTGATGTTATATGGGCGAGTTCCATATTTTTCAAAACTCGTTTGGATTAAAAACAAAAGATAAAGTAGGAAACAAAAACGAAAAACAGAAAAGGAAAAAGGAAAATAGAAAAAGGCCTAAAAGCTACGGTGCACTCGGGCCTGCTTGCTACAGCGCCGGCCCAGCCCACTCCCCACGTCGTCTCCTTCCTACTGCTCACCCCCCCTCGCTGTCGAACGCGCACGGGCGCACGCACCCGGCCCCCCTCGCTCTTCCTTCGACAGCGCGTCGCCGCGCGCGCTGGGGATAAGAGCAGCTCCCCGCTCCCCCTGGCGAACCCTAGCCACCATTCCCCCCCCCCTCGTCCCCTCCTCTGCTCGTGTGGGAGCTCAACCGAAACCTCCCGCCGTCGCCACCGTCGACCCCGCGGCCGCCGTGCCCCGTTCATCGCTCCGCCATGTCCTACGGCCTCGTCGTCATCATCTACATCGCCTGACGCCGCGCATTGGAGCTCGTCGCCGCTGCTTCGACCTCCCCGACCTCTTCTTCCCCGCGCGGCCGTCTGCGTCGCCGCCGTCGATTCATCGCCTCGAGCCTTCCCCGCGCCCACCGTTGCTCATCTGCAGGAGCACTATGAGCCTCCTTTTCCTCCCCTCTCTCTCTCTCTCTCGTCGCCGTTCGCTAGCTGTAGGCGCCGCCCCCTTCTTGCCCGAACGCGCCGCCGCGTAGCTCGTCGCCGGCGTCGTTCCGGCGACCATTGGGCCCTGTGCTGCTGCCCATTTTGCTCGCCACAGCCCGTAGCGCCTCCCAAGCACTTTGCCTCGCCCGTTTGCTCGCCATGGCAACTAGCACAAGCACCGCCCGAAGCACCACGCCACCGGTGAGCTCATGCCGCTCAGCTCCGGCCACCGCAGCCCCTCTCACCATCGCCATTCGACGCGGCGTCGTCCCGCCGTTCGAGCGCACCAAGCCACGCCACCCGAAACCCCCTATGCGCGAAACCCGAACCCATCCCGACGCGTGCCGCAGCGTTTTGGCTTGTCGGAGCCAGCTCCGGCGCGGCTCTAGTTGTCGCCGATGTGGTACTGACCGGGTCCCGCCCTTTGCCACTGACTGTGGGCCCCGCGGGCCCCCTTTGACCCCGTTGACTCGGGTCAACTTCTGACTGGCCGCCCATGTCCCACTGACATTTGGGTCCCGCCTGAAATAACGAATTAAAATAAAATAATAATTAGTTAATTAAGTCACTAAGCACCCACTGACGGCTGGGCCCCACCTGCTAATTAGTTTAGTTAGATTAAATTAACCCTGTTTAGTTAGCTCAGTCAATGACATGTGGGTCCCACGGGACCCACCTATCATGTTTGACCCCGGTCAGCCCCTGTTGACTTGCTGACATCACACCTAGGTCATGCTGACGTCAGCATACACTGTTCTGCATAATGTTGATTTAAAATAATTAAATAAATTCAGAAAATGATTAAAGCTTTAGAAAATCATACAAAATAAACCGTAACTCCGATGAAAATAATTTATATATGGAAGTCGCTCAGAATTTCGATACGAATCTGAATACGCCCTCTGAATTCTTGTCAGATGCCCATAGCTAGATGAACATGGAACTTTTAGACCGATTTCATTAAATGAATAGTGCCCAACTTTAATTAAATAAATCCGGATAAATTCCAAAATTAACTAAATCATTTAGTTAGGCAGTAGAACACCTTTGCATAGCATTTAGGCATGTCATACATATTGTTTGCATTTTGCCATGAATTTATTGTTTCTTCCCCCTCCTTCTCTCTCGATAGACACCGAGATCGACGACGTTGCAGCTGAGTACGACTACACTCCAGACGAGCAACCCGTTGACGACCCCTCTTTCTTGCCAGAGCAACCAAGAAGGCCCCCCCCCTTGAGCATCCAGATATCGCCCATTCCATTTCTCCTGCTTGCATTAGATTTTGCTACTGTTAATGTTTGCTCCTATTCTGATGCATAGCCTGCTTTTGTAACCAGTTTATTGTTACCTTACCTGCCTATGTTAAAATGCTTAGTATAGGTTGGTAGTGAACCATCAGTGACCCCACCACCTTACCCTTGTTGCCCTTGCTTGATCATCGACGACTCGACTAGTGTGATCGTCGACCAGAGACCGACACATCACTTCACCCCCTTAGTTGTACGACTCTGCATAGTTACTATCGAGTGCCGAGGGTGATACCTCGTAACGCACTCCTGATGAATACTCTGCAGTGTAGCTGTTCGGTCGTGGTCATCGAGGGTGATTCCTCCTTCTCCACTTCCGATACGACTCTGTCGTGCAACCCCTTAGTGTGAACCTCGAGGGTGATGCCTCATACGTTCACCCTGATGATTTCATCGGGTGGAATTCACCGAGGGTGATTCCTCGGGGTCTCCCCCTTGATGTTATGACCACACGGTTACTTTGACCTCTGTTATAGGCGGGTCGACCCTGATGGGTGCCCGCAGGGGATCTATGTTGTCGGGTGTGCCGGAAAGGCACTCGAGTGTGATATTGTGGCGGAGCTTCAGAAACTCTGATCGTCTCCGCGTGTTACTAAATCAGCCTATTGGATTTGGGTATTTGATCTGAGTGGGTCGACGTGCCCTATACGCACTACCACCACGTGGGATTATGGTTTATGGGGCCCTCTACATCGTACATTTCTCACGAAAGCTCCTCAGACGTCACGGTTAACCGTGCGGGCTGATTGTCGGGAATGGGCTGGATACTTCACTGACGAGTTTAGTGTCGCGCCTGCACCCTTGCCAGTCTCGCAACGCGCAGGGTGCCCAGGGCGATGGCCCAAGACCTCTGGGTGCATAGGTTAGTCCGGCGTGTTGACCTCTATACTGAGCCTAGGTAGGGCGCTGCTTCATGTTGATCTCCCGAGGCCGGGCATTACCCAGCAAGTGTGTCCGGCCAGAGGTGATCGAGCTTGTTGGGTAACAGTAGTGCACCCCTGCAGGGATGAATAATCTATCGATAGCCGGTCCTACGGTAAAGGACACTCAGTTTGTTTATCCTAATCTACTACTTGAACCGGATACTTGTTACTTAATTGAAGCTTCGAGATCGCTTTCTCGCTGGGAGTCGAGGAAGGATCTCTAGGCTTGCTTCAACATGTTTGCTTAATAAAATGCTATTCTACTCTCTTCTATTGCTGCGAGATGGTGGCTTCGTGAAGATGTTTGAAGATGCTAGTCTTCGATAGGACTAGGCCATCTCTCTATTCTGGCATTTCTGCAGCCCAGTCCACATATACAGCCTTTCTCCTTTGATAATGTTGCATATGTAGTGTAGATCCTTGCTTGCTGAGTACTTCGGATAAGTACTCACGGTTGCTTTGTTACTTCTTTTTCTCCATACCCCACTTTGATGATACCTCAGACGATGGAGCCCCGGAGCCTGATGCCACCACAGGAGCTTACTACCAGGAGGGTCCAGACGGCACGTACTACTGGATCGAGCCAGCCGACCAGGAGTAGGATCGGAGGCTCCCAGGCAGGAGGCCTACGCCTTTCGATCTAGAGTCGTTGTTTGTGCTAGCCTTCTTAAGGCAAAACTTGTCTAACTATGTTTGTACTCAGAAATTATTTGTATGACTGACTTATGTATTCGGATCCTCGTGATCCTTGGTCTGTAATATTGTGGATCTCTGTTTATTTGTGTTAGAATTGTGTTGTGATATCTTCCCGTGAGTCCCTGTGCTTGATCGTGCATGTTTGCGTGTATGATTAGTGCACGATTGAGTCGGGGGCGTCACAAGTTGGTATCAGAGCCGACTACCTATAGGAAGCCCCCTTTCCAATTCCTTGGTCGAAGTTGAGTCTAGACATCGAAAAACTAATTTACTAACTTGGTTGTGTGGCTTACGGGCCCACGTCGCCAACTGGGTGGTATTAGGATCATTTATTCCTCGTCTATACTCCGGGACTCTGATCTCTCTTCTATTCGGGTTAAATAAATTTTACTAACGCTGACACTTAGGATCTCGTAAATCTTGTCTACCCGGAGAGCTGGATATCTGTGCTTACTTCCTTGCCATTGATCTGATTAGTCTGATAATCATTTTCCCTTCCATTGTTTTGTTTAACCTTTCTCTCCGAGTTGTATTATACTCTGAGTTGTCATTCGATAAGACCGGGTTCTGCATTAGAGTGCACATGGAGCGCAGGATCCTACCGCGATGAACATTTATCGTCCACACTCGTAGTTACCCCATTTCAGTGGTTTTCTCCGACGTTGATGTAGCTTTTGCTATGTCTTGTTGTGTACTTCCTTACCGCGTGCCTGCGCGCCGCCTAGTATGTCTAGCTTTTGAATTTGCGCCGTTATGCTGTCCGCATGTACCTGACTCTGTGTATGGATCTGTATGTCTTAATTGACTACTATTATGTATCTGTTACACTGCTTAAATTGTTGTCGAGTTACATCATGCTTGTCGCTACACACTCGCAATTTCTTTTGCTAAACTACCCCTGTTGATACTTAGCAGGATGGTTAGACCAGGTGGTCATGGTCGTGGTCATGCCCCTGAACGCCCACCACCGCCAGATTATATGGCAGCTATGACGCAAAAATTCGAGCTCAACCGCCAGTTCATGACTGGGATTATGGCTCAGTTTCCGCATCAGAACAACCAGAACCAGAACCCTGCTTCAATAACTTTGATAGAGTTTATGCGACTCAACCCCACTCAGTTTCGCAACTCTGACAAGCCACTGGATGCTGATGACTGGCTCCGCGACATCACTCACAAGATGGAGTCTGCTAATGTCGCCCTTGCCAACTTCGTCACCTTCGCGACCTTTTTCCTAAAGGGTCCCGCTGCTCAATGGTGGGACACCCACAAGCGTACACTTCCCGCTGGAACAGTGGTTACCTGGTATGAGTTCCAGGCTGCTTTTCGTGCCCGTTATATTCCTCAAGGAATTATGGACCGGATGAAGACCCAGTTCTGCAACCTCACTCAGGGCAACAAGATTGTCGAAGCTTATCAGCGGGAATTCCTTGACCTCTCCCGCTATGCTGAGGAAGACATCGCCATGGATGCTCGTAGACAAGAGAAGTTTCGTAATGGACTCCACCCAGACCTTGAGCTTGCACTTGCTGCTCAAGACTTCAATGACTTTTCTACTCTTGTGAACAAGGCTATTCTGGTTGAGACCGCTTAGATGAAACACAAGGACTCGCAGAAGCGCTATCGTGATGCTGGCTCATCTTCGGGCTCAGCACAGAAGCGTCGAGTCTGGATTCCCAACAACGTGTTCCGTCCAAATGCCCCTGCGCCAAAGAACAACTATGCTGCACCACGTTTGCCTCCTCCACCACCGAGGCAGCCAAGAGCTCAAGCTATTCAACAAAATGCTCCTCTTCGTCCTGAAGATGGTCTGTGCTTCAAGTGCCGCAAACCAGGTCACCATGCTAGAGACTGCCGCCAGACTCAGAATCAGTTGGCTTTTCCTCGTACTGGCCGTGGAAATGGTCGTGGCAACAATCAGACCAGCAACTATAATACTGGGTCTGCTGCACATGGTCGTGGACACGGCTACAACAATGATATTGAAGAAGTCCAGGATCAACCTGCTACTGTGATGGGTACCCTTCTCGTTAACTCAGTACCTGCTTCTGTTTTATTTGATTCAGGAGCATCACATTCATTCATCTCTGGAAAATTTGCATTCATGCATGTCATTCGGTACGAGAAGATGCATACTCCGTTAGTCATTAAAACTCCCGGAGGTCATTGTCATGCTGACGTGATAGCACCTGACGTTACCGTCGAAATTAAAGGGATGGAATTCCTTGCCTCACCCATCGTCTTGAAATCTTCCACCATAGACCTCATCCTCGGAATGGATTGGTTGAAAGCTCACATTGCTTCGATCAATTGTGCCACTAAAGTCGTCCAACTTCTTCACCCCTCCGATGAGATAGTGAACTACACCGCCCGAATTACTCGGGATGCTGAAGCTAAGATATATGCCCTGAATGCTTTGAACACCTCACCTCTGGAAGGAATCGAGAACGTTCCTGTCGTTCGAGATTTTTCCGACGTCTTTCCGGAAGAACTTCTAGGAATACTCCCGGTTAGAGCTGTCAAGTTTGTCATTGGCTTGAAGCCTGGCACTACCCCTATTGCGAAGCGTCCTTATAAGATGCCGCCGCATGAACTCCTTGAACTTAAGGAAGAAATCGACAAGTCACTTAAGAAAGGTTTCATACGCCCCAGTTCCTCTGCTTGGGGAGCACCTTCACTCTTCGTTAGGAAGAAGGATGGAACTAACCGATTGGTTCAAGATTATCGGCCCATTAACCAAGCCACAATCCAGAATAAATACCCACTGCCCCGGATCAATGATCTTTATGATCAGCTTGCTAGATCCTCTGTCTTCTTGAAACTTGACTTGAGGTTGGGTTATCATCAGATCCGTGTTCACGAAGAGGACATCCCGAAGACTACCTTTGTTACTCGATATGGCTCTTATGAGTACACTGTCACGTCATTTGGCTTAACAAATACTCCAGCAACCTTCTCTTGGTTAATGAACTATATTTTCATGGATTACCTCGACAAATTCGTCGTGGTTTATTTGGATGATATCCTTATATATTCCAAGAATGAAGAAGAACATGCTGAACATCTTCGGCTTGTATTGGAGAAGCTACGAGAACATCAGTTGTATGCTAAATTCTCCAAGTGTGAGTTCTGGTTATCTGAAGTGACCTATCTTGGTCATGTGATTTCCAAGAATGGCATTGCTGTTAACCCCGAACGAGTTCAGGCTATTCTTGACTGGTCTCCCCCGAAGAATGTCAAGCAAGTCAGAAGTTTTCTCGGACTCGCTAGTTATTGCCGTCGATTCGTTGAGAACTTTTCCAAGATTGCAAAGCCACTTACTGATCTTCTCCACAAAGGTGTTAAATTTGAGTGGACAGAAAAATGTGAAGAAAGCTTTCAGACACTAAAAGATAAGTTAACATCTGCCCCAGTGCTAGCACCCCCGGATTCCCAAAAGGATTTCGTGATATACTGTGATGCATCTCGTCAAGGATTAGGCTGTGTCCTAATGCAAGAGCGCAAAGTGATTGCTTATGCTTCTCGACAATTGCGTCCTCATGAAGAAAATTATCCTGTGCATGATCTCGAACTTTCTGCGGTTATTTATGCTCTGAAGCTATGGCGACATTACCTTCTCGGTAATCGTTGCGAGATATACACGGATCATCAAAGTTTGAAGTATCTATATACTCAACTAGATCTGAACCTTCGTCAACAAAGATGGTTCGAGACAATTTCCGATTATGATATGAATATCTCATATACCCCTGGCAAGGCTAATGTAATGGCCGATGCTTTGAGTCGTAAGGCTTATTGCAACAATCTTATGGTTCAGGAAGCACAACCTCTCCTTTATGAAGTACTTCACAAATTGAACCTCCATATTGTTCCACAGGGTTACCTCAATACCCTGGTTGTTGAATCGGATCTTGAGCACATCATTAAGATTATACAAAAGTATGACTCTGAATTTGAAAGGATTAAGCGATACCTCAAAAAGGGAAAGCCGTCGGAATTCCATCTTTATAAGGATGGGATCCTATTTTTCCAACACCGTCTCTTCGTACCCAAGTTCAAGGATGAGAGAGAACACGTTATGAAAGAAGCTCATGACACTCCTCTGTCAATTCATCCTGGTAGCACAAAGATGTACTGTGACATTTGTCAGAGATACTGGTGGCCTAATATGAAGCGAGACATTGCTCGTTATGTTTCTGAGTGTGACGTCTGCCGCCGCATTAAAGCAGAACATCAAAGGCCTGCTGGAACTCTGCAACCACTTGATATTCCTGAATGGAAATGGGACAAGGTCCAAATGGATTTCATTACTGGTTTTCCTAGATCTCAGAAGGGTCATTATGCTATCTTTGTCGTCATTGACCAATTCTCAAAAGTTGCTCACTTTCTGCCAGTTAAGGAGACAATCACTGCTAGTCAGTTAGCAAAATTGTATGTTTCCCGAATTGTGTCACTCCATGGTGTTCCGTTGGAGATCAGTACTGATCGTGGCAGCCTCTTCACCTCCAGATTCTGGAATAGTTTCCAAGAAGCTATGGGAACTCATCTGTCCTTTAGCACCGCCTTTCACCCTCAATCACAGGGTCAAGTCGAACGAGTTAATCAAGTGCTCGAAGATATGTTACGAGCTTGCGTCATCTCCTTCGGTAAGAAATGGGATGAATCTCTCCCGTATGCCGAATTCTCTTACAACAATAGCTATCAAGCTAGTTTGAAGATGGTACCGTTTGAAGTTCTATACGGTCGTAAGTGTCGAACCCCTCTGAATTGGTCAGAAACTGGGGAATGCTCACTTGTCGGACCGAACATTGTTCAGCAAGCAGAAGAACAAGTCCGCATTGTCCGTGAACATTTGAAAACTGCTCAGTCTCGTCAGAAGAGCAACTATGACCGAAAGCACCCGGAAATGGTCTATCAGCCTGGTGAGCAAGCTTATCTTCACGTCACCCCATTGAAAGGCACTCATCGGTTCGGAATCAAAGGCAAGTTAGCTCCTCGCTACATTGGCCCGTTCCGTATTCTTGCCCGTCGAGGAGAAGTGGCCTATCAATTGCAATTGCCGCCAAATCTTTCTCAAGTGCATGATATCTTTCATGTATCCCAACTCCGTCGCTGCTTCAAGGATCCTATTCGAGCTGTGGATCACAAAATGCTTGAATTGCGGCAAGATCTATCTTATCCAGAATATCCCATCCGTATTCTTGATCAAGCTGAAAGCCGGACTCGTCAAAAGTCAATCAAATTCCTTAAAGTTCAGTGGTCGAATCATTCTGAAGATGAAGCCACTTGGGAATGCGAGGATCGTCTTCGCGAAGAATACCCCGCTTTCTTTCAGCCTTCCTCTTAATTCTCGGGACGAGAATTCTTGATAGATGAGGAGAATTGTAACGCCCCATGTCATTAGCCACAGTAATCACTTTTGATAATGACAAGTCAGCATGATTAACAGTGCCTAATCGTCATTTGCATCATATTGCATTTCAACTCCTAGTTCAAACTTCAAGTAAATTCAAAGTGGAAAATAAAAGTTGTTCAATTCAGAAACTAAAATGTTCATTAAATAAAAAATATTCCAGAGACAATGCTAAAATTTTAACCAATAATTAATAAATTCATTAAATGACTCTAACAGTAGCAAAACTGAATTGGTTAATACCTTTTTATTTGAATAAAATCCCTATGAAAACATTTGGCCCCAAAACCTTTTTATATCAGTGTTGGATATTGCACTGATGTTATATGGGCGATTTCCATATTTTTCAAAAGTCGTTTGGATTAAAAACAAAAGATAAAGCAGGAAACAAAAACGAAAAACAGAAAAGGAAAAAGGAAAATAGAAAAAGGCCTAAAAGCTACTGTGCACTCGGGCCTGCTTGCTACAGCGCCGGCCCAGCCCACTCCCCACGTCTTCTCCTTCCTACTGCTCACCCCCCCTCTCGCTGTCGAACGCGCACGCGCGCACGCACCCGGCCCCCACTCGCTCGTCCCTCGAATGCGCGTCGCCGCGCGCGCTGGGGATAAGAGCAGCTCCCCGCTCCCCCTGGCAAACCCAAGCCACCATTTCCCCACCCTCGTCCCCTCCTCTGCTCGTGCGGGAGCTCGACCGAAACCTCCCGCCGTCGCCACCGTCGACCCCGCGGCCGCCGTGCCCCGTTCATCGCTCCGCCATGTCCTACAGCCTCGTCGTCGTCATCTACATCGCCTGACGCCGCGCATTGGAGCTCGTCGCCGCTGCTTCGACCTCCCCGACCTCTTCTTCCCCGCGCGGCCGTCTGCGTCGCCGCCGTCGATTTGCCGCCTCGAGCCTTCCCCGAGCCCACCGTTGCACATGTGCAGGAGCACTGTGAGCCTCCACTTCCTCCCCTCTCTCTCTCGTCGCCGTTCGCTAGCTGTAGGCGCCGCCCCCTTCTTGCCCGAACGCGCCGCCACGTAGCTCGTCGCTAGCGTCGTTCCGGCGACCATTGGGCCCCGTGCTGCTGCCCATTTTGCTCGCCGCAGCCTGTAGCACCTCCCTAGCACTTTGCCTCGCCCGTTTGCTCGCTGTGGCAACTAGCACAAGCACCACCCGAAGCACCTAGCCGCCGGTGAGCTCATGCGCTCAGCTCCGGCCACCACAGCCCCTCGCACCATCACCATTCAATGTGGCGTCGTCCCGCCGTTCGAACGCACCAAGCCACGCCCCCGGAAACCCCCTGTGCGCGAAACCCGAACCCATCTCGCCGCGCGCCGCCGTGTTTTGGCTCATCGGAGCCAGCTCCGGCGCGGCTCTGATCGTCGCCGATGTGGCACTGACCGGGTCCCGCCCTGTGCCACTGACAGTGGGCCCCGCGGGCCCCCTTTGACCCCGTTGACTCGGGTCAACTGCTGACTTGGTGCCCATGTCCCACTGACATGTGGGTCCTGCCTGAAATAACGAATTAAAATAAAACAATAATTAGTTAATCAGTTAATTAAGTCACTAAGCACCCACTGACGGCTGGGCCCCACCTGCTAATTAGTTTAGTTAGATTAAATTAACCCTGTTTAGTTAGCTCAGTCAATGACATGTGGGTCCCACGGGACCCACCTGTCACGTTTTACCCCGGTCAGCCCCTGTTGACTTGCTGACGTCACACCTAGGTCATGCTGATGTCAGCATACACCGTTCTAGATAATGTTGATTTAAAATAATTAAATAAATTCAGAAAATGATTAAAAACTGTAGAAAATCATATAAAATAAACCGTAACTCCGATGAAAATAATTTATATATGAAAGTCGCTCTGAATTTCAATACGAATCTGAATACGCCCTCCGTATTCTTGTCAAATGCCCCTAGCTAGATGAACATGGAACTTTTAGACCGATTTCAATAAATGAATAGTGCCCAACTTTAATTAAATAAATCCGGATAAATTCCTAAATTAACTAAATCATTTAGTTAGGCAGTAGAACACCTCTGCATAGCATTTAGGCATGTCATACATATTGTTTGCATTTTGCCGTGAATTTATTGTTTCTTCCCCCCTCCTTTTCTCTCGATAGACGCCGAGACTGACGACGTTGCAGCTGAGTACGACTACGCTCCAGACGAGTAGCCCGTTGACGACCCCTCTTTCTTGCCAGAGCAACCAGGCAAGCCCCCCCCTTGAGCATCCAGATATCGCCCATTCCATTTCTCCTGCTTGCATTAGATTTTGCTACTGTTAATGTTTGCTCCTATTCTGATGCATAGCCTGCTTTTGTAACCAGTTTATTGTTACCTTACCTGCCTATGTTAAACTGCTTAGTATAGGTTGGTAGTGAACCATCAGTACCACCTTACCCTTGTTGCCCCTGCTTGATCATCGATGACTCGACCAGTGTGACCGTCGACCAGAGACCGACACATCACTTCACCCCCTTAGTTGTACGACTCTGCATAGTTACTATCGAGTGCCGAGGGTGATACCTCGCAACGCACTCCTGATGAATACTCTGCAGTGTAGCTGTTCGGTCGTGGTCATCGAGGGTGATTCCTCCTTCTCCACTTCTGATACGACTCTGTCGTGCAACCCCTCAGTGTGAACCTCGAGGGTGATGCCTCATACGTTCACCCTGATGATTTCATCGGGTGGAATTCACCGAGGGTGATTCCTCGGGGTCTCCCCCTTGATGTTATGACCACACGGTTACTTTGACCTCTGTTACAGGCGGGTCGACCCTGATGGGTGCCCGCAGGGGATCTATGTTGTCGGGTGTGCCGGAAGGGCATTCGAGTCTGATATTGTGGTGGAGCTTCAGAAACTCTGATCGTCTCTGCGTGTTACTAAATCAGCCTATTGGATTTGGGTATTTGATCTGAGTGGGTCGACGTGCCCTATACGCACTACCACCACGCGGGATTATGGTTTATGGGGCCCTCTATGTCATACGTTTCTCCCGAAAGCTCCTCAGACATCAAGGTTCACCGTGCGGGCTGATTGTCTGGAATGGGCTGGATACTTCACTGATGAATTCAGTGTCGCGCCTGCACCCCGGCCAGTCTCGCAATGCGCAGGGTGCCCAGGGCGATGGCCCAAGACCTCTGGGTGCATAGGTTAGTCCGGCGTGCTGACCTCTCTGCTGAGCCTAGGTAGGGTGCTGCTTCGTGTTGATCTCCCGAGGCCGGGCATTACCCAGCAAGTGTGTCCGGCCAGAGGTGATCGAGCGTGTTGGGTAACAATAGTGCACCCCTGCAGGGATGAATAATCTATCGATAGCTGGTCCTACGGTAAAGGACACAGTTTGTTTGTCCCGATCTACTACTTGAACCGGATACTTGTTACTTAATTGAAGCTTCGGGATCGCTTTCTCGCTGGGAGTCGAGGAAGGATCTCTAGGCTTGCTTCAACATGTTTGCTTAATAAAATGCTATTCTACTCTCTTCTATTGCTGCGAGATGGTGGCTTCGTGAAGATGTTTGAAGATGCTAGTCTTCGATAGGACTAGGCCATCTCTCTATTCTGGCATTTCTGCAGCCCAGTCCACATATACAGCCTTTCTCCTTTGATAATGTTGCATATGTAGTGTAGATCCTTGCTTGCTGAGTACTTCAGATGAGTACTCACGGTTGCTTTGTTACTTCTTTATCTCCATACCCCACTTTGATGATACCTCAGACGATGGAGCCCCGGAGCCTGATGCCACCATAGGAGCTTACTACCAGGAGGGTCCAGATGGCACGTACTACTGGATCGAGCCAGCCGACCAGGAGTAGGATCGGAGGCTCCCAGGCAGGAGGCCTACGCCTTTCGATCTAGAGTCGTTGTTTGTGCTAGCCATCTTAAGGCAAAACTTGTCTAACTATGTCTGTACTCAGATATTATTTGTATGACTGACTTATGTATTCGGATCCTCGTGATCCCTGGTCTGTAATATTGTGGATCTCCATTTATTTGTGTTAGAGTTGTGTTGTGATATCTTCCCGTGAGTCCCTGTGCTTGATCGTGCATGTTTGCGTGTATGATTAGTGCACGATTGAGTCGGGGGCGTCACAATGTAGCCAGCCGGTGTTGGGTTGTGATGACCCACAAGTATAGGGGATCAATTGTAGTCCTTTCGATAAGTAAGAGTGTCAAACCCAATGAGGAGTAGAAGAAAATGATAAGCGGGTTTCAGCAAGGTAATTTCTCCAAGCACTGAAATTGTCGGTAATAGGTAGTTTGATAGCAAGATAATTTGTAACGAGCAAGTAATGGCAACGGTAAATAAAGTGCAGCAAGGTAGCCCAATCCTTTTGTGGCAAAGGACAGGCCAAAACAATCTCTTATAATAAGCAAAGCGTTCTTGAGGGCACACGGGAATTTCATCTAGTCACTTTCATCATGTTGGTTTGATTCGCGTTCACTACTTTGATAATTTGATATGTGGGTGGACCAGTGCTTGGGTGTTGTTCTTACTTGAACAAACCTCCCACTTATGATTAACCCCCTCGCAAGCATCCGCAACTATGAGAAAAGTATTAAGATAAAATCTAACCATAACATTAAACATATGGATCCAAATCGGTCCCATACGGAATAGCGCATAAACTAGGGTCTAAGCTTCTGTCACTCTAGCAACCCATCATCTAATAACTACTCCACAATGCATTCCCTTAGGCCCAAAGATGGTGAAGTGTCATGTAGTCGACGGTCAAATAACACCACTAAGGGAATCACAACATACATATCATCAAAATATCGAACATATATCAAATTCACATGATTACTTGCAACATGACTTCTCTCGTGACCTCAAGAACAAAAGTAACTACTCACAAATGATATTCATGCTCAAGATCAGAGGGGTATTAAATAGCATAATGGATCTGAACATATAATCTTCCACCAAATAAACCATATATTAATCAACTACAAGATGTAATCAACACTACTAGTCACCCACATGTACCAATGTGATGTTCCGGTACAAAGATTGAACACAAGAGATGAACTAGGGCTTTGAGATGAGATGGTGTTGTTGAAGATGTTGATGGATATTGGCCTCCCAAAGATGAGAGGGTTGTTGGTGATGACGATGGCTTCGATTTCCCCCTCCGGGAGGGAAGTTCCCCCGGCGGAATCACACCGCCGGATGGCAAAAGTGCTCCTGCCCAAGTTCTGCCTCGAGACGGCGGCGCTCCATCCCGAAAGTCCTCTCCTTATTTTTGGTAGGTAAAAAGACGTTTTATACCAGAAGATGGGCACCGGAGGTGGGCTGGGCTGCCCACCACCCACCAGGGCGCGCCTGGGGGGCCTGGCGCACCCTGGTGTCTTGTGGGCACCAGACATTCCCCTCTGGTGGTTATTTGCTCCAATATTTATTAAATATTCCAAAATAATTCTTCGTAAATTTTCAGCTCATTTGGAGATGTGCAGAATAGGTATCTCTGACATAGCTTTTTCAAGTCGAGAATTCCAGCTGCCGGTATTCTCCCTCTTTGTGTAAACCTTGCATATTATGGGAGAAAAGGCATTAGAATTACCACAAAAAGTATTATAAAGCCTAAAAACATTATAAATAACAGTAGAAAACATGATGTAAAATGGATGTATCAACTCCCCCAAGCTTAGACCTCGCTTGTCCTCAAGCGAAAGCCGATATCGAAAATCATGTCCACATGTTTAGAGAGAGAGAGGTGTCGATAAAAACAAAATATGGACATAGTAGCATCATGCTTATTATTATAACAGCAACAAACTTTATCATAAAACTTTATCAAATAACTTCTCATGAGCAAGTAACAATTCATCACAACATCGAAGTAAAAAACATAAACTTTATTGAAAACCAACAAACTATGTTCTCAGTCAACTTTGCAACTACAATTCATCATATTTTCAGGAAGGGTCTCGTATCGGAGCCTTTTGGCTAGTCCACACACTCAACCATCATTTAATCTTCTATGATTGCTAACACTCACATCATACATATGAGCAAAAAAGTTTCAACCGGACACATAGAAAGATAGGCGCTTATAGTTTCGCCTCCCAACTTATTCACCTCAAGGGTGATGTCAACAATAATAACTCATGATCACTCACATTCAACTGGATATATGTGCCTAGATCTTTCCCACATGGTGCTTGAAAAAAGAGAAAATAAAAAGGAATAGAGAAGAATACTTTGACTCTTGCATAAAAAATAAATACATAAAAGTAAAAGATAGGCCCTTCGTAGAGGGAAGCAATGGTTGTCATGCGCTTTTTGGTTTTGTATGCACAATACATTAATGCAAAAGAACGTCACGTTACATTGCCCCTTATGATAGCAACCTTTATTATGCAGTCCGTTGCTTTTATTACTTTGCCATCACAAGTTCGCGCAACACTTAATTTCTCTTAAACTAAAGGAGCAAACACATTTAGAAGCAATTTTTATTGCCTTTGTGCACCGATGACAACTTACTTGAAGGATCTTACTCAATCCATAGGTAGGTATGATGGACTCTCAAAACATGAGTTTGGGTTTAAGGTTTTTGGATGCGCAAGTAGTATCTCTATTTAGTACAGAATTTTGGCTAGCAAAGATATTGAGCAAGCACCACATGTTGAAGGATCTATGACAATATAACTTCTATGTGAATATGAACAACTATAAATCATTACGTTGTCTTCCTTGTACAACGTCAACAATTTTGGCATACAATATTTAAATGGGGGCTCACAATCATAAAAGATGACCAAGATAGTATATTTGCATGTGAATCTTCTCTTCCCTTATTAATTCTTTCATGAATTGCATCATTGACCAATGCTATGTTTGTCAACTTTCAATAAATTTTACCACTTATACTTTTCCTTTTGTGGTGTCATTACTTACCATAAGATTAGCATATGATCTTTTTCATTTATTTCCTTTATTTTGATTGCAACATAAAAGTAAAGAAACAAAAACTCAAACTAAACTTTATTATATAGCTCTCACTCGATTACATAGATAGATAGATCACGAAACTAACACTCGAAAATAGATCATACTAAACTTTTATTCAACTAAATCATGAAATAGCTTAGGATCGACCTAAAATAGGTAAAGGTAATAAAAGTGATGGTGATAAGATACCGGGGCATCTCCCCCAAGCTTGGCACAAGCCAAGGGGAATTCCCATACCCGTGTACTCAAGTCTCCTTTGGTGGGGAAGATGATGAAGGTGGTGGTGATGAGGTAGTAGGTTTGTCCTCCGGCTTCCAGGGCAGGGGCTCACCATCAAAAGAGGATGGATGAGTCTCCCGAGTCCTGCAACTGGCAGCTAAACTCATACCTTTAAATCTTGCTTCATACTCGAAAACTTGGTTTTGAAGATCATAGATTTGGCTTTGCAGAAAATTAATTTGCTCGTTGAAGGTGAAGACAATGTCCTTCATAGATTGGCCATCCACCATGTGATCACGGGTGAATTCCGTGATCATGGAGTCCACGCTCCACCATCCCTTGGCACTTGAAGATGTCTTGTTCCACCGCCTCGAGCCTGGCATCCACGCTCCCCGTGGGCCCCTGAATATCCCGGATGTGGAGCATGCTACTTCTTGAGCTTGAGTTGGTTTTTCCCTTGAAGAGGAAAGGGTGATGCAGCAAAGTAGAGATAAGTATTTCCTTCAGTTAGAGAACCAAGGTATCAATCCAGTAGGAGGTACAAGCAAGTCTCCAATCTATGCACCTGCACAAACAATCAAACACTTGCACCCAACGTGATAAAGGGGTTGTCAATCCCTTCACGGTCAATTGCAAGGATGAGATCCGATAGAGATAGATATAAAAGATTTCTAAAACGTAAAACAAAGTAAAAACAAATAAATTGCAGCAAGGTATTTTTGGGTTTTTTGGTTTATAGATCTGAAAATATATGATGGAAAATAGACCCGGGGGCCATAGGTTTCACTAGAGGCTTCTCTCTTGAAAGAAAACATACGGTGGGTGAACAAATTACTGTCGAGCAATTGATAGAAAAGCGCAAAGTTATGACGATATCCAAGGCAATGATTATGAATATAGGCATCACGTCCGTGTCAAGTAGACCGACTCCTACCTACTTCTACTACTATTACTCCACACATCGAGCGCTATCCAGCATGCATCTAGAGTATTAAGTTCAAAAGAATGGAGTAACGCCTTAAGTAAGATGACATGATGTAGAGGGATAAACTCAAGCAATATGATGAAAACCCCATCTTTTTATCCTTGATGGCAACAATACAATACGTGCCTCGCTACCCCTACTATGTCACTGGGTGAGGACACTGCAAGATTGAACCCAAAACTAAGCACCTCTCCCATTGCAAGAAAAACCAATCTAGTTGGTCAAACCAAACCGATAATTCGAAGGGAAATACAAAGATATCAAATCATGCATATAAGAATTCAGAGAAGATTCAAATAATATTCATAGATAATCTGATCATAAATCCACAATTCATCGGATCTCGACAAACACACCGCAAAAGAATATTACATCGGATAGAACTCCAAGAACATCGAGGAGAACATTGTATTGAAGATCAAAGAGAGAGAAGAATCCATCTAGCTGCTAGCTATGGACCCGTAGGTCTGTGGTAAACTACTCACGCTTCATTGGAAGGGCAATAGGGTTGATGTAGATGCCCTCCGTGATCGAATCCCCCTCCGGCAGATTGCCGGAAAAGGCCCCAAGATGGGATCTCACGGGAACAGAGGCTTGCGGCGGCGGAAAAGTATTTTTGTGGTTGCCTCTGATGGTTTGGGAACATTTCTGAATTTATGGGCCGAACATTAGGGTTGGAGGACCTCCAGGTGGACCACAAGCCAGGGGGCGCCCCCCCCCCCTGGAGGGCGCGCCCCTATGGCTTATCGTCTCCTCGTAGGTCTTCTGACCTCCTCTCCAGGTCTCGTAGGTGTCTTCTGGTCCAAGAAAAATCATCGCGAAAGTTTTATTCAGCTTGGACTCCGTTTGATATTCCTTTTCTGTAAAACTCAAAAACAAGGAAAAAGCAGAAACTGCCACTGGGCTCTAGGTTAATAGGTTAGTCCCAAAAATAATATAAAATAGCATATTAATGCATATAAAACATCCAAAACAGATAATATAATAGCATGGAACAATAAAAAATTATAGATATGTTGGAGACGTATCAAGCATCCCCAAGCTTAAATCCTGCTCGTCCTCGAGTAGGTAAATAATAAAAATAGAATTTTTTATGTGGAATGCTACCTAACATACTTATCCATGTAATTTTATTTATTGTGGCATGAATATTCAGATCCATAAGATTCAAAACAAAAGTTTAATGTTGACATAAAAACAATAATACTTCAAGCATACTAATAAAGCAATCATGTCTTCTCAAAATAACATGGCCAAAGAAAGTTATCCCTACAAAATAATATAGTCTGGCTATGCTCCATCTTCATCACACAAAATATTAAATCATGCACAACCCCGATGACAAGCCAAGCAATTGTTTCATACTTTTGATGTTCTCAAACTTTTTCAACTTTCACGCAATACATGAGCGTGAGCCTTGGATATAGCACTATAGGTGGAATAGAATATGGCGGTTGTGAAGAAGACAAAAAGAAGGAGATAGTCTCACATCAACTAGGCGTATCAACGGGCTATGGAGATGCCCATCAATAGATATCAATGTGAGTGAGTAGGGATTGCCATGCAATGGATGCACTAGAGTTATAAGTGTATGAAAGCTCAAAAAGAAACTAATTGGGTGTGCATCCAACTCGCTTGCTCACGAAGACCTAGGGCAATTTGAGGAAGCCCATCATTGGAATATACAATCCAAGTTCTATAATGAAAAATTCCCACTAGTATATGAAAGTGTCAAAATAGGAGACTCTCTATCATGAAGATCATGGTGCTACTTTGAAGCACAAGTGTGGAAAAAAGGATAGTAGCATTGTCCCTTCTCTCTTTTCTCTCATTTTTTTAATTTTGGGCTCTTTGGCCTCTTTTTTTTCTCTTTTTTTTTCGTCCGGAGTCTCATCCCGACTTATGGGGGAATCATAGTCTCCATCATCCTTTCCTCACATGGGACAATGCTCTAATAATGATGATCATCACACTTTTACTTACTTTACAACTCAAGAATTACAACTCGATACTAGAACATATATGACTCTATATGAATTCCTCCGGTGGTGTACCGGGATGTGCAATGACTCAAGAGTGACATGTATAAAAAATATGAACGGCGGCTTTGCCACAAATACGATGTCAACTACATGATCATGCAAAGCAATATGACAATGATGGTGCGTGTCATAATAAACGGAACGGTGGAAGTTGCATGGCAATATATCTCGGAATGGCTATGGAAATGCCATAATAGGTAGGTATGGTGGCTGTTTTGAGGAAGGTATATGGTGGGTTTAATGCACCGGCGAGAATTGCGCGGTACTAGAGAGGCTAGCAAAGGTGGAAGGGTGAGAGTGCGTATAATCCATGGACTCAACATTAGTCATAAAGAACTCACATACTTATCGCAAAAGTCTATTAGCTATCGAAACAAAGTACTACATGCATGCTCCTAGGGGGATAGATTGGTAGGAAAAGACCATCGCTCGTCCCCGACCGCCACTCATAAGGAAGACAATCAATAAATAAATCATACTCCGACTTCATCACATAACGGTTCACCATACGTGCATGCTACGGGAATCACAAACTTTAACACAATTATTTCTACCAATACATAATTACTCACTAGCATGTCTCTAATATCATCATCTTTATATCTCAAAACAATATGCAAGGAATCAAACTTCTCATAGTATTCAATGCACTTAATATGAAAGTTTTTATTATATCCCTCTTGGATGCCCATCATATTAGGACTAAATTTATAACCTAAGCAAATTACCATGCTGTTTAGAGACTCTCAAAATAATATAAGTGAAGCATGAGAGTTCAACAATTTCTATAAAATAAAGCCGCCGCCGTGCTCTAAAAAGATATAAGTGAAGCACTGGAGCATATTGCCTAGCTCAAAAGATATAAGTGAAGCACATAGAGTATTCTAATAAATTCATGATTCATGCGTGTCCCTCTCAAAAGGTGTGTACAGCAAGGATGATTGTGGAAAACTAAAAATCAAAGACTCAAATCATACAAGACGCTCCAAGAAAAACACATATCATGTGGTGAATAAAAATATAGCCTCAAGTAAATTTACCGATGGATTGAAGACGAAAGAGGGGATGCCTCCCGGGGCATCCCCAAGCTTAGGCTCTTGGTTGTCCTTGAATATGACCTTGGGGTGCCTTGGGCATCCCCAAGCTTAGGCTCTTGCCACTCCTTATTCCATAGTCCATCAAATCTTTACCCAAAACTTGAAAACTTCACAACACAAAACTCAACAGAAAACTCATGCGATCCATTAGTATAAGAAAATAAATCACCACCTTTTGGTACTGTTGTGAACTCATTCTTTATTTATATTGGTGTAACTAGTACATATGCCTGTGCGTTGCAACGGGCGGAAAAATTGACAAAACCCGCTTCACTTGTCACTACACTCCACTTATATTCAAGTATGACAAATGTTGAAATTAGGTTACCCTCATCTCTATAAGGTGCATATACGGGTGTGTTGCCATGGCTTGAATTATCCTTATTTGGATCATGAAGTCTTCATGTGAGAAGTCACCCTAACATCCTTCATTGGCTCATAATTAAGCTCCACATTTCAATCGAATTAAAGAGTAGTGATGCATGGAATAGTCTTTTAGTGGGAGAAACATTTAATGTGATTTTTAGGGCATCTCCAACACTGACCCGCAAAACGGACACCGCATCCATCGGCATACCGGGGGGGGGGGGGGCTATCCATGTGCACTGGTGCGGGAGACGACCATCCAAAGCTATCCACATATGGTTTTATTTCGGAAGGAATTTAACGGAAGTGAACAAATTTGATGGATATTTAAACAAACTGGACGATATTCATTCATACTTGAATAATTTTAGATAAAACCGGCTTCATTTCATAAAGTTCAGAGCAAATTAATTACATTTCGACATATTTGAACTAAATCATACTCTAAACCTAGTCTAAATGACTGCCAACGCCCGTTCGCCATTTTCGGCCGGCCATGAGCCCCGGGAACTGAAACTCTAGCTCCGCCTTTGTATCCTCCACCTCCACAATCTGCAAGCGGCTAATCAGTCGACGATTTTGAGCCCATCAAGCTTGGCTTCAGCGGGAGCGAAAAAGGCGGTGGCCTTCCTCGGGCCTGAGCGCCGGCAAACTCCCATGCTCTACTCTTCCTCGCTGCCCGCAGCGCCCTTGGACGTGTCGGCGTCGTGGTCGTGGTGGCGAGGCGCTGGCGTGGCGGAGCTGGCAACTTCTTCCTCATCCTTGCTCTTGCCGTAGACTTTGTTGTCCGCCTAGTCGATCTCCTTGAAGGCCACTTGTATCTCTACTTGACGCTAGCGGTCGTGGCTGATTTCGCAGGCGGTGCGATAGGAGTCGACCAACACCTCTTCCTCCGCCTGGTCCATGTCCGGCACAATCGCCGTTCCAGTGGCGAGTAGCTCCACCATGTGTCGGTGCTCGTCGAGGAGGCGGAAGTTGTACTCCTAGCCGGATTGCGCCTGTCGGAACAAGGCCTTCCGCTCAGCCAACACCATTTCGATGTAGTGAGCACCGGGCTAGCCCATGGTGACGCCGACATGGACCGGCGAGTAGGGTGGTGTTGATTCTTCATTGGCTGCGTCCTCCATTGGGGAGTTCACGGCGCCGGCCTCCATCTGCTTGCCGGCCTGCCAGCCAACAACAATGGCGGCATCTCTGTCTTCTGCTCGGACGAGAGGCTGCCCCAAATGGCTTTGGAGCTTGAGGAGGCCATGCCGGGCGTGGTGCGACGAGGAGGATGGATGCGGTTATGGCCATGGCTGGAGTTTAAATAGTCGGCGAAAGGCATGGCAAACGATGAGGTGGTTAATGGCGGGCCGTAGACGAACAGACGTGTGGCGCCGGAATAGGTTCCTCGGTAACCTCGCACGTTTAATGTAGGGAGGCGGAATGACGACCTATGATTTGAACGTGGAGGAGTCATGTGCACCGAAAAACAGCGCAGGCAACGCTCTCCACCGGCGCCGCTTCCATGCCAGAGTGTCGGTGAGAGGTCATGTCGCCCTGAGCCGGCATGAATGCAGCATCGGTGCGCTCTGGAACGACGCTGACCACTTCGGGCGGGAAGGGACGTGGGCAAGGGAGGGATTTTTGGGTGGGCAGCAGTCCGGACACCCGTAAAGCCCCAGTTTATTTTTGGAAATCGGGAGAAAGTAAGTCTGGACCGGTCGGTAGATCGACACAGGTCCGCGTTGGCTGGCAAAACACGGCTGCACCGTGCGGTCTGGATGGTTGCGGGCGTTTTGAGGGTCGGTGTTGGAGATGCCCTTGATACTCTTTGAGATTTTAATAATTCATTTAAAGTATTTTATAAAATTATCAAAAGATTTGAATTCTAATGATTTTGATTATGTAGTTTTTTTAATGAAAGGTTTGATTTGGAAGATTATATTTCATTCCAATAATTTTCTTGCACTATTAAGTGTTGGCCCAAACGCAAGAAATAATATAAAACAATGTTGGGGCTGAGCAGCTGGCACGTAACACCATCAGGCCGTCACGTGTGTACCTCCACCGCTATCTTATCCATTCGTCTCCGGCCACCGAGATTCATCTGCATCCAGCTCCCTTACTTCTCTTGCTCCATCCCATTTTCTCATCCCCGTGCTTCCACAGATATGCAGCGCTAGATGTGCAAAGTCGCTCGCGCCCCCCGTTCCACCGGAGCGAGCGCCGACACCGGATCCCGTCCCCTCCCCCTCCTCTCTCTCTCTCTCTCTCATTTCCTCATCTCATTCTATGCTTGCAGGCCGTCGGCGCACGCCTGGGCCACGGCGCGGTCGCGGCAGACCTTTACCTGGATCCGCACCTCGTACAGATTGCACGCCAGCATCCTCTTCCACTCCTTCCCCTTGGATGGCGACCCCTCAGGTTCTCCGACGAGATCCGCATGTGCACGCGCCGCGCGATGGAGACGTCGGGGTCTCTCCCTTCCGTCCGCGTCAAGGCTGGAGGGGACTGGCAGCGGCGACAGCAAGCGAGCGAGCGATGGCCGCCGTTGCCATCGGGATGGCTCGCTGCAGCGACATCCTCCTCATCCTGATTCTCTCCATTGGGATGGCCTCGGAGTCCGCGCTGGTGGGCGACAGGTGCGCCGCGGGCTCGCAGTCGCCGTGCGACGCTGGGATGCATTGCGCCTCCTGCTCCCCGCTCGCCAGGGCCTCTGCTCCGCCACCTCGTCCGTCGTCATCGGCATGGCCTCGGGGTCCGCACTGGTGGGTGACAGGTGCGCCGCGGGCTCACAATCGCCGTGCAACACCGGGATGCGCTGCATCTCCTGCTCCCCGCTCACCGGGGCCCCTGCTCCGCCACCCCGTCCACCCCGTTCACCGTGGCGGCGTCCAACACTGCTGGTGCGACAGTGAGCGTCTGCATATATGAACACGCGAAAGGGCTTCTCTGTTTTACCGAATCATTTTTCCCAGATAAAGTGCGGGTTCAATTTTCAAAAAAGAGAAGGGCTTTTTTACAAAAGTGCCACAACGGGTGATAGGCAGAAGCAGTAGATGCTTTATTATTATTAGGTAAAGATATTTATTTTATTCCAACTTTTTCATGATTCATACCCCTTGATATTACCCATAGATTTATCAAAATAAGCAAACAACACATAGAAAATAGAATCTATCAAAAACAGAACAGTCTGTGAAAATCCGAATATTTCGTATACTTCTGTAACTCCAAAAATTCTGAAAAATTAGGACAACAAAGGAAATTTGTATTTCAATTTTGTGTAAACAATTCAGAGTTTTTCGTCGCTTCTATGAATTATTAAAATTCTGCAATTGGACGCAAAAGTTTCTATTTTTCAGCAAGATCAAATCAACTTTTACCGTGATGGTCTTACTTGGCTCAAACACTAATTAAAACAACAAAACACAATTACTACAGAGGTAATAATGTGTAAATTCATAAAAACAGAAAAGAAAAATATTGGATTGTCTCTCAACAAGCGCTTTTCTTTAAAGTCTTTTAGCTAGGCATTGAGATATTGATGATGCTCACATAAAAGATAAGAATTGATGCACAAAAGAGCATCATATAGCATGTGAAAATCACATCTAAGTCTAACATACTTCCTATGCATAGAAATTTTATAGGAAAACAAATTAGCAAGACAAGCAAGATCTAGCATTTGCAATGAAGAAGAAGGAAACAATAGCAATATCAACATAACGAGAGGTAATTTAGTAACATGAAAATTTCTACAACCATTTTTTCCTCTCTCATAATAATTACATGTAGGATCATAATCAAATTCAACAATATAACTATCACATAAAATATTCTCTTCATGATCCACATGCATGCAAAGTTGACACTCTTCTAAAATAGTGGGATTATCATCAAATAAAGTCATGACCTCTCCAAACGAACTTTTATCAAAAATTTCATGAGATTGATTATTCGCCAAAGTAGTGGGATCATTATTACCTAGAGTTGACACTCTTCCAAACCCACTTTCAATATTATTGCAAACACTATTATCATGAGGCTTAAATAAATTTTCAAGATCATAAGAAGCATTATCATCCCAATCATGATCATTGCAATAAGTAGTGGACATAGCAAAACTAGCATCCCCAAGCTTGGGGTTTTGCATATTATTAGCACAATCAACATTAATTAGATTTATAATAACATAATTGCAATCATGCTTTTTATTCAAGGAGCTATCGCGAATCACTTCATAAATTTCTTCTTTTAACACTTCACCACAATTTTCAGATTCACGAATTTCAAGCAAAACTTCATAAAGATAATCTAGTGCACACAACTCACTAGCAGTTAGTTCATCATAGTTGGATCTCTTAAAAAGATTAGCAAGTGGATGAGAATCCATAAACATTTTCTTTCTGAATTGAATAAACACACAATTATACCAAGCGAACGAGCAAACAAACCAAGTAAGACATAAAGGCAAACGAAAAGACGAACAGAAAGAAGGCGAATAAAAAGGCAAATATTTTTGTGATTTTCTAAAACGTTTTAGAAGTGGGGGAGAGGAAAACGAGACGTAAATGGCGAATAATGTAATACAAGAGATGAGAGTTTGTGATGGGTACTTGGTAGGCTTGACGTAGAACCTCCCCGGCAACGGCGCCGAAAATTCTTCCTGCTACTTCTTGAGCTTGCGTTGGTTTTTCCCTTGAAGAGGAAAGGGTGATGCAGCAAAGTAGAGATAAGTATTTCCCTTAGTTAGAGAACCAAGGTATCAATCCAGTAGGAGGTACAAGCAAGTCTCCAATCTATGCACCTGCACAAAGAATCAAACACTTGCACCCAACGCGATAAAGGGGTTGTCAATCCCTTCACGGTCAATTGCAAGGATGAGATCTGATAGAGATAGATATAAAAGATTTCTAAAACGTAAAACAAAGTAAAAACAAATAAATTGCAGCAAGGTATTTTTGGGTTTTTTTGGTTTATAGATCTGAAAATATATGATGGAAAATAGACCCGGGGGCCATAGGTTTCACTAGAGGTTTCTCTCTTGAAAGAAAACATACGGTGGGTGAACAAATTACTGTCGAGCAATTGATAGAAAAGCGCAAAGTTATGACGATATCCAAGGCAATGATTATGAATATAGGCATCAGGTCCGTGTCAAGTAGACCGACTCCTGCCTGCATCTACTATTATTACTCCATACATCGACCACTATCCAGCATGCATCTAGAGTATTAAGTCAAAAGAACGGAGTAATGCCTTAGGTAAGATGACATGATATAGAGGGATAAACTCAAGCAATATGATGAAAACCCCATCTTTTTATCCTTGATGGCAACAATACAATATGTGCCTCGCTACCCCTACTATGTCACTGGGTGAGGAGACCGCAAGATTGAACCAAAAACTAAGCACCTCTCCCATTGTAAGAAAAACCAATCTAGTTGGCCAAACCAAACCGATAATTCGAAGAGAAATACAAAGATATCAAATCATGCATATAAGAATTCAGAGAAGATTCAAATAGTATTCATAGATAATCTGATCATAAATCCACAATTCATCGGATCTCGACAAACACACCGCAAAATAATATTACATCGGATAGAACTCCAAGAACATCGAGGAGAACATTGTATTGAAGATCAAAGAGAGAGAAGAAGCCATCTAGCTACTAACTATGGACCCGTAGGTCTGTGGTAAACTACTCACGCTTCATCGGAAGGGCAATAGGGTTGATGTAGATGCCCTCCATGATCGAATCCCCCTCCGACAGATTGCCGGAAAAGGCCCCAAGATGGGATCTCACGGGAACAGAGGCTTGCGGTGGCGGAAAAGTATCTTCGTGGATGCCTCTGATGGTTTGGGAATATTTCTGAATTTATAGGCCGAAGATTAGGGTTGGAGGACCTCCAGGGGTGCCATAAGCCAGGGGGCGCCCCCCTATGACTTGTCGTTTCCTTGTAGGTCTTCTGACCTCCTCTCCAGGTCTCGTAGGTGTCTTCTGGTCCAAGAAAAATCATCACGAAAGTTTTATTCCGCTTGGACTCCGTTTGATATTCCTTTTCTGTAAAACTCAAAAACAAGGAAAAAACAGAAACTGGCACTGGGCTCTAGGTTAATAGGTTAGTCCCAAAAATAATATAAAATAGCATATTAATGCATATAAAACATCCAAAACAGATAATATAATAGCATGAAACAATAAAAAATTATAGATACGTTGGAGTCATATCAGAGCACCCCCTCACGCATCTCAACGGCATGAGGGTGCCTCATCACCCCCGACAAGTACGGGTTGATGACCTTCTCGAAGAACTTGTCCTTTGAGGAGCTTGGTGGAGCCATGGCGATCTAGATCTGACAGGAAAACAACACGAAACAAGAACAGAGGCTTTTTCTGCGATGAGGTGGTCAAATTGTCCGGGGGTATATATAAAGATTTTTTATCTTGGAAAACAAGCATACGGAAGGAAAACGGAGTCGAGAAGGTGCCCGAGGGGCCCACCACCCACCAGCGCGCGCCAGGAGGGGCAGGCGCACCCTGGTGTATTGTGGTCACCTCGGTTGCCTTCCTGGTTATTTCTTATTTTCCTATTTTTTTCTTATATTCCAAAACTGACAGAAAATATTTTTGCGGGTTTTTTGGAGTCCGTTTACTTACCGTATCACGTACCTCTTCCTTTTCAAGGTTCTGGAGTGTTCTGGAAGGTTTCTTTTACGTGTTCCTCCAGTGTCATGGTTTGAATAATATTACTTTCAACATTAGTAGGCGTACCTGAGATATAGTGCTTAATTCTTTGCCCATTAACCACCTTTGAATTAGTGCCTTCGGGATTATTGATCTTAATAATTCTAGAGCGATAAACCTCTTCGATAATATATGGTCCTTCCCATTTGGAAAGAAGTTTTCCTGCAAAAAATCTGAAATGAGAGTTGTACAATAAAACTTGCTCACCAACTTTAAATTTTCGCTTTTGGATTCTTTTGTCATGCCATCTTTTAACTTTTTCTTTGAATAGTTTGGCATTTTCATAAGCTTGGGTTCTCCATTCATCTAGTGAGCTAATATCAAATAACCTCGTCTCACCGACAAGTTTGAAGTCATAATTGAGTTCTTTAATTGCCCAATATGCTTTATGTTCTAACTCAAGAGGCAAATAACAAGCTTTTCCATAAACCATTTTATAAGGAGACATACCCATAGGATTTTTATAAGCTGTTCTATAGGCCCAAAGTGCATCATCCATTTTCTTATACCAATTCTTTCGGGACCTATTGACAGTTTTTTTGTAATATTAATTTATTTCTCTATTGCTAAGTTCAACTTGACCACTAGATTGAGGATGATAGGGTGATGCAATTCTATCGTTAACATCATATTTAGCAAGCATTTTACGGAAAGCACCATGAATAAAGTGTGAACCACCATCAGTCATTAAATATTTAGGGACTCCAAACCTTGGGAAAATAACTTCTTTAAGCATTTTGATGGAGGTGTTATGATCAGCACTACTAGTTGGAATAGCTTCTACCCACTTAGTGACATAATCAACAGCAACCAAAATATGTGTATACCCATTAGAGGAAGGAAAATGTCCCATATAATCAAAACCCCAAACATCAAATGGTTCAACATCAAGTGAATAATTCATAGGCATTTCCTAACGCTTACCGATATTACCAATTCTTTGACATTCATCAGAAGATAAGACGAACTTACGGGCATCCTTGAAAAGAGTAGGCCAATAAAAACCAGATTGCAATACCTTGTGAGCAGTTCTATCTCCCGCATGATGTCCTCCATAGGATTTGGAGTGACATTTCCGTAGGATTTGTTCCTGTTCATGCTTAGGTACACAACGTCTAATAATACCATCTACTCCTTTATAAAGATGTGGGTGATGTCGCTTGAAACTGTGTCGGTATTTCCCTGAAGAGGAAGGGATGATGCAGTACAACTACGTTAGGTATTTCCCTCAGTTGTGAAACCAAGGTATCAATCCAGTAGGAGAACCAAGCAAGACTATGTAAATGGTACCTGCACACAAAGAGCAAATACTTGCAACTCGACGTGTAAGAGGGGTTGTCAATCCCTCCACGGTAAAAAGATAGATAAATTTGTGGTAGATTGGATAAATAGCTCTCGATAAAACGTGAAATAAAATAAGTAATAAAAAAGTGCAGCAAGGTATTTTTGGGCTTTTGGAATAATAGATCTGAAAATAAAAGCGAATAAAAATAGATCTCAAAGCAAATATGATAAAGAATAGACCCGGGGGCCGTAGATTTCACTAGTGGCTTCTCTCGAGAAGTAGCACACGGTGGGTAAACAAACTACTGTTGGGCAATTGATAGAAGATTGAATAATTATGACGATATCCAAGGCAATGATCAATATATAGGCATCACGTCCACGATTAGTAGACCGACTCCTACGTGCATCTACTACTATTACTCCACCCATCGACCACTATCCAGCATGCATCTGGTGTATTAAGTTCATGGAGAAATGGAGTAATGAAATAAGAACGATGACATGATGTAGACGAGATCTATTCATGTAGGAATAGCCCCCATCTTGTTATCCTTAATAGCAACGATACATGCGTGTCTTGCTGCCCCTTCTGTCACTGGGAAAGAACACCGCAAGATCAAACCCATCACAAAGCACCTCTTCCCATGGCAAGAAAGATCGATCTAGTTGGCCTAACTAAATCAAAAATTCGAAAAATAAATACAAGGCTATAAATAATCATGCATATAAGAGATCAAAGAAGACTCAAATAATATTCATGGATATAGATCTGATCATAAACTCAAAGTTCATCGGATCCCAACAAACACACCCCAAAAAAGAGTTACATCAAATAGATCTCCAAGAGACCATTGTATTGAGAATCAAAAGAGAGAGAGAGGAAGCCATCTAGCTACTGCCTACGGACCCTTAGGTCTATGGTGGACTACTCACACATCATCGGAGAGGCACCAATGAGGATGATGAACCCCTCTATGATGGTGTTAGATTGAATCCTGTGGTTCTGGAACTTTCAGCAGCTGGAATTGTGTTTCGTCGACTCACCTAGGGTTTCTGGAATATTTGGGAATTTATAGGGCGAAGAGGAGGTGCAGGGGGGCTCCGTGGGGGGCACAACCCCCCTGGGCACGCCCTGGTGGGTTGTGCTCACCACGGGCCTCCCCTCTGGTACTTTCTTGGCCCACTGGGTGTCTTATGGTCTAGAAAGATCTCCAAAAAGTTTCGCTGCATTTGGACTCCGTTTGGTACTGATATTCTGCGAAGTAAAAAACAAGCAAAAAACAGCAACTGGCACTGGGCACTATGTCAATAGGTTAGTCCCAAAAAATGATATAAAGTTGCTATAAAATGAATATAAACATCCAAGAATGATAATATAACAGCATGGAACTGATAACCCACAAGTATAGGGGATCGCAACAGTTTTCGAGGGTAGAGTATTCAACCCAAATTTATTGATTCGACACAAGGGGAGCCAAAGAATATTTGCAAGTATTAGCAGCTGAGTTGTCAATTCAACCACACCTGGAGATTAATTATCTGCAGCAAAGTAATCAGTGGCAAAGTAGTATGGTAGTTTTGATAGTAGTAGCAACAACAATAGTAACGGTAACAGTAATAGCAATGATTTTTTAGCAAGTGCAAGAGTAACAATAGCAGTGGTAACTTAGCAAGAACAATATGAGAGAAATTCGTAGGCATTGGATCAATGAATTCGTTGGATGATATTAATCATATAACAGTCATAACCTAGGGCGATACAGCACTAGCTCATGTTCATAAATATAATGTAGGCATGTATTCCGTAAATAGGCATACGTGCTTATGGAAAGAACTTGCATGACATCTTTTGTCCTACCCTCCCATGGTAGCGGGGTCCTATTGGAAACTAAGGGATACTCAGGCCTCCTTTTAATAGAGGACCGAAACAAAGCATTAACACATAGTGAAATACATGAACACCTCAAACTACGGTCATCACCGGGAAGTGTCCCGACTATTGTCACTCCGGGGTTGCCGGATCATAACACATAGTAGGTGACTATAACTTGCAAGATCGGATCTAGAACATAGATATAATGGTGATAACATAAATGGTTCAGATCTGAAATCATGGCACCTGGGCACAAAGTGACAAGCATTAAGCATGGCAAAGTCATAGCAACATCAATCTCAGAACATAATGGATACTAGGGATCAAGCCCTAACAAAACTAACTCGATTACATGATGAATCTCATCCAACTCCTCACCGACCAGCGAGCCTACGAAGTAATTACTCACTCTCGGTGGGGAGCATCATGGAATTGGCGATGGAGAAGGGTTGGTGATGGCAAAGAACGAAGATCCCCCTCTCTGGAGCCCCAAACGGACTCCAGATCTAGCCTCCCGATGAAGAATAGGAGGTGGCGGCGGCTCCGTCTCCTGAAACGCGATAATTCTTTCTCCCCAATTTTTTTCTCCGAAAATATGACTTTATAGCATCAGGGTTGGAGTCTGCGGGGCAACCAGATGGGGACAACCCACCTGGGCGCGCCTGGAGGGGGGCTCGCCCTGGTGGGTTGTGCCCACCCAGGTGCCCTCCTCCTGTGGTTCTTGGCTCCAGAAATTCTCTTTTATTAAATAAAAAATGCTCGCGAAGTTTTGTTCCAATCCGAGAACTTTTATTTCTGCACAAAAACGACACCATGGTAGTTCTGCTGAAAACAGCGTCAGTCCGGGTTATTTTCATTCAAATCGTGCAAATTAGAGTCCAAAACAAGAGGAAAAGCATTAGGAAAAGTAGATATGACAGAGACGTATCAGGGACAACAAAAAATTATAGATACTTTGGAGACGTATCAACATCCCCAAGCTTAATTCCTACTCGTCCTCGAGTAGGTAAATGATAAAAACAGAATTTTTGATGTGGAATGTTGCCTAACATGTTCATCACATATTCTTTTCTTTTGTAGCATGGACTTTTGGACTTTTATATGGTTCAAAGAAATAGTCTAGTTTTGTCATGACGATTTCAATACTCAAGCATATCAACAAGCAACCATGTATTTCAAAATATCAACACTAAAGAAAGTTATCCCTAGCCCATCATGCTCAATCATTGATCCATTCATGAAACACACTCGCATATTAGCTACATCCAATGCTCAAGTATGATCATAGTACCCCCTAGTTGGTGCTTTATAAGAGAAGATGGAGACTCAAAATAAAAATTGCATAAAGTAAATAGATAGTCCATTCGTAGAGGGAAGTAGGGATTTGTGGAGGTGCCAGAGCTCAAAGCTTAAATTGAGAGATAATTTTTTTTTGAGAGGCATACTTTTCCTGTCAACGAAAACGACCGAGTAATTCCCAACACTTTCCATGCTAGATACATCATAGGCGGTTCCCAAACATAAAATAAAGTTTATTCCTTTTTCCACCATACTTTCACACTCCACGGCTAGCCGTATCCACGAGTACCATCCATACCAACACTTTCCAAGGAATTTATTATTTGACAACATAAAGTAAATTTCTTTTTCATTTCGGGACTGGGCATCCCTATTACCACCGTACTCTCGTGCAATGACATGTGAATAAGCACTCATCTGGAGAATAACACATCTAGCATGGAAAATATTGGCCACCCCCTGCCGCTTCATGAGCGGTACGAGCACACAAAAAGAAAATTCATTTTGAAAATTAGAGATGGAACATACAAATTTGCGTAGAACGACACGGAAATACCGCATATAGGTAGGTATGGTGGACTCATGTGGCAAAACTGGGTGTAAAGATTTTAGATGCACAAGTAGTATTTCTACTTAGTACAGGTGGAGGCTAGCAAAAAGATTGAGAAGCAACCAACCAAGAAACAAAAATTCACATAAGCGAGCATTAAGCATAATTAACACCGAATAATGCACCACAAGTAGGATGTAATTTCATTGCATAACTATTGACTTTCGTGCTTGCATAGGGAATCACAAACCTTAACACCAATATTCTTACTAAAGTATAATTACTCACCAACATGACTCACATATCACTATCATCATATCTCAAAACTATTACAAAGAATCAAGTTTATTTCGTCCAATGACCTTCATGAAAGTTATTATTATACCCCTCTTGAATATCTATCACTTTGGGACTAGTTTCATATATTGCAATTTCTTTTGACAAGCTCAAATAAATTTAAGTGAAGAACATGAGCATAAAAATTTTCATCTCTCAAAATAATATAAGCGAAGCATGAGAGAATTTCTTCAAGAATTTACTAACTCTCAAATTAATCTAAGTGAAGCATGAGAGTATTTCTTCAAATATATTAAAGCACACTGTGCTCAAAAAGATACAAGTGAAGCACTAGAGCAATTCCATAGCTCAAAAAATTTAAGTGAGGCATAAAGAGCAATTCTAACAAATCATAGCATAATTTTGGCTTTCTCAAATAGGTGTGTCCAGAAAGGATATTTGTGACAAACTAAAAAGCAAAACAAGCAAAGACTCATATAATACAAGACACTCCAAGCAAAACTCATGATATGTGACGAATAAAAATATAGCTCCAAGTAAAATACTGATGGTCGTTAGAAGAAAGAGGGGATGCCTTCCGGGGCATCCCCAAGCTTGGTTGCTTGGTTATCCTTGAATATTAACTTGGGGTGCCATGGGGCATCCCCAAGCTTAGGCTATTTTCACTCCTTATTCCTTCATCCATCGTGATCTCACCCAAACCTTGAAAACTTCAATCACACAAAACTTAACAAAACCTTCGTGAGATCCGTTAGTATAATAAAGCAAATCACCACTCTAAGTACTGTTGCAAACCCATTCATATTTTATTATTGCATTATATCTACTGTATTCCAACTTTACTACGGCTTATACCCCCCAATATAGTCCATAGATTCATCAAAATTATGTTTGAGCAGAGGTCGTTGTTCGAAGAAATTTTTATCTATTTCATTTCTTTCATGCATATGCATATCATTTTCATGGTCTAGCAAATATTGTTCCAGTGGATCGGTGGGAGGCACGGCAATAGAAGCAAGACCAATCATTTCATCCTTACTAGGTAATTCTTTCTTATGAGATTGTCTATTAAACTTGGAAAAATTAAATTCATGAGACTCATCACCAAAGCTGACACTGACAATTTGTTTATGACAATCTATAGTAGCATTGATAGTGTTCAAGAAAGGCGTACCAAAGATAATGGGACAAAAGTCATCTTGTGGGGAACCAAGAACTAGAAAATCAGTAGGGTATTTTATTTTCCCACACAAGACTTCAACATCTCTAACAATCCCAAGTGGTGTGATGGTGTCTCTATTAGCAAGTTTAATAGTAACATCTATGTCTTCTATTTCAGCGGGTGCTATATCATTCATAATTTCTTGGTATAAGGTAAAAGGAATAGCACTCACGCTAGCACCTAAATCACATAAGCCATGATAACAATGATCTCCAATTTTAACCGAGACAACGGGCATGGCAACTACGGGTCTATGTTTATCTTTTTCATCAGGTTTAGCAATTCTAGCAGCTTCATCACAGAAGTAAATAACATGTCCATCAATATTTTCTACCAAGAGATCTTTAACCATAGCAACACTAGGTTCTACTTTGATTTGCTCAGAAGGTTTAGGTGCTCTAATATTACTTTTGCGAACCATAGTAGAAACTTTAGCATGTTCCTTTATCCTAACAGGGAAAGGTGGTTTTTCAATATAAGCAGTAGGAACAACTGGGTTAACATTGTAAATAATAGTTTCATCTTTAGCTATGACCGGCTCTTTAGTTTCTTCTTCAATAGGTGGGTGATATTTGAACCACTTATCCTTAGGGAGATCAACATGAGTAGCAAATGATTCACAGAAAGAGGCTACTATCTCAGAGTCAAGTCCATATTTAGTGCTAAATTTCTGAAAAGCATCGGTATTCATTAAAAGATTTAACACAATCAAACTTAAGCTTAATACCTGACTCTTTACCTTCGTCGAGTTCCCAATATTCAGAGTTGCATTTAATTCTTTCTAAAAGATCCCACCTAAATTCAATAGTCTTCTTCATAAAGGAACCAGTACAAGAACTATCGAGCATGGATTGATCATCACGAGAAAGCCGAGCATAAAAATTCTGAATGATAATTTCTCTTGAGAGCTCATGATTGGGGCATGAATATAACATTGACTTAAGCCTCCCCCAAGCTAGAGCGATACTTTCTCCTTCACGAGGCCAAAAATTATATATATAATTCCGATCACGATGAACTAGATGCATAGAATATTTTTTTTGATGAAATTCCAATTTCAATCGATTCCAGTTCCAAGATCCAATATCATCGCATAGCCTATACCATGGCAATGCTTTTCCCTTCAAAGATAAAGGGAAAACCTTCTTCTTAGCGTCATCTCCGGGCAAACCTGCAAGCTTAAATAATCCATAAATTTCATCCACATATATCAAGTGCATATCAGGATGTTCAGTTCCATCTCCTGCATAAGGATTAGGTAGCAGTTGTTCTATCATACCCGAAGGAATTTCATAACACATATTTTCAGAAGGTGCATTAGGTTGAGGGGCAACTAATTGTGGTTCTGGTCGAGATGAAGATACCCCGAACAAACCCCTCAAAGGATGATTCTCCATAGCAACAAGTGACAATAAATTTCAGCATGTAGTAATAATTTTTCCTTACCAATTTCCACTTACCAAGAGCGCTTCACTCCCCGGCAACGGCGCCAGAAAAGATCAATGACCCACAAGTATAGGGGATCAATCATACTCCTTTTTATAAGTAAGAGTGTCGAACCCAACGAGGAGCAGAAGGAAATGACAAGTCGTTTTCAGCAAGGTATTTTCTGCAAGCACTAAAATAGTCGGTGACAGGTAGTTTGATAGCAAGATAATTTATAATGAGCAAGTAACGGTAACGGTAAATAAAGTGCAGAAAGGTTGCCCAATCCTTTTGTGGCAAAGGACATGCCAAAACGGTCTCTTATAATAAGCAAAGCGTTCTTGAGGGTATACGGGAATTTCAACATGCTACTTTCATCATGTTGGTTCGATTTATGTTCGCTACTTTGATAATTTGATATGTGGGTGGACCAGTGCTTAGGTGCGGTTCTTACTTGAACAAACCTCCTACTTATGATTAACCCCCTCGCAAGCATCCGCAACTATGAGAAAAGTATTAAGATAAAATCTAACCATAGCATTAAACTTTTGGATCCAAATCGGTCCCTTACGAAGTAGCGCATAAACTAGGGTTTAAGCTTCTGTCACTCTAGCAACCCATTATCTAATAACTACTCCGCAATGCATTCCCTTAGGCCCAAGTATGGTGAAGTGCCATGTAGTCGACGTTCACATGACACCACTAAGGGAATCACAACATACATATCATCAAAATATCGAACACATATCAAGTTCACATGATTACTTGCAACATGACTTCTCCCGTGACCTCAAGAACAAAAGTAACTACTCATAAATATTAATCATGCTCAAGATCAGATGGGTATTAAATAGCATTATGGATCTGAACATATAATCTTCCACCAAATAAACCATATAGTAATCAACTACAAGATGTAATCAACACTACTAGTCACCCACAAGTACCAATCTAAGGTTCCGGTACAAAGATTGAACACAAGAGATGAACTAGGGTTTGAGAGGAGATGGTGCTGTTGAAGATGTTGATGGAGATTGCCCACCCAAAGATGGAAGAGTTGTTGGTGATGACGATGGCGATGATTTCCCCCTCCGGGAGGGAAGTTCCCCCGGCGGTATCGCACCGCCGGAGGGCAAAAGTGCTCCTGCCCAAGTTCCGCCTCGAGACGGTGGCGCTTCATCCCGAAAGTACTCCTATTATTTTTTTCTAGGTCAAAATGACTTATATACCAGAAGATGGGCACCGGAGGTGGGCCGAGGAGGGCACAACCCACCAGGGCGCGCCAGGTGGGTTGTGCCCACCTGGTGGGCCCCCTCTGGTAGTTATTTGCTCCAATATTTTTCATATATTACAAAACAATTCTCCATAAATTTTCAGCTCATTTGGAGATGTGCAGAATAGGTAACTTTGACGTAGCTTTTTCAGGTCCAGAATTCCAGCTGCCGGTATTCTCCCTCTTTGTGTAAACCTTGCATATTATGAGAGAAAAGGCATTATAATTACTCCCAAAAGCATTATTATGTATAGAAACATTATAAATAACAGTAGGAAAACATGATGCAAAATGGGCGTATCAACTCCCTCAAGCTTAGACCTCGCTTGTCCTCAAGCGAAAAACCGAAATCGAAAAACATGTCCACATGCTTAGAGAGAGAGGTCTCAATAAAAACAGAATACGAACATAGAAGCATCATGATTATTATTATAACAGCAAGGAAATTAATCATAAAGCTTTATCATACAACTTTTATCATATAACTTCTCATGAACAAGTAACTATTCATCACAACATTGAAGTATAAATCATGAACTCTATTGAAAACCAACAAACTATGTTCTTAGTCAACTTTGCAACTACAATTCATCATATTTTCAGGAAGGGTCACATGTTGGAGACTTTAGGCAAGTCCACATACTCAACCATCATTTAATCCTCTATGATTGCTAACACTCACAGCATACCCATGATCAAAAAGTTTCAACTGGACGCATAGAAAGATAGGGGCTTATAGTTTCGCCTCCCAACGTATTCACCTCAAGGGTGATGTCAACAATAATAACTCATGCCCACTCATATCCAACTGGATATATGTGCCTAGATCTTTCCTCACCACATGATGCTTGCAAAAAGAGAAAATAAAAAGGAATAGGGAAGAATACTTTGACTCTTGCGTAAAAGTAAATACATAAAAGTAAAAGATAGGCCCTTCGCCGAGGGAAGCAGTGGTTGCCATGCACTTTTTGTTTGTATGCCAAATCCCTTAATGCAAAAGAACGTCACATTATATTGCCCCTTATGATGGCAACCTTTATTATGCAGTCTATCGCTTTTATTATTTTGCCATCACAAGTTCGTACAACGCTCAATTTTCTCTTACACTAAATGATCCAACACATTTAGAAGCAATTTTTATTTCCTAATTGCACCGATGAAAACTTACTTGAAGGATCTTACTCAATCCATAGGTAGGTATAGTGGATTCTCAAGGCATGAATTTGGGTTTAAGGTTTTTGGATGCACAAGTAGTATATCTACTTAGTGCGGAATTTTTGGCTAGCAAAGATATTGAGCAAGCACCACATGTTGAAGGATATATGACAATATAACTTCTATGTGAATATGAACAAACATATATCATTATGTTGTCTTCCTTCTCCAACGCCAACAATTTTGGCATATAATATTTAATGGGGGCTCACAATCATAAAAGATGTCCAAGATAGTGTATTTGCATGTGAATCTTCTCTTCCTTTATTAATTCTTTCATGAGTTGCATCATTGACCAATGCTATGTTTTTCATTCTCCAACAAATTTTACCATTTATACTTTTCCTTATGTGATGTCATTACTTACCATAAGATTAGCATATAATCTTTTTCATTTATTTTCTTTCTTTTTATTGAAACATAAAAGTAAAGAAACAAAACTCAAACTAAACTTTATTATATATCTCGCACACGATTACATAGATATTTTGATCACTAAGCAAGCAGTCGAAAAGAAAGGATCGAACTAAACTTTTATTGAACTAAACCATAGGATAACTAAAGATCAAACTAAAATAGATAAAGGTAAAGATAGTGGTGGTGATACGATACCGGGGCACCTCCCCCAAGCTTGGCACAAGCCAAGGGGAGTGCCCATACCATGATCTCTAGTATCCTTTGGTGGGGAAGATGATGATGGTGGTGGTGAAGTAGTAGCGTGCTTATCCTTTTTCTCCAGCATGTGTCGGAGGTAAAAATTATCTATCTTCAACTCATCGTTCTCCATCTCAAGCATTAATATCCTCTTGCATAATGCTTCCTTGCTTTCCTTTAGGAAGTGAGGAGGAATAGGTTCGTCTTCATCCTCCTCATCTGTAAGCCACATATGGGGAAAAGTCTTCTTGAAGATGTTTTGGTCCAGAGGCTGGTAAGAAACAGGGCTCTCGTCCTCTAAATCTTGAGATGACATATTTTTAGATCTGCCAGAAAAACAACAAGAAAGAAGAACAGAAGATTTCTCCGTGATACGGTGGTCAATATGTTCGGGGGGTATATAAAGATTTTTTATCTTGGGAAACAAGCAAACGGGAGGAAAAAGGAGTCGGGAAAGTTCCCAAGGTGGGCACAACCCACCTGGGCGCGCCAGGGGGCCCAGGCACGCCCTGGTGTCTTGTGCCCCCCTCGGGTGCCTTCATGGTTGTTTCTTATTTTCCTAATTTTTGTAATATTCCAAAACTGACAGAAAATATTTTTGCGGATTTTTCGGAGTCTGTTTACTTACCGTATCATGTACCTCCTCTTTTTCATGATTCTGGAGCGTTCCGTAAGGTTTCTTTTATGTGTTCCTCCGGTGTCATGGTTTGAATAATATTTCTTTCAACATTAATAGGCGTACCTAAGATATAGTGTTTAATTCTTTGACCATTGACCACCTTCGGGTTAGTACCTTTGGCATTATTAATCTTGATAGCTCTAGAGCGATAAACCTCCTCAATAATATATGGTCCTTCCCATTTAGAGAGAAGTTTTCCTGCAAAGAATCTGAAACGAGAATTGTACAAAAGAACATATTCTCCAACTTTGAATTCCCGCTTTTGGATTCTTTTATCATGCCATCTTTTAACCTTTTCTTTAAATAGTTTGGCATTTTCATAAGCTTGGGTTCTCCATTCCTCTAATGAGCTAATATCAAATAACCTCTTTTCTCCGGCAAGTTTGAAATCATAGTTGAGTTCTTTAATTGCCCAATATGCTTTATGTTCTAACTCAAGAAGCAAGTGACAAGCTTTTCCATAAACTGTTTTATAAGGAGACATACCCATAGGATTTTTATATGCTGTTTTGTAGGCCCAAAGTGCGTCATCTAATTTCTTAGACCAATTCTTTCGGGACCTATTAACAGTTTTTTGTAGTATCAATTTTATTTCCCTATTGCTAAGTTCAACTTGACCACTAGATTGAGGATGATAGGGTGATGCAATTCTATGGTTAACATCATATTTAGCAAGCATTTTACGGAAAGCACCATGAATAAAGTGTGAACCACCATCAGTCATTAAATATCTAGGGACTCTAAACCTCGGGAAAATAACTTCTTTAAGCATTTTAATGGAAGTGTTATGATCAACACTACTAGTTGGAATAGCTTCTACCCAATTAGTAGCATAATCAACAGCAACCAAAATATGAGTATACCCATTAGAGGAAGGAAAAGGTCCCATATAATCAAAACCCCAAACATCAAATGGTTCAATAGCAAGTGAATAATTCATAGGCATTTCTTGACGCTTACTGTTGGGGATATAACCCTGCGGTGTGACCCGCCTAGGAGGGGCCGGGTTACACTGTTGGTGACTCAGAGAGAAAGCCTAAGCAGGCCCAAGAAACCAGATATGGAACCCGGAAGGCGACTTACGTGGTAAACCACAGGAGGCCCAAGCCCAGAAGATGGAACAAGACCCGGCGTTGTAAGCCGCCCAATGGTGGCTTTTCTAGCAAGGCAAGGGGACTTAGAGCCAGAGTCAGTTATGTTGTATGACCCGACCTAGACTCTTGTAACCCCAGGGCCTCGACCTGTGTATATAAAGACGAGACCCTGCGGCGGGTTAACTCAAGAAACAACCAACCGATAGCTAGGTCAAGCTATTCTGTTCCCTTGTAATCGATATCCAATCAATACAACTCAAAGCAGGACATAGGCTTTTACCTTGATTGTGAGGGGCCGAACCTGGGTAAACTCATGTCTCTCATCCCGCTCAACCCCTTTAAGCTAACCTACGTTGCGATGGCTCCAGACCTAAGCCCTTTCTCAAGGGCATCTGCCGTGACAAAACCACGACTGTTGGCGCCCACCATGGGGCCGCCGCACGGTGGTTTCAAGTTCTTGAAGGGCTCTTTCCCAGGGATCGAGGGATACGCCATGGGCAGGATAACCAAGAGTCGCCGCGGCAAACTCTACATCGACGACGCTGGCTGGGGCCCCGAGGCCGACTCAATCGAGTACGGATACCGGGTCCCCTTCGACGGGATTCACGTCTTTATCGGCAAGATTGGTGGATTAGAGCCTGAGCCGGACAGCTGCATCAACATCGTCGAGATGGCTCGGCGTGCGCAACCCGCCAGGGCTCAACCTGGCCGGAAGCGTGTCTTCGTTGGATGTGCGCATGGCATGGACCTTGCGGAGGATTATGTGTCCGAAGGAGAAGCTCTCATCTATTCAGGTGATGAGTCCTCGACCGGAGAGACAGAGTCGATTTACCAGCTTTATGACGGCGGGCTGGGGGCTATTCCGATGGTGACAGTATTTCGGACCCCTATGAGCCGCCAAGCCGGGCGGCTATCTTCATGGCTAGCATAGGGGCGGCTCTTAATTCATTGACAACTGCAGCTATCACGTCTAGCTCGGCGGCTGCGGCGGCAGGGGCTGGCAGTTCAGTTCAGCCGCCGACTCAGGTTTTGTTTGAACTCTTGGGCACTTTGACAACCCTGTTAGCAACAGAGGTTACTGCGGCAAATCAAGCGCAGCATAATGCAGAGGTTGCAAAGGTGCGGGATGAGGTGGCTAAGGCTCAGGAGGAGCTTAATGTAGAGAACGACAAGATGGCAACGGAATGAGCCTAGCTGGATGCCGAATCACAGTGCATAAGGGCAGAAGCTTTTCGCCTAAGCTTGGATCAGGATGCCTCCAACGTTCTTCTTTGAAGGAGGCACCAAACCCGCTTGCCTTTGCAGTATGAGGCGCAGAACCTTTTTAACATGCCTGGGGCAGGACCAAGTAATCCGCCAGGGAACGAGGCGATGACTCAGCCTCGACTGCCAGACCCGCCTTGTAGGGAGCAGACCCCGACTCGGCAGCTCTCCACACTGCCTGGTCACTATTCTAATCCGGTGGACAACATGTTAGCGGCAGAAACCCGGCTGGCTGCGATTCCGATCGAGGGTGAGTCGCCGGTTGTGGTGGAGACCCGGAACGCGGTTGAACTCCTTCGAACAGCTGTTGCACAGCAGGCGGCTTACTCATACAGCCATGACCGTGTTCATTCGACCTCTCGCCATAGTCGTAGTTACAGCCGACGCGTTGAGTCGCCGGCGGTTTCCAGCAGCGAACGACGTCGTGACCCGCCCCGCGATAATAACCTACCCCGTGATACTAACCCGCTTCGGGATCATAACCCACCTCGTGATGATAACCTGCTGGTCAACGCTCAGGCGATCGTAGATGAAGCCAGAGCTTGTCGTGAGGCGGCAGTGGCGGCTCAGTTGGGGGCTTATCAGCAGCCTCCGGCGACCCCTTCAACCTCGATGGGAGCTGGGACAATCTCTAGGATGGTTGGAGTGCCGTGTCTGGTATCGGCTTTGCGTAATGAGTGTCTGCCTAAAGACTTTAAGGATCCCCGCAAAGTGCCTAATTACACAGCTAATCTTCCTCCTGAGGCTTGGATTGAGAGTTATGAGTTAGCCATGGAGATGTTGGATGTCAATGATGCGGTTTGTGCCAAGTACTTTACTATGATGTTGGACGGACCTGCTCGCACATGGTTAAAAGGATTACCCCCAAATTCCATTAATTCATGGGAAGAGTTGAAAGCGCGGTTCATTAAGAACTTTAATGGGACATGCAAGCAGCCTCTGACAATTATCGATCTCGATAACTATGCGCAACATCAGGATGAGTCGGTTCAGCATTGGGTTCGGCGGGTCTCAGAGATTATTCACTCATCAGATAGTATTGCGGCGAATAAAGTGATCCTGGTTTTGGAGAAGAATTGTCACTTTACCCCCCTTAAGCAGAAGCTTGGGTGGCTTAAGTGTCATTGCAATGATATGGGTGAGCTCTTGGTGGCTTTCATTAAATATGCTGACTCCAACAACACCAAGGACCATGGGTCTGATGAGGAGAAATCCAACAAGGGCAAGAAGAGTGGCAATGGTAAGGGTCAGCAGCAGAATGCGGTGGGGCATAATGGCAACAACCAGGGTAACAGTGGTAAGCGCAAAAACCCTGATGGCGGGACAGATCTAGTAGCTAACACCAACACCGGGTACAAAAATCAGCACCGAAATGGTAATGGTAAGCCGTCCTTTGGAGGCAAGTCTTTTAATCTTGAAGCAATGCTCAATGACCCTTGTCTGAAACATAGTCTGCCTAATAAGCCGGCTACTCATGCCTGGAAGGATTGTTTCATCATGAGAGAGTACATGAATTATAGCCTTGGACAGAATCATGGTAATGACAATAGGCCATTTGGTGGGTCAGGTTCCGGCTCTCAGGGGCCCGGCTTTGGTGGCGGCGGCTCAAACTCTGGCTATCAAGGTCAAGGTAACCATGGTGGTCATAATCAGCGCCCAGGTCAGGGTAACCAGCAGCAAAATAATCAATCAGGATACCAGAGTAATCCTAAGCAGCTCAACGGGGGTCAGTACCATGTTTTCACTACAAGTCTTTGCAAGCGAGATCAGAAGGTTCATAAGCGTGCGGTCAGTACTGTTGAGCCGGCAATACCTCCATACTTACGATGGTCAGAGCATCCGATCACATGGAGTCGGGAGGATCGCCCACCACATGTTGATAACCCGGGTCAATTAGCCCTGGTAGTGGCTCCTCAGGTTGGTGGTTACAAGTTCACTAAAGTACTCATGGATGGGGGCAGCAGCATCAACATCTTGTATTACGACACTTTTCATCGAATGAATTTAATTGACAAGGATCTTAAGCCGTCTTCCACAGTCTTCCATGGTGTGGTGCCTGGTAAGTCGGCGTATCCTGTCGGAAAGATTGCCCTGGAAGTTGCCTTCGGTGATGACTATGATTACAGAGCAGAGACATTATGGTTTGAGGTGGTCAAAATCAAGAGTCCGTATCATGCCTTGTTTGGGCGGCCGGCTTATGCTAAGTTCATGGCTCGCCCTTGCTATGTTTATTTACAGCTCAAGATGCCAGGGCGAAAGGGTACAATTACGGTCCATGGGGATCGAAAAATCACTTTGGAATGCGAGGAATGAGATGTAGCTTATGCAGAGTCAGCTTGCGCCACCAAAGAGCTGAAGTTTTATAAGGACAATGTTGACCCGGCTGATATGACCCCTCTGAAGAAGCCCACCACCGAGCAAGACCCTTTATTGAAATTTATGTCAGCTGATGATACCAAACAGGTTGACTTTGTCCCTGGTGACTCATCACAGCAGTTCACAGTGGGGGCTAATATGGATCGTAAATAGGAAAGCGCGCTCATTGAGTTCATCCGTGAGAATCGGGATATCTTTGCATGGAAGCCTTCTGACATGCCGGGTGTACCAAGAGAATTCGCTGAGCACACTCTTAATGTGGATCCTAAGTTTAAACCAGTCAAGCAGTTCCTCCGTCGTTTCAATGAAGAACGACGTAAGGCTATTGGAGAAGAGGTAGCCCGGCTCTCAGCGGCTGGGTTTATCATGGAGGTTTTTCACCCTAAGTGGTTGGCTAATCCTGTGCTTGTACTCAACAAGAATGGCCCGTGGCATATGTGTGTTGATTACACAGATCTTAACAAGGCTTGTCCAGATGATCCATTTGCTGTCCCCCGTATTGACCAGATCATTGATGCAACGGCGGGTTGTGAGAGCTTATGCTTCCTGGATGCTTATTCTGGTTATCATCAGATTAAGATGGCAGTCAAAGACCAAGAGAAGACATCTTTTATCACACCTTTTTGGGCTTTCTGCTATGTTTCTATGCCTTTTGGGCTCAAGAGTGCCCAGGAGACTTATCAGCGCTGTGTTCAGAATTGTTTTCACAATCAGATTGGGCACAATGTTCATGCTTATGTGGATGATATCGTGGTTAAGTCCAGGAAGAAGGAGACTCTCCTGGATGATTTGAAGGAAACTTTTGACAATCTCCGGGTCTACAAAATGATGCTTAACATGGTTAAGTGTGTCTTTGGTGTGCCTGCAGGTAAGCTATTGGGTTTCCTGGTCTCAGAACGGGGCATCGAAGCTAACCAAGAGAAGATTAAGGCTATCACGTCACTTTCTAAGCCGGCGTGTGTCAATGACGTCCAGCGTCTGGCGGGTCGTATTGCGGCTTTGAGCCTGTTTACAAGTCACCTGGGAGAGAAGGCAATTCCTCTATATCATATGATGAAAATGATAGATCACTTTGTCTAGAGCAATGCTGCTAATCAAGCATTTGAAGACCTCAAGAAACAGTTGGCTGAGCCACCTGTCTTAGCTGCTCCTATAAACAAAGAGCCTTTGCTCCTATACGTGGCCGCTAACAATAAGGCGGTCAGTGTAGCAGTTGTTGTGGAGCGCAAGGAGGCAGGGAAGGAGTACCCTGTTTAGTGGCCTTCTTATTATATCAGTGAGGTTTTGACTGAATCCAAGCAAAGATACCCACACTGGCAAAAGCTGGTGTTTGGGGTGTTCATGGCGAGTTGCAAGTTGAAACATTATTTCCTTGGGAATCCCATTACAGTATTCAGTTCTGCTCCTTTGGGGGATATCATTCAAAATAAAGAGGCTACTGGCCGGGTTGCTAAGTGGGCAATTGAGCTTGGGCCTCATAATTTGAAGTATGTGCCAAGAACTGCCATCAAGTCTCAAGCTTTGGTGGATTTCATCAATGATTGGACAGAGTTGCAGACACCTAAGGAGAAGCCTCACAACACATATTGGACAATCCACTTTGATGGGTCCAGGCAGTTGGAGGGCTCGGGGGCTGGAGTTATTTTGACTTCCCCACGAGGCGACAAATTTTGTTATGTTTTAAGGCTAATGTTTCCTTGTACTAACAATGCAGCTGAATATGAGGCTCTACTCCATGGCCTTCATATGGCTAAAGAGATGAATCTAAGCTGGGTCAGGTGCCTGGGCGACTCAGACCTTGTGGCTCAGCAAGTCTTAGGCAAGTGGGACTCTAAAGACCCGCTCATGGTGGCTTATTGCCGGGCGGTTGACAATATTGCTGGTCACTTTAAGGGTTATCAGGTGGATCACCTTGATCGACAAAAGAATGAGGCGGCTGATGCCTTAAGTTGGCTTGGGTCTTAACGTAAGCCGGTGCCTCCTAATGTGTTCCTTGATGTTTTAAACGATCCTTCGGTCAAGTTACCGTCTGAAGAAGACCTTGCTGTCCCTGACCTGGAAGCGCAGTTGGTGGCGGCTCTTCATGCTATTCCTGACTGAACGCTGCCTTATTTGGCTTATATGACCTGGGGCGAGTTACCTGAGGATGAAACTTTTGCACGACAGATTATCAGGAGGTCTAAGTCTACGACCATTGTCAACGCCGAATTACACGGATGCAGTGTGACAGGCGTTTTCCAACGCTGTGTTTCTCCTGAAGGGGGCCATGAGATTTGATGAGAGATTCATGAAGGTGATTGTGGTCATCATGCCGACTCAAAGTCTTTGGTGGCTAAAGCTTTCCGTCATGGATTTTACTGGTTAACGGCTCATGCTGATGCAGAGGATATTGTTAGCAAGTGTGATGGGTGCCAGAAATTTTCCAGATGAGCTCATGTGCCGGCTCAGGAGGTACGGATGATTCTAATAACGTGGCCGTTTGCAGTCTGGGGGCTTGATATGTATGGACCATTCAAGAGGTCCAGGGATAAGAAGACCCACCTTTTGGTGGCGGTTGACAAGTTTACCAAGTGGGTTGAGGCAGAGCCAGTTAGCAAGTGTGATGCGGCGACTGCAGTTCAGTTTGTTAAAAAGCTGATCTTCCGCTTTGGTTATCCTCATAGTATTATCACTGATAATGGCACTAATCTGTCCAAAGGAGCTGTGAAGGAGTTCTGTCAAAGAGAGCATATCCAGCTTGATGTTTCTTCAGTGGATCATCCATAGTCTAATGGTCAGGCAGAACGGGCTAATCAAGAAATTTTGAGAGGTATTAAGCCCCGGCTTATGGTTCCTTTGGAGTGAACGCCGGGTTGTTGGGTAGAAGATTTTCCTTCAGTACTTTGGAGTATCAGAACTACCCCCAACAGATCAACATGCTATACGCCTTTCTTCATAGTTTATGGCGTAGAGGCTTTTCTTCCCAGCGATATTCGTCATGACTCTCCAAGAGCGGTGGCTTATGTTGAAGCTGACAATGAGATGGTGCGTCAGAATGCACTTGATGCTTTGGATGAGGAACGTGATCTTGCAGTAGCCCGTTCGGCGATTTATCAACAAGACCTGCATCGCTATCATAGCCACAGAGTCAAGACTCGGGCGTTTCAAGAGGGTGACTTAGTGCTCCGGCTGATTCAAGATCAGACTGACATGCATAAGCTGTCCCCGCCTTGGGAAGGGCCTTCTATGGTTAGCAAGAATCTCAACAATGGCTCGTATTATCTCATTGATATACGTCAGCGCAACAAGCCACGTACCTCGGAGGAGGAGACTAACAGGCCGTGGAACATTGCTCATCTTTGGCCTTACTACACTTGAGCCACTGGCTCTCGTTCTTGTACATACATTTGTCAATGTATATATCTTTTATGATCAATATAATAAAGCCGCATCCCTGAAATACAGGGCCTCTGTCGTTTCATCTTTGTGCATATGAGTCTTTATTAGTTGATCATAAGGTCACTTGGGGGCTTCCAACCCACCGGGTTTAGCTTTCATACCCTCTTGACCGGCATGAAACACCATGTTATGGGTTAAACCTGCCTGTTTGCAACTTGCTACTCCACCAGGTGACCCGCCGAACTCTTGACAAGTCAATATTTTTCAAGACCTTGAACTCGTCAAGGTTAAAATGGCGATTTTGTGTCACGTGAGAGCCGGCTTACAGTGAGCTAGGATAAACTCACCTATCTATTTAGTGCTACTCCGCTATATGGCCCGTCGTACTCTTAACAGTCAATCTTTTTTTAAGACCCTAAACTTGTTAAGGTTAAAACGACGAATTTATGTCATGGGAGGCCGGCTTACAGGGTAAAAATAGCTATGCGGCCTTGAAAGCAAACATGAGGCCTGTGAGCCAACTTTTTTGGTCGTGCCTTAAAAGCCGGCTTAACAAATATTTGAGATTTGCACATTCTCTGTTTTTGGTTTTTAGACATTGTTATGTCATCAATTTTTTTTGCAAGTTATGAATTCCCGGGTCTTGCAGGATCTGGGGTATGTTACTCATGTTTGAGTATTTGGGGTTGTAACCCACCCTGGTTTTGGACTTTAAGTCACCAGTATGTTCATTTTGGCTTAACAGCCCTACTTATGATTTTTTCTAGGATTATAAGTCTTTGGACTTTTCACCCGCCCTAGTTTTTTGACATTAAGTCGCTAGCACACTTGTTGATTGGTCTTTTGCAGAATATACAAGACCTCCAGTGAAAACAGAGTCATTGCATGGTTCATATATGATCGAATCAAACATGCAAGCAGAGTTCAACTGCTCGACCAAAAGTTGAGATAACATGCACGAAGGCATGGCAGGACAGATCATTGTTTTAAAACTACCCTATTACAAGCAGGCAGTTGAGCCCAAAAAAGTTTAAACTCAGTGTTTTTGGAGCTGCACTCCTATGACCCGGCCTCAGAGCCGTCTGGGTTATAACTCTCGGGGTCAATTTTCTTCCTCGTGCCTTGCAGTTGAAGATTCCAGGTCATCCCGTGCCGGCTCTTCGTCGTCGACTATCTAAAGATCGCCCGATGTCCAATTGATGCATGTTAATGCTTCAAAGATGGCTTCATCATTAAGAATGACAGAAGGGTCAAGGTTAGAGGCAAAAATATGCTTACGCCTAGACCTGGCCATGGGCAGCCCGACCCGGCCTGGCCCGAAAAAGCCCAACCCGACCTTGCCCACGGGCAGGGCTTGGGCAGGGCCCGGGCCCGTCGTATTTGTAGATTAAGGAAGAGGCCCGCCCTGTGGCCCGAGGCCCGGCGAGCTTTTTGCGTGATGGGCCGGGCTTGGGCCTGATTTTTAGGGCCGAAGGCTGGGCCGGGCCAGGCTCGGGCCTAGGTTTTCTGCGCCGGGCTTAGGTAGGCCCGGCCCGAAGCCTGGCCCGATAGATGGCCAGGTATACTTATGCCTTTGCGGGATTAAGTCCTTAATTTCATGGGTTGGCAGCTTGATGCGAGCATTGTCGTTGTCGTAAGCCGGCTGGTACTTGGACAAGTCCAGCTCTTGGACAAGGTGACAGGCCAGAGGCCTAATCTCTCTGATACATCGGTGAAAGTCTGGCTCTTCAGAGATAGACCCATCATCGTTGAACTCTGGACAGCCTGCGGCCATTTCCACTGGGCCAAGCTCAGATTGCCACGCCTTTGCACGGCCCAAAGCAGTGATAGCTCCGGCACGGGCAGCTGATCGCTTTAGCTCTTCTACTTGAGCTAGCACCGTGGACAAATGATCTAGCACAGTTTTGATAAGCTTTGGGGGTTCCCTGCCACCGGATATGGAGACAAGTGTCTGCAAAGCTCCCTCATATAGCTGCTTTGATAAGGAGTATACTGCCTTCAGCTTCATCAACATGTTTTGGCCAAGGTTGGCACTTCTAGCATCTGTCATAGTCAGAATACAAGTTAGGCCAGCCAGGAGTCAGATATTTTGAGTCACCATGGCGGGTTAAAACCATTGCCAATACAAGTTGTTGAGTTCAAATTTCTACTTACCAAAGATGGCGGCTGTCATTTGAGATATATGTTGTTTTAAGCCAGCCAGCTCATCAGCAACCGGCTTAAGCTGATTCTCGGTGTCCTCAACAAGCTTCATCAAGGCGGCTTTCTCTATATCCCAGGCGGCTCTATCAGTGGCAAATTTGGCCTTGAGCTTTTCATTCTTCCAGAGTAAATTTGAACTTTGACTTGACCTTCAGAGTTTCGGCCTCTTGGTGTTTGATGACTTTCTTTAAGTCGCCCAGTTTCTACTCTTTCAGACTTAGAGCTTCCTACAATAAGGATTTGAAATCAGGGATGCAAGTTCAACATTGAGCAGGTTCATTCTGGAATAAATACTCAAGTCCCAAGCACATTGCAAGCAATACACTTGGCACTTGGGGGCTAATGTAGGCCTTTTCAGTGTATACTATGACAAGGTTTAAAAATAAGCCGGCCCTTGGGGGCTACGTGAAGGAAATATGCCCTAGAGGCAATAATAAAGTTATTATTTTATTTCCTTATGTCATGATAAATGTTTATTATTCATGCTAGAATTGTATTAACCGGAAACTTGATACATGTGTGAATACATAGACAAAATAGAGTGTCACTAGTATGCCTCTACTTGACTAGCTCGTTAATCAAAGATGGTTATGTTTCCTAACCATAGACATGAGTTGTCATTTGATTAACGGGATCACATCATTAGGAGAATGATGTGATTGACTTGACCAATTCCGTTAGCTTAGCACTTGATCGTTTAGTATGTTGCTATTGCTTTCTTCATGACTTATACATGTTCCTATGACTATGAGATTATGCAACTCCCGTTTACCGGAAGAACACTTTGTGTGCTACCAAACGTCACAACGTAACTGGGTGATTATAAAGGTGCTCTACAGGTGTCTCCGAAGGTACTTGTTGAGTTGGCGTATTTCGAGATTAGGATTTGTCACTCCGATTGTCGGAGAGGTATCTCTGGGCCCACTCGGTAATGCACATCACTATAAGCCTTGCAAGCATTGTAACTAATGAGTTAGTTGCGGGATGATGTATTACGGAACGAGTAAAGAGACTTGTCGGTAACGAGATTGAACTAGGTATTGAGATACCGACGATCGAATCTCGGGCAAGTAACATACCGATGACAAAGGGAACAACGTATGTTGTTATGCGGTTTGACCGATAAAGATCTTCGTAGAATATGTGGGAGCCAATATGAGCATCCAGGTTCCGCTATTGGTTATTGACCGGAGACGTGTCTCGGTCATGTCTACATAGTTCTCGAACCCGTAGGGTCCGCACGCTTAAAGTTCGGTGACGATCGGTATTATGAGTTTATGTGATTTGATGACCGAAGTTTGTTCGGAGTCCCGGATGAGACCGGGGACATGACGAGGAGTCTCGAAATGGTCAAGAGGTAAAGATCGATATATTGGAAGGCTATATTGGGACATCGGAAAGGTTCCGAGTGATTCGGGTATTTTTTGGAGTACCGGAGAGTTACGGGAATTCGTATTGGGCCTTAATGGGCCATACAGGAAAGGAGAGAAAGGCCTCAAGGGTGGCTGCGCCCCTTCCCCATGGATTGGTCCGAATTGGACTAGGGAAAGGGGGCGCCCCCTTCCTTCCTTCTCCTTCTCCCTTCCCCTTTTCCTATTCCATGTGGGAGGTGGAATCCTACTAGGACTAGGGAGTCCTAGTAGGACTCCACACCTTGGGCGCCCCCTGTGAGGGCCGGCCTCCTCCTCCCTCCATCCTTTATATACGTGGCCAGGGGGCACCCCATAGACACAACAATTGATCATTGATCTCTTAGCCGTGTGCGGTACCCCCCCTCCACCATAATCCACCTCGATCATATCATAGCGGTGCTTAGGCGAAGCCCTGCGTCGGTAGCATCATCATCACCGTCACCACGCCGTCGTGTTGACGAAACTCTCCTGTGAAGCTTTGCTGGATCAGAGCTCGCGGAACGTCATCGAGTTGAACGTGTGCTGAACTCGGAGGTGCCGTGCGTTCGGTACTTGGATCGGTCGGATCGTGAAGACGTACGACTACATCAACCGCGTTGTGCTAACGCTTCCGCTTTCAGTCTACGAGGGTACGTGGACACACTCTCCCTTCTTGTTGCTATGCATCACCATGATCCTGTGTGTGCGTAGGAAATTTTTGAAATTACTATGTTCCCCAACAGTGGCATCCGAGCCTGGTTTTATGCGTAGATGTTATATGCACGAGTAGAACACAAGTGAGTTGTGGGCGATACAAGTCATACTGCTTACAGCATGTCACACTTTGGTTCGGCGGTATTGTTGGATGAAGCGGCCCGGACCGACATTACGCGTACGCTTACACGAGACTGGTTTGACCGCCGTGCTTTGCACACAGGTGACTAGCGGGTGTCAGTTTCTCCAACTTTAGTTGAACCGAGTGTGGCTACGCCCGGTCCTTGTGAAGGTTAAAACAGCACTAACTTGACGAACTATCGTTGTGGTTTTGATGCGTAGGTAAGAACGGTTCTTGCTCAGCCCGTAGCAGCCACGTAAAACTTGGAACAACAAAGTAGAGGACATCTAACTTGTTTTTGCAGGGCATGTTGTGATGTGATATGGTCAAGACATGATGCTATATTTTATTGTATGAGATGATCATGTTTTGTAACTGAGTTATCGGCAACTGGCAGGAGCCATATGGTTGTCGCTTTATTGTATGCAATGCAATCGCCCTGTAATTGCTTTACTTTATCACTAAGAGGTAGCGATAGTCGTAGAAGCAATAGTTGGCGAGACGACAATGATGCTAAGATGGAGATCAAGGTGTCGCGCCAGTAACGATGGTGATCATGACGGTGCTTCGGAGATGGAGATCACAAGCACAAAGATGATGATGGCCATATCATATCACTTATATTGATTGCATGTGATGTTTATCCTTTATGCATCTTATTTTGCTTTGTTTGACGGTAGCATTATAAGATGATCTCGCACTAAATTTCAAGGTAAAAGTGTTCTCCCTGAGTATGCACCGTTGCCAAAGTTTGTCGTGCCGAGACACCACGTGATGATCGGGTGTGATAAGCTCAACGTTCATCTACAACGGGTGCAAGCCAGTTTTGCACACGCAGAATACTCGGGTTAAACTTGACGAGCCTAGCATATGCAGATATGGCCTCGAAACACTGAGACCAAAAGGTCGAGCGTGAATCATATAGTAGATATGATCAACATAGTGATGTTCACCATTGAAAACTACTCCATTTCACGTGATGATCAGTTATGGTTTAGTTGATTTGGATCACGTGATCACTTAGATGATTAGAGAGATGTCTATCTAAGTGGGAGTTCTTGAGTAATATGATTAATTGAACTTTAATTTATCATGAACTTAGTCCTGGTAGTATTTGCAAATTATGTTGTAGATCAATAGCTCGCGTATAGCTCCCCTGTTTTATTTTTGATATGTTCCTAGAGAAAACTAAGTTGAAAGATGATAGTAGCAATGATGCGGACTGGTTCCGTGATCTGAGGATTATCCTCATTGCTGCACAGAAGAATTATGTCCTTGATGCACCGCTAGGTGACAGACCTCTTGCAGGAGCAGATGCAAACATTATGAACGTTTAGCAAGCTCGATGTGATGACTACTTGATAGTTTAGTGCGCCATGATTTACGGCTTAGAATCGGGACTTCAAAAATGTTTTGAACGCCACGGAGCATATGAGATGTTCCAAAGAGATGAAATTGGTATTTCAGACTCATGCCCGTGTCGAGAGGTATGAGACCTCTGACAAGTACTTTGCCTACAAGATGGAGGAGAATAGCTCAATCAGTGAGCATGTGCTCAGAATGTCTGAGTACTACAGTTGCTTGAATCAAGTGGGAGTTGATCTTCCGGATAAGATAGTAATTGACAGAATTCTCTAGTCACTATCACCAAGTTACTGGAACTTCGTGATGAACTATAATATGCAAGGGATGACAAAAACGATTCCCGAGCTCTTCGTGATGCTGAAATCAACGAAGGTAGAAATCAAGAAAGAGCATCAAGTGTTGATGGTTAACAAGACCACTAGTTTCAAGAAAAGGGCAAAGGAAAGAAGGGGAACTTCAAGAAGAATAGCAAGCAAGTTGCTACTCCCGGGAAGAAGCCCAAGTCTGGACCTAAGCCTGAAACTGAGTGCTTCTACTGCAAAGGGACTGGTCACTGGAAGTGGAACTGCCCCAAGTATTTGGCGGATAAGAAGGATGGCAAAGTGAACAAAAGTATATTTGATATACATGTTATTGATGTGTATTTTACTAGTGTTCATAGTAGCCCCTGGGTATTTGATACTGGTTCAGTTGCTAACATTAGTAACTCGAAACAGGAGTTGCAAAATGAACAGAAACTAGTTAATGATGAGGTGACGATGTGTGTTGGAAGTGATTCCAAGGTTGATAAGATCACCATCGCACACTCCCTCTATTTTCGGGATTAGTGTTGAACCTAAATAAATGTTATTTGGTGTTTGCGTTGAGCATGAATATGATTGGATCATGTTTATTGAAAAATAAATGTTATTTGGTGTTTGCGTTGAGCATGAATATGATTTGATCATGTTTTTGCAATACGGTTATTCATTTAAGTTAGAGAATAATTGTTCTTCTGTTTACATGAATAAAACCTTCTATGGTCATACACCCAATGAAAATGGTTTGTTAGATCTCGATCGTAGTGATACACATATTCATAATATTGAAGCCAAAAGATGCAAAGTTAATAATGATAGTGCACCTTGTTTGTGGCACTGCCGTTTAGGTCATATTGGTGTAAAGCGCATGAAGAAACTCCATGCTGATGGGATTTTGGAATCACTTGATTATGAATCACTTGATACTTGTGAACCATGCCTCATGGGCAAGATGACTAAAACGCCGTTCTCCGGAAGAATGGAGCGAGCAACAGATTTGTTGGAAATCATACATATTGATGTATGTGCTCCAATGAATATTGAGGCTCGCAGCGGGTATCGTTATTTTCTCACCTTCACAGATGATTTGAGCAGATATGGGTATATCTACTTGATGAAACATAAGTCTGAAACAATTGAAAAGTTCAAAGAATTTCAGAGTGAAGTGGAAAATCATCGTAACAAGAAAATAAAGTATCTACGATCTGATCGTGGAGGAGAATATTTGAGTTACGAGTTTGGTCTTCATTTGAAACAATGCGGAATAGTTTCACAACTCACGCCACCTGGAACACCACAACGTAATGGTGTGTCCGAACTTCGTAACCGTACTTTATTAGATATGGTACAATCTATGATGTCTCTTACCGATTTACCACTATCATTTTGGGGTAATGCATTAGAGACAGCTGCATTCACGTTAAATAGGGAACCATCTAAATCCGTTGAGACGACACCGTATGAACTATGGTTTGGCAAGAAACCAAAGTTGTCGTTTCTTAAAGTTTGGGGTTGCGATACTTATGTGAAAAAGTTTCATCCTGATAAGCTCAAACCCAAATCGGAGAAATGTATCTTCATAGGATACCCAAAGGAGACAGCTGGGTACACCTTCTATCACAGATCCGAAGGCAAGACATTCGTTGCTAAGAATGGATCCTTTCTAGAGAAGGAGTTTCTCTCGAAAGAAGTGAGTGGGAGGAAAGTAGAACTTGATGAGGTAACTGTACCTCCTCCCTTATTGGAAAGTAAGTTCATCACAAAAATCTGTTCCTGTGACTCCTAAACCAATTAGTGAGGAAGCTAATGATGATGATCATGTAACTTTAGATCAAGTTACTACCGAACCTCGTAGGTCAACCAGAGTAAGATCCGCACTAGAGTGGTACGGTAATCCTGTTCTGGAGGTCATGTTACTTGACCATGACGAACCTACGAACTATGAGGAAGCGATGATGAGCCCAGATTCCGCAAAATGGCTTGAGGCCATGAAATCTGAGATGGGATCCATGTATGAGAACAAAGTATGGACTTTGATTGACTTTCCCGATGATTGGTGAGCCATTGAGATTAAATGGATCTTCAAGAGGAAGACGGACGGTGATAGTAGTGTTACTATCTACAACGCTAGAATTGTCGCAAAAAGGTTTTCGACAAGTTCAAGGTGTTGACTACGATGAGAGTTTCTCACTCGTATCTATGCTTAAGTCTGTCCGAATCATGTTAGCAATTGCCACATTTTATGAAATCTGGCAAATGGATAAACAAAACTGCATTCCTTAATGGATTTATTAAAGAAGAGTTGTATATGATGCAACAAGAAGGTTTTGTCAATCCTAAAGGTGCTAACAAAATATGCAAGCTCCAGCGATCCATCTATGGACTGGTGCAAGCATCTCAGAGTTGGAATATATGCTTTGATAAATTGATCAAAGCATATAGTTTTATACAGACTTGCGGTGAAGCCTGTATTTACAAGAAAGTGAGTGGGAGCACTACAACATTTCTGATAAGTATATGTGAATGACATATTGTTGATCGGAAATAATGTAGAATTATTCTGCAAAGCATAAAGGAGTGTTTGAAAGGAGTTTTTCAAAGAAAGACCTCGGTGAAGCTGCTTACATATTGAGCATCAAGATCTATAGAGATAGATCAAGACGCTTGATAAGTTTTTTTCAATGAGTACATACCTTGACAAGATTTTGAAGTAGTTCAAAATGGAACAGTCAAAGAAAGAGTTCTTGCCTGTGTTACAAGGTGTGAAATTGAGTAAGACTCAAAGCCCGACCACGGCAGAAGATAGAAAGAGAATGAAAGTCATTCCCTATGCCTCAGCCATAGGTTCTACAAAGTATGCCATGCTATGTACCAGATCTATTGTATACCCTACACTGATTTTGGCAAGGGAGTACAATAGTGATCTAGGAGTAGATCACTGAACAGCGGTCAAAATTATCCTTAGTGGAATAAGGATATGTTTCTCGATTATGGAGGTGACAAAAGGTTCGTCGTAAAGGGTTACGTCGATACAAGTTTTGGCACTGATCCAGATGACTCTAAGTCTTAATCTGGATACATATTGAAAGTGGGAGCAATTTGCTAAAGTAGCTCCGTGCAGAGCATTGTAGACATAGAAATTTGCAAAATACCTACGGATCTGAATGTGGCAGACCCGTTGACTAAACTTCTCTCACAAGCAAAACTTGATCACACCTTAGTACTCTTTGGGTGTTAAACACATGGCGATGTGAACTAGATTATTGACTCTAGTAAACCCTTTGAGTGTTGGTCACATAGCGATGTGAACTATGGGTGTTAATCACATGGTGATGTGAACTATTGGTGTTAAATCACATGGCGATGTGAACTAGATTATTGACTCTAGTGCAAGTGGGAGACTGAAGGAAATATGCCCTAGAGGCAATAATAAAGTTATTATTTTATTTCCTTATGTCATGATAAATGTTTATTATTCATGCTAGAATTGTATTAACCGGAAACTTGATACATGTGTGAATACATAGACAAAATAGAGTGTCACTAGTATGCCTCTACTTGACTAGCTCGTTAATCAAAGATGGTTATGTTTCCTAACCATAGACATGAGTTGTCATTTGATTAACGGGATCACATCATTAGGAGAATGATGTGATTGACTTGACCCATTCCGTTAGCTTAGCACTTGATCGTTTAGTATGTTGATATTGCTTTCTTCATGACTTATACATGTTCCTATGACTATGAGATTATGCAACTCCCGTTTACCGGAGGAACACTTTGTGTGCTACCAAACGTCACAACGTAACTGGGTGATTATAAAGGTGCTCTACAGGTGTCTCCGAAGGTACTTGTTGAGTTGGCGTATTTCGAGATTAGGATTTGTCACTCCGATTGTCGGAGAGGTATCTCTGGGCCCACTCGGTAATGCACATCACTATAAGCCTTGCAAGCATTGTAACTAATGAGTTAGTTGCGGGATGATGTATTACGGAACGAGTAAAGAGACTTGCCGGTAACGAGATTGAACTAGGTATTGAGATACCGACGATCGAATCTCGGGCAAGTAACATATCGATGACAAAGGGAACAACGTATGTTGTTATGCGGTTTGACCGATAAAGATCTTCGTAGAATATGTGGGAGCCAATATGAGCATCCAGGTTCCGCTATTGGTTATTGACCGGAGACGTGTCTCGGTCATGTCTACATAGTTCTCGAACCCGTAGGGTCCGCACGCTTAAAGTTCGGTGACGATCGGTATTATGAGTTTATGTGATTTGATGACCGAAGTTTGTTCTGAGTCCCATATGAGATCGGGGACATGATGAGGAGTCTCGAAATGGTCGAGAGGTAAAGATTGATATATTGGAAGGCTATATTCGGACATCGGAAAGGTTCCGAGTGATTCGGGTATTTTTCGGAGTACCGGAAAGTTACGGGAATTCGTATTGGGCCTTAATGGGCCATACGGGAAAGGAGAGAAAGGCCTCAAGGGTGGCTGTGCCCCTTCCCCATGGACTGGTCCGAATTGGACTAGGGAAAGGGGGCGCCCCCTTCCTTCCTTCTCCTTCTCCCTTCCCCTTCTCCCTTCCCCTTTTCCTATTCCATGTGGGAGGTGGAATCCTACTAGGACTAGGGAGTCCTAGTAGGACTCCACACCTTGGGCGCGCCCTGTGAGGGCCGGCCTCCTCCTCCCTCCATCCTTTATATACATGGCCAGGGGGCACCCAATAGACACAACAATTGATCATTGATCTCTCAGCCGTGTGCGGTGCCCCCCTCCACCATAATCCACCTCGATCATATAGTAGCGGTGCTTAGGCGAAGCCCTGCGTCGTTAGCATCATCATCACCGTCACCACGCCATCGTGTTGATGAAACTCTCCTGTGAAGCTTTGCTGGATCAGAGCTCGTGGGACGTCATCGAGTTGAACGTGTGCTGAACTCGGAGGTGCCATGCGTTCGGTACTTGGATCGGTCGGATCGTGAAGACGTACGACTACATCAACCGCGTTGTGCTAACGCTTCTGCTTTAGGTCTACGAGGGTACGTGGACACACTCTCCCTTCTCGTTGCTATGCATCACCATGATCCTGTGTGTGTGTAGGAAATTTTTGAAATTACTACGTTCCCCAACACTACGAAGGTTCTTTTAAGGTATATCCTATGAAGACCCGGCTCATCTTGCTCAATTTAAGCCGGCCCTTGGGGGCTACAATTTGGAGTTATTGATCAAATTTTGCTAAGTCTTAAGCATACTCACTGGATTTTCCTATGTTTAAGACTTGGGGGCTAGTATGCATATATATATATGTGCAAGGTTAAAGAGGCGGTGGATATATTCATACCTCATATTTATGTTTCATCAATTGGACTAACCCAACCTCCATGTCCCGGCTTGTGTGAAGGCGGCTCAAATAGCCCGCGTACACCTCACCAGCATTGAATGAGGAATAGCTCTCCAGATCCAACTTGTACTTGCCCTTCTCCAGTGAGGGTACTTCTTCTTTAGTGGAGCATTTGGTCAGCACTTGGGAGACCTCGGGCGCCTTGAAGGCAGACCCGGTAATGGTAACTTCTTCAACATTCGTAGGAGCTGGGCTCTTGTCAATTGATTTGGCAGGAGAGGCCGGCTTAGGGCTTGGCGGGTCATGGTTAGGCACCGGGTTGATATCTGTGGCCATAGGGTCAACAGTGGTAGTGTCAGTCTATGGAGGCGGGTCAGGCTGCTCGTCACTAAGGATTTCCGGGTCATGAGTTGAGGCTTCAGGAGCGTTTAACACCTCCTTTTCCGCCTCTTCAGCTTCAGGGGTCTTGGAAGAGCCACCCACATTCAGCTTCTTGCCAGTCTTTGCTTTGGCCCTGTAGCAACAATATGCAAGTTCATAAGTATGTACAAAACAAGTTTTTTATCAACAAATGAAGATACTTACCCATGAACAACAATGAAGACAGTCAGCTGGGTTCCAGTAGAGTGGCCAGATGATGGAGGCGTCCCCTGATAGTTTGAGTCAGAAGGAATAACAGTTTGACGTATCAGACCGGCTAATGGATAAAACAGAGCCGGGTTATGTGGCACCTCATTTCGACGCTTTTCGAGGAGCTGGAGTGTTGGGTAAGCCGAACACAAGTTCTTCAGCGCCATCGCTCCGGGTCTTACATCTGAACTCGTGCTGATGTTTCTTCAAAAGAAAGTTGGGATCCAAATAAGCAAGAGGGTGAGAAAACCTTACTTTCCGGAAGACCCACAGTGTTTTCTCTCTTGGCAAGGGTTCTGAGTTGGAGGAAATAATAGTCACCTCTGCTGCATCTGCATGGCTGGTCTCTACCTCTTCCTGAGAGGAATCAGCGTCAATAAATCTTCTGCTGTTTGCTTCTTGCGGCGACCTGGAGCATTGACTTTAGTTTTAGCCCTCTTGGTTGGAGCGGCGGCTGGTAGCTTCTTCTTCCAGAAGGGAGAGTCGGCCTATATATATATATGAGCAGTAAGTTAAGCAATGTGAAATGCAAGAGATAGACAAACAAGTTGAAGATTGGTTCAAAATGCTTACTGGAGGAGCCGGGTTAAGGGTACAGAAACGGTTCAGTCCCACTTTACTGTAGCTTTCCAGAGACTCCCCAAGCAGTGTCTTCACCGAGTCATTGATCTCTTTGTCGGTCAGGCGTGTTTGATTGTAACGTTGCGGATCCTTTGTATCACCAGTGTATTGGCACATTAAGCCGCCACGCCGGCTCAGTGGTAAAATTCTCCATGCGACCTAGCAGCCGACCAGATCGAGTCCAGTTAAGTCGTTGGCCATCAAAGCCCTTATCTTTGAAAATGTGGCTGAGTACTTAGCGCGCTCTACAACAGTAAGGCGGTCTGGGAGTTCATGGCAGGGACTGAGCAGGAAAGGGCGGAAACCCGGCAGGGGATTTTCACCAGCCAGAGAAGTATCCTTGCAATAGAACCAAGTATAGTTCCAGTCCTTGGGGTGGCTAGGCAGTGCAGCTGCAGGGAAATTGACGTCTCTACGCCTTTGAATGGAAATCCCTCCAGGTTCGAGACTAGGCCCGTCGGTCATTTCAGTCTGGTGGTTCAGGTAAAAGAAATCCGTGAACATTTCAACGTTGGGCTCTTCTTGAAGATACACTTCGCAAAAGACTTGAAAGTTACATATGTTGGAGACGGAGTTGGGGCCAATGTCTTGAGGATGAAGTTTGTAAAAATGAAGAACATCCCGGAATAATTTTGACCTGGGTGGTGAGAAGCCGTGGAGGAGATGATCTGCGAAAATAATGACTTCACCCTCTCTGGGTTGAGGAGTGGTTTCAGAGCCAGGAACCCGCCATTGAATAACCTCTTTAGATGGCAAAACTCCCATATCTACATACTCATTTAATGAGAGCTCGGAAACTCTGGTAGCCACCCAGTCACATGAAGTGGGAGTTTAATTCATGGCTGGCCGGGTTAAAAAGCTGCGGCCTGGGAATGTAAGGTATGGCGGGTTAAAATTATAGTGACAGCCGCCTAAGAGTTTGCAATGATAATTCAGTGGTAGCAAGCCGGTTGTGCTTAAAAGATTAATCATTATGAGGAAAGCATGAATGAAATATAAGCTGCCCAGGTTAAGAGGGGGTGGCGATTCTCAGGTTAATTAAAATATGGTAAGACAAGTCATGACCTCTTTAAGCCGGCCAGGAGCCGGCAGGTTACAAATTTATGTTTAAGCCGCCATAAGTGAAGGGCGGGTCAACTATCTACGGATCCAAGGTTGCTAAATTTTGGCTAAGTATGGGACAAATAGATTTTGCAATCTACAGCTATATTTATGGATCTATGTTCCAAAAAGATGAATAAATATTGAACCTAGGGTGCAGCGGTGGAAGAACTGGCAAGATGCGTGCTAATTCTGAAAAGGAAGGAGCTTATTCTAGATACAAGATGGAGGCTAAAGCGGCTTCCGCGCTGTTCCAATATCATTTTCGGGTTGAAATAGGGATGTTTACATATGAACTGGATGAACTCAGATGAACACCGATGAACTAGGGTAACCTAATGTGGATCTAAGAGAAGGGAAGAACGGTACCTGATGGTGTTGCGGAAGAGCGGACGAGGTTGATGCAGCGGCCTTTGATGAGGTTGCTGGCGAAGATCGACTGGCACAGCGGAGCTCCGGTCGCGACGAACGGCGCAAGGAAGAAGAAGAGGAGGAGATGGGGGTAAAGGTGAAAAAGGGACCCCCTGTCCCTATTTATAAGGAAAAGCGAAACAATGAATGGCAGGCCCGAAGATCGAGGAGGTATTATAATTATCTTAACAGAGGAGGCGCCTCGATTCTCGGAATGGCTGATTAATGCAAAAGATTTGTTGTGATGTCATAAGTTTTTTCTGGGTTTATGTCGTATGATGTCATGGCGGGTTGTGAAGGTCTATTCAAGATCGAGATTTAGAAGAGCTAAAGAAGACTCGCCAATTATAAGATTAAGATTGACATGAACAAGTTCAAGTCACTCTGGGGCCTAATGTTAGGGATATAACCCTGCGGTGTGACCCGCCCAGAAGGGGCCGGGTTACACTGTTGGTGACTCAGAGAGAAAGCCTAAGCAGGCCCAAGAAACCAGATATGGAACTCGAAGGGCGACTTACATGGTAAACCGCCGGAGGCCCAAGCCCAGAAGATGGAACGAGACCCGACGTTGTAAGCCGCCCAATGGTGGCTTGCCTAGCAAGGCAAGGGGACATAGAACCAGAGTCGGTTACATTGTATGACCTGACCTGGACTCTTGTAAGCCCAGGGCCTCGACCTGTGTATATAAAGGTGAGACCCTGCGGCGGGTTAACTCAAGAAACAACCAATCGATAGCTAGGTCAAGCGATTCCGCTCCCTTGTAATCGATATCCAATCAATACAACTCAAAGCATGACGTAGGCTCTTACCTCGATTGTCAGGGGCCGAACCTGGGTAAACTCGTGTCTCTCGTCCCGCTCAACCCCTTTAAGCTAACCTATGTTGCGATGGCTCCACACCTAAGTCCTTTCTCAAGGGCATCTGCCGTGACAAAACCACGGCACTTACCAATATTACCAATTCTTTGGCATTCATCACAAGATAAAACAAACTTACGGGCATCCTTGAAGAGAGTAGGCCAATAAAAACTAGATTGCAATACCATGTGAGCAGTTCTATCTCCCGCATGATGCCCTCCATAAGCTTTGGAGTGACATTTCTGTAGGATTTGTTCATGTTCATGCTCAGGTACAGAACATCTAATAATACCATCTACTCCTTCCTTATAAAGATGTGGGTCATCCCAAAAGTAATGTCTTAAATCATAGAAGAATTTTTTTCTTTTGTTGGTATGTAAAACTAGGTGGTATATATTTAGCAACAATATAATTAGCATAGTCAGCATACCAAGGAGTATTATGATAAACATTTATTGCAGCTAGTTGTTCATCAGGAAAGCTATCATCAATAGGTAGTGGGTCATCAAGAATATTTTCTAACCTAGACAAGTTATCAGCTACGGGGTTCTCAACTCTTTTTCTATCAGTGATATGTAAATCAAATTCTTGTAGCAAGAGAACCCACCTAATGAGTCTAGGTTTAGCATCTTTCTTTTCCATAAGATATTTTATAGCAGCATGAACATTGTGAACAATTACTTTGGAATCAACAATGTAAGATCTGAATTTGTCATAAGCAAACACAACTGCTAAAAATTCCTTTTTAGTGGTAGCATAATTTCTTTGGCCACTGTCTAGAGTTTTGCTAGCATAATGGATAACATTCAATTTTTTATCAACTCTTTTGTCCTAGAACAGCACCAACAACATAATCACTAGCATCACACATGATTTCAAAAGGCAAGTTCCAATCAGGTGGTTGAACAATAGGTGCAGAAGTTAAGGCTTTCTTAAGTGTTTCAAAGGCTTCTACACAATCATCATCAAAAACAAATGGAACATCCGTTTGTAAAAGATTAGTAAGAGGCCTAGAAATTTTAGTGAATCCTTTAATAAACCTCCTATAGAAACCAGCATGACCGAGGAAACTTCGAATGCCTTTAATATCTCTAGGACATGGCATTTTCTAAATTGCATCAACTTTAGCTTTGTCCACCTCAATGCATCGTTCAGAAATTTTATGTCCCAAGACAATACCTTCATTAACCATAAAGTGGCACTTCTCCCAATTCAAGACAAGCTCTCTGCAAAACTCGATCAAGGTTGCTTAAGCAATCATCAAAAGAAGTTCCATAAAAAAAATCATCCATGAAAACCTCAACAATCTTTTCACAAAAATCAGAGAATATAGCAGTCATACATATTTGAAAGGTAGCAGGTGCATTACATAAACCAAAAGGCATACGTCTATAAGCATAAGTTCCAAAAGGGAAAGTAAAGGTGGTTTTCTCTTGATCAGGTTGTGAAACAGGTATTTGAGAGAAACCAGAATATCCATCGAGAAAGCAAAAGTGTGTGTGCTTAGATAATCTTTCTAGCATTTGATCAATAAAAGGAAAAGGGTAATGATCTTTTCTAGTTGCTTTATTTAATTTTCTAAAATCAATTACCATTCTATAGCCAGTAATAATTCTTTGTGGAATAAGTTCATTTTTATCATTAGGAAGAACAGTAATACCTCCTTTCCTAGGGACACAATGAACAGGACTTACCCATCTACTATCAGTTATGGGATAGATTATACCTGCTTCCAGAAGCTTTAATATTTCAGTTCTTACCACTTATTTCATCTTAGGATTCAATCATCGTTGATGATCAACAATGGGTTTATGTCAGTACAACAAACCTTCACGTATATTGCCCGTACTGTACACATGCACGATGGAAAGGAAGCGAACAACACCAAGCATCCAAGACAAAACCAATCAAGATAAAAAGCTCTTTGAGAGGTCAAAGGGCAGATCAAGAAGACCAAGTCAAGCCAAAGCAATGGGATATCACTAAGGGAAAGCCTCTCTTGCCAGGCAGGCGAGCCTGGTTAGGTCGAGACCGCCCCAAGCACGAATCCAACATTCCCCGGGCAGGCTTGCCGGGGCTGCTGATGACGAACCTCCCTGCCAAGACTCCACCGCTCCACCTCATCGCAACACAAGTCATCCATCGGTGCGGTGTCGAGCCCCCAGATGATTAAGTGGCAGTCATTTGGCACGTGGCATCCATTTGGAAGAAGGATTACCTCTATATGACACCCGTCCGGAGGTGTGTCAAGCAGATAGGCTGAAGATGACTCAGCGGCGCGGCAGGCCTGCCGGGCTGCATCCTCAGCATGACACCTAGCAGTGCATTAAATGCACTTTGTCCTAACTGCTAGAGTTAGGTATGATAGCACTGTTGGCTATCTAATCACTAGATAATGACTGTTTTGCCATTGTGGTAACCCCTTAGCCTATAAAAGGAGGGCCGTGGCAACCTTAGAAAGGATTTGGACCCTTGTACACTCAGACGCGCGTAGCTGCTCTCCCCGAGGCAACCTTGCCGGGCTGGAGCACTGCGCGTTCTTCACGGTCCTTCCATCAATCCACCAAAACAGGAGTAGGGTTTTACGCTTCACAGCGGCCCGAACCTAGGTAAAAACCACCAGCGTCACCACTGCCGTGCTGTTCCATGGCCTCTGCTCTTTGTGCAACGTGATCCTTCCCCTTGCCGAACCACAAAGGGGTTGATGGCCCCATAGGTGATCATGTTCCACCGCGACATCTTTGGCGTGCCAGGTAGGGGGAGCACGTGCGTGAACCTGAGGTTGTGATCAACGTGTCAATCTTCATCATTGTGTTCATCATCGGCTTCATCATCGGCTTCATCATCCATGGGGCCCAAGAAGAAGCCCGGTGCAACAGCTCATCCTTCCACCTCGAGGGCCCCCTCGCGTGCCGCCGCTGCTGCTATGGGTGCAACGGCAGCATCAGGGGACATGGATGCCGTAGGAGACGTGACCGACGCAGGCGGCGCCGTCGTCATTTCCCCTGCGGCCGAAGCGGGAGCGGGAGACGCCGGAGGAGGGCAGCGTCAGCAACATTCTGAAGGCCGTGATCCATAGGGCGCGGGCGGGGAGAATGTTCAGTCTCCACCTCCCCTGCATGCTGGTGGGCGAAGCCGCAGCGATAACGCCCGCTCTAGTGCGAGTCACGACCCCCTAGCTGCCCCTGTTACAGGCGCAGGTATAGGGCACGCGCCTTGCCCAGGATAGGGTAACCAGGATGAAGCGCCGAACGGGGTCGGAAACCCCCAGGTGCAGCCCTCTCTCCACCATGCTGTCATGGCGACAGGTTCGCAACGATGGGAACGGGGCACCGCCACCACCGGCACCGTCAGGAGTCGGGCGACATCGCGATCTGCCTTGTCATCCATGCCGAGCACTGCTTCGGAGGCCATGGCGCGGGCCCAACTCCTGTTGAGGTTTTCGCCAGCGGCCGATCAAATGGACGAGAGGAGAGCCACCATCCGGAGTTTGATCGGCTTCGCTGAAGCAGAAGGATGGCAGCGGGCGGGCCAGCCGCGGCACCCACAAGCAACAACAATGACCCGAGCTGCTGACCGTGTGGAGGGGGCCGCCCCAACGGTGCAAACCCCTCCGCGATGGCCAGCGCAGAGGCTGCAACCAGAACCGCGTGACCAGGAGCCCGACGAAGTATCAATGGCTTCATCTGACCCTCGGGCCCGTCGAGACCAGCGGCAGGTCCTGGAAGATCGACGGAGGGAAGATGCGCGCATCACTATAGAGTGGCGCCACAAAACTCTCCGCCAATCTGACAGGCGCAATGGCCCAGACGTCGATGAACCCGCGCCCAGTGAAGGTGGATACTTACCTTTCGAGGTTGGGTGCCCTGCCTTCACTCGCGAGTTGCGGCAAGTCTGTTGGCCATCTGCCCGCGTTTTCAAACCAGAAATACCAGAGAAGTATGATGGGCGGCTGAACCCGGCAGAGTTCTTGAGCATCTACACGATTGCCGTTCAGGCCGCCAGAGGAAGAGATGAGAAGGTGTTCACCAACTACTTCCCTTTGGCACTCAAGCCAAACGTGAGGTCGTGGCTGATGCACCTGCCTGAGAATTCCATTTCGTGCTGGACTGACCTGTGCAATGAGTTTGTTGGTGCCTTCACGGGCGGCCACCAAGAACCAGGATGGCCCAGCGACTTGCAACTCCTTCCACAGAAGGAAGGGGAAAGCCTGCGGAAGTACATGCAGAGGTTTAGCCAGGTGCACAGGAACATTCCAAATATCCACCCGGCAGCCGCAATTGCCGCGTTCTAGTCGAATGTGCGCAACAGGAGGATATGTTCCAAGATGAACGTCCGGTTGCCCAAGACTGTGAATGAGCTATACACCTTAGCGGATAAGTGTGCCCGTACTGAGGAAGGGAGTCGACTCCCCGGAGAGGAGGACGGCATCGAAGTTGACTCAGAAGGCGATGACGATGCCACCAATTCGAAGAGGAAGAATAAAAAGCACAACAAGAAGCGCAAGGAGAAAGCGGTACTGACTGTTGAGGGTTCTGACACCCCTAGTATCGGCAAGAAAGCCAAGACCGAAGCCCCCAGCAAGGAAGTTGCCGCGTGCACTGATTGCCGGGAGGCGACAGCGGCCGAAAAAGCCGGGAAGACAGACGGGCCATACTGCAAGATTCACCGGACCAAGGGCCATGATCTCCAAGAGTGTCATTAGGTTGAACAACTTGTCAAGAAGCAGAAAGCTGAGTATGAGAAGTGCGACAAGGAGAGAGACCAAGAAGGCGCTGGCGGGAAGGGCCGAGGTGGCAGAGGAGGTCGTCATGGCAAGACTCCCCAGCAAAATGAGAAACCTGCTAGAGGCAGTGAAAAGAAGGAAGGTGGTGAAGAAACTGATGAAGGGGATGATGAGGAAACCAGTGAGCAAGAGTTCCAGAAGGCAACCGAGGCCCTGTGCATTAACAGAGGCACATCTTTGCACTCCTCTCACCGCCAGCTCAAATAGTGGGCGCGTGAGGTCAATGCCGTAGAGCCAGCAGCAGATTCCCGGAAACCGCTCAAATGGTCCCGCACGCCTATCATCTTTGATGAAGAGGACCACCCTGACCGCACTACTGTGGTAGGGTGTTTGCCGTTGTTGGTTTCACCAACAATCCGCAACCTCATGGCCACAAAGATGTTAGTTGATGGTGGGGCAGGGTTGAATCTAATTTCCCCAAGGTGATTAGCAAACTTCAGATATCAGATGAAGAGCTCAAGGTTACTGGCACGTTTCAAGGAATCAACCCCGGCAGGAGTCATCCTAAGGGGAAGATTACGCTGCCGGTGACATTTGGTGGAGAACTGAACTACTGGACCGAGAAAGTGGTGTTTGATATGGTCGATCTCCCCTTGCCGTAAAATGGGATTCTTGGTCGTCCAGCCCTGGCGAAGTTCATGGCGGCATCTCACTATGCCTACAACACACTAAAAATGCCAGGGCCAATGGGCATCATCTCCATCCCGTCAGACAACAAGGACGCAATCATATGTGTGGATTGTTGGAAATATGCCCTAGAGGCAATAATAAAGTGGTTATTATTATATTTCCTTGTTCATGATAATTGTCTATTGTTCGTGCTAATTGTGTTATCCAGAAATCGTAATGCATGTGTGAATACATAGACCACAACATGTCCCTAGTGAGCCTCTAGTTGACTAGCTCGTTGATCAATAGATGGTTACGGTTTCCTGACCATGGACATTGGATGTCGTTGATAACGGGATCACATCATTAGGAGAATGATGTGATGGACAAGACCCAATCCTAAGCATAGCACTAGATCGTGTAGTTCGTCTGCTAAAGCTTTTCTAATGTCAAGTATCATTTCCTTAGACCATGAGATTGTGCAACTCCCGGATACCGTAGGAATGCTTTGGGTGTATCAAACGTCACAACGTAACTGGGTGACCATAAAGTTGCACTACAGGTATCTCCGAAAGTGTCTGTTGGGTTGGCACGAATCGAGACTGGGATTTGTCACTCCGTATGACGGAGAGGTATCTCTGGGCCCACTCGGTAATGCATCATCATAATGAGCTCAATGTGACTAAAGAGTTAGCCATGGGATCATGCGTTACGGAACGAGTAAAGAGACTTGCCGGTAACGAGATTGAACAAGGTATAGGGATACCAACGATCGAATCTCGGGCAAGTATCATACCGGTAGACAAAGGGAATTGTATACGGGATTGATTAAATCCTCGACATCGTGGTTCATCCGATGAGATCATCGTGGAACATGTGGGAGCCAACATGGGTATCCAGATCCCGCTGTTGGTTATTGGCCGGAGAGATGTCTCGGTCATGTCTGCATGGTTCCCGAACCCGTAGGGTCTACACACTTAAGGTTCGGTGACTCTAGGGTTGTTATGGGAAATAGTATGTGAATACTGAATGTTGTTCGGAGTCCCGGATGAGATCCCGGATGTCATGAGGAGTTCCGGAATGGTCCGGAGGTAATGATTTATATATGGGAAGTTGTTATTGGGGTTCCGAAAAAGTTTGGTTTTTTCGGTATTGTACCGGGAAGCTTTCGAAAGGTTCCGGAGGATTCCGGAGGGGTCCGGAAGTCCGGAAAGGGTTCCACCATGTCCAATACAGCAGCATGGGCTGTAAGGGGGCGCCCTAGCCTTAATGGGCTAGGGGCACCAGCCCCCCTAAGGCCCATGCGCATGGGAGAGGGGAAACCCTAAAGGGGGAGGGCCTCCACTTGACTTGGGAGGCACTCCTCCCCCCCTTGGCCGCCGCCCCAACCCTAGATGGGATCTAGGGGGGCCGGCCCCCTCTTCCCCCCAGCCTATAAATAGTGGAGGGGTGGGAGGGAGGCCACAACCTTTCCCCTGGCGCAGCCCTCCCCCTCTCCAACACCCCTCCTCCTCCGTTTGAGCTTGGCGAAGCCCTGCCGGAGAACTGCAATTTCCACCACCACGCCGTCGTGCTGCTGGAGCTGTCTTCCCCAACCTCTCCCTCCTCCTTGCTGGATCAAGTGGCAGGAGACGTCACCGGGCTGCACGTGTGTTGAATGCGGAGGCACCGTTGTTCGGTGCTTAGATCGGAATCGACCGCGATCTGAATCGCTGCATGTACGACTCCTCCAACCGCGTTCTTGCAACGCTTCCGCGTCGCGATCTTCAAGGGTATGAAGATACACTCCTCTCTCTCTCTCTCGTTGCTAGTCTCTGCATATATTGATCTTGGTGATGCGTAGGAAATTTTTTGATTTACTACTACGTTCCCCAACAGTGGCATCATGAGCTAGGTCTATGCGTAGTTTCTTGCACGAGTAGAACACAAGTTGTTGTGGGCGCGATTTTGTCAATTTTCTTGCTGTTACTAGTCTTATCTTGATTCGGCGGCATCGTGGGATGAAGCGGCCCGGACCGACCTTACACGTACGCTTACGTGAGACAGGTTCCACCGACTGACATGCACTAGTTGCATAAGGTGGCTAGCGGGTGTCTGTCTCTCCCACTTTAGTCGGATCGGATTCGATGAAAAGGGTCCTTATGAAGGGTAAATGGAAATTGGCATATCACGTTCTGGTTGTGGCGTAGGTAAGAAACGTTCTTGCTAGAAACCTATAGCAGCCACGTAAATTTTTTGCAACAACAATTAGAGGACGTCTAACTTGTTCTTGCAGCATTTGCCGTGTGATGTGATATGGCTAAAAGGATGTGATGAATGATATATGTGATGTATGAGATTGATCATGTTCTTGTAATAGGAATCACGACTTGCATGTCGATGAGTATGACAACCGGCAGGAGCCATAGGAGTTGTCTTAATTTATTGTATGACCTGTGTGTCAATGAAAAACGCCATGTAATTACTTTACTTTATTGCTAACCATTAGCCATAGTAGTAGAAGTAATAGTTGGCGAGGCAACTTCATGAAGATACGATGATGGAGATCATGATGATGGAGATCATGGTGTCATGCCGGTGATGATGATGATCATGGTGCCCCGAAGATGGAGATCAAAAGGAGCAAAATGATATTGGCCATATCATGTCACTATTTGATTGCATGTGATGTTTATCATCTGTTTACATCTTATTTGCTTAGAACGACGGTAGCATAAATAAGATGATCCCTCGCTAAAATTTCAAGAAAGTGTTCCCCCTAACTGTGCACCGTTGCGAAGGTTCGTTGTTTCGAAGCACCACCTGATGATCGGGTGTGATAGATTCTAACGTTCGAATACAACGGGTGTAAGCCAGATTTACACATGCAAAACACTTAGGTTGACTTGACGAGCCTAGCATGTACAGACATGGCCTCGGAACACAGAAGACCAAAAGGTCGAAAATGAGTCGTATAGAATATACGATCAACATGGAGATGTTCACCGTTGATGACTAGTCCGTCTCACGTGATGATCGGACACGGCCTAGTCGATTCGGATCATGTATCACTTAGATGACTAGAGGGATGTCTATCTGAGTGGGAGTACATTGAATAATTTGATTAGATGAACTTAATTATCATGAACTTAGTCTAAAATCTTTACAATATGTCTTGTAGATCAAATGGCCCACGCTAATGTTGCCCTCAACTTCAACGCATTCCTAGAGAAAACCAAGCTGAAAGACGATGGTAGCAACTACACGGACTGGGTCCGTAACCTGAGGATTATCCTCATAGCTGCCAAGAAAGCATATGTCCTTGAAGCACCGCTAGGTGACGCACCTGTTTTCCCAGCAACTCAAGACGTTATGAACGCCTGGCAGTCGCGTAGTGATGATTACTCCCTGGTTCAGTGCGGCATGCTTTACAGCTTAGAACCGGGGCTCCAAAAGCGCTTTAAGCAACACGGAGCATATGAGATGTTCCAAGAGCTGAAAATGGTTTTCCAAGCTCATGCCCGGGTCGAGAGATATGAAGTCTCCGACAAGTTCTACAGTTGTAAGATGGAGGAGAATAGTTCTGTCAGCGAGCATATACTCAAAATGTCTGGGTTGCACAACCGCTTGTCTCAGCTGGGAGTTAATCTCCTGGATGACGCGGTCGTTGAAAGAATCCTTCAGTCACTTCCACCTAGCTACAAGAGCTTTGTGATGAACTTCAATATGCAGGGGATGGAGAAAACCATTCCTGAGATATATTCAATGCTGAAATCAGCGGAGGTGGAGATCAAAAAGGAACATCAAGTGTTGATGGTGAATAAAACCACTAAGTTCAAGAAAGGCAAGGGTAAAAAGAACTTCAAAAAGGACGGCAAGGGAGTTGCCGCGCCCGGTAAGCAAGCTACCGGGAAGAAGCCAAAGAATGGACCCAAGCCTGAGACTGAATGCTTTTATTGTAAGGGAAACAGTCACTGGAAGCGGAACTGCCCCAAGTACTTAGCGGATAAGAAGGCCGGCAATACCAAAGGTATATGTGATATACATGTTATTGATGTGTACCTTACCAGCGCTCGTAGTAGCTCCTGGGTATTTGATACCGGTGCGGTTGCTCATATTTGTAACTCAAAACAGGAGCTGCGGAATAAGCGGAGACTGGCGAAGGACGAGGTGACGATGCACGTCGGGAATGGTTCCAAGGTCGATGTGATCGCCGTCGGCACGCTACCTCTACATCTACCTTCGGGATTAGTTTTAAACCTCAATAATTGTTATTTAGTACCAGCTTTGAGCATGAACATTGTATCAGGATCTCGTTTGATGCAAGATGGCTACTCATTTAAATCCGAGAATAATGGTTGTTCTATTTATATGAGAGATATGTTTTATGGTCATGCCCCGCTGGTCAATGGTTTATTCTTTTTGAATCTCGAACATGATGTTACACATATTCATAGTGTGAATGCCAAAAGATGTAAGGTTGATAATGATAGTCACACATACTTGTGGCACTGCCGCCTTGGTCACATTGGTGTCAAACGCATGAAGAAACTCCATGCAGATGGACTTTTGGAGTCTCTTGATTATGAATCATTTGACACGTGCGAACCATGTCTCATGGGCAAAATGACCAAGACTCCGTTCTCCGGGACAATGGAGCGAGCAACCAACTTATTGGAAATCATACATACTGATGTGTGCGGTCCAATGAGCGTTGAGGCTCGCAGTGGTTATCGTTATGTTCTCACCCTCACTAATGACTTAAGTAGATATGGGTATATCTACTTAATGAAACACAAGTCTGAGACCTTCGAAAAATTCAAGGAATTTCAGAGTGAGGTAGAGAATCAACGTGACAGGAAAATAAAGTTCTTACGATCAGATCGTGGAGGGGAATATTTGAGTCACGAGTTTGGCACGCACTTAAGGAAATGTGAAATTGTTTCACAACTCACGCCGCCTGGAACACCTCAGCGTAATGGTGTGTCCGAATGTCGTAATCGCACTCTATTGGATATGGTGCGATCTATGATGTCTCTTACCGATCTACCACTATCATTTTGGGGTTATGCTTTAGAGACTGCCGCATTCACTTTAAATAGGGCTCTGTCGAAATCCGTTGAGACGACACCGTAGAATTATGGTTTGGGAAGAAACCTAAGCTGTCATTTCTGAAAGTTTGGGGATGCGATGCTTATGTCAAGAAACTTCAACCTGAAAAGCTCGAACCCAAATCGGAAAAATGCGTCTTCATAGGATACCCTAAAGAAACTATTGGGTATACCTTCTACCTTAGATCCGAAGGCAAGATCTTTGTTGCCAAGAATGGATCCTTTCTGGAGAAAGAGTTTCTCTCGAAAGAAGTAAGTGGGAGGAAAGTAGAACTTGATGAAGTACCCCCTCTTGCACCGGAGAGTAGCGCAGCTCAGGAAGATGTTTCTGTGGTGCCTGCACCGACTAGAGAGGAAGTTAATGATGATGATCATGAAACTTCGGATCAAGTTGCTACTGAACTTCGTAGGTCCACGAGGACACGTTCCGCACCAGAGTGGTACGGCAACCCTGTCTTGGAAGTCATGTTGTTAGACAACGGTGAACCTTCGAACTATGAAGAAGCGATGGCGGGCCCGGATTCCAACAAATGGCTAGAAGCCATGAAATCCGAGATAGGATCCATGTATGAAAATGAAGTATGGACTTTGACAGACTTGCCCGATGATCGGCAAGCCATAGAGAACAAATGGATCTTTAAGAAGAAGACAGACGCGGATGGTAATGTGACCATCTATAAGGCTCGACTTGTCGCTAAGGGTTATCGACAAGTTCAAGGGGTTGACTATGATGAGACCTTCTCACCCATAGCGAAGCTGAAGTCCGTCAGAATCATGTTAGCAATTGCCACATACTATGATTATGAGATATGGCAAATGGACGTCAAAACGGCATTCCTTAATGGTTTCCTTAAGGAAGAGTTGTATATGATGCAGCCGGAAGGTTTTGTCGATCCTAATAATGCTGACAAGGTATGCAAGCTCCAGCGCTCAATCTATGGGCTGGTGCAAGCATCTCGGAGTTGGAACATTCGCTTTGATGAGATGATCAAAGCGTTTGGGTTTACACAGACTTATGGAGAAGCATGTGTTTACAAGAAAGTGAGTGGGAGCTCTGTAGCATTTCTCATATTATATGTAGATGACATACTATTAATGGGAAATGATATAGAATTCTTGGAAAGCATAAAGGCCTACTTGAACAAGTGTTTTTCAATGAAGGACCTTGGAGAAGCTGCTTACATATTAGGCATCAAGATCTATAGAGATAGATCGAGACGCCTCATTGGTCTTTCGCAAAGCACATACCTTGACAAGATATTGAAGAAGTTCAATATGGATCAGTCCAAGAAGGGGTTCTTGCCTGTATTACAAGGTGTGAAATTGAGCATGGCTACATGCCCGACCTCGGCAGAAGATAGAGAAAAGATGGGCGTCATCCCCTATGCCTCAGCCATAGGGTCTATTATGTATGACATGCTGTGTACCAGACCTGATGTGAACCTCGCCATAAGTTTGGTAGGAAGGTACCAAAGTAATCCCGGCATGGAACACTGGACAGCAGTCAAGAACATCCTGAAGTACCTGAAAAGGACTAAGGATATGTTTCTCGTTTATGGAGGTGATGAAGAGCTGGTCGTAAAGGGTTATGTCGATGCTAGCTTCGACACAGATCTGGATGACTCTAAGTCACAAACCGGATACGTATATATTTTGAATGGTGGGGCAGTCAGCTGGTGCAGTTGCAAGCAAAGCGTCGTGGCGGGATCTACATGTGAAGCGGAGTACATAGCAGCCTCGGAGGCAGCACAGGAAGCAGTCTGGATGAAGGAGTTCATCACCGACCTAGGAGTTATTCCCAATGTGTCGGGCCCAATGACTCTCTTCTGTGACAACACTGGAGCTATTGCCCTTGCCAAGGAGCCCAGGTTTCACAAGAAGACCAGGCATATCAAGCGTCGCTTCAACTCCATTCGTGAACATGTTCAAGATGGAGACATAGATATTTGTAAAGTGCATACGGATCTGAATGTCGCAGATCCGTTGACTAAACCTCTTCCACGAGCAAAACATGATCAACACCAGAACTCTATGGGTGTTCGATTCATCACAATGTAACTAGATTATTGACTCTAGTGCAAGTGGGAGACTGTTGGAAATATGCCCTAGAGGCAATAATAAAGTGGTTATTATTATATTTCCTTGTTCATGATAATAGTGTATTGTTCATGCTATAATTGTGTTATCCGGAAATCGTAATGCATGTGTGAATACATAGACCACAACATGTCCCTAGTGAGCCTTTAGTTGACTAGCTCGTTGATCAATAGATGGTTACGGTTTCCTGACCATGGACATTGGATGTCGTTGATAACGGGATCACATCATTAGGAGAATGATGTGATGGACAAGACCCAATCCTAAGCATAGCACTAGATCGTGTAGTTCGTCTGCTAAAGCTTTTCTAATGTCAAGTATCATTTCCTTAGACCATGAGATTGTGCAACTCCCGGATACCGTAGGAATGCTTTGGGTGTATCAAACGTCACAACGTAACTGGGTGACCATAAAGTTGCACTACAGGTATCTCCGAAAGTGTCTGTTGGGTTGGCACGAATCGAGACTGGGATTTGTCACTCCGTATGACGGAGAGGTATCTCTGGGCCCACTCGGTAATGCATCATCATAATGAGCTCAATGTGACTAAAGAGTTAGCCATGGGATCATGCGTTACGGAACGAGTAAAGAGACTTGCCGGTAACGAGATTGAACAAGGTATAGGGATACCAACGATCTAATCTCGGGCAAGTATCATACCGGTAGACAAAGGGAATTGTATACGGGATTGATTAAATCCTCGACATCATGGTTCATCCGATGAGATCATCATGGAACATGTGGGAGCCAACATGGGTATCCAGATCCCGCTGTTGGTTATTGGCCGGAGAGATGTCTCGGTCATGTCTGCATGGTTCCCGAACCCGTAGGGTCTACACACTTAAGGTTCGGTGACTCTAGGGTTGTTATGGGAAATAGTATGTGAATACCGAAAGTTGTTCGGAGTCCTGGATGAGATCCCGGATGTCACGAGGTGTTCCGGAATGGTCCGGAGGTAAAGATTTATATATGGGAAGTTGTTATTGGGGTTCCGGAAAAAGTTCGGTTTTTTCGGTATTGTACCGGGAAGCTTTCGAAAGGTTCCGGAGGGGTCCGGAAGTCCGGAAAGGGTTCCACCACGTCCAATACAACAGCATGGGCTGTAAGGGGGCGCCCTAGCCTTAATGGGCTAGGGGCACCAGCCCCCCTAAGGCCCATGCGCATGGGAGAGGGGAAACCCTAAAGGGGGAGGGCCTCCACTTGACTTGGGAGGCACTCCTCCCCCCCTTGGCCGCCGCCCCAACCCTAGATGGGATCTAGGGGGGCCGGCCCCCTCTCCCCCCCAGCCTATAAATAGTGGAGGGGTGGGAGGGAGGCCACAACCTCTCCCCTGGCGCAGCCCTCCCCCTCTCCAACACCTCCTCCTCCTCCGTTTGAGCTTGGCGAAGCCCTGCCGGAGAACTGCAAGTTCCACCACCACGCCGTCGTGCTGCTGGAGTTGTCTTCCCCAACCTCTCCCTCCTCCTTGCTGGATCAAGGCACGGGAGACATCACCGGGCTGCACGTGTGTTGAACGCGGAGGCACCGTTGTTCGGTGCTTAGATCAGAATCGACCGCGATCTGAATCGCTGCGTGTACGACTCCTCCAACCGCGTTCTTGCAACGCTTCCGCATTGCGATCTTCAAGGGTATGAAGATACACTCCTCTCTCTCTCGTTGCTAGTCTCTCCATAGATTGATCTTGGTGATGCGTAGGAAATTTTTTGATTTACTACTATGTTCCCCAACATGGATAAGATGTACCGGGACGCGGTCGTTGCCGAGGCCGCAGAGGCTATAGTTGCCACCAAGGAAAACAACAAAGGAAAGAAGGATAGCAGGGATGCGGCAAGGAAGCCGGGAAGCGCGCCTCCCCAGAGTGCGCTGTGCCAGTCGATGCTTTGCCGAAGAGCTCCACTAGCAAGAGGTCCAAGGTTGCCTTGCCTGCTGTAAAGAAGGTCCCGACAGGGCTGAATGGCGCTGATGGTACATTCACCATCAGCTCCACCCTTGATGACAAATAGGAAAACGCGCTCGTTGCCTTCCTGCGGGCGAATGTAGATGTGTTTTCTTGGCAACCATCTGACATCCCCGGTGTTCCCAGGAAGGTAATCGAGCACCTCCTTGCTGTCTGCCCTCATGCTCAACCCATCAAGCAGAAGGTCAGGAAGCCAGCTTTGGAATGGCAGCAATTCATTGCTGAGGAGATCAAGAAACTTGAAGCAGCTGGTTTGGTCAGAGGAGTGTTGCATCCAACGTGGTTGGCGAACCCGGTGGTGGTGTGATACGTCCATTTTGCATCATGCTTTTATAACAATATTTATTGCATTATGGGCTATTATTACACATTATATCACAATACTTATGCCTTTTCTCTCTTATTTTACAAGGTTTACATGAAGAGGGAGAATGCCGGCAGCTAGAATTCTGAACTGGAAAAGGAGCAAATATTAGAGACCTATTCTGCACAACTCCAAAAGTCCTAAAACTTCGCGGAGAGTCGTTTTGGAATTAATAAAAGATATTGGGCGAAGAAAGCACCAGAGGGGGGCCACCTGCCATCCACAAGGGTGGAGGGCGCGCCCTCCGGTCTTGTGGGCCCTCTGGCAGGCCCCCGACGCCCATCTTCTGCTATATGGTGTCTTTTGCCCTGGAAAAAATAAGGAGGAAGCTTTCGGGACGAAGCGCCACCGTCTCGAGGCGGAACTTGGGCAGAACCAATCTAGGGCTCCCGCGGAGCTGTTCTGCCGGGAAAACTTCCCTCCGGGAAGGGGAAATCATCGCCATCGATCCTCTTACCGAGAGGGGGTCAATCTCCATCAACATCTTCACCAGCACCATCTGCTCTCAAACCCTAGTTCATCTCTTGTATCCGATCTTTGTCTCAAAACCTCAAATTGGTACCTGTGGGTTGCTAGTAGTGTTGATTACTCCTTGTAGTTGATGGTAGTTGGTTTATTCGGTGGAAGATCATATGTTCAGATCCTTAATGATAATTAATACTCCTCTGATTATGAACATGAATATGCTTTGTGAGTAGTTACGTTTGTTCCTGAGGACATGGGAGAAGTCTTGTTATAAGTAATCATGTGAATTTGTTATTCGTTCGATATTTTGATGAGATGTATGTTGTCTTTCCTCTAGTGGTGTTATGTGAACGTCGACTACATGACACTTCACCATGATTTGGGCCTAGGGGAAGGCATTGGGAAGTAATAAGAAGATGATGGGTTGCTAGAGTGACAGAAGCTTAAACCCTAGTTTATGCGTTGCTTCGTAAGGGGCTGATTTGGATCCATATGTTTCATGCTTTGGTTAGATTTATCTTAATTCTTCTTCTGTAGTTGTGGATGCTTGCGAGAGGGGTTAATCATAAGTGGGAGGCTTGTCCAAGGAAGGGCAGCACCCAAGCTCCGGTCCACCCACATATCAAATTATGAAAGTAACGAACGCGAATCATATGAGCATGATGAAAACTAGCTTGACAACAATTCCCATGTGTCCTCGGGAGCGCTTCGCTTTATATAAGAGTTCGTCCAGGCTTGTCCTTTGCTACAAAAAGGATTGGGCCACCTTGCTGCACCTTAGTTACTTTTGTTACTTGTTACCCGTTACGAATTATCTTATCACACAACTATCTGTTACCGATAATTTCAGTGCTTGCAGAGAATACCTTGCTGAAAACAGCTTGTCATTTCCTTCTGCTCCTCGTTGGGTTCGACACTCTTACTTATCGAAAGGACTATGATAGATCCCCTATACTTTTGGGTCATCAAGACTCTTTTCTGGCGCTGTTGCTGGGGAGTGAAGCGCCTTTGGTAAGTGGAATTTGGTAAGGAAACATTTATATAGTGTGCTGAAATTTACTGTCACTTGTTACTATGGAAAAATAATCCTTTGAGGGGTTTGTTTAGGGTATCTTCACCCCGAACGGAAGATCAAAGAGTTGCCCCTCAACCTACTGCACCTACTGAAAATATTTATTATGAATATCCTTCGGGTATGATAGAGAAACTGCTAGCTCATCCTTATACAGGAGATGGAACACTACATCCTGATATGCATCTAATCTATGTGGATGAAGTTTGTGGATTATTTAAGCTTGCAGTTTTTCCCGAGGATGGAGTCAAGAAGAAGGTCTTCCCTTTATCTTTGAAGGAGAAGGCATTGACATGGTATAGGCAATGTGATGATATTGGATCATGGAACTACAAACGATTGAAATTGGAATTTCATCAGAAGTTTTATCGTATGCATCTGGTTCATCGTGATCGGAATTATATATATAAGTTTTGGCCTCGTGAAGGAGAAAGTATCACTCAAGCTTGGGGGAGGCTTAAGTCAATGTTATATTAATGCCCCAATCATGAGCTCTCAAGAGAAATTATTATTCAAAAATTTTATGCTCGGCTTTCTCATAATGATCGATCCATGCTCGATACTTCTTGTACTGGTTCTTTTATGAAGAAGACTATTGAATTCAAATGGGATTTATTGGAAAGAATTAAACGCAACTCTGAAGATTGGGAACTCGACGAAGGTAAGGAGTCAGGTATAAACCTTAAGTTTGATTGTGTTAAATCTTTTATGGATACCGATGCTTTTCGTGATTTTAGCACTAAATATGGACTTGACTCTGAGATAGTAGCTTCCTTCTGTGAATCATTTGCTACTCATGTTGATCTCCCTAAGGAAACGTGGTCTAAATATCATCCTCCCATTGAAGTTAAAGTAGTTGAACCTATTAAAGTTGAAGAAGAAACTATTACTTATAATGTTGATCCTATTGTTCCTACTGCTTATATTGAGAAACCACCTTTTCCTGTAAGAATAAAGGATCATGCAAAAGCTTCAACTGTGGTTCGTAAGAGTTATACTAGAACACCTACACCCCCTGAACAAATTAAAGTTGAACCTAGTATTGCTATGGTTAAAGATCTCTTGGTTGATAATATTGATGGGCATGTTATTTATTTTTGTGATGAAGCTGCTAGAATTGCTAAACTCGATAGTAAAGATAAACATAGGCCTGTTGTTGGCATGCCTGTTATTTCAGTTAAAATAGGAGATCATTGTTATCATGGCTTATGTGATGTGGGTGCTAGTGTGAGTGCAATTCCTTTTACTTTATATAAAGAAATTATGAATGATATTGCACCTACTGAGATAGAAGATATTGAAGTTACTATTAAGCTTGCTAGTAGAGATACTATTTCACCAATTGGGATTGTTTGAGATGTTGAAGTCTTGTGTGGGAAAGTAAAATACCCTACTGATTTTCTTGTTCTTGCTTCCCCACAAGATGACTTTTGTCCCATTATATTTGGTAGACCTTTCTTGAATACTGTTAATGCTAAGATAGATTGCGAGAAAGATATTGTTACTGTCAGGTTAGGGGATATGTCTCATGATTTTAATTTCTCTAAATTTCGTAGACAACCCCATAATAAAGAATTGCCTAGTAAGGATGGAATTATTGGTCTTGCTTCTATTGCCGTGCCTCCTACTGATCCTTTAGAAGAATATTTGCTAGACCATGAAAATGATATGTTTATGAATGAAAGAAGGGAAATAGATGAAATATTCTTTAATCAAGGGACTGTTTTGAAACACAACTTGCCTGTTGAAATCCTTGGGGATCCTCCTCCACCCAAGGGAGATCCCGTGTTTGAGCTTAAACAATTACCTGATACTTTGAAATATGCTTATCTTGATGAAAAGAAGATATATCATGTTATTATTAGTGCTAACCTTTCAGAGCATGAAGAAAATAAATTATTGAAAACTCTGAAAAAGCACCGTGCCGCTATTGGATATACTCTTGATGATCTTAAGGGCATTAGTCCCACTCTATGTCAGCACAAAATTAATTTGGAGCCCGATGCTAAACCAGTTGTTGATCACCAACGACGATTAAATCCTAAGATGAAAGAAGTGGTAAGAAATGAAATACTAAAGCTTCTGGAGGCAGGTATAATTTATCCTATTGCTGATAGTAAGTGGGTAAGTCCTGTTCATTGTGTCCCTAAGAAGGGAGGTATTACTGTTGTTCCTAATGATAAGAATGAATTGATTCCATAAAGAATCGTTACAGGTTATAGAATGGTAATTGATTTTCGCAAATTAAATAAAGCTACTAGAAAAGATCATTACCCTCTACCTTTTATTGATCAAATTCTAGAAAGACTATCCAAACATACACATTTTTGCTTTCTAGATGGTTATTCTGGTTTTTCTCAAATACCTGTGTTAAAAGATGATCAGGAAAAGACCACTTTTACTTGCCCTTTCGGTACCTTTGCTTATAGACGTATGCCTTTTGGTTTATGCAATGCACCTGCTACCTTTCAAAGATGTATGACTGCTATATTCTCTGATTTTTGTGAAAAGATTGTTGAGGTTTTCATCGATGATTTCTCTGTTTACGGAACTTCTTTTGATGATTGCTTAAGCAACCTTGATCGAGTTTTGCAGAGATGTGAAGAAACTAATCTTGTCTTGAATTGGGAGAAGTGCCACTTTATCGTTAATGAAGGTATTGTTTTGGGGCATAAAATTTCCAAAAGAGGTATTGAAGTTGATAAAGCTAAAGTAGATGCTATTGAAAAGATGCCGTGTCCTAAAGATATCAAAGGTATAAGAAGTTTCCTTGGTGATGTTGGTTTCTGTAGGAGGTTTATTAAAGACTTCTCTAAAATTTCTAGGCCTCTCACTAATCACTTGCAAAAAGATGTTCCTTTTGTTTTTGATGATGATTATGTAGTAGCATTTGAAATACTTAAGAAAGCCTTGATTTCAGCACCTATTATTCAACCGCCTGATTGGAATTTACCCTTTGAAATTATGTGTGATGCTAGTGATTATGCTGTTGGTGCTGTTCTAGGGCAAAGAGTTGATAAGAAATTGAATGTTATTCATTATGCTAGTAAAACTCTAGACAATGCCCAGAGAAATTATGCTACTACTGAAAAAGAATTTTTAGCAGTTGTCTTTGCTTGTGATAAGTTCAGATCTTATATTATTGATTCCAAAGTAACTGTTCACACTGATCATGCTACTATTAAATATCTTATGGAAAAGAAATATGCTAAACCTAGACTTATTAGATGGGTTCTCTTGCTACAAGAGTTTGATTTGCATATTATTGATAGAAAGGGAGCTGAGAACCCCATTGCAGACAACTTGTCTAGGTTAGAAAATGTTCTTGGTGACCCACTGCCTATTGATGATAGCTTTCCTGATGAACAATTAGCTGTCATAAATACTTCTCGTAGTACTCTGTGGTATGCTGATTATGCTAATTACATTGTTGCTAAATTTATACCACCTAGTTTCACATACCAGTAAAAGAAAAAGTTTTTCTATGATTTAAGACATTACTTTTGGTTTGACCCACACCTTTATAAAGAAGGAGTAGATGGTGTTATTAGACGTTGTGTACCTGAGCATGAACAGGAACATATCCTACGCAAGTGCCACTCCGAGTCTTACGGAGGACACCACGCTGGGGATAGAACTGCACATAAGGTATTGCAATATGGTTTTTATTGGCCTACTCTCTTCAAGGTTGCTCGTAAGTTTGTCTTGTCTTGTGATGAATGCCAGAGAATTGGTAATATTAGTAGACGTCAGGAAATGCCTATGAATTGTTCACTTGTTATTGAACCATTCGCTTATTGGGGCTTTGATTATATGGGACCTTTTCCTTCCTCTAATGGGTATACACATATTTTAGTTGCTGTTGATTATGTTACTAAGTGGGTAGAAGCTATTCCAACTAGTAGTGCTGATCATAACACTTCTATTAAGATGCTTAAAGAAGTTATTTTTCCGAGGTTTGGAGTCCCTAGATATTTAATGACTGATGGTGGTTCACATTTTATTCATGGTGCTTTCCGTAAAATGCTTGCTAAGTATGATGTTAACCATAGAATTGCATCTCCTTATCATCCTTAGTCTAGCGGTCAAGTAGAATTGAGCAATAGAGAGATTAAATTGATCCTGCAAAAGACTGTTAATAGATCTAGAAAGAATTGGTCTAAGAAACTTGATGATGCATTATGGGCTTATAGAACTGCTTATAAAAACCCTATGGGTATGTCTCCATATAAAATGGTTTATGGAAAGGCTTGTCACTTACCTCTTGAACTAGAACATAAAGCTTATTGGGCAATCAAAGAGCTCAACTATGATTTCAAACTTGCTGGTGAGAAGAGGTTATTTGACATAAGCTCGCTTGATGAATGGAGAACCCAAGCATATGAGAATGCCAAGTTGTTTAAAGAAAAAGTTAAAAGATGGCTTGAAAAAAGGATACAAAAGCATGAGTTTAATGTAGGTGATCATGTTTTGCTATACAACTCTCGTTTAAGATTTTTTGCAGGAAAGCTTCTCTCTAAATGGGAAGGTCCTTACATTATCGAGGAGGTCTATCGTTCCGGTGCCATAAAAATCAACAACGACGAAGGTACAAACCCAAAGGTGGTAAACGGTCAAAGAATCAAACATTATATCTCAGGTACTCCCATAAATGTTGAGGAATATAATTGACACCGTAACACTGGAGGAGTACATAAGGGACACTTTCCTGAACGTTTCAGACTCCGAAAAGGAATAGGTATGTGGTACGGTAAGTAAACCAACTCCAAAACGCTTCCAATTATATTTTTTCTCTGTTTTGGAATATTTAAAAAAATAGGAAAATTAAAAGTAGTCCGAAAGAGACACGAGGCGACCACAAGGGTGGAGGGCGCGCCCCCTGCCTTGTGGCCACCTCGTGTGCCCTCCGGACTCCGTTTCTTGCACAATACTTCTTTTGGTTGGTAAAAATTCATTATATAATCTCCCAAAGGTTTTGACCACCGTATCACGGCAATATCTCATGTTTTCGTTTTGAGCTATTTTCTGCCAGAGTTTTTAACGCCAAGCATCATGTCGTCCTCCTCCTCCAACAACACGGACGGCGATGCTTGGTTGATGCAGATGGAATTTAGAAGGGAGGATGCCAAGGGAGCCACGATGGAGGAGGATGAAGGAGATTCGCGTGAGGAACAGCCTCCGGCTTTGGAGAGAGGCACTCTGGCTGGCATCTCCACTATTCCCAATCCCCATCAAGCCGTAGGGACTACGAGTAACCATGAAGGCCAACAAATACAAGGATGACTTCCTCCCAGGAGGCCCTTACACAAGTTACATCGGAACAACTTTCATAATCTAGTTCATAATTATGGAGTGGAGAATACACCTCGCACACACATACCTTCCAATTGGGACATATCCCGTCCAAGTGAAAGTGATGCAGGGAAAAGCTCATGGTGGCCAGAAAACAAGCATCTTTTAGAAGAAATCCAGAAGAATACAAATATGCTCCAACATGTGCTCCAAGAACTACAAGTCCTGAAAGGTGCCTTAATGAAGCTAACGGATACTTCAACAACTTCATCATCACCACCTCCGAAGAAAGAGACATAAATACATGGGTATGGGCACTCCCCTTGGCAACTGCCAAGCTTGGGGGATGTGCCCCGGTATTGTATCACCATCACACCTTTACTTTTATCATTTTTCTTAGTTCAATCCTTTTGGTTATATCTTGATCTAGTAGAATAAAGTTTTAGTATGATCTAGCTTTGAGTTTTTCTTTATGTTCCCTCTTTGTAATCGAGTCCGAGAGATATATAATAAAGAGTAGTTTTGAGTTAAGGGCTTTACTTTCTTGCTATGATCTTGAGGGAATTAAATAAAAGAAAGGAATAAAAAGAAATAAAAAGATCATATATTGATCTTATGGAGAGTAATGACTTCACATATAAAGAGTATGATGAATAAAATTTGTTTAGAGTTGACAAACATAGTTTTGGTCATTGTTGCAATTAATAGGAAGTAATAAAGAAAGAGAGGTTTCACATATAAATATACTATCTTGGACATCTTTTGTACTTGTGAGCACTCATTAAAATATGACATCCTAAAAAGTTGATGTTGGACAAGGAAGACAACATAATGGGTTATGTTTTCTTATATCCGAATAGAAGTTATATTGTTATGGATCCTCCAACATGTTGAGCTTTCCTTTCCCTCTCATGCTAGCCAAATCCTTTGCACCAAGTAGAGATACTACTTGTGCATCCAAACATCCCTAAACCCAGTTTTGCCATGAGAGTCCAACATACCTACCTATGGATTGATTAAGATCCTTCAAGTAAGTTGTCATCGGTGCAAGCAATAAAAATTGCTCTCTAAATATGTGTGATCAATTAGTGTGAAGAAAATAAGCTTTATACGAACTTGTGATATGGAAGAAATAAAAGCGATGGACTGCATAATAAAGTTCTTTATCACAAGCGGCAATATAAAGTGACGTTCTTTTGCACTAAGATTTTGTGCATCCAACCATGAAAGCGCATGACAACCTCTGCTTCCCTCTGCGAAGGGCCTATCTTCTACTTTTATCTCCTACCCTTATTCAAGAGTCATGGTGATCTTCACCTTTCCTTTTTACACTTTTTCCTTTTGTCAAGCACTATGTGTTGGAGAAAGATCCAGATATATATATATCCACTCGGATATTGGTTATCATAAAGTATTATTGTTGACATTACCCTTGAGGTAAAAGGTTGGGAGGCGAAACTATAAGCCCCTATCTTTCTCTGTGTCCGATGGAAGCTATGAACCCATAAGTATCGCATGAGTGTTAGCAATTGTGAAAGACTAAATGATAGTTGAGTATGTGGACTTGCTGAAAAGATCTTATATTGACTCTTTCCGATGTTATGATAAATTGCAATTGCCTCAATGACTGAGATCATAGTTTGTTAGTTTTCAATAAAGTTTCTGATTCATACTTTTCTTTGTGAATGAATTGTTACTTTAGCATAAGAAAATTATATGACGTTATATGTTGCTGTTCTAAATATGATCATGATGCCCTCATGTCCGTATTTTATTTTATCGACACCTCTATCTCTAAACATGTGGACATATTTTTTGATTTCGGCTTTCGCTTGAGGACAAGCGAGGTCTAAGCTTGGGGGAGTTGATACGTCCATTTTGTATCATGCTTTTATATCAATATTTATTGCATTATGGGTTGTTATTACACATTATATCACAATACTTATGCCTTTTCTCTCTTATTTTACAAGGTTTACATGAAGAGGGAGAATGCCGGCAGCTGGAATTCTGGACTGGAAAAGGAGCAAATATTAGAGACCTAGTCTGCACAACTCCAAAAGTCCTGAAACTTCATGCAGAGTCGTTTTGGAATTAATAAAAAATATTGGGCGAAGAAAGCACCAGAGGGGGGCCACCTGCCATCCACAAGGGTGGAGGGCGCGCCCTCCGGTCTTGTGGGACCCCTGGCAGGTCCCCGACGCCCATCTTCTGCTATATGGTGTCTTTTGCCCTGGAAAAAATAAGGAGGAAGCTTTCGGGACGAAGCGCCGCCGTCTCGAGGCGGAACTTGGGTAGAACTGTCCTGGTATTCTCACGTCAGTCGGCAGGGGGGACCGCGAGACGACAATTGCCACGGGGTGGCTTGAGGTGAGGGCAAGACTGCAGTGGAATATCTGAGACGGGTATGCGAGTACCACGCGGGGGTTTACCCAGGTTCGGGGCTCTCCGGAGAGATAATACCCCTACTCCTGCATGTCTGTATATATGTGGTACATCTGGTATAGAGTTGCTCCTGGAGCTGTATCTGAAAGCAGTGCCACAGGCATCTAGTTTCGTATATGCATGTGGCCGGATGACATTGCGTGCTCTAATGGCCGAATGGCTCTTGGCCGTGAGTGGCCTTGTGGCCAAGTGAATTGGTGTGTGCCCGTGAGCATGTATGCATGCGTGAGAGAGTGGGATGGATGGATGTGTGTGAGCTAGTATATATAGTGTGGGCTAGCTTAAGTTGTAAGCTAGGTGAGTGGAGTGGTGGGCATGTCCTACTTGTCCCCTGGGTCACTTCATGAATAGTGCCTAGGGACAAGTGACACTATGCGAGGTGATGCCGCTACAGTGCTCCACTATTCGTCAGCAGTGCCGGGTATGGCCGTCTCGTCGGGGTCTTGTCAGTGTCGGGTCGGTGCAGTAGTTGACTTCGTGCAGCAGGCCGGAGCAGCCGGACGGGGAGCCGACTGGAGCAGCCGGGTGGCGAGCCAGCCAGAGAAGCCGGACTGAGGGGTGTCAGCCGCCCCGATGTCTTGAAGCGTTGCTTCGCCGCCTTTGGGGTACCCAGGGGTCATTCCCCGACAGTAGCCTCCAAGCCTCCGGGCAACTTGGAAAGTTGGGCGGAGGTTTTTTAGCGGGCGAAGATGTAGAAGATGCTGATGACTACGAGCTGCAGCCGGCGCAGCTTGCTTCCGGCGGGGGCACGCGAGCGCACCCGCTGGGTGTAGCCTCCGGGCAACTTGAAAAATTTGTGCGGAGGGTCTTATTGTTGACGATGAAGCTGATGGCGACGTCGAGGGTGCCGGGCGCGGACACAGAGTTCGCCGGCTGGTGGGCGCGGGGCCCTGCCGGGCGTGGACGCGGAGTCCGCCGGCTGATGCTGTCGGGCGCGGACGCGGGATCCGCCGTGATGCTGTCGGGCGCGGACGCGGGGTCCGCCGACTGATGCTGTCGGGCGCAGACGCGGAGTCCGCCGCCTGGTGCTGTCGGGCGAGGACGCGGAGTGCGCCGACTGATGGTGTCGGGCGCGGACGCGGAGTCAGCCGACTGGTGTTGTCGGTCGTGGATGCGGAGTCCGCCGACTGATGGTGTCGTGCGTGGATGCGGAGTCCGCCGACTGATGGTGTCGAGGGCGGACGCAGAGTCCGCCGGCTGGAGCTGTCAGGCGCGAACGCTGAGTCCGCCGACGGATGGTGTCGGGTGCGGACGCTGAGTCCGCCGACTGATGGTGTCGGGCATGGACGTTGAGTCCGCCGACTGATGGTGGTGATGACAGCTGGCTGCTAGCTGCAGCCGACGCGGCTTGCTTCCAGTGGGGGTGCACCAGCGCACCCACTGGGTGTAGCCTCCGAGCCTCCGGGCGACTCGAAGAGTCGGGCGGAGGGTTCTTGCTGTAGATGAAGCGGGCGGTGGGATGCCGGTTGCAGCCGGCGTCGAGCTTGCAGCCAGCCTCCGAGCCTCCGGGCGAGGAGGGGGTTCCCCTCGGCGATGATCATGCAAAAGACAAGGTTAGTCCGCGCAGATATATCAAATGTTTGCTTTTAGCAGTGCAAGTTTTATGCGGAGGGTGCCGACTCGGTTTCTTCCGAGCCCCCTGCAATCTTTTTCATGTCCCCTCCGCTCTTTGGCTTGTGCTCTCGCTAGCCAGACAGCCGCGCTGTGGTCTGTGGCTGAGAGTGGGCCGCAGAGTGGAGTGTACAGTACTCAGACTCTGGGAGCGGATTTAACTGAGCAGATACTCATAAAGCAAACGGCCGGGTCGCCCGAACTGTTTTCTCTCCGGACGTGTTTCGCTTGGGTGGCCTCTGGCGTTTGCTCTTGCTAGCCGGACAGCCGCGCTGCGGTCTGTAGCTGAGATGAAGAGTGAGCCTTCGGTACCGCGCACGCTACTAAGCCGTCTGCGAGAACGAACGTCTCAGGCCAAGCGGCCAGCCTCCTGGCCAACTCTGGCTAGCACCGGGGCGAACAGTGGTGCAACTGTAAATAAAGGCGGAGGTGGTCCCCGAGTGTCTCTCGGGGTTATCCAGGTTTGTACGCGGTGCGAAAATATGCTGGTGAGGGGCTCACATTGCTTTGATGCAAACAAGGCGGAGGTTGACGAAGACAGCTGGCGCGGCGCGGCGCTTACGGAGCGCGCCGACACACCCGCTGGGTGTATCCTTCGAGCTTCCGGGTGCTCGAAGGGGGTCCCGGCCGGTCAGGCTCAACCAGCCAGACAGCGGAGCGGGACACAGCCGAGCTGGCTTAGCACAGCCGGCGATGCATCGAGGCGGCCGGGTCGGTTTGGCACAGCCGACCGGGCGCTGAAACGGGCAGGCAGGGCAGGTCGCGGCTGGCCGTCCGAGTGGCGAAGCAGGCGGATGGGCCAGCCGGACGTCATCTTCTTTTTCTCTTCGGCTGGCTTCTGGCAGCCGGACAAAATCTTTTCTTTCTGCGGCCGGTTGCTGGCAGCCGGACGGACACTTTTTCTCTTCGGCTGCCAGGGATGGGATTTTTCTCTTTTTTTTTTAGCCGGATGGGCACCCGGCAGCATCTCTTTTTTCAGCCGGCCCGTTGACTTCTCTCATTTCTTTTCAGCTGGCCTGGGCAGCCGTCCAGAGCGGGGAGCTGGCGCGGGAGGGGAAGCAGCCGGCAGCAGCGTAAGGCTGGCTGCGGGACGGGCGCGCGGGAGACGGCAAGGCCGGCTGCTGGAAGGCGGCAGCCGGGCGCAGGGGAGGCCGGCGGCTAGAAGGCGGCAGCTAGGCGCGGGACGACGTGGTGCGGGAGGCCGGGCGCGGCTGGAAGCGGAGCAGCCAGCGCGACGGGGAACCCGGCCTGGGGAGGCGGAGCGAACGGGTGCACGGAGCGGCTGGCCCGGCGCGGAGAACCCGGCGCGCGTGATGCGGAGGCAGCCAGGCACAGCCGGGCATCTGCGGGCACGAGCCGGCCCAGGCGAGGCGAGGCGAGGTCGGCCCGCGGGAGCCGGCGGGCGGGCGAGGCGGCGCGGGGCCAGCGCGGAAGAGGCGGAGACAGCCGGGGCTGGGTCGCGGAGCAACGCAGCTGGCGCGGGCAGCCGGCGCGGGGGCGCGGCTAAGACGCGCGGAACCCGGCCAGCGCCGTGCGGTGAGACGGCGCGGAGGAGGGGGCGCGCGAAGTAGCGAACAGGGGCCGCGCGCGCGGGAGGGAGGTGACGCAGCGGCGCGAGCGCCACGCTGGCCAGGCACGGGAGGAGCGGGGCTGCGCGAGGGTGCTGGCGCGGCTGCAGGCACGGAGGAGGCGCGCTGGGGCGCAACCACAGCGGACAGACGGCACGGCGCGGCGGAGCAGCGAAGGCGCGAGGCAAGGCGAGGTGGTGGCGCATCGCGCGGGAGGCAGGGTCGAGCTCAGCGCGGGACGGAGGCACGGCAGAGCCCAGCGGGGTGACGTGCGAGGCCGGAGTTGCTGCACACATGCGCGGGCGGAGCGGTGGCGAGTGGGGCGGCAGTAGCTACTGTCAGGACGGTAGTAGCTCGTGCTGCGGGCTCAGGTGGAGAGGAAAACAAACGAAGAAGCGGACGTCGGGATGGCGACCGCAGTTGGCCGGAGCGAGGCGCCGCGATGGAGCGGGCGTGCGGCCATGGACGGAGCAGCGCGGGGCTGGGGTCAAGCCAGAGTCTGCGTACGCGGGCGCGGCTGAGGATGCGGCGAGCTTCGCGTAGTGGCAATGTCCGGCCATTATATGGCCACGGGGAGTGTATGGCTAGTATATGGGTATTGCATGACCATTATCTGGGTTGTGTATAAGCAACGCCTGGCTTGCTGGCTAGCGTATGGAGGAGCGACCTGGCGCTCCGGCCGGAGCTAGACGCAGTGCGGAGAGGAGTGGACGCGCGACCGTGGGCGGAGCGGCCGAACGAATCGAGGCGGCACGGCGTGCGCGGACGGACGGCCGGCGTCGCAGTGGTGGTGACGAAGAGGCCGAGGCCGATGACGAGGGCGCGCCGCCCTGCGCAGTCGCCCCAGGGGCGTGTCGATGTCGAGCCCCGAGCGCTACTGGAGAGACGACGCGATGCCGCGGCGGAGGCGATGAAGATGGCGAGGCCGGCGATGAGAGCACGCCGCCCCACTCGGTCGCCCCGGGGGCGCGTCGATATCGAGCCCCCGAGCGCTACTGGAGAGATGACGGCGATGCCGTGGTGATGATGACGAAAAGGGTCCCGCCCGGACCGCGATTCCAGCAGCAGCTCGCCCCAAGGTGGGCGCCAACTGTCGTGATATTCTCGCGTCAGTCGGCAGGGGGGACTGCGAGACGACAGATGCCACGGGGTGGCTTGAGGTGAGGGCAAGACTGCAGTGGAATATCCGGGATGGGTATGCGAGTAGCACGCGGGGGTTTTCCCAGGTTCGGGGCTCTCCGGAGAGATAATACCCCTACTCCTGCATGTCTGTATATATGTGGTACATCTGGTACAGAGTTGCTCCTGGAGCTGTATCTGAAAGCAGTGCCACAGGCATCTGGTTTCGTATATGTATGTGGCCGGATGAGCATGCGTGCTCTAATGGCCGAATGGCTCTTGGCCGTGAGTGGCCTTGTGGCCAAGTGAATGGGTGTGTGCCCATGAGCATGTATGCATGCGTGAGAGAGTGGGATGGATGGATATGTGTGAGCTAGTATATATAGTGTAGGCCAGCTTAAGTTGTAAGCTAGGTGAGTGGAGTGGTGGGCATGTCCTACTTGTCCACTGGGTCACTTCATGAATAGTGCCCAGGGAGAAGTGACACTATGCGAGGTGACGCCGCTACAATGCTCCACTATTCGTCAGCAGTGCTGGGTATGGCCATCTCGTCGTGGTCTTGTCGGTGTCGGGTCGGTGCAGCGGTTGACTCCGTGCAGCAGGCCGGCTGGAGCAGCCGGACGGGGAGCTGACTGGAGCAGCCGGGTGGCGAGCCAGCCGGAGCAGCCGGACTGAGGGGCGTCGGCCGCCCCGATGTCTTGAAGCGTTGCTTCACCGCCTTTGGGGTACCCGGGGGTCATTCCCCCGACAAGAACCAATCTAGGGCTCCGGCGGAATTGTTCTGCCGGGAAAACTTCCCTCCGGGAGGGGGAAATCATTGCCATCGTCATCACCATCGATCCTCTAATCGAGAGGGGGTCAATCTCCATCAACATCTTCACCAGCACCATCTCGTCTCAAACCCTAGTTCATCTCTTGTATCTGATCTTTGTCTCAAAACCTCAGATTGGTACCTGTGGGTTGCTAGTAGTGTTGATTACTCCTTGTAGTTGATGCTAGTTGGTTTATTCGGTGGAAGATCATATGTTCAGATCCTTAATGATAATTAATACTCCTCTGATTATGAACATGAATATGCTTTGTGAGTAGTTACGTTTGTTCCTGAGGACATGGGAGAAGTCTTGTTATAAGTAATCATGTGAATTTGGTATTCGTTCGATATTTTGATGAGATGTATGTTGTCTTTCCTCTAGTGGTGTTATGTGAATGTCGACTACATGACACTTCACCATGATTTGGGCCTAGGGGAAGGCATTGGGAAGTAATAAGTAGATGATGGGTTGCTAGAGTGACAGAAGCTTAAACCCTAGTTTATGCGTTGCTTCATAAGGGGCTGATTTGGATCCATATGTTTCATGCTATGGTTAGATTTATCTTAATTCTTCTTTCGTAGTTGCGGATGCTTGCGAGAGGGGTTAATCATAAGTGGGAGGCTTGTCCAAGGAAGGACAGCACCCAAGCACCGGTGCACCCACATATTGAATTATCAAAGTAACTAACGTGAATCATATGAGCATGATGAAAACTAGCTTGACAACAATTCCCATGTGTCCTCGGGAGCGCTTTGCTTTATATAAGAGTTCGTCCAGGCTTGTCCTTTGCTACAAAAAGGATTGGGCCACCTTGCTGCACCTTAGTTACTTTTGTTACTTGTTACCTGTTACGAATTATCTTATCACACAACTATCTGTTACCGATAATTTCAGTGCTTGCAGAGAATACCTTGCTGAAAACCGCTTGTCATTTCCTTCTGTTCCTTGTTGGGTTCGACACTCTTACTTATCGAAAGGAATACGATAGATCCCCTATACTTGTGGGTCATCATGGTGCGCAAGGCAAATGGGAAATTGAGGCTTTGCATAGATTTCACAGATCTGAATAAAGCATGCCCGAAGGACCCATTCCCCTTGCCGCGCATCGACTAGATTGTGGATTCCACTTCCGGGTGTGATTTGCTTTCCTTCTTGGATGCATACTCCGGATACCATCAGATATTCATGTCCAAAGAGGACGAAGAGAAGACCGCATTCATAACCCCATGTGGCACATACTGCTTTGTGCGGATGCCCTTCAGGTTAAAAAGCGCTGGATCCACCTTTGCAAGAGCAGTGCAAATTGGGTTTGAGCCACAACTGCACAGGAATATTGAGGCTAACATGGATGATATAGTGGTCAAAACCAAGGATAAATCAACACTCATTCAGGACTTGGAAGAGACCTTTGCAAATCTGCGCAAGATCAACTTGAAGTTGAACCCTGAGAATTGCGTGTTTGGCGTCCCCTCCGGCAAGTTACTTGGATTCTTTGTATCTCACCGAGGGATAGAGGCCAACCCCGACAAGATCAGGGCAATCGAGCAGATTCAAGCACCCAAGATGGTCAAAGATGTGAGGCGTCTAACTGGATGTGTTGTCGCGCTGAGTAGGTTCATTCCAAGTCTGCCGGACGCGCTCTGCCGTTCTTTAAAATTCTGAAGAAGGCAGGGCCAATGAAGTGGACCCTGGAAGCAGAAGCAGCGCTGCAAGACTTGAAAGCCTATCTTTCCTCTGCTCCCACCTTGGTCGCTCCTAAACCACAAGAGCCATTGCTGCTATACTTAGCGGGAACCAATCAAGTGGTTATTGCAGCACTAGTGGCGCAGCGGGAGGTAGATGAAGGAGCAGTCGCAGCCGCTGTTCCTCCCGGAGAAGGAAGTGAACCAGTCTCGGCAAGGTCAGGTGCAGATCAGGAGAAAGAAGAGCAGGATGACAAAGGCAATCCCAAGACCACGGCAAGGAAAAAGGTAGTGCAGCGGCCAGTGCACTTTGTTAGCTCCCTGTTGCAGGGGGGCTAGATCAAGGTACTCTAGAGTGCAAAAGTTGATCTTCGGCCTCATCATGGCCTCAAGGAAACTGCGGCACTATTTCCAAGCCCACAAGATCACGGTTGTCACTCATTTCCCTTTGCAACGCATACTGAGGAACCCTGAGGCCACCGGCAGAATAGTTGAATGGGCATTAAAGTTGTCAAGCTTTGGTCTGAAGTATGAGAGTACCTCAACCATCCAGAGTAGAGCACTGGCGGAGTTCATTGCAGAATGGACACCTACTCCAGATGAAGAGACACCAGAAACAGTTATCCCCGGCAAGGAGACGCCCCAAGAATGGATCATGTATTTTGACGGTGCCTTCTCACTACAAGGCGCGGGGGCTAGCATGCTCCTTGTTGCGTCCACTAGAGAACACCTCAAATATGTGATCCAAATGCACTTTCCCTGGGAGAAGGCCACCAGCAACACTACAGAATATGAAGGGCTCCTTGCCGGGCTCAGGATTGCGACAGAGTTGGGAATTAAGAAGTTGATCATTCGCGGCGACTCGCAGCTCGTGGTGAGACAAGTAAACAAGGATTACCAGAGTCCATTGATGGAGGAATATGTAGAGGAAGTGAGGAATCTGGAGGAGCATTTTGATGGATTGCAAACAAAGCACGTACCACGTGCAGAAAACAGCATCGTTGATCATCTGTCAAAATGCGCCGCGTAAAAGCTCGCTGTGGAACCAGGGACTTTTGTTCTCCACCTGACTCAACCCTCAGTATCCCCGACAGCAATGGCCAGAAAGAGGAGGAAACTGTACTCCGGCAGAGCTTCCTGAAGCTCCCGGCAGAGAGGTTGCCGGGAATGACTCCACTTCGCCTGGTGAGTAGCACCCTCCCGCCGAACCACAGGTTCTTGCGACCAAGATATGCGCTCCCACGAACGAGGAGATGCCATTGGTCCTTGTTGCCGAGCCGCAGGCTCCAACTTGGGCACGGCATATAGTCCTTTACCTCCAAACAGGAGAACTTCCCGAATAGCAAGAAGAAGCCGAAAGAGTAGCCCAGAGGGCCAGTATGTACCAATTTGTTGATGACACATTGTACAGAAGAAGGCCCAACGGTGTGAAGTTGAAGTGCATTTGCCAGGAAGAGGGGAAGGAACTATTGGCAGAAATACACAAAGGCATGTGCGGCTCTCATATTGGATCAAGAGCCTTGGTTGGAAAAGCTTTCCGGCAAGGTTTCTACTGGCCTACGGCCCTCCAAGATGCGATTGGGTTAGTCACCAGATGTGAAGCCTGCCAGTTCCACTCCAAGAACATCCATCAACCTGCTCAAGCTCTCCGGACGATCCCTTTGTCATGACCATTTTCAGACTGGGGGCTCGACATCTTGGGCCCCTTCCCCCGTGCTACCGGGGGCTTTGAATTCTTGTACGTTGCAATCAACAAGTTTATAAAGTGGCTGGAAGTGGAGCCTATGAGGAAGGTGACTGCACAATCAGCTATCAAGTTCTTGAAAGGCTTGGTGTGCCGTTTCAGAGTACCCGCCAGAGTTATCACTGATAACGGCACCCAGTTCACAAGCCGCGCCTTCATGCAATACGTTCAAACCCTCGGAAGCAAGGTTTCATTCGCCTCTGTTGCTCATCCCAGGAGCAATGGACAAGCTGAGAGGATGAACACTGAAGTTCTGCGTGGGCTCAAGACATGGACTTTTGATAAGCTGCAGAAGTGCGGCAGACGCTGGATCGACGAGCTGCCGGTGGTTCTTTGCTCCCTCCGTACGACACCAAATCGAGCTGCCGGCCAGACTCCCTTCTCCCTAGTCTATGGGGCAGAAGCAGTGATCCCCACAGAACTCATATATGGGTCACCTCGAGTATTTGCCTAGGATCAAGTAGAGCAAGAGCAGCACCGGCATGACAATGTTGTGCTCCTTGAGGAGAACCGTCTTTGGGCTACTGTGTGTGTTGCACGCTACCAACAAGCCCTGCGCCGCTATCACAGCCGCAGGGTTCACGCCCGGAGCCTTGAGGAAGGCGACCATGTCCTTAGGCGTGTTCAATCCACCAAGGGTACCAACAAGTTGACGCCGAAGTGGGAAGGCCCTTACTGGGTGGTACGAGTCACCAGACCTGGCGCAGTCCGTCTGGCGACCGAAGATGGCATTCAATTGCAAAACTCATGGAATATTGAGCATCTTCGTAAGTTCTACCCGTAAGGCACGGCTGTCGGGCCCTGCCCCGGCAGCCACCCTTTTGTACAAGCCTTGCCGATGCGCATGTAACCCTTTGTACAAAGCCAGTCGCAGACCCTGAGCACAGACAATAAAATGAAGTGTTGGCGCCCTAAAAACTTGCATGCATGACTAGATTAGCATACATTTGCCATGATCATGTAGATAAGGTCATATGTTGCTATGTTTTCCTCTGCACTAACCGCAGGGCTCTTGCCGTGGGCTCGATCCCAAAGAGAAGAGATGGAAACAAGCCTACATATCGATCTTCGACAAGCCAAACAGATAAGTTTCTTTCTGTCCATGAGCGTATCTCTGTAAGAAGAAAACTTGTGCATAGAAAAACCTTGTCACCTTCAAAGCATTTTTGCTCCCATCCTTCAATTCGAACGTTTTTTTGGTCGGGATGGTTGTAGTGGCATTCGACCGAGAAGGTTCAAGAAGGGGCTGGTTCCCTTCCACAATTTCGAGCCCAGCAGGCCAAGCCCTGCGGCAACAAACGGAAGGTACCGGCAAGATAGTTTGCCGGAGAAAACTTGTTTACTTAAAAGTATAGAGTCACTCCTCCTCTGCATGGATGTAGTACATGCACAAGTGCCCGGCAAGCCCGTCTTTTTTCATTAATATGCAGATAAACAAGTACAGACCTTACAGAGTACAAACATGGATAGAAGAAACTACATATTTGAGACTAAAATTTGGCGATTGCCCACATATTTTAGATTGAAAAAAGATAAGTGCCCCGTAATCCCTTTCTTGTCCCTCTCCTCCTAGGAACTACAGTGGGAGGCGAAGAGGGCAAAAGGAGCGCCTAGGCGGAAGCCCAGCCTAATCACTTCGGAGCCCGTAGTACACGGCCTGACAAGATCGGGAGTGGGGAGCGGAGGGAGCGACTAGGCGATGCCCTGGTCACCACCGCCAGGACCAAAGGGTGCACATGGCAGAAGGCACCAAGAGGGCATTCCCCCCGGCAACCGTATGGAAGAGGCTGGTGATGATGGTGCCGAGGGGGAGGAGGGAGAATAGCCGAAAGGAAGAGCAGCAGGCATGCAATACGAGACGAAGGCGTCGGTGCCATCGTACTCTGACCTGACGGCCTGCCACCCGCCTTCCTCATCTTCGCCAATTTCTTCCTCTTCACTAGCGCTTTGGGAGGACGCCGGGCCCCTGGCCCATCACCTTCCCCGAAGGAGCGGCTGACGGTGGTGGAGGTGCCCGAGGAGCGCGGGAGGCGCCGCTTCCCACCTTGGCGGGCAAGAGGGCACCACAATCTTCAGCGTCATCCCCGATCTTGTCGGAGAGGGCAACGCTGGGATCACTAAAGATCCCGAGCGTGGCGCCACAGGCGGATACCAGAAGCCTTGGAGACTCTGCCAGCTGGTGGCCGGCCCCCAGCAGGTGGCGGCAGGGGCGGCACCCCTGCCCCGGATGGCTAACTCTCATGGAGGGTGCGAACGCTCTGCCGTTATGAAGAAGCGTAGCACCTTCCATACCAGAGTCAGTGCAGCATTCATGGGTGCGCTGTTGCAAGCCGCGGCCACCCCTACTACAACCTCCGCGTCCCCCGAGGCCCTGGACCGGGCTCACTCCCCGAGCACCAGCACTAGCCTTCGGAATCGTCGCTCCCGAGCTGAGGCCCGGGGCCTGGTCCCGTTCTCTCCCCCTCGGCATGGCGAAGAAGGAGGCAAGGAAGAAGGAATAGGAGGTGCGTGGATGAATGCTTCCGCTCCCCCTCATGCTCCCTTTTATAGGCGAGCTGGGATCATGGGCTGATTCTCCACCCACTCCCAAGAGCTCCTTCAAATCCGACCCATTTATGTCACTAACGGCAGCCGGACCCGTCGACCGCCCCCTCACACCAATCCGGGTCGATTGGATTTCCACCACAGAGCTCTTTCCTGCGTCATGCACATCTGTTACCTACCCCGCGTAATGCATGTGGCATACGTGGCAGGAAGGACGAGCATGGTGGAAAGAGTGAAATGGCAGTTACCTCCCCGTGAATAAAAATCATTCATAGGCCATTACAGAGATGACCCCACCGTGTTTGGCGTCGCTCGACGCACGGAAAAACCAAAAAAAATTCTCAAGCACAGGTTAATGAAGAAGCAAGGAAAAATATCAAGGAAGAGGGGACTATCATCACAAGTGCCCTGCCTGTGTACCTGATAGGACCTACCCCAACGATGCTCGGCAGCATGTTTGGGCCAGGCCCGGGTTCTCCTGTCGGTACAACAAACCTTCACGTATGTTGCATGTACTGTACACAGGCACGATGGCAAGGAAGCGAACAGCACCAAACATCCAAGACAAAACCAAGCAAGATAAAAAGCTCTTTGAGGGGTCAAAGGGCAGATCAAGAAGACCAAGTCAAGCCAAAGTAGTGGGATATCACTAAGAGAAAGCCACCCTTGCCAGGCAGGCGAGCCTGGTTAGGTCGAGACTGCCCCGAGGACGAATCCAACGTTCCCCCAGCAGGCTTGCCGGGGCCGCTGATGACGAACCTCCCTGCCAAGACTCCACCGCTCCACCGCATCGCAATGAAAGTCATCCATCAGTGCGTTGTCGAGCCCCCAAATGATTAAGTGGTAGTCATTTGGCACGTGGCAGCCGTTTGGAAGAAGGATTACCTCTATATGACACCCGTCTAGAGGCGTGTCAACCAGACAGGCCGAAGATGACTCAGCGGTGCGGCAGGCCTGTCGGGCTGCATCCTCAACATGACACCTAGCAATGCATTAAATGCACTTTGTTCTAACTGCCAGAGTTAGGTATGATAGCACTGTTGGCTATCTAATAACTCGTTAATGACTGTTTTGCCATTGTGGTAACCCCTTAGCCTATGAAAGGAGGGCCGTGGCAACCTTAGAAAGGACTCGGACCCTTGTACACTCAGACGCGTGTAGCTGCTCTCCCAGAGACAACCTTGCCGAGCTGGAGCGCTGCGCGTTCTTCACGGTCCTTCCATCAATCCAGCAAAGCAGGAGTAGGGTTTTACGCTTCACAGTAGCCCGAACCTGGGTAAAAACCACCAGCGTCAACACTGCCATGCTGTTCCATGGCCTGTGCTCTTTGTGCAACATGATCCTCCCCCTTGCCGAACCACAAAGGGGCTGATGGCACCATAGGTGATTGTGTTCCACCGCGACAGTTTAGCATCAGGTTCCATATTAATCTTGTGCTGACATAGAGTGGGACTAATGCCCTTAAGATCATCAAGAGTATATCCAATAGCAGCACGGTGCTTCTTCAGAATTTTCAATAATCTTTCTTCTTCATGTTCTGAAAGGTTAGCACTAATAATAACAGGATATATCTTTTTCTCATCAAGATAAGCATATTTCAAAGTGTCAGGCAATTGTTTTAATTCAAACACAGGATCACCTTTAGGTGGAGGAGGACCTCCAAGAGTTTCAATAGGCAAATTATGTTTGAGCAGAGGTCGTTGTTTGAAGAATTTTTTTTATCTATTTCATTTCTTTCATACATATGCATATCATTTTCATGGTCTAGCAAATATTGTTCTAGTGGATCGGTGGGAGGCACGGCAATAGAAGCAAGACCAATTATTTCATCCTTACTAAGTAATTCTTTCTTATGAGGTTGTCTATTAAACTTGGAAAAATTAAATTCATGAGACTCATAACCAAAGCTGACACTGATAGTTTGTTTATCACAATCTACAGTAGCATTGACAGTGTTCAAGAAAGGTCTACCAAAGATAATGGGACAAAAGTTATCTTTTGGGGAACCAAGAACTAGAAAATCAGTAGGGTATTTTATTTTCCCACACAAGACTTCAACATCTCTAACAATCCCAAGTGGTGTGATGGTGTCTCTATTAGCAAGTATAATAGTAACATCTATGTCTTCTATTTCATCAGGTGTTGTATCATTCATAATTTCTTGGTATAAGGTAAAAGGAATAGCACTCACGCTAGCACCTAAATCACATAAGCCATGATGATAATGATCTCCAATTTTAACGGAGACAACGGGCTTGCCAACTACGGGTCTATGTTTATCATTTTCATCAGGTTTAGCAATTCTAGCAACTTCATCACAGAAGTAAATAACATGTCCATCAATATTTTCTACCAAGAGATCTTTAACCATTACAAGAACTATCGAGCATGGATTGATCATCATGAGAAAGCCGAGCATACAAATTCTGAATGATAATTTCTCTCGTGAGCTCATGATTGGGGCATGAATATAACATTGACTTAAGCCTCCCCCAAGCTAGAGCGATACTTTCTCCTTCACGAGGCCAAAAATTATATATATAATTCCGATGCATAGGATATTTTTTGATGAAATTCCAATTTCAATCGATTCCAGTTCCAAGATCCAATATCATCACATAGCCTATACCATGCCAATGCTTTTCCCTTCAAAGATAAAGGGAAAACCTTCTTCTTAGCTTCATCTTTGGGCAAACCTGCAAGCTTAAATAATCCATAAATTTCATCCACATATATCAAGTGCATATCAGGATGTTCAGTTGCATCTCCTGCATAAGGATTAGCTAGCAGTTGTTCTATCATACCCGAAGAAATTTCATAACCAATATTTTCAGTAGGTGCAGTAGGTTGAGGGGCAACTAATTGTGGTTACGGTCGAGGTGAAGATACCCCGAACAAACCCCTCAAAGGATGATTCTCCATAGCAACAAGTGACAATAAATTTTAGCACATAGTAATAATTTTTCCTTACCAAGAGCGCTTCACTCCCCGGCAACGGCGCCAGAAAAGAGCCTTGATGACCCACAAGTATAGGGGATCAATCGTAGTCCTTTCGATAAGTAAGAGTGTCGAACCCAACGAGGAGCAGAAGGAAATGACAAGTGGTTTTCAGCATGGTATTTTCTGCAAGCACTGAAATAGTCGGTGACAGGTAGTTTGATAGCAAAATAATTTGTAACAAGCAAGTAACGGTAATGGTAAATAAAATGCAGAAAGGTAGCCCGATCCTTTTGTGGCAAAGGACAGGCCAAAACGGTCTCTTATACTCCCTCCGTCCCAAAATAAGTGTCTCAACTTTGTACTAACTCTAGTACAAAATTGTACTAAGGTTGAGACACTTATTTTAGGACGGAGGGAGTAATAAACAAAGTGTTCTTGAGGGTACACGGGAATTTCACCATGCTAATTTCATCATGCTGGTTCGATTTATGTACGCTACTTTGATAATTTGATATGTGGGTGGACCGATGCTTTGGTGCTGTTCTTACTTGAACAAACCTCCTACTTATGATTAACCCCCTCGCAAGCATCCACAACTACGAGAAAAGTATTAAGACAAAATCTAACAATAGCATTAAACTTTTGGATCCAAATCGGTCCCTTACGAAGTAGCGCATAAACTAGGGTTTAAGCTTCTGTCACTCTAGCAACCCATTATCTAATAACTACTCCGCAATGCATTCCCTTAGGCCCAAGTATGGTGAAGTGCCATGTATTCGACGTTCACATGACACCACTAAGAGAATCACAACATACATATCATCAAAATATCAAACACATATCACGTTCACATGATTACTTGCAACATGACTTCTCCCGTGACCTCAAGAACAAAAGTAGCTACTCATAAATATTAATCATGCTCAAGATTAGAGGGTTATTAAATAGCATAATGGATCTGAACATATAATCTTCCACCAAATAAACCATATAGTAATAAACTACAAGATGTAATCAACACTACTAGTCACCCACAAGTACCAATCTAAGATTCCGGTACAAAGATTGAACACAAGAGATGAACTAGGCTTTGAGAGGAGATGGTGATGTTGAAGATGTTGATGGAGATGGCCCTCCCAAAGATGGGAGAGTTGTTGGTGATGACGATGGCGATGATCTCCCCCTCCGGGAGGGAAGTTCCCCCGGGGGAATCGCTCCGCCGGAGGGCAAAAGTGCTCCTGCCCAAGTTCCACCTCGAGACGGCAGCGCTTCATCGCGAAAGTCCTCTTATTGTTTTTCTAGGTCAAAATGACTTATATACTAGTAGATGGGCACCGGAGGTGGGCCGAGGAGGGCACAACCCACCAGGGCGCGCCTGGGCTCCCTGGCGCGCCTAGGTGGGTTGTGCCCACCTGGTGGGCCCCCTCTGGTAGTTATTTGCTCCAATATTTTTCATATATTGCAAAACAATTCTCCGTAAATTTTCACCTCATTTGGAGATGTGCAGAATAGGTAACTCTGACATAGCTTTTTCAGGTCCAGAATTCCAGCTGCCGGTATTCTCCCTCTTTGTGTAAACCTTGCATATTATGAGAGAAAAGGCATTACAATTACTCCCAAAAGCATTATTATGTATAAAAACATTATAAATAATAGTAGGAAAACATGATGCAAAATGGACGTATCACCTTTCTTAGTGGAAACTGAAATTTAATATTGCCTTCTTTCATATCAATCACGGCAACTATAGTGCGTAAAAATGGTCTACCAAGTATAATTGGACAAGACGGATTGCAATCAATATCAAGAACAATAAAATCTATGGGCACATAATTCCTATTTGCAAGAATAAGAACATCATTAATTCTTCCCAAAGGCTTTTTAATAGTAGAATCTGCCAAGTGCAAATTAAGAGAACATTCTTCAATATCGGTAAGACTAAGCACATCACATAAAGATTTCAGGATTGTGGAGACACTAGCACCCAAATCACATAAAGCAAACCATTCATAATTTTTGATCTTGACATTGATGGTAGGTTCCCATTCATCATGTAATTTTCTAGGAATTGAAATGTCAAACTCCAATTTTTCTTCTAAAGCTTTCATCATGGCATCTACGATATGTTTAGTAAAAGCTTTATTTTGTTCATAAGCATGGGGTGAATTTATCATGGATTGCAACAAAGAAATACATTCAATCAAAGAGTAATTATCATAATTAAAGTCTTTGTAATCCAAAAGAGTGGGCACATCACTAGTTAAAGTTTTGACCTCTCCAAACCCACTTTTATCAATTTTTTCATCAAGATTTTCACCCTCCAAATTATCGGGACACCCTCTAGCTAAAGTTGACTCTTCTCCAGTCCCTTTATCATCAATTTTAATCTTACTAAACAAGGAATCAATAGGAGAAACACCAATCACTATAAGATCTTCATCATTTTTATGAAAGCAATCACTAGAAAACACTCGTTCTAAAAATTATCTTTTAGCTCTAAGCATAGCGGTTCTTTTCTTACTTTCATTCATAGAAACATATAAAGCTTTAACTGATTCATCAACCTTGGGTGAAAAAGTTTTCAACTTCAGATTTTCTACATCGTGAGAAATCCTATCAATGCTTTGAGACATATCATCAATCTTATTCAACTTTTCTTCTATCGTAGTATTGAAAACTTTTTGAGCATTGATAAATTCTTTAATATTACTTTCAAGATCAGAGGGGTTCCTATTATTATTGTAATAAGAATTACCATAGGAATTGCCATAATTATTAGAGGAATTTCCAGGAAAAGGCTAGGATTTAAAATTACCCCTATAAGCATTGTTACTAAAATTGTTTCGCGAGACAAAATTCACATCTATGGGATCACTATTTTGCTCAATCAAATTAGACAAAGGCACATCATTAAGATCAATAGGAGCACTTTTACTAGAAACAAATTTCATAAGAGCATCAACTTTTTCACTCAAAGAATTAATTTGTTCAACCGAATTAACTTTTTTACTAGTAGGTGCTCTTTCGGTATGCCATTGTGAATAATTTGCCATGATATTATATAGCAATTTAGTAGCTTCACCCAAAGTAATTTCCATAAAAGTACCACCTGTGGCGGAATCTAAAAGATTTCTAGAAACAAAATTCAATCCCGCATAAAAAAATTGTATGATCATCCAAAGATTTAAACCATGAGTAGGACAATTTCTTAGCATCAATTTCATTCTTTCCCAAGATTGTGCAACATGTTCATGCTCAAGTTGCTTAAAAATCATGATTTGTCTTCTAAGGGAAATAATTTTTGTGGGCGGAAAATACTTAGTAAAAAAGCATCTTTGCACTTATCCCAATAATTGATACTATTGCAAGGCAAAGAAGAAAACCAAATTTTTGCACGATCCCTCAAAGAGAACGGAAATAATTTCAACTTCACAATATCATTGTCCACATCTTTTTTCTTTTGCATATCACACAATTCTATGAATGTGTTTAGATGGGATGCGGCATCCTCATTAGGAGTACCAAAAAATTGATCTTTCATAACAAGATTCAACAAAGCGGCATTAATATCACAAGATTCCGCACTAGTGGCGGGAGGAGCAATCGGAGTACTAATAAAATCATTATTATTGGTATTGGAAAGTCACACAATTCGGTGTTTTCTTGAGACATCGTGACTACACAAACAAGATTGCAAACAAAAAACAGATCTGACGAGAAAACGGCGAACAAAAGAGAAGGCGAATAAAACGGAAATTTTTTGTGAAGTGGGGGAGATGAAAACGAGAGCCAAATGGCAAATAATGTAAATTGCAAGGAGATGAGATTTGTGATTAGGAACTTGATAGATGTTGATGATGTCTCACCGGCAACGGCGCCAGAAATTCCTTTTGATGTCGCTTGAAACTGCATCGGTATTTCCCCAAAGAGGAAGGGATGATGCAGTACAGCTACGGTAGGTATTTCCCTCAGTTGTGAAACCAAGGTATCAATCCAGTAGGAGAACCAAGCAACACTATGTAAACGGTACCTGCACACAAAGAACAAATACTTGCAACCCGACGCGTAAGAGGGGTTGAAAATCCCTCCACGGTAAAAAGATATATAAATTTGTGGTAGATTGGATAAATAGCTCTTGATAAAACGCGAAATAAAATAAGTAATAAAAAATTGCAGCAAGGTATTTTTGGGTTTTTGGAATAATAGATCTGAAAATAAAAGTGAATAAAAATAGATCTCAAACAAATATGATAAAGAATAGACCCGGGGGCCGTAGATTTCACTAGTGGCTTCTCTCGAGAAATAGCACATGGTGGGTAAACAAATTACTGTTGGGCAATTGATAGAAGATCGAATAATTATGACGATATCCAAGGCAATGATCAATATATAGGCATCACATCCAAGATTAGTAGACCGACTCCTACTTGCATCTACTACTATTACTCCACACATCGACCGCTATCCAGCATGCATCTAGTGTATTAAGTTCATGGAGAAACGGAGTAATGCAATAAGAATGATGATGTGATGTAGACAAGATCTATTCATGTAGGAATAGCTCCCATCTTGTTATCCTTAATAGGAACGATACATGCGTGTCTTGCTGCCCCTTCTGTCACTGGGAAAGAACACCGCAAGATTGAACCCATCACAAAGCACCTCTTCCCATGGAAAGAAAAATCGATCTAGTTGGCCTAACTAAACCAAAACTTCGAAGAAGAAATATGAGGCTATAAATACTCATGCATATAAGAGATCAAAGAAGACTCAAATAATATTCATGGATATAGATCTGATCATAAACTCAAAGTTCATCGGATCCCAACAAACACACCGCAGAAAAGAGTTACATCAAATAGATCTCTAAGAGACCATTGTATTGAGAATCAAAAGAGAGAGAGGAAGCCATCTAGCTACTGCCTACGGGACCTTAGGTCTATGGTGGACTACTCACGCATCATCGGAGAGGCACCAATGATGATGATGAACCCCTCCGTGGTGGTGTTAGATTGGATCTCGTGTTTCTGGAACTTGCGGTGGCTAGAATTGTGTTTCGTTGACTCCCCTAGGGTTTCTAGAATATTTGGGAATTTATAGGGAGAAGAGGCGGTGCAGGGGGGGCTCCGTGGGGGGTAGAACCCCCCCTGGGCGGGCCCTGGTGGGTTGTGCTCACCACGGGCCTCCCCTCTGGTACTTTCTTGGCCTACTGGGTGTCTTCTGGTCCAGAAAAAATCTCTAAAAAGTTTCGCTGCATTTGGAATCCATTTGGTATTGATATTCTGCAAAGTAAAAAACAAGCAAAAAATAGCAACTGGCACTGAGCACTATGTCAATAGGTTAGTCCCAAAAAATGATATAAAGTTGCTATAAAATGAATATAAAACATCCAAGAATGATAATATAATAGCATGGAACAGGCAAAAATTATAGATACGTTGGAGATGTATCAGTGGGTCATCCCAAAAGTAATGTCTTAAGTCATAAAAGATTTTTTTTTCTTTTGTTGATATGTAAAACTAGGTGGTATAAATTTAGCAACAATGTAATTAGTATAGTCAACATACCAAGGAGTGTTATGAGAAGCATTTATGATAGATAGTTGTTCATCAGGAAAGCTATCATCAATAGGTAGTGCGTCATCAAGAATATTTTCTAATCTAGACAAGTTATCTGCTACAGGATTCTCAACTCTGTTCCTATTAGTAATATGTAAGTCAAATTCTTGTAGCAGGAGAACCCACCTAATGAGTCTAGGTTTAGCATCTTTCTTTTCCACAAGATATTTTATAGCAGCATTATCGGTGTGAACAATTACTTTGGCATCAACAATGTAAGATCTAAATTTATCACAGGCAAACACAACTACTAAAAATTCTTTTTCAGTAGTAGCATAATTTCTTTGGGCACTGTCTAGAGTTTTGCTAGCATAATGGATAACATTTAATTCCTTATCAACTCTTTGTCCTAGAACAGCACCAACATCATAATCACTAGCAGCACACATAATTTCAAAAGGCAAGTTCCAATCTGGTGGTTAAACAATAGTTGCAGAAGTTAAGGCTTTCTTAAGTGTTTCAAAGGCTTCTACACAATCATCATAAAAAACAAATGGAACATCCTTTTGTAAAAGATTAGTAAGAGGCCTAGAAATTTTAGAGAAGTCTTTAATAAACCTCCTATAGAAACCAGCATGACCTAGGAAACTACGAATAACTTTAATATCTTTAGGACATGGCATTTTCTCAATTGCATCAACTTTAGCTTTATCCACCTCAATACCTCGTTCAGAAATTTTATGCCCCAAGACAATACCTTCATCAACCATAAAGTGACACTTCTCCCAATTCAAGACAAGATTAGTTTGTTCACAACTCTGCAAAACTCGATCAAGGTTGCTTAAGCAATCATCAAAAGAAGTTCCGTAAACGGAAAAATCATCCATGAAAACCTCAACAATCTTTTCAGAAAAATCAGAGAATATAGCAGTCATACATGTTTGAAAGGTAGGAGGTGCATTGCATAAACCAAAAGGCATACGTCTATAAGCAGAGGTTCCAAAAGGACAAGTAAAGGTGGTTTTCTCTTGATCAGGTTGTTATACAGGTATCTGAGAGAAACCAGAATATCCATCAAGAAAACAAAAGTGTGTGTGCTTAGATAATCTTTCTAACATATGATCAATGAAGGGCAGAGGGTAATGATCTTTTCTTGTGGCTTCATTTAGTTTTATGAAATCAATTACCATTCTATAACCAGTCACTATTCTCTGTGGGATAAGTTCATTTTTATCATTAGGAACAACAGTAATACCTCCCTTTTTAGGGACACAATGAACAGGGCTTACCCATCTACTATCAGCTATGGGATAGATTATACCTGCTTCCCGAAGCTTTAGTATTTCAGTTCTTACCACTTCTTTCATCTTAGGATTCAAATGTCATTGGTGATCAACAACAGGTTTAGCATCTGGTTCCATATTGATCTTGTGCTGACAGAGAGTGAGACTAATGCTCTCAAGATCATCAAGAGTATATCCAAAAGCAGCACGGTTCTTCTTAAGAATTTTTAATAATCTCTCTTCTTCATGTTCTCAAAGGTTAGCACTAATAATAACAGGATATATCTTTTTCTCATCAAGATAAGCATACTTCAGAGTGTCAGGCAATTGCTTTAATTCAAGCACAGGATCACCTTTAGGTGGAGGAGGACCTCCTAGAATTTCAATAGGAAAATTGTGTTTAAGGAGTGGTTGTTTTCAAAGAATATTTTATCTATTTCATTTCTTTCATGCAAGTGCATATCGTTTTCATGGTCTAGAAAATATTGTTCTAGTGGATCAGTAGGAGGCATGGCAATAGAAGCAAGACCAATTGTTTCATCCTTACTAGGTAATTCTTTATTACGAGGTTGTCTATGAAACTTAGAGAAATTAAATTCATGAGACACATCACCAAAACTAACACTAACGGTTTCTTTTTTGCAATCTATCTTAGCATTGACAGTGTTCAAGAAAGGTCTACCAAAAATAATGGGACAAAAGTAATCTTGTATGGAACCAAGAACTAGAAAATCAGTAGGGTATTTTATTTTCCCACACAAGACTTCAACATCTCTAACTATCCCAAGTGGTGTGATGGTGTCTCTATTAGCAAGTTTAACAGTAACATCTATGTCTTCTATTTCAGTGGGTGCTATATCATTCATAATTTCTTGGTATAAGGTAAAAGGAATGGCACTCACACTAGCACCTAAATCACATAAACCATGATAGCAATGATCTCCTATTTTAACTGAGACAACGGGCATGCCAACCACGGGTCTATGTTTATCTTTTTCATCAGGTTCGGTTATTCTAGCAGCTTCATCACAGAAGTAAATAACATGCCCATCAATATTTTCGACCAAGAGATCTTTAACCATAGCAACACTAGGTTCTACTTTAATTTGTTCTGAGGGTTTAGGTGCTTTAATATTACTTTTGCGAACCACTGTTGATACCTTAGCATGTTCCTTTATCCTAACAGGGAAAGGTGGTTTTCAATATAAGGAGTAGGCACAACTGGATCAACATTGTAAATGATAGTTTCATCTTTAGCTATGACCGGTTCTTTAATTTCTTCTTTAATGGGGGTATGATATTTAAACCACTTCTCCTTAGGGAGATCAACAGGAGTAGCAAATGATTCACAAAAAGAGGCTACTATCTCAGAGTTGAGTCCATATTTAGTGCTAAATTTGTGAAAAGCATCGGTATTCATAAAAGATTTAACACAATCAAACTCAAGCTTAATACCTGACTCTTTACCTTCGTCGATTTGCCAATCTTTAGAGTTGCGTTTAATTCTTTCCCAAAGATCCCACTTGAATTCAATAGTCTTCTTCATAAAAGAACCAGTACAAGAAGTATCGAGCATGGATTGATCATCATGAGAAAGCTGAGCATAAAAGTTCTGAATAATAATTTCTCTTGAGAGCTCATGATTGGGGCACGAATATAACATTGATTTAATCCTCCCCCAAGCTAGAGTGATACTTTCTCCTTCACGAGGCCAAAAATTATATATATAATTCCGATCATGATAAATTAGATGCATAGGATAAAACTTTTGGTGAAATTCCAATTTCAATCGATTCAAGTTCCAAGATCCAATATCATCGCATAGCCTATACCATGTCAATGATTTTCCCTTCGAAGATAAAGGGAAAACCTTCTTCTTAAATTCAATTCCGGGTAAACCTGCAAGATTAAATAATCCACAAATTTCATCCACATATATCAAATGCATATTGGGATGTTTACACTACTGCAGGATGCTGCTAACGCGACACTACAATCAGAGACCCTTCAACGAAACTGTGTGCGATGCAATAATCGCAAACGGTGAAGTGAAAAAACCATCAAAAAAGATGAAAAATGTTTGCGATGGCGGATACATCAAACATGGTTTTGATTTTAGTTGCGTGTGCGATGCGGGGCATATGGTTCAGTACAATGAACTGTTTGTGATGAGGCAGAACAACAGAAATGGGCAGCCAGATGAAGGTGTGTGCGATATACGACATACAGTTAACTCGAATAAACTTTTTGTGATGAGGCGGAACAACAGAAACGGGCAACCAGATGAAGGTGTGTACGATATACGGCATACAGTTCACTCGGATGAACTGTTTGTGATTAGGCAACACAAAAGAAACGGTCAGCCAGATCAAGGTGTGTGCGATAGAGGGTAAACAGTTCATTCGAATGAACTGTTTGCGTTGAACCAAGAGAACAGAAACAGTTTAATTTAACAAGATGTGTGTGATACGCGGTAAACAGGTCTGTAAGTAGAAATGTGTGCGAAGACCGATAATAACACAGATGATTGCTGCTAATAAGATGTGTGTGTTGTGCGATGGGATTGCATACAGAACAACAACATATATATATACAAACTTATAAGGACATGGCTGCATAACCAAATTAAACATCGAATTATATGGGTGGCTACTACACACATGAGACATGACATTTAATTGCACACACCAAAGTAAACTATTACATGCATAATTACATAGGTGGCTACTACACACATGACATTTCCACACATCAAAGTAAACTATATATTACATGCATAATTAACTAGGATAAACGATCATCTGATCATCATCTACTTCTTGTGACACTTGCCACTACTGCTCTGCTTGTGGCTCGATCCGACCTCGTCGATTTTGGGAACGAGGCACTTCCTCATGTCAACGATCCGCCTGTGCATCTCGTAGCATGTGTACACGCTCTTGGCCGCGAACCTATGGTGAGGTTCATCCAGTTGCCGCGTCCAGGCCCCGTGCTTCATCTTTTCGTAGTAGGGGTCGATGATGACCGAGGCAAGTTCAACCAAGGAGTCGTTCTTCGTGCTGGCCCAGACCCTGTAGTGGTTACGGATTTCGACAAGGTTCTTGCACGCCAAGCCCGTAACCATGAGCGCCTTTACATCGTTGCAGGTTTCCACCGTAGCGAACTTGTAGTCGGTGCTGTTGACAAACCTGGCAAAATAGTCGCATGGCTCTATGGCCATGTAGTAGTGGAAGATGAGGACATTATGGCGCACGCACAACTGGGCCACGGTAACCTTCTGATCTTTGCCGGGATGACCGCCGGTGTATTGGAGGTCAATGCCGACCACCTTGTACTTGTCTCGAGCAAGCAACTGCTCCACGGTGTTGATGTAGTCCTCCACCACAGCTGGGTCGATGGTGTACACCACCGAGAGATCCGTCTCCCTCGCGTGGGTCTCCACTTTATGCTTGCCGAACTCCATTGGAGCGCCGCTAGATATCCTCTCTGTATGTGTCGTCCTGGGTGTGCTTGTTGTGTTGTGGGGCGAGATCAAAAGGTTGAAGAGACTAAGGTTATAATGGCCGCCAGAATTAATGGGGAAGCCGGATGGCCTGGAATATCCACACGCCCGGATGGCAATTCTAATTTGCAGCGCGTAACTCCATCGTGCTGCACGTAACTGCATCGTGGCGACGCATGTGGCGCAACCGCATGCATATGGGCCCCCAACGTGATCATGCGCAGGCCCCAACCGCTGGCAGAGCGTGCACGCAAGGACACGAGCAGAGCGCTCCACAGCGCCTCGACGGTGAGCAACCATATATATGCATATTTTTCGATAAAGGGTGCTTTATTACTTAAAAGGTTTAAACATTACACGCAAGGAAAACTTGTCCACAAGCCGAGCGCATGGAGGTACGTGAGCAGAGCGCGCTGACAGATGCGAGCAGAGCGCGCCGCGGCGCCTAATGGCGAGCATAGCGCGCTGCGGTGCCTAACGGTGAGCAGAGCACGCCGAGGGACGCGAGCAGAGGCCGGCACAGTGATACGTGGCAAATAAGACGAACTGAGCGAGCGATGGCGGAGACATCAAGCACGAATCAGATTAGAGTTGCGTGTGCGATACATGGCATACAGTTGATCCATCCGAGTTGTCTTTGATGGAATAAGCCGTGTGTGTTGTGGGCAAACGCTTGCTGGAATACAACCGTTTGCGATTAATGAATTCATCACTGACGGGTTCCCTAGTGTGGTCCGTGTGCGATGTGATATGCTCTGTCTGCACTACATCTATGCTCTGTGTATAGAAGAACAACATATATATACTTATAACAGGACATGGTTGCAAAACCAAATTAAACATCCAATTACGTTATATAACAAATACCATAAATATTGCAAGGTTCAAATTCCATCATTACAAGGCCCAAATTCAAAGATTACAAGGTTCAAACTATTCAGACACATAAAATTCATATTCTTCAGAATCTTTTTCATGCATTATTTCTACAAAAGGATCAGCTACCGAGAAGTCATATAGCGGCTCGACACAGTGACTTCTGAATAATCTGTCATATGAAGTTACAAACTGAAATTCAGCTTGTGTAGAGCCTTTTCCATTCAGCTATAGACATCTGCGCTCTTTAGTAATCCATTCACTTCTGCGCAGTAAATATAGGGCAAAACTCATTACCTTAAGCAACCTTGCTTTCTCAACAAAGAACCTGATGAATTTAATTTCTGGTGTGGTGCCTCGGTACTCGCTAAAAGTAATTTCTATGAGAAGAAGATCAAGGCATTCAATGGGATTGTTATATTCCCCAACATTTTCTACTTTGGGGCCTCCAAGTATCTGCAAACGAAGACAACATATTAGTGCCTAGCTGCAGATTTGAACACTTTGGGCCTCTTTGATTTGCAGGATTTCTAAAATACACGAAAAGAGTGAAATGCCACCTTCAATCTTTCATGATAAACTTTTACCACGAAAGCATGTCGAGCGAATAAAACGCGTACAACACTAGCATCTCAAAAAATATATGTAATGAAATCCTCCAAATTTCCTTTAGAAATCATTCTACATTTGTCATTGTAATCATGGGTAAAAGTAACAAAAAATTGAGCTCCGTTGTGGTTAACAATTAATAGGAAAGGAGCATCACCTTGATGTATAGCTTCTCCATGCAAGGAAAGCATCTAAGAAATCTAACAACTTCATCCAGATCGGGGCCGACAGATTGTAGTGCCAAGATCTTCACTATGCGCAGAGGCCGGGTCAAGCTTGTGGGAATCATTTTCTGGATGACAGACGAACATATAGATCAACAACAATTAGATAAAATGTGATGTCCAATAATATATAAGAAGGAGAAGAAGAAGACTGTTGTACCTGAATGGATAATGATCCAGTAACAAGTTCATTGAATTCAGCACATGAATAGCCCAACACTGTCAATTTCGATGCGTGAATGACCCTGATTCTTGCTGGACCTAATTTATCAAGTACATACAATCTCTCAAGGAAAGGCGCATTCCCAATGACAATATCGTCAAACACCTCAACTGACAGCCTTGGGCGGCGCCAGCAATGCACATAAATCGCACGGACATTCGTTGAGGTGATGTGGAGGCTACTGAACCCATCCATCGCATGAATACGAAGGTACTCGAGCACTGTACAACCGATGAGCAGGCGCTCCAAATCTTCCTTTGAGATGTGGACAACAATGAGCTCGAGGTGCTTAAGTTTAGGGAGATGAAGAGCGCGTGCGGCATCAATCCGGGGGAAAATGCACCGCCTGAATGTAGCGTGGCGCAGCGTGGGCGCGAGGCGGAGCATGGACGGTGGCAGCGAGCAAGGACGTCCAGCATGAAAGCTGAGCTCCTCAAGCCGATCGAGGGCTGGGGATAGGAACCAGTAGTGCAACCTGGGTTCGGTCTTGTTGTGGGGCTGAGCCTGCCGATAGCAAGGCGTCTGACCGGCCCAGGGTGCGTGGTGAGGATGTGATACAATGCGTCCAGGCGTTGCTGCTCCCTGCTACAGAACTCGTGGTCGACGATGAGGTCCAGGGGGTGGAGTGCCAGAGGGGGCGCCACTGCCGCGAGAGGACAGTGGTCCGCACGCCATATTTGATGGGGAGGTGGGATATGATGGTTACCAATATCTCTTCGGGGAGGCTGCTGATGAAGTCCACGTTCGCTGGAGGCTCTTGCGATTCTGGCTCGACCCGCCCCCGCTTCTTGGCCGGCTCATCCTCCATCTCGCAACAGGCGGCGATCCTCGGCGGCGGTGCTTGTAGATGAGAACGGAGGGCTGTTCTACGTACTTTCCCGAGGCGGCCGAAACAAAAGTCCAAAACTAGCAATAAATTGCAGCGCTCGCGGCGTGTGCGGCGGACTGCTCACAGTCGTCCAGTCTAATCAAATAGCTGCCCGCCGTAGTAAATGGTTAGTTGAACGCCCATGGTTGGACTAATACGACCATTTGCGATAATAACTTGGTGGCTATTTGTTAAAAAAGCCTAGGAAAATCAATGTATAAAAAGGCGAAACGAACCCTAAATAATTTCATATGTTTAGCACAGTTGCATGTTGCCTCTATAAAATAAATCAAGGCGGGAAGATACAGCGTATGTCGTTTCGCACATAGATCATGTGACCAAGTTCCCTCTCGGAACCATGAGGCTTCTTGATAGAAGCTCCGGTTTGTATGAAAGAAAATATGGGTCAAAGCCGAGTTGAAAAGGGAAGCAATATCTAGCCCCAGCTTACAGAAGGTACAAAAGCACAATGATTAATTATTCATCAGGTTTACACAAAATCTAGATTGAACAGGACAATAACAACTAACTCAACCAAAGTTTTCGGCAGTCACAATCAAATGGATCGGTCTGATCCATAAAATCAAGATCCTGGACCAGAAAATCTACTGGTACATGAACACAAGTTGTTGTAAATAGAAGCCGAGCATGTTCAGAAGCCCTTTTGTCCACCTGAAACTTCTTTTTATGATGTTCAATGTGTCCATCCGTGAGAAAGTTTTTGTTAAAAACTTAATCCTCATGGACAATAGTCCTCTCGCATTCAACAGGAAGAATGTGACAAAGCTAGTGTTTGCATGGTTGGATGCATATCCATCCAGCGTTATTGTCCTCAAACGAATGTCATGAGAACTGAGAACAATTAATCACTAACTGTAACACCCCAAAAATTCAACCATGATTTTATTAAGTAAAAATTGGCCAAAAATAAAATTTTGAAATTATATTAAGTCCTTTATTATTTTCAGAGGATTTTCTGTTTCTGACCATCAAAATTCTTCCCTCCATACAGAAGATTTTTGTAAAATATTGTGGGTTTTGGTAGTTTTCCTAAATCAATTCATTTATAATTTTAATAATAGTAGGAAATATTTTCATAATAAAATTTTGCCCAAGATAATCATTTTTATAGCATTTTCAATTCTTTAATTGCCTCTGTTACACCACAACTATTTTAAATAATTCTTTTAAATTTTCACAAAAATTATGAGGGGTCGTGTGATGCCTATAAATCACTTTTATGCAAAAACTCAACTTGGTGTTTTGGAAATTTTGAGAGAAACATCCTCTTTTCAATTCTGTCCCATTCTTGGGTTTTAACTACAGCCTCAATTTTTATTGTCCAAAAATTCTAATTTTTTTTCCACTTACAGTCCTTCCAACCAAACCTTTAAGTCCAAAATTTTAGCTCCATTGGAATCTTTTTAGTTCGCCAAAATATTCCTTTGAAGTTTCTGTCCAGAAATGAACTTCAGTAAAACTTGCACTAGCAAGTATTTGTTTTTGCCAAACCAACTCCACCACCATTTCTATCATCCAAGGAGACATCACCCTGCCAAGTTTCACAGTCAACAAAATCTCCTAAATAGCCCTAGCATTTTGTCAACCAGCTTATGGGCATGACATAAATTTTAGCATCCTCCTAACATGCAATTGCACACTTGCTCCCCTGGCCAAACTATTTTGTCCAACATCTGTAAAATCCAATTAGACACCACACTACAAAACCCAGCTCGGTTAGATCCTTCTAGCTCCCCTGGCAATTCGCCGAACACCTCCCGTGCGTGCCCAGCACACGCACTGCCCACCCAGAGCGCGCGTATGACCACGCCGGCGCCCGAGCCCCTATCGCCACCTTGCTGCCTTCCCCAGTCATGCACTTCCTTCACTGGCTTCGCGAGTAAGCTCCACCACCCCACCGACACCTCCCCATGGCTCCTAGTGCCGGCCACCGCCGCCCCCGTCAACCACAGCCGCCGCACGTCACGGACACGGCTCCGCCCTAGCACCTGGCACCGTGCCCCTGCTGCCTTCCCTGTCTCCTCCGCACCTAGATAATGCCTAAGAGCTGCCTGCAGCTCACTCGCACCTCCTGTGGCAGCTAGCGCCGACCAGACGTCGCTGTCGTCACCGTCAACAACCGTCGACGCGACCGTCTTTATTGCCGCCGCCTGCCTCGCTCCCAAGCTACCAGTGCTGGCCATGGACGGTGGCCTCCTCCAGAAGCCTGGCGTGCCGCGCCAACCTCGCAACCACTTCCTCTGTGGCCTTTAATGGTCGTCCATCATCGTGGCACTTCTCGGTTGGACCGGCCACGACGGCACCGCCTCTCCCGGGGCTATAAAGCTTGAGCTCAAGGTCATCTACCCCTCCACGCATCTTCCCCTCTCCCCTAGCCCTCGTCCTGCTCGAAGAATCGAGCTCCCGTATCTTAGTTTGCCCCACGGCCGCCACGAACATCGCCGGTGTATGCTCAAATTCGAGCCGGGTAGTGCCCCTCTCCCCCTCCTTTCCTCGCCAGGAAGATCCCGTAGCCGCAGCAAACCCCCTAGCCCGCAGCATCTTCTCCGGCCGAAGCCGCTGTCCGCCACGGCCATGGCCTCGCTTGGTCCTGCGCTTCCCGGCGGGCGTGAGGCGGCCAGACGGGTGCACCTCGCCCTCCCGGTCACTCCGGTGGTCCTGGCTCTACCGGAGGTGGCCGGGGTCACCGGGGATCACCGCCGGAGCGAGCGGTCTCCTCCGGTCCACGGGTGCACGCGGGGTGGAAGAAGAAGAACCTACCCTGCGGGCCCCACCCCCCCTTCGGTCCCACCTGTCGGTGACTAGGCGTTGACCAAGCCACGAGCCCGGCTGGATAAGTGGACGTGTATTTCCAAGCATACGTCTCCCTCACTGGAAATAGTACTCCGTGAATATGCCAACGACGTCATCAGCTCTCCCGCGTAGCCGAACGAATGGGCCTGGCCCAGTGGCTATGCAGCGCTCAGGGCGCCCCTCTGCCTTTCTCTTTTTCTTTTATCAGTAGTTTTCCTTTATTTCCACAGCAGTCATTTTGCATCCAAATTGGATGATTCAAATTTCTGTTGATTCCTAAAATCATGCCCTATTATTCCAGCCTAGGTGAACATTTTTCCTAAAACTCAGTATCTACTGGGTTAATTAAATAGTCTATTTCTTTATTATCTCAGCTTAGAAATTCCATAAGTAATTCATATGAACTCCAAATAGTTTTATTATTTTTCTAATATTCATAATTTTTCATCTAGTTTATTTTAGGATTTATTTTAAAATTTTCCAAACTACTTTTTAGCACTGTTTTGGCTATATGTGGTAATTGCAATATTTTTTAAAATAGGAAATGGAGTGAAGATAAAATTTTCAAACTTTTGGAGTACATCCAATATTTCTGCATGACCAAGGCAAGCATCTTGAACACTTGATATGGTGGATTGCATGTTTATATTGTTTGCAAGAATAAATGAAGTCATCCATAGGTTGAGTTCGAATAGAATTTGCATGCATGTAGTGATGGCATGTTCCCTCGTACCATGCATCGTGTGCTTGTCATGACTAACTTGCAGGAGCAGGTATAAGTAAAATACAGTACTGGCAGAAGGGTGACCACGTTGAAGCGTGATCATGCCTTATTAGTTATGCATGTTGGAGCATGCAAGGGTTGTGGCCCTGTTTGGTGTTACTCTTAAAAATATGCTTTGTTGAGCTAACCACTGCAGGAAAACTTGAACCTCCTAAGTCGACCGTATATGGAGTCTTGTTCCGGTAACCCCCATACTTGTTCCGTGCTGCCACAGGTCCCTACCACAGGTAGGGTATGGTTCAGTAAGTTGATAACCCCTTTCCATGCACACACCGTACAAAGGGCCACGATGAGGGTTTCCGTGGCCGCGGACTAAATCCTGTCATCGGGTCAGGGGGCATGGGTGTTTCCAGTTGTGACTGAGAGGGGGGCACAACTTGTAATCCGCGCGTATGAATAGTGATCCCATGCAGGACGTTGGTCTCTCCGTCTTAGAGTTTTTCTTGAACGATGCTTTGGGTGATTCCTAGCATCCGGAAAGTTAATTTGGTGTGTGCGGGTTAGGTGTGTTTTCAACCCAAAGACCATAATGGGAATTAGTCAGTGTCACAGTACTGACTAAAGAAATCCTTTACTTGTGGGTAAAGAGTACACCCTCTGCAGAGTTTAAACCTATTCGAATAGCCATGTCCGCGGTTAAGGACTACAGTCTGGGTTGGTCAAGTGTCGGTCTTAGTGTCGGTCTTTGGAGGAAAATAATTAAATTGAGCTTGAATTATTTTGCACGATAATTGTTGTCACCCTGATGCTACCATGAATATTTTATGCATGTTAATATTATTATGGTTATGCATATTATTGAGGACTAACCCTTTTCTCTTATTTTGTATTTCCTGAGTGTCTCAGGGGCTGGCTAGACTACCCCGGACACTCAATTTTATTTTCAAGACCTCTCATGGCGTCTCTCGAGTTAACAGACGGTTTATCCCGCCACTACTCTTGTGGACACCCGATTGGCATTTCTCTTCAAGTCCGACCGTGGCGTCACTTGACACCCGACTGGCATTTATTTTCAAGACCTCTTCGCGGCGTCCCTCGAGTTTACAGGCGGTCCCGCCACTACTCTTGTGGACACACGATTGGCATTTCTTTTATTTTTCTGAATGACACTTGGGCTGGCTAGACTACCCATGGCATTCATTTGCTTTATCTCTAAAAAGTTTGATTATGACTAACATGCTATGTTCACGTTCATATCATTTTATTGTCAGGATTTAAATTTCAGTCAGCATGAGCATATGCATATAGTTTGGCTCATCACGATCTTATATTTTTATCTGCTGCATTCGGTATATCTTTTGTTCATGATGTTTGCGAGTACATTCAAACGTACTCACAGGCTTGTCCCTGGCTATTTACTTGGCCAGGTCAGGAATTCAGCGAGGAGTGCCTCAGCGATGTCCGTGCGGAGCCTAGGATAGCAGCCACGTGGACAGGAATTATCCGGGTCAGCTGTTCCTGTGGGAATGGAGCCCCATCGACGTTGGAGAACCACAAGTCGCTTCCGTCACCCGTCACTAGATATCATTGATGTATCATTAGACCTTCATGGTCTTGTATCCAATTCTTGTAATTGCTTGGCAATCTATAACAAGGATGTGTCCACCAGTAACGGTAATCCTGGGCTGGTGATGACACGAGGGGTTAATTTTCTGGGATTTTTGTGTCCCCGAAATCCGGCCCCGACACTAACCACAGATACCATTCAAACAATCAATACACTACACAGATCTAACGAATCTTACTCTGATTTGATGGACTGGGTGAACATAACCAAAGATTTCTGTTCCTAATAAAAGGGGCGGGGGGACTAGGGGGGGACTAACTGGTTTTCCATCGGAGTCGGAGTTGTTGCCTGAGTAGCTGTGGACCTCCGGCTCCGGCTGGGGAGGCACGACGACGGCGACGAAGTCAAGGTCGCGCTGCTGCCCGTGCGAGACCTCGTCGGCGGCGACAGCAACCTCTGCGCCCAACTTCATATGTTGCGCGGGTGCTTCACCAGCCCCGGCGTCGCCACTCCCGCCGATGGTGCGCTTTGTCAAAATCCTAATACACTCCATGCAGCGGTGAAAACTGTGGACGGGGTGTGCGGCCGCCTATTATGACCAGCGGATCGGGCACGCCATTAATATGGAGCAGTGGGAGCGAGGTGGGCGGCGGTCAAAGGGCTGGCTCGCCTCCTGGTGAGCCTGCGCAGTGGACTGCTGGCATGCCTACCGTCATTTCACACAGCTACTAGCACGCCCCACGGTGAGTGCGTAGCAAACACGTGGATGCCTCGGCCTCCCGGTCTGCCTGCTAGCATGCGTCTCATCAACTCACGCATGCTCGTACGGCACGCGGCACGTATTATATTGATTTTTTCTTTTTGATGATTAATTCTGCCGCTTTATTGCATAACCGAAGCACAGCACATACATTGTTGGTCTAAATGCACATGGTTCGAATAAAGAGTCCGTTTGCGATATTGGTTGATAATTAATTATAATTTCCTGTATGTAAGAAGAGTATATCAAAACTTGTGTCAAATTTGAAAAAGAATATCACAGTCTATTGGTGTCCATATGACACCACGATAAGTTTCATGAATTTCAACTTAGTTTTGGATTTACTGGATTTTAAAATCAAGATTCTCGATGTTAGAAATTTCTTGCATGGGGACTAAACATGCACCCAGGGACACGTACACATATAATTTTGCAATCCATTTCGCGCACTATCACGGGTCTCATGTAGATCAAATTTGATTTTTGCACATTAAATCCCTGGGAAATCAATCAATGTATAAAAATGGACAAATATTATCTATTTTTTTTAATTTTTAACACTAAACTCCTTTGGTCGCATGTTCGCTGCAGAAAAAGTTTGACATGCATCTTTGGGCCACATGCACGCGGTGGTCCTAGGACACTCACTCTCGTGGGCCCGCGAGGTCGCCGTCCACCACTATGACATGCGATGAGAGAGGTTAATTTGACCAACAAGGATGGTCATTTTTTGGTTTTTGTTACGTATGGTAGGAGTATATATATAGTACGCGTTGAAGAGGGTGGCTGGGGGCAATACTACGCATTATATAGGACAGCTACTCGTGTGCGATGCTTCCATCCGTGGGCCCGTGAGGTTGTCCTCCATCACTTTGACCCAACACAAGGAGGTTTCTTTTTGGGTTGTGTTGCGGTAGGAGTATATAGTACGCATCGAAGAGGGGAGGAGGGGGCCGGGGCAGCACATACTACACACACGTCATGAACGATCTCGCTCCGTGTGGGGACTTTTCGGTTTCCGAGGCAGGTGCCAGAAAGAAGTTGTGCATATTGGGTATTAAAAACATCACCAACACATTGGGCCAGGTGCAGACGATGGTTGTCACTCATTCGCCTGTGAATCTTCCCTCCATGGGCCCACGAGGTCGTCGTCCATCTAATATATGACACAACGAGAAAGGTAATTTGACGAACAAGGAGGATTATTTTCGGGTTGTCTTACGGTACGTAGGAGTATATATTACGCGTCGAAGAGGGGAGGGGGCAACATATATATACTACATGTCATGAACCTCGGTTCGTGTGGGGGACTTAAAGGTTTCTGAGGCAGGTGCCACATCAAAGTTCTGCATATATATTAGGTATTCAAACATCACAACCACACATCTCCATTCATGTGTTTGGCCCACAAGCAAGAGATGGCGGTTGTCCTCTCTAGCACTCATTCACGGGGTTATCGGCGAGATGCTTCGTCCATCGATATCTGTGTGCCCGCTCGGTCAATCACTTCGACCGACAGCGATAGAGGTTAATTTGACTTATAATTAGGAGGGGATTAAATTTTGGTTCGTCTTATACGGTACGGTACATGCAACTATACTTCGAGCGCATGTGTACGCACGAATCCCTCCCATCGGGTCGAAGTGGGGGGGGGGGGCGAGCACGCGACGCGTCATGAACCAGATATGTGTGGGGACTGTGCGATTTTCGACGCATGCATGCACCACATCAAAATGTTGTGCTTTTGGTATTCAAACATATATGCATGCATCACGCATGTCCATACATATGTTTGGGGCACATACATGCTGTGGTTGTCTTTGGACACTCTCCCTCACTTGGTTATCATCGACGGCCTATATATTTGTGGGCCCGCGTGGACGTCCATCACTTCGACCAACAACGCGAGAGAGGTTACCAGGGTGGATCCTTCTTCTCTTGGTTCACGTTACCGTATAGTCGTACGTCGATCATGGTGAGATTTGAGACCTAAGTTGGAGGGCTTGCATACACATGAATCCCTATATATATATATACAGTATACGCGTCGTGAACCCTCGCTCCGTGTGGGGACTTTCCGGTTCCAAAAGCACGCTACCACATCAAAGTTGTGCATTGGGTATATTCAAACACCACATGACACTTCATACATATGTTTGGGCCACATGCACGCAGTGGTTGTCTTCAGGCACTCCCTCGCGTGGTTATCGGCGACAAGCTAGCCTATTTTGTGGGGCCGCGTGTGGACGTCCATGCATGAATTTGACCCAACAACAAGAGAGGTTATACGACCAAGGTGGTGATTCTTCTTGGTCAGTCTTACAATACGCCTTTATGAGATGCCCCCTCCCACCGACTCAAAGTGTGTGTGTGGGGGGGGGGGGGCACAGTACTACTTCGCACTAGATGAACCTCCGTGGGGTCAGGGATGTCCGGTTAATTTGCGATGCACATGTGCCACATCAAATTTGTGATTTGGTTAATTAAATATCACACCACATCGTTTTCACACACACACACACACACACATATCGGGCCACCCGCAGGTGTGGTTCATCTGTGGTCTCACCCATCTAACGCCAGAAGAACACATCTATGGGCCCGCACACGGTCTACATTTGATCGGAAGCAAGGGGGGTTGACCATGATGTACTCCTTCCAGTTTTGTGTTATGGTAGGGTGAGATGTCAGACCTAGCTATTTGGGGGCATGCATTCATAGCTAGGATTCCCCTCCCGGCAACACGAAGTGTGTGTGTGTTTGTTGGGGGGAGGGGGGCTAGCAATAACAACGTGCGCTTTGTGCGACAGGTGCCACATCAAAGTTGTGCATTGGGTATTTGAACATCAAACCACCCTTTTCATACATGTATTTGGTCCACATGTGTCGGGGATATACCCCGCGGTATGACCCGGCCGGAAGTATGACCCGGCCGGACTTGGCGACTCACTAGTGACCCGCCCGAAGACTGGCGACTCACCAAGTGATCCACCCAGAGCTCTCCACTCACTGATGACCCAGTCGGGCCTGGTGGCTCATTGGTGACCCGGCAGGCGGGTTAGAGGAGCGAGAAGACCCGGCGGCCCAGAAGGCCGGCTTATGTTATGGTGGGCCGGCTTAAGAGGAAAGGCATAAGGAGTTTTCCCTTACCAAGGAAGCAAGACTAGGATTCCACTTAGAGTAGTCCTAGTCCTACTACGACTCCTCATGTAACCCGCCCCTCCAACTTATATAAGGAGGGACAAGGCACCACAAGTTTGACAAGTTGAGACAGACAAGTCAATAGCTCTCGAGATAGAGGTAGCCAAATAGCACCCTTGTAATCGTGAGCACCATGATCAATATCAATGAAGCAGGATGTAGGTTTTTACCTCCACTGTGAGGGGCTGAACCTGGGTAAAAAACCTCGTGTCTCTCGTCCCGCTCAACCCCTCTCAAGCTACCACATAGATGCGTTGGCCTCACGACTAAGTCCTTTCAATGAGGACATCTGCCGTGGCAAATCCACGACAGTTGGCGCATACCGTGGGGCCTGCGTACAATGGTGTTGAGTTCTTGGAGGGATCTTTTCCAGGGTTTCGAGAAGTTCGCAATTGGCCGGATGAAGAAAGTTCGGCAGGACATAAAGCCTTCAGCAGAGCCGGCAAATCCCACGTTTGTGATCAGAATTGTTACTAACCTGGAGTGGCACTATAAGTTTTGATTTCAAGACAAATTAGGGTTTGTAGTTTTTGCTATGCGCCGCCGACGCAACATGATCCATCGAATCCGAAGTCAAGATCAATTTGGCTGCTGCGAACCGGCCACAACTCGGAAGAGGACCTGCCACCGCACCTTGTTTATGTACGGCTTCGACCCGGCCGTTGCTACTATTGAGACGCTGCGGCCGCAAGGTAACCTTTGTTGCTGCGAACCGGCCCGGCTAGAGTTTGCTTCTGTCTTTGCCACACGTCGCCATAGACGCCATCTCTACAACTGGTACTACTTACTCCACGTGAGATCAAGGATACTGTACACTTTGGTTGCTAGTGCTACTACTGTTGCTACAGAAGCACTAGTACTAGTTGGGCTGAGAACTGCTACGTCCACTACACGATATTCAGGTGCTATTTGCCCTATCTATTTTTCAATGCATATTAATTCATTGAAAGCAATTACTCTGGTCTGTGGTATTTTTTCGCAGGACCATTATTCGTTACAAAGGTGTCGCAAAGGGGCGTGCGCCAATATTATTTTTGCACTAGCACTTGTCCGTGCCGTGCTGTTGGACGGATATGTGCGCAAGTTGCCGCCCCCGCTACATCAACACACGCGGCTGACTCATCGTCCGCACCCGCGGCCGACTCTCTCGTCTGCGCCGGCCTACAATGCCGCGACCGACTCACCCGTCCGCACACTGGCGATTGACTCGCTCGTCTGCGCCGGCTTACAACGCCGCGGCCGACTCACCCGTCCGCGCACCAGCGATTGACTCGCCCGGCTGCACCGGCTTATATTGTCGCGGCCGGCTTATCTGTCTGCTCCCGTGGCCGACTCGCCCATGATTGATTTCAGCTTCACCGTTGTGATCATCAACTCCGCGGCGGATAATTTCTGGCCTAAAATATCAGGTGAAATCCATCTAGTATATTTTTATATTACTCTGGTTTGCAATCTCTTTAAACGCAGGGCAATTGTATACTGCAAAGGTGACCGTCATGTCACAGAATTTGTTAAATGATTTATACTGGAAATATACATTAAGTATTGCAAGGATTGTCAATTCGCCTCGAGCCTCTGGTTTACATCAAATTTTAGCATTCCACTGCTCAAGTTATATGGCGGTTTATATCATGGTCAAGTATGAAGAATCTCAAGCCAACTCCTCGAGTCGTCTTAAGATTCGAGGGCTACAATGGCATGACTCGGCAGAATTGGCCGGTTTCAGTGAATTCAAGAACTCCGGGTCATTGGAGGGAAAAATAACCCGGCCCCGGAGGCTACTGCCCTATTGGTGAAAATTTAAAGGCCGTCAGAAAGTTTCCGGCTTAAAAAGAAGGATTCTGGTTTAAAATCCGGATCAAGGGAAATCTGTCTCCCACAAAGCTCTGAAGTTCTCAATATCCGGTTTAAAATCCTGGCTCAAAAAGAATTTATCTCTCACAAAGTTCGAGTTCTTAGTAAAAATTAAAGGTTGCCAAAGAGAACTTGCTGCCATGATGCACGGTTCAAACATGGGTATCCTGCCTTATTGGCTTATCATATTATTGATAACATGGGGGCTTCCTGCTTATTGAGCATAGCTATGACTACCCACTTGATCTGGCTTGCACGCCTTGTTACAAATAACATGGGGGCTTCCTGCTCATTGAGCATAGCTATGACTACCCTGTTGCTCCGGTTTATACGCCTTGTTGCAGAACACTTGGGGGCTTACTACCCAAATTAATGGTTACCAAAGAGAACTTGCTGTAATAAGCAGTTCAAACATAGGTATCCTGCCTTGAAGGCTCATTATAGGTCACTTGGGGGCTTCTTGTTAACTGAACATAGCTTTACTTACCCTTTTGATCAGCTTGGATGCCAGGTGTATTCACCAAAAATCCGGGTTATCCTGCCTTTGTATGTCTGCCACTCCGACCAGGTAATCCTGGAATGACTCGCTGTACTCTTGACAGTCAATCTTATAAAGACCCTGAACTTGTCAAAGTTAAAACAGCGATTGGTCATGTGAGGCCCGGCTTACAGGTTTGAATGAAGGATTAACTCAGTGGCTGTGCGGCCCTTGAATAGCACTTGATATTGAGGCTTGGCGGCCTATGAATGCCTTGTTTTGTCTAAATTTGTCTTTTCAACATTGTTTGCGTTCATGTCTTTGTACCATATTGATATATGGTCTGAAATTGATCTTGGCCATATAGCCTTTATCTTTATGACTCATGTTTGAATATATTTTTGGGTTTTGATAACCCGTCCTGGCTTTGGACGTTGAGTCGCCAGATGTTTTTGACTGGCTATGGACATTGAGTCGCCAGATGTTTTTGACTGGCTTTGGATGTTGAGTCGCCAGATGTTTTTGACTGGCTATGGACATTGAGTCGCCAGATGTTTTTGACTGGCTATGGACGTTGAGTCTCCAGATGTTTTTAACTGGCTTTGGACGTTGAGTCGCCGGTATATTTTGACTGGCTATGGACGTTGAGTAGCCGGATGTTTTTAACTAGTTGTTGACATTGAGTTGCCAGAATATTGGATTGGCTTTGGACGTTAAGTCGCCAGTATATTTTGGATTGCGCCATTGGAATTATGCGCTTATAAATCTTTGGGTTGTCACCCTCAATAAATATGGTGATGTAAGTCGGCGGTATGAACCAGTTTCACATCCGGCAGTATGAACCGATTTCACAGGCCATGTAGCCTTGATTATATGACTCATCATTGAGCATCTTTGGGTTTGATAACCCGCCCTGATAGCAGACTTTAAGTTGCCAGGATATTTTACCTTGAGCAATCAAAATGATGATATTTCATGACTCCGGGTTGGTACTGGCTCCGGATTATAATTATCAAAGCATCACCATGGTATTAATCTACAGGTATGTCTTTTAATAATTGTATGAATATTTGGGGTTTGGTAACCCGCCCTGGCTATGAACTTTAAGTCGCCAGTATGTTTAGGCTTGAATGGCCTTGCCTAGTCTTTTCCATAATTGCATAAGACTATATTATGTTTGGGTTGTTACCCGCCCTAGTTTTTGACGTTAAGTCGCCAGGGCATATGTTGTTTAAACTTTGTGCAGGACATGCAGAGCAATGGTTTACATGAATCATTGCATTTAATCCCATCATCTGGTCATTTGAAAATATTGCCGGGTTATCCAGTTCCGGGTTATATTGCTCCATATTGAGTTTATTGAGGCTATAAGCCGCTAAAGTGATCTTTTAAAAAAAATTGGACATGGCTATGAGCCGCCATGGATGGGGTTATCAATTCTTGACTTTTATAAGGGTTGTAAGCCACCGGGTTACAACAATCCCGGATTACAATGAATGTGCATTAAGTCGCCATCGGTCAAGAGCCGCCGGGTATTTAACTCCTGATTTACTTATCAACAGATAAGGTATTCAAAGCTTTAATAGCCAGACTGGGCTGGATTTTCATTATGGTATTGAATGATTGAGGTTTTCATACCGGATTATATTATTCAAACCTTTAATAGCCAACATGGCTGGATTTTTATTATGGTTAGTAATAACCAGTATTATGATTGAGGTTTTCAAAAGCCACCCCAGAGCAATGGCTATTATTTCTTCATCCAAAAGTACCGGTTCACAACAGAGAGCATGGTTCAATATTGATATGCAAAGGCTTTCAGCAACATCATCCGAACAATGGATATTGTTTTATTTAGTCCCGAGTCGCTGCAGGCATACGACCCGGCACTTGGGGGCTACATGATTCAAGTCAAGATTATATCAAATATGGAAGTCCCATGTCGCTGCAAGCATGCACCATGACACTTGGGGGCTAATGCAAGGTCGGTTTTAACTCACTTATTGAAGACCCGACTCATCACATCGTAATGAGCCGGCCCTTGGGGGCTACTAATTGCTCCTGTAAAAGGTAACCCGAAACTTGGGACCTACATCATTTGGTGTTATTTTTTGAAGTACACATAAAGTCCCAGCTCAGTATTATCTTACTGAGCCGGCCCTTGGGGGCTATACGTTGCTGCTCAATGCTACATGATCATATCTACAAAGTCCGTGCTCATTATTGCATAATGACCCGGCACTTGGGGGCTACGCATGTGAAGTACAAAATATTCAGTTTATGACTGGTGGCTTAGACGAACAACCTGGATTTCTCCAAAGTTGCAGCATTAACATTAAAGCAAGTCTTAAGCTGTTACTACGCTCCCTTCTTAAGACTTGGGGGCTACAGGTGATATGCATATAAGGGAGGTACACTTTCAAGCTTGGTGTTAGCAACAATTATGACCGGTGCCATCAGTATTTACAAACCGGCAATTTTGGCAATCATAACTCGGCAAGCTCTACATCTTTAAACCGGCTGAAAATCAGATGAGTATTTCAAGACCAATATTTTTGCCAAGCTAGAGCATTGGAAGCTGAGTCAAATGGATTATTCTTTATAATATTTTTCTGCAAGAAGCCAATGTCAGCAAATTGACTATGAAGCTGGCCTATTAACACGGACTTTTCAGATGAAGTATCAGGATCTTTGGCATTGGCAAAGTTTGAACATATCTGCTAAAGGTGATTTGCTATGAAGTCATGGACACGTATCAAGAAGGAAATGACAAGGACTTAAGGATGATCAGGTGCCGGTTCAGAATTTTTTTAACCCGGAGCACAACCTATCAAATTTGTTCTTGTGTTTATTTTGCAGGATCAGTTTAACATGGATAAATCCAAATTAAACTGGGAGCTAATGTCGGGGATATACCCCGCGGTATGACCCGGCCGGACTTGGCGACTCACTAGTGACCCGCCCGAAGACTGGCGACTCACCAAGTGACCCACCCGGAGCTCTCCACTCACTGATGACCCGGCCGGGCCTGGTGACTCATTGGTGACCCGGCAGGCGGGTTAGAGGAGCGAGAAGACCCGGCGGCTCAGAAGGAGGCTCATGGAAGGCATGCTTATGTTATGGTGGGCCGGCTTAAGAGGAAAGGCATAAGGACTTTTCCCTTACCAAGGAAGCAAGACTAGGATTCCACTTAGAGTAGTCCTAGTCCTACTAGGACTCCTCATGTAACCCGCCCCTCCAACTTATATAAGGAGGGACAGGGCACCACAAGTTTGACAAGTTGAGACAGACAAGTCAATAGCTCTCGAGATAGAGGTAGCCAAATAGCACCCTTGTAATCGTGAGCACCATGATCAATATCAATGAAGCAAGATGTAGGTTTTTACCTCCACCGTGAGGGGCCGAACCTGGGTAAAAAACCTCGCGTCTCTCGTCCCGCTCAACCCCTCTCAAGCTTCCACATAGATGCGTTGGCCTCACGACTAAGTCCTTTCAATGAGGACATCTGCCGTGACAAATCCACGACAACATGCAGGTGTGTTCGTGTTCTGACCCTTTCCCGCATTTTTTTCGCCAAATTTATAAATAGCAGATGAGTTGGACGAAGCAACCATCTGCAATCGGGTACAAAACAGACACGGTTCCCTAGGACTACCCGTGTGCCGTGCCCCTGCCCCTGTCACCCACATGATCACAGTAGATTGGGATCCACGAGGCTTCCCTCCCCCTCACGAAAATATCTACTCCCTCGCAATCTCGAAAATATATACCCGCTTAGATGGTTTTTTTTTGTTTGATAGCACACGATTAGTATGTGTGGACCATGTGCGATGTCTGTTACTCCCGCTCTGCTTCAATCGGTAGATCCAAATTTTCAGTAGCCCCGGCATTTTATCCCTACCTGTATCCCTCGCAATCTCAAAAATATCTGCTCGGCTGGAGTGTTTTTCTGTTTGATGGCACATGATTATTATGTTTTAACTGTGTGTGATGTTCGTTACTCCCGCCCCGCTCTGCTTCAATCCCTTGATCCAAATTTTCGGTAGCCCCGCCATTTTACTCCCGCTTAGTAAAATTTTCAGTACCCGCGGCATTTCCTCAAACACCACCTTGGACCCCCTCCACACACACACACCCCAAATCCTTCGCTCACACCAAATCCCCCGCTCACACAAATACACACCACCCCTCCCTCGCTCCAAACCTAGCTAGGTCGTCGCCGCCGCCATGCCGCCTCCATCGTCAACCTCTGCCGGTTTGCCCGTGCAGTTTACCCACCGATATACATACCCTCGCCGCCCTAAGTTTCTTAGATGACGCCTATGAAACGCCCCCTTTCCCAGAGATCCCCATCCCCACCCCCCTCCCCCACTCTAGAGCATTGCAGCCTAAGCCCGGCTACGCTTCCCGGGGAGCTCGACGAGCGAATGGCCCAAAAGAGCTTTACCGCGGCCTCTTCGCCCGACGTCGGCAAGGTGGCCGCCGAGGAAGCTGACGACGATGATTGGACCTGGATTGAGCCTTTCAATCAGCGGGCTAGAGTATTCTGGCATGCCACGGATGCCGGCTATGACATCGAGGTCGTCGACAGCGACGGCTTGATGCGGGCTATGTCACAAGTTAAGTTGCCCACCCCCAACCCTTCGGGTTCGACAGCCATCGATCTCATCGATGGCCCTGCCGCTGATCTCCTGCGGCTCGTTATGAACAATTTGCCATCCTTCATCGCCATGGAGCCCCTTTTGTCATTTCTAAAGGACACATTCTGCGACGCTAACTTGGGATCCACATCTAGCAAGTCAGACCTAATCGACGGCGACCACAAGGAGGAGCCAATCTGTGACAAATGAGGAAACCCATGATTTGTTTTCTCGAACCCCTTTTGTAGTGAGAACCTGTCCAGTATTTATTGCTATATTTGGTTGTTTGCATTACGCCTTGTTTATTTCTACGGTTTATGGTTGTTCGGTTGTTTGTAGTTAGCATATGTCCAGTTTCAATTGCCATCTTTGGTTTTTCGTAGTATGCCTTGTTTATTTCAGCTATTCACAGTGTGATGTTCTATATGTGCTAGTATGAACTGTGCAGTTCAATTTCATCAATACCAATTTTAACAATAGCTCTATGAATGCTATATTTAGTTGCTACTAAGCATGTTGTACTCCCTCCGAATCTTTTTAGTTCGCATATAAGATTTGTCTAAAGTCAAGCCTCGTAAAGTTTGACCAACTTTATAGAAAAAAATACCAACATTCACAATATGAAATCAATATCAGTAGATGTGTCATGACTTAAATTTTCATATTGTATAACTTTAGCATGGTAGATGTTGATATTTTTTCATATAAATAAGGTCAAACTTTATGAAGTTTGACTTCAGACAATTCTTAAATGCAGAGTAAAAGGACTGGAGGGAGTATTTAACACGCCTTTCCATTTGATTTAACAATGGCACTGTTTGGATACTCTAACTTAGCTAGAGGTTAGAGTTAGTTTCTTGCTCATGACAGTTAAAAGGGAGAGAGTGAGATTGGTGGAATAGTTGATTGTATTGCTTGAGCCTCGTGGGCATATATATAGGACTACATGGTCATCTTGGAGTACAAGTCAAGGTAGAATAAATCCTATGCTATCCTACGTTTCGTAAATAACAATGATACTCAACAATGACTAACCCTAAACTAACTCTAGCCAAAGTGGTGTTTGGATGACAGGGTTAGATTGACAATAAATGCACTAGGAGAACTAGTCCCAATTAGCACCTCTTGTGTGGGATAGTTGTTTTGGGTGGGTTAGACGCAACTAGCTCAATCTAGCCCTCATGTTTGGATACTTTAGGGCTATTTGAGCCCAAACTAGCTAAAACTAACTCTAACCCATGGATCCAAATAGGGCCAATAACTAGTGTACTTAGACCTGCACAATACAAGTTTGAATGACTATGTTTGCTTGTTTTTAAATATTAGGCCTATTGCAGTTAATAACACACCTTTCCACTTCTTGTTTTTAAATATTAGGTTTTTAACAATTTGGTCTTGCACATGTAGGTCCTGCTGTCAGAGGTTTTGACCCACTATTCGACCCTTTTTGCATATGGGGAAATGAGTTGTCCATGAATATCAGTCAAGTCAAGAAACTCGGAAATATTGTTAGGATAAAGAAATTAGCGACAAAAAACAACAAGATCTTTGTCTGCACAATGAAAAAGACATCAGTTCACTACAACATGGTACTAACTTTTATACCTTGTCTTTTTAATTCCTTTGCGCCATTTCAAATCTAGACAAGATATTTATGCATATCCTTGTTTTCAGGCCTTTCCAAAGCAGTTCACTGATGATTACCTCTCAAACCACCTATATGGTCAGGAGGCGAGGAAGGTATTCATACAACACCCACGGTTCAATATTGAAGTCTTCCTGAAGAGGACGAAGGATGGACGGTCAATCATCCACGTGCACTGGCCTAAAGTTGCAAAGACGTTCAACATCAATGAAGGCTCAATATTCGCCTTCTGCTTCAGCAGTTTTCCATATGAGATTCATCTGTCTATGTACTATCTATGATGCTAATTTCCAAAGGTTATAGATATTGCATGTGAAACTTGGTGCTGGTGCAGTTGTGTAATGGGGTAGCTGAGTGCTGAAGCTATATGATGTTGTACTCTGATGTATTTCAATTATGAAATCCTGCTTCCTTAATACGAAAATGAAATATATTGTGTGCTTAATATGAAATGTCAATTAGATTAATAAATGGATTATTAATAATAGGCCAATTAGTCTGCTAATGGCCAATTAGCCTGCTAATGGCCAATTAGCCTGCTAATTGGGTTTTTCTATTGCAAACGGTTATTGAGAAAACACCGTGGGCGATGACCTCAGGCAACGCACACAGTTTCTAGGAATAAACCGTGTTGGATCAATGAACAATCACACACGACATCCTCTTGAAAACTGTTTGCGTTAGGCCACCTTGCGCAAATGTTTACCACATAAAAAGTGTGTGTGATGGACAGCCTATGCCACACAGTTTCTTCTACGCACCGTGTGTGATGCATTCAATAACGCAAAAGGTAAAATTGTTAATATCGTCTGCAATGGCAACACTATCACAAATGATTTAATGGGGAAAATTGTGTGTGATGTACATGCGAATGGAAATGTTTCCCTTGGAGTGACTGTGTGGGATGTATATATGAATGGAAACGTACTTCTTGGATTGATTGTGTGGGATGTACATACTAACGGAAACGTATTCCTTGGATTGACTGTGTGGAAAGTACATACGAACGGAAACGTTTAACCGAGACTGACTATGTGGGATGTACTTACGACTAGAAACAATTTAGGTCATGTGGGAAGGACCCCCCTATCACAATCACTCACTTGATGACGGTTCCAAACGCCGTCGCGGAAAGGGGTTAAAACCGTTTGTATAGCACCTCATTGTACCAGTGTTAGTTCCATCTCCTACATAAGGATTAGCTAGCAGTTGCTCTATCATACCCGAAGGAATTTCATAACCAATATTTTCGGTAGGTGCAGTAGGTTGAGGGGCAACTCTTTGTGTTTCCGGTCGAGGTGAAGATACCCCGAACAAACCCCTCAAAGGATTGTTTTCCACAGTAACAAGTGACAATACATTTCAGCACGTAATATAAATTTTTACTTACTGATTTCCACTTACCAAGAGCGCTTCACTCCCCGGCAACGGTGCTAGAAAATAGTCTTGATGACCCACAAGTATAGGGGATCAATCGTAGTCCTTTCAAAAAGTAAGAGTGTCGAACCCAACGAGGAGCAGAAGGAAATGACAAGCGGTTTTCAGCAAGGTAATTTCGGCAAGCACTGAAATTGTCGGTAACAGGTAGTTTGATAGCAAGATAATTTGTAACAAGAAAGTAATGGTAACGGTAAATAAAGCACAACAAGGTACCCCAATCCTTTTGTGGCAAAGTACAGGCCAAAACAATCTTTATAATAAGCAAAGCGTTCTTGAGGGCACACGGGAATTTCATCTAGTCACTTTCATCATGTTGGTTTGATTCGCGTTCACTACTTTGATAATTTGATATGTGGGTGGACCGGTGCTTGGGTGTTGTTCTTACTTGAACAAACCTTCCACTTATGATTAACCCCCTCGCAAGCATCCGCAACTACGAGAAAAGTATTAAGATAAAATCTAACCATAGCATTAAACATATGGATCCAAATCGGTCCCTTACGGAATAGCGCATAAACTAGGTTTTAAGCTTCTGTCACTCTAGCAACCCATCATCTAATAACTACTCCACAATGCATTCCCTTAGGCCCAAAAGATGGTGAATTGTCATGTAGTCGACGTTCACATAACACCACTAAGAGAATCACAACATACATATCATCAAAATATCGAACACATATCAAATTCACATGATTACTTGCAACATGACTTCTCCTGTGACCTCAAGAACAAAAGTAACTACTCACAAATGATATTCATGCTCAAGATCAGAGGGATATTAAATAGCATAATGGATCTGAACATATAATCTTCCACCAAATAAACCATATAGTAATCAACTACAAGATGTAATCAACACTACTAGTCACCCACAGGTACCAATGTGAGGTTCCTGTACAAAGATTGAATACAAGAGATGAACTAGGGCTTTGAGATGAGATGGTGCTATTGAAGATGTTGATGGAGATTGGCCTCCCAAAGATGAGAGGGTTGTTGGTGATGATAATGGCTTCGATTTCCCCCTCCAGAAGGGAAGTTCCCCTGGCGGAATAGCTCTGCCGGAGGGCAAAAGTGCTCCTACCCAAATTCCGCCTCGAGATGGCGGCGCTCCATCCCGAAAGTCCTATCCTTATTTTTTCTAGGTCAAAAGACCTTAAATACCAAAAGATGGGCACCGGAGGTGGGCTGGGCTGCCCACCACCCACCAGGGCACGCCTGGGGGGCCTGGCGCGCCCTGGTGTCTTGTGGGCACCAGGCATCCCCCTCTGGTGGTTATTTGCTCCAATATTTATTAATTATTTCAAAATAATTCTTCGTAAATTTTCAGCTCATTTGGAGAAGTGCAGAATAGGTATCTCTGACATAGCTTTTTCAGGTCCAGAATTCTAGCTGCCGGTATTCTTCCTCTTTGTGTAAACCTTGCATATTATGAGAGAAAAGGTATTAGAATTACTCCAAAAAGTATTATAAAGCATAAAAACATTATAAATAACAATAGGAAAACATGATGCCAAATGGACGTATCATGTTGCCTCTCGATGAACAGTGCTCGTTGCTGCCGCGCGCGCGATACATAGAATGAGTCGAGACATGATGAGTTGACCTAGCTAGTTGGTTGGCTGTGGATGAACAATTCCTGTTGCTGCGGCCCGCTCGTACGGCCCACCCAACCGGTGGGGGTTGGATGAACATGACCCCGTGGTTGCCGCTGGATTAACAGGACCCCGAGGAGGCCGCCACACCCCAGCCGGTTGGGGTGGATGAACAGGACCCCGTGGAGGCTGGATGAACAATAGCTGGTGGAGGCTGGATGAATAGTAGCTGGTGGAGACCGGAGGAAGTCGACGGTGGATGAACAGTAGCCCGTGGAGTCCCGTTTTGCAATATGCCACACCCCTCCCAATGAATAGGACCTCGTTTTTATCGTAGGTGCTCGAAGAAAAGTCTGTTTCCTTCGTTTTGCAGTACGCCAGACCCCTCCCGATGAACAGGACCCCGTTTTGACCGTAGGCGATTGAACTGAAGTCTATTTCCTCCGTTTTGTGGTACACCAGACCCCTTCCTAGGAACATGGCCCCGTTTCGACCGTAGGCAGTTGAAGAGAACTCCGTTTCCTCCGTTTTGCGGTACGCCAGACCCCGAGTCGATGAACATGACCCCGTTTCGGCTGTTTCGTCCAAGCCAGTTGGCTCTTGATGAACAGGACATGTTCTGACCTAGTTGGTTACCTCCCGATGAACACGACGTTGTATCATCCGTTCCGACCCAGCCGGTTGGCTGAAGATGAACAGGGTGCCGTTGCTGTACGCGTTCTAGACCCCGCCCATATGTACGTACATGGCCGTATTTACTTTCTTGCAGCATGGTTGTACGTACATGGACACAATTTAGACAGGAATGCCTGAAATGCTACGTCAGGACTCTACTACGACACGTGCTGCTCCTTGCTCGGCCACTGTTCATCGTTGGGAAGAGACCGATCCACCAATATGTACGTACATGTTTGCGACCCGACACATAACGCTATGTACGCTTCGACCTGGTGGGTCCCAACTGTCAGGGGAGTTAAGGAGACACTTCGCTACAAAAAAAAGACACATCCGTGACATTTTGGCCCGAACAAAAAAAATGTCATGCTTATGACACTTCTATGACGATAATTATGACAAAAACATGTATCATCATAGATGTGGTGGGTTCCTACTTCTATGACAAAAAATCATGACAGAAAATGGGCTTTTCGTCCTGGGCAGGCCAGAGACGCAGCTGCATGGCATTCTTTGGGCCGTCCATGACGAAAAAATTCATGGTAGAAGCGAGGGCGAGGAAAATATCGGGGAGTTCCCGGTTACGAGCGATGCATGGAGGTTTGCGCGTTTTCTCTCATATACGTACGTGCGTGTGTGCGAGGCGTTGGGCTCTAACTGAACCCGAGCGAGGTGTTCGCTTACTGAACCCGAGCTATTGCACTGGCTACGTTACTGAACCCGAGCGATCGATCCCTTGGTTGTTAACTGAACCCGAGCGATTCCTTTGCTACTGCTGCTAACTGAACCCGAGCGATCGATTGCTACTGCTGCTGCTTACTGAAACCGATTGAACCTGCTACCTCTTGATGAACAGTGAATGTGGGGGTTGGTTGAACGAGTCGAGACGTACGTGGTTGGGGTTGGATGAACAGTTCCCGGTGGGGGTTGGATGAACAGGACCCCATGGTAGTAGGCCGTTGCCGCTGGATGAACAGGACCCCGAGAGGAGGCCGCCACAGCCGAGCTGGTTGGGGGTGGATGAATAGGACCCCGTGGAGGGCTGGTTGAACAGTAGCCGGTGGAGGGCTGGATGAACAGTATCTCATGGATGAACAGTAGTTGGTGGAGGCAGGAGGAAGATGCGGTGGATGAACAGTGCAGGTGGAGCTGAAGGAAGTAGACGGTGGGTGAACAGTAGCCCGTGGAGTCCCGTTTTTCGGTACGCCACACCCCTCCCGATGAACAGGACCCCCTGTTTTGACGGTAGCGCTCCAACACAAGTCCGTTTCCTCCGTTTTGCGGTACGCCACACCCCTCCCGATCAACAGGACCCTGTTTCGACCGTAGGCACTCGAACAAAAGTCTGTTTCCTCCGTTTTGCGGTACGCCAGACCCTTCCCGATGAACATGACCCCCATTTCGACCATACACGGTCAAACAGAAGGCTCGTTTCCTCCGTTCTGCGGTACGCCAGACCTCGTTTCGGCTGTTCCGTCCAAGCCGGTTGGCTCCCGATGAACACGACGTATTCCGTTGCCTCCCGATGAACACGATGCTATTTCCTCCGTTGCGACCCAGCCGGTTGGCTGCCGATGAACAGGACAATGTCGATGTACGTGTTCGAGACCCCGCCCGTATGTACGTACATAGCCGTATTTACTTTCTTGCAGCGTGGCTGTACGTACGTGTACACGATATAGACGGGACTGCGTGGCATCCTACGTCCGCGCCTCTACTACGACACATGCCGCTCCTTACTCGGCCATAGTTCATCGCTACAGAGAGACCGATCGACCAGTATGTACGTACAGGTTCGCGACAATGCTACGTACGCTTTGACCGGGTGGGTCCCAGCTGTCAGGGAGGATAAGGACGCACTTCCTTGCGTGTGAAGATATAGCTGGTGGGTCCCAGCTGTCAGGGGGAAGAATCATTTTTTTGCCCGTAATATGGACGCACTTCCTTGCGTGCGAAGATGTAGCTGGTGGGTCCCAGCTATCAGGGGGAAACGTTTTTTTTGCAAAATACGGTGGCCCTTCCGGTGGGTCCCCGCTGTCAGGTGGAGGAATCATTATTTTGCTTGTAATAAGGAGGCACTTCCTTGCTGCGGCCGTGGACCCAGCTGTCAGCCTCTCCACGTACAATCCTCTTCCGATGGAAGTCGTTCCTTGACCATGTTAACCACGTCGCACCGAGAGCACCAAGGCGGTGGAAAACGGCGAGGCCTAAGATGGGAACGATCTGGAGTCGTAGAACAAGGGGCACTGGAGTCCCTGGCGGAGGGGAGTACGAGGGACTGGTTTGGCTGCCGGGTGAGGCTACCTTCACCGGAGAATAACAGAAGGTGTGGGTGAGTATAGGTGTGACCTGGCCACCGTTGGGAGTAGGGTGGGGCGGTGAGGCCTGCGTGGCAGCACACCCGGCCACGGGAGGCAGATGCAGGCACTCCAGCAGGCGATGGTTTTGGCGGCTGGAGCAAGAGCAACTAGATCAGAGATTGAAGAAGCAGCATCGCCGTTGGATGTCAATCCAACGACTACAGATGTCAGAATAATTTGTTGACTTTTTGTTTTAGACCATTAAATCGTTTTGTTCACTAAATGGACAACACCTTGCGCAGGCTTCGTCTAGTGGGCCAACAAAGTCAGCTTCGAAAGTTGTGGCGGAATGCAGCCCATTTATTTAGGTTTTACAACCCATTTCATTTTGTTTGCCAATACATCTATTTCCTGGGCTTTGACTCAAAAAATAATCTATTTCCTGGGCTGGGTAAAAATAATAATAGCCAATTTACTATTTATGATAATTTACAGTGCATTTGATTATTTATTCGAATACACCTATTTATTGAGCTGGGTGAAAAATAATATTGCGTACATGCATCGCATTTATCATTTCTGATAATTTACAAGCCATTTGATTTTAGTAGAAATGGACCCATTTTCTGGGATGGGTGAAAAACCAATGATGATCTGGACTGAGCATTTCGTATAAAAAATAATATTGAGATACGAATATTATTAAAAAATTAAGTTGAGCTTGGTAATCTTATTATATAAAAAATGAACTGGGTTGCGCATTTTATTAAAAGAAACATAGGCTAGGCTGCGCTTATTTTAGGATCTTGTGTACAACTGTCGGCCTAGTTGCATTGCTGATATTCAACAAAAAAGGCCTGTGTAGTACAATACAAATTTACATGGCTACTCATCCCACATTCAACGACGCCTGAAAAGGCCCAAACAAGGCTTCTGTACAACTTTTTGAAGTCACTGAGCTCAATTAATAACTTAAGAAAAAAGTTAGAGTACAGTGGAACCTAATTAAAAGCTGTCACGAGCGAAGAAATAATTCAACGGGTCCCACTTGTGTGTGTGTGTGTGCGCGCGTGTGTGTGTGTGAGAGAGAGAGAGAGAGACAGACCCATCGGTCGATGCTCGTAAATACATCTTTCAGCCATATGCATTGCTGATGCTCAGTAAAAACTTATATAGTTGACACAATCATATAGAACATCATAGCACACTGAACTTGCATACAAAAATTTCACGCTGGCGGCACAATCAGGGTGGAAGCAGTGGATCGCTACAGGTAGGGCTATGTTGAAACCAATGAACTTGTACATAATGGTTCATCGTCTTTATCAATGACGGGGAAATATCTTGAATGCTGTGCAAAGAAAACAGACAGACAACACAATAAGTTCTGCTAGCACATTAAGTTGACGTACACCTGATGTTTGCTTGAACTACGTCGGTATTTCCCCAAAGAGGAAGGGATGATGCAGCACAACAACGATAGGTATTTCCCTCAGTGATGAGACCAAGGTTATCGAACCAGTAGAAGAACAAAGCAACACTACGTAAACAGCACCTGCACACAAAGAACAAATACTTGCAACCCGACGTGTTAAAGGGGTTGCCAATCCCTTTCGGGTAACGGCGCCAGAAATTGGCACGTGGACGGGAGAAAGTTATAATAGATTGATAGATGCAAATAAAAGCAAATAAAATTCAGTGAGGTAGTTTTGGGTTTTTGATAATATAGATCTGAAAATAAAAGTGGCAAATAAACCAAAAGGCAAATAGCAAAATAGATCTGAAAATATATGATGAGAAAATAGACCCGGGGGCCGTAGATTTCACTAGTGGCTTCTCTCGAGAAAAATAGCATACGGTGGGTAAACAAATTACTGTTGGGCAATTGATAGAACTTCAAATAATTATGACGATATCCAGGCAATGATCATTATATAGGCATCACGCCCAAGATTAGTAGATCGACTCCTGCCTGCATCTACTACTATTACTCCACACATCGACCGCTATCCAGCATGCATCTAGTGTATTAAGTTCATGGAAAAACGGAGTAATGCAATAAGAACGATGACATGATGTAGACAAGATCTATTTATGTAGAAATAGACCCCATCTTGTTATCCTTAATGGCAATGATACATACGTGTCGGTTCCCCTTCTGTCACTGGGATCAAGCACCGTATGATCGAACCATCACAAAGCACCTCTTCCCATGGCAAGAAAAATTGATCTAGTTGGCCTAACTAAACGAAAGATTCGAAGAAGAAACACAAGGCTATAAGTAATCATGCATATAAGAGATCAAAAGACTCAAATAACTTTCATGGATAAAAACATAGATCTGATCATAAACTCAAAGTTCATCGGATCCCATCAAACACACCGCAAAAAGAGTTACATCAAATAGATCTCGAAGAGACCATTGTATTGAGAATCAAAAGAGAGAGAGAAAGCCATATAGCTATTGCCTATGGACCCGTAGGTCTACAATGGACTACTCACGCATCATCGGAGAGGCACCAATTGATGAACCCCTCCGTGATGGTGTCTAGATTGGATCTGTGGTTTCTCGAACTTGCGGTGGCTGGAATTGATTTTTGTCGACTCCCCTTGGGTTTCTAGAATATCGGGGTATTTATAAAGCAAAGAGGCGGTGCGGGAGGCCACCGAGGTGGGCACAACCCATCAGGGTGCGCCTGGGCCTCCAGGCGCGCCCTGGTGTCTTGTGCTCACCTCGGGCCCCTCTTCGGTACTTCTTTGGCCCACTAGATGTCTTCTGGTCCAAAAAAAATCTCCAAAAAATTTCGCTCCGTTTGGTATTGATTTCCTGCGAAGTAAAAAACAAGCAGAAAACAGCAACTGGCACTGGGCACTATGTCAATAGGTTAGTCCCAAAAAATGATATGAAGTTCCTATAAATGATTGTAAAACATCCAAGAATGATAATATAACAGCATGGAACAATCAAAAATTATAGATACGTTGGAGACGTATCAGCATCCCCAAGCTTAATTCCTGCTCGTCCTCGAGTAGGTAAATGATAAAAACAGAATTTTCGATGTGGAATGCTGCCTAACATGTTCATCACATATTCTTTTCTTTGTAGCATGGACATTTGGACTTTTATATGGTTCAAAGCAATAGTCTAGTTTTGACATGAGGACTTTAATACTCAAGCATATCAACAAGCAACCATGTCTTTCAAAATATCAACACTAAAGCAAGTTATCCCTAGCCCATTATGCTCAATCATTGATCCATTCATGAAACACACTCGCATATTAGCTACACCCAATGCTCAAGTACGATCATAGTGCCCCTTAGTTGGTGCTTTATAATAGAAAATGGAGACTCAAGTAAAAATAAAAATTGCATAAAGTAAATAGAAAGGCCCTTCGCGGAGGGAAGTAGGGATTTGTAGAGGTGCCAGAGCTCAAAGCGAAAAAGATAGAGATAAAAACATTTTGGGAGGCATGCTTTTCCTGTCAACGAGAACGATCGAGTAATTTCCAATACTTTCCATGCTAGATATATCATAGGCGGTTCCCAAACAGAAAATAAAGTTTATTCCTTTTTTCCACCATACTTTCACTTTCCATGGCTAGCCGTATCCACGGGTGCCCTCCATACCAACACTTTCCAAGGAATTTATTATTTGACAACATAAAGTAAATTCATTTTTCATTTCGGGACTGGGCATCCCTAATACCTTTGCCGTACTCTCGTGCAATGACAAGTGAATAAACACTCATCTTGAGAATAACACATCTAGCATGGAAATATATTAGCCACCCCCTACCGGTTCATGATTGGTACGAGCACACAAAAGAGAAATTTATTTTGAAAATTAGAGATGGCACATACAAATTTGCTTAGAACGGCACGGAAATACCGCATATAGGTAGGTATGGTGGACTCATATGGCAAAAACTGGTTTAAAGGATTTTGGATGCACAAGTAGTGATCATACTTAGTGCAAATGAAGGCTAGCAAAAGATTGAGAAGCATCCAACCAAGAAACAAAAAATCTCATAAGCGAGCATTAAGCATAACTAACACCGAATAATGCACCACAAGTAGGATGTAATTTCATTGCATAACTATTGACTTTCGTGCTTGCATAGGGAATCACAAACCTTAACACCAATATTCTTACTAAAGCATAATTACTCATCAACATGACTCACATATCACTATCATCATATCTCAAAACTATTACAAAGAATCAAGTTTATTTTGTCCAATGATCTTCATGAAAGTTTTTATTATATCCTCCTTGGATATCTATCACTTTGGAACTAATTTCATATGTTGCTTTTAATAAGCTCAAACAAATATAAGTGAAGAACATGAGCATCATATTTCTTTCTCTCAAATTAATCTAAGTGAAGCAAGAGAGAATTTCTTCAAAATTTTAATAACTCTCAAATAAATCTAAGTGAAGCATGAGAGCATTTCTTCAAAAATAACAAAGCACACCATGCTCAAAAAGATATAAGTGAAGCACTAGAGCAATTCCAAGGCTCTAAAAATTTAAGTGAAGCATAGGAGCAAGCATAGCATAATTTTTGGCTCTCTCAAAAAGGTGTGTCCAGCAAGGATTCAAGACTTAAAATAAAAAGAAAAACAAGCAAAGAATCATATCATACAAGACGCTCTAAGCAAAACTCAGAATATGTGACGAATAAAAATATAGCTCCAAGTAAAATACCGATGGTCGTTAGAAGAAAGAGGGGATGCCACTCGGGCATCCCCAAGCTTAGTTGCTTGATACTTCTTGAATATTATCTTGGGGTGCCTCGGGCATCCCCAAGATTAGCCTTTTGTTAATCCTTATTCCTTCATCCATCGCGATCTCACCCAAAACTTGAAAACTTCAATCACACAAAACTCAACAAAACCTTCGTGAGATCTGTTAGTATAAGAAAACCAATCTTTACTTTAAGTACTGTAGAAAACCCATTAAAATTTTGTTCTTGCATTATATCTACTGTATTATAACTTTACCATGGCTCATACCCCCCGATAAAAACCATAGATTCATCAAAATAAGCACACAATGCAAAGAAAACAGAATCTGTCAAAAACAGAACAGTCTGTAAAGATACGAATTGTTCTCATATTCTTTACCTCCAAAAATTCTGAAAAATTAGGACAACATAGGAAATTTGTATATAAATCTTTTGTAAAAACTTCAGAATTTTTCGTCACTACTGTGAATTTTTAAAAAAAAATTACTGGACGCAAAAGTTTCTGTTTTCCAACAAGATCAAATCAACTATCACCCAAATCATCCCAAAGGCTTTTCTTGGCACAAACACTAATTTAAACCACAAAAACACATCTAACCAGAGGCATAATTGGGTATTTTATTGAAAACAGCAAGAAAACCAAAAATCAAAAAGATACAAGTTGGGTTGCCTCCCAACGAGCGCTATCGTTTTACGCCCCTAGCTAGGCATAATGCAAGGGATCTAAGTATTGTCATCTTTAACTTCCAACTCTTCAATCACACAATCAGATTTCTTTGAAGATTTAGCAAGTAAAATAGCAAAATTTCTAGGCATAAAATTGAGGAAATTGTTCTTATTAATAGGGTCTCTTATAACTTCGACAAAATCCGGGTGAATACTAATCATTTTAAGATCTTCTTTACTACTAGAAGTTGCACCCTTGTTCTTAGTGGTTTGAGAACTCTTACTAATTTTAACGGGGGTTTTTTCAATAGTTTTAGCAGAAGCAAAAGCCGTGCTTAAATTGCTAAAAAAATCTTCCAACTTATCGATCCGAGAAGGGCTTTCTTCAATTCTTTCATGAATTACGGTTCCCTTTTTTTTTAACAACTTAAAAACTTCTCCCGTTTTTTACCCAAATTTAGTAGCAAAATTATGCACCTTTTTATCCAAGTTTTCAAAGTGTTCTTTGGTAAGCATTTTATTTTCGATAGCATCAAGTCCTTCCATAATGTGCTCAAGAGTCAAAGTTGTTTCATTAATTATAAGAGGCGGTGAACCCACTAAATTTCCCATAGCATTAAAAGCATCAAGAGAGGGACACATCAAGAAATTTCCACCGGTAATCATATCAAGGACGAATCTATACCAAGTGGTGATGCCCACATAAAAACAGCGAAGAAGAACAACGGTAGATTGCTTACGAATAGATCTATTATGAGCATTGCAAATCCTATACCAAGCATCTTTTAAATTCTCCCCTCCCCATTGTTTAAAGTTAAGAACCACGTTCTCGGGGGTGTACGCAACAGAGGAAGAATTATCCATAACGACAAAAGTGGTCAACAAGATTGCACACAAAAACAGATCTGACGAGAAAACGGTGAACGAAAAATAGGGAGAATAAAACAGCAAATTTTTGTGAAGTGGGGGAGAGGAAAACGAGAGGCAAATGGCAAATAATGTAAATTGCAAGGAGATGAGATTTGTGATTAGGAACATGGTAGATGTTGATGATGTCTCCCCGGCAACGGTGCCAGAAATTTCTTTTGATGTTTGCTTGAACTACGTCGGTATTTCCCCAAAGTGGAAGTGATGATGCAGCACAGCAACGGTAGGTATTTCCCTCAGTGATGAGACCAAGGTTATCGAACCAGTAGGAGAACCAAGCAACACTACGTAAACAGCACCTGCACACAAAGAACAAATACTTGCAACCCGACGTGTTAAAGGGGTTGTCAATCCCTTTCGGGTAACAGCGCCAGAAATTGGCACGTGGACGGGAGAAAATTGTAATAGATTGATAGATGCAAATAAAAGTAAATAAAATTCAGCGAGGTATTTTTGGGTTTTTGATAATATAGATCTGAAAATAAAAGTGGCAAATAAACGAAAAGGTAAATAGCAAAATAGATCTGAAAATATATGATGAGAAAATAGACCCGGGGCCGTAGATTTCACTAGTGACTTCTCTCGAGAAAAATAGCATACGGTGGGTAAACAAATTACTGTTGGGCAATTGATAGAACTTCAAATAATTACGACGATATCCAGGCAATGATCATTATATAGGCATCACGTCCAAGATTAGTAGACCGACTCCTGCCTGCATCTACTACTATTACTCCACACATCGACCGCTATCCAGCATGCATCTAGTGTATTAAGTTCATGGAAAAATGGAGTAATGCAATAAGAACGATGACATGTTGTAGACAAGATCTATTTATGTAGAAATAGACCCCCATCTTGTTATCCTTAATGGCAACGATACATACGTGTCGGTTCCCCTTCTGTCACTCGGATCAAGCACCGTATGATCGAACCCATCACAAAGCACCTCTTCCCATGGCAAGAAAAATCGATCTAGTTGGCCTAACTAAACCAAAAATTCGAAGAAGAAATACGAGGCTATAAGTAATCATGCATATAAGAGATCAAAAGACTCAAATAACTTTCATGGATAAAAACATAGATCTGATCATAAACTCAAAGTTCATCGGATCCCATCAAACACACAGCAAAAAGAGTTACATCAAATAGATCTCCAAGAGACCATTGTATTGAGAATCAAAAGAGAGAGAGAAAGCCATCTAGCTACTGCCTACGGACCCGTAGGTCTACAATGGACTACTCACGCATCATCGGAGAGGCACCAATTGATGAACCCCTCCGTGATGGTGTCTAGATTGGATTTGTGGTTACTCGAACTTGCGGTTGGAATTGATTTTCGTCGACTCCCCTAGGGTTTCTGGAATATTGGGGTATTTATAAAGCAAAGAGGCGGTGCGGGAGGCCACCGAGGTGGGCACAACCCATCAGGGCGAGCCTAGGTCTCCAGGCGCGCCCTGGTGTCTTGTGCTCACCTCGGGCCCCCTCTTTTGTACTTCTTTGGCCCACTGGATGTCTTCTGGTCCAAAAAAATCTCCAAAAAGTTTCGCTGCGTTTGGACTCCATTTGGTATTGATTTCCCGCGAAGTAAAAAACAAGCAGAAAACAGCAACTGGCACTGGGCACTATGTCAATAGGTTAGTCCCAAAAAATGATATAAAGTTGCTATAAAATGATTGTAAACATCCAAGAATGATAATATAACAGCATGGAACAATCAAAAATTATAGGTACGTTGGAGACGTATCAACACCCCTTTCTAAAAAAAGTTCAGGTACAAAAATAGAACAGGTCATAATCAAATGTACTGGCACACCAGTGCTTCACACCGATAGCTCGGATTTAACTAGTATCTGAGAAGATTCAGTTGTTACCTCAAATTAGAGCAAATCCATGCAGTCAGCCCTGCCTCTTCTCCCAAAGAAGCAGTGGCCTCCGCCACGCGATGGAGTAGGCCCTGTGCCATCCATCATTCCGAGCAACACGGGGAAAGTCTGACGTTGACTCCTGTAATGGATGTCGTCGACGGACCCTGGCACCAGCGGCGGCGGCAGGACTTCGATTGATGGATTGACCACTTCTTCGACATGCACGAACACTCGATACAGGTACATCCCTAACATGGTCCGCGGCGGCCTTGGTGGTGATGAATAGTACAACCCCGGTTCCTGCATTGGTATCTCAACACCAATCACCTTCGGTATGGTGGACGACTTCTTCATCCATGCCATAACCGTCAGAGCCCAGCTGTCTTGAGGAACAAACATACTTACGAGCTCACCTCCAAGGTCGTTGATAAGCTTATTTATGGACTCGCTGTTCCAAGCACGTCAAGGCATGCCGTGGAAGGTAAGCTTTGTTAAAAACTCAAGCTCAGAGGGCACCGAGCCCCATCCTAGGTGCCACCGATCAAAGCTCAGCAGCGCGCCATCGCAGAACAAACGCCGGGAAGATTCGAACACACGACTGTGCTACTTCTTGAGCTTGCGTTGGTTTTTCCCCTGAAGAGGAAAGGGTGATGCAGCAAAGTAGAGATAAGTATTTCCCTCAGTTAGAGAACCAAGGTATCAATCCAGTAGGAGACAACGCACAAATCACCTAATACCTGCACAAACAATCAAACACTTGCACCCAACACGATAAAGGGGTTGTCAATCCCTTCACGGTCACTTGCAAAAGTGAGATCTGATAGAGATAGATAAAACTAAACAAAAGATAAAGTAAATATTTTTGGGTTTTTTGGTTTATAGATCGGAAAGTAAAAGATTGCAAAATAGTAGATCGGAAACTAATATGATGGAAAATAGTAGATCGGAAACTTATATGATGGAAAATAGACCGGGGGGCCATAGGTTTCACTAGAGGCTTCTCTCAAGATAGCAAATAATACGGTGGGTGAACAAATTACTGTCGAGCAATTGATAGAAAAGCGCAAAGTTATGACGATATCTAAGGCAATGATTATGAAATATAGGCATCACGTCCATGTCAAGTAGACCGAAATGATTCTGCATCTACTACTATTACTCCACACATTGACCGACTCCTGCCTGCATCTAGAGTATTAAGTTCATGAAGAACAGAGTAATGCATTAAGTAAGATGACATGATGTAGAGGAATAAACTCAAGCAATATGATGTAAACCCCATCTTTTTATCCTCGATGGCAACAATACAATACGTGCCTTGCTGCCCCTACTGTCACTGGGAAAGGACACCGCAAGATTGAACCCAAAGCTAAGCACTTCTCCCATTGCAAGAAAAACCAATCTAGTTGGCCAAACCAAACCGATAATTCCAAGAGAATTACAAAGATAACAAATCATGCATATAAGAATTCAGAGAAGATTCAAACAATATTCATCGATAAGCTGATCATAAATCCACAATTCATCGGATCTCGACAAACACACCGCAAAAGAAGATTACATCGGATAGATCTCCAAGAACAACAAGGAGAACATGGTATTGAGAATCAAAGAGAGAGAAGGAGCCATCTAGCTACTAGTTATGGACCCGTAGGTCTGAGGTAAACTACTCACGCTTCATCGGAAGGGCAATAGAGTTGATGTAGAACCCTCCGTGATTGAATCCCCCTCCGGCAGGGTGCCGGAAAAGGTCCCTAGATGGGATCTCACAGGTACAGAAGGTTGCGGCAGTGGAAAAGTGTTTTCGTGGATGCTTCTGAGGGTTTGGGAATATATGTGAATATATAGGACGAAGAAGTAGGTCGGTGGAGTCACGTGGGTCCCACAAGGCAGGGGCGCACCCTCCCCCCTTGTTGCCGCCTTGTGGCTCTTCTGACTTGAACTCCAAGTCTCCGGGGTGTCTTCTGGTCCAAGAAAAATCATCACGAAGGTTTTATTCCGTTTGGTATTTCTTTTCTGCGAAACTCAAAAACAAGGAAAAAACAGAAACTGGCACTGGGCTCTAGGTTAATAGGTTAGTCCCAAGAATAATATAAAATAGCATAATAATGCATATAAAACATCCAAAATAGATAATATAATAGCATGGAACAATCAAAAATTATAGATACGTTGGAGACGTATCAGACTGCAGTCGAAAGTTGTTCGGAACCTGACAAAGAAATCAGCCGGTGGCGGACAGACTTCGATGAGCAAGTCACTTATTTGGATGCCATGCGCAATGCCAAGAGCTTTGACAAGGTCATCCGGCGAGATGGGAGGCCGGTCGCCGTTGATGGTTACCATCAGCACTTTGCCGGCAAACTGGTCGTCAAGCGCCGCCATGCCACTGTTGAGCGACGACACGCAGCGCCCGAAGGCAGGACGGACCTCAGGATCTCTAGCTCGGAGATCCGCGTTATCCGGCGATATGATAGTGCGCTTGAGTACAGGGAGTACAGGAGGGGGATTTGGGGGAGCTGGAGTAGGAATCAAGATTCCAGAAGTGGGGGAGGGGCGGGAGATTCGGGATAAAAATGTAGCATGAATTTTGAACACGCGCCAATATGCTCTCAGCGCGCAAGCACGCGAAAACACTGGTGGTGCCCACATGTCGGTCTAAGAGTCTTTTTTCTTTGTTTTTTTTAGAGCCCGGCCTAAGAGTCATAATTGACCTATTTGGCATTGCGTTACTACTCGGCCCATATTCAACGACACCTCACTGGCCCAAACAAGTGTACATCATCAAAAATACACTGAGCTCAAATTATAACTTGAAAAAAGGAGATATACTCTAAACACTGGAGAATGTTGATGCCCTCATTTAGCCCACCAGCAGTTCAAGAAAATAAACAGTTCGAAACAACGATATATACAACATTCAAACACTAACTAGTGACTACTACTGACATAAACAACAAGACATGATAGTTCATAAGAAGTCTTGCTACACCACCAAAACGCACCCATCTGCAGCGCTCAAACTCTCGTGATCCAGATGAGAATGACATTCTAAATAGATGCAACTATTAAATAGTAAGAGTGACGTAGACGAGGATAACCAAATGACAAGGAATATGCATAACAAAAGAGAGAACTACCCATCCAGAACAAGCAACAAAGATAACAAGTCATTCGAAGAGGGATGATCCAACACCATCATAATTTGTAGCCCCGCTTCAGCCACCAGTGATTCGGAGACACAGGTACTCCACCCTTTCGACACAACAGCCCAATTACCTATCAACCTGAAGGCTTAAACCACATCACTGCTTGTCGGACTTGAGACATCCAAGGATCAAAGTTAATCTAGATGCCTTTGTCATTCTCACCTTCTTTTGGCTGTAGGCTGTATCGTTGACAATCAGGGGAGTTTGCTCCCGAAGTCCTAGGGCTCGCCGTTTAGACACAGTTTTCCCTAGCAATCAGAGCCTCTCTGCCATCAAGGTCCTTGCCAACGGTGATCTCCTGGTTAATCGGATAATTGAGTCTGAGAAACAGAGAGTGTGAACCAAGGCTATTTACCCGCCTCCAACTCAAAAATCCTGAAGGCCCCAACAAGCTGGTATCCTGCTCATAGACGTAACAACCACTATCTAGATACTCACATATTTCACGGTGCTTGTACACAGTGGGGTTTTTGCAATATAACTTTTCCGGCTCATGTGTGCAAATGATCATCAGTCTTTTGTCGTCGTCTGATCGAGCGAGGAACCAGTTGTGCTTCCCTGTTTTTGGCAAAGGTGGTGTGATTACAAAGGGCAGTAACTGTAGGGACACTGCATCATATCAAAAAGGACAGGCATTGTTAATGTAAGATCAGCATTGTTCAGAGTATGAGTAGGATAATGCAAGAAACAACATTGATCTGTCCCTGTTGGATCTGAGAGGAAAATACAGGGAAATGTATACTGGGTTCAAAAATATAGAAGTGCCATGCATGGTTATACTCATGTTATCTCGCAATCGATTCTTCACAGGAAACTACCATGTCATGCATGTTATGTAATCATGTTCTGTCCTCACAAACAAATTCTTCAAGGAAACTAACAGACCATGCATTGTTATATACTCATGTTCTATGGGCAAATTTTTTGTGAGGATATTATTCTAGCCATTGATTGCTAAAGGGCGAATAGAGGTATGTACACATGGTAAGCATTACAGGATTTCACTACTTCCAAATATAGAGTTCTCCATATGCACATTTACTTCCCTAATGTATGGTTAGATGAAACCAACAGTGTGATGCATGTTTCTACATCATGAAAATGAGGAAACTAACATGGCTATTGATACACACTCATATTTAGTAGTATATAGATTACTATAAAGTAAGGAGAATATCCATATCTTCCTAACCGTTTGATCATTCAAGGGTACAAATTGGCTGTAATGACATGGTCACAATCGCATGAATTAACTCATTCCAAATATAGCTGATTTACGGCGTCTCTAATACATTGCCACAGTTCTAGTCAAATTTTGCCCAAACAGGGATATGCCAATCATCACAAAAAGTTCAAACAGTGTCATGGCATTATCATTAAAATCAGACGAAAACAACTTACACGCGTCGTCCCAGCAATACGTGGTGCCATCTGCTTTGTTGATCGCGTAGATGATGCCATTGTGTTCAATAGCATCACAGAAGTGTGTATCAGCTTTGATGGTCCACTGCAAGGTGAGCCGTCTCTAGCTAAAGAAGGCACCAGCGGAAAGATAGGCGAGTTCGTGGTCGAACAAGGCAATTAGCTTGAAGTCTGCGGTAATCCACATATCATGTGGGCACTTGGCAGATTACAATCTTCTGCAAAACAAGGTCTGTCCAACTGACGTGGTAATCTAGATGACTTGGACCGCAACGGTAAAACCCTACATACTCCAACGGAGGAAGGATAATCTAATGGGAGGTCTGGAAGTTCATGAGCACCAACTTTTTCCCATCTTCTCTAACGGCAGCCATCCTATGGGAGTTCATGCCGACCCAGTACATACCTGCCAAGAAGTTTCGGGCGATGGTGATCGGATCGAAGTCGAGGGAAATGATGTACGGCGACCCCCTACATACCTGCAAAGAAGTTTCGGCTAATGGAGGTGGATTGAAGTCGAGGGGCATCATGTACGCCTCCGTATCATGGTGAGCAAATCTCGCTAGACCAAAAGTAGAAAGCAGGGTGTCTTGAAAAGCTGAGGCCTCGCTTCGCGTGCATGTCCCTCGAGCATGCAACTAGCCGCACGGCGCTCAACATATCCATACACGAACAACAGAGGTCGAGGATGTCACTGGGGAGATTGCTCCAATCGCGGATCATATGGATGTTGTGCGGTTCGCGTTCGGCCATGGTGGAGTTTGGAAGGTGGGGTTTTTGGGGGCTTGATTTACGGGGGATAAGGTTCTCGGTGCTGGAGCAGCTAGCGAGGGAATAGTGGTACTAGGGGAGGCGAGCGAGGCGAGGGTACGCGGGGGCACAGTGAGATGATGAAGAGTGACCTCAGGATCTCTGGCGAGACGAAGATGGAGATGGAGTGGTGCTAGGGGAGAGGGAGACAAGGCGAGGCATGCAATACAGCGGCGGTGACAATGACTGCACAGTGCACAAGGTGAGGCTGACTTTGGTAACCCGAACACGCCACCTGGACTAGTGTCACCTCGGGCGCAGGGTCTTATCACTTCATTGTGAGGACCGAATGAGTAATATTTTGACCATCAAGTGTACCACAGTTGTACTACTACTAGTAGTAACATACTGAGTAGTACTGTATAGCGGAAATAGGTCTCCCATGCTAGCATGCCTCTGGGTTCACTTCATCCTCCAGGTAGCATCCATATTGCGAGCAGAACCAAATTCTCGTGCATGCGAAAGCGCGCAGAAGGGCTTTTTCTTTTTTTAGGATAACCGCATATATTCCTTAACCAGAAAAGGTTGTGTCTCGCAGGCACGCGCCAATATCAATCCGAACCAGCTACGACATATTTTTTGTGTGCAAAGGGATAGATATGTTTGTATATCTGTTCGTCCACCCAAGTGGGTTTTGCGTAGATCCCACCTGTCAGGAGGGGTGCAGAAATAAAAAGTAATCATAAAATGTTTCGCCACGGTGATTCGAAAGAGTGACCTCAACTAACCAGTGGCACATGTAGAGATAGAAGGATGGGCACGTACACGGGCTCGGACCACTCCTCAGTACGCTACCCGCATAGCCTTTCGTTTTGCAGGTTGGTCTACCTAGCTGTCTAATCAACTGCCTGCATGCCACTTCTCCCATTTACTTCTCCATCGGGAACCAATTTTCCTTGGCTTCTTCACCTCTCCTTCATTTGCATTCAAACCCCACTGGATTCACATCCTCCTTTAGTAATTCCGAAGCCCCTTTAAATAATCATCTTCTTCAGTTAGACTAGCCATCTTAATCCTAATTCTCCAAACCATAGCCCTCCGGTCCAGCGGTTCCAAATGGCGAAAGAGATCCCTATGCAGGTTTTTAGTGTCAAACATGTCCTCGTCGAAGGCTCGTTGAGCATAGTTGCCACCGTCACCGACCACCCAAGGGTTGTTCGGGAGTGGATCAACAATGTATCCAACTCCCTCCAAAGGTGGAGATGAAGGTCGTCGGTCTCGATGCAGAGTACACGGAGCGTGCCACTGGGAAGATCCAACGTGTTGCCGTCCTTCAGCTGTGCCTCGAAGATGAAGTTTTGGTGTATCACATCATACACGCGCCCTCCATACCAGGTGAGCTCCACGATTTCATGTCTCGGGAAGACATATACTTCTGTGGGGCAGCCATCGAAGGGGACAAACAGAAGCTGGCGCCGTACAACCTTGACTTGAAAAACATCGCTGACCTACAAACCAGAATTCCTGTAGACGACTGTGATAAATAAACACCATCCCTATTCGACGTAGCAAATTCTGTGCTCGGAACAAATCTTGAGAAGGGTGACGAGACGCTGGGATTAAGGTCGTCTGGATGGGAGAATTATTCCTTGACCTACGAGCGGATGCTGCCCTCGATGCCTGTGTGAGTTTCGAGATAGCTGCAAGGTCGAAAGAGCTTGTTGCAAAGATATCTCCCACAGAAAATGAGAAGAAGAAGAAGAAGAAAAAGAAAAAGAAGAAGAAGAAGAAGAAGAAGAAAGAAGAAGAAGAAGAAGAAGAAGAAGAAGAAGAAGAAGAAGAAGAAGAAGCAGATGCACCAGCAGCAGGGCATTATAGATGGATGAACTATTTCCTCTCTTGTAAAAATTATATTTCCTCTTTGTGTACATTGATATAGATGAACTAGTATTTCGCTGGTGTGCATGTCTTTGGAACAAGTGTACTCTGTGTACATTGATATAGGTCCGCTTGACTATAATGAACTATTTATCCGCCTAGTTTTCTCTACTACTACTCCTTGCAGTGAGCGGTATGCAATGCATGTATTAGTAGACATGACAGCTTGTCCATGGAAGTTGAACCACGGCGACCATCATGTTTCTACCACTACCACACGCGATTTCCCACGACGCCGCTCCAACCCACGGCACCACGTCCCCCGACATGCGCTTCACCCCTCTCGGCCCCACCGCTCCTCTGCCTTTGTGTGCATGACATGCGGGCCAGCTGAACTGCGGCGACCATCAAGTTTCTACCACAGCCACACGCGATTGGACGCGGCTTGCATGCTGCGCTCCTGGCTCCGATCCGTACTACCGCACCATCTAATTTTCATCCAGCGGATGTGACACATTTCATCCCAGGAATCACTCCTCAGCCACAAATATAATAAATAAAATAAAGGCCCGTCTTTGCCTTCTACTTCTGTAATACAGGTAGTACCCGCCGGTGTGGCCATCTACGCCTCATAACACCCCGACGTCCAGCTGTGGCACCCTCACCATGACCAGGCCACCACCGGTCGGTTCATCTCGAATGAGTGAGTCGCGAACGCTGCCGCGACAATGGCCAGCTGGGCATCTCGAACCACACCGATGCCGCTTCCCCGTAGCCGACCTACGCTAGCCCGTGGCCGCACGCCGTTGAGACGCGCGTCAACATACGACGGCAGGAATGCCTCCAGGCTCACTGGCTCAACTACGTCGAGTACATCATGTTCGCAAACCGGTATCCGTTGAGCAGGTTGCTCCCGCCCATGAGCACACGCCTATACGTATCCAGCATTCCAGCCTCGCTGCTGAGTGGTACATCCTCGGGACGGTGAAAGCGGTTGGAATCTCAAGCCCAAGTCGAGCTATGTGCCCCGGGTAGATCACTGGCTCCCGCCCGAGCTCATCAGGAGCGCGAGCAAGTAAACATCATGCGGCACGTCACAACAGACAAGCACCACGACATGCGTCGGCGGGGCAAAGACTTTTCTTGGCCACAAGCTCCATGGTCTCGTCCAAGATCGGTGTGGTACTACAGTCGAACATGCGGGTAAAATACTACGGGAGTAGCTGCATGTGCATGGCCCAGACGCCGATGTTGGCGTGGAGGAGGTGCTACTCGCTGGCGGCGCAGCGTGCTACATGGGTTAGGCAGGCACTTGTTGCCATGCTCGGAGTACGAGCAGGAAAGGAAAGGGTCTTGCATGCGTGTACAGATTCATGCAGGAAATTATTTCCTGGAAATATGGCCTTTGTTTACCTTTTTTTGAGGCTATAGATGATCCACACGAGGAAATCTATTATAACCGTTGCATGAAAATTAGTGGTGCAGGAGTACGGATCGGAGCATGGGAGGGGAGCAGGCAAGCCTCGTCCCACGCGATTCCCACGACGCCGCTCGAACCCATGACACCACACGTCCGCCGACCTGCGCCTCACCCCTCTCGGTCCCACCGCCCCTCTGCTTTTATGAGAATGACATGTGGGACAGCCGCATTCAGGGTCCACATATCATTGACTCAAAGGCAGGTGCACTAGCCGCTGAAGCTCGGTCCCGTGGGCCCCGAGAGGGAAATGTAACTCCTGCGCCAGGCCTTGTGGTGCTCCCACAGTACGAACTCGTGCCAAACCCGGAATTTGTTTCTTACTACTACCAATGTGCCGGCCCGTGCGTTGCAATGGATCCAAAGTAGTAGAATAATACTTGTTCACAAACTTGAAATATAAACACTCTAGTTTTGATATACATATATCAGTAAAAATAAATTATGCTTCACTGAAGACATATTCCTCGGGCTGGTTTGATGAGGTGAGGGGCGGGTGTGGCTGGTTTCAAGATAATAATAGATTTTTAAAACATTGGAGCAGATTTTTTTTCTAACATTTTGTAGCATGGCACGGCATCAGGTGCACCTAAGCGTCAGGAAAAAAAAGTGGAGTGCACTCTAAAGATATTTACATGCTCCCATTTAGTGGAGTGCACTCTAAACACATTATCTATTTATTTTTCTCTAGCCTTTCCTAGCCATGCAACCAAGCCACATAAGCTAGTCATGCATGCAATCCATAAATTGCAATATACTCCAGCATGCAATGCCGCCACATCATCTATTTATGCCTGTTAGTCATAGGTTGTTTTTTGCATTAGCCCAAATATTAATGTTCCATAAAACTAAACTCCAAATGTCCGCCGGAGCCGAGGCAGAGGACGTACGACAGGGGTGGTGGAGGCGTCTTCGTAAGAGGAGGAGAGCTTGAAGGATAATCTTGCACGTCCGCCACCACCTGCATATCAGCGCCGGACTCCTCGAGCGCCCACTGGAGCTCGCGCTCCTCCAGGGAGCGGCGGAGTCACGGGATTTTCCTAAACCATGATGGGCACCATGCAGTACTCCTCGTAGCCGGGGGCGCGGTGCTCGCGTCCCGACTCTTGGGGTACTGTCTGGAGCACGTGCTCAACCACCTCCTGAGCCGCGAGGATGCCATGCTCGCGGCCGTGCTATTGGAGCACATGCTCGTGCGCCTGAGTGGCGAGGATGCGATGTTCGCGGGCGTGCTGCCGGAGCACGCGCTCGTCCATGTTGAGAGCGGCGACGATGCAATGTTCGCGGGCGGCGATGATGCGATGCTCGCGGGCATGCTGCTGGAGAACGCGCTCGTCCACATTGTGAGCGGCGAGGATGCGATGTTCGCGGGCGTGCTGCTAGAGCACGCACTCGTCCACGTCGAGAGCGGCGACGATGCGATGTTCACGGGCGTGCTCTCGATGATGCGATGCTCACGGGCATGCTGCTGGAGAACCCGCTCGTCCACACTGTGAGCGGCCAGGACGTGATGCACCTCCTCGTGACCGACCAGGGCGTGCTGCTGGAGCACCACTACCCCTCGTGGCCGACGAGGGCGAGCCACTAGATCACAGTGTCCTCCGCGTGGACAGTCAGCGCGCACTACTCGTGGCCGTAGAGGGCGTGCTCCACCTCGGCGATGTCGGAGACTCCGTCCTCTTCCCAGGCCACGGCGCCGTCCACTTCGGTAACGGCTGCCTGCTCCCGTGGGTGTTGTGTCCGTATGGGAGCTTCGAGCTACAGTACCAGTGGGTGCGGGGGTGACCTTTTCGTGGTTTCACATGGTCTGAGGAGAAAAATAGAATCGGAAGTAGCACAATATGCTGGAACGTGTCAGAGGAAGGCTGGCAGGAGCAGTACAACAAACATCACATGCGCACCATATTTTGAGAAGGGTTTAATGTAATTTGTGTGAAATGGGTCTGTGTGATGTACGAGTAGTACATCCATATCATTGACATTCATGCATGCAACAAACATTTGTGTGCACGATTTCACCCCTATTTTCATATTCTGTTTGGGAGTGGTTTTGATTTTTGTAATCGGAGCTCATTTTTGTACTTGGTTTCAATTTAGACTATGCATGTATTATTGCGAGAGATAGATATAGAGAGAATATTTGTGTGACAAGGAGGGGGGCGGGGGCAGCGATACCTAACGAGAGAGGGGCATATGCGTGTTCGAAAGACTTTGTGTGTCGTAGAGAGAGGAGTGTCTGAAAGGGGGAGAGAGGGTGTGTGTGTGTGTGTTAGAGAGAGAGAGGTGCGTGTAATGTCGGGATCGCCAAGGTTATGAGGTTGCTGATATGGGAGAGTGATAGTGTGTGTGCGATGAAGGGACACACAGACAGCGTCTGTTTGCGTGAGAGAGAGCTGGATAGACCTCGACAACACGGCTGGCTAGGGGTGGAAGGTTATGTGTGGTAGAAAGAGATAGTAGAGAGACAGATGAATGCTTGTTTGCTGCAAGGAGACCTAACTACATAGACGGGGGTAGCAAGAAGAAGAGAATGGCGGTGTGCCTTTTTGTCATGGGATGGAAGAGAGACCAAGAGACACGCATTGTGTGGAGAGGTGTGTGTGTTTCGAGAGAGAGAGAGGGAGGCGTGGACCTGAATAATGAGATGGGTGCTCATGTGTATGTTATAGGGAAGGAATTGTCTAGGTGGTAGTCTTATAATGGCGCCCCAATCTTTCAATGAGAGTGGGGATAAGTATCGACTTGGTGGATTTTGACGTTGACGATCTAGCTATATCGTACTCGGTGATACAAATCGACAATCGTTACTAAACAAATCTTCGATGGACGATGATCTTGTCGTATGCACAAAATCAACCTGAATAACGAGATGGAGTTCCTCCAAGCAACCGAAGAATCGGCTAGAACTAAGATAATGCAATCGTAATTGCCAATATGAATTAATTAAGGATAATGGTGGGGTTGCTGGTACTGAACAAAAGGCGGTAGTCCTACACGCACCCCGCAAATGCAAATTATAGCGAAAACAAAGCAATGTGTACACAACAACGCGAGTTCTAACCTAGAAAAAGGGTAGTAGCCTTATTTATATCTATAGACTATATTACTATATTTTTATTTGTATAGTTATATCTATATCTATTCCACTCCCTCCGTTAGTAATTTATTCCGCACATATATAGCTTTGACTGCGGCCAAATTTTATAAAGCTTGACCGAATTTGGTGAAAACAATATGAACATTTACACTAACAAATTTACACGATGTGGAAATAAAAGCAATGATGAATCAAATGATATATATTTGGTGGTGTATATGTTAATACTTTTTCCTACAAAATTTTGAAAGTATACAAAGTTTGACTTTAGAGAAACCCAATATGCGGTATATGTATTATACATTCTATATTCATTATTTTTTCGGAGTCAATGCGTGTATTTGCACGTACACGATATAAACCGTTGATTGATGTTGATCCAATGGTCCAAGTGGCTGTGATTCGGATCTACTATAAGTACCCATACACGTTCTTCTCGAACGACCAGCACGACAGTGTGATCGATCCACACAAGAAGCTCTAAATAAGACCTCTAGACATGCCACGTGGCTTCATGGATGCTCCCCACATCATATTATGCATACTACGTTGACTGAAATAAAGATAAATCACCCAAAACAAGATCTTCCCGTTTTTTGTTCCTACGATGCTGTGCTTCCTGCTGTGCCATGCACGTACCTAGTTGTATAGTGGTAGTAGTAGTAGTAGTAGTACAAACTTCGTAGTACGGAGTGCTCGTACTCTATCAACGAGTCCCATCTGACACCAAATTTCTTGGCTTCCGTGCTACAGCTAGATCTTCCCCTCCTCGTTTCTGTTTTCCAACGCGGCGGGCAGGGTGTGGTTTGCCGATAGTCGGTTTGCTCAACTGCGGTCCCACATCAAAGTGAAAATGCTAGGCAACACGCCTTCCCTAGGTATGTGGCGTGCTAGACAGGCCGTGGAGTACTCTCGATTCCCGGGCGTGTGGGGGTGCGACGCGAACATGGCAGGCCTTTTCCTTTTACTAGCAATGTGCCCGTGCATTGCAATGGATCCAAAGTAGAATAGTACTTGTTCACAAACTTGAAAGAAAACACTCTTGTTTTGATATACATATATACCACTAAAAGTATATTACCTTTCACTCAAAATATATTTCTCAGGCTGTTTTGATGAGGTGAGGGAGGGATGTTGTTGCTTTCAAGATAATAAGGGGTTTTCTGCAAATTGGAGCAGAGAAGTGGGCTATTGTTGCAAAAATGCCACAACTTACCTCACAGCCGTTAGATGCAGATCTAATGGTCAGAAATGACGGATGGCAGACACACCACCATCACCAACTGAGTCTTTTATGGGAGTAGAGAAACATGTATAAATTGTAACATTTGGTTCTGCTCCTTGGCACGATCGATAGATAGAAATAACGATTGGAAAGGCTAGGGCGGGGCTTTTCCCGCCAGATAAGCAGGGTAGTAGCTAGGTTGGCGCATCGTCAGTTTGGTAACATGTTGTCCCACATGTTGTAGTGATATAAAGCCTAGCCAGTGCGCATTGACCGGGGGGCGGAACGACAGTGTGGTATGCGATGGGGAAGGGACATGCTTCATGTACGTGTTCCAGTTTCTCATTTTTGAACTTGCGAACGTGACATGCGTGCTGCACGAGTAGTTTTGAATTTATATGTTCGGTCTCAGTTTTTGAATTTAGGAGTAGTTCATAGGTCGGGGCAAGCATCGAACGTAAATTACGAAGTTGGTGGAAAAGGTAAGCACAACTTATAAATTGACGGATGGAGTACTAGTTACAGTGATGCATATAATTGCCTCTAAATGTGAGCAAAGGGATCGCACATGTCTGTATTGATTGGAACGAGAATGCAATAGCACAATAAGAATTAAGGCCACAATGATGCGATTGCAGTGGTGGTTATAGGAGGCAAGAAGAAAGATGCATCCATCAACATACGACCTCCTCCTCCTCGACTCAGTGCGCCGGGCCACCGACTGGCGGCTTAGGAGCGGCAGCTTTTGTGGCGAGGTCAAGGTGCTTCTCAACAAAGGAGTCCAAGGCTTCCAGCCGGTTGACGAAGGCCAACGTCGTAGCATCCTCACCGGCCTTGTAGATACCTATGTACATGACTTCCTCGTACACCTGCATGTGTAAGTCGACGAATTCTTGCAGGGCGAGGCGCCTCGCAGCATGCGCGACCTCCAGGTGGACATTCTTCGTTGCGTCGGCGGGCAGTCGTAGGGCCACTAGTGCTTGAAAGAGCTTCTCGCCATGGAGGCCGATTAGGGTGGCAGGCAATGAGGAGCCCGGGTGCGCGGGCTGGAGGAGTACGGCGATGTCGTCCGCGAGCTTCTTGATGACGGTGAACTTGTTGATGGTGGCAACGATCATCTTGTCCAATTGAGAGTCGTAGCTTGCGTCGACGATGGCCATGAACCAACCGGTCGCCAACACCCTCTGGAGACGATCCTTGGTGCCATGCCGCAGGCCGGTGTCATGGATCATCTGGCACAACCGCTGGCCACTCGCGCGCATCGCCGCCATGGGTCTGGAGTGAGCACTTTTGCGCTTAGTGTAGGTGCTTAGGTGCGTATGATGTGGTAGATGCATTGGAATGGAGGGGTGCCTTTATATGAGTGCAAACTGCGTTGCATTCACATCGTGCTGCCACTTTTTCCCGTCCTCCTCCCATTACTTCCCTCATGCATTCAGGATGCTAATTGAAGGAGGATACATCATTGGCCATTCAACATTTCGGGAACCGCTACCCTCTCCCTCGTCTACATTAAAGCCGTATCGAGAACTGTCCTGGTTTACTAGTAGCTGTCAAATCGAATAGTACTGCGCCGCCCGCTGCACACCCTGCTGAACACGCCTCCTCGCCTCCATCAAACGCCTCTGTTAAACCCGCATGCAAACCAAGAAACCTACTCCGGCCACACGTCCGTTCATGAGCGGGCCGGAATTAAACGCAACGCCGGCCGAGCTCCTCCCGTCCGCCCTCAGTTTAAACGAGGCCAGACGCCAACCAAGCTCCTACCGTCCGCCCTCTATTTAAACGAGGCCAGACAGCGGGCAAGAATCACACCCCTCCGCCGCTCCCCCATCTCCTCCTTCACCATTTTCTCCACTCTTTCGATGGCTTTCGAGGAGCCGTTCTCCGGCATACTACCCGGCTGGGTGGCCCGCCGAGCCCTCCAGCTACGAGCGAGGCCGCTCGGTGCTTCACCTACCTCAACTGGCCCGACGGAGCCAGTTGCCGCCCCAAGCCGGCGTGGTTCAGCAACTCGCCGCTCCAGTTCAGCTCGATGAGGAGTGGCGAGTTGCTCCACGCCGGCATGGTGGCGAGCACGGCGGCACGGGCGTCGTCGCTGCCGCGTCGTACTGCGCCACCAGTGGCTTCGGCCGCGCCTCCCATGTCTGTGGGCGCGCCTCCCGTGCCTGCGGCAGCACCATGCAGGCAGAGACAGAAGCCGGGTGCGCGGAGAGCGACAAGTCGGTGGCCAGCTTCTTCGTGTCCGCCGCCATCATCGAGGAGAAGTACAACACGGGAGGCCGCCGCCACTTGGGTTCCATGAAGGCCACCGCCGAGGCGACGAGTGCGTATATAGGTGGTTTCTTGGCTGCTTCGTCTCTTGCGAGGACCTTCATCGACCCCGCAAGTGTCTTCCGGACATGAGGAAGACAAAGGGATCCGCGGGCGGCCATTTAGATTAGGTATTAATTATACCACGAGAGCCGGATTAGCACAGCTTAGTTCATGTAAATGTAATGAAATCCATCATGTTTATATGAAGATCCGGCTTTTTATACGAAATCCTTCATGCTTATATGAAATCAGTCCGTGTTTGCACGAATTTCCTCTGGTTGGTTAGAGTTCAGAAAACGTATGCCGCTGGCGTTGGATGTCGTCCTCTGCGGAAGTAAGCGGAAGTAAGCTCTTATGCTGGAAATAATAGAGTCACATCCAATCCATTTGAGTTAATTGCGTGTATGATTCTCCCTCTATAAAAACTTAATTGCATGTATAGTGTACATGACTTGCAGGGTGGCTACAGATTCGTACAGAAAGTTAAAAAGAAACAAATCCATCCTTAATCTTGTATTCTAAGTACTCTATGGGTTCCACTGTCAGTACAGTAGTGAAAGAAGTATATATTAAAAAAATATAAAAATATAAAGTTTAGGATAGAATTCGAACTCAGGTCATCGCGTTGCGAGCATCCGGCGCTAACCAGTCTAGCAGATGTTCGTTGTGGACGATGCTAGAGATATATCTCTATGTCTACTCTTATCTACTCTTATAGAAAACAGACTTGGTGATGATGGTGTGCCTGCCATCCTACAATATAGGTCGTCCGATTTATATCTGACGGATAGGAAGGAAACTATGGCAATTTTGCAAAAAGATACCCACACCCCTCTGCACATTTGCAAATAAGGCCTTCCCTCGTTCATCATTTTCTCTCACAAGATAAACTACTCATACAAATGCATCCTGATGTTCCGTGCAACGCACGTGGATCTTGCTAGTTTCTTTTTAAATAGTTACTGCGATAATTGGGTTGAAGTGATATATTTTATGTCTGCCCCGAATGATCTCAAATTCACTAGTAGTAACAAAGAAAAGGTTGCCTTGTTAATTAACAGAAAACAGGGTGAAAACTATCACATGAGGCCGGTAAAAACAAGGCACACTGGGTTTAGCGTCATCGTCACTACAGCTGTGCGCCCGCGAGAAGTCTACATATTGAGGGGGCTACGGAGAGAAAGACATATCGAGTGTGTGTGAGTGAGGCACAGAGACACAACTAGTGTGTGTGTGTGTGTGTGTGTATTTGAGAGAGAAGCCAATTGATAGATTAAGATCAAGATCGAGTTGTCACCCTTCTGCTATCATTGTTGGGGGGTGGGAGGGGGGAGGGAGAGAAAGACGTATCGAGAGTGTGCGCGCGGTAGGCATAGAGGCACAACTAGCGAGTGTGTGTGTGTGTTTGAGAGAGAAGCCAGTAGATAGATTACTATCAAGATCGAAGTGCCACCCTACTCCTTCGGTGTCGGGTAGTGTGTGTGTGTGTGTTTGAGAGAGAAGCCAGTAGATAGATTAGTATCAAGATCGATGTGTCACCCTACTCCTTTGGTGTCGGGAAGTGTGTGTGTGTGTGGGTGTGGGGGGGGGCAGTGACACTTAGATATAGGGAGAAGGAGTTTGTGTGATACATATCTATATTAAGGGATAGGTAGATAGCATGTGTGCGAGGCATACTTAAAGCATCAAGGAGATAAACGAGCGGTGTGCATGCAAGTGTCGGAAAAAATGTAGAGAGAAACAATGTCTGCGCGCGCAGGTGCGTGCGTGCGTGTGTGTGTGTGTGTGTGTGTGTGTGTGTGAGCGAAATCTCTAAACAAAAGGTGCTCTGCTGGAATCCCATTGTATGTATTCATATGGTTCTGGGACTCGAGTTAACCTTAGGCATATGTGTGCGAGACATAGTTATACTTTGAGACATTAGTGGCAGTGGGTGGGCGGAATCAAAGGGGTGGGCGTGTTCGACAGAGAGAGCGTGTGTGTTTCTGTGTGAGAGACTTGTAGGACGGGGTAGAAAGATGAATTCTAACCTTGATGGAGGGAGAGAAATACACGAAGTGCGCGTGTGTGATTCCGATGCCCACAGAGAAATAAGATATGTATGCGTGTGAGAGAGATTGCACAATTCATTCACGTATCACTATCTAGCGATCGTGGACGTGCATCGCTTGAACATAAATCAATATCTACTTTGTATCATGGCCAAAGATACAATATCGATTCAACGCTATAAAGATTGGACACTCACATATCGCATTTTTTCCAAATAATCCTTTTCAATTGTGCATGCCAAAGTTACAGTGATGTTTCTTCAAACAACCACTGCAGCTATCATGTACATGCACCATTGTTAGTTTTGCATTCAAATTCATTAGTCTTGGATGATTCAAGGTTCTATTATGAAGTAATATATGTAATATTCATATATGAATTCAACGGGTACGCAATTTATGAAATGGAGGCCATGTAATCATATAAGGTAACACTTTTAAGTAGCGGACTACAATATTCATTTCTTTTGTGGGACTACAATATCCATTTCTATTTGTGCGCCTCTACAATAACACGTCAATGCATTATGTTTAAAGTAAATAACCAATGGCACTAAATTATATATTTACACAAGAAATACATAGGCTGAGCGTTTGATCCATTTTTTTGTGAACACGCCTCTACACCCGTACGATTGGTCGCGCCCGTGTGAACGTCCGAGTTATTGGTGCATCATCCCGAGTTATTGTCTTTTTTTCTGGGGTGGACTTCATACCAGTTATTAACTGCTGACGTGTGCCCCGTGTACACAGTCTCGCATGACCTTCTCGCTAGCACTGTCCAAAATTAGTTGAAACTGGATACGAACGATCCCGCGGGCGGCAAAATCTCCCGCCTCCTTCTAAAATTTCTGCCACCTAGTCTTTAGCATGCAAAATTCCCCTTTTGTCCTTGGTGCACAGAGAACAATAGTTACAATACGGCCCTCATTTACATAATAGGTTGGGGCTTCTTTGGTAACTTTCGGTTCCCCCCACCACACGGCACCCCCATTTCCTCTCCCTCTTCTGCAAAAACGACTACTCCACAGCACCAGAGCATCTTACATCACGCCGTCCGTACTTCATCGGCCTTTCTACCCCTCCCCTCTCGAAACCCTAGACTGCTCATCCACCTGCGTACCAGAGCCCATTCACTGCCAGCGGCGTCCACCTCGCCGGATCTGCTTCTGCGGCCGCATCTACCCCTCCCACCTCCCCTAGAAACAAGTAGACTGCTCATCCACCACTGTACCACAGCCCATTCATTGTCGGCCTTGTCCACGGCGCCGGATCTGCCTCGCCGATACTCTCGTCAACCGCAGCGCATCTGTAGTGGCTCCTTCGTACTCCCCACCGGAGACGCTTCGTCCACACCCCCGGAGCCGCCCCATCGACGCCCCCGTCGACGGCCTCTGATCCTCTTCGCCGACACCTTCCTCAACCCTACCGGAGCCGCTTCGCCGACACCATCCTCAACCCTACCGGAGTAGCTTCGCCTATACCATTCTCAACACTACCGGGGCCGCTTTGCCAACGCTCAAGTCCACGGTCTCAGATTCGCCTCATCGCACCCTCGTCCAACCTACCAGAGCAGCTTCTGACGCCCCATCCACGGCCACAGATCCGCATCGTCGGCACCATCCTGAACCCAACCACCGGAGCAGCTTCACCGACACCCTTGTCCACGGCCTCAGATCCTCTTCGCCCACACCGTAGTCCACCCTACCGAAGCCGCTCCACAAACACCCTACTCCATGGTTCTAGATCTCCTTACCGTACCCCGACAGCCAGCGCAGCGTCATAACCCTTGACGTTTCTAACCTGATTCCCACCGTCTAGCAAGATGCCAAGCACCCGCCGTGGCCTAGGTACTTGTCACCTTTAAACCCGTCTAGCATCACCTGCCCGATGTACTTCAAATATACTAACAGGTCGCTGTTACATGTTATGTAGCTGGCAAAAACTACAAGGACGATGTTTCTTCGGGATCTAATAGCTTGGCCAACCAAGATCCTGGACTGAGGCATTGCTATGATCTTGTAAGTGTGTCTCTCTCTCTTGTATTGTTGTGTGCCCGCAAGCGTGCTTTGCTAGGATTTTCGACCAGTAATCCGTTTGTGCAGACAATGATTTCCCCTACTGGCTGCTAAATTAGAGATGTAGATGTCATACATGATACTCCCTCCGTTCCTAAATATAAGTCTTTCTAGAGATTCCACTATAGACTACATACAAAGCAAAATGAGTGAATCTACACTTGAAAATGCATCTATATACATCTGTATGTGGTCCATACTGGAATCTCTACAAAGACATATATTTAGGAACAGAGGTAGTACATTACACAAAATCGTAGGTGGCATGTAGGAATTCCAGTGCACTACATTAGGCTCCCTTAGAGTGCCTGCTAGTCCAGTACACAGAGTCATGGCTAGTTTATGCTACGCACACAATCGTTAATTGGTGGTTAAATATGCGCAAGGGATATGCAATGTATTATCATGACCAAGATTTCTTAGTACAAGATGTATGTGGCAATTTCATGGAACATCACAAAAAAAGGAGAGGCAGTGGTGAGCCTATACAGTGTGCTATGGTAGGTCACTCTCCATTGCAATCATCATGACATGTTATTTGTATGTCAGTGCTGTTGGCCAAGTTTCTTAGGGACAGTTATTTCGTGTTATCCTAAGAAAATAAGCACCTTTGAATATAAGCTCCAGATAATAAGCCAACCAGTTCTTTTCATTGCGTGCCTTTTCAGCTTATCTATGGTATGATCAGTGAAAAGTCTAGATTGCATTATATTTTGTCATTTTGCTGCCCATATGAAAATTAATTTGACTTGCAAACATCACAAATTGAACCCAGTGCAGTAATTAATATGATAGGAAAACAGACCATCAATATTTGTTCAAAATGCAAATACAAAGATACCATCTACTTGGCACAATCTAGTTTGGTCAATGTCTTCCATAGAGATCCCATTGCCTAATTTAAATGAAGAACGCATGACCTAAATTTAAATGAAGAACCATTATTTATCGAAATTCGATGGTCCAAGTGGCTGGTTATTATCATATAGCAGCAGCACCTGAAAGCATCATATAGCAAGCAGCAGCTCATAGCAAATCATCATACAGCAGCAGCAGCTAGCAATTCATCATATACCAGCAGTAGCTCATAGCAATTCATCATATAGCAGCAGCAGGAGCAGCTCATAGCAATTCATCATATAGCAGCAGCAGGAGCAGCTCATAGCAATTCATCATATAGCAGCAGCAGGAGCAGCTTATAGCAACTCATCATATAGCAGCAGAAGCAGCTCATAGCAATTCATCATATAGCAGCAGCAGCTCATAACAATTCATCATATAGCAGCAGCAGGAGCAGCTCATAGCAATGCATCATATAGCAGCAGCAGCAGCTCACAGCAATTCATCGTATAGCGGATCGGAATGAAAATTTGGCAAAAAATCAGAGGAGATCCTCACCCTGTTGGATGAGCTCATCCTTCAACAGCACCTCAAGGCCACGGCCTGGGAGGAGGGGAGGGGGAACGAGGTGCCTTCTGCCGGAGTGGGGCATCGGCCATAGTTGTGCGGTGACCGCCAGAGTAGTGCGTTGGACGGACCACAGCGGAGCAGCTGCTGGAGACCATGAGAATGAGGGGCGGCGTCAGAGGGAGGAGCAGCCAGGGAGATTTGGCCCTACCCGCCGGCCATGTAGCCTAGTTGGACAGAGCATCGTCGAGGACCAGGCCAGATGGGACCAGTGGCGACGGCTCGCTGGAGGAACCCTAGCGCTGCAGGCAGGGGATCGAGGTAGAGGGAAAGGGGAGAGGAGATGCAAGCGGGCAGGGCAATGAATGCTTGCGTGTTTGTTTTTACTTGAGGATCAGGTGTGACGCGGGTGTGAGTAGTGGCATTTTGAGTGTAATATAGGCAGACAACATAGTCATTTCACTATTGCCCTTCCCTTCAATTTTTAGTGAGCTTCTACCCGAAGCACCCCCTCCAAAGCGAAAATAAGTTAAGCACAAGCCCATAACTCAAAGATGACTTCTTTACATCTTTTATGGCTTATTTTGACAATAAGCTCTGAAAAGGCAGAATAGAACTAGCCCTTAACCTGCAATTCAATTGTGCGTGCAATGATGAATCACTCCTGCCTGCTATAGTGTACATTTAGGCATCATACATGGCATAACCTAATACATGTGCATTTCATTATAGAATCTGAAATATGCAATGTTTATGTTAGTTCATACGTTGCACATGATGTTTAAATGCTCCTTAAATCTGGTCAGTCAAGTGATGGTTTTTAAGCCTCCTTCTATGCTTCTTTTCTTGATATGTAATTCAGTGTTGTGCAAGATTTGCTCACACATCTGTTCAATTGCTTGTTTGTATCAGCCAGCCATACTAGGACTATTTGCTTTGATTACTTGCTATTCTTGACATAAGAGAGCTTGTCAATGATTTAAACACTAAGGGCTGCTGTAGTGGGGGCTTGTATAACTCATAGGTGACATAAAGGTTTGGTTGTACACTAAAGTAGGCTCTCCAAGAGTACCTGGAGATCCAGTTCGAAGGTATGCCTAGTTTTTACACAGTGCACATATAGTAAATGCTCATTTCATTGTGTGCAAGAGATGTGGCATGTTTCATTATGTGGTGTTGTTTTGTTATAAACTCATCCTTTTGTGTTGTTCACGGACTGGAAAGTATGCATATTTTTCTTCCAAGGAGACCAGTAACTAGTTTGTGTCACCTTGTAGAGGGGGTGCAATGAAGATAAGATTGAGGATTTCCAAGTACAAGATGTTAGGAAGGAGCCTTGCAAGAGAAGGAGGAGCAGCGCTGAGCCTGTTCAACCAGTTATGGTAAGTCACTGTATTACAATTACCAGGACATCCTATTTGTCTGACATTCTGCTTGCATAGGGTTCTTCACATGTAACCCAGTCATTGGGCCATTGATTAAAAACCCCTCCGCTCACTACTATATGATGTTCTAACTTTTTTGTAAATCAGATGTATGTAAACACATTTTAATGTGTCTGTTCACTCATTACGGATGTAGTCTACTTTTAAATATCTAAAACATCTTATAGTAGTGAACAGTGTGAAACTGCTTCCTGCCATGGTAGAGTTGTCGATGTCATAAATGTCATAACCAAATGCATATTCTCATCATTAGCCTCCCTATCATTACTAGGATATTGATTACATACTAGTTAAGATACTTCATAGGGGGCAAACAATATTACATTACTTGTTCCTTTATATAGTAAATGTAGCTAGGCCATGGATGTTATTGAGGCGTGCATGTATGCATGCTGCCAACTCAACAGTTCAATTGCTTGTTTGTTTCAGGCATAGTTAAATTGCTCTTTTGAATTGCTTTATTTGTCCTCAGTTAATGAGATGCCCAAAAAATGATGCCTGATGTTGGGTACTTGTATAACTATTAGTTGACATAATTAAAGGCCTTACCATTTAATTACTCTGGCGAAGTGTGCCTGAAGCTTTGAAGTCTATTAACCAACTATTACTGCATGAGGCTCACAATCTAGTTTATACTAGGCTAATGATTGCATAGTTTTGCTTGCTGTAGTAGGTTTGTATGAATCCCTCTGCTATTCATTATGCTCCCTAAGACTTTAATTTTTTTTTTGCGGGAATCCCTAAGACTTTAACTGAGCTACAGAATGGCCAACTGCTTGCTTACTTATATGCAAGATACATACATACATATATATATATATAATGTTCAGTAGTTGCGTGTGGTTTAATTTGTAACATGTCTGTGTTTTGGATTTGGCCCCAACATCATGCTCCTCTGGTGAGCTAAGAGAGATTTCTGTATGCGGGCTGCACAGACTACCATTTTGATAATTTTTAAAATATCACCTGCTTATGCTTCATGACGTGTAGCATTATTGTTAGTCCTGTTTTCCATGTACAAAATAGTCTGTCCTGCTCGCTTCACTGTTGTAACTATATTTTTGCCCTAATCATGTGTACTTACAGAAACATTTCAGAATGAAGTGACATCAACACAAAGATCTGCGAGCAGTGCGGCATGGCCGTTACCAAATAATTATGGATTGGAATTGGAATGTGCTGATGTTCTGGAGCATCAACTAGAGGTGGCAAGACAACGTGTACATGATTCTCAACATGCAATCAACAAGTTGAGACTGGAGTTGCGGGTATTAGATGCAGGAGTCAAAAAAATGAAACAAGACACTGAGGTAACCACGAAGGAATTGGAGATTTTGCAGACTGAAATTTGTGCCATCTGAATCTAGCCAATCCTATTTTCTGAAGAGATTATAGTTCAAATGGTAAGTTCTGTTGATGCGTGTCCATGATGTATGAGCTTTATTTGCCCAGTGTATGTAATTTGCTCTTTGTGTACGCTTTATTATCACTGGTGCCGAACTATAATGCCTAGTGGGTATAATCTGCTGTAATTTCTTTATTGTATAGTGTAGGATTATTCTTCGTTTCTATGCCTTAGTCTCTTTATTGTATAGTGTAGGTTTTTTAGAGGCGATAGTATAGAGTAGGATAATTCTTTGTATATGCTATATCGTTGAAACGGGGGCCAACACGCCCAAACATTACCTGGACGCCATCCGAACGAACAAACATGTGTAGTCAAAGCGGGCCTTAATTGGGCTGGTCAACTTAATATTTAGTGGATCCCAAACGATGTGGCCCACCGTAACAACGACTCTTAGTAGGTCGTTAATAGGCCGAAAGCTCGATAGGGCCGTATAAATGGAAATGGCCCGTGGGCCTCTAGCAGGCCGAAATAAATGTCAATTTTGTCGCGGCCCTTTTACTTTACGTGCCAGTAAGAGGCCGAAAGTGTTTTGGGCCAGAAGAGGCCCAATTTGTAAACTAGGCTTTCAACAGGCCGAAAGTCGCGTCGGGCTGAAATTGTGCCCAGCGGAACGTGGGCCGCTAATGGACCCAAAATTAGGTCACACCGTCAAAGACCCAACTGTTGTGCGGGCCGTTAACAGGCCAAAAGACAAAATGGGCTAGGAATTGGCCCATTTACCGAATGGGCCGACGAAAGGCCGAAAGTCACAACGGGCTAGAAGTTGGCCCAACTGCACAATGGGCCGAGAAAAGGCCGAAAGACATACAGGGCCATTAATGGGCTGGAACTGACGATGGGCTGCTAACAGGTCGAAAGAAGGTCGGGCCATAATTGGGCCCAAAGACATAGCGGGCCATTAACGGGCTGGAACTGACGATGGGCTGGAAATTGTCAAATCTAGAATGCGCCTTTGATGGACTGATTCTGTGTAACTTGTATGGGCCGTGCTTGTGAATGGGCCTGACTCAAGTAGGCCACTAATGGGCCGGCCCGCTTATTTTGACAGGCCCGGCCTTTTAACCTAAACGGGCCACTGTTGGGCTGAGCCACATGTCGACGTACCATAGGCTCGTCCCGTCCACTCGCTTGATGACACCTGTCCCAACGCTGAGCCGACACGTGGATCCTCCAGCGAATGAGAATTTTACACGTGGAAAATCCCCATTGGTCGGGACTATTAACGGGTTATCGGATCCAAACCAGAACCCGATAGCTTAACGGCGACCCGTTACGGTGGATGCCATGTGTCAGTTACCCTTGACAAAAGCACTTCCATGACGCGCCATTTATCGTCATGGAAGTGGACACTTCCGTGATGATAATTTTGGTATTGTCATGGATTACTTCTACGACAGCACAGGTATGACTATCTTGATTCTGTCATAAAATCATCATGGATGTACATGCATGACAGAAAACGTGACCTACTGTGACAACACGTATCATCACGGAAGTGTATTTTTTTGTAGTGCTTCCTTGCGTGCGAAGATAGCTGGTAGGTCCCAGCTGTCAGGGGGGTCATTTTTTGCGCGTAATAAGGAGCCATTTCCTTGTGTGCGAAGATGTAGCTGGTGGGTCCCAGCTGTCAGGGGGAGGAAAAATTATTATTTTTGCATAAAAAGGAGGCAGTTGCATGCGTGCGTCCATGGACGTGGTGCGTCCCCACTGTCAGCCTCTCCATGTATAGTCGTCCGATAACCCACAAGTATAGGGGATCAATTGTAGCATTTCTCGGTAAGTAAGAGTGTCGAACCCAACGAGGAGCTAAAGGTAGAATTAATATTCCCTTCAAGTTCTATCGACCACCGATACAACTCTACGCACACTTAACGTTTGCTTTACCTAGAACAAGTATGAAACTATTTTGTAGGTGTAAGGATAAGTTTGCAAGAATAAACTAGAAGTACTTAGCTAGAATAAAACTACGAATAATTTGCAAGATAATAAAAGTTGTTGTTTAGTAGAAAGCTTTTTGTAACACAAAGAGAAAGATTTATCCCTAGGAAATTGGTAACTAGACCGGTAATCATTATTACAATATTATATGAGGGAGAGGCATGAGCAAACATACTTTCCGTACTTGGATCATTTGCACTTATGATTGGAACTCTAGCAAGCATCCACAACTACTAAAGATCATTAAGGTAAAACCCAACACTAGCATTAAGTAACAAGTCCTCTTTACTCCCATACGCAACAACCCCCTTACTCGGGTTTGTGTTTCCGTTACTCACGCAACCCACTATAAGCGAATTATGAACATATTGCAACACCCTACAACGGTAACCCTACACGCTTGCGCGATGCGGATGGCACCATAGGACTACACCTGTCATGGTTTTGTCACGGCAGATGTCCTCGTGAAAGGACTTATTTGTGAGGCCATCGCCACAAGGTGATAGCTTGAACGGGGTTGATCAGAATTGAAAGACAAGAGTTTACCTAGGTTCGGCCCCTAATAGTGGAGGTAAAAGCCTACGTCCTGCTTTGTGTTTATTGATGATGATGATCTCGATTACAAGGGTGCGACTTGGCTAACCTAGTACTCGAGAGCTTGTAACTTAGTCTTTTTGCCTCAGGGGCTCCCCTTTATATATAGGTGGAGGCCCGAGGCTTACTATAGAGTCCAGGTCATATTATGATCTGTGACCTAGCATGTTTCCTATTTGTCTTGTTCCCTAAGTAAGGAAGCTTCAGGTGGCGACTTGTACTTCTGGGCTACGAGCCGCTGTCTTCAAGTACTGGCCCCTGAGTCGGCCCACTCTATAAGCCGCCATGCAGGCCTTGAGGTCTTGAACGTCACAACCCATCTTGGGTCCTGCTTATTAATGTTGGAAATATGCCCTAGAGGCAATAATAAAGTTGTTATTATTATATTTCCTTAATCATGATAAAGGTTTATTATTCATGCTAGAATTGTATTGATTGGAAACTTAAATACATGTATGAATACATAAGCAAATACCAAGTCCCTAGTATGCCTCTACTAGACTAGATCGTTGATCAAAAGATGGTTAAGGTTTCCTGACCATAGACATGAGTTGTCATTTGATAATGAGATCACATCATTAGAAGAATGATGTGATGGACAAGACCCATCCGTTAGCTTAGCATATGATCGTTCAGTTTATTGCTACTCCTTTCTTAATGTCAAATACATATTCCTTCGACCATGAGATCATGCAACTCCCGGATACCGAAGGAATACCTTGTGTGCTATCAAACGTCACAACGTAACTGGGTGATCATAAAGATGCTCTACAGGTATCTTTGAAGGTGTCTGTTGAGTTGGCGTGAATCGAGATTGGTATTTGTTGCTCCGTATCACAAGAAGCTTGCAAGCAAAGTGACTAAGGATTTAGTTACGAGATGATGTATTACGGAACAAGTAAAGAGACTTGCTGGTAATGAGATTGAATTAGGTATGAAGATACCGACGATTGAATCTCGGGCAAGTAACATACAGACGGACATAGGGAACTACATATGTTGACATAAAGGTTGGACCGATAAAGATCTTCATAGAATATGTGGGAACCAATATGGGCATCTAGGTCCCGCTATTTGTTATTGACCGGAGAAGCATCTCGGTCATGTCAACATCATTCTCGAACCCGTAAGGTCCGCACGCTTAACGTTCGTTGACGATATAGTATTATATGAGTTATGTGAATAGGTGACCGAATGTTGTTCGGAGGCTCGGATAAGATCACGGACATGACAAGGAGCTGGTGCGCACGAGGGAGAGCACACTAGCCCACATGGGGCTGGTGCGCCCCCATCTCATGGCGCCGGCCCTAGGGAAGGAAGGGAGAGGGCCAGCCCCCTCTTTCCTTCTCTTCCACATGCAGGGAAAGGAAAAGGGGGCGGGGGCGGCCGCCTCCCTCATGCCCTTCCCCCCCCCCCCCCCACGCGCCTAAGAAGGAAGGGCGCCTAGGGCAGGAGGCCAGGGCTGGCCACCGGCCCCCTTGGGGGCGCCCTAGTGCTGCTTCCCCTCCCCCACCTATATATGTGAGGAGGGAGAGGGGCAACACACACCATGATCCCCAAGCCGTGTGCGGCGCCCCGTCTCCCTCTAGTTCTAGTTCCTCCTTCGTCCACGTCCGTCGTGCTTGGCGAAGCCCTGCGGATAGTTTCACCACCACTGTCACCTCGCCGTCGTGCTGCCGGAACTCATCTACTACTTCGCCTCTCTTGCTGGATCGAGAAGGCGAGGACGTCATCGAGCTGAACGTGTGCTGAACGTGGAGGTGCCGTACGTTCGGTACTTGATCGGGACGGATCGTGAAGGTGTATGACTACATCAACCGCATTGATAAACGCTTCCGCTTAGCGACCTACAATGGTATGTAGATGCTCTCCCCCTCTCGTATCTATGCATCTCCATGGATAGATCTTGCGTGTGTGTAGATTTTTTTTTGTTTTCCATGCAACGTTCCCCAACAATTAAGTCGCCACTGAGATAACCCAGCCCAATTTGGTGGGTCATATCGTGGGGTTATATCCCCAACATTAGCCCCCAGATTGATTTGAATTCATTCTTGTCAATCTTCAAACTTATGAACATGGCGGGTCATCTTCCTTTCTTTGAAACTGTATCATGCCTGATTCATACATTCGGCTTGTAACATTTCCACACTTGTCATTTTTCCATGTTTGTAAATCATGATGTCATCCTCCGTAAATCCAGTAATTCCATCATGACATCACAATGGATATTTGTGTATATCTGTCTATCCCGAAAATCGAGGCGTTCCTTACTCAAAAAATTACCGCCCTTCCTTGATTTTCTCGCCTGCCTCTTCTCCTCCTTATTTTCATTATAAATATGCCCGATGGGGCTCTTTTTTCACTTTTACCTTTCCATCTCCTCGCTTCTTCTTCCTCGCACCTCATCTGCTTCGCGAACATAGCTCTGCCGCCGCGCGACCTCGAGTGCTCCGGCGACGTCAATTGCTTCTTCGACCCTGCGTGCGCCGCCGTTGACGCCATCCAAGACCACTTCGAAGCTTCCGCCGCAACCAGGTACGCCCCATTCCTTTTCAGATCTAGTAGCAATCCTTCATCTGTTCATCTAGTTCTTCGGTGTTCTTCAATAGTCATTGGTCTGTATCATCATTGTTTATTATCTAGATCCAAAGTTGAGTAATCTTCTTGTAGAAAATACTCCAACGATAGTTGTAGCACCATTTTTGTATCTAGGACTCTCAGATTTCCATTAGAAGTTACGAGTAGATCAGCCCATGCTTCCACTATACAAGTTAGGTATAGTGAATATTTTCTTTTCAAGATATTTTGTAGATCTGTGATGGCAGACGTCTCAGTGGAAACTTGTTTGTTTAACACTTAGCTGAAAACCAGTCCTTAATTTAGGATAAGTCGCCTCATGTCTTGCCTGCTTTTTACTGTATATCATAACTCGCCTGTCATAAAGGTCATAATTAATCCTTTGTTAGACCGACTCGCCATTTTGGCGTCTCGTCATTAATTCAACAACCATGTTGACTCGCCCCTTAATCATGACCATTTACCGTGCTGTTAATTATCGAACCAACTGGAGACTTATCAAACATAGAATGGCCCATCATTCATACTTTCATTGTAGTTTTAACCCCTTAGGCGGCTCATCATGGCCAAAAACACCCCCAGGATAAGGCTTGCAATTGGATTAGGTCACAAGTTTCAAAGCTTGTGCTTGATGATCTTGTGGGGCAAGGTCTATTGCCGGCTCAAGAAGTAATTGGCTGGCGAGCACCTGGTGATTGCTTGTATCTGCATTGGTTTTTCCCCCAAAGAGGAGAGGATGATGCAGCACAGCAATGGTAAGTATTCCCCTCAGTTATTAAACCAAGGTATCAATCCAGTAGGAGGATCCACCAAACTATGTAAGTAGTACCTTGACACAAATAACAAAAACTTGCAACCCAACGCGTAAGAGGGGTTGTCAATCCCTCCTCGGTATTGAGATAGATTAAATAGTATAAGATTGGATAAATAGATCTGATGAAAACTCAAAATAAAATAAATAAATAAAAAGTGCAGCAAGGTATTTTTGGGTTTCTGGATAAATAGATCTGAAGCAATATGATAGAAAATAGACCTGGGGGCCGTAGATTTCACTAGTGGCTTCTCTTGAGAAAATAGCATACGGTGGGTAAACAAATTACTGTTTGGCAATTGATAGAAGAGCAAATAATTATGATGATATCCAGGGCAATGATCATGTATATAGGCATCACGTCCAAGATTAGTAGACCGAAATGATTATGCATCTACTACTATTACTCCACACATCGACCGCTATCCAGCATGCATCTACTGTATTAAGTTCATGGAGAAACGGAGTAATGCAATAAGAATGATGACATGATGTAGACAAGATCTACTCATGCAAGAATAGACCCCATCTTATTATCCTTAATAGCAACGATACATGCGTGTCACTTCTCCTTCTGTCACTGAGATTGAGCACCGCAAGATCGAACCCATCACAAAGCACCTCTTCCCATGGCAAGAAAAATCAATCTAGTTGGCCAAACCAAACCAAAGTTTCGGGGAAGAAATAAGAGTCTATAATAATAATGCATATAAGAGATCAAAGAAGACTCAAATAATATTCATGGATAGATCTGATCATAAACTCACAATTCATCGGATCCCAACAAACACACCGCAAAAAGTCATTACATCAAATAGATCTTCAAGAACATCAAGGAGAACATTGTATTGAGAATCAAAAAAAGAGAAGAAGCCATCTAGCTACTACCTACGAACCCGTAGGTCTGTGGTGAACTACTCACGCATCATCGGAGGAGCACCAATGAGGATGATGAACCCCTCCGTGATCGTGTTCCCCTCCGGCAAGGTGCCGGAATAGGGCTCTAGATTGGATCTCATGGTTCTGGAACTTGCTGCGGCTGGAATTGTTTTTGTCGGTACTTATAGAGTTGATAGGTGGTGGAGAGGGGGCGTGTGGGCCCTACTACCCACTAGGGCGCGCTAGGTGCCTCTGGCACGCCCTAGTGCCTTGTGAGCCCCACGGGCCTCCCCTCTGGTACTTTCTTGGCTCCCAAGTTGTCTTCTGGGGAGAAAAAAATCTCCAAAAAGTTACGCGGCATTTGGACTTCGTTTGGTACTGATATTCTGCCAAGTAAAAAAACAAGCAAAAAAACTACAACTGGCACTGGGCACTATGTCAATAGGTTAGTCCCAAAAAATGATATAAAGTTGCTTAAAATGAATAAAAAACATCCAACATTGATAATATAACAACATGGAACAATAAAAAATTATAGATACGTTGGAGACGTATCAGCATCCCCAAGCTTAATTCCTGCTCGTCCTCGAGTAGGTAAATGATAAAAACAGAATTTTTGATGTGGAATGTTGCCTAACATGTTCATCTCATAATCTTTTCTTTTGTGGCATGGACATTTGGACTTTTAGATGATTCAAAGCAATAGTCTATTTTGACATGAAGACACCAATACTAAAGCATATCAACAAGCAACCACGTCTTTCAAAATATCAAAACTAAAGAAAGCTATCCCTAGCCCATTATGCTCAATTTTTGATCCATTCATGAAACACACTCAAATATTAAATATGCTCAATTCACAAGTATGATAATAGTGTTCCCTAGTTGTTGCTTTATAAGAGAAGATGGAGACTCAAATAAAATAAAAAGTGCATAAAGTAAATAGATAAGCCCTTCCAGAGGGAAGAAGAGATTTGTAGAGGTGCCAGAGCTCAAAGCTTAAATTGAGAGATAAAATTATTTTGGGTGGCATGCTTTTCCCTTCAACGAAAACGACAGAGAATTCCCAATACTTTCCATGCTAGATAAATCATAGGCGGTTCCCAAACAAAAAATAAAGTTTATTCCTTTTTCCACCATTCTTTCACAATCCATGGCTAGCCGTATCCACGGGTGCCCTCCATACCAACACTTTCCAAGGAATTTATTATTAAACAACATAAATAAAATTTCTTTGCATTTCAGGACTGGGCATCCCTATTACCTTTACCACACTCTCATGCAATGATAAGTGAATAAACACTCATCTTGAGAATAAAGTATCTAGCATGGAAAATATGGGCCACCCCCTGCTGCTTCATGAGCGGTACGAACACACAAAAAGGAAATTTATTTTGAACATTATAGTTGGCACATACAAATTTATTTGGAATGGCATGGAAATACCACATATAGGTAGGTATGGTGGGCTCATTTGGCATAACTTGATTTAAGGATTTGGATGCACAAGTAGTATTCCTACTTAGTACAAATGGAGGTTAGCAAATAGATTGAGAAGTGACCAACCAAGAAACAAAAACGATCATAAAAGAGCATTAAACATAACTAACACCGAATAATGTACCACAAGTAGGATGTCATTTCATTGCATAACTAATGACTTTCGTGCTTGCATAGGGAATCATAAACCTTAACACCAATATTCTTACTAAAGCATAATTACTCACCAACATGACTCACATATTACTATCATCATATCTCAAAACTATTACAAGGAATCAAGTTTTTAATATCCAATGATCTTCCTGAAAGTTTTTATTATATCCCTCTTGAGTATCTATCACTTTGGGACTAGTTTCATATATTGCCATTGCTACTAGCAAAGCTCTCAAACAAATATAAGTGAAGAACTAGAGCACATATTTCTTCAAAATAATTTTCATCTCTCAAAATAATATAAGTGAAGCATGAGAGGATTTCTTTAAAATTTTACTAACTCTCAAAATAATCTAAGTTAAGCATGAGAGCATATTTCTTCAAAATATAGAACACCACCATGCTCAAAAAGATATAAGTGAAGCACTAGAGCAATTCCATAGCTCAAAAAATTTGAGTGAAGCACATAGAGCAATTCTAACAAATCATAGCATCATTATGGCTCTCTCAAATAGGTGTGTCCAGCAAGGATGATTGTGACAAACTAAAAATCAAAACAAACAAAGACTCATATAATACAAGACGCTCCAAGCAAAACTCATGATATGTGACGAATAAAAATATAGCTTCAAGTAAAATTACCGATGGTCGTTAGAAGAAAGAGGGGATGCCTTCCGGGGCATCACCAAACTTAGTTGTTTGGTTCTCCTTGAATATTACCTTGGAGTGCCATGGGCATTCCCAAGCTTAGGCTCTTTTCACTCCTTATTCCTTCATCCATCGTGATCTCACCCAAAACTTGAAAACTCCAATCACACAAAACTTAACAAAAACCTTCGTGAGATTCGTTAGTATAAGAAAACCAATCTTTACTTTAAGTATTGTTGCAAACCCATTCATATTTTATGATTGCATTATATTTACTGTATTATAACTTTACCATGGCTTATACCCCCCCCCCCCGATATAGTCCATAAATTCATCAAAATAAGCACACAATGCAACAAAAACAGAATCTGTCGAAAACAGAATAGTCTGTAAATACGAGAATTTCACTCATACTTTTGTAACTCCAAAAATTCTGAGAAATTAGGAAAACGTGGGAAATTTGCATATAAATCTTGTGTAAAAAACTCAGAATTTTTCGTCGCTTCTGTGATTTTAAAAAATTCTGCTACTGGACGCAAAAGTTTCTGTTTTTCAACAAGATCAAATCAACTATCACCCAACATGATCACAAAGGCTTTACTTGGCATAAACACTAATTAAAACATGAAAAACACAATCATAACAATAGCATAATTGTGCAAACACTCAAGAACAGAAAGAAAAAGACAAAAATAAATTTTATTCATTGGGTTGCCTCCCAACAAGCGCTATCGTTTTATGCCCCTAGCTAGGCATAATGCATAGATTCAAGTATTGTGACATTTCTTCTTAATTTCCATAGATGTGTTTTTTATAGAAGGTTTCTCAAATATAACTTGAAACACATTATCCATAGAAATTTTAGCATTATCAAGTTACCCATTTGCAAATCCCCTTTGATTACCGACTACGATCCAAGAATATTGTTGATTAACATCATTGAAAACTTGTTGGATCATATCTAAAACTGGAACTACCTTTTTGAGATTATCATCAAAGATTTGATTATTTCCAAGCAAATGTCTTAAAACATAATCACTATTATAAAGAAACTCATCTATCACCGGTTTTTCATGATTCATACCATAAAAATCAAAGATCTCCCTAGCTTCCCGCACTATGTGATCAAATTCATTCATCAAGACAAGGGTGGCTATCTTTTTAGCTCTAGGATCTTTTATAACACGTAATTCATAGAACAATCTTTGCAAGGTAGGATGAGTACAGATAAATCTATTCTCAAGTTTCAGAACTAGTGCTGAAATAGCTTCCGCATAAGATTTAGTCCTTTTAAGTATAGGAGCATCATCACAAGTCAAAGTTCCAACACAACTAAAGAATTCTTGGATGGTTTCTTTTCCTATAACATTCCCTTGTCCCAAGACAAAAGTTTTAACATCCAGCTTACCAGAACATCCAATTTTAGGAGTTCTACCATCATCTGTTTCTGCCATACCAAAATCACTCATGATGACAGGTTCAAGGGGCAAACAGGCAAACAAAAGATCTAGCGAGAAAAAAGCAAACGAAAAAAGAATGCAAATATTTTTATGAAGTGGGGGAGATGAAAACAAGGGGCAAATGGCAAATAAAGTAAATTGCAAGGAGATCAGATTTTTGATTAGGAACCTGATAGATCTGGACTTGATCCTCCCCGGCAAAGGCGACAGAAATTCTTTCCTGATTGCTTGTATCTGCGTTGGTTTTTTCTCCGAAGAGGAGAGGATGATGCAGCACAGCAACGGTAAGTATTTCCCTCAGTTATTAAACCAAGGTATCAATCCAGTAGGAGGATGCACCAAACTATGTAAGCAATACCTTCACACAAATAACAAAAACTTGCAACCCAACGCGTAAGAGGGGTTGTCAATCACTCCTCGGTATTGAGATAGATTAAATAGTATAAGATTGGACAAATAGATCTGATGAAATCTCAAAATAAAATAAATAAATAAAAAGTGCAGCAAGGTATTTTTGGGTTTTTGGATAAATAGATCTGAAGCAATATGATAGAAAATAGACCCGGGGGCCGTAGATTTCACTAGTGGCTTCTCTCGAGAAAATAGCATACGGTGGGTAAACAAATTACTATTGGGCAATTGATAGAAGAGCAAATAATTATGATGATATCCAAGGAAATGATCATGTATATAGGTATCACATCCAAGATTAGTAGACTGAAATGATTCTGCATCTACTACTATTACTCCACACATCGACCGCTATCCAGCATGCATCTTGTGTATTAAGTTCGTGGAGAAACAGAGTAATGCAATAAGAACGATGACATAATGTAGACAAGATCTACTCATGTAGGAATAGACCCCATCTTTTTATCCTTAATAGCAATGATACATGCATGTCACTTCTCCTTCTGTCACTGAGATTGAGCACCGCAAGATCGAACCCATCACAAAGCACCTCTTCCCATTGCAAGAAAAATCAATCTAGTTGGCCAAACCAAACCAAAGTTTCAGAGAAGAAATACGAGGCTATAATAATCATGCATATAAGAGATCAAAGAAGACTCAAATAATATTCATGGATAGATCTGATCATAAACTCACAATTCATCGGATCCCAACAAACACACCGCAAAAAGTCATTACATCAAATAGATCTCCAAGAACATCGAGGAGAACATTGTATTGAGAATCAAAAAGAGAGAAGAAGCCATCTAGCTACTGCCTACAGACCAGTAGGTCTGTGGTGAACTACTCACGCATCATCGGAGGAGCGCCAATGAGGATGATGAACCCCTCCGTAATCGTGTTCCCCTCCGGCAAGGTGATGGAATAGGGCTCTAGATTGGATCTCGTGGTTCTGGGACTTGCGGCGGCTGGAATTGTTTTTTGTCGACTCCCCTAGGGCTTCTGGAATATTTGGATATTTATAGAGCTGAGAGGCGGTGGAGAGGGAGCTTGTGGGCCCCACTACCCACCAGGGCGCGGTAGGGGCGTCTGGCGCGCCCTGGTACCTTGTGAGCCCCACGGGCCTCCCCTTCGGCACTTTCTTGGCTCCCATGTTGTCTTCTAGGGAGAAAAAAATCTCCAAAAAGTTTCGTGGCATTTGGACTTCGTTGGGTACTGATATTCTGCGAAGTAAAAAACAAGCAAAAAACTACAACTGGCACTGGGCACTATGTCAATAGGTTAGTCCCAAAAATGATATAAAGTTGCTATAAAATGAATATAAAACACCCAAGATTGATAATATAACATCATGGAACAATAAAAAATTATAGATACTTTGGAGACGTATCACCTGGCACTAAAGAGGCCCCTCAACCCGGTCCAGAAGAAATCGTTGTGTTTACTGACCATCTTCATAGGGGCTTTTCTCCGCCCGGGTCAAAATTGTTCTGGGACTTCCTTAACTTCTACAACCTTCATCCGCAAGATATCGCTCCCAATTCCATGACCAATCTATGCCAGTTCCAAATCTTTTGTGAGGTCTATCTCGAGACAGAAGCAACCATCCCTATCTTCAGGGAATTTTTCTATATCAACCATCAAACCGAATTTGCAGACGGCCCTAGCATAGAGCTTGGTGGGATTTCTATTCAGAGAAGGAAGAGTTGTACCTTTCCAAAGGCCACTCTGCCGAGTCATCCGAAAGGATGGAATAAAACTTGGTTTTATTGTAAGAACACTGCTCCCGCCAACGAAAACCCACTGCCGGGTTATCGGCCTGATCAACTGAACCCCGCTGAAGTTTATCCTGATTGGCCTTCTAATGAAGATTGTCAACAAGTCACCCACATCTATCACAGTTTGAGAGCCTTGACAGCAAATAGCCTTACCGGAATTGATCTAACCCGGTGTTGGGTTAGCTGGAGAATTCAGCCATTAGGGGTGACTTAATGTGCAGGTACACCAGCGACTTAAACGACGCTCAACGCTTCGCGTTGATTTATCAAATGATGAAATAAACAAGGCTGTGAAGAAATTGCTAGGAGAGCCCCAAGAAGCCTGCAACAAGACAGGGTGTAATCCCTTCTGTGTTCAGAATCCAGCACCTCCGGTAAGCATGCTCATATTCACCCATCCGGCTTATTGAATTAACCTGAGTCGAATTTTACTCATTAATCTTGTCGACTTATACAGGCTGATTATGTATTTTGGAAAAGGAAGAAATCAACAGCGCGCAAGTCTAAAGCTGCCCCGGCTCCAAGAAGAAATAAGCCGGCTGTTGCAAATGAGCCGGTAGCTGGAGACGAGTCGCCAGCGGCTGATGATGAGTCGGAGGTAGAACTTGACTCCCTCGGCCGTCTTTTTATTGAACTTGCTGACGCCTCTTATTCTCAGCATAACACTGAAGCGAGTCGAGCAGGCGATGCTGAGGTAATTTCAATTTCTTCCTGCTCAGAAACCTTGTCTCCAAAGAAAATAAGGCGGGTCATTCGGAAAGTAAAATTTTCTCATCCAGACACTCATTTAGATCCAAAATTTCTTTTGAAGAAAATACAACATGAATCAAGGCGCCAGAATCGAAGCGGCTCTGGTGAACTTGTGGCCGGCTTATCTAACGCACCAGTCGCCCGTAAGCAACGTAATGAGGTGCCTCACAGTCCAACTTCATCTCTTCCACAAGCCGGCCTTATTAGGCAACCTCTTAACCCATCTAATTCAAATTACCAAGAGTCGCCACCATCATCTGGGGACTCAACCGCTTCAAAGCTGCCACCCTTCGTCATCAACCAAGGGTAAGTGTTTTTAAATGAGTCATGCTTCTCTTATGATCATTACTTTGTATATTTGAATATGCTCTTTGTGATTGCAGTGCCCATGCCAAGAAGAGGAAAAGTGGCGAGTCATCCGCCGCCCCCACTGCCACCGAAACTCAGGATCCGTTATAGGGTGACCTGGAAATTTTGGTTACTCATGGAAGCGTGGATAACCCAGAGCAGGCTCAAGAGCCAGTTATAACTAACAAGCCGTCTGCATATGAAGAGATGACCATTGTTGATGAGCAGGTTAGGCCAGACGAGCCGGTCGACAATCTTGTAGGATCGAAAGTATGTCTAGAGGGGGGTGATTAGACTACTTGACCAAATAAAAATCTATCATTTTCCCAATTTTAGTTGTTGGCAGATTTTAGCAATTAGCACAAGTCAAGCAAATCGACCTACACATGCAATTCTAAGAGTATAGCAGTGGAAAGTAAAACATTGCATATGAAGGTAAAGGGAAGGGTTTGGAGTATGCAAATGCAATGGAGACACGGAGATCTTTAGTACGTCCACGTTGATGGAGACTTCAACCCACAAAGGGTAATGGCTGCGCGAGTCCACGGAGGGCTCCACCCACGAAGGGTCCACGAAGAAGCAACCTTGTCTATCGCACCATGGCCATCGCCCACAAAGGACTTGCCTCACTCGGGTAAATCTTCACGAAGTAGGCGATCTCCTTGCCCTTACAAACTTCTTGGTTCAACTCCACATCTCAGCGGAGGCTCCCAAGCGACACCTAACAAATCTAGGAGACACCACTCTCCAAAAGGCAATAGATGGTGTGTAGATGATGAACTCCTTGCTCTTGTGCTTCAAATGATAGTCTCCCCAACACTCAACTCTCTCTCACAGATTTGGCTATGGTGGAAGAGGGATTTGAGTGGAAAGCAACTTGGGGAAGGCTAGAAATCAAGGTTCAAAAGGTTGGAATGGAATATCTTGATCTCAACACATGAGTAGGTGGCTCTCTCTCAGAAAATGCATGGTGGAAGTGTAGGCACGTTCTGATGGCTCTCTCACAAATTGAGATGGGTGTGGAGGGGTATATATAGCCTCCACACAAAATCCAACAGTTACACACTTTTGACCCATCTCGGTAGCACCGGTCAAAAAAATCGGTGAGACTGATCTATTCAAAAATATGAACATTAGGAATCTCCGTGGGACCGACTGGAACAACTCGGTGGGACCGATGTGCTAGGGCTTAGGGCAAACATCATCTCGGTGGCACCGATTGCATCAACTCGGTGAGACCAAAGCGAAGCAATAAGCAACAGAGAATTTGTCAAGCCAACTCGGTGAGACCGATTGCATGAACTCGGTGAGACCAAAGCAAATGTAATAGATCACAGAGCGCTGGCAAGGCCATCTCGGTGAGACCGAGATCCGTATTGGTGAGACCGAATTGCTAGGGTTTCTGGCAGTGGCTATGTCAAGTAAACTCGGTGGCTCCGGGTAGGAAGTATCGGTGGGGCCGAGTTTGGATTTAGGTTTTGGACATATTTGGATGGAGAAAGTGGCTGAGGGTTTTGGAGCAATATCACTAAGTACTTGAGCAAGTAGACCATTAAGCAACACCCCATCCCTTTTAATAGTATTGGCTTTCCTATGGACTCAATGTGATCTTGGATCACTAAAATAGAAATGAAGAGTCTTGAGCTTTTGCCAATCTTTGTCCTTATCATTTTGAGGGGTCCACATCTCTAGTCCATGCCATGCCAATCATTGAACAACCTGAAATATTTATCTTGAATGGATATTAGTTCACTGAGCTATATGTTGTTATAAATTACCAAAACCACCCGGGGATTAGTTGCACTTTCAAATCTCCAGCCGCCAAGTCCTACTCATGCTCCCAGCCCTCATCAAAAGGCTGAAGATGTCAACCAGATGATGGTGGACACAGAGGTGATCATCACTGGAGAAGGCCAAGGTGCTCCCGATGCTTCCACTAGTTTGGCAAAAATCCTGGCCAAAGATGAGCCTGTCTGTGAAGACAAAGGGAAAACCAAATTGGAGCTATCTGTCCTTGATAATACGAGCACTGAAGAACTTCATCATGAGTTCTTGACCCGGCTGTCTGAAAGCCGAGATATTGAAGCGAACATAGTCAATATGTTGAGGAAGAAACACGAGGTATGAAATAACTCGCCTTTCCCATATTGTATACATATATGCATAGCCCCCAAGTATTAGACATAGGCAATCATAAGTATGTGTAAGATTTGTATGTAGAATCTTGAAACTTTGAAGTGTAGCCCCCAAGGGCCAGGTTATCATGCAAATGATAAGCCGGTTCTTCAAGTATAGATCCTTAAAAAAGAAACATCATGTAGCCCCCAAGGGCCGGCTCATCTTTATGAAATGAGGCGGGTCTTCCAAATAGATGAACTTGGAAAAGTAGCCTGTAGCCCCCAAGGGCCGACTCATTTGTATGAACTGAGTCGGGTCTTCTGATTTATCTTTGGAGAAAAAAATGACATGCATTACCCCCAAGTGCCACGTACGTTGCTTGCAACTGCTTGGGACTTAAAATTAGAGTAAATTTGCCTTATGTAGCCCCCAAGTGCCGGGTCGTGCATCCTCGCCGGCTCGGGACTTAAATGACTTGTAGCTGAAATGTTTGTCTGCTTTTCAGGAGACTTTGAACACGGCCGAGTCACAATTGACAGATTTAAAGAAAAAAATTGATGCTGAGCAAACTTTGCGAATCAAGGTGGAATCGAGCCTGGAACCCTCCATAGAAGAGCTAGAAAAAGTCAAGGTGGCTTTTGAGACTGAATGAGCCGCCTTTGAAACTGAGAAGGCCACCTTAATCAAGTGCGCGGAGGACACTGAGGACCAACTTAAGCCGGTTACTAAGAGCTGGATGGCTTGAAGCGTCACATCTCTCAAATGACACAAGCTACATTTGGTAAGTCGCTTCTTTAAATATGTATGAATAACTCGCCTAGCGACTCTTATATATGAACAACTCACCTGACGGCTCATATGTTGAAATATTTCCAGGTCCCAGAAGTCACAACCTTCGGCAAGATAACTTGGTGAAATTAAAAGCCGTGTACTCCTTCCTTGAGAAGTTGTATGCAGGAAGCTTGTTTACTATCATGGTTGTGATGGGTGGAAGAGACCCACCACGATTCATAAGAGATGCGTTGAAGCTACTCTCGACTGTCCGCAAGCAAATTGAAGAGTTGAAGAAATCAGCCGCCCGAGCAGGGGCAATGACATCTCTAAGCCGGGCCAAAGCATATGTACCAGATATGGATCCTTCAGAGATGGCCGGCGGGTTTCCACAATTCAAAGATGATGGTACTGAATTTCCACCGGCAGATTACGCCTGTTGTGTGACGGAGACTCGTGTGTTGGCGAGTGAGCTAGTGGAAGATCTCGACTTGAAGAAATATCAAGCGGCTTATAATGAAGATAACACACGAGTTCAACCGCCAACCTTTGAGACCTTTGACTTGACTCCACAATGGCGTAAGAATATTTTTGCCCCTGATGTTGACCCATCACCTATCATGCATGATGACGCCGTCTTTCAAGCCTTAACCACTATCGACTGGAATCTGGACAACCTTCAGATCAAAGACGTAGAAGAGTCGGCGCAAGATAACCCAGAGGCATCAACCGCTGGAGATCACCCGGAGGCATCAACCGCAGGATAACACGTTAACCCAAGCCTTAACTAATGACACGTGACGACATTCATTTGAAGCCAATGGAGCGTGAAGACATAGTTCTTTCGTAGTTTCGTTTTCTTCATTCTTGAGTCAAAGGAACCACCGAACTGTTAAGTGGGGTCGAGGTAAACAAAGACAGAAAACTGACGTGATGCTCAACTAAAATCCTATGTCTTTGAGCGAAGATAAATGAGAGAAAATCTTATCCTATGTTGGATAAGTTAGCTTTGCTTGGAGCCCAAGTCAAGCTGCCGCGTGTGTTTGAAATCCGACCGTTGGACACGTGTCGGTTGTCCATTGACCCAAGGTCATTTCGGACATATCATGTCGGGTTGCCCCTGGCTATAAATAGCCACCCCCTCCACCATAAGTTGGTGGCTGCTCTGAGTTAAGAGTACGACTTTTGTCATTTGAGAGCAACCCACCTCCGAAGCCTTTTAGAGAGAATCCTTGCGCAGACAAACCCAAAACACCCAGAGCCCAAAGAGTGTTAAGCATCACTGAAGCCTTTTTGTTCCGCGTGAACCGAAGACTTATTACACTTGAAGACTGCGATCTTCCAGTCGGTTAGGCGCCGCATTCTAAGCATCCAAGAGTCATTGTGGATTGCCGGTGAACAAAGTCTGTGAAGGTTTGGAAGTCTACCTTGAAGACTTACCTGAGTGATTGAGTGAGGTCTAAGTGACCTTAGCTCAAGGGGAATAAGGTGAAGACGTGGTCTTATGAGTTCAATCTCAGCCTCCCTAACCAGACATATAGGTGTCAGAGCAACTAGAACTGGTCTACCAAATCCTTATCTTCATCGAGCTACTGGTTCTATCACTTCACTCCTTTATATACTATATAGCTTCGTGAAGTCTTTGCTTGCCTATTCTGTTCGAAGACATTGTGGGAAGACATTCCTTCTGATTGCATATTTGTCTTCATACTATCTTCCAAATCTGTTCTGTTCTACCTAGCTGCTACTTGTCTTTGTTCATCACTTGTATTCGTACATGGCTAGTGTGGTTTATCTTCCGTTGTATTCTTTTTAGTTACTATTTTTCTTGTTTGTCTTCGTATACACTGCATGTTTCGAAGACTTTCATAAAAATCGTCTATTCCCCCCTCTAGTCGATAACTAGCACTTTTAATATGCATCACGTCCGAGACAAGTAGACCGACTCCTGCCTGCATATACTACCATTACTCCACCCATTGACCGCTAACCAACATGCATATAGGGTATTAAGTTAATAAACATAGAGTAACGTCATAAGCAAGATGACATGATGTAGACAAAGTAACCTCATCTAATATGAATAAACCCCATCGTTTTATCCTTAATGGCAACAATACAAATACGTGTCTTATCCCTTTCTACCACTGGGATAGAGCACCACAAGATTGAACCCACCACAAAGCACCTCTCCCACTAAAGATAAATCAACCTAGTTGGCCAAACCAAACGGATAGATCGGATGTCGTAGCACGAGCCCCTTCGTTTCTCCAGTGCTCTTGGTTCGTAAGAAGGATGGATCCTGGCGCTTTTGGGCCCATCCTTAGTACTTGACCCAGAATTGAGCTAGTTATCCATTTTCAAAAGCGGATTCGATGGTTCAAGAAGTCCTTCAGGCTTTTTTTCGAAAGCCCCAAATACAAAGCTATAACAATCATGCATAAATAAGTTCAGAAAAGACTCAAATATTTCTCATGAATATTCAAATCATAAACCCACAATTCATCTGATTCCAACAAACGCACCGCAAAAGATGATTACATCGGATAGAACTCCAAGAAGATGGAGGAGAACATGGTATTGAAGATCAAAGAGAGAGAAGAAGCCATCTAGCTACTAGCTATGGACCGTAGGTCCGTAAACTACTCGCCATCATCGGTAGGGCAACAAGGTTGATGTAGAGGTCCGTGATCGATTCCCCATCCAGCAGAGTACCGGAGAAGGCCTCAGATGGGATCGCGGTAGAACAGAGACTTGTGGCGGCGGAAAAAGTGTTTCGGGTGGCTCATTGTTTGTTTGGGAATATTTGTAAATTTATAAGGCAGAATTAGGTCAAGATGTGCCACGAGGGGCCCACAAGCTCGCCCCCGAGGTGCGCCCTGTGAGCTTGTCTCTCCCTCGTGACTCCTTCGGTCTTCTCCCGAACCTTCTAGGGTCCCTTCGGATCTAGAAAAAATTAATCCAAAGATTTTTTCCGTTTGGACTTCATTTGATATTGATTTTCTGAAAAGCCAAAAACAAGAAAAAGCCAGGAATTGGCACTGGGCACTGAGTTAATAGGTTAGTCCCAAAAATGATATAAACTTGTATATAATTGCATATAAAACATCCAAAATTGATACTATAATAGCATGACAATCAAAATTATAGATATGTTGGAGACGTATCAATTAAAGTTAAAAATATCCGAAGAATAATAAGAATCCCAGTGAAACCAAACAAAAATCACTATTGAAACATCACAAATTCTCGAGCCATCAACTCTCCGCCTTCATTGTGCCATGAACCCTGCCCCTATTATTGCCATGCTACCAAAGTAAATCCAATCGAGCCCCCTGTGCCATGAACCACTGCCCCGGTACCGGAATACATCAAACCAAACCACTGCGAGCGCACAAGAAGCATTTGGCGACATCGACCCCTAGAAATAAGGACCCCCCCCTATCCGCCACCGCCCCGCAAAAACGATGCTCGCCAAGACAGAGGGCGGGAGCTGTGTACCTGTGACAGCGACGAGGAACAACGACTCCGCGCGAGGGCCTCGAGGAATCTCTTCGTCGATTTGAGAACTTCACCTCCTCCTCGCCTCTCTCTGTTTCATAGCGAAGAAAGGAGCGGGGAGAAATGGAGAGGGGAAAATAGTAATGGCATGAGTTTCGAAAACCACCACTCACGGTTACTCCAACATGCGCTGAACAACTTCATGTGTGCATGCTTACAGGTGGGCCTCCCCCCGTTCGGATCGGAACAACCTACGCATGCTGAGCAGTGGACAACCACCCCGACCAGGTGGCACCTGGCGCACACAAGTGACGATCGACGCATGATCGTGTGGCCAGGAGCCGGCCGCTCGGTCTCGCCAAATAATGAGCGTGCACTTTTAGATTTCTCTATCTCCACTATTTATATTATTTATAGCTAAAAAAAGAGTAACATTTCCTCTCCCTAAAACACCATTTCGCTCAGTGCTTCGTCCGCCCCCTCCTCTTTGCCGCACGGCGAAAAAATCGTTCGAACTAACCGCCCGCCCGATGGCCTCTCACCCCTCGGGAAAGTATGTGGTGCTACTGGTGCACCGGACGCTTAAAAATGTTTGAAAAAATTAGAAAAAAAAATTAGCACATTCACACAACATCGGTCTATGTTGTCGCAAAATTTTAACTCAAAATTCAAAACACTGCTCGAGGTACAAAAATCATAAAATAGAAACCGAATAAACATAAGTTGGGTTTTAGAGTTGGTCCATTATCACATTGATGCCAAAATTATCATTTTTCTATCTCGTGCAATGTTTCAAATTTTGAGTTAATTTTTTACGACAACATAAACCGATGTTGCATCAATGTATTACTTTTTTTTTCAGAATTTTTGAAACATTTTTTAACGCGCTACCGGTCCGGTGCACCGGCAGCACCACGTACTTTCCCCTCACCCCTCTCCTCCGCGTTCCTCTCCTCACGAACGGGCTAGGGTTGCACAGCCGCCACGCTCCACGTCCCGCACGTCTCCTCCCCACGCCGATGAAGACACCGCCGCCATCGCCTGCGTGATCTCCGTGGAGGCCAAGTCGTTTTCACCTTCATGCGCCACAACCTCCGCCTCCGACACCTGCGCGCAGCCGCTGCCGCCGACCACTCGCTCGTATTGTCCCTCAAGACCTTGCGCCGCCTCGTCTGCTCCCCCGCTGCGACCCCTCACCCTCTCTCCCGGTTGCTACACTGCGGCCTTTCCTTGACGCCGTGAGCTTTGAGCAGGCCGCGCCGCGTCTCGTCGGAGTCGCTCTCCACGATCCACGAGCTCATGGCGCCCAACGGGACAGACCCTCCTGGGTTGCGCACTGCGGGAGGTCGTCGACGCCTTCGTCAGCTGTCGCTTTGAGGTTGGGGCCGAGGCAGCCGCCGAGGAGGCTGTCTTGATCTGGATGCTGCCTGCGCTCCCCTGCCGCCCCCGCATTGGGGAACCAACACGTCTTGGTCGTACACCAGGCTGCTGCAAGGGATGAACTCTGTAGCAGTTCTTGTGGCACACTTTGCACGAGTTCAAGGTGACCAAGATTGCCTCCATTGGTAGTCACAATTAACCTTTCATGACTTGTGTTGGCTACAATTTATTCATGCTTGCTTCCAATTCTTGGTTTATAATTTTATCTCTATAGTTTCATGCTCCATATCTAGATACAATTGATGGATGCCAGATTTGATTTGTTAGATTAGGTTCATGAATGTCAAGCGCATCCAGTCATCATCATCATACTTTGGGCTCTGGCACTCAGCTCTGTTTGTGAGGACTGTGGTTACCAGGAGACGTCATTAGAGACGGAGGACATCTAGCTGAGGTGAGCCACTGCCAATTTGCCATGAAAGATAATTTACTTTGCTTTTGCCTCATGTGTTGTGTTTGATTGTTTGAACATTATATTGTCGTCAAGACGATGGTCTTGTGGTCTGGGATGATTTTCTTCATGGGTAGTATTTGTAGTGTCTTCCACCTCACTTTATAATGTCATTCAGTTTGGCCTTTAAATATTCCTTGAAGTCTAGCTACAATTTTTTCCTTGCTGCTGAACTATATGATAATCAATGGCTCAGAGTATAATTTTGGATGCTCTATTCCACGTATGCTGCTTGCTTTTTCATTCTCTCTATATGGTCTTGTGATGCTGGCTAAGGTTACACTTAGTTGTTGCAAAGATTTCGTTATCAACCTCACAAGCTTGATTTTCAGGTGACCTTCATGATGCTGGTGTGAATCGCAGCCCGAGTGCGTACCTGAATAACCCTGCTGAAGAGAGAAGCAAATATCCATACAATGTTGATAAAGAAATGACCCTTGTTAAGTTTGTAGATGATGAATTGGGGCTTCACCTCCGTCGTGTGTAGTACAGATGTTGCCTGATGGATACCGGTCAGTGCGGGCAGTTGTGATGGTACATCTCTTCCCTTTGTATGTCTTTCCTTGTGCATTCTCCTTCTATATATTGATCACTTCTGATGAATTTTATGTGCCGCCAGCCAGCCTGCGGGGATGCAGCGGAGGCGGGCTTGCAGTGATTGTTCCATCAGCGTTGGCACGACGGCCTATGCCATCCTCCTCGGTGTACCCCACATCGGCAGCGGCAACTTCGTCTGCGACGAGCTCGCCTCCACTGGGCAGCTGCCGTGCAGTCGAGTGAGAATTGACAATCTCTCCTTACGCCATCTGATAAAATCAGTCTCGATCATTGAGTTTTGTGGCTTGTTTTTGTCTTACTCGGCCCTTTTGTTTGAGCTGAATGTGGATCCTGATGTAACTGAATATTGTGGTGATGTACGAGATTAGATAAGCCATTTTGAATTCAGTGACAGAGAGTGACGTTGTACAACTTGCAAATGATTCTCAGTGAGTTGCTTCACATGCGTTAAAAATGTTTTCGTGCTTATATCATTCACTAGGCCTTGTAGTTTATCAGTAACATTCCTAAGTACTTCCACCGAACCGTCATGATTGCCGACTAATTCTGGTGTTTTATTGTTATTTTGGAGAAATGTAAACACAGGTTGGGGTTCCTGCAGATTTAGAATGATGAGCGGTAGCTGTCCAGGGCCGTCGTGTCTGCTATGCTTTCCAGAAAGGCGAGTGCAGTCACGGAGCTTCCTGCAGATTTTCACATGGTGAGCAGGTAAATGTCCTGCTTGTGCATTTACCAATTAGTTATATAGGAGAGCAAACAATACATAGCTTGTGTTAATTTCCACGAGAAGCTTTTTCGCGTATGAACAAGTTATATTGCCAGTTTAGAGTTATTAATAGAAATTGAGTTGCTTATCATTTCGCACGACACTCCTTTAGATTATCTATACTGATATCTTATCAAGGTGATATGCTGAAAACTTGTGATGATCACAGTACGGCCTTTACATTGCTCTGGTCATGTCTATATATGTACTTAACTTGGATGAACCATGACCTGCAAAGTATATTTCATGAACTCCGTAGCAGATATGCCAATTCTGAGAAACATTGCCACAGATTTAACATTTGTTGTTGGAAACACAAGCACGGATTTGTTTATTGCATCACACTAGATATGGCTGTATGCTATAAATTGTTGATTTGAACAACATGTATGATATTTTTTGATAATGCTACATGCTTATCTGAATAACCATAAATTGGTGTGTTATTATTACATTCAAGGAGTGAACAAGGAGTGACGTATATGCTCCATGCTCCATGCGGAGGGAACAAGGAGTGACGTATATGCTCCATGCTCCATGGGGAGGGAACAAGGAGTGATTTTCGCCGGGAGTAGGGAGAATGGTGAGTTACTTCTACAGTGCTATGGTCTTGAAGTTGGAATCCTCTGAATTATCTTTGTTATTGCTTTAATGAGGATATACAGATATCCGAAATATTTAACACCAGCATTGTCATTTAATTTTCCTTTTGTTAGATAAGCCATTGCTGTCCTCATGTTAAAAAAAGGGCTTCATTATTTAATCTTGATTAGAGGAACCAATTTTGTTCTCATGTTAGAAAATAAGTACTTCGTTATTTAATCTTGATTTTGATCTCCTGATTGCAGGAATCCAAGATGGTATCTGCACCTTTCATAGGGATGGATGATTTCTTGTCGTGAATGATCACCCTTTTACCTAATCATTTCAAGAACTGTTCATGTGGTGCCTTTGTTTGTTTGTTTTTTCACCGGAGAAGCTCATTTGTCCTTTGCAGGTACTGGATCATGAAGATTGCAATATCTGAAAACTTTAGAATTAATCTGCTTGTATTGCTGAACTCTGAAATGTAATGTTTTATTTTGACAACATGCTTCTTCACAAGTTCCAAGTTGTTATTTGGCTTATAAAACTTTGAAAGGAGATAACATGTTATGTATACCAACTAATCCATCCTATGGTGTTTCTTCTTCATTCTTTGGAAAAGAGAAGTGTCATTAGGAACTTCTGTCTTGTAACATCTACAGTGACACCTGGAATGCCATCTTGAGGCATGGGTGGTCCCACGGGAAGAAGGGATAGAGAGAGGTTGAACTTGTAAAATTATAAATGTAAAATTATCTTATTTGTGTAATAACATAATGTCATGAGATAATTGTATTTCACTCTGTGATGTCAGAAGTTCTATGATTCATAACCAAAACATGATTTTGATTTGTATCAGGATTTGTCCCTCCACCTTTTATTGCGTAATACGTAGTACAAATTTTTGCCTCCCGTGGTAACACACGGCGCTCGTCAATCACCAACTCATCACCGTTATCTCAAAAGAAAAAAAAAGAAAAACTCATCCGTCATTACCGAGTTTCCCCCAAGAAAATAATCATCACCGTGCTCTCTCCGTGAGCAATCGTAGCCCGCACGGCATCCGGGGCGGAGGGCGCGCGTGGGTCCCATTGGCAGGGCACGGCGGACACGCGAGCGGCGCAGTGGTTGCACGGCTGAACCGCCCGATCTTCCACAGCTGGCAAGGCCCGCGATCAAACGGTGCGTGACGCGCCATCCCAAGGAAAGTAGAGGTGCTTTTATCTCAAGATGGCAATATTCCCCGTGGGGACGGGTACTCGCGGGGATTTACCCATCATGGGGCGGGGATGGGGGACAAATCCACCCCATGGGTATCATCTGATGGGTACCTGTTAGTCTCGCGGGGCGGGGATGGGGATAAAATTCCCCCAGTGGGGACTCCATGGATACCTGAAAAACTATGCCATGCGTACTACAAATGCACAATATATAGATTAATACCTAGACATTTCACACAATTATTTTTCTCCACCTCTCCCCACAACCATGCCCTCTCCAATCTCACCTATCCTAGTCAGTTTTGAGATCCCCATGGATACCCGACGGATACAGGGTACCCGATATTGACGGGGATGGGGAGCGTTTTGTCCCCGCAAAGCTTCACGGGGCTCACGGGTATGGGGATTGGCGGGGATTATACCTGGCCAAATGGGCCGTGCCTGGCAGGCCGGCCCATTAGCACGCGTGCCCGGCCCGTGGTGGGCCGGCCCGGCACGTGGCCCGCCTAGGGCCGTGCCTGGGCCTGGAGGCTGGGCACGTGTGCCGGCCCGGCACGGCCCATTTAATTTTTTATTTATTTTTACAGATTTTTTTAATATATATTAACCCTAGAAACAGTTGAAATAGGCTCAAAATAGCTAAAATAAACGTGCTGATGGGCTAAACGTGCCGATGGGCTGGCCCGTTTCCTTACTGTGCCGTGCCTGGGCCAGGGACTCCAGCACGCGTGCCGGCCCGGACGGCCCGTGTAGTTAGCGTGCCTGGCCCGTATAACTCAGGCCGTGCCGGGCCGGCCCATCTGGCCAGCTATGGCGGGGATCGGGGCGGGGATGGTGGAGTCATCCCCGGTCATCCCCGTCCCCGTTGCCACCTTGACTTTTATCGCTTCCCCCCGGCGTCATCCTCTTTCTCACCCCTGCTCTGCCTCTGCCTCTGCCTCTGCTAGCAGCAGAAAGCCGAGCCACCCCCGGAACAGAGCAAGAGGCGAGGGGGCGATCTCGCCTGCATTTCCTTCTCTCTCCTTCCCTTCTTTTCCACGCTTCTCGTTTCGCCCGGATCCCCAAACCCTAGCGAACCCTAAGGTTGTTCTTCCCGTTAGCCAGCCCTCTGTTGTTGCGGTGCGTGGAATTGATTTCTCCGTGTTTCTTCCTGCTGCAGTTCGAGTGCTATACCGATGGACTAGAGTAGTTAGATCTCGAGAAATGTTTTTCCGCTGCTTCGTTTGATGCTGGTGTTATCTCGCGCCGTTTTTTGTTGCCTTTGAGGAGGGAGGAGGACCGAACGACGGGACGAGGATGTTAAAGAGCCCCCCGTAACCACGGTTGATTTCGTGTTGCCTTCGTTGTTTACGTTGGGGGTTTGATTTTACTCTCGTCTCGTCTCTTGAGATTTATGGGGTTTATGGTTCCTTTATCAATCGGAAACAGGTAGTCTTAGTCCGGTGGTCTTTCGATCGTTTTTATCATCCTTGATTTGTCGCTACGCGGATGAATGCAGCAAGGTGTTTGCGTTTATGCCAAGTCGGCGATGTATCTAGATTCCTTAATTGGTTCACTTTTATGGCGGCCAGAATCGCTCTCAGTATGCGTGTGATTTATTTATTTCGACTTGTTGCTATTTTTAATCCTATTTTGAGGCTGTATTTTGTACTAATTTAATCTCCGTACCTCTCGCTTTGAGATTGCCTGCTATCCTCTTCATAGAGAAGGGAATTCCGTTGTTTACGTTAGTTCTGACCGTGAATGATAGCACAAGCGCGAGATCGGAGGAGTTTCCTTAGGCATCTAGAAGTTTCACGGAAGCTGTTTTATGTTACTGAACTATGTCCTCTCTTCCTTTTCGTTTCAGCTTCCGACGCGACAGCTCGTCGGCTTCTGGCTTGGGAGGCACGTCGGCCACGGGTCTGCGGTTTGTCCATACTTCCTCCTCTTTATTCCCTCCCTTGATTCTCGAAATTTGGGAATATGGATAAGATCCGGATGTTGAAACAGGAGGAAGGGAGGGGAGGGGGCGTAGTGAAGGACAGAAGTCATTTGAACATGCAACTGATATTTCCCTGGTGCTGTGTTCAAATTTCAAATTGCCAAATGCAGTATAATGATGTAGTGCAGAAATAGTTGCATAACATGGAGTCACCACTATTAGATTTATTTGATATTCTCTGCTGCTATGTTTAGATTTCAAAGTGCCAAATGCAGTATGCTGTAGTGCAGAGATAGTTGCACAACATGCTGTCACCACTAGTATATTTATCTGCACTTGCCTTGTCTAATTGGAAAGTAATCGTAGCAAGTGATAGAGAAAAATAACTAATAGATGCAGCAACCACACAACTGTTAGAACCTTGGGTACAGTTCAAACTTGACATATCAAGGATATGCCAGTTATAGTTGTGATCTTCCTCGTGGCCCAAGGAATCATTTATCCTTAAGATTTGTTGCAAAGACTATTGTTAGCATGCATTTGTTGATCATTAGAGAAATCAATCTGATATCAGCTCCTTGTTGTCATCTACAGTGCGCCAATCGTCAATATGGCAGAAGATGCTGACAATGACGAGGCCAGGCTTAAGATCATTGAGAGAAACACCATTCGAGATGGTATGTCTCCTTGTCCTCTCTTCATATCTTCTAGTAGTTTCTAATGTCTGTGATCATTTCAAACTGCAGGGCTTGATGCTCTAAAAGCACTTTGTAAGGTTCTGGGCTTAAGTCTTGAGCAAAAGCTGGAGGTAATTGGAGAACTGGGTGATGGAGTAGATGAGAAGACAAAAGCTGATAGCATAAAAGCCCTGAAGTCTACTCTCTAGCCACTAGAGAGACTTAAGAAGAGCAGGTTTGAGCAGGTAACAATGGATATAATACGTGCAACATTGGAAAAAAATTGTAGTGCTAATATCATGGTTCTAAGCTACCGGTTGTTAGGTTCCTATTGATGCTTGAATTGTTAATTACCTTATCTTAGTTAAGTTCTTTTGCTGTTGGATGTGTGCCTTAGCTGGCTTTCCCTTGACACTTGATCTAGTTCATTCTTAGCTTATTGACAAGAATCCATGCAACTGCCTGATAGGCTATTTCTTAATGGTGATTTTTTTTGGTCTAAGAACAGATTGGCTGCTATGTTGCTGGAAATCCAGCAGGCATTGTTACACAGTTTTAGGATTTCTACAATATGTTCCTGATCATGATGTTCTACTACAGTTTCTCCCCTAGGATTTGATAAGATTTGTAGTAGGTACTATGCAGTTGTCCTGTGTATGTGATCCAGTGCCCTTTCAAGATTAATGTTATTATTGATCTAAGGTATCTTGTGGTCTTGTCCAAGATCAGATGCTACACTTGGTTGATTCCTAATCTTTGCTGTCGAGGATATTTTATGTAGGTGTTGTTCATGACTGTAAATGATAGATTCAAGTGTTAATTGTTCAGTGTTGGACTGACATATATGTGCATGTGTTGTGCATGAAACCAATATATCAAGAGTTTACTTCCTTTCTTGGTCAACCTGCTTATGCATCTCTGTTGTTAGATAAGGAGTCTTGGTAAGGAGATCATCAGTGAATGGGGCGGTGAACCAAATAGCACAATCCTGAAGATACCAGAGATTTTCAGTATTATGGATGCCCTCAAATCTGAAGATGTGACTGAACCAGGCGTACTGTCTAAGACGTTCTTGGGTAAGGTGATTGCTGTTCGAAAGAATCTTGATGCTGCCAAGGAAAAAACTGAATATCAAGCTGTAAAGAAGGAACTCATGGGATATCTTGCTAGCAGCCATCTGCTCGAGCCTACCTTCGATCCTGCTAAAAAATGTAAGCTTGTTTTATTAACTTCGGTTACTTATCATTAGTACCATCTGTATAAAATAGTTACTTATTGTGATTGAGCCTACGTTTGATCCAGCTAAAAAGTGTAAGCTTGTTTTATTAACTTCGGTTTCTTAAAATTGGTACCATCTGTATAAAATAGTAACTTCTGATCTGTTTTTGCAGTTGACACCGAAAATTTGCCTGCTGAAACGGAGCGGCTCAGAGGTCTGATAAAGGTTATCAAGCCTAAGCTTGGTCCTAGAAAAGAAGTTGTATTGAGAATGGAGTTTCTGAAGATGGCTGTAAAAAAATCCTCTATCCCCAGAACCACTATTGAGAGTAAGTATTATTTGAGTTCAGTTATGCAATGCTTTTGTTATTTTACATCTTGTTCTCTTACTATTTCTCATTTCTTTTTAAACTAGCTATGATCGAGCGTATAGAAGCTATGGTAGCAGAGTTTGAGTCGCAAGAAGGCGAATTGCTTTTTGATGGGGTTTCGATACATCAGAGACTCGAAGACCACCGCAAATCGCTCTCTGCAGCTGCTCCTCCTTCTGCAGCTGCTGCTCCTCCGCCCTCTGCTCAGGTCACCTTGACAAGTTCAAGGCTCACCAGGTCTAGTTGTAGCCTGGATGGAGCTGGTCTGGCATCACATCCCGCAGATATTCGTCATCCAACTAAGCGTCGGAGCAACACCGCTGATCCTTCTGCAGCTGCTCCTCCTCAGCCATCCGTGAGTGTGTCTGAGGTGACCTCCCTCATCTGACATCATTTCTGTAATTTTATATGGCATGTGTCAATTTGCGCAAGTTATATACTTTTATGCTTGTCTGCCCAGAGATAAACTGGGTTGCACACACACACACACACACACACACACACACACACACACGCGCGCGCGCGCGTGCTAGGCACTCTTACGAAGCTAGGAATATTAATTTGTTCCTGAATTGCACACAATACTTTCTAGCACATTATATTGTTCTTGGATTTTGTATTCTGCAAAACCATGAGATTCAAATTATTGAACTTCTCCATGTACCCAACTTCATACCGATCTCTTTGTGCAAGGTTATTTAGCTTGACTTCAGATTGGTTGGGAGATGATGTATTTTAGCAGTGTTCACAAATTGGAAGCTAGGTTCTGCATATTATATTGTTCTTAGATTTCCGACATGAGCTGCATTCTCCGTAATTCTGTAAAGATATGAGGTTTAAATTATTGAGCTTCTCCACGCACCTAACCTCTCACTGATCTCTTTTTGCAAAAATGTGTTGTTACTCCTGATTTTGTAGAATTATTTCTGTGTGTGTCTGATAAACTGTGTAGTTGCTAACTATGTCGCTATTTTTTGTAATTCAGCCGGTTGTGAACATGCTGGATGATCCAACCCAGAGCAGCAGCAACACCACTTCTTCTGCACCTGTTCCTCCTCCACCATCTGACAATTTGTCTGAGGTGACCTCCATCATCTGACATCATCTTCGCAATCTTATATGGCATGTGTGAATTTGCGCAAGTTATAAACTTTTTTGCTTGACTGCCCAGAGGTAAATTGGGTTGCACACACACACACGCGCACACACACACACACACGTGTGCTGGGCACTCTTATAGAACTAAGAATACTAATATGCTCCTGAATTGCACACGATACTTTCTAGCACATTATATTGTTCTCGGATTCTGTATTCTGCAAAAGCCATGAGATTCAAATTATTGAACTTCTCCATGTACCCAACCTCATACTGATCTCTTTTTGCAAGAATTATTTAGCATGACTTCAGATTGGTTGACAGATGATGTATTTTAGCAGTGTTCACAAATTGGAAGCTAGGTTCTGCATATTATATTTATTTTTTTGCTGGGTAGGTTCTGCATATTATATTGTTCTTAGATTTCCGAAATGAGCTGCATTCTTCTTAATTCTGTAAAGATGTGAGGTTTAAATTGTTGAGCTTCTCCACGCACCTAACCTCACATCTTTTTGCATAAATTTGTTGTTACTCTTGATTTTGTAGAATTATTTATGTGTGTGTTTGATAAACTGTGTAGTTGCTAACTATGTCGTTATTTTTTGTAATTCAGCCAGCTGTGAACATCCCAGATGAGGTCATTCAGAAGTAGGTGGCAAACTCCGAAACAAACTCCTGAAGAAGTTGAAACTCTTTCCTTGTAGATACGCATGATCAACCTATGTGGGCTACTTCTTGCTTGTGTTTCTGGATTCTGTCTTCAGCTGGTAGCTTCTGATGCTCTGTTACTTAGCAAGTTTCTATCATCTTTGTTTAGCCTGTCTGAAAAAATATGTCGTTTGGAGTCTGCTGAGGGTTTCCAGATTATCTGGCCTCATTGCGCTCGATCTTGCATGGCCCCCGGTGTTGCTGAGCTGTGGTCCTTCGTGACCCAGTTATGTAAAGTTCGAAGGATGTTCGTTGGGTTTATCCCTTTCCTTTTGATAGCTTCCCGGGTGTGTTAGTTAGTCATGTATTTTGGAACGTGTTCACGGGCATCTCCTTTTTTTGGAACAGTTCTATGGCCCACGTCTGAGCAGCATTAAATTCGGTATGGCCGTTTGCTAGAGTCGTGTGCTGTTTCAACTACGTGCACGCCCATCCAATGAGAAACCATAATTTTTTGATACACAGCTAGCTTCAGCTTCCAAACCTTTCCAGTACTAACCAGTTCGGTTCAATCAAATAAGTATTCCATTAATCCACAGCACCATTTTCTAACTTAATACTAAAACTAATCATGGTCTACATCAACTACAGGAAAAAATAATCTCATTTTACATCTCCACTGCTCATTTCCTAATTTGTATACCTAGTTCTGTTCTACATCAGCCACTGGGAGAAAAACAATTGCTACACCTGAATTGCAGTCATTTTCTCACCAAGAGGATTTGTGCAAGTGTTTTTTCTATGGCTTGTCAGACCACAATTGCTGCATCTTGCCTCTTTTCTCGCTTACTTAGGTAAATCACCGTGCTGAGGACAAGTTGTTTTGTGTCCCTGGCATCAGCAAATGTTGCAATCTTTTCTGCATACACGAAAATTTATGAACTAGGATGCTTACCGAGCAACTGCAAATTATTTCTTGCATACATTCAGTCTTTTCTACATTAAGCCTGCTCTTACCCGATCTTGTTCATAGCATCATCTGCTACAGGGCACCTACTCTGTTCGGACATGGTGTTCTGTCCCGCGGATGGCTCCCCACTCTTATTTTGCAAATCCAGTGGACAGCTGAATTTCATTTATCTTGTATACACGAATCGGCAACACAGCAATCATTTCATTTTCCATCCTATTTTAATGTTCATCATAAATTCCATTTCATGCATTATATTTCAGACAATCTAGATGGCATATCGAATGTACTGTGTAAAACTGAGTTCGGCCACACATGCACAAGATATCTTGTGTAAACAATATCCCTAACAGTAAAGTAACTCCTTCAATCATACTATATCAATCCAGTAATTATATAGATTGTTACCCAAAATACCATTATTCAACACTACCATCAATGTAGCCAAATCTGAAGCTATCGTAGTTACTCAAATTCAGTAGTGGAATTTATCTGTCACCTAGGGTGCACGCACAGGAATGTAAAACTACAATGTACCTTTTTGTTCAGCCTGGTACCTGTGGGTCATCTTCCCTTCTGATTACACTGACCCTGCATCTCCACTGTCCTCACGCTCACGGATCACTCCGAGTTGGTACCAACTAAACGACGCATCTCTGCTGCCGCAACAAGCTCCGCATTGTCCGCTTCGCTTTTGCTCGTCGCCCTGCCGTTCATATCGATGGCCACACTCGATGGGGCTGAAGTATGCCCCCTGTTGGCTAGGGGGGTGTACTGTGTTGTCTACTCTTGCAATATCTGATGCCAAAACCATGCTCCCATGAATAGTGACTGTAAAAATCGCAGGCTTATGCAAGAGAGTCGAATGTCAGCCCCAGAGTAGGCTCAACCTTGTGCTCACCCAACTTGTCTGCATACCTTGTTTGCTCGAGTGCGCCGATCCTACCCGGACACGGCGTCATTTCTGGTGGATGCTTCCCGACTCTAACCCTGATAGCAAGCATAAGGAAATCATCTTTATGGCCAAGAAAACCTGATCTACCAACGAACAGAAAAACCACAAAGTAAGCAAGAACAAAACAAAACAAAACAACACTCACACACGCTCTAGCTGAATTTAAAATTTACACCCACTGCACTTGCCATAACCTCCAACCAGTTCATCATCTTTGGGCCATACTACCAAATAAAAATACTACTGCCTGTGCAGTTTTTCCGATTCCTATAATTCACTGTCCAACTATTACGCCACACTGCTGGTACAGAAGCAGTTTACAACACTTCCTCACCCAGCTCAAGTTTCAGCAATCACCTCATAGAGCACTACCTGAACCTCAAAAAAACTTCAACTTCATTTTTCACTAACACTAGCATTTTAAAGTCCTACCAAGAGAGCCAGTACACGCCACCAATTCATCATAATCACCAAATTTCTAATACCGGACCTCGAGATTCATGCCTACTTAGAGCTAGGTTCGCCAATTTTTCAAGTTAGATTCTACAACTGGATACCTTTAGTCCAACGTGGCGCTTGCGGATCCATCTTGCCCGTGGACTGCGCGGAGGTTGCCTCATCACTTTCAGCGTGCTCCTGAATGACAGCTAATTGGTCTCCATGAACGGGACTTTCAACAGAACACCATGATCCAGCCGCAACTACACAGGCAAGCAAACAATTTGATGTTCTACGAAAATTCGTCTTTCCTCTTGTCCAACCAGGGGCTTGGGGATCAACCTTGCCAGTAGTTGGGCACAGCCTTCATCACCACTCTCTGTTCGATCTTGAATCATAGCCTCCCGGTCCACATCAACAGGTAGCACAGTGAATCCATGTTCAATGGCTTCAGCGTTGTCGCCCTCGCTCTCGCTGAAACAGGATACGGTGCCGCCGCCGGCGGCAACACTTGCTTCCTCATAGCACATGGTCGCAGCCTGACCGCGGGAACTGGCCCCAAATCCACACACGACCGCACCGCGAGATCCATTGCCGGACTCTGCCTCCCGGCGGCCAGCAGCGCGAACCAACTCCATCAGCACCGCCACGTTGCAGGCTTCATCGGGGAAGATAGGCAACCTGCGAGGATCCCACATAGCTGTAAGATCTTGCACATGCTTCACAGCAAAATGGGGAAGAAGGAACTTTCTGCGGAGCAATGGATTCTTTACCTGTCCACGGGAGAGACGGGGAAATCCATCGCCATGGCTTCGCCAGCACTAAACCGCTGCCTATGGCCGCCGAGGCATTGAGCACACACGACGCGCCACCGCCGCAGACCGGCTCTGTATCTCACTCGATCCCCTTCCCCTCGAACAGTACAGAAAACTTGTGGCTGGGGATGCATTTCAGTTTACTAAGCTCTGACATGTGGGTCCAGGTCACGCCCTGGACGAACAGAATGCACACGGCGCAAGGTGGACACAAACGAGACCTCGTTTTCCACTGTTTTTTAACACAGTACGGACTCGTTTTCCACCGTTGCCGTCGTCTAACACAATACGTACAGGAGTATTCTCCTATTATTCTGTCCCTGTGTATCCAAAGAGAGCTGTACGAGGTGTGCTCGGGGCAAGTTATTAACGCTGATAAATCCGCTGCCAGATTCAGTAAGAGTACTAGGCAGCAAGATAGGTTGGCTGTGATGAATACCCTGAATATTCGAAGTGAAGCTTGGTCTGATCGGTATTTGGGTTTACCCGTGCATGTTGGTCCCTCGAGGATGGCCACGTTCAAGTATCTCAAGGATCGCATTTGGCAGCGGCTGCAAGGCTGGCTCGAGAAGGCACTCTCAAAGGCAGGCAAAGAGATCCTCATTAAGGCATGTGCACAAGCTATTCTAATTTTCGCTATGAGTGTTTTCGACCTGACTAAGGGTTTGTGTGAGGAGATCAATATGATGATCTGCCGCTACTGGTGGGCACAACAAAAAGATGAACATAAAATGTATTGGGTTCGGTGGGATATCATGACACTACCGAAAGGAGAGGGGGGGCTCGGTTATAAGGACCTCCACACGTTTAACATTGCGATGCTCGTAAAACAAGCTTGGAGGCTTCTCATCAACCCTGTATCCTTGTGTGCACAAGTGTTGAAGGCTAGATACTATCCTCAGTCAGATGTGTTGCATGCAGAACTCAAAACGGGAGCCTCATACGCTTGGCGAAGTATTATGCAAGGTGTTGATGCTTTGAAGGAAAGATTGGTTAAGAGGATTGGGAATGGACTTGATACAGAAGTATGGACTGATCCTTGGCTTCCCAGGGAGGGCAGCAAGTTACCTATCACACCGAAAGGTCACACCATCATACATTCAGTGGGGGAGCTGATTGACCCAGCCACTGGATAGTGGGATGTGGCTTTGGTGGAGGACCTGTTTTGGAGAACAGATGCTCAATGTATTCTGTCAATCCCGCTGCAGGATGATTTCGAGGATGACTGGGCATGGCACTATAACTCTAGTGGTATGTTCAGCGTTAAGACGTCTTACAAAATGCTACGCCAACTACATCAGAGATCGAGTACGTGACAAACAGGAGAGTCTTCTTCAGTCAACACTATGCTAAACTGGAAAAAAATGGAGTATGAAATGCCCACCCAGGATGAAGCACTTCATGTGGCGGCTGGCTCATAATAGCCTGCCCCATAGGTGGAGTATTCAGCGGCGTGGTATTGATCTGGACACTCTATGTCCAGTATGCAGACGATTGAATGAAGATGGAGCCCATACCTTTCTTCACTTTAAAAATGTTAGATCTGTGTGGAGAAGAATGGGACTGGAACAAGTCAGAGTGGAGCTCGCCCAGCTAGATACAGCGAGGGAGATGGTGCATGTAATTCTTGCTATGAATGAGGAGGTAAAAATCTGGTGTGTGGTGCTGCTATGTGTTTGGTGGGATACACGAAATAAGGTGAATGCAGGCGAGCCAACGAGATCAATAGATACTGTGTGCCACTGGATCCAAACAAGTTTATTTGATTGTGCTAGTCTGAATGGAGCAACTGACGGCAAGTAGGCTCAGCTGCAGAAGTCGTGGGCACCGCCGGCAGATGATATGCTCAAAATAAATATTGATGGGAGCGCACCACATGACAGCTCTAATGGTGGTTACGGATTCATCATTCGGGATTCACGAGGTCAAGTGATTGCTGCTGGATCAGGTAATATACCTTATATTATCAGCCCACTACACACTGAAACGATTGCCTGTTTAAAAAGCCTACAAGCCGCTCAACAGCTGGGTATGACTTCTGTGATTGTGGAGACGGACTCCACCACTCTCATGCATGCAATAAAAGGAAGGGACCAAGACCTGTCTGTAGTTGGTGTCATTTTCAGGGAGATTAAAATCTTTGCTAGGTTAAATTTTCTCGTTTTGAGATTGTTTTTTGCCCAAGGGGTTGTAATAAAGTAGCTGACACTTTAGCTGCTCATGGTGTGCGTATGGCCCATGCATCCTCAGCCTTGTGGCCGGATGGGGCACCAGACTTTGTTCATGTGGTGATTGCCAGCGATTTGGCTGGTTGTTCTGGTTAATGGAATAGATAGTATTCCGGCTCAAAAAAATAGAGAGAGAGAGATAAGCAGTACTTGTCACGTCCTTGCCTTGGGTGCGAACCCTAGGATATGGGACTGGCGGGGTTGATGACAACTTGGGGAAGAAGAAAATCAGGAGAGGCAGAGAAAGGCAGAACACGGAAGAGGTGGAGGAAAGTACTATTTCCTCTCACATAATTGTCGATGCTGGATGGCTACAGGCTGGAGAGCATTTATATAGCTTCTCACTCACACACGCACTTGCTACCCTATTACATGGCCCACGACCTGCACAGAGGGTTTCGGCCCAACACTTGAATTCGAACTTAGCCACTATTGCTTGCCACAGCCCTAGGTGCTTTGTGCTGATCTGCATCGCTAGACTGAGTAGGGACGATGACAGTGCCCTCCCCTTGAGATGCAGCTTGTCCCCGAGCTGTTGCCTGAGGAAACCTCTTCTGCAGTGAAGTGTAGTCTTTCTTGACCAGTCGTCGATACAAAATTTCTGACGGCGCCAAATCTTTGGTGTCCAGATGAGGTAATTTAGGTAGGGACTAAAATACAGGTGTGTGATCTGGCACCTGTTGTTTGAGTTGCAAAACATGAAACACCGGGTGAATTTGGGCGTCAGGTGGCAGATCCAATTTATATGTTGTAGGGCCAATCTTTTCTAGAATTTGGAAAGGTACAAATGATGGAAATATGCCCTAGAGGTAATAATAAAATGGTTATTATTATATTTCCTTAATCATGATAAAGGTTTATTATTCATGCTAGAATTGTATTGACCGGAAACTTAAATACATGTGTGGATACATAAACAAATAATGTGTCCCTAGTGAGCCTCTACTAGACTAGCTCGTTGATCAAAGATGGTTAAGGTTTCCTAACCATAGACATGAGTTGTCATTTGATAACGGGGTCACATCATTAGGAGAATGATGTGATGGACAAGACCCATCCGTTAGCTTAGCATATGATCATTCAGTTTATTGCTACTGCTTTCTTAATGTCAAATACATGTTCCTTCGACCATGAGATCATGCAACTCCCGGATACCGGAGGAATACCTTGTGTGCTATCAAACTTCACAACGTAACTGGGTGATCATAAAGATGCTCTACAAGTATCTCCGAAGGTGTCTGTTGAGTTGGCGTGAATCGAGATTGGGATTTGTCACTCCGTGTATCGGAGAGGTATCTCTGGGCCCTCTCGGTAATACACATCACAAGAAGCTTGCAAGCAAAGTGACTAAGGAGTTAGTTGCAAGATGATGTATTACGGAACGGGTAAAGAGACTTGCCGGTAACGATATTGAACTACGTATAGAGATACCGACGACCGAATCTCAGGCAAGTAACATACCGACAGACAAAGGGAATTACGTATGTCGTCATAAAGGTTCAACCGATAAAAGATCTTCGTGGAATATGTAGGAATCAATATGGGCATCCAGGTCCCGCTATTGGTTATTAACCAGAGAGGTGTCTCGGTCATGACTACATAATTCCCGAACCCGCAGGGTCGCATGCTTAACGTTCGTTGACGCTAGAGTAGTATTGAGATATTTGATGAGTGGTAACAAAATGTTGTTCGGAGTCCCGGATGAGATCCCGAACGTCATGAGGAGTCTCGGAATGGTCGAGAGGTAAAGATTTATATATGGAAAGTCATATTTTGGGTTCCAGAAAAAGGTGCAGTTTTTTCGGTATTGTACCGGGAAGCTTCCAGAAGGTTCCGGAGGATTCCGGAGGGGTTCGGAAGTCCACAAGTGGGTCCACCATGACCCAAGGGCTAGCATGGGCTATGGGGAGGTGCACTGGCCTTATTGGGCTAGGCGCACCAAGTCCTCAAAAGCCCATGTGGCTAGGGAAGGCAAAAAAGGAAGGAGTCCTAGTAGGAATAGGATTGGACTTGGAGTCCAAGTCCTCTCCCCTTTAGCTGCGCCCTAGGGCTTGGAGGGGCTGTTTCCCACGCCCCTCCACCTATATATAGAGGGGAGGAGGCGCCCCAAGAGGACACACCAAGCCCTTGGCGCCCCTCTCTCTCCCGTTACTCTGTAGTTCCACCGCCTCGTCCCGGCGACGCTTAGCGAAGCGCCGGTGCTCCACCACCACCATCACCACCACGCCATCGTGTTGGTTGTGATCCCATCTACTTCTCCTCTCCTGCTTGCTGGATCAAGAAGAAGGAGACGTCATCGAGCCGCACATGTGCTAAACTCGGAGGTGCCGTCCGTTCGGCACTAGATCGGTTGGATCGTGATCGGATCGCGAAGAGTACGGCTACATCAACCGCGTGATAAACGCTTCCGCTTAGCGATCTACAAGGGTATGTAGATGCTCTCCCCCTCTCGTAGCTATGCATCTCCATGGATAGATCTTGCGTTTGCGTAGAAATTTGTTGTTTTCCATGCAACGTTCCCCAAAAGTGGCATCATGAGCCAGGTCTATGCGTAGATGATATGCACGAGTATAACACAAAGGAGTTGTGGGAGGTGATGGTCATACTGCTTACCACCAACGTCTTATTTTGATTCGGCGGCATTGTAGGATGATGCAGCCCGGACCAACCTTACATGTCCATGTACATGAGACCGGTTCCACCGACTGAAATGCAACTTGTTTTGCATAAAGGTGGCTGGCGGGTGTCTGTTTCTCCTACTTTAGTTGAATCGAATTTGACTACGGCCGGTCCTTGAAGAAGATTAAAACAGCAAACTTGATAATCACCGTTGTGGTTTTGCGTAGGTAAGAACGGTTCTTGCTAGTTGCCCGTAGCAGCCACGTAAAACTTGCAACAACAAAGTAGAGGACGTCTAACTTGTTTTTGCAGGGTATGTTGTGATGTGATATGGTCAAGACGTGATGTGATATATGTTGTTGTATGAGATGATCATGTTTTGTAATATCGACAACCAGCAGGAGCCTTAGGGTTGTCTCTTAATTATTGTATGAAATGCAAGCGCCATGTAATTGCTTTTACTTTATCGCTATGCGTTAGCAATAGTTATAGAAGCAATAGTTGGCGAGACGACCCCGATGCAATGATGGAGATCAAGGTGTCGAGCCGGTGACGATGGAGATCATGACGATGCTCTGAAGATGGAGATCAAAAGCACAAGATGATGATGGCCATATCATGTCACATATTTTGATTGCATGTGATGTTTATCCTTTATGCATCTTATTTTGCTTAGAACGACGGTAGCATTATAAGATGATCCCTTCACTAAATTTCAAGATAAAAGTGTTCTCCCCAAGTATGCACCGTTGCTAAAGTTCATCGTTTCGAAGCACCTCGTGATGATCGGGTGTGATACACTCTACGTTCACATACAACGGGTGTAAGCCAGATTTACACACGCGGAATACTTGGGTTAAACTTGACGAGCCTAGCATGTGCAGACATGGTCTCGGAACACTGGAGACCGGAAGGTCGAACATGAGTCATATAGTAGATATGATCAACATGAAGATGTTCACCATTGATGACTACCCCATCTCACGTGATGATCGGACATGGGTTAGTTTATTTGGATCATGTATCACTTAGACAACTTGAGGGATGTTGATTTAAGTGGGAGTTCATTAGTAATTTGATTAATTGAACTAAGATTTATCATGAACATAGTCAAAATGTCTTTGCAAATTATGTTGTAGTTCAATAGCTCGCGATGTAGCTTCCCCGTTTTTTGATACGTTCCTAGAGAAAACTAAGTTGAAAGTTGATGGTAGCAATAATGCGGACTGGGTCCGTGATCTGAGGATTATCCTCATTGCTGCACAGAAGAATTATGTCCTTGATGCACCGCTAGGTGACAGACCTGTTGCAGGAGCTGATGCAGACATTATGAATGTTTGGCAAAGCTCGATCTGATGACTACTTGATAGTTTAGTGCGCCATGCTTTACGGCTTAGAATAGGGGCTCCAAAGATGTTTTGAACACCATGGAACATATGAGATGTTCCAAGAGCTGAAATTGGTATTTCAGGCTCAAGCCTGTGTTGAGAGGTATGAGACCTCTGACAAGTACTTTGCCTACAAGATGGAGGAGAATAGCTCAGCCAGTGAGCATGTGCTTAGAATGTCTGGGTACTACAATCGCTTGAATCAAGTGGGAGTTAATCTTCCAGATAAGATAGTGATTGACAGAATTCTCCAGTCGCTATCACCAAGCTACTAGAGCTTCGTGATGAGCTATAATATGCAAGGGATGACGAAAACGATTTCCGAGCTCTTCGCGATGCTGAAATCAGCGGAGGTAGAAATCAAGACGGAGCATCAAGTGTTGATGGTTAACAAGACCACTAGTTTCAAGAAAAAGGGCAAGGGAAATAAAGGGGACTTCAAGAAGAATGGTAAGCAAGTTGCCGCTCCCGTGAAGAAGCCCAAAGCTGGACCCAATCCTGAAACTGAGTGCTTCTACTTGATACGTCTCCAACGTATCTATAATTTTTTATTGTTCCATGCTATTATATTATCTGTTTTTGGATGTTTTATATGCATTAATATGCTATTTTATATTATTTTTGGGACTAACCTATTAACCTAGAGCCCAGTGCCAGTTTCTGTTTTTTTCCTTGTTTTTTAGCTTTGTGGAGAAGGAATACCAAATGGAGTCCAAACGGAATAAAACCTTCGCGATGATTTTTCTTGGACCAGAAGACAACCAGGAGACTTGGAGATGAAGTCGGAGGAGCCACGAGATGGCCACAAGGACGGAGGGCGCGCCCCCCACCCTTGTGGGCCCCCCGTGACCCTCCTGGCCTAATTCTTTCGCCTATATATTCTCAAATATTCCCAAACCACCAGAGGCATCCACAAAAACACTTACCCGTGAGATCCCATCTAGGGACCTTTTTCGGCACCTTGCCGGAGGGGGATTCGATCACGGAGGGCTTCTACATCAACCCTATTGCCCTTCCGATGAAGCGTGAGTAGTTTACCACAGACCTACGAGTCCATAGCTAGTAGCTAGATGGCTTCTTCTCTCTCTTTGATTCTCAATACCATGTTCTCCTCGATGTTCTTGGAGAACTATTCGATGTAATACTTTTTTGCGGTGTGTTTGCCGAGATCCGATGAATTGTGGATTTATGATCAGCTTATCTACGAATATTATTTGAATCTTCTCTGAATTCTTTTATGCATGATTTGATATCTTTGTAATTCTCTTCGAACTATCAGTTTGGTTTGGCCAACTAGATTGGTTTTTCTTGCAATGGGAGAAGTGCTTAGCTTTGGGTTCAATCTTGCGGTGTCCTTTCCCAGTGACAGTAGGGGCAGCAAGGCACGTATTGTATTGTTGCCACCGAGGATAAAAATATGGGGTTTTCATCATATTGCTTGAGTTAATTCCTCTACATCATGTCATCTTACTTAATGCGTTACTCCGTTCTTTATGAACTTAATACTCTAGATGCATGTTGGATAGCGGTCGATGTGTGGAGTAATAGTAGTAGATGCAGAATCATTTCGGTCTACTTGACACGTACGTGATGCCTATATTCATGATCATTACCTTAGATATCGTCATAACTTTGCACTTTTCTATCAATTGCTCGGCAGTAATTTGTTCACCCACCGTATTATTTGCTATCTTGAGAGAAGCCTCTAGTGAAACCTATGGCCCCCAGGTCTATTTTCCATCATATAAGTATCTATTTTCCATCATATAAGTTTCCGATCTACTATTTTCCATCATATTAGTTTTGATCTACTATTTTGCAATCTTTTACTTTCCGATCTATAAACCAAAAATACCAAAAATATTTACTTTACCGTTTATCTATCTCTATCAGATCTCACTTTTGCAAATAACCGTGAAGGGATTGACAACCCCTTTATCACGTTGGGTGCAAGTTGTTTGATTGTTTGTGCAGGTATTTGGTGATTTGTGCGTTGTCTCCTACTGGATTGATACGTTGGTTCTCAAACTGAGGGAGATACTTATCTCTACTTTGCTGCATCACCCTTTCCTCTTCAAGGGAAAAACCAACGCAAGCTCAAGAAGTAGCAGGAAGAATTTCTGGTGCCGTTGCCGGGGAGATCTACGCCAAGTCAAGACATACCAAGTACCCATCATAAACTCTCATCTCTTGCATTACATTATTCTCCATTTGCCTCTCGTTTTCCTCTCCCCCACTTCTAAAATGATTTTCGAAAAGATTTGCCTTTTCTTCGCCCCTCTTCCGTTCGCCTCTTCCGTTCGTCTTCTTCGTTTGCTTTTTGTGTGCTCGTGTGTTGGATTGCTTGCTTTGTCACGATGGCTCAAGAGAATACCAAATTGTGTGATTTTTCCAACACTAATAACAATGATTTTATTAGTACTCCGATTGCTCCCGCCACCAGTGCGGAATCTTTTGAAATTAATGCCGCTTTGCTGAATCTTGTTATGAAAGATCAATTTTCTGGCCTTCCTAGTGAAGATGTCGCATCCCATCTAAAAAATTTCGTTGATTTGTGTGATATGCAAAAGAAGAAAGATGTGGATAATGATATTGTTAAATTGAAGCTATTTCCGTTCTCACTACGAGATCGTGCTAAAACTTAGTTTTCATCTTTGCCTAAAAATAGTATTGATTCATGGAATAAGTGTAAAGATGCTTTTATTTTCAAGTATTTTCCTCCCGCTAAGATCATCTCCCTTAGGAACGAGATTATGAATTTTAAGCAACTTGATCATGAACATGTTGCACAATCTTGGGAGAGGATGAAATTGATGATACGAAATTGTGCTACTCATGGTTTGAATTTGTGGATGATTATACAAAAAATTTATGCCGGATTGAATTTTGCTTCTAGAAATCTTTTAGATTCGGCCGCGAGAGGCACTTTTATGGAAATTACTCTAGGAGAAGCTACTAAACTTCTAGATAATATTATGGTTAATTATTCTCAATGGCATACCGAAATATCTTCCACTAGTAAAAAAGTGCATGCAATTGAAGAGATCAATGTTTTGAGTGAAAAGATGGATGAACTTATGAAATTATTTGCTAGCAAGAGTGCTTCTTTGGATCCTAATGATATGCCCTTGTCTACTTTGATTGAAAATAATAATGAATCTATGGATGTGAATTTTGTTGGTAGGAACAACTTTGGTAATAACGCATATAGAGGTAATTTTAATCCTAGGCCGTTCCCTAGTAATTCCTCTAATAATTATGGTAATTCCTACAACAATTCTTATGGAAATTATAATAAGATGTCCTTTGATTTTGAGAATAGTGTTAAAGAATTTATGATTTCACAGAAAAGTTTCAATGCTTTGATTGAAGAAAAATTGCTTAAGATTGATGATTTGTCTAGGAACGTGGATAGAATTTCTCTTGATGTTGATTCTTTGAAAATTAGATCTATTCCACCCAAGCATGATATCAATGAATATCTAAAGGCTATGAGAATCTCCATTGATGAGTGCAAAGAAAGAACCGCTAAGATGCGTGCTAAAAAAGATTGGTTTGTAAGAACGTGTTCTTCTAGTTTCCGTGAAAATAATGATGAAGATCTTAAAGTCATTGATGTGACTCCTATTGAATCTTTGTTTTCCAATATAAATCTTGATAAATATGGGACTGGAGATGAGTCAACTTTAGTTAAAAGGCGTCCCAATGATTCGGAGTTTTTAGATCTTGATGCAAAAATTGATAAAAGTGGGATTGGAGAGGTCAAAACTTTAAGTAGCAATGAACCCACTCTTTTGGATATCAAGGAATTTAATTATGATAATTGTTCTTTAATAGATTGTATTTCCTTGTTGCAATCCATGTTGAATTCTCCTCATGCTTATAATCAAAACAAAGCTTTTACTAAACATATCGTTGATGCTATGATGCAATCTTTTGAAGAAAAGCTTGAATTGGAAGTTTCTATCCCTAGAAAACTTTATGATGAGTGGGAACCTACTATTAAGATTAAGATTAAAGATTATGAGTGCTATGCTTTGTGTGATTTGGGTGCTAGTGTTTCCACGATTCCAAAAACTTTATGTGATGTGTTAGGTTTCCGTGAATTTGATGATTGTTCTTTAAATTTGCATCTTGCGGATTCCACTATTAAGAAACCTATGGGAAGGATTAATGATGTTCTTATTGTTGAAAATAGGAATTATGTGCCCGTAGATTTCATTGTTCTTGATATAGATTGCAATCCTACATGTCCTATTATTCTTGGTAGACCTTTCCTTAGAACGATTGGTGCAATTATTGATATGAAAGAAGGAAACATTAGATTTCAATTTCCGTTAAGGAAGGGCATGGAACACTTTCCTAGAAAGAAAATTAAATTTCCATATGAATCTATTATGAGAGCTACTTATGGATTGCATACCAAAAATGACAATACCTAGATCTATTCGTGTTTTTATGCCTAGCTAAGGGCGTTAAACAATAGCGCTTGTTGGGAGGCAACCCAATTTTATTTTTGTTTTTGCTTTTTTTTGTTCTGTTTTGCAATAAATAATTCATCTATCCTCTGTTTAGATGTTTTTTTGTGTTTTAATTAGTGTTTGTGCCAAGTAAGACCTTTGGGATGGCTTACGGTGATAGTTGATTTGATCCTGTTGAAAAACAGAAACTTTTGTGCCGAGTCACAGAATTGTTTAGATTCACTAGAGCGTGTAAAACCCCTGAATATTTTACAAAAGATTGATATACGAATTTACTATGTTATACTAATGTTTCAGAATTTTTGGAGTTACAGAAGTATTAGAACAATTCAGATCTTCGCAGACTGTTCTGTTTTTGACAGATTATGTTTTCTATGTGTTGTTTGCTTATTTTGATGAATCTATGGGTAGTATCAGGGGGTATGAACCATGGAAAAGTTAGAATACAGTAGATATTATACTAATATAAATAAAGAATGAGTTCACAATAGTACCAAAAGTGGTGATTTATTTTCTTATACTAACGGAGCTTATTAGATTTTCTGTTCAGTTTTGTGTTGTGAAGTTTTCAAGTTTTGGGTAAGGATTTGATGGACTATGGAATAAGGAGTGGCAAGAGACTAAGATTGGGGATGCCCAAGGCACTCCAAGGTAATATTCAAGGACAACCAAGAGCCTAAGCTTGGGGATTCCCCGGAAGGCATCCCCTCTTTCGTCTTCGTCTATCGGTAACTTTACTTGAGGCTATATTTTTATTCACCACATGATATGTGTTTTGCTTGGAGTGTCTTGTATGATTTGAGTCTTTGCTTTTTAGTTTACCACAATCATCCTTGCTATACACACCTTTTGAGAGGGACACGCATGAATCGTGATTTATTAGAATACTCTTTGTGCTTCACTTATATCTTTTGAGTTAGGCAATTTTGCTCTAGTGCTTCACTTATATCTTTTTAGAGCACGGCGGTGGCTTCATTTTATAAAAATTGTTGAACTCTCATGCTTCAGTTATATTATTTTTAGAGTCTTTAAACAGCATGGTAATTTGCTTTGGTTATAAATTTAGTCCTAATATGATAGGCATCCAAGAGGGATATAATAAAAACTTTCATATAAAGTGCATTGAATACTATGAGAAGTTTGATTATTTATGATTGTTTTGAGATATAAAGATGGTGATATTAGAGTCATGCTAGTGAGTAATTGTGAATTTGAGAAATACTTGTGTTAAAATTAGTGATTCCCGTAGCATGCACGTATGGTGAACCGTTATGTGATGAAGTCGGAGCATGATTTATTTATTGATTGTCTTCCTTATGAGTGGCGGTCAGGGACGAGCGATGGTCTTTTCCTACCAATCTATCCCCCTAGGAGCATGCGCGTAGTACTTCGTTTCGATAACTAATAGACTTTTACAATAAGTATGTGAGTTCTTTATGACTAATGTTGAGTCCATGGATTATACGCACTCGCACCCTTCCACCATTGCTAGCCTCTCTTGCGCCGCGCAACTTTCGCCGGTACCATACACCCACCATATACCTTCCTCAAAACAGCCACCATACCTACCTATTATGGCATTTCCATAGCCATTCCGAGATATATTGCCATGCAACTTTCCACCATTCCGTTTATTATGACACGTTCCATCATTGTCATATTGCTTTGCATGATCATGTAGTTGACATAGTATTTGTGGCAAAGCCACGGTTCATAATTCTTTCATACATGTCACTCTTGATTCATTGCACATCCCGGTACATCGCCGGAGGCATTCATATAGAGTCATATTTTGTTCTAAGTATCGATTTGTAATTTTTGAGTTGTAAGTAAATAAAAGTGTGATGATCTTCATTATTAGAGCATTGTCCCAAGTGAGGAAAGGATGATGGAGGCTATGATTCCCCCACAAGTCGGGATGAGACTCCGGACGAAAAAAAAGGCCAAAAAAATGAGAAGGCCCAAATAAAAAAAATGAGAGAAAAGAGAGAAGGGACAATGTTACTATCCTTTTACCACACTTGTGCTTCAAAGTAGCACCATGATATTCATGATAGAGAGTCTCCTATATTGTCACTTTCATATACTAGTGGAAATTTTTCATTATAGAACTTGGCTTGTATATTCCAATGATGGGCTTCCTCAAATTGCCCTAGGTCTTCGTGAGCAAGCGAGTTGGATGCACACCCACTTAGTTTTCTTTTGAGCTTTCATAAACTTATAGCTCTAGTGCATCCGTTGCATGGCAATCCCTACTCACTCACATCGATATCTATTGATGGGCATCTCCATAGCCCGTTGATACGCCTAGTTGATGTGAGACTATCTCCTTCTTTTTGTCTTCTCCACAATCACCATATTCTATTCCACCTATAGTGCTATGCCCATGGCTCACGCTCATGTATTGCGTGAAAGTTAAAAAAGTTTGAGAACACCAAAAGTATGAAACAGTTGCTTGGCTTGTCATCGGGGTTGTGCATGATTTGAATATTTTGTGTGATGAAGATGGAGTATAGCCAGACTATATGATTTTGTAGGGATAACTTTCTTTGGCCATGTTATTTTGAGAAGACATGATTGCTTTATTAGTATGCTTGAAGTATTATTGTTTTTATGTCAATATTAAACTTTTGTTTTGAATCATATGGATCTGAACATTCATGCCACAATAAAGAAAATTACATTGATAAATATGTTGGGTAGCATTCCACATCAAAAATTCTGTTTTTATCATTTACCTACTCGAGGACGAGCAGGAATTAAGCTTGGGGATGCTTGATACATCTCCAACGTATCTACAATTTTTGATTGTTCCATGCTATTATATTATTTGTTTTGGATGTTTTATATGCATTAATATGCTATTTTATATTATTTTTGGGACTAACCTATTAACCTCGAGCCCAGTGCCAGTTTCTGTTTTTTTCCTTGTTTTTCAGCTTTGTGGAGAAGGAATACCAAACGGAGTCCAAACGGAATAAAACCTTCGTGATGATTTTTCTTGGACCAGAAGACAACCAGGAGACTTGGAGATGAAGTCGGAGGAGCCACGAGGCGGCCACAAGGACGGAGGGCGCGCCCGCCACCCTTGTGGCCCCCCCCGTGACCCTCCTGACCTAATTCTTTTGCCTATATATTCTCAAATATTCCCAAACCACCAGAGGCGTCCACGAAAACACTTTTCCACCGCCGCAACCTTCTTTACCCGTGAGATCCCATCTAGGGACCTTTTTCGGCACCCTGCCAGAGGGGGATTCGATCACAGAGGGCTTCTACATCAGCCCTATTACCCTTCCGATGAAGCGTGAGTAGTTTACCACAGACCTATGGGTCCATAGCTAGTAGCTAGATGGCTTCTTCTCTCTCTTTGATTCTCAATACCATGTTCTCCTCGATGTTCTTGGAGATCTATTCGATGTAATACTTTTTTGCGGTGTGTTTGCCGAGATCCGATGAATTGTGGATTTATGATCAGCTTATCTATGAATATTATTTGAATCTTCTCTGAATTCTTTTATGAATGATTTGATATCTTTGTAATTCTCTTCAAACTATCAGTTTGGTTTGCCCAACTAGATTAGTTTTTCTTGCAATGGGAGAAGTGCTTAGCTTTGGGTTCAATCTTGCGGTGTCGTTTCCCAGTGACAGTAGGGGCAGCAAGGCATGTATTGTATTGTTGCCATCGAGGATAAAAAGATGGGGTTTTCATCATATTGCTTGAGTTAATTCCTCTACATCATGTCATCTTACTTAATGCGTTACTCCATTCTTTATGAACTTAATACTCTAGATGCATGCTGGATAGCGGTCGATGTGTGGAGTAATAGTAGTAGATGCAGAATCGTTTCGGTCTACTTGACACGAACGTGATGCCTATATTCGTGATCATTGCCTTAGATATCGTCATAACTTTGCGCTTTTCTATCAATTGCTCGGCAATAATTTGTTCACCCACCGTATTATTTGCTATCTTGAGAGAAGCCTCTAGTGAAACCTATGGCCCCCGGGTCTATTTTCCATCATATAAGTATCTATTTTCCATCATATAAGTTTTTGATCTACTATTTACCATCAAATTAGTTTCGATCTACTATTTTGCAATCTTTTACTTTTCGATCTATAAACCAAAAATATTTACTTTATCGTTTATCTATCTCTATCAGATCTCACTTTTGCAAATAACCGTGAAGGGATTGACAACCCCTTTATCGCGTTGGGTGCAAGTTGTTTGATTGTTTGTGCACGTATTCGATGATTTGTGCGTTGTCTCCTACTGGATTGATACCTTGGTTCTCATACTGAGGGAAATACTTATCTCTACTTTGCTGCATCACCCTTTCCTCTTCAAGGGAAAAACCAACGCAAGCTCAAGAAGTAGCACTACTGCAAGGGAAATGGTCACTGGAAGCGAAACTGCCTCCAAATACTTGGCGGATAAGAAGGATGGCAAAGTAAACAAAGGTATATTTGATATACATGTTATTGATGTGTTCCTTACTGGTGCTCATAGTAGCCCCTGGGTATTTGATACCGGTTCAGTTGCTAAGATTAGTAACTCGAAACAGGAGTTGCAGAATAAACAGAGACTAGTTAAGGGCGAGGTGACGATGTGTGTTGGAAGTGTTTCCAAGATTGATATGATCACCATCTCACACTCCCTCTACCTTCGGGATTATTGTTGAGCCTGAATAAATGTTATTTGGTGTTTGCATTGAGCGTGAACAAGATTAGATCGTGTTTATTGCAATACAGTTATTCATTTAAGTCAGAGAATAATTGTTGTTCTGTTTACATGAATAAAACCTTCTATGGTCATACACCCAATGTGAATGGTTTATTGAATCTCGATCGTAGTGATACATATATTCATAATATTGATGCCAAAAGATGCAAAGTTGATAATGATAGATGCAAAGTTGATAATGATAGTGCAACATACTCCTTGTGTTCCGAGACGGCTTAACAGCCTTGCTCCTGGTTTCCGTAAGTGGGATATCTACCTTTTTCTTCTTCCTTCTGATCTTTACTTCGGGTGGTGGCTGTCGAGGTGCTGACGGAGAACTTGCACCGGCCAGTTGACGGGGTTCAAAACCTTCATAAGCCATGGCTTCATATTCTAATTCTTTCTCTCTTGGCCTTTTCTCTCCTTTTCCTCTAATTCTCCTAGAGCTAGGTCAAACAGAAAAAAGATTATAAGCCATCGATAAAAAGAGAATAAATGCACAAAAAGGGAAGGTTGTTGCACACATACCAAGCTGCTGGCAGTGCTAATTCAGTGACTTCATTCACCTCTGAATTAGCTGCAATCTGCTTTGTTGCTTCATTCTCCTCTGCATTAGCTTCAATCTGCTCTAATGCTGCATTCTCCTCTACATTTGTTGTTGTCCATTGTTCCTCTTCTCCAAATGAAGCATCCACTGTATTGGTACATAGCCTAGCAATGTACCCTAGGGTTCCACATTTTTTGCACTTACGATGTCTTTTTACACGACCCTCTTCACCTCTTCTGATCCTGTTCTTCCTTGGTCTTCCTGGTGGTCTAGTCAGTACAGGAGAATGTAGTTTGAACCCTGGATCTACTATGTTCCATTGGTCTTTTCCCAAGAGTGCAGGCACATTGGAAGCATAAGCAGCCCTGAATTTGGCAACAGAAAAATAGTCAGAGATGTATTGATCAACTTCACCATCTTCACCACCTATAATAGTCATCAGATGTAGGGCATGTATGCATGGCTTCCCACGGAGCTGCCATTGCCTACAACTGCATTTCCTAGTTGCTAGGTTAACTGGATATCTCCATTCCCTATTTTTACTGTCAGTATATGTTACCTCAGCCTTGTGTGTCGCCGCTCAAATGCATTTCATGTTCAGTCCTCTTGCCTTGGCATGCAATGACTTAATAAGAGATGGGAGCATAAGATGGAAAACATATTATGTTTCTGCAATTCTTTTGCGAAGAGCCATCTTTATCATGATCATCTGCCGAATCTTATCAAATATTTGCCATATCAGAAGCCCTTTCAATGACTTGATCTTTGCATTAAAACACTCTGCCAGGTTACTGGTCACATAGTCTACTTTGCAGATTTCATTGAATTTGCTTCTTGACCACAACTTTCCATGATGTGCATCTAGGTACTCCTTCACCAGAGGATTGTGAGCATACAACACTCTCAAATGATGCTCATGCTTCCTCTCACTGCATGTGTATGATGCTGGCCAAAAGTTCTCATCATAAACTTTACCTTTGAATTTGTTTCTGAAATTCTGCGCTAGGTGTCGCATACATTCCCTATGCTCCACTCCAGGGAATACAATTTCCACTGCACTCTCCAAACCCTTGCAAGCATATGTGTGTATAGCTAAACCTAGGGGTGTACCTATAAGGTTGAGCAACTGCTGCAGAAACCAGACCCAACTTTCCTCAGACTCTGCCTCCACCACACCAAATGCAACTGGGAATAGCCAGTTGTGTCCATCAACTGCAGAAGCTGCCACTAGTTGTCGTCTCCACCTTCCATTCAAAGCAATTGCATCAACAGCCAAATAGGGCCTGCAACCATCAAGAAACCCCTGCCAACAAGCCTTGAAACAAACAAAAGCCCTCCTGAAGCACTCCTTCTAAAATGACTTCCCTTTTATTTTGTATGTAACTGTATGCTTGTCAATCTCTACAACACTCCCTGGACTAGCAGCTTCCACTTCAGATTTAAATGTGTAGAGCAACTGACAGCTCTCATTCCAAGGACCATTAATCCTGTCAAGAGCCATTTCCTTAGCATAGAAAATCCTCATGTAAGGTATATCAATCTTGTACTTCTCAAATAGCTTCCCATGGAGTGTTGTTGGACCAAGTGTTGGTGTTTCTCTCAACCAATCCAAAATTGCATCTGCCACCCACCTAGTCTTTGCTAGCTTTGTTTTAGCCTTCCCTCCTCCCCCTCCAGGTGGACAAGTGTGCTGGTGTGGGTTCTTTTTTATCTGAAACAAAATGGGACCCAAACAAAATAGGGATATTGTTAGAAAACATTACACAATGATCTGAAAATAAGATGAATCCGTATAAACTGAAATACTCAAACCTGAATGAACTTGCTCCTCAACATATGTGATGCATGCAACCTCCATCTACACCTATCATATGGGCAATGAATAGTGAACCTTGTTGGCTCACTCCTATCAATCACATATGTATTTTTAGTGAGAATGCAATATGTAGTCACTGCATTACGACAGTCCACCATCGACTGGAATATGGTGCCGACATCTAGCTGAGGATCTTCCCTATTCCACTCAATTGTTGGCATGTCCTCACCATCATATTCATCTAAAACTAGGCTGTCAATGTTCTCCTGCCTCTGTTCATCGTCAGTGTCATCAAATCTAGCACAACTGATAGGTTCCTCCTGATATTCATCTTCCACTGCTTGTTTACTGACAGTATCTACAAGATCAGGGAACATATTCTCATCCTCATCATCATTTTGAGGCACCTCTTCGTCTGGCTCTGCATCTTGCTCTGCATCGGCTGCAGCAGCGATAGGAGAAGTGGCACAAGAAGCGGCAGCAGACATATTGTGACTTTCAGAACCACTAGCTTTGCTTGGTTTTGACCTACAAGGAGTGCCAGGGCGCTCGCTATTAGCAGCACTGAACAACCTTCCCCTTGTCACATTCATTGCGTGGCTGAAGCACCTCGATAAGGATTTTATCGAAGCGTCTTTCATCATTCAAAGTAAAGAGCAATCCAAGATGCTCATCGCCAGTTAGTGGGAGAAATTTTTGCTCGGTACTGCTGAAAAATTTCAGTTCAACAACATCGGCAGGGCTCCACCCATATGAAGAATTTTGGAGCGCCGCGAGCAAATCTTTGAACGACGTACTTGTTTCTACCACCTTTGGATAGAAAAATCCAGTAATCATATGTGGTTTTCTACCGCGCAGCACACTAACTTCCATCCTAACCGCCAGCCGGAAAGCAAGCGCAGGATCAATCCTATTCAATTCAAATAAGGAAAAGTTACAGTTAGGCCGGGAACAATTCAGCAAAATTTGATCGATTCACGCGACTAGCTGTCAAATAGGGCCGAATTATGAATCAGCAAATCAGTTAGAGGGAAACGACGCTTACCCATGTGTAATCCATGAATTATCTGCCGCCGATTCGACCCAATCCTCTCCACGGTCGATGGGCTTCAGAACCTGCTCCCCCGACATCGCTGCTTAATCCTGAGGGGGATGTGGGGGTAGATCTGGCGGAGGGCTCGACGGCGGCGGAGGCGAAATGGGGTTAGTGGTTGGAGGGCATGATGGCGGCGGAGGCTGCACTACGGCGGCAGAGGGGGCAGAGCGGCGTGGTGCTGTAGTTGCTCGAGGTTCAGACAAGGGGATCCCTCAGACAAGCTCATCTGACGTGTCTCAATGCGACCCCACTCGTCAGGTCCAACGGGCGACAGAGTCTAGCGCGGCCCCACTCATCAGAGTTAACGGTCAATGGTTTGACCCGACGACATCCTCCGTTGTGACCATTTATGAGGGTTTCGGACAAGGGAGTGGGGAAAAGTGAGAAAAAATTAAGAGTGTGGGGATGAATGAGTAGAGCTAAGGAACCAGGGGCACAGAAATAAAAATCCCTTCTAACATTGATCGTGCTACTTGGTCCATATTTCCAGGTGCCTTTTTGTTCAATGTTTAATTGTCGATGTTCTCCTCGAACATACTTCGTTATATACCTTGGTGTGTCCAATGCTATCACCTTGTTCACTCAATTGTGAAAATCCATGTTTATGGGACTCTCGATGAATTGTTGCTGAGCCTGACAGCCACGTCCTCATCTTTTCCTTGCTGAAATTGTATGACTTATTTTATAAGTTGTTTCTGATGGATCCTTTGTGTATCCAAATTCTGTCCTTTACCTGATGACCATGCCAATGCTATCCCGAAGCATGACTGTGGTACTCAAACATCAACAAGAACATTGGAAGCATACTGCTAAATGTTTCTTGATCAATTATTCGAATGCCATTGTATGGGTAAGCATCATAAATTCCTTGCCCCTTTGTCTAAATGGTATACATACTTGGAGTCCTGTCATGATTATCCCGCTTTGCTTGCTCTTGGGAAGGATATGCACCTAATACTCGTGTATACACATTTTCCTTGCCATTGTTTTGTTTAAATTTGATAATCACATTTTTCCTTTCCATTGGTTTGTTTAGCCTTTCTTGTGATCTATATGATCATAGCAGTAACAATTCCCTGCTTATTTAAACATCTCAGTGTACAATTTTGTCAGTAAAACCCTGTTACTATTGTTGATGACGTTCCGGTAACCACCAATGGATGAGAACTTTGCCTATTGGTCTGCCTCGTCCTAACGAGCAGGAAAATGGTTCTCTTCATCCCTCGCCCTTGGTACCAACATTGTTGCCAACATAACTGACAAGTTATCCTCTGACATGCCTTGCTATCATGACTGTGCAAGAAGTCACGCCCTTCCCACTTTTAACCCACATGGTGGGCCCATAACCCACAGTTCCACATGATCGAAACCTGACTCTCCTGTACCTCCCTGCTTCCAAAGTTATTCCTCACGTTTGGCTTCATATGTAAATCATGAGCCACCTTCCTAGAGATGAACTACTCTAGTATCAGACACAATATTTTCGTTGCTCTGAACCCCCTTCACACTCTACTTCATGCATCGAACGATTGCTTACCCGATTGAAACTTTCGCACCCTCTTATAATGCTCTCACTGTGTTTCAAGTAATCCACTCGAGATATACTTTACGCTTCTTCCTTTGAGTTAACCGTCCGATGCTCAATCTTTTTAAAATGTGTCCTTATAGAGTTTTTCCCTCTTATCCTTTCGTAAGTACGGTGAAGATCCTGAAGGAAGAACGACAACTTCATCATGATGCCTTGATGCAGAGAAATGAAGGCATCAACGCAATGGATCGACCTCTTCGAGAAGAGCAACCAAGAACAAAAGGATTCGTTAGAATTTCGTAACCAACTCTTTTTCCCCTTGCTCCACCTCTTAAATCTCAGGACGAGATTTCTTGTAGTGGAGGAGATTTGTGACACCCCGATAGTTAAGCTACAGTAAATCCTTTTAATGATGCCAGATCATCATAATTAAAATTTTGCTAAACCTCACTTGTTTCAAACCTAAGTTCAAAAACAAATTCAAATAAATAGTCAAATTATAGTTTCATAAAACTGTGAATTAAAATGTTCAAAATGTTACAAATATTCACTATCTAATTAACAAACAACAACCAACATTTTCTGAAAATATTTAAATGCCCTATAACAATTGAAACAGGGGCTAGGACAATAATATAAATGCCTTTCCAATTTATGAAAATTCCAAACTGTTTTAACTAAGCCCCAAGATTTTTATGGCAGTGTCTAAATTTACATTATAAATTATGGACCAAGTTCCACATTTAACAAAAGTCATTGTTGCTAAAGAGAAATGCAAAACAGAAAAAGATAACAGCAAAGTATAATAAAAGGGAAAAGGCAAAAGAACTAAAACCTAATGTGTGTCTGAGCTATGAGTGTAGAGGAGAAGGCCCAGCCCACCATTACAGTCATCATCTTCCTCATCGTCGTGTCAGCCTCGCACGCGCCCATGGCCGATGCCGCCGTCGGATGAACGACACGGCGACGCCACATCGCCCCTGGACGACTACTTAGCATCTCCTCGACGCCCTGGACGAACCCTAGCTCTCCTCCCCCTCGCGCCGCTCTTTCTCTCTCACACACACTCTGACCAAACTAACCACGGCGCACCAGAGCACGCTGCTGCGAATCACCGCAGCCACCGGCCATCGTTCGCCGCACCGACGGGTCCAGGAGGACCGCCACCATCGACTTCGTCCATCCCGGGCCTCAAATCGAGCGGGGCCGCCCTGTACGCTCGCCATCGACCTCGTTTCCACTGCGTACATCATCGTCATCCTCCGTCGATTGCCACCGCCCCGGTCCGTCCCCGACCTCTCCGAGCACACCTACGGCTCCGCGGTGAGCTTCTCCACCGGATCCTCCCTTTCCCTGCCTCGATCTGTCGCCGTTAAGGCCGCCCCCGCTCTCGACCGCCATGGACGGGAGCTCGAGCTCTTATGTGTACGTGTGTGCGCTGCTGCTACTCGCAACTATTGCTGGTGCTAGCACTGCTACCATTAGCTGCTGCCCGCTACTTACACCGCCGCTGCTGCCTGCTTGCTGTTGCCGCTAGCCGCCGCTGTCGCTGTCTCCGACTATGCTGCTTGCTACTGCTGCTTTAGCTACCGCCACGCCCTGCTCCCCGCTCCCTGCCTCGCCCCGGGCCGCTACTCGCCGCGCGCCGCACTTGTCGCAGTTGCCGGCCGCGCCATGGCCATGGCCACTGCCATGCGTGCGCGCGTGCACTCCCCTGATGGCCAGCCCATCCTAATTGGGGCTAACACCCCATTAGTGCTAACCCTCCCCACTAATTAGGCACTGACAGCGGGTCCTACCAATAATTAGATTAATTTAAACAAATTGTTAATACACATGACAATGACATGTGGGCCCCACTGAACAGTAACAGTTGACCAGTCAACTATTGACTGGGTCAACTGGGCCCTCTGGCCCCACCTGTCAATCAAATAGCCTCACTGGATGTGTACACACCCTGGGTACACTTAGCATTTAGTCATTTATTTTTTGAATTAAAAGAATTCCAGAATATGCAATAAACTTTGGAAATTCATATAAAATAACCCGTAACTCAGATAAAAATAATTTATATATGAAAATGATCAGAAAAATAAGACGCATCCGAATATGCCACTCACTTACCTATCACATGCTCCTAGCATGGTGAACATGGAACCGTCCCCTCCGAATCGTCTAACCGATAATCACCTGGAGCTGGGAAAATACCTCCGCATATTTTCCCGCTCCGTCTAAAATACATAGTACTGCATTAGGTCACCACTAGCATAGCATATCATCATGTCATGCATCTGTGTTGCATTTGGGTGCTTTGTACTTACTGTTTCTCCCCCCCCTCTTTTTCTCTGGTAGACCCCGAGACCGCCTCCGACGCAGTTGAGTATGACTACGCTATAGACGACCAGTCCCTTTCAGCAGAGCTTCTAGGCAAGCAACCCCCCCCCTGATCATTCCGATATCGCCCATTTCCATTCTCTCTCATGCTTGCATTACATTTTGCTACTGTTTTTGATTGCTCCTATTCTGATACATAGCCTGCCTACTTTTGTACCCTGCTTTGTACCTTACCTGCTTATCCTATATGCTTAGTATAGGTTGGTTAGTGATCCACCAGTGACCCTGACCTTGTCCCAGTTGCCCCCGCTTGATGACCGATGACTCGATCAACGTGATTGACGTCCAAGGCCTGACACATCACCTCACACCCCCTTAGTTGCTCGACTCTACAGAGGTACTATCGAGTGCCGAGGGTGATACCTCATATAGCACTTCTGATGTTAACTCTGTAGTGTAGCTAATCGGTCGTGTTCTTCGAGGGTGATTCCTCCTTCACCACTCCCTATAACGACTCTGTCGTGCAACCCCTCAAGTGTGAACCATCGAGGGTGATTCCTCCTTAGTTCACCTTGACGATTACATCAGGTGGATTCCATCGAGGGTGATTCCTCGGATTCCCCCTTGGTGTTTTGGACACACGGTTACTTTGACTTTACCACAAAACCATGTTGAAGTCGGGTCGGCCCTGAGGGGTACCCGCGAGTTGATGTGTAGTCGGGTTGACCTGGAGGGTACCCAGAGATTTCTACATGGCACAGCCGGGCATACCGGGCCCTTGCCGTAAGTCCACGAGATGGGGCGACAGGGTCACATGATCGTGAGTCTCTGCTCGTTACCGCGCGATCCCAAGACACTAATGGTTTGGGTATTTGATCTGAGTTGGCCATTGGCCTATATGCACTAACCACCATGCGGGAACAGATATGGGCACTCGACATCGTATGTATCAGCCGAAGCTCTCCAGATGCCAGCGACTGAGCGGCGCGCGCCGGGTTGGACTGGAATGCTTGCGCTTGTATAAGGGGGCTAGGTCTACTCACCGGCCACATACACAACGTGCAGGAGTGCAAAGGGCAATGGGCCCAAGACCCCTGCGCGCTTAGGATGTAGACCGACGTGTTGACCTCTCTGTTGAGCCTAGGTAGGGCTACGACGTGTTGATCTTTCGAGGCCAGGCATAACCCAGGAAAGTGTGTCTGGCCAGAGTGATCGAGTGTGTTGGGAAATGTGGTGCACCCCTGCAGGGAAGTTTATCTATTCGAATCACCGTGTCCACGATAACAGGACAACTTCGAGTTGTATCCCGATCTATACAACTAGAACTGGACACTAAGATGATGATGGGATATGTTGGCTCCGATATTGCTTTCTCGTAGGGAGTCGAGGAAGGATCTCTGGGCATTAATGCTACAACATGCTTGCTAATTATAATATGCTATTCTGTACTCTTATAAATGCTGCAAGATGCTTGAGGATGCTAGTCTTCGATAGGTTAGGCTTTCTCCTTCTCTTCTGGCATTCTGAAGTTCAGTCCACAGATACAGCTCATTCCTTTGATACTGATGCATACTTAGTTTAGATATGATGTAAGTCTTGTGAGTACTTTGGATGAGTACTCACGGTTGCTTTGCTTCCACTTTTCCCCTATACCAGATTGCTGCGATCAGATGATGGATCCCAGGAGACAGACGCCATCGCCGACGACTACTACTACCTCGAGGGTGCCTACTACTACGTGGAGGCCGCTGACGACCATGAGTAGTTAGGAGGCTCCCAAGCAGGAGGCCTTGCCTTTTCGATCATTCTTGCTTTTGTGCTAGCCTTCTTAAGGCAGAACTTGTTTAACTTATGTCTGTACTCAGATATTGTTGCTTCCGCTGACTCGTTGGTATTGAGCTTATGTATTCGAGCCCTCGAGACCCCTGGCTTGTAATATAAAGCTTGTATGTCTTAATTTGTGTTTAGAGTTGTGTTGTGATATCTTCCTGTGAGTCCCTAATCTTGATTGTACACATTTGCGTGTATGATTAGTGTACGATTGAATCGGGGGCGTCACACATGCACAGCACATCTGAGATACATCTCCAAGCATTGGTTCACTCTCTTTGTCTGCCCATCTGTCTGAGGGTGCCTAGCAGTAGACATTTGCAACTTAGGTCCCTAGATAGCTAGGAATTCCTTCTAAAAATTGCTGGTGAAGATTGTGTCTCTGTCTGAAGTTAAGTAAGAGGCATGTTGTGCGATTTCACCACATGTTGCATGAATATTTGAGCCACTGTTGCAGCTGTGTAAGGATGTTTGAGAGGGATGAAGTGACTATACTTGGAATATCTGTCCACCACCACCAAGATAATACTAAAACCATTTGATTTAGGCAACCCCTCTACAAAATCCATAGTTACATCTTCCCAAGCTCTAGCTGGTATGGGAAAAGGATTGAGCAGCCTGGATATTGACAATGTCCATGCTTTTCTTGTTGACACACTTGACACTGTTGCACAAATTTCTGCACATCCTGTTTAATGCGAGTCCAATGAAATAGTTTCCTGACCCTCTGATATGTAGCTTGCTTACCACTGTGTCCACCAATAGGAGATGCATGAAAAGCTTCGATGAGTCTGGTATGTAGTCCTGCATTGGAACCCACCCAGATTTTCCCATGGAACCTCAACAGTCCTTGTGTCAGAGGAAATCCAGGTTTTGCATTAGGTACCGAGGCTAATTTGGTGAGTAATTCTTGGGCCCTAGTGTCCACTACATAGGAATTCACCACTTCTTGGACCCAGACTAGTTGTGCAGTAGAGATTGCTTGTACTGCAAATGCATGCCCCACTCTGGAGAGAGCACCAGCGGCTCGGTTCTCACTTCCTTTCTTATACTGGAATTTCAATTGCAGTCCTGCTAATTTTGCCATTGCTTTCTTTTTTAAGTCAGTGTGTAGCACTTGTTCCCCCAAGTTGCAGAGACTTTTGTGGTCTGTTCTTATGACAAATGGCCCTCTGCTGAGATAAGCTCTCCATTTGTCCACTGCCATCATTACTGCTATAAATTCTTTTTCATAAGTGGGTAGTTGCTGATTTTGCACTCCTAGGGCTTTACTGAAATAAGCTACTGGGTGGCCTTGCTGGCATAACACAACACCAATACCAGTGTCACATGCATCAATTTCTATTGTGAAGGGCTTGGAGAAATCAGGTAGTGCTAACACTGGAGTAGAGGACATAGCAGTTTTCATTTTCTCAAAAGCTAGCTGAGCTACATCTGTCCATTGGAAGGTTTTGAGCTGCAGCAGTGAAGTAAGTGGTTTTGCCAAAATGCCATAGCGAGGAACATATTTTCTATAATACCCAGTCAGCCCTAAGAAGCCTCTCAACTCAGTGAAGGAAGTTGGTTGAGGCCACTATTCCATTGCTTTTGTTTTCTAGGGATCTGTTAACACCCCCTTGTCAGAAATGACATGGCCCAGATAATTCAGTTGTTGTGTAGCAAAGCAGCATTTGCTCATATTTGCATACATCTCATTGTCCCTTAAGGTCTGCAACACTTGTTTCAGATGTTCCTGGTGTTCTTCCATGGTTTCACTAAACACTAGAATATCATCCATAAAAACCAGGACAAATCTCCTTGCATACTTTTTGAAAATAATGGTCATTAAGCACTGAAAGGTGGCAGGTGCATTGGTCAGCCCAAAGGGCATAACCCTGAACTGATAGTGCCCACTATGTGTCTTGAAAGCAGTTTTCTCCTCACCAGCCTCAACCATTCTAATTTGATGATATCCAGACCTTAAATCTAACTTAGAGAACCACTTAGCTCCAGCAGTCTCATCTAGCAGCTCCTCCACTACAAGCATAGGAAATTTATTCTTGACTGTCAAAGTGTTCAATCTTCTGTAATCTATACAGAACCTCCAAGTGCCATATTTTTTTATGACTAGAAGCACTGGTGATGCAAATGGAGACATGTTGGTTTAATTAATCCTGAAGCAAGCATTTCATTAACCTGTCTCTCAATTTCATCCTTCTGTTGATGATTATATCTGTAAGGCCTCACATTCACAGGTGCACTATTAGGCTGCAGAGATATGGCATGATCAAATACCCTATGTGGAGGCAGGTGTTTTGGATCTTCAAAAACATCAAGAAAATCTACAAGTGTTTTGGCTATGCACTCTGGCACTGAATGGTTTTCAGTTTCCAGAGAAGTATACAACACAGCAGTGGCCGAGATGTCATTCCCTTTCTGCCACTTGAGCATCTGGTCCATTGTGATAGCTTGAATTTCTGTCTATTGCTTCTCCACAATCCCTTGCAATTTAACTTGTTGGCCTTGTTTTACAAACTGTAGCCATTTTCCTTCCCAATGACAAGTCATAGCTCCCCATCGAGCTAACCAATCCATACCAAGAATTGCATCATAGCCCCCTAGAGCAACCACTTTCATATCTGAAGTAAAAGTGTGCCCACTAATCCACCACTTCAAGCCTGATAATTCAGTGTCACATTGCAATTGCTCTCAATTAGCTACTTTCACCTTCATAGTTTTTTCTAATACAATGGATTTATGAGTGAGCTTGTCAGCTAACTGTTTGTCAATGAAAGTATGGGAACTGCCAGAGTCCACAAGGAGCAGCATGACCTTGTTTTCCACCAGAGCTCTGAGTCTGATGGTCTTGCTATGAGCAGATCCTGCTATGGCATTGACAGATAAGTAGGTTGCTACTTCCTCTACTGCTTCCTCAGCCGCAATAACATTTAATATCTCATCAGAAATTTTTCCCTTCAATTTCCTATGCTTCTAGTGCTTTCAGCTGCAATGGTGGTTTATTAGCATACACATGGCCCTGGCTATACTTTTCTCCACAACTATAACAAGGGCCATTGGCTCTGTGAAACTCCTTGAGTTGTTTGGCACACCAGAGATCACCAGCAGCAAACTGTGGCTGAGAGGAGCTTTCTTGTCAAGGTGCTATAAACTTGGTATGACTGGTCTGTTTCTGAAATTTTGGAGCCTGCACTTTCTGACACTCTAACAGAGCCTCCTGCACCAAAGCATATTCAGCTGCCAGGACCATCGACGAGGGCAACTGAATTTCAAGAGTCAATCAGATCTCCTCCTTCAATCCCAGAACAAATTGGGTGACCAACATAGTTTAATTGGTAGCTGCATCGTACAACCGTACCTGATAGACCAATTGATTAAACATGGTGCAGTATTGCTGCACTGACTCCTCTTGTTTCAGCAGCAGTAATTCTTGTGTGCTTACATGCTTGATACCAATGGGCAACATTACCTTGTAAATGCAGGGATGCAGACATGAGCTTGAATCCTTCAGGAATTTGATACAGCTGGAAGTAGACCTCACAATTGTCCAGCCACATGTGCACCCCTTCGCCATCGAATCGGGGAAACTCCATCTTCGGCATCCATGGCCGCTTGGAGCTCTGCTCGTCAGGAGGGCGTCGGGATTGTGACACTCCTCCAGGATCGAAGGGTCGATGGAGCGGGGGAGGTACCTGGACAGCGGACGCTGCCTGCGCGGCGGTCAGAGACGCCGCAAAACAGCCAGGTTGCGCGAGCCGATCCAGATCCGCGTCCTGAGTACTGTGGGACTCCTTGATCACGCGCACCACGTGAATTTCTTCCTGGTGGATCTCCCCGATGGACGTAACCGAGAGATCAACCTTGGCTTGCACTTGGTCCAGGCACTACACTTACTCGGATAACTTCCAGTCGAGGCCATCAAGCCATGCGCTGATCCCGTCGATGCGCCCGACCTGTTCACCAATTTCCTTGAGGGCGGCCAACTCCTTCAACACGCGCTCCTCAAACATTGCCATAACTGTTGGGAAACGTTGCATGGAAAACAATAAAAATTCTATGCACACGCAATGATCTATCCATGGAGATGCATAGCAACGAGGGGGAGCGTTTCACAACGCGGTTGATGTAGTCGAACTTCTTCGCGCTTCAACCGATCAAGTACCGAACGCACGGCACCTCCGCGTTCTGCACACGTTCAGCTCGGTGACGTCCCTCGCCTTCTTGATCCAGCAAGACGTCGAGGTAGTAGATGAGTTCCGTCAGCACGATGGCGTGGTGACAGTGATGGTGAAGTGATCTCCGCAGGGCTTCGCCTAAGCACTACGAAAATATGACCGGGGGTGTAAACGGTGGAGGGGGTGCTACTTCTTGAGCTTGCATTGGTTTTTCCCTTGAAGAGGAAAGGGTGATGCAGCAAAGTAGAGATAAGTATTTCCCTCAGTTTGAGAACCAAGGTATCAATCCAGTAGGAGACAACGCACAAATCACCGAATACCTGCACAAACAATCAAACAACTTGCACCCAACGCGATAAAGGGGTTGTCAATCCCTTCACGGTTATTTGCAAAAGTGAGATCTGATAGAGATAGATAAACGATAAAGTAAATATTTTTGGTATTTTTGGTTTATAGATCGGAAAGTAAAAGATTGCAAAATAGTAGATCGGAAACTAATATGATGGAAAATAGTAGATCGGAAACTTATATGATGGAAAATAGATACTTATATGATGGAAAATAGACCCAGGGGCCATAGGTTTCACTAGAGGCTTCTCTCAAGATAGCAAATAATACGGTGGGTGAACAAATTACTGCCGAGCAATTGATAGAAAAGCGCAAAGTTATGACGATATCTAAGGCAATGATCATGAATATAGGCATCACGTCCATGTCAAGTAGACCGAAACGATTCTGCATCTACTACTATTACTCCACACATTGACCGCTATCCAGCATGCATCTAGAGTATTAAGTTCATAAAGAACGGAGTAACGCATTAAGTAAGATGACATGATGTAGAAAAATTAACTCAAGCAATATGATGAAAACCCCATCTTTTTATCCTCAATGGCAACAATACAATACATGCCTTGCTGCCCCTACTGTCACTGGGAAAGGACACCGCAAGATTGAACCCAAAGCTAAGCACTTCTCCCATTGCAAGAAAAACCAATCTAGTTGGCCAAACCAAACCGATAGTTCGAAGAGAATTACAAAGATATCAAATCATGCATAAATGAATTCAGAGAAGATTCAAATAATATTCATAGATAAGCTGATCATAAACCCACAATTCATCGGATCTCGGCAAACACACCGCAAAAAGTATTACATCAATTAGATCTCCAAGAACATCGAGGAGAACATGGTATTGAGAATCAAAGAGAGAGAAGAAGCCATCTAGCTACTAGCTATGGACCCATAGGTCTGTGGTAAACTACTCACGCTTCATCGGAAGGGCAATAGGATTGATGTAGAAGCCCTCCATGATCGAATCCCCCTCCGGCAGGGTGCCGGAAAAGGTCCCTAGATGGGATCTCATGGGTACAGAAGGTTGCGGCAGTGTGTCGGTGTACTAAGTATTGGGCCACTAATACCCCGTACTTGTGCACGGGCAGTTGTAGCCATCCTCGCGGCAAGGCTTGCCGGGGAATAGTTCGAGGTTGATTCAAGCCACCAAAGAAATCATCAAGTCAGAGATCTGAGGATCAGCAGATAAGAAGAGCTGGAATCCGAAGGCCAGCCTCCCCGGCAAGATCTTGCCGGGGTGGCCTGCGGAGCCCGGCAAGGATCGGCGCCCGGCAAGGCTTAGCGCCTGGCAAGTCTTGGTGCCCGGCAAGGCTTGGTGCCCGGCAAGCTTCGGTGCCCGGCAAGGTTTTGTTGCTGTGCCACCGCTCTAGCACAGCGACAAACCCGACATTATGGGTCCTTCTTTGGACGCGTGGCGACGTGCCAGTGGAAGAGGGCTTAAGCGGTGCTGATGGGATGGCCCCTTTTTCCATCCCCGAGAAAGTAAGGACACCTAAACGGACACCTCACGGTGCATTAAATGCGTTCGTCCTAGTCCGTCAGGGGTTAGGTATGGTAACCCTGTAGCTACTTTACACCTCAATGTATGTACATTTTGCCACTGTGGTGACCCCTTTGAGCGTATAAAAGGAGGCCCAAGGCAACTGCTACAGGGGAGGAGAACTTCTGGCCCATTCTGCATGCGTAGCTGCTCTTTGAACGTATTGTTCATTGCGAGCGCTCCTGGAGGCTGGGCTCAAGAACACTAATAATAACATAAGGCAGGAGTAGGGTTTTACGCTAATCAGCGGCCTGAACCTGGGTAAAATCGCCCCGCGTCGATCGTTGGTTCTGCTCTTTGCGTATACCTCTCCCCCCGCCGAATCGTAAAGGGGTCTCCTGGGATCCCATAGGTGTCGCACGCCGACATCTTTGGCGCGCCAGGTAGGGGGATTGAAGGTTGCGTGAACCTGATCTAGTGATCGGCGCTTCAGTTTCTTCATCATCTTCATCATCATGCCACCCAAGAAGAAGAGCGTTGTGACGGCGCAACCATCCATGTCCGTTTTACCTGAGCCTTCTCGTACAGGCGATGGCGTGGGTGTAGTAGGAAGGGGATTAGAACCCCCACGGTGTTCTGGTGATCCGAGCCAAGCGAGCGGTATCGTTCGCAGTGGCAGCGGTAACCTACACGCCGCTGGATCCAGAGACGGAGCTGTGTTGCCTACGGGTGGCACTACGAGCTCCAGAGATCGGAGGGCGCCTGCTGGAGCTCCCGCGCCGGCGCAAACATCACGACCTACCCAGGTCGTGCACGATGTGCGACGTCATGGTGCTGGTGGTTCAGGGCATCCCCATGAAAAGATTTCTGCGCATCGATCCCAAGATGCGCGGGACCAGCATGCACACCGAGCTGCCGGCGGAGGTGGCGCGCGGTCGCGTGACCGTGGTGGTGCTCCTTCTAATATGGTTAGGAGTCAGAGCACCTCACGTACCTCGCACCTGTCGCCGCCGCCTACGCCAGCGGAAGCCTTGGCACGTGCGCAGCTGCTCCTCGATTTCCCTCCTGCCCCGGAGAAGATGGAGGAGTGGCGAGCTACTATCCAAAGCCTTATCGGCTTCGCCAACAAAGATGGGCCGCAAGAGGCAGGGCCCTCGCAGCGAAGGCCGATCGATCCGGCTTGAGCCGATGTGGAGAAAACCGGAGGTGGTGCAACCACGGTGCACTCCCCTCCGCGGCACCAGCGGCGGCCGACAACCCAGCAGGTCGACCGCCGTGAAGAAGTTTCCACGGCGTCGTCCAATCCACGGATGCGTCGTGATCAGCGTCAAGTTCTCCAGGAACGAGGCAAGGAGGACGCTCGAACTACCATCGAGCGACGACGGGAAGTGCGCTATCAATCTGATAAGCGCGCAGGGCCGGCTGTCGACGAGCCTGCGCCAGGGGATGTAGGAGACTTGTCTTATGAGGTGGGGACTCCAGCGTTTACCTGTGAGCTGCGGCAAGTCCAGTGGCCGAATTCCCGAACCTTCAAGCCAGAGGTCCCGGAGAAATATGACGGTAAGACCCATCCCTCGGAGTTCCTGAGCATCTACACCATTGCGGTGCAGGCTGCCGGGGGCCGAGATGACAAGATACTTGCCAACTACTTCCCGTTGGTGCTCAAGCCCAACGTCAGGTCGTGGTTGATGCATCTGCCGGAGAATTCTATTTCTTCATGGTCAGATCTGTGCCATCAGTTTGTTGGCGCATTTGTCGGAGGCCACCAAGCTCCTGGCCAAGAGAGTGATTTGCATATCATCCCTCAGAAGGAGGGCGAGTCCCTGCGCAAGTTTATGCAGAGGTTCAGCCGGGTGCAGTACAATATTCCTGACGTTCATCCTGCCGCTGTCATTAGCGCGTTTCATCAGAACGTGCGCAACCGCAGAATGCGGGAAGAGCTGGCGATGAACAAAGTCAGGAGTATTGCCGAGCTTTATGCTTTGGCCGATAAATGCACTCGAGCTGAAGAGGGGAGGAAACTCCCTGGCAAGGCTATTGGCGCGGCGGGCAAATCCGAAGATGAAGACGCCGCGACCCCGTCAAGGAAAGGCCGACGACGGAACAGGAAACGCGGAGGCAAGGCCGTGCTTGCTGTCGAGGAATCCGACAACCCCGGCGCCGCCAAGAAGGCCAAGGTTGGTGACCCCGGCAAGGATCTTGCCGGGTGCCCTTCCTGTTAGGCCTTGGCGGCCGTCGACAAGTCAGAAAGCTCCGGCAAGCAGTATTGCAAGATCCATCGCACCAAGGGCCATGATCTCCAGAATTGCCGGCAAGTTGAACAGCTTGCCAAGAAACAAAGGGCCGAATATGAAAGGCGAGATAAGGAGAAGGCCCAAGATGGTGCTGACGGATCCGGTAAGAAGCGCGGTGGCCGAGGGGGATGCCGCTGCAAGGCCAAGCAACAGAAGGATAGGCCCGCTCGGGGCCGAGACAAAGAAGAAGATGATGATGAAGAAGATGATGAGTCCAGTGAGCAAGAATTCCAGAAAGCTACAGAGGCCATGTGTATCGATGGAGGTGCCTTGCTGCATTCTTCCCACCGTCGACTCAAACAGTTGGTGCGAGAAGTCAATGCAACAGAGCCATCACCAGATGCATGTAGGCCCTTGAAGTGGTCCAACATGCCTATCGTTTTCGACGCCGAGGATCACCCTGATCGCACAACTGCGGTCGGGTGCTTGCCATTGTTGGTCTCGCCAACAATTCGCAACCTCAAGGTGACGAAAATGCTACTTGACGGTGGGGCCGGGCTAAACTTAATCTCACCGGATGTGCTCAAGAAACTCCAAATTCCTGACGAGGACCTCAAAGAAACGGGTACATTTCAAGGGGTCAATCCGGGAAGAACCCAGCCCAAGGGCAAGATTACGCTGCTGGTGACATTTGGTAGCGAGCTCAACTACAGGACCAAGAAGGTAGTGTTTGATGTCGTCAAGATCCCCATGTCATACAATGGGATCCTTGGTCGGCCAGCGCTGGCTAAGTTTATGGCGGCATCACACAACGCATACAATGTTTTGAAGATGCCCGGGCCGTTGAGCATCATCACTATCCATTCCGATAAGAAGGATGCGCTCATCTGTGCCGACCAACTTTACCGGGAAGCAGTTGCAGCACCTGCCATCAAGGCATCTGCTCCTGCCGCTGGAACTCCCGGGGGGAAGAAGAAGACCGGTAAGAATCTTGGCGCGAACTCCAGCAAGCGCACCTCCTCGGAGTGCTGCGCTTCCGTCGAGGATGCACCAGAGAGTTCCACCGGCAAGAACAAGAAATCCAAGGCTGCTCCGCCGGAGACCAATAAGGTGCCCGTCAGGGAGGACGGAACGGGGGGAACTTTCACCATAAGCTCCACCCTAGATGACAAATAGGAAAGCACGCTCGTTGCCTTCTTGCGGGCGAATGTCGACGTGTTTGCATGGCAACCGTCTGACATCCCCGGTGTTCCCAGGAAGGTAATTGAGCACCACCTTGCTGTCTGTCCTCACGCGCGGCCCGTCAAGCAGAGGGTCAGGAAGCAAGCCTTGGAACGGCAAGAATTCATTGCCGAAGAAATCAGAAAGCTGGAGGCGGCAGGATTGGTCAAAGGAGTGCTTAATCCAACCTGGTTGGCCAATCTGGTTGTAGTGCGAAAAGCGAATGGGAAATGGAGGCTTTGTATCGATTATACAGATATCAATAAAGCTTGTCCAAAAGATCCCTTTCCCTTGCCGCGCATCGACCAGATTGTGGATTCCACCGCTGGTTGTGATCTCCTATCCTTCCTTGATGCCTATTCAGGGTATCATCAGATTTTTATGGCAAAAGAAGATGAAGAGAAGACCGCATTTATCACCCCATGTGGTACGTATTGTTTTATACGAATGCCTTTCGGGTTGAAAAGTGCTGGTTCGACATTTGCGAGAGCAATCCTAATTGGTTTTGAGCCTCAACTCCATAGAAATATGGAGGCGTATATGGATGATATAGTGGTCAAAACCAAAGACAAAGCGACACTCATTCAAGATTTAGAAGAAACATTTGCAAATCTGTGCAAGATCAACTTAAAGCTCAATCCTGAGAAGTGCGTGTTCGGTGTTCCTTCCGGCAAGCTCCTCGGATTCTTTGTATCTTGCCGGGGAATCGAAGCGAACCCCGACAAGATCAAAGCTATTGAGCAAATTGAAGCGCCGAGACGCGTCAAGGATGTGCGTCGTCTTGCCGGCTGTGTTGCTGCTCTAAGCAGGTTTATTTCCAAATCTGCTGAGCGCACCCTGCCCTTTTTCAAAATTTTGAAGAAGGCAGGTCCAATGAAATGGACTCCGGAGGCGGAGGCTGCGCTGCAAGATTTGAAGAAATACCTTTCCTCTCCGCCAACGCTAGTCGCGCCTAAACCATAAAAGCCGTTGCTGCTGTATCTGGCAGCGACAAATCAAGTGGTTACTGCTGCGCTAGTGGCACAGAGAGAGGCTGATGAGGAAGCGACACCAGTGGCAGGACCATCAGATGACGCGGCAGGATCTTCCCCGGCAAGGATTGATCCCGGCAAAATAGGATATGTGCAGTCAGAAGGACCATTGCAGAAGAAAAAGGTGGTGCAGCGCCCAGTCTATTTTGTCAGCTCTCTTTTACAAGGAGCTAGGTCAAGATATTCTGGCGTGCAGAAGTTGCTTTTCGGCCTTCTTATGGCCTCGAGGAAGCTGTGCCATTATTTTCAAGCACATGAAATCACCGTCGTCACTCGCTTTCCGCTGCAACAGATTTTGCAAAATCCAGAAGCAACCGGCAGGATCGTGGAGTGGGCGTTGGAGTTGTCGAGCTTTGGCCTCAAGTTTGAAAGCACTTCGACAATTCAGAGCAGGGCCTTGGCGGAGTTCATTGCAGAATGGACCCCAACGCCGGACGAAGAGGTTCAAGAAACAACTCTCCCCGGCAAGGAAATCGATCAGCAATGGGTTATGTACTTTGACGGGGCTTTCTCGCTGCAAGGCGCCGGTGCTGGCGTGCTGCTTGTCGCACCCAGCGGAGAGCACCTCAAGTACGTAGTCCAAATGCATTTCCCCCGGGAGAGTTCAACCAACAACACAGCAGAATACGAGGGTTTGCTTGCCGGTCTTAGGATCGCGGCAGACCTTTGTATCAAGAAGCTCGTCATCAAAGGCGATTCACAGCTTGTCGTCAGGCAAGTTAACAAGAGTTATCAGAGTCCATTGATGCAAGCCTACGTGGATGAAGTGAGAAAAATGGAAGAGCACTTTGATGGTCTGCAAATGGAGCACGTTCCTCGTGCCGAGAACAGTGTTGCTGATGACCTGTCAAAGCGTGCCGCCCTCAAGTTGCCTGTGGAACCAGGAACTTTTGTGCTCCAACTGACTCAACCATCCGTGGCGCCATCAATGCGGCAAGAAAAGAGAAGAAAGTTGAACTCTGGTCAGTACTTCCCGGCAGAGCTCCCGGGAGCCGCCGGCAAGGAAGTTGCCGGGATCGACATGCCTGCCGGGGAACAACAGGCTCCAGCAGGGCGTCAGGCCCTTGCTGTCGAGACAAACGTTCCCCCGGTGGAGGAGATGCCTTTAGTCCTAGCCGTCGAGCCTTAGGCTCCAGCATGGGCACAACACATTGTCCATTTCCTTCAAACAGGAGAACTCCCAGAGGAACAAGAAGAAGCGGAAAGAGTAGCCCGTCGGTCTGTTATGTACAAGTTCATCGATGACGTCCTGTACAGAAAGAGACCAAACGGTGTGAAATTAAAGTGCATTCCTCGGGAGGATGGACTAGAGCTGTTGGCGAAAATACATGGAGGCATATGTGGTTCTCACATAGGATCAAGAGCCCTTGCCGGGAAAGCATTCCGGCAAGGTTTCTTTTGGCCCACCGCTCTCCAGGATGCAACTGCACTAGTCACCAAGTGTGAAGCGTGCCAGTTTCATTCAAAGAAATCGCATCAACCAGCTCAAGCTCTTCAAACAATCCCTCTCTCCTGGCCATTTTCGGTCTGGGGGCTCGACATACTGGGCCCTTTCCCCCGTGCTACCGGGGGCTTTGAGTACTTGTACGTTGCTATCGACAAGTTCACAAAGTGGCCGAAGGTGGAAGCAGTGAGGAAGGTGACACCACAATCAGCCATCAAGTTCTTTAAAGGGATAGTTTGCCGTTTCGGTGTACCTAACAGGATCATCACCGACAACGGCACGCAGTTCACAAGTCGCACCTTCATGCAGTACGTCCAAGGCCTTGGCGGCAAAATTTGTTTTGCCTCTGTTGCTCACCCGAGAAGCAACGGCCAAGCGGAGAGGGCCAATGCTGAAGTGCTGCGCGGTCTCAGGACCAAAACCTTTGACAGGCTGAAAAAGTGCGGAAGACGCTGGATTGATGAGTTGCCGGCGGTTCTTTGGTCAATCAGAACGACACCAAATCGAGCCACCGGCCAGACGCCCTTCGCTCTGGTCTACGGAGCGGAAGCAATTCTCCCCACGGAACTCACGTACGGATCTCCTCGAGTGCTCGCTTATGATGAGCTTGAGCAAGAGCAACTGCGGCAAGATGACGCTGTGCTCCTTGAGGAGAATCGTCTTCAGGCTGCTGTGCGAGCTGCACGCTACCAGCAAGCTTTGCGCCGCTACCATAGCCACAAAGTTCACGCCTGAAGCCTTGAGGAAGGCGACCTTGTTCTTCGGCGGATTCAGTCCGCCAAGAATTCAAACAAGTTGACACCAAAGTGGGAAGGCCCTTATCGGGTAGTATGAGTCACCAGGCCTGGCGCTGTCCGCTTGGAGACCGAAGATGGCGTTCCAGTGAGCAATTCCTGGAATATTGAACATCTTCGCAAGTTCTATCCATAAGGCGCGGTTGCCGGGGGCTCCCGGCAACCACTCTTTTGTACAAGTCTTGCCAGCAAGGCATGTGATCCTTTGTACAAAGCCAGGCGCAGACCCTGAGCACAAATGAATAAATTTAAGTATTGTGCATTCCCTTATTGATTTCCATGTTCATATTTATATGTGCATGTTTGTCTAAGATGTTGTATGACACCTACTCCCGGTAAGTTCTAACGAACCGCCAAGGTTTCATATCTTTATTTTCTCATCTTTCTTTTTCTTAAAAGACAGAAGGATTCCTCGCGTGCACATTTGTGGGGGGGGGGGGGGAAGGGAGATATGAGTACCAGTTGGCGACGTTCGGAATCGACGCTTGCCGGAGGAAGGATAGCGACAGAAAGCTAAGTTCTAAAAACTTAGAACAAGTTTCTTTTATTACAAAGTTATTTCCTTGGACGATTCCGACTCTTGTATGGGAAATCTGCACGCGAAGGAACCCTTGTTGTAATCAGTTGCGCCCTTATTTTGTTTCGAGTCCGCTCAACGATTTAAGTGGCTGCACTGAGAATGCCAAGGAGTCTTGCCGGCCGCTGCGCCTCCAGCAGGCTGCTGAAGTCCCGCACCCAGCGCTCGCGGCAGGCTGCGCGCCGGCAAGTTTTTCAGTAAGCGTAGGATGAACTCCATACATAAAGGAATCAGACAAGAGAAGTAGCATGCATGTACCTAAACATAGGCGAGTTATATTACATTAATAAGTTGCCGCAATTCTAACTTGAGACTTAATTGTCTTTGACACGGAATGACGACGGCAAGAAAAGGGGGAGCACTTAATCCCTGCGCTGGCCTTCGATCCTTTTGATGGAGTCCACCTTCTCAAGGATAGGCGCGATGCATTCTTCAAGCGCCTTGACATTTGCGTCCTTTGGCAGATGGCCGAGCGTGTTGGAAAGGTCGATGCCAGGATTGCTGTGCACCACTTTGATAAGCACCTTGCGGAGGATGGCCCGGCAAAGCCGGCGGGTCTCGTTGGCCAATTGGGTCGCCCGGCTAGATTGAAGCAACCTCAAGGCGTCGATGATGCTTTCAAAGAACATCGTCAACCTGGCACTTGAAGATATTCTTTCCTCGGAAGAATACCTGAAGTTTGATAGGCCCATGGTTGACAGTTCCACCGTAAGCTTCTCCACAGCAGCAATGAGACGCCCAGTCCAGATCTCCACCCCCTTCTCGTAATCGATTTGGGCAGCGGCAGCGCTCTTGAGCAGGTTCCTCTCTCCCTGGAGATCCTTGAGTAGAGCCTTCTCACGGGCCTTGCCAGCCTCGAGAGACTTCTGCAACGTGGTAAGCTTCAATTCCAGAACTGCAATAGCATCAGCCGTAGAGGAGAGCTGCTTGGTTTTGTTAGACAGGGCAACTTGCATCTCCGCCAAGGAGTGGAGGGTTTTTTCCCTATCACCTTTGAGCGTCGAGAGCTCCTTGCCGTGCTCTTCGAGATCTACTTCCAGCTTCTTTACCTTGTCGCTCAGCTCATTCTTGGCGGCCTCTGCAGCTTCGGCAGCATCAACGGCCTCCTTGAGCTTGCCGGCGTGACTTGCAGTCAGAGCTTCGAGCGCCTCTTTATGTTTTTGCTCCAGCTCCTGGGTCCGCCGTGCGACAAGCTTCTTGATATCTTCATCTTTGCTGTGAAGCTTGGCGGCGAGCGCCTGCTCACGTGCGATGAGATCTTCCTCATGGGCATCAAGGGCAACGCGGCGCCCCGTCAGGAGAGCATTTTCAGCAGCAATTCTTTGAGTAGCTTCATCCTGCGCCTTCTCCATATCAGACTGCTTCAGAAGGATTTCTGTCCACTGTTGTCTCACTTGTTCCCGGCCAGCAGTCAGCTCTTGGAGGGCCTCGGCGTACCAGACTTGCATTTGTTCGACGCGCCTCTGGAAATCTGCTTCGGCCGCCTCGACAACTGCCATTCTGGAATCCGCTTTATCCTTCCGGGCGCGGTGGAGAGCCTGGAGCCTGCCGAAATTCTCGCCCATGGCCTGAAGGAGCTGATCCTCTTCAGATTTGCCGCTGCTAGCGCTGGGATCGTCAACAACCTCGAGCCCGGCAGCAGTGATGATTTCTTCGTCAAAGGCTTCTCCTTCGGCTGGTGCCCCAATGCTTGCCGTCCCCGACAAGTTGACAAACAGGTTCTCGCCAACCTTGAGATATTTACTGAATGAGGGGCCTTCAGATGTTGACGGTTGGTCTTCAGCAACCGCCTCACCAGCGGCAGGGGGCTCCGTGGCCGGTGTAGCGCCTGGCGCTCCTGCGGCAGGAATGCCGTCAGTACGGTCATCAGCCTCCCTGCCGCCCCCTTCAGTAGATTCCTTGGCGGGTTCCTCCTATGCAGTCTTGGCGGCCTCCTCGCCAAGAGCACCACCGGCCTCGATAGTGGCATCCTTGGCGGCCTCGCTGGTAGCGATCCTGTCTGCTTCGGCAGCGGCGTCCCTGGCGGTCTCCTCGATGACAACGTCGACGTCCATGTGTTCCATCACAGGGAACTCTGAAGGACGAAGGAGGGAAACTGAATAAGATCAAGGTTGAAGTTCGAAGGGACCAAAGACAGAGAGATAAGGGAAAGGGTAACAAGCATTCTGAGGCAATCGATTACCTGCGTCGGGCTGTTGAGAGGTGGCCTCGCCCCTCCCGGCAACTTCGGTTGCCGGGGGAGGGTTGCCGGTGTCCATGCTTGTCGGCTCCTCCTCAGTTAAGATGGGCTCGTCCGTAGGATCTCTTGCCGGGGACGTTCTTGTGGGCGGCGTGGTCGATGGAGGTGGCACGACGGGGACGTCTTTCGACAACTCCCCTTGTTGCCGTTCTTCTCCTACGAGCCCAAAGATATCAGCGGCAAGAATGGGAGCCTCAGCACCCGCCAGCGGAAAAAGAGCAATGAACTTACGCTGGGGGCTGCGTTGAGGGCTGAGCTCCGGGCTGACGATAACGGTTTCTGGCACGCTCGTGGAACCTGCCGGGGGCTCGTCGCCCGTGGAAGTCTTTGCCCTCTTCGTCATCCTCTCCAGCAAGGTTTCTGCATCACTGCAGAGACAATACAAGCAAGTCAGCAAAGTTGATCCAAGATTGGAAGATGAAGGCTGTGGCAAAGCACTCACTCTTCTTCTTCTCGCTCCGGACTAAAGCCGGAGATGTCGAAATTGGCCTCCGTTGCGATATCTGAGTGGGAAGGCAGAGGAGGGGTCCTAGGTCACTTGGCTGTGGCAGGCGCCGGGGCAGCTTCCGGTGCAGTAGTGCGAGACACCCCTGCCGCTCCGGCAGTGGCCGCTGGTGTGGGTCTCGCGCGCCGCGCAGGTTGCTGACGAACCCCTTGCCGCGGCGCAGTCTTGCCAGCCGCTTTCTTGCCGGGAGCCTCGCCGCTCGAAGAAGGCTGGCTTGCCAGGATGCCAGATGCAGCCTTTCGAAGAACACGCTTCGTCTTCTTCGAGGCTGGGAGCTCTTCTTGCGGTTCTTGTTCAGCCGTGTCCTCGTCGGACGAGCTCTCAGCGGCTGTGCTGCTCTATTCCCCGGCAGCTTTATCCTTCCCGGTAGGTTTTACTTCTACCAGTACCTCTGCGTCGCTGGTTTCCCATTCTGTGAAGCCAGCGCTGCCGGCCTCCGCGGCAAGATTTGCCTCCTCCACCCTAGTAGCAATGTATGCTACTTCTTGGTCAGTGGTGGCTCGGATGAAATCTGCCTCTTCCCGGACGGGCCTCTTCGTCAAGTTATCAAAAAAATTATGTGCTTCCTCCTCGGTTGGCTCGGCCCAAGTCGCGTCAAGACCGTGGGCGTTGAACATCGGCATGAAGGTGATGATTGACCCCAGAGCAGAATTGTTGCACAAAGGGACAATCCTTGCCGGCAGCCGATGCTTGTCTTCGCGCTGGAACAGCTTTTGACGGAGAGCGCCGAGCTGCATAGTAGTCAGATTATTATTCAACCCGGGGCGCAATCTCATAATGTCTGCCGCGTTTCGGTATTCCCAAGCTGGCCTTCCCCTATTCTGCAAGGGGGCGATGCGGCGGCAGAGAAAGTCGAAGCCAATCATCTCCATCGTCAGCCCGACAGCTTTCAGGCGAATAATCCTGGTGGTGGCGATTGTTAGCTTTTCGTCGTCAGCGGCAAGACTGCTCCAACCACTGCCACGGACTGCCTTCTGTTGCCGGAGCAGACAAAACGGCTGGGGATCTGCTTCCTTGATCCAGCACCATTCAGCCCGCCATTCGTCCCACTTTTCGCGGTAAACTCCTTCTGGGTATATTTCCTTATTCCAAGCCCTTGGAATCCAGGCGATAGAACTAGAGAGGGCCTCTCCTTTTTGGATGAGGGGGAAGAAGTAATGGCGGAAGAGGGTAGTGTTGGGAATCACTCCGGCGAAGTTTTCACAAAGATGGGCAAAGATGGACATGGACAGTACCGCATTCGGCGTGAAATCGAGAAGATGAAAGCCGTATGTGTACATGATATCATTGAAGAAGTCGGAAAATGGGGGGCAGAGCCCGCAATAGAAATACGCGGCGAAGAAGGGGTATCTGTCCGACCCACTTTTGGAACAAGAACCTGGAATCACGCGTGTGGCGGGGTGAGCCTGCGTCTCCTTCGCCCACATGCATTGGTACCGCCTCTTCAGAGCTTCTGCATCGAGCGACAGGGCTAAGACGGCACACTTCTTCTGCATCTTCACTAGTTCGCTCTCCGGGACATCGGCTTTCGCCTCCTTGCTCTTGCCCTTGCTGGCCTTGAGCAGCATGGCGGTTGTGAGGGCGGAAGCCGGGGGTGAAGCGAGCGTGGAAGCTGCGAGCGGAAGAGGGAAAGCTTCGCTCTGAGCTCGAGAGGAGTAAGGCGATGGCGACGGCCAGATTGAGAAGAAGAGGGGGGTAAATAGGCTTGCGCCTCTGCGGCTTCTCCTTTTTATGGGGAAGGAGCGGGGCCGCCTCTTTTACGCCCCAATGTTAATGCGCCTCTGCAGGCACGTTGCAGTCGCAGCCTTTGAGGCACGCTTCCCACGTCGCGCGTTCGGCGCGTGTAGTGGGGGGCACAATAAACGGGATATTTATGAGCAGTTAATCCTCTACCACGCGTGCCCGTGCACTGTTTGGGCCTAGCCCAACAATGCCTCAAACTCGTGTATGGCCTAGGCCCGGGGGCTCCTGTCGGTGTACTAAGTATTGGGCCACTAGTACCCCGTACTTGTGCACGGGCAGTTGTAGCCATCCTCGCGGCAAGGCTTGCCGGGGAACAGTTCAAGGTTGATTCAAGCCACCAAAGAAATCATCAAGTCAGAGATCTGAGGATCAGCAGATAAGAAGAGCTGGAATCCGAAGGCCAGCCTCCCCGGCAAGATCTTGCCGGGGTGGCCTGCGAAGCCCGGCAAGGATCGGCGCCCGACAAGGCTTAGCGCCCGGCAAGGCTTGGTGCCCCGCAAGCTTCGGCGCCCGGCAAGGTTTTGTTGCTGTGCCACCGCTCTAGCACAGCGACAAACCCGACATTCTGGGTCCTTCTTTGGACGCGTGGCGACGCGCCAGTGGAAGAGGGCTTAAGCGGTGCTGATGGGATGGCCCCTTTTTCCATCCCCGAGAAAGTAAGGACACCTAAACGGACACCTCACGGTGCATTAAATGCGTTCGTCCTAGTCCGTCAGGGGTTAGGTATGGTAACCCTGTAGCTACTTTACACCTCAATGTATGTACATTTTGCCACTGTGGTGACCCCTTTGAGCGTATAAAAGGAGGCCCAAGGCAACTGCTACAGGGGAGGAGAACTTCTGGCCCATTCTGCATGCGTAGCTGCTCTTTGAACGTACTGTTCATTGCGAGCGCTCCTGGAGGCTGGGCTCAAGAACACTAATAATAACATAAGGCAGGAGTAGGGTTTTATGCTAATCAGCGGCCCGAACCTGGGTAAAATCGCCCCGCGTCGATCGTTGGTTCTGCTCTTTGCGTATACCTCTCCCCCCGCCGAATCGTAAAGGGGTCTCCTGGGATCCCATAGGTGTCGCATGCCGACACAGTGGAAAAGTGTTTTCGTAGATGCCTCTGGTGGTTTGAGAATATATAGGCGAAAGAATTAGGTCAGGAGGGTCACGGGGGGCCCACAAGGGTGGGGGGCGTGCCCTACCCCCTTGGGCGTGCCCTTCGTCCTTGTGGCCGCCTCGTGGCTCCTCCGACTTCATTTCCAAGTCTCCTGGTTGTCTTCTGGTCCAAGAAAAATCATCGCGAAGGTTTTATTCCGTTTGGACTCCGTTTGGTATTCCTTCTCCACAAAGCTAAAAAACAAGGAAAAACAGAAAGTGGCACTGGGCTCTAGGTTAATAGGTTAGTCTCAAAAATAATATAAAATAGCATATTAATGCATATAAAACATCCAAAATAGATAATATAATAGCATGGAACAATAAAAAATTATAGATACGTTGGAGACGTATCAGGGGGGCGCCGCACACGGCTAGGCAATTGTCTGGTGTGTGCTAGCCCCCCCCCCCCACATATATATAGGTGGGAGGGAGAGGGGAGGCTGCCAGGAGGCGCCCCAAGTAGGCCGAATCCTACTTAGGGTTTCCCCTTGGCCGCGCCCCCTGCCATATTTGCTGGAGGGGGAAGGAAAGAGGAGGGGGAGGAAAGGAAGGGGGAGGCTAATCCCCCCCTTTCCTTTCCCTTTCCCTCTTTACTTCTTCTCCTAGTTTGGCCCATATGGGGCGCGCACCAGCCCCTTGTGGCTGGTGCGTTTCCCCTCTTAGCCCATAAGGCCCATATCTTTTGCCGGGGGTGCCCGGAACCCCTTCCGGTGACCCGATATGTACCCAGTACCCTCCGGAACACTTCCGGTGTCCGAATACCATTGTCCTATATATCAATCTTTACCTCTCGACCATTTCCGTGATCTTATCCGGGACTCCGAACAACATTCGGTCACCAAATCACATAACTCATATAATATTATATCGTCAACGAACGTTAAGCGTGCGGACCCTACGGGTTCGAGAACTATGTAGACATGACCAAGACACCTCTCCGGTCAATAACCAATAGCGGAACCTGGATGCCCATATTGGTTCCTACATATTCTACGAAGATCTTTATCAGTCGAACTGTTATGACAACATACGTAATTCCCTTTGTCCATCGGTATGTTACTTGCCCGAGATTCGATCGTCGGTATCTTCATACCTAGTTCAATCTCGTTACCGGCAAGTCTCTTTACTCGTTCCGTAATACATCACCTCATGACTAACTCCTTAGTTGTTTGCTTGCAAGCTTATGATGTGTATTACCGAGAGGGCCCAGAGATACCTCTCCGATACTCGGAGTGACAAATCCTAATCTCGATCTATGCCAACTCAACAAATACCTTCAGAGATACCTGTAGAGCATCTTTATAATCACCCAGTTACGTTGTGACGTTTGATAGCACACAAGGCATTCCTCCGGTATTCGGGAGTTGCATAATCTCATAGTCGAAGGAATATGTATTTGACATGAAGAAAGCAATAGCAATAAAACTGAACGATCATTATGCTAAGCTAACGGATAGGTCTTGTCCATCACATCATTCTCCTAATGATGTGATCCCGTTATCAAATGACAACTCATGTCCATGGTTAGGAAACCACAACCATCTTTGGTCAACGAGCTAGTCAAGTAGAGGCTCACTAGGGACACGGTGTTTGTTTATGTATTCACACATGTATTTAGGTTTCCGATCAATACAATTCTAGCATGAATAATAAACCTTTATCATGAATAAGGAAATATAAAATAACAACTTTATTATTGCCTCTAGGGTATATTTCCTTCAGTCTCCCACTTGCACTAGAGTCAATAATCTAGATTACATTGTAATGATACCCATGGAGTCTTGGTGCTGATCGTGTTTTGCTCGCGGAAGAGGCTTAGTCAACGGGTCTGCTATATTCAGATCTGTATGTATCTTGCAAATTTCTATGTCTCCATCCTTGACTTGTTAACGAATGGAGTTGAAGCATCTCTTGATGTGTTTGGTTCTCTTGTGAAACCTGTATTCCTTCGCCAAGGCAATTGCTCCAGTGTTGTCACAAAAGATTTTCATTGGATCCGATGCACTAGGTATTACACCTAGATCGGATATGAACTCCTTCATCCAGACTCCTTCATTTGCTGCTTCCGAAGCAGCTATGTACTCCGCTTCACACGTAGATCCTGCCACGACGCTCTACTTGGAACTGCACCAAATGACAGCTCCACCATTCAATATAAATATGTATCCGGTTTGTGACTTAGAGTCATCCGGATCAGTGTCAAAGCTAGCATTGACGTAACCATTTACGACGAGCTCTTTATCACCTCCATAAACGAGAAACATATCCTTGGTACTTTTCAGGTACTTCAGGATGTTCTTGACCGTTGTCCAGTGATCCACTCCTGGATTACTTTGGTACCTCCCTGCCAGACTTATGGCAAGGCACACATCAGGTCTGGTACACAACAAAGCATACATGATAGAACCTATGGCTGAGGCATAGGGAATGACTTTCATTTTCTCTCTATCTTTTGCAGTGGTTGGGCATTGAGTCTTACTCAACTTCACACCTTGCAACACAGGCAAGAACCCCTTCTTTGACTGATCATTTTGAACTTCTTCAAAACTTTATCAAGGTATGTGCTTTGTGAAAGTCCTATTAAGCGTCTCGATCTATCCCTATAGATCTTGATGCCCAATACATAAGCAACTTCACTGAGGTATTTCATTGAAAAATTCTTATTTAAGTATCCTTTTATGCTATCCAGAAATTCTATATCATTTCCAATCAACAATATGTCATCCACATATAATATCAGAAATGTTACAGAGCTCCCACTCACTTTCTTGTAAATACAGACTTTATCGAAAGTCTGTATAAAACCATATGATTTGATCACCTCATCAAACCATATATTCCAACTCCGAGATGCTTGCACCAGTCCATAGATGGATCGCTGGAGCTTGCAAACTTTGTTAGCACCTTTAGGATCGACAAAACCTTCTGGTTACATCATATACAACTCTTCTTTAAGATATCCATTAAGGAATGCAGTTTTGACGTCCATTTGCCAGATTTCATAATAATAAAATGCGGCAATTGCTAACATGATTCAGACGGACTTAAGCATCGCTACGGGTGAGAAATTCTCATCGTAGTCAACCCCTTGAATTTGTCAAAAACCTTTTGCGACAAGTCGAGATTTGTAGACAGTAACATTACCATTAACGTCAGTCTTCTTCTTGAAGATCCATTTATTCTCTATGGCTTGCCGATCATCGGGCAAATCCACCAAAGTCCACACTTTGTTCTCATACACGGATCCTATCTCAGATTTAATGGCCTCAAGCCATCTGTCGGAATCTGGGCTCATCATAGCTTCTTCATAGTTCGTAGGTTCGCCTTGGTCTAGTAACATGACTTCCAGTACTGGATTCCCATACCACTCTGGTGCGGATCGTGTTCTGGTTGACCTACGAGGTTCTGTAGTAACTTGATCCGAAGTTTCATGATCATCATCATTAGCTTCCTCTCTAGTTGGTGTAGGCATCACGGGAACAGTTTTCTCTGATGTGCTACTTTCCAATTCGAGAGAAGGTACAATTACCTCATCAAGTTCTACTTTCCTCCCACTCACTTCTTTCGAGAGGAACTCCTTCTCTAGAAAGGTTCCATTCTTGGCAACAAAGATCTTGCCTTTGGATCTGTGGTAGAAGGTGTACCAATTGTTTCTTTAGGGTATCCTATGAAGACGCACTTCTCCGATTTAGGTTCGAGCTTATCAGGCTGGAGCCTTTTGACATAAGCGTCGCATCCCCAAATTTTAAGAAATGACAGCTTAGGTTTCTTGCCAAACCACAGTTCATACGGTGTCGTCTCAACGGATTTAGATGGTGCCCTATTTAACGTGAATGCAGCTGTCTCTAATGCATAACCCCAAAATGATAGTGGTAAATCGGTAAGACACATCATTGAACACACCATATCTAATAAAGTACGGTTACGATGTTCGGACACACCATTATGATGTGGTGTTCCAGGTGGCGTGAGTTGTGAAAAAATTCCACATTGTTTTAAATGAAGGCCAAACTCGTAACTCAAATATTCGCCTCCGTGATCAGATCGTAGAAACTTTATTTTCTTGTTACGATGATTCTCCACTTCACTCTGAAATTCTTTGAACTTTTCAAATGTTTCAGACTTGTGTTTCATTAAGTATACATATCCATATCTACTCAAATCATCTGTTAAGGTCAGAAAATAACGATACCCGCCGCGTGCCTCAACACTCATCGGACCGCATATATCGGTATGTATTATTTCCAATAAGTCATTGGCTCGCTCCATTGTTCCAGAGAACGGAGTTTTAGTCATCTTACCCATAAGGCATGGTTCGCAAGTATCAAATGATTCATAATCAAGTGATTCCAAAAGTCCATCTGTATGGAGTTTCTTCATGCGCTTTACACCAATATGACCTAAACGGCAGTGCCACAAATATGTTGCACTATCATTATCAACTTTGCATCTTTTGGCATCAATATTATGAATATGTGTATCACCACAATCGAGATTCAACAAGAATAGACCATTCCTCAAGGGTGCATGACCATAAAAGATATTATTCATATAAATAGAACAACCATTATTCTCTGACTTAAATGAATAACCGTCTCGCAATAAACAAGATCCAGATATAATGTTCATTCTCAACGCTGGCACCAAATAACAATTATTCAGGTCTAAAACTAATCCCGAAGGTAGATGTAGAGGTAGCGTGCCGACGGCGATCACATCGATCTTGGAACCATTCCCGACGCGCATCGTCACCTCATCCTTAGCCAATCTTCGTTTAATCCATAGCTCCTGTTTCGAGTTACAAATATGAGCAACCAAACTAGTATCAAATACCCAGGCGCTACTACGATCATTAGTAAGGTACACATCAATAACATGTATATCACATATACATTTCTTCACTTTGCCATCTTTCTTATTCGCCAAATACTTGGGGTAGTTCCGCTTCCAGTGACCAGTTCCTTTGCAGTAGAAGCACTCAGTTTTAGGCTTGGGTCCAGCTTTGGGCTTCTTCCCGGGAGTGGCAACTTGCTTGCCATTCTTCTTGAAGTTCCCTTTCTTCCCCTTGTCCTTTTTCTTGAAACTAGTGGTCTTGTTAACCATCAACACTTGATGCTCCTTCTTGATTTCTACCTCCGCGGCCTTAAGCATTGCGAAGAGCTCGGGAATTGTTTTGTTCATCCCTTGCATATTATAGTTCATCACGAAGCCTTAGTAGCTTGGTGGCAGTGATTGAAGAACTCTGTCAATGACACAATCAACTGGAAGATTAACTCCCTGCTGAGTCAAGTGATTATAATACCCAGACATTTTGAGTATGTGTTCACTGACAGAACTATTCTCCTCCATCTTGCAGCTATAGAACTTGTTGGAGACTTCATATCTCTCAACCCGGGCATTTGCTTGAAATATTAACTTCAACTCTTGGAACATCTCATATGCTCCATGACATTCAAAATGTCTTTGAAGTCCCGGTTCTAAGCCGTAAAGGATGGCACACTGAACTATCAAGTAGTCATCAGATCGAGCTTGCCAGACATTCAAAACATCAGCTTCTGCTCCTGCAGTAGGCCTTTCACCTAGCGGGGCATCAAGGACATAATTCTTCTGTGTAGCAATGAGGATAATCCTCAAGTTACGGACCCAGTCCGTGTAGTTGCTACCATCATCTTTCAACTTAGCTTTCTCTAGGAACGCATTAAAATTCAGGGGAACAGTAGCACGGGCCATTGATCTACAACATAGATATGCAAATACTATCAGGACTAAGTTCATGATAAATTAAGTTCAATTAATCATATTACTTAAGAACTCCCACTTAAATAGACATCCCTCAAGTCATCTAAGTGATACGTGATCCAAATCAACTAACCCATGTCCGATCATCACGTGAGATGGGGTAGTCATCAATGGTGAACATCTCTATGTTGATCATATCTACTATATGATTCACGTTCGATCTTTCGATCTCCAGTGTTCCGAGGCCATGTCTGTACATGCTAGGCTCGTCAAGTTTAACCCAAGTATTCCGCATGTGCAAAACTGTCTTGCACCCGTTGTATGTGAACGTAGAGTCTATCACACCCGACCATCACGTGGTGTCTCAACACGACGAACTGTAGCAACGGTGCATACTTAGGGAGAACACTTTTACCTTGAAATTTAGTGAAGGGATCATCTTATAATGCTACCGCCGTACTAAGCAAAATAAGATGCATAAAAGATAAACATCACATGCAATCAAAATATGTGACATGATATGGCCATCATCATCTCGTGCTTTTGATCTCCATCTCCAAAGCATCGTCATGATCTCCATCATCACCGGCTCGACACCTTGATCTCCATCGTTGCGTTGTTGTCGTCTCGCCAACTATTGCTTCTACAACTATCGCTAACGCATAGTGATAAAGTAAAGCAATTACATGGCGTATGCATTTCATACAATAAAGAGACAACCATAAGGCTCCTGCCGGTTGCCAGATATCTTACAAAACATGATCATCCCATACAATAACGTATATCACATCATGTCTTGACCATATCACATCACAACATACCCTGCAAAAACAAGTTAGACGTCCTCTACTTTGTTGTTGCAAGTTTTACGTGGCTGCAACGGGTTTCCAGCAAGAACCGTTCTTACCTACGGCATAAACCACAACGGTGTTTCGTCAAGTTTGCTGTTTTAACCTTCTTCAAGGACTGGCCGCAGTCAAATTTGATTCAACTAAAGTAGAAGAAACAGACACCCGCCAGCCACCTTTATGCAAAACTAGTTGCATGTCAGTCGGTGGAACCGGTCTCATGTGCGTGGACATGTAAGGTTGGTCCGGGCCGCTTCAACCCACAATACTGTCGAATCAAAATAAGACATTGGTGGCAGCAGTATGACTATCACCGCCCACAACTCTTTGTGTTCTACTTGTGCATATCATCTACGCATAGACCTGGCTCGGATGCCACTGTTGGGAAACATTGCATGGAAAACAAAAAAAATTCTACGCACACGCAATGATCTATTCATGGAGATGCATAGCAACGAGGGGGAGAGTGTGTCTACATATCCTTGTAGACCGTAAGCGGAAGCGTTTCACAACGCGGTTGATGTAGTCGAACTTCTTCGCGCTTCAACCGATCAAGTACTGAACGCACAGCACCTCCACGTTCTGCACACGTTCAGCTCGGTGACGTCCCTCGCCTTCTTGATCCAACAAGACGTCGAGGTAGTAGATGAGTTCCATCGCACGATGGCGTGGTGATGGTGATGGTGAAGTGATCTACGCAGGGCTTTGCCTAAGCACTACGAAAATATGACCGGGGGTGTAAACGGTGGAGGGGGGCGCCACACACGGCTAGGCAATTTTCTGGTGTGTGCTAGGGCGCCCCCCCACCCACATATATATAGGTGGGAGGGAGAGGGGAGGCTGCCAGGAGGCGCCCCAAGTAGGCCGAATCCTACTTGGGGTTTCCCCTTGGCCGCGCCCCCCTGCCATATTTGCCGGAAGGGGAAGGAAAGAGGAGGGGGGAGGGAAGGAAGGGGGAGGCCGAATCCCCCCCCCCCTTTCCTTTCCCTTTCCCTCTTTCCTTCTCCTCCTAGTTCGGCCCATATGGGGGGCGCACCAGCCCCTTGTGGCTGGTGCGTTTCCCCTCTTGGCCCATAAGGCCCATATCTTTTGCCGGGGGGTGCCCGGAACCCCTTCCGGTGACCCGATATGTAGCCGGTACCCTCCGGAACACTTCCGGTGTCCGAATACCATCGTCCTATATATAAATCTTTACCTCTCGACCATTTCGAGACTCCTCGTCATGTACGTGATCTTATCTGGGACTCCGAACAACATTCGGTCACCAAATCACATAACTCATATAATACTATATTGTCAACGAACGTTAAGCGTGTGGACCCTACGGGTTCGAGAACTATGTAGACATGACCGAGACACCTCTCTGGTCAATAACCAATAGCGGAACCTGGATGCCCATATTGGTTCCTACATATTCTACGAAGATCTTTATCGGTCGAACCGTTATGACAACATACGTAATTCCCTTTGTCCATCAATATGTTACTTACCCGAGATTCGATCATCGGTATCTTCATACCTAGTTCAATCTCATTACCGGCAAGTCTCTTTACTCGTTCCGTAATACATCACCTCGTGACTAACTCCTTAGTCGTTTGCTTGCAAGCTTATGATATGTATTACCGAGAGGGCCCAGAGATACCTCTCCGATACTCGGAGTGACAAATCCTAATCTCGATCTATGCCAACTCAACAAATACCTTCGGAGATACCTGTAGAGCATCTTTATAATCACCCAGTTATGTTGTGACATTTGATAGCACACAAGGCATTCCTCCGGTATTCGGGAGTTGCATAATCTCATAATCAAAGGAATATGTATTTGACATGAAGAAAGCAATAGCAATAAAACTGAACGATCATTATGCTAAGCTAACGGATGGGTCTTGTCCATCACACCATTCTCCTAATGATGTGATCCCATTATCAAATGACAACTCATGTCCATGGTTAGGAAACCATAACCATCTTTGATCAACGAGCTAGTCAAGTAGAGGCTCACTAGGGACACGGTGTTTGTTTATGTATTCACACATGTATTTAGGTTTCCGATCAATACAATTCTAGCATGAATAATAAACCTTTATCATGAATAAGGAAATATAAAATAACAACTTTATTATTGCCTCTAGGGCATATTTCCTTCAATAACGTCCACCAGATGTCGGGTCTGTGGGCTCGGCTTGAACGGAGCTGAAGTCACCCTCTCTGAATTGGACCAACATTGATCTCGGATTTACAGGCGGCTACCGAAGCAGCCACACAACTGATCGGTCGATGTTACAGTCCGATCTCGAGGAAGCGGGGAGCAACTGATCGACAAGGCAATCTGATACCAACTGTCACATGCTTGCCTTGGGGGTGAACCCGAGGATTTGGGACTGGCGCGGTTGATGGCAACTTAGGGAAGAAGAAGATCAGGAGAGACAGAGAAAGGCAGGACACTAAAGAGGTGGAGGAGAGTACTATTTCCTTTCACATAATTGTCGATGCCATATGGACAGTGCTCTTGGAGCTACAAGATGAGCCGGAGCTCTTTCGGTGCTAGCAATGGCACTAGGGTTTGGGTAGGAGTCAATTGGTCCCTTCGCTACGGTGGATGCTCTGTCTTTATATAGATGCCTTGGGCCTCTTCCCCAAAAATATGAGTGGGAAAGGGCTACCACAGGGCAGTGATACGTCTCCAATGTATCTATAATTTTTTATTGTTCCATGCTATTATATTATCATTCTTGGATGTTTTACAATCATTTTATAGCAACTTTATATCATTTTTTGGGACTAACCTATTGACAGAGTGCCTAGTGCCAGTTGTTGTTTTTTGCTTTTTTTTACTTCACAGAATATCCCTACCAAACGGAGTCCAAACGCAGCGAAACTTTTTGGAGATTTTTTTGGACCAGAAGACAACTTGGGGGCCAAGGAAGGACAAGAGGTGAGGCCCGTGGGGACCATAAGACACCATGGCATGCCCAGGAGCCCAGGCGCACCCTGGTGGGTTGTGGGGCCCACGGGGGTCTCCTGCACCGCCTCTTCGCCCTATAAATTCCCAAATATTCCAGAAACCATAGAGCAGCAGACGAAACACAATTCCAGCCGCCGCAAGTTCCAGAACCACAAGATCCAATCTAACACCATCATGGAGGGGTTCATCATCCTCATTGGTGCCTCTCCGATGATGCATGAGTAGTCCACCATAGACCTACGGGTCCGTAGGCAGTAGCTAGATGGCTTCTTCTCTATTTTTGCTTCTCAATACAATGGTCTCTTGGAGATCTATTTGATGTAACCTTTTTGCGATGTGTTTGTTGGGATCCAATGAACTTTGAGTTTATGATCAGATCTATATCCATGAATTATTTGAGTTTCTTTGATCTCTTATATGCATGATTATTTATAGCCTTGTATTTCTTCTTCGAATCTTTGGTTCAGTTAGGCCAACTAGATCGATTTTTCTTGCCATAGGAAGAGGTGCTTTGTGATGGGTTCGATCTTATGGTGTCCTCACCCAGTGACAGAAGAGGTAGCAAGGCACGTATGTATCATTGCTATTAAGGATAACAAGATGGGGTCTATTCTTACATGAATAGAACTTGTCTACATCATGTCATCGTTCTTATTGCATTATTCCGTTTCTCCATGAACTTAATACACTAGATGCATGCTGGATAGCGGTCGATGTGTGGAGTAATAGTAGTAGATGCAGGCAGGAGTCGGTCTACTAATCTTGGACGTGATGCCTATATATTGATCATTGCCTTGGATATCGTCATAATTATTGATCTTCTATAAATTTCCCAACAGTAATTTGTTTACCCACTGTATGCTATTTTCTCGAGAGAAGCCACTAGTGAAATCTACGGCCCCCGGGTCTATCTTTTATCATATTGCTTTCAGATCTATTTTCCATCGTATTTGTTTTCAGATCTATTATTCCAAAACCCCAAAAATAATTTTCTGCACTTTTTATTTGCATCTTTATTTCGTGTTTTATTCAGATCTATTTATCCAAACACATACAAACCAATCTATCTTTTTACCGAGGAGGGATTGACAACCCCTCTTACGTGTTGGGTTGCGAGGATTTGTTTTTTGTGTGCAGGTACCGTTTACATAGTGTTGCTTGGTTCTCCTACTGGATTGGTACCTTGGTTTCATAACTGAGGGAAATACCTACCGTAGCTGTACTGCATCATCCCTTCCTCTTTGGGAAAATACCGACGCAGTTTCAAGCCGCATCAAAAGGAATTTCTGGCGCCGTTGCCGGGGAGACATCATCAACATCTATCAGGTTCCTAATCACAAATCTCATCTCCTTGCACTTTACATTATTTGTCATTTGCCTCTCATTTTCATCTCCCCCACTTCACAAAAAAATATTTGTCTTTTTATTTGCCTTCTTTTCGTTTGCCTTTTGCTTGTTTGCTATATTTGCTTGTGATGCCATGTGTCTTCAATTTGCTTGCATCCTCTCTTGCTAAAGATATATTGTTATGGATCCTCATCCACTTGCTAATCTTTTTAAAAGATCCAATTATGATGAACCAATTGCTAGTGAGTCGAGTGCACTAGATTATCTTTATGAAGTTTTGCTTGAGATTCATGAATTTGAAAGTTGTGATGAAGTGTTAAACGAAGAAATTTATAAAGTGATTCATGATAGCTCCTTGAATGAAAAGCATGATTGCAATGATGTTATTATAAATTCTATTAATGTCAATTGTGTTAGAGATATGCAAAACCCCGAGCTTGGGGATGCTTGTTTTGTTATGTCCACTACTTATTGCAATGATCATGATTGGGGTGATAATGATTCTTATGATCTTGAAAATTTATTTAAACCTCATGATGAATATGCTTGCGATAATATTAAAAGTGGGTTTGGAAGAGTGTCAACTTTAGCTCAATATAATCCCACATATTTGGAGAGTGTTCAATCTTATGAATTTTTTGATAAAAGTGGATTCAGAGAGGTCATGACTTTAGTTGATGCTAATCCCACTATCTTGGAAGATTATAAGACTTTTATGCATGTGGATCATGGAGAGAAAATTGTATATGATAGCTATATTGTTGAATTTGATTATGATCCTACATGTAATTATTATGAGAGAGGAAAATATGGCTGTAAAAAATTTCATGTTACTAAATTACCTCTCATTATGTTGAGATTGCTATTGTTTCTTTCTTCTTCCTTACATATGCTAGTTTTTGCTTGCCTTGATAATTTGTTTTCTTATAAAATGTCTATGCATAGGAAGTATGTTAGACTTAAACTTATTTTTTTTCACATGCTTTATGATGCTCTCTTTGTGATTCAATTATTATCTTTCATGTGAGCATCATTGAAATCTTATGCAAGGTTCAGTGGAGTAATCACACCGAGGAAGAAGCAACATGGGAAAGGGAGGATCACCTGAGGACTGAATATCCTTACCTGTTTGAGAGACAGCTGAAATCTCGGGGACGAGATTTTTCTTAAGGGGGGTAGGTGTTGTAACACCCCAAAAATATTTCTTTTTGGACTTCCAAAACCTTTCCCTAAAAATAAAATATATTTGAATTATTCTTGCTATTTTCTCTTCATAGCCCTTTTATTTTGAAAATTATGCTCAACTTTAATGGGTTTTCAAATTCTCTATAGAGGTTCTGTTTTCAAAGGTTTAAAATTATTTGGATAATTAATTTGGAGGTTGTCAAACAATTTTCATCCAGAAAAAAAGTTTTGGGAATCATTAAGTTTTCAAAGGAAATAACCTTTTCCCTTCCTTTTAGCCCATCTAAAATCCATCCAACAATTTTCTTCCATTCCAACTTTATCCCACAAGTCACTCACATCATCTAGGACATAATCCAACTCTCTCCTACCACACAAAAATATTTTTCACAATCCAAATAAATTCCAAAGTTGGAATTCATATTATCCATCATTCCTTTGGTTTACAAAGGAACCACAATTTCCACAAGGTTTCTACCTCCACCAAAATTTTCTCAGCAAATATTTGGTACCCACAACCCATTTCTCCAAAGACATGGGGTACCACAGTTCAAAATTTTCAAATTCCACTCAATTCAAATTTGGACCAGATTCAATATTTCTGATCCAAACATATTTTTAATACTCCAAAAATTCCCAAACTTTGCCAGGCCCTCTCATATGTATCAACACATCACCACAAAAATTGCCACAAATTCTAAAAATCTCTAGCACTCTCTGTCATAGGATTATATGAGTATCAGTGCACTGTTCATAACTGAAGGAAATTCAGTTAACTGATTCGGTCTTCAGGTAACAGAGGGAAACGGTGTCGTGCACCCCTCCCCTTCCTTCTCCTTCACGGCGACGCCAAGGTTCATCAATGCCTCGTCCTTCTTGGCCCACTCCGCAGTCTCTCCTCGCCGGTGAGCTGGCGGCTGGCCGGTGCAACCCCCTGCACCGTGCTCATCCGCGGCAAACAAGCGGATCCGCCTCGGCCACCGACTCCCATTACTGCGCCGCAGCTTCCCTGCCTACCTCCTGGCCACGCGTTGCTCCTCTCCGCGTCCTCGCACGCCGTCTGCACCGTCCAACCTCTCCCTGGCCCGCTGGCAGTCGCCGGAACCAGGATAGCGCCGTCGCACCGTACGGGAGCTCCGCTCCGGGATAAGCTCGAGGAGCTCAAGCCCGTCCACGCCGAGCCTTCCGGAGTTCTCCACCGCCCTCATTACTCCCTCGCCGCCCCTGACCACCGCCCAAACCTACCTCGCCGACCACCGTAACTCCGGCGTGATCCGAACCTCACCGGACCACCTCAGATCGCCTATAAAAGGCCCTCCCGAGCTCCGTTCTCCTCACCCATCGCCTCCACCACCTCCCAATCGCCCCTATGCCACTTCCCTGACCTCGAGGAGGTCTCCTCCCTCCTCTCCGGTCACCGCTCCGCCGCCTCTGTCCCCGTTCGGTTCGACGACATTACACCACCACCACCACTCAAATCTTGCCAGTAGCCATCTCATCCACCAAACAATCGATCCCGCGCTCCAATTCCATTCCCCGAGCTCTCTCCAACGAGATCCCAACTCCACCGAACCACCGTCGCCGCCGCAGACCTCGCCGGCGTTCAGGTGCTCTCAGGCGACCACCACCACTTCCCTCCGACGCGGCACTCCACCCTGGTCACGTTCCGACCATCGCCAGCTGCAGGAACCTCGGCGATCGCCGCCGGCGACAGCCGTCACTTCTCTGCCTCGCGCGCGATCGGGTTCAAATTTGAACCTGACGGGTGGGCCCCCACCCCGCGCGGTCCTTTTCTTTTTTTCTCTGTTTAATACGAAGGCGTATTCTGCTATTTACGCCTTCTCCGCTAGAAAGCGTACTCCAGCCGAAGCGTTTTCTGTATTAACTGTGCAGGGACTGCTGTTTTACAAAAAAGCCCCTAGTTTTGAAAGTTTAATAACTTTTAAACCACAACTCTGTTTGAGTTGAACTTTTTTTTGAAATTCTTATTTTTCTCTCTAGTTTTTTTTAGTATTTATTTAAAAATGTTTTGACACAACTTTTTGTACTGTTGTCAATTTTTTTAATTAGAGTTGAATTTGAATATTTTCAGAAAAAAGAAGAGGGAAACTTTGCCGAGAATTTCGAAGGGTTTTCACCTGACTACTTTGGACAAGGCAAGCATTAATGAACTTGGGATATGGTGATTGCATTTTGTATGTTTGCATCCGTTGGTATTGCACCACATGTATCACAAGTGCATGCATGTTCGGTCATATCACTTTCTTTCTCTTTGTCTTGCACTTCACTCAAGGAAAGAATCCTTCTAACATGGTAAAGCTGTGAGTATCCAGGGGAGTGTCTCCTGTCCTGGACGTGCCGGTGGGCACGGGCCATTATTGACATGGTGGTGTCACGTGACTATGTGGAACATACCAGTGATGATAATTAACACCTCCTGAGTCGGCCTAGATCGAGTCTTGTTCCGCTACACCTAGCTAGATACCGTGCTGCCACGAGTCTTTCCGCAAGGAAGGTATGGCTGAGTAAGTTGTTAACCCCTGTCCAGGTACACACAGTACAGAGGACCATGATGAGGGTTTCCAAAGGCCTTGGACTAAATCCTGGCATCGGGTCAGGGGGCATGGGTGTTCCGGTTGTGACAGAGAGGGGGGCACCCCTTGGAATCCGCGCATATTAATAGTGATCCCATGCAGGACGTTGGTCTCTCCGTCTCAGAGTTTTTCTGGAACGATGCTTTGGGTGATTCCTGGCATCCGGAAAGTTAATCTGGTGTGTGCTGGTCAGGTGTGTTTTCAACCCAAAGACCGTAATGGGAATTAGTTAGTGTCACGGTACTGACTAAAGGAATCCCATGCACGTGGGTAAAGAGTACACCCTCTGCAGAGTTTAAGCCTATTCGAATAGCCATGTCCGTGGTTAAGGACTACAGTCTGGGTTGGCCAAGTGTCGGTCTTCGGAGGAAAATAATTAAATTGAGTCTGTATTATTTTGCAGGATAATTGTTGTCACCCTGATGCTACCATGAATGTTTTATGCATGTTAATATTATTATGGTTATGCATATTATTGAGGACTAACCCGTTTCTCTTATTTTGAATTTTTCCTGAGTGTCTCAGGGGCTGGCTGGACTACCCCGGGCACTCGATTTTATTTTCAAGACCTCTCGTGGCGTCTCTCGAGTTAACAGGCAGTTTATCTCGCCACTAGTCTTGTAGACACCCGATTGGCATTTCTTTTCAAGTCCGACTGTGGCGTCACTTGACGCCCGACAGGCATTTCTTTTCAAGACCTCTCGTGGCGTCTCTCGAGTTTACAGGCGGTCCCGCCACTACTCTTGTAGACACCCGATTGGCATTTCTTTTACTTTGTTGAATGTCACTTGGGCTGGCTAGACTACCCGTGGCATTCACTTGCTTTTATTTTCGAAAGACTGGTTATGGCTAACATGTTTTATTTACTTCCGCATCATTTTATGATTATGTCATGACCAAGATTATAGTCAGCATGAGCATGTTATCTTGATCCTACATGAGCATATGCATTCATTATATCTTTTGTTCATAATGTTTGCGAGTACATTCCAACGTACTCACTGGCTTGTCCCTGGCTATTTACTTGGCCAGACCTGGAGGAGGACGAGCCTGTGGAGGAGGATTGCGCTAGCGAGCCCGACGCTTTGAGGAGTCCCAGTCAGTCGACCTGTGAGATAGGAGTCTACCACATGTATCATCCGCTGAGCTTTTGCTACACAAATAATATAGTCAAGCCTCACTCTGACGCTTGGCTCTATGTTATTGTACTAGTATTGTATCACCACCACACCACTGTCATATTCTGCCACTGCCATTTACTGGCAAGTTTGTAATAAAATTTGTTGAGCCCTCAGGCTCAACCCTGTGTAATATTATCTTGTACTGGTTATCTGTATCAAGGAAGTACACCGGTTGTGTTGATCTTGGGGCTGGTGTGACTTAGGGCTACTCTGGCATTTATTCTCAGAAATGGGCCCGACACATTTCACATCAAAAATTCTGTTTTTATCATTTACAGTGACACCCCCGATTCAATCGTACACTAATCATACACGCAAACGTGTACGATCAAGATCAGGGACTCACGGGAAGATATCACAACACAACTCTAAACACAAGTAAGTCATACAAGCATCATATTACAAGCCAGGGGCCTCGAGGGCTCGAATACAAGTGCTCGAATGTAAACGAGTCAGCGGAAACAATAATATCTGAGTACAGACATAAGTTAAACAAGGTGCCATAAGATGGCTAGCACAAACTGGGATACAGATCGAAAAGGCAAGGCCTCCTGCCTGGGATCCTCCTAACTACTCCTGGTCGGCGGCGGCCTCCACCTAGTAGTAGGCACCCTCGGTGTAGTAGGGGTCATCGTCGACGGTGGCATCTGGCTCCTGGGCTCCAACATCTGGTTGCGACGTCCGAGAAGAATGGAAAAGGGGGAAAAGAGGGAGCAAAGCAACCGTGAGTACTCATCCGAAGTACTCGCAAGCAAGGATCTACACTACATATGCATTGGTATCAATGAAATGGGTAGTATCTGTGGACTGAACTGCAGAATGCCAGAATAAGTGGGGGATAGCTAGTCCTATCGAAGACTACGCTTTTGGCAGCCTCCATCTTGAAGCATGTAGAAGAGAGTAGCAAGTGCAGCATCAAGTAACATCGCATAGCATAAACCTACCCGGCGATCCTCCCCTCGTCGCCCTGTGAGAGAGCGATCACCGGGTTGTATCTCGCACTTGAAAGGGTGTGTTTTATTAAGTATCCGGTTCTAGTTGTCATAAGGTCGAAGTACAACTCCGGGTCATCCTTTTACAGAGGGACACGGCTATTCGAATAGATAAACTTCCCTATAGGGGTGCACAACATTACCCAACACGCTCGATCCCTCTGGCCGGGCACACTTTCCTGAGTCATGTCTGTCCTCCGAAGATCAACACGTCGCAGCCCTACCTAGGCACAACAGAGAGGTCAGCACGCCAGTCTAAATCCTAAGCGCACAGGGGTCTGGGCCCATCGCCCATTGCACTCCTGCATGTTGCGTGGGCGGCCGGAAGCAGACCTAGCCCCCCTAATACAAGAGCAGGCGTTCCAGGCCAATCCGGCACGCGTCGCTCAACCGCTGACGTCAAGAAGGCTTCGGCTGATACCACGATGTCGAGAGCCTATAACTGTTCCCGCGTAGTTGGTTAGTGCGTATAGGCTCGTAGCCAGACTCGGATCAAATACCAAGATCTCGTTAAGCGTATTAATTGATGTAACCGCGGATGCCGACCAGGGACTAGGCCCACCTGTCTCCTAGGTGGTCGCAACCTACCCTGTCGCTTCGCCACAATGAATCACGCGGGGGCTGTCGGGAACCCAGGCCCATCACCACCTGGATGGAGCGACCTGCCCCTTCAGCACCCACATCCGAACAGTAACATAAGTAGTGTGATAGTATATAGTATATACCCGTGATCACCTCCCGAGTGATCACGGCCCAGTAGTATAGCATGGCAGACGGACAAGTATGTAGGGCCACTGATGACAAACTAGCAACCTATACTAAGCATTTAGGATAGCAGGTAAAGGTATCAACAACAGTAGCAACAAGGACAGGCTATGCAGCAGTATAGGATCAAACCGATGAAACAGTAACACTACTCTAATGCAAGTAGTAGAGGGAAAGAGTAGGCGATATCAGGATGAACAAGTGGGGTTGGCTTGCCTGGAAGCTCTGTTGCAGAGGAAGAAGGGTCGCCGGTGACGTAGTCGCACTCAGTGGCATCAGCGCCGGTCTCCGGGTCTACCGGAGAAGAAGAGGGGGGAGAAATAGTAAATATGGAGCAAACAAAGCATCACAAAATATATCAAGGCAATACGTGGTGATAGGGGTGATCTAACGTAGGGATAGGTGATACAGACGAAGAGGGATAACATCCGGGAATGTTTTCCCGAAGTTTGGCATTTTCAGACAAACGAACCGGAGGGGGATGGTTGCATGTTCGCTATGCTAGGGACGCGTGACGGACGAACGGACTGCGCATCCGGATTCGTCTCGTCGTTCTGAGCAACTTTCATGTACAAAGTATTTTCATCCGAGTTATGGTTTATTTTATATTAATTTATAAAGATTTAATTCATTTTTAGAATTAATTTAATTAGAAAATGTAACTAGGACGTCAGCATGAGGTCAGGGTGATGTCAGCAGTCAACCAGTCAGTTGACTTAGTCAAACTAACATGTGGGTCCCATTCGTCATTGTCTCAGACTAACTAAACATGTTAATTAGACTAACTAAGTGATTAGGTTAATTCATTTTAATTAGATTAGTTAAACAGGATTAATTAACTTAATTAAATATTTAATTAATTAATTACTAATTTATTTATTTTAACATTTTTTTATTCTTTTTATTTTAAATCGTTCTGGGGGTGGGCCCCCTCTGTCATAGGGCCAGGCCTTAACGGGGCGGGCACTATGGGCGCCGGGCGTGGGCAACCGAACGGGACGCTGCCCGCGACGCGGGTGCCGGCAGCCACGACGCCGGCCAGTGGGGGAGGGACGAGCCGCGGTGGCCGGGGCGAGGCCAGGGACGGCGGCGAGCGAGGCGGGAGGTGAGCGCGGCCGGCCGGGCGCAGGCAGTGGCGGCCAGCGACGCGCGGCAGCAACAGCGCGATGACAGGAGCAGCAGCACAGCAGCAGGGAAGCGGCGGCGCGCGGGGTGAGGTGGCGATGCGAGGGCGCGGTGGCGTGGTGCGCGGCGAGCAACGACGCTGGGCGCGGAGAGGTGCGGCACGTGCCTGCGCGAGCGCGCGAAGTCAGGCGAGCAGCGCGGCATGACGGGACGGGGAGGCTGCAGGCGCGGTGACCATGAGGGGGAGGGAAGCAAAGAGGGAGCACGTGGTGATGCTCACGTGCGGTCCCGGGATGAGGGGCGGCGAGGGTCGGTGGGGCCGGCGATGGAGACGATGCGGCGGTGTCGGATGGCAAGGCGGCGGCGGCGATGGGATGAGCTCCCGAGAGGCGACGGCGCGAGGACGGCGCGGGGAGGAAGCGAGGACGAGGGCGACGGGGTCGACGACGGAGTGGCCGAGGCGGCGACAGGGTGGCGTCTCCGTGCGGCGACGTCCGGTGCCCCGATCCGATCTGGATCGGGGGGGTGAGGGAGAGCGAGTGTGGGGATAGTGGGAGGTGTCAGTGGGTTAGGGTTTGGCCAGGGGAGGCCATATAGGGGGGCGGGGTGGGCCGGCCTGGTAGGCCGCTAGCTGGGCTGAGGCCCAGTTGGGGGTGGGTTTTGTTTTATTTTCTTTTTCTTTTGTATTTTGTTTTATTTTATCTTTAGTTTTATTTTATATTTCTGTTTTACTGTTTTTATTTTAGTTTCCTCTTAAATTTGGTTTTATAAAATGCATAACTGGTTCCTAATTTAGTTTTAATAAGTATGCCACTGCCCCATAAGTTTTTGGCAATAAAACAAATAGTTTAATATTTTATCAATTTGAAAAGGGTAGTTAGTTAAATGTTTTGCTGTTGTTTTAATTATTTTAGTGCATTTAAACACTTTATAAAAATGTGGTTTCAACATGACAAATATCCAGAGAATATTTGCCACACTTCGAACATTTTTTGTTTTCACGTTTGAAAAAATTAAATCTTGACTTTAAATTTGAATATGAATTTGAATAGGATCTGAATCGTCGCGAGTTTAACAACAGTAATCGTGGTGACGTGGCATCATTAGCAGGGAATTATTGTAGCTTAATTACCCGGGCGTCACATTTACCTACTAGAGGACGAGCAGGAATTAAGCTTGGGGATGTTGATACGTCTCCAACGTATCTATAATTTTTTATTGTTCCATGTTGTTATTTTATCATTCTTGGATGTTTTACAATCATTTTATAGCAACTTTATATCATTTTTTGGGACTAACCTATTGACAGAGTGCCTAGTGCCAGTTGTTGTTTTTTGATTGTTTTTTTACTTCGCAGAATAACCCTACCAAACGGAGTCCAAACGCAGCGAAACTTTTTTGAGATTTTTTTGGACCAGAAGACAACTTGGGGGCCAAGGAAGGACCAGAGGGGAAGCCCGTGGGGATCACAAGAGAGCGATCATCGGGTTGTATCTGGCACTTGAAAGAGTGTGTTTTATTAAGTATCCGGTTCTAGTTGTCATAAGGTCAAAGTACAACTCCGGGTCGTCCTTTTACCGAGGGACACGGCTATTCAAATAGATAAACTTCCCTGCAGGGGTGCACCACATTACCCAACACGCTCGATCCCTCTGGCCGGGCACACTTTCCTGGGTCATGTCCGGCCTCGGAAGATCAACACGTCGCAGCCCTACCTAGGCACAACAGAGAGGTCAGCACGCCGGTCTAAATCCTAAGCGCACAGGGGTCTGGGCCCATCGCCCATTGCACTCCTGCATGTTGCGTGGGCGGCCGGAAGCAGACCTTGCCCCCCTAATACAAGAGCAGGCGTTCCAGTCCAATCCGGCGTGCGCCGCTCAACCACTGACGTCAAGAAGGCTTCGGCTGATACCACGACATCGAGAGCCCATAATTGTTCCCGTGTAGTTGGTTAGTGCGTATAGGCTCGTAGCCAGACTCGGATCAAATATCAAGATCTCATTAAGCGTATTAATTAATGTAACCGCAGACGCCGACCAGGGACTAGGCCCACCTGTCTCCTAGGTGGTTGCAACCTACCCTGTCGCTCCGCCACAATGAATCACGCGGGGGCTGTCGGGAACCAGGGCCCATCACCACCTGGATGGAGCCACCTGCCCCTTCAGCCCCCACATCCGAACAGTAACATAAGTAGTGTCATAGTATATAGTATATACCCGTGATCACCTCCTGAGTGATCACGGCCCAGTAGTATAGCATGGCAGATGGACAAGTATGTAGAGCCACTGATGATAAACTAGCAACCTATACTAAGCATTTAGGATAGCAGGTAAAGGTATCAACAACAGTAGCAACAAGGACAGGCTATGCAGCAGTATAGGATCAAACCGATGAAACAATAACACTAATCTAATGCAAGCAGTAGAGGGAAAGAGTAGGCGATATCGGGATGAACAAGGAGGGTTGGCTTGCCTGGAAGCTCTGTTGCACAGGAAGAAGGGTCGCCGGTAACGTAGTCGTACTCAGTGGGATCAGCGCCGGTCTCGGGGTCTACCGGAGAAGAAGAGGGGTGAGAAACAGTAAATACGGAGCAAACAAAGCATCAGAAAATATATCAAGGCAATACGCGGTGCCAGGGGTGATCTAACGCAGGGATAGGTGATACAGACGAAGAGGGATAACATCTGGGAATGTTTTCCCGAAGTTTGGCATTTTTGGACAAACGAACCGGAGGGGGATGGTTGCATGTTTTCTATGCTAGGGACGCGTGACGGACGAACGGACTGCGGATCCGGATTCGTCTCGTCGTTCTGAGCAACTTTCATGTACAAAGTATTTTCATCCGAGTTACGGTTTATTTATATTAATTTATAAAGATTTAATTCATTTTTAGAATTAATAGAATTAATTTAATTAGAAAATGTAATTAGGACGTCAGCATGAGGTCATGGTGAAGTCAGCAGTCAACCAGTCAGTTGACTTAGTCAAACTAACATGTGGGTCCCATTCGTCATTGTCTCATACTAACTAAACATGTTAATTAGACTAACTAAGTGATTAGGTTAATTCATTTTATTTAGATTAGTTAAACATGATTAATTAACTTAATTAACTCATTTATTAATTAATTACTAATTTATTTATTTTAACATTTTTTTATTCTTTTTATTTTAAATCGTTCTAGGGGTGAGGCCCCTCTGTCATAGGGCCAGGCCTTAACACGGCGGGCACTACAGGCGCCGGGCGTGGGCACCCGAATGGGCGAGGCCGTGTCGGGCTGGCCCCGGACGGGGCCCGCGACGCGGGCGCCGGCAGCCATGATGCCGGCTAGTGGGGCGGGGGGGACGAGACGTGGTGGCCGGGGCGAGGCCAAGGACGGCGGCGAGCGAGGCGGGAGGCGAGCGTGGCCGGCCGGGTGCAGACAGCGGCGGCCAGCGACGCGCGGCAGCAGCAGCGCGATGGCAGGAGCAGCAGCACAGCAGCGGTAGCAGCAGGGAAGCGGCGGCGCGCGGGGTGCGGTGTCGATGCGAGGGCGCGGTGGCGTGGGGCGCGGCCGCAGCAGCGCTGCGGTGCATGGCGAGCTGTGACGCTGGGCGCGGAGAGGTGCGGCGCGTGTGTGCGCGAGCGTGCGAAGTCAGGCGAGCGGCGCGGCACGACGGGACAGGGAGGCTGCGGGCGCGGTGACCACGGGTGGGGGGAAGCAGAGAGGGAGCACGGGGCGATGCTCACGTGCGGTGCCGGGACGAGGGGCGGCGAGGGTCGGTGGGGCCGGCGATGGGGACGGTGGGGCGGTGCCGGATGGCAAGGCGGCGGCAGCGATGGGATGATCTCCCGAGAGGCGACGGCGCGAGGATGGCGCGGGAAGGAGGCGAGGACGAGGGCGACGGGGTCGACGACGGAGTGGCCGAGGCGGCGACAGGGTGGCGTCTCCGGGCGGCGACGTCCGGTGCCCCGGTCCGATCTGGATCAGGGGTGAGGGAGAGTAAGTGTGGGGAGTGTGGGGGTGTCGGTGGGTTAGGGTTTGGCCAGGGGAGACCATATAGGGGGTGGGGTGGGCCAGCCTGGTAGGCCGCTGGCTGGGCTGAGGCCCAGTTGGGGGTGGGTTTTGTTTTATTTTATTTTTCTTTTGTATTTTTTTTTTATTTTATCTTTAGTTTTATTTTATATTTCTGTTTTACTATTTTTATTTTAGTTTCCTCTTCAATTTGATTTTATAAAATACACAACTGGTTCCTAATTTAGTTTTAATAAGTATGCCACTGCCCCATAAGTTTTTGGCAATAAAACAAATAGTTTAATATTTTATCAATCTGGAAAGGGTAGTTAGTTAAATGTTTTGCTGTTGTTTTAATTATTTTAGTGCATTTAAACACTTTATAAAAATGTGGTTTCAACATGACAAATATCCAGAGAATATTTGCCACACTTCGAACATTTTTTGTTTTCACGTTTGAAAAAATTAAATCTTGACTTTAAATTTGAATCTGAATTTGAATAGGATCTGAATCGTCGCGAGTTTAACAACAATAATCCTGGTGACATGGCTTCATTAGCAGGGAATTACTGTAGCTTAATTACCCGGCCGTCACAATTCTCCTCCACTACAAGAAATCTCGTCCCGAGATTTAAGAGGTGCAGTAAGGGGGAAAGACTAGGTTACGAAATTCTAACGATTCTTCTCGGTCTTGGTTGCTCTTCTCGAAGAGGTAGATCCACTACGTTGATGTCTTCATTTCTCTGCTTCAGGTCATCATGATGAAGTTGTCGTCCTTCCTTCAGGATCTTCACCGTACTTACGAAAGGATAAGAGGGGAAAACTCTGTAAGGACGGATTCTAACAAGATTGAGCATCAGACGGTTAACTCAGGGGAAGAAGCATAAATATCTCTCAAATTGAAACTTAAGAAGATATCGAGAGCAAAGTAAGTAGGTACCATGAGAAGTTTCAAACGGATAGGCAATCGTTCGATGTCTGAAACCAAGTGCGAAAGGGGTCCAGAGCAACGAGAATTAAGTATTGCGTCTGTTACCAAAATAGATCACTAGGAAGGTGGCCCGTGAATTACATACGAGGCCACGCGCGAGGAATAACTTTGGAAACAGGCATGTACAGGAAAGTCAGGTTTCGACCATGTGGAACTGTGGGTTATGGGCCCACCATGTGGGTTAAAAGTAGGAGGGCGATGTCATCTTGCACGATCATGATAACAAGGCATGTTAGAGAATAACCTGTCAGTTATGTCGGTAACAATGTTGGTACCAAGGGAGAGGGACGAAGAGAACCATTTTCCCTGCTCGATGAACGAGGCGGACCAATAGGCAAAGTTCTCGTCCATCGGTGGTTACCGGAATGTCATCACCAATAGTAACAGGGTCTTACTGACAGAGTGGCACAACGAGGTGCTTACCTAAGCAGGGAATTATCACTGCTCAGCGAAGTCAGATTATAGGAAAGGTTAAACAAAACAATGGAAAGGAAAATGCGATTATCAGATTAAACAGAGCAATGGAAAGGAAAATGTGTTTAAACACATATTTCAGGGGTATTTCCTTCCCAAGGACAAGCAGAGCAAGATAACCATGACAGGATATGAAGTAGAAAACCCTTTAGGTAAGTGGAGAGGAATTTCATGACGTTACCCATACAGCGGTGTTTGGATAATTGATAAATAGAATTTAGTATTGTGCTTCAAATGTTCTTATTGAAAATCGGAGTACCACAGACATGCTTTGAGATAGCATTGACATGGTCTTCAAACAAAGGTCAGACTTCGGATACACGAAGGATCCATCAGGAACGACTTGTAGAATAAGTCTTATAATTTCCTCATGGAAGAACAGATAACCTTGCTAAAAAGGAAACTATAACAATAGGACCTCCGGCCAGGTGTGCTAGGCATGACATCACCTTACCGGCTCATATAAAGACCAGCGTTATAACTCTTGGAAATATGTTCCAAACATCATATCTGACCGAGATTCAGTTCTGATTGGGGTCAGGATGCCTGAGAAGAAAATGGTGCACACAAATTTACGAGATGACAATTTAAGATTCTCAGGAAATGAACTATGGAAGCGAGTTCCGAAACAAGAGTTCATCATTAAACCAAGGAGAGGATGAGGGGGTGGCTGATGGACTCAGCGACAATTCCTTGAGATTTCCAAAAAGATGGATTTCCTCAATCATGTGAACAAGGAGATAACATTTATCAGATCAAATGATATAATGTTGTATGCTCGAGGAAAACATACACAATTAATCACTGGTTGAATGGTGCACCCCAAATATGGGCTTAGGTAGCATGATCAATGTTAGAATCATGATTCGATAACCAATGGTCTAAGAATGAAATGTCGACCATTAACTTCAAAGCAACAGGGTTGCTAGAAGTACAGAATCCAAGCAGCACCGTTCACTTGTTGGTACCCTGATTAGAATCAACACGGGGACCAAGAAAGAATGGTGATTGTGAGAAGTATCACTATATCAAGAATTCTTAAGAGGTGGAGCAATCCTCACGACCTCCTTGACATGAAAGATGGGAATACTACAAGGTAGAACGTAACATAAATCGGATAGCAAGGAACTCAGGTTACGACACCAAACATGAACAAGTTTGTGTTGGAGGGGAAGGCAATAAGATTGTCAATGATAACACAAATCATCGAGGGGCAAGGATGGTATTTCTCATCATGAATTCGATTGATATCTAGGAAGAAGTCAAATGTTGATGATGATCATGACACATTTTATCGAGAGGCTCCACGAAGAAGCAATCGAACAGCGACTGCATCAAACAAAAGGACTGATGCAGTGAAAGATTATTGGAACCACGGGTACGACACCAACTCGGAAGCAAGCTTGTTGTTCAACGTGAATCGATATGATGAGGAAGATCGACGTAAGTTCAGCTCATCGTCGAAAATTGTGCTCCGGGAAGAAAGGCCAGGTAGCATAGTTAAAAGTTTGCACGATAATGATATAGCCGATCAGGCTAGGAATGACTTGAAGGACTATTAAACTCGTAAGCAACAAAAATTACTTAGAGTTATTGAATCGGAGTGCAGAATCAATTCACTTGTCGGTGTTCTCGAGTGACTAACAACTCAGAACCCGAGGGAAATCTGAAATCGGTGAGAAGCAATACTAGATGAAGACTCATAAGAAGTAATATGGTTCTGTGATATTATCGAGATACCACGGGGTAATACTCGAAGGTAGATCATAATAGAGGTTGGACGGGTGCATTGATCTGTAGAGGACAAGTGCTTAAACTTGCACGAGAAATGGTATTTAAAGGAGAACATGGTCGGAACGACGATTGCAAAAGGCTAGATCCCAGATATAAGATGAACTTATACCAAGGGAATAATTAATTTAAGGGAAGCTTCCATGATAAGATCTACATAGTGTCCATGGGCATGAACTCAAAGTTCAAGGTCGACTCCCACTTCTCCAATGCATGACCATTCATTCACTGCTCTAATAAAAATGATTTCAGTGTGAAAACCTACCTCGTGAATTACCAGAGGAGTATGACCCGTGAAATCTTTTGGGTTCACACAGATTAAAGAAGGCATAGGTTCAACCCATCGGGGCATCTTAGATACATATACCTCAAACTTCAAGAGTAAATATCACCAGCTCAAAGGCAGAGCCTGGTTGGCCAAATCAGAGAATATGACTTACCAATGGCATTTTGTATCAAGGAAAGAACTTCTTGAGTTTTTTTTTATACCAAGGACACTGACGGATGATAATTCAACAAAGGATCTGACGGTCCATAACGGAGCTGATGTGAGCATCGGCACACAATCAGAGGAAGAAACAATGCAAAGGCATCGGATTATAGAAACAACTGACTAATTCAAAGCTCAAATGCAAAGGATTTATGATTTTCAAATCAAGGGATCAGAAGCAAACGCTCTGATTTAAGGATGGATAAGTTGAGTAGGCTTTGGGGTACAATCGATGGCAATTTGATTTGTCGAGATCCAGCTCATGTTTAAAATGACGTCTGATCCGGAAGGATGAATTCTAGGGTCTGATTGAGGATTGCGAGCATTCACAACATATTGAATCAAGGGACTCGAAATGATAATGACGAAGGATACTATGAATATTGCTAGTCATATGGAACGCAACCATAATGCAAGCAGACAGGTATTTGCAGAGCAATAGCGGGCAGAGGATTACCGGAGGATCGGATAGTATTTCAATGTATCTGGCGAATCATATGGACAACGGGGGAAGAACGGATACTCGGTAAGTGTGAGAAATTATCCGTAGGGGGTATTCATGAGGCCAGAACTGCAAGGCAGTAAGCTCAAAGGATTCTTAAAAGTCTAAGAACAATTTGATATATTTTGTAATAACAAGAGCAACTGGGAGTAATTGTATGAACGACAAGTGTATGTCGTTATCCATATGGATATATCGGTAGTAGGGAATTGAAAAGACAGAGGGCACAAGGTCTCGGGAAGCATCGAAGAGTATCTTCAAAATCTTCTGGTGAAGCAGTCGATCATCTGGGCTCTCCGGCAAGAAGTGGTTACGAGAACCTAGAGTTAGAATTATCAAAATCATTTAACCCGAATAGAAGAGAGATCAGAATCCCAGAGTATAGACAAGGAATAAAAGATCCTAATACCACCCAATGGCGACGTGGGCCCGTAAGCCACACAGTCATGTTAGTAAAAGTTTTGCAATGACTAGACTCAACTTCTGTCAAGGAGTTTGGAAGGGGGATTCCTACAGGCAGTCGGCTCTGATACCAACTTGTGACGCCCCCGATTCAATCGTACACTAATCATACACGCAAACGTGTACGATCAAGATTAGGGACTCACGGGAAGATATCACAACACAACTCTAAACACAAGCAAGTCATACAAGCATCATATTACAAGCCAGGGGCCTCGAGGGCTCGAATACAAGTGCTCAAACATAAACGAGTCAGCGGAAGCAACAATATCTGAGTACAAACATAATTTAAACAAGGTGCCATAAGATGGCTAGCACAAACTGGGATACAGATCGAAAAGGCAAGGCCTCCTGCCTGGGATCCTCCTAACTATCTCCTGGTCGGCGGCGGCCTCCACGTAGTAGTAGGCACCCTCGGTGTAGTAGGGGTCGTCGTCGACGGTGGCATCTGGCTCCTGGGCTCCAACATCTGGTTGCGACGTCCGAGAAGAATGGAAAAGGGAGAAAAGAGGGAGCAAAGCAACCATGAGTACTCATCCAAAGTACTCGCAAGCAAGGATCTACACTACATATGCATTGGTATCAATGAAATGGGTAGTATCTGTGGACTGAACTGCAGAATGCCAGAATAAGAGGGGGATAGCTAGTCCTATCGAAGACTACGCTTCTGGCAGCCTCCATCTTGAAGCATGTAGAAGAGAGTAGCAAGTGCAGCATCAAGTAACATCGCATAGCATAAACCTACCCGGCGATCCTTCCCTCGTCACCCTGTGAGAGAGCGATCACCGGGTTGTATCTCCCACTTGAAAGGGTGTGTTTTATTAAGTATCCGGTTCTAGTTGTCATAAGGTCGAAGTACAACTCCGGGTCATCCTTTTACCGAGGGACACGGCTATTCGAATAGATAAACTTCCCTACAGGCATGCACCACATTACCCAACACGTTCGATCCCTCTGGCCGGGCACACTTTCCTGGGTCATGTCCGTCCTCAGAAGATCAACACGTCGCAGCCCTACCTAGGCACAACAGAGAGGTCAGCACGCCGGTCTAAATCCTAAGCGCGCAGGGGTCTGGCCCATCGCCCATTGCACTCCTGCATGTTGCGTGGGTGGCCGGAAGCAGACCTAGCCCCCCTAATACAAGAGCAGGCGTTCCAGGCCAATCCGGCGCGCGTCGCTCAACCGCTGACGTCAAGAAGGCTTCGACTGATACCACGATGTCGAGAGCCTATAACTGTTCCCGCGTAGTTGGTTAGTGCGTATAGGCTCGTAGCCAGACTCGGATCAAATACCAAGATCTCGTTAAGCGTATTAATTGATGTAACCGCGGACGCCGACCAGGGACTAGGCCCACCTGTCTCCTAGGTGGTCGCAACCTACCCTGTCGCTCCGCCACAATGAATCACGCGGGGGCTGTCGGGAACCCAGGCCCATCACCACCTGGATGGAGCCACTTGCCCCTTCAGCCCCCACATCCGAACAGTAACATAAGTAGTGTGATAGTATATAGTATATACCCGTGATCACCTCCCGAGTGATCACGGCCCAGTAGTATAGCATGGCAGACGGACAAGTATGTAGGGCCACTGATGATAAACTAGCAACCTATACTAAGCATTTAGGATAGCAGGTAAAGGTATCAACAACAGTAGCAACAAGGACAGGCTATGCAGCAGTATAGGATCAAACCGATGAAACAGTAACACTACTCTAATGCAAGCAGTAGAGGGAAAGAGTAGGCGATATCGGGATGAACAAGTGGGGTTGGCTTGCCTGGAAGCTCTGTTGCAGAGGAAGAAGGGTCGCCGGTGACGTAGTCGTACTCAGTGGCATCAGCGCCGGTCTCCGGGTCTACCGGAGAAGAAGAGGGGGAAGAAACAGTAAATACGGAGCAAACAAAGCATCACAAAATATATCAAGGCAATACGTGGTGACAGGGGTGATCTAACGTAGGGATAGGTGATACAGACGAAGAGGGATAACATCCGGGAATGTTTTCCCGAAGTTTGGCATTTTTAGACAAACGAACCGGAGGGGGATGGTTGCATGTTCTCTATGCTAGGGACGCATGACGGACGAACGGACTGCGCATCCGGATTCGTCTCGTCGTTCTGAGCAACTTTCATGTACAAAGTATTTTCATTCGAGTTATGGTTTATTTTATATTAATTTATAAAGATTTAATACATTTTTAGAATTAATTTAATTAGAAAATGTAATTAGGACGTCAGCATGAGGTCAGGGTGATGTCAGCAGTCAACCAGTCAGTTGACTTAGTCAAACTAACGTGTGGGTCCCATTCGTCATTGTCTCAGACTAACTAAACATGTTAATTAGACTAAATAAGTGATTAGGTTAATTCATTTTAATTAGATTAGTTAAACAGGATTAATTAACTTAATTAACTCTTTAATTAATTAATTACTTATTTATTTATTTTAACATTTTTTATTCTTTTTATTTTAAATCGTTCTGGGGGTGGGGCCCCTCTGTCATAGGGCCAGGCCTTAACGGGGCGGGCACTACGGGCGCCGGGCATGGGCAACCGAACGGGCGAGGCCGTGCCTGGCTGGCCCCGGACGCGGCCCGCGACGCGGGCGCCGGCAGCCACAACGCCGGCCAGTGGGGGGAGGGGGACGAGCCGCTGTGGCCGGGGCGAGGCCAGGGACGGCGGCGAGCGAGGCGGGAGGCGAGCGCGGCCGGCCGGGCGCAGGCATCGGCGGCCAGCGACGCGCGGCAGCAGCAGCGCGATGACAGGAGCAGCAACACAGCAGCAGGGAAGCAGCGGCGCGCGGGGTGCGGTGGCGATGCGAGGGCGCGGTGGCGTGGTGCGCGGCGAGCAACGACGCTGGGCGCGGAGAGGTGCGGCGCGTGCCTTCGCGAGCGCGCGAAGTCAGGCGAGCGGCGCGGCATGACGGGACGGGGAGGCTGCGGGCGCGGTGACCACGGGGGGAAGGGGGGAAGCAGAGAGGGAGCACGGGGCGATGCTCACGTGCGGTCCCGGGACGAGGGGCGGCGAGGGTCGGTGGGGCCGGCGATGGAGACGATTGGGCGGTGCCGGATGGCAAGGCGGCGGCGGCGATGGGATGAGCTCCCGAGAGGCGACGGCGCGAGGACGGCGCGGGGAGGAAGCGAGGACGAGGGCGACGGGGTCGATGACGGAGTGGCCGAGGCGGCGACGGGGTGGTGTCTCCGGGCGGTGACGTCCGGTGCCCCGATCCGATTTGGATGGGGGGGTGAGGGAGAGCGAGTGTGGGGAGAGTGGGGGTGTCGGTGGGTTAGGGTTTGGCCAGGGGAGGCCATATAGGGGGGCGGGATGGGCCGGCCTGGTAGGCCGCTGGCTGGGCTGAGGCCCAGTTGGGGGTGGGTTTTGTTTTATTTTCTTTTTCTTTTGTATTTTTTTTTATTTTATCTTTAGTTTTATTTTATATTTCTGTTTTACTGTTTTTATTTTAGTTTCCTCTTAAATTTGGTTTTATAAAATGCACAACTGGTTCCTAATTTAGTTTTAATAAGTATGCCACTGCCCCATAAGTTTTTGGCAATAAAACAAATAGTTTAATATTTTATCAATTTGAAAAGGGTAGTTAGTTAAATGTTTTGTTGTTGTTTTAATTATTTTAGTGCATTTAAACACTTTATAAAAATGTGGTTTCAACATGACAAATATCCACAGAATATTTGCCACACTTCGAACATTTTTTGTTTTCACGTTTGAAAATATTAAATCTTGACTTTAAATTTGAATCTGAATTTGAATAGGATCTGAATCGTCGCGAGTTTAACAACAGTAATCGTGGTGACATGGCATCATTAGCAGGGAATTACTGTAGCTTAATTACCCGGGCGTCACATTTACCTACTCGAGGACGAGCAGAAATTAAGCTTGGGGATGCTGATACGTCTCCAACGTATCTATAATTTTTTATTGTTCCATGTTGTTATATTATCATTCTTGGATGTTTTACAATCATTTTATAGCAACTTTATATCATTTTTTGGGACTAACCTATTGACAGAGTGCCGAGTGCCAGTTGTTGTTTTTTGATTGTTTTTTTACTTCGCAGAATATCCCTACCAAACGGAGTCCAAACGCAGCGAAACTTTTTTGAAATTTTTTTGACCAGAAGACAACTTGGGGGCCAAGGAAGGACCAGAGGGGAAGCCCGTGGGGATCACAAGACACCAGGGCGCGCCCTGGTGGGTTGTGGGGCCCACGGGGGTCTCCTGCACCGCCTCTTCATCATATAAATTCCCAAATATTTCAGAAATCCTAGAGGAGCAGACGAAACACAATTACAGCCGCCACAAGTTACAGAACCACGAAATCCAATCTAACACCATCACGGAGGGGTTCATCATCCTCATTGGTGCCTCTTCGATGATGCGTGAGTAGTCCACCATAGACCTACGGGTCCGTAGGCAGTAGCTAGATGACTTATTCTCTCTTTTTGCTTCTCAATACAATGGTCTATTGGAGATCTATTTGATGTAAACCTTTTTGCGGTGTGTTTGTTGGGATCCGATGAACTTTGAGTTTATGATTAGATCTATATCCATGAATATTATTTGAGTTTCTTTGACCTCTTATATGCATGATTACTTATAGCCTCGTATTTCTTCTTCGAATCTTTGATTTAGTTAGGCCAATTAGATCGATTTTTCTTGCCATGGGAAGAGGTGCTTTGTGATGGGTTCGATCTTACGGTGCTCAATCCTAGTGATAGAAGGGGTAGCGAGGCACGTATGTATCGTTGCTATTAAGGATAACAAGATGGGGTATATTGCTACATGAATAGATCTTGTCTACATCATGTCATCATTCTTATTGCATTACTCCGTTTCTCCATGAACTTAATACACTAGATGCATGCTGGATAGCGGTCGATGTGTGGAGTAATAGTAGTAGATGCAGGCAAGAGTCAGTCTACTAATCTTGGACGTGATGCCTATATATTGATCATTGCCTTTGATATCGTCATAATTATTCGATCTTTTATAAATTGCCCAACAATAATTTGTTTACCCACCGTATGCTATTTTCTCGAGAGAAGGCACTAGTGAAATATACGGCCCCCGAGTCTATCTTTTATCATATTGCTTTCAGATCTATTTTCCACCGTATTTGTTTTCAGATCTTTTATTCCAAAAACTCAAAAATACTTTGCTGCACTTTTTATTTGCATCTTTCATTTCGCGTTTTATTCATATCTATTTATCCAAACACATACAAACCAATCTATCTTTTTACCGAGGAGGGATTGACAACCCCTCTTACGCGTTGGGTTGCGAGAATTTGTTCTTTGTGTGTAGGTACCGTTTACATAGTGTTGCTTGGTTCTCCTACTGGATTGATACCTTAGTTTCATAACTGAGGAAAATACCTACCGTAGCTGTACTGCATCATCCCTTCCTCTTTGGGAAAATACCGACGCAGTTTCAAGCCGCATCAGGCAGCAATTTGAAAGGGGACAGGCGCCGGTGCTTCTCCTGACGAAAGGTGGTCTTCGCCTGCAAAAGGTGTTATCCATGACGCGTCAGGGGCTCTACGATGACCTCCGTCCTGCCGCGCCACCGTCTTGGTCTTCTATCACCGAAGGGGAAACCTTTGGTCCTTGCTTTGGGGGTAGGTAGGCACCGCTGCCCCCTTAGCACTGAAGGGGAAACTATCCTGGCCGCGCAGGCTGGCACCTGCCTGGACGACGTCACCCACATGATGGGCACCGCCCGCTCCGGGTAGCTCCTCGGGAGGTCGCGAGGGAGGCCTCACGAGGCCGCTCGTCGTGATGGTAATCCCGGTGAAGTCCTTAGCGGAAGAAGCCCCTCGCGGGGCAGGGCCCTCGCAAGGCTGCTGGCTTCGCGACGCCTGCCGATGGGCTACTCCATGAGTTGGGCCAAGAGGCCCTTCCTGAGCCGTAGGCAGGTGGCCCGTGGTATCCTGGTTTCCACTGGGCCGACAAGCTGCTGTCGAATTGGTCTTGACCATGTAATTATAAGACTACCCTAAAAAAATGTAATTATAAGACAGATGTGCGCGTGTGTTGTCAGCTCTGAGTGAAAAAAGAAGAAGAAAAAGAAACGCATGCATTGGTTGCCCGAAAGGCCGAAACAGAGCAGAGTCCTCTATTTTGCGGAACCGCTAGCTCTAGCTGCATGCTCTCCTCCGTCCCCGGTCCAGCTCACAAAGACCATCTTTTCTTAGGCATTGCATTCTGAATTTGTGACTCTTTCTCGCCACAATTTTTAATACTATCGGCTAAGAAGGCCGACAGCAACAACAATGAGCGTCCACAATGTGCCAGAAAAACGAGCAATTTGTCACGAGTTCGTCTGAAAAAACAAGCAACACTGCCCCTTTTGAAACAAATACTATACTCTAGCTGTTAAAATGTATATCAGTTGTTTTGTTATACAGTGTATGATCTACAAATGAAACAAACATACCCCTGTTTTGCCCAAGACCCTGAGGACTGCTTCCCGCTGAGCACATGCTCCTCACAACTCGTGTTGTTCTCGTCGAAGATAAGATAGATAATCCCAGTCTCAGGGATATAACTGGACTGAATACAAACGCTTTACTGTATACATTGTTTTTCAAGAGTTTTATATACCACAGCTACATCCTCTAGAGTCAATTAGTACACTATAATATTCAGTACTGAAGTATTATTTCAGCAAGCAGCAGAGGAGGTTTCTAAAAGTGCTATAGCATATTGCATAACTTTGGAAGACATGTTATGTATGCATCTCTGCCATAGGTAAGCGCAGTGATTTAGTATAATTCAGTAAGCAGCAGAGCATATTGGTGGAGGTGTGTTTGACTCTCCCCACTGCCCTGCTGCCTCAAGGCACTGCGATTTTGGCTCTGGAATTCCAGCACCACCACAAAACAGAGACATGCAAGACATGTATGCAGCCGATTCAGTCAATGAATTCTGGACCTACTTGAAGAGAATCCAATTCATGGATTCTTTCATACAGTACAGTGGCTACTTGAAGATTATTGAGTGGTAAACATTGACAGAATTTCAGACCATCTTAGGTTAGGCATTGCATTCTGAATTTGTGAATTTCAGCTAAAAAGGGCAACAACAATCAGCATATAAGCTCTGCCTGACAAACAAGCAACTTGTTCATCTGAAAAACAAGGAGCATCCTCGGCAGAGCGCCTTCAATATAAACCGGGCTCCGGACTACTTTCTAAAACAGAGCGTCACGGCACCTCAAGAATCTCCTAGATACTGCTACTGGGATTCCTTGAGCCTACCTGGAGGATGTGGATGGCACAATGAAACTGAATGGGCAAGTCTTAGCTTAGTCGCAGTCCTACTGGAAGAAGATGATATGAGTTGTGACTGACAAATCAAAGAAGAGTGGCATGGAGTGAGTGAGTGCGTCACGCATGATCTCACAAAATGTAGGAAGGCACCTTCCTTTTTACCTTCAACTCCAGTAAGCAAGCAGTAGTAGTAACCGGACACGTAGTACCCAAGAAGAGAGCACAGCTCCTATCTTCAACTTAAGTGAGCACTACTAACCGAACACGTTGGTACCCAAGATTAAAATGATACTGCCGTCTCCCCTCGTCTCTCCTTCTTCTTCCTCACCAAGTTTAGCTCCTCTTACATATAGACCTCCATCCGTCGGGATACCACAGCAAGGTTGTGACAATGACCAAGAACAGCGCTCCCTCGATGGTGCGGACGACGGTGCAGGAGCTGGCGGCGGCCGTCGAGGAGCCGCCACGGCAGTACGTGGTGCACGAGCGAGACCAAGACCACCTGCTGGCCGCCGATGAGATGCCGGATCCCATCCCTCTCGTCGACCTTAGCCGGCTCACGGCCGCCGACGAGGCCCACAAGCTCCGGGAGGCCCTACAGACCTGGGGCCTCTTCCTGGTGAGTACCTTAGTTTCCAGCTAAAACTGTTCAACTTTTGCTGAGGTTTTTATCCAGGTCACCAACCATGGAATTGAGGAGTCCCTTATGGATGCCATGATGACCGCGTCGAGGGACTTCTTCCGGCAACCGTCCGAAGAAAAGCACAAATGCAGCAACTTGGTAGACGACGGTAAGCACTTGGAGGTGGAAGGCTACGGAAATGACAAAGTGGTAACCCCCCAGGATCAGGGCCTCAGCTGGAACGACCGGTTGCATTTGAGAGTGGAGCCAGAAGATGAGAGGAATTTTGCCAAGTGGCCCACTCACCCAGAATCTTTCAGGTTAATCACCTACTCCCTTACCTTCATTCAGTGTCGTTTCACATTTCTAATACTCCCTACGTTCCAACATGGAAGGTCTATTTTTGTAAGCTTCTCTTGGTAATGTACAGTAGTTTTTTTGTTGCTTGCGATGTAGTTTTGTGAAATTTATTGATTAATTGCTTTCTTTAAAAGATATTCATATCTTTTCGAAGAAGAAAAAAGGATATTCAGAGGGAATTCATAGAAACTAAATAAAGAAATCAAAATCTTTGATTGACTATAAACTATTAATTCTAGAGTCTCTTTGTGTACAGGGATGTGCTACTTGAGTACGCATCAAGAACCAAGAGAATAAGAGACCTTATCTTGCGATCAATAGCCAAGCTCCTGGACCTTGATGAGGATTACTTCGTCAACCAAATATCAAACAAGGCTCGTGGGTTTGCCAGATTCAACTACTACCCCCCATGTCCGAGACCTGACCTAGTTTTGGGCATGAGGCCTCACTCTGATGTTGGTCTGCTTACCATCCTTTTTGTTGACCACAACGTCAGTGGCTTGCAAGTTGAGAGAGATGGGAAATGGCACAATGTTCCAGTCAAGCCTTATACGTTGGTGATTAACTTAGCTGACTGCATGGAGGTATGAAGCCAAGCACGTGCTCTCTTGAATAATCTAGAATCATCAGTGTACATATATCCTATTTCCTGAATCCTACTGCTTCGCTGACTTGTATACAAATATTTGACGCAAGCAGATAATGTGCAACGGAATCTTCATGAGCCCAGTTCATAGGGTGGTGACGAATGCCAAGAAGGAGAGACTTTCAGTGGACGTGTTTTATGCTGTGGATGGCGAAACGGTGCTGGAGCCAGCGCCTGGTTTGCTGGATGACAAGCGACCACCAAGATATGGGAAATTCAAGGCCAAGGATTTCGGTTTTTCTTTCGACTGAACATTTTCGTCAAGGGAAGAGATTCATCGCGACCCTGAAAATACAAGTTCAACGTATTAACTAGTTGGCTTGTAGTAGTGATTACCTACATATGGAGAATAATTAAAGAGATGGTTTCTCTTCTGTGAGTGGGTTTTCTACCTATAATATAATGGCCTTTCTTAGCAGTGATCAGTTGAAGATTGAGTGATATACATTATATATTTTCCAAACAAATAAATATACATCAGTTGTTATAACAATCTTCTATATCTAAATAGTTAGCCCCCACTAACTATTTCACTCAACATGCGAGCATGCCACATCATCACACAACATGCATAAGAAAAGGCCCACCTCCACTACCATTTGTCTCTCAACATGCAAGCATGTCACTTTACCATGAAACATGCATGGAAAAAGACTCATCTCAACATGCAAACATACATGAGAATTTTCGTTCTATTAAGTTACTTATATTTAATAAACATTTTACAACTATATAGTAATCAAACATAATAAATTATATGTATTTTCAATTTTAGCTTTTTATATTATTACTTCAAATATTCATGTTTCATAATCACATAAAAATATGTTATAAAATATCCCCGCAACAACGTGCGGGGTATCATCTAGTATGATGTACCATGTACCCCTCCGCTATACAACGACTGCTATACATGAGAGCATCTTCGCCTCCGGTCCACCCAAACATGACCATGTTTTGCCCAAGGCTCTCAAGACTGCTCCAGGGATGTAACCTTGCTAGTTTTTTTTTCCGAGAAGGCTCTGAAGAATTGCCCTATCTTAGTTCATAGGTTTCCCTTCTCTTTCGTTCTTCATATTTCTGCCGCCGCCTAGCTGCCCGGGGCTGTCGCCTGAGTCGCACAAGGGCGTCCGCTCCTTCTCCCACGCTGCAGTCGTCGTCGCCTGAGTTGCACAGGGGCGGCTGCTCCTTCTCCCGCCCTGTGAACGCTCATATTGACTCATACTGACGCTTATGGGTCCGGAGCAGCCGTAATGGCACTTGTGGGTTCGAACGTCTCATATAGACACTTATGGGTCTGGAGCAGCCGTGCTGACACTTATGGGTCCAAAGCAGCCGTACTGGCACACGTGGGTCCGAATGACTCATACTGACACTTGTGGGTGCGGACCACCCGTGCTGGCACTTGTGGGTCTGGATGTGTCATACTGACTCGTACTGACGCGTGTGGGACTCCTACTGACTTGTAATGGCACTTGTGGGTCCGGACGACTCGTACTGACACTTGTGGATGCTGACCAGCCGTACTGACGTGTTTGGGCTCATTTGGTGGAGGTGGAAATAAAGTGCTACGAGACTTGCCCTACCGGCAGACCCGAACGGTAGTGCTTGTACATGGAGTGTTTCATGCCATGCATGAAATGACATCAAATTTTGACATCAGTTGGGCATGCCAATGGTAGTCCCCCATGCAAGATTTGAACGAATTTGGACACCAAACGCATGTTGCGTCACGTCCGGCGTGTGTTTTAGGGTATTTTCATCGGAAATCCCTAGAAAATGCATAAAATGTCGGAAGCCAACAAAAATTGGCATGAATGCTTGCCATGGTGATGCCAATGTGTGGAAAAAGTTTGGACTCATTTGGTGGAGGTGGAAATAAAGTGCCACGAGACTTGCCCTGCTGGCAGACCCGAACTGTACTGCTTGTACATGGAGTGTTTCCTGCCATGCAAGAAATGACATCAAATTTTGACATCAGTTGGGCATGCCAATGGTAGTCCCCCACGTAAAATTTGAACGAATTCGGCCACCAAACACACGTTGCGTCACGTCTGGACTGTGTTTTAGGGTATTTTCACTAGGAAAAGCCTAGAAAATGCATAGAATGCCGGAAACCAAGAAAAGTTGGCGTACTGATACTTGTGGGTGTGGAGGAACCGTACTGGCACATCTGGGTCCGGACGACTCGTACTAACACTTATGGGTGCGGAGCAGCCGTACTGGCACATGTGGGTTGATCGAATCATACTGACACTTGTGGGTGCAGAGCAACCATACTAGCACATGTGGGTCCAGACGAGTCGTACTAACACTTATGGGTGCGGAGCAGCAGTACTGGCACATGTGGGTCCGGTCGACTCGTACTAACATTTGTGGGTGTGGAGCAGCCGTACTGGCACATGTGGGTCTGGACGACTCGTACTGACACTTGTGGGTGCGGAAGCAGCCGTACTAGCACATGTGGGTCCGGTGGGTCCGAACAAATCGTACTGACTCTTGTGGATGCGGAGCAGCCGTACTGGCACATGTGGGTCCGGATGACTCGTACTGACACTTTGTGGGTCCGGAGCAGCTGTACCGGTACTTGTGGGTCCGGATGACTCGTACTAGCTCGTACTTATGCATGTGGGTCCGGGCATCCCTTAAATGGGCCCAATTAATGCCACCATGGCAATTTGTAATGGAGGGAATGCATTACTATGAGAGCGTGATTCTTCGTACACAATGTATGGAGCAAACGCATTATTTCACGACGTGATTGCTGGTAAACAATAAAATGATATTTTAGCGTAACGAACATTATTTTAACGAACCAGGTGTACCCAATCATATATTTTCGGAAGGAGGATTTTTGTGGATTCTAGAAACTTACGGCCAATCCCATCGGCAAGAAAGAAAACACGCGGTTATCTCATCGGCAAGAAATAAATTACGTGATTGGAAACTACACGCTTCGGTGCCCAGCTACTCATTGACCTTTGAGCAACTCTAGCAGACCCCGCAAAATCTCGACCCGCAAAACGCGTTTGCAATTTGACGAAGATCTCGTTTGCGGGTCGAGAACGAGCGCGGCCGAACAGAAACCGTAGATGAAACTGCATAATTTGAAAAAACAGTTTCGCGGAAGAAATTGCACCATAGTAGTTCATCACGTACTACATATATTTACATGATCAAACACTACAAACACTAGTTCATACTACATACTACATCAGTACTAGTACTAGAGGGGTGGGGATGTCACGGCGGCGAGCTCGCGGCCATGGACGACGCCGTGGAGGAGCTCAATCCTCCTCGCCGGAGCTGCCGAGGTCGATGTACTTCGCCCTCTGCTCCTCGCAGATGCGCCGCCACTCGTCGTCCTTCTTCTTGGCGGCGAGGTTGGCCGCGACCGCCTGCCGGAACTCGAGGTCTTCGAGCTCCTCGTGGTGGCGCCGGCGCTCCGCCTCCTCGCGCACGCTCCGCTCGGCAATGGCGGCCGCAACCGCGTCGACATCGGCGACGAAGTCCTCCGGCCCGACGACTCCGTGGCGGCCGAGCTCCTCGGGCTCCTCCTTGACGGGGACGAACTCGAAGTCCTCCGGCTCCTCCGACCACTCCCTCTTCACGGGAAGAAGGCCGCGCCGGAAGAGGAGGAGCTCCCGGCGTAGGAAGATCTCGCCGCGGAGGAGAAGGACGCGGCAGAAGACGGGGTACGGCCGTGCCGACGGTCGTACTCGTCCGTCTCGCGGACGCGGAAGCTCAGCGGCGGCGAGAGGCCGCGGTTGGTCCACTTCCTCGCCCCGCGCTTCCTCGCGCCGTCCGACCGGACGCGCCGCTCGAGCTCGGGGTCGCTGCCGCCGCCGGATCTGCTGCCGGAGCCGCGTCCGGAGCTCCACATGCGGCCCCACATGGCGGCTGGAGGCGGAAGGGGGTCGCCGGCGGCGAGAAATGTGAAGAGGGGGGTGGGGAATTGCGTAGCTCGGCGGCGGCGGGGGGGTAGGGTTTCGACCCGCAAACGCGCCGCGAACCCGTAGATATACTGGTCGGGGCGTGCGGTTTGCGGGCCGCGGCAAAAAAATTTACGGGCCGGGCAAGTATGCGGGCTCTGTTCTGACCGGAAAATTGGGCCGAGCCCACATACTCGCCGGAATTTTGCGGGTTCACGGCTTTTGCGGGGTCTGCTAGAGTTGCTCTAAGCATCACCACAACCCAGCCATCATCCTTGAATCGAGCATAACCAGCGAACCTCACCAGCGCCGTCACCATCGCCATGTCTTCCTATCCTCCTGCTCCGTCCGCAAGGCTAGCACAGTCGTCCACGAAAAATTCCGTGCACCAAAGGCTGCAACTTCGTCGACAAAGAGGTATACAAATCTCTTCATCGACAAAGTTGGTATAACCACCCCCCCCCCCCCCCCCCCCCCCCTCCCCCCCCCCCCCCCCCCCCCCCCCCCCCAAAAAAAGATCATCACGACGCATCATACAAATCTCTGTGCTACTTCTTAGCTTAACATTAATTCAACTCGTATGTCAACTCATATAGATCAGCATGACGCGTCTTATGTAGATCTGTCCCGATTTCCTGCAGTTTACATTAGATCTACAGCACAAAAGTTTAGTAGATTACAACAAAATACATAGAGGTTACACTCCATGTATTATTTATTTTTTTAAATACCCTATCTCATTAAGACATTGTGTCGGCAAGATCGCGAGCCACAAGAACGTTTACATCAGCCGGTACAGACTCCACCCAAATACAACAGGTATCCTGGCCACGAGCTCCAAACCCGGCAAGGGCATGAGCAACTTTGTTACATGCACGGGGACTATAGGAACAGATAACAGAACTAAAATTAAGCCCCAGGAACTGGCGCATGTCTCTATAGATAACACCCTCCGGCGACAGATCGAAAATTGTGCTTTGCAACGCCTTAAGCAGCTGCTGGCAGTCCGACTCAATTTGAATATTGATCATTCCCCACTCGGCTGCCATCTGCAGCGCCGCCGAACAGGCCTCCGCTTCAGCCTGATTCGCACTGGACACATGAGTGAGTTTTCCCGCACCTGCACCTCGAACAGCTCCCGTTCGGTCGCGTACGACAAAACCCCAACCGCCAGACTTTGTTGTATCATGAAAAGCACCGTCTACATTGATTTTCAAAGTGTCTCCGACAGGACACTGCCACCATGGTAACACTTGTCTAGCTTGCTGGTTGATGGGCTTCTCATGAAGCTGGAATGATTCGAATCGCCCACTTTTGTGCCTGAATGGCTGTGCTTTCAATTGTGCTCACATTTTCCTTTTTGTTTAGTTTATTCCTCCTCTGCCACCATTTCCAAAGCAGGCAAGCTACTAACACCTTCTTCCCCTCTTCCAGGTTCAATATTTGTTGCACAACATCCTAAGCATTAGTGCAAGTACAGAGGCGTAGACGTTCAGCCTCCAGATCAGCACATCTCCACAGCTGTTTGACATACTTACATTTTAGAAAGAGGTGACCTCCGTCCTCATCGAGCCGATGGCAACACACGCAGTCTGTGTCGACCTCCATGCCCCGCCTTTTCAAGCTCATCTTTAGTGGTAAACTGTTGTGAGCTAGTCGCCACAAAAACTGTTGGACTTTTGGCTGGCATTTCACTCCCCAGATCTTTTTCCATTGGATACTATCATGGTCATCAGTAGATCTATCAGCCCGTACACCATCTCTCATTTGGACAGACAGCTGATAAGCAGACTTGACAGAAAAACACCCCTTGCGATCATAGTGCCATGCATAAAAGTCATCAAACTCTTCTCTAATAGGTGTGGCTAGAATTATTTTTGCATCTCCCTCCCAAAAAGTATCTGTAATCAGGGGTTCGTCCCATGCCATAGTGACCGGGTTGATTAACTCGGATACATGTGTTAGAATACACTGACCCCTAGGTGTGATCGGTCTCCTTGATCCATCTCTGGCTATCCACAGATCACGCCAAATTTTGACGTTGGATCCATTGCCGATCCTAAAAATCAGACCCTCCTTCATGAGATCAATACCTTTTAAGATACTCCTCCATGTGTACGACATTCCAGGGACATTTTGAGCTTCGAGCATAGATGTGGTGGAAAAATACTTCGCTTTCAACACGCGCACACAGCGACTCCGGAACAGTGAGCATTCGCCACGCCTGCCTTGCCAGCATGGCTATATTGAAACCATAGAGGTCACGAAAGCCCAACCCACCCTTTCTCTTTGACTGTGTGAGAAGCTCCCAACTCAGCCAATGGACTTTCCTCTCCTTATCCCGCTGCGCCCATCAAAACCTACAAATCATAGCACCCATTTCTTCACACAAAGATTTTGTCAAGTCAAAACAGGACGTAGCAAAAGTTGGTATAGCCTGAGCACACGCTTTGATCAAGATATCTTTTCCCGCCTTCGACAACAACCTCTCCTTCCACCCCTGAATTCTTTTCCAAATCTTGTCCTTTAAATACACAAAAGCTCTCTTCCTGGACTGGCCAATATAAACTGGGAGACCAAGGTAACGTTCTGTTTTAGCTTCAGCTCGAATCCCCAACACATTCAACACTTCAGCTCTTTTAGTACTGTTTGTGTTCTTGCTAAACATAACTGCCGATTTATCAAAATTTACGGTCTGTCCCGAGCAATCTTCATATAGTGATAGCACATATTGCAGATGTGTGGCACTTTCTTGGCTAGCTTTGATAAGTACCAACGAATCATCTGCAAATAAAAGGTGATTAAAACTTGGGGCAGACCTATTCAACCGAAACCCCTGAAGCCGTCTCTCCTCATCGGCTTTATTGAGAATAGATGAGAATCCCTCCGCACAAATGAGAAAAAGGTAAGGTGATAATGGGTCACCCTGTCGAAGCCCTCTTAGTGGAAGTATAACATCTGTGCATTCACCATTGATTTTGAATGTATACGAGACTGAGGAAATGCACAACATGATTCTAGCAATCCATCTCTCATCGAAGCCTAATTTTTCCATCATCCTCTCCACAAAGGACCACTCTACCCGATCATAGGCCTTACTCATATCCAATTTGACAGATGCAAAACCCTCCTTTCCTCGTCTAGTATTTTGCATATAGTGTGTACACTCATAAGCAAGCAGGATATTATCAGTTATCAATCTCCCCGGCACAAAGGCGCTTTGGTTTGGCGAAATTATACCAGACAAAATTTGCTTAAGCCTATTTGCAAGAACCTTGGACACCAGCTTGTATACCACATTGCATAAACTAATTGGCCTCAAATCTTTCATAAATTCTGGTTCTTTTACCTTGGGGATTAGTGCTACGCATGTGTCATTCCACCCATCTGGCATAGGGCCACCATTTAAAACACCAAGCACTTCTGCCATCACCCTCTCCCCTACAATATCCCAATATTTCTTGAAAAAATAGAAGGCATACCATCCGGACCCGGGGCTTTTAAATCTCCAATACTATCAGGGGCCTCTTTCTCTGTGAATTCCTTGCATAACAGTTTGTTCATGGTTGGAGTGACTCGAGAATCAATATTACCCAAGAGTTCCTCCATACGTGTCCCTGCATGAGAAGTGAAAAGATTTAAAAAATAGTTAGTCACTATTTCTTTCATGGCCCCCTCATGCTCCACCACAATTCCGTCTTCCCTTCTCAGCCTCCTTATACGGTTTATTTTCTTCCTCTCTGAAGCAACTGATTGAAAATATTTTGTGTTTCGATCTCCATATTTCATCCATTCTACATGAGCCCGCTGCTTCCAATAGGTATTCCTTTGTTCCTCCAACCTCCCTAACTTGAAACGCAGCAAATCCTCTCTTCTAACCTGTTCTGGACTAATGCCCTTCCTTCTCCACGCATCTAACTCCTTTTTAACTCTGCTAATCCTCTTCTCTAAATCGCCCAGGATATTCCTATTCCAACACACCAGCTCTTGCATCACATCCTTCACTACTCCAGCCACCTCCTTTTGGTTACTACCCCCCTCACCATTCCATGTGTTCTACTCTATCTCTCTACAACCATCCTCTTCCACCCACCTCGCCTCAAATTTAGGCAGTAAGCTCCGTGCTAAGCTGTGTCGTTGTGCTCTCTCCACCCCGTGTGTGTCGACAATCACCGGTCTATGATCTGAATGACAGGGATCCCCATTTGTCACCTTGAAACCTGGGAACCGAGAACACCAAGCTTGTGTGGTCACCGCTCTGTCCAACCTTTGCTTGATATAGTGTTGTGCTGAATGACTGTGGTTCCTCCATGTGAAAACATCTCCCATGAACCCCAAATCATCCAACCCACAGTCCTCCAGAGCGGATTTGAACCTATCCATGTACACTTGCGCTTTCGGGGGCCCTCCCTCCTTCTCCCATGAGAACAAAATCTCATTAAAATCACCTGCGCAAAGCCAAGGTTTGTCGCTTTGGTGCCTTAAGGTACGTAACAATTTCCACGTCTTCTCCTTCTAATCAGTTTTCGGCTCCCCATATATCCCAGTGAACCTCCACACAAACCCATCCTTCTCCGTAATTTCTGTATCGAGATGATACTTTGAAACAAAACCTATCAGTTTCACATCGACATCCCTCTTCCAAAACATTGCAAGCCCACCTCCTTTTCCATCACAATCCTTAGCTATCATATGCGGCATCCCCAGCTTCCATCTCAGCCAATCAATCCTCCCCTGCACCATCCTCGTCTCCGACAGAAAAAGTACATCGGGGTCCTCTCTCTTCTGGACATCCAGAAGTCCACTAATTGCCGGGCCGTTCCCCAACCCCCGGCAATTCCATGCGATGATCCTCATTTGGCCTCGCAGAGCTGGTACGCCAGCCCTGCATCATGAGTTCCAGCCATTTTCCCCTCCTCTATACTTTCATTCTCATTCACTCCCCTCATAGCGTTCAGTTGCTCCATAATCTCTAACATACTTCTGTACTTATTCTTTTTTCTGAGACCAGATCCATCCTCAGCAATAAAAGACAGTTGCCTATTGGTTTCAAAAAGAGCAGAAACATCTCCTTGATTTCCTTTTATATTGTATCCTCAGCAGCCTTTTATTCCACCAGGATCATGTAGCTTATCTATACTTAATACCAGAACGCTACTCATTACCCATCTGGTAAGTACCCCCAGCAGACTCTGTTTTTCCTGCATCTTCAGAGCCCCAAAGTGTATGCCAGAGACTCTTAGACCGCCTGATTCGATCGCTAACACCCAGTCTGGTTTTTTGACAATGCTTTTCTTAGTCTCGTCACCATCATCTCCTACCTGAAACACGGCAACTACAGAAAGGTTCTTCGGCCTCGTCAACTCCCACTTTGTTGGCAGTACACTCATATCGTCATTGGGTGATTTGCTGTCAAAGGACTCCTCTGTTTCAATTTTTTCCACCGTGGGACACATCAACGCTTTCCTGATCTGATCCATCTTGCCCCTAATCCGATCCATAGCTTTATGTCCTCTTGGTCCCCAGTCGACCTCATCCGTATATATCAGTCCACAATCCCCCTCCGAAGGCCACACTAGGCCCGCCCTGGTCTTCTTCCTCGTAAGGATTCCAGCAAGGCATGCAACGTATCTGATATTGAACGACAGATCAGGATCAGCAGTGGACGCTAGAGAAATACACCCCCATCAGGATCCAGCCGTCCACAGTGCGTCGAGACGCCCCAATGTCAACAAAGAGTGCCGGCTCATCATTGGGGAAGGAAGTCAGCACCACCTTGCCCGCACGATGCACAACATGCTCCACATCAATGGTGTCCACCACCACGTCGTCGCCCATCTGCCTGGCGACACACCGCTCCACCGGCGTACAGTCGCCAGTCACCTGCGCCATAGCCTTGCCTATGTCCTGCATGGCCTCGCCCGGGCAGCTGATAACCACTCCCTTCTCGTTCGAATGCGTCCCCAGCTTGTCCGAAACGAAGCCAAAATCACCATTAATCCCCTTAGAGCTTTGGCCCATGAATTCATCCACCCTGCACCGCATCAAATCCAAGCACTTCCTGGGGTTCCCCGAACGCCGAAGAAGCTCAAGGGTCCTCCCACGCAGACAGCTCCACTCGCCTCCGAGTCCACAGAACACCGGACTCACCACCGGACCACAGCCAGGGCTATCCATAGCCACCTCCACCACCACCACTCAGCAGCACCTCTGCGGGACAGCCACCGCCAGAAGAACCACCCGCCTACACCGCCGCCCGCAGGCCTTGCTGGATTCGAATGGAAAATTGCCTCACCTTACTGTAGCAGGGGGAAAGGAGTTCCCGTCTCTTGCTGTGGGGATTGGATAGGGAGGATTTAGATAGGAAAGATTTGGGGTTGAAGAGGAGAGGATTTAGATAGGAAAGATTTGGGATTGGAGAGGAAAAGAAGGGTAGGATGTTGGTAAGCTTGAGGTAGTTATCTCCTCATTTAGTGCCTGATTTGCCTTCTAAAACATCCAAGGTACAACTAGGGACTGGGTCATCTCTCTTCAGTATGTTCACGGTTGTCGACCTTTCGACATACACGCTTCCATGATATTGTACATCTTCTAGTCCGTCTAGATGTAGGAGTTCAATTGCTGCATCGAGTACATAAGAAGCAAGATATTTTAGGTTAATTACAAAACATGAATAATCAAAGATACCAATTTGCGTAATTACCTACACCGTCATCCACCCACGCTGCAAACGATGAAGGATCTGGTGTTGTGAGGCATTGAAGATACTTCTGCGTTAGCATTTTGTCCTTAATGTTCACCAAGTTGGTGGTCTCAGGAGTATTGTTGTCGTAATCAGCTACTATATTCTGCGTTACTCTATCTGTTTCTACCTGAAAATTCAACAAGTCCTCCTTGAGCTGTTTCACCTCGTTACTGTCATTAGTGTGTTGAGATAGAGCCCTTTTCCTTCTGAACGCGGGGTGTAAAACTCATACTCCTCACTCTGTAGAGTGAAGACTTCTTCCGTCCGTCATGTCTCACCCGCCTCCCTATAGAGTCTGGCGTCCATGGATGTATGCTTCACCTTCTGCCATATTGGACGCAAGGAAAGAAAATGTTTGTTAGCAATATGGTTTAGACATGTGATGCTGACCTTAGATTCTGCCAGTAAGTTCTTGTTGTCATCACACCTGGAATGCTTCCCAATTGATTCCACAACGCCGTCTCTGTCAGTTTTTCCCTTATGGGGTCTGATGTTTTCTTTAGCTTCTGTGAAGATGGATGCGAGTTAGCATTACGGTTGGAAAAAAAGCAGGTCAACAATTTACCGACATAATATGAGGTCAGCATCACATGTCTGAACATATTGCTAACAAAGATTTTTTCCAACCATATTCCTAACTTGCGTCCAATATTGCAGAAGGTGAAGCATACATCCATGGACGCCATGGACTGCGTGTGAGACATGACGGCCGGAAGAAGAAGTCTTCACTCCTACAGAGCGAGGAGTATGAATTTTACACCCCCCCCCCCCACGTTCAGAAGGAAAGGGACTCTATCTCAACAGACTAATGACAGTAACGAGGTTCTGTACCCATGGAACAAATCCTGGGAAAAGCAGCGCCCAGCAGCTGAAATAGCTCAAGGAGAACTTATTGAATTTTCAGGCAGAAACAGATAGAGTAACCCAGAATATAGTAGCTGATTACGTCAATAGTACTCCTGAGACCACCAACTTTGTGAAGATTAGCGCAGAAGTATCTTCAATTCCTCACAACACCAGATCCTTCATCGTTTGCAGCGTGGGTGGATGACGATGTAAGTAGTTATGCAAAATGGTATCTTTGATTATTCACGTTTGCAATTAACATAATATCTTGTTTCTTAGGTACTCAATGCGGCAATTGAGCTCCTACGCCTAGACGGACTAGAAGATGTACGAGATCATGGAAGCGTGTATGTCAAAAGTGTAGGGGGACGCAGCAGAAAACAAAAAAATTCCGACCTATGCACCAGCCCAGGACCACTATGGAGACTGCATACAACGTTTGATCTTTTCGTTACCGACTCGTAGCGCAGTGGAAGTAGAGTCGATGATGATCGGCGGTGCAGATCCCCGCAGCTAGGATTTACAACCTCCCAACCGTGAGGATGTACTCCCTCGTCTGCTCCCCGGACGGATCTCCGGGCAGCCCTTCGAGAGGCCTCGGGACAGTCCCTCGGATAGTCCCACCGGATGGATCCTCGGACAGCCCTTCGGGAGGACCTCAGAATCTCGGATGGTCACTTGGACAGCCCTTCAGGAGGCACACACGAAACTCGGACGGTCACTCCGACAGCCCTTCAGGAGGACCTTCGAAACTCGGACGATCACTCGGACAGCCCTTCGGAAGGACCTTCGAAACTCAGACGGTCACTCGGACAGCCCTTCAGGTGGCACTCTCGAACTAAGACCGAAACTACGATCTCTCTACAGAGTTGCACACATACGGTGTCATCTATCCGACAGGGCTTCGCCGTCCAGAACTAGTTCCCACCGGAACCCAGACAGCCTTTCGACTCTACGAAACTATTTCGCTGGGAGGGAGAGAGAAAGCCAGATCATGCATGGCACTTGTATGTGAGAAAGAGTAAGTCTTTAGGCAGCCCCCTCCACCCATGTTTATAGGCCAAGCCCAAGGGTGGCTTCTCCAAGAAGCCAAGGGGAAAAATACCAAAGGGCCCTCAAGGTGGCTTCTCCAAGAAGCCACCCAAAAAGCACTTTTACTATTCACAATGACATTTTTCAGCGTCCATTCGAACCGAAAATATTTATGTGGGCTTAGAACATTTCCAGTACCCACTAAAATAATTTTTTATGCGTTCCGAAACAATTCCGGATTAGTGATTTTCATCTGCGAAAAGCAACCAAACCGGTTCCGGCAGCTCCGGATCATTTCCGGTTTTTATCCCGGAAAATTCCCAGAAGTTTCCAGAATAATTCTGGCACCCTCCAAGAATTATCAGGCGTGTCCTGAAACCAATTTGACTTAATGGTATACCCCGAAACAACTTTTCGGTTTTACCGAAACTATTCCGATGTTCTCTCTCCGGAACTCTTCCGTTGTCTCCGAAACTTTTTCGGTCAATTTCTCTCAGACTCCCTGTCTAGAATTCAGCAGATAGATGACCCTTAAGCGTGTGACCCTATAGGTTCGGTGAAGCATAGACATGACCAGAACACTTTCTGATCAATGATCAACATCGGAGCCGTGGACACCCATATTGACCCCTATACCCACACGAATGAATATTCGAGTGAACCTCCAGTTGCCGTTTGCTATTCCTGTTGCTTCGCGATATGTTACAAATACCCGAGGTGAGACATGTTGGCATCCCCGTGGATCAACAACTTGTCAACTATGCCAGTTACCTCGTTACCGGTATTGTTCTCTTTTCTCGTTACCGTGTTCCGGCATCCCCGTGATCAAATCACAAAGTGTCTGGCTAGACGATGATGGATACCGTAACACCGAGAGGGCCCAGGGATATCTCTCCATCGTCGGAGAAGCAAATCCCAATCTTGAGCTATAACACCCCTGTGTAATAAGCACTGTGACTTTGTGTTAATTCTGCCAAGTCATTTTCATTTACATTGCATGATCACAGTGGTTAATCACTCCAAACTCAAATTCTTCTCTGAATCCAATACAAATTCAAAGTGCAAAATAAAGTTGCTCAGAACTTGCAGGAAAAATGTTCATATTCTAGCAAATATTCCAAAACAAATGTTGTTAAAGAAAACAACATCACCATCAACTTATATTTGGGTTAGTGCATTTAAAACAGTGCAAAAACAGCACTTTAAATGCCATTTCATTTTTGAAAAATCCAAATGAAATCATATTATGCCCAAGCCAGTTTTTGGTGGTAGGTAATGTTGCACTGTAATATTTGAACCAACTAACCCATTTTACAAAACTCAGTTGGAGGCCTAACAATTAGCAAGACAGTAGTGTTTAAAAGAAATAGAAAATAGAAAAGAAATACGGTTAGACGCTACTGTGCCTATGGGCTAAAGTGGAACAGTGCCCTGCGGCCCAGCCCAGCCAGACCTTCTCCCTCCCCAGCTGTCGCCATGGCAGGGCGCGCGCGCGATGCGCCACGTGATGGGCGACACCGGCACACCCGTGTAGCCCTGGACGGCTACTCAACCCCGTTGACAAACCCTAGCGCCCCAACTTCCCCCCTCGCTCGTCTCCTTCCTCTCCCGCAAACGCCTGACGCCGTCGCCGCCATGGCTAGTCGTAGCCGTGGCCTCTGACCTCGCCGCGCCTCATCTCCGTGCTGGATCGAGCCGCCGCCATCGACTACTCCTTCTACCCCAACCAGCGCGAGCCGGGGAGCGCCGCATTGCTGGATCGGGCGCCGTCTTCTTCCTCGTCTCCGACACACTCCGGCGACGAATCCGGCCGCCACGAGCTACCCCGAGCCCACTTACGCACACCTGCAGGGCCACTGTGAGCTGCCGCACCTCTCCCCTCTCTCTCCTACGCGTTTGCGTCACCGTAGTGGTAGCATTGGAGATGCCCGATCGCTCCGCCGCCCGCGTCATCGTCGGCAAAGCTCCGGTGACCAAATGGTCCCGGGCTCATGCCCATCTTGCTCGTCGCATCGAGTAGGCCTCGCCTAGCCACTTGCTTCGATCGCGCGTGTGCACCGTAGCCCCCATCCCGTAGCACGCCCGAAACCACCGCCGCCCGACGTCATCGCCGGCGAGTATTCCGGCCTCCCCAGCTCCGACCACCGCCACCATGAGATGCGCCATGCAGTGCTCGTTCGAGCAAGCCAAACCCCGGCCAAAATGGTGCCCCGTAGAAGAAACCCGGGCTCGCCGGAGTTGTTCGCCGTCGCGCGACCTCGCCGGAGCTCTCCGGTGGCCGGTGCTGACTCAGCACCGATGTGGCACCACGGGGCCCACCCTCAGTGCCACTGACCGCGGGCCCCATGGGCCCCAGTTGACCCAGTTGACTGGGTCAACTGCTGACTGGGCGTCGTGGCCCACTGACATGTGGGTTCCGCTCGGTAAAACATTTTTATTAAATAAATAATCAGTTAATTAGTTAATTAATCTAACACTGATAGCAGGCCCCACTAGCTAATTAACCCATTTAGTTAAAATTAACCCTGTTTAATTAATTAAGCCACTGACATGTGGGACCCACATGTCAGGTTTGACCTGGCCAGCCGACTGTTGACCACTGACATCATCATGACCTCATGCTGACATCACCAAACACTGTTCTGGATAATGTTGAATTAGATGAATAAATAAAATCCAGAAAATGTTTTAAAACTTTAGAAAATCGTAGAAAATAAACCGTAACTCAGATCGAAAAACTTTATACATGAAAGTTGCTCAGAACGACGATACGAATCCAATCGTGCAATTTGTTTCCGTGTCGGGACCCTCTACAGAGGTGAACCCGTAACTTTTCGCCCGTTTCCGGTAGATGAATAGTGCATACATACCGGTTAATAATTCCAACTTAAATCCTATAATAACTAAAATGACTTAGACATGCTTTTAGGCAACCCTGCACTGCACCATAGCATGTCATGCTCTGCGTCGCCAATGTTTGATGTGTATTTATTTGTTTCCTCCCCCTCTCCTCTCTCGGTAGATCTTGGTACCGACGTAGTCCTCGAGACCGACGCAGCTCCGGAGACCGACGACACCACTGACGACCCTGCCTTTGCCGTAGAGCAACCAGGCAAGCACCCTCCCACCCCTTGAGCATGCCTATATCGCCTATTCTTTCTCTCTTATGCTTGCATTAGAATTTGTTGCTGCTACTACTTATCCTATTTCTGATGCATAGCCTGATTTTGTAACCTGCTATTGTTACCTACCTGTTTATCCTAAACTGCTTAGTATAGGCTGGATAGAGACCCACTAGAGACACCCACTTTGTTCCAAGTTGCCCCCGCTGGATTATCAGATGACTCGATCTACATGATCGACAACCAGGCCCCGGCACCGCACATCACCCCCCCCCCCTTAGTTGTACGACACTGCAACGTTACTATCGAGTGCCGAGGGTGATACCTCGTTTAGCACTTCTGATGTTAACTCTGTAGAGTAGCTATTTGGTCGTGGTCATCGAGGGTGATTCCTCCTTCACCACTCCCAATACGACTCTGTCGTGCAGCACTTCAAGTGTGAACCTCGAGGGTGATTCCTCCTAAGTTCACCTTGACGACTACATTAGGTGGAATCCATCGAGGGTGATTCCTCAGGTTTCCCCCTAGTGTTTGGACACACGGTTACTTTGACTTAACACAGAACCATGATGACATCGGGTCGGCCCTAAGGGGTACCCGCGAGTGATGTGGAATCGGGTTGACCTGGAGGGTACCCGAGAGATAAATACGAGGTGTGGTCGGGCATTCTTAGCCCTTGCCGCAAGTCCTCGAGACAGGGCGACGGGGTCACATCGATCGTGAGTCTCTGCTCGTTACCGCGCTACCAATACACTAACGATTTGGATATGTGATCTGAGTGGGCCTCTGGCCCGATAGCACTAACCATCACGCGGGAAAGTTATGGGCACTCTGCATCGTGGCATCAGCCGAAAGCTCTGTCAGACGTCCAGTTCAGCATAGCGGCCGGGTTGGGCCGGCACCATCCTGTAGTGGTGGAGCCTAGACCCGCCCTGCACGCAACGACCCGAAGTGCACAGGGCGATGGCCCAAGACCCCTGAGCGCTTAGGATATAGACCAACGGGGACCTCTCTGCTGAGCTCTAGGTAGGGTTGCGGTGTGTCGTTTGGCCGAGGCCGGGCATGACCCAGAAAAGTGTGTCCGGCCGGAGTTAAGCGAGCATGGTGGGCAAGTTGGTGCACCCCTGCAGGGAAGAACTAATCTATGCATAGCTGGATCCTCGGTAACGGACGCTCGGAGTTATATCCCGATCGATACAACTGGAACCTAATGATGAGATGAGAAATGGATACTAGGGCTCTGGGATCGCTTTCTCGCAGGGAGTCGAGGAAGGATCTCTGGGTGAGGTTAATACTTAATACTGGTACTACTTTATTCTGTACTAATCTACACTCTTCTAATGCTGCAAGACCGCTGAAGATGCTAGTCTTCAATAGGACTAGGCCTTCTCTCTATTCTGGCATTTCTGCAACCCAGTCCACATATACAGCCTTTCTTTGATAATGTTGCATATGTAGTGTAGATCCTTGCTTGCTGAGTACTTCGGATGAGTATTCACGGTTGCTTTGCTTCCTCTTTTTTCCCATATCCGTTTGATGCAACCAGATGACGGAGCCCCTGAGACAGCTGCCCCCGCCGACGACTACTATTACTACCCCGAGGGTGGTTACTACTTCGAGTTGGCTGACGACCAGGAGTAGGTTCGGAGGTCCCAGGCAGGAGGCCTGTGCCTTTTCGATCGTAGCTTTTGTTTTGCCCCGCCTTTTTTAAGGCTTATCTGTTTTATCTTTTATATCTGTACTCAGATATCTGATGCTTCCGCTGATGCTTGTTGACATCAAGCTTATGTATTCGAGCCCTCGAGGCCCTGGCTTGTAATATAATGCTTGTATGCATTTATTTATGTTTTAGAGTTGTGTTGTGATTCCTTCAAGTGAGTCCTTAGGCTTGATCATGTGCATTTGCGTGTATAATTAATGCACGATTAAGCAGGGGGCGTCACAGGTTGGTATCAGAGCCGACTGCCTGTAGGAACCCCTTTCCAACTCCTTGGCCGAAGTTGAGTCTAGTGGTCCAAAACTATTTTACTAACTTGGCTGTGTGGCTTACGGGCCCACGTCGCCGAATGGGTGGTATTAGGATCTTTTATTCCTCGTCTTTACTCTGGGACTCTGATCTCTCTACTATTCGGGTTAAATGATTTTACTAACTCCAACATTAGGTTCTCGTGATCACATCCACCCCCCCTTTCTTCAAGATTGTGGGCCAGGTTCTGCTTACAGGATCATTTTATCGAGGGCACCCTGTGTTGTCACTTGCAGATTCCTTGCCCCAGCAGTTTTCTCCGACGTGATGTAGCCTTTGCTATGTCACGTTGTTGTAATCCTCACCGCGTGCCTGCGCGCCGCCTAGTTTGTCTAGCAGCGTGCGTTTCCGAACTCCTACCGCCGTTTGTGTCTAACTCCGTGCATAGTTTTGTATGTCTTTAATGACTGCTAATATGTACCTGATTCCCTCCTTGTTCATTACTCATGTTACATCGTGATTGACCTCTTACACATGTAGTTTTTGTTGCTAAACTACCCCTGTTGATTTGGCAGGATGGCTGACGATCCTCCACCTCCACCTTATATTGCCGCAATGATGCAGCAGTTTGAACTGAACCGTCAGTTTATGACCGGAGTAATGGCTCAGTTCCCAACTCAGAATGCTCAGCAACAGTCTGCTTCAATAACTCTGCCAGAATTCGTGCGCCTCAATCCGTCCACTTTTCGCAGCTTGACTGATCCAATGGATGCTGATGATTGGCTCCGTGACATTGCCTTCCAGATGAAGTCGGCTAATGTTATCCCTGACAGTTACGTCACCTATGCGATGTATCACCTGAGGGGTTCAGCTGCTCAATGGTGGGAAAGTCACAGGGGTATGCTACCTACTGGAACTGAAACCACTTGGCAGGAATTTCAGTCAGCCTTTCTTGCACGGTACATTGCTCAAGGTCTGATGGACCAGAAGAAGCAGGAGTTCCGCAAACTCTCTCAGGGAAAAATGACTGTGGATGAATACCAGAGGAAATTCCTTGAATTATCCCGCTATGCAGACGATGACGTCTGCACTGACGCACGCAAGCAGGAGAAATTCCGTGAAGGACTGCGTACTGATATAAACCTCGCACTTGTTGTCCATGATTGCACAGACTTCGCAACGCTTGTCAGCCAAACTTTCCGAGTTGAAACTGCTCTAACTAAATACCAGGAGTCGCTCAAGCGTACTCGAGATGTCGGCTCGTCTTCGGGTCAGCCTGTTCGGAAACATCAAGTCTGGATCCCGCACAATGTTTTTCACTGACCTGCCCCTACACTGAGACCTTCTTATGTTACACCTCGTCTGCCTCCACTGCCAAGACAGCTAATCAGTCAAGGTGGACAGTCCAACACTGTGGTTCGTCCCCATAATGATGGTTTATGCCACAAGTGTGGACAGCTAGGGCACCGTGCTTTCAACTGTCATCAGGGTCAGCCGCAGAATTCATCACGTCATCCTGCTGACCGTAAGAAGGGCCGTCGAAACCATCATACCAGTAGATGTAGTGCCAGGTCGCCTACGGTGACTGGTGGTCAAGTCACCCATGTCAAGATTGAAGAAGCTCGGGAGTCCCCTAAAATCGTGATGGGTACCCTTCTAGTTAATTCAGTGGCAGCTTCTGTTCTTTTTGATTCAGGTGCATCACATTCCTTTGTGTCCCAGCAATTTGCACAATTGCATGAGTTAACCATGAGCTCATTACCCACTCCTTTAGAAATCAGCACTCCCCGTTCCAGGTGGCAAACTCAGATGATAAGTCACAACAATCAGATCAGTATTGAAGGAATGATGTTCCCTGTTTCACTCATTGCTCTCGGACCCTCTAACATAGATGTTATTCTCGGTATGGATTGGTTGACAGCCCATAATGCTTTGATTGACTATGCTACTAAGACAGTCTAGCTCACTCACCCTTCTGGCCAGACATTCAAATACTCAGCTCGAACAGTTCAGAATGCCGAGAATCAGATATATGTTTTGAATGCATTGAATGCTTCACCTCTTGAAGGCATCGAGAATGTTCCAGTTGTTCATGATTTTCAAGATGTCTTTCCAGAAGAACTTCCAGGAATACCCCCTGCTAGAGCTGTTGAATTCATCATAGACTTGAAGCCGGGCACTACTCCTATTGCTAAGCGACCATACAAGATGCCGCCGCATGAACTCCTTGAACTTAAGGAAGAAATCGACAAGTCACTTAAGAAGGGTTTCATCCGCCCCAGTTCCTCTGCTTGGGGAGCACCTTCACTCTTCGTTAAGAAGAAGGATGGAACTAACCGATTGGTTCAGGATTATCGGCCCATTAACCAAGCCACAATCCAGAACAAATACCCACTGCCCCGGATCAATGATCTTTATGATCAGCTTGCTGGGTCCTCTGTGTTCTCGAAACTTGACTTGAGGTTGGGTTATCATCAGATCCGTGTCCGCAAAGAGGATATTCTGAAGACTGCCTTTGTTACTCGATATGGCTCTTATGAGTACACCGTCATGTCATTTGGCTTAACAAATGCTCCAGCAACCTTCTCTCGGTTAATGAACTATATCTTCATGGATTACCTCGACAAATTGGTCGTGGTTTACTTGGATGATATTCTTATATATTCCAAGAATGAAGAAGAACATGTCGAACATCTGCGGCTGGTACTGGAAAAGCTGCGTGAACATCAACTATATACCAAGTATTCTAAATGTGAATTCTGGTTGTCTGAAGTGACATATCTCGGCCACGTGATCTCCAAAGATGGCATTGCTGTTAACCCAGAATGAGTTCAGGCTATTCTTGAATGGACTCCACCGAAGAATGTCAAGCAAGTCAGGAGTTTTCTCGTCCTTGCAAGCTATTGCCGTCGCTTTGTCGAGAATTTCCCAAAGATTGCTAAGCCTTTGACTGATCTGCTTCACAAAGGCGTTAAGTTTGAGTGGACAGAAAAATGTCAGGAAAGTTTTCAAACACTCAAAGACAAGCTGACATCTGCCCCAGTACTTGCTCCTCCAGATTCTCGCAAAGACTTTGTGATTTATTGTGACGCATCCCGTGAAGGATTAGGCTGTGTCCTAATGCAAGAGCGTAAAGTGATTGCTTATGGCTCTCGACAGTTGCGCCCGCATGAAGAGAATTATCCGGTACATGATCTAGAACTAGCTGTTGTCATCTATGCATTGAAGTTGTGGCGACATTACCTCCTCGGTAATCGTTGCGAGATCTACATGGATCATAAGAGTCTGAAGTACTTGTTCACTCAGCCATCTCTGAACCTCCGCCAGCAAAGATGGATGGAGACCATTACGGACTATGATTTGGGTATTTCTTATACCCCTGGCAAGGCTAATGTAATGGCTGATGCTTTGAGCCGTAAATCCTACTGCAGTGAACTTGAAGTCCAGCTATAGCAACCACTCCTGTATGAAGAACTTCGAAAGCTAAATCTCGAGATAGTTCCTCAAGGATACCTAAATACCATGGTTGTTGAACCAGACCTTGAGAAGGCTATTAAGAGTGCGCAAGCTAAAGATGCTGAAGTTGATCTGATGAAGAAAGATCTTCACCTTGAAAAGTACAGGGATTTCTCGTTGTCTGAAGATGGGACCTTTTACTTCAGAGACCGCATTGTCATACCCCGCTTCGAGCTTATGACTGACAAGGTCATGAAGGAGGCACATGATACACCACTGTCTATTCATCCGGGTATCACCAAGACGTATCGTGATCTCCGACAAAGGTACTGGTGGTCTAGAATGAAGCAGGATATTGCTCGATATGTTGCTGAATGTGATGTGTGTCGCCGCGTTAAAGCAGAACATCAGAAGCCAGCCGGAATTCTGCAACCCCTTCCTATTCCTCTATGGAAATGGGATAAGGTTCAGATGGATTTCATTACTGGCCTTCCCAAATCACAAAAGGGTCACGATGCTATTCTTGTCATCGTCGACCAACTTTCTAAAGTTGTACACTTTCTGCCCGTCAAGGAGACTATCACTGCTAGTCAGTTAGCAGAATTATATATCTCCAGAATTGTATCGCTCCATAGTATTCCGAAGGAGATCAGTTCGGACCGTGGTGGTCTTTTCACCTCAAAATTCTGGGAAAGTTTCCAAGAAGCTATGGGAACTCATATTACCTGGAGTTCAGCTTATCACCCCCAGTCCCAAGGCCAAGTCGAGCGAGTCAATCAGGTTCTCGAAGATATGCTTCGGGCTTGTGTTATATCGTTCGGTAAGAAGTGGGAAGAATCTCTTCCTTATGCGGAATTCTCATATAACAACAGCTATCAAGCCAGCTTGAAAATGGCCCCCTTCGAGGTACTTTATGGACACAAGTGTCGAACCCCTCTGAACTAGTCAGAAACTGGGGAACGATCGCTCGTTGGCTCGGATATTATCCAACACGCAGAAGAGCAAGTTCGTATCATCCGTGAAAACCTCAAGGCGGCTCAGGACCGCCAGAAGAGCAACTATGATCGCAAATGATGGGGTTTGACTTATCAACCTGGTGATCAAGCTTATCTGCGTGTCACTCCTATGAAGGGCACTCACCGCTTCAGAATTAAGGGCAAGTTAGCTCCACGCTACATTGGTCCTTTCCGCATTGTTGCTAGACGTGGTCGGGTGGCATATAAATTGGAGTTACCGCCGCAATTCTCTCATATCCACGACGTCTTCCATGTGTCGCAACTTCGTCGTTGCTTCAAGGAATCTCCGCAACGAGCAGTGGATCATGAGTTGCTCAAATTACAAGATGACCTTTCTTATAAGGAGCATCCGATCCGCATTCTCGATGAAGCTGAACGTCGGACCCGCCAGAAGATGACCAAGTTCCTCAAAGTGCAGTAGTCTAATCATACTGAAGATGAAGCCACTTGGGAACGCGAGGACAATCTTCGAGCGGAATACCCCGACCTCTTTCCTTCTACCTCCTGAATTCTCGGGATGAGAATTTCTTTTAGAGGAGAAGAATTGTAACACCCCTGTGTAATAAGCACTGTGACTTTGTGTTAATTCTGCCAAGTCATTTTCATTTACATTGCATGATCACAGTGGTTAATCACTCCAAACTCAAATTCTTCTATGAATCCAATACAAATTCAAAGTGCAAAATGAAGTTGCTCAGAACTTGCTGGAAAAATGTTCATATTCTAGCAAATATTCCAAAACAAATGTTGTTAAGGAAAACAACATCGCCATCAACTTATATTTGGGTTAGTGCATTTAAAATAGTGCAAAAACAGCACTTTAAATGCCATTTCATTTTTGAAAAATCCAAATGAAATCATCTTATGCCCAAGCCACTTTTTGGTGGTATGTAATGTTGCACTGTAATATTTGAACCAACTAACCCATTTTACCAAACTCAGTTGGAGGCCTAACAATTAGCAAGACAGTAGTGTTTAAAAGAAATAGGAAATAGAAAAGAAAAATGGTTAGACGCTACTGTGCCTATGGGCTAAAGTGGAACAGTGCCCTGTAGCCCAGCCCAGCCAGACCTTCTCCCTCCCCAGCTGTTGCCATGGCAGGGTGCGCGCGCGCGATGCGCTGCGCGATGGGCGACACCGGCGCACCCCTCTAGCCCTGGACGGCTACTCAAGCCCGTTGACAAACCCTACCGCCCCAACTTCCCCCCTCGCTCGTCTCCTTCCTCTCCCGCAAACGCCCGACGCCGTCGCCGCCATGGCTAGCCGTAGCCGTGGCCTCTGACCTTGCCGTGCCTCGTCTTTGTGCTGGATCGAGCCACTGCCATCGACTACTCCTTCTACCCCGACCAGCGCGAGCCGGGGAGCGCCGCATTGCTGGATCGAGCGTCGTCTTCTTCCTCGTCTCCGACGCACTCCGGCGATGAATCCGGCCGCCACGAGCTACCCCGAGCCCACTTACGCACACCTGTAGGGCCACTGTGAGCTGCCGCACCTCTCCCCTCTCTCCCCTATGCGTTTGAATCGCCGTAGTGGTAGCATTGGAGATGCCCGATCGCTCCACCGACTGCGTCGTCGCCGGCAAAGCTCCAGTGACCAAATGGTCCCGGGCTCATGCCCATCTTGCTCGTCGCATCGAGTAGGCCTTGCCTAGCCGCTTGCTTCGATCGCGCGCGCACCGTAGCCCCCATCCCGTAGCACGCTCGAAACCACCGCCGCCCGACGTCGTCGCCGGCGAGTATTCCGGCCTCCCCAGCTCCGACCACCGCCACCATGAGATGCGCCATGCAGTGCTCGTTCGAGCAAGCCAAACCTCGGCCAAAATGGTGCCCCGTAGAAGAAACCCGGGCTCGCCGGAGTTGTTCGCCGTCGCGCGACCTCGCCAGACCTCTCCGATGGCCGGTGCTGACTCAGCACCGACGTGGCACCACGGGCCCCACCCTCAGTGCCACTGACCGCGGGCCCCGCGGGCCCCAGTTGACCCAGTTGACTGGGTCAACTGCTGACTGGGCGCCGTGGCCCACTGACATGTGGGTCCCGCTCGGTAAAACATTTTTATTAAATAAATAATTAGTTAATTAGTTAATTAATCTAACACTGACAATAGGCCCCACTAGCTAATTAACCCATTTAGTTAAAATTAACCATGTTTAATTAACTAAGCCACTGACATGTGGGACCCACATGTCAGGTTTGACCTGGCCAGCAGACTGTTGACCACTGACATCATCATGACCTCATGTTGACATCACCAAACACTGTTCTGGATAATGTTGAATTAGATGAATAAAATAAAATCCAGAAAATGTTTTAAAACTTTAGAAAATCGTAGAAAATAAACTGTAGCTCAGATCGAAAAACTTTATACATGAAAGTTGCTCAGAACGACGAGACGAATCCAACCGTGCTATCTGTTTCCGTGTTGGGACCCTCTATGGAGGTGAACCCGCAACTTTTCGCCCATTTCCAGTAGATGAATAGTGCATACATACCGGTTAATAATTCCAACTTAAATCCTAAAATAACTAAAATGACTTAGACATGCTTTTAGGCAACCCTGCACTGCACCATAGCATGTCATACTCTTTGTCGCCTATGTTTGCTGTGTATTTATTTGTTTCCTCCCCCTCTTCTCTCTCGGTAGATCTCGGTACCGATGTAGTCCTCGAGATCGACGCAGCTCCGGAGACCGACGACACCACTGACGACCCTGCCTTTGCCGCAGAGCAACCAGGCAAGCACCCCCCCCCCCTTGAGCATGCCTATATCGCCTATTCTTTCTCTCTTATGCTTGCATTAGAATTTGTTGCTGCTACTACTTATCCTATTTCTGATGCATAGCCTGATTTTGTAACCTGCTATTGTTAACTACATGTTTATCCTAAACTGCTTAGTATAGGCTGGATAGAGACCCACTAGAGACCCCCACTTTGTTCAAGGATGCCCCCGCTGGATTATCACATGACTCGATCTACGTGATCGACAACCAGGCCCCGGCACCGCACATCACCCCCCCCCCCCCCTTAGTTGTACGACACTGCAGCTTTACTATCGAGTGCCGAGGGTGATACCTCGTTTAGCACTTCTGATGTTAACTCTGTAGAGTAGCTATTTGGTCGTGGTCATCGAGGGTGATTCCTCCTTCACCACTCCCAATACGACTCTGTCGTGCAGCACTTCAAGTGTGAACCTCGAGGGTGATTCCTCCTAAGTTCACCTTGATGACTAAATTAGGTGGAATCCATCGAGGGTGATTCCTCAGGTTTCCCCCGGTGTTTGGACACACGGTTACTTTGACTTAACACAGAACCATGATGACATCGGGTCGGCCTTGAGGGGTACCCGCGAGTGATGTGGAGTCGGGTTGACCTGGAGGCTACCCGAGAGATAAATACGAGGCGTGGCCGGGCATTCTTAGCCCTTGCCGCAAGTCCTCGAGACGGGGCGACGGGGTCACATCGATCGTGAGTCTCTGCTCATTACCGCGCTACCAATAAACTAACGATTTGGATATGTGATCTGAGTGGGCCTCTGGCCCGATAGCACTAACCATCACGCGGGGAAGTTATGGGCACTCTGCATCATGGCATCAGCCAAAAGCCCTGTCAGACGTCCAGTTTAGCATGGCGGCCGGGTTGGGTCGGCACCATCCTGTAGTGGTGGAGCCTGGACCCGCCCTGCACGCAACGACCCGGAGTGCACAGGGCGATGGCCCAAGACCCCTGAGCGCTTAGGATATAGACCAACGGGGACCTCTCTGCTGAGCTCTAGGTAGGGTTGCGGTGTGTCGTTTGGCCGAGGCCGGGCATGACCCAGAAAAGTGTGTCTAGCCGGAGTTAATCGAGCGTGGTGGGTAAGTTGGTGCACCCCTGCAGGGAAGAACTAATCTATGCATAGCCGGATCCTCGGTAACGGACGCTCGGAGTTGTATCCCGATCGATACAACTAGAACCTAATGATGAGATGAGAAATGGATACTAGGGCTCTGGGATCGCTTTCTCGCAGGGAGTCGAGGAAGGATCTCTGGGTGAGGTTAATACATAATACTGCTACTACTTTATGTTGTACTAATCTACACTCTTCTAAAGCTGCAAGACCGTTGAAGATGCTAGTCTTCGATAGGACTAGGCCTTCTCTCTATTCTGGCATTTCTGCAGCCCAGTCCACATATACAGCCTTTCTTTGATAATGTTGCATATGTAGTGTAGATCCTTGCTTGCTGAGTACTTCAGATGAGTACTCACGATTGCTTTGCTTCCTCTTTTTCCCCATATCCGTTTGATGTAACCACATGACGGAGCCCCTGAGACAGCTGCCCCCGCCGACGACTACTATTACTACCCCGAGGGTGGTTACTACTTCGAGTTGGCTGACGACCAGGAGTAGGTTCAGAGGGTCTCAGGCAGGAGGTCTGCGCCTTTTCAATCGTAGGTTTTGTTTTGCCCCGCCTTCTTTAAGGCTTATCAGTTTTATCTTTTATATCTGTACTCAGATATCTGATGCTTCCGCTGATGCTTGTTGACATCAAGCTTATGTATTCGAGCCCTCGAGGCCCTGGCTTGTAATATAATGCTTGTATGCATTTATTTATGTTTTAGAGTTGTGTTGTGATTCCTTCAAGTGAGTCCTTAGGCTTGATCATGTGCATTTGCATGTAGTGCATGATTAAGTCGGGGGCGTCACATGAGCTATCAAGTTACTTGACATACTTTTCCATGAACCCGTAAGCCGCCGTAATAGCCACCCATTTACGGATGACGTTTAACAAACCTTAAAGTTCATGAAGCAAGCATGAAGAAACTCGATACTCTCATGGTCTAAGGAATCATGCAAACATTAACCATCTCTGTGTTATTGACCATTAACTTGTGACGAATGAATCTCATAGCATAACATCAGTTCGGGTCGATTCAACACAAATGTTCTTCTAACATTGTGCCCTCAAAGTTGCTGGCATAGACATGCCCATGATCAGGAAAACAGAACCATCATGCAACACTTGAGCTAGTCTTAGAGGCCAGACTAGGAATACATTTTACCGTTTATTATTCCACACGTGCATATGAGTCTTCCTCCAAGCCTCGTGGTTATTGTAGACTCGAGAACCATAGCAGTTATAGCATGGAACATAAACATAATCATGAACTTGGAGATAAATAATATCATTTATTATTGCCTCTAGGGCATATCTCCTACAGACTCCCACTTGCAGTAGAGTCAATAATCTAGTTAATGCTAATGCACTTTACACCCATGGCACACTGGTGCAAAATATGCTTCGCATGTGGTATAGCCTGATGTCCAACAGATCTGACAACTTCAGATTCGTGTGTATCTTTGCATATCCTCGTGTTTTCATGCTTTCACAAAATTCATATTTTGTGTGGACTTGGCTTTGCATATGTGTGAATCATTGGTCGAAACCTGATTTCTCAGACTGAGCTATGGAGCAACTATCTGCAATAGTGTCCCATTGACCAAAGCCATCTTGGAACCATACTAAGTTCATGAATGAACTGTATGATTCAACAACTTCTTTGTCGCTTCTAAAGCATCAACATACTTAGCCATGTGTCATAGAATTCGCCACAGTAACCTGTTTGGAACATTTCCAACTACTGTGCCACCATACTGTGTATTACACAAAACCCTTAACTTAAATCGAAAATCGCTTGGAGCATTGATGAAGACTGTATCGATGTAACCTTTTACAACGAACTCTTCATGATCTCCGCTTGCGAGAAAACATGTCATCAGTGCTACTATAGTACTCAATGACCCTTTTTCACTGTTGTCCCATGATCAGTACTTTTGATCACTTTGGTATCTATACTCGCAACAACTTTGGGAGTATTGGACATATTTGGTTGTTTTACATACCATGGAATACATGATTAATCCAAACACAAGAGTGTGTGGAATCTCCATCATGTATTTTGCTCATCAGTGTTTTGGGACACCGAGTCTTGCAAAAACTCTTTCCATGTGACTTCGGCAAGAATCACTCCTTGAAGTTTTTAATGCTAAAAGGTTTTAGCATTTTGTCAATATGTATCTTTGCTCAGCCCCATTAGGTAAATCTATCTCCATAGATCATCATGCCTAATATCAAGGCTATTTAGCCCAAGCACTTCATCAAAAAACTATTTTCAAATGAAGTCCTAATTCATGTCAAGAAATTTATTTCCAATTAACAATGTGTCAAGCACACAATGTTTTTAGAAATATTATTATGCTCCCACTTACTTTCTTGAATCACAAGCATCTTCGTTACCCATTGATGAAGTCAAAACCCTTTTGACCATTTCATCAAAACACGAAGATTCCAACTCCATTTTGCTCTCTTCTGTCCATCGCTGGAACTCTGAAGTTTGCACACTCACTAGCATCCTCTGGATTGATAAAATACCTTGGACTGTAACACATGCAAGTCCTTGGTTTCATTTCCATCAGATGGACATTCTTTCATTATCCATGTTTCATGTCTCATGATTGAAATATGTATTAATTGCTAGTTTAACCCGAACCGACTTTAAGCATCGCTACGGTGAAACAATGTAACACCCCCTTGTAATAAGCTCTGTGACACTCTGTTAAAACTGCCAAGTCATGATCATTTGCAGTGCCAAGTCATATGGGTTAATGATCCAATACAAAATCACATCTGAAAATCAACTCAAATTCAAAAGTGAAATATAAAGTTGGTCAAACTCTGTTGGGAAAATGTTCATTAAATGGCAAATAATCCAAGAACATTTCTAAAACCAATATCAAAATATTTGGAGTTGGACTAGTGACTCAAACAAGATGAAACAGCACCCAAAACAGCAATATTAATTCATTTAAAATCATTACAAATTCAAATGGCTTCCAAATCTGTCCAAACCACTTTTTGGTGAGAGATAATATTGCATTGCAATATTTGGGCCAACTTCCACATTTTACAAAAGAGCACAAGTGGCCTAATCATTTTGAAACAGAAAAAGAATAAAAGAAAAGGAAGAAGAGAAAAAAAAGAGAACGCTACGGTTGGCTGGGCCTAAGTGCACAGTGTGCAGCCCAGTCCAACAGCAGCCCACACCTTCTCCCTCCTCGTGCGTGTCGGCGCGCCCCTGGCCGAGCGCACGCGCGCCGGCGAGCGCGCGACACCGGGGCAGCCACCGACGAAACAGGAACGGGGGGAGGATAAGGAGGAGCCCCGTCCAGCTCCCCTGGTCCCTCGTTCACTCTCCCCTCTCCTCCCTCGCTCGCTCCGCCCCTCGCTCCCTCCCAGATCCGGCCACCGAGCGCCATCGTCGCCGCACTTAGCCATTTGCCATGGCCACCGGCGACCCCGTGCTTGTCCACCGTGCCGGCCAGCTCCGCCGTCGTCTTCCTCATCTACTAGAGGCCTCAGCTGGAGCTGGGGAGCACGGAGCCACTGGATCCCCTTCGATCTCAACTGCGTTCACCGCCGTTCGTCTTCGTCTCCGGTGACACCTCTGCAGCTCCTAAGCTGACACCGGGCCACCTTGTGCCTCCCCGGTGAGCTCCTCGTCCTTCCCTACTCCCTGTTGGTCCTGTCGCGTAGTCTAGCTACCTCTCCCACGCGCGCCCGAACGCAGCGCCGCGGAGCTCGTCGACGGCGAGTCTCCGGTGACCAAATGGTCACGGGGTCGCGCCCGTTGTGCTCAGTGCGTCGAGTAGAGCTCCGCTGGCCCAGCCGTTCGCCCGTTTGCGCGCTAGAACCCCGAACCCATCGACACCCGAACTCCGGCGTCCGCCGCGATGCTCGCCGCCGTCGCTGCACGCCGTCTCCGGCCACGCCACCGCCCGGGATCGACGCGGCGTTGCACGCACGTTCGAACGCGACCAAGAACACGCGAAACGGGGCACTACAGAGGATTTCCGACGCCTGCCGGCGTTCGGCCGCCGCGCGCGAGCTCGCCGGAGCAACTCCGGCGGCTCCGCTGAGCTGGCACCGGCGGGGCCCGCCTCTGTGACGCTGCCAGTGGGTCCCACGGGCCTAGTTGACCGCGCTGACCGGAGTCAACGCGCTGACGTGGCAGCACAGTGCCACTGACATGTGGGTCCCCCTCGTTTAATTAACCTAAATAAACATTTAATTAAATAAAACTAGTTAATTATCCTAATGACCCACTGACAGGTGGGGTCCGCCCCCCTAATTAACCCTGGAATTAAAATTAGCCCACTGTTAAAATAACAGAGGCTGACATGTGGGTCCCACTGGACCCACATGTCATATTTGACTGGTCAGCGGCGCTGTTGACCGCTGACGTCACAGTGACGTCAGGCTAACATCATAATTCATTTTCTGATAAATAAATAAATTCCAGAAAATCCAGATAAACTTTGAAAATTCATAACTTTTAAACCGTAGCTCGGATCGAAAAAGTTAAAACATGAAAGTTGCTCAGAACGACGAGACGAGTCTGATCGTGCCGTCTGTTTCTTCATCGGAACCTCCTACGTAGAAGAACTCATAACTCCGGACCCGTATCCGGCAGATGAATAGTGCACACACCCTGGTTATTAAATCTCAGATTAATTCTAAAAATAACTAAAATGACTTAGATGCATAATAAGGCAACCCTGCACTGCATCATAGCATCACGCGCACCGTATTGCATTTGTTTGCATTATGTTTACCTGTTTCTTCTCCCTCTTCTCTCTCGGTAGACCCCGACGTTTACGTAGCTCCCGAGGCAGACGCAGCTCAGGAGTACGACTACGTCCCCGACGATACCACTGAAGACCTTGCCCTTGCCCCCGAGCAAACAGGCAAGCACCCCCATTTTGAGCATGCCTATATCGCCTATTCTCTTCTCTCTTATGCTTGCATTAGAACTGCTACTGCTACTGTTTTCCTATATCTGCTGCATAGCCTTATTATTGTACCCTGCCATGTTACCTTTCTGGTTATCCTAGACTGATTAGTATAGGCTGGGTAGAGACACGACAGAGACCCCCACTTGATCCCGACTGCCCCGCTGGATGTCAGAAGACCCGATCATCGGGATTGAAGATTAGACCCTGGCACCGCACATCACTTCTCCCTATGTTGCTCGACACTGCTGGGTTACTATCGAGTGCCGAGGGTGATACCTCGTCAGCACTTCTGATGTTAACCTTGTAGGTTAGTTACTCGGTCGTGGTAAGCGAGGGTGATTCCTCCTACACCACCCCCGATAACGACATCGTCGTGCAACCTCTCAAGTGTGGACCTCGAGGGTGATTCCTCTTTCGTTCACCTTGATGATAACATCGAACGGAAATTCCATCGAGGGTGATTCCTCAGGGTTCCCTTCGGTGTCAGACACACAGTTACCTTGGATATTATGACTTGACTATGAACCATGATACTTAAGACGGGTCGGCCCTAAGGGGTACCCGCGCGAGCTTATTGCGAAGTGATGTGGAGTCGGGTTGACCTGGATGGTGCCCGCGAGATAACTACGAGGCGTGGCCGGGCATTCTTAGCCCTTGCCGCAAGTCCTCGAGACGGGGCGACGGGGTCACATCGATCGTGAGTCTCTGCTCGTTTCCGCGCGCTCCTAAACCACTTAACGGTTTGGATATTTGATCCGAGGGGCCTCTGGCCCGATAGCACTAACCATCACGTGGGCATAGTATGGGCGTTCTGCGTCGTATACATCAGCCGAAGCTTGTTTGACGTCAGTAAGGAGCGGCGCACGCCGAGTTGGACTGGGAACGCAACCGCGCTTGTATAAGGGGTTGCTAGGTCTGCTCTCGGTGGCCCCGTAACGTGCAGGAGTTCCCGGGGCGATGGCCCAAGACCCCTGGGGGCATAGGTTTAGTCCGGCGTGCTGACCTCTCTTATAAGCCTAGGTCGGGTTGCGGCGTGTTGCTTAGCCGAGGCCGGGCATGACCTAGAAAAGTGTGTCCGGCCAGAGTTAAGCGAGCGTGGTGGGTAAGTTGGTGCACCCCTGCAGGGAAGAAACTTCTATCGATAGCCTATCCTACGGTAACGGACACTCGGAGTTATATCCCGATCGGTACAACTAGAACTTGATATGAGAACTGGATAGTACGGCTCTGGGATTGCTTTCTCGCAGGGAGTCGAGAAAGGATCTCAGGTCGAGGTTGATGATACTACTACTACTACTTTACATTATGTTGATCTGTTCTCTTCTATTGCTGCAAGACTGTCGAAGATTGTTGAAGATGCTAGTCTTCGATAGGACTAGGCTTTCCCCCTCTATTCTGGCATTTCTGCAGCCCAGTCCACATATACAGCCATTCCTTTGAAAATGTTGCATATGTAGTGTAGATCCTTGCTTGCTGAGTACTTCGGATGAGTACTCACATTTGCTTTACTTTCTTTTTTCCCCATATTCCATTTGATGCCACCAGACGACGGAGCCCCTGAGCCAGACGCCCCAGCCGACGACCAGTTCTACTACCCGCCTGGCGAGTACTACTACTACGAGGAGCCGTTTGACGACCAGGAGTAGGATCGGAGGGTCCAGGGCAGGAGGCCTACGCCTTTCGATCGTAGTATTTTATTTTACCCCGCCTCTGTGAAGGCCTATTTCTCTCTCTGTAATATATCTGTACTAAGATATCTGATGCTTCCACTGACGCTTGTATGCCATCGAGCTATGTATTCGAGCCCTTGAGGCCCTGGCTTGTAATATAAAGCTTGTATGACTTTATTTATGTTTTAGAGTTGTGTTGTGATATCTTCAAGTGAGTCCTTAGGCTTGATCGTGCGCATTTGCGTGTATGGTTAGTGCACGATTAAGCCGGGGTTGTCACAGGTTGGTATCAGAGCCGACTGCCTCTAGGTATCCCCCTTCCTAATTCCTTGGCCGAAGTTGAGTCTAGTGGTCCAAAACTGTTTTACTAACTTGGCTGTGTGGCTTACGGGCCCACGTCGCCAACTGGGTGGTATTAGGATCTTTTATTCCTCGTCTTTACTCTGGGATTCTAATCTCTCATCTATTCGAGTTTAATAAAATTTACTAACACCAACATTTAGGATCTCGTTAATTCTATCCACCCGGAGAGCTGGATTCAGTGCGATTTCCCTGTCTTTGATCTGATTAGTCTGATAATCATTTTCCTTTCCATTGTTTTGTTTAACCTTTCCTTCCGAGATCGGTTATAATTCTTATTGTCTTATGACAACCCTGAACTTCTCTGTTTCAGATGGATCGACTGTTTCCACCGCGGCCTATGACCCAGTTAGTGCTTCGCACTTGGGCTCGTGATGCCCCTGGATTTCCAGCTGTTCTGATCGCCCACCTGAGTAGACTGGGTTATCGCTGGTATCCCGAATACATGGTCTATGAGGTTTACCGCGAGTTCAACCAGGAACAGTACTATGCTGAAGTTCGGATTTATGATCAGCAGAACAACTCAGACACCGAGCTACACCTTTTTCACGGAATAGGCGTGACGATTGAGATGGCAGTACATGATGCCGCCTACTCTGCCGTCGCACGTCTCCGAGGAGAGCACAATGCTAACTTGGATGATACTGTGTTTCGGTACATTCCGTATGCACCTGTTGGAGATGCTACTGGATTTTACACAGCTATCTGTGCCCCGTACGAGTCTCGACGCTACGACCCGCAGATTCTGATTCAGTGCACTCAGGCTCTGGATCGCACTGTTCGGGCTCTTGCCGTCGAGTTGTTCGCCACTCGAGCACGCTACTACGAGGCTATGACACAGTTGCTATCAGCTGTTCGTGCAGGGATACATCCGGAGTATATTCTTTACCCACGCAGGACCGAGATGCCGCCAGGTATTGATTGGCCTGCAGTGGGAGGTCACACGCCTGCACGTGGACCTCTTCTTACAGTTCGAGACCGGGTTCTGCATCAGAGTGCACATGGAGCACAGGATCCTGCCGCGACGAACATTCGTCGTCCGCACTTGCAGTTACCCCGTTTCAGTGGTTTTCTCCGACGCTGATGTAGCCTTTGCTATGTCACGTTGTGTACTTCCTTACCACGTGCATGCGTGCCGCCTAGTGTGTCTCTAGTTTTTCAATTTGCGACGTTATGCTGCCCGATTGTAACCGACTGTGTATGGATCTGTATGTCTTAATGACTACTTTTAGCATCTATTGCACTCTTTCAATAATGTCGAGTTACATCTTGTTTATTGTTAAACACTTGCATAAGCTATTGCTGAAATACCCCTGTTGAAATAGCAGGTTGGCTGACAACAACGCGCCACCGCCGCCACCACCTGATTACATGGCAGCGATGATGCAACAGTTTGAACTCAACCGCCAGTTTATGACGGGAATTATGCAGCAATTCCCTTGTCCTGATGCGAATCAGCAGCCACCATCCATTACCCTGCCAGAGTTTATGAGGCTCAGTCCATCATTTTTCCGCAACACAGTCAACCCACTAGATGCAGATGACTGGCTACGTGACATCTCTCATGAGATGGAGTCTGCTGGTGTCGCCGACGTTAACTATGTCACTTTTGCGACTTATCTTCTGAAGGGTCCCACAGCCCAATGGTGGGCCACTCAGCGACAGACTCTGCCGCCTGGTACTGTCGTCACTTGGGCAGAGTTCAAGATTGCTTTCCGAGCCCGCTACATTCCTCTAGCTGTCATAGCTAGGAAGAAGGCTGAGTTCCGTAGCCTTGTTCAAGGAAACAAAACTGTGGAAGTCTATCAGCGCGAGTTTCTAGACTTATCTCGCTACGCTGAAGAGGACATTCCTACTGATGAACGCAGACAAGAGAAGTTCCGTGAAGGACTGCATCATGATATACAGTTGGCTCTCCTTGTCCAAGACTATCCTGATTTCGCCACCTTGGTGAATAAGGCTATTATGGTTGAAACTGGACTTAAAAAGCATAAAGAAGCGTTCAGACGCACCCGAGAAACGGGCTCATCTTCGGGCTCGTCTTCCCAGAAGCGATGCATCTGGTTTCCCCAAGGCATGTTCCGTTCAGCAGCTCCTGCAAACAGGCCCTCTTATGCTGCACCACGCCTGCCACCTCCACCACCGAGGCAGCCTCTGCCAGCTCCAGCACCTCGTCCTGACAGCGGACTATGCTTCAAGTGTGGCAAGCCAGGTCACCGTGCTAGAGATTGTTCTCAGAATCAGAATCAACTGGCTCTTCCTTCTGCTGGCCGTGGAATTGGCCGTGGTATTCCTCAACAGCGCAACTATAATGCCAGACCTTCTTATGGTCGTGGGCAGTACTACCACGTCAACATGTCCGAAGCTCCAGATCAACCAGACACTGTAATGGGTACACTTCTCATTAATTCAGTACCAGCTTCTGTTTTATTTGATTCAGGAGCATCGCATTCCTTCATGTCAGAACATTTTGCACGCATGCATGACATTAAATGCAAATACATGAACACACCCTTATTGGTACATACTCCCGCGGGTGGTTGTCGAACCTCTGCGGTTAGCTATAATGTTCCCGTTGAAATCGAAGGGTTGGAGTTCAGTGCATCTCCCATTATTCTGAAATCGTCCAAGATTGACCTTATTCTGGGAATGGATTGGTTGAAGGCCCATTACGCCTCAATCAATTGCGCCACCAAAGTTGTTCACCTCTTGCACCCCTCGAATGAGATGGTGAACTACCATGCTCATATCACCCAGAACGCTGAGGCTCAAATCTATGCCTTAAATGCATTGAATGCTTCTCCGCTTGATGGGATCGAGAATATCCCAGTTGTCTGTGACTTCCCGGATGTTTTTCTAGAAGAGCTTCCAGGAATACCCCCTGCTAGAGCTGTCGAGTTCGTCATCGACTTGAAGCCTGGCACCACTCCTATTGCGAAGCGTCCCTACAAGATGCCTCCGCACCATCTTATTGAACTCAAGGAAGAAATTGATAAATCCTTAAGGAAGGGTTTCATTCGCCCTAGTTCCTCTACCTGGGGAGCATCGTCTCTTTTCGTCAAGAAGAAAGATGGAACGAATAGGTTGGTCCAAGATTATCGTCCTATCAACCAGGCAACCATTCAGAATAAATATCCACTTCCCCGGATCAACGATTTATATGACCAACTCGCTGGATCTTCGGTGTTCTCTAAACTCGACTTGAGGTTGGGTTATCACCAGATCCGTGTCCGCGAAGAGGATATTCCGAAGACTGCATTCGTTACTCGCTATGGCTCATACGAGTACACCGTCATGTCATTTGGCTTAACAAACGCTCCAGCTACCTTCTCCCGCCTAATGAATTACATATTCATGGATTACCTCGACAAATTCGTCGTGGTATATCTGGATGCTATTCTGGTTTATTCGAAGAACAAAGAAGAACATGCTGAGCATCTTCGCCTAGTTCTGGAGAGACTTCGAGAGCACCAATTATATGCCAAGTACTCTAAGTGCGAATTCTGGCTTTCTGAAGTAACCTACCTTGGACATGTCATCTCCAAGGATGGTATCGTAGTTAACCCGGAGCGAGTTCAGGCTATTCTTGACTGGACCCCTCCGAAGAATGTTAAGCAAGTCAGAAGTTTCCTCGGGCTTGCAAGTTATTGTCGCCGTTTCATCAAGAATTTCTCCAAGATTGCCAAGCCCCTGACTAATCTGCTCCACAAAGGCGTTAAGTTTGAGTGGACAGACAAATGTTAGGAAAGCTTCCAGACCCTCAAGGACAAGCTGACATCTGCTCCAGTCCTTCCTCCTCCAGACTCCCGCAAAGATTTCGTGATCTTCTGCGACGCCTCTCGTCAAGGACTAGGTTGTGTCCTAATGCAATAGCAAAGAGTAATTGCTTATGCTTCGCGACAATTGCGTCCACATGAAGAGAATTACCCAGTGCATGACCTCGAACTTGCTGCTGTCATTTATGCTTTGAAGCAGTGGCGTCATTACCTCCTTGGTAATCGGTGTGAGATTTACACCGATCATCAGAGCTTGAAGTACTTATTCACTCAACCGGAACTTAATCTTCGTCAGCAACGTTGGTTGGAAACAATCACCGATTATGACTGTGGTATTTCCTACACTCCTGGCAAAGCTAATGTGATGGCTGATGCCTTGAGCCGCAAGTCATATTGTAGTAACCTCATGGTAAAGCAAGCTCAACCCCAGCTATATGAAGAATTGCGCAAGCTGAATCTCTGCATCGTCCCGCAAGGTTCTCTTAATAACCTTGTGATACAACCAGACCTTGAGAAAGCTGTCAAAATTGTGCAAGCTAAAGATGCCGAAATTGGCCTAATGAAGAAAGAGCTTCACCTCCAAAAGTACAGGGATTTCTCGATTGCTGAAGATGGAACCTTGTACTTCCGAGACCGCATTGTAGTACCTCGCTTCGAGCTGATGACTGACAAAGTCATGAAGGAGGCCCATGATACACCGTTATCTATCCATCCGGGTAGTACCAAGAGGTATCGAGATCTTCGTCAAAGGTACTGGTGGTCTAGAATGAAGCAAGATATTGCTCGTTATGTTGCCGAGTGTGACGTTTGTCGTCGCGTGAAGGCAGAACATCAAAAACCTGCTGGAATTCTGCAACCGCTCCCTGTTCCTCTATGGAAGTGGGATAAAGTGCAAATGGACTTCATTACTGGTCTTCCCAAGTCTCAGAAGGGTCACGATGCTATTCTTGTCGTCGTCGACCAACTCTCCAAGGTTGCACACTTTCTGCCAGTTAAGGAGACTATTACTGCTAGTCAGTTAGCAGAACTATATATCTCCAGAATTGTTTCACTTCATGGTATTCCCAAAGAAATCAGTTCAGACCGTGGCAGCATTTTCACTGGCCATTTCTGGGAAAGTTTCCAGAAAGCAATGGGAACTCATATCACCTGGAGTTCAGCTTATCACCCACAATCTCAAGGCCAAGTTGAGCGCGTTAATCAAGTGCTTGAAGTTATGCTTCGAGCTTGTGTTGTATCCTTCGGTAAGAAATGGGAGGAATCTCTCCCGTATGCCGAGTTCTCTTATAACAACAGCTACCAAGCCAGCTTGAAAATGGCCCCCTTTGAGGTTCTTTATGGTCGTAAATGTCGAACCCCTCTGAATTGGTCAGAAACTGGGGAACGACCTCTTGTTGGACCGGACATTATTCAGCATGCCGAAGAACAAGTCCGAATTGTCCGGAAGAATCTCAAAGCAGCTCAAGACCGTCAGAAGAGTAATTATAATCGCAAGCGATGGGGTGTGATCTATCAACCTGGTGATCAAGCCTATCTTCGTGTCACTCCAATGAAGGGCACCCGTCGTTTCGGAATCAAGGGCAAGCTAGCTCCTCGCTATATTGGTCCTTTCCACATCGTGGCTAGACGTGGATAGGTGGCATATAAATTGGAGTTGCCACCGCAATTCTCCCATATTCATGGTGTCTTCCACATGTCACAACTTCGAAAGTGCTTCAAGGAATCCCCGCACCGTGTAGTGGATCATGAGATGCTCGAGCTACAAGATGATCTTTCCTATAAGGAGCATCCGATCCGCATCCTTGACGAAGCTGAACGTCGAACTCGTCAGAAGACGACCAAGTTCCTGAAAGTGAAGTGGTCGAATCACACTGAAGATGAAGCCACTTGGGAACGCGAGGATCATCTTCGGGAAGAATATCCCGGACTTTTTCCTTCTACCTCCTAAATTCTCGGGACGAGAATTTCTTTTAGAGGAGGAGAACTTGTAACACCCCCTTGTAATAAGCTCTGTGACACTCTGTTAAAACTGCCAAGTCATGATCATTTGCAGTGCCAAGTCATATGGGTTAATGATCCAATACAAATTCACATCTGAAAATCAACTCAAATTCAAAAGTGAAATATAAAGTTGGTCAAACTCTGTTGGGAAAATGTTCATTAAATGGCAAATAATCCAGGAACATTTCTAAAACCAATATCAAAATATTTGGAGTTGGACTAGTGACTCAAACAAGATGAAACATCACCCAAAACAGCAATATTAATTCATTTAAAATCATTACAAATTCAAATGGCTTCCAAATCTGTCCAAACCACTTTTTGGTGAGAGATAATATTGCATTGCAATATTTGGGCCAACTTCCACATTTTACAAAAGAGCACAAGTGGCCTAATCATTTTGAAACAGAAAAAGAATAAAAGAAAAGGAAGAAGAGAAATAAAAAAAAACGCTACTGTTGGCTGGGCCTAAGTGCACAGTGTGCAGCCCAGTCCAACAGCAGCCCACACCTTCTCCCTCCTCGTGCGTGTCGGCGCGCCCCTGGCCGAGCGCGCGCGCCGGCGAGCGCGCAACACCGGGGCAGCCACCGACGAAACAGGAACGGGGGGAGGATAAGGAGGAGCCCCGTCCAGCTCCCCTGGTCCCTCGTTCACTCTCCCCTCTCCTCCCTCGCTCGCTCCGCCCCTCGCTCCCTCCCAGATCCAGCCACCGAGCGCCGTCGTCGCCGCACATAGCCATTTGCCGTGGCCACCGGCGACCCCGTGCTCGTCCACCGTGCCGGCCAGCTCCGCCGTCGTCTTCCTCATCTGCTGGAGGCCTCAGCTAGAGCTGGGGAGCACGGAGCCACTGGATCCCCTTCGATCTCAACTGTGTTCACCGCCGTTCGTCTTCGTCTCCGGCGACGCCTCTGCAGCTCCTAAGCTGACACCGGGCCACCTTGTGCCTCCCCGGTGAGATCCTCGTCCTTCCCTACTCCCTGCTGGTCCTGTCGCATAGTCTAGCTACCTCTCCCACGCGCGCCCGAACGCAGCGCCGCGGAGCTCGTCGACGGCGAGTCTCCGGTGACCAAATGGTCACGGGGTCGCGCCCGTTGTGCTCAGTGTGTCGAGTAGAGCTCCGCCGGCCCAGCCGTTCGCCCGTTTGCGCGCTAGAACCCCGAACCCATCGACACCCGAACTCCGGCGTCCGCCGTGATGCTCGCCGTCGTCGCTGCACGCCGTCTCCGGCCACACCACCACCCGGGATTGACGCGGCGTTGCACGCACGTTCGAACGCGACCAAGAACACGCGAAACGGGGCACTACAGAGGATTTCCGACGCCTGCCGGCGTTCGGCCGCCGCGCGCGAGCTCGCCGGAGCAACTCCGGCGGCTCCGCTGAGCTGGCACCGGCGGGGCCCGCCTCTGTGACGCTGCCAGTGGGTCCCACGGGCCTAGTTGACCGCGCTGACCGGAGTCAACGCGCTAACGTGGCAGCACAGTGCCACTGACATGTGGGTCCCCCTCGTTTAATTAACCTAAATAAACATTTAATTAAATAAAACTAGTTAATTATCCTAATGACCCACTGACAGGTGGGGTCCGCCCCCCTAATTAACCCTGGAATTAAAATTAGCCCACTGTTAAAATAACAGAGGCTAACATGTGGGTCCCACTGGACCCACATGTCATATTTGACTGGTCAGCGGCGCTGTTGACCGCTGACGTCACAGTGATGTCAGGCTGACGTCATAATTCATTTTCTGATAAATAAATAAATTCCAGAAAATCCAGATAAACTTTGAAAATTCATAACTTTTAAACCGTAGCTCGGATCGAAAAAGTTAAAACATGAAAGTTGCTCAGAACGACGAGACGAGTCTGATCGTGCCGTCTGTTTCTTCATCGGAACCTCCTACATAGAAGAACTCATAACTCCGGACCCGTATCCGGTAGATGAATAGTGCACACACCCTGGTTATTAAATCTCAGATTAATTCTAAAAATAACTAAAATGACTTAGATGCATAATAAGGCAACCCTGCACTGCATCATAGCATCACGCGCACCGTATTGCATTTGTTTGCATTATGTTTACCTGTTTCTTCCCCCTCTTCTCTCTCGGTAGACCCCGACGTTGACGTAGCTCCCGAGGCAGACGCAGCTCAAGAGTACGACTACGTCCCCGACGATACCACTGAAGACCTTGCCCTTGCCCCCGAGCAAACAGGCAAGCACCCCCATTTTGAGCATGCTTATATCGCATATTCTCTTCTCTCTTATGCTTGCATTAGAACTGCTACTGCTACTGTTTTCCTATATCTGCTGCATAGCCTGATTATTGTACCCTACCTTGTTACCTTTCTGGTTATCCTAGACTGATTAGTATAGGCTGGGTAGAGACACGACAAAGACCCCCACTTGATCCCGACTGCCCCGCTGGATGTCAGAAGACCCGATCATCGGGATTGAAGATTAGACCCTGGCACCGCACATCACTTCTCCCTATGTTGCTCGACACTGCTGGGTTACTATCGAGTGCCGAGGGTGATACCTCGTCAGCACTTCTGATGTTAACCTTGTAGGTTAGTTACTCGGTCGTGGTAAGCGAGGGTGATTCCTCCTACACCACCCCCGATAACGACATCGTCGTGCAACCTCTCAAGTGTGGACCTCGAGGGTGATTCCTCTTTCGTTCACCTTGATGATAACATCGAACGGGAATTCCATCGAGGGTGATTCCTCAGGGTTCCCTTCGGTGTCAGACACACAGTTACCTTGGATATTATGACTTGACTATGAACCACGATACTTAAGACGGGTCGGCCCTGAGGGGTACCCGCGCGAGCTTATTGCGAAGTGATGTGGAGTCGGGTTGACCTGGATGGTGCCCGCGAGATAACTACGAGGCGTGGCCGGGCATTCTTAGCCCTTGCCGCAAGTCCTCGAGACGGGGCGACGGGGTCACATCGATCGTGAGTCTCTGCTCGTTTCCGCGCGCTCCTAAACCACTTAACGGTTTGGATATTTGATCCGAGGGGCCTCTGGCCCGATAGCACTAACCATCACGTGGGCATAGTATGGGCGTTCTGCGTCGTATACATCAGCCGAAGCTTGTTTGACGTCAGTAAGGAGCGGCGCACGCCGAGTTGGACTGGGAACGCAACCGCGCTTGTATAAGGGGTTGCTAGGTCTGCTCTCGGTGGCCCCGTAACGTGCAGGAGTTCCCGGGGCGATGGCCCAAGACCCCTGGGGGCATAGGTTTAGTCCGGCGTGCTGACCTCTCTTATAAGCCTAGGTCGGGTTGCGGCGTGTTGCTTAGCCGAGGCCGGGCATGACCCAGAAAAGTGTGTCCGGCCAGAGTTAAGAGAGCGTGGTGGGTAAGTTGGTGCACCCCTGCAGGGAAGAAACTTCTATCGATAGCCTGTCCTACGGTAACGGACACTCGGAGTTGTATCCCGATCGGTACAACTAGAACTTGATATGAGAACTGGATAGTACGGCTCTGGGATTGCTTTCTCGCAGGGAGTCGAGAAAGGATCTCAGGTCGAGGTTGATGATACTACTACTACTACTTTACATTATGTTGATCTGTTCTCTTCTATTGCTGCAAGACTGTCGAAGATTGTTGAAGATGCTAGTCTTCGATAGGACTAGGCTTTCCCCCTCTATTCTGGCATTTCTGCAGCCCAGTCCACATATACAGCCATTCCTTTGAAAATGTTGCATATGTAGTGTAGATCCTTGCTTGCTGAGTACTTCGGATGAGTACTCACGTTTGCTTTACTTTCTTTTTTCCCCATATTCCATTTGATGCCACCAGACGACGGAGCCCCTGAGCCAGACGCCCCAGCCGACGACCAGTTCTACTACCCGCCTGGCGAGTACTACTACTACGAGGAGCCGTTTGACGACCAGGAGTAGGATCGGAGGGTCCAGGGTAGGAGGCCTACGCCTTTCGATCGTAGTATTTTATTTTACCCCGCCTCTGTGAAGGCCTATTTCTCTCTCTGTAATATATCTGTACTCAGATATCTGATGCTTCCGCTGACGCTTGTATGCCATCGAGCTATGTATTCGAGCCCTCGAGGCCCTGGCTTGTAATATAAAGCTTGTATGACTTTATTTATGTTTTAGAGTTGTGTTGTGATATCTTCAAGTGAGTCCTTAGGCTTGATCGTGCGCATTTGCGTGTATGGTTAGTGCACGATTAAGCCGGGGTCGTCACAAACAACCTCATCGTAGTCAACTCCTTGAACTTGTTATTGCAACAAGTCGAGCTTTATGGATAAAACATTTTTATCCGTATCAGTTTTAGTTCCATAAATATTCGTTAGACTCTAAGTCTTCCGAAAGGTGTATCAAGATTTTAATCTTGAATCACTTATATGGAAACTATCTCGGATTGTATTGGCATTTAACCAATTCTGGAGTCAGGGTCCATCAACGCTTCCTTGTGTTTCGTAGGTATACTGTTGTCTAACAACAATATCTCGTTTGCGCACCTGAGAGGTTTGCACGAGCTTTGCCTACGTTGTTCAGCTGCAAGTTCGAACGAAGTCCATACATCTTATGTAGAGGCTTCCGCATCAGTCGCAGTAGGAAACTCTGGAATTACTTCCAAGGTTCCTTTCCTTTGATCTGATGACAAAGATACTTGTTATCTCGTCGAGTTGCACTGTCCTCCCACTCACCTTTTACAAGAACTATTCTCTTTAAAAGCATACCGTTTTGTGGCAATATCCTTTGCATCGGTATAGTGGTGGGGGAATACCCAATGACTTGGGATAACCTACAAAGTAGCACTTGTCTGATTTGGAATAGGTTTGTAACCTTTTACACAAGCCCCATATTCCAAATGTTAAGAAAAGATATAACATGGTTGGGCGTACCATACCATGGCGTCATTTCAACAGACCCGATGGAGCTCTTTTCAGTGTAAAAGCCGCAGTCTCTAAAGCATCACATTAAAAGGGATAATGGCAAATTTATTTATGTCATCTCTGATCTTACCATGTCACAAATGGTTTGATTACATCTTCACAGACATTCCACGCACAGTGGTGTTCCGGGAAGTGTAAGTTATGAAACTCTTTTCACAACTCATCAGACATTCCGCAATCTAATTGCAGAAACATAATTTTCTTGTTACAATAATTTCTTATTCATTTTGAAAACCTTTCGAATGATTTCAAAAGATCCAGACTTACGTCTCACCAAGTAAATATCCATATATCTACTTGAGTCATTTTTTAAGGTAGACAAATCCACTGTTTGCAACAACATTTATCGGACTACATACATCAAAATGTATGATCACCAATAAGTTCTTTGCTCATTCCTTATGGCCTGTGAACGGTATTTTAGTCACTTCACCTTTTGGAGGAAAGTTGCAAGTGTCAGATGATTCAAAATCAAACGACTTCAAAATCCATCATAATGGAATTTTCCATGCGGGTTTCTCCAATGTGACCAAATGCAGTGCCACACTTGTGTGGTATTCTTTTAGTCTTGCGACATTTAGCGTCAGTGTTATGGATGTATCATATTACCATCAATATTCATAACATATGTCCCATATTTGATGGAAGCATGGCCCTTTATGTTATTCATAATACTGAACAACAATTGTTCTTTTATGAGCAACCCTTTTGCAACAACATTGTGCAATGGGCTAGAGTGTATGAAACTCTAAAATGAATTATGAAAGTAAACACAGAGGTAATATATTATTATCATTATTCATAACATACATCTCATTCACAATGAAAGTATGGCCCTTCTGTTATTCATAACATCGAACATCAAAAGTTCTCTTATGAACAACCTTCTTGCAAGATACTTTATGCAATGGGATAGAGTGTGTAAAACTCTAAAATGTTTTATGAAAATAAATACAGACAGTAATACACCGATGGAAGGTATAGTAACATTTACTATGTTCCCTGTGTGTATCTAAACCTCATTTCTGGCAAGTCTTTTAGGCCGTGGTAGTTCTTGCATCGAGTCGCAATTGAATGCAATCGAGCGGGTATTCCTGTGATCAAATCACAATACCCAAGAATCAGAGATTAACATGTTTAATCACAATTCTCAAGAACTATTTCTTTGACCAGCCTTCCAAACATCAATAACTTGTATGACATTCATACATGAGCTGGATATTCCAGTCTTCTCTCTTATTTCCTTTATACTTCTAACAGTTTAACTTTCAGTATTTCTGCTACTCTCAGAAGAAGCACTCAACTTAAGAGTGGCGTTAGCCCCAAACTTCCTAGGCGTGAAAGTCTTACTAACACCCTTCGGACATTTCCTTCCTTTTTAAGTTGTTGTTTTATTCACCTTCATTTACATGACAGGCGTTCTACTGGATCCCTCTTTTATCAGTCAAATGCCCAGTAAACACTTTTACTAATATTCTGCAAACAAACATTGCTTTGGATATCTCATATCTTTTAGCCTTTGTCTGTCTCTGAAAATGATTTTCAGATTCCATGAATATTACATAACTATCCAAACTTTCGAAGTTCAGGTCTCATGGAAGCAAACATATTTCACTTGACCGTAACGGAATTTTAGCTTTTGGATTGAAGGATGAAAGTCACATCATCCATAGCATTAGCGGGAGAATACCGAAAGTATGCGATAGGACAAAATCCTTCTCGGCACTTTTGAGGACAATCCTCACATTACGTTACCAACCGTAAAGTTTTAACCAGATATTTAACAGCTATTCAATTTTAACAGGGAAGATGGAAACGCGAGCCATTATTCTACAACTATTATGCAAATCACACTCAGACAGAGTTCATAATTAATTGCACTGATAATTTAAACAAGTTAATTCTACAGTGCCCTCCCACTCAAATCAATATCTCTCATAATTGATTGTGAGTGATTCAAGACCCGCATATCCATTCAACGCCACGGTTCGAGATGAACTCAAATGGCGCGAACTTCAATCGGTAGGCAAACTTGCCGATCACATCACTATGTGATTCTTGTTCATCTTTCGATGCGTGTGTTCCGAGCTTAGGACTGTCCTGCCTGAACGTCAAGACAACCAAGTGATCTCGCTGCGAGGTCTCAACTCATCCGCCTCACACTTCTCTAATCGTTCGCACCCATGGAGATCATGTGATGCCCCGAAGAGATAGGTGCCGTGACGGTGCTACACTTGGGAGAACACTAACTACTTGATATTTTAAGTGAGAGATCACCCTAATAAAAAGCGACTACCACGCAATCAAAAAGGGTGCATCATAAGGGATAAACATCTCAGGCAATTCATAATAGCATGATATGGTATAGCCCTTTCTGACGGAGAAGTCTTGTATTTCTTCGTCTTCGGCATTCGCGTCGGTGTTCACCTTCGCGAAGATTGCCACCACCTTGTCGATGCACTAGTGTTAATCAATTTACATTATATAGTCATCTCATACATAATCAAATTATTATGAGCACTGCTATACCACATCACATGCACATGCAAACCCTCTTGCAAAACCAAGTTAGACGCCTCTAATCAGTTCATGCAAAAACTTGTTTTACGTGGCTTCTAAGGTTTCGAAACAAACCGAAGCTACCAACGTCCATCATCAAGTATGATAATTCAAGTCGCTAGATTAACTTTTGCGGGGTGTATGAAACACGAGATAATAAAATCTTGAGCCCCATACTGAACTTCGTCATACGCATGACCCCCGTGCAGATCATATCTGCATTGCCCTTTCATCTGCGAAATTTCATCTTTCTTTTTAACTACGGTGGAATTCAATGAACTGTTAGCACTTCGTTGATCAACCAGGATCGCGGATTGCCAGAACATTGAAACTCCACCATGCTGTTATCAATATCAGAAATATGCAAATTCCAGGGAAACAACAAGAACATCGGGTAACAGATTTCATCTGCTACCCGCACAAATAATTTTTAGTAATAGAACTCATCTATTACCTAATTATATTGTGCAACACCCATACATCTCTATGTATTCTAGATCGCAACCTGCATCTATGCATAGCACGGCTCATGATGCCACTGTAGGGGAACTCAGCAAAAAACAAAAAAAATCCGACCTACGCACCAGCCCAGGACCACTATGGAGACTGCATACAAGGTTTGATCTTTTCGTTACCGACTCGTAGCGCAGCGGAAGTAGAGTCGATGACGATCGGTGGTGCAGATCCCCGCAGCTAGGATTTACAACCTCCTAACCGCGAGGATGTACTCCCTCGTCTGCTCCCCGGATGGATCTCCGGGCAGCCCTTTGGGAGGCCTCGGGACAGTCCCTCGGATAGTCCCACCGGACGGATCCTCGGACACCCCTTCGGGAGGACCTCAGAATCTCGGACGGTCACTTGGACAGCCCTTCGGGAGGCACACACTAAACTCGGACGGTCACTCGGCCAGCCCTTCGGGAGGACCTTCGAAACTCGGACGGTCACTCGGACAGCCCTTCGGGAGGACCTTCGAAACTCGGACGGTCACTCGGACAGCCCTTCGGGAGGCACTCTCGAACTAAGACCGAAACTACGATCTCTCTACAAAGTTGCACACATACGGTGTCATCTATCCGGCAGGGCTTCGCCGTCCAGAACTAGTTCCCACCGGAACCCAGACAGCCTTTCGGCAATACGAAACTATTTCGCTGGGAGGGAGAGAGAAAGCCAGATCATGCATGACACTTGTATGTGAGAAAGAGTAAGTCTTTAGGCAGCCCCTCCACCCCTATTTATAGGCCAAGCCCAAGGGTGGCTTCTCCAAGAAGCCAAGGGGAAAAATACCAAAGGGCCCTCAAGGTGGCTTCTCCAAGAAGCCACCCAAAAAGCACTTTCACTATTCACGACGACATTTTTCAGCGTCCGTTCGAACCGAAAATATTTATGTGGGCTTAGAACATTTCCAGTACCCACTAAAATAATTTTTTACGCGTTTCGAAATAATATTCCGGATTAGTGATTTTCATCTGCGAAAAGCAACCAAACCGGTTCCGACAGCTCCGGATCATTTCCGGTTTTTATCCCAGAAAATTCCCAGAAGTTTCTAGAATAATTCTGGCACCCTCCAAGAATTATCAGGCGTGTCCCGAAACCAATTTGACTTAATGGTATACCCCGAAACAACTTTTCGGTTTTACCGAACTATTCCGGTGTTCTCTCTCCGGAACTCTTCCGTTGTCTCCGAAACTTTTTCGGTCAATTTCTCTCAGACTCCTTGTCTAGAATTCAGCAGATAGATGACCCTTAAGTGTGTGACCCTATAGGTTCGGTGAAGCATAGACATGACCGGAACACTTTCCGATCAATGATCAACATCGGAGCCGTGGACACCCATATTGACCCCTATACCCACACGAATGAATATTCGAGTGAACCTCCAGTTGCCGTGTGCTATTCCTGTTGCTTCGCGATATGTTACAAATACCCGAGGTGAGACATGTTGGCATCCCCGTGGATCAACAACTTGTCCACTATGCCAGTTACCTCGTTACCGGTATTGTTCTCTTTTCTCGTTACCGTGTTCCGGCATCCCCGTGATCAAATAACAAAGTGTCTGGCTAGACGATGATGGATACCGTAACACCGAGAGGGCCCAGAGATATCTCTCCATCGTCGGAGGAGCAAATCCCAATCTTGAGCTATCAAGTTACTTGACATACTTTTCCATGAACCCGTAAGCCGCCGTAATAGCCACCCATTTACGGATGACGTTTAACAAACCCCAAAGTTCATGAAGCAAGCATGAAGAAACTCGATACTCTCATGGTCTAAGGAATCATGCAAACGTTAACCATCTCTGTGTTATTAACCATTAACTTGTGACGAATGAATCTCATAGCATAACATCAATTCGGGTCGATTCAACACAAATGTTCTTCTAACATTGTGCCCTCAAAGTTGCTGGCATTGACATGCCCATGATCAGGAAAACAGAACCATCATGCAACACTTGAGCTAGTCTTAGAGGCCAGACTAGAAATACATTTTACCGTTTATTATTCCACACGTGCATATGAGTCTTCCTCCGAGCCTCGTGGTAATTGTAGACTCGAGAACCATAGCAGTTATAGCATGGAACATAAACATAATCATGAACTTGGAGATAAATAATAACATTTATTATTGCCTCTAGGGCATATCTCCTACAAAAAGGTGGACAATCGTCAACATCCTGGAGAGATAGCACAGTCCCTAGTTATACCTTCGATGTTTTAAAGGCAAATCGGGCGCTAAATGGGGAGATAACTACCTCAAGCATGACACGGTAACAACATACTACCCTTCAGTGATAATAATAACAAATTTTATTTTAGGCACTTCAAATAACTTACAAATTTTCCACACAGATTTTCCTACATCAAATATTCCCAGGAACCACTGGTTCCTGGCTGTTGTCAACAGCTACAAGAGGGAGATTCAAATTCTGGACTCACGCCAATCGTGCAACAACTGCAAAGAAGTAATTGCTGCTGTGAGCCTCTAACAACATTTTATACAACTTACAGTTTATACGAATATTGTATTAAATTTAGTGCTCATGTTACTTGCAGCTTCTTGGGATGGAAACACATCTAGATATAGCAGTGATGGAAAATGGCATGCAAGGAAGTAGATGGCCGGACATTGCCGTGAGTTTGTGGCCTATCATTGATTATGAAGTGCCACGACAAACATATGGCTGTTCCTGTGCTCTATGGATGTTGAAGAACATCTAACATTGGACTGGAGTAATACTGACAGCGATACCCGACCAGGTACCTACATCTTCCCCATTTAACTTGAACATATATACTTTCACATATACAACTACAAAACGGTCCTAACGTCTACCTCGTACTACGCAGCATGGCATTCGATAGTTCAGAATATGGATTGCTGCTGCTCTGGTAAATTCACCTCACAACAAGTTGAAAGTGCAGAAGGCCAAACCAGCAGACGATTTAGTAGACCTCGACCTCGGAGGAGACTACAGAGACAACAACATAGCAGATGGTTCAGGAGACGATGGTTCCGCACTGTAGTGGTGTGGTTCGGTGCTAGACTTGGTGTAGAATTAATAGGGTTGGGCGTGATGTGGTTTTAGCCCCGTAGAAGGTTTCCACACTATTTTCAATTCTGTTAAAGCGTCCTCAAGTTGTATCAAACATTTTTTTTGGTTATGCTACTTTATCTGTACGGAAAATTGCCATACATCTTTACTACTTTTATCCGCATTGCATATGTACATTTATGTTTAATTATGCAGTCCATTGCTCTCTACACAAAGACAAGTCTGTGAAGGACAAAATCTTGTAGTCCTTGCTTGATTTCATTGTTTACTAATGATGTAGGGGTTGCTTTGCACTTTTCTTCTTTCATGGATGCTATCTCCGCTTCCGAAAGAAGTGTATTTTCTGTACCTATTTCCCTTTGGTTTAATAGGATGTACTTCGAAAATAAAATTTCTAAGTGGCTTTCCACTTTGGGTCGCAATTTTCTTGTTCTGCAACTTAGGTCCTTGGAAGTAATACATTCTTTTTTAACCTGGGGTTTCAATTCTGGGTATTATATGTCAATGAATGATAGATTAATGTTGTCATGTTTGATTCTGCTACACAGTCCCCTTGTAACATTGGCACTTTATTTGAACTTTCAGTCTGAATATGTACCTCTCACCTCATCTCATAGCACTTTTTCATGGAGCACGACAAAATGGAGCAGGGGTAAGCGAGTTAAAATACAATCTTGTCCTCCCATGTCCAGGCCAAGTGCACTCCAAATTAAACCACTGACCACTCAAGTTTCAAAACAGGATATGTTTTATCATGATACAAGGCTCTGAATTGAGGAATCATTCAACAGGTGTATTTATTACCTGAATGTTTAACCGCAGGTGCAAATTAGTGTAAGTTTTCTGTATATTACACAAGAATTGCATGATTTTGCACTGTCTGCGCCTACAGAACCAATTCATTACGGTGTAAAAGAAGCATTCAAATATATATATATATATATATAGGACAACACTATTCTAATCCCAGGATTAGAATAACTATTCTGATCCAACTCTCCCTATATAGGCGCGATGGGGATCCTCCCGAACTCCCGAACCGGTGGAAAGAAAAAGAAAAAAATGGCCACCCACCCAACCACCCACGATCTCTTCCCTTCCCTAATCTCCCGACTCCCTCTCCTCCCGTGCATCGCACCGGTTCCCTCCACCTGCTTCCAGCGCACCGCCAGCCCCCTCCATCTGCTTCCACCGCCGCGCCGCCAACCGGCGCCGCCGCCCCCGATCTGCGCCCAACCGGGGTCGCCGCCCCCGATCTGCGCCCAACCGGGGTCGCCGCCCCCGCACTGCTCCCAATCGGCGCCGCCGACCCCACCCTGCCCCCAACCGCGCTCGTCGCCGTCGGCTGCCCGGATCCCCGACGCGGGAGGATACTACGCGCCTCCGCCGGGCCCTGCTACCTCCTCCTCCTCCCAGTGGTACTCCTCCATGGACGGAGCACCTGGATCTGGTGACGCCACGAACCACCGGAGCTCGCGCCTTGCTCCTGCCGCCTTGGCCGCCACATCCACTGGTGCCCACCGGCCATGGATGGTGTCCGCTGCCTCCTCAACAAAAACTGTAGGATCCTGCACCCCTCTGTACACCTCCCCAATTCTTCTTGAGCGCTCAGATGGAGAGAAAAAGGAGATCCACCTAGCCTTTGAAGTTCGGCCGGTGAGCCTGTGCAGTCCGACGACGCGTGCATGCTTGTGTTCGGTCATCTCACATCAATGGTCAGTGTGGAAAACAAACGCATAGACGGAGTCTCCCATATGCAGGCACACAGCTGCCCAACGAAGCCTCTACGTGTATAGTTCAGAGTTGCCTAGTGCTTCATTCTATGTTTCTTAACTGAACATTTGTGACACGCGTGTGTGCCCTTGCCGCTGATGTGTGTGTATGTCATGCAATGTAGCTAGCGCCCGAACATGCTTCTTACTTTATTGTATGTGCAAATGGTGGTTTCCTGCTTCTTGCTCTGTTCTTTGATTGTTGTACGTCTGCACTTTGCTTCAAAAATTGTCGCTGCGCCGTCGATGTCCACAACAGCCGCCCCTCCACTTAACTATGCTGGCCGCCGCCCCAATTGTCGCCACGCTGAGCCTTCCCCTCCCTGTGTTTTTGTGTGTTTGTGCAAAAAAAAGGGTGGTTTTATTTACTTTTTGTGTATATAAGAGAAAGAGAAAGAAGTTCAAATATAAGAAATGAAAAAGTTCAAAATATGTAACACAGTAAAAATGTTCGTGTACAAAATTCGCGTACAGAAATAAAATGTAAATTCACAATGAAATTCATGTATAAAAAAAGTTGAAGTTCACATAGAGTAAAAAGGTGCATTTATGTAAAAGATGTACTGAAAAGTACATGTTCTCTAATTCCTGATACTTTTATGGTTGTCCCCGAGGAGTAAAACGCAGAGCTCACACGTAACATAATGATAATTAAAAACAATGTTCAAGTATTGTTCTCTAGAAAAGTTCATGCATATAATAAAACCGAATTTTTTGTTGCTAGAAGTTCAAGTGCTCGTCCCGGGAAAGTTTAGAAATTCTTCTGAGAGAGTTTCACCGTGTATTTAGATGTCCAAAACACATAAAAATATGTTGTTTTTGGTGTTTTAAAATAATTCTCTCAAACCAGAGAGAAGTTCAAAGTGATAACAACCGGAAGTTCACGTACTGCATGGTGTGTGTTTCGTATGAGAAAAATACAATAAAAAGGCAAAGTCTAAAAATTTTGTTGCTAGAAGTTCAAGTGCTCAGCCCGGGAAAGTTTAGAAATTCTTCTGAGAGAGGTTGAACAAAAATACGTGACAGAAATTCAAGGTGAAAACAGCGGGAAGTTCAACTACTACACGGAATACGTTTCACGTAAGAATATATGGAAGTTTGGAGTTTATTAAAACCTAAGATTTACATGTTCGAAAAACAAAAACAAAAAACCAAATGCCATTTTGGCATTTTTAAAACCAACTCATAAAAATGAAAAACATTTCTTGCTAGAAGTTCAAGTGCTCGACAAAGGAAAGTTGGAAATTGCTACCCACTTTATGCACACATAATTCTCTCTCCCATTTCTGTCTATGTTTTTACAAATAAATCAAAATTTAAAAAAATGTGGAGGGGGTCTAATATTTATGACAAAACTAGGATATTTTGATGCTAAAAGAAATAAACCAAGAAGTCCAAATTACAAAATAGAGAAGTTCGATATTTATAAAGAAACTCAGATTTTCCTTGTTAGTAAAGAATAAAAATGATGAAGTTAACACCAAAGATATGAGGTGGGTCTGGAAGAGCTGTTGTACCATGTCGATCAAAATGTTTGCCTGGCTGGTCATAATGGACAGAGTTAACACCAAAGATATGATCCAACGCAGACACTGGAGGATTAATGATGGGCCTGAGTGTGTGCTTTGTCCAACAGGGACTCTGGAGGACAGAAACCACCTCTTTTTCCAATGCAATTTCAGTGTACGTGTGGAACTTTCTGCAGATTGTTTGGAAGGATTCTGATGACATGGTTGAAATTGCTATGCATGCCAGAAAGGATTTCAATAAACCTTTCTTTGCAGAAGTGGTCTTTCTTGCTTGGTGGAATGTTTGGAAAGTCAGGAATGACAGGGCATTCAGGCATATCAGGCCTTCTTTTAGGGCATGGAGAAATGGTTTTATTCATGATGTTACACTCCTCTCCCACAGGATCAAAAAAAGATATAGGGATGCCCTGCTTAGATGGATTGATTTCCTACCTCCTTGAGGAGAACTCTTGTTTTTTCAGTTTTGCTCTCCTGTTTTTAGGTATAGCCCCCCTCTCCCTTTTGTATAGTTTCCTGTTTATTTTCTTTTCCTCATCTTGAGGATCTTTGTATTTGTGCTCTTCTCTTTATTAATAAAATGCTGTGGGGTGTAAGCCCTGCAGTCCTAATGGTCAAAAAAAATGACGAAGTTCAAATTAAAATAGAGGGGTAGTTCGTTGTATACGGGAAACTCAAATTATTACCGTCTCTAAGAAAAATAAAACTATGAAGTGCAATTTACAAAAAAAATGTTTGATTCTTATTTAAAAACATATTTCCTTTCTAAGAATATGACTAAGAAGTTGAAATTAAAATAACAGAGAAGTTCAAAGTATATAAAAAACTCAGATTTGTTGCAAGAAGTTCACGTGCACCTCCGTGTACGGTTCAGAATTTATATTGCGGGACGTCCGACCTCCAATTACATGTTTTAAAATGGCAAAAAATGACGTCCGACCTTCAATTGCGTGTAATTCGACGTATACACAAAAATGCGACAGAAGTTCATAGTGAAAACAACGAGAAGTTCAAGTACTGCAAGGAATGCATTTCAGGTGAGAATAAAAGTATAGAAAAATAAAAACTTAAAAGGTTTGTTGAAAGAAGTTCAAGTGCTCTGTCCGGGGAAGCTCAAAAATTCTTGCGAGAGAGGTTCACCTTGTATTTCCATGTTTAAAAAATAAAAAATAAAAAATTATTTTTTTGCGTTTTAAAATAATTCTCTCATTCCACAAAGAAGTTCAGTTATTATTTGGGAGCAATTTGATTTCAAAAAGAAAATAAAAAATTCAAATTATAAAAATGGGAAAAGTTCATGTACTACATGGTGTGTGTTTAATATGAGAAAAATGAATTAAAAGGCAATGTCCAATTTGTTGTTGTTATAAGTTCAAGTACTCGGTCGGAGAAAGTTAAAAAAAATATTGTGAGAGAGGTTTGTACAAAAGGAATATCATTTGTGTAACACTGACGAATGGATGAGAAAATTACAAACGAAAATACGTCACAGAAGTTCAACGTGAAAACAGCAGGAAGTTCAGCTACCACACCGAATGAATTTTAGATGAAAATCTTTTAAACCGTCGCGAGTATGAAAAAAATGATCAAGACGGAAAAGTTGCATGTTTACAGCAGCTTTCTGTCGGTATATCATTTGCTCAATTCTGGTAAGTAGATGGAGAGTTACGAACAAAAAACAACACGTGAAGAAACAGAGTGAAGTTCAGGTAGACGTGTTGATGAAGTTCAAGTTCTTCACGCGGTGAATTTTCGAAGACTCTGTTTCGTGATAAAACGCACAACGCATGATCTCACTAGTTTCAAAATTGCTTGAAAACGGCTAGGAATCAGAGAAAACCATCAACATGAAAAAGTTTCGCATTTTCCGTAGCTTTTCAACGGTATATTATTTGCCCCATTCCGATAAAGTTTGTAGAAATTACGGCGAAAATACGTTTTTAGCCATTTTCAAAATTGACTTAAAACCGTAAAGATTTAGGAGAAACAATATATTCGAAAAAGTTTCGCATTTGTTCAAGCTTTCCAACGCCATATCATTTGCTGCATTCGGACATACGGTTAAAAAAATTAGCTCGAAAATACAACTCGGTGGAACTTGTACCGTTTTCTAAATTACTTTTAAACCGTTCAAAATTAGAAAAACATTTCAACATGAAAAAGTAGCGCATTTTCATAAGCTTTCCAACGCCATATTATTTGCCTCAATTGGATTAGCCGTTTAGAAATGACATCGAAAATACGAACTCAGCTGTTCGGTTTGCAAAATTTTACGATTTTCTAAATTACTCTTTAACCATAGGGAATTAGAGAAAACTTACGACATGTGGAAGGAGCGGTTTTGCAGCAGCTTTCCAACGCCATATTATTTGCCTCTTTCCGATAAATGGTTTAGAAATGCGATCGAAAATATGATTCACGTTTTTTGTATGAAGAAAAAACGGTTTTCAAAACTGCTCTTAAACCGCTTACATTTTGCCAAAAATTCAACTTGGGTCATGATACTCGTGTCCATAGCTTTCTAACGGTATATCGCAACCCCCATTTGGGCAATGTTGGCGAAAGTTCAACCTAACACTTGGAGAAGTTCAGGTCGAACAACTCAGGCAGTAAAATTGCAACAGACGCATGCTCATCACGACCCGAGAGCAAAATCCGTCAATGAGCGAGATTCCTATTTAAAATGGGCATTTAGTTGCTAAAAACTGTTTGGAGATTACACTTACATCACATAGAACACGACTGACCAAAATAATTCGCGCGGGGAGACACGGTTGCGAAGATAGCCCGAAGGTCGGGTTCCTACAGAGGGAAGTTCAGGCGTGTTACTCAGGAAGTTCAGGTTGTGATCAGAATAATATTCTGATCCCGTGATCAGAATAGTGTTTATATATATATATATATATATATATATATATATATATATATATAAAGTGTATCCATCACCCAGGGTGCAGAATAAGTTATTCTTCACCCGAGGTAATCTTACGATCATTTCATAAAGAAATTACATTTGAAATACAAATAGTTACATTCATATTGATTCACTGCGTAGAATTTGGCATAAGAAAAAAATATAGGTCATAAGACCAGAAAAATTGCATTTTATGTACATTTTAAACTATGTTTTTTACATTTGTAATTTTACGTAACATAAAATATTTTTTACGACGATTATATATTTTCTTACGTTCTTTTTTTTACGTCTAAAATAAGACAAAATTTACGGAACATAAAACTACGGTGCATTTATGTTAAAATAGAGGGGAGTGAAGAATAACTATTCCTCACCCAGGATGACGAATGCTAAATTAAGCGTGAGTGTAGAATAGTAAAAAATATAGTATTTTTTTTATAAAATGTAGCAAATTACAAACTTGGGTAGTAAAGAAAATATTTTCATAATTACTACATTTTGTACATGGTTTTACTAGATTTTGTATATGGCCTTACTAGGGGTGTAGAATAAGCTATATATATATATAGAAACACACACACACACACAAAAACAAAAAAGTTGCTCGTATATTTGTATGCATCTCTATGCAAGAGATCTGTATGCATCTCTGCCATACACAGTATGCATGTTCAAATCAAAGATAAATCCTCTAATTGGCATCCGCAAAATAAAAAATCTAATTTGACATGGCATAATTACAAATTACTAGTAAGTTACACGTGCCTTGCACTCAAGAGTGAAGTGTGACCCAATATCGACACACAACATTATAATAGACAAACATATACATTTGGAATCATGCACAAATGAAATTTAAGTTGAGGTTTAAGTCTCATCACCCATCCCATTCGAAATCAAATTATAACTACATGATATTTGATGAATGTGGTAAATACTACACAAAAATCATGTGAAACATATAAGAACAGTTGAGTATTACATTTGCAAAGAAAATTGGACTTTGGAAAGATGTTGCGTTAGCTTTGAACAAAAAAATTAAAGCAAAATAAACATCAAGTCTTTTGGAAGAAAAAAAACTTGGGAGAACTGAAGTATGGAAGAGTCTAGAACAAATGAAAAGTGTATGTGTTATGTGCATATTGTACAACATAAAAAATAGAATAATGAATGTCCATTCTTTTAACAGAGGAAAACATGAAGAATTGAAGTCTAGAAGAATCTAGAACAAAAAAGAAATGTCTTTGTTTTCAGGGTTGTGCATAAGAACAAGTGTGGAATATTCTAGATTAGTACACGTGGCAGAATCCAATATGATGGAGAGAATATCCAACGGTCAAGACTACTTGGATTTGCCACCTCCCAACCGTTGGATCGACTTCATCCAACGGCCGATATTCAAAGTTATCCATACACTATATAATTATTAACTACAAATTATTCACCATCACGCCATGCAGCACAGGAAAAATAAACCATATACGCAAACACAAATTGCTCACTGTCATACAAATAGCGCCACAAGCATCTCGGCTTTGTACACGGCATATTTTCTTCAGTGAGCACCATATACTTCTTCAGTTAACAGCATACAAGGCACACTTTAAACCTTGCAGCGTTTGATAAAAAAAATACCCTGCAATGAGGGAGGCCGAGGCGATGTCGACGGCGTTCCATTGGGTTCGGGCTGCTTGACGTCGGCGGTGTGCGGGTCGCCGGGTCGGGCCGGAGCTGGAGGACGGCGAGGGAGTGGGTGCCAGGGCCATTACTGAACCCGTAGCTGTCGTGTATAACGGGCGACACTTCGTCAGTTATCGGGCGGCTACAGCTGAAGCGAGCATAAGAGCATGGTTAATAATAGTCGATTGATGGCTATAACATGTTGCTATGTTATCTATAGCCAATATAATAGCCAACATGTATAGTAATGGGCTACAAGAAAGTACTACCTTTCTACCACATGGTCCATCATACACTCTCACATAGCTTCTTGGAGCCCGTCGTGCTACAGCCGGCTGTAAATCTACAGCCCGCTTGCCATCTCTCTCCTCTTCTCTCTCATCCAACTCAGCAAAATATAATACTTCCTCCGTTCCAAAATATAGTGCGTCATCGATTCCCGTGCTTCAACTTTGACCATAAATCTAAGTATCTAACCAACAAGACCGATTGCGGCGGGATCAAAAATTATACCAGTGAATTCGTATTCGAAAGAAGTTTTCAATTATATAATTTTTGCTCCCGCCGCAGTCGGTCCCGTTGGTTAAATTTATGGTCAAAGTTAAACCTCAAAAAGCGCGGACGCGCTATATTTTGAAAATGGAGTATTTAAAGTCTTACAGTCCGCCTACCTTACAAAGCGGATGGGCGGCTCTGATCAACACCTATTGGGTCGTGGGGCTGCTGGCGAACCAAACGTCGAAACGTGTCGGATGCTCTGAGCGTGCGTGTGGCCGACGGTGAGAGTGAGACGACCGGCGAGGCGGCGACTCCGGGTCGTCGTGGGTTTAACTGCGAGCACGAGTGGCGCACTGCCTTCCTCGGCCCGTACACGATTATTGATTTTTTTTTTGAGACATCCGTACACGATTATTGATGATGGACGCGGTGGTGTCAGCTCAGCTGGCCCAGTTTTGCTACTGTCCGGCCATGTCGTGCCCGCATCGTGTCATGGCCCGGCCAGTCGGCCACATGGGTTTTCGCTTCACTCATTGTGCTTGTGTTGTGGGGTTCAGAGAGTTCAACGGCCAGGCAAACGCGAGCTCGATCCAAAGCGGATTGTTGGAACACGGGTGCATTGGAGCACTTTATTTTGAATAGCTCATAAAACACATTTTTAATGTTCAAAATTTTTCAAAACAATTCTATATGTTCATATGGATGCATGTTACACATGAGTGAACTTTGGTGGTGAAATGGGCAACAAGTGAGCTACACAAAAATGATAAAATGGTGATTTCTAAATATAGTGAACAGTACATGCATTGTTCGTCTTTTCAAAATCACGATTTGTCATTTTTGTGTGGCTCACATGGTTAATTATTTCATCACATAAACTTGCACATTGTAGTGTGCATCCATATGAACATGTAGAATTTTTTTTAAAAATAATTGAACTTCAAAATACCATCCTCCATGCACCATTCCAAATATAGTGCTCACTGGAGTAGTTTTTTGAGCTCATGGGATGCAAATGAGACTATGGCACTGAATTTGCTCAAAGGTGAAGCCCCTACGGCATATGGGGTGCGTTGTCCAGCGGTGAACGCTCAAGGCTCTGTCGGAGCAGTGAGGCCCCCGAACGACTACCATTATTAAGATGGAAAAACCCATACTTTCACCCAAATCAAAAAAAAAAGGAAGGGGGCTATTTGCTCACGAGCTCAAATGGTCCTCGATCAACAGTAAAATCTAAACAAATAGTTCAAACATCGATAAATGTTTTGAGTACTTGTAAAGTTTCATCATGACACGACATTTGTGAAAGTCGTGGCAAAAGAAAACAAAATTGATGTTTCAAAAATGCTATTTTCAAAAGCATTTTGGAGTGACGATTTTGTTTTTTTGCCAAGACTTCCATGGATATCTTTACATGATGAAACTTTGCAAGCACTCAAGTTTGCCACAGAAAAATCAGAATATTTGTATATATTTTTCAGGGGATTTTTTTTTTATATTTAACTGTCCATCACATAGCATTTGAGCTTGCTAGCAGAAGATGACTTTGCAATAAAAAGACGCCCTAGAGAAAGAACCTATTTCCAGGGAAGAAGAACCTTCTTCGCAGGCTGCTTCGTGGGCCCTATGAAACAGTTTTGACATGACGTGCCTCGTGGACTTGTCCTTTTTGTTCCCTACATGTTTTGTTAGGATTATTACATCATCATATCGGAGCTGAGATCAGCCTACAAATCCTATGACAGCAAATGCAACAATGCGGCCAGCATGGCGGAGAAATTCTCCACTGTTAGCGCGACAATATGCTTTTCACTAGTAACAATTGAACTACTAAGAATAAACCTTTAACCATGCACACCGCCTGCTTCGTCCTTAATTTTGCCTTTCGATTTTAGAATGTGCGCATGTCTTGGTGCAGCTTACTGGGTTAGTGTTAAGACTTGGAATGGGTTTTGCGCTGGTAGAGTTCAGCAGTACTAGTCTTCAGCAGTACTAGTCCAAGAAATGGGGAATCTTTCATATACATGATGACATTTTTTTTGTTGGCTTTCGTTTTTTTTATATTCCTCCCTTGAACCAGGACATCACAGCCTCTGTTCCCTTGATTGAGTGGCTTTGATCAGTTGGTGTCAATTTTAAGGTTTGCTGCCTCGAGCAAATCATAAAATCCTATATTATATATTTGTAGACTAAAATAGTCGCTCATCCTCGCTATTCGATTTGGATGTTCCTCTTAATGTTTCTCCAGCTGGATACAAAGTTATTGATTTAGTTGTTGCCGCAGATTTTTATTTTGTTGAATGTGGGAGAATAGCGAGAGGGTTACATTTCAGTTCTCATATACCTTGCTCCCTATCTTTTTGGATATGCACTTCTGTTAGCTATGTGAGCTATGGTTGTCCTGTTACATGTACTTGGGGCAGTAGCACTACTCATCTGCATGTACAATGTTTATTTAGATTCAAGACAAAATGACTGCAGTCTTGGTTGATATGATCAAACTCACCTATTTCACTTTACTGAAAATGTTAGTTTCTTACCAATTATTATTTGTTGTCAATATAAAAAATGTTTGTTGGTAAGAGAAAACTCTTCCAATTGATGTTTGGGGAGTGATGTGCATGGTCTTTTACTTTTATATAGTGAGGTTCTACTTTTAATTACATTTGTCTTGCTAGGTAACACCAGATGCTTAAAGTGCATATGTTTTGATAGCTAAGGAGTGGTGAGGATTCATCACCCTATTTCACTCAAGTTGCTTCAGCATCTGCCATCATCTTTTGTTGTTTATACTTTTGTAGAAATCTATAGATTTCTCAACGGAAAACTATTGGATTCAAAAGATGCATAAAAGATTTCAACTCGACTCTTCTGTGTTTATTTACTAGATGCATCCAAATGTTCATACTTTAACCTTATCGACCTTTAAAAAGGTTATTCATACCATGTCCTGAACCTGCACCTATTATGTTGATTGATAATTTACTGCATGATCCTATCATGGTTTGGATTGTTGTGGCTTCCAAGCAATTATATATTTGTTTCATTATTTCTATGTATTATTTGTATCCACATTCTAGAGCTATCTAATAAACTTCTTCTGTTACTTTATTTTGTTTCAATTAGTTGTGTTTCTGAGAGGAAAACAATATCTTATGTTGCTTTTCTATCCAGGTTGGGTTGAGAAAGGCATGAGCATTAGTTTATGCAAGATGTATCATGTATGCTCACAGTTTTTCATCCTAGGCATAGGTCGTGTACCGAAAATTAAAGGTGAGTTCATACATTGAGGCTTTCTGTTTTGACCTTACCTTACATCGTTGATAACAATTGCAGCATGATGTTGAGTTGCTTTCGGCTCACCTTTTGCTTAGCACGGTTTTCTATTATCCTCGACCTCCTCATCAGCACTATTGATCTTTTGCTTTCAGTAATGTCAAGTTGCATAGTAGTACGACTTAGATTGCAGTTTTAGGCACCTCCACTTATTGCTTTGCTTAGTTAAATTTGTAGGACAAAACAAATATATAGGTATGCTTTTATTGTGTGTACTTTCTTTGACCTAATTTTATAGAGGAAGAAATCTTCCTTTTCTGATAAACTGTTTCATGTGCAGAACAATTACAATGCTTAAAAATATTCTTTTGAACATATGGATTTCTCAGTAAGCTCATGATTCATTCGGTTAAGCATACAACCCTCTACAGAACATTTTGTGTTTGTGTCACAAGATGACAATGTCATGAAATTATTTATCCCCCTACAAGCCGTAGGAAACCCCACTTTTTTTTATAAAATCTAAGGAGCGGAAAATGTAGTTACATGGTTAGGTACCTAAGGATCGGAGTACAAAGTTGTGCTGATACAGACCAGAAATGTTCAGAAGCAGAATGGTGTGTGCCTAATATTATTATCTTTCTTTAGCAACAGTTCGCTCCCCAACACTTTGAATAGCTTACAGTCATGTGAATATGCAACCTCATATCAAAAGAATTGATACATATTGATACTCATGTCTACTTTTCATCATTCCATTCCTGTAATCATCCATGTCGTAGGCTGCCTCTGTTATGATAATTCTTTAACAAAGTTATAATTATTTTCTTTTCTTAACAGCTTGCATATAATTTCAGGCCACTCCAGTTTTGCTTTCCCTGCTACTCTAATTTATTATTATTAATAATAATGTCACCGTGTTTTCTTCAAATGATCACATGTGGTGAATTAATCTTGATTAGTCTGAAATGCTCCTTTTTCTTGATTATTCAGTTTGTTTGCTATGATAGGTTTTCTACATATACTAAGAAAGGCACTGCTTCCTTAACATGAATTTGTCTATTTCTATTCATATGACAAAATGGTTGTGCCATCAGCTTCCATGAGAACTATCTATTTATTTCTATAGAATTATGCAAGAAACACTGATTTGATCATACCTAATTGGATCATGGAATTGTTACTGGGCATGATGTAGATTGAGAATATACATTGTTTTTTCTTGATGTTTTATTTGCTAATCTTAATGTTATTTGTAGTGTCTTACCATTAATTCACAAAGAAATACCTTGTGGAATTCCTGAATCCATCGGTCGAGCGTATGTGACTCAAACTTGCATGCGGGTGTGCTAAAGGTTGAGTCTGTCTAATAAGAGGCAAGGATAATAGAGCCGCTATAATAACTAATTGGACATAGTTTGTGCAAGCATACGAAATTAGGCAAGGTCATATCTGTGTATGTCTTTAAGACTTGGAGGGACATACTGATGAAGACATGTATCTAGGGTAGGGTAATAGGCTCGACCTAGACACCCTTACCGAGGACACTGCCCTAAAGCAAATGACATTCAAAGGATGGCACCATCTACCGACTGAAATCGTCACAGGATGCAACCCACTCGACCAACAGTTCACTCGGACAACCCAATTCCATTCGACTGGGGTGTACTCACTCGACCCTATCGGAAACCACTCGAAAGACAGAAGATCTAAGGTCACTCAGGATGGCAAGGGTCAGGCGTTCACTCCGTAGTCTTAATGATCATTTATTTGCCTTTATTGCTGGCGTTATCAGTAACGTCCTGTCTTTACAGACATTGAAACCCTTGTAACATGGGATGGTTGGGGTTCTGGCGCACTCTATATAAGCCACCCCCCTCCTCAGGCACAAGGGTTCGCACCCCCTGTAACTTCACGCATAAGTCAATCGATCAAGCCTCCGGGCATCGAGACGTAGGGCTGTTACTTCCTCCGAGAAGGGCCTGAACTCGTAAATCTTGCGTGCACAACCTCATCGTAGCTAGGATCTTGTCTCCTCATACCTACCCCCCATTCTACTGTCAGACTTAAAACCACGACAGTTGGCACCCACCGTGGGGCAGGTGTCTTAGCAACTTTTCGGTGAGGTTGCGATTTTTTCCGATTCCCATCATCATGGTTTCGGGTGGAGGTTTGGCTGAGGGCCACGAGATCCGTCTCGGTGCGCTCGTCTTCATCGCCGACGACTCCGCCTGGCTCCAGGAGGCCCCCCTCGACGTCGAGACGTTCCCCGTCCGCGGGGCGACGCACTTTCGCGCATGTGTCCCCGGCGTCCTTCTGCGGCAGCCGTCGACCCAATATCGGTCGTTTCCTACGGCGTCTTCGTCCCCCGGTGTTCGCCGTCGCAAGCGATCTGGTCGATCGCGGCTTCAGCGGTGGGTGAACCATGCAGTGGCACGTCAATCGGCCACTCCTCAAGTCACGGCAATCGAGCCCGATGAATCTCTCTATGGCCTGTTCGATCTGTCGACTGGCTCCGTCGAGACTCTGTCCGAGTGCGGCAGCAGCGATCCTGCGGCGGAGGTCCTGATGGTCGACACGCCGCGTAGCCCGCCTGGCATGCGTCGCAACGGAGGCGGCGACGGCGGTGGCGATCCGTCGCATGTTCACGAGGAACACCACCCCGAAACCCTTTCTTCACAGTGGAGGGAGGAACTTCACCGCCGCAACGAGGAAGCACTCCACACGCCCATCGTCGGAGAGACCTCTGAGGCTTGGGCCTTGGAGGCCACGCGCTTGGCCACTTTGGCTGAACGCACTCGACTGGAAAATCTTCAGCATGCACTCGACGAACGTGCTCGGCAGCGGATTCCTGAGTCCAGTCGACGGAGGCAATTATTCCCTCCTGAACCTCAAGTATACCGCACTCCGATTCAGAACCTTGCAGCCGCAGCTCGTATAGCAGAATCCATCCAGCCATCCCAGTCAGAAGCTGGGCGAGGTTTGATGCAGATCCGGGCTCTGCTCCGGGCGGCAGGAGACCAAAACACTGCAGTATCACAGTCGCGTGACAGAATCCATAGCAGATCTGTGGTGGCTGACACAGTTCAATCGGCTCACAGCCCAAGATCGCCTCCGCGGCGTGAAGGGCGGGTGCATCGCCAGGATCAGCATTTGGGTCGGATCCACGAGCAGTACGATCATCGACTCGGCCGTGATGACCGCCGTCGAGCGCCTACACCCCCTCCGAGAAGCGGATCATATGTGCCCCGGCACTACGATGACAGGCGCCCGTACAGCGAAGGGCGGCGGACGCCGATCGACCCAAGGGAGCCAGGGTTTGATGCGAGGTCAATTTTGGTGCAAGGTTTGGTCGACAGGAACCGAGCACACAGAGAGGGGCAAGGCAGAGATCGCCCGAGTGGAAGCAGGATTCATGTTTCGGGTCCCGAGTGTTTTAGCAAATCTATCAGAGCCGACGAGATTCCCCCCCCCCCCCCCAACTTCAGGTTGGCGACTGGGAGGGTCAGTAAGTTCACCGGTGAGTCGAAGCCTGATACTTGGCTGGAAGATTACCGAGTGGCTGTCCAGATCGGTGGTGGAAATGATGAAGTAGCTATGAAACACCTTCCTCTCATGCTGGAAGGGTCGGCCAGAGCATGGCTGAATCAGTTGGCTCCAGGCAGTATATTCAGCTGGGAGGAGTTAGCCCGAGTGTTTGTCAGGACATTTGAGGGCACATGCAAACGACCTGCGGGGTTGACAGAATTGCAGCATTGTGTTCAGAAGCCGAATGAAACTCTGAGGGATTACATCCAAAGATGGACCACACTACACCACACGGTAGATAATGTATCCCAACACCAAACAGTTTGTGCCTTCAAGGAAGGCGTTCGGTATCGGGAGCTTAACTTGAAATTTGGTCGGACAGGAGATATGTCTCTGACCCGAATGATGGAAATAGCCACCCGGTATGCTAATGGTGAAGAAGAGGACCGACTCCGCAGTGGGAAGGGCAAGCCAGTCGCCCAAGACACCGGAGTGGGTCGGAAGCAGAAACGCAAAGCCGAGCCAGCAGGTCCAGGTGAAGCTGCAGTTGTAACTCAAGGAAAATTCAAAGGAAAGCCCAAGGGACCCTGGATCCCCAAGAAGGTGAAAGATCAGGCTGGGAACGATGTGTTGGACTTGCCATGTCACATTCACACCAAGAAGGATGAAGAGGGAAATCTGATTTATCCCAAACACACCACTCGACAGTGTCGGCTCCTGATCCAGCAGTTCCGAGAGAAACAGCCCAATGAAAAGGAAAAAGAGTCTGACAAGGATGGTGATCAGGAAGAAGATAATGACGGCTTCCCTAACGTCAATTCCACTTTGATGATTTTTGCTGACATTGAGAATAAAAGTCGACTGAAAGTCATCAACAGAGAGATAAACATGGTTGCTCCGGCAACGACGACATACTTGAAATGGTCAAAGACTCCCATCACATTCGACCAATCTGACCACCCACCGCACGTCGCCACCCCCGGGAGGCAAGCGTTGGTGGTCGACCCGGTCGTTGGGGGCACCCGACTGACCAAAGTCTTGATGGATGGTGGCAGCGGCTTGAACATTTTGTATGCAGAGACTCTTCGTGGGATGGGCATTCCGATGTCCAGGCTCAGTGAGAGCAACATGCGGTTCCATGGTGTTATTCCAGGGAAGAAAGCTGATTCACTCGGACAGATCACTCTTGACGTGGTTTTCGGCGACTCAAAGAATTACCGCAAGGAGAAGCTGACATTTGAAGTTGTGGATTTTCACAGTGCCTATCATGCTATTCTGGGCAGAACTGCATATGCCCGTTTCATGGCTCGACCGTGTTACGTGTACCTCAAGCTGAAGATGCCTGGCCCCAAGGGCGTGATCACGGTCATTGGCAATAGGCAACGAGCAGAAGAGTGCCTCCAGAAGGGCTCTAAGATTGCCGATGAACAGATGGCAGCGATTGAAATGGAAGAGTATAAGAAGACTGCAGATCCGAGTGATTTGTTGCGCACTAAGAAGCCTGCTTCCGAGTCTGCATTTCAGTCGTCCAGTGAAACAAAGCCTGTTCACATTCACCCGACCGATCCCAGTGCTGCACCGACTCGTATCTCAACAACACTCGACAGCAAATAGGAAGAAGCGCTCATCCAGTTCCTCCGTGAGAACTGGGACATCTTCGCATGGAAGCCATCTGACATGCCGGGTGTACCCAGGGGGCTGGCTGAGCACCGTTTGCGAGTCGATCCAAAGGCAAAACCCGTGAAAGAGCACCTCCGTCGGTCAGCTGCGGAGAAGAGAAAGGCAATCGGCAAAGAGGTGGCTCGGCTTTTGGCAGCTGAGTTCATCCGCGAGATTTACCACTCCGAGTGGCTCGCCAATGTTGTCATGGTTCCCAAGAAGGACGATTCACTCCGTATGTGCATTGATTTCAAGCATATCAATCGGGCCTGCCCGAAAGATCATTTTCCTCTCCCCCGCATCGATCAGATAGTCGACTCGACTGCGGGATGTGAGCGATTGTCCTTCCTGGATGCATATTCCGGGTACCATCAGATCCGACTGTATGGACCTGATGAAATTAAAACAGCTTTTATCACCCCATTCGGGTGCTTTTGCTATGTCACCATGCCCTTTGGTCTCAAGAATGCTGGTGCCACATTCATGCGCATGATACAGAAGTGCCTGCTAACTCAAATCAGTCGGAATGTGGAAGCATACATGGATGACATCGTGGTTAAGTCGCGCAAAGGTTCCGACCTGCTGACTGACCTTGCTGAAACCTTTGCCAATTTGAGAAGATATGATATCAAGCTTAATCCGTCGAAGTGTACATTTGGAGTTCCAGGTGGAAAGTTACTCGGTTTCCTCGTTTCCGAACATGGGATCGATGCAAACCCAGAAAAAGTTGGTGCAATCCTCCGAATGAAACGCCCTGTGCGTGTACACGACGTTCAGAAGCTTACTGGTTGTTTGGCAGCTTTGAGTCGATTCATCTCTCGCCTCGGTGAAAAGGCATTGCCTCTTTACCGACTGATGAAGAAATCTGATAAGTTCGAGTGGGCCCCTGAAGCTGACGCAGCGTTTGCAGAGCTCAAAGCCCTGCTTTCCACCCAGCCGGTGCTTGCTGCTCCAATCAGCAAAGAGCCTTTACTGCTTTATATAGCAGCCACTGGACAGGTTGTCAGTACAGTACTCACGGTCGAGCGGGAAGAAGAAGGCAAAACTTACAAGGTTCAACGCCCAGTATACTATATTTCTGAAGTCTTAACTCCATCCAAGCAGAGATATCCACATTATCAGAAGCTTGTCTATGGAATCTACTTGACCACGAAGAAGGTTGCACATTACTTCTCAGATCATTCGATTACAGCCATCAGTGACGCTCCATTGTCAGAAATTCTAAACAACAGAGATGCAACTGGCCGAGTGGCAAAGTGGGCGATTGAACTCCTTCCGCTGGATATCAAGTTCGAGGCAAAGAAAGCGATCAAGTCTCAAGCGATAGCAGATTTCCTCGTCGAGTGGATTGAACAGCAGTTACCGACCCATATACAGTCGGAACATTGGACTATGTTCTTCGACGGGTCCAAGATGTTGAATGGTTCAGGCGCTGGAGTGGTCCTGGTATCTCCACGGGGCGACAACCTCAGATATGTTCTCCAGATTCACTTTGATTCCTCCAACAATGAAGCTGAATATGAGGCACTCTTGTATGGATTGCGTATGGCCATTTCACTCGGCGTCCGCCGCCTAATGGTTTACGGTGACTCGGATTTAGTGGTTAATCAAGTGATGAAGGAGTGGGACGTCAGGAGCCAAGCTATGACTGGTTATTGCAATGTGGTGAGGAAGTTAGAAAAGAAGTTTGAAGGGCTAGAGCTCCACCATATACCCCGACTGAAGAATCAAGCAGCTGATGACTTGGCAAAGATAGGATCCAAGCGGGAGCCTATTCCCAGCAATGTGTTTTTGGAGCATATTCACGCACCATCAGTTCAAGAAGATCCCTTCACAGAAGAGCCCCCACAGCCTAAAAGTTCCACTGATCCGACTGAAGTTGAAATCCCAGCTGTGGTCGACTTGATCATGGAAGTTTTGATTGTTATTCCAGATTGGACAGTGCCGTACATTGCATATATTCTCAGGAAAGAGCTTCCAGAGGATGAAGAAGAGGCTCGCCAGATTGTCCGTCGATCCAAAGCCTTCACAGTAATGGGGGAGCAACTCTATAGAGAAAGTGTCACGGGGGTCGTTCAGAAATGCATCACTCCGGAAGAAGGCCGAATGATCCTCGATGATATTCACTCGGGAACCTGTGGTCACCATGCGTCTTCTCGGGCCATCGTGGCCAAAGCGTATCGAGCAGGGTTTTATTGGCCGCGGGCAAATGAGATGGCAAAGGAGATAATTGACAAATGTGAGGGCTGCCAGTTCTACTCCAACATGTCCCACAAACCCGCTTCAGCCCTGAAGACCATTCCACTTGTCTGGCCTTTCGCTGTTTGGGGTTTGGATATGGTGGGACCTCTGACGACTGGCAGGAGTGGCTTCACCCATGTGCTTGTAGCAGTCGACAAGTTCACCAAGTGGATCAAAGCTAAACCTGTCAAAAATCTGGATGCAAGTACTGCGGTCAGCTTCATCAGAGGGTTAACATTTAGATATGGAGTCCCACACAGCATCATCACGGATAATGGGTCGAACTTTGATTCTGATGAGTTCCGAGCTTTCTGTGCGTCCCAAGGTACTCGGGTCGACTATGCTTCAGTCGCCCACCCTCAGTCGAATGGACAGGCAGAAAGAGCGAATGGTTTGATTCTCAAAGGGCTGAAACCTCGATTGATGCGCGACCTCAAGCATGCGGCCGGCGCTTGGGTAGATGAGCTACCGTCAGTCCTTTGGGGATTAAGAACAACACCAAATCGGTCGACTGGTCGAACCCCCTTCTTCATGGTCTATGGGGCTGAAGCTGTGCTGCCGAGTGACTTGCTTCACAATGCACCCCGAGTAGAACTCTTCTCAGAAGCCGAAGCAGAATGAGCTCGAGAAGATGTTGTTGATCTTCTGGAAGAAGAGAGATGGCCTTGATCCGATCGACCATTTATCAGCAAGACCTTCGTCGATTATATGCCAGAAATGTGAAGGGTCGAGCATTTCAGGAAGGGGACCTTGTGCTCTGAGTGGACCAGCAACGGCCTCACAAACTTGCCCCCGCTTGGGAAGGTCCCTTCATCGTCACCAAGGTGCTCCACAACAGAGCGTATCACCTCTACAATGTGGAGCATAATAAAGACGAGCCACGCGCTTGGAATGCGGAGCTACTCCGCCGTTTTTATCCTTAAGTGTTCAGACTAATGAGATGTAATAAAGAGTACCTTTCAGTTCGTTTATCAAAGACATGGTTTTACAGTCTCCTAAATGATTGTTGTTACTAACACATGTGTCCAAAATCCCCCAGTGGGTGGCTTAGCCGTGAATCCGATTCGCCTAAGTTCAAAAAATCCTACCGAGTGATGAGCAACCCTCTCACTCGGGGGGCTTAGCTGCAGTCCTGTACTCGCCTAAGTTTAAGAAAATCCTACCGAGTGATGAGCAACCCTCTCACTCGGAGGCTTAGCTGCAGTCCTGTACTCGCCTAAGTTTAAGAAAATCCTACCGAGTGATGAGCAACCCTCTCACTCGGAGGCTTAGTTGCAGTCCTGTACTCGCCTAAGTTTAAGAAAATCCTACCGAGTGATGAGCAACCCTCTCACTCGGGGGCTTAGCTGCAGTCCTGTACTCGCCTAAGTTTAAAAAAATCCTACCGAGTGATGAGCAACCCTCTCACTCGGGGGCTTAGCTGCAGTCCTGTACTCGCCTAAGTTTAAAAAATCCTACCGAGTGATGAGCAACCCTCTCACTCGGGGCTTAGCTGCAGTCCTGTACTCGCCTAAGTTTAAAAAAAATCCTATCTCGAGCCCCTCATCACTACCTCTCTACTCTAGAAGATCGTCGCTCCTAAGTTTTAAAATCCTACCGAGTGATGAGCAACCCTCTCACTCGGGGGCTTAGCTGCAGTCTGTACTCGCAGGTAAAAAAAATCTACGAGTGAGTGAGCAACCCTCTCACTCGGGGGCTTAGCTGCAGTCCTGTACTCGCCTAAGTTTAAAAAAATCCTACCGAGTGATGAGCAACCCTCTCACTCGGGGGCTTAGCTGAGTCCTGTACTGCTAAGTTTAAAAAATCCTACCGAGTGATGAGAACCCTCTCACTCGGGGGCTTAGCTGCAGTCTTGTACTCGCCTAAGTTAGTAAAATCCTACCGAGTGATGAGCAACCCTCTCACTCGGGGGCTTAGCTGCAGTCCTGTACTCGCCTAAGTTTAAAAAAATCCTACCGAGTGATGAGGAACCCTCTCACTCGGGGCTTAGCTGCAGTCCTGTACTCGCTCAAGTTTAAAAAATCCTACCGAGTGATGAGAAACCCTCTCACTCGGGGGCTTAGCTGCAGTCTGTACTCGCCTAAGTTTAAAAAATCCTACCGAGTGATGAGCAACCCTCTCACTCGGGGGCTTAGCTGCAGTCCTGTACTCGCCTAAGTTTTAAAAATCCTACCGAGGTGAGAGCAACCCTCTCACTCGGGGGCTTAGCTGCAGTCCTGTACTCGCCTAAGTTTAAAAAAAAAATCCTACCGAGTGATGAGGAACCCTCTCACTCGGAGGCTTAGCTGCAGTCCTGTACTCGCCTAAGTTTAAAAAATCCTACCGAGTGATGAGAAACCCTCTCACTCGGGGGCTTAGTTGCAGTCCTGTACTCGTCTAAATTTAAAAAATCCTACCGAGTGATGAGAAACCCTCTCACTCGGGGGCTTAGCTGCAGTCCTGTACTCGCCTAAGTTTAAAAAATCCTACCGAGTGATGAGCAACCCTCTCACTCGGAGGCATAGCTGCAGTACTATACTCGCCTAAGTATAAAACATGCTCCATCCTGATTTGCAAGGACGACGAGGTGCAGGTCGTCCGCGACCCTATCCTCAGAACTGCGTCTGTTCCGAGTGAAGATACAAGTTCCACTCGGAAATAAAAACAAGCATATTTAAGGGCAAACAAAGTCCGGACGAAGGAGCTTAAAAGTACTCGGGCATCAGGCCCGAGGAAGTTTTACGGTTACAAAATCACTCAGCATACCGAGGCAAATTGAACCGGATCATAAAAGTTCGGACGAAGGAGCTCAAAGTACTCGGGCATCAGGCCCGAAGGGAGTTTTACGGTTACAGAATCACTCGGCATACTGAGGCAAATTGAATCAGATCATAGAAGTTTCATTCACTCCGCAGAGGGGCTGGCAGGCTCGACAAACTCGTCCAGGTCAATTCCGTCTGTGATTCGAGTAGCAGCAGCAATGAAGGTCTCCATGAAAGACTGAAAGTCGAGTTTCTTGGTGTTGGCGACCTTGATTGCCGTTAGCTTCTCTTCTCTGGCTTCCCTGCAGTGGACGCGAACCAGGGATAAAGCTACGTCAGCACCGCATCGAGCGGCGGACTTCTTCCACTCCTACACTCGACCAGAAATCTCGTTAAGTCGAGTCATCAGAGACTCGAGGTCGTTTTGGAGCGTGTCCCCTGGCCAGAGCGCCATGTCGATCCGCGAAACTGCGACCTTGAGTCGAGCAAGATATTCCAAGTCACTGGCGAGGCGAGACTCCAGTCGGAGCACATTCATGACTGCTTCATCTTTGACAGGGGAGTTGATAGGGTCCAAGTTCGTCTCGACTCGCCCAGTTTCTTCCTCGAAGTCTTGGTAGAATTCTGCACTAGCAGAAAAATAATGAGTCGACAGCGGTATGATGAGTCGACGAAAGCAAACCAATCGCACAGAGAAAAGTACCTTCAAGCATGAGGAATAATTTTTTGGCGAGTCCTCCCAGGTAGTTCTCCAGCTCGTCCCTCCTGCGGGTGATGTCTTCTACTTTGTCGGTCAGGGTTCGCTTGTCCTTCTTCAGACGAGTCACTTCTTTGTTGGCTTCGTCAAGAGCAGCCTTCAGCTTGGCATTCTCTCCCTCCAGCTGTCCGACTGAAGCCATCTTTTGGTCAGCAAGCGCCAGTTTGTCTTCGGCAGTTTTCTTCGCAACCGCAAGATCAAGGTCCTTCTCCAAAGCTTGTCTCATTGTTTCTAGAAAGAACAACATTCGAATCAGAAAAAGGAGGAGAAAAGGTGACAAGAGAACCGGTCGACAAACTTTCCTTACCAGCAGCGTCATCCTTAGCCTTCTGCAAGTTGTTTCGAGCCAACTCCAGGTCAAGATTGAGCTGAGTTTGCTTCTTCTCCAAGTCAGCAAACCGGGCTCCAAGATCACAAGATTTCTGCGTTCAGAAGATAGTCAGTCGGCAGACACAAAGACTATTGCCGAATCAAACATTCGCCAATAGTCTCGGGGACTACACCCAGTGGGTGCACTCAGCGTGCCCCCACTGGTCCGACTCTTTCATTCGACTTGGTCCGTCCAGTCAAAAAAAAAACTCAGATCATAGCCGACTGCCCGCAGTCGACTACGGTCTCCGGGACTACACCTAGTGGGTGCACTCAGCGTGCCCCCTCTGGTAAAGGTTCCACTCGGCATGATCTGCCCAGCCCGAGTGGAAAAGATCTGTTAAAAGACCCCCGCCGAATCAAACATTCGACGGCGGTCTCGGGGACTACACCCAGTGGGTGCACTCAGCGTGCCCCCACTGGTTCAGAGATTCGATCAGCACAACCTAGTCGACTCAAGTGGAAAAACTACTCAACAAAAATTAAAACACCCAGTGGGTGTACAGACTGACAATGGGTGTGCAATTAAAGGTTCCAAAACGCTCATCCACGGACGTCTTGCAGATAAAGCAGCAGTTCCTAAATATCATATCCCAACAGAACAAGCGTCAAGATGGAGTTCAGTCGGAAGTAAACTAACCTGGACATGGGCTTGAAGTGCTGAGCTGGCATCATAGGCAGCTTGACTGGCCTCGCGCACCACCTTCATTTGCTCCATCATAACGCCAGCCTGGCATATAGCCTCCTGGGCAGCACTCACTTGGTCTTCTGGGACTTGATGGGCGGTGGGAGGTGCAGTCGGTGTATCAGTTGCAGTAGCATGAGAGCTTGAGGCATGAAGTTGGACAGACGGAGGAAGGGCCCGCACAGTCGACGACGAAGGACGAGCACTCGACAAGGGAATCGCAAAAGTAACGGAGGCACGGTTGAAGTCCCCGGATTGCTGGATAGCTGGTTCCGTCACCGGCGTCGACTGGGACGTCTTGCTAGCTGGCACCTTCTTGACTGAGGCCCTGCTCCTCCTACCCACGAGTTCTTGTGGCTCATTTTCATCATCATCTTGAAGTTCAATAGCATCTCGCGGAGCTGCAAAAGAATCGACCACAAGAGTTCAGTCGACTGTAGAATTGGCTAGCAAAGAAAAGATGAAGATAACAGGGGTCATACTCGCTTTGCAGGTGACCGCGTCCTCCATCTCCTCGTCACCATCATCTTGGTAAGCAGAAGTCCCGGAGGTAGTAGCACTGCAAATCTCAAGGTTCACTCGGTCGAGCAAGTGGATGGGTCGGCAACTGATATAAGATTCTTCAAACAAAAGGTGAAAACGAAACGCTTACGCAGAGGCGACGGGAACATCAACCTTGATCTTTGGCAAAGCCTTCCGTGGCTTGGACGGCGCGGTCTTGAGCTGCTTCGGAGCCTTCTCAGTCGGCACCGGAGAAGATGTCCGAGTGCGCTTCGAAGTCTGTCTAGTCGGTGCTACCACCTTGCCCCGGATACTTGCTGGGTCGTGCTTGTGCTTGGAACGCTTTTCCGTGCGAGGTGGAGAATCGACCTCCTCCTCACTGCTCGAGTTTTCCTGCTCTTCATCACTCTCCCCATCGGAGTTCCAGTCGCCGCTGTCGCCTCCGCTCTCTTCTCCTTCCTGGATCTGCTCCCCGTTGGGCATCGAGTACATCTCAGTATATATCTGCGAAGCAAAGAATCGAACAAGCATCAGTCGGTTCCAAAGACAGTTTACAAATTAGAGTAAAAGTCACTCGACATCGAAGGTCTGACCTTGTCTGGTTCGTTATCAGCGCCGAGTGGCAGAATTCTCCTAGACCCCCTGGGGTTGTCTCTGTTTCCGGTAATGCTCTGCAGCCACCGCGCCACCGTCTCCTCGGCAACTTCCTCCGGGTGGATCAGAGCAGAATCATCGGCGCCCGAATACATCCACATAGGATGATCGCGGGCCTGGAGCGGCTGGATGCGGCGAGTGAGGAACACCTCTAGCAAATCCATGCCGGTCACGCCATCGCGGACAAGTTGGATTACGCGGTCGACCAACATGTTCACCTCCACCTTTTCTTCTGGAGTCACTTTCAAGGAAGAGGGCTTTTCAATTTGCCCCATGGTAAAGGGAGGAAGGCCAGTCGACTGACCAGGAGTTGGTTTGTCCTTACAATAAAACCAGGTCGACTGCCACCCTCTGACCGAATCGGGAAGAGTCATAGGTGGAAATGTGCTTTTGCCTCTCATCTGGATCCCTAGACCTCCGCACATCTGAATCACGTGTGTCCTCTCATCACTCGGATTGGCCTTTTTCACAGACTGTGAGCGGCAGGTGAAGATGTGTTTGAAGAGACCCCAATGCGGTCGACAATCCAAGAAATTCTCACACATGGAGACAAACGCAGCTAGGTATGTGATGGTGTTCGGAGAAAAGTGATGAAGTTGGGCTCCGAAAAAGTTCAGAAAACCTCGGAAAAAAGGATGAGGGGGCAGAGAAAAACCACGGTCGACGTGAGTCGCGAGGAGGACGCACTCACCCTCCTGCGGTTGCGGCTTGGTCTCGTCACCTGGCAGCCTCCAAGACCCATGGTCGATCAAGCCTCCCTCGACCAGATCCTCCATGTCTTCTTGCTGAATCGTGGAGCGAATCCAATCGCCCTGGATCCAGCCGGGCGGCAGGCCGGATCTCGACGACGAGCCTCCCCGACTCGTCTTCTTTCCCTTCGCTGCCGCCGTCGCTTTCTTCGCACGCTCCAAGGCCGCCGTCTTCTCCTTCCCCATCGTGGTAGGCTGCGCTCGGGCGGGGCGGCGGCGTCGAAGGTGGCGGCGAATGCGGTGGTGAAACGGGAGAGGAGGAAGGAGATAGGGAGCACAGTACCGGGCTCATCAACCCCGACGCCTTATATGGGTCCGCTCCCGAGTGACTGACTAGTGGGCCCAGGCAATCCAGTCAAATCCCGCAACAGTCGCGCGCTGGATACGTGGCGAAAAAGGTGGCACGAGAATCGAGGCGTCCCTGCCTAATCCGCTCCGTCTACTGCGGTCCTCTCCGTCCCGCGCGCTTCTCCAAATTTTGAATCCCTTGAGATCCGGAAAGCGGCAGCGTGACCAATCGCGCCAAGGATCTTATACCATATCAACATTCGGAGCTCATCAGAAAAAATCACTCGACGACCTCTGAATGGACCCAGGCGACTGAAAATGAAGTTGAAGTTTTTACAAAGATCACCGGCCCGGTTAGGATGCCTCTGAAGCATATAAATCGGGTCGGAACCATCTTCAACCCCCTCTCTACTCGAACTCAGATCCATTCGGGGGCTAATGATGAAGACATGTACCTAGGGTAGGGTAATAGGCTCGACCTAGACACCCTTACCGAGGACACTGCCCTAAAGCAAATGACATTCAAAGGATGGCACCATCTACCGACTGAAATCGCCACAGGATGCAACCCACTCGACCAACAGTTCACTCGGACAACCCAATTCCATTCGACCGGGGTGTACTCACTCGATCCTACCGGAAACCACTCGGAAGACAGAAGATCTAAGGTCACTCAGGATGGCAAGGGTCAGGCGTTCACTCCGTAGTCTTAATGATCATTTATTTGCCTTTATTGCTGGCGTTATCAGTAACGTCCTGTCTTTACAGACATTGAAACCCTTGTAACGTGGGACGGTTGGGGTTCTGGCGCACTCTATATAAGCCACCCCCCTCCTCAGGCACAAGGGTTCGCACCCCCTGTAACTTCACGCATAAGTCAATCGACCAAGCCTTCGGGCACCGAGACGTAGGGCTGTTACTTCCTCCGAGAAGGGCCTGAACTCGTAAATCTTGCGTGCACAACCTCACCGTAGCTAGGATCTTGCCTCCTCATACCTACCCCCCATTCTACTGTCAGACTTAGAACCACGACACATACCATCATTCACCGTCCATAGGCTTTGAGAACGTCATTGCATGAATTATATTCTCACTGTCCATGAAACTCATGTGCAACATGAAAGGAATAATCGTGAAAAAGGAAAGAAACATGGAAATAATAAGACTTGTGTCTAACCTGTGTGCTACTTCTTGTACACTACACTATTGTTGTAAATTGTAATATGACTAGGCATAGATTTTGTGAATAGATATTCTATGTTAACATGATACAGTATTGCGTGCTACTGAGAGTTCTTGGGACATGCACAATGGGATTAGTGTGAGGACACATGGGCCATCGTTCAAAGGCGAGCATACGTGACCATGTTGAAGGAATTTTGCTCTCTATCTGTGCCTCAAATGTCGATGATGCCTCTCTGTGCTATCACTCTCATGTCCTTTTTATTTTTTTTGTTCGGTGAATGTTGGATTAGACAAGAATTTATTCATGATGTATCTGTACAACTATGGACCATTCGTGGAGCCTTCTATTTAAGCTTCGATGACATGAAGCCTTAATCTACTGCCATTTTTATGTGTTCTTGCAATGTCAATTGCCTGCATATCATGACAGTTGTTCCTTGAAGAAGTACCATCTTTATACGAACTTTTTTGTGTTTGCGGTTTTTTATACTTGAAATGATTCAGTGGTTGTATAGTGGTTGTATAAACAGATTGAACATGACTATACCGGCAGCCCCTCATACTAACACCGGGGTTAAGCTCACCTAGCCTTCTGTGCGGTGGTGGCGTACGTGTGCGTGCCTCTCTATTGTGCTCGGTGTTTCGCTAAAAGAAAAACTTTAGCATTGACATTGCATTTGCAGTCAATAAGACTTTTGCACAAGAGGTCGTCTCAACAGGTAGGAAAGGAAATAGTTTACCTACTTCTCGAGCAATCATCAAATCCATCACCGCTTGCATAAGTCGTTAACACGTTACAAATTTACATAGAATCAACAGAATTCGGTACATCAAGGAAACTAGTAGACAATGCACACGCCACTAGAAAAATAGTCAATCGAACGATCTCCAAACCAGAATAACACTAGGAGAAATGGCACAGGGGATGGAAGGAGCATGACGCATGAAAATCACCGGAGTTTTCGCGGCCGACGCCTATCTCATCATGCCGACGGGCGTGGCCGGCGCCCCCATGACCTGCCCTCCGGTGACGCCCCGGTTCCGGCGCTCCATGTTGGCGTCCCAGCCGATCCCCATGTCGAAGCCGCGGTTCTTGAGCTCCCGGTACTCCTGGCAGAGCGCGCAGAGCTCGCAGCACCAGTGCACGAGGAAGTCCGGGCACTCCCCCTCGTCCAGGTCGTAGTGCGCCCGCATCTTGGTGCGGTAGACGCACGAGTAGAGGCACCCCATCCCCGTCGTCGCGCAGATGGCCGCGTATGCCGCCCCGCTCCCGGCGCACGCTGCATCAGCAAGCCAATCTCTCATGCGTCAAACATAGCCGGTGGATCTACCGAGCTAGAAGAAGAAGAAGCTGAATAAATGGGGGGAGGAGAGGAAGAAAGAACTCACAGCAGGTTCCTCTGTCCACGATGTCAGCGATCTGCCCGAACGTGATGCAGGGGCACAGGCAAGTGATGAGACCTTCACGAAAAGGCATGGATAAGCTTAACTGACCGGCCATGGGCGACCATTGCTACCTATCTTAGCATCTCTCGGCTCACAAGTCTGAACTCTGAACTCTGAACTGAGCAAGAGGGGAGCCAGCCGATTACTGAAAGAAAGACAGAGAGTACTTACAGTTTCCGGGGTCGTCCATGCAGTGGAAGAGGCCGGTGGACCAGCTCGCCAGCCCGGCGGCGGGGCGCGCGTGGTGGTTCTGGTTCATGGCGTGGTTGTACCTGGGCTGCTGCGGCGGCGGCGCCGTGGGCGGAGGTCCGTTGCTGAACCTGTCGTACGCGTCGGAGGGGGTGGTGGGATACATTGCTTGGAAATGAGGCCGGGCCTTGTTTATGCCTGTGCTAAAGCCAAAGAAAGGACCCGGTTCCCTTTAAAAGGAATCACTGGCGAGTCCCCCACAGGTCTTTTCTTTATTGTTTTTGCAACAATCAGTTGGTATCTGCCACTATTAACAATAATGATAATAATCAGTTGGTATGTGACCAGCCTTCCAGTCCAGTCACGCACTGAAAAATACTGCGCCACAAGTGAGTAAATTTCTTGGATGCTTCGTACGCCTACTAGTGTGTGCATGGTGACATATCATCTAGTACTATGCATGGTGACATATCATCTAGTACTATGCACATTTGGATAGTTCTCCAGTATAAAGATAAAAAAATTCAGAAAAAATAGGCATGAGGGCATCTCCGAGGCCGATCCGTAAACCCCCCACAACCGTCCGGACCGTGAAAACCATCCAACGTCGACATGTATCGGTCTGCGGAGCGGTCCGGACGTGATTTCTCCCGCAGATTGGAGACAAAAGTGTGAGAGGTTTGCGGGAGTCCGGACGCTCGAAACGTAGGACGCCGACACCCCCCGACCGACCAATCCCCCCTCCCGGTCTCATTTCCTTTCACTCTGCCCCTTCTCCCCCTTACTTTGCATCCGCACCCTCCACCTCCGCCGCCGCTGCTGTTCATCTCCGGCCGTCACAGAGGCATTGCCTGACGTCCGCAACCAGCACCGATGCGCCCGCTCGCCGTTCCGACGGAGCTTTAAGCCCTGCAGCCGTTTGTAACCAGGTACACTTCGCCCCCTGTCGACGACCTCCATGGCGGACACCACGCCCGGCAGGTATTCGATCAAATGCCATTGAGCTTATTTTCAAATGCTATGTCGTTTTTTAGAATACGTAGGATGGTCAGCTACTCGACCACGGAGGATGAGTTGTTGTGTGATGCGTGGCTGGCCGTATCCGCGGATTTCATAGGCAGGACCAGAGGGTCGTCCTTTTAGGAGCAAGTGCATGAAAAGTTTCACGCTGGAAAGCACATTGCGCCCTACGACATGTACATCTTCAACGGCGAAACGTGAGGTCATTGTCGTATCGCTGACACGCTATCCAGGTCAGCGTAATCAAGTTTTGCAACTTGGTTAGTCAGCTCGAGGCAAGGTGGCCATTGCACGTGGACATGGAGGAGATGGTAAGTTCTATTTCTTCTTGCTCAACTTGTTGATTGATTCATTCACTCAATGTTGGTCTACACATTATATGTAGCCCGCATGCGCTGCCGTGGTGTACCACAGGTCAGAGGGGAGGCCATTTACGTGCACATGTTGTTGGATGAAGCTGAAGGAGAAGTATCTGTGGGAGGACATGATTTGTTCATGAAAAACTTGTTCGACATCCGAGATCTAGTCGAATTTGAGACCTTGTTGTACTAGGCTTAATTTGCATGCTATGCGTGAATGATTTGTGCTATTTTCTATTTGAAGTTTGATGATACGGCCGGTTTGCATGATTTTCGTCTGTTTTGTTAAAATGCGGTTTGAAATGTATGCGACTAGCATTGAATGATTGTCTCCCGCATCCGTATCCGCGGGCTCCCCCTAAAGATCATGGTGAAGTCTTCGTCTTGCTAGCCAACTCGCAAATAAAGAAAAAGGAGAAGAGTGAGTCTTGGTCTTGCATATCGTATACTTTTCCCGGTTTCCTATCCGATCTTGCCAACTTGTCGACGAACCATGCAGCAAAAGTTGCTATCAGGGAGCTAACCGTCGTTATAGCTTTTAAAAAAAGGGTTAGGTTTCAAAACTATTGAAGTCTAACCAAACGAGGTGACGGCAAAGTTTTTGGAATACGTGGGATGGATATAGTTTTTTTTTTTTTGCGCATTGGTTCACGCTGCTTGTCTAGTTGTCTTGAAGACAGCTCCCCTGAGCGGCCACATGCGAAACCTTGGGAGGTTAAATATTCATCAATATTGTATGCGTACTTCCTCTAATCTTTTTTTTTAACTTCGTACTTGCTCCAATCTTGTTTAGTCTAACAGCAGCTAGCAGCGATGTCAAAGGAAAAAAAACAACATCTAGCTGTATTTCATTTATGTATCCAATAAGATGTACTTAGTATATTACTTATTTGGAAATTACAACGAGTGCACGTTCTAAAAAATACATGTCTTTGTAGCGTGGTGAGCTTCCATGCAGTTGGATTGCCAGCGGCCACCCGCTGGTTTCCCAATGGCGAGACAGCTGACGTCACAGTGCTACGTGGTTCGGACGTCACACACTGGTACGCAACACATGGCAGTATCAACTTTGGATTTGCTGAAACCATTGACTGACGCTTACGGCTTACCTAATGGCCAAGTGTTGACCGTATTTGTTGCTTCTCGGAAGGAAGCTTATAGCAATATTAATTTTTGGACAAAATCCCATCTTATCTTCTAGAGACAGAGAATGTTGATCAAATTGGTCACGAACTGGCAATATCATAACCCAGCAGCACTTGGTGTGTCATTGCCCAGTTAATTACATGGAGGTACTACACTTGAGGCATCTATAACGAATCAGTACCACTTTTCAAAAAAAAAATTGCATGTTACTATCTGAAAGGACATGCGGTGCCCCCATGTGTGGTTTTGGTAATTGATGACATTCTCTATGGACTAATGGCTGCATTGAGTTATATTTGAAGGATTTGTCCATAGACATTTCTTGAAGTCCATGTGTTGGTTTCAAGGAGTTTATGTGTTGACCAATGTGCTATTAAGGAATTATCCAAAGATTGGTCACGTGAGAGTTGAGCTTATTGCAAGCATGTCTTGAAGAAGAAGATTGTGTGATCGTTCATGCTTACCTTCAAGGTATCATCCAAATGAAGAGAGTTGAAAAGGTTCAAGGTTGATCAAAACTACGTCAAGAGTGAATCAAGTTGATCAACACACAAAGCGTAGAAGATGTACCGAGAGGGATCAAGCGATCCCATGGTATGGTAAGCATTGTCAATTACGCTTTGTGTACTAACCCATGGTCTTCGTGAGAGTTCTTTATGGGGTTAGGTTGCGGTGTGCAAGTTCAAGTGGATCATCACGAAGAGATCATATGCTTGAAGCTTGCCGTCCATTGTGGTGGCAATGGACTTGTGAAGATGAGCCAAAGAGTGGCTCACCCATAGTGGAGTATGGGGGAGCAATCAACTAGTCTTCACCGAGGCAACGGAATCAAGAAAGGTGTTCCAACTTAAGGAAGTCAAGATCGTCATCATCTAGCTCAAGTGGACTTTGTGCAAGGCAAATGTTTGCCCTTGATAGGTTTTCTCTTTTACCGGTCTCATGGTGGTAGTTGGGAGACCGGGTTATAGGATCGATTGCCGTACTATCAAGGGGGGCTCTCGATGAGTAGCTTGATCGTATCGTTCGTAGAGAGCTCAAACCATTGCATCCTTGCATCATCTTTATTGGTTCTTGTTTGGTTCTTCTCCTTGTGAGATTTGGAGCTTTTGGTCATTTTCATGACAAGCTCGTGTTCATCGAAAACAAAGTTCACTTGCTTCTTCTATGATGTTTTCGATGTTGGGGTTTTTGCCGGTTCTCTTTGTGAGTCTTAGAGCTTATGGTTATCTTAATGACAAGCTTGAGTTCATCGAAAACGGAGTTCACATGCATCTTCTATGATGTTTTCGATGTTGGAGGTTATGTCGGTTCTTCTCTGTTGGAGGTTTCACTCCTCTATAAGCTAGGCATACCTCCCCTGCCTCTTCTTACTATAACCAGTCGCTGTTTGGATAGCTCTCGTCGTCCTCTATCCAACAAGCTGGAGTTTGCTCAATTCGAAGCTCATTTGCAGAAGTTATGGCAGTTCTGGTTTTATTGTATCCTTCCGTTTATCCGTGTCTTTACAAAATGAAGGCCTCCAAGTGCTATAGTTCTGTGGCGTGCGGTAGTACTGCTCAACGGAGCAGTAGTACCGCAGTGGCCCACGGTAGTACCGGCTAGGGAAGCGGTAGTACCGTGGCCTCTAGCCCAGAACACTGGCATGTGCGGAAGTAGGAGCGGAAGTAATTTTTTACATCCGCGCCCTGCGCGGTAGTACCGCTCCCAGGATGCGGTAGTACCGTGTCGGATTTTTGCACAGATCAAAACTCAGCGGAAGTAGCCACGGATGTAATTTTATTCGTCCGTGCCTTCCCAGCCTAGTCGAACCCTGCCTTGCGGTAGTACCGCAAGGGCGCGCGGTAGTACCGCTCCGGCGGTTCTACCGCTCGTTGCGTCAACGCAACAGGGCTTCGTCTGGCCTCTGCCGTGGGTGCGGTAGTACCGGACAGGCTGGCGGTAGTACCGCAATGCCTTGCGGTAGTACCGCATGTCTGGTGCGGTAGTACCGCATGTCGCGGGCTGGTTAAGTGGGTAACGGTTGGATTTGTCTTCTTTCTATATAAGGGGGTCTTCTTCCCCAATGGATCTAATCCTTTGAGCTCGTGTTCTTCCCCCATTGTTGACCTTCTTCGAGCTTGCTATCTCTCAATCCCTCCATGGATTCTTGCTAGTTTTTGGGGGAAAAGAGAGAGGAGATCTAGATCCACATTTCCACCAATCACTTTCTCCTCTATGTGAGGGGAACCCTTTGGATCTAGATCTTAGAGTTCTTCGTGTTCTTTTCTTCGTTCTTCCTCTTGTTTTCCTCCCTAGCATTAGTTGTTTCGGTGGGATTTGGGAGAGAAGGACTTGGGCACTCCGTGTGCCCTTGCCATTGCATTTGGTGCATCGGTTTGAGTTCTCCACGGTGATACGTGGAAGTGAAGTTGAGTAGCTTATTACTCTTGGGTGCTTGGTACCCTTGAACTTGTTCCTCTTGGGTGCTTGGGCGCCCTAGACGGTTGGTGGTGTTCGGAGCTCAATCATTGTGGTGTAAAACTCCGGGCAAGCGTCGGGGTCTCCAATTAGGTTGTGGAGATCGCCCTGAGCAATTTGACGGGTTTCGGTGACCGCCCCCAAGGGTTGCCAAAGTGTACGGGTTTGGTGACCGCCCCCAAGGGTTACCATTTGTACGGGTTCGGTGACCGCCCTCAAGGGTCCCTTAGTGGAATCACGGCATCTTGCATTGTGCGAGGGCGTGAGGAGATTACGGTGGCCCTAGTGGCTTCTTGGGGAGCATTGTGCCTCCACACCGCTCCAAACGGAGATTAGCATCCGCAAGGGTATGAACTTCGGGATACATCGTTGTCTCCGCGTGCCTCGGTTATCTCTTACCCGAGCCCATTTACTTATGCACTTTACTTTGTGATAGCCATATTGTTTCTTGTCATATATCTTGCTATCACTTAGTTGTTTATCTTGTTTAGCATAAGTTGTTGGTGCACATAGGTGAGCCTAGTTGTTGTAGGTTTTGTGCTTGACAAATTAACCGCTAGGTTTATTCCACTTTTGTTCAAGCCAAACCGTTCCCCTCTAGGCGACATTCTCGATCTTTCACTATCATATCTGAAGCAGTCTGTTACAGAATGATCTAAACCGAGTATAACTGCGTATTGACAGTGTATCTGACCATTGAGGCCTGCTTGTGAGGGACTGACGCATATATACCTTGTTTGCCAAAAAAGGTCCTATTATTTTTTTTTACAAAAATTAGCCGTCCGCAGTGCTCGCGTTCTGACCACTGTGTCACTGCATCGCATGCTTCAAAATAGCAGGCATATATGTTTTTATACTACCACTTTAGACATGTTCTAGCCTTTTTTATTGTTCCTTTTTATGTGTTTTTTTCGGATTTCTTTTATCTTTTTTCAGATCATGAGTATTCTGTGGACCATACACAGTGCGTGTATTGTATATCAAAAAAATTATACACATTATATATTAAAAAATGTACTATATATATATGATGAACATTTTTATAATATGGAAAAGTTCATCGTATATTTAAAAAATGTTCACCATATACATAGAAAATGTTGACGGTATTGAAAAAAGGTCCTGTGTATATTATACAATTTTGCGTGTTGTTACGAATCTAGGAAGAAGAGTCCTACGTATATTATACAATTATGGGCAGTGACAAATTATCATTTTTAATACAAAATTATGTTCTATGAAAAAGCATTCTGCGTTTAATTATACATATATTATCTTCTTTCAGATCTTGGGTATTCTTTGGGTTTTTCTTTTTTAAATTTTTGCAGATTTCGTTTTTATATAGGTTTTGTAATAATACAAAATTATGTCCATCATACACTAAAAAAGTTCACCGTATATTAAAAAAATGTGTATATTACAAATTTCGTATTAAATGTTATGCGATGCTAAAAAATGGTATACAATATTAAAAAAAAATGATCATCACATTGTATAATTAAAAAGATGTTCATCGCATGATATATTAAAAAGTTCACAGTATATTGAACATTTTTAATATACAATGATCTTATTTAAATATACGATGACCATTTTTTCATTATATGATGAATTTTTTTGTATTACAAAAACGTTCATCGTATATGTATTGAACATTTTTTAATATATGATGTGTATTTATGTGTGTCATTTTTTCAATATACGATATGCACACTACGTACGGCCCGAAGAATACCCAAGATCTAAAAAAAGATAAAAGAAGTCCAAAAGGAACATATACAAAAAAAAGAAAAAAAGTCAAAAACATATATGCCTGCTATTTGAAGCAAGCGATGCAGTGGCGCAACGGTTTTAGCACGCGCACTGCCAACGGCCTGGCTCGGGTTCGAAGGGAACGTATCTGGTGCACCGGGCAATTGGTGCTACCGGTGCCCTGAACCCCGTTGCCCACTAAAAAATGTTTGAAAAAATCCGGAAAAAAGTAGTGCATTGACACAACGTAAATGTATATTGTCACAAAAATTCAAATCAAAATTCGAAACATTGCCCGAAATAAAAAATGACAAATTTGACATCAATGTGCTAGTGGGCCAAAACTAAAGCCCAACTTGTGTTATGTACTATTCAGTGTCAAAATTTTCATTTTTTGTATCTCGAGTAGTGTTTCGAATTTTGATTTGAATTTTTGTGCAACATACATTGATGTTGTGTCAATCCATTTTCGAATTTTGATTTGAAATTTTGTGACAACATACATTGATGTTGTGTCAATCCACTATTTTTTTCTGATTTTTTCGAACATTTTTTAATGTGCAACAGGGGACCGGTGCACCGGTAGCATCAATTGCCCCGATGCACCAGATACATCGCACGTGTGTATATTTCGTAAACAAAATTCTGACAGGACCCTTCTTTTGGCAAACAAGGGATATATGCGATTAAATAAAAAGTAAGGGTTTTTTCGCAAAAGAACATGCCACAGCAGCCTCTGCCATACGGGCCCCAACGGTCAGATACACCGTCAATACACTGTTGTACGTGGTTTAGAATATTTTATAACAGGCTACCCCAAACATGATAATGACACGTAAAAAATTTGAATATTGATACTGATTCGTTACAGCTGACCCAAGTGTGATACCAACCTGCAATTAACTCGTCATTGCCGCATGAGTTCAACACTATTGCTTGGTGGACTAATCTCTCTTGATCTTTTTTTGCTATCTGGAATGGACCAAGCGATCGGGCACAAGCAACACTACAATATACGTAGAACAGTCACTGCATGCGTCCGCAGCAAAAATGTATGTGCCGTCAAAGTCGAAGGCATCCGATTCCCGGCGACCTCGTCCGAGCCTGCTACCATGTTCTTCTTCGAGAAAGCATCGAATCTGGTAGAGTAGAGTAGTTGCCTGTCAAAAAAGCATGCGATGTCTTCACCGATAGTCGGTTCTGCCCCGCCTAACAGCACGCCGGAATTTCGCATCAAACGTGCGCCGAAACGTGAGGCAACCGGAGTCCCCGTAAAAGCGTGTAGACGTAGTTATCGCCATGGATCTCGGGTATATATAGACGGGCATCAACCGCGGGGACGGAGGAGCAAACACGTACGCACTCTCTGTCTGAGAGAGCAGAGCATAGCAAGATGGCGTTCATGAGGTACGACTACAGGGCGCTGCCGCAGGAGACGACGGTGGAGGAGTTCAGGGCGTGGCTGGCGCAGTTCGACGCGGACGGGGACGGGCGGATCAGCCGGGAGGAGCTGCGGGAGGCGCTGCGCAGCCTGGACCTGTGGTTCGCCTGGTGGAAGGCCAGGGAGGCGCTGCGGGACGCCGACGCCAACCGCAACGGCCTCGTCGACGGCGACGAGATGGGCAGGCTCTACGCCTTCGCGCGCAACAACCTCCACCTCAAGGCCGCCGACCTCGACGCCTAGCCTAGCACTAGCCTAGCAGGCTAGCAGCAGCCTCCGAATAATCTGTCTCCGATCGGTCCAGGCATCAGATACGTACGTACTCCTGCTAGCTGGCTTGGATGCGATTGCTCGTGGCTGGTTGATTGGTAGTATTAGGTTGTAAATAATCAGTGAAGTGGATTTTGTATTGTGTGTGCTACTAGCTCTGGACCTGTTTCTTTTTCTTCTTTCCTGCTTCAGAAGTTCAGAGTCTCTGAAAAATGAACGACTGAACCGATGCACCTGCCGGCATCTTCAGTGATCAGAACCATATGATTCCTCCACTTGGAGACGTGGTTTGTGTGTAAATAATGATATTTGGAGACTCTGTCCGACCGTTGCTACGTTGTTCTCTGCTGGACTTCCTGATGCATATGCACGAACAGCTCCTAATCGCTGCACAGCGACAGACATCGTGCCACTGCACACAACTTGATAACATGTTTTTTTTTTCTAAGGGAACCACCTGATTATCATTGATCAAGTTCAACCCAACAAAAAATATCAAACGAAGAAACTGAAAAGGGCTGTTCGAAAAACAGAGAGTTCATTCACAAAAAAAAAACAGAGATCGGATAAAACACAAAGTTACATCAAAGTCGTTCGAAACTGTCAACTCTAGCTCCATTATTGAATACAAATCCTGAAAATTGTAGAATACAAAACCTATGCATTACTAGTACAATGCCCGTGCGTTGCCACGGGCTTTTGAAATATTTTGCTGGAATTACGTAAACATAATGCATGTTAAATTTCATATATAAAGAAAGATAGCATGGGCACAATCGAGTAATAATTTAAATCCACTTCACTTGCAACGTAAATCGATAACAAAAAGTCAATTTGGCCATGCATACATATAAAACGATGATCTAACTAAAAACCGGTTACAAATTAAGATCTATTTAATGCGCTTAAGAAATTCTTGCACAATATCAAAAATGTTGTATTTATCTTCATTGACACAATATTTGAGCAAGTATGATAAAAACGTCTTCCTCAACTCGTACCCATCATGCACAAGCAATATATGCAATTAGCATGAATCCTTCAGGTTGAAGGTCTTAATATGTGTAACAGGGAATACTCACTGTACAAACCAGAAACTAATTCTTTACCATTCCACCAGATCATAAAAAAAAAATAGCCAAAAAAATCTCTGCAATTTGCTAAATTAATATTATCTTGAATATATAGTGATAATACAAATAAAATGTATTAGTATGGTCATGATGCATGTTAGTTCCAAGGGAGTGCCTTTGCGATTAACTAACAAGAAATTTATGTTTTAGTTGAACTCGCTTGTCGCTGGTCTTCCTCCAATTTTTTGTGTTCTCTCTTCACTCGTCGATCCAACCACCTCCACTACACCCCACTTGAGAGCATCGACATCCTGGCACCCCAAACCGTCCCTATACGCACGGTCGAATGGACCGGTCACTAACAGCTATGATGTCTGAACCTCCGCCTAGTTTGTTAGTGCAATGTGCGTATGCTTCAGAGATAGCAATTTCGAAGGCAACATGCATGTGCTTTCACCTCTGAAAGAGCTACAGAATATGCTGACTTACCTATGTGCACTTCCTAAATCAGGCGGAAAATTTTTATTTCTATCGGCAATATAAAAAACTTAATATTAGGTCAAATTGAATAATACAGCAGAATTGCCATTTCAGACTTTTCATCCATCACTGAATACAAAATAAAGGGACAATGTCCACTAACCATGCAAATATGTTGACCATGGGATATTTAGGCTGGCATATATGGGAAATCAAAGCTACAAAATGACTCAGTATGTTAGGGATAGATAAAAAATACTGTAAAAGTGATAAAAACAAATCCGCAGCAACTCACGACCCTATGAATTCGTATTCTCAGGGAGCAAGCGAGTGAAGCCGCCACGGCAGGCTAGCACCGAGGGACAAGGGTGACAACTGCCTCCCCATCCAGTGCCTAGTGATTCTGCCGGCGCCACTTTCATCCTGAGCCCACCAGTACCGCTCGTGTGTTGTAGAGAAACTATGAATTGAAATTATCATCGAAAGCATGAAAATGATAATGTTCCTCTCCTCTCCCCTCCCTCATGTGAAATACCCAATTCATGGTTGCCTCACTACATTCAGCGTAGCTCGGATGTGCAATGTTCTCCTCCAACACTTAACAAATTCATCATAGCTCACAACTGGACGGGCCTTGCGGGTTGAAGAAAAAAAAATCCAAACCTAAACAGAAACAACAAATTGAGGACAACTTACAAGGTAAAAGCGAGGAAGCACACACCTACATGCTCAAACAGAATATAAGATGCAACTACACTATATAATTTGGGAAATGCTTACCATCACCCAGCGGATCGCAGTGGCCGCGTCCGCCACCTTCCCTGTGTGACACGTGTCCAATTGAGGGCGAGCATACCATCCTTCGTCGAACACGCTTCTGCAACAAGTGCTATGTTTCTGAAACAGACGCGGTGTTGCAATTGGACTATGACGGTTTATGTTTTGCAACAAAATCTCTGTTGCAGAAATTTTTCTGCAACAAGACCTTAGTTGCAAAAATTGCAAAACAAACTCAGGTAAAAAAGAAAAAATTGCGACAAAACAGCTGCTGCAACAAGACTCGTGTTGCAAAAATAAAATAATTTCGCAACAAAGTCTGTGTTGCAATGGTGAAGATGCATTCAGCCACTCCATGCAACACATCATTTTGGCTAGCGACCCGGCTGATCTGTTAAAAAGATCAGCCGGCGGACGCGTAGCACGCCCCATATAATTCACTCATTAAAGGAGGCATCACTCCCTGTTCAAGTCTTAGATGTAATTTAGATCGGACAATAATAATGCAACCTGCACATCAAATTTATGGAAATTGAGACAAAACAATATGCACTAAGAAGTTTCGAAAATTCAATATGGGTCATACTACTATATAGTCATATTATCTGCATCGTTGGTCCTCACAGGGATTTGCCATCAAAGGGTATAATGAGCAGTATTGATATAGGGTGGGCGCTTTATGTACAGTGTTTCTGACATGGAACAATCATCATTTATTGATGGAACCATGCTGGTACTCTATGGTCTCGCTGTTTACCACTTTTCATGGACCGGCTTCCACACGTTCTTGGTCCGGCTCCCAAGCGTACGATGGAAGCCAGGGCAGGCGGGACTGGGATCCAGTGACTGCATTCACAGCAACATGCGCCCAGTTCAGCCATCCAAACATTGGCGCAAGTGAAAACAACCCCCACTTTTCTTTTTGACATGAAAACTGCCCAACACTTGACGCCTAGGCATTCAGCGCAACAGAACATAAAGGCGAGACTCGGCCATTAGACATACAAACATCAGTTTTTGTTCGAGTCATTAAAGAGTACAAACAGCATTTATATATTCAGTACTACCGAATTTGATACATTAAAATTCAGACTTAGCAGTCCTTAACACATCAAAAAATAGCAGTCCTGTATGTTGTACCAAATCATCAATATTTAGGCCCCGTTCGGCAATGCGCCGGCTCGTTGAAATCCGCGGATCTGCGGAGCATCGTTTCGCCCGCTCCAAGACTTTTCACTGCAGCTCCGTCCGCTCCCGGAGCAGAGCAGTGGAGCGGATGGACACCGAACGGGGCCTTACACTCAGAAAACCCATTCATCACAAGAAATTCAGAAGCACTTAGTTAGAATTCAGTACCACTTGTCATTGAAATATCAGAAGCACTTAGTGAAAATTCAGTACCACTTGTCATTGAAATTCAGAAGCACTAAACATTCATATTTTGGCCAAGTGCTACTATTGATCTCGTTGCTAAACAATACAAGAAGATAAGCACGGATGTGAAAAAAGGAAAGCATTGGAACCTCTCTAAATTGGAATGCATGCTGCCATCAGTACATATACATGATTGGGCTTTATGTGGAAACATGAGCAGAGAAGATACTTCAGTTATTTGAAATCGATGCGAGTCAAGGATACTGTTTAAAGTAGGATATGCCAAATAAATGAAAGGATACTGCAGATATGCACTTTTATTAAGACCAAGACAAGCTGTCAGGCAGTACATTTAGAGCGTCGACCCTGCCCTGCCCACCGGCATGGTTCGCCATCGCAGGCATCACCTTCCCGTCCAGCTCGCACTCACCGGCTGCCTCTCCCGCGACCCGCTACACAACTACGGGGCTCCTGCTTCCATGAAAACGCAATATAATTTATATTCACCAAGAAGCAACAGAAGTAAGATCACTACATTAAATCCTAGTATGATGAACCATCTATGCCGAGATACATACGGAGCAACACATAGGTTAAAGTTAAATCTAGCAATATAGTACACTTGGCACCGGGTAAATCCCAGATTAAACAATGTGGTAGATAGTTGTTTACCTGAATGCTGACAGAAGTATACCAAGTAACAAAGCTAGTTACTGGCAAAGCTCAATGCCTCCAAACCAAAGTTTAACTCCTAATACGAAATGTCTCTGAATCAAGCTAGTTGTGGCCAAACTTTGGAACCTGAAAAAATGGAGTGGAAAACAAAATTAGGAAATGCAAGAGAAAGAAAGTAACATAGGATAAAATTACCTCATTGCTCCAAACATATACAGTACTGCTAAGAAATCTCCTTATTAGTTCTTTTTATAGAATTAGCCCATTGATGAGATAAAGATACTAAATATAGTTATTTCTTACAACAATCTCTGGAAGATTAGTATTACACAAAATGTTGCCAAGAAACATATACACCATGAGAAGTGGTTCTGTTTTAGAGAACTAACTGAACAAAGAGACTTCAACTAATAAAGTAGCACATAATCCGTGATGTAATTCGTAGCAGTACAGGTCCTTTGATGCTATTTGCATCAAGAAAGTGGTAAAAGAGCAGCACATGAGTTCAATTCTTACCACACGAACACGAATTACCTGAAGTCTGCCAATCAAGTTGAGTATAAAGATAGCAAATGAAGAAATTAGTTGCTGTCTGCCCGACTCAGGTTTGCAGCATACAAATAGATATACACAGACCATGAATGTACTATAACTTTAGAAGAATATATACATTAATCTTCCATATTGTAGGAAAAACAAATTTGGAGCACAAAGTAGAGAGAAACACTTGCAACACACGTGCAGGATATAAGACCACATATAACTGTGCAGCACACAAAGATCGGATGGTGCACCATGGGCTGCAGCAAGCGAGAAGAATTTCCTGGGAATGTTTCGGTGGTTCTCGCGAGGGGGTGCATGAAGGGTTGCTGAGAAGATGCCATTATTTAAAGCATTATTTGTAGTAGCAATCCATAACTGTGCAGATGTATTTCCATTGATTTGATAAAACGATAAAAGAAAACCATGGCCACACACTTGTGCCACCTTGGCTCTACCCTATTAGTTAAATACAAGATGACATATTTTTAAACTTAATTATTATCAGATCAACAAAGAAAAAATCAAAAGTAATTTACTACTCCCTCCATCCCAAAATAAGAGTCGCTGAAACTCATCATGCGACGGAGGGAGTACTATAGTTTAGCACATTTCTCTTTCACAAGTATAGCAGTTGAATAATGCGCAGCAATCTGAAATCCTTCACTTACAAAGAAAGAGGGAAGACATAATACAGGCTTGTTAGCTCACCCATACACAGATGAGTCAGTGATGAAGTGGATTGCCAAAAAGAACATAGGGGAAATAATCATATCCATGTGTGGCATACTCAGCTCCACCCTTTCTCATCACTATCTTTGGTCACTATATTTGCTAGCACCACACCAAAAGTATGAAATTCCTCACGTTGAATACCTATAAACAAAAGGAGAAATAGGAGGTTATGTCAGCGACCAATCGAAATCATCGAAACTTCAGCACATCAGTACAATGTGTTGTAGATATTTGATTAATGGATGCAGTCAACTTACACATATTTCTTCATCTTCGGATTCAAGGGTGCAGGTCCTGGATGGATTCTGTGATGCGCCTCTATGGTCAATGCAAGCTGCGGAGAAAGAAAAGTTGAGATGTGATATCTTCAGACCAAGAACTACAGTTACAGGTTCAGATTTGCTTCAAATCATTTAGGCGCAACCAAGAATACCGAGATTAAACGTTCGCTTGTAGCCCTTGATGAATCTCAGGATCTTCTCATCGAAATCGAAGCCGGGGTTCCAGATCAGGGACCCATACCCGAAGACCCGCACCACCATCTTGCTGTTGTTTCCCCTGCAGACAACAACAAACTGAGCGCACAAGAAGCCATTCCCCTTCCTCGAACAATCATGTCAACATCGCCCCCAAATCAAAAGCCCCAAAACAGTTCAACAAAATTCCCCAAAAAAGGTACGGGTAGGGGTAGGTGGATTCGGTTACCTGGCACACCAGAAAGAATGCCGCGGGTGGGTCGGCGGCGCGTGGGGAGGAGCATGATGGGGATTTGGCTCCTCTTACCTCACCCGCGTCTCCTCTCCTCCGCCTGCAGTCTTCTCTCGTCGGATGGATAGATAGGGGTTTCTGGTCGGAGAGGGGGGAGAAGAAGATGGTGGCCTTCTCTCATCTCCTCCGCCACGGTCTCCTCTCCCCGGTTCACGCCCACGCCCATCGGCTCCCTTGCGGCGCTCGTCCTTGCTGCCCGCGCCGCAGCCGCGGCCACGCCCTGCCAAGAGGATACAACAATAAGAAGCCAGGGGGTGAATCATTATCTTTTAGCATGGACACCATGATGTTTCAGCGTCTTGTCATTGCATTGAACAGGAAAGAACCTTCTTAGCAAAGGTGCATCACTATTACCTTCGGCGGAGCAAATATTGCCACTGAACAACACTCATGGTGCAAGATAGAAATATTATTATAAGGTAAGCTAGTTCAAGTGATCATGAATAGCAAGGGAAACGGCGTGTTTTATCACTGCTGTTATATAGTTGAAATCTCAGTGCACATCACATATATATTTTCTAGCAATACCAAGCTTGATCTCAAATAGAACATATCCACATTACCCTCAGGATAACTGAACAACAATACCTGACAGTGGGTCACCCAGTTGAATCCATCCATCTTGGCACCAAAATTGAAAGTTCCAGGTAGCTCCAGCTTGCCAAATAAAAACTGAATGATTATGATTTATGCACCTAGGTGATATCCCTCTGCAGATCATGATGGTTATACTGTACCTGTTGCCAACTTTGCTAGCCACATCACAGAAATTAACACCTAAAGGGTTGAAGCACAAAATATTCAGTACTTACTATGAGTAAAGGAAAATCATAAGAAATTATATCTATGGACTTGCAAAGACAATCAAGAGCAACGGCTGATGTGAAAGCTTACACTGGGTGTATGTACGACTCATCTTTTTCCACCAAATTGTCAGTGATAGCACAAACATTTGTAATTTGGAACTAACTGGACAGAAAAATAGGATGCAAATTTATGCCCTCTCGCATGAAACATATTGTTACAGCTGCAAAAATCATGTCATGGAATAGAAGCTACCATTAATCATGTTAGTGCAAGAGGCCACAAACATGCTACCTAGATACACCCTTTGGATCACCCTGGTAGCAGCCAAGCCCTCTGCCGTTCCGCCAGAAGGAGATGAGATTCTTCTATCTTTTTTGCTTCTGAAAAAAAACATAAAAGGCCTACAAATCAAACCATCATATATATGACCACTTCAGTTTCAATAATTTATTGATTCTCTTAAAATTAAATGATGCCTCGTCATCTTGTGTTTGCTTAAATATATAATTAATAGCCAGGGATTAGAGGCCGGATGTATGAAAAAAAAATTAAAGCTTGGCTGCTGCACAGTCATTACCAGTTGCATGGACAACAGTGGACAGAAAGCTAGATAAGCAGGATGCCGCTTTGCAAGCTTACTCGTGCATCAATGAACCGTTGAAGAAGTGAAATCTATCCACATACCCAGGTCGCAAGCTTACTCGTGCATTAATGAACCGTTGAAGAAGTGAAATCTATCCACATACCCAGGTTGCTTTGCAAGCTTACTCGTGCATCAATAAACCGTTGAAGAAATGAAATATATACACATACCCAGGTCTATGACAGGAGCCTAGAGAGGCCATCTAGTACTGTCACCAAGGGGAGATCACTTCTTGTCGAGATCGATTGAGCCTCTTCTCGAGCTCCCGGGTCCCGATGTGTCCTGTCTTCCTCAATCTCACTGCACCATTCCTCTTCCCTTGCGGCATCCTCTCTGCTGCATAAATCATATATTGCATTTGCAGCAATATAAATGCCATTCTCAGTACTCCACAGCTTACAGTAGTAAAATATCTAGCTGATTCTCTACGGTTCATTTACTTGAGAACTGCTGACAGATTTTGTTCTACATGCAAATTGAATACTGGAGAGTAGCTAAAATCGAAAGAAGAGAAGGAACAAGGATGTACACGCCTGCTGGAAAGTACCTAAAACTGAAAGAAGAAAAGGAGCAAGGATGTACGCACATGTTCCCTAAGCACTTGATGTTAGGCTCCCTCTTCCCCAAGCTCGCACCTGCACCTTCTTCTCCCTACCTCTCCTCCTCCCTCTCCTCCCTGAATCTTCCTCTTTCTCTCTTTTCTACCAGGGAAAACTAAAGCCCCGCCATGGCTTGGAGCTCTCCCTGCCAGCCATGGAGACCCGCCTCTACCTGCAAGGAATTCACGCCGCCGCACCAGATCCCTCCGTCTCACGCGCCCGTCCGCCGTCGCTCAGGTCCGGCGAGCTCCTGCCTAGGTCGCTGGATCCCTCGCTCCGGCCTTCCTCGTCGTCACCGGCGACCCCCGCCTGGATACCTCGCTCGGCGAGCCCCGCCTCGCCGCCCGCCTTCAGATCAACCAGATCCGTGGAGAAGGCCAGGGTGAGCTCCTCCATGGAACCGGCAGCGTCGGTTGTGGCCACGGCCAGATCCGTGGAGAACGGCGACGGGAGGTCGGGGAGGAAGAAGAACGGCGACGGTGGAGGTCTCCCTTTGTCGATCTAGGAGGAGATCGATGGAGGTTGAGGGTTGGCGGCAGCGATGGAGAGGAGGGCATCGGTGGTGGCCATGGCCGAATCACGGAGGAGGGGAGGCGATGGTGACGTCTTGAGGAGGAGGACGGAGAGGGCAACGGCGTCGTCGTGAGGTGGAGAGCCAGATCAGGGATTGGGGTGCGGCGGCGGGTGCGGCTGGACGCGGGGAGACGAGGGGTAGCTAGGGTTTGAGGGAGGGACGGAGCCACGTTCGTGCGGGCAAGTGCATCGAGGGCACGAGGGTGCGAGCGCCTGGTTTATTTTCGTAGATTTTTTTCAGAGCGATTTTTTTTTTGACCAACCGGAGGGTTTAGCACTGGAAATAGTGGGAGCATTCCGATTTTTTTTTCCTGGTTCGAGGGCGGAGGGGGGAATCGAGGGGAAGCGGGAGGTGGGATCGAGGACGAAAAAAAATCGTCAATGGTGGGACGAAAATTGACCGGCGGAAACTACCAACTGCTCCATTAGGAGTAAAGATGCTAAAAGATTTTAAAGAGGGATATGAGTCTCATACCCAATAAGTGAGAACCTAAAATCATGCGATCCATCATGAGCAGGACAGGACCCACCCGTAGCAAGGTCACATGTCTGATGTCTACTATGTTATCATATGGTTGAGAAAACCGATCATAAGCATGAAACAGTGTAGCCGTGAGAACAACTGCGCAAAGCATACTTTGCCACTAACCCGACCATGGGCAGCCCGGCCCCAAAAAACCCAAAACCGGGCCGTGCTTCTTTCGCAACTCAAAAGTGAGTTCGGAAGGGCTCGGGCTTCAGTATTCCAGATTTCCAAGCTGGGATTACATGCATGCACACTAAACCCAACGTTCTGTCCGGGCTCGGGCGTGAGAAAAGAAACATTTCCAGGCTTCAGACCAAGCTTGGGTTTGTCATTTAGGATCCGGGTTTTTTCAAGCCGGGCCCGACCCAACGTATGTTCATGTTACTTACCTTCACCGCCACACCGCCCAAGTGGGCTAATGCACTGGACAGTAACATGACTGCTTAGGGCCCTCGATCCACGAGACCAAAAATCAGAGACTCATGGTGTTGGTTCTCGTGGACACAATAACCTTGACGAAGATAGCATAATCTCAACAAAAATTGGTACATACTCCACATAAATTAAAAACAACCTCCAGGGAAACGCATCGTACATGTACATGTGGGTACATGACTATCAGGTCCATTGAATGCTAAAGTTTGCTTCAAGATCCCTAAAGAGGTGTGGCACATGAAATGTTTTTTTTTGGCTTTGCAAAATCCTAATACCGCTACAAAATTCGCACTAACAATGTCAACAAAAATTGACTTCGACCGCGACAAGATTAATCTCCACACACAACAGAAATGGGCATCTAATTGATGTGGATATACTCAAGAGAAATATACTGCACACGTGTGGTATGAACATTAACCAAACAATATAAACAAACGGGGGAGCTTCTTGTGCTGCACGACGCAATTCCCTTCTGATTTTCTTTCTTCTTCTTTTTGGGCTTTCAACCGATTATCCTAAAAAATTGTTTTGGATTACTTTGTTTGACGTTAACAATATAAATTTTAATATAAAGTTTATAGGAATTTTAAAAATAATCACATATACAAATAAACGTTCGTGTTTTTTTGAAAAATTGGCACAAAATTTAAAAGATTCATGAATTTAAGAATCACTCATGGAACTTTGAAAAATGTTCTGAAATTGAAGAAAAATGTTCTCATAATTTTAAAATGTATGTGAATTATAAAAACCATGATTTCACAAATAATGCTTAAATATTTCATAAGAAAAGTTCTAAAAAGTATTAAAAAATTACAACCAAAATAAATATGTCAAGAATCTATACCTAATATTAAAGGACGGAAGATTTCATAGTTCTCCATAAGTCATCGCTTTATGTCCGTTAATTTTATGTTCACCATAAAAATTGACGGCTGAGATTTAAAAGGACCCGACTTGAATCTTAACCGTGTCCACATCGGTATCTCCAGTCTAAAAAAAGTAACTTTGCCTAACTCATATGTTCTTTCGTAAAGCCTCTCTCGATTGTTCCCAAAAAAAAGCGGTCAGTCGAACAGCCTCGCCCTCCACTTCCGTCCGTAGGTAGTCCCACAACCGTCCGGTCTTTCCGTAAAAACTGCCTGCTCCCGTCCCATTTTTACCGCCCTCAAACCCTTCTCTCCGCCCTCTCGCACGACCCCATCTCCTCGCTCGATCCCCAGCCGCCTAGCCGCTAGACCGGCCGAGTTAGCACTCTTGAGTTCCGCTGATCCCCTCACTATTGTGCTTGCGCACCAACACGCAAGTGGATGTATCTATGGGATACGCGAGCAGGGAGGAGATCCACGCTTGATGGGGTTGGGCCACCAGCGCGAGTGTTGGGGCTGGGCGGGGAAGCACGTGCAGGGTTGGCCACCTGCGTGCATGCTGGGGCTGGGAGGCGCGTGATAGTGTACACTAGGTCGGGATCGTGCCTTGGCGCGAGGGTGCCAGTCCCAACGTGTTGGTCAAGCAGGTAATGTTAAGTCAGTAGTAATCCCTATCTCAGGAAAGGATATCGTTATGATCCAGCGTGATTCATAAAATCATGATTTACGATATAGCGAAGGATAACTTGCATCAACTGCGTCTCGCCCGCTTATGCAATGGGCCTATCCATCCCGTTGGTGCCAAATCCAAAACTAAGCTTAATTACTCAGTAAATCATCACATATATCCTGGTGGAAGAAATGATATGCTATTTCATCACAAAGCATAAACACCCAATTCATAACATATAATCAAGGGACGGTGATCACCCACAACAAAAAGTTCATTACAGACCCTGTGACAACTTCATGGCCCAACATGTAAGATATCAATATAATAAAACATTCGGTACATCACAAATGGTAAAGATATAGCAAAAGCAAGGTAAGCATTGTATAATCTGTCAACAGGTTATTTAATCTGCAAACTCATCACAAAAAAGAAATATTTAATTTGTTCCATAAGCAAGGCCAGGGATAACCGAACGGCAGGACAACGGATAGGACATTGAGATGGTCATTGATATGATTTTAGCGTGTTGTAAACATATATCATACCGATCAATAAAGTTTCCACACAATATGCATTCAGTTACATATAAGAATTGATCTGTCATACAAAAAGAAAATGGCATGATCATAGTATATACATGAAGCTAACAATAAGTCTTGTGCAGGTACAAAAGCGTAGGATCCCAAGTCTAAGAAATTTCAATGCAGAGTAGAATGGTGAAGGGCTTCGTTCATTCGTAACGATGAGGGTAAGCTACAAAAACAGTTCGGATACAGGGTAAAATTGAATAGAACATTTCATCAAGCAAATTAAGATACTACTACTCCATACTCCTTACACAAGCATATCATGAATCTAATGGGGGCAGTGATCCGATATGCCAAAGCCTCCATAACTTTTGCTGCTACACAAAAATTCCAGGAGCACATTTAGCCTGCTGTTTGCGTACCATGTGTATGTGTGAGGTTTGTCATTTACTCCTTACACAAGCATGCATGCATGTAGGGGGGCTTTGTCATTTACTCCTGAGAGAAACCCAGCCAAGAAAGAAAGAGAGGCATCAAGCACAGCGGCAAGTGGGCTTCGACGGAGCATTGGATTCAGATCTCCGTTCTTAGGCTAATCATCAGGCTGGCAGTTCATTGAGCCCCCTACATCAACAACAAATGCCTCATGCTAAGCATTTTCAATGAAAAAAGAACAGACGGAGGAAGTACTACAGAAGAAATTAACACAAGCAATCGGCAACCATGTATGAGGTATGCAAGGAAATCTCAAGGTGGTCAAACCAATGAGAGGAATAATATTAAGTTGCAAGCAAAGATCACAAGAATAGAGCTTTAATGGCACTGCAGAAACACCATAAGGACCCTCCAAAATAACACTTTAACTATCAGCCAATTAAGCGATCAGAGTTACAGAACACTATACAACCATATAGGAGCATTCTTTTGATCAGCCAAATCTCAATTCATGCTTCTTGTATCAACATGTTTATTTCCTGCGCCCCTCTCTTCCGTAGAAAGCTGCGTGTTGCCTACAGAAACAATGGGCAAACCGAAATGAATAACCAATTTGAAGGATGTCTAAATGACCAATTATGTATGTACGCACATAGATATAACTATGTAAACTACTTGTACTGCTTACAATAAGGCAAAATTGTACAATCATACTAATTTAGCTTAAATTGAGTTGTAAAGTAGACATCAGTTCTTATTTTGACAAATCTGTAAGGTGACAGGCATAGACTATTATGCAAGATCTATGTAGTATTAATGGTACAACGTTTGTCAAGGGGTGTCTGCCTCATGTCGAGCGTTATTGCTTAGAATTATTAGCCCCAAAAGATCGGCAAAACACTATATAAAAATTGAATAAAATCACAAGGCAGCATGTGTCTAAAGTCTGCTCTGCGGATGACATATAAGTTATTTAATTAAACTGAATCGCAAACTCATCCACAATGGCCATACTGGTCTGAGACATACTACTGTACCACCCAGGGGTTGATCTGCACGTCAACCACTGAAGTCAAAATGAGATGAACAAAGCAGAGGCTGAACGCATCACCCTATATAACAATTCCTAAACAATACTATGAACTGATATGGTAGGAGTGTAGGAAAATGCAATGCCTGTAAATTTATCTGCCATTTGTATCAAAGACTTGTAACAAAGACGTGTAGGAGAGAATAACAAACAAACAAAAGATTTGATTACACACCTATATGTCAATTAATTCCTCGGGAGTTTGGAGGCCATAAAGCTCAATTTTGTCCAGCAAAGAAAAATTATGTTCTACCTGTCAAAAAATTGCACCTCGCATTAGATGTTGCCTATAGGAAGGAAAATGTAAATAAAAGCAGAACCTCACTATGATTTCTTACATCTCCCAAACACCTAATAATAAGAAAAGAACACTATATTTGAGCATGGAGACCTGTACACGCACATTCACTCCCCAAATATCAACTAGATGAGTTCTCATACTGGCAAAACAGCTTTTATGTTTGGGTGATACATGATGATTGGCAAGACTGGAAATTCTTAATAAATGTAAACATGTGAGCTTCTTCAGGTGTTAACCAAGATTGCATATTATGTGGCTTAAATTTGAAGATAGAGCAAGACATTATGGACAAATACTATCATAATTAATTATCTCTAGGAATTTAATCGCCGAATTTCTCCATTCCATTGTAGTGGAACTAAACCAAATTAAACCCTCCAAAGCTAACGCAAAAGAAAATTAACTAAACCAAACGATTTTTAAATTTTCACAAGCTATATATTAAAGTCTATAATTGGATAAGAACGTAGATATAACTATGTAAAATCCAGTTCTGTAAAATCCAGTTCTACCTCATATGCCATGCTTTCACAAAGATCTACAATAAAAGTTGGTTCTTAAGAAAAGAAGATCCACATCAGAAGAAAAACATCTAGTAAGTTGTCGGCATGGCAGCATCTCTTCTGAAAGACCATCGTATGATTCGTATCTCTCTTATCTCTCCCAGGTTGTTGCCCATGAAATTTTTCTACTTACACATTTATATAAACAATCGAGGCACGCATCTGCAACCTCTAATTCAGAACACAAATTGAGAAAAAAAATGTGCAGCCACCTAAAGAGAATAACCATGAAAGAACACATACATCTCACCAAACAAAGAACTGGTTGTGAACTTGAGGCCAAGACATAAAACGACAGGCTTCCAATCGGTGGGGCACGTGAATTACAGGCAGTGGCACGAGATATTTCACCGCGGGAGTAACTATTCATTGGTACAGGAGCACGGGTTCGATCCGACGGGCGAGGCCTTCCACGCGCGCGATCCAACGGCCGAAAACGCATCAAGGAAACGCAACGAACGGCCAGATTCGTCTGAGCTCTGAGGAGGCCGGGGTTCTCCCATGGTTCTTGTTTCCGGATCACCAGATCAATATGTTCTTACGAGGGTGAAACTGCCCTGGTTATCACTCATCAGAAATGACCATCCAAGGACAGAGCCACTAAAATAAGAATGTGATCAAAATGTCTCAAAGAAACGAGGGGGGATCCAAATTAATACCCACAAGTGCCTCGGTTGCTCGAGAGCATGCCTATATAAGCCATAACTGATCATCATAGCCCTGGCCATGTCCCATACAGTAGCCGAAGCAGAGCAGGAGGAAGATGGGGCTCACCGAGGGAGGTTGTAGCCGAGGCAGTACTCAGTGGGCGCCGGGGTTGCGCCTGAATGCCGTCCAGCCGGCGAGGAACCGCTTCCTACACCGCACATCCACGCCGCTGCATCAGAGTTGCGCCTTGCACTGTCCCACCGATGAGCACGAACGCCACAGGCACCGAAGCAGCCAAGGAGGCGAGGGGGTGATGTATAGCACATCTAGATCCAGGAGCACCACCAGGAGCTCCTGATGGCTGGCTAGCACAGGGGAGAGCCGGCGCGATCCCGCATCAACAACGTGAATTTGCATAACTCCATCCATGCTCTTACCATGTTTTCTGCAAAACGCACACAAAATCCAATGATGTTAATAAAGCACAACCAGAATCTTCTATCTCATATGGAGATTAAAAGGAACAACAATAAAGGACATATGAAACCAGTGGCTCAAATTTACACGCATGATCAAGAAAATGGCAGAGTGGGCAGCATATATATGCAGCAATCCATGATAACACTATCTAGTTAAAATAGAAGGGACATAAATATAGATCATCTTATTATTTTGGCAGGAGATGAAATAAATGGCATTGTTCAGAAAATGGGATTCATACAATACTTTAGCATGATAAAGTTAAAGGAGATCCATGTGCACATCAGACTGGAAGTCACCATACGCAACACCTCCCTATCACTATGTTGCAGATGTAATCATAAAGGTCTCCAGGTCGCAATGCACATGGAAAAGTAAAATACCCAGAAAAGGAAATATCATCAGAGGTAAAGATTATGGAGAGAATCGACCTTCAAAATCTGAGAGAAAACATGTGTGAATGCTAGTTCCAAGTGCCTTCCTATTCTTTAGGCCACTTCCAATCCGGAAAATAATAGGGGGTCAAGAGAGAGGGAGGGGGAGAGAAACCTGTAACACGGTCGGGTTGAGTCGAAGAAGTTGCACGACAAAGGAAGCGAGCACATCCAGCGCCACCAGTTGCTAGTCAGAAGCAACTATTATTAGGAAAGAAGAGGTGCATCAGAATTACTCATTTTGGTACAAATAAATCAGATAAACACTAGATGGCAAACCAAATCAATTAGATAGTTATAGTCTAGCTTGTGCACACAATATTGTGTTCTTTGTGGTGACTATTGTGCACTGCTTCTTTTCAAGCAAGTAGAACTATACAACAAAAATAGGTAGTAAAACTTGCAGGATTTCAGATAATTTTGTTTTGCAATTGATGGCATTTAATACTTGCAAGTCTGTCAATTTTAGTATCATCTTCACTGAGGATTCACTTGCCAAACTTAATGATTTTTTTTATCAAGTTAACCTGCAAATGTACGAAAAGTGAATCTTTCTGCATGATAGCTTGATAAGCCCATATACATGATATTGTCCAGACTTGTCACCATGCTAGCTATTTACTCTCTCTAATTTTCTTTGGATATCATTTTAGGATGTGTGCAATCAACTTCAAAATTTGAGTACTGACACAAAGATAGACAATCTTTTATCAACCCCTAAATTATTTATAGGCATGAACCACCGATTTAGATCTTTAGCTGGATCAAGCAAGAACGCGGTTACTTCATAATATAGTTGTTGAACATAAGTGCATATGTTTCGGGGCCCTTGGGGATGGAGGGGGAGTTATCATCCTGTCAAATAGTCCAGGTCCGCAAGAACGACATCGGCAAGATGTAATGGTCAGGAATAAACAACCAAGTAACATCAAACAGTAACCACGCCACATAACAACATTTTTTAGCAAAGCTAATGCTGGATTACTTCAAAGCTTCAAACAAAACACACAATGCTTGAACAGAAGGTAAAATTAACACCAAAAATTTAGTAAGCAGATATTGCAAGTCACTTGTGAATGAACTACCAAACATACCTGCAAATGGTGGATTTGCTGAGCATTGAATATAGTGCCATGGTCTAAACTTGTAGATCACTAAATGCTGACTTGCATAATGTGGCAACCATAGTAGATCCGGCATAATAGTATTTTCTGAGGACACTCATATCTTCCGTAGGCAACATGACCTACAGATGCAATATATTGTGTGTGCAAGTCATATAACTGAGAGAGTTAATATATTGTACATATAAGTAAAAGTTGACTGCATGCTAAATGTGAGGAAAAAAGAATCGATGATTACACATGAGCATAAAATGGAATTTACCTTCCCTTGCAACCTGCTTGGATTTTCATCGAGCGCCTTGTATGCATGTACACAAAAAAAATCTGCCCGTACAATACAAGGATGGGAAATTTTAGGTATTATATCAAGCAAAGGAATGCATAAGAGAGGAGAGCAGGCTAATCAGGAGGGAGAGAGAGAGTACCTGAAAGAAAGGGATGGAGAAATTAGAAGGGGATAGAGGTAGGAAGATTGGGGTGCTGAAACAGAGCCCAGCCGGTCGTCGCGCATGACGCAGTGGACGGGGAAGGAAGTGGCACGGCTTCTCCTTCCTCTCGTCTCCTTCACATCATCCCTCTCTCTATCTCGTGTGGGTACATGAGGAGCTGGCAGTGAGAGTGGATCTAAGAACGGGACTGAGAGGAGAGAGAGAGAGAGAGAGAGAGAGAGAGAGAGAGAGAGATACCTGGACGGAGTGGATAGATGGGGGCGGGGAGGCGCCAGCTCCGTCCGTTGTGGGGGCGTCGTCGTCGTCGCCGGGGAGCACGGCGGCGAGCGCCCCGAGCGCCAGCGCGGCCTCGTCGGCGGGGATCTGCAGCGCCTTCGCGAGCACCGTGGCACCCACTCGCCCGGGCCCCGGCGCCACGAGCTTCGCCTTGAGCTGTGGCGGTCGTGGATGGGTGCCCGGGCGAGCGGCGGCGGCGGGGCAGGGAGGCGGGCTTGGGTTAGGGTTTGGAGGGAGAGAGGCGAGGCAGGAGGAAGAGGATAGGGAGCGGCGCGAGTGCGGGCGAAGGCAGCGGCTGGGTCTCCACGGGTGCGCTCCTCTTTTATACGCCTACGTATGAAATGACTAAAATACCCTCGGCGGGACACGGTAATAACAGGCGGTGGCACACTGGAGGGCTAACTATTCATTGCTAAATCGCTATCTCTCGATCCGACGGACGAGGTGATCCGGCGGCGAGATCCGACGGCCAGATTCGCACCAAGAAAACGATCCGACGGCCGAGAGTCGCTAAACTCTGAGGAGCCTCGGTGCTCCCTTCGTTTCTTCTCTTTTGATGCAAGTGTGCAGGTGATGGGGCGGGTCGATAGATAACGTGGAGGAGTTGTCGGGCGCCATGGATAAGGCCGTGCGTGCGTGACCTGTGCCGGCGGGGAAAGCAAAGCACCGTCAGTTAGTCCTCCCTTCACCCTTCTCTTTCTATATGTTAAGTGCTATTGCTCTGTCAAGGTTTGATAGTTAACTTCTTCCGATGTACAACTTGGGCTGATTTTTATGGTAGCGCTGGGCATTTGAATTGTTTATTTTGATGATAGTTTTGGACGGATTATTTGTGCTAGGAGGGAGGGATAGAGAGAGGGGAGGGGAGAGGAGAGAATAAGAAAGAGTGGACACAGATGAAAAAGATTTCTACTGCTGCTTTGGCTGCGTGCTGCGTGCTGGGTTGGCTGGTCAGGTCAGAGTTCAACTCGCTGCCGTCGGAGCTTGCCGTGGACTGAGACAACAAGCTCCGGCTGCGTGCTTGGTTGGCTGGTCAGGTCAGAGTTTGACTCACCGCACACGCATGAGCGGACAGAACCGTAGCGCACTACATCACAGATTGCGGCGTGGCCGACCTGAGGGTGGCAACACTGCATTGGCACCCGAGCTCGGCCCCATCGTCCGACACGATATATTTTTCGATCCCCTTAATCCCACTCCTACCCGGCCGTGGTCTCGGGTACGACAGTTGAACCCCTCTGTCGGACGCACACACACATGATATAATTCTAAGACTGTTGATCGTCAGTGCAAGCTCTGAATAATCTGTCCAGTCGGTGATTGCCTCTGGTGGCGAGGACATGAAGAGCTGGTTCGATTTGCTTCCATGATTGGCTGTTGGAGAGAGCAATTACAAGTGCGATCGCAAAGCTAGCTCAATCCAGTCAGATTGATCCTGCCTTGGTCGATTCAATCCAGCTAGCTAAGACACGTAAATATGGAGGGGCACAGTCGTTATACAATAGAAACAACAGCCATTAGCCTGTGTATAACCCTATCCTGTTTTTATCCTGAGATTAGTTTTTTCAGTTATAAATTTTCACTTGCAAAATCATAGTTTTTTCAGTTATAAATTTTCACTTGCATAATCATAGTTCAATGATAGGGGTGCCATTTGGTGTCCCAACTCCCAACTCATCAGTTTAAAAATGTTATAATCCATTGTGATCAGATAAACACTGTGGTCACCATCGGTGAGGGCGGGAAAGAGGATATACGACAATACTGGTCAGGTGCCGTGTTGCCATAGAGAACATGGACATTTTGACGGGAGGTGTCTTACCCATGTTTATATACTAAGTTAAAAGCATGTGACATTTTTTTCACCCGTTACAACGCACGGACATGTTTGCTAGTAAAACCTAAATAAAAACCCCAAAAGACCCGAAAGTAAACCACCGAATTGAAGATACCAAAAAAACACACGCCACAGAAAAATCGGCACATGGACCGGTCCATATGCGTTTATCCAACACTTTGTTGCATTTTTTTAGAACAGACACTTTTGTTGCATCGAGAGACGTTTATTGAAATAGGAGGACCCCGTGAGCCAACTTGTGGTTGGATAGTTAGAGGGACTGTGGTATTCCAGCCCATCAGGGTTCAAATCCTGGTGCTCGCATTTATTTCTGGATTTATTTCAGGATTTCCGGCGATGCGCATTCAGTGGGAGGAGACGTTCCCGTCGACGACGAGGTGCCTACGGTGACTTCGTAAATTTCAAGATGATATGCCGGCTCAGTCTTTCGAAGGTGCTCATAGGGGTAGGGGATGCGTGTGTGCGTTCATAGGGTGAGTGTATACGCGTGTATATGAGCGCTTGCGTCTGTACTGTGTTAAAAAAAAAAAATAGGAGGACCCCCAAAGGAGAGAAGTCAAACGTATTTGGGCCTTAAACATGGGCTTAACCCCTCAGAAACAGAACATCCGATCCAGCCCAACCACCCCTCTCCCTCTCTCCCGCACCTTCTCCGACACGCTGCTCGGCTGCTCCCCCTGACCCCTCCATACCGCCAAAACTTTTGCAGCGCCTCCAAACCCCGCTTCTCCATTCCTAAAAATTCCCCAAAACTCCCAACTCCGAGCGAAAAATCTAAACGATTCGGCACCCATTTCGAACCATCCCACTCGCCGGAGGTGGCGCGATGCCGTCGAGGAGCAAGCGCGATCGCCGCGGCAGCGATTCCGACGAGGAGGAGGAGGAGGTCGTCACCCTCTCCTCCGACCCCGACGAGTCGGAGTCCGAGGCGGAGCGCGGGGCGGAGGCGGCCGACGACGACGACGAGTACGTGGCGGACAGCAGCGACGCGGGCGGCGTCGAGGACGAGGCTGGGGAAGGGGGCGACAGCGATGACGGCGACGGCGACGGTGGGCGGCCAGTCCGGGGCGGGCGGCGAGGCGCTGCGGAGCCCGACGAGGAGAGGAAGTCGCAGAACGTGGACGCGCTCGTCAGGTACTCTCTGGCCCTACCATTCCGGCCCATGCGTGCGTGTCCGTGTTGTGCGCTGGTGGTGTATCGACGCATCTTAGTGGATTCATAGGGGGCTAGGGTTCGCATTAGTGTTCATCTAGATTTTTTATGGTGACGAGACTAGTTGATGGATGCTCCTGAATTGTTGTGGGACATGTTTGTGGTTTCAGATGCCAATTCAGCATAAGAGTCCCCAGTGATACACAAATCCACGCCCTGTTAGATACTACATTTGAACAGTGTGCCTCAGCTTGGGTGTGTTTGATCCGGTTCCTCTAGAATTTAGCATAAGAGGCTCAAGTCAAATTGCTCTCCCCACACCGTGGTGTGTTCTGGAAAAACAGGGTAGGATTTACTCCCTCCGTCCCATAATGTAAGACGTTTTTTGACACTAGTGTAGTATCAAAAAAGTCTTACATTATGGGACGGAGGGAGTAAATCCTATGCAACTTACAGTGTGATAAGATGATATCTCTTTTGTATCCCACTGGACTGGTTGTTTCCCAAGTAATCTGAAGGGTTATCTCCTGAGAACTTTGTTCTGGAGTATCCAAGCCTGAATGGTGATGCTTTGATTTGACCCCTCTCACTAACTAACCATACCTGGCACTCAAGTTTTCGTAACGGCTCCTAGCTGAATATTGCCATTCGCGCAAGTACGGTGACAGTGAGTATGCAAATGGCTGAATGACTTGGAGGAGATCACATGAAGCTGGCAAATATGGACAGAGAGATTTAACCTTCTGTATTCCGTCTTGTAACTCCTTCCATACGTGGACAGAATGGACTTTTCCAATAATTCATTGTGCATACCAAGTAAACAGTAGGTAGCTATGTGGAACAGAGTGCTCTGTAGTGCGGTCGTGGGGATAAACCTCTTAGTCATCTCTCTGTCATGATTCTAAGCATAGAGATATGACGGTGAGTACATTGTGCAATAGGACTGGCCTTCTACATGAAAGAATCCTGAAATATTACGGTATTAGTAAGAGAAAGTATGGTCAGCTGGAACGATCTTGCGCTATGTGATGTATTGCTAATGTTCGCTTCAAGCCTCTTTGTCAGTTACAGTCATTTTCTCTTATATTGCCTTCCACACACTGAAATTTGTTTTGGTTTAATCGACTATAGCCTGACAAATGCACTCTCTTGTTTGAAGATATTTATGTATTTTTTTTCTGGTTTCTGTCAGGGGAAACCTGGTTGTTAGAAGGCAGCCACTTATTCCACGTATCCTTTCAGTTTCTGATGCGGCAGCGATAGCTCGAAAACCATTCAAACCTCCGTGCGGAAACGGATATAGTGAAAATAGTGAGCTTCTTGCTCGGCGCCTTTCAGCCCGTAAAAGATTTGTCCCGTGGGGTTCAGTACAGCCATTTGCAGTTCCAAACAGTCTTCAGCAGCTGCCTACCATTGCGAGTGATGATTCCTCAGAGAAAGAGGAACCTCTTCCACCTGGCATAGAGCCATTAATTTTGTGGCAACCTGAGGAATGTGACAAAGAGAATAACAATTTTACTGCAATCGAAGTTGATCATCTGCTTGTACGTTACCTTCGTCCTCACCAAAGGTAATATATTATTATCCAGTTTCTTTTCCTATATTCATTTTTACATGCTTGATTTTTGCAGTGAACCCTCTATTTTGTGGTTTACCCTATGATAATTACAATCAGCATTAACTTTGTACAGAACATGTGCTCTCTGTAAGCTGTAGAGATTCACATATAGATACTACATATTGCACTGTAGCTTTATTTTTAGGCTAAGCAGGTGCAAACAATAACTAAGAATGCTGATATCTTCTGAATCTTTGAGATGAAGAAAGTGAATCACATGATTGTGTTGCAATGCAGGGAAGGAGTTCAGTTTATGTTTGATTGTGTCTCTGGGTTGCTAAGTGATGATGGAATCGCTGGATGCATTTTAGCTGATGACATGGGGTAATAAGCTGGAACAATTCACGCCCTCCCTCTTGTCCATTTTTTATACTTAGATCTAAATACGTAATGCTTCTGTCTTTCAATCCTTTTATTTAGTCGCTGACTCACTGTTACATAAAGCTATTTCTGACGCTTCCTTGCACTTTCCAGATTGGGGAAGACTTTACAGTCGATAACTTTACTATATACCCTTCTCGCTCAAGGCTTTGAGGGTAAGCCAATGGTTAAAAGGGCTGTCATTGTAACCCCCACAAGCCTAGTTAGCAACTGGGAATCTGAGATAAGTAAATGGTTAAAAGGCAAAGTGCACCTGCTTGCCCTCTGTGAAAGCACGCGTGCTGATGTTCTTTCTGGAATAGGAAGTTTCTTAAAGCCCTTGAGCCGTATTCAGGTTTTCTTTTACCCAAACTTTTCTCCTTTATGCTATTTTCTATTTACCATGCTTACTAATTGCAATCAGAATTGTATGTTCATGACAATGTCTGGTGAATTTATATGTTTGGAATTGTCATCAGGTACTTATCGTATCTTATGAGACCTTCCGCATGCATTCGTCAAAATTTGAAATACCAGGAAGCTGTGACCTTCTCATATGTGATGAGGCTCACAGGCTGAAAAATGACCAGACACTAACAAATAAGGTATATCAGTTTGTCAATTCAGTCTCAAGCGTTTCACATACATGAGTCGTTTGCACTTAAGTTTATCTCCGATTTTGCTCTCTGCCTGAACTCATCAAAACACTTGATGCACCAGGCACTGGCGGCCCTTCCTTGTACACGGCGTATCCTGTTATCAGGTACCCCAATGCAGGTAGATTTTTGCTTTCCCATTCTTTTCCATATTGTAGCTGGAACCATTGTTTTGAATTTTGATGTATTCATTTTCCTCTGCAGAATGATTTGGAAGAGTTCTTTTCAATGGTAAATTTTACAAATCCAGGAGTTCTGGGGGATGCCGCATATTTTCGCCGACATTATGAAGTATGTAATATTTATGAAAATCACAAGTTATACTGCTAAATACTCCATCCGTCCCGAATTACTTGTCGCAGAAATGGATGTATCTAACATCCATTTCTGCGACAAGTAATTCGGGATACATCCATTTCTGCGACAAGTAATTCGGGACGGAGGGAGTATGAATTACAACTATTTGTTAACAGATAGTGGTGTTCTCAGATATTTGTTATTCAAGTTTCTTTCTGTGTTGTGCACCTAAAATCATGTGCTATTCCTGTTAATTACATTCTATCTTCCTTTCCTCTGTATTTAACTCTAACATTATCTGCCCCTAACTGAAGGCACCAATAATTCGTGGAAGAGAACCCACAGCAACTGCAGAAGAAAAGAAGTTGGGATCCGATAGATCTGGAGAGCTTAGTGCAAAAGTAAATCAGGCAAGTCCTTTTCCTCTGAAGAAGGTTGTCTGCACTCTGCACTACATAATTTTGTAACTGTATTGTCCACATTTATGTTATAATCCCATCTAGAATTGTTTGGATGCATTTTCTTCTACAATTTTATGGGCTCTTGGTTAATTACCTTCTGAATTCTTCTGATGGCTTTTCAATGATATTCAGTTTATATTGAGACGAACGAATGCCCTGCTGTCCAATCACTTGCCACCAAAGGTATGTTCTGTCCAGTGTATATTTGGCCGGATATGTTCATCGCACATTCAGAAAACACAAAGAATTATGTACCTGCTATCCATTTTGTCTTTTATAGTGATTCTTCCTTCTTTTTACATTATATAATTGTGCCTTATCTACATTACTTAACCCTGCTTATGTATAGATTGTTGAAGTAGTGTGCTGCAAGCTGACTCCTTTACAGATGACATTGTACAACCACTTCATACACTCCAAAAATGTAAGGAAATTTTGTACCATTCTGAGTTTCAAGCAATATTCAGTAGGCACATGTAAGGTAGTCGGAGTTATATTTACAGTAATCTGTGGTTGACCCTGTCAGGTTAAGCGCTTGATATCTGAAGAAGCAAAGAGTTCTAAAGTTTTGGCATATATTACTGCTCTTAAGAAATTATGCAACCATCCGAAGGTAAATAATTTCAGTTTAATGTTTCTCCCCACGATATATCTCTTTCAGTGAAAGTAGTTTCGACAGTAGGATCAGAGTTTATTACAATCTATTTTTTTACTGCAATTAGTTAATGTCCGTACCTTGCTAAACCCCAACACATTGAGCTGTCTCGTCTGGCTCCGCCTTCTACACGCCCTTGGCTCCGCCGCTGCACTTGGTTGATGTCCTCACCTGGCATCATGATGTTGTGGCCCTGCTTGACCTACACTACATCCTCAGCATCGCTGCCACGCTGGATTGAGCTTTGTCTTGGCTCCTATCACGATTTGTGTTGAAGTATTCGTTTTTTCTTCCCCGCTTCAAAAAAGCATTAGTTATGTTGTTAAGATATGTATCTGCGGCATTGTTTATAAGGCGGTAAGGTGACCTAAGGCGAGCACCAACCGCCCTGACGCCTAAGCGACTCATAAGCGCCTAAAGCGTGCATAATTGTAAGGCGGTGCCAGGGCCCTTACCGCCTAAGCGTCGAAGGCGGGACGCCTTATAAACAATGAGCTGGGAGGTTGAAGAGGGTGAATGAATCCCCACCACCACCGTCACCAACTCTAATATTTGTAGTAGTAACTAGTAATGTATCTCTCTTTAAAGCACCATAGGCTTAAGTACAACATTGTATACTTCTATATTGCTGTCAAGTGCTACCTTGCATCTGCATTGTATACTGGAATTATGTACTTTTCAAGACAATGTCCGTTGACAGTTTTAAAGCTTGTTCATGATAATGTATCCTGCATAGATTGACAATGTTATAAGCTGACCCCATATTCCTTGTAGAATGCGGAATATGCTTGGTAACCAAGTTTTTGCATTGACTTTTTATTTCTTGATTACCTGGCAGCTAGGAAGTTACTAATGTGATTTGATAGGTTATGGGAAATTCTGGGCTGTTGTTGCCTCTGTTACTGTTTTTCATAGACAGCCTGCATCAGTTTCACTTTTTTGGTAACTATATTTAGCATGACAAACATATGTTGCTTGGTTATCTTGCTATTGCAGCTAATCTATGACACCATAAAGAGTAGCAAGTCAGGAGGCTCCGGTTTCGATGACTGTCTACGCTTTTTCCCTCCAGAACTGTTTCAAGGAAGGTATGCCTAACTTTTCTCACTAGCTTCTCAAGCAAATCCAACTTATCTGTATCGTTTCTTTTATGCAAGATCTGGATCATGGACTGGTGGAGGAGGAATGTGGGTAGAACTATCTGGCAAAATGCATGTGTTGGCTAGATTGCTGGGGCACCTCCGACTGAAAACTGATGACCGTATTGTCCTTGTATCAAATTACACTCAGGTAAGATTTTTTTTAATGTATTATGTTGATAACACAGTATCATTGTAGTAAGGTTATGTTGAGAGTGGATTTTTGGAACCCGGGTGTATGGAGGACCTTATTTTAAATACTTTGAAAATCACATTTAAGGTTTCAAAAAATTCTGAAAAAAATTCTACGTGATCATATGGATGTATATTACACATGTGTAAAGTTTGGTAATGAAATAAATAAATATGCGACCTATACAAAAATGACAAAATGGTGATTTCCAAATAGTGAATAATGCATGCACTGTTCATCTTTCCAAAATCATGATTTTGTCATATTTGTGTAACTCACATGGTTACTTATTTCAGCATCAAAATTTATACATGTGTAATATACATTCATATAAACATGTTGATTTGTTTTCAGAATTTTTTGAAACTTCAAAATAACATTTTGGCACAGTTCAAAAAATAGGGCTCCAATGCACCCGGGTTCCAAAGTGAATTTTTGGGTTATGTTGGTCTTGGCGGGTCCATTGGGGATGGATGTTGTAAGATTTAAACTACGTTCCTCTCATTAATGAATTGGCTAAGCTCCCATCTGTATGCTTCAAAAATAAGAAACTATGAAGGTATTGTTGGTGATGGCAAAATTCGTATCTCGAAAACTTTCCTGGGGTGTCCTGCAACAATAAGTCGAACGTGAGTGCACTTATTACTGTCTATGTTGTCTTGAAAGTTCTACATTCTTTGTAGCCTTAGGCCTGCTAGTGCTAGCATTCTTTACACTGGCTAGTGGGTACTGAAAACCATTTTTTTTAAAGTTAAATTATTAAATACTTCTAATAAACAAAGGGATGGTAGTAACCAGTAAGCCATTATTAATCCCAAATCTTCATTGCCTTTACTATCATGTTTATGGTCAGACCATATCCTGCGGATATACTAATTATAAGAACTACGAAAGTCAAAAGGTATGTACTCCCTCCGTTCACAAATATAAGATGTTTTGGATATTTCAATTTGGACTACATAAGGACTGAAATATGCGAACAAACACACTAAAACGTGTCTATATACATCCGATTCAGAAAAAGTATCTTACAACCAGAAGCCCTACAGCACAAAGTCAAGAACATGGTACTTGGAATTAATGGTGAAGTGATAGAGTTACCTTAAACCTATACATTGGATATATGTTTGCTTTCCTTTTTGAACTGTCAAAATCATATATTTAAACTGCTCCCCCCGATCCAAATTAATTGACGCAGCTTTAGTAAAGTTGTGCTAAAGCTGCGTGAATTAATTTGGATCGGAGGGAGTACTAGTTTCTGCACAAGTGCACGTGACCTTATTTTGGCACCTCTTCCTACTTGTTTTGTGTACTACATATTCTCTGTATGTCTGTCATCAAACGAGAGAGTACAGTCTTTAGAATGTGTGTGTAAACTAGTTTCTGTTCATAAAATACATTTGTTATAATTAATTTGCTCTTTGGATACCTGCAGTCTGCAGAGCTGGAGTCATTAACTATTATCATTGTCTAAAAGTGCAGACATTAGATTTATTTGCACAATTATGTCGGGAAAGAAGATATCCATATGTTAGACTTGATGGATCAACATCCATTAATAAAAGGCAAAAGTTGGTGAACCAATTCAATGATCTATCTAGAGTACGTAACATCAACCTTGTACCCTGAACCGAAGAACTTATAACCTATCATTATATTCTAAATTACCATATTTGGCAGGACGAGTTTGCCTTTCTACTTAGTAGCAAGGCAGGCGGTTGTGGGCTTAATTTGGTGGGTGGAAATCGATTGGTTCTCTTTGACCCAGATTGGAACCCTGCCAATGATAAGCAGGTTAATATCTGTGATTTATCACTCTTGATGGTTCTGTTTAACTCCACACACCTTGCCTGAGTTGAACCTTTTCATCTTCTGATATTTGCATAGGCTGCTGCTAGAGTATGGAGAGATGGACAAAAGAAGAGAGTGTACATATACAGGTTCTTGAGCACTGGAACCATTGAGGAGAAGGTTGACAGCTCCATTTTTTTCATTCCTTTTTACTTATTTTTCATTATCAAGTGAAGGAATACTGAGTTGCTGATTACTTCTTCTGCTGACAATATGATATGCCACATTCATCTATAGGTATATCAGCGTCAAATGGCAAAAGAAGGCCTCCAAAGAGTTATTCAGCAGGAACAAGCGGACGACAAAATGCAGGATCAAGTACCTGGAGTTTTCTTTTCGATCCTTGAAAATGCCAAATATGTTAATTTCTCACGTCTTCATTTCACTTTTGCAGGGCAATTCTCTTTCAACAGAAGATCTGCGTGATCTATTTACTTTGCACGATCAAGTCAGGTGAACTCTGCTTCTCCATTATAGCTTGGATCAGTTGCCAGTCATGTACATAAGTGTAATTAAGTTGCGTTTGCAGTCACCATTTTGTTGGGATCAAGGGTACAGTTTCTTGCATATTATCATGCAAAACATAAGGCCTTACTACATAAATTGTTTGATAAAAGGAGTTCATGATCATTTGATTTAGGTTGAGGGTGTAATAAGTAGTCAAACTACCATTGGCTTGCAAACAAAATGTCAAAAACTGTTGCAAATATGCTATTCATAGAAACCAGATTTGTTTCTAAGTTAGGCCTAAATACTCTGTTATTAGTTATCACCATTGAATACTATTCAAAATATGTAAAAGCCAATATCCAAATTCATTAGTTCCGTCTATATGTAGTTGATATTATACATCATCCTTTTCCTTCCATTTGGTCTCGCAGGTCTGAAATACATGAAAATTTGAAGTGCGATCGCTGTAACAAGGATCACTGTATGCCGTTAGATGGTAATGGTTTGGATTTAGATGCCGCTAAGCATGATACAGTTTCGACATCAAAAGAAAAGTTGTATACTGATATTGGTGGCTTTAGAGAGATCTCTGGATGTTTGCAGAAAGTGAATAGTTCAAATCAACAGGTAGTTTATGCGACACCCTTTTCTGTTAGAATGTAGCTCTGTAGTTGCTTCAAATCTCAAGTACTTTGCTGCGCTGCTCCATTCACACCCTTTTCAGATCGAACAACCTTCTGAAGAAGATTTACGAAGTTGGGGCCATCATTCTAATCCATCAACTGTACCTGATACCATCCTCCAGTGTTCTGCTGGTGACGAGGTGATAGCCTCAGTTCATGTCTCTTATGCATCTAGTTATATAAGTCTTCTTTGTGCTAGAACTCACAAATCTCACACCTTCGTTACTTTTTTAGTTTTTCCAGTTGTTGTAAGATTCTACCACTTCCACTTGATACACTTGTTCTTACAGTTACAACTTTTATCCGATTATGAGGAAAAGAAAGTTTGGAATACTATGGATTGTGCTTAGGAGTTAAGGTTTATTAACGTGGTTCTGAGGAACTGCTGCCATTTGTCAACGAGCCATTTGTCAACAAATGACATGTGTATCTTGCAGGTTTCTTTTGTTTTCACCAATCAGGTTGATGGGAAACTTGTTCCAGTTGAATCTATGGTGCGATCAACAGCTCATCAACCAAATGGAGTGACAGCTAGTGGAGAAAAAGAAGCGGTGAAAATAAATGCTCCGAGGAAACCTGGAAGGCAATCTTTACTTGGCAAGAATTTGAAGATGATGGGATTCAATTTGAAGAATTCCACTTTGAGATCTCCAACTGAATCCAAGAGGACATCTCCAGTTTGCTTGCAACCGTTGAAAAAAACCAACCCCTCATCAGATCATCAACCTCAGACTAAAAGACTTCATGTTGCTTCTGATATATCTGATGATGATTTTGTTTGAATCCATCCAACTTAGAGCTAAATTCTCCATTGAAATGGCATCTGTTGATCTGTATTATGTCGTGTAAATACTGTCGTCTCCTTTGTGCAGTGTATATACTGCATATGGTCACGGTGAGTAAGAAATCATATGACCCCCCCCCCCCCCCCCCCGCGCGGCGAGCTTGCATCCCTCTGTAAAATGCATATAAAATATATTTATTCAAAAATTGAAACGGCTGTAACTTTTTTTTTTGAAAAAGGGAATATATTAATATTGCGAAGATACCAATTACACCCAGCCTCTGCACAACGGTTGTAACTTTTAGAAGCTAACCGCCTTTTCAAGTGGACAGGACATTATTCATCACTTGGTCTTTCCATCAGAGTACGAAAAACTGACATGGTTGCCGATAATTTGCAGATCATTTCAAGACGAAGGGCTGCACTGCAAATCTAATCATTGTAACACACTAGCATCAAAGGTTCACTTCTGTTTTTCGTTTTTCATACATTACAATCTCGCAATGTGAGGCTGGTTTACTCTAAATTCATGGCATCCGTGAGCTTGTCTATAGATCTACTTTTCACTTCATGTGATGCTGTGGTAAATAATCTTTTGGCTGTGTTGACACTGTGTTGTCTTAGTCTGTGTACAGCTTCCACAACTGGCCATAATATAGCTCACATTTGTTTTTGGGCCAGCACTTCTATCAATGTTAGCTCCTGGATTACATGCAGTTCTCAAATAGTTTTGGGTTTATTATTGTACTAAATGCTTCTGAGCTTAGCACCTTCGCTGCCCCCCGGGATCTGAGAGATGTTTAGGTTGTAGCTGTTACCGTAATAAAAGTTCATGAATTTGTGAGATCTGCAGTACGCAAAGGAGACGAGCTGGGCAATTTGAGTGTGTTATTCTGACAAACAAATCGGGCACTGGGTTGTTTGCTTTCATCTCCAGGTTTCTGTTATTTAGGCCTTACCATGTGGGTGACAGCCACACTCTCAAGCTAGTGTATTAAAAAAGCTTGGCATTTGCACTGTTGTGGTCACCCCCTTAGCATAGTCAAATCAAAGTACTCGTAGATCCAGCCTAGCGGCTGTTTTAGTATCATCTTGATCAAGTGTAAACTGAAAAATGGAAATTCCTGCTTATACAGGGGCTCACATTATTTCAATCTACTCAAAATAGAACTTCGCTGCAATATAAGCTGGACGTTTCCCCCAGAACATCCTTAATATGATTTGTTGTATTTTAACATTAGAATTGCTACATGCATGAGATATGTAGCCAGAGAAAAAGGGTGGGTGGTCTTCACCTTTAGTTATAGCTATAAGGAAATATGTTCTGTTCTTTCCTTTTTTCTTGAGATCTGTAGGATTAAAGGTAGTGAGTTGAGTCACAACGAGGCTGGTCTTCATTCCCACCACTCACATGTGCAGTCGCAAAAGTTAACACATTGCTGGAAGAAAAGAATTGGTGCTGTTCATGTGCTCACATGGGTTCTCTTGATCTTAAGAGCTTTGCTTATACTAAAACTTTGACCATTATGTGGTTAGGTTTTCAAGCAACTTAACAAAATAAAATGCACATGCTTTTCTCCCCATGAATGATCTGCTTTTCCTAAAATGGTTCTGAACTTCTGATCAGATGGTTTCTCATCAGTAGGTAAAACAGAATTCTATTTATAATACATAATCTGCAGAAAATGCACATAATTTGAACTTTTGATTCCGTGTTCTTACAGAACTCATACGGATCCTTTTTTATCTAATGATATTGCTGTGGAAATTAGACCTCACCTCAAACTGTTGATTTAGATTAGTTGGTCCAGTATTTCCAGCATAAAACCCTAGTCCTGTTGTCCTTGATATTACTGCATCAAACCAATATGAAGATCCTAATTCATCCCATCTATCTGATAGTAACAGGGACAAGTGTTAAATTTGATGACATACTTGAGGGTCATTCTGAAATGTGTTAGAAAAGTTTCTCTTCCCTGGCATGTCATGTTTTATATCTTTCCTTGGCTGCTAAGGGGGGAGTGAGGATAACATGATTAGATGGGTGCTTCAAAACTTTATGCTGTATTCAAGGCTGGGTGCACTCCAGATCAGGTTTCGATGTCATATATCAAGCAGTAGGTTAACAGTTTTTATCTTTGAAATCTCAGTCCCTTTTCCTGTGACACGGCACATCATCCGACAACACAAGTAACCTAACTGACGCTTAATCTGCTCTCCTTTCTTATATGTGAGAATTTTACATCCAGTTCATAATAAAATGTCCCTTTGGACATAGCCCTACTAAAACTTTTGAAACTTTGACTACAGATATCTTTTTAAATATCTAGCCTTGATACTTGGAAATCATATATGCAGATTTGCCTCGAAAAGTACTGGCATAATATCAACTTCTGTTTGATTTTATTGATTGTAAATAGAAGTTAATGCTCCATGGTATGTGTCGGAGACCTGTCCAAAACGTCAGCTTTTCATGATCTGAATGTGGAGTATCTTGTTGCTGGTAATTTTGCCATTCAAGCATGTTACGCTCCATCTATTAGTATGGTACTGTGAGGTGACCTGAGACTAGACGAGTATTTAAAATGGTCCTATTTCCGCTAGGACACTATAGTTGTGATTTAATAGAAATAGGACAGGCATTACTAAGGAACAAGAACACTCCTTGACCGGTCCGCTGTGAGGTGACCTGTAGGAGGCACAGGACGGAGGACCCGTATTATGATTGGTCATGGAGATGGAACCAATGCGAGGAGGGAGAGGATCCTTTGGGATCACATGGTCCTCCTATTCTGAGAGGTCCATGTCGCCAGCTCACTCTGGCTAAATAACAAACCGGTCAAGTATCGGTCAAATGATCTTGGTACCTACCTTCTCTCTCCCTCCTGCTGGTGCCCAACCGATCCCAATCCCGGACATCTTTAAGCCCGCTAGCATTTTCTTTTGTTAATCTGGCATGTGCATGTGCACTTAACAATATCTGCCAGGCTATAGATGTTCCACTTCATCCTTTTTTCTAGATAACAAGAATTTTCAATCCATAGAAATGCCACAGCTGGGATTGACCGTTCAAATTTCAAAGAAAATTACGATACCAGTCCCTTTTGGTCGTGTTAGATTTTGATTTCCAGCGTGCAGCATTTTAACTGGATTTTAACTCCAATGATATGCAGCCATGTAGGCTCGTTAAGAATGCCAGCTTATTTGATTCTTTGCTTGGGCATTCGTACTCCATTCTGCCCTGAGCGGGGCTTACCCTGGCATCCGGAGATCTTACCATTGACGTTGCTTTCCCCTTCCCCCTGAACAGCACATATCTGTTCATTTGTTATGGAGATCGCTTTCTGGGCTCATCTGGTCTTGTTCTTCAGGTCCTATACGCGGTCTTCGCAGGGGCCGCTGGTCCCGAATCCACGAGAAAGAAAGCTACCACCGAACCTCCGCACCGCACCGTAGGCCGTCGGACTCAAGGCCGTACGGATTTTCTTGTTCCTCGGTATGCGGCTTCATGAACAAAGCCTTGGAGCATCTCTAGTGGCTTGTCTAAATTTGGTAGTCTATATCTTCACATACACAATGGTGTAAAAAAATTCCATTTTATAGAACCTCAGTTTTCCAGCGGATTGTCTAAATTTGGTAGTCTATATCTCCAACAGCTATATTTTCAACAGCTACTTTCATCAATCTGGTGTTCCAACCCAATTTATGTCACTCGATCCTACATTCATCATGTCCAGAAATGAGGAGTTGTTCATCTGTGAGTCCATCTCATATGAGTTTTCCATCTGCACACAAATAGCAATTCAGCAGTATACATAGATAGCAGCAAAACAAAGAGCAGTATATACACATAGCAGCAAAACAAAGAGCAATATACCTCTCTCTGAATCTGAAAAAACAGGGCGTACCTCAGCGACGGCGAGCTCGGGGCAGTGGCGCGGGTGTCCTCCTCGTCTCCAACTGCTCCGGATTGGCGCGGGAACGAGCTCGCGAGGAGCAGCTCTGGTTTGGACGTCCTCGCTCGGTCGTCCAAATGTGGACGATGTGTAGCTAGTCCGATGGATGTCTAAAATTTAGACCACGTCATACATCAGCCGCTGGAGACGTTTTTTGCCCTCTGATGGTCTATATTTGACTTAGACTATGGATACACAAGCCACTAGAGATGCTCTTACGATTCTCTTGTCTCGCATGATCTCCAACAGTTGCCAGGCCAGTATGGCCCTGTGCCGTGTGGTGGATCATCATGTGTTCAATGAGGAAAAGGACTGTTGTCTGCGCCTCCCTAATCCCCCCTGCAATTATGGGTGGGTCTAATTTGTTCTACTCTACACTTGGGGGGCGCACGAGAGGTTGGTATCCTTGCACCATACTCCTCGCAAACCCCACTATAATCATGCCCCTTGGCTCATTCGAAGAAATAATTATGCCCCTGGTCTCAATTATTTCATGTTGCTTGATGACACTACTGTTATATGATAATCGCAGACAAAACGTCGATTTCCCCTCGATGCATACCTTTTAAGTTTATAACTAAAACTATGCCCGTGCAGTCATTTGGTTACAGTAAAAACACCATCTTTCACGTCACGACAGGCGTGTACTAGTTGTGATGAATCTGATCTGGAAATAATTCGAAAAGGGTTACTACGTGTCAAGCTGTGAGGTGAACCCAAGTGGCGTTGGTCGGTGTGGCAGCCAGACCTTGCCGCATCTGGGTCATGCACTGCACGTGCGCTTGCTTTCCTGGTGGTAAAAGGGCCGGGAATCAAGTGCGGTTGCGGCATGCCAGAGTTCACTCTATCCAACCACCGTGCCGGGATTATGACATTGTCAATCACAAGCTGGACAGCCATTGTTTGACCGCGGCGAGGCCGAAGACCGGCATTTGCCACACGTCCAAGCAACTAGCAGCACGCATCCAAACAAAGAAGAATCGCTGCTGGGTGCTGGCACACCGACGCTCCTGACTCGTGAGATTCTTCTCCCCCCATGAGCGCCGCACGCACGCGTCCATGCCTCCGATCCGCATTGGGACTTGTGATCTATCGTCCCAAGATCGCATATCATATCAACTAGCCGGCCTTCTTATCCTGGACCTGGAGCTGACACAGAAAAACAAACACAACAGTCCGTTCCAGAACGATCCCGTGCTCTCAGTGAAAGGTTTGAACAGTTGTACAGTGGCATGCAGTCAGTCATGCTGTGGCGGTCTTTCAAGACGTCACCAGGATTGTCACCAGGATTTCAAGTTTCAGATGCTGCCGTGACTCGAGAGTCAAGTTCCCTGTTTCAGGTAATGACAGATAAGTGACTGGTCTTCAAAGCATAACTACGAAAAGCCATGACCAACCCTTACGTTTCATATGGTTCGAGTAAACTCACATGCCCACATACGTATGGCCATGCCGACATTATTTTTAGGGTGTGGCTAGATCTTAGTCGACTGACACAACATATAAGAGAAAGAAATAATTTTTTTTTAAAAATTTGCATGAATCTCCACGTAAGATCTCATGGATATAGGATCTCAATCGACTGAGATTTAGCAATCCCGTTATTTTTAATGAAATGCCGACATTGTTGTACTCAGTATACTTACTTCCCCAAAATATTCTAGGAAAAACTAAGTATTTCACCCATGGCGCTGATCCATTGTTCACCGGTGGAGAAAGCAGCTCGCCATGCATCTCAATCATCACCGTTTACTACAGGCGGTGCCAAACAATTGCAGCGCACATCTACCCACAGCTTCACCCCAAAACAGCTCTCCATCCTCTCCTCTCCTCTCCTCTCTATATAACCCATCCAAATCCACCATCACCTCCACACCCAGTCAGTCACCCGTAACAGTGCCCCGTTTCTTCAGCTCACACGCCAAGATCAGACGCCACCACCATCACCACCTTTTAAAAGCCTCTCTCGCCACACATCAACGAAGCCAGCCCACGACGATCGAGCTAATTGATCTAGCTAGCGCGCGCGATGGCATGCGTGAACATGTACAACCCGGACGGCGGCGCGGTGGCGTTCGGCGGCGGGCAGCCGGGCCCGCGCATCTCCTTCTCCAGCGACTTCTCCATGGAGCCGCCGCCGCCGGTGCAGAACCGCGCCATGGGCCTGCGGTGCCAGGAGGAGGACCAGAACTTCGAGTTCTCCGTGGGCAGCCACCCCATGATGGCCGCCGACCAGCTCTTCTCCAAGGGCCGGATCCTCCCCTTCAAGGTCGAGGGCGGCCGCCCGCCCGCCACGCTCCGCGACGAGCTCCGTGCTGGCGCCGCCGACGAGGAGAGGGCGTCCACGCCCAAGGGGTCCAGCCGGTGGAGGGAGATGCTCGGCCTCCGGAAGTCGCTCTGCGTCGGCGGCGGCGTCGCCAGTAATGCCGCGGCCACCAAGAAGAGCGACAAGGTCGTCGCCGTCGACGCCGACGCCAAGATAGCCACCGACATGGCCGCGCCCAAGCAGGTCCGTCCGCTGGTCATCTCCATGTAGTAATCTTTGCAGTCCACGTTAGCCACGTAGTACAGCATAGTAGTACCACTAGTCCGCAATTAATTAATTAAGAGCTGTTGGATGAAGTGATAGGTTGTCTCATTACAGATGGTTTGACCCATTGCAGGAGCTATGAGAGGTGACCGGCCGATGGGGACGACGGCGACATGATCGAAAACCTTCTTCTTCCTCGCCATCGCTCGCACCATGATCACCGGTCCTCTCTCATCGTGCTCGTCGATCGTTTTGGGTGGCCTGATTGCCTGCGTGCTAGCTAGCTAGATGGCCAGTGTCCATGTCCATGTGTGTGCATGTGTTGAAGAGCAAACAATTCTGTAATTTCACTTTTTTTCTTCTTCTTTCATAAGTGATCCGCTCTCGATCTCTAGCTAGCAGCTGTCCGTCCACTAGATCCGATCCCCATCACCTCACACTTCTTTCTCTTCTTCTTCTTCTTCCAAGCTTTGTTTTTTTCCTCCACCACCATCTCGCTCTGTGCCTTGCCTGCCTGCCTGCCCATGGCCTGTACATAACGCTTGTGTGTAGATGGGAAATTTATGGTGCAATGATTAGCCCTTGCCAGACGGCCAGATCTGTGGCGACATGAGCTGAGCCCTTGCTGGCCTTTGTTGTAGGGATCATGCAACAGTGCGCTCCTTTGTCACCTTGCTCCGCTGTGCACCACATGCATGCTTCCTCCTTCTCCTTCGTCTACCCACGCGATGTGCTCAGCCGCATGTGGGTTTATATATAAAGGCAGACAGGCGCCACAGAGCCGGCGCGTGCGATCGAGCGAGAGAGAGAGAGAGACGAAGATCGATGAAGGGAACATGTCCTTTGCAGACTGCACTGGATGCGTCCTACTCCTGGCCGGCTAGATCGGTGTTAGTACTACTGATCTTATTGTATTGGTCCGTGAGCAAATGGTGCTCGGCTTTGCACTTTGGAGGAGAAAATCAATAGTGGGACGGCTATACTAACGTTGCTTTAGCGCGTTTCGTGGGTGCACTGTCTCCCCCGCAGGTTGGCAGCCGGTGGTCGTAGTGGATTGTTTAAGAGGATAATGGGATAAGCGAGCACCACAAGGTCCGTGGAATCAATTGGTGGCGGCACTTGGACGGGCTTTATCGTCGTCGGTCATGACCTTTGAAAATGCTTCTTCCGACGATTTGTGTCACAACTCCTGGTGAAACCGAACTGTCTCCTCTGAATCATTTTGCTTTTTCTGAACGGGCCATCAAGAGTGCTGGGAGACTAGGGAGGGTAACAGAAACAATGGGCCATCCACGGGTTGGTTTGAACTTTGAAGACAAGAGGCCGTTTGTTTTCCCTTTGATTTGACCACGCACTTTATAACACGGGGATTGGTTGCATCAAGGACAGTGACGGCATCTTGGTTAGATCCCCACAAAATACAAACTGTTCCCATCCTGAGAGGTCAGGTCGGCATGACCTGTGCCCAACCAACATGTCAAGATCAAGGGCTAGTTCTTTTGAGATGATCCTCAACAACCGCGTCTCGAGAATCAACAATAGGAAAAGAACTCGATTTGATTATCCAAAACCGTATGAGAATCGATAGTGCAATGGAGAATCACCTGGGAACCATGATTCTCACGATTCCGGGAGCTGCCGCAAAACAAAACCGTTCGAATTTTGTAATTACCCCTCTTTGAGCACTAATTACATGTAAAATGCCACTCGGGCCAGTAAGGAGAGCACGTTCGGCTGCCCCTTTTCTTTCTCGTTCAGAGCATCTACAGCCGGACGCCCCAAACCCGCCTCAAACATCCGGACGGAAGGTCCGGTCACTGACCGGTCACAAAAATTCGACTCAGACGGGCTCCTTAAACGACCCTCAAACGCCCGGACTTGCCGACACCCTCATATCCAGCCCAAATATAGGTCGGATATGGGGGCGTTCGGGCGTGCCCCGGGTGCGTCCGCCACATCGGACTGATGCTGGGGTCCCACAGGAAAACAATCTGGAACCCGACGGTCTGAAGCTCGTCTCCTCCGTCGGACCGATGGCATCGCTCCGGCGGGCCGCGTAGTGCCTAGCCCGGCTATTTAAGCCGGCCATCAGCACCGAAACCCTACTCGTCCACATTTTCCTCTCCACTCGCCGTCCGCCGCCATTCTCCACTCGCCACCCGCCACCACTAGTAGCCAGGCCTCCACAACGCCGGGTAAGGAGCTACCCATATCTAACGTCAGAGCGCCGGCTGCAGCTCCTTGAGCAGATCCGGGCAAGGCGGCAAGCCCGGATCGCCGCGGGGCTACCTCCGGATGCAGTGTATCCGTAGGAGGACTTGGAGGAGGAGGGGGATGAGGTTGAGGAGGAGGATGTGGGGAACGTTGGGGACGCAGATCTCCAGGCGGAGCAACAGTCCATCCTCGATTCCCTTCGCTCGGAATTGGATGCGGAGGCCAGACGCCGTCGTCGGCGAAGCACGTCACGGAAGTCGATGAGATGCTCGCGTACATGGACGAGGAGGAGGAGCCGGAGCCCTCCTACGCGCCCGTCCACCCGGCGCCCGGCACTGACGTCGTGGACATCTCCGACGACGAATCGTAGCTAGTGTGTCGTAGTACGTAGGTTTATTTTGCATGGTTTGTATGGATCTAGGGGATAAAATATGAGAGACTCAGATGCGGAGGAGCATGTTTGAGGTGTGACCGGTCACTGTCCGCGGACGCGCCCGGGCGCATCCGCAAGCGTTTGAGTGGTCAAATTTGCCAAGTCCGGTTGTAGATGCTCTCACTCAATCCCCCAACCCACTCCCCCGCATGATAGGGTACATCACAACAACCTCCAGGCGCCGTCGCCAAACGCGAGACGCTGCCCCTAGCCTCTCTGCGCACCTCCGTCCCCACCCTCCCTTGCCTGACGAAGGACACTGCCGTGGCCTGCCTTGCCCGAGCTCACCTAGCAACTCTGGCCCCGCCTCGCGTGAGCTCTCCCTTCCCTAGCCGCCGGATGGCGTCGCCCGAGGCGGTCTCGCCCCCTCCATTCGGAAGACGAAGAACAGTTCGGAAGATCCGAGGAGCGTCCCCAACTTGAAGACCGGTTCTGGGCGCTACTGTTGGTGTCCTGGACTAGGGGGTACTCCCCATGTCGTCTCTTGGCCAGGAGGGCCAGGCCATTGAAAGTGCAATCATGCCCTTACATCATATTTTGATGTTGATGACAATTTACGTGTAGGGGACTAATTGTGTTTGTCAAGTAAATCTCAGGTGATTAGTCCCCGTGTGAAAATGTGTGTGGATCAAGAATATGCGATGGATAGGACTCAAGAAAGAAGAAATAAGAGGTTGACGAGTTTTCATTTTGCTTTCTTGAGTATAGGGATCCCGCACTATTAAGAGGGGATCGATAGGGTTAGTGAAAGACATGCTCAAGTCATTGCAAATTCCTTTTGTTTTCTATCTAGCCACATCACCTAAAATAACCATCCTATTTAGACAATAGTGGCGTCAATAATTTTCACATACTCTCTCTCTCTCTCTCTCTCTCTCTCTCTCTCTCTCTCTCTCTCTCTCTCTCTCTTTCTCTCTCAATGTGTGTTATGTTGGGGGCCGCCAGATTTTCGGGGCACTACCGGAAATCCGGCCCACACAACACAGAGGAGGTTCTTCTCCTTGTCCCAGACGGCCGGATGTCCGGCCCCTCCCGTAGCGCAGGATGTCTGGGGGTCTCCCGGATTTCCGGCTGGTACTATCCAGAGGGCTTCGAATTTTCACATCACAATGGCCGGATGTCCGGCACACCGCCGGATGTCAGGGTGGTCACGTGCCGCCGGATGTCCGGGTGCACCCCGGAAATCCGACCTACTACTTCCAGTAACTCGACTCATCCGGTGGCTACATACGCCGGATGTCCGGCCCGCTGCCGGATGTCTGGGGCCTCCTGAAGGAAATATGCCCTAGAGGCAATAATAAAGTTGTTATTTTATATTTCCTTATTCATGATAAAGGTTTATTATTCATGTTAGAATTGTATTGATCGGAAATTTAAATACATGTGTGAATACATAAACAAATACTGTGCCCCTAGTAAGCCTCTACTAGACTAGCTCGTTGATCAAAGATGGTTAAGGTTTCCTAACCATAGACATGTGTTGTCATTTGATAACGGGATCACATCATTAGGAGAATGATGTGATGGACAAGACCCATCCGTTAGCTTAGCATAATGATCGTTCAGTTTATTGCTATTGCTTTCTTAATGTCAAATACACATTCCTTCGACTATGAGATTATGCAACTCCCGAATACAGGAGGAATACCTTGTGTGCTATCAAACATCACAACGTAACTGGGTGATCATAAAGATGCTCTACAGGTATCTCCGAAGGTGTTTGTTGAGTTGGCATAGATCGAGATTATGATTTGTCACACCGAGTATCGGAGAGGTATCTCTGGGCCCTCTCGGTAATACACATCATAAGAAGCCTTGCAAGCAAATGACTAATGAGTTAGTTACGAGATAATGTATTACGGAACAAGTAAAGAGACTTGCCGGTAACAAGATTGAACTAGGTATAGAGATACCGACGAACGAATCTCGGGCAAGTAACATACCGACAGACAAAAGGAATTACGTATGTTGTCATAACGGTTCGACCGATAAAGATCTTCGTAAAATATGTAGGAACCAATATGGGCATCCAGGTTCCGCTATTGGTTATTGACCGGAGAGGTGTCTCGGTCATGTCTACATAGTTCTCGAACCCGTAGGGTCCGCACGCTTAACGTTCGTTGACGATATAGTGTTATAAGAGTTGTATGATTTGGTGACCGAATGTTGTTCGGTGTCCGGGATGAGATCACAGACATGACAAGGAGCTCCGGAATGGTCCGGAGGTAAAGATTGATATATAGGACAATGATATTCGGACACCGGAAGAGTTTCGGAGTGCACCGGGTAGTCATCGGGGCACCGGAAGGGGTTCCGGGCACCCCCGGGAAGTGTATAGGCCTAATGGGCCAAAGGGGGGACAGACCAGCCGATTAGGAGGCTGGTGCGCCCCTCTCCCTGGCCGTCCGGCCCTAGGGGAAGGAAAGGGGAGGGGTGGCCCCTCCTGCCTTTCCCTCCTAGAGGAGGGAAAGGGGGGGGCACCTCCCCCTGCCTTCCTCCCGCACTCAAATAAGGAAAGGGGGGGGGGGGGCGCTTGGGGAAGACCCCAAGTAGGATTCGTCCTACTTGGGGCACCTCCTGGCAGCCTCCCCTCTCCCCCACCTATATATATGTGGGAGGGGGGCGCCACACATAACCATGACAATCTCTTAGCCATGTGCGGCGCCCCCTCCACTGTTTACACTCTCGGTCATATTTTTGTAGTGCTTAGGCGAAGCCCTGCGGAGATAGCATCACCATCACCGTCACCACGCCGTCGTGCTGCCGGAACTCATCCACTACCTCGCCATCTTGCTGGATCAAGAAGGCATGGACGTCACCGAGCTGAACGTGTGCTGAACGCGGAGGTGCCGTACGTTCGGTACTTGATCGATTGGATCGCGAAGAAGTTCGACTAAATCAACCGCGTTGTCAAACGCTTCCACTTATGGTCTACAAGGGTACGTAGACACACTCTCCCCCTCGTTGCTATGCATCTCCATGGATATATCTTGCGTGTGTGTAGATTTTTTTTTGTTTTCCATGCAACGTTTCCCAATAGTGGCATCAGAGCCAGGTCTATGCGTAGATGATATGCACGAGTAGAACACAAAGAGTTGTGGGCGGTGAAGTCATACTGCTTACCACCAACGTCTTATTTTGATTCGGCGGTATTGTGGGATGAAGCGGCCCGGGCCAACCTTACATGTCCACACACATGAGACCGGTTCCACCGACTGACATGCAACTAGTTTTGCATAAAGGTGGCTGACGGGTGTCTGTTTCTCCTACTTTAGTTGAATCGAATTTGACTACGGCTAGTCCTTGAAGAAGGTTAAAACAACAAACTTGATAATCACCGTTGTGGTTTTTTTTTGCGTAGGTAAGAACGGTTCTTTCTAGAAGCCCGTAGCAGCCACGTAAAACTTGCAACAACAAAGTAGAGAACGTCTAACTTGTTTTTGCAGGGCATGTTGTGATGTGATATGGTCAAGACATGATGTGATATACGTTGTTGTATGAGATGATCATGTTTTGTAATATCGACAACCGGCAGGAGCCTTAGGGTTGTCTCTTAATTATTGTATGAAATGCAAGCGCCATGTAATTGCTTTACTTTATCGCTATGCGTTAGCAATAGTTGTAAAAGCAATAGTTGGTGAGACGACCCCGACGCAACGATGGAGACCAAGGTGTCGAGCCGGTGATGATGGAGATCATGACGATGCTTTGGAGATGGAGATCAAAAGCACAAGATGATGATGGCCATATCATGTCACATATTTTGATTGCATGTGATGTTTATCCTTTATGCATCTTATTTTGCTTAGAACGACGGTAGCATTATAAGATGATCCCTTCACTAAATTTCATGATAAAAGTGTTCTCCCCGAGTATGCACCGTTGCCAAAGTTCGTAGTTTCGAAGCACCTCGTGATGATCGGGTGCGATAGACTCTACGTTCACATACAACGGGTGTAAGACAGTTTTGCACATGCAGAATACTTGGGTTAAACTTGACGAGCCTAGCATGTACATACATGGTCTCGGAACACTGGAGACCGAAAGGTCGAACGTGAGTCATATAGTAGATATGATTAACATAGATGTTCACCATTGATGACTACCCCATCTCACGTGATGATCGGACATGGGTTAGTTGATTTGGATCATGTATCACTTAGATAACTTGAGGGATGTTTATTTAAGTGGGAGTTCATTAGTAATTTGATTAATTGAACTTAATCTATCATGAACTTAGTCCTGATAGTATTTGCATATCTATGTTGTAGATCAATGGCCCGTGCTATCGTTCCCCTGAATTTTAATGCGTTCCTAGAGAAAGCTAAGTTGAAAGATGATGGTAGCAACTACACAGACTGGGTCCGTAACTTGAGGATTATCCTCATTGCTACACAGAAGAATTATGTCCTTGATGCACTGCTAGGTGACAGACCTGCTGCAGGAGCTGATGCAGATGTTATGAACGTCTGGCAGGCTCGATCTGATGACTACTCGATAGTTCAGTGTGCCATGCTTTACGGCTTAGAACCGGGACTTCAAAGATGTTTTGAACGTCATGGAGCATATGAGATGTTCCAAGAGTTGAAGTTAATATTTCAAGCAAATGCCTGGGTTGAGAGATATGAAGTCTCCAACAAGTTCTATAGCTGCAAGATGGAGGAGAACAGTTCTGTCAGTGAACACATACTCAAAATGTCTGGGTATCATAACCACTTGACTCAGCTGGGAGTTGATCTTTCAGTTGATAGTGTTATTGACAAAGTTCTTTAATCACTGCCACCAAGCTACAAAGGCTTCGTGATGAACTGTAGTATGCAAGGGATGAATAAAACGATTCCTGAGCTCTTCGTAATGCTTAAGGCCGCAGAGGTAGAAATCAAGAAGGAGCATCAAGTGTTGATGGTTAACAAGACCACTAGTTTCAAGAAAAAGGGAAAGGGAAAGAAAGGGAACTTCAAGAAGAATGGCAAGCAAGTTGCCACTCCCGGGAAGAAACCCAAAGCTGGACCCAAGCCTGAAACTGAGTGCTTCTACTGCAAAGGGAATGGTCACTGGAAGCGGAACTGCCCCAAATACTTGGCGGATAAGAAGGATGGCAAAGTGAACAAAGGTATATTTGATATACATGTTATTGATGTGTACCTTACTAATGCTCGTAGTAGCGCCTGGGTATTTGATACTGATTCGGTTGCTCATATTTGTAACTCGAAACAGGAGCTACGGAATAAACGAAGATTTGCTAAGGACGAGGTGACGATGCGCGTCGGGAATGGTTCCAAGGTCAATGTGATCGCCGTCGGCACGCTACCTCTACATCTACCTTCAGGATTAGTTTTAGACCTCAATAATTGTTATTTGGTGCCCGCGTTGAGCATGAACATTATATCTGGATCTTGTTTATTGCGAGACGGTTATTCATTTAAGTCAGAGAATAATGGTTGTTCTATTTATATGAATAATATATTTTATGGTCATGCACCCTTGAAAAGTGGTCTATTCTTGTTGAATCTCGATTGTAGTGATACACATATTCATAATATTGATGCCAAAAGATGCAAAGTTGATAATGATAGTGCAACATACTTGTGGCACTGCCGTTTAGGTCATATTGGTGTAAAGCGCATGAAGAAATTCCATGCAGATGGCTTTTGGAATCACTTGATTATGAATCATTTGATACTTGCGAACCATGCCTCATGGGCAAGATGACTAAAACTCCGTTCTCCAGAACAATGGAGCGAGCTAATGACTTGTTGGAAATAATAAATACCGATGTATGCGGTCCGAAGAGTGTTGAAGCACGCGGCGGGTATCGTTATTTTCTGACCTTCACAGATGATTTGAGTAGATATGGGTATATCTACTTAATGAAACACAAGTTTGAAACATTTGAAAAGTTCAAAGAATTTCAGAGTGAAGTGGAGAATCATCGTAACAAGAAAATAAAGTTTCTACGATCTGATCGCGGAGGCGAATATTTGAGTTACGAGTTTGGCCTTCATTTAAAACAATGTGGAATTGTTTCACAACTCACGCCACCTGGAACACCACAGCGTAATGGTGTGTCCGAACGTCGTAACCGTACTTTATTGGATATGGTGCGTTCTATGATGTCACTTACCGATTTACCACTATCGTTTTGGGGTTATGCATTAAATAGGGCACCGTCTAAATCCGTTGAGACGACACCATATGAACTGTGGTTTGGCAAGAAACCTAAGCTATTGTTTCTTAAAGTTTGGGGATGTGACGCTTATGTCAAAAGGTTTCAGCCTGATAAGCTCGAACCTAAATCGGAGAAGTGCGTCTTCATAGGATACCCTAAAGAAACTATTGGGTACACCTTCTACCACAGATACGAAGGCAAGATCTTTGTTGCTAAGAATGGGTCCTTTCTAGAGAAAGAGTTTCTCTCGAAAGAAGTGAGTGGGAGGAAAGTAGAATTTGATGAGGTAATTGTACCTCCTCTCGAATTGGAAAGTAGCACATCACAGAAAACCGTTCCCGTGATGCCTACACCAACTAGAAAGGAAGCAAATGATAATGATCATGAAACTTCAGATCAAGTTACTACTGAACCTCGTAGGTCGACCAGAGCATGATCCGCACCAGAGTGGTACGGTAATCCTGTCCTGGAAGTCATGTTATTAGACCAAGGTGAACCTATGAACTATGAAGAAGCTATGATGAGCCCAGATTCCAACAGATGGCTTAAGGCCATGAAATCTGAGATAGGATCCATGTATGAGAACAAAGTATGGACTTTGGTGGACTTGCCCGATGATCGACAAGCCATAGAAAATAAATGGATCTTCAAGAAGAAGACTGACGCTGATGGTAATGTTACTGTCTACAAAGCTCGACTTGTCGCGAAAGGTTTTCGACAAGTTCAAGGGGTTGACTACGATGAGACTTTCTCACTTGTAGAGATGCTTAAGACTGTCCGAATCATGTTAGCAATTGCCGCATTTTATGATTATGAAATTTGGCAAATGGACGTCAAAACTGTATTCCTTAATGGATATCTTAAAGAAGAGTTGTATATGATGCAACCAGAAGGTTTTGTCGATCCTAAAGGTGCTGACAAAGTATGCAAGCTCCAGTGATCCATCTATGGACTGGTGCAAGCATCTCGGAGTTGGAATATACGCTTTGATGAGGTGATCAAAGCATATGGTTTTATACAGACTTACGATGAAGCCTGTATTTACAAGAAAGTGAGTGGGAGCTCTATAGCATTTCTGATATTATATGTGGATGACATATTATTGATTGGAAATGATATAGAATTTCTGGATAGCATAAAAAGATACTTGAATAAGAAATTTTCAATGAAAGACCTCGGTGAAGCTGCTTATATATTGGGCATCAAGATCTATAGGGATAGATCAAGACGCTTAATAGGACTTTCACAAAGCACATACCTTGATAAAGTTTTGAAGAAGTTCAAAATGGATCAGTCAAAGAAAGGGTTCTTGCTTGTGTTACAAGGTGTGAAGTTGAGTCAGACTCAAAGCCCGACCACTGCAGAAGATAGAGAGAAAATGAAAGTCATTCCCTATGCCTCAGCCATAGGTTCTATCATGTATGCTATGCTGTGTACCAGACCTGATGTGTGCCTTGCCATAAGTTTGGCAGGGAGGTACCAAAGTAATCCAGGAGTGGATCACTGGACAGCGGTCAAGAACATCCTGAAGTACCTGAAAAGGACCAAGGATATGTTTCTCGTTTATGGAGGTGACGAAGAGCTCGTCGTAAATGGTTACGTCGATGCTAGCTTCGACACTGATCCGGATGAATCTAGGTCACAAACCGGATACGTATTTATATTGAATGGTGGAGCTGTCAGTTGGTGTAGTTCCAAGCAGAGCGTCGTGGCGGGATCTATGTGTGAAACGGAGTACATAGCTGCTTCGGAAGCATCACATGAAGGAGTCTGGATGAAGGAGTTCATATCCGATCTGAGTGTAATACCTAGTGCATCGGGTCCAATGAAAATCTTTTGTGACAACACTGGAGCAATTGCCTTGGCGAAGGAATCCAGGTTTCACAAGAGAACCAAACACATCAAGAGACGCTTCAACTCCATTCGTAAAAGGTCAAGGATGGAGACATAGAGATTTGCAAAATACATACGGATCTGAATGTAGCAGACCCGTTGACTAAGCCTCTTCCACGAGCAAAACATGATCAGCACCAAGACTCCATGGGTGTTAGATTCATTACAATGTAATCTAGATTATTGACTCTAGTGCAAGTGGGAGACTAAAGGAAATATGCCCTAGAGGCAATAATAAAGTTGTTATTTTATATTTCCTTATTCATGATAAAGGTTAATTATTCATGCTAGAATTGTATTGATCGGAAACCATAATACATGTGTGAATACATAGACAAAACACCGTGTCCCTAGTAAGCCTCTACTAGACTAGCTCGTTGATCAAAGATGGTTAAGGTTTCCTAACCATAGACATGCGTTGTCATTTTATAACGGGATCACATCATTAGGAGAATGATGTGATGGACAAGACCCATCCGTTAGCTTAGCATAATGATCGTTCAATTTATTGCTATTGCTTTCTTAATGTCAAATACATATTCCTTCGACTATGAGATTATGCAACTCCCGAATACCAGAGGAATACCTTGTGTGCTATCAAACGTCACAACGTAACTGGGTGATCATAAAGATGCTCTACAGGTATCTCCGAAGGTGTTTGTTGAGTTGACATAGCTCGAGATTAGGATTTGTTTTCCATGCAATGTTTCCCAACACCTCCGTGGTGCGATAGATGTCCGGGTCTATCCCCGGATGTCTGGCTCCTCTGTTTTTCTCATATGCAGTGTAGTTACGCAGGGTTTTCTCTCTACGCCGGATGTCCGGCCCGACACAGTCACTTACACTACAATGGCCATATTTGCTCCACCACTATATATAGCCTTCTTCCTCTCCGGGAAAAGGTTGACCATTCACTTTGAGCAAACCCTAGAACACATTTCACTCTCTCTCACAACCTCATACACCAAATCCAAGATCCCGGAGGGATTTGTGAGAGTTCTCAAGAAGTTGTCCAATCAAGTGATAGATCCACTCCGTCCCCTTCTCTTGACCAAAAGAATTTGTGATTTGAGCAAGTCTTGAGCTTTTCCCATCGTTCTTGTTACTCTTGGAGGTTGGAGACTCCTAGGCGGTAGGAGTTCTTCGGTGAGGAATCGTTCATTGTGATTACCCCCGAAAAGTTTGTGAGGGTTTGGAGACCACCCCAAGGTCTACCACTAGTAGTTGAGAATCGCCTTCGTGGTGATATCTCAAAGAGAGAATAGGGTGAGCCTTTGTGGCGTTGGCATGCCTTCATGGTGACATCCACCTCTCTAAATGGTGATGTAGCTTCCCTCCAAGGAAGTGAACATCGGCATACATCATCGTCTCTCGGAGTTGCGGTTATTCCTAACCCTAGCTCCCTACTTGTGGTTATTTGTCACTTAGTCTTTACTTGAGTTATATTGTGTTGGGAAACGTTGCGTGGAAAACAAAAAAATTTCGACGCACACGCATGATCTATCCATGGAGATGCATAGAAACGAGGGGAAGAGTGTGTCTACGTACCCTCGTAGACCGTAAGCAGAAGCGTTTGACAACGCGGTTGATGTAGTCGAACTTTCTTCGCGATCCAACCGATCGAGTACCGAACGTACGACACCTCCGCGTTCAGCACACGTTCAGCTCGGTGACGTCCACACCTTCTTGATCCAGCAAGATGGCAAGGTAGTGGATGAGTTCCGGCAGCACGATGGCGTGGTGATGGTGATGGTGAAGTTATCTCCGCAGGGCTTCGCCTAAGCACTACGAAAATATGACCGGGGGTGTAAACGGTGGAGGGGGGCGCTGCACACGGCTAAGACAATGTTGTGTGTTGTGCTAGGCGCCCCCTCCCACATATATATAGGTGGGGGTGGAGGGAGCAGCTAGGAGGCACCCCCAAGTAGGCCGAATCCTATTGGGGTCTTCCCCCAATGGCGCCCCCCTTCCTTATTTGGAGTGCGGGAGGAAGGAAGGAGAAGGTGGCGCCCCCCTTTCCTTTCTCTCCTGAGGAGGGAAAGGCAGGAGGGGCCACCCCTCCCCTTTCCTTCCCCTAGGGCCAGCCAGCCAAGGGAGGGGCGCGCCAGCCCCCTAGTGGGTTGGTCTGTCCCCTCCTTTGGCCCGTAAGGCCCATACACTTGCCGGGGTGCCCGGAACCCCTTCCGGTGACCCGATGAGTACCCGGTGCACTCCGAAACTATTCCGGTGTCCGAATACCATCGTCCTATATATCAATCTTTACCTCTCGACCATTTGGAGACTCCTCATCATGTCCATGATCTCATTCGGGACTCCGAACAACATTCGATCACCAAATCATATAACTCATATAACACTATATCGTCAACGAACGTTTAGCGTGCGGACCCTACGGGTTCGAGAACTATGTAGACATGACCGAGACACCTCTCTGGTAAATAACCAATAGCGGAACCTGGATGCCCATATTGGCTCCTACATATTCTATGAAGATCTTTATCGGTCGAACCGTTATGACAACATACGTAATTCCCTTTGTCCATCGGTATGTTACTTGCCCGAGATTCGATCGTCGGTATCTTCATACGTAGTTCAGTCTCGTTACCGGCAAGTCTCTTTACTCATTCCGTAATACATCACCTTGTAACTAACTCCTTAGTCATTTGCTTGCAAGCTTATGATGTGTATTACCGAGAGGGCCTAGAGATACATCTTCGATACTCGGAGTGACAAATCCTAATCTCGATCTATGCCAACTCAACAAACACCTTCAAAGATACCTGTAGAGCATCTTTATGATCACCCAGTTACGTTGTGACATTTGATAGCACACAAGGTATTCCTCCGGTATCCGGGAGTTGCATAATCTCATAGTCGAAGGAATATGTATTTGACATGAAGAAAGCAATAGCAATAAACTGAACGATCATTATGCTAAGCTAACGGATGGGTCTTGTCCATCACATCATTCTCCTAATGATGTGATCCCGTTATCAAATGACAACACATGTCTATGGTTAGGAAACCTTAACCATCTTTGATCAACGAGCTAGTCTAGTAGAGGCTTACTAGGGACACGGTATTTTTTTATGCATTCACACATGTATTTAAGTTTCCGATCAATACAATTCTAGCATGAATAATAAACCTTTATCATGAATAAGGAAATATAAAATAACAACTTTATTATTGCCTCTAGGGCATATTTCCTTCAGTCTCCCACTTGCACTAGAGTCAATAATCTAGTTCACATCACCATGTGATTAACACCCATAGTTCACATCGCCATGTGACCAACACCCAAAGAGTTTACTAGAGTCAATAATCTAGTTCACATCGCCATGTGATTAACACCCAAAGAGTACTAAGGTGTGATCATGTTTTGCTTGTGAGAGAAGTTTAGTCAACGGGTCTGCCACATTCAGATCCGCATGTATATTTGCAAATTTCTATGGCAACAATGCTCTGCATGGAGCTACTCTAGCTAATTGCTCCCACTTTCAATACGTATCCAGATTGAGACTCAGAGTCATCCGGATCAGTGTCAAAGCTTGTATCGACATAACTCTTTACGACGAACCCTTTATCACCTCCATAACCGAGAAACATTTCCTTAGTCCTCTTTAGGTACCTAAGGATAATTTTGACCGCTGTCCGGTGATCCACTCCTGGATCACTACTGTACCCCCTTGCCAGACTCATGGCAAGGCACATAATAGGTCCGGTACACAGCATGCCATACTTTACAGAACCTATGGCTGAGGCATAGGGAATGACTTTCATTCTCTCTCTATCTTCTGCCGTGGTCGGGCTTCGAATCTTACTCAACTTCACACCTTACAATATAGGCTAGAACTCCTTCTTTGACTGATCCATTTTTGAACTTCTTCAAAATCTTGTCAAGGTATGTACTCATTGAAAATCTTATCAAGCGTCTTGATCTATCTCTATAGATCTTGATGCATAATATGTAAGTAGCTTCACTGAGGTCTTTCATTGAAAAATTCTTATTCAAGTATCCTTTTATGCTATCCAGAAATTCTATATCATTTCCAATCAGCAATATGTTATCCACATATAATATCAGAAATGCTACAGAGCTCCCACTCACTTTCTTGTAAATACAGGCTTCACCATAAGACTGTATAAAACCATATGCTTTGATCACCTCATCAAAGCGTATATTCCAACTCCGAGATGCTTGCACCAATTCATAGATGGATCGCTGGAGCTTGCACACTTTGTTAGCACGTTTAGGATCGACAAAACCTTCTAGTTGTATCATATACAACCCTTCTTTAAGAAATCCATTAAGGAATGCAGTTTTGACGTCCATTTGCCAGATTTCATAATTATAAAATGTGGCAATTGCTAACATGATTCGGACAGACTTAAGCATCGCTACGGGTGAGAAAGTCTCATCGTAGTCAACTCCTTGAACTTGTCGAAAACCTTTTGCGACAAGTCGAGCTTTATAGACAGTGATATTACCATAAACGTCCGTCTTCCTCTTGAAGATCCATTTATTCTCAATGGCTTACCGATCATCGGGCAAGTCCACCAAAGTCCACACTTTGTTCTCATACATGGATCCTATCTCAGATTTCATGGCCTCAAGCCATCTGTCGGAATCTGGGCTCATCATAGCTTCTTCATAGTTCGTAGGTTCGCCTTGGTCTAATAACATGACTTCGACAGGATTACCGTACCACTCTGGTGCGGAACATGTTCTGGTTGACCTACGAAGTTCAGTAGTAACTTGATCTGAAGTTTCATGATCATCATCATTATCTTCCTCTCTAGTTGGTGTAGGCATCACAGGAACGGTTTTCTGTGATGTGCTACTTTCCAATTCGAGAGAAGATACAATTACCTCATCAAGTTTTACTTTCCTCCCACTCACTTCTTTCGAGAGAAACACCTTCTCTAGAAAGGACCCATTCTTAGCAACAAAGATCTTGCCTTCAGATCTGTGGTAGAAGGTGTACGCAATAGTTTCTTTAAGGTATCCTATGAAGACACACTTCTCCGATTTGGGTTCAAGCTTATCAGGCTGAAGCCTTTTGACATAAGCATCGCATCCCCAAACTTTAAGAAATGACAGCTTAGGTTTCTTGCCAAACCACAGTTCATACGGTGTCGTCTCAACGGATTTAGACGGTGCCCTATTTAACATGAATGCCGCTGTCTCTAATGCATAACCCCAAAACGATAGTGGTAAATTGGTAAGAGACATCATAGATCACACCATATCTAATAAAGTACGGTTACGACGTTCGGACACACCATTACGCTGTGGTGTTCCAGGTGGCGTGAGTTGTGAAACTATTCCACATTGTTTTAAATGAAGGCCAAACTCGTAACTCAAATATTCGCCTCCGCGATCATATCGTAGAAACTTTATTTTCTTGTTACGATGATTCTCCACTTCACTCTGAAATTCTTTGAACTTTTCAAATGTTTCAGACTTGTGTTTCATCAAGTAGATATACCCATACCTACTCAAATCATCTGTGAAGGTCAGAAAATAACGATACCCGCCGCGTGCTTCAACACTCATCCGACCGCATACATCGGTATGTATTATTTCCAATAAGTCATTAGCTCGCTCCATTGTTCCGGAGAACAGAGTTTTAGTCATCTTGCCCATGAGGCATGGTTCGCAAGTATCAAATGATTCATAATCAAGTGATTACAAAAGTCCATCTGCATGGAGTTTCTTCATGCGCTTTACACCAATATGACCTAAACGGCAGTGCCACAAATATGTTGCACTATCATTATCAACTTTGTATCTTTTGGCATCAATATTATGAATATGCGTATCACTACGATCGAGATTCAATAAACCATTTATATTGGGTGTATGACCATAGAAGGTTTAATTCATGTAAACAAAACAACAATTATTCTCTGACTTAAATGAATAACCGGATTGCAATAAATATGATCTAATCATATTCATGCTCAACGCAAACACCAAATAACATTTAGGTTCAACACTAATCCCGAAGGTAGAGGAAGTGTGCGATGGTGATCGTATCAACCTTGGAATCAGTTCCAACACACATCGTCACCTCGCTCTTAACTAGTCTCTGTTTATTCTGCAACTCCTGTTTCGAGTAACTAATCGTAGCAACTGAACCGGTATCAAATACCCAGGGGCTACTACGAACACTAGTAAGGTACACATCAATAGCATGTATATAAAATATACCTTTGTTCACTTTGCCATCCTTCTTATCCACCAAGTATTTGGGGCAGTTCCGCTTCCAGTGACCATTCCCTTTGGAGTAGAAGCACCCAGTTTTAGGCTTAGGTCCAGCTTTGGGCTTCTTCACGGGAGTGGCAACTTGCTTGCCATTCTTCTTGAAGTTCCCTTTATTTCCCTTTGCCCTTTTTCTTGATTTCTACCTTCGCCGATTTCAGCATCGCGAAGAGCTCGGGAGTCGTTTTCGTCATCCCTTGCATATTATAGTTCATCACGAAGTTCTAGTAGCTTGGTGATAGTGACTAGAGAACTCTTGTCAATCACTATCTTATCTGGAAGATTAACTCCCACTTGATTCAAGTGATTGTAGTACCCAGACATTCTGAGCACATGCTCACTGGCTAGGCTATTCTCCTCCATCTTATAGGCAAAGTACTTGTCAGAGGTCTCATACCTCTCAACACGGGCATGAGCCTGAAATACCAATTTCAGCTCTTGGAACATCTTATATGTTCTATGGCGTTCAAAACGTCTTTGGAGTCCCGATTCTAAGCCGTAAAGTATGGTGCACTAAACTATCAAGTAGTCATCATATCGAGCTTGCCAAACGTTCATAACGTCTGCATCAGCTCCTGCAATAGGTCTGTCACCTAGCGGTGCATCAAGGACATAATTCTTCTGTGCAGCAATGAGGATAATCCTCAGATCACGGACCTAGTCCGCATTATTGCTACCATCATCTTTCAACTTAGTTTTCTCTAGGAACATATCAAAAATAGTGGAGCTATATCGCGAGCTATTGATCTACAACATAAATTTGCAAATACTATCAGGACTAAGTTCATGATAAATTAAGTTCAATTAATCAAATTACTAATGAACTCCCACTTAAATTAACATCACTCAAGTTATCTAAGTGATACATGATCCAAATCAACTAAACCATGTCCGATCATCACGTGAGATGGAGTAGTCTTCAATGGTGAACATCTTCATGTTGATCATATCTACTATATGACTCATGTTCGACCTTTCGGTCTCCAGTGTTCTGAGACCATGTCTGTACATGCTAGGCTCGTCAAATTTAATCCAAGTATTCCGCGTGTGTAAATCTGGCTTACACCCGTTGTATGTGAACGTAGAGTCTATCACACTCGATCATCACGAGGTGCTTCGAAACGACGAACTTTAGCAACGGTGCATACTCGGGGAGAATACTTTTATCTTGAAATTTAGTGAAGAGATCATCTTATAATGCTACCGCCGTTCTAAGCAAAATAAGATGCATAAAAGGTAAACATCACATGCAATCAAAATATGTGACATGATATGGCCATCATCATCTTGTGCTTTTGATCTCCATCTCCAAAGCATCGTTATGATCTCCATCATCACCGGCTCGACACCTTGATCTCCATCGTTGCGTCGAAGTCGTCTCGCCAACTATTGCTTCTATAACTATTGCTAACGCATAGCGATAAAGTAAAGCAATTACATGGCACTTGCATTTCATACAATAAAGAGACAACCATAAGGCTCCTGCCGGTTGCCGATAATTACAAAACATGATCATCTCATACAACAACGTATATCACATCATGTCTTGACCATATCACATCACAACATGCTCTGCAAAAACAAGTTAGACGTCCTCTACTTTGTTGTTGCAAGTTTTACGTGGCTGCTACGGGCTACTAGCAAGAACCGTTCTTACCTACGGTAAAAACCACAATGGTGATTTATCAAGTTTGCTGTTTTAACCTTCTTCAAAGACCGGCCGTAGTCAAATTCGATTCAAATAAAGTAGGAGAAACAGACACCCGCTAGCTACCTTTATGCAAAACTAGTTGCATATCAGTCGATGGAACCAGTCTCATGTGCGTGGACATGTAAGGTTGGTCCGGGCCGCTTCATCCCACAATACCGCCGAATCAAAATAAGACTTTGGTGGTAAGCAGTATGACTGTAACCGCCCACAATTCTTTGTGTTCTACTCGTGCATATCATCTACGCATAGACCTGGCTCGGATGCCACTGTTGGGAAACGTTGCATGGAAAACAAAAAAAATTTCCACGCACACGCGAGATCTATCCATGGAGATGCATAGCAACGAGGGGAAGAGTGTGTCTACGTACCCTCATAGACCGTAAGCGGAATCGTTTGACAACGCGGTTGATGTAGTCGAACTTTCTTTGCGATCCAACCAATCGAGTATCAAACGTACGACACCTCCGCGTTCAGCACATGTTCAGCTCGGTCTCCATGCCTTCTTGATCCAGCAAGACGGCGAGGTAGTGGGTGAGTTCCGGCAGCATGACGGCGTGGTGACGGGATGGTGAAGTTATCTCCGCAGGGCTTTGCCTAAGCACTACGAAAATATAACCGGGGGTGTAAACGGTGGAGTGGGGCGCCGCACACGGCTAAGACAATGTTGTGTGTTGTGCTAGGCGCCCCCCTCCCACATATATATAGGTGGGGGGGTGGAGGGAGCAGCCAGGAGGCGCCCCCAAGTAGGCTGAATCCTACTTGGGGTCTTCCCCCAAGTGGCGCCCCCCCTTCCTTATTTGGAGTGCGGGAGGAAGGAAGGAGGAGGTGCCCCTCCCCCCTTTCCTTTCTCTCCTGGGGAGGGAAAGGCAGGAGGGGCCACCCCTCCCCTTTCCTTCCCCTAGGGCCGGCCAGCCAAGGGAGGGGCGCGCCAGCCCCCTAGTGGGCTGGTCTGTCCCCTCCTTTGGCCCATAAGGCCCATACACTTGCCGGGGTGCCTGGAACCCCTTCCGGGGACCCGATGAGTACCCGGTGCACTCCGAAACTATTCCGGTGTCCGAACACCACCGTCCTATATATCAATCTTTACCTCTCGACCATTTCGAGACTCCTCGTCATGTCCGTGATCTCATCTGGGACTCCGAACAACATTCGGTCACCAAATCATATAACTCATATAACACTATATCGTCAACGAACGTTAAGCGTGCGGACCCTACGAGTTCGAGAACTATGTAGACATGACCGAGACACCTCTCCGGTCAATAACCAATAGCAGAACCTGGATGCCCATATTGGCTCCTACATATTCTACGAAGATCTTTATCGGTCGAACCGTTATGACAACATACGTAATTCCCTTTGTCCATCGGTATGTTACTTGCCCGAGATTCGATCATCGGTATCTTCATACCTAGTTCAATCTCGTTACCGGCAAGTCTCTTTACTCGTTCCATAATACATCACCTCGTAACTAACTCCTTAGTCATTTGCTTGCAAGCTTATGATGTGTATTACCGAGAGGGCCTAGAGATACATCTCCGATACTCGGAGTGACAAATCCTAATCTCGATCTATGCCAAATCAACAAACACCTTCGGAGATACCTGTAGAGCATCTTTATGATCACCCAGTTACGTTGTGACGTTTGATAGCACACAAGGTATTCCTCTGGTATCTGGGAGTTGCATAATTTCATAGTCGAAGGAATATGTATTTGACATTAAGAAAGCAATAGCAATAAACTGAACGATCATTATGCTAAGCTAACGGATGGGTCTTTTCCATCACATCATTCTCCTAATGATGTGATCCCGTTATCAAATGACAACACTTGTCTATGGTTAGGAAACCTTAACCATCTTTGATCAACGAGCTATTCTAGTAGAGGCTTACTAGGGACACGGTATTTGTTTATGTATTCACACATATATTTAAGTTTCCGATTAATACAATTCTAGCATGAATAATAAACCTTTATCATGAATAAGGAAATATAAAATAACAACTTTATTATTGCCTCTAGGGCATATTTCCTTCATATTGTGCTTGTGCATCCATATACTAGCTAATCTTGCTATCCTTGTTTAGCCCTTGTATCACCTTTTCAATTGTTAGGCTCACTTTCATATTTCGCATTATTGCCTAAAATTGCTAAGTAAGAATTAAAATTTGTACTTGTACCTATTCACCCCCCTCTAGGTCCATCTCGATCCTTTCAGCCGTGGACCACCGTGGCGGTTCATTAGCGGGTCACTTGGAGGGGCCCATGACGCGTACAAGGAAGATTCCACAAGACTTGACACACAATACGAGGACTCCTCTAAACCCTAGGCCTCCCGTGCATTATATAAACTGAGGCTAGGCTAGTCAATAGATGATTTCATATTCATTACAACAATCTCGTGGTAGATACCTGTACTCTGTACTATACCCCATATCAATACAATCAAAAACAGGACGTAGGCTATTATCTCCTCGAGAGAGCCCGAACCTAGGTAAAATCCTGTGTCCATATTACCATCATTCCAATACGCCTAGATTAGGACCCCCTACCTCGAGATATGCCAGATTTAGCACCGACAGGTATATATAGGCAACACCAAAAATCTCACAGTTACTCACCTTTTAGCACACATTTCGGTGAGATCGACTGAAACACTCGGTCAGACCGAACTATACAAAAGATTCGAACTTTAGATATTTTGATGACTCTGGGTGAAACCGTTTGGTGACTCTGTGTTGTGCTGACCTAAGCACTTTCCACACTTCAGTGTTACCGATTAAAATTGTTTAGAAATTTTGAACGAATTTCAGTAGGCAACAGAAGGTTGGCAAGAGCTTTTCGGTGAGACCGAAAGTCTGGGCTTTAGGACAACAGTTATATCTATGTGACTCAGTGACTCTTATGAGTTTGGTTCGGTGAGTCCGAGTTGCATGTTTGGTTTCTGATATAGTGGGATCATGTGAAACGATATGAGGCTTTTGGAGTTTGATTTTTAAGCACTTGAGCAAGAAACTCATCTTCACAATCTCACCCCCTTTTGATAGTATTAACATACCTATGGATTCAATGTGATCTTGGATCACTTAAATATAAAATGAAGTCATGAGGCATTAACAAACACATGTCCTTAGCATTTTGAGGGGTCTATTCCAAGTTGTAACTAAAAGGACTTTTCCTGAAATATACTCAAGAACAATATTAGTCTAGGGATATGTATGTTTTTTTTTCCGGGGTAGGGATATGTATGTTGACATGAATTACCAAAACCATCAAGGGATTGTGTGCTTTCATATTTTCATTCAATTGAGGTGTTCAATCATTCGTGATAGCAAGTTGTGTGATGAGTATTTTGACAAGTTTAACAAGAATGCGTATGTGCAGCCTCCATTGCCATTTACATGCGCCAATGCTTTAACACCAGAAGATGATGATACCAAGGCCGCTACACGTGAGGCTATTGCTACCAGTCTTGTACCATGAGATTAGTCATTCTATTCGTAGTTGACTCTCTGTTGTAGCGAAGGAAACTTTAAAACCATCTTTACTGTAATATTTAGCACTCTATAATATTCATAAATCGTTTCCGTGCTCATATTGAACGGGAAACTGTACGAAACAATTAAATGTTAGCAATCCAGCACACAATTTCAGTTCAGGGACATTACATATATTTCATCACACAACTCATTTCATAATCTCAGACTGCAATCTCCGAAAAGAAATATACGCTAGATTCTGCGAGCAATTTCCCAGTTGATTCTGGAGAATGAAAAACTGAAAAGAACTAGGCCCAAGTCCCGATCCACTCAGTAAAGAGAAATGATCCAAGTCCCCATGAAGCTTTGTTGAAACTTGCCAATGCCCGACGGCTACAAGAACACAAAGGTCCAATATCTATTACTGTATATCCAAACTTAATTTAGAGCCGAGGAGAGAGAGGGAGAGTATGGATTTTGCCAAGGATCTAGTGGAGTATTACTACTAGATAGTTGCATGCGTGAGATGACGAGGAGGATGGGCGGTTGCAACCTTGTATTTTACCAACCTGCTCCCTTTGGCACATATTTTCAGATCGGCCGCAACCGGAGCTCGGCAACGGCAAATGGTCGTGCTGCCTCAGCTGGCCAGGCTCGGCAAGCACTAGAGCTAGCACCCTGTTCGGGGCCGCCTGGATCAATCACCGGACAAACATCTGAATATCTTGACACACTTTCAAGACTAATCAACGACCCCTAAAAAAAAAGAAGACTAATCAACGACTCGGGCAACGTACCCGTCGTCCTCGTGCCGTGCAGCAGTGCGGCGTGGCCAGCCCGGGTACGCGGTTTTCGGCCCGTGGACACTGTGGCCCGTGGTGGGGCGCCGGACGTTTTCGGCCCGTGGACACTATCGGCAGATGCAAGGCACCATCACCATCGCCGCAATCATTCAGCCAGACGATGCGCGCCCCCTCGTCGATCGTCCCGACGGCCTGACCTAACGAGCCAGCCAGCTGCCGGCCGGCCGGCCGTGACCGACCCCGTCGACGTCAGAGCTGCTGCTGCCTAATGACAACACGGGGAATTAAAGCGGCGACGCGGACGTAGCGACGACCACGTTCATGCGCGCATCGTCACGAGTCACGACCGACGTGAAGTGAGGTCGGCCGGCCGGGCGGCAGATAAGATCGGATCGGACGAGACGTACGCCTGGTCGAGCTCCGGCAGAGAGATGCTGGCCGGCTGGCACTCGCCCCCGATGGTCCGCGGGCGCAGGCGGCGAGAGCTCCTATACGCCGCCCGTCTGCGTCCGTTCTTCGCGGCTTCGCTGAAGCGACGCGCAAACGGGCGGGCCCAATTGTCACGCGTCGAGCGAAAAAAAAGAAGTGCAAGCGAGGATCGTACTCCCGACCTGCTTGTGGATTATAGCGTGGCTAGCCAGCTGAGCTAGCGACCCACAACAGCTTTAAGGTAACTCTAGCCTTAAAGTAAGCAAGACAGCGGCAAATCTTATTTTTTCCAAAAAATCATTTTTTTATAATATAAGTTGAACAAATTTAAAATACAGTGAACCTTTTTTGTAAACAAACACTGAACAAATTTCAAATACACAAATGAACATTTTGTAGTATGCGTTGAACAATTGTTTAATGTACGATGAACAAATTTTAAATACAGAATCAACATTTTTTTTAATATACGTTGAACAATTTCATAATATATGATGAACATTTTTTTAATACATGATGAACACTTTTATAAATTCGAGGTGAACTATTTCATAGTATATGATGAACATTTTCTTAATACGATGAAGATTTTGGTAATACGCGGTGGACTTTTATATAATACGCAATAAAGAGAAGAAAAACAGAAACAGAAAATAAAAAGGAAACATAAAAGAAAAAAATGAAAGGAAAAGGAACCAAAACAGAAAAAAAAAACCCGGAACAAAACAGCTGAAAACTGGACAAAAACAGTGAAAAAACTGGAAGCAAAAAACCATAGAAGAAAAACAAAAAAAACCTGCAAGGAACAGAGAAGGAAGCAGCAGCGAACGAATCAGACGGCAAACGCCAATCCCGTACGTGGGCCGCCCAACCAGAGGCTCGCCTCAGCGAAAGCACAACATTCTGACGCTAATGAGCGTCAAATAGGGTTTGCCGCAGGCGGCGCGCGGAAAATACCGCAAAGTTCTCGGGCCCAGCGCGAACGCGTACTAATGTGCCGGCCCAACCGATGCAAGAAGGGAACGTGATGGCCGGGTCTTCGGGTTTTTCCAGGGGAGGCCCTATATGCCGCTCGCTGCGGCAGTTTTTCTTTAGAGGGAGCAAAAAGCTTTATTGGTGAGCAATGTCCCAAGGGATAATTACAACGGGCTTGCTAAAAATCAGTTGACTGAAATTTAACAAAGTCTCAATCGACCTTGCAACATTTTGTCCCATCGTTTGCCACATCCGTCTGGCTGGTTGTAGCATGTCGTCCCTCGTGGATTGTAGCACGTCATCTCACCGGTCGCAACATCCTCCTTTGATGGTTGTAGCATTTTTTTAGTCAGTGCGGTTATAGCATATGTTGTCATTGCTTGCAGTACCATTGCAACATTTTTCATCGCCGTTTGCAGCATCCATCCATGCCGCTTGCAGCATCACAACCACGTTGACGTCACTCGACTGAGACTTCGTTAAGTCTCAGTCAACTGAGTTCTAGTAAGACCCTAGCTACAATATCATGTGGATGAGTAAGCATAACAAAAAGTAATAAATTTAGCTAAACTATCAGCTTCAATATTACTAGTTCACAGGGACAGATTCAAGGGGGGACGAGGGGGGGCGAGACCCCCCCTGACGATCGTGTCGCCGCTTAATAGCGATCCGTTGTTCGCTAGTTTTTCTCGGTATACAACTGCAAGTGGCTTGCTTTGCCCCCCCTATTCCTTTCTTAACCAGGGCCCTTGTACTACTCTCTCTCTCTCTTTTTTTTTTTTGAAAAAGGGCCCGTGTACTGTTTACAAGCCCAAGTCCCAGGAAAAGTAAAAAAGGGAAGCAGCCCTGCGATCGAGCCTGCTCCTGCTCCTGCGATCGTCAAAGGCCAAAGGGGCCAGGCTAGGAAGCAGTTCGCACGTACGCACAGTTTGCAGTTTAGATCTCCTGCTCCTTGCTCCTGCGATCGAGCCTGCCGCCGGCCGCCTGCTTCAAGATTCAAGAAAGGAAGGGGATATGCAACCGCGGCCATGTGATCCGCCGCGCATTCTTTCCGGCCGGCCGCACGGATGAGCGACCAAACTATGAAAAAGGTTAGTTTATTTTTTAGCATTAGATTAGATTAGTTTGTGTCTTGTAAACAGTATAAGTGTGATTGTAGAACAACAGACATCAACAACTAGTTAGAAATTATCGATCTTTGATATTATTGCTCATAAATCAAATTTTGAATTAATAGCTATGTACCTTTTGTTCTTATTGCGGAACAACGGAGACATATGTAGACTATCTTAGGGGCCTGTTTGGATCGGAGCCCCAAAGTGCCCGACAAAATATTTGACGTTGACGAGATTGAAGGGCTCTATTTGGTTGAGATCAAATTATTTGGCCCGCCCGAACCCCATCACCTCTTCCCTTTTATTTCGAAGACAAACTTTTTCGAGGCGTTGGCGGCCGTTTCCACCACCAAGATTTGGGCGTGCCGTTGGTTGACAGGGTGACTACAATGAAAAATCCAAACAGATCCAAGATCTTCCAATATTTACTATGTTATGTGACTATCTATCATATGATTTGATGCTTCCAGTTCTTGCCCCCCCTATCTCGATTTTCTGGCTCCGTCCCTGCTAGTTCAGCCTTCAAAGATGAACTTGCATGATTCAACGCACTTGCCTGTAACTCCTAAATGAACCCCGCATGCTGGCCCCCTGTGTTGCCTTCTATATCTTGCACCACCACCTGACAGTCAGACGAGATGATAATATTGGTGAGGAGGAGATCCTTCGCCAAAAGCAGGGCTTCGCGGCACGCAAGAGCCTCTAAGATAGTAGGTTCGATCATTCCGGCAAAAGTAATTGTCAAAGACCCCAGATAATGACCATTGGCATCCCTACAAATGACTGCCGATGCTTCCCTGCTAGCTCGTCACGCCTCTGTACCGTCTACATTTAGTCTGGCCACTCCCAGGAGCGGAGAAACCCATATGCTTGATTCTGTGTGGCGGGTGCCACAGAATGTGTTGCTGGTAACATGCTCCTTTCAAGTGTATCGAGCTCCGCAGTAAAGTGCTTCGTGAACATGTGGGTTGCCTGTGGTGACTGAAATTCGTGATCATATATCGCTTTCCTCCATGCAAACCAAATGGACCACAAAGTAACGACCATCTCTGTAAATTCAACATGCGATAAAGAGCCGTGCATAGAGAATAGCCATTGTTTTGCATAGCCTATGTAGTCATGATCATATGTTCTACTAGCTCGGCATTAGCAAGAGTCCAAGCACACCTAGCCATTGAACGCCCCATCAGAGCATATGCCGCCAAGAATCCGGTCGCCCACAGAGAACACAATGAGGGTCATCTGCCATATTCCTGTGGTCAAGTACGTCAAAACTCAGAATGGAGTGATGGGATAATGTCCACAGGAAGATGCACATTTTTTATGGGACCTGAATTCCCCATAGTTTCGTCCAATCATGAGCTTCAGCCGCTATAGTTGACGGTCCTGCATGAAATAACAAGCCCTCACAATTCAGTCTGGTGTTTTACCATCATGCGGTATGTTGATCACATAGAAAAAACTCATTTTTCTTGAATGCCCAAGACCAAAAATTTGGTATGTTCCTAGTACAGAGGGGAATGCTCAATATAATAGACACATCCATAGCCAGAAAGGTTGCACAAATTAGCTCTGTTTTCCATGACGTCGACCCTATCATCAATAAGGTCACTAACCCAAAACAGATTACTAGTGGGATCAGTGATGATGGTTCCCATTGTCCCCTCTCTCGGGGGCCAATTATGACCCGAATTTCAGTCGTCCACCCATCGCCAATTCTCGTAATTAAGCCCTGAACCAACACATCTCGTCCTTTTACAATTGACCTAATCAGTGATGGATGGGACCCCAATACTGCTTCTAGTAAAGACGAAATTGGGAAATAAACTGCTTTCAAAATACGTGCACTTAGAGAACTAGGATCCTGGATAATTCTCCAAGATTGTCAAGCGAGATGAGAGAGATTGAAAAACTCCAGGTCTATGAACCCTAGTCCTCCCATGGCTTTGGGTCTGGTCATAACATCCCAAGCAACCCATGCCACTTTCCTTTTCCCATGTTTGCTCCCCTACCAAAACTTACTATCATGGAATCCAAATGTTCACACAACCCCCTACGTAACTTAAAACATCCCATAGAATATACAGGTATAGCTTGTACCACTTATTTGATGAGCACCTCTTTCCCTTCACTAAAAGTAATTTTTCCAACAATCCGTGTTTTATCCAAATCCTGTCCCTAAAAAATTTGAAGGTGCCATTTTTTATTTTCCCACATCAGAAGGCATGCCCAAGTAATTTTCAGTAAGACTCTCACTCCGGACATTCAAAGTTTGCTTGACTTCCTCTCTAATACTTTGAGGGCAACCTTTGCTAAAGGAAACCAAGGATTTATCCCTATTTATTCTCTGACCCGAGCATCGCAACAAGTTTCCAAAAGGTGTGATATTTCCTCCGTCCCTACTCTGCTCGTTTTAGAAAACTGCAGGCTTTCATCCGCAAAAAGCAAATGGTTCATCGGGGGTGCCGACTGAGCCACTTGAATCCCATTGAGATGAGATGACTAATTATTAACCATGAGGAGGCACGAGAGGCCCTCTGCTCCAACAAGAAGAGATAGAGTGAAAGAGGATCTCCCTGATGGATACCTCTTGAAGGTATTAAATTTTCAAGTCTTTTGCCATACAGAAAATGTGACCGAGCTTAACATGCCAATTACCGGTGCAAAATCAAGCTTCTCCAAGATGGCCGATATCCCACTCTACCCTATCGTAGGCCTTCATTATATCCAGCTTTAAAGCACAGGTCCTATGTTTTGTAGCCTTATTCCTTTTTCATAAAGTGCAAACATTCGTAAGCATATATTATATTATCAGTAATTAGGCATCGTGGAACAAAAGCGGGCTGCTCCTCAGAGATGATGTCTGGTAAGATTTGCTTCAAAACTCGCAGGGATAGGTAGCGGCTCCTTCGCACAGGGCGCCAGCCCGACTGGGCGGACCCATTTGCAGTTCGACAGTGAATAATTCTCAAAAAAGCAAGCGCACGAAGAATAGAACACATGATCGCCAGCTTGTTCTCAGGTGTGGCAAGCCAGCAGAGCTAATAAGGTTTGGTGCCTAATAACCAGCGCGGAACAGAAAGAACTATAAGCAGCAGCAAATATGATACATTTTTTTGAAATTTAAAAAATGCGATTTTTTTTTTTGTAAAAAAAAGTGAATATTTTTTGTAGCGCGAAATCTTTTTCAACACTGTGAATAAATTTTTAAAAACTCAATGAAAATGCATACACTTTTTGAAAAGTCTTGAATATTTTTTAAGCGTGATTTTTTTCAAAATTGTGAATACATTTTTAAAAACTCAATGAAAATGCAAACATTTTTTGAAAAGTCTTGAATATTTTTTGAAACACGAGCATTTTTTGAATCTTTGAACATTTTTTTACAAATGGAAACACCTTTCGAAAATTTGAAAGAATTTTGAAAATGTGAATGTTTTTTGAAAACGGGAGCATATCTTAAAACTCTGAACAAAATTTGAAAAATCTAACATTTTTTGGATATGTGAAGAAATTTTGAACACGGGAACATTTGTTTAAATTCTGAACGTAATTTGAAAACATGAAAGAAAAAATTAAATTCGCACACAGCTTTAAATTTCTGTATAGTTTGTTTTTAGAAAATTACGATTTGTAAAAAATGTCAATTTTTTGTAAGTAAATATAAACGAATTTTGAGGATGTGGAATATTTTTCAGAAAAATGAACAAAATTTTAAATTCCAAAAAATTAGAACAGAAACAAAAATTTGAATTTTGAAACATTTACTTAAAAAAGCTATCAATTTTGTATTTATAAAAAATAGAAAGGAAACAAGACAAAAAAGGAAAAAGGAAAGAAAGATGCAAAAAAACATGGTTCAGGTAAGGTTCTAGAAACTTACCAAAACCGGTTGGCTCGCCGTCGAGGTGGTCTGGCCTGTGTGCGAAAGATCGACAACCTGACATAATAAATGCAAGGGCTATATCTCGCACGCACCGATTCCTAATATGAATTGCCTATGGACGACCACTAGCAGGCTAGTCCATTAGCGGTGTTTGTCCGTTGCATGCAGTAGGTTCGCTCTACTATGGTTTTCTTCATTTTATTTCTTTTTTGTTTTATCTTTGGTTTCATTTGTTTTCTCACCCTTTTTATTTGGGTATTTTTTCTACATTTTCTTTCGATTTTTTCTCATTGTTTTTTTTTTCTGTTTTTTTTTTTCTGTTTTTCTGTTTTTCTTTCTTTGTTATAATTTGGTTTTCTTTTGTTTCTTTCCTGGTTTTCTTTGGGTATTTTCATTTTTCTTTCTTTATTTGTCGGTTCTCTTTTTGTAACACATGTCTATTTTTTCTCAGTACACAATGTACATTTTTATGGCACACGTGAAACATTTTTCTGGTACATGTTCGACATTTTTGAAATACATGTTTTGAACACTTTTTAGAATAGATATAACATTTTCTGAATACACTTTGTACATATTTTAATTGTGATAAATGTTTTTACAATGTACAATCAATTTTGAAATTTTCATAGAATGGCAAGCACATTTTTAAATGCAAATAAAAGAATTTGAACCTATTGAATATTTTTTTACATTGACTAAAACATTTTGGTAATGTCTCGAATATTTTATTGAAATGCGGGAACATTTCCAGTAAATGTCATGTACATTTTTTCAATGGTACAGAGTATTTTCACATTATGCAATTTCTCTTTTACATTGAATACACAATCTTTAAATCTGTTTTTTAAACACCGGAACAATTTTTCATTGTCAACATGTTTTTAAATGCACCACTTTTTTTAAAAGTCTACACTAACTGTTTTTTTAGACTATGTTAACATTTTTGAAAAATTTGTGGTTTTTAAATTTCTTAAGTGAATTTAAGTTTTTGTAATATATGCATAAAAAATATATATAAAATAAAGAATTTTGAGTGACGTCAGCCTTACGAGCTACGTCCTAATGGGCGGCCTCACAGCCAGCGCCATGTGGGCGAAACAGTTGTTTGCCTCCAAATAAGCGGGCACATAGCCGCTTCCGGCAATAAGCGTCAGATAGGAAATCCCGTTTTTGAGGCGCATGCCACTGTACGGCGCGTGTGCCTGCATTTCTAGCCGAAGGCCACTTTGTTTTTGGTTATTCTGGTAGCGGGAAGGGTCGTCCTGTGTGCCCTAGTGCGCGGGGCAGTCTGGGCCTAACAATGCCTGGAGCGACCAGTAGACCCGCGGGAGCTATATCTTCCCTTAAGCGAGATGGAAGCTCCTCTCGCTGAAGGGAATAGCTCCTCGCGCAAGCAACTGGGTCGACCCCTTAGCGCACCTTTAAAAGAAACAGAAGAAAAAATGCAGTGGGCCAGGATTCGAGCCTGATCTATTGGACGAAGGGCAAAGTTTGCTAGCACCTTCATGGTAAATACTAGGGCGCAACTTATTTGAGGGAAAAAAGAGTCAGTTTTCTATTAGTTTTACCAGGGTTTTTTTTGCTTTCCTTTTTCATTGGTCTTTCTTTGTTTCTTTTTCTTTAGTTTTATTTATTTCTTCCTCGGGTTTCATTGTGTTTTTCTTTTCTTTTTATTCATATTACTTTAGTTTTGTTTTTTCTTTCACGTTTTTATTGGTTTTCTTTGTTTCTCTCGGGGTTTCCACTGGCTTACCGGTTTTTTCCCTTGTTTTCTCTGGTTTTTCTTCGTTTCCTTCTCTGTTTTATTGTTTTTCTTGTTTTCCATCTACTTTTCTTTTTGTTTTCCGCGGCTTTCATAGGTTCTTACAATTTTTGTATATACTAATACATTTTACCAATACATGTTTAAGTTTCTCAAAAAAAAATACTAATACAAGTTTAACATTTTAAAAGTATAAGTTTAATATTTCTAAATACATGGTCAATATTTCTTCTATAGACATTTTTGGTATATATCTAATACATTTTTCTAATACATGTTTAGCATTTTTGACATACAAGTTTAACCTTTTTAATATATTATAAATTTTTAACACTTTTTCAAATGCTTGATTAATATTTTTGAAAAACCAACATTTTTTGGATACATGGTCTACATTTTACTATACATTTTTTACTTTTAAAAATGCTTGATTTATATTTTTCAAATACAAGATTAACATTGTTTAATACATGATCAATAGTTTTCTATACATATTTAACATATTTCAAATGCTTGATTAACATTTTCACAATACTTGTTCAATATTTTTTCGAATGCTTTATTAACATTTTTATAAATGTTCAAAATTTTTCATCATTTTTTTATACGTGGTCAACATTTTTCTATACACATTTAGCATTTTTTAAATGCTTTAAACATTTTGCAAATACTTCTTCAACATTTTGTAAATGCTAGATAACATTTTATATACATGATCACATTGTCATCATTATTTTAATACATGGTCAACATTTTTTCTATGTACATTTAACATTTTCAAATACTTGTTCAATATTTTTTCAAATGCTTGATTAACCTTTTTTATATACATGAATAAATTGTTTGGTATGCATTGTAGTGTTTTTGTATACATTTTTCGTAAACATGATAAATATTTTCTCTGTATACATTTAACATTTTTCAAATTCTTGGTCAGTATTTTTCAAACGTTTTATGTAGAGTTATTTTGGTAGTATTTTTATTTCGAATATTTGGAAGTATAAAACAAGGCTATGGCTCCCGAGCGCCTGGGCCGACCCAACTCACACCTCCCTTCAGCGATGCTTCCCTCTGTCTCACGTGAAGCGAGACATAGGGGCACCCAAGTAGACCTGCTTGCCGAGTTGAAGTAACATCCAGATTTCTTGTTCCTAATGGGCCCGAGGAGATACCCAAAGAAGTGTTTTTTCTTTGCATATGATAACTGTGATTTAAGACATAGTCCGATGCATGTTTCATCTTGTTCAATTTCTTCTTCGAAAGTAACACTCAGAGGACAACGTCAAGACCGGAAATGATGATTTCCACGATCTTGATTTTGGGTTTATATTTGCTTTTTATTTATTTCTTTGAAAACAAAAATCTATTTGATTATCTATTAAACTGGATCTTGATGCGTAGTCATGCTTCTTGTGTGACTTACCAGGCCTTGTGAGGATTCTAGTCCAATTTTTCTTGTAAGCTGAACCAATTCTCTTATACTTACTAATCTTATATATATCTAAATAGTTGATACCCACTATCTCAATTCTTTCAACATGCACACATGCCATCAGTGGCAGAACTTATTGGAGAGCAGCCTGCGCCGTCGCTCCCCAGCCCATGAGAAAACTAGTATATATATACCCTAGTATTTGACCCATATGTCCAGTTAAAATCAGCCTAAAGCAATGTTTCTTGCCTCCCACTCCCCCACATAAATTCAGCCCAAGCTCTGCCACTGCATGCCATCTCGTCATCCCACTAATAATCTATCTTAACATGGATGAGAATTATTATATTCTCCCTCAACATGCACACATACCAACTCACCACGCATGCCACCACATTAACCACACTAATTATATTTCTCTTCACATGCATGAGAAAAGCTACTTATGTTCTATATACATTTTACAACTTTATAATTATCAAACACAATATATTATATCTATTTGAATTTTTATTTAAATTTCATTCAAAAATATTGCAATCAATTCCCGCAGCAACGCGCGGGGTATCATCTAGTATTGGAAAATAGACTTTGGTCTCTTGACAAGGTTCATAAAGGAAAACACATAAAAAATACCAATTAATGCAATCACGATCACCCATGAGGTTGGGACAATGGTGATATCTTAGCAATGTTAGATAGGATAACTAGTGAGTCGAAAAGCAGAGTGATACGTCTTCAACGTATATATAATTTTTTATTGTTCCATGCTATTATAGTATCAATCTTGAATATTTTATATGCAATTTTATATCATTTTTGGGACTAACCTATTAACCTAGTGCCCAGTGCCAGTTGTTCTTTTTTGCTTGTTTTGGACTTTTCAGAAAATCAATATCAAACGGAGTTCAAATGGAGAAAAATCTTTGGATTAATTTTTTCTGGACTCGAAGGGACCCACGAAGGTTCGGGAGAAGACCAGAAGAGCCACGAGGGAGCGACAAGTTCACTAGGCGCACCCCGGGGGGGGGGGGGGGGGGGGGCGCCCCCGGGCTTGTGGGCCCCTCGTGGCCCCCTCTTGACCTAATTCCACCTCTATAAATTCCCAAATATTCCCACTACACCAGAGAGCCACCCGAAACACTTTTTCCGCCGCCACAAGTTTCTGTTCTTCCGCGATCCCATCTGGAGGCCTTCTCCGGTACTTTGTCGGAGGGGGAATCGGTCACGGAGTGTTCTACATCATCCTTGTTTCCCTTCCGATGATGCGTGTGAGTAGTTCACCACAGAGCTACGCGGGTCAATGGCTAGTAGCTAGATGTCTTCTTCTCTCTCTTTGGTCTTTAATACAATGTTCTCCTCGATGTTCTTGGAGTTCTATCCGATGTAATCTTCTTTTGCGTTGTGTTTGTTGGGATCTAATGAATTGTGGTTTTATGATCAGATTATTCATGAATATTAATTGAGTCTTTTCTGAATTCTTTTATACATGATTGTTATAGCTTTGTATTTATCTCCGATCTATCGGTTTGGTTTGGCCAACTAGATTGATTTATCTTGCAATGGGAGAGGTGCTTTGTGATGAGTTCAATCTTGCGGTGCTCCATCCCAGTGACAGAAAAGAAAATGACACGTATTTGTATTGTTGCCATTAAGGATAAAAAGATGGGGTTTATTTATATTGCTTGGGTTTACTTTGTCTACATCATGTCATCTTGCTTAACGCGTTACTCTGTTTTATACTTAATACCCTAGATGCATGCAGGATAGCGGTCGATGGGTGAAGTAATAGTAGTAGATACAGGCATGAGTCGGTCTACTTGTCTCGGACGTGATGCATGTATACATGATCATTGCCTTAAGGATCGTCCGAGTCGTCGGACGAGGGGCCGTGGTCGTTGTCATCGTCAGAGGTGTCGGAGAGGATGATGAGTCCTTTCAAACACCGGACGACCCTGTCCTGCTGCCGCTTGAGCTTCACGAGCTGTCGGGGGAATTACCCGCTGCTAGACCCGGCTTTGAGGTTAAGTCATTTCTGGAGTTAAGCCATTTCTAGGGTTAAGTCATCTCTGGAGTTAAGTCGACCGGCTCCCGGCTACAATCTTGACTCGGTTACAATCTTGACCTGGCCTATTGCAAGACAAGTTTTCTGACTCTGAAGATAAGCCGGCTCACGGAGCTAAACCGGCTCACGGAGATGAGCTGACTCATGGTTGAGCAGGCTCATGGATAAGCAGGCTCATGGAGATGAGCAAGCTCATGGATAAGCAGGCTCATGGAGATGAGCAAGCTCATGGATAAGCAGGCTCATGGATAAGCAGGCTCATGGAGATGAGCCGACTCATGGATGAGCAGGCTCACGGATGAGTCGGCTTACGGAGTTAAGCGGCCTCAAGGAGCTAAGCAGCCTCACGGATATAAACATGCTCTGGAGATGAGCCGGCTCTGGAGACGAAACCCAGCTTGAGGATGAGTCACAACCTGGAGAGACAAGTCCTGGTTTCCAGGAGTCCAAATACAGGACGAAGAACCCCGACTTGGATGACACCGAGGACTTAGAGGATTTAGAGTAGGACTTCGACTACGGGTATAACCCGGAATCTCTTGTAACCCCAGGGACTCAACTATTATATAAAGGGAGTCTCTGGGTCATCAGAAGGATAGGGTTTTACACAGGCAAGTCTCGAGACAGATGTTTTGGTAGGTCTTGAGACAGATGTTTTGATAGCTCTCGAGACAGAGGCAGTGAAATAGTGACCTTGTAATTGAGACCATGATGATCAATAGAAATCAAGCAGGACATAGGCTTTTACCTCCACTGTGAGGGGCCGAACCTGGGTAAAACTCGCGTCTTCTCGTTTCCGATCAACCCCATCCAAGCTACGACCTAGTTGCGATGGCCTCACGACACGAGCCGAGCCTCCTCCGCCGCCTCGCGCTAGGACTGCTCAATGGCAATCCGGAGCGCCTTGGCATTCTTCCGGGGGAGCCACCACGCGTCCGTCTCTGCGGTCATAAGCGACCGGTGGTAGACCCAATCGAGGAGCCGCGCGTCCTCATCGGGCTCCGCCTGCATCCCGTGGCGGCGGCGCACGGACTGCTCCGCCTCCTTCCTCTCCCTTTCCCGCTGCCTCTCGGGGCAGGCGGTGTGCGCGTCCGGGCCGGGGGGCGGGCACAAGCACCCACCGGCCACTGCTGCCCATGTGGGGTAGCAGCAGCCTTAGCGGGCAGCGGACTGTGTAGGGGAGGCACGGATTGCGCAGGACTGTCAGAGCTACGCATGGCCCGGGAGGGGCCAGCGCCGGCGGGGGAGCTGCATATGCGGCGACGCTGCAGATCCGGAGCTGCCCCCGGTCTCCACCTTGGACCGGTCCAAGGCGATGCAGAGGGCCAGCTCAAGTCGGGATCCAGCTCGGTGTCGGAGCGGCTGCCGGAGCTCGACATTGCACCGAATTCGATCGGAATCGGTGAGGGAGAGGAGAGGACGGAGTGAGAGAGGAGAGTGTGAGTGAGCTAGGGTTTGGAGTGATGAGCCCGATGCGGTCTCGTCATCCCACTAATAATCTATGCCATCTCGTCATCCCACTAATAATCTATCTTAACATGCATGAGAATTATTATTTATATTCTCCCTCAACATGCACACATACCAACTCACCACACATGCCACCACATTAACCCCACTAATTATATTTCTCTTCACATGCATGAGAAAAGCTACTTATGTTCTATATACATTTTACAACTTTATAATTATCAAACACAATATATTATATCTATTTGAATTTTTATTTAAATTTCATTCAAAAATATTGCAATCAATTCCCGCAGCAATGCGCGGGGTATCATCTAGTATTAGAAAATAGACTTTGGTCTCTTGACAAGGTTCATAAAGGAAAACACATAAAAAATACCAATTAATGCAATCATGATCCCCCATGAGGTTGGGACAATGGTGATATCTTAGCAATGTTAGGTAGGATAACTAGTGAGTCGAAAAGCAGAGTGATACGTCTTCAACGTATATATAATTTTTTATTGTTCCATGCTATTAAAGTATCAATCTTGAATGTTTTATATGCAATTTTATATCATTTTTGGGACTAACCTATTAACCTAGTGCCCAGTGCCAGTTGCTGTTTTTTGTTTGTTTTGGACTTTTCATAAAATCAATATCAAACGGATTTCAAATGGAGAAAAATCTTTAGATTAATTTTTTCTGGACTCGAAGGGACCCACGAAGGTTCAGGAGAAGACCAGAAGAGCCACGAGGGAGCGACAAGTTCGCTTGGCGCATCCTGGGGGGCACCCCCGGGCTTGTGGGCCCCTCGTGGCCCCCTCTTGACCTAATTCCACCTCTATAAATTCCCAAATATTCCCACTACACCAGAGAGCCACCCGAAACACTTTTTCCGCCGCCACAAGTTTCTGTTCTTCCGCGATCCCATCTGGAGGCCTTCTCCGGTACTCGGCTGGAGGGGGAATCGGTCACGGAGGGTTCTACATCATCCTTGTTTCCCTTCCGATGATGCGTGTGAGTATTTCACCACAGAGCTACGCGGGTCAATGGCTAGTAGCTAGATGTCTTCTTCTCTCTCTTTGGTCTTTAATACAATGTTCTCCTCGATGTTCTTGGAGTTCTATCCGATGTAATCTTCTTTTGCGTTGTGTTTGTTGGGATCTAATGAATTGTGGGTTTATGATCAGATTATTCATGAATAGTAATTAAGTCTTTTCTGAATTCTTTTATGCATGATTTTTATAGCTTTGTATTTATCTCCGATCTATCGGTTTGTTTGGCCAACTAGATTGATTTATCTTGCAATGGGAGAGGTGCTTTGTGATGGGTTCAATCTTGCGGTGCTCCATCCCGGTGACAGAAAAGGAAATGACACGTATTTGTATTGTTGCCATTAAGGATAAAAAGATGGGGTTTATTCATATTGCTTGGGTTTACTTTTTCTACATCATGTCATCTTGCTTAACGTGTTACTCTGTTTTATACTTAATACCCTAGATGCATGCAGGATAGCGGTCGATGGGTGAAGTAATAGTAGTAGATGCAGGCAGGAGTCGGTCTACTTGTCTCGGATGTGATGCCTGTATACATGATCATTGCCTTGAATATCGTCATAACTATGCGCTTTTCTATCAATTGCCCAACAGTAATTTGTTCACCCACCGTATGTTATGTGCTCGAGAGAGAAGCCTCTGGTGAAAACTAAGGCCCCTGGGTCTGCTTCTATCATATATAAAAACACAAAAATACCTTGTTGCACTTTTATTTATTATTTTTTGTTTTGCAATTTATCTTATTACCTACCAGTATGAGATTTGATCCTTGCAAATAACTGCCAAGGGGATTTGACAACCCCCTTGTTTGCGTTGGGTGCAAGTATTTGCTTTTGTGTGTGCATGTGCTGCAAATGAGGTTCTGTGTGGTTCACCTACTAGATTGATAACTTGGTTCTTAACTGAGGGAAATATGTATCTCTACTGTACTGCTTTATCCTCTCCTCTTCGAGGAAATCCCAACGCAGCTCACAAGTAGCAGGAAGAATTTCTGGCGCCGTTGCCGGGGAGACATCATCAAAACCTACCAAGTACCTTCGCACAAACTATCATCTACTTGCTCTTATTTTTATTTGCCTTTGCCTCTCGTTTTCATGTCACCCACTTCTCATAAAAATTAAAAACACCAAAAAGAATTGTTTGTTTGCTTGCTTGCTTGCTTTTATTGCCTTCATGCCATGACTCAAGAATAGAAAGAAAAACAAGAAAATTAAGATAACTATGGATCCTCATCCACTTGCTAATCTTTTCATAAAATCCAATTATGATGAACCAATTGCTAGTAAGTTGAGTGCACTTGATTATCTCTATGAAGTTTTGCTTGAAAACCTTGAATCTGAAAATTGTGAGGAAGTGCTAGAAGAAGAAATTTATAAAGTGATTCATGATAGTTCCTTGAATGAAAAGCATGATTGCAATGATGTTAGTATAAATTCTATTAATGTCAATTGTGCTGATGATATGCAAAAGTACAAGCTTGGGGATGATGAATTTGTTATGTCCACTACTTATTGTAATGATCATGATTGGGGTGATGCTTCTTATGATCTTGAAAATTTATTTAAGCCTCATGATGAATATGATATTAATAATAATGTTTGCAATACTAGTGAAAGTGGGCTTGGTAGAGTGTCAACTTTAGAAAAAAATAATTCCACATATTTGGAGAGTGTTCAATCTTATGAAATTATTGATAAAAGTGGGATTGGAGAGGTCATGACTTTAGTTGATGTTAATCCCACTATCTTGGAAGACTATAAGATTTGCATGCATATGGGTCATAAAGAGAATGTTTTACACGATAGTTATATTGTTGAATTTGAATATGATCCTACATGTAATTATTATGAGAGAGGCAAATATGGTTGTAGAAATCTTCATGTTACTGAATTACCCCTCATCATGTTGAGACTGCTATTACTTCTTTCTTCTTCCTTGCTTATGCTTGGTTTAGCTTGCCTTAATAATCTGTTTGCTTATAAAATGCCCATGCATAGGAAGTATGTTAGACCTAAATATGTTTGTCACATATTTTATGATGCTCTCTTTGTGCTTCAATTCTTGTCTTTCATGTGAGCATCAATGAAATTCCAAAGCCCATCTTAATGGCTATAGAGAAATAGCTTGTTGGGAGACAACCCAATTTGTTTTATTTTCTGTTTTCTTGTGTCCACACAATTAAGCTATTGTTATGATTGTTTTTTCATGCTTTAGTTAGTGTTTGTGCCAAGTAAAGCCTTTGGGATAATTTGGTTGATAGTTGACCTGATTATGTGAAAAACAGAAACTTTTGCACCCAGTACTGGAATTGTTTAAATTCATTGGAACATGATAAAAATCTGAACATTTTATACCTGATTGATATACAAATTTCCCTGATTGTACTATTTTTTCAGTATTTTTGGAGTTACATAAGTATTGTGTTTGTTCAGATCATTACAAACTGTTTTGTTTTTGAAAGATTCTGTTTTCGTTGCATAGTTTGCTTGTTTTAATTAATCTATGGATTGTATCAGAGGGTATAAGTCATGGAGAAGTTAGAATATAGTAGGTATTATGCAATAATAAAATATGAATGGGTTTACAACATTACCTAAAGTTTATGATTTGCTTGTTATGCTAACGGATCTCACAAGGTTTATGTTGAGTTTTGTGTGCTGAAGTTTTCAAGTTTTGGGTGAGACCACGATGGATTAAGGAATAAGGAGCAGCAAGACCCTAAGCTTGAGAATGCCCTAGGAACCCCAAGGTAATATTCAAGGAGACCCAAGCATCTAAGCTTGGGGATGCCCCAGATGGCATCCCCTCTTTCGTCTACAAATCACCGGTATATCACTTGAAGCTATATTTTTAGTCATCGCATGATATGAGTTTTGCTTGTAGCGTCGTGTATTATAAGAGTCTTTGCCTTGTTTGCTATTTAGTTTTCCACAATCATCTTTTCTGCACACACCTTTTGAGAGGGACACACATTTATTCATGATTTTTAGAATACTCTATGTGATTCACTTATATCTTTTGAGCTAGGCAGTTGCTCTAGAGCTTCACTTATATCCTTTAGAGCACGGCGGTGGTTATATTTTAAAGAAATAGTTGCACTATCATGCTTCACTTATATCTTTTTGAGAGTCTAATAAATAGTAATGGCAATATGCACGGGTTATAAAATTGGTCCTAATATGATAGGTATTCAAGAGGGATACAATAAAAACTTTCATGTAGATCACTGAATACGATAAGTTTGATTCCTTGCAATAGTTTTGCGATATAGAGATGGTAATATGTGGGTTGTACTAGTGAATAATTGTGGTTTAGTACGAATATTGGTGTTAAGGTTTGTGATTCTCGAAGGATGAACGCATAGTCTCCCGTTATTCTAAGAAGTTGGAGCACGATATATTATTGAGTGTCTTCCTTTGCATGAAGGTCGGGGCGCGTGATAGTTAACTCCTACCAACCTCCCCCCTAGGGGCATTCATAGTAGTACTTTGCTTCAAGGGCTAATAAACTTTCGCAATAAGTATGTGAGTTCTTTATGACTAATGTGAGTCCATGGATTATACGCACTCTCACCTTTCCGCAATTTGCTAGCCTCTTCGGTACCGTGCATTGCCCTTTCTCACCTCGAGAGTTGGTGCAAACTTCTCCGGTGCATCCAAACCCAGTGATATGATACGCTCTACCACACATAAGCCTCCTTATATCTTCCTCAAAACAGCCACCACACCTACCTATCATGGCATTTCCATAGCCATTCCGAGATATATTGCCATGCAACTTCCACCGTTCCTTATTATGACACACATCATCATTGTCATATTTCTTTGCATGATCATATAGCTGACATAGTATTTGTGTTTCAGCCACCGTTCATTATTATCATACATGTTACGCTAGCATCATTGCACATCCCGGTACACTGCTAGAGGCATTCATATAGAGTCATATGTTTTTGTTTTATCGAGTTGTAAATTTGAGTTGTAAGTAAATAGAAGTGTGATGATCATAATTATTCGAGCACTGTCCCAGTGAGGAAATATATAAATAAATAAATAAGAGGGAAAAATAGGCCAAAAAGAGCCCAACAAAAGAAGAGAGAAAAAGAGAGAAGGGGCAATGTTACTATCCTTTTCCACACTTGTGCTTCAAAGTAGCACCATGTTTTTCATATAGAGAGTCTCATATGTTGTCACTTTCATATAGTAGTGGGGATTCTTCATTATAGAACTTGTCTTGTATATTTCAATGATGGGCTTCCTCAAATGCCCGAGGTCCTCATGAGCAAGCAAGTTGGATGCACACACACTTAGTTTTCAGTTTGAGCTTTCATACACTTATAGCTCTTAGTGCATCCGTTGCATGGCAATCCCTACTCCTCTCATTGACATCAATTCATGGGCATCTCCATAGCCCGTTGATTACCCGCGTTGATGTGAGACTATCTTCCTTTTTTGTCTTCTCCACATTAATCTCTACCACCGCATTTTATTCCACCCATAGTGCTATATCCATGGCTTGCACTCATGTATTGCGTGGGGGTTTAAAAAGCTGAAGCGCGTTAAAAGTATGAACCAATTGCTTGGCTAACAACGGGATAGTACATGATTTATATTTTGTGTTAAGAAGATGGAGCATGACAAGGCTATATGATTTTGTAGGGATAGCATTCTTTAGAATTTTTATTTTGAAAGGTATGATTGTTTGTTGGTATGCCCGAGTATTGATGTTTTTATGTCAAATTATACACTATTGCTTTGAATCATTCGGATCTAAATATTCATATCATAAAAGAAAGATTACATGATAGACAAGTAAGGTAGCAGTCCACATCAAAAATTATGTTTTTATCATTTACCTACTTGAGGACGAGCAGTAATTAAGCTGGGGGATGCTTGATATGTCTCCAACGTATCTATAATTTTTTATTGTTCCATGCTATTATAGTATCAATCTTGGATGTGTTATATGCAATTTTATATCATTTTTTGGGACTAACCTATTAACCTAGTGCCCAGTGCCAGTTGCTGTTTTTTGCTTGTTTTTGGCTTTTCAGAAAATCAATATCAAACGGAGTCCAAATGGAGAAAAATCTTTGGATTGATTTTTTATGGACTAGAAGGGACCCACGAAGGTTCGGGAGAAGACCAGAAGAGCCACGAGGAAGCGACAAGCTTGCTAGGCGCACTCCAGGGGGCGCCCCCCAGGCTTGTGGGCCCCTCATGGCACCTCTAGACCTAATTCCACCTCTATAAATTCCCAAATATCCCCAATACATCAGAGAACCGCCCGAAACACTTTTTCCGCCGCCGCAAGTTTCTGTTCTTTCGTGATCCCATCTGGAGGCCTTCTTCGGTACTCTACCGGAGGGAGAATCAATCACGGAGGGCTTCTACATCATCCTTGTTGCCCTTTTGATGATGCGTGAGTAGTTCACCATAGACCTATAGGTTCATATCTAGTAGCTAGATGGCTTCTTCTCTCTCTTTGATCTTCAATAAATGTTCTCCTCGATGTTCTTGGAGTTCTATCCGATGTAATCTTCTTTTGCGGTGTATTTGTTGTGATCCGATGAATTGTGGGTTTATGATGAGATTATTCATGAATATTAATTGAGTCTTTTCTGAATTCTTTTATGCATGATTGTTTTAACTTTGTATTTCACTCCGATCTATCGGTTTGGTTTGGCCAACTAGATTGATTTATCTTGCAATGGGAGAGGTGCTTTGTGATGGGTTCAATCTTGCGGTGCTCCATCCCAGTGACATAAAGGGAAGGACACATATTCGTATTGTTGCCATTAAGGATAAAAAGATGGGGTTTATTCATATTGCCTGGGTTTACTTTGTCTACATCATGTCATCTTGCTTAAGGCATTACTCCGTTTTATACTTAATACCCTAGATGCATGCTGGATAGTGGTCGATGGATGGAGTAATAGTAGTAGATGCAGGCAGGAGTCGGTCTACTTGTCTTGGACGTGATGCCTATATACATGATCATTGCCTTGAATATCGTCATAACTATGCGTTTTTCTATCAATTGCCCAACAGTAATTTGTTCACCCACCGTATGGTATGTGCTCGAGAGAGAAGCCTCTAGTGAAAACTAAGGCCCCCGGGTCTACTTCTATCATATATAAAAACACAAAAATACCTTGCTGCACTTTTACTTATTTTATTTTGTTTTGCAATTTATCTTATTACCTACCACTATGAGATTTGATCCTTGCAAATAAACACTGAGGGGATTGACAACCCCCTTGTTTGCGTTGGGTGCAAGTATTTGCTTTTATGTGTGCATGTGCTGCTAAAGAGGTTCTGTGTGGTTCTCCTACTGGATTGATAACCTTGGTTCTTAACTGAGGGAAATACTTATCTCTACTGTACTGCTTCATCCTCTCCTCTTTGAAGAAATCCCAATGCAGCTCACAAGTAGCAGAGAGAAACAAGACAACTAGATTTTTTTATGTAGGGACGACCATGTGCCATGGTGAAAAATGTGACGGCTTAGGGTCCATCTCAAGTAGGGGTCCAATACATTTACATTTATAAATACATTACTAAAATTTATTCTGTGAACATAACATTAAAATTAATTTAAAAAATAGAAAAAATACTTTTGGATACCTCACGTTGTTAACTATGAAAAACTATTTAAGGTTAGGGTTAGGGGGTCTTGCCCTCCCCACCCTATGTAATCAGTGAGCTTTGGTCCTTCCTACTTGTTTGGACATGCGTTGTATATGCTATAATTACTATTTGAGTTTAAGAGCATAGAAGAAACCACAACGCCAGAGTAGAAGTATGAGTGATAATGTGATTATCACTACACCCACCACACAAACCACAAAATCCAAGTAGTCTTATTTCTATTGATCACATATTACTCAAAGTAAAACTACAAGAATAGTGAGTTCTATGTATTGTGTCTCACTCATGTTTGCCAACGTGGAAGAAGGGGTATGGCCTGAACCCGTAGCTGCACAGTAGTGCAGACCCTCACTTGCCCCCCGCACCAAGTCCAGGTAAAAATCACCAAATCCTCCAAACAAGCATGACCGTTATTAGCTGACATCTGTAGTAGATAGTCTGCAAGCCATATAGCGTGTATTTGCAATCATCCCCATTGCAATCCATCTATAATGTGGAAAACCATTTAGGGGTATATGTTGCCCTCTTTGTGAATGATATGACCAATTCAGCCACAACCTTGTTGAATAGTGCCTTGCAATGGATAGACACATGAGAGCCATCAACCTTAAAGGCAACTTTGTTCCAGGCTAAGCAGTGGATTTTGCGCCCCCTCCACATCGCGACATCGCATTCTATTTCATTTAGTAAATTTCGATGTCAAAAAAATTGGGTAGTTTTTACGTTGAAGCACATCTAATAAAATAAAATAATGGCTTTGCTAATGCATATTACTCTACCAACCGTGAACGATGAATTAAGTCAGGATTTGTTTTGGTGGTGGTGGTGGTGGTGGAGGAGAGGGGGGCTTGGCCCCCTTCCCCACTTATGTTAGAGAAGGGGTACTACCCCATTACCCCTTCATGATACCACGATATTCTTTTTTAATAATTGTTACATTAGATAGTACATGTATCCTACTCATGCGATTTATCGAGAGACGAAGGGAAAGATGCACCGTTGCATGCAAATGCATTCCTAGTCGAGGATAGATGAGAGAGATGGGGGTAGTTCGGAAAGAGTATCCTATAAAGGTACTCCCTCCGTTTTTACTCTGCATATAAGGTTTGTCTTATGTCAACCTTCGTCAAGTTTGACCAAAATTGTAGAAAAAGTATCAATTTTCACAATATCAAATCATCATTAGATCCATCATGGAATTTGATGCATCATTGGATTATAACTTTTATATTATATTTTATATCAAATTAATATCATTTACTCTTTCATATTGTAGATGTTAATATCTTTTAATATAAATATGGTAAAACTTTACGAAGTTTGACTTAAGATAAATCTTATACGCGAAGTAAAAAAGAAACGAAGGGAGTACCCTATGCCATTTTTTGGAATATTTCCGAAAACAATATACCCTATCCTTAGGAACTGAGGGTGTATAATCCAAGTGCTAAAAAGATGGCACATGTGATCCAGTGTAGCATCGCCTATGCCACACTCGAGCAGGGGCTCTGCAATCATGAATAGTAGGTGTAGTATCACCTTCGATACACCACCGTTTGAACCATCTTACATGTATGTTATATAATACGTAGTTCGTATATAACATCGAGTAGGGACATATACCCAGTGGGTAGCGCCAGGAGTAACCATCGCCGAATGACCCAGTGGAACCACATAGTATAACACCATCACGACGTCGTACGACAATAGCTATATACTTATTTAGGATCTCTTGCACTAGCTGGGCTATCTTGAGAAATACTTATTCTATATTACCATAAAAGAAATATAGACAGAAGAGCTACATTGTGCAGGGAAATGTGCAATGCACCAAAAAAATTATGCTACACGATCACACCCAAGAATACTATGAAGATGGCAGTAATGATCAAACTCACCGACGAGCAGAGTAGCGGAAGTAGTGAAGAGTCGATGCAACACGACGATTTCCCGGAACTAGGTCAAACCTCCCAGCCGCGAGGAAGTTCTCCGAGACGAGAGCTGAAGTAGACGGCCCCTCCGAGGTATCCACGTGTTCCGTGGCAGAGCTTCAACGTCCAAGAAGAAGAGCTATGAGAAAACTAGAGAGAGATGCTTCTCGTCTAATCAGGAGTCTAATTGTATTAGATCAATTAGACTGAGATTAGATCCCGTCTAGTTAGGAGCCTAAACACTTAGGCCAGTTAGACCGGAGAGCGTGGAGCTATGCGGGAGAGAGGCCCATTGGATTAGTGTATCTCAAAAGGAAGGCCTCCCCACATATATATATAGGTGGAGGAAGGAGAGGGGGCGCCCAAGGAGGAAGAATCATTTTCCTCTTCCACTTGGTGTAACACCCTTGTGTAATAGCCACTGTGATCAACTGCTAATCATGCCAAGTCATCTCTGTTTGCAGTACCTAATCACTTTGGTTAAATATTCCATTCAGATTCTATTCTGAAAATCAACTCAAATTTAAAAGTGCAAAATAACTTTGCTTAAACACTGTTCTAAAAATGTTCATGAAATAGCAAATAATCCAGAAGCATTTATAAAATCATGAGCAATATTAAATGAGTTAGATAAATGACTCAAGCCACTTGAAACAACACCAAATCAACACTATTTAATCCATTTATAATAATATAAAATCCAAATGAGATCCAACTTTGCCCAATCCAGTTTTTGGTGCAAGGAAATATTGCATTGTAATATTGGGGACAACTCTCATATTTTACAAAAGTGCAAAAGTGGCCTAACTATTACAAAACAAAAAAGAAATAAAGAAAAGCAAAACAGAAAATAAGAAAAAAAAATAAAACGAGGCACTGTGCACTGGGCCTAAGTGCACAATGCCCCGAAACCAGCCCAATTGGCCCAACCTCTCTCTCTCCCTCGCGCTGTCGCTCTCTCCATGGACGAGCGCGCGCGCGCCGGCCGCGCGTCGACACGCCGGCGTCCACCGACGCTACAGGGGCAACGGAGGGGATAAGGGCGAGCTCGTCCACTCCCCCTGGACTTCCCTGTCAGTCTCCCCTTCTCTCCCTCGCTCAGCTGAGCTCTTCCCCCTCCCCAGATCCGTTGCCCGAACGCCACCGTAACCACTCGCCGTCGTTCCCGTGGCCACCAGCCTCGCCACGCCTCGCCGTGATGCCGTAGGGGTTCCTCGTCGACCGCTTCGTCGCCTGGTGCCAGCGGTTGGAGCCAGGGAGCACCGCAGGCAGTGCATAACGCCGCCCCCTTCCTCTTCGGCTCCGGCAAAATCCGTCGTCTCCGGCCACCGTCTGCTGCTACTAACCTGTCAAGGGCCACCTTGCGTGCCGCACGGTGAGCTGTTCCTCCTCTCCCCTAGCTCTTCTGCCCTCCTGCGTCGCCATAGCCACCGCGTAGCCCGAGCCCGATTGCGCCTCCGCCTGGCCTCGTCGCCGGCATGGCCACGGTGACCATTTGGTCCCGTGCGTGCCACCGCTGCCTTCGCCGCATCATGTAGACGCCGTAGACACCTCACGCTGCTCATTTAGTGCGTGGTAACTCCGAACCCGACGACGGCCGAACTCCGGCGCCCGCCCCGCTGCTCGCCGCCGTCGTTTTAGTCCATCTCCGGTCGTGCTAGTGCCCCCGCTAGATGCGCCGTGCGCGTTTGAACGCGGCCATCCGCGTCCAAAATGGTGGCCTGTGGCCATTTTCCGGTGGAACCCGAGCCGCGCCGCCGCGTTTTGAGGTCGCCGGCGTCGCTCCGGCATCGTCGCCGACGTGGCATGGGTGGGACCCACCCCTGGGTCACTGACCGTGGGCCCTGGGGGTTGACCCAGTCAACTGCGCTGACTGGGCAGCCCAGCCACTGACATGCGGGTCCCACCACATTTTAGTTAATTAAAAACGTTTTTATAATTAAAAGTTAATTAGTTTAGATAATAAGTCACACACAGGTGGGGCCAGCTGCTAAATAACTCTCTGGATTTGTTTTAATTAACTCTGTTAATTATCAGAGACTGACATGTGGGTCCCACTGGGCCCACATGTCATATTTGACCCTGGTCAGCTCTGTTGACCTGCTGACATCATCCACACCTCATGCTGACATCATATATCATTTTCTGATAATAAAAATAATTCCAGAAAATCATTTAAACTTTAAAAATTAATAACTTTTAAACCGTAGCTCAGATCGAAAAACTTAAAACATGAAAGTTGATCAGAACGACGAGACGAATTTGACCGTGTCATCTGTTTCGATGCCGAAACCCCCTACGTAGGTGAAACCACAACTTCGAGGCCGTATCCGGTAGATGAATAGTGCATAATCACCGGTAAATAAATCCCACCTTAATCCTATAATAACTAAAATGACCTAGATGCATCATTAGGCAACCCTGCACTGCATCTTAGCATAGCATGCCCTGTATTGCATAGTTTGCTGTGCATTTATCTGTTTTCTCCCCCTCTTCTCTCTCGGTAGACCCCAACGTCGACGTAGCTCCCGAGGCCGACGCTGCTCAGGAGCCCTACGACACAGTTGACGACCTTGCCCTTGCCGCCGAGCTTCCAGGCAAGCACCCCATTTTGAGCATTCCGATATCGCCCACTCTCTTCTCTTTTATGCTTGCATTAGAAGTTACTGCTGCTGTTGTTATCCTATTTCTGCTGCATAGCCTGTTTATTGTAACCTGCTATTGATACCTACCTGTTATCCTAAACTGTTTAGTATAGGCTGGGTAGAGACCTATTAGAGACCCCACTTGTCCCGACTGCCTCGCTGATTATCAGAAGACCCGAGCAACGGGATCGAAGATCAGGCCCCGACACCGCACGACACTTCCCCTTAGTTGCTCGACACTACTAGGTTACTATCGAGTGCCGAGCGTGATACCTCGTCAGCACTTCTGATGATAACCTTGTAGGTTAGTTAATCGGTCGTGGTCAGCGAGGGTGATTCCTCCTACACCACCCCCGAAACCGACACTGTCGTGCAACTCCTCAAGAGTGGACCTCGAGGGTGATTCCTCTTATGTTCACCTTGACGGTTATGTCAGGTGGGGATCCAACGAGGGTGATGCCTCGGATTCCTTCTTGATGTGGTAGCCACACGGTTGACTTTACATTACTGATGATACTGATGATACTGGATAAAGACGGGTCGGCCCTGAGGGGTACCTGCGCGAGCTTAATAGCGAGTGAAGTGGAGTCGGGTGGACCTGGATGGTGCCCGAGGGTTGAACACGAGGCGTGGCCGGGCATTCCTCGCCCTTGCCGCAAGTCCTCGAGACGGGGCGACGGGGTCACATCTTTCGTGAGTCTCTGCTCATTACCGCACTACCAAAACACTAACTATTTGGATATTTGATCCGAGGGGCCTCTAGCCTGATAGCACTAACCATCACGTGGGCATAGTATGGGCGTTCTGCGTCGTATACTTCAGCCGAAGCTTAATAGACGTCAGCAACTGAGCGGCACACGCTGGGTTGGACTGGTAACGCAACCGCGCTTGTATTAAGGGGTTGCTAGGTCTGCTCACCGGCGGTGTACGCAACATGCAGGAGCGTCCGGGGTGATGGCCCAAAACCCCTGGGGGCATAGGTTAGTCCGGCGTGCTGACCTCTCTGTTAAGTATTTGGTCGGGTTGCGGTGTATTGTTTGGCCGAGGCCGGGCATGACCCAGTAAAGTGTGTCCGGCCGAAGTTAATCGAGCATGGTGGGTAAGTTGGTGCACCCCTGCAGGGAAGAACTAATCTATCGATAGCCTGTCCTACGGTAACGGACACTCGGAGTTGTATCCTAATCGGTACAACTAGAACTTGAGATGAAATGGATAGTATGGCTCTGGGATTGCTTTCTCGCAGGGAGTCGAGGAAGAATCTCTGGGCGAGGTTGATGATACTACAACTACTTTACATTATGTTAATCTGAACTCTTCTTATGCTGCAAGACCAATGAAGATGATTGAAGATGCTAGTTTTCGATAGGACTAGGCTTTCCCCCTCTATTCTGGCATTTTTGTAGCCCAGCCCACATATACAGCCCCCTTTGAAAATGTTGCATATGTAGTGTAGATCCTTGTTTGCTGAGTACTTCGGATGAGTACTCACGTTTGCTTTATTTTCCTTTTCTCCCCATATCCAATTGACGCCGCCAGATGACGGAGCCCCTGAGATAGCAGCCCCCGTCGACGACTACGGCTACTACTACTACCCTCCAGGCGAGTACTACTACGAGGAGCCGACAGACAACCAGGAGTAGGATTCGGAGGGTCCTAGGCAGGAGGCCTACGCCTTTCGATCGTAGTATTTTATTTTGCCCCGCCTTTCTAAAGGCTTATCTCTATTTCTGTAATATATCTGTACCTAGATATCTGATGCTTCCGCTGACGCTTGTGTGCCATCGAGCTATGTATTCGAGCCCTCGAGGCCCTGGCTTGTAATATAAAGCTTGTATGAATTTATTTATGTTTTAAAGTTGTGTTGTGATATCTTCAAGTGAGTCCTTAGGCTTGATCGTGTGCATTTGTGTGTATGGTTAGTGCATGATTAATCCGAGGTCGTCAGAGGTTGGTATCAGAGCCGACTGCCTCTAGGAATCCCCCTATCCAATTCCTTGGCCGAAGTCGAGTCTAGAAACCAAAAATTGTTTTACTAACTTGGTTGTGTGGCTTACGGGCCCACGTCGCCAATTGGGTGCTATTAGGATCTTTTATTCCTCGTCTTTATTCTGGGACTCTGATCTCTCTTCTATTCGGGTTTGATAAATTTACTAACACCGACACTTAGGATCTCGTAAATTCCGTCCACCCGGAGAGCTGGATTTCTGTGCGATTTCCCTGTCATTGATCTGATTAGTCTGATAATCATTTTCCTTTTGATTATTTTGTTTAACCTTTCTCTTCAAGATCTGTTATACTTTTCATTGTCGTATGACAACTCTGAATTTCCTCAATTTCAGATGGATCGTCTGTTTCCACCACGTCCTACGACGCAGCTTGTGCTTCGCACTTGGGCTCGTGATGCCCCTGGGTTCCCAGCTGTTCTGATCGCTCTCTTGACTAGCCTGGGCTACCGCTGGTACCCTGAGTACATGGTCTACGAGGTTTACCACGAGTTCAACCAGGAGCAGTACTATACTGATGTTCGCATCTACAATCAGCAGGATGACTCAGACACCGAGCTGTACCTTTTCCACGGTGTCGGCGTGACGATTGAGATGGCAGTCCATGATGCCGCCTACTCTGCTGTCGCACGTCTCCGAGGAGAGCACAACGCTAGCTTGGATGCATTTGAGTTTCAATACATTCCGTATGCCCCGGCTGGAGATGCTACTAGATACTACACAGCTATCAGTGTCCCGTACGAGCCCCGTCTCTACGATCTTCGAGTTCTGATCCAGTGTACTCAGGCTCTGGATCGCACTGTTCGGGCTCTGGCCGTCGAGTTGTTTGCCACTCGAGTACGACTCTACGAGGCTATGATGCAGTTGCTACCAGCTGTTCATGCAGGGATACATCCGGAGCAGATCCTTTACCCGCACAGGACCGAGATGCCACCAGGGATTGATTGGCCTGCTGTGGGAGGTCACACACCTGCACGTGGACCTCTTCTTTCAGCTCGAGACCGGGTTCTGCATCAGAGTGCACATGGAGCGCAGGATCCTTCTGCGACGAATGTCCGTCGTCCACACTTGCAGCTACCCCGTTTCAGTGGTTTTCTCCGATGTTGATGTAGCCTTTGCTATGTCTCGTTGTGTACTTCCTTACCGCGTGCCTGCGCGCCGCCTAGTATGTCTAGCTTTTGAATTTGCGCCATTGTGCTGCCCGATTGTAACCGACTCTGTATGGTTCTGCATGCCTTATTGACTAATGTTCAGTATCTGTTGTACTACTTAAATTCCATCGTGTTACATCATGCTTGTTGCTAAACACTCGCAGTGGCTTCTGCTAAACTACCCCTGTTGAATTTAGCAGGATGGGTGATAACAATCCACCACCGCCGCCACCACCTGACTACATGGCAGCGATGATGCATCAGTTTGAACTCAATCGTCAGTTCATGATGGGAGTTATGGAACAGTTCCCTCGTCCCAATGCCAACTAGTAGCCACCTTCAATCACACTGCCAGAGTTTGTGCGACTCAACCCGTCATTTTTCCGCAACACAGTTAATCCGCTGGATGTCGATGACTGGCTGCATGATATCTTCTATGAAATGGAGTCAGCTGATGTCGCCCCTGCCAACTATGTCACCTTCGCGACATACTTCCTGAAGGGACCCGCAGCACAATGGTGGGCCACTCATCGACAGACCCTACCTTCTAGAACTGTCGTTACCTGGGTGGAGTTCAAGACTGCTTTTCGCGCTCGCTATATTCCTCAAGCAGTTATAGCACGCAAGAAGGCTGAGTTCCGTAGCCTCGTTCAGGGCAACAAGTTTGTAGAAGTCTATCAGCGAGAGTTCCTTGACTTGTCTCGCTATGCTAAAGAAGACATACCTACTGATGCTCGTAGACAGGAGAAGTTCCGTGAAGGGCTACACCATGACATTCAGCTAGCCCTGCTCGTCCAAGACTTTCCTGACTTTGCCACCTTGGTGAACAAGGCTATGATGGTCGAGACTGGTCTGAAGAAGCACAAGGAAGCGACCAGACGCACTCATGAAGCGGGCTCATCTTCAGGCTCGTCTTCCCAGAAGCGCCGCATCTGGATTCCACAGAGCATGTACCGTCTAGCAGCTCCAGTGTACAGGCCTGCTTATGCTGCACCTCGTCTGCCTCCTCCACCATCGAGGTAGCCTCTTCGTGCTCCACCACCTCGAGCTCCCGCACCACGTCCTGACAGTGGACTCTGCTTCAAGTGTGGCCAGCCAGGTCACCGTGCCAGAGATTGCTCTCAGAGTCAGAATCAGTTAGCACTTCCTTCTGCCGGCCGTGGTAATGGTCGTGGGAATTCTCAGCCTCGCTACAGCAATGTCAAGCCTTCTTATGGTCGCGGGCAGGCCTTCCATGTCAATATGAATGAAGACCCGGAACAACCAGCAACTGTGATGGGTACACTTCTTGTTAATTCAGTACCTGCAACTGTTTTATTTGATTCAGGAGCATCGCATTCATTCATGTCAGAACACTTTGCACTCTTGCATGACGTTAAGTGTGAAACACTACACCATCCGTTAGTTGTAAACACTCCCGCGGGACGGTGCCAAGCCACCATATTCAGCCCCAAAGTCACTGTTGTGATTGAAGAGAGAAAGTTTCAGGCCTTCCCCATAATTCTGAATAATTCCAACATTGACCTTATACTGGGAATGGATTGGTTGAAGGCTCACTACGCCTCAATCAACTGCGCTACTAAGGTTGTTCATCTTCTTCATCCATTAAATGAGTTATTGAATTACCGAGCTCATATCACTCAGAACGCCGAGGCTCAGATTTATGCCTTGAATGCGTTGAACGCTTCTCTGCTTGAGGGGATCGAAAACATTCCAGTCGTGTGCGACTTCCAGGATGTCTTTCCAGAAGAACTTCCAGGAATACCCCCTTCTAGAGCTGTCGAGTTCGTCATCGACTTGAAGCCTGGCACCACTCCTATTGCGAAGCATCCTTACAAGATGCCACCGCATCACCTTATTGAGCTTAAAGAAGAAATCGATAAATCACTTAAGAAGGGCTTCATCCGTCCTAGTTCCTCTGCCTGGGGAGCACCGTCTCTCTTCGTCAAGAAGAAAGATGGCACGAATAGGTTGGTTCAAGATTACCGTCCTATCAACCAGGCAACCATTCAGAATAAATATCCGCTTCCCCGGATCAATGATTTATATGATCAACTTGCTGGATCATCGGTGTTCTCTAAACTCGACTTGAGGTTGGGTTATCACCAGATCCGTGTCCGTGAAGAGGATATTCTGAAGACCGCCTTCATTACTCGTTATGGTTCCTATGAGTACACCGTCATGTCATTTGGCCTAACGAATGCTCCAGCTATGTTCTCCCGCCTGATGAATTATATATTCATGGATTACCTCGACAAGTTCGTCGTGTTATATTTGGATGATATTCTAGTATATTCGAAGGATAAGGAAGAACATGCCGAGCATCTTCGCCTTGTTCTGGAGAGGCTTCGAGAACACAAGTTGTATGCCAAGTACTCCAAGTGTGAATTCTGGCTTTCTGAAGTGACCTACCTTGGACATGTGATTTCCAAGGACGGTATCGCCGTTAACCCAGAGCGTGTTCAGGCTATTCTTGACTGGACTCCTCCGAAGAATGCCAAGCAAGTCCGAAGTTTTCTCGGCCTTGCAAGTTATTGCTGTCGATTCGTCGAGAACTTTTCCAAGATCGCCAAGCCCCTGACCAATCTGCTTCACAAAGGCGTTAAGTTTGAGTGGACAGACAAGTGTCAGGAGAGTTTCTAGACCCTCAAGGACAAGCTTACTTCTGCTCCAGTGCTTGCCCCTCCCGATTCTCGCAAGGACTTTGTGATATATTGTGATGCCTCTCGTCAAGGTTTAGGCTGTGTCCTAATGCAAGAACGAAAGGTAATGGCATATGCCTCGCGACAATTGCGTCCGCATGAATAAAAATATCCAGTGCATGATCTCGAACTCGCTGCTGTGATCTATGCTTTGAAGCAGTGGCGACACTACCTTCTTGGTAATCGGTGTGAGATTTATACCAATCATCAGAGTCTGAAGTATTTGTTCACCCAACCGGATCTTAATCTTCGTCAACAGTGATGGTTGGAAACAATTACAGACTATGACTGTGGTATTTATTATACTCCTGGCAAGGCTAATGTGATGGCTGATGCCTTGAGCCGCAAGTCCTATTGCAATAACCTCATGGTTAAGCAAGCTCAACCCCAGCTATATGAAGAACTGCGCAAGTTGAACGTCTGTATCGTTTCGCAGGGTTCTCTTAATAACCTGGTGGTACAGCCAGACCTTGAGAAAGCTGTTAAAGAAGCGCAAGCCAAAGATGCTGAAATTGATCTGATGAAGAAAGAGCTTCATCTTGAGAAGTACAGGGATTTCTCGATTGCAGAAGACGGAACCTTGTATTTCAGAGACCGCATTGTGGTACCTCGTTTCGAGCTTATGACAGACAAGGTCATGAAGGAGGCTCATGATACACCGCTGTCCATTCATCCGGGTAGCACTAAGATGTATTGCGATCTTCGACAGAGGTACTGGTGGTCCAGAATGAAGCAGGACATTGCTCGATATGTTGCTGAATGTGATGTTTGCCGTCACGTGAAAGCAGAACATCAGAAACCTGCTGGAATTCTTCAACCACTCCCTATTCCTTTGTGGAAGTGGGATAAAGTGCAGATGGATTTCATTACTGGTCTTCCCAAGTCTCATAAAGGTCACGATGCTATTCTTGTCGTCGTCGACCAACTTTCCAAGGTTGCTCATTTTCTGCCTGTCAAGGAGACTATCACTGCTAGTCAGTTAGCAGAACTTTACATCTCCAGAATTGTTTCACTCCACGGTATTCCGAAGGAGATCAGTTCGGACCGTGGCGGTCTTTTCACGTCCATGTTCTGGCAAAGTTTCCAAGAAGCTATGGGAACTCACATTACCTGGAGTTCAGCTTGTCATCCTCAATCCCAAGGCCAAGTCGAGCGAGTAAATCAAGTGCTTGAAGATATGCTTCGCGCTTGTGTTATATCATTCGGTAAGAAATGGGAGGAATCTCTCCCGTATGCCGAATTCTCTTATAACAAGAGCTATCAAGACAGCTTGAAAATGGCCCCCTTCGAAGTGCTTTATGGACGTAAGTGTCGAACCCCTCTGAATTGGTCAGAAACTGGGGAACGACCTCTCATGGGACCGGACATTATTCAACATGCCGAAGAACAAGTCAGAATTATTCGAGAAAATCTCAAGGCGGCTCAGGACCGCCAGAAGAGCAACTATGATCGCAAATGATGGGGTCTGACTTATCAACCAGGTGATCAAGCTTATCTTCATGTCACTCCTATGAAGGGCACTTGTCGTTTCGGAATCAAGGGCAAGCTAGCTCCTCGCTATATTGGTCATTTCCACATCATGGCTAGACGTGGATAGGTGGCATATAAATTGAAGTTGCCACCGCAATTCTCTCATATCCATGATGTCTTCCACATGTCGCAACTTCGTAAATGCTTCAAGGAATCTCCTCACCGCGCAGTGGATCACGAGATGCTCGATTTGCAAGATGACCTATCTTATAAGGAGCATCCGGTCCGCATTCTCGATGAAGCTGAACGTCGGACTCATCAGAAGACGACCAAGTTCCTGAAAGTGCAGTGGTCGAATCATACTGAAGATGAAGCCACTTGGGAACGTGAGGATCATCTTCGCAAGGAATACCCCGACCTCTTTCCTTCTTCCTCCTGAATTCTCGGGACGAGAATTTCTTTTAGAGGAGGAGAATTTGTAACACCCCTGTGTAATAGCCATTGTGATCAACTGCTAATAATGCCAAGTCATCTCCGTTTGCAGTACCTAATCACTTTGGTTAAATATTCCATTCAGATTCTATTCTGAAAATCAACTCAAATTTAAAAGTGCAAAATAACTTTGCTCAAACACTGTTCTAAAAATGTTCATGAAATAGCAAATAATCCAGAAGCATTTATAAAATCATGAGCAATATTAAATGAGTTAGATAAATGACTCAAGCCACTTGAAACGGCACCAAATCAGCACTATTTAATACATTTATAATAATATAAAATCCAAATGAGATCCAACTTTGCCCAATCCAGTTTTTGGTGCAAGGAAATATTGCATTGTAATATTGGGGACAACTCTCATATTTTACAAAAGTGCAAAAGTGGCCTAACTATTACAAAACAGAAAAGAAATAAAGAAAAGCAAAACAGAAAATAAGAAAATAAAATAAAACGAGGCACTGTGCACTGGGCCTAAGTGCACAGTGCCCCGAAACTAGCCCAACCGGCCCAACCTCTCTCTCTGTCCCTCGCGCTGTCGCTCTCTCCATGGACGAGCACGCGCGCGCCGGCCGCGCGTCGACACGCCGGCGTCCACCGACGCTACAGGGGTAGCGGAGGGGATAAGGGCGAGCTCGTCCACTCCCCCTGGACCTCCCTGTCACTCTCCCCTTCTCTCCCTCGCTCAGCAGAGCTCTTCCCCCTCCCCAGATCCGTCGCCCGAGCGCCACCGTAACCTCTCGCCGTCGTTCCCGTGGCCACCAGCCTCGCCACGCCTCGCCGTGATGCCGTAGGGGTTCCTCGTCGACCGCTTCGTCGCCTGGTGCCTGCGGTTGGAGCCGGGGAGCACCGCAGGCAGTGCACAACGCCGCCCACTTCCTCTTCGGCTTCGGCGAAATCCATCGTCTCCGGCCACCGTCTGCTGCTACTAACCTGTCAAGGGCCACCTTGCGTGCCGCACGGTGAGCTGCTTCTCCTCTCCCCTAGCTCTTTTGCCCTCCTGCGTCACCGTAGCCGCCGCGTAGCCCGAGCCCGATTGCGCCTCCGCCTGGCCTCGTCGCCGGCGTGGCCACGGTGACCATTTGGTCCCGTGCGTGCCACCGCTGCCTTCGCCGCATCATGTAGACGCCGTAGACGCCTCGCGCTGCTCGTTTAGCGCGCGGTAACTCCGAACCCAACAACGGCCGAACTCCGGCGCCCGCCCCACTGCTCGTCGTCGTCATTTTAGTCCATCTCCGGTCGTGCTAGTGCCCCCGCTAGATGCGCCGTCTCATGCGCGTTCGAACGCGGCCATCCGCGTCCAAAATGGTGGCCTGTGGCCATTTTCCGGTGGAACCCGAGCAGCGCTGCCGCGTTTTGAGGTCGCCGGCGTCGCTCCGGCGTCGTCGCCGACGTGGCATGGGTGGGACCCACCACTGGGTCACTGACCGTGGGCCCTGGGGCCACAGTTGACTGGGTTGACCCAGTCAACTGCGCTGACTGGGCAGCCCAGCCACTGACATGTGGGTCCCACAGCATTTTAGTTAATTAAAAACATTTTTATAATTAAAAGTTAATTAGTTTAGACAATAAGTCACTGACAGATGGGGCCAGCTGCTAAATAACTCTCTGGATTAGTTTTAATTAACTCTGTTAATTATCAGAGACTGACATGTGGGTCCCACTGGGCCCACATGCCATATTTGACCCTGGTCAGCTCTGTTGACCTGCTGATCTCATCCACACCTCATGCTGACATCATATATCATTTTCTGATAATAAAAATAATTCCAGAAAATCATTTAAACTTTGAAAATTAATAACTTTTAAACCGTAGCTCAGATCGAAAAACTTAAAACATGAAAGTTGATCAGAACAACGAGACGAATCTGATCGTGCCGTTTGTTTCGATGCCGGAACCCCCTACGTAGGTGAAACCGCAACTTTGAGGCCGTATCCGGTAGATGAATAGTGCATAATCACCGGTAAATAAATCCCACCTTAATCCTATAATAACTAAAATGACCTAGATGCATCTTTAGGCAAACCTGCACTGCATCTTAGCATAGCATGCCCTGTATTGCATTATTTGCTGTGCATTTATCTGTTTCCTCCCCCTCTTCTCTCTCGGTAGACCCCGACGTCGTCGTAGCTCCCGAGGCCGAAGCTGCTCAGGAGCCCGACGACACAGTTGACGACCTTGCCCTTGCCGCCGAGCTTCCAGGCAAGCACCCCATTTTGAGCATTCCGATATCGCCCACTCTCTTCTCTCTTATGCTTTCATTAGAAGTTACTGCTGCTGTTGTTATCCTATTTCTGCTGCATAGCCTGTTTATTGTAACCTGCTATTGATACCTACCTGTTATCCTAAACTGTTTAGTATAGGCTGGGTAGAGACCTATTAGAGACCCCACTTGTCCCGACTGCCTCACTGGTGTGACGACCCCGGCTTAATCGTGCACTAACCATACACGCAAATGCACATGATCAAGCCTAAGGACTCACTTGAAGATATCACAACACAACTCTAAAACATAAATAAATTCATACAAGCTTTATATTACAAGCCAGGGCCTCGAGGGCTCGAATACATAGCTCGATGGCATACAAGCGTCAGCGGAAGCATCATATATCTGGGTACAGATATATTACAGAAATAGAGATAAGCCTTTATGAAAGCGGGGCAAAATAAAACTCTACGATCGAAAGGCGTAGGCCTCCTGCCTAGGACCCGCCGAATCCTACTCCTGGTCGTTTGTCGGCTCCTCGTAGTAGTACTCGCCTGGAGGATAGTAGTAGTAACCGTAGTCGTCGACGGGGGCAGCTAACTCAGGGGCTCCGTCATCTGGCGGCGTCAAATGGATATGGGGAAAAAAAGAAAATAAAGCAAACGTGAGTACTCATCCGAAGTACTCAGCAAGCAAGGATCTACACTACATATGCAACATTTTCAAAGGGGGCTGTATATGTGGACTGGGCTGCAGAAATGCCAGAGTAGAGGGGAAAGCCTAGTCCTATCGAAGACTAGCATCTTCAATCATCTTCATCGGTCTTGCAGCATTAGAAGAGTGCAGATTACACAATGTAAAGTAGTAGTAGTGTATCATCAACCTCGGCCAGAGATCCTTTCTCGACTCCCTGCGAGAAAGCAATCCCAGAGCCATACTATCCAGTTATCATCTCAAGTCTAGTTGTACCGATCGGGATACAACTCCGAGTGTCCGTTACCGTAGGACAGGCTATCGATAGATGTTTTCTTCCCTGCAGGGGTGCACCAACTTACCCACCATGCTCGATTAACTCCGGCCGGACACACTTTTCTGGGTCATGCCTGGCCTCGGCCAAACGATACGCCGCAACCCGACCAAAAACTTAACAGAGAGGTCAGCACGCCGGACTAAACCTATGCCCCCAGGGGTCTTGGGCCTTCGCCCCGGGAACTCCTGCGTGTTGCGTGGGCGGCCGGAAGCAGACCTAGCAACCCCTTAATACGAGCGCGGTTGCGTAACCAGTCCAATCCAGCGCGCGCCGCTCAGTCGTTGATGTCTATTAAGCTTCGGCTGAAGTATACGACGCAGAACGCCCATACTATGCCCACGTGATGGTTAGTGCTTTTAGGCCAGAGGCCCCTCGGATCAAATATCCAAACCGTTAGTGTGTTGGTAGTGCGGAAACGAGCAGAGACTCACGAAAGATGTGACCCCGTCGCCCCGTCTCGAGGACTTGCGGCAAGGGCTAGGAATGCCCATCCACGCCTCGTGTTCAACCCTCGGGCACCATCCAGGTCCACCCGATCCCACATCACTTCGCTAATAAGCTCGCGCGGGTACCCCTCAGGGCCGACCCGTCTTTATCCAGTATGAACAGTAATATCAGTAATGTAAGTCATCCGTGTGGCTACCGCATCAAGAAGGAATCCGAGGCATCACCCTCGTTGGATCCCCACTTGACATAACCGTCAAGGTGAACGTAAGAGGAATCACCCTCGAGGTCCACTCTTGAGGAGTTGCTCGACAGTGTCGGTTTTGGGCGTGGTGTAGGAGGAATCACCCTCACTGACCACGACCGATTAACTAACCTACAAGGTTATCATCAGGAGTGCTGACGAGGTATCACCCTCGGCACTTGATAGTAACCCAGTAGTGCCGAGCAAGTAAGGGAAGTGTCGTGCGGTGTCGGGGCCTGGTCTTCGATCCCGTTGCTCGGGTCTTCTGATCATCCAGCGGGGCAGTCGGGATAAGTGGGGTCTCTGATGGTCTCTACCCAACCTATTCTAAGCAGTTTAGGATAACAGATAAGTATCAACAGCAGGTTACAAGTAAACAGGCTATGCAGCAGATATAGGATAACAGTAGCAGCAGTAACTTCTAATGCAAGCATAAGAGAGAAGAGAGTGGGCGATATCGGAATGCTCAAAAAGGGGGTGCTTGCCTGCAAGCTCTGGGGCAAGTGGCTGGTCGTCGGGGACGTAGTCGTTCTCCGGAGCGGCGTCTGCCTCAGGAGCTATGTCAACGTCGGGGTCTAATCGAGAGAGAAAAGGGGGAGGGAATAGGTAAACATAATGCAATCAAAGGCAACACGGGGCATGCTATGCTACAATGCAGTGCAGGGTTGCCTAAAGATATGTCTAAGTCATTTTAGTTAATTTTAGAATTGAAGTTGGATTTATTAACCGGTAGGTATGCACTATTCATCTATCGGAATCGGACTAAAAGTTACAGGTTCTCCTACGTAGGAGGTTCTGGCAGGGAAACAGACGGCACAATCAGACTTGTCTCGTCGTTCTGAGCAACTTTCATGTTTTAACTTTTTCGATCTGAGCTACGGTTTAAAAGTTATTAATTTTCAAAGATTAATTGATTTTCTGGAATTATTTTTATTTACAGAAAATGATATATAACGTCAGCATGACTCAGAGATGATGTCAGCAGTCAACAGAGACGCTGACCTGAGTCAAACCTGACATGTGGGTCCAGTGGGATCCACATGTCAGTCTCTGAGACTAAATAGATTTTAGTTAAAACTAATCAGAGGGTTAATTAGCAGCTGGCCCCACTTGTCATTGACTCATTAACTAAACTAATTAACTTTTAATTATAAAAATGTTTTTAATTAATTAAAATGCGGTGGGGCCCGCATGTCAGTGGCTAGGCTGCCCAGTCAGCACAGTTGACTGGGTCAACCCAGTCAACTGGGGCCCCAGGGCCCACGGTCAGTGGCTCAGGGGTGGGACCCGCCCATGCCACGTCGGCGACGACGCCGGAGAGAGCTCCGGCGAGCCTCCCGCGGCGGCGAACTCGCCGGAGATTGCCGGAAAGTGGTTACAGAGGGCCGTTTCGCGCGCGCCCGGGCTCATTCGAACGGCCACTCGGAGCCGCGTCTATTGGTGGTGGCTATGACATCTGTAGTGGCCGGAATCTCGTCGGCGTTGAGCCGCTGCGGCGAGGAGCCTCGGGCGATATCGAGCGCGTGGCTACGGTGAGTTCTAGCGCGTGCTTTCGGTCGCTTACAAACCAGCGCGAGGTGCGGCGTCGAACCAAGCTAAAGCGCGGCCCCGGAGACGGCCGGAAGTGGCCGGACGGCGAGGTACCACGGTGGCCAGAGCGCGGCTAGGCATCGAGCTCGCTATCGAGGAGCTCGGCGGCTCGGAAGAGAAGAGGAGGGGAGAGGAGGCTCACCGTGCGGTTAAGGAAAACCCGCGAGAGATTAGTAGCAGCAGAGGACGGCGCCGGAGACGAAGACGGTCCACGGCGGCTGGAGATGTGGACGAGAGGGATCCGGCTCTTCGGTGCTCCCCCGCTCCAAATGAGGCCACTGATCGATGGAGTAGGTGATGGCGGATCTCCTCGACAAGTTGACGTAGCGAGGTGGCAGCTGTGGCCGCGGTGATGGGCGAGGCACGGCGGCGACCGCGTCGGACACCGACGGGAAAAAGGAGCAGAGAGCGAGGGGAAAGGAAATAAGTGAGCGAGGACCAGGGGGATGGAGGAGGAGTTCCTTATCCCCTCCGCTGCTCCTGTAGTGTCGGCGGGCGCCGGCGTGTCGCCGCCCGGCTGGCGCGCGCGCGGCCATGGCGCAGCCGACACGGGGAGGAGGGAGAAGGTAATGGGCCTAGTGGGCTGGTCCAGGGGCACTGTGCACTTAGGCCCAGTGCACAGTGCCTCGTTTCCTTTTTTTCTGTTTCTGTTTTGATTTTTCTTTTATTTCTTTTCTGTTTTGAATTAGTTAGGCCACTTGTGCACTTTTATAAAATGTGAGAGTTGACCCAAATATTATTGTGCAATGTGGGCTTTCATCAAAAACTGGTTTGGGCAAAGTTGGATTTATTTTGGATTTGAATTTAATTATAAATGAATTAAATAGTGCTGTTTTGGTACTGTTACATGTGGTTTGAGTTACTTAATTAACTCCATCATCATTGTTTATATTTTTATGACTACTTCTGGAATATTTGCTATTTAGTGAACATTTTTCCCATAGTGTTTGAGCAAATTTATTTTGCACTTTTGAATTTGAGTTGAATTTCAGAATTGAGTTTGAATTGTTTTGGTTAATCACTATGACTAAGCAATGCAAATGATATGACTTGGCATTATTAGCAGTTGATCACAGTGGCTATTACACAGGGGTGTTACAGCTGGATTATCAGAAGACCCGAGCAACGGGATCGAAGATCAGGCCCCGACACCGCACGACACTTCCCCTTAGTTGCTCGACACTACTAGGTTACTATCGAGTGCCGAGCGTGATACCTCGTCAGCATTTCTGATGATAACCTTGTAGGTTAGTTAATCGGTCGTGGTCAGCGAGGGTGATTCCTCCTACACCACCCCCGAAACCGACACTGTCGTGCAACTCCTCAAGAGTGGACCTCGAGGGTGATTCCTCTTATGTTCACCTTGACGGTTATGTCAGGTGGGGATCGAACGAGAGTGATGCCTTGGATTCCTTCTTGATGTGGTAGCCACACGGTTGACTTTACATTACTGATGATACTGTTCATACTGGATAAAGACGGGTCGGCCCTGAGGGGTACCCGCGCGAGCTTAATAGCGAGTGAAGTGGAGTCGGGTGGACCTGGATGGTGCCCGAGGGTTGAACACGAGGCGTGGCCGGGCATTCCTCGCCCTTGCCGCAAGTCCTCGAGACGGGGCGACGGGGTCACATCTTTCGTGAGTCTCTGCTCGTTAGCGCACTACCAAAACACTAACGGTTTGGATATTTGATCCGAGGAGCCTCTGGCCTGATAGCACTAACCATCACGTGGGCATAGTATGGGCGTTCTGCGTCATATACTTCAGCCAAAGCTTAATAGACGTCAGCAACTGAGCGGCACACACTGGGTTGGACTGGTAACGCAACAGCGCTTGTATTAAGGGGTTGCTAGGTCTGCTCACCGGCGGTGTATGCAATGTGCAGGAGCGTCCGGGGCGATGGCCCAAGACCCCTGGGGGCATAGGTTAGTCCGGCGTGCTGACCTGTCTGTTAAGTATTTGGTCGGGTTGCGACGTATCGTTTGGCCGAGGCCGGGCATGACCCAGTAAAGTGTGTCCAGCCGAAGTTAATCGAGCGTGGTGGGTAAGTTGGTGCACCCCTGGAGGGAAGAACTAATCTATCGATAGCCTGTCCTACGGTAACAGACACTCGGAGTTGTATCCCGATCGGTACAACTAGAACTTGAGATGAAATGGATAGTATGGCTCTGGGATTGCTTTCTCGCAGGGAGTCGAGGAAGAATCTCTGGGCGAGGTTGATGATACTACAACTACTTTACATTATGTTAATCTGAACTCTTCTTATGCTGCAAGACCAATGAAGATGATTGAAGATGCTAGTCTTCGATAGGACTAGGCTTTCCCTCTCTATTCTGGCATTTCTACAGCCCAGCCCATATATACAGCCCCCTTTGAAAATGTTGCATATGTAGTGTAGATCCTTGCTTGCTGAGTACTTCGGATGAGTACTCACATTTGCTTTATTTTCCTTTTCTCCCCATATCCAATTGACGCCGCCAGATGGCGGAGCCCCTGAGATAGCAGCCCCCGTCGACGACTATGGCTACTACTACTACCCTCCAGGCGAGTACTACTACGAGGAGCCGACAGACGACCAGGAGTAGGATTCGGAGGGTCCTAGGCAGGTGGCCTACGCCTTTCGATCGTAGTATTTTATTTTGCCCCGCCTTTCTAAAGGCTTATCTCTATTTCTGTAATATATCTGTACCCAGATATCTGATGCTTCCGCTGACGCTTGTGTGCCATCGAGCTATGTATTCGATGTAGAAGATATGCCCTAGAGGCAATAATAAATGTTATTGATTATCTCCCTGTTCATAATTAGGTTTATGTTCCATGCTATAACTGCTATGGTTCTCGAGTCTGCAAATAAAACGAGGCTCGGAGGAAGACTCATATGCACGTGTGGAATAATAAACGATAAAATGTATTCCTAGTCAAGCCTCTATGACTGGCTCAAGTATTGCATGATGATCCTGTTTTCCTGATCATGGGCATGACTATGCCAGCAATTTTGAGGGCACAATGTTAGCAGAACATTTGTGTTGAATCGACCCGATTGATGTTATGCTATGAGATTCTTTCGTCACTAGTTAATGGTTAATAACACAGAGATGGTTAATGTTTGCATGATTCCTTAGACCATGAGAGTATCGAGTTTCTTCATGCTTGCTTCATGAACTTTGGGGTTTGTTAAACGTCATCCGTAAATGGGTGGCTATTACGGCGGCTTACGGGTTCATGGAAAAGTGTGTCAAGTAACTTGATAGCTCAAGATTGGGATTTGCTCCTCCGGCGATGGAGAGATATCTCTGGGCCCTCTCGGTGTTACGGTATCCATCATCGTCTGGCCAGACACTTTATGATTTGATCACGGGGATGCCGGAACATGGTAACGAGAAAAGAGAACAATACCGGTAACGAGGTAACTAGCATAGTGGACAAGTGTTGATCCACGGGAATGCCAACATGTCTCACCTCGGGTATTTGTAACATATTACGAAGCAACAGGAATAGCACACGGCAACTGGAGGTTCACTCGAATATTCATTCGTGTGGGTATAGGGGTCAATATGGGTGTCCACGGCTCCGATGTTGATCATTGATCGGAAGGGGTTCCGTGTCATGTCTATACTTCACCGAACCTATAGGGTCACACGCTTAAGGGTCATCTATCTGCTGAATACTAGATAGGGAGTCTGAGAGAAAATCACCAAAAAAGTTTCGGACACCGAAAAGTTTCGGACAGCGGAAAAGTTCCGCAGAGAGAGGTCACCGGATGAGTTCCGGTGAAACTGAAAAGTTGTTTCAGGGGATACCATTAAGTCAAAATGGTTTCGGCACATGCCTGATAATTCCTGGAGGATGCCAGAATCATTCTGGAAACTTCTGGGAATTTTCTGGAAGAAAAACCGGAAATGTTCCGGGGCTGCCGGAACCGCTTCAGATGCTTTTCGCAGATGAAATCACTAAACTGGAATTGTGCCAGAACGCATTGAAAATTATTTTAGTGGGTACTGGAAATGTTCTAAGCCCACATAAATATTTTCAGTTCGAACGGACGCTGAAAAATGTCGTCGTGAATAGTGAAAGTGCTTTTTGGGAATTTTATGGAAAGCACCTTTTTGGAAATTCCAAAAGGGCCTTCTAGAAGGGGAAGGAGGGCATGGCACCTCATGGGGGGGGGTCCCCCCCCCAAGGGTGGCCGGCCAAGGAGGTGGAGCACCATGGTGCTCCACATGGCACTCCCATATGGCATATTCCCTTTTGGAAAGGGATATTCCAAGGGCACTTTGGGGTTTTTGTGTGACAATTTTACCCCTTGGCTAGCCTATATATAGGAGTGATCTTGGCAGCCATTTCCCCATCCTTAGCTCTCACACAAGCCATGCATGATCTGGCATTCTCTCTCCCTCCCAGCGAAATAGTTTCGTAGAGCCGAAAGGCTGTCTGGGTTCCGGTGGGAACTAGTTCTGGACGGCGAAGCCCTGCCGGATAGATGACACCGTATGTGTGCAACTCTGTAGAGAGGTCGTAGTTTCGATCTTAGTGCCCGAGGGGCTGTTCAAGAGTGCCTCCCGAAGGGCTGTCCAAGTGACGGTCCGGGTTCTGTGAGTCCTCCCGAAGGGCTGTCCGAGTGACCGTTCGAGTTTCGAAGGTCCTCCCGAAGGGCTGTCCGCGACATCGTCTCGGGGACTGTCCGACCGCCTCCCGGAGGGCTGTCCGAGGGGCAGATGAGGGAGTACATCCTCGCGGTTGGGAGGTTGTAAATCCTAGCTGCGGGGATCTGCACCGCCGATCGTCATCGACTCTACTTCCGCTGCGCTACGAGTCGGTAACAAAAATGATCAAACCTTGTATGCAGTCTCCATAGTGGTCCTGGGCTGGTGCGTAGGTCAGAAATTTTTTGTTTTCTGCTGCGTTACCCTACATTCGAGCCCTCGAGGCCGTGGCTTGTAATATAAAGCTTGTATGAATTTATTTATGTTTTAAAGTTGTGTTGTGATATCTTCAAGTGAGTCCTTAGGCTTGATCGTGTGCATTTGCGTGTATGGTTAGTGCACGATTAAGCCGGGGTCGTCACACTTGGTGGGAGAAGGAAAGGGTTCCTTCACTTGGCCAATTCGGCCTAGAGCCTGCCATAAGCTATGGAACCCCATGAGGGCCCCCCGTGGGCGCACTAGGGGTCGTCATCTCATGACGCTCCTTCACAACTTTCTTCCACAAACAAAATCCCGGATTTTACGAATGTCTCTGTAATCCATTCTAATGACCCCAAAAACATTTCATATATAGATCCGGACTTTTCAAAATCATGTTAGACATTTTCGGAATTCCCAGAACACTTCTGGAACCATCCGAAACACTATCAGAACTACTCGAAACTCTTCCAGTGATCTTTTAACTCGTTTCTCATTTCTTAGGTAATCAGGACTAGAGCCTGTTAAGCGTATGACCCTACAGGTTCAGAAATAAGCGAACATGACCCGGAACACCTTCCGGCCAATAGTTAACAGCAGGATCTGGACGCCCTTATTAACTTCCGCATATTCCCGAAGTTCTCAATCAAACCTTTGTTTACCAATGTCATTCCCTTTGCTTCACGATACGTTTAGAAAACCCGAGGTGAGATAATTTGGTATCCTTGTGATTGAACTCCTTGATCACTATACCCTCATCCTCATTACTGGTTTCATTCTCTTTACATGTCCTGTGTTCCGGTATCCCGTGATCACCATCACAAGTGTTTGGCCAGATGAGAGTATCTCTCTATCATGAGAGGAGCAAATCCCAGTCTTGAACTATCGATGCCGAGACATAAGTTTCCGGTACACTCGCGGGTCACGTTTATTCACATCCATTTACGGGGTGACCTATGGTAAACCCCAAAGTAATCATCCGGTATGCTGACATACCATATTCTTATGGTCTAAGGAACTAAGTAATCATGAACAAGTTATATGAAAATACTGACAACACAACAACGATAATATCTCTCAGTAATTCATAAGTTGGTCTATTCCAATACCATTGTTCCGCTAACAATGTGTTTTCATTATTGATAGCATCCTTGTTACTCTTAACAATGCTCATGATCAGGAAAACAAGATCATCATCAATACATGAGCTAGTCCTAGAGGCAAGACTAGGGATCACTTGGTGTTTACATTTCCACACATGTATCTGGGTTTCCTTTGAATCTCATATTCAATAACCAATACAATTATAGCACAAAAATATAAACTTTTAATAATGAATATGGAAATATAATAATACAATAATATTGTCTCTAGGGCATATTCCCAACAGTCTCCCACTTGCACTAGAGTCAATAATCTTGTTACAGAAGTTGTTTAACACCAATGGTATTCTGGTGTTGCTCATGTTTTGCTCATGGTAGAGGCTTTGTCAGCGGATCAGACACATTCAGATCCGTATGAATCTTACATATCTTCACGTCTCCACGCTGCACAAAATCTTGTATTATGTGGAATCGACGTGCAATATGTTTGGACCTCTGGTGAGACCTTGGTTCCTTCGCCTGTGCCACAGCGCCACTATTTTCACAATGGAGCTCCATTAGATCCAGTGCACTAGGAACCACACCAAACTTGGTGATGAACTTCTTGATCCAGTAGCCCTCCTTTATTGCTTCTGAAGCGGTCATATATTCTACCTCCATTGTAGAATCCTCCATAATACTTTTCTTGGAACTCTTCCAGCTTATTGTGCCACCATTTAGCGTAAATACAAACCCTGATTAAGATCTAAAGTCGTCTGGATCAGTCATGAAGCTTGCATTAGTGTAACACTTTATAATGAGCTCTTCATCACCTCCATACACTAGGAACATTTTCTTAGTCCTTTTAGGGTACTTTAAAATATTTTGAACTATTTTCCAATGATCCGGGCCTAGAGCACTCTGGTATATGCTCGTAACATTTAGAGTGTAGGACACATCTGGTCTTGTACAAATCAGGACATACATGATAGATCCAATAGCCGAAAGCATATTAAACCTTAGTGACTCTGTTACGCTCATCACTGGACTTCGGGTAACGACTCTTGCATAATGTAGTGCCGTGTGATATAGGCAAGAACCCCTTCTTTGCATTATCCACACTAAACCTCTTTAGTATCTTGTCAATGTACGTGCTTTGGCTTAGCCCTATCAGACGTCGGGATCTATCTCTATAGATCCCAATGCCCAATATGTAAGCTGCTTCGCCCAAGTCTTTCATCGAAAAAGTCTTCTTCAATGAATCTTTAACTGTGTTAAGAAATTCCTTGTCATTCCCAATCAATAATATTTCATCCAAATATAGTATTAGAAATGCAATTCAACTCCGACTTACTATCTTGTAAACACAAGTTGCTTCGTCATTCTTGATGAAGCCATACCCTTTGACCACTTCATCAAAATGAAGATTCCAACTCCTTGATTCTTGCACACCTTTCCAGCATCCTTAGGATCGACAGAACCCTCGGGTTGTATCATATACACGTCCTCGGTTAAATTTTTGTTTTGGAAAGCCGTTTTGACATCCATCTTCCATATCTCATAACCTAAATCTGCAGCAATTGCTAGTAAAATCCGAATAGACTTAATCATTGCTACGGGTGACAAGGTCTCATTGTAGTCAACTCCTTGAACTTGTCGAAAACCATTCGCGACAAGCCGAGCTTTGTAGATGTAAACATTTCCATCCATGTCTGTTTTCTTATTGTAGATTTACATTCGATGGGTCTAACACCTTCAGGCGGGTCTACCAAGTTCCAAACTTGATTCTCCTACATGGATCCGGTTCAGCCGCACACTTGACCAAAGTATCTTCATCACATGAAGGTGCTTCCGGTTCAGCCGCAGGAGTAGGTTCCGGAACAACTTTCGGCACCTCAATCCTTTGGTTTGTCATGGAAGATTCTCCAATCTGGTCAAGTTGTACTGCCCTCCCACTCACCTCTTTCACAAGAAACTTTTTCTCGAGAAATACTATGTTCTTAGTGACAAACACTTTGCCTTCAGTTCGGTGGTAGAAATAATACCCAACGACATCCTTGGGATAACCAACAAAGTAGAATTTGTCTGATTTAGGATCAAGCATGTTTGGTTGTAATTTTTTTAATTAAACATTGCAAGCCCAAATTTTAAGAAAAGACAAGTTGGGCTTCTTCCCATTCCATATCTGCTACTTGTGAGCTACGTTGGGATTTTCTCCGAAGAGGAGGGGAGATGCAGCACAGTAGAGATAAGTATTTCCCTCAGTGAGAACCAAGGTATCAATCCAGTAGGAGAATCACGCAAAGCCTCGTGAACAGCACCTGCACACATAAAAGCAAATACTTGCACCCAGCGTGGGCAAGAGGGTTGTCAATCCCCTTGAACTCGTTACTTGCAAGGATCAAATCTTGTAGTGGTAGATAGATAAATTGCAAAACAAAATAAAAAAATAAAACTGCAGCAAAGATATTTTGTTTTTTTATATATGATAAAGGTAGACCCGGGGGCCATAGTTTTAACTAGAGGCTTCTCTCTCGAACACATAACATATAGTGGGTAGAGAAATTACTGTTGGGCAATTGATAGAAAAGCACATAATTATGACGATATCCAAGGCAATGATCATGTATATAGGCATCACGTCCGAGATAAGTAGACCGACTCCTGCCTGCATCTACTATTATTACTCCACCCATCGGCCGCTATCCAGCATGCATCTAGGGTATTAAGTTAATAAAAACGGAGTAACGCCTTAAGCAAGATGACATGATGTAGACAAAGTAAACCCAATCAATATGAATAAACCCCATCGTTTTACCCTTAATGGCAACAATACAAATACATGTCTTGTCCCTTTCTGTCACTGGGATAGAGCATCGCAAGATTGAACCCATCACAAAGCACCTCTCCCACTAAAGATAAATCAATCTAGTTGGCCAAACCAAATGGATAGATTAGAGAGAAATACAAAGCTATAACAATCATGCGTAAGAAAGTTCAGAAAAGAATCAATTACTTCTCATGAATATTCAGATCATAAACCCACAATTCATCGGATCCCAAAATACACACCGCAAAAGAAGATTACATCGGATAGAACTCCAAGAACATCGAGGAGAACATTGTATTGAAGACCAAAGAGAGAGAAGAAGCCATCTAGCTACTAGCTATGGACCCATAGGTCTGTGATAAACTACTCACGCATCATCAGAAGGAAGCAATGATGATGTAGAAGCCCCTCGTGATCGATTCCCCCTCCGGCAGTGTACCAAAAAAGGCCTCTAGATGGGATCACAGAAGAACAGAAACTTGCGGTGGCGGAAAAAGTGTTTCGGGTGGCTCTCTGGTACATTGGGAATATTTGAGAATTTATAGAGGCGGAATTAGGTCAACAGGTGCCACGAGGGGCCCACAAGCTCAGGGGGTGCCCCCTGGGGCGCACCTGGTGAACTTGTCGCTCCCTCGTGACTCTTCTGGTCTTCTTCCGAACCTTCGTGGGTCCCTTCTGGTTCAGAAAAAATTAATCCAAAGATTTTTCTCCGTTTGGACTTCGTTTGATATTTATTTTTTAAAAAGGAAAAAACAACAACTAGCACTGGGCACTAGGTTAATAGGTTAGTCTCAAAAAATGATATAAAATAGCATATAAATGCATATAAAACATCGAAGATTGATACTCTAATAGCATGGAACAATCAAAAAGTATAGATATGTTGGAGAAGTATCAATATCTCGTATGGTGTCATTTCAAAAGAATTAGACGGCGCTCTGTTCAATGTAAAACCGCAGCTTCTAAAGCATAGCCCCAAAAAGATAGTGCCAATTCAAATAATGATATCATCGATCTAACCCTGTCCAACAAGGTTCAACTATGTTGCTCGAACACTCCATTTCTTTGTGGTATTCCCGGTGGCGTAAGTTGAGAAACAATTCCACAACTCTTCAAATGCTTGTTGAACTTGTAACTTGAATATTCTCCTCCACGATCCGATCACAGAAACTTGATTTTCTTGTTACGATGATTTTCTATTTCGTGCTGAAATTCTTTGAACTTTTCAAATGTTTCAGACTTCTGTTTCATTAAGTAGATACAACCGTATCTACTCAAATCATCCGTGAAGGTAACAAAGTAGAGAAATCCACCGTGCGCCGGTATACTCATTGGACCACATACATCTGAATGTATTATTTCCAACAAGTCACTCGCCCGTTCCATATGGCCTGTGAACGGCGTCCAGTCAATTTTCCTATCAAACAAGACTCACAATTATCAAATGAATCCAATAGTCCATTACCATGGAGTTTCTTCATGTGTTGCTTTCCGGTATGACCAAGAAGACAATGCCACAAAAAATGTGGTATTTGTCTTATCAGTCTGTTTAAGATGTTTAGCGTTAGTGTTAAAGATGACAATGACATTCTCACTTTCAAGATTCATAATAAACAACCCATTCTCAATAGGTGCACAACCATAAAATATATTATTCATATAGATCGAACAACCATTGTTCTTTGATTTAAATGAATAGCCATCTCACAATAAACATGATCCTGATATAATGTTCTTGCATAAGGCCGGAACGTAGTAACAATTACTAAGTTCTAATATAAATCCCGAAGGTAGATGTAGTAGTAGAACGCCGACGGCTTTGACAGTAACTTTTACTCCATTCCCGATGCGCATCGTCACTTCGTCCTTTGCAAGTCTCCTAGGCCTCTATAGTCCCTGCATCGAGTTGCAAATGTGAGCAACTGATCCGGTATCTGATACCAAGAATTGAAGTGAGGACCAACAAGGAAAACATCAATAACATGGATGACACTCATACTTGAGCTGGACTGTCCAGTATTCTTCTTCTCTGCCAGAAACTTCTTGCAGTTTCTCTTCCAGTGTCCCTTTTGCTTACAGAAGAAACACTCCATTTCAGAACTGGCGCCTCCCTTGGGTTTTCCAGAAGAATCATTCTTGCTGATTCTCTTAGATTTTCCCTTCTTCTTGGATTTGCCCTTTTTCATAAACTATGTTATTTTGTTCACCATCATCACATGATTGGTGTCCTTCTGCATTCCAACTTCTGCAGTCCTGAGCATGTTGAACAATTCATTCACACCCTTGTCCATCCCATTCATGTTATAGTTCATGACAAATCCATTGAAGCTTGGCGGGAGCGACGATAGCACGAGATCAGTCCCCAACCCTACAGAGATCGCAAAACAAAGGGCATGCAATATCTGATAATACCCAGCTAACTTGAGTATGTGTTGGCTCACTGGACTTCTTCCCTCTTTCATATAGCAATCAAGCATAGCCTTGGATACCTCATATCTTTCAGCTCTTGCTTGTTACTAAAACAAAGCTTTCAGCTCCACGGTTATGTCATAAGCGCCACAGTTTTCAAAACGCTTTTCATGTTCTAGCTCCATGGTTGCAAGCACAATGCATTGTACCATGATGTTGTCGTCACTTCTGGACCGATAAACACTTTTATCAGCCTCAGTGGCATTCTCATCAGGGGCTTTCAGAAGAGTTGCTTCAAGAACATATTCTTTCTTAGCACTCTTGAGAACTTTTCTCAGATTATGGAACCAATCCGCAAAGTTGTTTCCAGATACACTCAGTTTTTGTTTCTCAAGCATAGGTGCCAAATTGAAGGTGGTGTTGTGTTTCATTATCTACAACATACAATGCAAATTCATTTAGACATTGTTCGAAATTAATGTAACTCTGATTAAGGGTATTAACAAGAGTGTGCTCCCACTAAAAGCAACATCTCTCATAATTTATTACTAGTGATTCAAGATCCATGATTCACTTACTATCCATTGATGCAATGTCACTGATGAGTAGCAACGAGACCGGTAGGTCATCAGTCAATCATATCTCCATATGACTATTGTTCATCTTTTGATGGGTGTGTTCCGAGATCAAGACCATCTTGCTATCTCATCAAGACAACCAAATGTACCTGCAGCATGAATCCTTCATGCCTGTTTAATACCTTTTACGAATATACCCATGTGACATGGCGTATTTGAAGCAACAAGTATTTGGACGGTGCTACAGTTGGATGAACACTATCAACTTGATATTTTCCGTGAGAGGCCACCTTAATAAATGACTACTGCGCAATCAAGGTGCATGAAAAGGGATTAACATCACAAGCAATTCATGATTTAGTGACCTGGTATAGCCCTTTTTCGATGAAGGACTCTACATCGTCTCCACAATCTTCTTCATCCTTTTCCATGCCTTAGAACTCCTTCTCCGCGTGCGGCTTTTGCATTGAGGTCCAATGTCGCAAAATATTGTCTTCTCCATTGTCACCGAGTTTGACACGCAGGTCAACAAATAAAAAAAGACAATCATATGGCTCCACCATCAAGCCATACTATGGCTCGCAGACCAAGATAAAATTATTACAACATATCACATCTCATACAAACATATTGAATAAATGAAGGCTTATACCACATCACATGCAAACCTCCTGCAAAAATGAGTTAGGCGCCCCTAATCCCCTTGCTAATTACTGTCACTATTATGGTTAAGTTGGCAACATTTTACTTTTCCTACACACCATAAGCATGGCACTTCACGTTTTTGGTTTAACTTGCGAGGTGTATGAAACACAAGACTTAACTAAAAATCTCGAGCCCCATACTAAATTTTGTCATTACGCATGTCCCTCATGTAGATCATAATCTACATTACCCTTCCGCTTTCACAAAGTTTATCTTTCTTGACTATGAACGAACCCAAAGTATCTGAAGCTTAGCTATGGATGCCAGACCTTAGCAAGCCAGACCTTTGTAGCAAAATGCGTACATGCTGTCAAGATCAAAACCTCGTGAGATTAGAGGGGTTATAACATGAACGTCTAGTAATTAGAACCATCTAATCACCCCGCACACACGTGCAACGCCACATATCATCGTATGCTCTAATCATACCTGCATCTACTCATAGATTTGCTCATGATGCCTTTGTAGGGGAATGTTCTACACAACAAAAAATTAATGCTACATGATCACACCTAGGAACACTATGAAGATGGCGATAACGATCAAACTCACCGAGAAGCAAAGTAGCGGAAGTAGTGAAGAGTCAGTTCAGCATGACGATTTCCCGCAGCTAGGTTACACCTCCCACCCGTGGGAAAGTTCTCCAACACGAGAGTCAAAGTAGATGACCCCTCCGACGTACCCATGCATTCCGCGGTAGTAGTCCGGCAAAGCTTCGATGTCCAGGAAGAAGAATTGTGAGAAAACTAGCGAGAGAAAGCCTAGCAACGCTTCTCGTCTATTTAGAAGTCTAATTCTATTAGACTAATAAGACCAAGATTGGATCCCGTCTAATTAGGATCCTAAACACTTAGCCCAATTAGGCCGGGAGAGCGTGGAGCTATGCGGGAGAGAGGGCCTTTGGATTGCTGTGTCTCAAGAGGGAGGCCTCCCCTCCACACACACACACACACACACACACATACATATATATATATAGGTGGAGGAGAGGGGGCGCCCAAGGAGGGGGGATCCTTCTCTTCCGCTTGGTGGAAGAAGGGAATGATTAATTCCCTTGCCCAATTCGGCCTAGGGCCAACCATAGGCTATGGCACCCCATGTGGCCCCCCGTGGGCCCACTAGGGGTCGTCATCTCATCACGCTCCTTCACAACTTTCTTCCACAAATAAAATCCTGAATTTTCTGGATGTGTCCAGAACCCATTCTGATGATCCAAAAAACTTTCCATACATAGACCCGGAATTTCCTAAATCATGCTATACCTTTCCGAAATTCCCAGAACCCTTCCGGACCCATCCGGAACACTTCTGAAACTACCTAAAACTCTTTCAGTGCTCTTTTAACTCATTTCTTGGGTAATAAGGAATAGAACTCGTTAAGCGTGTGACCCTACAGGTTCGGAAATAAGCAGACATGACCCGGGACACCTTTCGGCCAATAGTTAACAGTGGGATTTGAACACCCTTATTAACTCCCGCATATTCACGAAGTTCTCGAGTGAACCTTTGTTTACGAATACCATTCCCTTTGCTTCGTGATATGTTTACACAACCCGGGGTGAGATAATTTGGTTCCTTGTGATTAAACTCCTTGATAACTATGCCCTTTATCTTCATTATCGGTTTCGTTCTCTATACTCGTGTCCGTGTTCCGGTATCATGTGATCACCATCACAAGTGTTGGCCTGACGATAATGATACCGTAACACCGAGTGTGCCTAGAGAGTATCTCTCTATCATGAAAGGAGCAAATCGCAGTCTTGAACTATTGATACCGAGACATACGTTTCCGGTATACTCGCAAGTCACCTTTATTCACATCCATTTACAGAGAGACATACGGTAAACCCCAAAGTAACCATCTGGTATGCTGGCATATGATATTCTCATGGTCTAAGGAACTAAGTAATCATGAACAAGTTATATGAAAGTACTGACAACACAACAACGATAATATATCTCAGTAATTCATAAATTGGGTCTATCCAACACCATTGTTTCACCAACAATGTGTTCTCATTATTGATAGCATCCTTGTTACTCTTAACAATGCTCATGATCAGGAAAACAAGATCAACATCAATACATGAGCTAGTCCTAGAGGCAAGATTAGGGATCACTTGGTGTTTATATTTCCACACATGTATCTTGGTTTTCTTTTGAATATCGTATTCAAGAACCAATGCAATTATAACACAAAAACATAAACTTTAAATAATGAACATGGAAATATAATAATACAATATTATTGTCTCTAGGGCATATTTCCAACACATTGTGAGCATAAAATACACGTACATAAATGCTTAGGCCTGAGGGAGTCACACGTGACGGAGAGTGTTGAAGTATAAATGCATAGCCCACCTTTCCCCATCAATTTAAGCTTTTGGATGAACTAACTGGTGCGTGTCATTCTACAAATCTCTTTGTTAAAAAACTATGAGACTTTTTCTACATTGTAGGGTGTGTCTTCTCTTAGTCAAATTTCTAGTTTAATTTTAGCCGACATTGAATATTTTTCTAGCAATTAACATGGTTCCTCTCACCTTCTCTTTTCACATGGGCTTTTCACATGGAAGGTTAGAAGGTAAGAGAAACCCACTACTTAATGAAGTCAATGGTACAACTCTAAGTATTATATACTCTTACCTCTCATGTATAAAGAGGAGTTAAGAGGAACCATGTTAGAATTTGCCTTTTCTGAAACTTTCACCGCGGGGGAAGGGGGAGAGAGAATCGACGATTATCGTGAGGAGAGAAAATTGCGGCACAATCTGACATGATATTTTAGTTCTGCCTTTTCTAAGCCCACCTGCCCACAAATCGTTAGGAATAACATCAAATTTCATGCATCTTAGTCTTTCCATTGGGTGGGTACGTCTGCAGTTATTAATTTTGTGAATGGTCATATAACCGTAAACCAATGAACTCTGTAGGGTCGTTGTGTGTTCGGAGAATTTTTCAACCGGTTTGGGGCTTTATCAATTTAAAGTTGAGCTCCCCCTCGATACTTTCATCTAAAATAAACACCGATATATGATCTAGTATTGTAGTATAACATGTTTTCATCCCTTACTTGATTGCATGAAATAAGTAAGACTGGGCTATCTTTATTAATTAATTTTTCCGTTCCATAATTCTTGTCATGATTTTAATTTAAAGTACCAAGTGATAACCCACAAGTATAGGGGATCGCAACAGTTTTCGAGAGTAGAGTATTCAATCCAAATTTATTGATTCGACACAAGGGGAGCCAAAGAATATCCTCAAGTATTAGCAGCTGAGTTGTCAATTCAACCACACCTGAAAGACTTAATATCTGCAGTAAAGTATTTAGTAGCAAAGTAGTATGGAAGTAACGGTAACGATGGCAAAAGTAGCAGTAGCAGTTTTGTAGCGATTGTAACAGTGGCAACGGCAAAGTAACGTAGCGAAGATCAATATGTGAAAAGCTCGTAGGCAATGGATCAATGATGGATAATTATGTCGGATGGCATTCATCATGCAACAGTTATAACCTAGGGTGGCACAGAACTAGCTCCAATTCATCAATATAATGTAGGCATGTATTCCGAATATAGTCATGCGTGCTTATGGAAAAGAACTTGCATGACATCTTTTGTCCTACCCTCCCATGGCAGCGGGGTCCTAATGGAAACTAAGGGATATTAAGGCCTCCTTTTAATAGAGAACCGGACCAAAGCATTAGCACTTAGTGAATACATGAACTCCTCAAACTACGGCAATCACCGGAAAGAATCCCAATTATTGTCACCTTGGGGTATGCGGATCATAACACGTAATAGGTGTCTACAACTTGCAAGATCGGATCAAGAACACAAATATATTCATGAAAACATAATAGGTTCAGATCTCAAAATCATGGCACTCGGGCCCTAGTGACAAGCATTAAGCATAGCAAAGTCATAGCAACATCAATCTCAGAACATAGTGGATACTAGGGATCAAACCCTAACAAAACTAACTCGATTACATGATAAATCTCATCTAACCCATCACCGTCCAGCAAGCCTACGATGGAATTACTCATGCACGGCGGTGAGCATCATGAAATTGGTGATGGAGGATGGTTGATGATGATGACGGCGTCGATTTTCCCTCTTCGGAGCCCAGAACGGACTCCAGATCTGGTCTCCCGAGGAAGAACAGGAGGTGGCGGCGGCTCCATATCGTAAAACGTGATGAATCCTTCTCCTTTATTTTTTCTCCCCGAAAGAGAATATATGGAGTTGGAGTTGAGGTCGGTGGAGGTCCAGGGGACCCACAAGGCAGGGGGCGCGCCCTAGGGGGGGGGGCGCCCTCCACCCTTGTGGATAGCCGGTGGGTCCCCTCTGGTAGATTCTTTCGCCAATATTTTTTATATATTCCAGAAATATTCTCCATAAATTTCCAGGTCATTCCGAGAACTTTTATTTATGCACAAAAATAACACCAAAGCAAATCTGCTAAAAATAGCGTCAGTCCGGGTTAGTTTCATTCAAATCATGCAAATTAGAGTCCAAAACAAGGGCAAAAGAGTTTGGAAAAGTAGATACGATGGAGACGTATCAACTCCCCCAAGCTTAACCCATTGCTTGTCCTCAAGCAATTCAGTTGACAAACTAAAAGTGATAAAGAAAAACTTTTACAAACTCTGTTTGATCTCGTTGTTGCAAATATGTATAGCCAGCATTCAGGTTTTCAGCAAAGATTTTAACTAACCATATTCACAATAACATTTAGGTCTCACGTTTACTCATATCAATGGCATAATCAACTAACGAGTAATAATAATAAATCTCGGATGACAACACTTTCTCAAAACAATCATGATATGATATAACAAGATGGTATCTCGCTAGCCCTTTCTGAGACCGCAAAACATAAATGCAAAGCACCCCTGAAGATCAAGGACTGACTAGACATTATAATTCATGGTAAAAGAGATCCAGTCACGGTCATACTCAATATCAATTAATAACAACACATACAAATGACAGTGGTGCTCTCTAACTGGTGCTTTTTATAAGAGGATGATGACTCAACAATAAAAGTAAATAGATAGGCCCTTCCCAGAGGGAAGCAGGGATTTGCAGAGGTGCCAGAGCTCGAGTTTTAAAATAGAGATGAATAATTTTGGGCCGTATGCTTTCATTGTCAACATAACAACCAAGAGATCTTGGTATCTTCCATGCTAGATACATTATAGGCGGTTCCCAAACAGAATGGTAAAGTTTTTACTCCCCCTCCACCATCAATCACACTCCACGGCTGATCCGAAACAACGGGTACCATCCATACCAACAATAGTCCTGGGGGAGTTTTGTTTGAAATTTATTTTGATTTGATTTTGAGCATGGAACTGGGCATCCCAATTACCAACCACTTTCTCGTGAATGACAAGTGAATCAACACTCATCGTGAGAATAACCCACCTAACATGGAAGATACTGAAAGCCCCCAGTCGCTACATGAGCGATTCGGGCGTACAAAACAGAATATTATTTGAAGGTTTAGAGTTTGGCACATGCAAATTTACTTGGAACGGCAGGTAAATACCACATATAGGTAGGTATGGTGAACTCATATGGAACAACTTTGGGTTTATAGAGATGGATGCACAAGCAGTATTCCCGCTTAGTACAAGTGAAGGCTAGCAAAAGACTGGGGAGCGACCAACTAGAGAGCGACAATGGTCATAAACATGCATTGAGATTAACCAACATTGAGTGCAAGCATGAGTAGGACATAAATTACCATGAACATAAATATCGTGGAGGCTATGTTGATTTTGTTTCAACTACATGCGTAAACATGTGCCAAGTCAAGCCACTCGAATCATTCAAAGGAGGATACCATCCTATCATACTACATCACAACCATTTTAAAAGCATGTTGGCACGCAAGGTAAACCATTATAAACTCCTAGCTAATTAAGCATGGCATGAGTAACTATAATCTCTAATTGTCATTACAAACATGTTTCATTCATAATGGGCTGAATCAAGAATGATGAACTAAGCATTTTTACAAAAACAAGATAGGTCGAGTTCATACCAACTTTTCCTCATCCCAATCATTTCATCAAATATCGTCATTATTGCCTTTCACTTGCATGACCGAACGGTGTGAATAATAATAAGCGTGCACGTTCATTGGACTAAGCTGGAATCTACAAACAATTTATTCAAAGGAGAAGACAAGGTAATATGGGCTCTCTGTTAGATCAACAATAATGCATTTGAGAGCCACTCAACAATTTCATCGTAGTCTTCTCCTTTCGACCCAAAGAAAAGAAAAGGAATTTCAAAGAAACACACTGAAATATTTTTGGAGTTTTGTTTTTCTGAAGAAAGTAAAACAAGAACGAGAAAAACTATTTACACGGGAAAGCTCCCAACAAGCAAAAGAAGAACAAGAAATCTTTTTGGGTTTTCTTTTAATACTACAACTAATTTTTTTCTCAAAGTTTTTCAAACACACAAGAAGAAGGCGAGAAAAAGAAACTAATCATGGATAATACAATGAAAAAGTATGAACACCAACAATTGAAATGAGTGTGTGAACATGAATGTAATGTCGGTGAGAAATACGTACTCCCCCAAGCTTAGGCTTTTGGCCTAAGTTGGTCTATGCCCATGGATCAAAGTAGCCCTCTCCTGTGTACTGAGGAGGATCCTGTGGGTTCCACTGGTTAGTGAGCTCCTGTGGCTCCCACTGATAAACAGACTCCTCATACGGATCAGGTGATGGTTTTGGCTCAGGAACTGGGGATCGCGTCCGCTCCCAGTATGCATAAATGTCCTCGGGCATAATAAGGTACCTGCCTGAATGAATATCGAACAAAGAAGGTGCAGGCAAAGTAATAATCTGACAAGTCTTCTGTCTGAACACCAGGTTATATATGAGTCTCTTATCCTTATCATCACTAATAAAATTATGTGCTACCATACTGTTATAGTCTAATTATCTAGTGGGTAGCAGCATCTCCTCTTCCTCATCGTGCCTAATGGGTATCTCGAAGCGTCTAGCAAGACGGGAAGCATAGATACCTCCAAAGATAGGACCCCTCGAACGGTTTAAACTCAACCATCGAGCAACCATAGCGCCCAAACTAAAAGTTCTATCACGAAGCAAAGCATGGCGTAAAATAGCGACGTCACGGGCACTAAAGCCTCCACTCTCTCCACGACCAATTAAACATCTCCCCGCAAATAATGAGTAATATCGCAAAACAGGAAAACGCAAACTAGCCACTCTCGCTCCCGACACTCCTCTTCCTTCCCCTACGGTAACTTCATCAATAAAATCTTCCACATCCCTAGGACGCGGCTCATCGACGCTGCCCGCATAAGATAATTTGCAAACCTCACAAAATTCATAGAGCGTCATCTCCTTATGCACATCATATAAATAAAACTCTACCGTGGGTGGCGATTTCCTAACATGAAAGTGAAAATTTTGCACGAGGGTATTAGTGAGTAGGAGATACTGTTCACACTTATCGTGGAGGAAGTCGGTGATGCCTGCATTCCCAACCAAATAATAGAAATCCACATAAATTCCGGCCGCCTCCAAGAATGCATCACTTGGCCATTCACACGGCCGAACCTCCGCGGTGCGAGGAAGGTTATACTTGGGCTTCTTCTTCTCCTCATTCTCATTTTCCTTCGAACCCAGGTTTGAAGAGCCTCTCAACAATCTCCTCATCATTTTCTTCCTCTGGAAATTTCTGAAATTTTTAGTGACTCAAAATAAAAGTGAACCAAACTCAACAAGATTGATCGCAACTACTCATACAAGTGCCTAAAGGCTATATCATGCATCAAAACTACTTTGGACCATATAAATTTGACATGCAAGCTCAAGAACAAGGTCACTACAGCAGCAAAAATTTACATTAAATAAAGCACTAGAACAAAAACTAATTGGACCATTGGTGGAGTCACATACCGAAGAACAATCCCCCAAAACAGTTTTGCAAATGGAGCTTTGCACAAGGAGATCGAAAATGGCAGCAAGATGAGCTAGAACACGTGTTTGAGCAATGGGATGATTTTTTCTGGAAGAAGACGAAGTGGAAGGGTGCTGGAATAAGTGAGGGGGGCCCACATGGGACCCATAAGGCAAGGGGCGCGCCCTCCACCCTTGTGGTCCACTGGTGCAGCCCCCTGGTGTGTTCTCAGTGCCAGAAATTCTAAAATATTCTATAAAAAATCATACTAAATTTTTAGGGCATTTGGAGAACTTTTATTTTCGGGGCATTTTTTATTGCACGGATAAATCAGAAAACAGACAGATAATACTATTTTTGCTTTATTTATTCTAAACAACAGAAAGTAAAAAGTAGGTACAGAAAGTTGTGCCTTCTAAATTCATCCATCTCATGCTCATCAAAAGGAATCCATTAACAAGGTTGATCAAGTCTTATTAACAAACTTCTTTCGAATGACATGAAACTGAAGAATTTTTGAATAATACTAGGTTACCTCAACGGGGATATGCATGTCCCCAACAAAAAGAATATCAAATTTCTTTTTGACAGTAGGAAGAGGGAATTCAAAACCTCCAATAGTAAGAGTTGAAAATTTTCCAATAGAATTGATACTATGAACTTGAGGTTGCTTCTTCGGAATGTGTACCGTATGCTCATTAACATTAACATGAAAAGTGACATTGCCTTTGTTGCAATCAATAACAGCCCCTGCAGTATTAAAAAAGGGTCTACCAAGGATGATCGACATACTGTCATCCTCGGGAATATCAAGAATAACAAAGTCCGTTAAGATAGTAACGTTTGCAACCACAACAGGCACATCCTCACAAATACTGATGGGTATAGCAGTTGATTTATCAACCATTTGCAAAGAGATTTCAGTAGGTGTCAACTTATTCAATTCAAGTCTACGATATAAAGAGAAAGGCATAACACTAACACCGGCTCCAAGATCACATAAAGCAGTTCTAACATAATTTCCTTTAATGGAGCATGGTATAGTTGGTATTCCTGGGTCTCCTAGTTTCTTTGGTATTCCATCCTTAAAAGTATAAATAGCAAGCACGGTGGAAATTCCAGCCTCCGGTATCTTTCTTTTATTAGTAACAATATCTTTCATATACTTAGCATAAGGAGACATTTTCAGAATATCAGTCAACCGCATACGCAAAAAGACAGGTCCAAGCATTTCAACAAAGCACTCAAAATCATCATCATCCTTTTTCTTGGATGGCTTAGGAGGAAAGGGCATGGGTTTCTGAACCCATGGTTCTCTTTCTTTGCCATGTTTCCTAGCAATGAAGTCTCTCTTATCATAATGTTGATTCTTTGATTGTGGGTTATCAAGATCAACTGCAGGTTCTATCTCTACATCATTATCATTACTAGGTTGAGCATCAGCATGAACATCATCATTAACATTAGCACTAGGTTCATATTCATCACCAGATTGTGTCTCAGCATCAGAAATAGAAATATCATTTGGATTCCCAGGTGTATCTATAACCGTTTCACTAGAAGCATGCAGAGTCCTATCAGTTATCTTTTTCTTTTTGTTACTAGGACTAGGTGCATCAGTATTAATTCTCTGAGAATCTTGCTCAACTCTCTTAGGATGACCCTCCGGATACAAAGGTTCCTGGGTCATTTTACCACCTCTAGTCATAACCCTAATAGCATTATCATTGTTCTTATTATTCAACTCATTGAGCAAATCATCATGTGCCTTAAGTACTTGTTCTACTTGAGTTGTGACCATGGAAGCATGCTTACTAATAATCTTAAGATCACTAACAGTTCTACTCATGTAATCACCCAAACAGTCAAGCATGTAAGCATTACGTTTCAATTATCTACTAACATAAGCATTGAAATTTTCTTGTTTAACAATAAAATTATCAAACTCATTCAAGCATTGACTAGCAGACTTATTATGAGGAATATCACCTTCATAAAATCTATAGAGAGAGTTTACCTCTACTACCTGTGTCGGGTTATTAAGACCATGTATTTCTTCAATAGGTGGTAGATACTTAACATCTTCAGCTTTAATACCTTTTTCTTTCATAGATTTCTTTGCCTCTTGCATATCTTCAGGACTGAGAAATAGAATACCTCTTTTCTTTGGAATTGGCTTTGGAGGTGGTTCGGGGAGTGTCCAATCATTATCATTACTCAATATATTATTCAATAGCAATTCACCTTGCTCAACAGTTTGTTCCCTGAAAACACAACCAGCACAACTATCTAGGTGGTCCCTAGAAGCATCGGTTAGTCCATTATAAAAGATCTCAAGTATTTCATTTTTCTTGAGAGGATGATCAGGCAAAGTATTAAGTAATTGGAGAAGCCTCCCCCAAGCTTGTGGGAGACTCTCTTCTTCAATTTGCACAAAGTTAAATATTTCCTTTAAAGCAGCTTGTTTCTTATGAGCAGGGAAATACTTTTCAGAGAAGTAGTAAATCATATCCTGGGGACTACGCACACAACCAGGAGCAAGAGAATTAAACCATAACTTAGCATCACCCTTTAATGAGAAAGGAAACAACTTAAGAATATAGTAATAGCGAATTTTTTCCTCATAAGCAAATAGGGTGGCTATATCATTCAATTTAGTAAGATGTGCCACAACAATTTCAGATTCATAACCGTAAAAGGATCAGATTCAACCAAAGTAATTAACTCAGGATCGACAGGGAATTCATAATCCTTATCAGTAACAAAGATAGGTGAAGTAGGAAACTTAGGGTCATATTGCATTCTAGCATTCAAAGATTTTTCTTTCAGCTTAGCTAACAATTTCTTAAGATCATCTCTATCATTGCAAGCAAAAAAGTCTCTAGCAGTTTCTTCAGCCATAATATAACCCTCGGGTACCTTAGGCAATTCATATCTAGGAGGAGAATCATACTCATCAGGTTCAACAATTTCATCAGTTTCAGTAATTTCATTCTCTCTAACCCTAGCAAGTTGTTCATCAAGAAATTCACCTAGTGGCACAGTATTATCAAGCAGAGCAGTAGTATCACCATAAGCATCATGCATAGCAGAAGTAGCATCATCAATTACTTGCGACATATCAGAATTACTAGCAGGTGTAGGTGTCGCAAGCTTACTCAAAACAGAAGGTGAATCAAGTGCAGAGCTAGATGGCAGTTCCTTACCTCCCCTCGTAGTAGAGGGATAGATCTTAGTTCTTGGATCTTTCAGATTCTTCATAATGATCAACAGATATAAATCCCAAGTGACTCAGAGAATAGAGCTATGCTCCCCGGCAACGGCGCCAGAAAAAGGTCTTGATAACCCACAAGTATAGGGGATCGCAACAGTTTTCGAGGGTAGAGTATTCAACCCAAATTTATTGATTCGACACAAGGGGAGCCAAAGAATACTCTCAAGTATTAGCAGCTGAGTTGTCAATTCAACCACACCTGAAAGACTTAATATCTGCAGCAAAGTATTTAGTAGCAAAGTAGTATGGAAGAAACGGTAATGATGGCAAAAGTAACAGTAGCAGTTTTGTAGCGATGGTAACAGTGGCAACGGCAAAGTAACGTAGCGAAGATCAATATGTGAAAAGCTCGTAGGCAATGGATCAATGATGGATAATTATGTCGGATGGCATTCATCATGCAACAGTTATAACCTAGGGTGGCACAGAACTAGCTCCAATTCATCAATATAATGTAGGCATGTATTCCGAATATAGTCATATGTGCTTATGGAAAAGAACTTGCATGACATCTTTTGTCCTACCCTCCCATGGCAGTGGAGTCCTAATGGAAACTAAGGGATATTAAGGCCTCCTTTTAATAGAGAACCGGACCAAAGCATTAGCACTTAGTGAATACATGAACTCCTCAAACTACGGTAATCACCGGAAAGAATCCCAATTATTGTCACCTTGGGGTATGCGGATCATAACACGTAATAGGTGTCTACAACTTGCAAGATCGGATCAAGAACACAAATATATTCATGAAAACATAATAGGTTCAGATCTGAAATCATGGCACTCAGGCCCTAGTGACAAGCATTAAGCATAGCAAAGTCATAGCAACATCAATCTCAGAACATAGTGGATACTAGGGATCAAACTCTAACAAAACTAACTCGATTACATGATAAATCTCATCTAACCCATCACCGTCCAGCAAGCCTACGATGGAATTACTCACGCACGGCGGTGAGCATCATGAAATTGGTGATGGAGGATGGTTGATGATGACGGCAATGTCGATTTCCCCTCTCCGGAGCCCAGAACGGACTCCAGATCTGGTCTCCCGAGGAAGAACAGGAGGTGGCGGCGGCTCCGTATCGTAAAATGCGATGAATCCTTCTCCTTTATTTTTTCTCCCCGAAAGAGAATATATGGAGTTGGAGTTGAGGTCGGTGGAGGTCCAGGGGACCCACAAGGCAGGGGGCCGAGCCCTAGGGGGGGCGCGCCCTCCACCCTTGTGGACAGCCAGTGGGTCCCCTCTGGTAGATTGTTTCGCCAATTTTTTTTTATATTTCAGAAATATTCTCCGTAAATTTTCAGGTCATTCTGAGAACTTTTATTTCTGCACAAAAATAACACCAAAGCAAATCTGCTGAAAACAACGTCAGTCCGGGTTAGTTCCATTCAAATCATGCAAATTAGAGTCCAAAACAAGGGCAAAAGTGTTTGAAAAAGTAGATACGATGAAGACGTATCACCAAGCCATGTGTGTTTGAACCCAAGTAAAAGCATATGGCCACGCGGTCACACCCACGCACCTTCTAAGAGCATCTATAGCCGCAAACTGCAAATCCGGGCCCTCAAACGGCCGCGGACGCGTCCGGGCGCGTCCGCGCACACTGACCGGGCACTCCTCAAATCCTGTCGTCCACATCCATGTATCTCATATCCGGTACCCTATATTCATACTAAAGCATGCAACGTAGAAGTAAACAACATAGATCATCAAAACCTACATAGAATGGGACACAGAAATGAACATTCCGATCACCAATGGATGTCCAAAAGATCACCAAAGTTCACATAATTCACATAAACGCCGGTCAAGTTTAAACTAGATTACTAAAGACTTGAAATTAAAGATGGAGACGGCGGAGCTTCACCACTTCCTCACCGGCCCTTTGCCCTGTCGGTCGCCGACGCAGCTATAGGCGTCGGTGGCTGGTGGAGGATTGTTCGAGTCGTCGGACGAGGAGCCGTGGTCGTTGTCATCATCAGAGGTGTCGGAGAGGATGATGAGTCTTTTCAAACACCGGGCGACCCTGTCCTGCTGCCGGTTGAGCTTCGCGAGCTGTCGGGGGAATTACCCGCTGCTAGACCCGGCTTTGAGGTTAAGTCATTTCTGGAGTTAAGCCATTTCTAGGGTTAAGTCGTCTCTGGAGTTAAGTCGCCCGGCTACAATCATGACCTCGCTACAATCTTGACTCGGTTACAATCTTGACCCGGCCTATTGCAAGACAAGTTTTCTGACTCTGAAGATAAGCCGGCTCACGGAGCTAAGCCGGCTCACGGAGATGAGCCGACTCATGGTTGAGCAGGCTCATGGATAAGCCGGCTCATGGAGATGAGCAGGCTAAGCACGCTCATGGAGATGAGCACGCTCATAGATAAGCCGGCTCATGGATAAGCATGCTCATGGAGATGAGCAGGCTCATGGAGATGAGCCGACTCATGGATGAGCAGGCTCACGGATGAGTCAGCTTACGGAGTTAAGCGGCCTCAAGGAGCTAAGCAGCCTCACGGATATAAGCATGCTCTGGAGATGAGCCGGCTTTGGAGACGAGACCAAGCTTGAGGATGAGTCACAACCTGGAGAGACAAGTCCTGGTTTCCAGGAGTCCAAATACTTGACGGAGAACCCCGACTTGGATGACACCGAGGACTTAGAGGATTTAGAGTAGGACTTCGACTACGAGTATAACCCGGAATCTCTTGTAACCCCAGGGACTCAACTATTATATAAAGGGAGTCTCTGGGTCATCAGAAGGATAGGATTTTACACGGGCAAGTCTCGAGACAGATGTTTTGGTAGGTCTCAAGACAGATGTTTTGATAGCTCTCGAGATAGAGGCAGTGAAATAGTGCCCTTGTAATCAAGACCATGATGATCAATAGAAATCAAGCAGGACGTAGGCTTTTACCTCCACTGTGAGGGGCCGAACCTGGGTAAAACTCGCGTCTTCTCGTTTCCGATCAACCCCATCCAAGCTACGACCTAGTTGCGATGGCCTCACGACACGAGCCGAGCCTCCTCCACCGCCTCGCGCTAGGACTGCTCAATGGCAATCCGGAGCGCCTTGGCATTCTTCCGGGGGAGCCACCACGCGTCCGTCTCCGCGGTCATAAGTGTAACACCCCCTTGTAATAAGCTCTGTGACACTCTGTTAAAACTGCCAAGTCATGATCATTTGCAGTGCCAAGTTATATGGGTTAATGATCCAATTCAAATTCACCTCTGAAAATCAACTCAAATTCAAAAGTGGATTATAAAGTTGATCAAACACTGTTGGGAAAATGTTCATTAAATGGCAAATAATCCAGGAACATTTGTAAAATCATCATCATTGAAGTTGGAGTTAGAAAAGTGACTCTAACAAGATGAAACAGCACCAAAACAGAATATTCAAATTCATTTAAATTCTTTTCAGCTTCAAATGAATTCCAAATTTTTCCAAACCACTTTTTGGTGAGAGCTAAAATGGCACTGTAATATTTGGACCAAGTTCCATATTTTACAGAAATGCTAAAGTGGCCTAACTATTTTTGCAACAGAAAAGAAAAGAGAAAAGGAAAAGAAATAAAGGAAAAAGGCTAAAACTGGACTGGACCAAGTGCACAGTGCACTGGCCTAGCCCAGCTGGCCCATCCCCTTCTCTCTCCCTCGCCGTGTCATCCTCTCTGTGGACGAGCGCGCGCGCGCCGGCGAGACGCTGACAGCGCGACGCCGCGGTCGCCCGGGAGGATAAGGGCAAGCCCCAGTGCATTCCCCCTGACCACCTCGACCACTTCCCCCCCCCCTCTCCCCTCGCGTTCCTCCTTCAGATCCATCGCCGCCCGAGCACCTCCGTCACCATGGCCTTGCCGTAGACGTGGCCACCGCCGTGCTCGAGCTCAGCAAGCACGCCTGCGAGCTCCGTCACCCTCGGCTCCTTCGTCTTCGACCTCGAGCAGGAGCGGGGAGGCTCTGCAGACACCACACGCCATCGCCCCCTTCTTCTCTATCTCCGGTGGATCTCTGGCGACCTCGAGCACTGCAACTACTAAACCTCCCGCCGGCCTTACGTGCGTGCCGCGAGGTGAGCTGCTGCTTCTCCCGTGCCCTTTTCTCGTCGCCGCTGGTAGGCCGTAGCCACTGCTCCACTCGAGCCCGAACCCACCGCCGCGTGCGCTCGTCGCCGGTGTGGCCACGATGACCTATTGGTCTAGTGCGTGCCACCGCTACCTCCACCGCATCGCGTAGGCGCCGTAGTTGTAGAGCGCTGGCCTTTTCGGCCCCCGCAACGTCGCGCGCGAGATCGCCGAGCTTCGGCCTCCGCCACCTCTCGTCGCCGGCGCCATTCCCGGCCAACTCCGGCGAGACCACCACCTCCGTTCGACGCGCGGGCGAGTGCTCGTTCGAACGCACCCAACCCCAAGCCAAATGGTCCACGGACGGCGATTTCCGATGACGTCCGTGCGTCGCCGCTGCGTTCTGTGGTCACCGGCGTCGCTCCGGCGGCGCGGCCGACGTGGCGCTGGTGGGCCCCGCCCCAGAGTCGCTGCCAGAGGGCCCTGGGGGCCCGTTGACTGGGTTGACCCAGTCAACTTTGCTGACTGGGCAGCCCCAGTCTATGACATGTGGGCCCCCTGCAAATTAAATCAAACTAAAACGTTTTAAAATTTAAAAACTAATTAGATTAACTAATAGGTCTATGACAGGTGGGTCCCACAACCCTAATTAATCTAAATAGATTAGTTTAAGTCTCTGTTAAAGAAACAGAGGCTGACATGTGGGTCCCACTGGACCCACATGTCAGGTTTGACCCTGGTCAACCGCAGTTGACCTGCTGACGTCACTGTGATGCAATGCTGACATCATAATTCATTTTCTGATAAATAAAATAATTCCAGAAATTCAAATAAACTTTAAAAATTAATAACTTTTAAACCGTAGCTCGGATCGAAAAAGTTAAAACATGAAACTTGCTCAGAACGACGAGCCGAGTCTGATCGTGCTGTCTGTTTCTCCATCGGACCCCCCTACGTAGAAGAACTCGTAACTCCGGACCCGAATCCGGCAGATGAATAGTGCACACATGTCGGATATTAAATCCTAGATTAATTCTAAAAATAACTAAAATGACTTAGATACATAATTAGCAACCCTGCACTGCATCATAGCATCACACGCACCGTATTGCATTTGTTTGCATTATGTTTACCTATTTCTTCCCCCTCTTTCCTCTTGGTAGACCCCGACGTTGACGTAGCTCCTGAGGCAGACGCAGCTCAGGAGTACGACTACGTCCCCGACGGTACCACTGAAGACCTTGTCCTTGCCCCAGAGCAAACAGGCAAGCACCCCCATTTTGAGCATGCCTATATCGCCTATTCTCTTCTCTCTTATGCTTGCATTAGAACTGCTACTGCTACTGTTTTCCTATATCTGCTGCATAGCCTGATTATTGTACCCCGCCTTGTTACCTTTCTGGTTATCCTAGACTGCTTAGTATAGGCTGGGTAGAGACACGACACAGACCCCCACTTGATCCCGACTGCCCTGCTGGATATCAGAAGACTCGATCATCGGGATTGAAGACTAGACCCTGGCACCGCACATCACTTCTCCCTATGTTGCTCGACACTGCTGGGTTACCATCGAGTGCCGAGGGTGATACCTCGTCAGCACTTCTGATGTTAACCTTGTAGGTTAGTTACTCGGTCGTGGTAAGCGAGGGTGATTCCTCCTACACCACCCCCGATAACGACGTCGTCGCGCAACTCCTCAAGTGTGGACCTCGAGGGTGATTCCTCCTTCGTTCACCTTGATGATAACATCAGGTGGGGTTCCATCGAGGGTGATTCCTCAGGGCTCCCCTGGTGTCAGACACACAGTTACTGTTGATGAGTGGACTTGCACTAAACCATGATACTAAAGACGGTTCGGCCCTGAGGGGTACCCGCGCGAGCTTAGTGCGAAGTGATAGGGAGTCGGGTTGACCTGGATGGTGCCCGTGAGATAACTACGAGGCGTGGCCGGGCATTCTTAGCCCTTGCCGCAAGTCCTCGAGACGGGGCGACGGGGTCACATCGATCGTGAGTCTCTGCTCGTTTCCGCGCGCTCCTAATCCACTACGGTTTGGATATTTGATCCGAGGGGCCTCTGGCCCGATAGCACTAACCATCACGTGGGCATAGTATGGGCATTCTGCGTCGTATACTTCAGCCGAAGCTTAATAGACGTCAGCAACTGAGCGGCACACACTGGGTTGGACTGGGAACGCAACCGTGCTTGTATTAAGGGGTTGCTAGGTCTGCTCATCGGCGGTGTACGCAACGTGCAGGAGCGTCCGGGGCGATGGCCCAAGACCCCTGGGGGCATAGGTTAGTCCGGCGTGCTGACCTCTCTGTTAAGTATTTGGTCGGGTTGCGGCGTGTTGCTTAGCCGAGGCCGGGCATGACCCAGAAAAGTGTGTCCGGCCGGAGTTAAGCGAGCGTGGTGGGTAAGTTGGTGCACCCCTGCAGGAAAGAAACTTCTATCGATAGCCTGTCCTACGGTAACGGACTTTCGGAGTTCTATCCCGATCGGTACAACTAGAACATGTGATGAGAACTGGATAGTACGGCTCTGGGATTGCTTTCTCGCAGGGAGTCGAGAAAGGATCTCAGGTCGAGGTTGATGATACTACTACTACTACTTTACATTATGTTCTTCTCCTCTATTGCTGCAAGACTGCCGAAGATTGATGAAGATGCTAGTCTTCGATAGAACTAGGTTTCCCCCTCTATTCTGGCATTTCTGCAGCCCAGTCCACATATACAGCCCCCTTTGAAAATGATGCATATGTAGTGTAGATCCTTGCTTGCTGAGTACTTCGGATGAGTACTCACGTTTGCTTTATTTTCTCTTTCTCCCATATTCCATTTGATGCCACCAGACGACGGAGCCCCTGAGTCAGACGCCCCAGCCGACGACCAGTACTACTACCCGCCTGGCGAGTACTACTACTACGAGGAGCCGACTGACGACCAGGAGTAGGATCGAAGGGTCCAGGGCAGGAGGCCTACGCCTTTCGATCGTAGTATTTTATTTTACCCCGCCTCTGTGAAGGCCTATTTCGCTCTCTGTAATATATCTGTACCCAGATATCTAATGCTTCCGCTGACGCTTGTATGCCATCGAGCTATGTATTCGAGCCCTCGAGGCCCTGGCTTGTAATATAAAGCTTGTATGACTTTATTTATGTTTTAGAGTTGTGTTGTGATATCTTCAAGTGAGTCCTTAGGCTTGATCGTGTGCATTTGCGTGTATGATTAGTGCACGATTAAGCCGGGGTCGTCACAGGTTGGTATCAGAGCCGACTGCCTCTAGGTATCCCCCTTTCCAATTCCTTGGCCGAAGTTGAGTCTAGTGGTCAAAAACTATTTTACTAACTTGGCTGTGTGGCTTACGGGCCCACGTCGCCAACTGGGTGGTATTAGGATCTTTTATTCCTCGTCTTTACTCTGGGATTCTAATCTGTCATCTATTCGGGTTTAATAAAATTTACTAACACCGACAATTAGGTTCTCGTTAATTCTATCCACCCGGAGAGCTGGATTCAGTGCGATTTCCCTGACGTTGATCTGATTAGTCTGATAATCATTTTCCTTTCCATTGTTTTGTTTAACCTTTCCTTCTGCGATCGGTTATACTTCTCATTGTCTTATGACAACCCTGAATCTCTCTGTTTCAGATGGATCGACTGTTTCCACCGCGGCCTACGACCCAGCTTGTGCTTCGCACTTGGGCTCGTGATGCCCCTGGATTTCCAGCTGTTCTGATCGCCCTCCTGAGTAGACTGGGTTACCGCTGGTATCCCGAGTACATGCTCTATGAGGTTTACCGCGAGTTCAACCAGGAACAGTACTATGCTGAAGTTCGGATCTATGATCAGCAGAACAACTCAGACACTGAGCTACATCTTTTTCACGGACTAGGCGTGACGATTGAGATGGCAGTACATGATGCCGCCTACTCTGCTGTCGCACGTCTCCGAGGAGAGCACAATGCTAACTTGGATGATACTGTGTTTTGGTACATTCCGTATGCACCTGTTGGAGATGCTACTGTGTTCTACACAGCTATCTGTGCCCCGTACGAGTCTTGACGCTACGACCCACAGCAACTGATTCAGTGCACTCAGGCTCTGGATCGCACTGTTCGGGCTCTGGCCGTCGAGTTGTTCGCCACTCGAGCACGCTACTACGAGGCAATGACACAGTTGCTACCAGCTGTTCGTGCAGGGATACATCCGGAGGATATTCTTTACCCACGCAGGACCGAGATGCCGCCAGGTATTGATTGGCCTGCAGTGGGAGGTCACACGCCTGCACGTGGACCTCTTCTTACAGTTCGAGACCGGGTTCTGCATCAGAGTGCACATGGAGCATAGGATCCTGCTGCGACGAACATTCGTCGTCCGCACTTGCAGTTACCCCGTTTCAGCGGTTTTCTCCGACGTTGATGTAGCCTTTGCTATGTCACGTTGTGTACTTCCTTACCGCGTGCCTGCGTGCCGCCTAGTGTGTCTCTAGTTTTTCAATTTGCGCCGTTATGCTGCCCGATTTTTAACCGACTGTGTATGGATCTGTATGTCTTAATGACTACTTTAAGCATCTATTGCACTCTTTCAATAATGTCGAGTTGCCTCGTGTTTATTGTTAAACACTTGCATAAGCTATTGCTGAAATACCCCTGTTGAAATAGCAGGATGGCTGACAACAACCCGCCACCGCCGCCACCACCTGATTACATGGCAGCGATGATGCAACAATTTGAACTCAACCGCCAGTTTATGACGGGGATTATGCAGCAATTCCCTCGTCCTGATGCTAATCAGCAGCAACCAACCATTACCTTGCCAGAGTTCATGAGGCTCAGTCCATCATTTTTTCGCAACACAGTCAACCCACTAGATGCAGATGACTGGCTGCGTGACATCTCTCATGAGATGGAGTCTGCTGGTGTCGCCGAAATTAACTATGTCACTTTTGCGACTTATCTTCTGAAGGGTCCCGCAGCCCAATGGTGGGCCACTCACCGACAGACTCTGCCGCCTGGTACTGTCGTCACTTGGGCAGAGTTCAAGGTTGCTTTCCGTGCCCGCTACATTCCTCTAGCTGTCATAGCTAGGAAGAAGGCCGAGTTCCGTAGCCTTGTCCAAGGAAACAAGACCGTGGAAGTCTATCAGCGCGAGTTTCTGGACTTATCTCGCTACGCTGAAGAGGACATTCCTACTGATGAACGCAGACAAGAGAAGTTTCGTGAAGGACTGCACCATGACATTCAGTTAGCCCTTCTTGTTCAAGATTACCCTGATTTCGCCACCTTGGTGAATAAGGCTATCATGGTTGAAACTGGACTTAAGAAGCATAAGGAAGCGTCCAGACGCACCCGGGAGTCGGGCTCATCTTCGGGCTCGTCTTCCCAGAAGCGACGCATCTGGTTTCCCCAAGGCATGTTCCGTTCAGCAGCCCCTGCAAGCAGGCCCTCTTATGCTGCACCGCGCCTGCCACCTCCACCACCGAGACAGCCTCTGCCAGCTCCAGCACCTCGAGCTCCAGCACCTTGTCCTGACAGCGGACTATGCTTCAAGTGTGGCAAGCCAGGTCATCGTGCTAGAGATTGCTCTCAGAATCAGAATCAACTGGCTCTCCCTTCTGCTGGCCGTGGTATTCCTCAACAGCGCAACTGTAATGCCAGACCTCCTTATGGTCGTGGGCAGAGTTACCACGTCAACATGTGTGAAGCTCCAGATCAACCAGATACTGTGATGGGTACACTTCTCGTTAATTCAGTACCAGCATCTGTTTTATTTGATTCAGGAGCATCGCATTCATTCATGTCAGAGCATTTTGCACTATTGCATGACGTTAAATGTGAAACACTACACCACCCTTTAGTAGTGAACACTCCCGCGGGTCAGTGTCAAGCCACCATATTCAGCCCCGAAGTCAATATTATGATTGAAGAGAGAAATTTTCCAGCTTTCCCCATTATTCTGAAATCTTCCAAGATTGATCTTATCTTGGGAATGGATTGGTTGAAGGCTCATTACACCTCAATCAATTGTGCCACTAAAGTCGTGCATCTCCTGCACCCATCGAATGAGATAGTGAATTATCAAGCTTATCTCACCCAGAACGCTGAGGCTCAAATTTATGCCTTAAATGCGTTGAATGCTTCTCCGCTTGATGGGATTGAGAATATCCCAGTTATCTGTGACTTCCCGGATGTCTTTCCAGAAGAGCTTCCAGGAATACCCCCTGCTAGAGCTGTCGAGTTCGTCATCGACTTGAAGCCTGGCACCACTCCTATTGCGAAGCGTCCTTACAAGATGCCGCCTCACCACCTCATCGAGCTTAAGGAGGAAATTGATAAATCCTTAAGGAAGGGTTTCATTCGCCCTAGTTCCTCTGCTTGGGGAGCACCGTCTCTTTTCGTCAAGAAGAAAGATGGAACGAATAGGTTGGTCCAAGATTATCGTCCTATCAACCAGGCAACCATTCAGAATAAATATCCACTTCCCCGGATCAACGATTTATATGACCAACTCGCAGGATCTTCGGTGTTTTCTAAACTTGACTTGAGGTTGGGTTATCACCAGATCCGTGTCCGCGAAGAGGATATTCCGAAGACTGCATTCGTTACTCGCTATGGCTCTTACGAGTACACAGTCATGTCGTTTGGCTTAACAAACGCTCCAGCTACATTCTCCCGCCTAATGAATTACATATTCATGGATTACCTCGACAAATTCATCGTGGTATATCTGGATGATATTCTAGTTTATTCAAAGAACAAAGAAGAACATGCTGAGCATCTTCGCTTAGTTCTGGAGAGACTTCGAGAGCACCAATTATATGCCAAGTACTCTAAGTGCGAATTCTGGCTTTCTGAGGTAACCTACCTTGGACATGTCATCTCCAAGGATGGTATCGCAGTTAACCCGGAGTGAGTTCAGGCTATTCTTGACTGGACCCCTCCGAAGAATGTCAAGCAAGCCAGAAGTTTCCTCGGGCTTGCAAGTTATTGTCGCCGATTCCTCAAAAATTTCTCTAAGATTGCCAAGCCCCTGACTAATCTGCTTCACAAAGGCGTTAAGTTTGAGTGGACAGACAAATGTCAGGAAAGCTTCCAGACCCTCAAGGACAAGTTGACTTCTGCTCCAGTCCTTGCTCCTCCAGACTCTCATAAAGATTTCGTGATCTTCTGCGACGCATCTCGCCAAGGACTAGGTTGTGTCCTAATGCAAGAGCGAAGAGTTATTGCTTATGCTTCGCGACAACTGCGTCCACATGAAGAGAATTACCCAGTGCACGACCTCGAACTTGCTGCTGTCATTTATGCTTTGAAGCAGTGGCGTCATTACCTCCTTGGTAATCGGTGTGAGATTTACACCGATCATCCGAGCTTGAAGTACTTATTCACTCAACCGGAACTTAATCTTCGTCAGCAGCGATGGTTGGAAACAATCACCGATTATGACTGTGGTATTTCTTACACTCCTGGCAAAGCTAATGTGATGGCTGATGCTTTGAGCCGCAAGTCATATTGTAGTAACCTTATGGTAAAGCAAGCTCAACCCCAGCTATATGAAGAATTGCGCAAGCTGAATCTCTGCATCATTCCGCAAGGTTCTCTTAATAATCTTGTGTTACAGCCAGATCTTGAGAAAGCTGTCAAGATTGCGCAAGCCAAAGATGCTGAAATTGGTCTAATGAAGAAAGAGCTTCACCTCCAAAAGTACAGGGATTTCTCGATTGCTGAAGATGGAACCTTGTACTTCCGAGACCGCATTGTAGTACCTCGCTTCAAGCTGATGACTGACAAAGTCATGAAGGAGGCCCATGATACACCGTTATCTATCCATCCGGGCAGTACCAAGATGTATCGAGATCTTCGTCAAAGGTACTGGTGGTCTAGGATGAAGCAAGATATTGCTCGTTATGTTGCCGAGTGTGACGTTTGTCGTCGCGTGAAGGCAGAACATCAAAAACCTGCTGGAATTCTGCAACCGCTCCCTATTCCTCTATGGAAGTGGGATAAAGTGCAAATGGACTTCATTACTGGTCTTCCCAAGTCTCAGAAGGGTCACGATGCTATTCTTGTCGTCGTCGACCAACTCTCCAAGGTTGCACATTTCCTGCCAGTTAAGGAGACTATTACTGCTAGTCAGTTAGCAGAACTATATATCTCCAGAATTGTTTCACTCCATGGTATTCCCAAGGAAATCAGTTCAGACCGTGGCAGCATTTTCACTGGCCATTTCTGGGAAAGTTTCCAGAAAGCAATGGGAACTCATATTACCTGGAGTTCAGCTTATCATCCACAATCACAAGGCCAAGTTGAGCGTGTTAATCAAGTGCTTGAAGATATGCTTCGTGCTTGTGTTATATCTTTCGGTAAGAAATGGGAGGAATCTCTCCCGTATGCCGAGTTCTCTTATAACAATAGTTATCAAGCAAGCTTGAAAATGGCCCCTTTCGAAGTTCTCTATGGTCGTAAATGTCGAACCCCTCTGAATTGGTCAGAAACTGGGGAACGACCTCTTGTTGGACCGGACATTATTCAGCATGCCGAAGAGCAAGTCCGAATTGTCCGAGAGAATCTCAAAGCAGCTCAAGATCGTCAGAAGAGTAATTATGATCGTAAGCGATGGGGTGTGATCTATCAACCTGGTGATCAAGCCTATCTTCGTGTCACTCCAATGAAGGGCACACGACGTTTCGGAATCAAGGGCAAGCTAGCTCCTCGCTATATTGGTCCTTTCCGCATCATGGCTAGACGTGGACAGGTGGCATATCAATTGGAGTTGCCACCACAATTCTCCCATATTCATGATGTCTTCCACGTGTCGCAACTCCGAAAGTGCTTCAAGGAATCCCCGCACCGTGCCGTGGATCATGAGATGCTCGAGCTACAAGATGATCTTTCCTATAAGGAGCATCCGATCCGCATCCTCGACGAAGCTGAGCGCCGTACTCGTCAGAAGACGACCAAGTTCCTAAAAGTGCAGTGGTCGAATCACACTGAAGATGAAGCCACTTGGGAACGCGAGGATCATCTTCGGGAAGAATATCCCGGACTCTTTCCTTCTACCTCCTGAATTCTCGGGACGAGAATTTCTTTTAGAGGAGGAGAACTTGTAACACCCCCTTGTAATAAGCTCTGTGACACTCTGTTAAAACTGCCAAGTCATGATCATTTGCAGTGTCAAGTCATATGGGTTAATGATCCAATTCAAATTCACCTCTGAAAATCAACTCAAATTCAAAAGTGAATTATAAAGTTGATCAAACACTGTTGGGAAAATGTTCATTAAATGGCAAATAATCCAGGAACATTTGTAAAATCATCATCATTGAAGTTGGAGTTAGAAAAGTGACTCTAACAAGATGAAACAGCACCAAAACAGAATATTCAAATTCATTTAAATTCTTTTCAGCTTCAAATGAATTCCAAATTTGTCCAAACCACTTTTTGGTGAGAGCTAAAATGGCACTGTAATATTTGGACCAAGTTCCATATTTTACAGAAATGCTAAAGTGGCCTAACTATTTTTGCAACAGAAAAGAAAAGAGAAAAGGAAAAGAAATAAAGGAAAAAGGCTAAAACTGGACTGGACCAAGTGCACAGTGCACTGGCCCAGCCCAGCTGGCCCATCCCCTTCTCTCTCCCTCGCCATGTCATCCTCTCTGTGGACGAGCGCGCGCGCGCCGGCGAGACGCCGACAGCGCGACGCCGCGGTCGCCCGGGAGGATAAGGGCAAGCCCCAGTGCATTCCCCCTGACCACCTCGACCACTTTCCCCCCCTCTCCCCTCGCGTTCCTCCTTCAGATCCATCGCCGCCCGAGCACCTCCGTCACCATGGCCTTGCCGTAGACGTGGCCACCGCCGTGCTCGAGCTCAGCAAGCACGCCTGCGAGCTCCGTCACCCTCGGCTCCTTCGTCTTCGACCTCGAGCAGGAGCGGGGAGGCTCTGCAGACACCACACGCCATCGCCCCCTTCTTCTCTGTCTCCGGCGGATCTCCGGCGACCTCGAGCGCTGCAGCTACTAAACCTCCCGCCGGCCTTACGTGCGTGCCGCGAGGTGAGCTGCTGCTTCTCCCGTGCCCTTTTCTTGTCGCCGCTGGTAGGCCGTAGCCACTGCTCCACTCGAGCCCGAACCCACCGCCGCGTGCGCTCGTCGCCGGCGTGGCCACGGTGACCTATTGGTCTAGTGCGTGCCACCGCTACCTCCACCGCATCGCGTAGGCGCCGTAGTTGTATAGCGCTGGCCTTTTCGGCCCCCGCAATGTCGCGCGCGAGATCGCCGAGCTTCGGCCTCCGCCACCTCTCGTCGCCGGCGCCATTCCCGGCCAACTCCGGCGAGACCACCGCCTCCGTTCGACGCGCGGGCGAGCGCTCGTTCGAACGCACCCAACCCCAAGCCAAATGGTCCACGGACGGCGATTTCCGATGACGTCCGTGCGTCGCCGCCGCGTTCTCTGGTCACCGGCGTCGCTCCGGCGGCGCGGCCGACGTGGCGCTGGTGGGCCCCGCCCCAGAGTCGCTGCCAGTGGGCCCTGGGGGCCCCGTTGACTGGGTTGACCCAGTCAACTTTGCTGACTGGGCAGCCCCAGTCTATGACATGTGGGCCCCCTGCAAATTAAATCAAACTAAAACGTTTTAAAATTTAAAAACTAATTAGATTAACTAATAGGTCTATGACAGGTGGGTCCCACAACCCTAATTAATCTAAATAGATTAGTTTAAGTCTCTGTTAAAGAAACAGAGGCTGACATGTGGGTCCCACTGGACCCACATGTCAGGTTTGACCCTGGTCAACCGCAGTTGACCTGTTGACGTCACTGTGACGCAATGCTGACGTCATAATTCATTTTCTGATAAATAAAATAATTCCAGAAATTCAAATAAACTTTAAAAATTAATAACTTTTAAACCGTAGCTCGGATCGAAAAAGTTAAAACATGAAACTTGCTCAGAACGACGAGCCGAGTCTAATCGTGCCGTCTGTTTCTCCATCGGAACCCCCTACGTAGAAGAACTCGTAACTCCGGACCCGAATCCGGCAGATGAATAGTGCACACACGTCGGATATTAAATCCCAGATTAATTCTAAAAATAACTAAAATGACTTAGATACATAATTAGGCAACCCTGCACTGCATCATAGCATCACACGCACTGTATTGCATTTGTTTGCATTATGTTTACCTGTTTCTTCCCCCTCTTCCCTCTCGGTAGACCCCGACGTTGACGTAGCTCCCGAGGCAGACGCAGCTCAGGAGTACGACTACGTCCCCGACGGTACCACTGAAGACCTTGTCCTTGCCCCAGAGCAAACAGGCAAGCACCCCCATTTTGAGCATGCCTATATCGCCTATTCTCTTCTCTCTTATGCTTGCATTAGAACTGCTACTGCTACTGTTTTCCTATATCTGCTGCATAGCCTGATTATTGTACCCCGCCTTGTTACCTTTCTGGTTATCCTAGACTGCTTAGTATAGGCTGGGTAGAGACACGACACAGGCCCCCACTTGATCCCGACTGCCCTGCTGGATATCAGAAGACCCGATCATCGGGATTGAAGACTAGACCCTGGCACCGCACATCACTTCTCCCTATGTTGCTCGACACTGCTAGGTTACCATCGAGTGCCGAGGGTGATACCTCGTCAGCACTTCTGATGTTAACCTTGTAGGTTAGTTACTCGGTCATGGTAAGCGAGGGTGATTCCTCCTACACCACCCCCGATAACGACGTCGTCGCACAACTCCTCAAGTGTGGACCTCGAGGGTGATTCCTCCTTCGTTCACCTTGATGATAACATCAGGTGGGGTTCCATCGAGGGTGATTCCTCAGGGCTCCCCTGGTGTCAGACACACAATTACTGTTGATGAGTGGACTTGCACTAAACCATGATACTAAAGACGGGTCGGCCCTGAGCGGTACCCGCGCGAGCTTAGTGCGAAGTGATAGGGAGTCGGGTTGACCTGGATGGTGCCCGCGAGATAACTACGAGGCGTGGCCGGGCATTCTTAGCCCTTGCCGCAAGTCCTCGAGACGGGGCGACGGGGTCACATCGATCGTGAGTCTCTGCTCGTTTCCGCGTGCTCCTAATCCACTACGGTTTGGATATTTGATCCGAGGGGCCTCTGGCCCGATAGCACTAACCATCACGTGGGCATAGTATGGGCGTTCTGCGTCGTATACTTCAGCCGAAGCTTAATAGACGTCAGCAACTGAGCGGCACACGCTGGGTTGGACTGGGAACACAACCGCGCTTGTATTAAGGGGTTGCTAGGTCTGCTCATCGGCGGTGTACGCAACATGAAGGAGCATCCGGTGCGATGGCCCAAGACCCCTGGGGGCATAGGTTAGTCCGGCGTGCTGACCTCTCTGTTAAGTATTTGGTCGGGTTGCGGCGTGTTGCTTAGCCGAGGCCGGGCATGACCCAGAAAAGTGTGTCCGGCTGGAGTTAAGCGAGCGTGGTGGGTAAGTTGGTGCACCCCTGCAGGGAAGAAACTTCTATCGATAGCCTGTCCTACGGTAACGGACACTCGGAGTTGTATCCCGATCGGTACAACTAGAACATATGACGAGAACTGGATAGTACGGCTCTGGGATTGCTTTCTCGCAGGGAGTCGAGAAAGGATCTCAGGTCGAGGTTGATGATACTACTACTACTACTTTACATTATGTTCATCTGTTCTCCTCTATTGCTGCAAGAATGCCGAAGATTGATGAAGATGCTAGTCTTCGATAGAACTAGGTTTCCCCCTCTATTCTGGCATTTCTGCAGCCCAGTCCACATATACAGCCCCCTTTGAAAATGATGCATATGTAGTGTAGATCCTTGCTTGCTGAGTACTTCGGATGAGTACTCACGTTTGCTTCATTTTCTCTTTCTCCCATATTCCATTTGATGCCACCAGACGACGGAGCCCCTGAGTCAGACGCCCCAGCCGACGACCAGTACTACTACCTGCCTGGCGAGTACTACTACTACGAGGAGCCGACTGACGACCAGGAGTAGGATCGGAGGGTCCAGGGCAGGAGGCCTACGCCTTTCGATCGTAGTATTTTATTTTACCCTGCCTCTGTGAAGGCCTATTTCTCTCTCTGTAATATATCTGTACCCAGATATCTAATGCTTCCGCTGACGCTTGTATGCCATCGAGCTATGTATTCGAGCCCTCGAGGCCCTGGCTTGTAATATAAAGCTTGTATGACTTTATTTATGTTTTAGAGTTGTGTTGTGATATCTTCAAGTGAGTCCTTAGGCTTGATCGTGCGCATTTGCGTGTATGATTAGTGCACGATTAAGCCGGGGTCGTCACAATAAGCGACCGGTGGTAGACCCAATCAAGGAGCCGCGCGTCCTCGTCGGGCTCCGCCTGCATCCCGTGGCGGCGGCGCACGGACTGCTCCGCCTCCTTCCTCTCCTTTTCTCGCTGCCTCTCGGGGCAGGCGGCGTGCCTCTGATTCCGGCGTGCGCGTCCGGGCCGGGGGGCGGGCACAAGCACCCATCGGCCACTGCTGCCCATGGTACAGAGTATTTTCACATAACGCAATTTCTCTTTTACATTGAATACACATTCTTTAAATCTGTTTTTTAAACACCGGAAAAAAATTTCATTGTCAACATGTTTTTAAATGTACCATTTTTTTAAAGTCTACACTAACTGTTTTTTTAGACTATGTTAACATTTTTGAAAAAAAAATTGGTTTTTAAATTTCTTAAGTGAATTTAAGTTTTTGTAATATATGCATAAAAATATAAATAAAATAAAGAATTTTGAGTGATGTCTGCCTTACGAGCTACGTCCTAATGGGCGGCCTCACAGCCATCGCCATGTGGGCGAAACAGTTGTTTGCCTCCAAATAAGCGGCACATAGCCGCTTCCGGCAATAAGCGTCAGATAGGAAATCCCGTTTTTGAGGCGCATGCCACTGTACGGCGCGTGTGCCTGCATTTCTAGCCGAAGGCCACTTTGTTTTTTGTTATTCTGGTAGCGGGAAGGGTCGTCCTGTGTGCCCTAGTGCGCGGGGCAGTCTGGGCCTAACAATGCCTGAAGCGACCAGTAGACCCGCGGGAGCTATATCTTCCCTTAAGCGAGATGGAAGCTCCTCTCGCTGAAGGGAATAGCTCCTCGCGCAAGCAACTGGGTCGACCCCTTAGCGCACCTTTAAAAGAAACAGAAGAAAAAATGCAGTGGGCCAGGATTCGAGCCTGATCTATTGGATGAAGGGCAAAGCTTGCTAGCACCTTCATGGTAAATACTAGGGCGCAACCTATTTGAGGGAAAAAAGAGTCAGTTTTCTATTAGTTTTACCAGGGTTTTTTTTGCTTTTGTTTTTTCTTTCCTTTTTCATTGGTCTTTCTTTGTTTCTTTTTCTACAGTTTTATTTATTTCTTCCTCGGGTTTCATTGTGTTTTTCTTTTCTTTTTATTCATTTTACTTTAGTTTTGTTTTTTCTTTCACGGTTTTATTGGTTTTCTTTGATTCTCTCGGGGTTTCCACTGGCTTACCGGTTTTTTCCCTTGTTTTCTCTGGTTTTTCTTCGTTTCCTTCTCTGTTTTATTGTTTTTCTTGTTTTCCATCTACTTTTCTTTTTGTTTTCCTCGGGTTTTCATAGTTTCTCTACAATTTTTTGTATATATCTAATACATTTTACCAATACATGTTTAAGTTTCTCAAAAAAAAATATTAATACAAGTTTAACATTTTACAAGTATAAGTTTAATATTTTTTAAATACATGGTCAATATTTCTTCTATAGACATTTTTGGTATATATCTAATACATTTTTCTAATACATGTTCAGCATTTTTGACATACAAGTTTAACCTTTTATAATAAATTATAAATATTTTTTCTATACACTTTTTCAAATGCTTGATTAATATTTTGAAAACCTACATTTTTTGGATACATGGTCTAACATTTTTACTATACATTTTTTACTTTTAAAAATGCTTGATTTATATTTTTCAAATACAATTTAACATTTGTTAATACATGATCAATAGTTTTCTATACATATTTAACATATTTCAAATGCTTGATTAACATTTTTCACAATACTTGCTCAATATTTTTTCGAATGCTTTATTAACATTTTTAAATACATGTTCAAATTTTGTCATCATTTTTTAATACGTGGTCAACATTTTTTCTATACACATTTAGCATTTTTTAAATGCTTTATTAACATTTTGCAAATACTTCTTCAACATTTTTTCAAATGCTAGATTAACATTTTTATATACATGATCAAATTTTCATCATTATTTTAATACATGGTCAACATTTTTTCTATGTACATTTAACATTTTTCAAATACTTGTTCAATATTTTTTTAAATGCTTGATTAACCTTTTTTATATACATGAATAAATTGTTTGGTATGCATTGTAGTGTTTTTGTATACATTTTTCGTAAACATGATAAATATTTTCTTTGTATACATTTTACATTTTTCAAATTCTTGGTCAGTATTTTTCAAACGTTTTATGTAGAGTTATTTTGGTAGCATTTTTATTTCGAATATTTGGAAGTATAAAACAAGGCTATGGCTCCCGAGCGCCTGGGCCGACCCAACTCACACCTCCCTTCAGCGATGCTTCCCTCTGTCTCGCTTGAAGCGAGACATAGAGGCACGCAAGTAGACCTGCTTGCCGAGTTGAAGTAACATCCAGATTTCTTGTTCCTAATGGGCCCGAGGAGATACCCAAAGAAGTGTTTTTTCTTTGCATATGATAACTATGATTTAAGACATAGTCCGATGCATGTTTCATCTTGTTCAATTTCTTCTTCGGAAGTAACACTTAGAGGACAACGTCAAGACCGGAAATGATGATTTCCACGATCTTGATTTTGGGTTTATATTTGCTTTTTATTTATTTCTTTGAAAACCAAAATCTATTTGATTATCTATTAAACTGGATCTTGATGCGTAGTCATGCTTCTTGTGTGACTTACCAGGCCTCGTGAGGATTCTAGTCCAATTTTTCTTGTAAGTTGAACCAATTCTCTGATACTTACTATTCTTATATATATCTAAATAGTTGATACCCACTATCTCAATTATTTCAACATGCACACATGCCATCAGTGGCGGAGCTTATTGGAGAGCAGCATGCGCCGTCGCTCCCCAGCCCATGAGAAAACTAGTATATATACCCTAGTATTTGACCCATATGTCCAGTTAAAATCAACCTAAAGCAATGTTTCTTGCCTCCCACTCCCCCACATAAATTCAGCCCAAGCTCTGCCACTCCATGCCATCTCGTCATCCCACTAATAATCTATCTTAACATGCATGAGAATTATTATTTATATTCTCCCTCAACATGCACACATACCAACTCACCACACATGCCACCACATTAACCACACTAATTATATTTCTCTTCACATGCATGAGAAAAGCTACTTATGTTCTATATACATTTTACAACTTTATAATTATCAAACACAATATATTATATCTATTTGAATTTTTATTTAAATTTCATTCAAAAATATTGCAATCAATTCCCGCAGCAACGCGCGGGGTATCATCTAGTATTGGAAAATAGACTTTGGTCTCTTGACAAGGTTCATAAAGGAAAACACATAAAAAATACCAATTAATGCAATCACGACCACCCATGAGGTTGGGACAATGGTGATATCTTAGCAATGTTAGGTAGGATAACTAGTGAGTCGAAAAGCAGAGTGATACGTCTTCAACGTATATATAATTTTTTATTGTTCCATGCTATTATAGTATCAATCTTGAATATTTTATATGCAATTTTATATCATTTTTTAGACTAACCTATTAACCTAGTGCCCAGTGCCAGTTGCTCTTTTTTGCTTGTTTTGGACTTTTCAGAAAATCAATATCAAACGGAGTTCAAATGGAGAAAAATCTTTGGATTACTTTTTTCTGGACTCGAAGGGACCCACGAAGGTTCGGGAGAAGACCAGAAGAGCCACGAGGGAGCGACAAGTTCACTAGGCGCACCCCGGGAGGGCGCCCCCGGGCTTGTGGGCCCCTCGTGGCCCCCTCTTGACCTAATTCCACCTCTATAAATGCCCAAATATTCCCACTACACCAGAGAGCCACCCGAAACACTTTTTCTGCCGCCACAAGTTTCTGTTCTTCCGCGATCCCATTTGGAGGCCTTCTCCGGTACTCTGTCGGAGGGGGAATCGGTCACGGAGGGTTCTACATCATCCTTGTTTCCCTTCCGATGATGCGTGTGAGTAGTTCACCACAGAGCTACGCGGGTCAATGGCTAGTAGCTAGATGTCTTCTTCTCTCTCTTTGGTCTTTAATACAATGTTCTCCTCGATGTTCTTGGAGTTCTATCCGATGTAATCTTCTTTTGCGTTGTGTTTGTTGGGATCTAATGAATTGTGGTTTTATGATTAGATTATTCATGAATATTAATTGAGTCTTTTCTGAATTCTTTTATGCATGATTGTTATAGCTTTGTATTTATCTCCGATCTATCGGTTTGGTTTGGCCAACTAGATTGATTTATCTTGCAATGGGAGAGGTGCTTTGTGATGAGTTCAATCTTGTGGTGCTCCATCCCAGTGACAGAAAAGAAAATGACACGTATTTGTATTGTTGCCATTAAGGATAAAAAGATGGGGTTTATTTATATTGCTTGGGTTTACTTTTTCTACATCATGTCATCTTGCTTAATGCGTTACTCTGTTTTATACTTAATACCCTAGATGCATGCAGGATAGCGGTCGATGGGTGAAGTAATAGTAGTAGATACAGGCATGAGTCGGTCTACTTGTCTCGGACGTGATGCATGTATACATGATCATTGCCTTAAGGATCGTCCGAGTCGTCGGACGAGGGGCCGTGGTCGTTGTCATCGTCAGAGGTGTCGGAGAGGATGATGAGTCCTTTCAAACACCGGACGACCCTGTCCTGCTGCCGCTTGAGCTTCACGAGCTGTCGGGGGAATTACCCGCTGCTAGACCCGGCTTTGAGGTTAAGTCATTTCTGGAGTTAAGCCATTTCTAGGGTTAAGTCATCTCTGGAGTTAAGTCGACCGGCTCCCGGCTACAATCTTGACTCGGTTACAATCTTGACCCGGCCTATTGCAAGACAAGTTTTCTGACTCTGAAGATAAGCCGGCTCACGGAGCTAAACCGGCTCACGGAGATGAGCTGACTCATGGTTGAGCAGGCTCATGGATAAGCAGGCTCATGGAGATGAGCAAGCTCATGGATAAGCAGGCTCATGGAGATGAGCAAGCTCATGGATAAGCAGGCTCATGGATAAGCAGGCTCATGGAGATGAGCCGACTCATGGATGAGCAGGCTCACGGATGAGTCGGCTTACGGAGTTAAGCGGCCTCAAGGAGCTAAGCAGACTCACGGATATAAGCATGCTCTGGAGATGAGCCGGCTCTGGAGACGAAACCCAGCTTGAGGATGAGTCACAACCTGGAGAGACAAGTCCTGGTTTCCAGGAGTCCAAATACAGGACGAAGAACCCCGACTTGGATGACACCGAGGACTTAGAGGATTTAGAGTAGGACTTCGACTACGGGTATAACCCGGAATCTCTTGTAACCCCAGGGACTCAACTATTATATAAAGGGAGTCTCTGGGTCATCAGAAGGATAGGGTTTTACACAGGCAAGTCTCGAGACAGATGTTTTGGTAGGTCTCGAGACAGATGTTTTGATAGCTCTCGAGACAGAGGCAGTGAAATAGTGACCTTGTAATTGAGACCATGATGATCAATAGAAATCAAGCAGGACATAGGCTTTTACCTCCACTATGAGGGGCCGAACCTGGGTAAAACTCGCGTCTTCTCGTTTCCGATCAACCCCATCCAAGCTACGACCTAGTTGCGCTGGCCTCACGACACGAGCCGAGCCTCCTCCGCCGCCTCGCGCTAGGACTGCTCAATGGCAATCCGGAGCGCCTTGGCATTCTTCCGAGGGAGCCACCACGCATCCGTCTCTGCGGTCATAAGCGACCGGTGGTAGACCCAATCGAGGAGCCGCCCGTCCTCATCGGGCTCCGCCTGCATCCCGTGGCGGCGGCGCACGGACTGCTCCGCCTTCTTCCTCTCCCTTTCCCGCTGCCTCTCGGGGCAGGCGGCGTGCGCGTCCGGGCCGGGGGGCGGGCACAAGCACCCACCGGCCACTGCTGCCCATGTGGGGGTAGCAGCAGCCTTAGCGGGCAGCGGACTGTGTAGGGGAGGCGCGGATTGCGCAGGACTGTCAGAGCTACGCACGGCCCGGGAGGGGCCAGCGCCGGCGAGGGAGCTGCATATGCGGCGACGCTGCAGATCCGGAGCTGCCCCCGGTCTCCACCTTGGACCGGTCCAAGGCGATGCAGAGGGCCAGCTCAAGTCGGGATCCAGCTCGGTGTCGGAGCGGCTGCCGAAGCTCGACATTGCACCGAATTCGATCGGAATCGGTGAGGGAGAGGAGAGGACGGAGTGAGAGAGGAGAGTGTGAGTGAGCTAGGGTTTGGAGTGATGAGCCCGATGCGGTCTTTTGTGGGACTGCCGTGGGGTCGGTGGTGGGCCGAGCTTATCAGGCGTACGCGCTCGGACGTGCCCGGGCCGCCCCATATCCGCACATATTTGGGCTGGATATGAGTGGCGCCGGTCAGCCCGGGCGTTTGAGGATGGTTCGAGGCGTCCGGCTGGGTCGATTTTTTGTGACCGGCCAGCCCGTCCGGACGTTTGAGACGGATTTGAGGCGGCCGGATTTTTTTTTTCCATTATTCACAGGAAAAAAGAAAAAACAGGCCCTTGTTTCTGACGGGACGTACTACTTTCACGTACACGCTAGACAGATCGTGAATCCCCCAGATTTCGATCCGTAATCAATAGGCATGAATGCGCGTATCAGGTCGTGATCAATTCCCATACGGATTTCCCACAACGACTACCACCACCGCCACTACCTTCCTGCCTAAACCCCCTGTTACACGTCCAATCCTCCACATGCTCAGCGCCGTGCAGCACGACGGGAGGCGCGACAATGGAGACGATACGGCGGCAAGTACCGGTCATTCCGTCCTCGGCAGCGCGCCCGTTGGCCGCCTGGCCATGATATGGCGGCGAGCACGAACGAGCGCGTCCTCGGCGGTACTGGCTACAGTGGGCGCACGGTTGTTGAATCGCCCGTCCGTCCCCCCTTGATTTCTCTGCGATTGATTCCCATTCCCTGGTCGATTGATGGATGGATCGATCGGTGTGTACTCCGCTGGCCCGTTGCGTCCGCCGTACCACTACAGATCGATCGGCGATCGCTGCGTCCATATTTGCGCTGTTCTAGGACTGGGATGGACAATTGGGACGTGCCACGCAGTTAATACAGAGCAAAGTACCCCCTCCCTCCCAGTACTTGATGAGTTTAGTGCAAAATCGTACGGTGCAGAGGCATATGCATCATACAGAACGACGTCTGCTCTGCCCTGCCCTTTTCTGAATCTGAAGGATCTGCAGCAGTTTCACTGTCACTCTGCCGCCACTCCCTGATCGATCCTAGGTTGCTACTAGTAGCAGATTGGCAGGGTTTGAGCTGATTATATGAAAATTCAGGTGGGCAGTCTTTCTGCCCCCCGGTGACGTTTCAAAAAAAAATTACTAGTAGCAGATTCGTTCAGATATGCTGCTGCTGTCACTTTGCAGGCTCTGCCATGGCAGGCAGGAGTAGAGTAGACAGTTGTATGTGTTTATCCGCAAGAAATGGAGGGATGCTGCCACTTGGGGACTCCAAAGCAGAGCTATTCTACCCCCAAAGTTTCAGCGCCACCGCTAGGTTGAAGTGAGTAAAATATACACTTAACGAGATGGCCGGCCATTATTAACCCAGCGTGCGCGGAATGTTTACTGCTTGGGGATCCCCACCTTCTCCTCCTCCAGAGTCCCGCGCCCGCGCTTCCCCAGGCAAATCACCGCGTTTTCTATAACGCCTGCTGTCGAACGGAACGGACCCCCTTTTCACCGTACCCTCGCTGACACAAATTACTGGTGAATGGTGATCGACGACAAACAAACGCACTGCACCGCGCTGCCAACCCCGGCGGATCGGCCAATCGATCTGTCATTCATGATCTCACCCCCACCACCTTCCACGGATCTGGGCCTCGCAGCATCGTAGCAGAACTGTAAAGCGACCCAGCTTATTTTATGATGCTCAGTTGCTCACAACGTGCCCGATCATGCATGCTCCCCATCAACCACCCTCCCCCTCTCTCTTGCACGTTGTGTCGACTTTTTATTCGTCCAATCACAGGCACAGTGCTAGTGTTATTTCAGCTCGAACAGCACGGAAAGTGACCTGCTCTTTCTTCGTTAGCACACCACTATTCTTCTGGATTAGTATACATAATCCTTCACATACACACACACACCATGGACGAACGTAAGCAAGTGCGGTTCAGATTGCCGTTGGCACCGGCAAAGTGGCAGATGCTAACAAAATACAGTGCCACCAGTACTGCTAGTGAAGTTCAGTATTTTCCAAAACTGAACCCAGGCTAGAGCCTCCATGGCTAGAACGAGCTGATACCTTTCCATATCGGGGTACACGTACGAGCCCCCAGACACATGGTACAGAAGTTACCAATGGGGTGAGGTCACGATCGAGAGCCGGGGCCCGCCCCCACACATCACAAGTTTCAGCGCAAAATTAAAGCCAGCAAACAGCAGTGTGCGTGCGTGTGGTGTAGTTCGTCCCGGTTCCCGGCGAGCTGAGTGCCTGGCACCGAATCCCAGCGGCATCTCTCCCTTCCTGCTCCCATCCTACTCCTAGTTTTTACCAACCTACTGACTAACCCAGATCCCGATGCAACTAACATTCCTTAATGCCCCCTCCCTAACCCCCCCCCCCCCCCCCCCCCCCCTCCCACCGTGCACGGCATGATGCATCCATGTGCCATGGATCCAGAGCCAGCGGCGCTTTGTTTAGTTCAGCCGCTCTAATCACTAATCATTCACGCATAGGTTAATCACCCACTTGCTCCATCTAACCCCTTTTTTAACCGCGACGACGGCAGAGGTAGGGAGACAGTGGTAACTTCCCTCCCCTTCTTCCCTGGGCGTGGGCGATCCGCGCGCTGTGCCTCGGCCCAGGCACCAGCCGGGGTCCCCATCTCCCAGCTAATTAAGCCTTCTTTCCACGGCACGCCATGCTGCCATGGAAGCCTCCACTGCAGTCTGCCTGCCTGTACTGCCTGTCTGCGCTGCACTCTGCACCGAAGCATCCATGCATGGGCGCCGAAGCTGTTTCCGATCCCCTGCAAAGCCTCTGCATGCCTGCTCACTTGCAGAACTACCTAGGAGTAGCAGCTACCCAACGATCTGGGTAACCGCATAACGTGTGCATTTCTTCTTGCAGGACCAGTGCGATGGATAAGATGGAATCATGCATGCATGGATGGAAACGGCAAAGGGAGACGGTTCACTCAAATCAAATTATAGATCTGCGGCGACAGCAGCAAGAAGCTGCTGCTGCTGCTGCTACATGCTGACGATGTACAGTAAAAATCCAGGCAAATACAGGTAAGGTAACTACTAGGTAGTGACAATTACAGTAAGGGACTGATCGAGAGATCTATCCTGTCAAACATAACTCTGATGAACAAGTACTCAGTAGGGAAGTAAAAACTACTGCTGCTGCTGCTGGGAAGAAAATCAGAATTAAGGGGGTGTGAGGTGAGGTGAGGTGATAATGGTGGGAATATGTGAGTGAGTGAGTGAAAGAAAAAGTTGTTGATGAATCGGTGGTTGGTTGGTTGGTTAGGCTATAATGCTTCTTTTTGGAGCATCTTTTTCCCTTCGCCTTTCTACACGGCCGGCCGGCCGGCCGGCGCCCCAGCTCTATAGTGAGTAACTTTCTAGCTACAGCTTCTCTCCCCCCTTTGCACGCTCGCTTTCATCGCCTGCCTAGCTGCTGCTCACCGCCGGGGTCCACTCGTACCGGCCGGAGTCGAGGGGCACGCCGCGGGCCACGTCGAAGTTGTACCTGGCGTAGAGAGCTCGCACGTTAGAATTCCGGCGACGGCGGCCGCAAGATAAGGAAATTTCCGCTGCTGCTAAAGTACTTACTTGCAAGCGAAACGCCTGGCCTCAGCCTCCTCGGCGGCCGCGAAGAACTCCTCGATCTCGGCCGCCGGCGGGATCCTCGACCTCGCGGCGGCCTGAGCCTGGGCGGTCGGCGTTTGCGGCAGCGATGACCGGCCGCTGTTCTGCCCCGCCAGATCCGACTCCAGGTCGCTCAGGTAGCCGGGGAAATGGCTGGACGGCGTCGTCTCTCGCCTTAATTTTCAAAAGCGGCGAGCGGGACGGGGTCAGGAGCACGTCAGGAGGCATAATTCACAATAATTGGCCGGAGACAGGAGGGAATTTGATCTCGCACCTCTCGCGGTTGCCGCCGCTGTCCGCGTTGTTGCTCGCCGAGCCCTCCGGAGCGCCTGCCTGTAGAGCGGAGAAAGCCACGAGTTTCAGCAAAAAAGGAGATCTCGAATCGTATCCGAATTCCGAATTCTAGGGTTTGGAGTTTGGACCCAATTCCCTCACCTTGTTGTTTGCAGCAGCGTCGGAGCCGCACGACGGCAGGCTCCTGTCCTGCGCCGCGGCCGACGCGTCCACGGACGACGCCGTGCTGGAGCAGCGCGAGAGGCCGGCCGGGAGCGGCGCCGGCCCGTGCCCGGCGACAGCAGCCGGCGCCGATGCAGGCGCCGGCGGGGCCATGAACAGCATGCGGCTCCGCAGCTTCAGGTAGCAGCTCCCGCTCTGGGCACGAGCGGCGGCGCCGCCGAGGGGCGAGCCGGGCGGCAGCGGCCTTCTCCTCTTGGAGACGACGACGTTGGCCGCGGCCGCGCGGGACCGGGTCCGGACGCCGACGGCCTGCGTGACCTCCACGCCGCCCACGCCGTCCTCCGCCCTGCACTTGCGCATGTACTTCCCCATCGCCCCACGCCGCGCGCTCCTGCCTGCGCTGCTTTGGCCGTTTCCGTCTGCAGTGCGCAGCGCGGCGCCGGTGGGAGGGATATGATGCCGCTGGGTTGCTCTTTGGATTCTCTCCCCCGTCCGGAGTGAACCCCGTGCGCGTGGGTGCGTACACATATAACACGCCAAGGCCGGGGGATCGGATCCCGATCAGACGGCCAGGACCGCCCGCCGCCCCGACGGCGCCGTCAGCCGGATCTGGCGTTCACCCGTCACGGCTAACGGCGTTCTGGAAATCAACAAACGGAACGTGATCATCACGGGAATGGCCTTTCCGGCGGGCGGCTACGGACGAGATTGCCCCTGCTTCGCCGTGGGCGCGACACGTGTCCCGGGCCGGATCGGACGGCTCGCGTGGCTCCTTGGCGGGGTTAAGATGGATTTGAAACTGATGGGGGTTAATTCGAACGACGTGCCGTTGCGATTCGACGTTCGGATTTGGAGAGGGCCGTTGCATGCGTGACTTGCGCTTGGACGGATGAGGGCCGGGCCCGCGGGCTTGCCTGAAGAAAGAAAGAAACAGAAATTTACAGATAGGCTGGGGGCCTCCCCTGGGTCTGGGTGGGTTCTGCCCTGCAACTGCGGGCGGATCGGATGGTAACTGTCGAAAGGCTTCCCTGGAAAAGCGTGGCGCAGGGCGGGGTCGGCGGCAGGTTCAGATTCCATCTGCCGTCGTCGTCCGTCCTCCTGCAGGCTGGCCTCGCGGTGACGTGTGTTGCACACCCCCTGATCTGCTTTCGTCCGTCGGCCTCGGGAAGCCCGTCTGGGTCTGCAATCCACTCCACTCCACACGTGATGATGCGAGCGGCGGTTGAAGCTGAAGGCTGTCTACGAGGATCGCCGGAAGTGGTATGTAGTGTCAGCACCTGCTTTACGCTCGGTGGTTAATTCGGTTATAGGTGAAATGGCAACTGTGTTAAAAAAAAGACGTGCAAGGGACATGATAACGCACCAGGGAATGTGTGAAACGGCGGGCTGGCAAAGCAAGGCTCCATTTTATAACATGTGGCCAGCCGTGTAACGGAAAAACTGCATCGTCCAGCGCAGCAGGTTCGCGGAGTACCGTACGAGGGACGACATCGCAGGTCGGTCGCCGCACCAGCAGCTTTGGCAGGGAGGGAGCCCCCGGATCTACCTTGGCAGGTGCGTAGCGTGAGAGTTCCGTGGAGTCGCCCGTCGCGGGCAAAATTTCGTGTTTTGACCATTTTTGCTAACAAATTTAGGATCTGACCCTTATTTGAAAATATTTCGGGATCTGATCCTTTTGCCTACCGTCAGGGGTGCTGACGATAGGTTTGCACGTCCTACCGCCATTAGCTCCGGCGGTAGGCCCTTTAACGGCGACTGACGGCCGTCGGCGCGTGCTGACGTGGAAAAGGGCCTACCACCATGGGCTCTGGCGGTAGGGTACTGAAGCCTACCGCCAGCTCCTTTGGCGGTAGGGTCCTGGGTGGTGGATAAGGTGGGGAGGGGCTGGTTTGTGGGCCCCACCACCACTCTTCTTCCCCACTCACCTTCTTCCCCGTGGTCAGCCCCTCTCCCCCCTCTCTCCCCCTCACAAACCCCCCCTAGATCCCCTCCATTTGCTTGAGATTTCACCGGTGGATCCGGAGCATTTTCATCACCCAAGGTACCTCCCCCATTTCCCCTCCTTTTGATTGGTTGAGATCTTTGTTTTGTGTTGATTTGGTCAATTTATTGCAAACCCTAGGTGTTGATCTTGTTGTGTGCATTTATGACACATTTATGATGCATTTATGATGCATTTGTGATGCATTTATGGCTAGGGTTATGGTTATGTTAGGGGTTAGTGTTAGGGTTAGGGTTATAGTGGTTATGTTGGGGGTTAGGGTTATAGTGGTTATGTTGGGGGTTATGGTTAGGGTTAGGGTTAATGGTTAGGTTAACTTGACCATGAATAGTAGTTATTTGTCCAATTTGTGCAAAATATAGTTTATTTGTCCATTTGAGTTGGTTGGATGACATATATGGATTGATTATATTGTTTCCAATTTCTTAGATGCATAAGCTCGTAAATGTTCATTATTTGGACAAGACGACATTTATGCTTGCAAATGACGATGAAGGGGAAGAGGCTATGGTTTTTGACACAAGTCCAACCTTTGATGATCTTGTAGTTAAAGTGAGAAGCGTCTTACATTGGAATGACCCAAATGCCGAGGTTAAGCTTATTGGGAGGTATGACGTTGGATCGGGAGTAAAGTCCCGATTAAAGAGTATGCCCATCACCTCCCAATTGCATTGGAATGTGTACAAGGACAAAGTGGACGCATCACAAGACAAGTCTCTTGAGATCTTTGCCACAAAGGTTGATCCTCCTCCTCCCTTGCAAATTGATCTCAACCGCAATGCATCCTCCCCAATACATGATGATAGTGCCGAGGTGTATGTCCCCAATTGTTCTAGCCAACCACCAAGTAGCCAACCCAATGAAGATCATATCAATGCTAGCGCCATAGTACTCCGAGTTGATGCTATTCCTCTTGTTCAAGAAGATGCTAGTGGTCATGTTGATGATGCTAGTGGGCAAACTTGCTGTGACGAGAAAAACCACCACCTTGGCGGTAGGGTCAACCCTACCGCCAGAGACTGTGGCGGTAGGGTCAACCTTACCGCCAAGGTGGTGTTTTTTCTCGTCACAGCAAGTTTGCCCCCCCTACCGCCATGGGATCTGGCGGTAGGGTCCTGCAACCTACCGCCAGGACCTGTGGCGGTAGGGTGCTGCCCCTTCTGTCAAATGTTAGAATGATATACCCACTTCTATCCACTTCTATCAAATATTAGAATGATCATCTCGCAAGCACATACATAACTCAACTCAACATAGTTCATTACATCCACGAATAACACATGTTCAAACTAATTAAAACATGACCCGGTTCGGATGACATCGGTTGAAACTAATAGTTCAAGCTCAACGACACATTTTCTAAACAGGTAACATATTTCTCATACTTATCAGACGTTCAATTTGTTCGTCACGTGCTTGATTACGCTTCAGTTGAAAGTCGGTGGATCCTGCCCAATGACCCAACACACCATTCGTTTCACGGAACCAGGCCCATCCAGCACGGCGGGCCGGATTCTCTGACACGCCTTGTTTGATTGCCCATCCTATGACCTGGCCGGGTTTCCTCAAGTCTATCTCATGGAATTCTTCTTTGCTTGCAGTGAACGCAATCTCAATTGCCAAAGCGTGTCTGCAAGCATATTCCCGGTCCTGCAGCTCATTAAGCATCCTCTTTTTCTCGTTCACAAGTTTTCGGAAAGCTTTTTTCTCCTTAGCATCAGAAGGTTCCTCGATAACGTGATACTTGCTGAAATCCTTCATGGCCGCATTTGCCTCATCACAACTTTTCAACCATGCTTCACATTCCCTCTTCAAGCAACGGTGTCGCTCCGACATGACCTTCTCACACGCTATGTTCATAGTCATGGATCGAATGTCCATCCTACATGAATATACGGGTTTAAGATGACATAGACCAAAACATAAAATAAATTCAGTAGAGTACAACACTTGGTTACTTGATATGACATACAACACCAAGTTATTAATGAGTTCAAATGTTAAGGGTACAAGTCATAGTAGTTCAAATGACGACCAAGCAAAGGGTACATGTCATTACAGTCCAAATGACAAAGATTACATAGCCTCATGCAATTCTATGTGGCGTACGGTCCCGGGTTGCAACAAATAACATCATTTCTTTCTTTGACTCATGCCCAACGAGAAGCCCGCTTCTCGTCCGACGAGAATGGTTGGCGAACTAACCAATCAATGACCTGGCCATGATTTCCCATGTCTATCTCAGCATATTCTCCCCTTGTCGCACACAATGTAATTTGCATTGCAAGATCACGCCTACAATTTTGTTCCGCCGTCTTGAGCTTGTTCATCTGCCTCTGCTTTTTTTTTGATAAAATTTTCGGAACGGTCATTATTGAAATAATAATGTGAAAAGGCCCTACACTCCGCATTCAACGCATCAATGGCTTCCATCCACAAGTTCATCTTTTCCTCAATCAATTCGCGTTCACGGTTCGCCGCCGCCTCAGCAGAAGCTTCAAAGAAAACGAACGGTGCCATCCTACATTTCGAGAAGTTGCTATTAAAGTAACTTAGGTTTAATTGCTTTCTTAAGCCTAACCCAACCCCAATTATGTACACTAAGACTAGCACTAGATCTAGGTACACAAACTATTCTACAAGCAATTCTAAGCACATCATACATAAGGAAATCACAAACATAAACCTAAATGGATCATATGAATTGATTTGACCACATGAGCTAGGGTTTGCAACCAAATGAGCAATGCCAAACCTAAAACAAGATATCAACCAATCAAAATGAGGGGAAATGAGAGAGCTACCTTGGGTGATGAAAATGGTAAGAATCCACCGGAGAAATCTCAAACAAATCAGAGAGATTTGGGAGGCTCTTGTGCTTCAAAGAGAGAGGGGGGGGGGGGGGGGGGGGGGTGGGGGGAGACTTGAGCTGGTGGAGAGGTGAGTAGTGTGGGCCTGAATGAGTGGTTGAGGAGAGGGGGAGGAAATATCCAGCCCCTCCCCACCTTATCCACCACCCAGGACCCTACCGCCAGAGGAGATGGCGGTAGGCTTCAGTAACCTACCGCCAGAGCCCATGGCGGTAGGTCCCTTTCCACGTCAGCACGGGCCGACGGCCGTCAGTCGCCGTCAAAGGGCCTACCGCCAGAGCTAATGGCGGTAGGACGTGCAAACCTACCGCCAGCACCCCTGGCGGTAGGCAAAAGGGTCAGATCCCGAAATATTTTCAAACGGGGGTCAGATCCTGAATTTGTTAGCAAAAAGGGTCAGAACACGAAATTTTGCCCCAACCGCGCGCGGGCCAGGCGCGCACGGGCCGCGGTGTCGCCGCTGGTTGATCATCGCGGGCGGTCGGCCACGGTGATATTTTTGGCATACTGACGACCGGTGGATGGACACTGGCATATGCCTAGTTGCGCGCAGTGCCTGGTCGTGTGATCCATGAACGACGACGACAGCGCTGCGGCTGTCCCCTCTGGTTTTGGATGCTTTGTGTTACCGCGCAAAGATCCAACGGGAATTAATGACTTCATGAGATGCTACCTCCTGCCATGCATTTCCTTGGGTAAACTAGCTGCCCATCAGTGACAAGACAAGCTTGTCCCTGACTAGACATAGCAACTACTAACAAGTACTCTACTCAGGTGTTTTTTGACACACATGCGCAGGCCGAGAAAATATCCAACGAAAATAAAATAACGGCGGAACCGGTAAAGACCATGTGAAAAATAAGTTTCCAAACTACTTGAAATTCCCCAAGTGGTATAGTATGTTGTTGCGAAAAAAGGTATAGTATGTTGGGGAGAGGATGTTCTACAAACATGCCAGATTACCCTCTAATAGTAGAGATTTTTTTTATTTGGGTATTGGTGATGGAACACAATAAAGTTTTGATTTAGTTGAGATTTTGTAAGATTTGATTTGATTGAGTTTAACGCAGGACATAGGGAGGGGTGGCCACATGAGAAAAAACCAAACAAGGGAGGGGCAGGGTTGGAGGGGAACATAGACCCTCTAATAGTAGAGATAACTGATCATGAATATATATGTTTTTCTCCCATATGAATATGAGTATAGAACTTACAACTTTACATGTTTATAGAAAATGAACTTTGCAACAAGCATGTTTGGTTGTAGAATTCTCTGAAACTTTGAAACCTGGTTTTCACGGAGTTGCCATTGTGACATAGTTTCCATCGGATACTTTCACGCGCCCCCCCTGGTGGTTGGCTGAGACGCAACCCAATTTCCCTACTCATCAGCTCCCACACTCTCGTCGTTACTGCTGGATACCAGTTGGCCAAGTCTCCTCGGTCGGCTACGGCGACACGGTCTCTCCACGTGTCTTGACGACCGGGACGGTGGCACTATTTGCTCAATCCGGCGGTGGCACTCACACCTACGTTGTTGGGGCTTTGGGTTGAAGAGAACCAGGAGCTCTGGCCCCTCTCTTGGCATCAGGCATGTCCAAAACCCTTATGAATGCCCTAGGTTCGATCTCGGAGGTGGTCTGAAACTTTGGGTTTGTCGAAGCTCCGGATTTTCCCCATAGGCTCCACTTTTTGGCAGAATCAGACCGTTTTGGTTGGGTCAGGGGAGGAAACTCTTGTAGTATCTTTCATGCTCCCCCTCCGACTTATTCTCCTCCAAATTGACACCTATCCATCCAAAAGCACTCATGGGGCCCTTTAGCCCTTGGGAATTTGAGATCAGGCACTCTGGAACCCTTCACCGCGCTGATTTCGTTTGATCCTGGACATCTACCTATGAGAATCGCCATATAAGCCATCATTCCTTGAGTGAGTGGAAGGATGATGAACTCCTCGGGTAATCCCATTTCTTCCCAGGATCCTGATTTGTTTCTTGGGCATCTACCCTTCGAGAATTACCGTAGAATCCATCCTACGTCGAGTTAGGGCAAAGATGATGAATTCCTCGAGCAGGGATCACACGAGCTTAACAAAAAATAGAAAATGTGAAAAAGTAGAGGTAAAACCTAGAAATTTGAAAAAAAAATGGAGACCCTCTTGGACTCATAGTTCTATTTTTTTTCACCTTTTCCCAATAGGATTACTCCGTTGCACCCTATTTCCAACATCACAAATCAAATCTAGCCCCTCATTTGGGCACACAAGGCCAAGAAGGGAAGTATCAAGTGATGGTGTACAATATCGAGGGTCGCCCATCGGCCAGGAAACCCATTAATGGGCCGGCATGATGGCCCATCAAGACGAGATGTGATGAAGGCCGTCGGTCTTGCAGGGAGTCTGCTTTCTCGAAGGTTTCTCGTCTTGGCGTGCAAGTCAAGAAACCCTGACCTCGTCTCTCTTTATGTAACCCTAGACCTCGTCGGCCTTGCAGGGTGGCCCATCAGGGCTCTAGGTCAGTTGGAATATGTAACCCTAGACCTCGTCTCTCTTTATAAGGCGAGGCTAGGGGGTAGTTCGAGGCCATCTGACTCATACTCATCATCTCAGTAGCAACAATCTCCACATCTTGTAACCCCCTCACACGAGGTGTTTTCCACAATCAGTCAAAGCAAAAGTAGGAGTAGGGTTTTACTTCGACCATTAGGGCCCGAACATGGGTAAAAGCCCCATGTGCGATCCCATCCGGAACATCTTGTCATGCTCTCCACCCTACGGAGGCTACTGATGAATCTTAGTACCGCCAGTTAGCAACAAAGGTTCCAGGAAATCTCTACCACTATCGTGGTGATCTCACGGCAGATGCCATAAGATGGCTTAAAGTGGGGGGGGCTACGCGAGGATGTCGGTGGGTTCCAGAAGTGAGGTTAGCACGCGCGTGTGCGGGGCACAAGGCGTACCCAGGTTCGGGGCCCCCCGTGGGAGGCAACACCCCTACTCCTGCCGAAATGGGATGATATGCACTATGGTTACAATGGTGCTCCTGGAGTTGTTTGGGTGGAGGAGGAAGAGAGGGCTAGGCCTCTCCTCTTGCCTCTCCTGTAAGTGGGTGTGTTCTATAGACGATCGGGCGACCCCTTGCATGGAAGGCTCCTGGGGGGGGGGGGTCTTATAGGCCGACCCCCCAGGGATACAAAGGTAAAGTTACATGGGCGCGGGGCCTTGGTGTCATTGTCTGGGAGCCGGCGGTGGGGGCTGCCGGGTCCGCCGGGTGCGGGTCCTGCCGACCCCGCGGGGCACGGGTCCTGCCGGGGCCGCAGGGCACGGGTCTTGCCGGCTGCACGACACTGTGGCCCGTACCGTCCCACGCCGCGGAGCGGCGCGCACATCTCAGCTACAGTACTGCGCCGCCCACTTCGGCCGGCGCAAAGGAGGGAACACTATAGCCACGCTCGCCCCGTCGTAGAGAGTCGCCTCATTGTACGTCCGGAGGGAACGGTTGCCGACTTGCGGCCAGCCGACCTGCGGCGAGCCGGCCGGGCCGGGTAGCCGTGCATAGCCGGAATGACTTGGGAAGCCGGCATGTGGGCCACCGGATTGAGGGGCGCCAGCTGCCCCGATGTGTTGAAAAAGAATCCGGGTTCCGTTGCCTACTCGGGGGCATCCCCCCGACAGTAGTCCCCGAAGCTATGAAGTCCCGCCGGCTCCAAGCGGGAGGGTGTTTGCAGCTTATCCCCCTGAGAAGTCGGTTTTTGATGAAGTGTACGCATCTGGTCGGGTGGCATTGTTCACCCGGGCACCAGTTTCGAGGCCGTAGACGCCGGCAACACCCACTGGATGTTGGCTTTCGGAAGCCGGATCGCGGCACCTGGCCATGGCGGAAAACGGAAACATCCGTCGGCCGCACCTTGACTTGTATGGCCATGCGTGGCCACCGCAGCCCGACGGGCCGCCACGTGCAGACTCGCGACGGGCGAGGCCCTGTCAGGCCATAGGCGCGATGGGACGCGATGACATGCCGGGCCCCACCATGCCGCGCCCTCGGCCCACACACGCGGGATTGATTATGGCGGTGCGGGGCGGTTGCGCTTCCTGATGCCGTTAATGCGTGCGGGCAACGTGCCCGCACAGTGCGGGGGAGTGGGGAACGTGGGCGCAGACAATCCCACTCCCCCACGATCTCCCGCGGTTATAAATGTGGGGGAGGGGGTGCGGCGGAAATGCCCACGCACGCGCTCGCCTTCTTCCTCTTCTTCCCCGCCGTGCTTAGGTGAAACCCTGCCATAGTGCTCGCTCGCCCGAGCCACCACGCATGGCGCAAGCCATCCGCTGCGCGTAGCTCTTCCACCTTCCCCCTTGCTTCATTGCCGCGCCCGCACGCTCAAGGAGCTCCAATGGTGCTGCCGAAAGGCTCCTGGGAAGGCTCCGACATGGGGGAGGGGGATATCCAGTATCTCCACCGCACGAAGCAGCTACTGCCGACAGAGGCGTTGGTGGCTCGCGCGCCCGGCTCAGAGAGGGTGCCAAGGCCACAGGAGGGCGAGCACATCGTATTCTACACGCATTTTGCGTGCGGGTTCGGCCTTCCCGCGAGCCTCTTCTTCCGCCATTTCTTGGATTTCTTTGAGCTGCATCCGCACCACCTCGGAGCCAACGCCGTGCTGCAGGTCGTCACGTTTGCCTCGCTCTGCGAGGGCTTCCTCAGCCTGCTGCCGGATGTCAAGCTGTGGAGCAAGCTGTTCTTCCTCAAGCAGCAGGAGGCGGCCGCCGGCGTCATGTCTGACTGCGAGGCGGCCGTGGTCACTGGTCGGCCAAACGGGCTGTTCCCCAAGCTGTGCTCGAGGACTCAGCGAAAAAGTGGCAGAAGTCCTTCTTCTACGTGCGGAACGCCAACCTGGCGGTGGATGTCGTAAATCTGCCCCCATTCATCAACGCGCCGGCGGCGGCTAAGAGCAACTAGGGCTACCAGCCCAAGAAGCCGCCGCAGGAGATCCTGAACATCTGCAGCCGGATATGGGAGATGACGGCGCGCGAGGGGCTCGTGCCGGCTGATCTCATCGCGGCCTTCATCGCCCGCCGGGTGCTGTCGCTGCAGCGCCGGTCGCACATGATCTGCGGCATGAGTGGCCGGCACGATCCCACCCGGATGTCGACCAAGGAGCTGAAGCAGGTCGGGATCGCGCAGCGGGTCAACAATATCTCCAAGGCCGGGCTGAGCAAGACGTCATGGCACTTCGGGAAGGAGCCCTATCACCGGGGGAACCCAGCGCCGACGATGAGTCCCTGGTCCTTGTTCTTTGCAGCTGTTCCTGAGCCAGCAGACCCACGATGGGCCAAATCCCCAAATCCTGTTGGACGACCTGCCAGCCTCAGACGAAGAGGAGGCCGGCGTCGAGGAGGAGGAGGGGCAGCCGAAGCGCGCCTGGCCGAGGCCGAGGCCGGCGGGTCACGCCATGCGGGAAAGTCTACACCTTCAGATCTCCTGCGTGAGTGGTCGGACGACGATGAGGAGGGCCTTGATGTCTACTACACAACTTGTTCTTGTAGACTCGTGTTGGGCCTCCAAGCGCAGAGTTTTGTAGGACAGTAGCAGATTTCCCTCAAGTGGATGACCTAAGGTTTATCAATCCGTGGGAGGCGTAGGATGAAGATGGTCTCTCTCAAACAACCCTGCAACCAAATAATAAAAAGTCTCTTGTGTCCCCAACACACCAAATACAATGGTAATTTGTATAGGTGCACTAGTTCGGCGAAGAGATGGTGATACAAGTGTAGTAATGATAGTAGATATTGATTTTTGTAGTAGGAACAATAAAAAACAGCAAGGTAGCAATTGATAAAACGGAGCACAAACGGTATTGCAATGCCCGAAAATGAGGCCTAGGGTCCGTACTTTCGCTAGTGCAATCTCTCAACAATGCTAATATAATTGGATCACATAACCATCCCTCAACGTGCGACGAAGAATCACTCCAAAGTTCCTATCTAGCGGAGAACATAAGAAGAAATTGTTTGTAGGGTACGAAACCACCTCAATGCTATTCTTTCCGATCAATCTATCCTAGAGTTCGTACTAAAGTAACACCAAGCTATTCTTCCCGATAAATCTAACCAAGAGTTCGTACTAAAATAACACCATATGATACACATCAACCAACTCTAATGTCACCTAGATACTCCAATGTCACCGCGAGTATCAGTGAGTTGATTATGCGATATGCATCAAACAATTTCAGATTCATAATACTCAATCCAACACAAAGAACCTCAAAGAGTGCCCCAAGATTTCTACCGGAGAAGCAAGGAAGAAAACGTGCATCAACCCCTATGCATAGATTACCCCAATGTCACCTCGGGAATCCGTGAGTTGAGTGCCAAAACACATATCAAGTGAATCAATATGATACCCCATTGTCACCACGGGTATTCATAGCAAGACATACATCAAGTATTCTCAAATCCATAAAAGTATTCAATCCGATAAAACAAAATCTCAAAGGGAAAACTCAATTCATCACAAGATAGAGAGGGGAAAACACCATATGATCCAACTATATTAACAAAGCCCGCGACACATCAAGATCGTGACATCTCAAGAACATGAGAGAGAGAGAGATTAAACACATAGCTGCTGGTATGGGTCTAGATTGGTTTTTCGTGGCTACAGAGGCTTGCGGCGGCGAAACTTCTGATCTAGGGTTACCCCTGATGGTTTCTGTATTTATATAATTTTTTGGCGTTGGTTTCACGCTAAGATGGGCCTCGAGGTGAGCACAACCCACCGGGGCGCGCCCCGGTGTCTTGTGCTCTACTCCTTCACCTTCTGGTCCTTCCATGAAGCTTCGGGGGTCTTATTTGTTCCAAAAAAATCGTCAAAAAGTTTCAGCTCATTTGGAGAACTTTCATTTCTGCACAAAAAACAACACCACGGTAGTTCTGCTGAAAACAGCGTCAGTCCGGGTTAGTTCCATGCAAATCATACCAAAACAATATAAAATTATTGTAAACATGACATGAATACTTCATAAATTATAGATATGTTGGAGACATATCAGCATCCCCAAGCTTAATTCCTACTCGTCCTCGAGTAGGTAAATTATAAAAGAAATAATTTATGAAGTGTGAATGCTAGCAAAGTGCACAAGTTTGATCAATGATAATTTCAATCACTTTTCCTAGCATCATAACAGCAATTTTATCTCATAAAACTTCTCATGTTAAAGTAGCAACCAATTCACATGTTAAGGTTCAAACAATGAATTCTCTTGAAACTCAACAACCTATATTCTTAGTCACCAAGCAATTGCAATTCAACTTATTCAACAGAGTCTAAGTAAGAGCTCCACATACTCAATCATCATATAGTCTTCCATGATTGCTACTACTCAAAGCATATTCTTAGAACAAATGGCATCCATCGAACATAAAGAAAGATAGAGGCTTAATGTTTTGCCTCCCAACTCATTTATCATAGAGATAATTGTCAACAATAATAAATCATGATCAAATATATTTGACTGGTCATATGTGCCTAGATCTTTCCCCACCACATGATGCTTGCCAACTAGAGAATAATTGAGGTTGAATGAGAATGCATACTATTGACTCTTTGCATAAAAGTAAATACTGAAAAGTAAAAGATAAGCCCATCGCAGAGGGAAGCAGAGGTCGTCATGCGCTTTTTATTTGGATACCCAAGCTCTTAATGCAAAGGAACGTCACGTTATGTTGCCCCTTATGATAGAAACCTTTATTATGCAGTCCATCACTTTTATTACTTTGCCATCACAAGTTCGTACGACGCTCAGTTTTCCCTTACAATAAAAGATTAAACATATTTAGGAGCAATTTTTATTGCTTTATGCACCGATGACAACTTACTTGAAGGATCTTATTCAATCTATAGGTAGGTATGGTGGACACTCATGGCAAGAAACTGGGTTTAAGGGTTTTTGGATGCACAAGTAGTATCTCTACTTAGTACGATTTTTTGGGTAGCAAAAGATCCTAGGCAAACACCACATGTTAGAGGATCCATGACAATATAACTTCTATGCAAATATACACAACCATAACTCATTACGTTGTCTTCCTTGTCTAACTTCAACTAATTTGCTCAAGTTTGAAAATAATTAATGGGTATTCACAATCATATAAGATTTCCAAGATAATATATTTGCATGTGAAAGTTCTCTTCCTTATACTAATCATTCATGAATTGCTTGTATGACCAATATTGTGATTATCAAGCTTCAAAAGATTTCACTTTCTAAACCCAATGTGAAGCTACCACTAGGCATGATATGAACATATAATTTCAATTTCATGATATTCAATTCATTCAACAATTTACTCAGAGGATATAAGTGAAGCACAAGAGTAAATAACAAACTACTCCAAAAAGATATAAGTGAAGATCAAGCGAATAGTTGAGTAAAGGGGTAGCTAAGTGAGCACTCTTTCTTATTTAAAAACTTTTAGATCTAAGTACTTTATTAAAACAACAGGCAAAACAAAATAAGTGACACTCCAATAATAGCACAACTCATGTGAAGAAGCAAAAACTTAGGCTCAACCGATACTAACCGATAATTGTTGATGAAGAAAGGTGGGATGCCTACCGGGGCATCCCCAAGCTTAGATGCTTGAGACTTCTTGAAATGTTATCTTGGGATGCCTTGGGAATCCCCAAGCTTGAGCTTTTCTGTCTCCTTAATTCCTTTTATATCACGGTTTCCCTAAATCTTGAAAACTTCATCCACACAAAACTCAACAAGAACTCGTGAGATAAGTTAGTATAAATCAATGCAATAACCTTATCATTCTCTACTGTAGCAAATCACTAAAATTATAATTTAACAATGCATACTAAATGCCTCTGCATATTTAATAGTTCTATCCTCAAATAGAATCATTAAACAAGCAAACATATGCAAACAATGCAAACATAACAGCAATCTGCCAAAACAGGACAGTCTGTAAAGGATGCAAGAGTATTCATACTTCTCTAACTCCAAAAATTCTAAAAATTTATAACACTTTAGAAAATTTCTCATAGCTTATTGTGCAAAAAACTTCAACATTTTATCACATTCTGACTTTTCTCGGGAATTTTTACAATAGTGCTAAACTTTCTGTTTTGAAACAGCAACAAATAGACTTGCAAAATAAGCATGGTAAAGGCTATCCTTGACATTTTTATTGAAATGAAAGATGCAAAACATCATTATAAATAGCAGCAAGCAAATCCTAATAAAATAAAATGACGCTCCAAGCAAAACTCATATCATGTGATGAAAAAAAATATAGCTCCAAGTGAAGTTACTGATAATGTTGGAGACGAAAGAGGGGATGCCTTCCGGGGCATCCCCAAGCTTAGTTGCTTGCGTATTCCTTGAATATTACCTTGGGGTGCCTTGGTCATCCCCAAGCTTAGGGTTTTATCACTCCTTATTCTCCTCATATCGATATCTCACTGAAAACTTGAAAACTTCAATCACACAAAACTTAACGGAACTTCGTGAGATGGGTTAGTATGATAAAGACAAATCATTCACTTTGGTACTGTCAAGATAAGATTCATAATTGTTCTCACACAATTCCTACTGTACCTTAGCATTTTCACAATTTATATTGAGCAATATAAGCCATAGAAACCATAAAACAAGCAAACTATGCATTGCAAACAGAATCTATCAAAAACAGAACAGTACATAAAGATCTGAATTAAGGTCATAATTTTGTAACTCCAAAAATTATGAAAAATTAGGACAACTTAGAAAATTTGTATACCCAACAACTGTAGAAAAATTCAGAGTTTTTGCATGATCTAGTGAATTTAAACAATTCTGTTACTAGGCGCAAAAGTTTCTGTCCCAAAGGCTTTACTTGGTACTTTATTGAAATAAAAGCAATAAAACATGATTACTACAGTATACTAATCATGTGAACACACAAAAACAGTAGGGGTAAATGTTGGGTTGTCTCCCAACAAGCGCTTTTCTTTAATGCCTTTTTAGCTAGGCATGAAGATTTCAATGATGCTCACATAAAAGATAAGAATTGAAACACAAAGAGAGCATCATGAAGCATATGACTAGCACATTTAAGTCTAACCCACTTCCTATGCATAGGGATTTTGTGAGCAAACACTTTATGGGAACTAGAATCAACTAGCATAGGAAGGCAAAACAAGCAAAACTTCAAGATTTTCAACACATCGAGAGGAAACTTGATATTATTGAGATATGTAAAAGCATATGTTCCTCTCTCATAATAATTTTCAGTAGCATCATGAATGAATTCAACAATATAAATATCACATAAATCATTCTTTCCATGAATACTTCATAAATTATAGATACGTTGGAGATGTATCAGGCCTGACCGGTGCCCGCGGTGCAGCGCCTCCGTCTGAAGGGGACGCCAACGTTGAACCCCCAAGGTGGCTGCGAAAGATGGCCGGGGCCGGGCCGTCCCGCGAGTTGGCGGCTGTCCACCGGCCGCACGGGAAGGAGTCCTTTGAGCCGCGGCCGGCCATGAAATGCCCGGCAATGTTGCAACCACATGCGAGAGGACCACCGTCAAGAAGAAGCGCCGGGTTGCCCCGTTCGTGGGACTGAGGTGAGAGTGTTGGGAAACGTTGCATGGAAAACAAAAAACTTTCTACGCACACGCAAGATCTATCAAGGAGATGCATAGCAACGAGCAGGGAGAGTGTGTCTACATACCCTCGTAGACCGTAAGTGGAAGCGTTTGATAACGCGGTTGATGTAGGTGAACTTCTTCGCGTTCCAATCGATCGAGCACCGAACGTACGGCACCTCCGCGTTCAGCACACGTTCAGCTCGATGACGTCCTCCGCCTTCTTGATCCCGCAAGATGGCGAGGTAGTGCATGAGTTCCGGCAGCACGACGGCGTGGTGACGATGATGGTGAAGCTATCTCCGCAGGGCTTCGCCTAAGCACTACGAAAATATGGCCGGGGGTGTAAACTGTGGAGGGGGGGCGCTGCACACGGCTAAGATAATGTTCTAGTGTGCTAGGCGACCCCCCTCCCACATATATATAGGTGGGGGTGGAGGGAGCAGCTAGGAGGTGCCCCCAAGTAGGCCGAATCCTACTTGGGGTCCTCTCCCAAGTGGCGCCCCCTGTCTTGTATAGGTGCGGGGGAAAGGCAGGGGAGGGTGGCCCCCCTCCCCTTTCCTTTCTCCCATGAGAGGGAAAGGCAGGAGGGGCGAGCCCTCCCCCCATTTCCTTCCCTAGGGCTGGCCAGCCAGGGAGAGGGGCGCACCCGCCCTCTGTGGGCTGGTCTATCCCTCCCTTGGCCCATTAAGCCCATAAACCTACCGGGGTTGTCCGGAACCCCTTCCGGTGACCCGATAGCTACCCGGTGCAACTCGAAACCCTTCCAGTGTCTGAATACCATCGTCCTATATATCAATCTTTACCTCTCGACCATTTAGAGACTCCTTGTCATGTCCGTGATCTCATCCGGGACTCCGAACAACATTCGGTCACCAAATCATATAGCTCATATAACACTATATCGTCAACAAATGTTAAGCGTGCAGACCCTACGGGGTCGAGAACTATGTAGACATGACCGAGACAACTCTCCGGTCAATAACCAATAGTGGAACCTGGATGCCCATATTGGCTCCTACATATTCTACAAAGATCTTTATCGGTCGAACCGTTATGACAACATACGTAATTCCCTTTGTCCATCGGTATGTTATTTGCCCGAGATTCGATCGTCGGTATCTTCATACCTAGTTCAATCTCGTTACCGGCAAGTCTCTTTACTCGTTCCATAATACATCATCCTGTAACTAACTCATTAGTCACTTTGCTTGCAAGGCTTCTTATGATGTGTATTACCGAGAGGGCCTAGAGATACCTCTCCGATACTCTGAGTGACAAATCCTAATCTCGATCTATGCCAACTCAACAAACACCTTCGGAGATACCTGTAGAGCATCTTTATGATCACCCAGTTACGTTGTGACATTTGATAGCACATAAGGTATTCCTCCGGTATCCGGGAGTTGCATAATCTCATAGTCGAAGGAATATGTATTTGACATGAAGAAAGAAATAGCAACAAACTGAACAATCAATATGCTAAGCTAACGGATGGGTCTTGTCCATCACATCATTCTCCTAATGATGTGATCCCGTTATCAAATGACAACACACGTCTATGGTTAAGAAACCTTAACCATCTTTGATCAACAAGCTAGTCTAGTAGAGGCTTACTAGGGACACGGTATTTGTTTACGTATTCACACATGTATTTAAGTTTTCGATCAATACAATTCTAGCATGAATAATAAACCTTTATCATGAATAAGGAAATATAAAATAACAACTTTATTATTGCCTCTAGGGCATATTTCCTTCAGTCTCCCACTTGCACTAGAGTCAATAATCTAGTTCACATCGCCATGTGATTAACACCCATAGTTCACATCGCCATGTGACTAACACCCAAAGAGTTTACTAGAGTCAATAATCTAGTTCACATCGCCATGTGATTAATACCCAAAGAGTACTAAGGTGTGATCATGTTTTGCTTGTGAGAGAGGTTTAGTCAGCGGGTCTATCATATTCAGATCCGTATGTATTTTGCAAATTTCGATGTCTACAATGCTCTGCATGGAGCTACTCTAGCTAAGTGCTCCTACTTTCAATATGTATCCAGATTGAGACTCAGAGTCATCCGGATTGGTGTCAAAGCTTGCATCGACGTAACTCTTTACGACGAACTCTTTTTTACCTCCATAACCGAGAAACATTTCCTTAATCCTCTTTAGGTACCTAAGGACAATTTTGACCGCTGTCCAGTGATCTACTCCTGGATCACTATTGTACCCCCTTGCCAAACTCATGGCAAGGCACACAACAGGTCTGGTACACAGCATGGCATACTTTATAGAACCTATGACTGAGGCATAGGGAATGACTTTCATTCTCTCTCTATATTCTGCCGTGGTCGGGTTTTGAGTCTTACTCAACTTCACACCTTGTTACACAGGCAAGAACCCTTTCTTTGACTGACCCATTTTTGAACTTTCTTCAAAACTTTGTCAAGGTATGTGCTTTGTGAAAGTCCTATTAAGCGTCTCGATCTATCCCTATAGATCTGGATGCCCAATATATAAGCAGCTTCACCGAGGTCTTTCATTGAAAAACTCTTTATCAAGATCCTTTTATGCTGTCCAAAGAATCTATATCATTTCCAATCAGCAATATGTCATCCACATATAATATCAGAAATGCTACAGAGCTCCCACTCACTTTCTTGTAAATATAGGCTTCACCATAAGTCTATATAAAACCATATGCTTTGATTACCTCATCAAAGCGTATATTCCAACTCCGAGATGCTTGCACCAGTCCATAAATGGATCGCTGGAGCTTGCACACTTTGTTAGCACCTTTAGGATCAACAAAACCTTCTGGTTGCATCATATACAATTCTTCTTTAAGAAATCCATTAATGAATGCAGTTTTGACGTCCATTTGCCAGATTTCATAATTATAAAATGCGGCAATTGCTAACATGATTCGGACAGACTTAAGCATCGCTACGGGTGAGAAAATCTCATCGTAGTCAACTCCTTGAACTTGTCCAAAAACTTTCGCGACAAGTCGAGCTTTGTAGACAGTAACATTACTATCAGCGGCAGTCTTCTTATTGAAGATCCATTTATTTTTTATGGCTTGCCGATCATCGGGCAAGTCCACCAAAGTCCACACTTTCTTCTCATACATGGATCCTATCTCAGATTTCATGGCCTCAAGCCATTTTTTGGAATCTGGGCTCATCATAGCTTCTTCATAGTTCATAGCTAGGTTCGCCTTGGTCTAGTAACATGACTTCCATAACAGGATTACCATACCACTCTGGTGCGGATCGTGCTCTGGTTGACCTACGAGGTTCAGTAGTAACTTGATCTGAAGTTTCATGATCAACACAATTTGATTCCTCTCTAGTTGGTGTAGGCATCACGGGAACGGATTTCTCTGATGTGCTACTTTCCAACTCGAGAGAAGGTACAATTACCTCATCAAGTTCTACTTTCCTCCCACTCACTTCTTTCGAGAGAAACTCCTTCTCTAGAAAGGTTCCATTCTTAGCAACAAAGAACTTGCCTTCGGATCTGTGTCAGAAGGTGTACCCAATAGTTTCTTTAGGGTATCCTATGAAGATGCACTTCTACGATTTAGGTTCAAGCTTATCAGGCTGAAGCCTTTTGACATAAGCGTCGCATCCCCAAACTTTAAGAAACGATAGCTTAGGTTTCTAGCCAAACCACAGTTCATACGGTGTCGTCTCAACGGATTTAGACGGTGCCCTATTTAACGTGAATGCGGCTGTCTCTAATGCATAATCCCAAAACGATAAAGGCAAATTGGTAAGAGACATCATAGAACGCACCATATCTAATAAAGTACGGTTACGATGTTCAGACACACCATTACGCTGTGATGTTCCAGGTGGCGTGAGTTGTGAAACTATTCCACATTGTTTTAAATGAAGGCCAAACTCGTAACTTAAATATTCGCCTCCGCGATCAGATCATAGAATCTTAATTTTATTGTTACGATGATTCTCCACTTTACTCTGAAATTCTTTGAACTTTTCAAACGTTTTAGACTTGTGTTTCATCAAGTAGATATACCCATACATACTCAAATCATCTGTGAAGGTGAGAAAATAACGATACCCGCCGCATGCTTCAACATTCATCGGACCGCATACATCGGTATGTATTATTTCCAATAAGTCATTAGCTCGCTCCATTGTTCCGGAGAACGGAGTTTTAGTCATCTTGCCCATGAGGCATGGTTCACAAGTATCAAATAATTCATAATCAACTGACTCCAAAAGTCCATCTACATGGAGTTTCTTCATGCGCTTTACACCAATATGACCTAAACGGCAGTGCCACAAGTATGTTACACTATCTTTATCAACTTTGCATCTTTTGGCATCAATATTATGAATATGTGTATCACTACGATCGAGATTCAATAAACCATTCACATTGGGTGTATGACCATAGAAGGTTTTATTCATGTAAATAGAACAACAATTAATCTCTAACTTAAATGAATAACCGTATTGCAGTAAACATGATCTAATCATATTCATGCTCAACGCAAACACCAAATAACATTTATTTAGGCTCAACACTAATCCCGAAGGTAGAGGGAGTGTGCGATGGTGATCGTATCAACCTTTGGAATCACTTCCAACACACATCGTCACCTCGCACTTAACTAGTCTCTGTTTATTCTGCAACTCCTGTTTCAAGTTACTAATCTTAGCAACTGAACCGGTATCAAATACCCAGGTGCTACTATGAACACTAGTAAGGTACACATCAATAACATGTATATCAAATATACTTTTGTTCTCTTTGCCATCCTTCTTATCTGCCAAGTATTTGGGGCAGTTCCGCTTCCAGGGATCATTTCCTTTGCTGTAGAAGCACTCAGTTTCAGGCTTGGGTCCAGCTTTGGCCTTCTTCATGGGAGCGACAACTTGCTTGCCATTCTTCTTGAAGTTCCCTTTCTTTACCTCGCCCTTTTTTCTTGAAACTAGTGGTCATGTTAACCATCAACACTTGATGCTCCTTCTTGATTTCTACCTTCGCCGATTTCAGCATCGCGAAGAGCTCGGGAATCATTTTTGTCATCCCTTGCATATTATAGTTCATCACGAAGTTCTAGTAGCTTGGTGATAGTGACTAGAGAACTCTGTCAATCACTATCTTATCTGGAAGATTAACTCCCACTTGATTCAAGCGATTGTAGTACCCAGACATTCTGAGCACATGCTCACTGGCTGAGCTATTCTCCTCCATCTTGTAGGCAAAGAACTTGTCAGAGGTCTCATACCTCTCGACACGGGTATGAGTCTGAAATACCAATTTCAGCTCTTGGAACTTCTCATATGCTCCATGGCGTTCAAAACATTTTTGAAGTCCCGGTTCTAAGCCGTAAAGCATGGCACACTAAACTATCAAGTAGTCATCATATCGAGCTTGCCAAACGTTCATAACATTTGCATCTGCTCCTACAATAGGTCTGTCACCTAGCGGTGCATCAAGGACATAATTCTTCTGTGGAGCAATGAGGATAATCCTCAGATAATGGACCTCATCCGCATTATTGCTACCCTCATCTTTCAACTTAATTTTCTCTAGGAACATATCAAAATTATAGGGGAGCTATATTGTGAGCTATTGATCTACAACATAGATATGCAAAAACTATTAAGACTAAGTTCATGATAAATTTATGTTCAATTAATCAAATTACTAATGAACTCCCACTTAAATAAACATTCCTCAAGTTATCTAAGTGATACGTGATCCAAATCAACTAACCCATGTCCGATCATCACGTGAGATGGGGTAGTCATCAATGGTGAACATCTCTATGTTGATCATATCTACTATATGATTCACGTTTGACCTTTTGGTCACCAGTGTTCCGAGACCATGTCTGTACATGCTAGGCTCGTCAAGTTTAACCCAAGTATTCTGCATGTGCAAAACTGTCTTACACCCGTTGTATGTGAACGTAGAGTCTATCACACCCGATCATCACGTGGTGCTTCGAAACGATGAACTTTGGCAACGATGCATACTCGGGGAGAACACTTTTATCTTGAAATTTAGTGAAGGGATCATCTTGTAATGCTACCGCCGCTCTAAGCAAAATAAGATGCATAAAGGATAAACATCACATGCAATCAAAATATGTGACATGATATGGCCATCATCATCTTGTGCTTTTGATCTCCATCTCCAAAGCATCGTCATGATCTCCATCATCAATGGCTCGACACCTTGATCTCCATCGTTGCGTCGGGGTCGTCTCGCCAACTATTGCTTCTACAACTATCGCTAACACATAGTGATAAAGTAAAGCAATTACATGGCGCTTGCACTTCATACAATAAAGAGACAACCCTAAGGCTCCTGCCGGTTGTCGATATTACAAAACATGATCATCTCATACATCAATATATATCACATCATATCTTGACCATATCACATCACAACATGCCCTGCAAAAACAAGTTAGACGTCCTCTACTTTGTTGTTGCAAGTTTTACGTGGCTGCTACGGCCTTCTAGCAAGAACCATTCTTACCTATGGCAAAAACCACAACGGTGTTTCATCAAGTTTGCTATTTTAACCTTCTTCAAGGACCGGCCGTAGTCAAATTCGATTCAACTAAAGTAGGAGAAACAGACACCCGCTAGCCACCTTTATGCAAAACTAGTTGTATGTCTGTCGGTGGAACCGGTCTGATGTGCGTGGACATGTAAGGTTGGTCCGGGCCGCTTCAACCCACAATACCGCCAAATCAAAATAAGACGTTGGTGGTAAGCAGTATGACTATCACCACCCACAACTCTTTGTGTTCTACTCATGCATATCATCTACGCATAGACCTGACTCTGATACCACTATTGAGAAACGTTGCATGGAAAACAAAAAAAATTCAACGCACACGCAAGATCTATCAAGGAGATGCATAGCAATGAGATGGGAGAGTGTGTCTACATACCCTCATAGACCGTAAGCGGAAGCGTTTGACTACACGGTTGATGTAGTCGAACTTCTTCGCGTTCCAACCGATCAAGCACCGAACGTACGGCACCTCCGCGTTCAGCACACGTTCAGCTCGATGACGTCCTCCGCCTTCTTGATCCAACAAGACAGCGAGGTAGTGGATGAGTTCCAGTAGCACGACGGTGTGGTGACGGTGATTGTGAAGCTATCTCCGCAGGGCTTTGCCTAAGCACTACAAAAATATGACCGGGGGTGTAAACTGTGGAGGGGGGCACCGCACATGGCTAAGATAATGTTCTGGTGTTCTAGGCGCGCCCCTCCCACATATATATAGGTGGGGGTGGAGGGAGCAGCCAGGAGGCGCCCCCAAGTAGGCCGAATCCTACTTGGGGTCCTCTCCCAAGTGGCGCCCCCTGCCTTGTATAGGTGCAGGGGAAAGGCTGCGGAGGGTGGCGCCCCCCCCCTTTCCTTTCTCCCATGAGAGGGAAAGGCAGGAGGTGCTAGCCCTCCCCCCATTTCCTTCCCTAGGGCTGGCCGGCCAGGGAGAGGGGCGCACCAGCCCCCTGTGGGCTGGTCTGTCCCTCCCTTGGCCCATTAAGCCCATAACACCTACCGGGGTTGTCCGGAACCCCTTCCGGTGACCCGCTGGCTACCCGGTGCAACCCGAAACCCTTCCGTTGTCCGAATACCATCGTCCTATATATCAATCTTTACCTCTTGACCATTTCGAGACTCCTCGTCATGTCCGTGATCTCATCCAGGACTCCGAACAACATTCGGTCACCAAATCATATAACTCATATAATACTATATCGTCAACTCATATAACACTATATCGTCTTTATCGGTCGAACCGTTATGACAACATACGTAATTCCCTTTGTCCATCGGTATGTTACTTGCACGAGATTCGATCGTCTGTATCTTCATACCTAGTTCAATCTCATTACCGGCAAGTTTCTTTACTCGTTCCATAATACATCATCCTGTAACTAACTCATTAGTCACTTTGCTTGCAAGGCTTCTTATGATGTGTATTACCGATAGGGCCCAGAGATACCTCTCTGATACTCGGAGTGACAAATCCTAATCTCGATCTATACCAACTCAACAAACACCTTCGGAGATACCTGTAGAGCATCTTTATGATCACCCAGTTACGTTGTGACATTTAATAGCACACAAGGTATTCCCCCGGTATCCGGGAGTTTCATAATCTCATAGTCGAAGGAATATGTATTTGACATGAAGAAAGCAATAGCAATAAACTGAACGATCAATATGCTAAGCTAACGGATGGGTCTTGTCCATCACATCATTCTCCTAATGATGTGATCCCATTATCAAATGACAACACATGTTTATGGTTAGGAAACCTTAACCATCTGTTGGAGTAAATGACCACGGGTGTCCCCATCAGCCCCCTTTGGCATTTCAAGACATCGGGGCAGGCTGAGCCCCTCAAACCTCAAAGACAAAGAGCCGTCCTCTCGGGGTCGGCTGGACCGAGCAGCCGGATGCCAGGAGGCGGCAGGGTCTGGGAGACGGCCATAGAATAGGTCGACTCCTGGACGGGCGGCTTCCTGGGAAGCCGGGTCCTAGCAGGCGGCCCCTCGTGCCCTCAAAGTCAGCACCAACTTAAACATGACGAGACGGGGCGTGGCTACAGGGCAAGCCTGCCAACCCCGAATCCTGGGCCGAACATGGCCACCGTACGACGTACAGAGAGGGCGTCCCGCGCACAGAGCGGGACTGTTGCCATACCTCCCGTGACATCACCCACGGCAGAGGGGGCCATGCTCCCGCGACGTGTGGCCGGTACGGCCCGTAGACGGCGGGCCCTACTTGTCCGTGAGAAGCCAGAAGGCGGCGAGCCCAGACCAGTCTGCTCGGTGAAGAGGTCGGCCCCCAGCAGGCGGTCTTCTCTCTCCCTTAAAGTCTGTGCGCCATTAACCAGGTGTGACGGGGTGTGGCTACAGTGAACGCCCACCAGGTGGCGTGACTGTACCCACGCCCCCCCTGAAAAAGGCCTTCGTCATCAGGAGCAACACTACAGTGTAAAGTGGTCAACCCTGGCCCGCAGACGGTGGGACCCACCAGTCGGCAGAGAAGCCGGCGACCAGGGACGCTGACCCCCGGGTCCCGCAGCAAGCCGGATTACTATTTTACCCCTGGGGGTAGACCTATGTAAACCCCCCGGGTTACCCCATGCAAGGGGTTGGAACCTTGAAGAACACCACAACCAAGCACCAGGCGTGCCACACACACACACGTAGAGAGAGTGGAGTAGGGCTGGCCTTGCCCTTCTTCCTCCTCTAGCAAAACAGCTCCAGGAGCAAGCTTGTAGCTACTTGTTGAAGTAGTGATCATGCGGAGACCCCGCAGAGCAGGACTAGGGGTGTTATCTCCTAGGAGAGCCCCGAACCTGGGTAAGATTCGCAAGCGTACGCGGTCTCGCTCACTCCCGCTTCTAGAGCCCGGCGACGTACTTTTGTCCCCATCCATGATAAGCCATCCCTTGGCATATGTCGCTCGATATCCCCGACATTTGGCACCCACCGTGGGGCTAGGTGCACCGTCGTCCGAAAACACATTCTGGACGGGAACCCTCTTCCTCCCTGGCGAGCGCAGCCAGCCCGGCACGCCCGACGGCGTTTGCGCCGACGCGCTGCGCAACGTGGAAGTTGTTTGCACCATAAGCAGCCTCGCCGATCTCATCGGTGGGATCCGCCTCTCCGACAAGGCCGCGATCGACGCGGGTGCAGCTGGCTCCGAGAGCTGCCTCGTCGATCTCCTCGGCAAGCTTCACATCGCCGATGTACCGGTCTCCGATCTGGAGTCCGTCGGCTCCACCGACCTGCCCGACGACATGGACATCGATGCCTGCACCACGCTTTCTGATGCCTTCCCCGGTGACGTGTTGGTCTTCGACGACCCGCTCCCCGCTGCAGACAGCGGCGCCAGCACCAGCGCCGCTCTTGAGGTGCTGGTCATCAGCCATGACGGAACCCCCGACCAGGGCGGCCGAGACCCGTTGCAGGCGGCAATGCGGGACCTGTCCCCGCCCATGGTGCCCGGTGCGAGCGGTGAAACGCTGGAAGCATGCCGTATCGCGCTTCTCGACAGCGCCAACAAGTTGGCGGCCATGAGACACCCCACCGAGGCTTACCATCGCGAGATCGACCGAGCCATCTGTGGCACGCTGGCTGCGGGCGAGCCCAGCCGTGCGGGCACGGTCCGACAGCGTGGCGCGGCCATCGCTAGCATGTTGGGGGCCGACCGCCCAGTCTACGCCACGCCAATGGAGAACTTGCGTGCCGCCCAGGCGGCGGCAGACGAGCTTGACCGCCTGGAGGGCGATGAGCGTCGCTGCATGACGGAGCGCGTCCAGCAGCTCATCGACGCGGCCGGCGCACAGCAAGAAGCTGGCCGCCGCATGGTGGAACCCGGCTTACGGGCCGGGAACCTTCCCCCTCGCCGAGAGCACGGCGCGACCTCCCGAACGCCAACAGACGGCACCCGCGACGGAAGAGACTCAGAGCCGGTTGCTAGCCACAGCCGCACCCGCATCTCCATCGAGCGCGACCAAGATGGCCTCCCACGAGCAGTGGAACGACGGGACGGTCGACCGCCTCCCCCGCGCAGGGAGAGGCGCGCCTCCCCGCCGCCTGTTGACTCGGAGGCCGGCTAGGCCCCCATGAAGGAGTCGGAGAGAATGACGCCCGTAATCGGATCGACCGCTTGGCTCGATCCCTGGCGTTGGAAGAAGAAGACGCAATCGGACTGCCTTGTTTTGGCCCCCGCATCCGCGACGAGCCCTTCCCCAAAGGGTTCGCGCTCCCTCGGGACACCCCCACGTACAACGGCTCTGTGAAGCCGGAAGATTGGCTGGTCGACTACTCCACAGCCGTCAGCATAGCGAACGGCAACAAGCGTGTCGCCGTGAAGTATGTTCCGCTCATGCTCCAGGGCACGGCCCGGACCTGGCTGAACAGCCTCAAGCCCTACAGCGTCAACAGCTGGTTAGACTTCACCGAAGTTTTCATCCGCAACTTCACCAGCACCTACAAGCGGCCACCCAAGCCTCGCCAGCTCTCCCTGTGCGTCCAAGGCCCGATCGAGCCCACCCGCGGATACTTGACGCGGTGGGCCGAACTACGCAACTCCTGCGAGGGGGTTCATGAGGTGCAAGCCATCGAATACTTCACTACCGTGTGTCGAGAGGGCACCCTACTCAAGCATCGACTCCTCTGCGACGAGCCGGCCACGCTCGACGAGCTGCTGATCATAGCAGACAAGTACGCCACCGCCGACTCCTCTATGAAGTCGGAGCTCCGAGTAGATGCGTCAGTAAAGATGCTCCCTCCAGCCCCTCAGACACCGGCTGGTGATTCCAGTCGGTGCCAACAGCCGGGCGACAACAAGCGCAAGGCCCAGCAGCCGGCTACCACCAGCCGGCAGGTGGCGATAGTCGAGGACCAGCCGCCGGAAGTGCAATCCGGCCCCAAGCGCCAGAAGGGCGGCAAGCCCGCCTGGTTGCCCGCCTTCTCGTTTGAGCAAACCCTTGACGCTCCCTGCAAGTTCCACAGCAGCGCGAAGCCATCCAATCACACCACCCGGAAGTGCCACTGGCTCACCCGCATCGCTAGAGGCGAGGGACTGCCCCCGCCGCCTGCTGGCCCGCCGCCTCCGCCGCCCCAGCTGCCGGTGGTTCGGCCAGTCGGAGCGATCCAAGACGAGTTCCCTGAAGAGCACGGAGCTTACGTCGTCTTCACCAGCGTGACTGACGACAGGCGCAGCCAGCGTCAACAGCGCCGGGAAGTGAACGCTGTCACTTCTAAAGCTCCAGAATTCATGCACTGGTCGGAGAAGCCGATCAGTTGGAGCCGAGCTGACCACCCGGAGGTGATGCCTGCTCCGGGTTCTTATGCCCTGGTGCTGGATGCCACCTTCGCTACGGAGAGGCGGGCTGCTCATTTCTCCCGAGTTCTGATAGATGGCGGCAGCAGCATCAACATCCTCTACCGCGACACCATGGAGAAGTTGGACATCAAAGAGAAACAACTCCAGCCCAGCCGGACTGTCTTCCATGGCATTGTGCCTGGCCTATCCTGCTCACCGATCGGCAAGATCAAGATAGATGTCCTCTTCGGAGACAAGAATCACTTCCGCCGAGAGCCAATCTGGTTCGAGGTGGTTGATCTTGAGAGCCCCTACCACGCGTTGCTTGGCCGGCCCGCCCTGGCCAAGTTCATGGCGGTCCCCCACTACGCCTACCTCAAGATGAAGATGCCGGGCACCAAGGGCATTATCACCATAGCCGGCGACTACCAGAAGTCTGCCGCCTGCGCCACTGCCAGCAGTCGGCTGGCCGAGTCCCTTGTGATTGCTGCCGAGAAGAGGCTCCTAGACTGGGTTGTGGCCATGGCCGGCAAGCAGCCGGAGATGTCGCCAGATCCCAAGGAGTCAGAAGCTCAGGGCTCTTTCCAGCCGGCCAAAGAGACCAAGAAGATACCCTTGGACCCAGAGCACCCGGAGAGGTTTGCTGTCATAGGAGCTCGCCTTGACAGCAAATAGGAAAGCGAGCTCATCGATTTCCTCCGTGAGAACCGGGACATCTTTGCATGGTCTCCGAAGGACATGCTGGGCGTTCCGACGGATTTCGCCGAGCACAAACTACATGTCAGAGCAGATGCAAAACCAGTCCGGCAACCCCTCCGCCGCCTGTCGGAGGAGAAGAGAGGAATTGTCGGTGAAGAAATAGCCCGGCTTCTAGCCGTTGGCTTCATTATGGAAGTATTCTTCCCAGAATGGCTTGCCAACCCAGTCCTTGTACTGAAGAAGAACAACAAGTGGCGCATGTGTATTGACTATACTAGCCTAAACAAAGCTTGCCCAAAAGATCTGTTCGCTTTGCCTCGAATTAACCAAGTGATAGACTCCACAGCCGGATGCAAGCTACTGAGTTTTTTGGATGCCTACTCAGGGTACCACCAGATCAAGTTGAGCCCAGCCGACCGCTTGAAGACCGCCTTCATCACACCGTTCGGAGCCTTCTGCTACCTAACCATGACATTCGGCTTGAGAAACGCCGGCGCCACGTTTCAGCGTTGCATGCAGAAGTGCCTCCTCAAGCAACTCGGCAGAAATGCCCATGTTTATGTGGATGATATCGTGGTGAAGACGGAGAAGCGCGGTACCCTCCTGGAAGATCTCAAGGAAACCTTTGATAACCTGCGCCGTTTTCAAATCAAGCTCAACCCAGAAAGGTGTGCCTTTGGAGTACCAGCCGGCCAGCTCCTCGGCTTCTTGGTCTCAGAGCGCGGCATAGAGTGCAACCCTGTCAAAATCAAGGCCATCGAGAGGATGGAGAGGCCCACCCGACTGCGAGACGTTCAGAAGTTCACCGGCTACTTGGCATCCATCAGCCACTTCATCAGTCGGCTGGGCGAGAAGGCTCTTCCACTGTACCATTTGATGAAGAAAACCACTCATTTCGAGTGGAACGAAAGGCGGACGAGGCTTTCCTCCAGCTCAAGAAGATGTTGACCACACCACCCATCCTGGCCGTTCCGGCTGCCAAGGAGCCCATGCTTCTCTACATCGCCGCCACCAGCCGGGTGGTCAGTACAGTCATGGTGGTTGAGCACCAAGAGGACGGCAAGGCACAGTCGGTCCAGAGACCGGTGTACTACTTGGGTGAGGTGCTGTCAGCCTCCAAGCAGAACTACCCCCACTACCAAAAGTTGTGCTACGGCGTGCATTTTGCCGCCAAGAAGCTCAAGCCATACTTTCAAGAGCATCCAATCACGGTTGTCTGCACCGCCCCGCTTGCGGAGATCATAGGCAGCAGAGATGCATCGGGCCGAGTGGCCAAGTGGGCCATCGAGCTGGCCCCCTACACCATCTTCTACCAGCCTCGCACCGCCATCAAGTCCCAGGCGCTGGCCGACTTCCTCGTCGACTGGGCCGAGACCCAGTACCTGCCGCCAGCTCCAGACTCCACTCATTGGCGGATGCACTTTGATGGCTCGAAGATGCGCACCGGTTTGGGAGCCGGCAGGTGCAACGCCGGGCAGGAGCTTACACAATAGTAAACAGAGAGCTTGTCAGGCGCAGCGTGACTGACGTTTTCCAACGCTGCGTCGAACCAGAGAAAGGCAAGGCAATCCTTAGAGACATACACCAAGGCGAGTGCGGCCACCACGCAGCCTCCAGATCCCTTGTTGCCAAAGCTTTGCGCCATGGTTTCTTCTGGCCGACTGCTTTGGAGGACGCCAAGGATCTGGTCAAGAAATGCAAGGGGTGCCAAAAATTCAGCTCCAAGCAACATCTGCCGGCTTCCGCACTCAAGACCATCCCCCTTACCTGGCCCTTTGCCGTCTGGGGGTTGGACATGGTGGGCCCGTTCAAGACAGCACGCGGTGGCATGACTCATCTGCTTGTCGCCATGGACAAATTCACCAAGTGGATTGAAGCAAAGCCAATCAAGAAACTGAATGGCCTGACTGCTGTAACCTTCGTCGCAGATATCACCGTCCGGTACGGTGTACCGCACAGCATCATCACCGACAATGGCACCAACTTTGCCAAAGGCGCCTTGGCCCGTTTCTGCGCAACACAGGGCATCCGACTGGACTTAGCGTCCATTTCCCATCCGCAGTCAAATGGCCAAGTCGAGCAAGCAAACAGCCTCATCTTATCCGGCGTCAAACCCCGACTGGTAGAGCCACTGGAGCGCTCGGCCGGCTGCTTGATCGACGAGCTGCCGGCGGTCCTCTGGAGCCTCCACACAACTCCGAATAAATCAACCGGCTTCACTCCCTTCTTCCTCGTGTACGGGGCCGAGGCCGTCATCCCAACGGACATCGAGTTCGACTCGCCTCGCGTCACCATGTACACAGAAGCAGAGGCGAAGGAGGCGCGAGAAGACGGCGTCGATCTGCTGGAAGAGGGCCGGCTGTTAGCACTCAGCCGGTCCGCCATCTACCAGCAGAGTCTGTGCCGCTACCACAACCGAAAGTTCAAGCCACGATCCTTCCAAGAGGGAGACCTTGTGCTCCGGCTGATCCAGCGAACAGCCGTCCAGCACAAGCTCTCGGCCCCTTGGGAAGGCCCCTTCATCATCAGCAAAGCCCTGGGCAACGACTCCTACTACCTCATCGACGCGCAGAAGCCCAGGGCGCGCAAGAGGGACGATTCCGGCAAGGAAACGGAGCGCCCATGGAATGCAAATCTCCTACGAAGATTTTACAGTTAATGCAGTATGTACCACGCTACCCTTTTGTACTAAGGGCAGAGACACCGGGTCCCCCGAGGAGCACTCGGGGGCTACCTTTCTTATCTATACGATAAGTTTCATGCCTTGAGTGAGTTATTTCATTTCTCCGCCCGGCACCGGGTCCAACCAGTCGGCCCGGGGGCTTGACGCCTTGTACTATGTCGGCGCTACCTGTAGTCGGACAAGTAGTGTCCCGGCATCTAAGCCCACCCTTGCCACAAGCCACAGCTCGCTGAGCGACTGTTTGGCCGACAAGGGTCAAAGGCAGGAAATGGTGCCCACATGAAGAATGGCTAAGGACGAAAGCACCCACATAGGCCAAGTCGGCTCCTCGCTTAGCCGTCCGGTTGCTGAGCAGCCGGACGGCCGGCTTCTCACTTAGATTGCTACGTTCTAAGCGGCCAAAGTACTTGTCTTCCCAAAATGGCCAAGTACTCGACCCGGCTAGCAGACCGAAGAATGGCTGTCTAGCCGGCGAGGCGGCAGCCAAGGGAAGGCGGCAAAGGAAAAAGCCAAAAGAGCAGAAAGCAAGATAAGTCAGAACTCGGCGAAGCACATCTTGTGCGAGAATTAGATCACATAACAAGAGGCCCTCGGCCAGCATTCAACAAAGTTTGAATACACCCCCAGCGGGTGGAACTGCACGAATTTAACAAAGTTTTGTTCTAAAGATTACCAAAGCAGGAAAAGGAAAGATAAGTTGGCAGCCTAGGCCAAAGGAGCAGCAGGCGAGTCTGGCAGGTTGGTGGAGTCGGCGGCGCCAGCTGGTGGGGTGGCCGTCTGTCTAGTCTTGGCTTGGTCGCCTTCAGCAGCAGTCGACGCACCAGCATGCGGCTCGTTGCTCGAAGCCCGATCAAGCTGAGGCTGCGCGTCAGCTCCGCCCTCAGGTGCGTTGCCTTCACCATCCTCATCTTCCTCGTCCTCGCCTTCGTCGCTTGAGGCGATTTCTTCCGCCGAGTCCTCGCCGTCATCTGGGTTCAGCCCGAACCACTCCATCGGCACCTCGGCACCCTCGTCGTCCAGCTCGGGGAAGAAGACGCTGGTGTCGGTGTACTCGGCGATCGCCGCCGCACGATGGGTGAGCGCTGCCCCCGTCGCCGCCAGCTCGTCCATGGCCTCCTGCCGGAACGTGGCCAACTGGGCTAGGTCCAGCCCAGGATACCACGCCTTGACGAACTCCAAGGCTCTTCGGGCGCCTGCCCGAGCGGAGGAGCCCCTCCAAGCCTCGAAGCGGCCGATTGCCGCCTCCAACTAGTCGGCGGTCCGACTGGGGGTCCGCGAAGCTTGGCCGCCTGGCTAGAGGGCAGAAACCAGCTGGGACCCGGCACGTTGAAGGCGGCGGAGCAGATGGTGAACCGGCTGCAGGCGCGTCCGGACGGCCAGGAGCTGCTCGTTCATATTTCGAGGCGCGTCGGGCGGAATCTCCACTCCTTCCCTCCTACGCTGGTCGCGCCGCGCCTCGATGGCCTGGCTGACGGCGACGGCGTGGCCAGGAAAGAAGTCTACGCAAAAGAGAAACAAAGATCAGAAGCCGACTCCCTACGCAGTCGGCAGCTATTCCAAAGAAAGAAGCTTACCGTCGATCATGTCCTCAATCTCGCCGTAGCCAGCGGTGAGGATCGCCTCCTTCTCGGCCCACTTTGAGCGTTCGATCTCAAACTCGGCCTGAAGGGCGCCTTCCGCCTCCTTGAACTTCTGGAGCTCCGCCTTGTGATGGTCCGCCTGGTCCGCCAACTTCTTGGCCAGACGGTCGCACTCCAGGGCCGCCTTGCGGCGCTCCTCCTCCTTAACACACAGCTCGGTCTGAACTTCGCCCAGATGCTGCTGCAGTATGGCGTTGGCTCCTGCAAAAGTGAGAAAAAGAAGACAATCAACAAAGATGACCAAATAAGAAAAGTAGTTTCCAGAAGATCCGGCCCGACTGCTCAGCAGTCGGCCCGAATCTCGGGGGCTACTCCCAGCGGGTGCGCTGACGCGCCCCCGCAAGGAAGAAGACAGAGCGCTTACGTCGGCTTTCGATGAGGTCGGCGGTCCGCCTAGCCAACTCTTGGACCTGGGAGTTGAAGGCGGCGGTGCGGATGTTGTGGTAGTCCTGCAGCGAAGGCAAAGAAGAGAAAAAATTAAGCACTCGGAACCTACCTTAAAGTTTCGAGCCGCCTGCTCAGCAGCCGGCCCGGAACTCGGGGGCTACACCCAGTGGGTGCGCTGGCGCGCCCCCACGGAAGATTGCAAGAATAAAAAAACAAAGCAAGGAGGCATACCCGAACAGCCGTTCGCATCGCCAGGAATGCCTGCGTACACTGTTGAAGGGCGGCGCCTTGGGCCTGGAGTTGGGCCTGAACGTCCTGCGCAGCCTTGTTCAGCACGCCCGTCCCGCCCCGAGGCGTCCACTCTGGCGGGGCGGCGCTGGTGGCCTCTGCATCTGGGGCCGACGAGCTCGCGGCCCCGATCTCCTGCGCACGTGGCGCCGAGGCCGCTTTCGCCGCACGCCGACGCGCCGAAGGACGGATTGTGGGAGTCGCCCCCACCGCCAACTCGCTGCTGACTTGCGGCGCCGGTGGCACATCAGGACGATTGCTTCGGGCCCCGGCAGTCAGCGTTCGCGGGGGGACCTCCCCCCCGAGACGATGGTGTCGCCTTCCCCTCTCTCCATGACCGGCTGGTCATCGCAGGCCCCTCCAGTCGGCACGGGGATCTCTGGTGCTGGTGGCACCGCGCGCAGCGGGATAACCAGCTGCGGAGTCCAGCCGCGTGCGGATTCTTCTGCTTGCGCCTTGGCGGCCGTTTCCGCCAGAGCCTTGGCGGCGGCGTCCGCCCAGATCTTGGCCGCGGCATCTGCTTGAGCCTTGGCCGCCTCCGCCTCCTGCCTTTCCGCCTCCTCCCGCTCCTCACGCGCCTCTCACGCGTTCCTCTCCGTCGCCGCCCGGAGGTCGCCGAGCGGGTCCACCCGGTGGGTATTGGCGGAGCCTTCCGTCGCCCCGATCACGGAAGCAGCGCGGACCGCTGAAGGGTTAGTGGAGCACTGATGCGAGGAAGATAGGAGGAAGCTCAGAAAAGGTTGCAAAGAAGAAGGAAAGAAAAGAATGACCAGGCACTTACACGGACACCATGGGGGGCTGCTTCGGGGCCCTTTGGAACTGGGCCGCTCTCGCGGCGGCCTCTTGCCGCTTGGTCATGGTGGCCGCGTTCTTGGACTTCTTCGGCCGGCTACCGAACAGCAGCGAGCCGGCCCGGCGCTTGTGTTGGCCGCCTGGTGCGGTCGGCGTGGCCAAAGAGCTCGCGCCCGCCCTCTCGGTGCCGTGCGGGCGGCGCGGCTCGTTCTCCTCCTCGTCGTCGTCCTGCTAATCCTCAAGGCCGCCTCCTCCCACGGAGCCGCCTGCTCCGCCGCCGTCCTCCTACATGGCGGCCGCCCCCAAGTCGGGGTCTTCCACATCGCTCCTCGTCCGATCCGGCATGTACGGCTGACCTGGATTCAGAGCGCCGGCAGCCGACTGGGCCGGGAGGACCTGCACCATGGCCGACTGATCAGACGGCGAAACAAGAACTCGGACCAGCAAAAGAGAAAAAGAATTACAAAAATTTACCGCGAGCGGCGGATGTGCGCGGTCGTACGGCCGCTTGCCGAACCGCCAGTCCGTCTCCGACAGCTTGCAGTCAGAGATGTAGTTGACCAGCCGGACCACCTCCACGTCCGGCAGCTCCCGCATGCACATCCGGCATGGGTCCCGGTGCCCGCTCATGCAACTGATGATGTGAGGCCGGGCTTGGAGGGGGAGAACTCGGCGCGTCACGAAGGCGGCCAGCAAGTCCGAGCCCTTCAGGCCCTCCGACTCTGTCATCTCGTGAAGTCGGGCAAGGGCGGCGGAGGAGGCGGCCGACAGAGAGCTCGGCTTGAACCGCCAGTTGGCGCGCGGCTCGGCCGGCGGGCCGGCTGCGTAAGCCAGCAAGTTGACATAATCGCTAGTCAGATGGATGTTTCTAACGTAGAAATAAGATATCTACCACAGCTTGGCAGACTGCAGCAAAGAGATGGAAGGGAAGCGGTTCCCGGTTCCCGGGCGCCGCACCGCCACACAGGCTCTGCACTGGGCTGCCTGGCCCTTGGCAGTGGTGCCAAGTTTGAGGTAGAAGCACTCCCCCCAGAGTTCGAGGGTGGGGAGAGTGCCGAGATATCCTTCACACATGGCGACGAAGGCGGCCAGCAGCACCACCATGTTTGGCGTGAGGTGGTGTGGCTGGACGTGGTAGAAATCAAAGAAGGAGAGGAGGAAGTTGCTCGCTGGAAGGCCGAAGCCGCGAAGGAAATGAGACCGGAAGACGACGCGTTCGTCGTCCTCCGGCGCCGGCGAGATTTCTGCCACGTGAGGGACGCGCACCTGCACATTTGCCTCTCGGGGCAGCCGACGTGTTTGGCGGAGGAAGGAGAGGTGGTCTTCGTGGACGTTGGAGCCGTCCCAGTCGCCGGCCCGTGAACGCGCCATGGACGATGGAGCTCGTCGCAGGCGCGGCGCGGCGGCAAGCGGTTGAAGCTGCAGCAGAGCGAGGAAGCCGCCGCGAGAAGACGCACGGCGACGGTGAGCTGCGGCAGCGTTTTGGCAGAGGAAGGAACGCTGCGGCGGCAGGAAGAAGAAGAAGAGCAGGGGGAGGAGGGCGCGCGTACGTCTGCCACCCCCCTCCTCCCGCTACTTATAGCCCAGGCGGCGAAGCCGAGGGGGCGGGAACGTGGGGGGTCGTGGGGATTAACTGCGCCCACTCCCCCACGATCCCCGCGATTATAGCGCCAATAAAGCCGTGCATTAAATTGCCGCAGAATACCAACCATCCGCCTCGGCCGCAGCAGATCCACGCGCGCGTCGAGGTACTGTAGCGGCGGGCCCCGGCCTACGGCGCAGTCCCGTCACACGCGTGGGCTGACAGGCCGGCTTGGCCTGATAATGCCACGTGGCCGACATGCGCGAGCGGCAAGTCTGGCATCTGACTGGCGTACCACCCGGTCCCCGCCACGACGTTTAAAACCACCAGGCGGCCTGCCTGGTCATGGCCGACTCCAACCAGTCGGCTCTTCGGAAGACAATCCGGAGTATGAAGCTGCTGAGGCTTCCCGCCCCTTCAGCCGTAGTGCCTCATCAGCTTCGGTGACTACTGTCAGAGTAAATGACCACGGGTGTCCCCATCAGCCCCCTTTGGCATTTCAAGACATCGGGGCAGGCTGAGCCCCTCAAACCTCAAAGACAAAGAGCCGTCCTCTCGGGGCCGGCTGGACCGAGCAGCCGGATGCCAGGAGGCGGCAGGGTCTGGGAGACGGCCATAGAATGGGCCGACTCCTGGACGGGCGGCTTCCTGGGAAGCCGGGTCCTAGCAGGCGGCCCCTCGTGCCCTCAAAGTTAGCACCAACTTAAACATGATGAGACGGGGTGTGGCTACAGGGCAAGCCTGCCAACCCCGAATCCTGGGCTGAACGTGGCCACCGTACGACGTACAGAGCGGGCGTCCCGCGCCCAGAGCGGGACTGTTGCCATACCTCCCGTGACATCACCCACGGCAGAGGGGGCCATGCTCCCACGACGTGCGGCCGGTACGGCCCGCAGACGGCGGGCCCTACTTGTCCGTGAGAAGCCAGAAGGCGGCGAGCCCAGACCAGTCGGCTCGATGGAGAGGTCGGCCCCCAGCAGGCGGTCTTCTCTCTCCCTTAAAGTCTGTGCGCCATTAACCAGGTGTGACGGGGTGTGGCTACAGTGAACGCACGCCAGGCGGCGTGACTGTACCCACGCCCCCCCTGACAAGGCCTTCGTCATCAGGAGCAACACTACAGTGTAAAGTGGTCAACCCTGGCCCGCAGACGGTGGGACCCACCAGTCGGCGGAGAAGCCGGCGACCAGTAACGCTGACCCCCGGGTCCCGCAGCAAGCCGGATTACTATTGTACCCCTGGGGGGTAGACCTATATAAACCCCCCGGGTTACCCCATGCAAGGGGTTGGAACCTTGAAGAACACCACAACCGAGCACCAGGCGTGCCACACACACATACACGTAGAGAGAGTGGAGTAGGGTTGGCCTTGCCCTTCTTCCTCCTCTAGCAAAACAGCTGCAGGAGCAAGCTTGTAGCTACTTGTTGAAGTAGTGATCATGCGGAGACCCCGCAGAGCAGGACTAGGGGTGTTATCTCCTAGGAGAGCCCTGAACCTGGGTAAGATTCGCAAGCGTACGCGGTCTCGCTCACTCCCGCTTCTAGAGCCCGGCGACGTACTTTTGTCCCCATCCATGATAAGCCATCCCTTGGCATATGTCGCTCGATATCCCCGACACCATCTTTGATCAACAAGCTAGTCTAGTAGAGGTTTACTAGGGACATGGTATTTGTTTATGTATTCACACATGTATTTAAGTTTCTGATCAATACAATTCTAGCATGAATAATAAACCTTTATCATGAATAAGGAAATATAAAATAACAACTTTATTATAGCCTCTAGGGCATATTTCCTTCAGAGAGGTCCCGACGGCCATCGGGTAAGTGCCCTTGCATCTTTCTAATTTCCCGCGCGCAGCTTTTCTGTGCTCTTCTCATGTTCTTTTCGGGACGCGTAGGTCCACCCTTGACCTGGCAGTGGCGGTGGCAGCGGCTACGTTCAGAGCTGAGGCTGTCTGGCGGAAAACTCGGAGTAGCATTGTGGAGCGCGAGCCGGGCCAGACCGCGGAGGAGGACCTCATGACTAGGCAGACCGGCCGGGATCCTGACACGGCGGAGCATGCTGCATGGAGGGATCGGGCGGAGGCCCAGAAGGAGGTGATGGAGGCCTCAGTCCGTGTGTGGGCTAGGGCCTCCGAGGCACGGGAGAGGATCACCGTGGATCCGGCCTGGTCGGCTTGGGAGAGGGACTCGACGCTGGATGTCGTGGTCCTCAAGCCTCAGTCGGAGGCGGCACACGAGACGGCCGGACGGATGGTGTCGGCCGACGGCGAGTCTGACGTCGACGACGACATTGTTGTGGATACGCTGCCCCGGGCCGATCCGATAGGCGGGGCCGAGCTCAGGGGAGGAGACCGTAGGCCGGACGCCGTGTCGACCGGCGGGACGCAGCCGATGCTGGCCCTGGAGGCCACGGCCGGGGACCCCGGCGCCCTGGTGGTCGCCCAGCCACGAGCTGCCAAGGACTCCTAGCAGCCGGCGGAGGAGAGCGGGCCCGACGCCGATTTCGTGATTCGGACACAGATGCAGCGGCCCTGGGTAAGCGCTGGCGAGGTCACGATCAGGCCCCACACCCGGGAGGATGCGGCGGCGGACGCCCTGCTCCTGCAACTCCTTGGGCAAAACGATCACCTGCAGGACTTCGTCTGGGAAGAGCAGGAGCGGGCATGACAGCTGGAACAGGCGGTTGCGGTACGTCTTCTTTCCTTTCACGGCTTTCTTTGATTGCTGATCGTTTCGGCTGCTCTTCAGTGGGGGCGTGATAGCGCACCCATTGGGTGTAGCCCCTTAGGCCCGGGCCGGCTGCGTAGCAGCCGGGTCGGGTCTTTACATGCGTCTTTGCCTTCTCTTGAACTTCCGTCTTCATGCAGCACTTGTACGATCTGAGGGCGGGCACGTACAACCGGCTCCTGGAGTGGTATCGCGAGATCAATACCCAGTGATACGTCTCCATCGTATCTACTTTTCTAAACTCTTTTGCCCTTGTTTTGGACTCTAATTTGCATGATTTGAATGGAACTAACCCGGACTGACGCTGTTTCAGCAGAATTGCCATGGTGTTATTTTTGTGCAGAAATAAAAGTTCTCGGATTAACCTGAAAATTTACAGAGAATATTTTTGGAATATATAAAAAATACTGGTGCAAGAAATAACCAGAGGGGGTCCACCCAGAGGCCACAAGCCTGGGGGGCGCGCCTAGAGGGCTTGTGGGCCCCCGGACCTCCTCCGACCTCAACTCCAACTCTATATAACCCTATTTGGGGAGAAAAAAATTAGAGAGAAGGATTCATCGTGTTTTATGATACGGAGCCGCCGCCACCTCCTGTTCTTCATCGGGAGGGCAGATCTGTAGTCTGTTTTGGGCTCCGGAGAGGGGGATTCGTCGCCATCATCATCATCAACCTTCCTCCATCACCAATTTCATGATGCTCACCGTCAGGAGTGAGTAATTCCATCCTAGGCTTGCTGGACGGTGATGGGTTGGATTAGATTTATCATGTAATCGAGTTAGTTTTGTTACGGTTTGATCCCTAGTATCTACTATGTTCTGAGGTTGATGTTGCTATGACTTTGCTATGCATAATGCTTGTCACTAAGGCCTGAGTGCCATGATTTCAGATATGAACCTATTATGTTTTCATGAATATATGTGAATTCTTGATCCTATCTTGAAAGTTATAGACACCTATTATGAGTTATGATCCGCATACCCCAAGGTGACAATAATTGGGATTCTTTCCGGTGATAACCGTGGTTTGAGGAGTTCATGTATTCACTAAGTGCTAATGATTTAGTCCGGTTCTCTATTAAAATGAGGCCTTAATATCCCTTAGTTTCCATTAGGACCCCGCTGCCACGGGAGGGTAGGACAAAAGATGTCATTCAAGTTCTTTTCCATAAGCACGTATGACTATATACGGAATACATGCCTACATTATATTGATGAATTGGAGCTAGTTTTGTGTCACCCTAGGTTATGACTGCTACATGATGAATATTATCCAACACAATTATCATTGCCAATCCAATGCCTACGAGCTTTTCACATATTGATCTTTGCTAAGTTACTTTCATTGCTACTACTGTTACAATCACTACAAAACTGCTACTGTTACTTTTGCCACTGTTACCGTTGCTTCCATATTACTTTGCTACTAAACACTTTGCTACAGATATTAAGTCTTTCAGGTGTGGTTGAATTGACAACTCAGCTGCTAATACTCGTGAATATTCTTTGGCTCCCCTTGTGTCGAATCAATAAATTTGGGTTGAATACTCTACCCTCGAAAACTGTTGCGATCCCCTATACTTGTGGGTTATCACACAGCTTGTCGTAAAGGAGGAGGATATGCGCCAGGCCCAAGGTACGACTCGCATGCTTTCAGTGGGGGCGTGTCAGCGCACCCACTAGGTGTAGCCCCTGAGATTCAGGCCGGCTGCAGAGCAGCCAGGTCGGATCTTAAAGATTGTTTTTTCTTTTCTTCATCTCTTTCTGTCTGGCGTCTGACCGGGTACTCTGCCACACAGTCGCCACAGCCGAGGTATGTGATCCCCGGAGTTGGCTATATGCACCCGCCCTCAGATCGGCGGGCGGGCCAGCTATCTGGCCTCATTCACCATGCATGGCGAGATTGCCCTGGAGCGGACGGAGGATGGCGAGGAGCTCCCTGCGGTGACCTCGACCTGAGGCTCGACGACCCGGACGGTAGCATGGCTGAGTCAGGGGCCTATGACGATGATGAGGCCACGCTGGATGACACGGCCGGCACGGAGGAGCCGGCGTGTGCCGAGGCCGATGCGGCCGCCGCAACCGCCATGGAGGAGCCGACTTGTGCTGGGGCCGACGCGGCAGCCGTGGCCACCCCGAAGTAGCCGACGCGCACTGGGGCCGATGCGACCATCGTATAGGATGGCTTTCCTTGCCTTGTTGCGCTCGAACTTTTGATTAGGTGGCAAGTCCACCCACTGGGGGTGTAGGTAATGTAATGAACTTATGGTCGTGGGCCCTTGCTGTATATAAATCTTTTGCTGTGTTTAAATGCATGTGCTTTCACGTTTGCTTGTCAGCCTTGGGCTTTTCTTTGTTTGTATCCTCTTTTGACTTACTCCCGGGTACCCGAACAGCCGGGAGTCGGTCTGTGGCTGGTATGGGGGTTCGGTCTTGGGAGGGGACGCACAAAACTTAGGCTTTTCCGGACGTTGAGCGCGAGCAAAACACCCACTGGGCCAGCTAGCGAGCAGCCGGTCGTGCGGTGGTAGGTAAAGGAAAGCGGGGGCGTGGGGGAGGGCGCCGGTTCGATCGAGCCGGATGCTCGCCCTTAGCTTTTTCTTGCGTGACGGTGCTTCTGGCCTTTGGCTCTTGCCAGCCGGACAGCTGGGAGCTGGACTCTGGCGTTTAGACGAAGAGCCGGCTAAGGGAGAAAGCAGGGTGTGGACTAGACGGCGAGCCCCCAAGCCCTCGAGTTGGCTGTGCCGACCCGGGGAAGAATAAGAGTAGGAAAATGCATGGAGCACAAGGTTTGATAGAACTGGAAAGGTAGCCCCCGAGTGTCGTTCGGGGGACCTGTTGTTTTCATTAAACCCAAAAGGAAGTGATACATACATACATACATGCGTTCAACTGTAAAACTGACGGAGGAGCTCCACGTTCCAGGGGTGATCCGTCTCCTCGCCGGTTCCATCTCTCTTGCGCATGTTCGGCTTCTGCGCGTCGATGAGGTAGTAGGCGTTCTTCTCACGTAGAGCCTTGCTGATGATGAAGGGGCCCTCCCATGGAGAGACCAGCTTGTGCTGGCCGGCTGTCTGCTGGATGAGCCGGAGCACTAGATCACCCTCACGGAATGCGAGGGGGCTTGATTTTCTTGCTGTGGTAGTGGTGCAGGCCTTATTGATAGATGGCCGACCGGTTGAGGGCCAAGAGGCGCGCCTCCTCCAGCAGGCCGACGCCGTCTTCGCGGGCTTCTTTGGCTTCGGCTTCCCTATACAGGGTCACCCAAGGCAAGTCGAACTCGAGGTCAGTGGGGATGATTGCTTCGGCTTCGTAGACGAGGAAGAACGGTGTGAAGCTGGTTGACCGGTTGGGCGTCATCCGGAGGCTCCAAAGAACGGTCGGCTGATATGTCTCCGGCGTATCTACTTTTCCTAACGCTTTTGCTCTTGTTTTGGACTCTAATTTGCATGATTTGAATGAAACTAACCCAGACTGACGCTGTTTTCAGTAGAACTACCATGGTGTTGTTTTTGTGCAGAAATAAAAGTTCTCGGAATGGAACAAAACTTTTTGGAGTATTTTTGTGGAATAAAAGAAAAATACTGGAGCCAAGAACCACCGGAGGGGAGCCCTGGGTGAGCACAACCAAACAGGGCACGCCCCCCTCCAGGCGTGCCCAGGTGGGTTGTGCCCACCTGGTGGCCCCGTATACCCTGACTCTGACGTTATAAAATCCTATTTTTGAAGAAAAAATCAGGGAGAAAAAATTATCACGTTTCACGATATGGAGCCGCCGCCACCTTCTGTTCTTCATCGGGAGGCCAGATCTGGAGCCCGTTTGAGGCTCCAAAGAGGGGGATCTTCGATCTTCGTCATCACCAACCCTTTTCCATTGCCAATTCCATGATGCTCCCCACCGGGAGTGACTAATTCCTTCGTAGGCTCACTGGTCGGTGAGGAGTTGGATGAGATTCATCATGTAATCGAGTTAGTTTTGTTAGGGCTTGATCCCTAGTATCCATTATGTTCTGAGATTGATGTTGTTATGACTTTGCCATGCTGAATGCTTGTCACTTTGGGCCTGGGTGCCATGATTTCAGATCTGAACCGTTTATGTTATCACCATTATATCTATGTTCTAGATCCGATCTTGCAAGTCATATTCACCTATTACGTGTTATGATCCGTAAACCCCAGTGTGACAGTAATTGGGATACTTTCCGGTGATGACCGTAGTTTGAGGAGTTCATGTATTCACTATGTGTTAATGCTTTGTTCCGGTTCTCTATTAAAAGGAGGCCTTAATATCACTTAGTTTCCTTATGGACCCCACTGCCACGGGAGGGTAGGACAAAAGATGTCATGCAAGTTCTTTCCATAAGCACATATGACTATTTATGGAATACATGCCTACATTATATTTATGAACTAGAGCTAGTTTTGTATTGCCCTAGGTTATGACTGTTATATGATGAATATCATCCAACAAATTCACCGATCCAATGCCTACGAATTTACCACATATTGTTCTTGCTAAGTTACTACTGCTGCTGTTACTGTTACACTTGCTACAAAATCATTGCTATCACTGTTACAGTTAATGCTACTATCATCACTGCTATCAAAACTATCGTATTACTGTGCTACTGATCATATTGTTGCAGATAATTAATCTCCAGGTGTGGTTGAATTGACAACTCAGCTGCAAATACTTACAAGTATTCTTTGGTTCCCCTTGTGTCGAATCTATAAATTTGGGTTGAATACTCTACCCTCGAAAACTGTTGTGATCCCCTATACTTGTGGGTTATCACCGGCAACTCGTCGACCCATCTTCCGGGTGAGCGCACGAGCGGCTCGACGAGCCGCGGCTTGATGCCGGCCAAGATTAGGCCGTTGGCCCGCTCGACCTGACCGTTCGACTAGGGGTGCGCAACTGAGGCCAAGTCAAGACGGATGTCAGATGTGGAGCAGTAGCAAGCCAGCGCGCCCTTGGCGAAGTTGGTGCCGTTGTCCATGATGATGCTGTGGGGAACGCCATAGGGAATTGTGATGTCTTTGACGAATTTGACGGCAATGGGCCCATCCAGCTTCTTGATCGGTCTTGCCTCGGTCCACTTGGTGAACTTGTTGACGTCCACGAGCAGGTGCGTCATGCCGCCTCAGTCTGTTTTGAAGGGCCGTACCATGTCGAGGCCCCAGATGGCAAAGGGCCACATGATGGGAATGGTTTGGAAGGCTGTGGCCGGCAGGAGGCTGCACTTGTTGAAGCGCTGGTAGCCCTCACACTTGAGGACCAACTGCTCGGCATCTTCTAGGGCCGTGGGCCAGTAGAAACCATGGCGGAAAGCTTTGGCCACAATGGTTCTCGAGGCGGTGTGGTGCCTTCACTCGCCCGGGTGGATGTTGAGGAGGATCTTGTGCCCCTTGTCCAGCTCAAGGCAGCGTTGGAACACGCCCGTCGTGTTGCGCTTAACGAGCTCGTGATTGATGGTGCTGTAGGCGGAGGCCCGACGCTGAACTTGCCGTGCTTCGACTTCGTCGTTGGGCAGCTCGCCGCTTTCGAGGAAGGTGAGGATCGACTGGGCCCATGACGGCGCCGTCACCACTGTGTAGACAACAGTTTGGACGAGGGCCGGCTCCGCGGCCCCCTAGTCGGACACGGCAGTCCCCGGGGCCGGGTCGAAGACGGCAGCCCCTGGGACTGGGTCAGCAACCCTTGAGCTAGAGCCGGCAATCCCTGGGGCCGGATCAGGATCGGCAGCCCCCGAAACCGAAGCAGCAGCCCCCGAGCTGGAGCCGGCAACCCCCGAGGCCGGGTTGGGAGCGGCAGCCTCAGGGCCGGGTAGGGGAGCCGCCGGGTCGGCTGGGACGAAGATGGATTCCGACTCAGTAGACGACTTGATGGACAGCTTCCGCAGACACTCGAGGGAGACGTCGGGTGGGATCGCTTGCTGGGTGGAGGCTATCTTGGACAGTGTGTCGGTCGCTTCATTGTCGACTTGAAGGACATGGAGGGACTCGCAGCCGTCAAAGCCGCCGGACAGCTGCTAGACCAGGAAGTGGTAGCTGGCCATGTTGGTGTCCCTGGCGTCCCATTCACAGAGGCTTGCTGCACCACCAAATCCGAGTCGTCGTAGCAAAGGATGCTCTAAAGGCCGAGTTCCTTGGCCAGCCGGAGGTCGTGGACGAGGGCTTCGTACTCGGTGATGTTGTTGGAGGCAGCGAAAAGGATCTGCAGTGCGTACCGTAGCCGGTCGCCCTTGGGAGAGGAGAACACGATGCCGAGTCCTAAGCCGGTGCGCATCTTTGAGCTAGTGTGTCGAGTCAGGTGCCAGCGGTAGGTACTGGGTTTCTGCCCAGTCGATGAGTTAATCGGCCAACGCCTAGGACTTGATGGCGGTGCGGGGCTCGTAGAGGATCGTGTGGCGGCCAGCTCGATGGCCCACTTGGCCATGCGACCAGAGGCGTCCCGGCAGCCCATGATCTCGCCCATGGGGGCATGCTCACCACAGTGATGGTATGCTCCTGGAAGTACTGCTTCAGCTTCTTAGCAGCAAAGTGCACGCCATAGCACATCTTCTGGTAGTGGGGGTAGTTCTGCTTGAAGAGGGAGAGCACCTCGCTCAGGTAATACACAGGGCGCTGGACCGGCTGTGCCTTGCCTTCCTCGGGGCGCTCGACCACCAGCACCATGCGGGAGGTCGTTGCGATGTACATCAACAACGGTTCCTTCTCAGCCGACGCGGCCAGGACGGGTGCGGTGAAGAGCATGCGCTTGAGGTCGTGGAAAGCTTCGTCCACCTGGTCGTTCCATTTGAACACCACCGTCTTCTTCATTAGCTGATACAGGGGCAGGGCCCTCTCGCCCAGCCGGCCGACGAACCGGCTGAGAGAGGCCAAGCAGCCGGTGAATTTCTGGACATTGCGGAGCCCAGTCGGCTTGCGCTTGTGCTTGATCACCTTGATCTTCTCCGGGTTGGCCTTGATGCCGCGCTTCGAGATGAGGAACCCAAGGAGCTGGCCAGCCGGCACGCCAAAAACACACTTCTCCAAATTGAGATTGATCTGGTACCGGTGCAGGTTGGCAAAGGTCTCCTTGACATCGGCTAGGAGGGTGAGGTGCTGCTTGGTCTTCACCACGATGTCATCGACGTAGACGTGCATGTTTCTGCCGATCAGCGGTAGCAGGCATTTTTGCATGCGGCGCTGGAAGGTGGCGCCGACATTCTTCAACCCGAATGACATGGTGATGTAGAAATACGCCCCAAAGGGCGTGATGAAGGACGTCTTGAGGGCATCGGTCGGGTCCAGCTTGATCTGGTGGTAGCCGGAATAAGCATCCAAAGAGGACAGGAGCTCGCAGCCGGCCGTGGAGTCGATCACTTGATCTATCCATGGCAGGGCAAAAGGGTCTTTGGGGCACGCCTTGTTCAGGCTCCTGTAGTCGATACACATGCGCCAAGTGTTGTTCTTCTTCAGGACGAGGACTGGATTGGCTAGCCACTCCGGGTGGAAAACTTCCATGATGAGCTCGGCCACGGGCAGCCAGGTGATCTCCTCACCGATGGTTCTTCGCTTCTCTTCGGAAAAGCGGTGTAGCGGCTGTCGGGCAGGCTTGGCGTCCTTGTGGACATGAAGTTTGTGCTCGGCGTACTCCCTCGAAACACCCGGCATGTCTTTTGGAGACCACGCAAAGATATCCCGATTCTCACGGAGGAAGTCGACGAGCTCTCATCCCTATTTGTTGTCGAGGCGCGTGCCCACGACAATGTACTGGCTGGAGCTGGGGTCAGACGGGTTGAGCAGAACTTTCTTGGTGTCTTTGGATGGCTGGAAGGAGGCCTCGTTGGCCTGCTACTTGGGCGGAGCCGGCGCAGCCGGCTGCTCGCCAGCCAGTGCCACGATCCTGTCGAGCTGGCGCCTCTCCTCGGCGATGACCAGTGACTCGGCCAGCTTGGAGCCGGCTCACACGCACTCAATGGATTTCTTATAATCGCCGACAAAGGTGATGAGGCCCTTGGGACCCGGCATATTCATCTTGAGGTAAGCATAGTGGGGGACCGCCATGAACTTGGCCAGGGCAGGCCGGCCCAAGAGCGCGTGGTAGGGGCTGGACAGGTCCACCACCTCGAACCAAGTTGGCTCACGACAGAAGTGGTCGCTTGAGCCAAACAGAACGTCTAGCTGGATCCAGCCGATCGGAGCACAGGAGAGGCCCGGAACAATGTCGTGGAACACCGTCCGGGTCGGCTGCAGCTGCTTCACCTTGATGCCGAGCTTGGTCATGGTGTGGCGGTAGGGGATGTTGATGCTGCCGCCGTGATACGTCTCCAATGTATCTATAATTTATGAAGTATTCATGCTGTTATACTATCATTCTTGGATGTTTTACAATCATTTTATAGCAACTTTATATCATTTTTTGGGACTAACCTATTGACATAGTGCCCAGTGCCAGTTGCTGTTATTTGCTTGTTTTTTACATCACAGAAAATCAATACCAAACAGAGTCCAAACGCAGCGAAACTTTTTGGAGATTTTTTCTGGACCAGAAGACACCCGGTGGGCCAAAGAAGTACCAGAGGGGAGCTCCGAGGAGAGCACAACCCACCAGGGCAAGCCTGGGGGCCCAGGCGCGCCAAGGTGGGTTGTGCCCACCTCGGTGATGAGAAAGAGTTGCTGTTATGATGCTAGGAAAAGTGATTGAAATTATCATTGATCAAACTTATGCACTTTGCTAGCATTCACACTTCATAAATTATTTCTTTTATCATTTACCAACTCGAGGACGAGTAGGAATAAGCTTGGGGATGCTGATACGTCTCTAACGTATCTATAATTTATGAAGTATTCATGTTGTTATACTATCATTCTTGGATGTTTTACAATCATTTTATAGCAACTTTATATTATTTTTTTGGACTAACCTATTGACATAGTGCCTAGTGCGAGTTGCTATTTTTTGCTTGTTTTTTACATCGCAGAAAATCAATACCAAACGGAGTCCAAACGCAGTGAAACTTTTTGGAGATTTTTTCTGGACCAGAAGCCACCCGATGGGCCAAAGAAGTACCAGAGGGGAGCTCCGAGGAGAGCACAACCCACCAGGGCACGCCTGGGGGCCCAGGCGCGCCAAGGTGGGTTGTGCCCACCTCGGTGACCTCCCGCACCGCCTCTTCGCCCTATAAATTGCCAAATATTCCAAAAAACCCTGGGGGTAAACCTAGATCAGAAGTTCTGCCGCCACAAGCCTCTGTAGCCACGAAAAACCAATCTAGACCCTGTTCCGGCACTCTGCCGGAGGGGGAAATCATCACCGGTGGCCATCTTCATCATCCCGGCGGCCACCATGATGAGGAGGGAGTAGTCCACCCTCGGGGCTGAGGGTTTGTACCAGTAGCTATGTGTTTAATCTCTCTCTCTCTCTCTCTCTTTCTCTCTCTCTCTCGTGTTCTTGAGATGTCACGATCTTGATGTATCGCGGGCTTTGTTAATATAGTTGGATCATAAGGTGTTTTCCCCTCTTTCCTGTTGTGAATTGAGTTTTTCCTTTGAGATTTTGTTTTATCGGATTGAATACTTTTATGGATTTGAGAGCACTTGATATATGTCTTGCATATGGTATTATATTGATTCAGTTGAGATATGTTTTGGCACTCAACTCACGGATTCCCGAGGTGACATTGGGGTAATCTATGCATAGGGGTTGATGCACGTTCTCGTCTTTTGTTTCTCCGGTAGAAATCTTGGGGCACTCTTTGAGGTTCTTTGTGTTGGATTGAGTATTATGAATTTGAATTTGCTTTGGTGTTATTTTAGTACGAACTCTTGATAGATTGATCGGAAAGAATAACTTAGTGTTATTTTAGTACGAACTCTTGATAGATCGATCGAAAAGAATAACTTGGTGTTAAATTAGTACGAACTCTTGGATAGTTCAATCGGAAAGAATAGCTACAAACAATTTCTTCTCATGTTCTCCGCTAGATAAGAACTTTGGACTGATTCTTCATCGCACTTTGAGGGATGGTTATATGATCCAATTAGATTAGCATTGTTGAGAGATTGCACTAGCGAAAGTACGGACCCTAGGCCTCATTGTCAAGTATTGCAATACTGTTTGTGCTCTGTTTTATCAATTGCTACCTTGCTATTTTTTATTATTCCTATCACAAAAATCAATATCTTCTATCATTACTACGCTTTTATTACCATCTCTTCGCGAAACTAGTGCACCTATACAAATTACCATTGTATTTGGTGTGTTGGGGACACAACAGACTTTTTGTTATTTGGTTGCAGCGTTGTTTGAGAGAGACCATCTTCAACCTACACCTCCCACGGATTGATAAACCTTAGGTCATCCACTTGAGGGAAAATTGCTACTGTCCTACAAAACTCTGAGCTTGGAGGCCCAACACGAGTCTACAAGAATAAAGTTGCGTAGTAGACATCAAGCTCTTTTCTGGCGCCGTTGCCGGGGAGGTGAGTGCTTGAAGGTAAATCTTTAGATCTTGCAATTGAATCTTTTAGTTTCTTGTTTTATCACTAGTTTGGTTCATAAAAGAAAAACTACAAAAAAAATGGAATTGAGGTTGCATCATATTATTCATCTTTATAATGTCTTTCGTGAAAATGATGGAAAGGAAAATTATGCTCAATTGATAGAAGAGGAATTCAGTAAAATGTTTGGCATAAATGATGAGCATGATTGCAATGTTGTTGGTACGAACTCTTTGAATATCCATGATGCTAACAATATGCAAAGCCATAAGCTTGGGGATGCTATATTTGATGAAGATGATATTTTTAGTCCCCCAAGATTTGATGTGCAAATTTGTTATAATGATTGCATGCCTCCTATTTATGATGATTATATTGATGAAAGTGGGTTTGGAAGAGTGTCAACTCTAGGTAATGATCCCAATATTTTGGAGGGTGTTGAATCTTGTTACAATATTGAAAAAAGTGAATTTGGAGAGGTCATGACTTTATTTAGTGATGAATCCACTATTTTGGAAGAGGTTTCAATTGATTATGATAACAAAGTTGCTATCTATGATGATTATGGTGATGACATGTATTCTATAAAGAATAATGATAACCATGAAACTTTTCATCATGATTTTAATTTTCAATCCCATGATAGTTATTTTGTTGAGTTTGCTCCCACTACTATTCATGAGAATAAATTTGCTTATGTGGAGAGTAACAAAATTTCTATGCTTATGTATCATGAAAAGAATGCTTTATCTGATAGTTATATTGTTGAATTCATTCATGATGCTACTGAAAATTACTATGAGAGAGGAACATATGCTTTTACATATTGCAATAATATCAAGTTCCCTCTCTTTGTGTTGAAAGTTTTGAAGTTGCATTTGTTTTGCCTTCCTATGCTAGTTGATTCTTGTTCCAATAAGTTGTTTGCTCACAAAATACCTATGCATAGGAAGTGGGTTAGACTTAAATGTTCTTGTCATGTGCTTCATGATGCTCCCGTTATGTTTCAATTCTTATCTTTTATGTGAGCATCATTGAAATCATCATGCCTAGCTAAAAAGGAATTAGAGAAAAGAGCTTGTTGGGAGACAACCCAACACTTTTACCTACTGTTTTTGTGTGTTCACATGGTTATGCTACTGTAGTAATCATGTTTTATTGCTTTTATTTCAATAAAGTACCAAGTAAAGCCTTTGGGATAGTGTGGATGATAGTTGACTTGATTCTGTGCAAAAACAGAAACTTTTGCACCCAGTAACAGAATTGTCTAAATTAACTGGAGATTCTAAAAACTCTGAATTTTTTACAGTTGTTGGGCATACAAATTGCCTACGTTTTACAAAATTTTAAGAATTTTTGGAATTACATAAGTATGAACTTAATTCATATCTTTATGTACTGTTCTGTTTTTGACAGATTCTGTTTGCAATGCATAGTTTGCTTGTTTTATGGTTTCTATGGCTTTTATTGTTAATATAAATTATGTAAATTGTAGAGTACAGTAGGCATTGTATGAGAACAATTATGAATCTTATCTTGACTGTACCAAAGTGAATGATTTGTCTTAATCATACTAACCCATCTCACGAAGTTCCGTTAAGTTTTGTGTGATTGAAGTTTTCCAGTTTTGGGTGAGATATCAATATGAGGAGAATAAGGAGTGACAAGACCCTAAGCTTGGAGATTACCAAGGCACACCCAAGGTAATATTCAAGGAAGATCCAAGCAACTAAGCTTGGGGATGCCCCGGAAGGCATCCCCTCTTTCGTTTCCGACATTATCGGTAACCTCACTTGGAGCTATAATTTTATTCGTCACATGATATGTGTTTTGCTTGGAGTGTCATTTTATTTTTTTGTATTTGCTTGCTTCTATTTATAATAATGTTTTGCATCTTTCATTTCAATAGAAATGTCAAGTATAGCCTTTGCCATGCTTATTTTGCAAGTATATGAGTTGCTGTTTCAAAACAGAAAGTTTATCGCTGTTGCGAAAATTCTCTAGAAAAGTAAGGATGCGATAAAAGGTTGAAATTTTTTGAATAGTAAGCTATAATAAATTTTCACAAGTTTAGTAATTTTTCATAATTTTTGGAGTTAGGAAAGTATGAATAATATTGCACTCTTTACAGACTATACTGTTTAGACAGATTGTTGTTATGTTTGCATTGTGTGCATATGTTTGCTTGTTTAATGATTCTATTCGAGGATAGGAGTATTAAATATGCAGAGGAATTTAGTATGCAATGTTGAATAATAATTTTAGCGATTTGCTACAGTAGAAAATGATAAGGTTTTTGCATTGATTTATACTAACTTATCTCACGAGTTCTTGTTGAGTTTTGTGTGGATGAAGTTTTTAAGATTCAGGAAACTGTGATATAAAAGGAATTTAGGAGACACAAAAGCTCAAGCTTGGGGATGCCCAAGGCATCCCAAGTTAATAATCCAAGAAGTCTCAAGCATCTAAGCTTGGGGATGCCCCGGTAGGCATCCCACTTTTCTTCATGAACAACTATCGGTTAGTATCGGTTAAACCTAAGTTTTTGCTTCTTCACATGAGTTGTGCTATTCTTGGAATGTCATTTTATTTTTCTTTGCTTGCTGTTTTAATAAAATACTTAGATCTGAAAAAAAATAAGAGTGAGTCCTCAATTAGCTACCCCTCTACTCAACTACTCGCTTGATCTTCACTTATATCTTTTTGGAGTAGCTTGTCATTTACTCTTGTGCTTCACTTATATCCTATGAGTAAATTATTGAATGATTTGAATATCATGAAGTTGAAATTATATCATGCCTAGTGGTAGCTTCACATTGGGTTTAGAAAGAGAAATCTTTTGAAGCTTGACAATCACAATATTGGTCATACAAGCAATTCATGAATGATTAGTATAAGGAAGAGAACTTTCACATACAAATATATTATCTTGGACATCTTCTATGATTGTGAATACCGATTAATTATTTTCAAACATGAGCAAATTAGTTGAAGTTGGACAAGAAAGACAACGTAATGAGTTATGTTTATTTGCATAGAAGTTATATTGTCATGGATCCTCCAACATGTGGTGTTTGCCTAGGATCTTTTGCTAGCCAAAAATTCGTACTAAGTAGAGATACTACTTGTGCATCCAAAAGCCCTTGAACCCAGTTTCTTGCCATGAGTGTCCACCATACCTACCTATGGATTGAATAAGATCCTTCAAGTAAGTTGTCATCGGTGCATAAAGCAATAAAAATTGCTCCTAAATATGTTTGATCTTTTATTGTAAGGGAAAATTGAGCGTTGTACGAACTTGTGATGGCAAAGTAATAAAAGCGATGGACTGCATAATAAAGGTTGCTATCATAAGGGGCAATATAATGTGACGTTCCTTTGCATTAAGAGCTTGGGCATCCAAATAAAAAGTGCATGGCAACCTTTGCTTCCCTCTGCGAAGGGCCTATCTTTTACTTTTCAGTATTTACTTTTATGCAAAGAGTCAATAGTATGAATTCTCATTTCAACCTCAATTATTCTCTAGTTGGCAAGCATCATCTGGTGGGGAAAGATCTAGGCACATGTGACCAGTCAGATATATTTGATCGTGATTTATTATTGTTGACAATTATCTCTATGATAAATGAGTTGGGAGGCGAAATATTAAGCCCCTATCTTTCTCTGTGTTCGATGGATGCCATTTGTTCTAAGAATATGCTTTGAGTAGTAGCAATCATTGAAGACTATATGATGATTGAGTATGTAGAGCTCTTACTTAGACTCTGTTGAATAAGTTGAATTGCAATTGTTTGGTGACTAAGAATATAGGTTGTTGAGTTTCAAGAGAATTCATTGTTTGAACCTTAACATGTGAATTGGTTGCTACTTTATCATGATGAGTTTTATGAGGAAGAGTTGTTGTTATGATGCTAGGAAAAGTGATTGAAATTATCATTGATCAAACTTATGCACTTTGCTAGCATTCACACTTCATAAATTATTTCTTTTATCATCTACCAACTCGAGGACGAGTAGGAATAAGCTTGGGGATGCTGATACGTCTCCAACGTATCTATAATTTATGAAGTATTCATGCTGTTATACTGTCATTCTTGGATGTTTTACAATCATTTTATAGCAACTTTATATCATTTTTTTGGACTAACCTATTGACATAGTGCCCAGTGCCAGTTGCTATTTTTTGCTTTTTTTTACATCGCAGAAAATCAATACCAAATGGAGTCCAAACGCAGTGAAACTTTTTGGAGATTTTTTCTGGACCAGAAGACACCCGGTGGGCCAAAGAAGTACCAGAGGGGAGCTCCGAGGAGAGCACAACCCACCAGGGCACGCCTGGGGGCCCAGGCGCGCCCAGGTGGTTTGTGCCCACCTCGGTGACCTCCCGCACCACCTCTTCGCCCTATAAATTGCCAAATATTCCAAAAACCCTGGGGGTAACTCTAGATCTGAAGTTCCTCCACCGCAAGCCTCTGTAGCCACGAAAAACCAATCTAGACCCTGTTCTGGCACTCTGCCGGAGGGGAAAATCATCACCGCTGGCCATCTTCATCATCCCGGCGGCCACCATGATGAGGAGGGAGTAGTCCACCCTCGGGGCTGAGGGTTTGAACCAGTAGCTATGTGTTTAATCTCTCTCTCTCTCGTGTTCTTGAGATGTCACGATCTTGATGTATCGCGGGCTTTGTTAATATAGTTGGATCATATGGTGTTTTCCCCTCTCTTTCTTGTTGTGAATTGAGTTTTCCCTTTGAGATTTCGTTTTATCGGATTGAATACTTTTATGGATTTGAGAGCACTTGATATATGTCTTGCATATGGTATTATATTGATTCACTTGAGATATGTTTTGGCACTCAACTCGCAGATTTCCGAGGTGACATTGGGGTAATCTATGCATAGGGGTTGATGCACGTTCTCGTCTTTTGTTTCTCCGGTAGAAATCTTGGGGCACTCTTTGAGGTTCTTTGTGTTTGATTGAATATTATGAATTTGAATTTGCATTGGTGTTATTTTAGTATGAACTCTTGATAGATCAATCGGAAAGAATAACTTAGTGTTATTTTAGTACGAACTCTTGATAGATCGACCGGAAAGAATAACTTGGTGTTATTTTAGTACGAACTCTTGGATAGATCGATCGGAAAGAATAGCTACAAACAATTTCTTCTGATGTTCTCCGCTAGATAAGAACTTTGGAGTGATTCTTCATTGCACTTTGAGGGATGGTTATACGATCCAATTAGATTAGCATTGTTGAGAGATTGCACTAGCGAAAGTACGGACCATAGGCCTCATTTTTAAGCATTGCAATACCGTTTGTGCTCCGTTTTATCAATTGCTACCTTGCTGTTTTTTATTGTTCCTATCACCAAAATCAATATCTTCTATCATTACTACGCTTTTATTACCATCTCTTCGCCGAACTAGTGCACCTATACAAATTACCATTGTATTTGGTGTTTTGGGGACACAAGAGACTTTTTGTTATTTGGTTGCAGCATTGTTTGAGAGAGACCATCTTCATCCTACACCTCCCACGGATTGATAAACCTTAGGTCATCCACTTGAGGGAAAATTGCTACTGTCCTACAAAACTCTGCGCTTGGAGGCCCAACACGAGTCTACAAGAATAAAGTTGCGTAGTAGACATCACGCTGCCATCGATGAGAACCCGCGTGAACTGGCGGGTGTGCTTTTCAGCGATGAAGACAGGGTCAAGGACGAGGGCGTACCCACCAGGTGTGGGCATGATGGCCGGGTGGCCCTCCCGGGTCCAGCTGACGGGGCAGTCAAACCAGTTCATGTACTGGCGATCCTGAGAGATGACGGTGTTCACCTCATGCTGGAGCTTGCGCTTGATGTGCTTGTCGTCACCCTCGCTGGTGAAAATGATGTAGCACGCATTCGGGTTGGGGAAGTCATCGTTGCGCGTGGCATCGACCGCAGGAGGATGCAGAGGGGGCAGCTGCTCCGTGATGATCCACAAGTATTGGGGATCAATCGTAGTCCTTTCGATAAGTAAGAGTGTCGAACCCAACGAGGAGCAGAAGGAAATGGCAAGTGGTTTTTAGCAAGGTATTTTCTGCAAGCACTGAAATAGTCGGTAACAAGTAGTTTGATAGCAAGATAATTTGTAATGAGCAAGTAACGGTAATGGTAAATAAAGTGCAGCAAGGTATCCCAATCCTTTTGTGGCAAAGGACAGGCCAAAACGGTCTCTTATGATAAGCAAAGCATTCTTGAGGGTACACGGGAATTTCATCATATCACTTTCATCATGTTGGTTTGATTCGTGTTCGCTACTTTGATAATTTGATATGTGGGTGGACCGGTGCTTAGGTGTTGTTCTTACTTGAACAAACCTCCTACTTATGATTAACCCCCTCGCAAGCATCCGCAACTACGAGAAAAGTATTAAGATAAAATCTAACCATAGCATTAAACTTTTGGATCCAAATCAATCCCTTACGAAGTAGCGCATAAACTAGGGTTTAAGCTTCTGTCACTCTAGCAACCCATCATCTAATAACTAATCCACAATGCATTCCCTTAGGCACAAATATGGTGAAGTGCCATGTAGTCGACGATCACATGACACCACTAAGGGAATCACAACATGCATATCATCAAAATATCGAACACATATCAAGTTCACATGATTACTTGCAACATGATTTCTTTCGTGGCCTCAAGAACAAAAGTAACTACTCACAAATAATAATCATGCTCAAGATCAGAGGGGTATTAAATAGCATCATGGATGTCAACATATAATCTTCCACCAAATAAACCAAATAGTAATCAACTACAAGATGTAATCAACACTACTAGTCACCCACAAGCACCAATCTAAGGTTCCGGTACAAAGATTGAACACAAGAGATGAACTAGGGTTTGAGAGGAGATGGTGCTGTTGAAGATGTTGATGGAGATTGCCCTCCCAAAGATGGGAGAGTTGTTGGTGATGACGATGGCGATGATTTCCCCCTCCGGGAGGGAAGTTCCCGGATATGTCCATTTTGCATCATGCTTTTATATTGATATTTATTGCATTATGGGCTGTTATTACACATTATATCACAATATTTATGCCTTTTCTCTCTTATTTTATATGGTTTACATGAAGAGGGAGAATGCCGGCAGCTGGAATTCTGGACTGGAAAAGGAGCAAATATTAGAGACCTATTCTGCACAACTCCAAAAGTCCTGAAACTTCACGGAGAATATTTTTGGAATATATAAAAAATATTGGGCGAAGAAAATACCAGAGGGGGGCCACCAGCCAGCCACAAGGGTGGAGGGCGCGCCCTACCCCTGGGCGTGCCCCCCGTCCTTGTGGGCCACCTGGCAGGCCCCCGATGCCCATCTTCTGCTATATGATGTGTTTTGACCTGGAAAAAATAAGAAGGAAGCTTTTGGGATGAAGCGCCGCCGTCTCGAGGCGGAACCTGGGCAGAACCAATCTAGGGCTCCGGTGGAGTTGTTCTGCCGGGGAAACATCCCTCCGGGAGGGGGAAATCGAAGCCATCATCATCACCAACGATCCTCTCATCGAGAGAGGGTCAATCTCCATCAACATCTTCACTAGCACCAACTCCTCTCCAAACCCTAGTTCATCTCTTGTATCCGATCTCTGTCTCAAAACCTCAGATTGGTACCTGTGGGTTGCTAGTAGTGTTGATTACTCCTTGTAGTTGATGCTAGTTGGTTTATTCGGTGGACGATCATATGTTCAGATCCTTAATGATAATTAATACTCCTCTGATTATGAACATGAATATGCTTTGTGAGTAGTTACGTTTGTTCCTGAGGACATGGGAGAAGTTTTGTTATAAGTAATCATGTGAATTTGGTATTCGTTCGATATTTTGATGAGATGTATGTTGTCTTTCCTCTAGTGGTGTTATGTGAACATCGACTACATGACACTTCACCATGATTTGGGCCTAGGGGAAGGCATTGGGAAGTAATAAGTAGATGATGGGTTGCCGGAGTGACAGAAGCTTAAACCCTAGTTTATGAGTTGCTTCGTAAGGGGCTGATTTGGATCCATATGTTTCATGCTATGGTTAGATTTATCTTAATTCTTCTTTCGTAGTTGCGGATGCTTGCGAGAGGGGTTAATCATAAGTGGGAGGCTTGTCCAAGAAGGACATCACCCAAGCACCGGTCCTCCCACATATCAAATTATCAAAGTAACGAACGCGAATCATATGAGCATGATGAAAACTAGCTTGACAACAATTCTCATGTGTCCTCGGGAGCGCTTTGCTTTATATAAGAGTTTGTCCAGGCTTGTCCTTTGCTATAAAAAGGATTGGGCCACCTTGCTGCATCTTGTTTACTTTTGTTACTTGTTACCCGTTACGAATTATCTCATCATACAACTATCTGTCACCGATAATTTCAGTGCTTGCACAGAATACCTTGCTGGAAACTGCTTGTCATTTCCTTCTGCTCCTCGTTGGGTTCAACACTCTTACTTATCGAAAGGACTACGATAGATCCCCTATACTTGTGGGTCATCAAGACTCTTTTCTGGCGCCGTTGCCGGGGAGTGAAGCGCCTTTGGTAAGTGGAATTTGGTAAGGAAACATTTATATAGTTTGCTGAAATTTACTGTCACTTGTTACTATGGAAAATAATCCTTTGAGGGGCTTGTTCGGGGTATCTACACCTCAACCGGAAGAGAAAAGAGTTGCTCCTCAACCTACTGCACCTACTGATAATATTTATTATGAAATTCCTTCGGGTATGATAGAGAAACTGCTAGCTAATCCTTATGCAGGAGATGGGGCATTACATCCCGATATGCACCTAATCTATGTGGATGAAGTTTATGGATTATTTAAGCTTGCAGGTATGCCCGAGGATGATGTCAAGAAGAAGGTCTTCCCTTTATCTTTGAAGGGAAAGGCATTGACATGGTATAGGCTATGTGATGATATTGGATCATGGAACTACAACCGATTGAAATTGGAATTTCATCGGAAGTTTTATCCTATGCATCTGGTTCATCGTGATCGAAATTATATATATAATTTTAGGCCTCGTGAAGGAGAAAGTATCGCTCAAGCTTGGGGGAGGCTTAAGTCAATGTTATATTCATGCCCCAATCATGAGCTCTCAAGATAAATTTTTATTCAAAAAATTTATGCTCGGCTTTCTCATAATGATCGAACCAAGCTCGATACTTCTTGTACCGGTTCTTTTATGAAGAAGGATATTGAATGCAAATGGGATTTATTGGAAAGAATTAAATGCAACTCTGAAGATTGGGAACTCGACGAAGGTAAGGAGTCAGGTATAAACCTTAAGTTTGATTGTGTTAAATCTTTTATGGATACGGATGCTTTTCGTGATTTTAGCACTAAATATGGACTTGACTCTGAGATAGTAGCTTCTTTCTGTGAATCTTTTGCTACTCATGTGGATCTCCCAAAGGAGAAGTGGTTTAAATATCATCCTCCCATTGAAGTTAAAGTAGTTGAACCAATTAAAGTTGAAGAAGAAACTATTACTTATAATGTTGATCCTATTGTTCCGACTGCTTATATTGAGAAACCACCTTTTCCTGTTAGAATAAAGGATCATGCTAAAGCTTCAACTGTGGTTCGTAAGAGTTATACTAGAACACCTAAACCCCCTGAACAAATTAAAGTTGAACCTCGTATTGCTATGGTTAAAGATCTCTTGGTTGATAATATTGAAGGGCATGTTATTTATTTCTGTGATGAAGCTGCTAGAATTGCTAAACCCGATACTAAAGATAAACATAGACCTGTTGTTGGCATGCCTGTTGTTTTCATTAAAATAGGAGATCATTGTTATCATGGCTTATGTGATGTGGGTGCTAGTGTGAGTGCAATTCCTTATACCCTATATAAAGAAATTATGAATGATATTGCACCTGCTGAGATAGAGGATATTGATGTTACTATTAAGCTTGCCAATAGAGATACTATATCGCCAATTGGGATTGTTAGAGATGTTGAAGTCATGTGTGGGAAAATAAAATACCCTACTGATTTTCTTGTTCTTGCCTCCGCACAAGATAATTTTTGCCCCATTATATTTGGTAGACCTTTCTTGAATATTGTTAATGCTAAGATAGACTGTGAGAAAGATATTGTTACTGTTGGTTTAGGGGATATGTCTCATGATTTTAATTTCTCTAAATTCCGTAGACAACCCCATGATAAAGAATTGCCTAGTAAGGATGAAATTATTGGTCTTGCTTCTATTGCCGTGCCTCCTACTGATCCTTTAGAACAATATTTGCTAGACCATGAAAATGATATGTTTATGAATGAAAGAAGGGAAATAGATGAAATATTCTTTAAGCAAGGGCCTCTTTTGAAACACAACTTGCCTGTTTAAATCCTTGGGGATCCTCCTCCACCGAAGGGTGATCCCGTGTTTGAGCTTAAACAATTACCTGATACTTTGAAATATGCTTATCTTGATGAAAAGAAGATATATCCTGTTATTATTAGTGCTAACCTTTCAGAACATGAAGAAAAGAAATTATTGAAAACTCTGAAGAAGCACCGTGCCGCTATTGGATATACTCTTGATGATCTTAAGGGCATTAGTCCCACTCTATGTCAGCACAAAATTAAATTGGAGAATGATGCTAAACCAATTGTTGATCACCAACGACGGTCTAATCCTAAGATGAAAAAAGTGATAAGAAATGAAATACTAAAGCTTCTGGAGGTAGGTATAATTTATCCTATAGCTGATAGTAAATGGGTAAGTCATGTTCATTGTGTCCCTAAGAAGGGAGGTATTACTGTTGTTCCTAAGGATAAGAATGAATTGATTCCACAAAGAATTGTTACAGGTTATAGAATGGTAATTGATTTTTGCAAATTAAACAAAGCTACTAAAAAAGATCATTACCCTCTACCTTTTATTGATCAAATGCTAGAAAGACTATCCAAACATACACATTTTTGCTTTCTAGATGGTTATTCTGGTTTCTCTCAAATACCTGTGTCAAAAGATGATTAGGAAATGACCACTTTTACTTGCCCTTTTGGTACCTTTGCTTATAGACGTATGCCTTTTGGTTTATGCAATGCACCTGCTACCTTTCAAAGATGTATGACTGCTATATTCTCTGATTTTTGTGAAATGATTGTTGAGGTTTTCATGGATGATTTCTTCATTTACGGAACTTCTTTTGATGATTGCTTAAGCAACCTTGATCGAGTTTTGCAGAGATGTGAAGAAACTAATCTTGTCTTGAATTGGGAGAAGTGCCACTTTATGGTTAATGAAGGTATTGTCTTGGGGCATAAAATTTCTGAAAGAGGTATTGAAGTTGATAAAGCTAAAGTAGATGCTATTGAAAAGATGCCGTGTCCTAAAGATATCAAAGGTATAAGAAGTTTCCTTGGTCATGCTGGTTTTTATAGGAGGTTTATTAAATACTTCTCTAAAATTTCTAGGCCTCTCACTAATCTCTTGCAAAAAGATGTTTCTTTTCTTTTTGATGATGATTGTGTAGAAGCATTTGAAATACTTAAGAAAGCCTTGATTTCTGCACCTATTGTTCAGCCACCTGATTAGAATTTACCCTTTGAAATTATGTGTGATGCTCATGATTATGCTGTTGGTGCTATTCTAGGACAAAGAGTCGATAAGAAATTGAATGTTATTCATTATGCTAGTAAAACTCTAGACAGTGCCCAGAGAAATTATGCTACCAGTGAAAAAGAATTTTTAGCAGTTGTATTTGCTTGTGATAAGTTCAGATCTTATATTGTTGATTCCAAAGTAACTGTTCACACTGATCATGCTGCTATTAAATATCTTATGGAAAAGAAAGATGCTAAGCCTAGACTTATTAGATTGGTTCTCTTGTTACAAGAATTTGATTTGCATATTATTGATAGAAAGGGAGCCGAGAATCCTGTCGCAGACAACTTGTCTAGGTTAGAAAATGTTCTTGATGACCCACTGCCTATTGATGATAGCTTTCCTGATGAACAATTAGCTGTCATAAATGCTTCTCGCAATACTCCATGGTATGCTGATTATGCTAATTACATTGTTGCTAAATTTATACCACCTAGTTTCACATACCACCAAAAGAAAAAGTTTTCCTATTATTTAAGAAATTACTTTTGGGATGACCCACACCTTTATAAAGAAGGAGTAGATGGTGTTATTAGACGTTGTGTACCTGAGCATGAACAGGAACAGATCCTACGCAAGTGCCACTCCGAGGCCTACGGAGGACACCATGCTGGAGATAGAACTGCACATAAGGTATTGCAATCTGGTTTTTATTGGCCTACTCTCTTCAAGGATGCTCGTAAGTTTGTCTTGTCATGTGATGAATGCCAAAGAATTGGCAATATTAGTAAACCTCAGGAAATGCCTATGAATTATTCACTTGTTATTGAATCATTTGATGTTTGGGGCTTTGATTATATGGGACCTTTTCCTTCCTCTAATGGGTATACACATATTTTAGTTGCTGTTGATTATGTTACTAAGTGGGTAGAAGCTATTCCAACTAGTAGTGATGATCATAACACTTCTATTAAGATGCTTAAAGAAGTTATTTTTCTGAGGTTTGGAGTCCCTAGATATTTAATGACTGATGGTGGTTCACATTTTATTCATGGTGCTTTCCGTAAAATGCTTGCTAAGTATGATGTTAACCATAGAATTGCATCTCCATATCATCCTCAGTCTAGTGGTCAAGTAGAATTAAGCAATAGAGAGATTAAATTGATTTTGCAAAAGATTGTTAATAGATCTAGAAAGAATTGGTCTAAGAAACTTGATGATGCATTATGGGCTTATAGAACTGCTTATAAGAATCCTATGGGTATGTCTCCGTATAAAATGGTTTATGGAAAAGCATGTCACTTACCTCTTGAACCAGAACATAAGGCATATTGGGCTATTAAAGAGCTCAATTATGACTTCAAACTTGCCGGTGAGAAGAGGTTATTTGACATAAGCTCACTTGATGAATGGAGAACCCAAGCCTATGAGAATGCCAAGTTGCTTAAAGAAAAAGTTAAAAGATGGCATGACAAAAGGATACAAAAGCGTGAGTTTAATAGGTGATCATGTGTTGCTATACAACTCTCATTTAAGATTTTTTGCATGAAAGCTTCTCTCTAAATGGGAAGGTCCCTATATTATCGAGGAGCTCTATCATTCCGGTGCCATCAAAATCAACAACGCCGAAGGTACAAATCCGAGGGTGGTAAACGGTCAAAGAATCAAACATTATATCTCAGGTAATCCCATAAATGTTGAGACCAATATAATTGACACCGTAACGCCGGAGGAGTACATAAGGGACACTTTCCAGAATGTTTCAGACTCTGAAAAGGAATAGGTATGTGGTACGGTAAGTAAACCGACTCCAAAACTATTCTAATAGCAATTTTTCTCCGTTTTGGAATATTTAGAAAAATAGAAAAATTAAAAGTAGTCCGAAAGAGACACGAGGAGACTACAAGGGTGGAGGGCGCACCCCCTGCCTTGTGGCCACCTCATGTGCTCTCCGGACTCCGTTTTCTTGCACAATACTTCTTTTGGTCGGTAAAAATTCATTATATAATCTCCCGAAGGTTTTGACCACCGTACCACGGCAATATCTCTTGTTTTTGTTTTGAGCTGTTTCTCTGACAGATCCAGATAGCCATGACGTCTCCAAGCGCCCCCAAGGACAAGTTTTTTGAGAAGGTCATCAACCCTTATCTCGCGGAGGTGCTGCAACACCCTCAAACCGTTGAGATGCGTGAGGGGTTGCTGCACATCCGCGATACTGAGGGGCCAAAGAAGACCGAAAGCGTGGAGACAAGGCTCGAAGAAGTGGAGCGTCAAGTCTTCAAGTGCCAAGGGATGGTGGAACACGGACTCAACGCCAACCACATGATGATCGCTGAATTTACAAGTGCTCACAAGCTGGATGCTGAGAACATTGGGGAGGCCATCTTCAAGCTTCATGAGAAAATCGAGCATCTCCAAGCCCAGATCTATGACCTGCAAAACCAAAACTGTGGGTATGAATACAGATTTAAGAGGATGAGTTTGGCTGCAGATTTGAGGATCCTGGAGACTCGTTCATCTTTTTACGATGGTGAACCTATGCCTTGGAAGATGGAGGATAAAATTCTTTCATCATCAACAACTCCATCATCACCACCTCCGAAGAAAGAGACATAAATACATGGGTATGGGCACTCCCCTTGGCAACTGCCAAGCTTGGGGGAGATGCCCCGGTATCGTATCACCATCACCCCTTTACTTTTATCATTTTCCTTAGTTCGATCCTATTGGTTATATCTTGATCTAGTAGAATAAAGTTTTTAGTATGATCTAGCTTTGAGTTTTGTTTTGATCTCTATCTATGTAATCGAGTCCGTGAGTTATATATAATAAAGAGTAGTTTTGAGTTGAGGGCTTTGCTTTCTTGCTATGATCTTGAGGGAATTAAATTAAAGAAAGGAATAAAAAGAAATAAAAAGATCATATATTGATCTTATGGAGAGTAATGACTTCACATATAAAGAATATGATGAATAAAAGTTGTTGAGAGTTGACATAGTTTTGGTCATTGTTGCAATTAATAGGAAGTAATAAAGAAAGAGAGGCTTCACATATAAATATACTATCTTGGACATCTTTTTGTAATTGTGAGCACTCATTAAAATATGACATGCTAAAAAGTTGATGTTGGACAAGGAAGACAACATAATGGTTTATGTTTTCTTATATCCGAATAGAAGTTATATTGTCATGGATCCTCCAACATGTTCAGCTTGCCTTTCCCTCTCATGCTAGCCAAATTCTTTGCACCAAGTAGAGATACTACTTGTGCTTCCAAACATCCTTTAAACCCAGTTTTGCCATGAGAGTCCACCATACCTACCTATGGATTGAGTAAGATCCTTCAAGTAAGTTGTCATCGGTGCAAGCAATAAAAATTGCTCTCTAAATATGTATGATCTATTAGTGTGAAGAAAATAAGCTTTATACGAACTTGTGATATGGAAGAAATAAAAGTGACGGACTGCATAATAAAGGTCTTTATCACAAGCGGCAATATAAAGTGACGTTCTTTTGCATTAAGATTTTGTGCATCCAACCATAAAAGCGCATGACAACCTCTGCTTCCCTCTGCGAAGGGCCTATCTTTTACTTTTATCTTCTAGTTTTATACAAGAGTCATGGTGATCTACACCTTTCCTTTTTACACTTTTTTCCTTTTGGCAAGCACTATGCGTTGGAGAAAGATCCAGATATATATATCCACTCGGATGTAGGTTATCATAAAGTATTATTGTTGACATTACCCTTGAGGTAAAAGGGTGGAGGGCGCGCCCTACCCCCCTGGGCGCGCCCCCCATCCTTGTGGGCCACCTGGCAGGCCCCCGATGCCCATCTTCTGCTATATGGTGTGTTTTGACCTGGAAAAAATAAGAAGGAAGCTTTCGGGAGGGGGAAATCGAAGCCATCATCATCACCAACGATCCTCTCATCGAGAGAGGGTCAATCTCCATCAACATCTTCACTAGCACCATCTCCTCTCCAAACCCTAGTTCATCTCTTGTATCCGATCTCTATCTCAAAACCTTAGATTGGTACCTGTGGATTGCTAGTAGTGTTGATTACTCCTTGTAGTTGATGCTAGTTGGTTTATTTGGTGGAAGATCATATGTTCAGATCCTTAATGATAATTAATACTCCTCTGATTATGAACATGAATATGCTTTGTGAGTAGTTACGTTTGTTCCTGAGGACATGGGAGAAGTCTTGTTATAAGTAATCATGTGAATTTGGTATTCGTTCGATATTTTGATGAGATGTATGTTGTCTTTCCTCTAGTGTTGTTATGTGAACATCGACTACATGACACTTCACCATGATTTGGGCCTAGGGGAAGGCATTGGGAATTAATAAGTAGATGATGGGTTGCTAGAGTGACAGAAGCTTAAACCCTAGTTTATGAGTTGCTTCGTAAGGGGCTGATTTGGATCCATATGTTTCATGCTATGGTTAGATTTATCTTAATTCTTCTTTCGTAGTTGCGGATGCTTGCGAGAGGGGTTAATCATAAGTGGGAGGCTTGTCCAAGGAAGGACAGCACCCAAGCACCGGTCCACCCACATATCAAATTATCAAAGTAACAAACGCGAATCATATGAGAATGATGAAAACTAGCTTGACAACAATTCCCATGTGTCCTCGGGAGCGCTTTGCTTTATATAAGAGTTTGTCCAGGCTTGTCCTTTGCTATAAAAAGGATTGGGCCACCTTGCTGCACCTTGTTTACTTTTGTTACTTGTTACCCGTTACGAATTATCTCATCATACAACTATCTGTCACCGATAATTTCAGTGCTTGCAGAGAATACCTTGCAGGAAACCGCTTGTCATTTCCTTCTGCTCCTCGTTGGGTTCGACACTCTTACTTATCGAAAGGACTACGATAGATCCCCTGTACTTGTGGGTCATCATTCCCCTGGCGGAATCGCTCTGCCGGAGGGCAAAAGTGCTCCTGCCCAAGTTCTACCTCGAGACGGCGGCGCTTCGTCCTGAAAGTCCTCCCCTTATTTTTCTAGGTCAAAATGACTTATATACCAGAAGAGGCGCACCAGAGGTGGGCCGAGGAGGGCAGAACCCACCATGGCGCGCCTGGGCTCCCTGGCGCGCCCAGGTGGGTTGTGCCCACCTGGTGGGCCCCCTCTGGTAGCTATTTGCTCCAATATTCTTCATATATTGCAAAAAAATTCTCCGTAAATTTTCAGCTCAATTGGAGATGTGCAGAATAGTAACTCTGACGTAGCTTTTTCAGGTCCAGAATTCTAGCTGCCGGTATTCTCCCTCTTTGTGTAAACCTTGCATATTATTAGAGAAAAGGCATTAGAATTACTTCCAAAAGCATTATTATGCATAAAAACATTATAAATAACAGTGGGAAAACATGATGCAAAATGGACGTATCACCCCGCACCCGGCGAAGGGGGCAGGGGCGGCGGCAGGTCGCCCCTCATCAGGCGCTGAGTGATGGTGTACTACCGAAGCGTGTGCATGGACGGCTTCGTGCCGCTGTGGTGCTTGCAGGGGGCGTCGACCATCTGCTCAAACCTGAGCTTGGGTTGCCAAGCGGTCTTGTTGGTTAGCTGACGCCAGCCCCCGGCTTGCTCCGCCGGCTGCTCCACTTCGGTGGTGGCGACGAGACAGCCATCGTAACGAGGGGCCGGCTGCTCGCCCTTGCATTTGTTGTTGTTGTTGTTCTGCTGTCGGCTACTCTCGCCATCCGGCCGGGGTGGGGGGCGGTGCCGGCAGCGCCTTGCCGGCCTCATCCACCATGACTTGGACTTTCATGGCGGCATCGGCCATGGCGTACTTATCTGTCATGGCCATGAGCATGGCCATAGTGGTCGGCCCGGAGCGTAGAAGCTTGTGCTTGAGCAGGGTGCCGTCTCGGCACCCGTCCATGAAGTACTGGATGGCCTGAACCTCATGAACTCCCTCGCAGTTGTTCCGCAGCTCGGTCCATCGCGTGAGGTACTGGCGGCCGGTCTCCTCTAGCCCCTGAACTCACATGGCGAGCTAGCGGGGCCGGGCGAGCCGCTTGTACGTGCCGATGAAGTTGTGCACGAACACCTGGTCGAAGTCAAGCCAGGAGTTGATGCTGCCAGCCGGCAGGCTGTTCATCCATGTCCGGGCCGAGCCCTGGAGCATGAGAGGGGGCGTAGCGTACGGCCAGGCACCTGTTGCTGCCAGCGATGCCAACGGCTGTGGTATAGTTGGTGAGCCAATCCTCCAACTTGGCAGTTCCATTGTACTTGGGGGTGTCGCGGGGGAGAGTGAATCCCTTGGGGAAAGACTCATTGCGGATGCGCGGGCCGAAGCAAGCCGGACCGACCGAGCTTTCCTCCTCCACTACAAGCAAACGCGCCAGCTGCTCGATGTGCTGGTGGGCATCGTTGTCGCCGATGTCGCGCGGGCCCAGCCGGGTGGCGGCCGGACCGCGGTGCGCCGGGCCGGCTGAAGCCAGTCGGGCTCGCCGAGCGGACGACGGGGGGAGATCCGGCTCGCGCTGATCATCGCTAGCTAGCCCATCGTCTTGGCTGTTGCCAGTCGTCAGGGCACGGTTGCGTCGGGACCGGCCGCTCCGGTGCCGGCTGGAGTGGCTTCCGCTAGGGCGCGGGGAGGACGCCTCTTGCGTGCACTGCGGCTCAAGGTCTCCAGCATTCTTCGAGCCAGACGCAGGGGGCGAGGGCGGGTCGAAGCACTTATGCTACTCGTTTGTAGCCGCGATGAGGTCCGGATGTGCTGTTGTCAATGCTGCAGCTCCTCGCCCGCCAGGAACTCGAGATCTACCATGGCCGCCTCAGCGGCGCACATGTTCTTGACGGGGGTGTCGTAGATGTCTGGGGCTGTGCCCAACGCGCGAGTGATAGCACCCTACGGGCCCGCACTTCGGTGACGCGACTGGGCTCGGCCGCGGCAGGGGCGAGGCCGTGCATGGCGTCGTACTCCCGCTGGGCAGACTCCAGCTGGCATCGCATAGCGGCGAGCACCGTGGCCTCGTCCAGCAGGCACTAACAGTCTTCATCGAGCCGAGCCCTGGCTGCGGTGGTGTCGGCGTCAATGCTGATGGGGATGCTGAGGTTCTGCAGCGTCGCGTGCAGCGGGTCAGCCCTGCTTGGACCCGGTGGTCAGCACCTCTTCATGGGTGCAGAGATCCGCGACGTCGCTGGAGACGGCGCGGTCCATGGGAACGAGGGAGTCGGTGATGTTGCACACCTTGCTTGGGAAGGTGTCGCGGATGAGCGTGGCGAAGACGTGCAGCGCGTCGAAGGGGACGACGGAGGAAGCGGCAAGGCCGGCCGGTGATGTGGTCACCTATTACAGGTAGGGTCAAGGACCCATCATTTGGGACCCACATGGGGCCCATCACCATCATAGGTAGGTCCCTGGACCATGACAACATTCAGATGCTTACATCAGGAAGTCCACTCGGACAGCTCGACGGCACTCAGATGACCACACGTCACTCGGCTAATGGACCGCCACTCGGACATAGAAGACGGGAGGACGTCGTGGGAGCTACAACGGTCGAGGAATCCTAAGTCATCCTTTAACAAGAGTCATGACTACCATTACGTGTAACTGCCATAGTAGCGACTCATTATACTACTAACTGACCTATTCGGTGCCATTAAATGCCCTAAAGACATGGAGGATGTGGGGCTGAAGCGCACTCTATATAAGCCACACCCCCTCCATATCAGGGCACGAGCAATCTTTGTAACTATACCCATCAAATCAAAGAAAGCCTTAGGGCACGAGACGTAGGGCTTTTACCTCCACCGAGAGGGGCCTGAACTCGTTAAACACCGAGTGTTACACCTGCGATGTAGCTAGGTTCTGCCCCTTATTCGTATCCCTAGTACTCATTGTCAGGATCGTAACCCCGACAGCCGGGACCGCGCCGTGCGCAGGAACCAGGCCGTGCGCATTGCGCTCGTCGGAGTCGGTGAAGGGCCTCGTCTGGAACTTGACTCCAGCCGATGCCGGGAGCTGCCCCACGGTGGGCGCCAACTATCATGGTGATCTCATGGTAGATGCCATAAGATGGCTTAAAGTGGGGGGCTACGTGAGGACACTGGTGGGTTCCAGAAGCGAGGTTAGCACGCGCGTGTGCAAGACACAAGGCATACCCAGGTTCGGGGCCCCCCGTGGGAGGTAACACCGCTATTCCTGCCGAAATGGGATGATATGCACTATGGTTACAATGGTGCTCCTGGAGCTATTTGGGTGGAGGAGGAAGAGAGGGCTAGGCCTTTGCTCTTGCCTCTCCTGTGAGTGGGTGTGTTCTATAGACGATCGGGCGACCCTCTACATGGAGGGCTTCTGGGGGTCTTATAGGCCGACCCCCCAGGGATACAAAGGTAAATTTACATGGGCGTGGGCCCCTGGTGTCATCGTCTAGGAGCCGGAGGTGGGGGCCGCCCGGTCGCCGGGTCCGCCGGGTGCGGGTCTTGCTGAGCCCGCCGGGCACGGGTCTTGCCGGCTGCACGACACTAAGGCCCATACCTTCCGACGCCGCGAAGTGGCGTGCACAGCTCGGGTACAGTACCGCGCCGCCCGGGCGCCACCCACCATGGTCGGTGGTGCGGGGCGCACTGTAGCCATGCCCGCTTCGGCCGGCGCAAAGGGGGAGCACTATAGCCATGCTCGCCCCATCGTGGAGAGTTGTCTCGTCGTACGTCCGAAGGGATTTGCTGCCGACTTGCGGCCAGCCGGCCGGGCCGGGTAGCCGTGCCTAGCCGGATTGAGCTGGGACCCGGCAGGCGGGCCAGCCGAATTGAGGGGTGCCAGCTCCCCAGATGTTTTGAAAAAGGATCCGGGTTCCGTTGCCTACCCGGGGGTCATCCCCCCGACAACCACCTACTAGCTTAAGCTCCAAGAGTAACAACTATTGGTGAAGAATGAGTTGGGGAATCACAAATCGATTTGGTGGAAGTTCTGATCCGGTAAAGCTCTTCCAATTCTCAAAGAATTGGAGTGTTTGGGTGAAGGGATAGGAAGTAATTAAGCTTTTAGAGTTTAGAAAATGGTGGAGTAGCACAATGTAGTGGTTAGCTTGAGAGGTAGAAGAAGGAGGGGGGGGGGGGGTTATTTATACGCCCAAGTGAACAAAAAAGTCATTGCCCCGCTGGGACTCTAGGCACCCGGGGTTAATAGCCTGCGCACCCGGACTACACATGGGATCTGCATGCAGAGAGGTCTAAGAAATCAAAGTACAGATTCCGGGCACTTGAGGTGTCCAGGGGGAAAACACCGACTCGGGGCACCTGGAATCGAGGAGCCGGATACCCGGTCACTCTAGAGGAACACCATAACCTCCCTGGTGACTCTGGGCACCCAGAGATCCAAGACCCCGGGCACTAGTGGACCTAGCAACACTAGTCTTATATGTGGTTTTACCCTTTATTTGATGATGGCATAGTGGCGAGGCTTTTGACATGCTTGGAATGAGATCCCCAACACTCTCAACACTGCGACCCCTCTTTATAGTGCGGTTTTCCAATGACTCAAAAAAAACAAAAAACTTATGGGTCTTCGAAAAAGCCAACGCCTTTTCTCCTTTGAAATTCGGGGTCACCCATGTCCATAGACAATCACGAAAAGTCTAATGTCCTGAGATAAACTTGATAAACAATGTTAGATTTCAATAACCATATCGTCATAAAAAACTAAACATTAATTGGGAGACGATGCACTTTCACTACGTATACTCGGCTAGTTGAGAGTTCTTTTGATAACAACAACATGTTGGTTCATGTAGTTGTGCATCTATAGAACTTACTTGTTCACATATTCCTGAAATTTGACAAGAAAAGAGATTAAATTTGTAGTCACCTATTCACCCCCCCCCCCTTCTAGTCGACATCTTTGATCTTTTTGACTTGGTGTCCCAGGATTCCCCAGCAGAGATTCGACAGCCCCCTGCCCTGCCAAGGATTCAAACTTAAGGCAAAACCCACATCGTCTTCATGTGCTGTCATTTCAGCTAGTTCTATCTTCTTGAAAATTAGTGCTTAAAGTAATTCTAGTTTATTTATCTCATTTAATCTTGCTTGACGATATTACTTTTCATATAGGTTGGTAAGTTGCATTTGAGAGAAATTGTTATTATGCATTCCCTAAATAATGTAAAATTTCTACAACCGTCGAGAAACCCATTGTAGGGCATATTTATTTTGCAGGCATATGGGTTGCTTTGTTCGTCTCTCGTTGTAGTTGTGATTGTTCAGATGAATGGCAACCTTGGGCAAGTCTTAGGACCAACAAACAATGTGATTTCATTAACGACGCTCTTCAAGCACTACACCTTCGGTTCCAAGGTGAAAGCTTTAGGCCCGACTTGCATTAGTTGTGCTTGACAGTAGTGGTGCACGCACACCACTTTCTTGTTGAAAGGCCTCGGGTTTGCTCGAAATATCTTTGAGAGGTGGAAATTTATGAACTAGATAAATTGCTAGGATCGCTTCAGCATGACATTTTATGTGCCATGGTATGTCTTTTATTCTCATTTCTTTGTACATTTGGATAATACCCTCGATCGAAGATCGGTTCGTGATATTATATTGTTGCAGAGTCTAGATATATCTGACGACAGTTCACACTAACACATTTGTCAACTATAGGACAAAAAACTCCCTTAGGGCATCTCCAACACCGACCCTCAAACCTCCCGCAGTAGTCCGGACCGCACTGTCCGGACCGCGGAAGCCATCCAACGCGACCTGTATCGGTCCACGGGGCGGTCCAGATGTGATCTCGCAAATCAAAGACAAAAGTGGGGGAGGTTTGCGGGAGTCCAGACCGATCCCAACCCCGCTTCTTACTGTCCTGGCCAACCAAAAACCCCTCCTCCCTCCTGTGCGCGCTTCCCATCCTGCGGCAGCTGCCCGTATTCATGCCACTGTAGAGCGCGCCACTTGACGTTGAAGGTGGCTCAGAGCGGACATGACCTCTCACTGCCTCCGCCGTTGAAGCGGCGCGCCGGCCGAGGGCACCGGCCACTGCACGCCGGGCTGAACACGCCTCCTCGCCGCATTCATATGCCTCCATTAATCCCGCGTGGAAGCCAAAAAACCTACTCCAGCCACACGTCCGTTCATGAGCGGGCCGGCATTAAACGCAAATACTGGCCGAGCTCCTTGTCGGTGTCAAAACCGGCGGATCTCGGGTAGGGGGTCCCGAACTGTGCGCCTAAGGTCGATGGTAATAGGAGACGGGGGACACGATGTTTACCCAGGTTCGGGCCCTCTCTATGGAGGTAATACCCTACGTCCTGCTTGATTGATCTTGATGAATATGAGTATTACAAGAGTTGATCTACCACAAGATCGTAATGGCTAAAACCTAGAAGTCTAGCCTATCTGATTATGATTGCCTCTACGGACTAAACCCTCCAGTTTATATAGACACCAGAGGGGACTGGGGTTGTACAAAGTTGGTTACAGAGAAAGGAATCTTCATATCTGAACGCCAAGCTTGCCGTCCACGCCAAGGAGAGTCCCATCCGGACATGGGAGAGAGCCTTCTGTCTTGTATCTTCATGGCCCATCAGTTCAGCCCACGTTACGTAGTCTGGACGCCCGAGGACCCCTTAATCCAGGACTCCCTCAGTAGCCCCTGAACCAGGCTTCAATGACGATGTGTCCGGCGCGCAGATCGTCTTCGGCATTGCAAGGCGGGTTCCTCCTCCGAATACTCCAGAACAGACTTCGAGCATAGAAAACGTGTTCGGCTCTGTAAAACAAGAACTACACACAACCGCAGAGAGTATAATATTTCACGAGTCCAATCTGCTGACAACTTTTTGTAACGCGACACCACGTTCCTGCACGGTCATTATTTCGAACCGTTTTCTTTTTAGCCTCCAGCTCCACGTTTCGAGAAGCGGTTTTATTGGCACGTCTTGTCGAAGCAGAGATCATGTCCCCTTATTACGGGATTCTCATCAATACGGGCATGGGTAACCCAACCGTCCCGTTGGTATGATTCCTTGGGAATAGGCAGGTTTTGAGGCCTAGGAGGAGGCGTTTTGATATTCATCGCCTTTATAAAGGGGTGCAGACCCGTCTTTCTCCTCTACGCTTTCCCTTTTCCTCATCCTTTCCAACCTTGAGTTCTAGCACCCAAGGTTCAATTTATTTGTTCCGAGCCTCCTAGTCATGTCCGGGCCCAACCCTCATGGCCGGTGGGTGGCCTCCTCCGTCACAGAGGAGGATATCGCGAAGCTCCGGGCGGCAAAATACCTGACCACGGAAATCCCCCACAGGCTCCCTGCTCAAGGGTAGGTCATTCCTACTCCCAGATCCGGCGAGAGGGTTGTATTCATCTCTCACTTCCTCCTTGGGCTAGGGTTCGCTCTCCATCCCTTCGTCCGCGGACTCATGTTCTATTACGGGCTAGATTTTCATGATCTAGCTTCGGACTCCTTTCTTCACATCTCGGCGTTCATCGTCATGTGCGAGGCCTTTCTCCGTATTCCCCCACACTTCGGCTTATGGCTCAAGACCTTTAATATGAAGCCGAAGGTAGTCGATGGGAAGCAAGCGGAGTGCGGCGGTGCGATGGTGAGCAAACTCACCCACACAGCTTGGCCAAAAGGCTCTTTCACGGAAACCTCCAACCTATGGCAACGGGAGTGGTTTTACATCACTGAACCCCGTGGTATGAAGTGGGCAGCTACACCTGCGTTCCGGCCTGGCCCTCCATTACGGCTCGCATCATGGATTAATAAGGGACTGGACTGGAGATCAATGGATGAAGTGCAGACGCTACAAAGCCGCATCCGGAGCCTCCTCGAGAAGGACACCGGCCTCATCAACGTAATCCAGGTAATGCTAGTCCGCCGGGTCCTGCCGTGCCAGCAACGGCCCCTCCGCATGTGGGAGTTCAATCCGGAAGGACCACGGACTCTTTAGCACTTCTTTGGCATGACGCACAAAGGAATGTGGAAGTTATTCTTCGGGACACGAAAACAGTGGCCGGATACTACCGAGGACATCGGCCTCGACTGCAACCATCCGGATACCTTGGTAAGCCCTCGACTCCTGAACACAGCTTAGTTAGATATCTCGTAACAATATACTGATAAAACCATCTTCGACCAGGGCTGGATCAAGAAGGCAGAAAGAATTAGGTGTTCGGCCCCTCTTCCCGAAGACTCAGCAGATCCTGTGTTAACAAGGATGCTGGCTCCGACGCCATACCAAGTGTCGGCGAGGGGAGACAAAGAGGAGAGCAAGAATGCCAAAGGTGGCCTCTATTCTAAAGGTACACCAGACACTATGTCCAGGGAGATTGGAACTCCCTCTTCCGAAGACAAAAGAGAAGGAGAAACTGACATCCCCTTTCCCGATGGGAAGAAAAGGGCTGCCTCCGAAGATTTGGAAGCAAAGGCTCCTAAGCGAGGGAAGATGTCCCTGCCAGGTGGCTCGGGTTCAGAAGACGACGTTGTCGCGCAGTTCCTCCGTAAGGACAAGCCTTTAGCCGAATCGTAAGTGAGCAGGGGCGTCCGAAACATATCCCATTGCTTTCCGGTTACCAGGGTAACATTTAAAATATATGTTTTGCAGTCCGGCACGCAGTCTTCCTCAACAGTCCTCCTCCTTGGGGGATCTTCTTCCGGAGATGATGGAAAGCGAGACGCCTCCACAGACCTTCTCGCCCGACAGGGCAGACGACTCCGAGGTGTCGTCCCGGAGGATCTCTCCCGACTAACAAGCGGTGCGAGGGATAATGAAAACTATGCCCGAAGGTGATACTTCGGCCGTCCAGAGTCCGGGGCATGCGGACCCAATGGGGACCAACAATAAAGGGCCCGGACTATCCGGTTTACAGCCGGGGCCGACTCTAGAGCCAGGTAAACATATTCTTTCGAAGGGAGTCCGTACTCCCACGGCCGCTCCCAGGGATCCGGGGGCGCCGGATACAATGACGGGCATGCAGCAACATGCATCCGTTTCAGAGGAACATCGTGCCTTAATGGGTACGGTAGTTGAGAGGATTCTGTCCGCGAGAAGCGGATTGAATGAATCCTTCATGAGCCTACTAAGAGGCTTCGAGGTATGCAATGTAATATCTTTAATTACAATGCTACGTGCAAAATGTACCTGTGTATAGATAGTAGCCCCTGAGACTCTAGTTGGCGTCCGAAGGGAGGCGATCAGAGGATCAAAAAAGATATTCCCAGGAAATAATCTGATGGATTGGAACACAGGCTGTTTCATCCATGACGACTGCCCAAGCTACAGAGGTTGCAAGGCTGAAGCAGAAACTTGAAGTGGCGGATGACGACCTCACACTTATTAACAGGCGGCTCGACGAGGCGCAAGGTATGTTTTTGGGGCAGTCAGTATATGTAAGTATGATAATATGAGCATGACGCTGAAAATTGTATACTGAGATATGTATAACTGCAGATAATGCTGCCGCAGTTGAGGCCCTACGGGCTGAGCTTGCCCGGGCCAAGGAGCAAGCCAGGATGAGTGAGGCGGCTGCCAAGAAGGCAGCTGCTGAGTTAAAGGCCGAACAGGCTGCTCGGCGCCAGTGCGAGGAGAGAATATCTACCATGACACGCGAGCTAAAGGATGCCAATGTTCGATGCGAATTCCTCGAGAAGGATAACAAAGCCAGAACGGTCGAACCCGGCAAGGCCTTACAAGAGGTTAGAGAAGCACGGTCTGAGTCTAGAGCGGCTCGGGAAGAAATCCGGCAAGCTGGCGAGATAGCGGCCGGTAAGCCTTTCTTATTACAGACTAAATTCGGTGATCCGAAGTATGCCCCCCTTAATCAAATGTGGAGTTCTCCAGACGCATTCTTGGACTTGCCGAAGAGTGTCTCCGATGCGGCGCAGTTTTTCCAAGCGCAAGAAGGTCATGCAACGGAGAAGCTTTTCTGGTCGCAATTCAGCATGCCGCAGCGTCCGCTGTTACTGAACGAACAGATGGCCCAATGGGCCGAGCTCCACAAGATATCTGGATCTGCCATGAAGGACGTCGTGGTCCGGCTGTGGCCGACAGAGCCAATTCTGAATAGTTATTTCGGTTTGGTGCAACGACTTGTTGATGCGGTGCCGCGTATCGACGCTGTTAAGCAGTCAACATGCATTGAGGGTGCACGGATGGCCTTTGCCCGCGTCAAGACGTACTGGGCGAAGATGAAGGCCACCGATATTGCAGCGAAGAGTCCACCCGAGGGCCAGGACCATCACACACCAGAGCATTATTTTGAGGATGTCCTAGAGGGTGCCCGCTTGATAGAGGGTCAGTGCTCGAAAGATATGATATTCGAGTGAATATACCAAATTTGTAAAAACAATATTATGATATATTAAGGCCATATTTTTATACTTTTGCCTGAAAGTTTTGGTTCCTGCTGTGTGGCCGTTCTTCGTATAATCTGAAAGTTTGCCAGTCGTCGGCTTCAGCCCCCTCGCATATAATACGGGGGTGTTCGGAAAAGCACTTGAGCACTCTTGACCCAACATCTTGGTCCATGAAGGAGGTGTCAATGCGGCGAACTAGGCAATCGGACTATAGGGCTTTAACACTTTCACTTAGCCATAGGAGTTTGACGGCGGGTCTACGATATAGCCCCTGGTATGTACGCGTTTACCCGAATACGGTGCGTTACATAGGTGACCAGAAAAACGGTCCTTCGTGTAATACGCAAAGAATCGTGAAGGATTCTGATGAGTCATCGAGTGGTTAACCAGCTCTCGCCGCATCATGACAGTCAGTTTTCGGCTTTCTCTACTGAGGTGCTCATCCGGATAAACCAGGACACAATCGCAGTAGTTCTCCCTTTACTACCCTAGCCGATATAGCGGAACGTAAGGTAGTAAGCACAGGAGCCGGGCAACCCAACTATTGACCAAAGAATGATTCGGAGCTGATGCATATAAGGCCAAACTCGTGACGCCGAAGTGTGCTGAAAAGCTGTTCGGACTTGTCGGCAACTCATGTGTTGCCGTATCGAGCCCCTGGCTATTTGTGCCGAGGTGCGTTCGTGAAACAACCGAAGAAGCAAAATTCAGTACGGAGAAAAAGCGAATACTGAATACAGGTTATGTTCACTGGAATCTGATTGATACGTCAAACGCAATTCTACAGATTATAACGCCCCTACCCGGGCTGTTTAACATGCCGGGGGCCGAGGGTTGAGGAAAAAGGCAATTTACAGGTGTAAAATAAAGAGTGCGGTCTTACAAAAATCATTAGGACCTCCTGTCGCACGTCTGCGCTGCCTTGCCTTGGTTAAAGGACTCCTTAGTAGGAATAGCCTTTGGTTATTTACAAAGCCGAACTTTAGAAAGAGTCCGTAAGATGACCAGGCTTGGAATCACCTGTTGTAAAGGATAAAAAATATTTAGAAAAAGTAAAAAGACTATGAGGGTGCGGACCGCATTGTAGGCCTGTCCGTACTGTGCCTCCGCCGATGACCATGGTATTTTAAGTGCATAAGGATATATGCGCGGTATAAACTTCGCGGCTATATGGGGCGGACGACGGAGGACGAACTGCTAATCCAGCTCTGAGATTGATTGGTCCTGTTTAGTAGAGACCGGCGGCTTGACGGCCGATGAGATACGCGGCTTGATAAGGCTGCTTTGTACTTCGGCTGCAGCAGCCATAGTACGCTCCTCTGTACGGAGGGAGCATTCCGTATTTCCGTTTATCATGAAGACGCCGCGTGGATTGGGCATCTTAAGATCGGAATAGGCGTAATGTGGGACCGCATTAAAACGAGTAAAAGCGGTACGCCCGAGTAGTGCGTGGTAGCTGCTGCGGAGCGGTACAATATCGAAGGTCAAGCCTTCGCTTCTAAAGTTGTTCGGCGAGCCGAAAACGACTTCCAATGTAATTGAGCCCGTGCAACGAGCTTCTACGCCGGACACTGCTCCTTTGAAGGTAGCTGTGGTGGGCTTGATTCGTGAAGGATCAATGCCCATTTTGCGGACAGTGTCTTGGTAGAGTAGATTAAGACTACTGCCGCTGTCCATAAGGACTTTCGTGAGATGGAACCCATCGATAATTGGATCGAGGATCAAAGCTGCCGAACCTTCATGACGGATACTGGCTGGGTGGTCCTTGCGATCAAAAGTGATCGGGCAGGCCGCCCATTGGCTTAATTTTGGGGTGCCTGGCTCTATGGCATTAGCATCCTGTAGTGCGCGCGTGCGCTCCTCTGTAGGGATGTGTGTCACGTATACCATGTTGACTGTTTTTACTTCGGGGGGAAATTGCTTCTGACCCCCGGTGTTCGGTTGGCGAGTCTCTTCGTCATCGCTGTCACTGGGCGGCCCCTTCCCCTTGTGTTCGGCGTTAAGCTTGCCGGCTTGTTTGAAGACCCAACAACTTCTGTTGGTGTGATTGGCTGGTTTATCGGGGGTGCCATGAATCTGGCAGGGCCGATCCAGTATCTTGTCTAAATTGGATGGTCCTTCTCTGTTTGCCTTGAATGGCTTTTTCTGTTGACCGGTTTTGGAGCCGCTGAATCCGGCGTTTACCGCCGTGTCTTGCGTTCCTTTATTATTATTTCGACGCTTGTGTTTATTGCGTCGTGGCTTGCTGTTGCCGTCTCGAACTTCGGAAGTGCCCGGATCACTGGTGATGTTGCTTCTACGAGCGAGCCAGCTATCTTCTCCCGCGCAGAAGCGGGTCATCAGAGCGGTAAGGGCTGCCATGGATTTTGGTTTTTCTTGACCGAGGTGGTGGGCAAGCCATTCGTCTCGGACGCTATGTTTAAAGGCCACGAGGGCTTCGGCGTCCGGACAATCCACAATTTGGTTCTTTTTAATTGGGAACCTAGTCCAGAGCTTCCTGGCTGATTCCCCGGGCCGCTGGATGATGTGACTTAGGTCGTCGGCATCCGGAGGCCGGACATATGTACCTTGAAAGTTATCGTGGAAGGCGTCTTCCAAGTCTTCCCAGCTACCAATGGAGTTCTCTGGGAGGCTGTTCAGCCAGTGCCGCACTGGTCCCTTTAACTTTAGTGGTAGGTATTTGATGGCATGGAGGTCATCACCGCGGGCCATGTGGATATGGAGAAGGAAATCTTCAATCCATACTGCGGGATCTGTTGTTCCATCGTATGATTCGATATTCATGGGTTTAAACCCTTCCGGGAATTCGTCTTCCATTACTTCATCAATGAAGCAAAGGGGGTGTGCGGTGCCTCTATATCGGGCCAAGTCGCGACGTAGTGCGGATGTAGTCCGTCTGCGGTTTTCGGCCCGGACGTGGTTATGCTTGTCACGCCTGGCTTGACAGCCGTCGTTGCGCGCCAGGGCATGCCCCTGCGATCCGTAGATCGATCTGGACTGACCTGCTCTGTTATCCGGGTCTTGTCGCAGGTCATATGTGTATTCCCGAGCTGTAGTATCTTTGCCTTTACGGCGAGGTAGTATGGGCAGGTGTTCGGCTTGGGTTGCCGCTTTGTCCCGACCACGTGGTGGTCGGTCAGCCGCATTACGTGTTGATGGCATGGGCTCAAGTGCCTCGTCATCGAATTGGGGTAGCAATTTACGCTTCGGGTAACTTTTAATGGGACGCTCGAGTCCGTATTCCTCGGCTGCCAGGACGTCAGTCCATCTGTCATTGAGTAGATCTTGATCAGCTTGAAGCTGCTGCTGTTTCTTTTTCAGGCTCCTCACAGTGGCTATTAGCCGGCGCTTAAAGCGCTCCTGCTCGACGGGTTCCTCAGGCACGATAAAGTCTTCGTCGCCGAGGCTGACTATCGGTGTCAAAACCGGCGGATCTCGGGTAGGGGGTCCCGAACTGTGCGTCTAAGGTCGATGGTAACTGGAGACGGGGGACACGATGTTTACCCAGGTTCGGGCCCTCTCTATGGAGGTAATACCCTACGTCCTGCTTGATTGATCTTTATGAATATGAGTATTACAAGAGTTGATCTACCACGAGATCATAATGGCTAAAACCCTAGAAGTCTAGCCTGTCTGATTATGATTGCCCCTACGGACTAAAACCCTCCGGTTTATATAGACACCGGAGGGGACTAGGGTTGTACAAAGTCGGTTACAGAGAAAGGAATCTTCATATTGAACGCCAAGCTTGCCATCCACGCCAAGGAGAGTCCTATCTGGACATGGGAGAGAGTCTTCTGTCTTGTATCTTCATGGCCCATCAGTCCGGGCCACATCACGTAGTCCGGACGCCCGAGGACCCCTAAATCCAGGACTCCCTCAGTAGCCCCCGAACCAGGCTTTCAATGACGATGTGTCCGGAGCACGGATTGTCTTCGGCATTGCAAGGTGGGTTCCTCCTCTGATTACTTCGAAGTACCTGACTTAAGGAGCTGTATTCGGCCTTCCATTTAATGTCATGCTCATCGGCTTCCACGCCTTCATCACTTCAGTTTCCACGTGTCGAAAGAATACGAGAGGTTGGGGTATCTTTGCACATAGCTCCCTGACCGTGTAAGAAAGGCGTCTATTTAAAGAGATTGGATCTTCAGATCCATTCCACGCCAAGCGGGAAATCCTCAAAGCTTGCTAGGAGAAACCATTCCAACATGGCTAGTGCTCCCAGTTCTTCCACCCGCCCCCACGGCTCCAAAAAAGGCGATTGGGAAAGATGTTATGTATCCCATGATCAGCTGGTGAAGCTCCAAACACAGGGATTTCTTCCCCCCGCGGATCTAGTCCCTGTTCGAGCAGGTTTGACCTCCTTCTCAGGCGAAGCTTTGGCGGAAAATTACCCCAATCCAACCAGGGGGAACGGGTGTGCTTCATTTCTTATTTGCCAAGAGGCGTCGGGTTTCCAATCCACCCTTTCCTCCGAGGACTCCTGGAGTATTATGGCCTCCAACTGCACAACCTCACGCCGGCCTCTATCTTGCACATCGCGGGTTTTGTTGCCCTTTGCGAGCTTTTCCTGGGCTGTGAAGCCCACTTTGATTTATGGAGAAAACTATTCTGCCTCATCCCTCGTACCCAAGAGGGATCCATATTCGAGGTGGGCGGCGCCGAAGTATGGCGCATAGCCGGGACCGGATACCTATCCGGCACACCGAAGAAGGCATCCGAGGAGGGGCCCTCAGAGTGGTTTTATATTGAGGACGTCGCTCTCCCTGACCCAATCCGAATGGGTCTCCCTGAATTTTCCAGCGCTCCTTTGAAGAAACGCCACAGCTGGCGCCCTAGGAGCCTCGAGGAGGAAGATAGCGTGGAAATTCATCAATTAGTGAGAAAGATAAAGACGCTCGCCCAGTCCGGATAATCAATAATCGAGGTAATGGCGATCTCCATAGTGCGGGGTGTCTAGCCACTCCAATTTAGAGGGCTCCCTATGTGGCACTACAATGGGGAAGATGACGCCTCATGTTGTGGCCGGAAAGGTCCGGACACCCCCGTCGCCCTGGCCAAAATATTGGCTGATCTATACAAAGGGGATAAAGAGGAATTTATTCGTCTCAAACGCTGGGAGGGATTTTCCATGTACAATCCTCCCAGCTGGGTGAGTTTTAATCCCACCACCATACTCCATCCTTTCCATGAGTCACTTTTGACTGATACTAACCCGTCCATTTGTAACAGGAATGGCGAAAGGTCGTCACGGGTATCTACAGCCCCGCTCCACAGCCGGAGGACCATAACCGGGATCTTGACCCCGGATTCGAAGAGGATCCAGACATATTTGTGGAGCTGGAGAAGGGAGTATTTTACCAGGCGAGCTACGATGGCACAGAAGTGGCCATTATAACCGACTATCCCGGCCTCCTTCCTGCCTCACACGTAAGTAATCAGGAGACCTCTCCTCCGAAAGAGCTTCCTCATTCTGCCTCACCCAACGCACTGTCTCGTGTTCCAAAGGGGAGGTGCTCGGCGCGCCATGTTACACCAGAGGCGACTAAAAAGAGAGCGGCGCCTACATCGGGCAAGCCTTCGAAGAGGAAGGCAAACAAAGTCACGACCGAGCCGTCGTCGAAGAGGTATGGCTTCGTAAATATGCCCCTTGGCAGTCACATCCAACTGTGAAATTGTCTGTTTGTGTCTCATCAGGAAGAGCATTCGCCGGACTATGTCCGGGGGTCCTGCAGGTCACGCTCCCAACAACCAGGCTCCAGAACCTGCCATAAAGACGAGGGCCGGTACGGGAGTGATGCCGGATTATCCTTCGGCAGAGGATTCGGATGATGTATCCATCACAAACTCAGAAGTGGAGAGCGCCATGAATCATCGGCGCCGGAGGGCCGATCTTCGCGACCCCGGCTTTACAAAAGAGGCATTCAATGCCTTCAGCTCGGCTGATGCATACATCCGAGCTGCTCGAGACGGGCTTACCAGAGCCACAGACCAGCATTTGAAAGATATGCGGGTAAGTTCACATCGTACAAACCTGATAATTATATACCAGTAGCCCCCGAGACTTGAAGCAGTTGATACAACTGATTTAAGGATCGTTGTATAACCAGGTGCTTACAGAGAAGAACAACCTGCTGTCTCAAGAACTGGAAAAATGTCGGACTCTACTAACTGCTGCCACCGCCGAATTGGAGAAATCCAAGAAGGCATCGCCTGGTAATGTTCCCCTCCATCGAGAAAATATAATCATATACCAGCAATGCTAACAGTGTTGCATATCTCATGGCAGGATCGTCAGATCAGCTGAAGGAGGCACTCGAAATCGCGCAAGCGGAGAAACAAGAAGCCAAAAGGCTACTGGCCGCGGGCGAACGTGTGCTGACACGGGTCAGGGAGGATAAAAATAAGCTGCAGGATTCCAACACCCTGCTGGGCGAAGAACTGAAAGATGTGCAAGCCCAGCTAGCTGACTCTGTGAAGGAAAATAAGAGGCTACGAGGCGGCATATTCAGTATGCTTTCGAACTTACCTCTGTGTAATTCGGCGAGGAAAAGAATTGACAGATTTATGTCTGCAGGTATGCTGACCGGCCGTCCCGAAGAGGAAATGTCCAGATCTTCAGGCGATCTGCTACAAGAGCTGTCGCAAATGCACGGGCGAGCTCGGCAGGCAATGCAAAGTGTTGCCAAGGCCTTGTGGCCATCCGCCTCCCCTCCTGGAAGTATGGAGGAACTTGTGCAGCTATTCAAAGGAGCGCGGAGGCGCTTCCGATTATGGAAGATATCAGCCTGCCGAGAAGGTGCGCGAGAGGCCTGGGCCATGGTGAAAACACTGTATACCAAGCTTGATCCGAATCATATGGCTCGGGTCAGACCTCGAGGATCAGACGGAAAAGAAGTTCCAGTTATTTTAGTATATGACCAAGTAAAGGTAGCTGCCGAATTGTCCCAACAGGATTGTAGGCTAGACAGCCTGTTAGACGGCATAGAGGAAGAAGTTTTTGAGTCTAAGTGACTATGTACTTTGATTGACAAATTTGTCCCTAGACGGATTGTAAAACGATTGTCATGGCGGACCTTTTTGCTTCGACCTCCGGACCCGAAGGTCCGGAGTGTTTCCGAATACCAGCACGGTAATATAAACCGGGGTATGCGTGGAAACCAGGCGTAGGGGTCATAGTTGCTTGAACAGACAAGTTGTATCCGGCTAGCTATGTTATATTACATGTAATTGTAAGAAACATCTTCCAGAGAGAATAGTTCCGTTAAGGGTTCCTTTCCCCGGGTGAACATGCGTTAATGTTCATGTCCGAACTGTGATTAAAAAATCGTAGTATACATAGCATCTGGGGGTTCATAGTGTAATGAGTGAAAAAACATCTTTAGTCCGCCGACCGAATATTCCCTTAAGAACGCTAGCTTTCGGCTTCACCCAGTCTGAGGTACACATCCGGATGACCCGGCAGTAACAATCTCAGAGGTGCTCCCTTTATGCCCTAGCCGAACTAACGGGAACGTAGGGCATAAGCACAGGAGCCAGGCAACCCAGCTTGGCCAAAACTTAAGTCATAACGATGCATATAATGGCGAAGAAAAGGTACATATGAGGAAAAGACACATATGTGGTGAGCTTGATGCTCGGAAAATAATAATAATAATAATAATAATAATAATAATAATAATAATAATAATAATAATAATAATAATAATAAGCTTCTGTACAAGAAGCCCCCAGGTATTATGGACGTACATATTTAAGGATGTGTACGTCATAGGTGCGCGGTTTAGCCGCTCAAGAGCTTAAAGCTAGGAAAAAACGAAAGAGAGGAAAAAAGGTAATGGACAAAAAGGGAGAAGAAGACGAACAAAGAGTCCGGCTCTAGGCGTAGAATCTTCGGAGTCTGGCGGTGTTCCATGGGTTCGGCTCCAAGCGATTGTTTGATGCATCACGTAGTCGGTACGCTCCTCCAGTGAGAACTTCGTCAATGATGAAGGGACCCTCCCATTTGGGCTTGAGTTTGTCCTTTTTCTTCTCTGGTAAGCATAGAACGAGTTCGCCAACATTATAAGTCTTGGCCCGCACTTCTCTGCTTTGATATCTGCGAGCCTGTTGTTGATACAATGCGGAATGGGCCTTTGCGACGTCGCGCTCCTCCTCCAGGGCGTCTAAGCTGTCCTACCGATCAAGCTCGGCCTCTCTCTCTTCATACATGCGCACTCGTGGTGAGTCATGCATAATGTCGCAGGGCAACACGGCCTCTGCGCCGTACACCATGAAGAACGGTGTGTATCCGGTAGTGCGGTTGGGCGTGGTCCGCAGCCCCCAGAGTACGGAGTCGAGCTCCTCAACCCAGTGCTTGTCTGATTCTTTCAAAGACCGCACTAGTCTGGGCTTAATGCCGCTCATAATAAGGCCATTGGCTTGTTCGACTTGACCATTTGTTTGCGGGTGATAGACGGAGGCATAATCGAGCTTGATGCCCAGGTTAGCGCACCAGGTTTTCACCTCGTCGGCTGTAAAGTTGGAGCCGTTGTCTGTGATAATGCTGTGTGGAACACCATAACGGTGTACGACACCGGATATAAAGTCTATCACTGGTCCGGCTTCGGCCATTTTAACCGGTTTGGCCTCAATCCACTTAGTGAATTTATCTACCATGACCAGCAGATATTTTTTCTTGTGGCTTCCCCCTTTAAGGGGTCCGGCCATATCAAGCCCCCAGACAACGAAAGGCCATATGATGGGGATTGTTTGTAGCGCAGTAGGCGGCATATGGCTTTGATTAGCGAAAAGCTGGCATCCGACACAACGTTGGACAAGGTCCTGTGCATCTGCTCGGGCCGTAGGCCAAAAGAAACCTGTACGGAAGGCTTTACTCACAAGGGCCTGAGCCGTGGCGTGGTGACCGCCAAGGCCAGCATGGATTTCGGCCAGGAGCTGCCGCCCCTCTTCTTCAGAGATACATCTTTGAAGGACTCCGGTAGCGCTTTTCTTGTAGAGCTCACCGTCATGGACCTTGTAGGCTTTCGAGTGCCGGACAATGCAGCGAGCCTCGTTAGGATCCTTAGGGAGCTCTCGCCTATTAAGGTAGGCCAAGAAGGGTTCGGTCCATAGGGCAATTACTGCCATTATGAGATGGGCCGATGGTGTTGCTTCGGTGGCTGAGCCCCCGATGATATCGGTATTGTGCTCGGACTCAGGGGGTATGATCGGGTCCGGGCTAGTGTTGCCGCTTTCATCCTGCCACACCACGGATGGCTTGAAGAGCCGTTCCAGAAAGATGTTAGGCGGGACGGGGTCGCGCTTGGCTCCCATGCGAGCAAGGACATCCGCCGCTTGATTACATTCTCGAGCCACATGATGAAACTCGAGTCCCTCGAACCGGGCTGATATTTTGAGTACGGCATTACGATAGGCCGCCATTTTTGGATCTTTTGCGTCAAAGTCTCCGTTTATTTGGGATATTGCAAGATTTGAATCCCTGCGCACCTCCAGATGTTGTATGCCCATGGAGACGGCCATCCGAAGACCATGCAGTAAGGCTTCGTATTCGGCTGCATTAGTGGAGTCTGTATATAAGATTTGGAGTACATACTAGACTATGTCTCCCATTGGGGATGTTAAGACGACGCCCGCTCCCAAACCGGCCAGCATCTTAGAGCCATCGAAGTACATGACCCAGTTGGAATATGTGCCGTACTCTGTAGGGAGTTCGGCCTCTGTCCATTCGGCGATGAAGTCAGCCAACACTTGGGATTTAATGGCTCGGCACGGTTTATACGTTATGTCGAATGGCAGGAGCTCAATGGCCCATTTGGCAATCCGGCCCGTAGCGTCGCGGTTGTTTATTATGTCATTGAGTGGTACTTCGGAAGCCACCGTGATCGAGCATTCTTGGAAGTAATGTCGTAGCTTCCGGGATGCCATGAAGACCGCGTATGCTATCTTTTGATAATGAGGGTACCGGGATTTGCATGGTGTGAGGACAATGGATACATAGTATACGGGCTTCTGAAGCGGGAATTTGTGTCCGTCCTCCTCTCGTTCAACGATGAGCACTGCGCTCACCACCTGGTGAGTCGCGGAGATGTATAACAACATTGGTTCGCCGGCGTTTGGCGCGACCAGGATTGGGTTGCTTGCTAAAAGAGCCTTTACTTCTTCCAGTCCGGCCGTTGCTGCATCCGTCCACTCGAAGTGATTGGTGCGTCGGAGAAGGCGATAGAGTGGCAATGCTTTTTCTCCGAGTCTGGAGATAAAGCGGCTTAAAGCTGCGACGCATCCGGCTAGTTTTTGACCTGTTTAAGGTCAGTTGGTGTAGCCAATTGTGACAAAGCTCGAATTTTGGCTGGATTTGCCTCAATTCCTCTACTGGAAACAATGAAGCCCAGCAACTTTCCAGCGGGAACGCCGAAAGTGAACTTTTCCGGATTGAGCTTGATGTCATATGCACGGAGGTTGTCGAATGTGAGACGTAAGTCATCTATTAATGACTCGACGTGTCTAGTCTTGATGATGACATCATCCACGTATGCTTCAACTGTCTTGCCGATTTGCTTCTCCAGGCATGTTTGAATCATGCGTTGGTAGGTAGCGCCGGCGTTTTTAAGCCCAAAGGGCATAGTGTTGAAGCAGAAAGTCCCGTATGGGGTAATGAATGCCGTTGCGGCTTGATCGGACTCCTTCATTTTGATTTGATAGTATCCGGAGTATGCGTCGAGGAAACACAGTGAGTCGTGTCCTGCAGTAGCATCAATGATCTGATCGATGCGGGGGAGGGGGAAGGGATCCTTGGGGCAGGCTTTGTTGAGGTCTTTGAAATCGACGCATAGGCGCCAGGATTTATCCTTCTTTGGTACCATCACCAGGTTTGCTAGCCAGTCCGGATGTTTTATTTCTCTGATGAATCCGGCCTCGATTAACTTGGTCAGCTCCTCCCCCATAGCTTGTCGTTTGGGTTCGGAAAAGCGCCGCAGTGTTTGTTTGACCGGCTTGTATCCCTTCGATATATTGAGGCTGTGTTCGGCCAACCTGCATGGGATTCCTGTCATATCAGAAGGGTGCCAGGCAAATATGTCCCAATTTTCGCGTAGGAACGCTCGTAAAGCGGCGTCAACCGTTGGGTCCAGCTGTGCCCCGATAGAGGTTGTCTTCTTGGGGTCCGTTGGGTGGACCTGGAATTTGACGATTTCGTCTGCTGGTTTGAAGGAGGTGGATTTGGGTCGCTTGTCCAGGATTACGTCGTCCCTATCCACCGTGGAGCGTAGTGCGGCTAATTCTTCGGCCGCGAGGGCTTCGGACAATGCCTCGAGGGCCAGGGATGCGGTTTTGTTTTTGGCGCGGAGTGCTATGTCCGGATCACTCGAAAGAGTGATAATACCATTGGGCCCGGGCATCTTGAGCTTCATGTACCCGTAATGAGGTATAGCTTGGAAGCGTGTAAATGCATCTCGCCCCAATAGGGCGTGATATCCACTATTGAAAGGGGCCACTTGGAAGGTCATCTCTTCGGATCGATAATTCTCTGGCGTGCCGAATACCACGTCGAATGTGATTTTTCCCGCGCACCGCGCCTCCTGACTGGGAATGATTCCTCGGAAGGTCGTGCTACTTTGCTCAATGCGGCTCCTGTCTATTTCCATTTTGTTGAGCGTGTCCTCATAGATGAGGTTTAGTCCGCTGCCGCCGTCCATGAGTACTTTGGTGAGCCGAAAGCCGTCCATGATTGGGCTGAGGACCAAGGCAGCTAGTGCCCGGACTGTCCTGGATTTTGGTTCGTCACTGGCATTGAAAGTTATGGCCGTGTCATTCCAGGGGTTTATTGTTGCGACTTGGCAGTCTTCGGCGAGGTCTTGGAGTGCCCTTTTGCGCCTATTGTTTGAAGCGAAGATCTCGAAGACCGTCAGTACTCTGAGGTCGTCGTCTTCCGGGGGGTGTTGTTCTAAGGTGTTTTTGGTGAGGATATCCTCGCCGCTCTTGGCCACTTGCCGGAGTATCCAACATGCTCTAAGGCTGTGAGTTGGTACGATATCCGGTGTTGTGTGTATTTTGCATGGCCTATCGAGCCATCCCTCCAGAACGTTTCCGCGCCCCGTAATGGGCTTAGATTTCTTTACTATTGGGTCGGGCACCCCATGGGGGTGCATCCTTTTTGCTCGGACTAGGGGTTGAGTGGGAACCAGTGGTTCCCAACGAGCAGCCTGAGTTTTCCAGGCGCTTTCCATTGTGCAGTACTTCTGTACTATGGTTGCCAAGTCAGCGAAGTGTGATACGCGACGGCGGTTGATGGCGTTGAGGATTCCTTCGTCCGTGCAATTGTTGCAGAATGCTGAGATCGCGTCTTTGTCGCGGCAATCTTCAATCTTGTTTTTGACAAGGAGGAATCTGGCCCAAAAGTGATGGGCTGTTTCCTGAGACTGCTGTCGTACGCACATGAGATCGCGTATATCTGGGTGGGTGGGTGGCTTTAAATCCGAGCCTTGACCCAGTTTAGGATCCGGAGTTTGAGAAACTTCCGAGCTTAATAATTCGGGCTCCGGGATATCGACTGATTTTTCAGGCCCATCGTCCGATTCTAGGTTCGAAGGACAGGGCGTGCCATTCCGCGGACAGGTATCCGGCTCTTCGAGCTCGGAAATCTGAACATATTTTGTCCTCAACACAGGGGAAGAGTTGTTGTTTTACTCTTCTACCACCGCTATCTGATGGGTGATCGGTGGAGATTTGATTTCTCTCTGATCGGGTTTAAGCCCAATCCGATCGTAGTCTATAATGACCCCCAAGGCGGCGATGTGATCCAGGAGTTCGTTTAAAGATGACAACTTCGTCGGATCCATCTGTTTGGAGTATTCGGAGTCAACGCGGAGGCGATTTTTGATGACCCGAGAAGTCATCGTCGGCTTAACGGCCGGACGGGCGGTCATGATAAAGCCGCCCAGCCGGAGGGTTTGGCCTGAGGCCAGGGCTCCTCCGGAGGTGATATTGTCTTTGATAACAAGGCGAGCCATCAACCCAGTCTTCGACGTCACAGCGGAACTCTCAATGAAAGCACCAATGTCGGTGTCAAAACCGGCGGATCTCGGGTAGGGGGTCCCGAACTGTGCGTCTAAGGTCGATGGCAACAAGAGACGGGGGACACGATGTTTACCCAGGTTCGGGCCCTCTCTATGGAGGTAATACCCTACGTCCTGCTTGATTGATCTTGATGAATATGAGTATTACAAGAGTTGATCTACCACGAGATCGTAATGGCTAAAACCCTAGAAGTCTAGCCTGTCTGATTATGATTGCCCCTACGGACTAAAACCCTCCGGTTTATATAGACACCGGAGGGGACTAGGGTTGTACAAAGTCGGTTACAGAGAAAGGAATCTTCATATTGAACGCCAAGCTTGCCATCCACACCAAGGAGAGTCCTATCTGGACACGGGAGAGAGCCTTCTGTCTTGTATCTTCATTGCCCATCAGTCCGGCCCACGTCACGTAGTCCGGACGCCCGAGGACCCCTAAATCCAGGACTCCCTCACTCACCCCATCCTCAGAGAGTGGAAGATAGCTGCTGTCCTCCGAGTCTTCGTTTATGGCCTGTTCGTCAGGGCTGACTTGCCCATCTTCCCTATCGTCCTGTTCGGAAGTTGGTTCGACGGGATCTTCTTTGTCTTCGGCATCGTCCGAAGTATTGTTTTCTCTCGTGCCAGTATTGCTGTCCTTTCCACGACGTGATTTAGAGCGGTGCCGCTGACGTCGGTGCTTTGGCTGTGTCTCAGGAGGTTTATCCTTGACTGGATCTTTCTCGTTATCACCGTTATTCTCTTTGGGAGTATCCACCATGTACACGTCATACGAGGAGGTGGCTGTCCCGCGCCCAGTAAACGGCGGGTTTTGGGCCTGCTCCTCTCCGGCATCGTCGTCCATACCGTCGATGTCTTCGGAGTCGTAGTCGAGCATGTCGGTTAAGTCTTCGACAGTGGCAATGAAGTGGGCAGTGGGTGGGAAGCGAAATTCTCCGTCATCAGCCTCCAGTTCAAACCGGATATAATTCGGCTGTGAATCCCCCGCTAAGGAGAGGGTTTTTAATGAGTTTAGCACATCACCCAAAGTTGAGTGTCGGAAGATGTCCGCGGAGCTGAACTCGATGATCGGCGCTCGATCGAGCTCGATGGGCGTGGACGCACGCGGTTCGGAACCTGTGGCCGGAGACGAATCTGAGGTTCTGGTGACACAGATCCCGTTCGAAGTTGGGTCTGTGTGCGGCTCCAATGCCTCTGAGTCTGCGGCTTCCATGGCGGGGTTGAGCTTCCCGTCCTCGGATGGCGCAATCTGCTCCGGATCTAGGGCCAGAGCAGTTACAGGCGCTATCTCTCGGATATGATCTGATGACAGATTTAGATCATGTTCATCGCGGTGGCAGGGAGCGGCTGCCATGGGCTCGAATCCGTCGAAGATCAAGTCTCCGCGGATATCAGCAACATAGTTCAAGCTTCCAAACCTGACCTGATGGCCAGGGGCGTAGCTGTCGATCTGTTCTAGATGGCCAAGTGAGTTGGCATGCAGTATGAAGCCGCCGAATACGAAGATCTGGCCAGGGAGAAAGACCTCCCTCAAGGCAGCATCGTTGTGGATGATTGATGGAGCCATCGAGTCTTCTAGCGACGACACAGCGGAACTCTCAATGAAAGCACCAATGTCGGTGTCAAAACCGGCGAATCTCGGGTAGGGGGTCCCGAGCTGTGCGCCTAAGGTCGATGGTAACAGGAGACGGGGGACACGATGTTTACCCAGGTTCGGGCCCTCTCTATGGAGGTAATACCCTACGTCCTGCTTGATTGATCTTGATGAATATGAGTATTACAAGAGTTGATCTACCACGAGATCGTAAATGGCTAAAACCCTAGAAGTCTAGCCTGTCTGATTACGATTGCCTCTATGGACTAAACCCTCCGGTTTATATAAACACCGGAGGGGACTGGGGTTGTACAAAGTCGGTTACAGAGAAAGGAATCTTCATATCCGAACGCCAAGCTTGCCGTCCACGCCAAGGAGAGTCCCATCCGGACACGGGAGAGAGCCTTCTATCTTGTATCTTCATGGCCCATCAGTCCGGCCCACGTTACGTAGTCTGGACGCCCGAGGACCCCTTAATCCAGGACTCCCTCACTCCTCCCATCCGCCCTCTATTTAAATGAGGCCAGACGCCGGGCAAGAATCTCACCCCCCCTGCCCTCGCCGCTCCCCTATCTCCTCCTTCACCATTTTCTCCACTCTTGTGATGGCTTTCGAAGAGCAAATCTTCGGCATACAAGCCGGCTGGGTGGCCCGCCAGATACGAGCGAGGCCGCTCGCTGCTCCACCTCCCTCGTATAGCCCGACGGAGCCAGTTTCCGCCCCAAGCAGGCGTGTAGTTCAGCACCTCGCCGCTCCAGACCAGCTTGATGAGGAGTGGCGAGTTGCTCCACGCCGGCATGGCGGCACGGGCGTCGTCGATGCCGTCGACGACGACGCGTCGTACCACGCCTCCCGTGTCTGTGATCGCGCCTCCAGTGTCTGCGACCGCGCCTCCCGTGCCTGCGGTCGTGCCATGCAAGCCGATACAGAAGCCGGGTGCGCGAAGAGCGATGAGTCAGTGGCCAGCACATCCGCGTCCGCCGCCATCATCGAGGAGAAGTAGAACACGGGAGGCCGCCGCCACTTGGGTCCCATGAAGGCCACCGCTGAGGCGACGCCGGCATACACAACCGATGTCTTTCCTTTCTTCTCTTGTGAGGACCTCCATCGATCCCGCATGGGCTCCATGGAAGCGGAAGCGCCGCCTTCCCCTCCCGCTAAAGCATCAGCCGGGGGTTCCACTTCGATGAGCGGTGGGGAAGCAAACCGTCCTTTGCGCCGAAGCATCTACCTTTGGGGCTCCCGGTAGTCTGGTGATCGGGCTGCCAGACATGAGGAAGATAAAGGGATCAGCGGGCGGCCATTTAGCACCGCTTAGTTGATGTAAATGTAATAAAATATGTCATGTTTATATGAAATTCAGCCGTGTTTACACGAATTTCATCTAGTTAATTCGGCTTGTTGTGAAAATGTATGCGGCTACGGTTGGATGGCGTCCACCCGTATCCGTGTCCACGGACGGACACGGGAGGATTTTTGCAGGTTACTGTATTCGATTAATTCGACTTGTTGTGAAGATGTATGCGGTTACGGTTGGATGGCGTCCTCCCGTATCCGTGTCCGTGGACGGGCACGGGAGGATTTTTGTAGGTTGCTGTTGGAGATGCCCTTAGAGCATCTCCACTCGCGCCCCCAACAGGCCCCCCAGGGTGAGTTTTTTCGCGCGGGCGCCGAAAAACCCCCCAGTCGCGCCCCCAGGACGCCGAAATCCGCCGGCTCGGCCCATTTTTTGGCCCGGCGATCCCAGGCCGAACCCAGCGCATTTGGGGGCCGCTTGGGGGCTCCGGCGGAAGGAAAAACCGTGCCTGGGCCACCACTGTCAAGCGGAAAAGCATCTTCCACTTCCAGATCCCCCTCCCCCCGCGCGCACGCCCTTCCGCCGCCATGCCGATCCCGGCGCCGCCTACCTACCCACCGCCGCTAGATAGGCCATTCCCTCGCCGGAAAAGAGAGGGTTCCACCGCGGCAGCCTGCACCCCGCTCCTGGGCGAGCTTTTCGACGCTCCGGCCACGCAGGACGGGAATACCGGTGGCTGTGCGCCTACCGCGCCCGCAAGGTGTTCGGCAATTTGTCTGCTCGGCGATGGACTTGGACGACGAGGAGGCGTTCGTGGCGCTGCTGGAGGAGGAAGCCGATGCCAACGCCCAGGACGAAGAGCATCTCATGGTCCTCGCCGCTCTGGCCGACCTATTCGCGAGCAATGCAAAGCCGTGGCGAGGTGGCCCGGCAGCGGGCCGGCTGAAGGCAAAGCAGAAGCATTGACTGGAAGGCTATTGCTTGCTCTACACCGACTACTTCGCCGACGCTCCACTGCACGTCGAGAAAGTATTTCAGCGTCATTATCGGATGAGCCAAAAGCTCTTCGTCAGGATTGTGAATTCCATCCGTGAGTTCGGCAGCTACTTCAAGTGCAAGAAGGATTGCCGGCACACTTGGATTCACCTCACTCCAGAAGTGCACGACAGCTATGAGGATGCTTGCATACGGAGCTCCCGGTGATTCACTGGAAGACTATGGACGCATGGCTGAGTCCACGACCAATGAGTGTTTGTACAAGTTCTGCACGGTAGTGGTGGCAGTGTTTGGACCTCAATACTTGCGATCACCCAATGTTGAAGACACTACTCGGATCCTAGCACAGAATGCAGCAAGAGGATTTCCTGGGATGCTTGGAAGCATCGACTGCATGCATTGGAAATGGAAAAACTGTCCATTTGCTTGGCAGGGGATGTACAAAGGCGCCAAAGGCGGTTGCAGTGTGGTACTTGAGGCAGTGGCCACACGACCTCTGGATTTGGCACTCCTTCTTTGGTATGCCAGGAACTCACAATGACATCAACGTACTGCGGTGCTCCCCTGTCTTTGCCAAGCTTGTTGAAGGTCATTCTCCTTCGGTGAACTTCGAGGTCAATGTGCGGCACTACAACAAGGGATACTACCTAGCAGATGGCATCTATTCGAGATGGTCCACATTTGTGAAAACTATCTCAAACCCTGTGTCAAGAGGCAAGAACTCCCACTTTGCCAAGTGTCAGGAGGCTTGCAGGAAGGATGTCGAGCGGGCATTTGGTGTGCTCCAATCTCGATTTGCTGTTGTCCGGTACCCCACTCAGACCTGGTCGAAAGATCAAATGTGGAAGATCATGGCTTGCTGTGGCATCTTGCACAACATGATCATTGAGAGCGAGCATGAAGAGCTAGTGTTTGACATTGAACCATATTACAGACAGGGTCCTCTTGCCCAAGTTGATCACCACCTACCGGCAACCTGGACTGCCTTCCTCAATATACGTCAGGAGATCCGAGACCCACTAGTGCATCAACAACTGCAGCAGGATCTGGTGGAGCACCTATGAAGGCTCAAGGGCAACGCCTAACTCGACGTGTGATGAAATATGAGTTTTTATTTGTTGAACTATATGATTTGTATTGATTTGTTGAACTATTTGATTTGTATTGATTTTCTGTGATGAACTATGTGATAAAAAATAGCTTCTATTGAATTTGTGCCGAAGCACGTCGAATATGGGCCGAAATTAGTCAATTTACGCCGATAACGGGCCAATTTGCGCCGAAAATGGGCTGAAAAGTGGATTAATTTGCGCCGAAAATGGGCCAAAATCGACGCCTGGGGACGACCTTGGGGACGGCGGCTCGGAACCCGACCGCCCTCACACCAATTTTTTCACCAGCGCTTCCCACAGATGGCGCTATTTCAAGCCGTGGCAAAACGGCTGAAGATGCTCTTAGGACTTCTTTCTTTTCACGGCTTGGCCAACAGCGATCAACTCTACCTCCCGCGACCATATATATACACGTCCTCCAAGGTCGAGGTGGATTACATATACAATGCTTTGCTTTAACCCTCCGTGGTGAGCCGTGACGCACGCAACATTGGATCCTCTCCCATTTTTATCGTTTCTCCAAGCAGACGTCACTTTGTCCTTTCTCCTTGTAGCCGTAGGGATAAAAAATCAAACGCCCTTTGCCACGTTAGAAACAGGCAGGAGATAAGATATAATCTCTCCCTAATAATAAAGCACGGATTGACTTTATCGGGTTCACCGTCACAATACGCATCTTCTTGTGAATTTACGCTTTCAGTTTTTTTCACCTATAAAGCACGGATTGACTTTGTCGGGTTCACCGTCACAATACGCTTCTTCTCGTGAATTTACGCTTTCAGTTTTTTTTCACCTATATTATTTTCTACATCCGAGGTGGTACTATTGTTCCGCGGTCGTTCTGTCATTACGTTATTGGGATGGGCCTGACGTTTCCATAAGCAGCAGCCCAGACTCATCGGTCGTTGGAATTGCTGCCCCGCACGAGAAAGCGAGGGTTTCCTTCCCCGCCGCGACCCCATATTCCTCCGCTCTATGGTGCCCCTCCTCGCTCCACGGTCGCGGAATCCGGACGAGATCGGCAGGATCCGCTCTCGGGCGAGGGTTTTCTCTCTATAAGTCGCTGCCTCGACCCATGGGAACTCCGACAAACGGTGTACATGCCGGCAGCCGGCGGGCCGGCGGATCGGCTCCAACCGCGTCCACCCTCACCTCCTCGTCCATGACCTACTCTGCCCGGACGCCCGAGGTGACCGCGTGATGTGAGTGCGTGTTGTTGTGTGCTTAGCCTGCGTGCGTTTGCCTGCCGCTGCGTGCGTGTGTCTGTGTGCTGCGTGTGTGCTGATGGAAGTTTTGCTGCTGCTTAGTACTTCCCTATACAATAGATAGAAGATGATTTGTATGTTCTAAATTCTTGCAAATTGAACTGACTATTTGTTATCTCTTCTCTCTAGATCAGAGAAGATACTATTTTTTCTGAAAAAGGAAAGTAGGATTTGAACGCCATCCGCAAGTCCTCCATCTAAGAGGTACCCCATCCTGTAAACATGAGTACTAGATTTTGTATAATTAGATCATGAATATCCTGAAAGTAGCATGCTCCCTTGCTGTTGTAATTCGCAGCGTGTACTTTTGCTATTGTACTATTGCTTGACAATCTGGTCTGGATTTACGATATTTAGTAATTATGTGATTTGTATTTATGTTTTGTTAGTTTGATCCAATTGGAACTTCTTACTGTTCAAGAATGATGCTTCGTGATGTAAAGATGTTCAGTTTAAGTGGGAGCCGTGAAGGACCTAATCTGTGCACTCTTAAGTTTCAGAAATATGGTAGTAGTCCATATAGAGTACAAGAGCTGACCAATGTGGAGTCGTGGAGCAAACTGACAACGGAAATACACAGGCTCATGCCTTTATTCTCCATGTTTGCTAAAAGAGAGCTGCCCAGGTCTCCTGTGTCTCTCCCCTTGCCCCCGTGCTCCTCCCCCCCCCCCCCCTCTCTCTCTCTCTCTCTCTCTCTCTCTGAGCTCTTCTCATCTCACCGCCGTACTTCATTTACAGGAGCAACCATGGATGCTCCGCGTTCAAGGTGTACAAGGCCCTGCTATTCCCCACCTCTCGCGACGTTCTGCATCTAGATTGTTTTCTTCAGTGGCAGGAAGGTGAGTAGGAGCACCATATGTCAGGGAGTTTTGGTTTAAAGAGAGATCACTGGGGATGAGTTCACGACCATGCATGTACCTGCTAATTTTTGGCAATATGGTTCGGAGAGTGGTAACTATTTGGTCAAACAAGCATCTTCCTGTCTTGATATGCCTTTTTATTTTTTGTTATTTGTGAGAACTTTTAGTACATGTCTTTGTCATAGCTAGAACTTCTGACAACTTTGAAGCAAGAATGTTCAGAGAAATTGTTCCATGGAATAGCTAAACGATAATACTATTATTGATTTATGATAGTTTGCACATACAGAAATAGATATATTCAAGCCTGTAATGGCTAACAGCCAAAAGTGCGAATCTATTCTTGATACTCTTTTCCCCTTCTCTTAAAATCATCATATACAAATTATAAGCTTTCTAACATCTGCATATTTCAGGTTTCCAAGGAGGTACAGATAGCAAAGTTCAAACAATTCAGTGCAGCAGCAGCAACACCTCCAAGGTGAGAAATATGTTCCTATTTATCCTTCTTTGCTAGCTGTGTTCCTCTGCCGGGCATCGACCATGATCTCCATGTCGCCACTAAGGCCATAGCTCCTGGGATCCAGGACGCTGGGCTCGCATGGTCTAGGCCACTATCGATTTGTTTCTCTTGGTCGATGGCCTCTTTCGCCTATGGTCGGATCTGCGCGTCAGCGTCCACAGGAGGACTAGGATCTGGCTGTGCTCCACGACCATCACAACCAAGCCGGGGAGCGCCAGAGATCACAACTTGAAAATTTTAACTGCAATATTTGTTGGTCAGTGTCCTCCTCTGAAATTGTTCGTAAGGTAGTGCTCTATTCTGTATAGCATCCTTGGAAGATTGTGTGGTGTGATGCTTTATTTATAAAGCGGGGCGTATAGCCCTTTTTGTTATTCTGTATAGCAAAGGGAAAGAGCCTCAGTTTGGTATAGCAATGGGGGTGATCCTTCGTTGGAAGAAACATTGGTGTGAAACAGATAGACTTACTATTTTTTTATACTAGCATAGTGTTGGTTGTTAATTTTAAGTGTATCATCAGTTTTTTCAGCAAATGAAGTTATGCTCACGACATGGAGAACTTCAAGGACAACCTGCCTGAACAGTTTCTACCTGATTAGTGAACTAGGCCATTTACTATACAAATAGTTATTTTGTTGCAAGTTACGCCCGTTGCTTCTAAATACTATACTTTTGGTTGCATTTTGCAACTAAGAATGACACAAGCAGACTCTAAAACATTCGAGCAATGCCCAAGGTTAGTACAGGAAGCATAGTAGTTTTCTTTAGTAGAAATTATATTCCTTTTTTCCACTACTGTGAACATGGACGTGAGTATGTAATTGCTCCTAAAAGAAACCTAATTAATGTATTGTTGAACCTAATTTTGAGATGATTTTTATTCTACCATTGTACAGTGCACATTAGCATCGTCTAAATACATATGTCTCTGGGTGTTTCTTTTTGGTGGCAAATTGATTCTTGCAATCATAGCGGAAAGGCCAGCAATAAGGCACTTTACACTGATGAAATTTGCATAAGTATTCCTCTTTGTGATACGATTTCACCAAAAGTTTCAACATTAAGATGTTTACTTAGTTAAACCCGAACTGATGCACCCACCCATACATGTATAAGCTCCAAAAAAATAAAACAATATGCAAAGAATTTTTCAGCTTGCAGGCTATAAGCATTAGACATTTTCATAAGAAATGCTGAATGTTAGTATCAATTGAATCAATTTGACCTTAACGCAGTGCAGGTACTGTTAAATCTGTAGTTGTAATTTATTCATCTGTAACTTGATTTTCTTTTCACTTCTGTTTTTATAAATTCATGTAGTCGGCTATAATAATGATATTTTTTTCTTTTGAGAGAGAAATTGTGTGTCTGCTCTGGTTTCAGTTTTAACGTCAGCTCATTACAATCCGTAACTACTTATAGACTACTTCATCCGGATGGGTTTGCAACTTTGTGTACAGACTGCTTCAACACTTCTATTTTCTATAGGACTTGGATTAATAATCTCCAACAATATGGTCATGCTTCTTATATTCACTTTCAGTTCTAAATACATTTGTGCTTTTCTCTATGTTGTACTACTAAACTATGTGTGCTAAACTAAACATAAAAATATGATGGGGTGGTGGTTTCAGCCATAGAAAGAATTAATTTGGAGAACAAAGGGAATTTTCGGCGGATGAAGAACTCGCTCGAGATGCTCCAGTGATAATTTTATATAGCATTTTATCTAAACCTGGGTTCCTTCTTTCAGACTGGGCGGTGCCATATGATGTGAAGCCGGTGTAATAACTTTTTCATTTGGCATCGGTGGTGATGTGGCAACCTTTTAGACAGTTTGCCACCTGTAACACAGTGTAAAACCTCATACGAGCTGGTTGCCTTCTTGGTAGTTGTTGCGGCTTCTGAATTAAGTGTACCACTATGTTTAAAACGCCATGATCAGAAGCTGTGGTGGGTGCACCGATTGACTCTTATTACATGCCTATTCCTAAGATTGATTCTTATTGGGTCAGGGGCATGTGATTTCGTTCTCCCGGTGCAACGCACGGGCCCTTTTGCTAGTAATAACCATAATGCTAGCCGACAGATACAGATCGGCCATGTTTATATAGGGCGTGTTTGGATGCCCGGGTCACATTTGGCTGCATCGCATCTAGCATGCTGGTTGAGTGTGGCCTGGCTGAGCTAATGCAATGGTACAATGAGATGTGTGTTTGGTTGCTTGTGTGCTGTGGGACTGGCCAAGGTGAATATGCGTTTGGTAGGTTGCATGAGGTGTCCCGGGCTGACTGAGATGTTGTTTGCTAAACTGGTCATATTGTATGCAACAAACAAGAGAAGCATGTCTCTTTCAGATAAAATTAACACGCAGCCCTTGTTTACAAATACAGAGACATACACAAGCAATCATTCAAGAGAATTCTATACGTCGTGGATGAAAAACGCCATCAGGCAATCAGCCATGGCACTAGACCAATGACAAAATTATCTGCCAGAATATAGCCAAAACCAAATTCAGTCAAAACTTATTCAGAAAATTTGCCTCCCGAACAATTTTAGAACTTCAGAAAATCCCTTCAATCATCCCGTACATATGGAACACTAGATTATCAAGATATACTACTCCATACACAGGGACGGAGCCAGAAAATCGAGATAGGGGGGGCAAGAACTGGAAGCATCAAATCATATGATAGATAGTCACATAACATAGTAAATATTGGAAGATCTTGGATCTGTTTGGATTTTTCATTGTAGTCACCCTGTCAACCAACGGCACGCCCAAATCTTGGTGGTGGAAACGGCCGCCAACGCCTCGAAAAAGTTTGTCTTCGAAATAAAAGGGAAGAGGTGATGGGGTTCGGGCGGGCCAAATAATTTGATCTCAACCAAATAGAGCCCTTCAATCTCGTCAACGTCAAATATTTTGTCGGGCACTTTGTTGCTCCGATCCAAACAGGCCCCTAAGATAGTCTACATATGTCTCCGTTGTTCCGCAATAAGAACAAAAGGTACATAGCTATTAATTCAAAATTTGATTTATGAGCAATAATATCAAAGATCGATAATTTCTAACTAGTTGTTGATGTCTGTTGTTCTACAATCACACTTATACTGTTTACAAGACACAAACTAATCTAATCTAATGCTAAAAAATAAACTAACCTTTTTCATAGTTTGGTCGCTCATCCGTGCGGCCGGCCGGAAAGAATGCGCGGCGGATCACATGGCCGCGGTTGCATATCCCCTTCCTTTCTTGAATCTTGAAGCAGGCGGCCGGCGGCAGGCTCGATCGCAGGAGCAAGGAGCAGGAGATCTAAACTGCAAACTGTGCGTACGTGCGAACTGCTTCCTAGCCTGGCCCCTTTGGCCTTTGACGATCGCAGGAGCAGGAGCAGGCTCGATCGCAGGGCTGCTTCCCTTTTTTACTTTTCCTGGGACTTGGGCTTGTAAACAGTACACGGGCCCTTTTTCAAAAAAAAAAAAGAGAGAGAGAGAGTAGTACAAGGGCCCTGGTTAAGAAAGGAATAGGGGGGGCAAAGCAAGCCACTTGCAGTTGTATACCGAGAAAAACTAGCGAACAACGGATCGCTATTAAGCGGCGACACGATCGTCAGGGGGGGTCTCGCCCCCCCTCGTCCCCCCTTGAATCTGTCCCTGTCCATACACAACAAATAAATTAACAACACACTGTGGATGATTGCTCACGAGGATGTTAACAGGGGATCCAGATGAACAGTAGAAACGAACTATGGGCATAGCGGATCTGGATGCTGCTGCCATCCCTTGATCTTGCTCCAACCGCCGCCACGAGATCCAGATCGCGCGGCGCTCGTAATCACCTCGCTGGCTCGTCGCGGGATCCATTCGCCGGCGCTTTACATCGAGCACGCGCAGCTCGGCCTCAACCGCGTCGGCAGCCAGCAAAAAGGGACGGCGGAGGCGAAGACAAGGAGGCAGCGGCGACGGCGAGTACGATGAGGCGGCGGCGGCGGGGAGGACGAGGAGGCGGCGGCGGCGGCGACGAATCTGAGGTCAGGCCGAGGGGATGGGAGGAGGAGCGACGAGTGGACGGGGGGTTATGGCGAGGGGCATCGCGACCCCCTGCGTGAAGCTGCACGCGTGGGTGCACGCGCGGGTGCTGGCTCGCGGAAACGGCCAGAACTTGCGTTTCCGCTCAGCCTGGCCGGGAGGCCCTTTTTGCACCCGTCGGGCCAGACCCAGCTGGACATGCAGCATACCAAACAACCAGATGATTGCATCGTGGATGCGAGCCAGGTGCAATACAAGAAACCAAACACGCCCATCGGCGGCGGGGAGGACGAGGAGGCGGCGGCGGCGGCGGTGAATCTGAGGCCAGGCCGAGGGGATGGGAGGAGGAGCGACGAGTGGACGGGGGGTTATGGCGAGGGGCATCGCGACCCCTGCGTGAAGCTGCACGTGTGGGTGCACGCGCGGGTGCTGGCTCGCGGAAACGGCCAGAACTTGCGTTTCCGCTCAGCCTGGCTGGGAGGCCCTTTTTGCACCCGTCGGGCCAGACCCAGCTGGACATGCAGCATACCAAACAACCAGATGATTGCATCATGGATGCGAGCCAGGTGCAATACAAAAAACCAAACACGCCCATAGCTTCTCATGCACCGAACATCGATCAACTTGTTACCTGCATTCTGTTCAAAAAAACTTGTTACCTGCAACCAAAACCAACCGGTGAAAGTGAAACGAAAACCAGAGCAGAGCAGATCCACAGGTGGCTTCTCTCTGACCAATGGAAGTTTTTGTGCGATCTCGTGATGTCACATGCGTTTCGCCGGGCCGGACAAGGGTTTCGATCCACTGCAGATCGAGTTATTAGTTAAACTAGTCGAGTAGCGCTGTCTCCTCTAATTGCTGAACTCCTCCTGCCGTAGCGCCGAATATTCTTCTGTGAGCCGCTCCGGTAGTTGGGAGATTCCAGGCAAGGCAAGCGTATATACTCGCCGTAGCAGGTTGAACAAAATGAGGGCCAATGATGAGTAGAGTGGAGTAGAGCTAATTAAACATCAACGACACTGATACCGTAGAACATGGAGACAGCCTAAGACTGCTCCATTTGACAGCGGCTACTTGGCCTACTGCAGAATTTGATAGTCTATCCATGTTGATCCAGTTGATGGGAGTGGCACACTGCACCCGAGAAAAACATACCGGGCAATTAATGAAATTCTCCGTGCAGAAATCACACCGTGACACTGTTATGCCATTGACTAATGCAAGTCTGTATGTGCCCTCTGTCAAATGGGCTGTGCACTTGGAAAGTTGGAATGGAAGCTGGTACTAGCAAGAACTGGAGCTGATTAACTGGCAGCAGCGACACAAATAGCCCACCCATGCCTGATTTGACAGTTGATTAAAGACACTGTCCTTCTTCCCCCAAGCTGCTGCCAAAAATTACAGTGGTAGTAAACCAATCAATGCACTGAGCAGCAGCAATAGAGCAGAGGATGGACGCTACTAGCTGCAGCCAGCCAAAACAAGATCAGCAGGCAGGAGACAGTACTGGCACTGCAAGAGCAGAACGAACACCTGCAAGGAAAACTTACTGTGTTTCTCTGGGCTGGGCAGCAGCAAGATCCTTCTCTTTTGGCACTTGCCGTGCCCGCATGCCGTGCACTGCTACTCCACATTATTAACCAACCCATGCGTGCGTCGCATGGTCCCCCGCCGCCGTGCGACGCGACGGAGGCCGGCCAACGGTGTGATGTGATCGGTCGGGGGCATGGCGGGCGGAACAGTGGCGGCGCACAATTAATTGACGCACCGCATCGGCATGGGCTACCTGCCTGCTCTGCCTCTGCCTCTGCCTCTGCTCCAACCGGCCGGACGTACCCTGCTGCTGGTATTAATTCTAGGCCGTTATTTAATTTGTTCTTTTCTTATTCTTTTCTAGCTGTAGCCTTTAGGTACGCATATCCCTCGACTCGGAAATGCGCTCGTCTTTTTTCTCCTTTTTCGGGAGAATCCGATGCTTCGACTGGGAGTGGGAGTACTAGGAGATGATACCCTGATGCGTGCAATGTGGATAGATGTTCGCTTTCGTTGGCTGCAGGATGCTCGTACTAACTCACTGATTGAAGTCAATGCAGCTAGCTCAGGCACTAGGTTTCCACTCCAGTTTTGTTAGTCATGTTTATCTTATCTTCTTATCTTGGAACTGATGGCTCGAGTGACTTGTCCACTTCTCACTCCAGTAGAGGCGGGCACTGCCAGTGGCATGAACAGAGCCAAAGTTTCCCCATGCATCTACCAACAGGCAGGTGCCGTGTTGCTTTCTGCTGCCGACCGATCGAGTCGGCGCTCTCTTTTTACAGGAACCTTGACCGATCGGTCGATCGATTGATCTGCGTTTTTTTCACAGCTTATATATAATCTGTCGACCGCCGTTCTAACCGCGCTATCAACCAACGGCCCATATAAACGTCTGAAGCTCTCCGCAGCGACACTGACACACTACAAAGTACAAACACATGCATATATTATCAATCAGAGACTGTCAAACTGAACCATCCATGTCGTTAAGACTTGAGACGTCAGGTCACTACAGTCCACAGTGCCCCCAGTCGGCCAGTGCTGCTGTGCAGGGGCAAGGAAAGAATCAGAAGCTGCAGCTCCAGCCGCAGCCGCAGCCACGCGCGCGTGCTGTCAGTTTACAGTTAGTTACTGGCCGACCTACCAGAGTACTACTACGCCACTGCTCTGCCGCCCATGAATCGCGAGGATGGAGGGGGGTACGGGAGGTAAAATTTCGTGTTTTGACTCTTTTGGCTAACAAATTCAGGATCTGACCCCTCTTTGGAAATTTTTTAGGATCTGACCCTTTTGCCTACCGCCAGGGGTGGTGGCGGTAGGGTTGCACGTCCCACCGCCATGGGCTCTGGCGGTAGGTCCCTTGACGACGACTGACGGCCGTCGACTCGTGCTGACGTGGAAAAGGGCCTACCGCCATGGAACCTGGCGGTAGGGTACTGAAGCCTACCGCCAGCACCCCTGGCGGTAGGGTCCTGGGAGGTGGATAAGGGTGGGAGGGGCTGGTTTGTGGGCCCCACCACCACTCTTCTTCCCCACTCATCTTCTTCCCCGTGCTCAGCCCCTCTCTCCCCCTCACAAACCCCCCTAGATCCCCTTCATTTGCTTGAGATTTCACCGGTGGATCCGGAGCATTTTCATCACCCAAGGTACCTCCCCCATTTTCCCTCCTTTTGATTGGTTGAGATCTTTGTTTTGTGTGGATTTGGTCAATTTATTGCAAACCGTAGGTGTTGATCTTGTTGTGTGCATTTATGACATATTTATGATGCATTTATGGCTCATTTATGGCAAGTGTTAGGGTTATGTTAGGGGTTAGTGTTAGGATGAGGGTTAGGGTTATAGTGGTTATGTTGGGGGTTAGGGTTAGGGTTAATGGTTAGGTTAACTTGACTATGAATAGTAGTTATTTGTCCAATTTGTGCATAATTTAGTTTATTTGTCCATTTGAGTTGGTTGGATGACATATATGGATTGATTTTATTGTTTCCAATTTTCTTAGATGCATAAGCTCGTAAATGTTCATTATTTGGACAAGACGACATTTATGCTTGAAAATGACGATGAAGGGGAAGAGGCTATGGTTTTTGACACAAGTCCAAGCTTTGATGATCTTGTAGTTAAAGTGAGAAGCGTCTTACATTGGAATGACCCAAATGCCGAGGTTAAGCTTATTGGGAGGTATGACGTTGGATTGGGAGTAAAGTCCCGATTAAAGAGTATGCCCATCACCTCTCAATTGCATTGGAATGTGTACAAGGACAAAGTAGACGCATCACAAGACAAGTCTCTTGAGATATTTGCCACAAAGGTTGATCCTCCTCCTCCCTTGCAAATTGATTTGAACCACAATGCATCCTCCCCAATACATGATGATAGTGCCGAGGTGTATATCCCCAATTGTTCTAGCCAACCACCAAGTAGCCAACCCAATGAAGATCATATCAATGCTAGCGCCATAGTACTCCGAGTTGATGCTATTCCTCTTGTTCAAGAAGATGCTAGTGGTCATGTTGATGATGATGCTATTGTTGCTCAAGAGGATGCTTACGCGGAGAATGAAGAGATTCATTACAATCCCATTGGTAACTTGGATGTCATTGTGCTGCAACAAGACATGGACCGTACCCTCCCTTATAACCGTATGTGTGGGTATAACTCGGATGACGAGGGTCCGGAGGAAGAATTGGATGAGGATGGGTTGACTGCGCAAGAAAATCAAATCTACAAGAAGGTGACCGGCAAGGAAAGAGGGTCGCCGTTGTTTAGGGATGTGAGTCTTGCGGACAATGCCGTTGTTGACGGTGGGCTGAGATTCGGGTTGTTTGAGCTAACACCGTGCCCCAAATTCAGTGATCTTCGGCCAGAAAATGAGGATGAGAATGCTCATTTGAAGAAAGGCATCAAGTTTGGTTCTTTGGTAGAGTTCAAGATATGGTTGTGTGACTACGCCATTAGGAACCATAGGCCGTTTGTTGTTGGTCATTCAAATCAAAAAGTTCGGTACACAGTCATATGTGACCAAGAAGGTTGCAAATGGAAGTTCCGCGGTAGAAAAATCAAAGAAACCGGGTAATGGGTGTTGAAGAGTTGTGTTGGCACTCACACGTGCGTACCCTCGGACAAGGCCGACCGAAGCAAAGGACACCGTCAACTCACGTCTGAGTATCTAGGCTACAAATTGTTGAATCAAATAGCACATGATCCAACCGTGAAGGTCAAGTTTCTCATGACTTCGATTGAGGAACTATTCGGATACCCGGTCATGTATGGGAAGGCATGGATGGCCAAGGCAAACGCTATTAGGATGTTGCATGGTGATTATGAGGCCGCATATAACATTTTGCCCAAGATGTTGGCAGCCATTGCTCATCGAAACCCAGGCATGCGCCATCGGGTGGAGTCAATTGACGGAGTGTTTCGTCGTGCCTTCTAGAGCTTTGGACAATGCATCGAGATCGAGGCATTCACGTATTGTCGGCCGGTCTTGTCTATAGATTGTACATTCTTGACCGGCAAATACAAGGGCACATTGATGGTGGCGATGGCCCACTCTTCAAATGATAACGTGAGGAGGAGAGGGCAAGAAAGCTTGCAAAGGCTCGCAAGGCACAAGAGGAGGATGAGGCACGTGACAAGAAGGGGAAATGGCCCCGTATGACTCAGTAAAGCCTTCGCTTCGGTGGACTCGTCATGTAACCGGATGAAGCCATGCCATATTTATCATTTATCATGAACTATGTAGTAGTAAGGCAAGAAGACATGTGTCGTGAACTTGTCGTCAATGAATTTGCCATTTGTATTGAATTTGGTGTGGAGATGTTTGCAAGGTGTCGTGAGAATTAAAGTTTGTCAGCAATTTCTGTGTTTTGTCAGCAATTTATGTGATGATTTTTTTATAAACTGTTGTGCTCAGATGAGGGATAGAACAGAGGAGGTCCTCTGTTTTTAAGCCTACCGCCACACACCCTGGCGGTAGGTTGCTGGACCCTACCGCCAGGGCCCATGGCGGTAGGGGGCGGCATAGGTTCTATTACGAGAACCCCCCCCCCCCCCCCCCCTGGCGGTAGGGCAAGCCTACCGCCAGAGCCTGTGGCGGTAGGGTGAGACCCTACCGTCAAGGGATGGTATTTTCTCGTAACAGAACCGATTCCACCACTGTGCCACCCCCTACCGCCATGGGCTATGGCGGTAGGTTTCAGCAACCTACCGCCAGGGGGTGTGGCGGTAGGGTTAAAAACAGAGGAAATTCTCTGTTCTGCCCCTCATCTAAGGCCAAATCTTAAAATATACCAACTTCTATCAAATATTAGAATGATCAACTAGCAAGCACATACATAACTCAACTCAACATAGTTCATTACATCCACGAATAACACATGTTCAAACTAATTAAAACATGACCCGGTTCGAATGACATCGGTTGAAACTAATAGCTCAAGCTCGATGACACATTTTCTAAACAGGTAACATAACTCTCATACTTATCAGACGTTCAATTTGATCGTCACGCGCTTGATTACGCTTCAGTTGAAAGTCGGTGGATCCTGCCGAATGACCCAACACACCATTCGTTTCACGGAACCAGGCCCATGCAGCACGGCGGGCCGGATTCTATGACCTGGCCGGGTTTCCTCAAGTCCATCTCACGGAATTCTTCTTTGCTGGCAGTGAACGCAATCTCAATTGCCAAAGCGTGTCTGCAAGCATATTCCCGGTCTTGCAGCTCATCAAGCATCCTCTCTTTTTCGTTCACAAGCTTTCGGAAAGCTTTTTTCTCCTTAGCATCAGAAGGTTCCTCGATAACGTGATACTTGCTGAAATCCTTCATGGCCGCATTTGCCTCATCACAACTCTTCAACCATGCTTCACATTCCCTCTTCAAGCAACGGTGTCGCTCCGACATGAGCTTCTCACACGCTATCTTCATAGTCATGGATGGAATGTCCATCCTACATGAATATACGGATTTAAGATGACATAGAACAAAACACAAAATAAATTCAATGGAGTACAACACTTGGTTACTTGATATGACATACAACACCAAGTTCTTAATGAGTTCAAATGTTAAGGGTACAAGTCATAGTAGTTCAAATGACGACCAAGCAAAGGGTACATGTCATTATAGTCCAAATGACAAAGATTACATAGCCTCATGCAATTCTATTTGGCGTACGGTCCCGGGTTGCAACAAATAATATCATTTCTTTCTTTGACCCATGCCCAACGAGAAGCCCGCTTCTCGTCCGACGAGAATGGTTGGCGAACTAACCAATCAATGACCTGGCCATGATTTCCCATGTCTATCTCAGCAGATTCTCCCCTTGTCGCACACAATGCAATTTGCATTGCAAGATCACGCCTACAATTTTTTTCCGCCGTCTTGAGCTTGGTCATCTTCCTCTCCTTTTTTTTTGATTAAATTTTCGGAATAGTCATGAGTGAAATAATAATGTGAAAAAGCCCTACACGCCGCATTCAACGCATCAATGGCTTCCATCCAGAAGTTCATCTTTTCCTCAATCACTTCGCGTTCACGCTTCGCCGCCGCCTCAGCAGAAACTTCAAAGAAAACGAACGGTGCCATCCTACATTTCGAGAAGTTGCTATTAAAGTGAACTTAGGTTTAATTGCTTTCTTAAGCCTAACCCAACCCCAATTATGTACACTAATACTAGCACTAGATCTAGGTACATAAAAAATTCTACAAATAATTATAGGCACATCATACATAAGGAAATCACAAACATAACCCTAAATGGATCATAGTAATTGATTTGACCACACCAAAATGATGAACTAGGGTTTGCAACCAAATGAGCAAATGCAAACTAAACAAAGATATCAACCAATCAAAATGAGGGGAAATGAGAGAGCTACCTTGGGTGATGAAAATGGTAAGAATCTACCGGAGAAATCTCAAACAAATGAGAGAGATTTGAGAGGCTCTTGTGCTTGAAAGAGAGGGGGGAGACTTGAGCTCGGGGGAGAGGTGAGGAGTGGGTGGGCTGAATGAGTGGGTGAGGAGTGGGGGAGGAAATATCCAGCCCCTCCCACCCTTATCCACCTCCCAGGACCGTACCGCCAGAGGTGCTGGCGGTAGGCTTCAGTACCCTACCGCCAGGGCCCATGGCGGTAGGTCCTTTTCCACGTCAGCACGAGCCGACGGCCGTCAGTCGCCGTTAAGGGACCTACCGCCAGAGCCCGTGGTGGTGGGACGTGCAACCTTACCGCCACCATCCCTGGCGGTAGACAAAAAGGTCAGATCCCGAAATTTTTTCAAAGGGGGGTCAGATCCTGAATTTGTTAGCCAAAAGGGTCAAAACACGAAATTTTACCGGTACGGGACGGGATGAAGCGGTCACGCGGGTGATCCCGTTGGCCGTTGCGCGCGGACGCGTGGGTGTGCCTGCGCGGCTGGCCCCGCGTACCTCCCCGTGACAGGCCACGACGGCTATTTACGCGGGCGTGCGATGGGCTCCTCCCCGCACCGACGGGCGGCGGCTCCATCGATCCAGCATTCATGGCCTTCATGCGCATGAGGATTGGCCGATGCGGTGCATGGGGGTTCCGAATCGGGCGTAAATGGCTCACGAGCCGTTGGGATTCGATCCCAACCGTACGTACGTCTCGTATGTGATTTTCACTCTACCGCCGAGATCGACGCGGTGGGCTCGGTTCCGTTCCGCGAGCTTGCTGCTAAATGCGCGACGGCCAGGTGAGATTTCACCTCTCGATCAGCCGTCAACATAGAGGATCGATCAAGGTATTGTACTTGGGGTACGGGATAATAAATAAGTTACATATAAAACCACCATAATTATTGTAAGGGTTTTACATTTTCATTGGCTTTGATTCTTTTTTCTTTCTTTCTTTTAAAAAAGCCACATGACATACATTGCAAACCGTACTGATGACCATCTTAATAGCGTTTTCACAAATATTTCTGATTGGTGGAAGTCATCGGTCGGTACTGACTTGCTAACTTGGTAACACAAGTGCATAAATGCATTGAGGTGGACATGAATCCCACCTTCAATGCTATCTCTGTCGTGGGAACAGATCTGACAGTAGAGGTTAGGGGTACGTAGGAAAGGGCAGAGCCTAGCTACGGCGAAATTGTACACTCGAATTTACGAGTTCAGGCCCCTCTCGGAAGAGGTAAAGACCCTACGTCTCGGTGCTGCGGGAGCTTTGTTGTATAGAGTGTTGAGTTACAGGGGGTGCGAACCCTAGTGAAGGAGTGGAAGGGCGGCTTATATAGAGTCCGCTGACCCCTCATCAACCTCCGTTACGCAAGGGTTCAATGAGACAGTAAAGGTGCGATCATTACTGGTAACGCCTACACTTAATGATCTTTATAACGACGAACTGATCGCCTGGCCGTTGTCATCCCGGAGTGATTCTAGGGCTTCTGCCTTCGAGTGAAATCAGGCGCTCCGAGTGAATAAGGACGGTCGAGTGGTAGAGGAGTAACCGAGTGGATCTGCTGTCGAGTGACTTGCATGCTGTGTTCATTCCAGTCGACACCTTCTTTCTAACTTTGTAGGTTTTGGATTCTTATATGTAGTCTCCTTGGGTAGGGCGTGCAGGTCAGGCCTAGGACCCTACCCTATGTACATGTCATCGTCATTAGCCCCCGAATGGATCGGGGTTCGAGTGAGAAAGGATTGAAGCAGGTTCATGTAACACCCCCAGATCTTTACTCTGTCATTAACCTAGACAACATGCCTTGTCATCATGATCATCATCATCCAATTGCATTTAGAAAATAATCCAACTCAATTCAAATTTGAAATGCAAGTCAAATTAATATTTCTTCAGATTGCAAAACTAAAGTGTTTATAATATTTCAAATAATCCAGAAGAATTGTAAAAAAAATATAATCAACATTAATTGAATTCCTAAGACGACCCTAACCTCCAAAAACAGTACATAAATCAGTTATTTAAATCCAATTCCATTTAAATAAAATTCAAATGAATTCAAATTACTCCCAAACTTTTTGAGGCAGTAAGAATATTGCATAATGATTTTTGGAACAAGTTGTACATTTTGCAAATAGTGCTTGGTGCCAAGGGAAATGCAGAACAGAAATTATAAAAAGAAAAACAGAAGAAAAAGGGGAAAAAGCCTAACTACACTGTGCACTTACCCGGCCCAGGAAGCAGCCGACCAGGCCCAGTCCAGTCAGGCCGTCGTCCTCCTCTGCCTCGCTGTCGCCACCGCACGCGCCCGTGCCGGCGATCTCCACGTGCCGCCCATCCGTCGTCGCTCGCTCGTAGATAAGAGCCCCGAGCCCTCCCTCGTCGAACCCTAATCCCCAGTTCCTCCTCCCCCTCTCTCCCTCGCTCGCCCATCTCCTCCTTCCTCGTCAGAGCACCGCCGTCGCCGTAGTCGCCTCACCACCGCAACCACCGGCAGCCCCAAACGCCGAAGCCGTGTCCAGGAGGTTCGCCGAGCTCCACCGCGTCGTCTGCGTCTTCGAATCGGAGCCGGGAGCTGCTCCACCCTCGCCTACGTCTTCTTCCTCTTCCTCGGGACGACGAGATCGCCGTCGCCGTTCCTCCTCGCTCCTGCGCTACTAAGCGAACCAAGGGCCGCCGTGAGTCACGCAGTAAGCTTCTGCCCTCCCCTCCTTCCTCTGGTTCTTCATCACGTGCCGTATCTAGCCGCGGCGCCGTTTCGCCATTGCCGGAGCTCGTCTCCAGTGGCGAGCTCGCAGCCGACGTTGTCGCTGCTGCCTTGCCCCGTTGAGCCGGCGGGCTAGCTACGGGGACCTCACTGGTATCGCCCGCGCCGCTAGATAGGTCTCCCGAGCCCCGTAGCCTAGCGCCCGCTCGAGCCCGTATTCCGGCCGCCGCGTTCGTGCTCGCCGCCGTCGCATAGGACCTCCCCGACCCCAACCAGCACTACCAACGGCTGCGGCGTCGATCGGCTGTTCGAATGCAGCAAACGGCGCGTAATATGGTGCCCCCTAGAGGAAACCCAAGCCTCGCCGGCGACACAGCCGCCGCGCGGAGCTCGCCGGAGCTTTTTTCGGCGAGACCGCCGACGTGGCAGGGCGCGGGATCCACCCAGGGTCGCTGCCATGTGGGCCCTGGTCGTGGTTGACCGCGCTGACCGCAGTCAACGCCGCTGACATGGCGTTACAGCCGCTGACAAGTGGGCCCCCACTGTTAAGTAGCCAATTAACTCGTTTTTAATTAAAACTTAAGTTTAATTAGTTAGTTAGTCATTGACATAGGGCCCCACCTAGTTAAATTAACTCTGTTAATTAGTAGTTAGCCCACTGTCTATGACAGGTGGGTCCCGCAGGTCAGGTTTGACCTAGACCAGGCGGTTTGACCTGCTGACATCACAGTGATGTCATGTTGACGTAATTAGTAATTTTTGTTATTTCCTAAATTGATTTTAAATTCCAAAAAATGCTGAAAACTTTAGAAAATCGTAGAAATTAAACCGTAGCTCAGATCGAAAAACTTTACATATGAAAGTTGCTCAGAACGACGAGACGAATCCGAATATGCCCTCCTCATACCTGCCACATGCCCCTAACCACCTGAACATGGAACTTTCCCCTCTGGTTCGTCTGTCTGACAGACGTCCGGAGCGGGAAAACTTTCCCGGTAAATTCCCGCTCCATCCGTAGCACTTAGCATAGCACTAGGACACCCCTGCACTGCATATACCATGCCTTGCCATGTGATTGTTTTTGTTGCCATGTATTTATATTGTTTCTTCTCCCCCTTTCTTCCCGGTAGACTCCGAGACCGCCGACGATGCCCTGGTGATCGACTACTTCATCGTCAGAGATTCCTTTTTCATCTGCCGAGCAACCAGGCAAGCACCCCCCTTTTGAGCATACCGATATCGCCTATTCTTCTCTCTCTTATGCTTGCATTAGAAGTTGCTGCTATTACTGTTATCCTATTTCTGCTGCTTAGCCTGTTTATTGTAACCTGCTGTTGTTACCTACCTGCTTATCCTGAGCTGTTTAGTATAGGCTGGGTAGAGACCCATCAGAGACCCCACTTTGTCCCGACCGCCCCGCTGGATTGTCAGAAGACCTGATCAACGGGATCGAAGACCAGGCCCCGGCACCGCACATCACTTTCCCCCTTAGTTGCTCGACACTACTGGGTTACTATCGAGTGCCGAGGGTGATACCTCATCAGCACTTCTGATGTTAACCTTGTAGGTTAGTTTATCGGTTATGGTTATCGAGGGTGATTCCTCCTTCTCCACTCCCGATAACGACACTGTCGTGCAACTCCTCAAGAGTGGACCTCGAGGGTGATTCCTCCTTCGTTCACCTTGACGATAACATAAGGTGGAATTCCATCGAGGGTGATTCCTCAAGGTTCCCCTTGGTGTTAGACACACGGTTACTACGGTTACTAAGACTTTACACTGAACCATGTTACTAAAGACGGGTCGGCCCTGAGGGGTACCCGCGCGAGCATATTTGCGATTGATGTGGAGTCGGGTTGACCTGGAAGGTGCCCGCGAGATAACTATGAGGCGTGGTCGGGCATTCTTAGCCCTTGCCGCAAGTCCTCGAGACGGGGCGATGGGGTCACATCGATCGTGAGTCTCTGCTCATTACCGTGCGCTCCAAATCCACTATGATTTGGATATTTGATCCGAGGGGCCTCTGGCCTGATAGCACTAACCATCACGTGGGCATAGTATGGGCGTTCGGCGTCGTATGCATCAGTCGAAGCGTAATGGACGTCAGCGACTAAGCGGCGCGTGCTGGATTGGACTGGTTAAGCCCGCGCTTGTATTAAGGGGGCTAGGTCTGCTTTCAGCCGCCTGACGCAACGCGCAGGAGTTCTCGGGGCGATGGCCCAAGACCCCTGGGGGCATAGGTTTAGTCCGGCGTGCTGACCTCTCTATTAAGCCTAGGTCGGGTTGCGGCGTATCGTTTGGCCGAGGCCGGGCATGACCTAGTAAAGTGTGTCCGGCCGGAGTTAAGCGAGTGTGTTGGGTAAGTTGGTGCACCCCTGTAGGGAAGAAAACATCTATCGATAGCCCGTCCTACGGTAACAGACACTCGAAGTTGTATCCCGATCGATACAACTAGAACTGGACACTTGAGAAGAGACATGGATAGTATGGCTCTGGGATTGTTTTCTCGCAGGGAGTCGAGGAAGGATCTCGGGGCGAGGTTGATAACACTACTGTTACTTTACATTATGCTAATCTGCACTCTTTTAATGCTGCAAGACCGCGGAAGATGATGAAGATGCTAGTCTTCGATAGAACTATGTTTTCCCCTGTATTCTGGCATTTCTGCAGCCCAGTCCACATATACAGCCTCCCTTTGATAATGTTGCATATGTAGTGTAGATCCTTGCTTGCTGAGTACTTCAGATGAGTACTCATGGTTGCTTTGCTTTCTTTTTCTCCCCATATCCATTTGTCGCAACCAGATGACGGAGCCCCTGAGACAGCTGCCCCCGCCAACAGCTACTACTACTACCCTCCCGGCGAGTACTACTACGAGGAGCCGTCCGACGACCAGGAGTATGTTCGGAGGGTCCCAGGCAGGAGGCCTGCACCTTTCGATCGTAGTGTTTTTCTTTTGCCATGCCTTCTTAAAGGCCTATTCTGTCTTTCTATTTATATCTGTACTCAGATATCTAACGCTTCCGCTGATGCTTGTTTGTCATCAAGCTTATGTATTCGAGCCCTCGAGGCCCTGGCTTGTAATATAATGCTTGTATGCCTTTATTTATGTTTTAGAGTTGTGTTGTGATATCTTCAAGTGAGTCCTTAGGCTTGATCGTGTGCATTTGCGTGTATGGTTAGTCCACGATTAAGCCAGGGGCGTCACAGGTTGGTATCAGAGCTGACTACCTGTAGGAACCCCCTTTCCCACTCCTTGGCCGAAGTTGAGTCTAGTGGTCCAAAACTGTTTTACTAACTTGGCTGTGTGGCTTACGGGCCCACGTCGCCAACTGAGTGGTATTAGGATCTTTTATTCCTCGTCTATACTCTGAGACTCTGATCTCTCTCATATTCGGGTTAATGATTTTGCTAACTCTAACATTAGGTTCTCGTAACCGCTTCCTCCCGGAGAGCCCCGCATGCCAGATGATCGCTTGGTTCATCAGAAGACTCCGAAGATACTCCTCGAAGTTCCCGAGACCTTGTGCCCACTGCTTTGCAGTTCCTGACCACCGATAAACTCCGATGGATAACTACTTACACTCATCGTTCATTTATTCATTTCAGTTACTCCCGGGTTCCATCCGACATATCGAAATACCATCCGACATTTCGAGGATTCTCTGAACCTACTGCCTTGAAGTTCCTTTCCGCCTGAACACACCTACGAATAAATCCTCATACTTACATGGGGTCCGTTCATCCACAGTTATTCAAGTGCTTTCCAGAACACATTGAATTGCTATCCGATCCCTCGAAAAATCCTCTGCAGCCTATTGCTCTTGAAATTCTTGCCTGCTTGCCTTATGGTTAATTCCCTATGTCTAGTAATCTCCGTTGACATCTCTTGTCATTACCATTTTGAGCCCCAGAACACATTGAATTGCTATCTGATCCCCTGAAAAATCCTCTGCAGCCTATTGCTCTTGAAATTCTTGCCTGCTTGCCTTTTGGTTAATTCCCTATGTCTAGTAATCTCCGTTGACATCTCTTATCATTACCATTTTGAGCCCTTGATTCAATCCGCTATGAATACTTGCAATCGTTAGTTGTTTCCTACTAATTCATTCTTCCGGCTCTGACATCATTCTGGACATGAGCTGGTTATCGGTAAATCAATCCTTGATTGATTGGCCATCTAATTCTATTCAACATACTCATCTTTTTATCAAAGCATCTGCCTCTGATTCCTCGATTTTGGAATCGTAAACCCTTCGCATTTAAGCTTTGGCTTATTCAGATGTTTCCCTAAATCGATGCATCTGCATCCCTTCTTCTTCGGGTGGAGTACCGATACTCACACCAGATCCTTTGCGGACCACCTGATCTTTTGGTGGATTACTATCCGGCAGCTCCTTCGTATTTTAAATCATTGACGACTTTCCCCTGCTACATAATGCCTCTGGCAAATTGCCTCATCTACTCCGTAGCGCCAGCCCTTTACTTTCGAGCGTGTATCCGTCGCTCCTGTTAGCGTGTCGCATAGATTCGTAAAAATGTCCCAATGGGTTGACCTATGTTTTCCCTAATCCGTGTGAACTTGAAAGTTATGCGAGTCATACTCTTCTGGTGCTTCACCAGATAAATTTTCAGCACTACAATTTCTTCGAAACGAGAAGTGAATGAAAGGTTATGCATTGAAGAAGTGGGAGTCGACCTTGAACTTTTGCGTTCATGCCCATAGACACGATGTAGAACCTATCATGGAAGCTGCTCGTAAAAATAATTCCCCTTGGTATAAGTTTATCTTATATCTGGGATCTGGTCTTTGCCATCATGGTTGCGACCATGATTGTTCTTCTTTGATCCCATTTCTCGGACAAGTTAAGGCACTTGTCTTCTGCAAACCAATATGCCTGCCCAACCTCTATCTTGATTTACCCTCGAGTATTACCCCCTGATATCTCGGGAATATCACAGGAACTACATAACTTCTTATGAGTTCTTCATCAAACTACTATTGAACACCAATTCCAATATCCCCGGGTTCTGAGTTGTTGGTCACTCGAGAACACTGGTAAGTGAATCGATTCCGCACTCCGATTCAATAACTCTAAGTAATTTTTGTTGCTTACGAGTTTAATAAACCTTCGATTCTTTTCTAGCCTGATCGCCTATATCCCTATCGTGCAAATTTCAACTGTGCTACCTGGTCCCTATAAACCGGAGCAACTTCCGACGATGAGCTAAGCTTACGTTGATCTTCCTCATCTTATCATTTCACCTCGAACAGCAAGCTTGTTTTCGAGCTTGCTTCGTGTCCGTGGTTCCAATAACCTTTCGCTTCGTCATTTCCTTGCTAAATGTCGTCGCGGTTCGATCGCATCCTCTTGAAACTCCTCGACAAATGTGATGTGATCACTGTCAACACTTTGACTTCTTACAAGTTATCAAATGAATTCATGATGAGAAATACCAATCTTGCCCCTCGATGATCTATGTTATCATCGACCACATCCTTGTCTTCCTCCAACACTCACCTGATGATGTTTTGCTCATACATTGAGTTCCTTGTTATTCTTGAAATTGTTCCATCGTATCTCTTGAGATCTTCAGACCCAACCCTTACTTCAAACACCATATTAATGCTACCTCGAAGCATGACTGTGGTAATCCGAATATCAACCAGAACATTAGAAGCACATTGCTAAATGTTTCTTGATCAATTATCCAAACACCATGGTGTGGGTAATATCATGATTCTTCCCTCGCCCCTTTGTCTAAATACTTTTGAACTTGCTGTCCTATCATGTATATCATGCTCCGCCTTTCCTTGGGAAGGATATACCCTCAATTCTTGTGTGCAAACACATTTTCCTTTCCTTTGGTCTGATTAATCCTGATAATCACATTTTCCTTTCCATTGGTTTGTTAGTCTTTCTTTTGATCTATATGATATAAGCAGAAATAATTCCCTGCTTATAAAAACACCTCGAGGTACAAATTCGGTCAGTACGACCCTGTTACTATTGTTGATGACATTCCGGTAACCACTGATGGACGAGAACTTTGCCTATTGGTCTGCCTTGTTTAACGAGCAGGAAAATGGTTCTCTTCATCCCTCGCCCTTGGTACCAACGTTGTTACCGACATAACTGACAGACTATCCCCTGACATACCTTGTTGTCGTGACCGGTAAGATGACACCGTTCTCCCTACTTTTGATCGACACCCCCCCCCCCACAGTTCCACAGGATCGGAACCTGACTCTCCTGTATATCCTTGATACCGAAGTATCCTTTGCCCTTGGCTTTGTGCGTTATCACGAGTCACCTTCCGAGAGATGAACTATTCCCGATGCTCTGAAACCCCTTTATCATCTATTTTGGGCATCAGCTAGATGCCTGCCTAATTGAAACTTGTTGGACCTCCTTATATCCCTCCTGATATGTTTCCAGATGCTGCTAAGCCTTCTTCCCTGAGGCAAGTACCGGAGGCCAATCCTTCCAGACCTCCGTCCCTATATTCCTTCACTTCCCCACTTAAATCTCGGGACGAGATTTCTTGTAGTGGAGGAGATTTGTAACACCCCCAGATATTTACTCGGTCATTAACCTAGACAACATGCCTTGTCATCATGATCATCATCATCAAATTGCATTTAGGAAATAATCCAACTCAATTCAAATTTCAAATGCAAGTCAAATTAATATTTCTTCAGATTGCAAAACTAAAGTGTTCATAATATTTCAAATAATCCAGAAGAATTGTAAAAAAATATAATCAACATTAATTGAATTCCTAAGATGACCCTAACCTCCAAAAACAGTACACAAATCAGTTATTTAAATCCAATTCCATTTAAATAAAATTCAAATGAATTCAAATTACTCCCAAACTTTTTGAGGCAGTAAGGAATATTGCATAATGATTTTTGGAACAAGTTGTACATTTTGCAAACAGTGCTTGGTGCCAAGGGAAATGCAGAACAGAAATTATAAAAGAAAAACAGAAGAAAAAGGGGAAAAGGCCTAACTACACTGTGCACTTACCCGGCCCACGAAGCAGCCGACCAGGCCCAGTCTAGCCACGCCGTCGTCCTCCTCTGTCCCGCTGTCGCCACCGCACGCGCCCGCACCGGCGATCTCCATGCGCCGCCAATCCGTCGTCGCTCGCACGTAGATAAGAGCCCCGAGCCCCCCCCCCTCGTCGAACCCTAATCCCCGGTTCCTCCTCCCCCTCTCTTCCTCGCTCGCCCATCTTCTCCTTCCTCGTCAGAGCACAGCCGTCGCCGTAGTCGCCTCACCACCGCGGCCACCGGCGGCCCCAAACGCCGATGCCGTGTCCAGGAGGTTCGCCGAGCTCCGCCGCGTCGTCTGCGTCTTCGAATCGGAGCCGGGACCTGCTCCACCCTCGCCTACGTCTTCTTCCTCTTCCTCGGGACGACGAGATCGCCGTCGCCGTTCCTCCTCGCTCCTGCGCTACTCAGCGAACCAAGGGCCGCCGTGAGCCGCGCAGTAAGCTTCTGCCCTTCCCTCCTTCCTCTGGTTCTTCATCACGTGCCGTAGCTAGCCGCGGCGCCGTTTCGCCATTGCCGGAGCTCGTCTCCGGTGGCGAGCTCGCAGCCGACATTATCGCAGCTGCCTTGCCCCGCTGAGCCTGCGGGCTAGCTACGGGGACCTCACTGGTATCGCCCGCGTCGCTAGATAGCTCTCCCGAGCCCCGTAGCCTAGCGCCCGCTTGAGCCCGTATTCCGGCCGCCGCGTTCGTGCTCGCCACCATCGCATAGGACCTCCCCGACCCCAACCAGCACTACCAACGGCCGCGATGTTGATCGGCCGTTCGAATGCAGCAAACGGCGCGCGATATGGTGCCCCTAGAGGAAACCAGAGCCTCGCTGGCGACACGGCCGCCGCGCGGAGTTCGTCGGAGCTTTTTTCGGCGAGATCGCCGACGTGGCAGGGCGCGGGATCCACCCAGAGTCGCTGTCATGTGGGCCCTGGTCGTGGTTGACCGCGCTGACCACAGTCAACGCCGCTGACATGGCGTTACAGCCGCTGACAAGTGGGCCCCCACTATTAACTAGCCAATTTACCCGTTTTTAATTAAAACTTAAGTTTAATTAGTTAGTTAGTCATTGACATAGGGCCCCACCTAGTTAAATTAACTCTGTTAATTAGTAGTTAGCCCACTGTCTTTGACAGGTGGGTCCCGCAGGTCAGGTTTGACCTAGACCAGGCGGTTTGACCTACTGACGTCACAGTGATATCATGCTGACATAATTTGTAATTTTTGTTATTTTCTAAATTGATTTTAAATTCCAGAAAATGCTAAAAACTTTAGAAAATCATAGAAATTAAACCGTAGCTCAGATTGAAAAACTTTATATATGAAAGTTGCTCAGAACGACGAGACGAATCCGAATATGCCCTCCTCATACCTGCCACATGCCCCTAACCACCTGAACATGGAACTTTCCCCTCCGGTTCGTCTGTCTGACAGACGTCTAGAACCGGGAAAACTTCCCCGGTAAATTCCCGCTCCGTCCGTAGCACTTAGCATAGCACTAGGACACCCCTGCACTGTGTATACCATGCCTTGCCATGTGATTGTTTTTGTTGCCATGTATTTATATTGTTTCTTCTCCCCCTTTCTTCCCGGTAGACTCCGAGACCGCCGACGATGCCCTGGTGATCGACTACTTCATCGTCAGAGATTCCTTTTTCATCTGCCGAGCAACCAGGCAAGCACCCCCCTTTTGAGCATACGATATCGCCTATTCTTCTCTCTCTTATGCTTGCATTAGAAGTTGTTGCTGTTACTGTTATCCTATTTCTACTGCATAGCCTGTTTATTGTAACCTGTTGTTGTTACCTACCTGCTTATCCTGAACTTTTTAGTATAGGCTGGGTAGAGACCCATCAGAGACCCCACTTTGTCCCGACTGCCCCGCTGGATTGTCAGAAGACCCGATCAACGGGATCGAAGACCAGGCCCCGGCACCACACATCACTTTCCCCTTTAGTTGCTCGACACTACTGGGTTACTATCGAGTGCCGAGGGTGATACCTCATCAGCACTTCTGATGTTAACCCTGTAGGTTAGTTTATCGGTTATGGTTATCGAGGGTGATTCTCCTTCTCCACTCCCGATAACGACACTGTCATGCAACTCCTCAAGACTGGATCTCGAGGGTGATTCCTCCTTCGTTCACCTTGACGATAACATCAAGTGGAATTCCATCGAGGGTGATTCCTCAGGGTTCCCCTTGGTGTTAGACACACGGTTACTATGGTTACTAAGACTTTACACTGAACCATGTTACTAAAGACGGGTCGGCCCTGAGGGGTACCCGCGCGAGCATATTTGCGATTGATGTGGAGTCGGGTTGACCTGGAAGGTGCCCGCGAGATAACTACGAGGCGTGGTCGGGCATTCTTAGCCCTTACCGCAAGTCCTCGAGACGGGGCGACGGGGTCACATCGATCGTGAGTCTCTGCTCGTTAACGCGCGCTCCTAATCCACTATGATTTGGATATTTGATCCGAGGGGCCTCTGGCCTGATAGCACTAACCATCATGTGGGCATAGTATGGGCGTTCTGCGTCGTATGCATCAGCCGAAGTGTAATGGACGTCAGCGACTAAGCGGTGCGCGCTGGATTGGATTGGTTAAGCCTGCGCTTGTATTAAGGGGGCTAGGTCTGCTTTCAACCGCCTGACGCAATGTGCAGGAGTTCCCGGGGCGATGGCCCAAGACCCCTGGGGGCATAGGTTTAGTCCGGCGTGCTGACCTCTCTATTAAGCCTAGGTCGGGTTGCAGCATATCGTTTGGCCGAGGCCGGGCATGACCCAGTAAAGTGTGTCCGGCCGGAGTTAAGCGAGCGTGGTGGGTAAGTTGGTGCACCCCTGCAGGGAAGAAAACATCTATCGATAGCCTGTCCTACGGTAACGGACACTCGGAGTTGTATCCAGATTGATACAACTAATGCTGCAAGACCGCGGAAGATGATGAAGATGCTAGTCTTCGATAGGACTAGGTTCTCCCCTCTATTCTGGCATTTCTGCAGCCCAGTCCACATATACAGCCTCCCTTTATTAATGTTGCATATGTAGTGTAAATCCTTGCTTGCTGAGTACTTCGGATGAGTACTCACAGTTGCTTTGCTTTCTTTTTCTCCCCATATCCATTTGTCGCAACCAGATGACGAAGCCCCTGAGACAGCTGCCCCCGCCGACAGCTACTACTACTACCCTCCCGACGAGTGCTACTACGAGGAGCCGTCCAACGACCAGGAGTTGGTCCGGAGGGTCCCAGGTAGGAGGCCTGCGCCTTTCGATCGTAGTGTTTTTCTTTTGCCACGCCTTCTTAAAGGCCTATTCTGTCTTTCTATTTATATCTGTACTCAGATATCTAACGCTTCCGCTGATGCTTGTTTGTCATCAAGCTTATGTATTCGAGCCCTCGAGGCCCTGGCTTGTAATATAATGCTTGTATGCCTTTATTTATGTTTTAGAGTTGTGTTGTGATATCTTCAAGTGAGTCCTTAGGCTTGATCGTGTGCATTTGCGTGTATGGTTAGTGCACGATTAAGCCGGGGCGTCACAGTTCAGACCAGACTTAATGCCTCGGAGACATTTCTTAGGGGTCTGTAGGTACATGTGCTGCTAGATCTTTTGTCAGTCACCTCGATCGATTCTGGCTTGTTTAAGAGTTCGAGTGAGACAAGTTGCGAGTCGTCGAGTGTTGGATCCGATCCGAATGAATGTGGGTATCTCTGATGTGATCGATTGTTCTGCCAGATCCCGGATTTCATGGGATTCAAAAATTTGGAAGCGCGCGGGCCGGCTGCAGCGCGGTAAGTGGGGCAAGTGGGGAGGGACTCCTCGATTTTTGGTCCCCCTTTTTCGCGACGTATCAAGCAGGCGCCGGTTGTGGGATGCGCTGGGATCCTGTTGGCCCACAGGTTAGTGACTCAGGCGTGTAGGTATAAAGGACGACGCGGCCGAGGTGTGCAATAGTGTTTTCCTCCTTTCCCCTCTCCACCTTGCCTCTCTGCCTCTTTGGCCCCTGCGCCCCGCCGCCCCGCTAAGCTCCGATGATCATCACGGAGATGGCGAAGGACAAGACGGCGAAGCTGGAGCGCGCCAAGCAGGTGGCCAAGGGAAAGAAGGCATCGAGCTCCCGGCCCACTCTGCTGCCGGGCTGGATCTAGGGCGATTGGCTGCCCTCGACGGTCACGGTGGAGGACCTCGAGGGACTCACCGCCGATGGCTTACTGGCCCCAGGGTCTTGGAGGCTGCCGGAGGGGGAGGTCGAGCCAGCACCGCGCCCTGAAGAGCGGGTCCTCCTCCTCACTCACGTGGAGAGAGGTTTTTCCTTGCCCCCTCATCCGTTTTTTGTGGTTTCTTGAATTTCTTCGGTGCGCAAATCCACCACCTCCCTCCGAATGCCATATCATACCTCGCTGCCTTCATCTCAATGTGCAAAAATTTCTTGGGTTGTCGCCCCCACTGGGGGTTGTTCAAACACATCTTCACATGCCGCTCTCAGTCGGTTAAGAAAGTGAATCCAAGTGATGCGAGGACCCACGTGATCCAGCTGTGTGGGGACTTAGGTGTCCAGATGAGAGGTAGAAGTGCTTTCCCTTCCATGACGTTTCCCGAGTCAGTTAGGGGGTGGCAGTCGACCTGGTTTTACTGCAATGATGTTCTGACCCCTGGCTCGTCGACTGGCCTTTCTCCTTTCTCGTTGGTGAGACTCAGTACTCCTCGCTCGCTGACTGTGGACGAGGAGGAGAAAGCTGAGGTGGGGATCTTGGTAGAAGCTGTAGTTGAGTTGATCCGAGGCGGGTTGACAGGCTTGGATCTGCTGGAGGTGTTCCTCAGTCGATGCATCCAACCTCTGCAAGCACGCGACCACCCCATGTGGATGTATTCAGGTGCAGACGACACTGCTCAGACCCATCCAGAGGAAGTCAAGGAGGAGACCGTGGCACAGTGGCTCAGGAGCATCACCGGAGCCCGTGACAACCCGCGTGGATCCAAACGAATTCTGCCTTTCGACGCCGAGCATCCTCCAGGAGAGGTGAGACATAACTTGTCAAGTGTTTTACCTTTTGTTTCCAATATGCTACTATGTTAAGAACCGACTGACTTTGAATTTTGTGTCCTGCAGGCATTCACAAAGATGTATTCGCCTATGCCGAATGGAGAGCATCTCATTGAAGGAATGGAGAGCGAAGGTGGCAGTGCTGATATCAATTATGCTGACGACAGCGAGGACATCAGTGATGACTCGGAGGAGAGTGAGGAGATCGAGTCTCCTCCGCGCACCGAGCATCGATCCAAACAGACCCAAGATCCGGCGGCCAGCCAGGGCAAGGCCGTAGTGTCGAGTGTCAGGAACCCCAAACGCGCACGGACTGCAACGCCAGACCCGACTGAGAAGTCCGCGAAACAGCTCAAGGTCACACTAGTGAAACCTCGGAAGGCTATCCCCAGAATCAAGGTCTTAGTGCCTATCGCTTCGACGTGAGTGCTCTTCTTTTTCTCTTTCTTTCTTATTGCTGCAGAACTTCATGCCTTCGCTGACCGAGTGAACATTGTGTGCCAGAGCTGCTACTTTGATAACGTCACCCATGCAGGTTGATGAGGCGCATGCGGAGGCAGACACTGCGGACGCGGCCACCTCTCGGTGAGGTATGACAACTTTGCACTCTGTTCTGTTTCATTGATTGATTCGTCGACTGAATGGACTGTTGTTGTTGAATGACTGCAGAGCCAACAGATATCGTACATCTTGCTGACGACGATGAAGACGAGCTTCCGAAAGGTGCGGGTGATGAAGGTACGACCTTGAGTACTCCCCGCAGTTTCACTCGGAGGGTGCCGTCGAGCAGAACACCCCGAGTGCTACCCGCTGCGACGCCTCAGGAGCCTGGTGGTTCGTCTCAAGCTGGCGCTATCTCTATTGCTCCACTGTCGACTACTTCGCCTTTGGTATCGACTCTTCCAGCTTTAGGACCTACTGGCCAATCTCAAGTGCTGATCCCTCCGACTGTGTCACTGACCCTGGAGTCCAATGTATTCCCTCTGCATCATGTGCCTGAAGACCAGACTGGAGCTTGCAAAGAGGCTATGATCCAAGCCGGTCTGATGATGCAATGTCTGAAGGAAGTGTATGAAGGCAGCAAGTTAGCTTATGATGCCAGCACAGCCCTTCAGGCGAATGTCCGAGTAAGTACAATTGTAAGTAGATTTCCGATTGAATTTTTTCCTGCTCATCTTATCTCTGTACACCCACTGGGTGTTTTCTTTTGACTTAGAATGTCCATATTCACTCTGTAGTTTTTCACTCGGGCCAGTCAGGCTGAAGCCGAGTGAAAATGGATCTAGTGGGGGCACGCTGAGTGCACCCACTGGGTGTAGTCCCCGAGACCGCCGTCGAATGTCTGATTCGGCGGGGGTCTTAGAACACTTTTACCTGCAGTTCCTCACTCGAGCCGGTCAGGCCGTGCCGAGTGGAAAGGGATCCAGTGGGTGCACGCTGAGTGCACCCACTGGGTGTAGTCCCCGAGACCGCCGTCGAATGTTTGATTCGGCGGGGGTCTTAGTGAACATGTTTTTTTTACCTCCACTCAGGCCAGTCGGATTGAAGCCGAGTAGAAATGGATCTATTGGGGGCACGCCGAGTGCACCCACTGGGTGTAGTCCCCGAGACCACCGTTGAATGTTTGATTCGGCGGGGGTCTTAGAATTGTTTGTTTGTAGCAACTGAATTTGTTCTTCACTCGGAAGTGGAGGAATACTTGAAAATCTTGGTCATTGTCGACTGAATCGTTTCTTTGCTGATCTCAGAAAACTTGTGAGCTTGGGACCCAGTATGTTGCCCTGGAGAAGATCCAACTTCAATTGGACTTGGAACTGGCTAAAAGGAACCTGGAACATGCTCAGGCAGAGGTGAAGACCATGGGAGGTAATTCTCGTTGATTGTGCGATCTGTCGTTCTTTCTTTCCGTCCTTTGAGCCGAGTGATTTCACTCGAACAGATGTGCTAATGAGAACCGTCAACTTCAAGCACGACTCAGGAATGTTATTTCTTTAGACACCATGAAGCAGGCTCTGGAAAAGAAAGATAAGGAACTCGCGGGGGCGCAGAAGGTGGCTAAAGAGAAGACCGAGGCTGTTGAGGCAAAGTTGGCCCCAGTCAGAAAGTTGGAGGAGGAGAACGCATCCCTGAAGATTGCCATTGAAGAGCTCGAGAAGGAAAAAACCGAGTGGGCCAAGAAGATGGAAGATCAAGCGAGTGTTTTCGAATCGGATAAGACAACTCCGAATGACAAGGTGGACCAGCTCACCCAGAAGAGGGATGCTCTGGAAGAGTATTTGGCAAATCTTGCAAAGAAAATGTACATCATGCTTGAAGGTATCTTTCTTCACTCGAGCGAATTCCCGAGAACTTTGAAAATGGAGTAGTTTTTAACTTAGGCGAGGACTGGCTCGTGGCTAAGCCCCCGAGTGGGAGGGATGCTTGTCACTCGGAGTAATTTTAACTTAGGCAAGGACAGGCTCGCGGCTAAGCCTCCGAGTGGGAGGGATGCTCTCACTCGGAGTAGTTTTTAACTTAGGCAAGGACTGGCTCGCGGCTAAGCCCCCGAGTGAGAGGGATGCTCGTCACTCGGAGTAGTTTTAACTTAGGCAAGGACTGGCTCACGGCTAAGCCCCCGAGTGAGAGGGATGCGCTCACTCGGAGTAGTTTTTAACTTAGGCGAGGACTGGCTCACGGCTAAGCCCCCGAGTGAGAGGGATGCTCGTCACTCAGAGTAGTTTTAACTTAGGTGAGGACTGGCTCGCGGCTAAGCCCCCGAGTGAGAGGGATGCTCTCACCCGGAGTAGTTTTTAACTTAGGCAAGGACTGGCTCGTGGCTAAGCTACCCACTGGGGGTTTGGAACATGCACTTGTGCGAGTGAAATCATCGTAGGACTGCAGGAGTCATGTCTTTGATAAACAATCTAAAAGTACTTCTTATTACATCTTGACAACTCGATCATCAAGTATAGAATCGACAAAGAAGATCTGCATTCCAGGAGTGCGGCTTGTCGATCCTCTTTGCGAGGTTGTAGAGGTGGTAAGCCCCGTTATGTAGCACCTTGGTGACGATGAAGGGGCCTTCCCACACGGGGTTGAGTTTGTGTGGTCGTTGCTGATCCACTCGGAGCACAAGATCTCCTTCTTGAAACTCTCGACTTTTGACGTTCCTGGCATGGAATCGACGAAGGTCTTGCTGATAAGCAGTCGACCGTATCAGGGCCATCTCTCGTTCTTCCTCCAAAAGGTCGACGACATCCAGCCACGCCTGCTCCACCTCAGCTTCTGAATAGAGTTCTACTCGGGGTGAGTTATGGAGAAGATCACTTGGCAGCACGGCTTCGGCTCCATACACCATGAAGAAAGGGGTGCGGTCAGTGGACCGGTTAGGAGTTGTCCTTAAACCCCATAGGACAGACGGCAGTTCAGTCACCCAGGCTCCAGCTGCGTGCTCGAGGTCACGCATGAGTCGTGGCTTCAAACCCTAAAGAATAAGGCCATTCGCCCTCTCGGCCTGACCATTCGACTGCGGGTGCGCAACGGATGTGTAATCCACCCGAGTGCCTTGGGTGGCGCAGAAGCTTCTGAACTCTTCCGAATTGAAGTTTGAGCCATTATCTGTGATAATATTGTGTAGGACTCCATATCTGAATATCAACTCCCTCATGAACTTGATGGTTGTTCGTGAATCTAGCTTCTTAATAGGTTTAGCCTCAATCCACTTGGTGAATTTGTTGACTACTACGAGCAGATGAGTGAAACCGCTCCTGCCAGTCCTGAGTGGTCCAACCATGTCCAATCCCCACACAGCAAACGGCCAGACGAGTGGTATGGTCTTTAAAGCAGATGCAGGTTTGTGGGACAAGTTTGCATAAAACTGACACCCCTGGCAGTGTTGAACAATCTCTTTGGCAGCTTCATTGGCACATCGCCAGTAAAATCCAGCTCGGTATCCTTTGGCCACAATTGTCCGAGAGGACGCGTGATGACCACAGGTCCCCAAGTGGATCTCCTCTAAGATCAGTCGACCTTCCTCAGGAGAAATACATCGTTGTGCTATGCCAGTGACGCTTTCTCTGTAAAGTTGTCCGTTCATCACAGTGAAAGCTTTGGATCTGCGGACAATCTGACATGCCTCAACTTCATCCTCTGGGAGTTCTTGCCTGAGCAAATATGCAATATATGGCACTGTCCAGTCAGGGGTAATTACCAGAATCTCCATAAGCAAGTCAATGACTGCAGGGACCTCGATTTCAGTCGGGTCAGAGGGACTTATCGCCTGAGGAGGCTCTTCAGTGAAAGGATCTTCCTGCACTGACGGGGAATGGAGGTGTTCAAGAAACACGTTGCGGGGGATAGGCTTCCGAGTGGAACCGATTTTTGCAAGATCATCGACTGCTTGATTTTTTATTCAAGGAATGTGATGATGCTCCAAACCCTCGAATTTCTTTTCTAACTTCCTCACTGCATTGCAGTATCCTGTCATAGCAGGGTTTCTGACGTCCCACTCCTTCATCACTTGATTAACCACCAAATCTGAGTCGCCGTAAACCATCAGGCGACAGACGCCGACTGAGATGGCCATACGCAACCCGTAGAGGAGTGCTTCGTATTCGGCCTCGTTATTGGAGGAATTGAAGTGAATCTGGAGGACATAACTGAGCCGATCACCTTTTGGAGATACCAGGACCACTCCAGCACCAGAACCATTCAGCATCTTGGAGCCGTCGAAGAACATAGTCCAGTGCTCCGAGTGAATCTGAGTCGGCTGCTGCTGCTCTATCCATTAGGCCAAGAAATTTGCAAGTGCTTGGGACTTGATTGCCTTTTTTGCTTCGAACTTGATGTCAAAAGGGAGGAGTTCGATAGCCCACTTGGCCACTCGGCCAGTTACATCCCAATTGTTCATGATTTCGGACAGCGGGGCGTCACTGATGACTGAAACCGAGTGTTCTTGAAAATAATGTGCAACTTTCTTTGCTTTTAAGTAAGTACCGTAGACCAGCTTCTGGTAATGGGGATACCTCTGCTTAGACGGACTCAGGACTTCAGAAATGTAATAAACTGGATGCTGAACTTTGTAAGCCTTGCCCTCTTCTTCTCGTTCCAGTGTGAGGACCGTACTGATGACTTGTCCAGTGGCCGCAATGTATAAAAGCAGAGGTTCTTTGCTGTTCGGGGCAGCAAGCACCGGCTGGGTGGAGAGCAGGGCTTTGAGCTCAACAAACGATGCTTCTGCTTTGGGAGTCCATTCGAATGTATCGGATTTCTTCATCAGTCGGTACAAAGGTAATGCATTTTCTCTGAGAGGAGAAATGAACCGACTCAGCACTGCGAGACAACCTGTGAGCTTCTGGACATCGTGCACACACACAGGACGCTTCATTCGGGCAATTGCACTGATTTTCTCGGGATTGGCATCTATTCCTCGTTCGAAATGAGAAAACCGAGTAACTTGCCTCCAGGCACTCCGAAAGTGCACTTGGAGGGATTCAACTTTATGTCATACCTCCTTAAGTTGGCAAAGGTTTCAGCGAGGTTAGTCAGCAGGTCGGAACCTTTGCGCAACTTGACCACGATATCATCCATGTAAGCCTCAACATTCCGACTGATCTGAACGAGTAGGCACTTCTGGATCATGCGCATAAAAGTAACGCCAGCATTTTTGAGACCGAATGGCATGGTGGCATAGCAGAAGCACCCGAAAGGGGTGATGAAGGCAGTTTTTATTTCATCTGGCCCATACAGTCGAATTTGATGGTACCCGGAGTACGCATCAAGAAAAGACAGACGCTCGCATCCCGCAGTCGAATCAACTATTTGGTCGATGCGAGGGAGCGGAAAATGATCCTTCGGGTAGGCCCGATTGATATGTTTGAAGTCGATACACATACAGAGTGACTTGTCCTTCTTGGGAACCATGATAATGTTAGCGAGCCACTCGGAGTGGTATATCTAGCGTATGAACTCAGCCGCCAGCAGCCGAGCTACTTCATCACCAATCGCCTTTCTCTTCTCCGTGGCAAAATGGTGGAGTGATGACCCACAAGTATAGGGGATCTATCGTAGTCCTTTTGATAAGTAAGAGTGTCAAACCAACAAGGAGTCGAAGGAAATGACAAGCGGTTTTCAGCAAGGTATTCTCTGCAAGCACTGAAATTATCGGTAACAGATAGTTGTGTGATAAGATAATTCGTAATGAGTAACAAGTAACAAAAGTAACTAAGGTGCAGCAAGGTGTCCCAATCCTTTTTGTAGCAAAGGACAAGCCTGGACGAACTCTTATATAAAGCAAAGCGCTCCCGAGGACACATGGGAATTACTGTCAAGCTAGTTTTCATCATGCTCATATGATTCGCTTTCGTTACTTTGATAATTTGATATGTGGGTGGACCGGTGCTTGGGTGCTGCCCTTCCTTGGACAAGCCTCCCACTTATGATTAACCCCTCTCACAAGCATCTGCAACTACTAAAGAAGAATTAAGATAAATCTAACCATAGCATGAAACATAGGGATCCAAATCAGCCCCTTACGAAGCAACGCATAAACTAGGGTTTAAGCTTCTATCACTCTAGCAACCCATCATCTACTTGTTACTTCCCAATGCCTTCCCCTAGGCCCAAATCATGGTGAAGTGTCATATAGTCAACGTTCACATAACACCACTAGAGGAAAGACAACATACATCTCATCAAAATATCAAACGAATACCAAATTCACATGATTAGTTATAACAAGACTTCTCCCATGTCCTCAGGAACAAACGTAACTACTCACAAAGCATATTCATGTTCATAATCAGAGGAGTACTGAATAGCATTAAGGATCTAAACATATGATATTCCACCAAATAAACCAACTAGCATCAACTACAAGGAGTAATCAACACTACTAGCAACCCACAGGTACCAATCTGAGGTTTTGAGACAAAGATCGGATACAAGAGATGAACTAGGGTTTGAGAGGAGATGGTGCTGGTGAATATGTTGATGGAGATTGACCCCCTCTCGATGAGAGGATCATTGGTGATGACGATGGCTTTGATTTTCCCCTCCCGGAGGGAAGTTTCCCCGGCAGATCAGCTCCGCTGGAGCCCTAGATTGGTTCTGCCCAGGTTCCGCCTCGAGACGGCGGCGCTTCGTCCCGAAAGCTTCTTTCTGATTTTTTTCCCGGTCAAAACACACCATATAGCAGAAGATGGGCACCGGAGGCCTGACAGGGGGCCCACAAGGCAGGGGCGGCAAGCCTAGGGGGGTAGGGCATGCCCTCCACCCTTGTGGATGGCTGGTGGCCCCCCTCTGGTGCTTTCTTCGCCCAATATTTTTTATTAATTCCAAAATGACTCTCCGTAAATTTTTAGGACTTTTGGAGTTGTGCAGAATAGGTCTCTAATATTTGCTCCTTTTCCAGCCCAGAATTCTAGCTGCCGGCATTCTCCCTCTTCATGTAAACCTTGTAAAATAAGAGAGAAAAGGCATAAGTATTGTGCTATAATGTGTAATAACAGCCAATAATGCAATAAATATCAATATAAAAGCATGATGCAAAATGGATGTGTCAACTCCCCCAATCTTAGACCTCGCTTGTCCTCAAGCGAAAGCCGAAATCGAAAAATATGTCCACATATTTAGAGATAGAGGTGTCGATAAAATAAAATACGGACATGAGGGCATCATGATCATCTTTCGAACAACAACATATATTGTCATATAATTTCTTATGCTAAAGTAACAATTCATTCACAAGGTAAAGTATGAATCAAAAACTTCATTGAAAACTAACATACTATGATCTCAGTCATTGAAGCAATTGCAATTTATCATAACATCGGAAAGAGTCAATTCAATAGCTTTTCAGCAAGTCCACATACTCAACTATCATTTTGTCTTTCACAATTGCTAACACTCACACGATACTTATGGGTTCAAAGCTTCAGTCGGACACAGAGAAAGACAGGGGCTTATAGTTTCGGCTCCCAACCTTTTACCTCAAGGGTAATGTCAACAATAATACTTTATGATAACCTACGTCCGAGTGGATATATATATCTAGATCTTTCTCCAACACATAGTGCTTGCCAAAAGGAAAAAAGTGTAAAAAGGAAAGGTGAAGATCATCATGACTCTTGTATAAGGGTAGAAGATAAAAGTAAAAGATAGACCCTTCGCAGAGGGAAGCAGAGGTTGTCATGCGCTTTTATGGTTGGATGCACAAAATCTTAATGCAAAAGAACGTCACTTTATATTGCCGCTTGTGATAAAGAACTTTATTATGCAGTCCGTCGCTTTTATTTCTTCCATATCACAAGTTCATATAAAGCTTATTTTCTTCACACTAATAGGTCATACACATTACAGAGCAATTTTTATTGCTTGCACCGATGGCAACTTACTTGAAGGACCTTACTCAATCCATAGGTAGGTATGGTGGACTCTCATGGAAAAACTGGGTTTAAGGGATGTTTGGAAGCACAAGTAGTATCTCTACTTGGTGCAAAGAATTTGGCTAGCATAAGAGGGAAATCAAGCTCAACATGTTGGAGGATCCATGACAATATAGCTTCTATTCAGATATAAGAAAACATAACCCATTATGTTGTCTTCCTTGTCCAACATCAACTTTTTAGCATGTCATATTTTAATGAGTGCTCACAATCACAAAAGATGTCCAAGATAGTGTATTTACATGTAAAACCTCTCTTTCTTTATTACTTCCTATTAATTGCAACAATGACCAAAACTATGTTTGTCAACTCTCAACAAATTTTGTTCATCACACTCTTTATATGTGAAGTCATCACTCTCCATAAGATCATTATATGATCTTTTTATTTCTTTCTTTCTTTCTTTTATTCCCTCAAGATCATAGCAAGAAAGCAAAGCCCTCAACTCAAAACTACTCTTTATTATATATAACTCACGGACTCGATTACATAGATAGATCTCAAAATAAAACTCAAAGCTAGATCATACTAAAAACTTTATTCTACTAGACCAAGATATAACCAAAAGGATCGAACTAAGAAAAACGATAAAAGTAAAGGTGTGATGGTGATACGATGCCGGGGCACCTCCCCCAAGCTTGGCAGTTGCCAAGGGGAGTGCCCATACCCATGTTTTTATGACTCTTTCTTCGGAGGTGGTGATGATGGAGTTGTTGATGTAGTAGGCTTGTCATCCATCTTCCAAGGCATAGGCTCACCATCATAGAAAGATGAAAGAGTCTCTGGGATCCTCAAATCTGCAGCCAAACTCATCCTCTTAAATCTGTATTCATACTCACAGTTTTGGTTTTGAAGGTCATAGATCTGGGCTTGGAGATGCTCGATTTTATCATGAAGCTTGAAGATGGCCTCCCCGATGTTCTTGGCATCCAGCTTGTGATTGTTGGTGAACTCTGCGATCATCAAGTGATTGGCGTTGAGTCCACGTTCCACCATCCCATGACACTTGAAAACTTGCTGCTCTATTGCTCCGAGTCTAGTCTCCACACTTTCGATCTTCTTCGGCCCCTCAACATCACGGATTTGCAGCACCCCCTCACGCATCTCTATGGTTTGAGGGTGTCGCAGCACCTCCGCAAGGTAGGGGTTGATGACCTTCTCGAAAAACATGTCCTTGGGGGCGCTTGGAGACGTCATGACGATCTAGATCTGTCAAAAAAACAACTCGAAACAAGAACAGAGGATTTTGATGTGGTATGGTGGTCAAAACCTTTGTGAGATTATATAATGAATTTTTACTGACCAAAAGAAGTATTGTGCAAGAAAACGGAGTCTGGAGGGCACACGAGGTGGCCACAAGGCAGGGGGCGCGCCCAGGGGGTAGGGCACGCCCTCCACCCTTGAGGTCTCCTCGTGCATCATTCAGACTACTATTAATGTTCCTAATTTTTTAAATATTCCAAAACGGAGAAAAATTGCTATTAGAATAGTTTTGGAGTCGGTTTACTTACCGTACCACATACCTATTCCTTTTCGAAGTCTGAAACGTTCTGGAAAGTATCCCTTATGTACTCCTCCAGTGTTATGGTATTAATAATATTGGTTTCAACATTTATGGGAGTACCTGAGATATAATGTTTGATTCTTTAACCATTTACCACCTTTGGATTTGTGCCTTCGGCGTTGTTGATTTTGATGGCACCGGAACGATAAACCTCCTCGATAATGTAAGGACCTTCCCATTTAGAGAGAAGCTTTCCTGCAAAAAATCTTAAACGAGAGTTGTATAGCAAAACATGATCACCTACATTAAACTCACGCTTTTGTATCCTTTTGTCATGCCATCTTTTAACTTTTTCTTTAAACAACTTGGCATTCTCATAGGCTTGGGTTCTCCATTCATCAAGCGAGCTTATGTCAAATAACCTCTTCTCACCGGCAAGTTTGAAATCATAGTTGAGCTCTTTGATTGCCCAATAAGCTTTATGTTCTAGTTCTAGAGGTAAGTGACAAGCCTTTTCATAAACCATTTTATATGGAGACATACCCATAGGGTTTTTATAAGCAGTTCTATAAGCCCATAATGCATCATCAAGTTTCTTAGACCAATTCTTTCTAGATCTATTAACAGTCTTTTGCAAAATCAATTTAATCTCTCTATTGCGCAACTCTACTTGACCACTAGACTAAGGATGATATGGAGATGCAATTCTATGGTTGACATCATATTTAGCAAGCAATTTATGGAAAGCACCATGAATAAAATGTGAACCACCATCCGTCATTAAATATCTAGGGACTCCAAACCTCGGAAAAATAACTTCTTTAAGCATTTTAATAGAACTGTTATGATCAGCACTACTAGTTGGGATAGCTTCTACCCACTTAGTAACATAATCAAAAGCAACTAAAATATGTGTATACCCATTAGAGGAAGGAAAAGGTCCCATATAATCTAAGCCCCAAACATCAAATGGTTCAATAATAAGTGAATAATTCATAGGCATTTCCTGACGTCTACTAATATTGCCAATTCTTTGACATTCATCACAAGACAAGACAAACTTACGAGCATCCTTGAAGAGAGTAGACCAATAAAACCCAGACTGGAATACCTTGTGTGCAGTTCTATCTCCAGCATGGTGTCCTCCGTAAGCCTCGGAGTGGCACTTGCGTAGGATCTGTTCCTGTTCATGCTCAGGTACACAACGTCTAATAACACCATCTACTCCTTCTTTATAAAGGTGTGGGTCATCCCAAAAGTAATGTCTTAAATCATAGAAAAACTTTTTCTTTTGCTGATATGTGAAACTAGGTGGTATAAATTTAGCGACAATGTAATTAGCATAATCAGCATACCATGGAGTATTGCGAGAAGCATTTATGACAGCTAATTGCTCATCAGGAAAACTATCATCAATAGGCAGTGGGTCATCAAGAACATTCTCTAACCTAGACAAGTTGTCTGCAACGGGGTTCTCAGCTCCCTTTCTATCAATAATATGAAAATCAAATTCTTGTAGAAAGAGAACCCATCTAATAAGTCTAGGTTTAGCATCTTTCTTTTCCATAAGATATTTAATAGCAGCATGATCAGTGTGAATAGTTACTTTGGAATCAACAATATAAGATCTAAACTTATCACAAGCAAAAACAACTGCTAAAAATTCCTTTTCAGTAGTAGCATAATTTCTCTGGGCACTGTCTAGAGTTTTACTAGCATAATGAATAACATTCAACTTTTTATCAACTCTATGTCCTAGAACAGCACCAACAGCATAGTCACTAGCATCACACATAATTTCAAAGTGTAAATTCCAATCAGGTGGTTGAACAATAGGTGCAGAAATCAAGGCTTTCTTAAGTATTTCAAATGCTTCTACACAATCATCATCAAAAACAAAAGGAACATCTTTTTGCAAGAGATTAGTGAGAGGCCTAGAAATTTTAGAGAAGTCTTTAATAAACCTCCTGTAGAAACCAGCATGACCAAGGAAACTTCTTATACCTTTGATATATTTAGGACACGACATATTTTCAATAGCGTCTACGTTAGCTTTATCAACTTCAATACCTCTTTCAGAAATTTTATGCCCCAAGACAATACATTCATTAACCATAAAGTGGCACTTCTCCCAATTCAAGACAAGATTAGTTTCTTCACATCTCTGCAAAACTCAAGCAAGGTTGATTAAGCAATCATCAAAAGAAGTTCCGTAAACGTAGAAATGATCCATGAAAACCTCAACAATCTTTTCACAAAAGTCAGAGAATATAGCAGTCATACATCTTTGAAAGGTAGCAGGTGGATTGCATAAACCAAAAGGCATACATCTATAAGAAAAAGTACCGAAAGGGCAAGTAAAAGTGGTCTTTTCTTGGTCCTCTTTTGACACAGGTATTTGAGAGAAACCAGAATAACCATCTAGAAAGCAAAAATGTGTATGTTTGGATAGTCTTTCTAGCATTTGATCAATAAAAGGTAGAGGGTAATGATCTTTTCTAGTAGCTTTGTTTAATTTGCGGAAATCAATTACCATTCTATAACCTGTAACAATTCTTTGTGGAATCAATTCATTCTTATCATTAGGAACAACAGTAATACCTCCCTTCTTAGGGACACAATGAACAGGACTTACCCATCTACTATCAGCAATAGGATAAATTATACCTGCCTCTAGAAGCTTTAATATTTTGTTTCTTACCACTTCTTTCACCTTGGGATTTAACTGTCGTTGGTGATCAACAACTGGTTTAGCATCAGGCTCCATATTAGTTTTGTGCTGACATAGAGTGGGACTAATGCCCTTAAGATCATCAAGAGTATATCCAATAGCAGCACGATGCTTCTTCAGAGTTTTCAATAATCTCTTTTCTTCATGCTCTGAAAGGTTAGCACTAATAATGATAGGATATATCTTCTTTTCATCAAGATAAGCATATTTCAAAGTATCAGGTAATTGTTTAATCTCAAACACGGGATCACCCTTGGGTGGAGGAGGATCTCCAAGGATTTCAACATGCAAATTGTGTTTCAAAATAGGCCCTTTATTAAAGAATATTTCATCTAATTCCTTTCTTTCATCCATAAACATAACATTTTCATGGTCTAGCAAATATAGTTCTACAGGATTAGTAGGAGGCACGACAATAGAAGCAAGACCAATAATTTCATCCTTACTAGGCAATTCTTTATCATGGGGTTGTCTACGAAATTTTGAGAAATTAAAATCATGAGACATATCCCCAAAACTTACAGTAACAATTTCTTTCTCACAGTCTATCTTAGCATTAACAGTATTCAAGAAAGGTCTACCAAATATAATGGGACAAAAATCATCTCGTGGGGAACCAAGAACAAGAAAATCAGTAGGGTATTTAATTTTCCCACACAAGACTTCAACATCTCTAACAATCCCAATTGGTGATATAGTATCTCTATTGGCAAGCTTAATGGTAACATCAATATCTTCTATCTCAGCAGGTGCAATATCATTCATAATTTCTTGATATAAATTAAAAGGAATTGCACTCACACTAGCACCCACATCACATAAGCCATGATAACAATGATCTCCTATTTTAACAGAAACAACAGGCATGCCAATAACAGGTCTATGTTTATCTTTAATATCTGGTTTAGCAATTCTAGCAGCTTCATCACAGAAATAAATAACATGCCCATCAATATTATCAACCAAGAGATCTTTAACCATAGCAATACTAGGTTCAACTTTAATTTGTTCAGGGGGTGTAGGTGTTCTAGTATAACTCTTACGAACCACAGTTGAAGCTTTAGCATGTTCCTTTATTCTAGCAGGAAAAGGTGGCTTCTCAACATAAGCGGTAGGAACAATAGGGTCAACATTATAAGTAATAGTTTCCTCTTCAACTTTAATAGGTTCTACTACTTTAACTACAATGGGAAGATGATATTTAAACCACTTCTCTTTAGGGAGATCAACATGAGTAGCAAATGATTCACAAAAAGAAGCTACTATCTCAGAGTCAAGTCCATATTTCGTGCTAAATTCACGAAAAGCATCGGTATCCATAAAAGATTTAACACAATCAAACTTAAGGTTTATACCTGACTCATTACCTTCACAGAGTTCCTAATCTTCAGAGTTGCATTTAATTCTTTCCAATAAATCCCATTTGAATTCAATAGTCTTCTTCATAAAAGAACCAGTACAAGAAGTATCGAGCATGGATTGATCATTACGAGAAAGCCGAGCATAAAAATTCTGAATAATAATTTCTCTTGAGAGATCATGATTGGGGCATGAATATAACATTGACTTAAGTCTCCCCCAAGCTTGAGCGATACTTTCTCCTTCACGAGGCCAAAAATTATATATATAATTCCGATCACGATGAACCAGATGCATAGGATAAAATTTCTGACGAAATTCCAATTTCAATCGGTTGTAGTTCCATGATCCAATATCATCACATAGCCTATACCATGTCAATGCCTTTCCCTTCAAAGATAAAGGGAAGACCTTCTTCTTGATTTCATCCTCGGGCAACCTGCAAGCTTAAATAATCCAAAAACTTCATCCACATAGATTAGATGCAAATCCGGATGTAGTGTTCCATCTCCTGCATAAGGATTAGCCAGCAGTTTCTCTATCATAACCGAAGGAATTTCATAATAAATATTTTCAGTAGGTTCAGTAGGTTGAGGAGCAACTCTTTTCTCTTTCGGTCGGGGTGAAGATACCCCAAACAAGCCCCTCAAAGGATTATTTTCCATAGTAACAAGTGACAGTGAATTTCAGCACATTATATAAATGTTTCCTTACCAAAGGCGCTTCACTCCCCGGCAATGGCGCCAGAAAAGAGTCTTGATAACCCACAAGTATAGGGGATCTATCATAGTCCTTTCGATAAGTAAGAGTGTCAAACCCAATGAGGAGCAGAAGGAAATGACAAGCGGTTTTCAGCAAGGTATTCTCTGCAAGCACTGAAATTATCGGTAACAGATAGTTGTGTGATAAGATAATTCGTAATGAGTAACAAGTAAAAAAAGTAACTAAGGTGCAGAAAGGTGGCCCAATCCTTTTTGTAGCAAAGGACAAGCCTAGACGAACTCTTATATAAAGCAAAGTGCTCCTGAGGACACATGGGAATTACTGTCAAGCTAGTTTTCATCATGCTCATATGATTCACGTTCGTTACTTTGATAATTTGATATGTGGGTGGACCGGTGCTTGGGTGCTGCCCTTCCTTGGACAAGCCTCCCACTTATGATTAACCCCTCTCGCAAGCATCCGCAACTATGAAAGAAGAATTAAGATAAATCTAACCATAGCATGAAACATAGGGATCCAAATCAGCCCCTTACGAAGCAACACATAAACTAGGGTTTAAGCTTCTGTCACTCTAGCAACCCATCATCTACTTATTACTCCCCAATGCCTTCCCCTAGGCCCAAATCATGGTGAAGTGTCATGTAGTCGACGTTCACATAACACCACTAGAGGAAAGATAACATACATCTCATCAAAATATCGAACGAATACCAAATTCACATGATTACTTATAACAAGACTTCTCCCATGTCCTCAGGAACAAACGTAAATACTCACAAAGCATATTCATGTTCATAATCAGAGGAGTATTGAATAGCATTAAGGATTTGAACATATGATCTTCCACAAAATATACCAACTAGCATCAACTACAAGGAGTAATCAACACTACTAGCAACCCACAGGTACCAATCTGAGGTTTTGAGACAAATATCGGATACAAGAGATGAACTAGGGTTTGAGAGGAGATGGTGCTGGTGAAGATGTTGATGGAGATTGACCCCCTCTTGATGAGAGGATCGTTGGTAATGACGATGGCTTCGATTTCCCCCTCCCGGAGGGAAGTTTCCCTGGTAGAACAGCTCCGTCGGAGCCCTAGATTGGTTCTGCCCAGGTTCCGCCTTGAGACGGCAGCGCTTCGTCCCGAAAGCTTCTTTCTGATTTTTTTCCAGGTCAAAACACACCATATGGCAGAAGATGGGCACCAGAGGCCTGACAGGGGGCGCACCCAGGGGGTAGGGCGCGCCCTCCACCCTGGTGGATGGCTGGTGGCCCCCCTTTGGTGCTTTCTTCACCCAATATTTTTTATTAATTCCAAAACAACTCTTCGTAAATATTCAGGACTTTTGGAGTTGTTCAGAATAGGTCTCTAATATTTGCTCCTTTTCCAGCCCAGAATTCCAGCTGCCGGCATTCTCCCTCTTCATGTAAACCTTGTAAAATAAGAGAAAAAAGGCATAAGTATTGTGCTATAATGTGTAATAACAGCCCATAATGCAATAAATATCAATATAAAAGCATGATGCAAAATGGACGTATCACGGAGATGCTCCTTAACGGGTTTGGCCTTCGAGTCAACTCTCAAACGGTGCTCAGCCAGTCCCCTGGGCACACCTAGCATGTCAAATGGTTTCCATGCGAAGATGTCCCAGTTCTCACAGAGGAACTGGATGAGTGTGGCTTCCTATTTACTGTCGAGTGTTGTTGAGATGTTGGTTGGGGCGGCCACAGGATCTGTCAGGTGAACATGAACTTGCTTTGTCTCACCTGCCGACTGGAAAGCGGACTCATATGCTGGTTTCTTGGAACGAAGCAAATCAGTCGGATCAACGATTTTGGACCCCTGTTGGAGACACTCTTCGGCTCTTTGCCTATTCCCCGTAATCGTGATTACGCCCTTGGGTCCGGGCATCTTCAGCTTGAGGTACACGTAACATGGACGGGCCAAGAAACGTGCGTAGGCCGGTCGACCAAGGATAGCATGATAGGCACTGTGAAAGTCCACCACTTCAAATGTCAGTTTCTCCTTCCGAAAATTCTTTGAGTCACCAAAACCCACATCAAGAGGAATTTGACCGAGTGATTTTGCCTTCTTCCCCGGAATGACTCCGTGGAACTGCATGTTACTCTCGCTGAGTCGGGAGATCAGAATGCCCATTCCCTTTAGGGTTTCAGCGTAGAGTATGTTCAAACCACTCCCGCCGTCCATGAGGACCTTGCGCAACCGAGTGCCTCCCACAACTGGATCCACCACCAGCGCTTGCCGCCCAGGGGTAGCAACGTGAGCTGGGTGGTCCGACTGATCGAAGGTTATGGGAGTCTTCGACCACTTGAGATATGTCGTAGTCGCTGGGACAGCCGTATTCACCTCTCAGTTGATGACTTTCAGTCGGCTTTTGCTCTCAACGTCAGCGAAAATCACCAGAGTGGCATTGACTTTGGGGTAATCCTCAGCTTTCTCTTCGTCGTCATCCTTGTCCGAGCCTTTTTCACTCGGCTGACCTTCACGGAACTGCTGAATCAAGAACCTGCACTGCCGAGTGGTATGCTTGGGTAAAATCATGTTACCCTCCTTGTCTTTCTTTGTGTGTGTGGGACACGGAAGATCCGGGGCGTCCTGGCCCGACTGATCTCTCGTCTTCTTAGGAACCCACTGCTCCTTGGCCTTCCCCTTGAACTTGCCTTGAGCGGTAACTGCTGCCGCTTCTGCTTGACCAGTGGCCTCAGCTTTGCGCTTCTGTTTCCGACTGGGATTGGTGTTGTTGGTGTTGTGCTCATTAGCCTTTCCTTTGCCGCTGCGGAGGCGGTCTTCTTCTTCGCCATTCGCGTACCGAGTGGCAATCTCCATCATTCGGTTCATGGTCAGGGTCCCAGACCGCACAAATTTCAAAATGAGTTCTCTGTACCTGATGCCTTCTTTGAAGGCACAAACTGCTTGATGCTCTGTAACATTCTTCACCACATGGTGAAGTGTGGTTGAACGCTGGATGTAATCTCTCAAAGTATCATTTGGATTCTGGACACAGCACTGCAGTTCGGTCAGCCTGGCAGGACGCTTGCAAGTGCCTTCGAATGTTTTAATGAACACTCGGGCCAAGTCTTCCCAGCAGTATATGCTGGCAGGACCAAGTGATTCAACCACTCCCAGGCTGAACCTTCAAGCATCAAGGGCAGGTGTTTCATGGCAACATAATCGTTTCCTCCACCAATCTGCACGGCCACCCGGTAATCCTATAACCACGTATCTGGCTTCGAATCGCTAGTGAACTTGTTCACGCCCGTGGCCAACCTGAAATTGGGTGGTATCTCAGCAGCTTGTATGGCCCTGCTAAAACACTCGGGCCCGGAGACAAACACACCACTTCCACCCGGACGATCTCTATCCAAACCCTCTTGGTGAGCCCTGCCTCTGTCGACTAGGCCTTGCATGAGGACTGACCTTGCGTCGAATCCATGTTGTCGGGGGTCGATTGGATCTCTCCGCTCATCGCCATACGGGCGCCTGTCGTCATACCACCGGGGTGCGTATGATCCGTCCCTTGGAGGGGGTGTCGGCACTCGACAGCGGTCATCACGGTGATGTCGAGGAGCAAACGGACCGCGGCCTTGATCCAGGTACTGATCCTAGCGATAACCATGATCTACGTGCCTCAGAGGCGATCTTGGGCTGTGCGCCGACTGAACAGTGTCCGCCCTTACTGACCTGCTATGAATCCTGTTGCACGACTGGGAAACGGCCGAATTCTATTCCCCAGCCGCTCTGAGCAACGCTCGGATCTGCCGAAGTCCTTCTCCTGCTTCGGACTAGGACGGCTCGATGGAATCTGCAATCCGTGCAGCGGCTGCAACATTCTGAATCGGAGTGCGGAATACCTGATACTCATTTTGCGATCCACTCGGGAATAGTTGCCGCTGCCGTCGATTGGGATTTGGGGGTTGTCTATGAGCGCGGTCTTTGAGTGACTTCTGGAGATCCTCCAGACGCGCACGTTCACTCAGAGTGGCTATGCGTGCGGCTTCCAAAGCCTGGGCTTTGGCGGTCTCCCCAGCGATGGGGGTCTGAAGGACCTGCTCGTTCTTGCGCTGCAGTTCTTCTCTTTGTTCCGCTGTGAGGGCCTGTGGGTAGTACTCGTCGTTGGCGTGCAATGGACCACCGCTTTCGCCTCCGCCGCAGGGAAATCTTGGTGGGCTACACTGGGAGCCAATCACGAGGACTTCCGCCGTCGGGTCGTTGCTTTCGCATTCGGAAAGTGTGTCCGAGTGACCAGACGATGAGTCGAACAAGCCATAGAGGGACTCATCGGGCTCGATTGCTGTGACCTGCAAGGTGGATGACTGATGAGCCACCGCGTGTTTTACCCACCGCTAGAGCCGGGAGCGACCGGATCGCTTGCGACGGTGAGCAGTGGGGAGGGAAAACGCCACCGGAGTTGACTGATACTGAGTCGACGGCTGCCGGAGGAGGACGCCGCAGGAACTGGCACGGAAGTGCGCCGCCCCATGGATGGGGAGCGCTTCGACATCAAGGGGGGCTTCCTGGAGCCATGCCAAATTGTCGGCGACGAAACTAAGAGCGCCGAGACGGATCTCGCGACCCAAGAACAGTCCGCCGCCGGAAACCATGATGAAGGAGTTCCTGAACGCAACTTCGCCGGAAGTCGCTTAGAGGCCTGCCCCACGGTGGGCGCCAACTGTCATGGGAACAGATCTGACAGTAGAGGTTAGGGGTACATAGGAGAGGGCAGAGCCTAGCTACAACGAAGTTGTACACTCGGATTTACGAGTTCAGGCCCCTCTCGGAAGAGGTAAAGACCCTACGTCTCGGTGCTGCGGGAGCTTTGTTGTATGGAGTGTTGAGTTACAGGGGGTGCGAACCCTTGTGCAGGAGTGAGGGGCGGCTTATATAGAGTCCGCTGACCCCTCATCAACCTCCATTACGCAAGGGTTCAATGAGACAGTAGAGGTGCAAATGTTACTGGTAACGCCTACACTTAATGATCTTTATAACGGCGAACTGATCGCCTGGCCGTTGTCATCCCGGAGTGACCATAGGGCTTCTGCCTTCGAGTGAAATCAGGCGCTCCGAGTGAATAAGGACGGTTGAGTGGTAGAGGAGTAACCGAGTGGATCTGCTGTGGAGTGACTTGCTTGTTGTGTTCATTCTAGTCGACACCTCCTTTCTAACTTTGTAGGTCTTGGATTCTTATATGTAGTGTCCTTGGGTAGGGCGTGCAGATCAGGCCTAGGACCCTACCCTAGGTACATGTCATCGTCAATCTCTCCTCCCCCCCACCACACACACAACCACACACACAACATGTTCCTCTCCTCATCCCCGATCCAAAATCCCGGCCTCCCCGCTTTCAACATGGGATCCTGCTTCTACCTTCCATCCACCTCAACATTTTGCTCCCCCCGCCCAAAAAAAACCCTTCACAAAACTACCAAAGGCTGGGCCTGGGGCCCCTGTAGGTATGCACATAGCTCGCCAATGCTTTATACTTTATAGGGTCATTAGTGTAATTTGCAATGTCCTGCCTTTGACATGAAAAAAAGTCAAAAGATGTGCCAATATGGAACTTTAATGCTGATTATGTTAGTTTTTTGTAATTTACTCTAGGCACGAAGGTATATGATTACCCATTTATGTAAAACTCGAGTTCGGTTACGTTGCTAGTTCCTTTTTAGACAAGATAAGTAGACATCGGTGAGACAAGATTCAGAATGTTACTTTGTGATGGCATCCACTCTGCCTCGTAGGCCTTGGACCAATAGCATATACCAGACACAAATAAACTAAACATATTGGTGGCAATGAGTTTAGTTAGGCTGCTAGGTGTGCAATAATCGTAGCTAGCTTAGATTTCTATGTTTAATTTCATGCACAACTTCTTATTTCATAAACTAGAAGAAGCTCATGTACTACAAGATAAAACCAAGTGCATTCTACATGAGTATACTGCATACCAAATAATCAAATAATATGTATGCAAAAGTAAAAAATCACAATAGTTTACGCTCGTTTGTGATTACTATATTATACCAAGTAGAGAGCATGTATTTTCAACTTATTACAAAACCCAACTTGCACGACATATTCATCCTCGGTTCAATTTATACTCTCCAAGTTTCTGCATATATACTTACCAAATAATACTCTGGAAACCACTATTAATTTATTTTTTGATTGTACGCTTTAGACCTCTATACCATTATATTTAGTTATATTAAACACACACACACACACACACACACACAACTATCTATGTATACACAAGATAATTTATGTAACTATAAAAAATTAAATCGACCAGAAAACAACTTTTATTTTATTATACAATTAAAATTTGGCAAAAGCAAAAAATAGTGAAGTATATATAATTATATAACAAATAATGTTATAACTAATACTTAGCAACATACTATGTACATAATTCTAAAGTTAGGTAATAGAAAATTATACTCGCAAAATATATAACAAGATATAATAAGTTCAAAGAGGTATAAGAGTTGAGTATAAAACTATATTATAGTGATGCGCAAGTTTGTGAGGGGTGGAGAGACAGGAGGCATAACAAGAGCATGTACTTATGTGCTCATCTTAGAAATGCGGATTACGAGGAGTCAGACCAAAGTGGATGTGAGCGCTCAGCATTACAACATATCAAAGATAAGAAATAAAAGCGGAAACACCTGAGTTTAGTTGGTGTGAGTCCGATGTTTACCTTTTTTTATAAAATATAATTTTACATGATTGAAGTCCTCTTAGGCCTTCTAGACTGTTCGATCTGGTCTATCGATGTTTTCAAGCCGTCTGATCAACATCTCTCTCTCTCTCTCAAACTCGGTAAATTACGTAATTATTGCAAGAGTTGCACATTCCTATTTTTTAATTATAAGGCGCTTCCCCTCCTCCCCCAATTCTTATATTTGAAAACTGATAATACTATCTACAAGTTATTAACCGAGGCCCAAAGCCCTAGCGTCATTCCGCCAGCATCCACCCTCCATTACAAAACAATATTTTGCATTTCCATTGGCTTTGTTTTCCTTTTATTTTCAAAAGGCCACTTGTCATACATTGCAAAACTGTTCTGATGACCCTCTGAGAGCGTTTTGACATAGTTTATGACTTGTTGACTTCATAACATAAGAGGATAATGCATTCAGGTGGACATGAGTCCCACCTTCCAACTCCATCTTCTCCCCACAACATGTTCCTCTCCTCATCCCCATTCCAAAATCCCGACCTCCCCCACTTTTGACATGAGCTACATCTACCTTCCATCCTCCATGGATTTCTCCATCCACCTCAATGCTTTTTCCCAAATGTGTTGTCATATTGACCCTCATAGATAGTCCAACCGGTCAGAAAATGTCGTCAAAATGCACTCTTTATAGTAGTTTTATGTAATGTCCTACCTTATGTGGCGCCCCCGGGCTCAATCGTGCACTAACCATACACGCAAATGCACACGATCAAGTCTAAGGACTCACTTGAATATATCACAACACAACTCTAAAAACATAAATAAAGTCATCCAAGCTTTATATTACAAGCCAGGGGCCTCCAGGGCTCGAATACATAAGCTCACATACAAGCATCAGCGGAAGCATCAGATATCTGAGTACAGATATAAAAGCTAAAACAGAAAGGCCTTTAACAGGAGAGGCAAAACAAAAGACTACGATCGAAAAGGCGCAGGCCTCCTGCCTGGGACCCTCCGAACGTACTCCTGGTCGTCGGCCAGGTCGTAGTAGTAGCCACCCTCGGGGTAGTAGTGGTAGTCGTCGGCGGGGGCAGCGGTCTCAGAGGCTCCATCATCTGGTTGCATCAAACGGACATGGGGAGAAAAAGAAAGAAAAGTAACCATGAGTACTCATCCGAAGTACTCAGCAAGCAAGGATCTACACTACATATGCAGCATTATCAAAGGGAGGCGGTATATGTGGACTGGCTGTAGAAATGCCAGAATAGAGGGGAAAGCCTAGTCCTATCGAAGACTAGCATCTTCATCATCTTCAGTGGTCTTGCAGCATTAGAAGAGTGTAGATTAGCATAATGTAAAGTAATAGTAGTGTCATCAACCTCGCCCAGAGATCCTTCCTCGACTCCCTACGAGAAAGCAATCCCAGAGCCATACTATACATTTCTCATCACAAGTATCCAGTTCTAGTTGTATCGATCGGTATACAACTCCGAGCGTCCGTTACCGAGGATCCGGCTATGCATAGATTAGTTCTTCCCTGCAGGGGTGCACCAACTTACCCACCATGCTCGCTTAACTCCGGCCGAACACACTTTTCTGGGTCATGCCCGGCCTCGGCCAAACGACACACCGTAGCCCTACCTAGAGCTCAGCAGAGAGGTCCCCATCGGTCTATATCCTAAGTGCTCAGGGGTCTTGGGCCATCGCCCTGTGCACTCCGGGTCGTTGCGAGCAGGGTGAAGCCAGGCACCACCTCTCTCCTGGATGGAGCCGGTCCGTCCCGGCCGCAATGCTGAGCTAGACGTCTGACAGAGCTTTCGGCTGATGCATACGATGCAGAGTGCCCATAACTTTTCCCGCGTGATGGTTAGTGCTATCGGGCCAGAGGCCCACTCGGATCAAATATCCAAATCGTTAGTGGATTGGTAGTGCGGTAACGAGCTGAGACTCACGATAGATGTGACCCCGTTGCCTCGTCTCGAAGACTTGCAGCAAGGGCTAGGAATGCCCGGCCATGCCTCGTATTTGTCTCTCGGGTACCGTCCAGGTCAACCCGTCTTCATATCACTCGCGGGTACCCCTCAGGGTCGACCCGCCTTTCCAAGTAACAGTTATAAAGTCCAAGTATCCATGTGTCCATAACATCAAGGGAATCCGAGGTATCACCCTCGTTGGATTCCTACTCGATGTATCTGTCAAGGTGAACTCGGAGGAATCACTGTCAGTGTCAAAACCGGCAGATCTCGGGTAGGGGGTCCCAAGCTGTGTGTCAGGGATCGATGGGTAACAGGAGACAGGGGACACGATGTTTTACCCAGGTTCGGGCCCTCTTGATGGAGGTAAAACCCTACGTCCTGCTCTTATTTATATTGATGGAATATCAAGTACAGAGTTGATCTACCTCGAGATCATATGTTGCTGTCTAAACCCTAGAGGTATGATGATTGATGTCATAATGATCTAGCCTCCCTATCGACTAGCCCGGCCTCGGCTTATATAATGTACCAGAGGCCTAGGATAACAAGAGTCCTAGTCGAATACACCGGTGGAGAGGAGTCCTTGTCTTGATCACCAAGTCTTGTGGAATCTTCCTCGTGTATACTTCGGCTGTCCGAACTGGCCCATGAGTAAACGGCCCTGGGGGTCCTCGGCCCAATCCAACTAATCGGGAGACGATGTGGTGAGTACCCCCTAGTCCAGGACACCGTCAGTAGCCCCCTGAACCGGTCTTCAAGTTGGGGACGCTCCTTGATTCTTCCGAACTGTTCTTCATCTTCGGTCATCGGTCTTGAAAACTGGTTCAACAAATCTTCTCATCTTCGATCTTGAGGATCGCTGAAGTGAATTCGAAGAGTTTACACGTCGGGTATCCGAGGAGCCCCTTTAAGTTCTCGGCCTTTATCGATGCCTTGTTATTTTTTACGCCACACCTCGGGTTTGAAGTTGTTCCCATGCGGTGGTGTCCTCTTGCATCCGAGCTCCAACGCCGGACTGTATTTGAGGTATCTTTTGCAGCCGAGCACCAACGCCGGACTGTATCCGAGCTCCAACACCGGACTGTATCCGAGCTCTAACGATGGTCAGCGTCCGAGGTGTCATAAACTACCTCGGTCTTTAAAAGATTGAATGAATTCAGCCGAGCTTAATGCCGGAAGTGCCCTCTATGGAGCCAGCCACTGGCGCCCGAGCTTTATGCCAGACTGCTTCCGAGGTGGTGCACCACCCCGACTGTGGGCTGATTTTTTGTGAATATTTTTTATTGGTGCGATTTATTCTCCGCCGAGATATATAGCCAGTAGCCCTCAAGGTGTGTGTCGGTCTAAAACCCGAGATGCACCTGAAGGAAAACATGAAACCGCTGATCCAAGTAGCCCCTAAGACTCAGGTCGATGCGCGAAATCGGCCTGAGGATCAACTCCTAGCTCGGCAGCATACGTAGGAATAGAAAACGCAGTGTAATATTTTAGAGATAATAGTGATCGGCGAACGGGCCCTCGAGAGAGGGTCTTGAGAAGTTGCTGTAATATATTAGCTTGATGCCAGATAGGTCCAGATGGTACCTGTTGTTGTCCGAAGACGCGTTTGCCTATAGTTCGGTCAAGCCGAACACTAAGCACTTTGAATTTTCTGCATTGAACAAGCAATGCAGTAGCCCCCGAGACACTGGTCGGGTGGAAACACCAGATCAGGGGATCGATGTGCCCCTTTAATATTTGTAAATAATAAGCCCGAAGCCCAGTAGCCCCCGAGTCTTAATGCGGGCACGGGTGACCGAATTAAGATCGATATCCATAGTAAAATCACAAATTATGTGTAATGACTCAATGTATCCAAGTACTTTACATCATTAGTGCTCGGATCCGCATTGTACAAAACTTTGTTGACCGACCATCGGCTTCAACCTCTTCGGCCAGTAGCCGAGGAGTGTTTTCCTACTTTATAAAGCCGTTATAAGGGCAAAGATTTATGGAAAACAAGGCAATCCGGTCATACGGTTTTATAAACAAAGGTACACGGAGAGATATGTTATATTACGTTTTAACGTCAGAAACATCTTCCAAAGAAAATAGTCCCGCTATCGGTTCCTTTCTTTGGGTCATCATGCTTATCATGATCATGAAACCTCACCTCCGATCAATGTGGGAGGAAAATATTAAGGATTTAGTTCGGGGAAAGTTCCCGAACTCTATGGTATTAATGAACCAAAATTTTCACTTCCGTCATTGCCGACCAATGTGATCCTTTAAGATTGCTAGCTTTCGGCTTCACCCAGTCTGAGGTACTTACTCGGATGACCCGGTAGTAACAATCGCAGAGGCGCTCCCTTTACCACCTAGCCGAACAATCGGGAACGTAGGGGTAAGCACAGGAGCCAGGCAACCCAGCTTGGCCAAAATCTTAAGTCAAATTGATGCATATTTATGGCTTTATAACGATGATTGCGGAAGGAGGCCCTCATATATTAAATACAAACGCCGATGATATGTTTATTTTGACTTCGTTGCGACCGTTTATCATTTGAAAGTGGCCCATCGTCGGCTTCCATCCCCTTGTAGATGCTACGCAGGGTGTTTTCGCAATGACAAAACAACCCTTAGCCGACGTCTCGGCGCCCGAAGGCGGTTGTGTTAGCGGAAACAAGGCAATCAGATATGCGGGCTTTATAACTTTCACTTAGTCATATGAGCTTAAAGTTGGGAGGCCAGTTACTAGCCCCCAGTTAGTGTTTGGCGACAGTCGAGGTCAAGCCGTAAACACTTCGGCCAATGTTATGAACGGACCGTCATTTAACATGGGGTGACCTCTATCGATCTTATAATATAACACAGTCATCGGATCGCTGACTAGTTTACACTTATTGTGACAGTCAGTTTTCGGCTTTCTCCACTGAGGCGCTTAACCATGCTAGCTGGAAGCACAATCGCAGTGGTTCTCCCTTTGCACACCCAGCCGAACAAAGTGTAACGTAGGAGGCAAACACAGGAGCCGGGCAACCCAACTATTGACCAAAGACACAATTCGAAACCGATGCATATAAAGCAATACCCGAGAATGTTTTGCCGAATCTCTAAAGGTGTCCGGCATTGCACTGCGAGACTTATGCTGGAAACACACAAATAGTTTAAAAGTGCCATAGGCTTAAAAACCAAAAGACTTATGCAGAAACTCCACGTCTGAACTAAATCAAGTCAATTGGTGCCAATCCGAAAATTGGTCTAATTTTTTTTTTGTGCTTCTGTCGTGCTTTAACATGACACATCCGATCTCAAGACTGCAAGTGGGTCAAGATCGGACCCAGGCTATCCGGCTATTGACCACACACTCGAGTCGAGGAAGGAGTGATAGAAAAAGACTTTGCAACGAACAAGAAGAAAACACACTTATTATAAAATGGCTCATGTAAATTTAAGAGCCCCCAGCTAACATGGGTAAAGGGAGTTTGTTTTAACAAACAACTCACGTGAGTACGGTCGAACCGAACACAAATTAAAAATTTAAAACTTTGGGCATGAAAGCGACTTAGCTGGTTAATGTGCTCGGCATCGATGACGCGGTCCGAGTTTTACGACGGGACGAGGTCCCAGCCCCTAAGTTGGTCCCGAGATGGAGGAGCGAAGAGCTCGGCACTCCGAAGTGGCGACACAGCATGGCCAATGTGGCGAGGTGGAACCCCCCGTCCGTCCGAGGCGACGGAGTAGGCCGACAGTATGACACCGAAGTTCCCGGTGTGGGTTAATGAAGTGATGACGAAGCCCCCGGTCCAGCCGAGGTGACAGCGCTGCCCAATCCGGATCATTTACCTGTGCACGGAAGATAGTGCAAGCCGGAGATAACAGTAATAAAAAAAAGGTTGCATGATTAATAATTCATGCAAAGTGAGTAATAAAAGAAATATGGCCCGTGCGCCAAACACCCGACGAGGTAGGACCCTCTTGATGATGCCGAAGTCCCCGAGGCAACCGAACATGTCGGTATGGCAATTCAATCAACAAGATGATCATGCAAGCCGATTTATGCCAATTGGGATGACCACATTGGCTTGCCGAAGTGACCGCGTGACGCAGTCGAAGTCAATCACCTGCACACATAAAATAGTGCGGTCCAAAAAGAATAATATAAATATATATAAAATCCTTGCATAATTGCTTTTTGCAAAAATAATTTATTTAAAGAGATGTGGCCTGGCGCCGAAGTCAATGTCGATGCAGGGCGTCGGCGTGATGCGGTAAAGGCGTGGCAAAGCCCGAATTCACAGGTCGGTCCGAGTTCCGGATGCGGCGTTCGCCGAACTATGTACGGAAACTGACCGAACCACCACGCGACCGTCGTTAATGCGGCCACCATTTTATAGACCTGTGTACAGATGATGGAACAAACCAGAGTAATAATTCCTTGGGAAAAATAAACCCAAACAAGCAAAAATTGCTAGGATTAATAGCACCTGGTTTATTTGTTGTAGCAGTCTGAAGAAAGGTTACTCCCAAAATTGGGACTTGATCCGCACACCCATTGCCTGATGGGTGATGAAGCGACGGCATGGCGATGCTGGCAAAGATTGTCTCGCCGAGGCAAAGCCCCCGGTCCAGTTAACGTAACGAAGCTGATCGGCTGGTGACGCCGACGTCTCCGGAGTAGGTTGATGAAGAGATGGCGAAGCCCCCGGTCTAGCCGAGGTGACGGAGCAGGTCGGCAAGGAGACGTTGCAGTTGCCATGTCAGTCGATGTGTTGAAGCAGTTCGGCGTGATGGACATCGGCTTGAAGGAGCAACAGTGCGGCCATGCCGACGCAGGTCGTAACTTGTGACGCGGTCAATGCCGGCTTGATGAAGTGGCCATGCGGCGATGCCGGTGTGCCCGCTCCGTGTAATCCGTGGGGCGGCAATGTTGGTGATGATTTATCCTTGGCGATTCTGAACTCTTGTTCGGCTCGCCGAGATGATGATCCGAAGAAGTTGAGCTCGGCCCAAAAAGCGATGATGCGTCTAGCGCAGGTCGGCAGCCGTGGAGCAATATTGCCGGACTGGTTTGACACCAGCGTGATGGTGAAGATTACCTCAGAGGAGGCTTAAAATTTTATGGGTCCGTGCTTAAAAACAACGCACAATACCCTAGAAAAAAATTCCTTTAAAAATGTTTGTCCAATATCACGTTCATAAAGAAACATGAATTCGGGTCAGATCCATATTAGCGCAGAAAATAGATCTAAAAATTGGTCCACTCATCGGAAGGTTCCCGGAGTTTGAACCGTCGGATGGAGCTGAAATTTTGAGGGGTCGTAGATATAGGAATTCCTCAGCCGATCAACGGTTGGATCTTCCAAATGACATCCGAGCTAGATGCTGAACACCACGCTCCAAACTCATCCAGATTCCCGTCCAGATTCGACAGGGCTCCGGTATATCGGAGATCGCCGGAGATTCCTACATCAGAACTCGGCGAAATTTTGCATGGTTGTTGTAGACTTAATTCCGCACAATTCCACCAAAGCAATCGTTAAAACGACACTTGAGGAGGCGGTGGAGGCGGATAAAAGTTTGCTGTCTAGAAAAACTGCACGGTCGCCCGAGGGCAATGTTGACGTTGAGCCCCTGAGCTCCAAGGATGATTCCTCCAAGATCATGATAGAGATCGGAGTTAATGTTTGATGAAGGCCCTCGTCCGAACATGACGATCGGAGATGGAGCGCAGTCCTCGGTCGAGCCAAGGTGACCAGTCGAGCTGGCGACGAAGATGCTGATGTCGCAGTTGATCTGCGGGCAAGCCATTGATCCTTTGCCGATCACACAGCGGAGCTCTCAATGAAAGCACCATTGTCGGTGTCAAAACCGGCAGATCTCGGGTAGGGGGTCCCAAGCTGTGTGTCATGGATCGATGGGTAACAGGAGACAGGGGACACGATGTTTTACCCAGGTTCGGGCCCTCTTGATGGAGGTAAAACCCTACGTCCTGCTCTTGTTTATATTGATGGAATATCAAGTACAGAGTTGATCTACCTCGAAATCATATGTTGTGGTCTAAACCCTAGAGGTATGATGATTGATGTCATAATGATCTAGCCTCCCTATCGACTAGCCCGGCCTCGGCTTATATAATGTACCAGAGGCCTAGGATAACAAGAGTCCTAGTCGAATACGCCGGTGAAGAGGAGTCCTTGTCTTGATCACCAAGTCTTGTGGAATCTTCCTCGTGTATACTTCGGCTGTCCGAACTGGCCCATGAGTAAATGGCCCTGGGGGTCCTCGGCCCAATCCAACTAATCGGGAGACGATGTGGTGAGTACCCCCTAGTCCAGGACACCGTCAATCACCCTCGATGGGTTCACACTTGAGGTGTTGCACGACAGCGTCGTTACCGGAAGTGGTGTAGGAGGAATCACCCTCGATGACCACGACCGAGTAACTACTCCACAGAGTTAACATCGGAAGTGCTTACGAGGTATCACCCTCGGCACTCGGTAGTAACACTGCAGTGTCATACAGATAAAGGGGGTGTGATGTGCGGTGCCAGGGCCTGGTTCTCTATCACGTTGATCGAGTCATCTGATAAACCAGCGGGGGCAACTGGGTCAAAGTGGGGTCTCTGGTGAGTCTCTAACCAGCCTATACTAAGCAGTTTAGGTTAAACAGGTAGGTATCAACAGCAGTTACAAAAACAGGCTATGCATCAGAAATAGGATAAACAATAGCAGCAGCAATTTCTAATGCAAGCATAAGAGAGAAAAGTAGGCGATATCGGCATGTTCAAAGGGGGGGGTGCTTGCCTGGAAGCTCTGCGGCAAAAGCAGGGTCGTCAACAATGAAGTCGTTGTGGCGCCCCGCCTGATTACCACTGTAGCCAGACGGTCGTCACGCATACCAGCCCAGGAAATCACTCTAGCATGCGTGTTTACAACAAGTATCATGAACATAGGCATTTCTATTAATGGATATATAGGTCTTACATGAGATATATTACAGATGTGATGGCAGCGGAAAAGTTCTATCTAAGGCAGCAAGGTCTTGGTGTGGCTCCAATCCACAGGGATCTGACTGGTTACTCTCCTAGCCCGCGAACGCTCCGGCTCCTCGTCGACGGATCCTTATGTGAACCTGGCCACGTTGAAGGCCGCTGAGTACTTTTGAATGTACTCGCAAGCAAACCAAACTAACATATACACCAAGCAAAGCAATCCATGGCATTCAAGCATGCATTTGTTATTAGAGCAATATTAATTGTCATGACATAGCATAACTAGCTAGCAATATCAAATATCATGTTATAGCAGGTTTATCTAGCAAGATAACTACTGAAGTAAAATCAGTAAGGTAAAGCATATTAAGTAAATATTCCATACTCCGAACATTCTCGTGATCCAACCTGAATCCGATCCAAATCTGATCCAACTAATGTGGTCATCCTACCACTCATCATATAGCCATCCCATGGCTAACATATCATAGTCCTGACATCACCTGATGTCTACACAAGACGAGTTCTTCCATCATTATTATCATTGTTCCGGTTGACCACCTAGTGAGGTCTGGACGGGCTGTCCAATACCGTGGACGCGACTATTCGAATAGATTTTACACTCTGCAGAGGTTGCGCACTTTACCCACACTATGGAGCACTGACCTCGTGATCCCATTCGGGTGGACCAGCGTTGCTCCAACGAAACCTGCCTGACCCATGACCCTCCCATCGTACCACCGGCAATCATTCTCCCCCGGAGTCAAGCCCTGGGTGGCCCCTGTGTCACCCCATGACACCTGCCACCGTCATGGCCCAACTAAACTGTCCCAAACGGGGACCGCGCGCAAACAAACAATTGGGCTCACAAGGTTATCGCCGCCTACCGGGCCAGGGTAGCACGCACACATAACCTTCCCTGTCCGGTGGTACCGGTGAAAGAGCACAGCGCCAGACCAAGTCAAGGCCGTCCCATACCGGCAAATGTGGTTGCACGGATAAGCCCGGACAGGTGACTCAAGATCAACCGACTAAGTTCATTTAGCAAGCTTAGTGGTTCATCACAATAACTTAACATGGTGGTAACTATGTGTGAGATAACAACTGTGGAAACATAACAACCTATCTCCATATAACATCACAATGAGTCATTAGTGAAACAATATTTAAATGGCAAGCTATCAGTTTACAAGTTCTAGCTGTAAGTGACGACCATCGGAACCCTTGCACAAAACCGACAAAGAAACCAGCAGCCACCAGAACGGTCTTTACAACTCAGATCTGGGACATTACCGGAATAACTCAACCCCGGCTCAAGACGGCTGGAAAGCAGCTCAGAGCATGAGACGGTGTTGATAAGAAGAATGTAGCCGCTCCCTAAGACGGCCGAGAAACAGCTCAGAGCATAGGGTCACGGCTACGGAAAGAAATTCAACAGCTGCCCGAGATGGCCGAAAAGCAGCTCAGAACACAGACAGTTGCTGACAAGAGAAATAAAAGTTGGCATCCACCCCGGACGGCCGGAAATAGCTCAGAACACAGGCGTGGTGCCGTCACCGAAGAAAGTGCAAGCAAGGGTTCATCAGAGTCACATACAGCTCACTACTACACAGACAAGCACAAGCATATTAATTTAAACATGCAAGAAATATCACAGAGCAATGCTTTAGGGCATATATCAGATGGTCGCCTTGCCTGGGGTCGAAGAAATACTCCGGCAGAAGTGCGGAGAGTCCGCGGAAAGGATCACCGGAAAGGTTCTTTCTCGGAGGGGGCTGATAGAGGGCAAGGGCAAAATGGTCATTTTCACAGTGTGAAAATATTATGAAAATGATTCCATCGGAACGGGCTCGGCGAGATGAAGAGATGGGCTTTGGATTCACCTTGATCGGAGTTAGGATCAAAAAGTTATAGCCATTTGAAGTCCAGGGACCAATCTGCAAAAGGTTTATTCACAAACAAGCCCCTGGCGGCTAAAACCGAAAGCGCACTGGGCAGATTACGTTTTCTGAACAGGAAAACATATTCTAGGCCGCAGTATAACTGAAATACACCTTCGCTGTAGAGAAAGCGCATTTTACTCCAGAGCCGCGGCAGAGTACGCTTTCAGAAAGGGAAAACGCCTTTCGTAGAAAGGCGCCTCCACTTAATCCGACGTGGCGGGGGCGGGGCCCGGCTTATGCCTCTGACCGGTGGGTCCCATCTCCTCTCTCTCTCTCTTCCCTCCATCTCCTTCTTCTTCCCCTTGACGGACGCCCGTGGAACAGAGGAAGGTCGTGCGCCGGCGGCGATTTCTGGCGGCACGGGTCACCGTTTCCGGCGTTCCGGGTACCCGCGAGCTCGGGAGGATGCGGCGCATCCATCCATCCCATCCACGGACCCTGGGGACAACATGAGGGATGGCAGCGTCGGGTCGGGCGGACGGCGGCTTCGGGCATGTTGGGGAGATCGGCCCAGCCGAGGATAGGAGGAGGGAGGTGTCGGGGAGGCTTCGGGGTGGTGGTGGAGATCTCTAGTAGTGGTGGGGTGGGAAGGGAAAGCTTGGGAGGCTCGGATTTTAGACGGGGCCGGCGGCAAGGCTTCGGCCATGGAAGGGGTAGAAGAGCTCCAGGAGCTCCAGTGAGGGGTTGGGGAGGAGCTAGGAGTGTGAGAAGGTGGCTGGTGGGTTCGAAAGGGAGAGGGGCAGGCTATTTATAGCGCGACGATGGAGGAGGATAGGTTCGGCCGCGGCGATGAGCTGGCCAGCTTCTGGAGGTTGCGGGCGACGTGGCTGGAGCCTTGCGGGTGTCGCGGCGCTGCCGACCTGACGAGCAACAGGGGGAGGGGACGGCTCGGGGAGGAAGGAGCCAAAGGGAGGGGAAAATGACGGCGTTCACGAGTGGAGCAGTGCCGCGGCGGCGACTGCCGTGGCGCGAGGAGGAAGGGAGAAGAGAGGAGAAGGTGCTGGAGAGGGACGCGTGGGTGCTGCGGAGCCACTGGACATGCCAGGACGAGCTCAAGCCACTGGAGTCGTCCTGTCCGACGAGATCCGTCAGGCAAAGCACGGCCATTGCAAGCCAACCACGTGGTCACCACATTAACATGACAATACCATCCCCTTCTCGATGCCACAACGTGTCTGGGATGTGTGACAAACCTCAAATAGCTGATCTGTGCGGCTAAGATCAACTGGAAGGCTCTCGGGTGAGGGAGACTTGCTGAAGAAGTCTCTGACAGCAAGGTGTTTGAAGATATTTCTGGAGAAATAAATGGATAAATGGAGTTGGATATTTGTCATAATAGAATAGGGTAGGAAGGAGTATATGCCTGCAAAATTTGAAGTCATTTAGACCCCATTTGCATACACTTCCTTCACAAACCACAAATTGGTCCAGAAACTAGAATTTGGAGCTGTGATCAAATGGCTTGATTAAATGAGATGAAATTTGGTGGACAGTGATTATTTAAATATATAAAGCCACTGTAAAATTTTCATACCATTTGGGTATACCAAAATGGTACTTGCTTCACAGAGGTTCCAAATGGACAGAATCTTAGGAAAATTGCTGTGGGAGAATGGTTGGATGGATTGAGCTGATTTTTGGCATCCATGGGTTATTTAACAATGTTAACCACCATGAAAAATTTCAGCTCAAAAGGATCGAGGGTTCAAGCACTTCCTTTGCAAATTGAAAATCTGGACAGAATTTGCAAATGGATGCTGTACTCAAACCTTGAACTATGGGACTTGGGTTTTGATGGAAATGGTGAAAATATGGATAGAATAAGCTCCACAATTTATTTGGAATTTTCCTGACTACCAAAATGGTAGTTCCTTTAGAAACTGCCCAAAATGCAATATTGGCATTAAATAGGAAAAGGCAATTTCCCCTATTTAATTTTGGCCAATATTTTTATGGGAGCTCAATATTATCAGAAAGAATATCTCCACAAGTTTTCATGAACTTTGGAGATGGATAGATATTTTCCTGGATTTAATTCCTTTAACTGGCAGAAAAAGGAATTAATTATAAATGAAAAATATTGCAAATGACTTGGCAATATTTTTACATATCCAGGGTTTATAGATATAGAATGATCACTGGGAAAAGTTTGGGAGGCAACAGATCAAAGGAAATTGAGGTTCCTTTGTAACAGAAGAAATCAGGGTTTGCCTTCCGGCAACTCGGAAGGTAGGGTTTCGACGGTAAAACCCTGAGAATAAATCTTAGGTGGCAAGGTTGGTCTGGGGAGAATCTATGACTAGATAGGGGAGGCAAGGCTGGATGACCATCTTCATATACCCAAGAGCTAAAGAAAATCCAATGACACCGAGAAAAAAGACGGGAGTCAAATCCCACAAAGGAAAAAAAACAGGAGCGAAAACCAGGGTGTCACAGTCGGTCTCTGGAGCTGCATCGGTCTCGGGGACTACGTCGGCACCGGGCTCTATTGAGAGAGAAGAGGGGGAGGAAACAGATAAGTACATGGCAATCATAAGCAACACAGAGCATGCTATGCTAACGTGCAATGCGGGGTTGCCTAAAGATATATCTAAACCATTTTAGTTATTTTAGGATTAAAGTTGGAATTAATAACCGGTGTATATGCACTATTCATCTACCGGAAATAGGCTAAAAGTTGCAGGTTCACCTCCGTAGCGGGTCCCAACACGGAAACAGATCGCACGGTCGGATTCGTCTCGTCGTTCTGAGCAACTTTCATGTATAAAGTTTTTCGATCCGAGCTACGGTTTAATTTCTATGAATTTTGCAAGTTTTAACAATATTCTGAAATTATTTAAATTAACAGAATTTTCTAGAAAAGGCATATGATGTCAGCATGAGGTCAGCTCTATGTCAGCCAGTCAACTGACCAGTTGACTGGTCAACCTGACTTGTGGGACCCCACTGTCATAGACTCAGTCTTAATCCAGTGTGTAAATTTAAATTAAACTAATTAAACAGAGGGGTCCCACCTGTCATAGGGTGTTTAGTTAACAAATTAATGAAATTAACTTAATTAATCATCAGGTTAATTAGAGAGGGGGGCCCACCTGTCAGCACATTTGACCAAGTCAACTGGTCAGCAGGTTCCCCTGGGCCCACTGGTCAGCGACCCAGTGGGGTGGCCCCAGGGTGTGCCATGTAGGCGGCCACCGGAGAGGGATCCGGCGAGCCACTCCCGCGGCGGTTCATCGCCGGAGTTGGCCGAAAATCGCCCACAGGGGGTCGTTCGGCCCGCGCGTAGGCTTGTTCGAACGAGTGCTGAGCCACGCATCCGACTGGGCAGACGACAGCGGCAGGGGATGTCTAGAATGACGGCGGCGATGACCGCGGCGGATGGTCGGAATCGGGCAAGGACGGAGCCGGGGCTAGGGGGTACGGCGAGCGGCGCGGGTTGGCTCTACGGGTCCCTTGGAGCCCTAGGAGCACGGGGCCGAGCTCGCTTTCGAGCTCAGGGGACCGAGGCCTCGAAGGTGAGGCGAGCTGCAGTGGCGAGCTCTCGGACGCGGTGGCGGGACTAGCTAGGGGGCGTGGGCGAGCGAACGACGAGGGGGAGGAGAATCGGAAGCTCACCGCCGTTGCTGAGACGGCCCGAGGATGACTCGAGGTGGCCGGAGTCGTTGGCGAGCTCGCGGCGGCCGGAGCGGAGGAAGAATCATCGGGGCGGTATCGTGGGGCCGTCCCGGCTCGCGTGCGCGGTCGGCGAAGACGAGGCGGACGACGGGGGTCCTTCTGGCGAGCTCCTAGGTAGTGGGGAGCACGCTGGCCGCGCGGGCGGCGTCGGCCATGGCGACGGTGGCGGTGGATGTGGTGGATCTGGAGGAGGGGAGGTGGGCAACGAGAGGGAGAGGGCGAGGGGGCGAGAAAGGGAGCGGGGCAAGTGGGGGAGGGGAGCCCGAGGAGGCGCCGTGTCGGCATCCTTATCCCATCGGCGGGGGCGGCGAGGTGGTCCGGCGGAGACGAGCGGGCGCGGGTGCGGTCGGTCGAGCAGTACAAGGAGGAAGGAGGAGACCGAGAGCTGGGCTGGGCCGGCTGGTAGGTGAAGGCCCAGGGAAACAAGGGGGGCTTTCTTTTCCTTTTACTGTTCTTTTACATTTTCTTTTAAAACTTTTCTGTTTTTTCAATTATTTTTATTTTATTTTAGGTTTTATAAAATATGGTCTAAGCCCCTAAATTAGTATTAGTAGTTAGGCCACTGCCACAAATAACTTGGCACTTTAATAAAATAGTTTGCATTTATTTCTTATTTAAAATGTATTTAAATAATTGTTTAAGCCACTGTTTTAATTACTTTAGGGTATTTATTCAGTTTATAAAAATTTGGTTTCAACATGACAAATATCCAAGGATTATTTGACACACTTTGAACATTTTATTTTGCATGTTTGAGAATTTTGAATTTTAGACTTTTATTTTAAATTTGAATTTGGATTAACCGAGGATTAACAACAGTAATGTGATGACATGGCACCATTAACAGAGAATTATTGTAGCTTAATTATCCGGGCGTTACAATTCTCCTCCTCTAAAAGAAATTCTCGTCCCGAGAATTCAGGAGGTAGAAGGAAAGAGGTCGGGGTATTCCGTGTGACGCCCCCGGCCTAATCGTGCACTAATCATACACGCAAATGCACACGATCAAGCCTAAGGACTCACGGGAAAATATCACAACACAACTCTAAAACATAAATAAAGTCATACAAGCTTTATATTACAAGCCAGGGGCCTCGAGGGCACGAATACATAAGCTTGCGTACAAGCGTCAGCGGAAGCATCAGATATTTGAGTACAGATATTAAAAGAGAAACAGAAAGGCCTTTAGAAAGGTGGGGCAAAATAAAACACTACAATCGAAAGGCGTAGGCCTCCTGCCTGGGACCCTCCGATCCTACTCCTGGTCGTCAGTCAACTCGTAGTAGTATCCATCCTCTGGGTAGTAGTAGTAGTCGATCGACGGGGCATCTGTCTCAGGGGCTCCGACATCTTGGTCACGTCAAACTGATATGGGGAGAAAAGGAAAACAAAGCAACCGTGAGTACTCAGAAGTACTCAGCAAGCAAGGATCTACACTACATATGCAACATTTTCAACGGGAGGCTGTATATGTGGACTGGGCTGCAGAAATGCAAGAATAGAGAGAAGGCCTAGTCCTATCGAAGACTAGCATCTTCATCGGTCTTGCAGAAATAGAAGAGAGTAGAACAGTACAATATAATGTAGTAGTATCATTAAGTCTCATCCTCACCCAGAGATCCTTTCTCGACTCCCGGCGAGAAAGCAATCCCAGAGCCATACAGTCATCAACCTCGTCCGGAGATCCCTTCTCGACTCCCTGCGAGAAGCAATCCCATAGCCATACATACAGGTCTCATCACAGGTATCCAGTTCTAGTTGTATCGATCGGGATACAACTCCGAGTGTCCTTTACCGTAGGACCGGCTATCGATAGAAGTGTTCTTCCCTGCAGGGGTGCACCAACTTACCCATCACGCTCGCTTAACTCCGGCCGGACACACTTTCCTGGGTCATGCCCGGCCTCGGCCAAACAACACACCGCAACCCTACCTACGGCTCAGCAGAGAGGTCCCCGTCGGTCTACATCCTAAGCGCAAGGGGGTCTTGGCCATCGCCCCTCGCCCTCCGGGTCGTTGCGCATAGGGTGGATACCAGCATCGCCTCGGGTGGCCGACACGATCCGACCGTGCCGCCATGCTGAACTAGACGTCTGACAGAGCTTTCGGCTGATGCATACGATGCAGAACGCCCATACTATGCCCACGTGATGGTTAGTGCTATCAGACCAGAGGCCTACTAGGATCAAATATCCAAATCGTTAGGACTAGGGGCTTGCGGTAACGAGCAGAGACTCACGAAAGATGTGACCCCGTCGCCCCATCTCGAGGACTTGCTGCAAGGGTTAAGAATGCTCGGCCGCGCCTCCTATTCACCACTCGGGCACCACACTGGCACCCGTCTTCACAACACTCGCCTCTTAGGCGCACGCGGGTACCCCTCAGGGTCGACCCACCTATCCAAGTAACAGTGTAAAGTCCAAGTATCCGTGTGTCTATAACATCAGGGGAATCCGAGGTATCACCCTCGTTGGATTCCTACTCGATGTAATCGTCAAGGTGAACTCGGAGAAATCACCCTCACTTGGTTCACACTTGAGGTGTTGTACGACGGCGTCGTTATCGGAAGCGGTGAAGGAGGAATCACCCTCGATGACCGCTACCGAATAGCTACTCTACAGAGTTAACATCAGAAGTGCTACAAGAGGTTTCACCCTCGGCACTCGATAGTAACGCTGCAGTGTCGTTACAACTAAGGGGGGGTGATGTGCGGTGTCGGGGCCTGGTCTTCAATCCCGTTGATCGGGTCTTCTGACGATCCAGCGCGGCAGTCGGGATAAGTGGGGTCACTGATAGGTCTCTACCCAGACTATACTAAACAATTTAGGGTATGCAGGTAATTATCAACAGCAGGTTTCAATAAACAGGCTATGCATCAGAATAGGTAAAGCAGCAGCAGCAGCAATTCTAATGCAAGCATGGGAAATTAGAATGGGCGATATCGGTATGATCAAAACGGGGGGGGCTTGCCTGGTTGCTCGGCGGCAAGGGCAAGGTCGTCAACGGTGGCTTCGGTATCCGGAGCTGCGTCGGTCTCGGGGACGACGTCGGGGTCGGGGGCTATCGAGAGAGAAGAGGGGGAGGAAACAGTATAAATATAGAGCAAACATGAGCAACACATAGTACGACATGACAATATGCAGTGTCGGGTGTGTTCTAACGTGTGGTTGCACGTTACCGAGAAAGGAGGAATCCATCCGGGAATGTTTTCCCGGTTCCGGACATTTGTCAAACAGATGACCGGAGAGGGACGGTTGCATGTTCGGATAGTTAGGGACGCGTGACGGACGAACGAACCGCGAATTCGGATTCGTCTCGTCGTTCTGAGCAATTTTCATGTTCAAAGTTTTTCGATCTGAGCTACGAATTATTTTATATGATTTTCTAAAGTTTTTATTAATTTCTGGAATTTATTTAATTAATTAAAACAACATTATCCGAAAGAATGTTATGCTGACGTCAGCATGATGTCAGCATGAGGTCAGCGGACTGTTAGGGTTAATTAGGGTTAACTAATATTTAATTACTGTTTAATTAAACTAACTAATCAATTAGGTTAACTTAATCAGAGTTAATTAAGTTAATTAATTCACTAATTAATTAACTATTTATTTATTTTATTATTTATTTTTATTTATCTATTTTTTTTATTTTACAGAGGCTGGCCCACTGGTCAGTGGCACAGCCGGACATGTCCGGGCTGTGCCCGTTTGGGCACCGGACATGTCCGGTGCGCATACGGGCGCACGGGTGCGGCCAGCGGGTGAGGCGGCGACGGGCGCCGGCGTGCGCGGGGCCGCGCGCGGGCGGGAGGCGAGCGCGGGCGGGGCAGGGGCGGCCGGTCGCGGTGGCCCGTCGGACGGCGAGCGGCGGCGTGGTGGAGCCGGGGCAGCAGAGCTGCGAGCGCGGCAGCGGTGGTGGTGGCGGCGGGGCCGCGCGGATGCTGCGCGAGGCGAGTGGCGAGGCAGAGGCGAGGCGGGGCGGGGTGAAGCAGCCGCAGGCGCGAGCGGCGAGGCGAGGCGGTAGCCGGAGCGGAAGCGAGGGAGTGCGGGGGGGTGGCGACAGAGGGGAGGGGAGAGGAGGCGGCAGCTCACAAGCGGAGAAGAGGCGAGGGGCGGCGAGGCGTGATGGAGCCGTTGGGGAGGAGTCGGGGACGGGCGCCGGCGATGTGCGGCGTGGCGGCGGGCGGCGTCGAGGGAGCTTCTCCCTCCCGATCCGATCTGGATCGGGCTGGGAGGGGGGGAAGTGGGGAGTGAGGTGGGGGTGGGCTAGGTCACGGGGGAGTGGGGGGGCTATGTGGGGGGGGCGCTGGGCCAAGGCCCCGTTGGGCCGTGGGGGGGATTTTTTTTTTGTTTCCTTTTGTCTTTTGTCTTTTTATTTATTCTCATTTCCTGTCTCGCAAATAGCCAGGCCTCCAAATGATTTTTACAAAATTAGTGACCTAGCTCATAAAATACAGGGCAATATATCCTAACACCAAAAACTAGTTTGGGGTAAATACTATTCCATAATAATTTTGGATGGAATAAAAGGTTAATAGATATTATTTTCAGCCACTGTTTGAGGTTGTTTGGGTCACTTATCCAATTCCAATCATGTTGGTTTCAATTTTAGAATTGTCTCTGATTTATTTGCTATTAAATGAACAATTTAGTTTCTATGTTGGACAACTTTTATTTTTCACTTTCAGTTGAAATTGGATTTTGACTTAGGAGTTGAAATGCAATAAGATGTTAATGATGATCATGCACTGTTAAACATGATGACATGGCATAATCAAAAAGGTGATTACTGTAGTTAACCACCGGGGGTGTTACAAATCTCCTCTACTAAAAAGAATTCTCGTCCCGAGAATTAAGAGGTAGAAGGAAAAAGTTCGGGGTATTCCGCACGAAGATTATCCTCGCGTTCCCAAGTGGCTTCATCTTCAGTATGATTTGACCACTGCACTTTGAGGAACTTGGTAACCTTCTGACGGGTCCGACGTTCAGCTTCATCGAGAATGTGGATCGGATGTTCCTTATAAGAAAGGTCATCTTGCAATTCGAGCACCTCGTGATCCACAGCTTGGTGTGGAGATTCCTTGAAGCATTTACAAAGTTGCGACACATGGAAGACGTCGTGGATATGGGAGAATTGCGGCGGCAACTCCAATTTATACGCCACCTGTCCACGCCTAGCAATAATGCGGAAAGGACCAATGTAGCGTGGAGCTAGCTTGCCCTTGATTCCGAAACGGTGAGTGCCTTTCATAGGAGTGACACGCAGATAAGCTTGATCACCAGGTTGATAAGTCAAACCCCATCGTTTGCGATCATAGTTGCTCTTCTGGCGGTCCTGAGCCGCCTTGAGATTTTCCCGGACAATACGGACTTGTTCTTCGGCGTGTTGAATAATATCCGGACCCACGAGCGGTCGTTCCCCAATTTCTGACCAATTCAGAGGGGTTCGACACTTACGTCCATAAAGAACTTCAAAGGGAGCCATTTTCAAGCTGGCTTGATAGCTGTTGTTATAAGAGAACTCGGCATACGAAAGAGATTCTTCCCACTTCTTGCCAAAAGAAATAACACAAGCCCGAAGCTTGTCTTCAAGCACTTGATTAACTCGTTCAACTTGGCCTTGGGATTGAGGGTGATAAGCTGAACTCCAGGTAATATGAGTTCCCATAGCTGTTTGGAAACTTTCCCAGAATTTGGAAGTGAAAAGGCCGCCACGGTCCGAACTGATCTCCTTCAGAATACCGTGGAGTGATACAATTCTGGAGATATACAACTCTGCTAACTGACTAGCAGTGATAGTCTCTTTGACGGGCAGAAAGTGTGCAACTTTAGAAAGTTGGTCGACGACGACAAGAATAACATCGTGACCCTTCTGTGACCTGGGAAGTCCTGTAACGAATCCATCTGAACCTTATCCCATTTCCATAGAGGAATAGGAAGTGGTTGCAGAATTCCAGCTGGTTTCTGATGTTCTGCTTTAACGCGACGACACACATCACATTCAGCAACATAACGAGCAATGTCTTGCTTCATTTTAGACCACCAGTACCTTTGACGGAGATCACGATACATCTTGGTGCTACCCGGATGAATAGACAGCGGGGTATCATGTGCCTCCTTCATGACTTTGTCAGTCATAAGCTCGAAGCGAGGTACCACAATGCGGTTTCTGAAATACAAGGTTCCATCTTCAGACAGCGAGAAATCCCTGTACTTTACAAGGTGAAGGTCTTTCTTCATCAAATCAATTTCAGCATCTTTAGCTTGTGCATTCTTAACAGCTTTCTCAAGATCTGGTTGTATCACAAGGTTATTAAGAGATCCCTGTGGAACAATACGCAGATTTAGCTTGCACAGTTGTTCAAAAAGACGAGGTTGTGCTTGCCTAACCGTGAGGTTGTCGCAATAGGACTTGCGGCTTAAGGCATCAGCCATCACGTTAGCCTTACCAGGGGTATAGGAAATACCCAAATCATAGTCCGCAATAGTCTCCATCCATCTTTGCTGACGGAGGTTTAGAGATGGCTGAGTGAACAAGTACTTCAGACTTTTATGATCCGTGTAGATCTCGCAACGATTACCGAGAAGGTAATGTCGCCACAACTGCAATGCATAGATCACAGCAGCTAGTTCTAGATCATGTACCGGATAATTCTCTTCATGTGGGCGCAACTGACGAGAGCCATAAGCAATCACTTTACGCTCTTGCATTAGGACACAGCCTAATCCTTCACGGGATGCATCACAGTAAATCACAAAGTCTTTGCGGGTGTCTGGAGGAGATAGTACTGGGGTATTGTAACGGATTGACATCTGCCCCAGTGGATAAAGGATGTACTCTGGATGTACCCCTGCTCGAACAGCTGGTAGCTGCGTCGCAGGGTGTGGTGGAAACAAACGATCCATCTGAAACAGAGGAAACTCATGATTGCCAAAAGACAAGGAGAAGTATAACCGATCTCGGAGAGAAAGGTTAAACAAAACAATGGAAAGGAAAATGATTATCAGACTAATCAGATCCATATCGGGGGAATCGCACAGATATCCAGCTCTCCGGGTGGACGAAAATTACGAGATCCTAAGTGTCGGCGTTAGTAAACTTTTAACCCGAATAGAAGAGAGATCAGAGTCCCAGAGTAAAGGTCGAGGAGTAAAAGATACTAATACCACCCAATTGGCGACGTGGGCCCGTAAGCCACACAGCCAAGTTAGTAAAACAGTTTTCGGTTACTAGACTCAACTTCAGCCAAGGAGTTGGAAAGGGGGGTTCCTACAGTCAGTCGGCTCTGATACCAACTTGTGACGCCCCCGGCCTAATCATGCACTAATCATACACGCAAATGCACATGATCAAGCCTAAGGACTCACGGGAAGATATCACAACACAACTCTAAAACATAAATAAAGTCATACAAGCTTTATATTACAAGCCAGAGGCCTCGAGGGCTCGAATACATAAGCTTGCGTACAAGCGTCAGCGGAAGCATCAGATATCTGAGTACAGATATTAAAAGAGAAACAGAAAGGCCTTTAGAAAGGTGGGGCAAAATAAAACACTACGATCGAAAGGCGTAGGCCTCCTGCCTGGGACCCTCCGATCCTACTCCTGGTCGTCAGTCAACTCGTAGTAGTATCCATCCTCTGGGTAGTAGTAGTAGTCGATCGACGGGGCATCTGTCTCAGGGGCTCCGACATCTTGGTCACGTCAAACTAATATGGGGAGAAAAGGAAAACAAAGCAACCGTGAGTACTCAGAAGTACTCAGCAAGCAAGGATCTACACTACATATGCAACATTTTGAACGGGAGGCTGTATATGTGGACTGGGCTGCAGAAATGCAAGAATAGAGAGAAGGCCTAGTCCTATCGAAGACTAGCATCTTCATCGGTCTTGCAGAAATAGAAGAGAGTAGAACAGTACAATATAATGTAGTAGTATCATTAAGTCTCATCCTCACCCAGAGATCCTTTCTCGACTCCTTGCGAGAAAGCAATCCCAGAGCCATACAGTCATCAACCTCGTCCGGAGATCCCTTCTCGACTCCCTGCGAGAAGCAATCCCAGAGCCATACATACAGGTCTCAACACAGGTATCCAGTTCTAGTTGTATCGATCGGGATACAACTCCGAGTGTCCTTTACCGTAGGACCGGCTATCGATAGAAGTGTTCTTCCCTGCAGGGGTGCACCAACTTACCCACCACGCTCGCTTAACTCCGGCCGGACACACTTTCCTGGGTCATGCCCGGCCTCGGCCAAACAACACACCGCAACCCTACCTACGGCTCAGCAGAGAGGTCCCCGTCGGTCTACATCCTAAGCGCAAGGGGGTCTTGGCCATCGCCCCTCGCCCTCCGGGTCGTTGCGCACAGGGTGGATACCAGCATCGCCTCAGGTGGCCGACACGATCTGACCGTGCCGCCATGCTGAACTAGATGTCTGACAGAGCTTTCGGCTGATGCATACAATGCAGAACGCCCATACTATGCCCACGTGATGGTTAGTGCTATCAGACCAGAGGCCTGCTCGGATCAAATATCCAAATCGTTAGGACTAGGGGCTTGCGGTAACGAGCAGAGACTCACGAAAGATGTGACCCCGTCGCCCCATCTCGAGGACTTGCTGCAAGGGTTAAGAATGCCCGGCCGCGCCTCGTATTCACCACTCGGGAACCACACTGGCACCCGTCTTCACAACACTCGCCTCTTAGGCGCACGCGGGTACCCCTCAGGGTCGACACGCCTATCCAAGTAACAGTGTAAAGTCCAAGTATCCGTGTGTCTATAACATCAGGGGAATCCGAGGTATCACCCTCGTTGGATTCCTACTCGATGTAATCGTCAAGGTGAACTCGGAGGAATCACCCTCACTTGGTTCACACTTGAGGTGTTGTACGACGGCGTCGTTATCGGAAGCGGTGAAGGAGGAATCACCCTCGATGACCACTACCGAATAGCTACTCTACAGAGTTAACATCAGAAGTGCTACAAGAGGTTTCACCCTCGGCACTCGATAGTAACGTTGAAGTGTCGTTACAACTAAGGGGGGGGTGATGTGCGGTGTCGGGGCCTGGTCTTCAATCCCGTTGATCGGGTCTTCTGACGATCCAGCGCGGCAGTCGGGATAAGTGGGGTCACTGATAGGTCTCTACCCAGACTATACTAAACAATTTAGGGTATGCAGGTAATTATCAACAGCAGGTTTCAATAAACAGGCTATGCATCAGAATAGGTAAAGCAGCAGCAGCAGCAATTCTAATGCAAGCATGGGAAATTAGAATGGGCGATATCGGTATGATCAAAAGGGGGGGGCTTGCCTGGTTGCTCGGCGGCAAGGGCAAGGTCGTCAACGGTGGCTTCGGTATCCGGAGCTGCGTCGGTCTCGGGGACGACGTCGGGGTCGGGGGCTATCGAGAGAGAAGAGGGGGAGGAAACAGTATAAATATAGAGCAAACATGAGCAACACAAAGTACGACATGACAATATGCAGTGTCGGGTGTGTTCTAACGTGTGGTTGCACGTTACCGAGAAAGGAGGAATCCATCCGGGAATGTTTTCCCGGTTCCGGACATTTGTCAGACAGATGACCGGAGAGGGACGGTTGCATGTTCGGATAGTTAGGGACGCGTGACGGACGAACGGACCGTGTATTCGGATTCGTCTCGTCGTTCTGAGCAATTTTCATGTTCAAAGTTTTTCGATCTGAGCTACGGATTATTTTATATGATTTTCTAAAGTTTTTATTAATTTCTGGAATTTATTTAATTAATTAAAACAACATTATCCGCAACAGTGTTATGCTGACGTCAGCATGACGTCAGCATGAGGTCAGCGGACTGTTAGGGTTAATTAGGGTTAACTAATAATTAATTACTGTTTAATTAAACTAACTAATCAATTAGGTTAACTTAATCAGAGTTAATTAACTTAATTAATTCACTAATTAATTAATTAATTAACTATTTATTTATTTTATTAATTATTTTTATTTATCTATTTTTTTTACAGAGGCTGGCCCATTGGTCAGTGGCACAGCCGGACATGTCCGGGCTGTGCCCGTTTGGGCACCGGACATGTCCGGTGCGCATACAGGCGCACGGGTGCGGCCAGCGGGTGAGGCGGCGACGGGCGCCGGCGTGCGCGGGGCCGCGCACGGGCGGGAGGCGAGCGCGGGCGGGGCAGGGGCGGCCGGGCGCGGTGGCCCGTCGGACGGCGAGCGGCGGCGCGGTGGAGCCGGGGCAGCAGAGCTGCGCGCGCGGCAGCGGTGGTGGTGGCGGCGGGGCCGCGCGGCTGCCGTGCGAGGCGAGTGGCGAGGCAGAGGCGAGGCGAGGCGGGGTGAAGCAGCGGCAGGCGCGAGCGGCGAGGCGAGGCGGTAGCCGGAGCGGAAGCGAGGGAGTGCGGGGGGGTGGCGACAGAGGGGAGGGGAGAGAAGGCGGCAGCTCACAAGCGGAGAAGAGGCGAGGGGCGGCAAGGCGTGATGGAGCCGTTGGGGAGGAGTCGGGGACGGGCGCCGGCGACGTGCGGCGTGGCGGCGGGCGGCGACTAGGGAGCTCCTCCCTCCCGATCCGATCTAGATCGGACTGGGGGGGGGGGGGAAGTGGGGATTGAGGTGGGGGTGGGCTAGGTCACGGGGGAGTGGGCGGGGGGCGCTGGGCCAAGGCCCCGTTGGGCCGTGGGGGGGATTTTTTTTGTTTCTTTTTTTTTTTTTTTTTTTTTTTTTTTTTTTTTTTGTTTTTTTTTTTTTTTTTTTTTTTTTTTCCTTTTTCCTTTTGCCTTTTGTCTTTTTATTTATTCTCATTTCCTGTCTCGCAAATAGCCAGGCCTCCAAATGATTTTTACAAAATTAGTGACCTAGCTCATAAAATACAGGGCAATATATCCTAACACCAAAAACTGGTTTGGGGTAAATACTATTCCATAATAATTTTGGATGGAATAAAAGGTTAATAAATATTATTTTCAGCCACTGTTTGAGGTTGTTTGGGTCACTTATCCAATTCCAATCATGTTGGTTTCAATTTTAGAATTGTCTCTGATTTATTTGCTATTAAATGAACAATTTAGTTTCTATGTTGGACAACTTTTATTTTTCACTTTCAGTTGAAATTGGATTTTGACTTAGGAGTTGAAATGCAATAAGATGTTAATGATGATCATGCACTGTTAAACATGATGACATGGCATAATCAAAAAGGTGATTACTGTAGTTAACCACCGGGGGTGTTACATTCCGCTCGAAGATTATCCTCGCGTTCCCAAGTGGCTTTATCTTCAGTATGGTTTGACCATTGCACTTTCAGGAACTTGGTCGTGTTCTGATGGGTTCGACATTCAGCTTCATCGAGAATGCGGATCGAATGCTCCTTATAAGATAGATCATCTTGCAATTCGAGCAATTCGTGATCCACTGCTCGGTGCGGAGATTCCTTGAAGCAACGACGAAGTTGCGACACATGGAAGACGTCGTGGATATGAGAGAATTGCGGAGGCAACTCCAATTTATATGCCACCTGACCACGTCTAGCAACAATGTGGAAAGGACCAATGTAGCGCGGAGCAAACTTGCCCTTGAATCCGAAGCGGTGAGTGCCCTTCATAGGAGTGACACGCAAATAAGCTTGATCACCAGGTTGATAAGTCAAACCCCATCGTTTGCGATCGTAGTTGCTCTTCTGGCGGTCCTGAGCCGCCTTGAGGTTTTCACGGACGATACGAACTTGCTCTTCGTCGTGTTGGATAATATCCGGACCCACAAGTGGTCGTTCCCCAGTTTCTGACCAATTAAGAGGGGTTCGACACTTACGTCCATAAAGCACTTTGAAGGGGGCCATTTTTAAGCTGGCTTGATAGCTGTTGTTATAAGAGAATTCAGCATACGGGAGATATTCTTCCCACTTCTTACCGAAGGAGATAACAGAAGCTCGCAGCATATCTTCAAGCACTTGATTGACTCGCTCGACTTGGCCTTGGGACTGGGGGTGATAAGCTGAACTCCAGGTAATATGAGTTCCCATAGCCTCTTGGAAACTTTCCCAGAACTTAGAGGTGAAAAGACCGCCACGGTCCAAACTGATCTCTTTTGGAATACCGTGGAGGGAAACAATTCTGGAGATGTACAACTTTGCTAACTGACTAGCAGTGATAGTCTCCTTGACAGGCAGAAAGTGTGCAACCTTAGAGAGTTGGTCGACAACGAAAAGAATAGCATCGTGACCCTTCTGCGACTTGGGAAGGCCAGTAATGAAATCCATTTGAACTTTATCCCATTTCCATAGAGGAATAGGAAGCGGTTGCAGAATTCCAGCAGGCTTCTGATGTTCTGCTTTAACGCGACGACACACATCACATTCAGCAACATATCGAGCAATATCCTGCTTCATTTTGGACCACCAGTACCTTTGACGAAGATCACGATATATTTTGGTGTTACCCGGATGAATAGACAGTGGTGTATCATGTGCCTCCTTCATGACCTTGTCAGTCATAAGCTCGAAGCGAGGTACGACAATGCGGTCTCTGAAATACAAGGTTCCATCTTCAGACAACGAGAAATCCCTGTACTTTTCAAGGTGAAGATATTTCTTCATCAGATCAACTTCAGCATCTTTAGCTTGCGCACTCTTAACAACCTTCTCAAGGTCTGGTTCAACAACCAAGGTATTTAGGTATCCTTGAGGAACTATCTCGAGATTTAGCTTTCGAAGCTCTTCATACAGGAGTGGTTGCTGTAGCTGGACTTCAAGTTCACTGCAGTAGGATTTACGGCTCAAAGCATCAGCCATTACATTAGCCTTGCCAGGGGTATAAGAAATACCCAAATCATAGTCCGTAATGGTCTCCATCCATCTTTGCTGACAGAGGTTCAGAGATGGCTGAGTGAACAAGTACTTCAGACTTTTATGATCCGTGTAGATCTCGCAACAATTACCGAGGAGGTAATGTCGCCACAACTTCAATGCATAGATGACAGCAGCTAGTTCTAGAGCATGTACTGGATAGTTCTCTTCATGCGGACGCAACTGTCGAGAGCCATAAGCAATCACTTTACGCTCTTGCATTAGGACATAGCCTAATCCTTCACGGGATGCATCACAGTAAATCACAAAGTCTTTGCGAGGATCTGGAGGAGCAAGTACTGGGGCAGATGTTAGCTTGTCTTTGAGTGTTTGAAAACTTTTCTGACATTTTTCTGTCCACTCAAACTTAACGCCGTTGTGAAGCAGATTAGTCAAAGGCTTAGCAATCTTTGAGAAATTCTCGACAAAGCGACGGCAATAGCTTGCAAGGCCGAGAAAACTTCTGACTTGCTTGACATTCTTCGGTGGAGTCCATTCAAGAATCGCCTGAACTCGTTTTGGGTTAACAGCTATGCCATCCTTGGAGATTACATGTCCAAGGTAGGTTACTTCAGAAAGCCAGAACTCACATTTGGAATACTTGGCATACAGTTGGTGTTCTCGAAGCTTTTCCAGAACAAGGCGAAGATGTTCAGCATGTTCTTCCTTATTCTTTGAATATACCAGAATATCATCCAGATATACCACGACGAACTTGTCGAGGTAATCCATGAAGATATAGTTCATCAGCCGAGAAAAAGTTGCTGGGGCATTGGTTAATCCGAAAGACATGACAGTGTACTCATAAGAGCCATAACGAGTAACGAAGGCTGTCTTCGGAATATCCTCTTCACGAACTCGGATCTGGTGGTATCCCAATCTCAAATCGAGCTTAGAAAATACTGAGGAACCAGTAAGTTGATCATATAGATCATTGATCTGAATTGTTGCTTGGTTGATTGGTCAATAATCTTGAACCAACCGATTCGTACCATCCTTCTTCTTGACAAAGAGGGAAGGTGCTCCCCAAGCAGAAGAACTAGGGCGGATGAAACCCTTTTGAAGTGACTTGTCGATTTCCTCCTTAAGTTCAAGAAGTTCATGCGGCGGCATCTTATAAGGACGCTTCGCAATAGGAGTAGAGCCCGGCTTCAAGTCTATGATAAATTCAACAGCTCTAGCAGGGGGTATTCCTGGAAGTTCTTCTGGAAAGACATCTTGAAAATCACGAACAACTGGAACGTTCTCGATGCCTTCAAGAGGTGAAGCATTCAATGCATTCAGAGCATAAATTTGGCTCTCGACATTCTGCATTATCTTGGCTGAGTAGTTGATCACCTGGCCAAAAGGGTGTGTGAGTCGGACCGACTTGGCGGCACAGTTGATCATAGCATTATGGGCTTCCAGCCAATCCATACCAAAAATAACATCTATGTTAGAAGGTCCGAGAGCAATGAGTGAAACAGGGAACATCAATCCTTCAATCCTGATCTGATTGTTGTGACTTATCATCTGAGTTTGCCACCTGGAACGGGGAGTGCTGATTTCTAAAGGAGTGGGTAATGATCTCATAGCTAACCCATGCAATTGTGCAAATTGCTAGGACACAAAGGAATGTGATGCACCTGAATCAAAAAGAACAGAAGCTACCACTGAATTAACTGGAAGGGTACCCATCACGATTTTAGGGGACTCTCCAGCTTCTTCCATTTCGACATGAGTGACCTGGCCACGACCCATAGCAAGCGGCCTGGCCTTATGATTTCTGGAATGATGGGTTCGATGGCCCTTCCTACGGCCAACAGTAGAATGAGACACATTCTGCGGCTGATCCGAGCGACAGTTATTAGTACGGTGCCCTGGTTGCCCACACTTGCGGCATAAGCCATCATTATGGGGAGGAGCCATAGTATTGAGTTGTCCACTTTGACTTGTTAGTTGTCTCGGTGGCGCAGGCAGACGAGGTGCAACCTGTGACGGCTTTGGTGTTGGAGCAGGTCGGTGATGAATATTGTGGGGGATCCAGACTCGACATTTCTGAGTAGACTGACTTGAGGTTGGGCCAGCATCTCGAGTACGCTTGAGCGACTCCTGGTACTTAGCCAGACCAGTTTCAGCTCGGAAGGCTTGGCTGACAAGCATCGCAAAGTCCGCACAATCAAGGACAACAAATGCGAGGTTTATATCAGTACGCAGTCCTTCACGGAATTTCTCCTGCTTGCGTGCGTCAGTGCAAACGTCATCTTCGGCATAGCGGGATAATTCAAGGAATTTCCTCTGATATTCATCCACAGTCATTATTCCCTGGGTGAGTTTGCAGAATTCCTGCTTCTTCTGGTCCTTCAGACCTTGAGGAATGTACTGTGCACGAAAAGCTGACTGAAATTCCTGCCAAGTGGTTACAGTTTCAGCAGGCAACATACCCTTGTGGCTTTCCCACCATTGAGCAGCTGGACCCTTCAAGTGGAATGTCGCAAAGGTGACGTAACTGGCACGGGGAACGTTAGCTGACTCCATCTCAAACAGGATGTCACGAAGCCAATCATCAGCATCCATAGGATTGTTGGAGTTGCGGAAAACAGACGGGTTGAGGCGCACAAATTCTGGCAGTGTTATTGGGGTAGGCTATTAATGAGCATTCTGGTTTGGGAACTGAGCCAATATCCTGGTCATAACCTAACGGTTCAGTTCAAACTGCTGCATCTTTTCGGGAATATAGGGTGGAGGTGGAGGATCGTCAGCCATCCTGCCAAATGAATAGGGGCAGTTTAGCAAGAAAAACTGCATGAGTAAGAGGTCATTCAGGATGTATCATGAGTAATGAACAAGAAGGGCATCAGGTACATATTAGTAGTCATTAAAGACATACAAAACTATGCACGGAGTTTTACATAAACGGCGGTAGGAGTTCGGAAACACACGCAGCTAGACAAACTAGGCGGCGCGCAGGCACGCGGTAAGGAAGTACACAATAAGACATAGCAAAGGCTACATCAACGTCGGAGGAAACTGCTAGAGCGAGGAATCTGTAAGTGACAACACAGGGTGCCCTCGATAAAAGGATCATGTAAGCAGAACCTGGCCCACAATCTTGCAGAAATGGGGGGTAATTTCAGAACTCCGGGTGGATGTGATCACGAGAACCTAATGTTGGAGTTAGTAAAATCTTTAACCCGAATAGAAGAGAGATCAGAGACCCAGAGTATAGACGAGGAATAAAAGATCCTAATACCACCCAATTGGCGACGTGGGCCCGTAAGCCACACAGCCATGTTAGCAAAACAATTTTCATTCACTAGACTCAACTTCGTCCAAGGATTTGGAAGGGGGTTCCTACAGGCAGTCGGCTCTGATACCAACCTGTGGCGCCCCCGGGCTCAATCATGCACTAACCATACACGCAAATGCACACGATCAAGTCTAAGGACTCACTTGAAGATATCACAACACAACTCTAAAAACATAAATAAAGTCATACAAGCTTTATATTACAAGCCAGGGGCCTCGAGGGCTCGAATACATAAGCTCGCATACAAGCATCAGCGGAAGCATCAGATATCTGAGTACAGATATAAAAGCTAAAACAGAAAGGCCTTTAAAAGGCGAGGCAAAATAAAAGACTACGATCGAAAAGGCGCAGGCCTCCTGCCTAGGACCCTCCGAACCTACTCCTGGTCGTCGGCCAGCTCGTAGTAGTAGCCACCCTCGGGGTAGTAGTGGTAGTCGTCGGCGGGGGCAGCGGTCTCAGGGGCTCCGTCATCTAGTTGCATCAAACGGATATGGGGAGAAAAAGAAAGCAAAGCAACCGTGAGTACTCCTCCGAAATACTCAGCAAGCAAGGATCTACACTACATATGCAACATATCAAAGGGAGGCGGTATATGTGGACTGGCTGCAGAAATGCCAGAATAGAGGGGAAAGCCTAGTCCTATCGAAGACTAGCATCTTCATCATCTTCAGCGGTCTTGCAGCATTAGAAGAGTGTAGATTAGCATAATGTAAAGTAATAGTAGTGTCATCAACCTCGCCCAGAGATCCTTCCTCGACTCCCTGCGAGAAAGCAATCCCAGAGCCATACTATACATTTCTCATCACAAGTATCCAGTTCTAGTTGTATCGATCGGGATACAACTCCGAGCGTCCGTTACCGATGATCCGGCTATGCATAGATTAGTTATTCCCTGTAGGGGTGCACCAACTTACCCACCACGCTCGCTTAACTCCGGCCGGACACACTTTTCTGGGTCATGCTCGGCCTCGGCCAAATGACACACCGCAGCCCTACCTAGAGATCAGCAGAGAGGTCCCCGTCGGTCTATATCCTAAGCGCTCAGGGTTCTTGGGCCATCGCCCTGTGCACTCCGGGTCATTGCGAGCAGGGTGAAGCCAGGCACCACCTCTCTCCTGGATGGCGCCGGTCCGTCCCGGCCGCAATGCTGAGCTGGACGTCTGACAGAGCTTTCGGCTGATGCATACGATGCAGAGTGCCCATAACTTTCCCCGCGTGATGGTTAGTGCTATCGGGCCAGAGGCCCACTCGAATCAAATATCCAAATCGTTAGTGGATTGGTAGTGCGGTAACGAGCAGAGACTCACGATAGATGTGACCCCGTCGCCCCGTCTCGAGGACTTGCAGCAAGGGCTAGGAATGCCCGGCCACGCCTCGTATTTGTCTCTCGGGTACCGTCCAGGTCAACCCATCTTCACATTACTCGCGGGTACCCCTCAGGGCCGACCCCTCAGGGTACCGTCCAACTCGGAGGAATCACCCTCGATGGGTTCACAATTGAGGTGTTGCACGACAGCGTCGTTACCGGAAGTGGTGTAGGAGGAATCACCCTCAATGACCACGACCGAGTAACTACTCCACAGAGTTAACATCGGAAGTCCTTACGAGGTATCACCCTTGGCACTCGATAGTAACGCTGCAATGTCGTACAGATAAAGGGGGTGTGATGTGCGGTGCCGGGGCCTGGTTGTCGATCACGTTGATCGAGTCATCTGATAAACCAGCGGAGGCAACTGAGTCAAAGTGGGGTCTCTAGTGAGTCTCTAACCAGCCTATACTAAGCAGTTTAGGTTAAACAGGTAGGTATCAACAGCAGTTACAAAAACAGGCTATGCATCAGAAATAGGATAAACAGTAGCAGCAGCAATTTCTAATGCAAGCATAAGAGAGAAAGAATAGGTGATATCGACATGTTCATGTTCAAAGGGGAGGTGCTTGCCTGAAAGTTCTGCGGCAAAAGCAGGGTCATCAACGGTGAAGTCGGTCTCCGGAGCTGCGTCGGTCTCGGGGACTACGTCGGTACCGGGCTCTATCGAGAGAGAAGAGGGGGAGAAAACAGATAAATACACGGCAATCATAAGCAACACAGAGCATGCTATGCTAACGTGCAGTGCAGGGTTGCCTAAAGATATATCTAAACCATTTTAGTTATTTTAGGATTGAAGTTGGAATTAATAACCGGTGTATATGCACTATTCATCTACCGGAAACAGGCTAAAAGTTGCGGGTTCACCTCCGTAGAGGGTCCCGACACGGAAACAGATGGCACGGTTGGATTCGTCTCGTCGTTCTGAGCAACTTTCATGTATAAAGTTTTTTGATCCGAGCTACAGTTTAATTTCTATGAATTTTGCAAGTTTTAACAATATTCTAAAATTATTTAAATTAACAGATTTTTTCAGAAAAGGCATATGACGTCAGCATGAGGTCAGCTCTACGTCAGCCAGTCAACTGACCAATTGACTGGTCAACCTGACTTGTGGGACCCCACTGTCATAGACTCAGTCTTAATCCAGTGTGTAAATTTAAACTAAACTAATTAAACAGAGGGGGGCCGACCTGTCATAGGGTGTTTAGTTAACAAATTAATGAAATTAACTTAATTAATCATCAGGTTAATTAGAGAGGGGGGCCCACCTGTCAGCACAGTTGACCAAGTCAACTGGTCAGCAGGTTCCCCTGGGCCCACTGGTCAGCGACCCAGTGGGGTGGCCCCAGGGTGTGCCACATAGGCGGCCACCGGAGAGGGCTCCGGCGAGCCACTCCCGCGGCGGTTCATCGCCGGAGTTGGCCGGAAATCGCCCACAGGGGGCCGTTCGGCCCGCGCGTAGGCTTGTTCAAATGAGCGCCGAGCCGCGCATCCGACTGGGCAGACGGCAGCGGCAGGGGATGTCTAGAACTATGGCGGCGATGACCGCGACGGATGGACGGAATTGGGCAAGGACGGAGCCGGGGCTAAGGGGGTACGGCGAGCGGCGCGAATTGGCTCTACGGGTCCCTTGGAGCTCCAGGAGCACGGGGCCGAGCTCGCTTTCGAGCTCAGGGGACCGAGGCCGCGACGGTGAGGCGAGCTGCAGCGGCGAGCTCTCGGACGCGGTGGCGGGACTAGCTAGGGGGCGCGGGCGAGCGAACGACGAGGGGGGGGGGGAGAATCGGAAGCTCACTGCCGTTGCTGAGACGGCCCGAGGACGACTCGAGGTGGCCGGAGTCGTTGGCGAGCTCGCGGTGGCCGGAGCAGAGGAAGAATCGTCGGGGCGGTATCGTGAGGCTGTCCCGGCTCGCGTGTGCGGTCGGCGAAGACGAGGCGGACGACGAGGGTCCTTCTGGCGAGCTCTAGGTGGTGGGGAGCACGCTGGCCGCGCGGGCGGCGTCGGCCATGGTGACGGTGGCGGTGGACGCGGCGGATCTGGAAGAGGGGAGGTGGGGAACGAGAGGGCGAGGGCGAGGGGGCGAGAAAGGGAGCGGGGCAAGTGGGGGAGGGGAGCCCGAGGAGGCGCCGCGTCGGCGTCCTTATCCCACCGGCGGGGGCGGCGAGGTGGTCCGGCGAAGACGAGCGGGCACGGGTGCGGTCGGTCGAGCAGTACAAGAAGTAGGGAGGAGACCGAGAGCTGGGCTGGGCCGGCTGGTGGGTGAAGGCCCAGGGAAACAGGGGGGGGGGGGGGGGGCTTTCTTTTCCTTTTACTGTTCTTTGGCATTTTCTTTTAAAACTTTTCTGTTTTTCCAATTAGTTTTATTTTATTTTAGGTTATATAAAATATGGTCTAAGCCCCTAAATTAGTATTAGTAGTTAGGCCACTGCCACAAATAACTTGGCACTTTAATAAAATAGTTTGCATTTATTTCTTATTTAAAATGCATTTAAATAATTGTTTAAGCCACTGTTTTAATTACTTTAGGGTATTTATTCACTTTATAAAAATGTGGTTTCAACATGAAAAATATCCAGGGATTATTTGTCACACTTTGAACATTTTATTTTGCATGTTTGAGAATTTTGAAATTTGAATTTTATTTTAAATTTGAATTTGGATTGTGATTTGGATTAACCGAGGATTAACAACAGTAATGTGATGACATGGCACCATTAACATAGAGTTACTGTAGCTTAATTATCCGGGCGTTACACCTTAGACATGGTCTTTGAAAAAAAAAATCAAAACATGTGCCAATATGAAACTCTAACCCTGATTATAGTAGTTTTATGTAATTTGCTCTAGGCAATAAGATATACCATGACATATTTCTATAAAACTCGAGATCGATTAAGTTGCTAGCTCCTTGTTCAGAATATTTGTTGGTTCTGTCGTGGAGGTATCCAACCGAGTTCGCTCAATCAAGAACTTGACTACTCGGAAGTTCTACCTAGAACCTAATGTACTCCATAGGTTCCTATGCAAAAAGAGTACTCCATTGGCTATCCTAAAAAATCTACTCCATAGGTTGGTATATGCAAAGCGTGCATGCTTTCTAACATTCACATTTTTGATAAAGAGATGTATGGATATACGTCGCAAGGGTGTGGTACGGGATAAATTGCTATGATACATGCTAACATTTCTAAAATCCTATAGATGAAACAAGCTAATGTACTCCACTGGTTACCAACCGAGTTTGCTCACTCAGGCCTCATTCGGTTTGGAGGGAACCAAAACGTCAGATTTAGGAATAGTACATAAAGTTGATAGGATGACACTTGCCATCCTAAGGAAATGTCTTGTCTCGTTCCTACGCACAAAATAAGCTTTGAGTGAATGTGTAGATTCCTCCAAAACATAGAAAATGAAAGTATTCCTACAAAATTCCAATACACGTTTCCTACAAACCGAATTCATCTATAGAAAATTTTCCTCTGAAATCTTTGTTCCTATGCTTTTCCTGTAAAAATCCTTCAAACCGAATGAGGCTTCAAATCCATAGTTGGCTTATTGGACGTGCTACTTACAAGCTAATGTACTCCATAGGTTGGTTAATGCAGAGCACGTATACTTTTCTAGCATTCACATTTTGATAAAAAAAAAGTATGGACTATGCGTTGCAAGGGTGTGGTACGGGACAAATTGCTATGATACACACTAACAATTCGATGTACATTTTTTTCTTCATGAAATGCGAAAATCCAAGAGATGAAAAACATCATATATAGAGAAAATTCGTCCAAGATTATTGAGAACTTTTTTTCGTATCAGATATAGTTAAAAGAATTAAGACCAAGGTTCTATATTAAACGGGGAGCACTACTGTACACGCGCCGGCACACAGTTTGAAAAAAAAAGGGGGCGCGCATGACCAACCAGTGGTGTCTGCTAGGTCGGTAGCTAGAACTTGCTTGTAATGATGAGTAAAAAGGAGGAAAAGCAGAAAAAAGATTCTTCAAAGTCGACGATTAGTTATGAAACGATGGCAAAAGCGCCATCTCATGATCTCATTCATGATAGGAGGGACGATGAGCACCAAAATATTCCCTGTCCTCTTTCATGACAGGAAAAAGTTTGCCTGTGTAGTACGAAGAGTGAAAAAAGTTGCATCCTTTCTTATCCAGAGCTGTGCAAGCCGTTAATAATTACATGGCCTTACGCTTTAGCAAAATTAGCATCTTCCCATGTGCTGATCCCAACGTTCATCCTAATTTGCAACACTGATTAAAAATAGCTCTTGGGGGTAAAATTTTGAAGCTTGGCAGCCCGTAGAGCTGCGCCTCTTCCCAGGTCGGCCCAGTAGTAGCCTGCCTATTTTCTTATCGAGATTGGGCCCGCATAATCTGGGCCAACCTTTTTTGCAGAACTGGGCCAACCTTGTCATCGTGGTCGTCCACCCCCCAGCGCCCTGACGCCGCCGAAACCACTTCGCCGGCGTCCTGGAAAGCAGCCTCCGCTCCTCGTCCTGCCGAAGCACGGCTAGTCTACCCCAAATACCTGCTCGTCGTCTCCCTAGTCCCAACCCTTCACCGGACCCGCGTGGGGATAAGGGTGACTCCAATGCACGGACCCCAAACAGGCAGTCTGTTTGGTCCAGATTCGATTCGTTTGAGGCGGCAAAATGAACGCCATGTCCAGTTTGAGCCGTCCGCGGGTCGGTGCATCCAACCCGCGGCCACATCTCAAACATTGACCATGTTAGACTTAGAAAAAAACACTCAAAAAAGCATTGTAATTTTAAAAAGGCATTGTAAAATAGTTTAAAACATAAATATACAACAAACGTAATTAAACGGTCCATCATAGTCACGGCCCACGCACAATACTTAAGATGAAATTAAAAAAACTTAAAAAAAAAAGATAATGCAGCCGCCCCAAGCGCCGCCGATGCTGTCGCCGTCTTCAGGCGCCACCATCCTCGTCGTCGCTGGTTAGGTCAATGTAGGGTGGAGGAGTGGACTGTGAAGTGGCTAGGGTTTGGTCCGGCGAGCGGACGAGGGAAAATCTATGTGGGGTTGGCTGGGCCAGCATAGGCCGGGTCGGATGTGGCGGGCGCGCCCGGGCTCACCATATCCGCCCCATATTTGGGCTGGATATGAGAGGTGCTGGGCAGTTCAGACGTTTGAGGCCCGTTTGAGGCGCCCGTCTGGGTCAAAATTTCGTGACCGGTCGGTCCGCCCGGGCTTATGAGGCGGGTTTGGGGGGCCTGGCTGTACTCTTAGAGCATCTACACCCGGGCGGACGGCCCGGTCACTGACCAGTCACGAAAAAGTGACTCAGACGGGCGCCTCAAACGAGGCTCAAACGCTTGGGCTGACCGGCACCCCTTATATCCAGCCCAAAATATGGGGTGGATATAACGGCGCCCGGGTGCATCCGCCACGTCGTCCCTGGCCCACGCTGACCCACCCGACCCCACATATATTCTTCCCCATCCGCTCGCTGAACCAAACACTAGCCACTTCACCCCACTCCACCCCACTCCCCTCCGCCACCCAAGCTCTCGTCCGACGATCTTCGGCCTTCTCCGGCATGGCAGGTAGCGGATTTGACACCGACCAGTCCGGATCCGTCGACTGGGGTGTCATCCCGTGCAGGTTCGATGAGGCAATGGTCGTCCGCATTGCACTCCGCCGCTCCCGGGAGGACATCGCCCGGCCGATGGCAGGATCTGTCCGATGCGACTCCATATCGGCACATCGGGCGCTCGGATCCTCCGGGGCTGGATCATCGCGGTCCCAGGAGCCTTCAAATCCCCCCTTCCCCATCATCGGTCCGACGGAATATGTTTCCCACCGGGACCGGTGTGCCTACCGTTGGAAGGAGAAGATAAGGGCGGTCGAGGCCCGCCTTGCTGCTAACATGGCGGTGGTTGAGGCGGCTGATGCGGAGGCGCGGGCGACCGCATAGGAGGAAGCCATCAGCGCCTACATTGCAAAGAAGCGGAAGCGGAGGAACATATGCGCCCTCGCCCGAGAGCAGAATCGGGCGGTCCGTGTAATGGCCGGACTGCCACCCAAGGAGGAAAAGGAGGACATCGATGGGTCGGATAGCGTCGGCGACGAACAGATCCGGCTCGATCCCTACTGCGTCTTCGACCGGTTCTTCCGCGACAAGGACGGCAAGGGCGCCGGGAAGGGCAAGGGCAACCATCGATGATCTTCTCCACCATAGCCAAACATGCCAAATTTTGGTAGTCGGATGGCATGTTAGTGATGTAGTAGCCGGACGATGTGTGTAATGCATCGTTTACGTAGTTGCATGAGTTTGTATGGATTTGAGGTATGGTAATTAAGGTATCCGGTTGTGAGAAGAAAAATTAAGGTTTGACCGGTCAGTGTCCGCGGACGCGCCTGGACACGTCTGTAGACGTCTAAAGGGTCGGATTTGTCAAGTCCGGCTATACATGCTCTTACTTTCTTACTTAGGAATATGCTTTGTAAAAGGCTCGTAAATGCCCGTATGTATAGTACTAGTAAGCTTGCACGTGCAACGCACGTTTTTCATGTCCTTATACGTTGAGAAAATGAGATCCACACAAATACAAAATATGTTTCAAAAAAATAGAATCTGTTAAATGGAAACACAATTCTTTGATGTCGCTCAAGCTGCATTTTCAAAGGTGAAACACAATTGTGGTCATGTTGTTGCATACAGACCACAATATATGTTACTCCATCCATTAGGTCTTCTCATTGGTTGTTAATAAAGAAGATACATTTTTTATGACTGAAAAAAGCCTCACATAAAAATATAAATGGTAGTGAGCCAATATTCTAAAGCAAAATCTCAACACCAAAAGTTCTTACTAAGGCACACAATGTTTGTTATAACTGCTAGTTCCAATAGAAAAATAACTACCTTTAAAATGTATTGGGATCGACTAAAGCTTGTTCATTAATGAAATAAATGATAACGGAAATATCATCAATCCAGGTCATCTTGAACCAAATATTGCCTAGCCCACGGTTTGTCAGTGTATACAAAGATATGCTTGAGTAATGATCCAAGAGCAGGAGCATTGGGGACAGCAGAGCCACCCATCAGCAGCTATGTTCGCTTAAATTTCCTTCTCAATGGATCATCAGACTATGTTCTGCTTAACTTCCCCGGTTCATGCTCGGTGCAGAACTTTGCCTGGAACTCCTTATTACTTAAGAAATGAATATCACATGGAAATTTAAGCTTAACCAGTCAGGTCAAGAAATGTCTCGGCTCACTCAGTTTTTTACCACTTGGTTCTGCCCTGGTTGGAGCTATGTTACTTTTAATGGGATATAGACCTATATTGTCCACCAAACCAACCAAACAAAATCATGGCTTCTAAAAGCTGAATGGGGATCTCCCACTCAACTTCATCCAAGCAATCAAATGCTACATAAACATATGGTAGTCGTCCAGTGAACTTACATTAAAAGTAATGGTTCGCCCAGAAATCCTCTGTTGGTTTTCCAAAAGGCCATGTGCCCTTGTTTTTCCTGTAAAGACCTTGCTTCATCAGATGGCATATGAAATGCTGGATTATAAGGTTAGAAACAAAACAAGCTTGGTCGGAGGCATGGATAAGAAAGCATTCAAGGAGTTTATTATTATTTTTAGAGAAAGGCTCGAAGACATAGATAGTGTTGAAAACTGACATAAATTCAAGCAGTATTGCTTATAGTAAATGATCTCGTTTATATTAGTAAGAAGTGGAAGGTGTTTCTTCTGATGAAGCCCCTAGTAGGTGGTTCTGATCCTTAAAGTACATGCGATGTGAACGAATACTTTAACTTGCAGTGAGATGTACCTTCTACGGATTTCCAGGATTGTTACTTGATTGACATATACATTCTTTTCATGAAAGCACACAATTATAAATCAGACACTGCAAAAAAAGGCATATCATGATTTCCCTACATACTCTCTTGGCATATATATATGGAACTCTTAATCCCAACTTACCAAATAAACTGCAGGTTCTTATCTACTCAAAATCCATCATACTGCCAGAACAGAAAAATGAGGAAAAAAACTTGGAGAACCTCACATGTACCATCCAACACGTCCCAATTTCGCGGAAAATAGGCAGATCATCAACAAGCTCTCACAACATTGCTCATCAGGCTCTAAACTCTGAATTTGAGTATGTCCTCTGCTGTAATTGTTCAGCTCATAGAGATAGCCCTTGTAGGATCATAGATAGGGCCAGGAATGCAAATGTTGCAGGTTATGTAATTCACGCTGTTATTGATAGCCCTTGTGTCATACATTTTCTTTTCCCCCTTTTCTCTTAATTGACTGGACCATTATAAAAAGAGGGGCTAGTCAGTTAACCTAAAAAATGACATATGCTGGGTAAAAGTTTCTACCCTTGAAGAAACCAATAGTAACAACATTCGATGCAAACATTTAGTTGCTTCACTTTTAGCTTGTCTTGCAATGACGTACAGGTGGGCTGGTAGAGTATGTGATGGTCTTCCTAGAATCGCAGTCATCAAGAAAGTCTGAATGTTCATCCTGTCGTTTAATTTAGTCAATTGTTGAGGCATGGATAAAAAGTATAACTGAATAATTTTTTTATTTTTTTGAGAATCAACGCGCGCGGGGGGGGGGGGGGGGGAGCTCCCCCACCTGAATATATTACTCAAAAGAGTCACAACAAGCTGTGTTACAGAGTTACATAGGCATAGAACATCGTGCAGAGAGGAAAGACCGCCCCGAGGAGACGGCCTCCCTGTCACCGGTTTTGAAAAGCCGGTGAGACCAAAGGTCAAGGTCTGAAAGGATTAGTTTACATGTAGAGGTAGAACGTCTATCAAGCGATCTGAACAGTTTATCATTTCTCGCCTCCCATATCTTCCACAGGATCGTGAGAAGCACAAAGGACCAGACGTGGCCCTGTGTGGCCGGTGGGAGTTGGGCATCCCAAAGGTCACCGATGGCAGGGGAGGTGGGTGTGATGCCGAGTCGCTGCCATATGCGGGCCGCATATGGGCATGAGATGAAGAGGTGACTGGCGTCTTCAAGCAGAGCCCGGCATCGCGGGCATGCCGGGTCTGTGATGATATGCTTGTGGACGAGGTTTGCACGCGTGTTTAGTCTGTCCCGGAAGAGGAGCCATAACTGAATAATTATACACCTCATGATTGTATTCTGATATGCTTATGAGCTAACACCTGTACCTCTCACATACATCCAACTATGGGTCATCATCAGGTTCATGTTCCTGCAAAGGAATAGGAAAAGCAATAAGAAATCTAATCCAAACAAGGAGAAGATCAACAAAAGCTACAGAAAATCAAAAACAGCTAGGTGCCATGTCAAGATCCTTAATCAAAAGCAAACTATATTAGTTCAATAAACGGCAATATGAAAAGCATACTGATTAGGAAGCATTAATTAAGCCCACATATGATTTCTCCTTCCTGACTCCTTCATCCTTTCACACTCAGCTTCCTGAGCTCTTCCTCTTTGGCACATGTATCTTGAAAAAATATTCATCATGCAAATCTATGTACAAGGGAATTCCATTAGCTTTAGAAAAATTCTAGTACAAGGGAGCGTTTCAGTACAAGTAGATTAGTTTTGGAATCCACACCATACATAAATTAAAATCTATTTTTTTTCGAGAATGTAAATAAATTTTCGAGAATGATTAAAATCTATTTCTATACTATATAACTTACAATCTACGTCAGAGAAATCATCAACAAACTAAAAGGACTTTAACCTGCAGCAACCCATGTGCATCTACGCTGCAGCGCCTTCCTCCAAGCCTCTGCTGCTGCATGAGATGAAAAATATTTATTTAGAGGGTCGTACACACACCAGAAATCCTGAAAGCAAAAACATCTTTCAATCCAGCAATCCTTTCAAGGGAACATGATAAGCACAGCATCAGATGAAGTCGATTCATACATACAATTTCTGAATTAATGTGAACACACAACAGAACCTTACTGAAATCTAACTTCATAGAAACATGTTAACCAGACACTACAAGGAGCTAAAAGGGAGGCGTCCGATCTGGGTGCCGACCCAAAAGTTGGGGAAGCCGTCGGCGACCTCCGGCCGGGAACGGCGGGGCTGTGGCTCGGGGATGCGGTGGCGCTGCGCTCGTGTGGGGTGTGGTGTGGTGGCGGGGTTGCCGCTCGGTGATGCGGCTGCAGAGCGCTCGCGCGGGGCTGCCAACATGGGGCTAGCAGCAACAGCCTCTGCGTGCCACGCTTGCGGCCGAGCTCCGCCTCCGGCGCCGCCCGGCCTCCCTTCTCCCGCCCTCAACCGCACCACCTGCTCGTCCGTTGTGGCCCTACAGCCGCCGCCGCGATGTGCTGCACATGCGCTGCTGTCCGCCAATGCGCGGCTGCTCCCCGCCGCCGTCGCGGGCGCCCCCTTGAACACCTCTCGATGGCAAAGATGAAATCTGGTGAGGAGGATCACGCCACTGGGAGGTCTTGCGATGGCAAGCCGGAGGTGCAGCGCCCGATTGGAATCTGCTCCTTTTTTTCCGTGCGTAATTGTTGGGGTCGCGGCCGCGGATCGTATCGGGACGGCAGAGTTTTCGTCCGCACTCTGAAATCGCTAAACGCACTTTTGGCTGAATCTGGACGGCTAGATGAAGTCAAGTGATTCAGATCGCAAGGCTATAATTGGTCGAGAGTGTTACGTGTAGGTTAGACTGGGTGCGTTTAAGTATAAATATGTTTGCTTGTTTAATAGTAGTAGAGATTATTGATTCATGATGGCCAGATGAGATTTCACCTCCCGATCGGCCCTCAACATAGAGGATCAAAGGTACAGTAGTTGGGGTAACGGCATCACCATGATGACCCCAAACTGGACGACGTACCCGTTTGTGGACCGATAGAACCAGTCCACGGACACGGATACCGGAGCGGTCATCCAAAGCTAACCGCATACAATTCAAACCTGATTTCAACTAACCGGATAAATTTCACCAAACTCGACGAACTTCATTCATGTTCGGACATAATTTATATAGAACGACTGATATTTCGGCCATTTAACTTGAAACTAGAAAAAAATGTAGCGAATGACACCTCGTACGCGTGGCCACCCTGCCCGGCCGCACCATCATCGCCGTCCTTGCCGTCGTCGTTGTCATCGTCCATCCAGGGGCGGGAGGGCGCGGGTCCGCCGTGACAGGCTTGTCCAGCCATTGCCTGGTGCTCGCGCAGGAACCGCTCCACTTCCTCCTACGTGATGCAATGAGCCGCCGCAACCAATGCAGACGACGCTCGCGGAGCCCTGGCAGTGGCCTTGCCCCTGCCGGCATTGGGGAGGAGTCGCTTAGCGACCATTCCTCGCCGATTTTAGTAGGGACGAATACCAACTATTTTTAAATAAACAATATAAATTACTTAACAAATTTGTTTGACAAACTCACATGGAGGTAGAACTGGAATCATGTCCACATGCACCCAAATGCCAATATTATCTTCAGGATCATCTTCAAGACCAAGATCGAAGGTTATTTTCATATCCTCCTGAAATCTGTAGGCCTTGCATAGTCCTCTCCAATTTGAACAACCAAAATGTGAGTGGTTTACTGCATTGTAGAGCTTAACCGCAAAAAACGGAACCGTGCTTCGTCCTTAGGCGAGCTTTCATCGTCTCCATACTCTCCCTATCTTCGAAATCGGGCTTCTCTAAGACATACAGTCTTGCATAGCAGGGGATGCACTAGCCGAATTGTAAAAAATGAAAATTACACGTTAAAGAAAAAAAAGCACAAGTCATGCTTAATTAAGAAAAAATACATGCCGTCGTTACATACCGTAAAACTTCAAAGGTCTCCTTCAACGTGAGGGTGAAGTACCTATCATTTTCCATCTGAGGCATGTAGCACATACCCCTGTCGTTGGTGCAGTAATCACACTCGGGGATCCTATCGTCGTTAGACATTTCCTGTGTTCATAATTCAAATATTACAAATCAACGGCAAATACCAGGAACTCAGCCCTAAGCATCGGTCAATTAACATGACATAAAAATGGCTTATATTTTGCCGGAATGTCGTTACATTCCTATTTCTGCAAATCCCAGGCACTCAATATGTCCTACTTCATAGCACAAGTCATGCCGAAATTCACGAAAAATTTCAGCATCACCTTTGCTAAAAACAGGACATATCGAGCGCCTGAAATTTGCCGAAATGAAAATGAATCAACATTCCGGCAAAACATAGACCACTCAGAGTTTCCCTGCAAACAAGAACACCAAGACATGGGGACTAGCACTTGCATTTTAATAGAAAGAACAAATGTAGAAAGTCCTCGACATGGGGATACTTTCCACTGTGCTTGTTCATCATCGACATTCACAACACATCATCATCGACATCAACGACATGGGGATTTCGTTGGTCTCACCTCGAGGTCGGAGGGGGTCAGTGATGGGGACGATGTCGGAGACGATGCAAGGGCAATTACTTGATTTCTATAGAAACAAAATATAAACCAAAACATTATCATGCTGATTTTATGACTTAGTGAAAAACAGAGGTCTATATAAACATAAACATTATCATGCACTTTTCTGCCTACAACATCATCAAAGTGCCCAATACCTTTTTCTACCAACTAAAATTTTAACTCAAGTTGTAATAAATTTTAACCCTGTCTAACTTTTTACTAATTTAGTTAACTAGAAACTATCAACTACACCCTAGAAGCTATATATATCCTAAATCAAAGTGTTATATATCAACTAGAAACTATTAACTCTGTCTAATTTTTTTACTAATTCAGTTAACCATACTAAATCAAAGTGTTATATATAAACTAGAAACTATTAACTAAATCAAAGTGTTACATATCAACTAGAAACTATCAACTAAACCCTACTAAATCAAAATGTACTAGGGAGGAGGGACTGCGGATGGAGGAGGGAGGAGGAGGGGCGGCTGGAGGAGGAAGGAGGAGGGAGGAGGGGCTGCGGATGGAGGAGAGAGGAGGGAGGAGGGGGCTTACCGAGCCCGGGGATGGCGGGAGGAGGACGGCCACGACGGTGAGAGAGTGAGGAGAGGGAGAGTGAGGAATGGGCGACAGAGAGAGGATAAGGCTGGCTTAGCAGCAGTGTAGGGCACGGGACCACGCTACTGCTAAGTGGGGCCCACCTACTGGCCCCGTGTAACTGTAGCAGCAGCGCGGGATATAAAACGTGTGTTGTTGCTATCAGTTTAGTTGTAGCGCGGATGATGGCTCGTGCCCGCGTCAGTATTTCCCCGAAGAGGAAGGGATGATGCAGCACAGCTACGGTAGGTATTTCCCTCAGTGATGAAACCAAGGTTATCGAACAAGTAGGAGAACCAAGCAACACTATGTAAACGGTACCTGCACATAAATAACAAATACTTGCAACCCGACGTGTAAGAGGGGTTGTCAACCCCTCTCGGGTAAAAGATAGATTGGTTTATAATAGATTGGATAAATAGATCTCACGGAAACGCGAAATAAAATAAATAACAAAAAAATTACAGCAAGGTATTTTTGGATTTTTGGAATAATAGATCTGAAAGCAAAAGCAAATAAAAATAGATCTCGAAGCAAATATGATAAAGAATAGACCCGGGGGCCGTAGGTTTCACTAGTGGCTTCTCGAGAAAAATAGCATACGGTGGGTAAACAAATTACTATTGGGCAATAAATAGAACATCAAATAATTATGATGATATCCAGGCAATGATAATTATATAGGCATCACGTCCGAGATTAGTAGACCGACTCCTGCCTGCATCTACTACTATTACTTCACACATCGACCGCTATCCAGCATGTATCTAGTGTATTAAGTTCATGGAAAAACGGAGTAATGCAATAAGAACGATGACATGATGTAGACAAGATCTATTAATGTAGGAATAGACCCCATCTTGTTATCCTTAATGGCAACGATCAATATGTGTCTTGCTGCCCCTTCTGTCACTGAAAAAGAACACCGCATGGCCAAACCCATCACAAAGCACCTCTTCCCATGGCAAGAAAAATCGATCTAGTCGGCCCAACTAAACCAAAGATTCGAAGAAGAAATACGAGGCTATAAGTAATCATGCATATAAGAGATCAAAACTCAAATAACTTTCATGTATAAAATAGATCTGATCATAAACTCAAAGTTCATCGGATCCCAACAAACACATCACAAAAAGAGTTACATCAAATAGATCTCCAAGAAACCATTGTATTGAGAATCAAAAGAGAGAGAGAAAGCCATCTAGCTACTAACTATGGACCCGTAGGTCTACAATGAACTACTCACGCATCATCAGAGAGGCACCAATGAGGATGATGAACCCCTCTGTGATGGTGTCTAGATTGGATCTGGTGGTTCTGGAACTTGCGGCGGCTAGAATTGTGTTTCGTCGACTCCCCTAGGGTTTTTGGATTTTCGGGGTATGTATAGAGCAAAGAGGCGGTGTGGGAGGCGGCCGAGGTGGGCACAACCCACGAGGGCACGCCTGGGCCCCCAGGCGCGCCCAAGTGGGTTGTGCTCCCCTCGGAGCCCCCCCCTCTGGTACTTCTTTGGCCCAACAGGTGTCTTCTGGTCTAGAAAAAATCTCTAAAAAGTTTCGCTGTGTTTGGACTCCGTTTGGTATTGATTTTCTGCGAAGTAAAAAAATAAGCAAAAAACAGCAACTGGCACTGGGCACTATGTCAATAGGTTAGTCCCAAAAAATGGTATAAAGTTGCTATAAAATGATTGTAAAACATCCAAGAATGATAATATAACAGTATGGAACAATCAAAAATTATAGATGCGTTGGAGACGTATCAGCATCCCCAAGCTTAATTCCTGCTCGTCCTCGAGTAGGTAAATGATAAAAAACAGAATTTTTGATGTGGAATGCTGCCTAACATGTCCATCACATATTCTTTTCTTTTGTAGCATGGACATATGGACTTTTATATGGTTCAAAGCAACAGTCTAGTTTTGACATGAAGATTTCAGTACTCAGACATATCAACAAGCAACCATGTCTTTCAAAATACCAACACTAAAGCAAGTTATTCCTAGCCCATTATGCTCAATCATTGATCTATTCATGAAACACACTCGCATATTAGCTACATCCAATGCTCAAGTACGATCATAGTGCCCCTTAGTTGGTGCTTTATAAGAGAAGATGGAGAACCAAATAAAAATAAAAATTACATAAAGTAAATAGAAAGGCCCTTTGCAGAGGGAAGTAGGGATTTGTAGAGGTGCCAGAGCTCAAAGCGAAAAAATAGAGATAAAATATTTTGGGTGGCATGCTTTTCCTATCAACAAAAACGATCGAGTAGTTCCCAATACTTTCCATGCTAGATATATCATAGGTGGTTCCCAAACAGAAAATAAAGTTTATTCCTTTTTCCACCATACTTTCATATTCCACGGCTAGCCGTATCCACGGGTGCCGTCCATACCAACACTTTCCAAGGAATTTATTATTTGACAACATAAGGTAAATTTATTTTTTTCACTTCGGGAGTGTGCATCCCTAATACCTTTGCCGTACTCTCATGCAATGACAAGTGAATAAGCACTCATCTTGAGAATAACACATCTAGCATGGAAAAATATCAGCCACCCCTATCGTTTCATGAGCGGTACGAGCACACAAAAAGGAAATTATTTTGAAATTTAGAGATGGCACATACAAATTTGCTTAGAACGGCACGGGAATACCGCATATAGGTAGGTATGGTGGACTCATATGGCAAAACTGGGTTTAAGGATTTTGGATGCACAAGTAGTATTCCTACTTAGTACAAGTGAAGGCTAGCAAATAGATTGAGAAGCATCCAACCAAGGAACGAAAAATCACATAAGCGAGCATTAGGCATAACTAACACCGAATAATGCACCGCAAGTAGGATGTAATTTCATTGCATAACTATTGACTTTCGTTCTTGCATAGGGAATCACAAACCTTAACACCGATATTCTTACTAAAGCATAATTACTCACCAACATGACTCACATATCACTATCATCATATCGCAAAACTATTACAAGGAATCAAGTTTATTTTTTCCAATGATCTTCATGAAAGTTTTTATTATATCCCTCTTGAATATCTATCACTTTGGGACTAATTTCATAGTTTGCTTTTGATTAGCTCAAACAAATTTAAGTGAAGAACATGAGCATAAAGATTTTCTTCTCTCAAAATAGTTTAAGTGAAGTATGAAAGAATTTCTTCAAAATTTTACTAACTCTCAAATAAGTCTAAGTGAAGCATGAGAGAATTTCTTCAAAAATATTAAAGCATACCATGCTCAAAAAGATATAAGTGAAGCACTAGAGCAATTCCATAGCTCAAAAAAATTAAGTGAAGCATAAAGAGCAATTCTAACAAATCATAGCATAATTTTGGCTCTCTCAAATAGGTGTGTTCAGCAAGGATAGATGACACAAACTAAAAATCAAACAAGTAAAGACTCATATAATACAAGACGCTCCAAGCAAAACTCATGATACGTGACTAATAAAAATATAGCTCCAAGTAAAATACCGATGGTCGTTAGAAGAAAGAGGGGATGCCACTCGGGGCATCCTCAAGCTTAGTTGCTTGTTTCTCTTTGGATAATAACTTGGGGTGCCATGGGGCATCCCCAAGCTTATGCTCTTCTTACTCCTTATTCCTTCATCCATCGTGATCTCACCCAAAACTTGAAAACTTCAATCACACAAAACTCAACAAAACCTTCGTGAGATCCGTTAGTATAACAAAGCAAATCACTACTCTAAGTATTGTTGCAAACCCATTTATATTTTATTTTTGCATTATATCTACTGTATTCCAACTTTACTATGGCTCATACCCCCCGATAAAGTCCATAGATTCATCAAAATAAGCACACAAAGCAAAGAAAACATAATCTGTCAAAAATAGAACAGTCTATAGAAATCTGAAAACTTCGAATACTTATGTAACTCCAAATATTCTGAAAAATTAGGACAACGTAGTAAATTTTGATATAAATCTTGTGTAAAAATTTCAGAATTTTATCACGCTTCTGTGATTTATTAAAATTGTTTTTCTGAGAACAAAAGTTTCTGTTTTTAACAAGATCAAATCAACTATCACCCAACATGATCCCAAAGGCTTTGCTTGACACAAACTAATTAAAACATGAAAAACACAATCATAACAGTAGCATAATTTTGCAAACCCTCAAGAACAGAAATAAAAAGGCAAAAATAAATTTTATTCATTGGGTTGCCTCCCAACAAGCGCTATCGTTTTATGCCCCTAGCTAGGCAGAATGCATAGATCTAAGTATTGTCATCTTTGGTTATAGATCTATAGGATGCCCTCATGATTGATTCATATGGTGGCTTAATTTTTGTTATAGGGAAGTGTTCCATTCCCTTTCTTAGTGGAAATTGAAATTTAATATTGCCTTCTTTCATATCAATCACGGCACTAATAGTACGTAAAAACGGTCTACCAAGTACAATTGGACAAGACGGATTGCAATCAATATCAAGAACAATAAAATCTATGGGCACCCTACTTGAAAGAATAAGAACATCATTAATTCTTCCCATAGGCTTTTTAATAGTGGAATCTGCCAAGTGCAAATTAAGAGAACACTCTTCAATATCGGTAAGACCAAGCACATCACATAGAGATTTCGGAATTATGGAAACACTAGCACCCAAATCACATAAAGCAAAACACTCATAATTTTTAATCTTGACTTTGATAGTAGGTTCCCATTCGTCATGTAATTTTCTAGGAACTGAAATCTCTAGTTCCAACTTTTCTTCTAAAGCTTTCATCATGGCATCTACGATATGTTTAGTAAAAGTTTTATTTTGTTCATAAGCATGGGGTGAATTTATCATGGATTGCAAGAAAGAAATACAATCAATCAAAGAATAATTATCATAATTAAAGTCTTTGTAATCCAAAAGAGTGGGCACATCACTAGTTAAAGTTTTATCAATTTTCTCAACAAGATTTTCACCCTCCGAATTATTGGGACGCCTTCTAGCTAAAGTTGACTCTTCTTCAGTCCATTTTTCATCAATCTTAATTTTACGAAACAAGGAATCAATAGAAGAAACACCAATTACTTTAAGATCTTCATCATTTTTATGAAAGCAATCACTAGAAAACGCTATTTCTAAAAATTCTCTTTTAGCTCTAAGCATAGCGGTTCTTTTCTTACTTTCATCCATAGAAACATATAAAGCTTTAAGAGATTCATCAACCTTAGGCACAAAAAAATTGAACTTGAGATTTTCTACATCATGAGAAATTCTATCAATGCTTCTAGACATATCATCAATCTTATTCAACTTTTCTTCTATCGTAGTATTGAAAACCTTTTGAGCATCGATAAATTCTTTAATATTATTCTCAAGATCAGAGGTGTTCCTATTATTATTATTATTATTATTATTATTATTAGAAGGATTACCATAGGAATTACCATAATTATTAGAGGAATTTCCAGGAAAAGGCCTAGGATTAAAATTTCCTCTATAAGCATTGTTATTAAAATTGTTTCACGAGATAAAATTCACATCTACGGCATAACTATTTTTCTCAATCAAAGTAGACGAGGGCTCATCATTAAGATCAATAGGAGCACTTTTATTAGCAACCAATTTCATAAGAGCATCAACTTTTTCACTCAAAGAATTAATTTCTTCAACCGAATTAACTTTTTTACTAGTAGGTGCTCTTTCGGTATGCCATTGTGAATAATTTTCCATAATATTATCAAACAATTTGGTAGCTTCACCCAAAGTAATTTCCATGAAAGTACCACCCACGGCGGAATCTAAAAGATTTCTAGAAACAAAATTCAATCCCGCATAAAAAATTTGTATGATCATTCAAATATTTAAACCATGAGTAGGACAATTTCATTCTTTCCCAAGATTGCACAACATGTTCATGCTCAAGTTGCTTAAAATTCATGATTTGTGTCCTAAGGGAAATAATTTTCGTGGGCGAAAAATACTAAGGCATCTTTGCACTTATCCCAAGAATCGATACTATTGCGAGTCAAAGAAGAAAACCAAATTTTTGCACGATCTCGCAAAGAAAATGGAAATAATTTGAACTTCACAATATCATTGTCCATATCTTTTTTCTTTTGTATGTGGCATGATTCTACGAATGTGTTAAGATGGGACGCGGCATCCTCATTAGGAGTACCAAAAAATTGATCTTTCATAACAAGATTCAACAAAGCGGCATTGATATCACAAGATTCCGCACTAGTGGCGGGAGGAGCAATCGGAGTGCTAATAAAATCATTATTATTGGTGTTGGAAAAATCACACAACTTGGTGTTTTCTTGAGTCATCGTGACTACGCAAACAAGAACGCAAACAAAAACAGATCTGACGAGAAAAACGGCGAACGAAAAAGAGGGCGAATAAAACGGCAAATTTTTGTGAAGTGGGGGAGATGAAAATGAGAGGCAAATGGCAAATAATGTAAATTGCAAGGAGATGAGATTTGCGATTAAGAACCTGATAGATGTTGATGATGTCTCCCCGGAAACGGCGCCAGAAATCCTTTCTTGATGGCTCGTGTCCACGTCAGTATTTCCCTGAAGAGGAAGGGATGATGCAGCACAGCTACAGTAGGTATTTCACTTAGTGATGAAACCAAGGTTATCGAACCAGTAGGAGAATGAAGCTTACACATACATGTAATAAACCCGCTCACCCGCGTCAAAATTTCCTACCTCGTAAATAATATTAAATGTGTGGATGAATCAACTGAGGGTTTTTGGATCAACATGGCCACTAAACTCAAATCTAAAATAGACGCCAATACAGAGCCAGATGGACATGGTGCTGATCAAGATGGATTGCCAAAAGAGTGAAGACACTTTGATGTAACTTAGATGTTTCAGATAAATATAGGAAGATGTATCATGCAGCTAGTTGAAGCACTAAAGACATCGTCAGAAACAATTGATAGAATGTAGGCAAAATGTAGCCCTAAAAAGTAAGTGCATTGATGTATCAGCATCGGACTAACCGATGTCTCGAAAGCCAAAAATAGCGAATATATTTATGAGCAAGCCAGATGGTTCCATGGTTATACGGATGAACTACGTGACTATGAAAGTATTTAGGTATGTTCTAAATTAATTGAGCTTTGTTTCCTAGCATATTACAATTTCACAGATTAAAAGTAGTTGTCAATGAGGCTGACCATTCAAGCAACCAATTTAATCATAGGATTCCAGTGCTCTAGAGGCAAACACATGCATGTCAATATACCACAGCTAAGCAATAGGATCAGGAGATGAAGAATCGCAAAAGAGAACAGAACAGCCGAGGGCAACACACTGACCTGATTAGCTGATTTTGCAGCACCATATCTTCTTGGCTGCTGGCCTGCTCCTGACCAATCAATTTATGTATTCTTGAACATATGGATGGAGCGCAACCAAAGAGTCTTTGACAACTCAATCAGCAACGCAGACCAAGTGTTCTGCTTGATCAAGCAGGAGGTGGCTATTGCCAGCGCTCCCATCACTTGGAGCATCGTTGGTGAAAGCGAGCGTGAACCTGAACCGGATTAGAATTTTTGTTTGGTTAATTTTCTAGCCCTAGGCAACCTTAATCTCAACCTGTGTAACTGAAGCTTATTTGCTTCTCTCCTGAAATGCAATGGCAGTACAACAGCCTTTTCCTTCAAAAAACAAAAAGAAGGAAATCAAGGTGACAAGTGCAGAACCATGAAGTGGGCGAGGCGCGGAGGATCAAAGATGGGATCGTAGATTTTGGCTGATGGTGAGGGGTAGTGGCACATAGGACATCAAATCCATCTCCGGGGAACGGGACCCAGGAGAGCGAACAGATGGGAGAAGCGCAGGCGAATTGGAGGAAGGTCAAGGATGCTCCCAGAACCGACGATTGGTTGTCGCCTTGGACTCTGATAGAACACTGAACAGTCGAATGACGCTTCCTCTCTACCTGCATCGGCTTGCAGTCCGGTAGGCTCGAACGGCGTAGCCTCGGGTCATTTTTTTTTCTTTTTTTCTAAGGCAATCATGTTGTGGGGAACTCCTATGTGACGCTCCTTGCGTCGAAGAGTCAACGTTTCGCACAGGCGTGGCACACCTGGGCCAGCCCATTTGGCTTTCACGAGATGACAAAACGTGAAAAAAGCAACACGCTAAGCGCTAGGATTCATACCCATGACCTCACGATATTGCGCGCGCTGTGCCAGCCGCTCTGGCCAACTAGCTATTGTGCTAAATGAGCATTGCAACACAATAAGAAAGAAAGACAGTGATAAAACTTAACATTTGCTAAAAAAACCAAAACTAAAGTCCCACTAAGGGATCAAAATGAGCACCTCCTGCTAGGGAACCAGGTCGCTAGCCACTATAATTCCTGCAAATTTGTGTATAAAATTGCAGCCCGGTGTATATGAATTATAAGCTGCAACCGATTTAAGCATGTTGGAAATTACGAACATGATTTCTTTTTGAAAAAGTAAATATTTTGTGAAACATGAACATTTTCAAAATTGTGAACAAAATTTTAAAACCTCAAACATTTCATGAAAACACGAACATTATTAGGGATTCTCAGAAATTTTCTTGCAAAAAAAGCAAAGATATTACAAACGAGAACATTTTTCAAAATTACAAACAATTTTGTAAAAAATGCAAACATTTTTTGAACAACAGGAACAAATATTGAAAACAAGAACATTTCTGAAACTTAAGATCAATTATTTCAAAACTCTAACATTTTTTGAATTTGCGAACAAAATTTGAAAACCTGAACATTTTTTGAATTATTGATCAAAATTGGAAAGATAGAACATTATTTGAAATTCCCAAACATATATTAAATTATTTGAAAGAAAATAAAAAATGTGAACATTTTTAAAATTCCCAGAACTTTTTTTGAATTTGCAACCAAATTTTCAAAACATGAACAATTTTCAAATTTTTGAACAATATAAGAAATTGTGAACATTTTCTGAAGTTTCCAAACATTTTTCGAATCTGCAAGCAAATTTTCAAAACTTGAACATTTTCAAAATTTGTTTTAAATTCCCAAAAATTGTCGGAATTTGTGAACAAAAATTTATGCGGACATTTCCAAATTTCTGAAAATTTGTTGAAAATAAAAATAAGCTTGAAAACGAAAATGAAAAAAGAAAGAAACAGAAAAAGGAAAAAAGAAAACTAAACGAATAAGGAAATAAAAACAAAAAAAATGAAAAAGAAAAAGAAAAAACCAAAAAGACATAAGAAACAGAAAAAATGAAGAAAAAACGGCTGGAACCTTCCAGAAGGTTCCCAAAACCAGGAACGGTGCCGACATTTTGACGTAGAATGTATCAAATAGGAAAAAGCCTCCCCAACACCTTAAGCCTCCTATGTGATGCGTTCTGCGGCAAATTGCCGTCGCGACGCACACACAGAGCTTCGACTGGGCCGGCCCATTTAGGCATTGTGGCAATATAAAACTACATCAAAAAAATTGTCGGAGGTGGGCATCAAACACCGTACATCTAGCTCGAGAGAGGAGCCCTATAGGAACGAAAAGGAAAAAGGAAAAAAGAAAAAGAAAAAAGAACAAAGGAACGAAAAGGTTGTAGATATTCACATCGGTCGGATTGGACTAGTGGGCTATCGTACCTAGCTTGTACAAGGAGGTCGCAGGTTCGAAACCTGCCGATCTTTCTTTTTGCGCCAGTTTAAAACAGAAATGGAAGGGAATATGGGTCGGCCTAGCTCGGCGCGGCGTGTGTGCGCCCTATTGCTTATACTGAACAAAAGGGCGAAGAGAGCGCCGTTTAGGATTTGCCAGCTCAAGAGGCATTCTCGCTAGCCACTCTGGCTGGCGACTGCTATTGACATTGTGAGCTCCTAAAGAATGTACAGTCGCAAATCTGACTTTTTTCAAAGTTTTTTGACCATTCTCTTCGAAAATGTGAGCAGTGTTTGAAATCGTGAACAGAATTTTGAAGTACTCTTTCCGTCCTATAATGTAAGACGTTTTTAACAAATAAACGCCTTACATTATGGGACAGAGGGATTATTTAACAATTTTTGAATTTTTGAACACTTAACGAAATATGTGAACAAATTTTGAAATTCAAACACAAATTTAAAAATATGAAGAATTTTTTAAAACAATGAAGGAAAAATGGAAAATGTGAACATATTTTTAAATTTGGAACAATTTTTGACTTTATGAACTAAAATTGAAAATAGAGACATTTTTTGAACTTTTGAACATTTTTATAAAACAGTAACATTTTATAAATTCTGGAAGATTTTTTGAAAACACACACATTTTTAAAATTTCTGAAAAAATAAAAAATGGGAACATATTTCGAAGTTTTGAACATATTATGGAAAAAGGCAAACAAATTCTGAAAATTTCTCAATTTTAATTAAAACCTAAAAATTTATTTCGAAAGAAAAAGAAAAATAAACACGAATAACTTTATGAAACACAAACATATTATTTTACTTGAAACCAAATTTGAAAACCTGAAAAAATTCTGAACAAAATTTGAAATTATGATTTTTTTTTTGAAAAATGTGAACAAATTTGGAAACATGAAAAAAAAAGAAATTCTGAACATTCTCTAAAGTTTGAACAATTATTATAAATTGTGAACAAAATTAGAATTGTGAACATTTTTTGAAAAGAACGAATAATTTATGGGAATTTGAAAATTTTGAAACTTTTGAACTTTTTTTATTATGTTGAAGATTTTTTGAAATTTGCAATTTTTTAAAACCAAAAAGCAGGGAAAAGTTTACCATCACCCGACGGATGGCAGCGACCGCGTCCGCCGCCTCCCCTGCATGACACGCGTCAAGTGAGGGCTGTCATACCGTCCTTCATCGAACGCGCTTCTGTAAGAGGGGCTATGCTTCTGAAACATGTGCGGTGTTGCAATGGTCTACGGCGGGTCTATGTTTTACAACAAAACCTATGTTGCGAAAATTTTCTGCAACTAGACCTCAGTTGCAAAAAAATACAACAAAACCGCAGTTACAAAAAAAAAGTAACAAAACAGCTGTTGCAAAAAAAATCTGCAACAAGACCTATGTTGTTGAAATAACTCCACAACAAGACACGTGTTGCAGTGGTGGAGGCGCGCTCCACTCACTCGATGCAGCAAATCTGACGGCTCGCGATCTGACTGATCTTTTAAAAAAAATCAGTCGGCGGACGCGTAGCACGCCACAAAAATGAAATAGAAAAGAAAAGCAAGAAAATAAAAGAAGGAAAGAAACAGAAAAATGGAACAAGAAAGAATGAAAAATAAAAACCATAACCGAAAAACCAGAAGAAAAAAGTGTTTAGGAGGATTCGGGAAGGTTCCCAAACCGAAACAGATCAGGTACCAACGCTGGGTCACACGCTTGGATGGGCCGGCCCATACAATCGACCAGGGTGTGCGATACCTCGACTGTTTGCCACAAAGCGCGGCAATAGGAAATCCGCGTGTTGTGGACCGAGCCACACGATGTAGTGCTTCACGGAGGAGGAACAGTGAAGCAAATGGGCTGCCTGAGGTCCAAAATTGTGACCATAGCAGCGGCCTATTGTGATGCCCCCGGCTTAATCGTACACTAACCATACACGCAAATACACACGATTAAGCCTAAGGACTCACTTGAAGATATCACAACACAACTCTAGAATATAAATAAAGTCATACAAGCTTTATATTACAAGTCAGGGGACTCGAGGGTTCGAATACATAAGCTCGCATACAAGCGTCAGCGGAAGCATTAGATATCTGAGTACAGATATAAATGATAAAACAGATAGGCCTTTAGAATGGCGGGGCTAAACAAAAGCTACGATCGAAAGGCGCAGGCCTCCTGCCTGGGACCCTCCGAACCTACTCCTGGTCGTCGGCCAGCTCGTAGTAGTAGCCACCCTCGGGGTAGTAGTGGTAGTCGACGGCGGGGGCAGAGGTCTCAGGGGCTCCGTCATCTGGTTGCATCAAACGAACATGGGGAGAAAAATAAAGCAAAGCAACCGTGAGTACTTATCCGAAGTACTCAGCAAGCAAGGATCTACACTACATATGCAACATTATCAAAGAGAGGCTGTATATGTGGACTGGGCTGCAAAAATGCCAGAATAGAGGGGAAAGCCTAGTCCTATCAAAGACTAGCATCTTCATCATCTTCAACGGTCTTGCAGCATTAGAAGAGTGCAGAATAGCATAATGTACAGTAATAGTAGTGTCATCAACCTCGCCCAGAGATCCTTCCTCGACTCCCTGCGAGAAAGCAATACCAGAGCCATACTATTGAGTTATCATCACAAGTATCCAGTTCTAATTGTATCGATCGGGATACAACTCCGAGTGTCCGTTGCCGTAGGACAGGCTATCGATAGATGTTTTCTTCCCTGCAGGGGTGCACCAACTTACCCACCACGCTCGATTAACTCTGGCCTGTAACACCCCTGTACTGATGAGCTACAGTAACCCCTGGGGTTAAACTAATTATTTTTGCTAGACAGTGCATGATCATCTTTACTTCTATCTCATTTCAAATTCCGGTCAAATTCAAATTTAAATACTAAGTGAAATCCAAAAGTTCACAAACATGAAAACTAAAATGTTGGTCATGTGGCAAATATTCACTTCTTAATATTGGTGGTGCACCAATATTTTTGCAAACTGTTAAAATGCCCTAAAGTAATTAAAACAGTGGCCTAAACAATAATTTAAATGGTATTTAAATTATAAAAATGCTAAACTATTTTATTTAAACGCTAAACTAATTGTGTCAGTGGCCTATATTTATTATACTAATTTAGGAACAGGTACTATATTTTATAAGTCTGTTTTTGTTTTAAAAAGAATTGAAAGCAGAAAACCTTAAAAAAAAAGAGTAAACCTCCCCCCCCCCACTGTGCCTCTGGCCTAGCTGGCCGCCCCAGGCCAGCCCACCCCGCGTGCCCGTGGCCTATATGGCCTATTCCCCCACACCCCGCAAACCCTAACCCCCATATCCCCCATGACCCCCACTCTCTCTCGTTCTCCTCCCCCTCTCTCGCTGGATTGGATCGGGGAGGAGCCCGATCTCGCGCCCCGACACCGGCACCCATCCCCGGCGCCGCCACGTCGTCGTCGCCCTCGCCTGGAACCGCCCGAGGCCACCGCCACCTCGCCGTCCCGCTTCTCCATTGGCCACCTCGAGCCGCTGCCTCGCCGTCCGGCTCCCTGTGAGCCCCGCGCCCTCCTCTTTCCTCTGTGCTCCGGCCTCCCCTCCCCTTGCTCGTTCGCCACCGTCACCGGCGCTCGCCGCCGCGCCCCCGCTTCCGTCCGACGCGCCCAGCACCCGCCTGTCTGCGCCCGCTCGCTCCCCTGCTCTCTCTGTGCGTGCGTGCCCGCAGCCGCACGTCCCCCTTGCCGCCAGCCGCTGCTCCCGCACCTCCCTGCTCCGGTCGCGAGCCCCGCGCGCCCTTCCGCCCGTGGACGGGCCCTCCTACTGCTGCCCGGCGCCGGCGCCCCGGCGCGTCCCCTCGTTCGTGCCCGTTCGGGCGAACGCCCCTGACCGCGCCCGTTAAGCCCGCTCCAGTGGCCTGTGTGCCACTGGCAGCTGGGGCCCCTTGGGGGTATGACCAGTGGGGACTGCGCCCAAAATGATTTAAAAAAATGTTAAAATAAATAATTATTAACTAATTAGTTAATTAGCTTAATTAATTCTGTTTAATTAAACTAATTAATTAGTTAGTCTAATTAAACTGTAATTAACTTAATTAAACCCTAATTAGACTAATGTGACAATGACAGGTGGTCCCCACCTGTTAGGTTGACCTGCTGAAGTCATGGTGATGTCATGATGATGTCACCATTCACTGTTTCAGATAATCCTAATTTAAAATTATTAAATAAAATCCAGAATATTGATTAAATCTTTAAAATTTAATATAAAATAAGCCGTAGCTCAGATGAAAATACTTTCTACATGAAAGTTGCTCAGAACGACGAGACGAATCCGAATACGCAGTCCGTTGGTCCGCCACATGCCCCTAGCATAGCGAACATGCAACAATCCCCCTCCGGTTCGTCTGTCCGAAAATGCCAAACACCGGGGATACTTTCCCGGATGTTTTTCCCCTTCGCCGGTATCACCTATCCCTGCGTTAGATCACCCCTGGCACCGCGTATTGCCTTGTTATATTCTGTGTTGCATAAGTTTGTTGTGTATTTATCTGTTTCCTCCCCCTCTTCTCTCTCGGTAGATCCCGGTACCGACGTAATCCCCAAGACCGACGCAGCTCCGGAGATCGACGATACCGTTGACAACCTTGCCTTTGCCGCCGAGCAACCAGGCAAGCACCCCCCCCCCTTGAGCATGCCTATATCGCCTAATCTTTCTCTCTTATGCTTGCATTAGAATTGTTGCTGCTACTGTTTATCCTATTCTGATGCATAGCCTGTTTATTGTAACCTGCTATTGAAACCTTACCTGCTTATCCTAAACTGTTTAGTATAGGCTGGGTAGAGACCTACCAGAGACCACACTTTGTCCCTAGCTGCCCCGCTGGATTACCGGATGACTCGATCAATGCGAGCGACACCCAGGCCCTGACACCGCACCTCAACCCCTTAGTTGTACGACACTACTGGGTTACTATCGAGTGCCGAGGGTGATACCTCGACAGCACTTCTGATGTTAACCTTGTAGGGTAGATAATTAGTCATGGTCATCGAGGGTGATTCCTCCTTCTCCACTTCCGATACGACCCTGTCGTGCAACACTTCAAGTATGAACCTCGAGGGTGATTTCTCATAAGTTCACCTTGACGGTTACATCGAGTGGGCATCCGTCGAGGGTGATACCTCGGATTCCCCTGATGTTATGGACACACGGTTACTGTGACTTTACCCCTGAACCTTGTTAGAAACGGGTCGACCCCGAGGGGGACCCGAGGGAGTTACTTTTACTGCAGGACTGGAGGGACAGGCGGTACCGCCCAGTAGAGGTGGACCTGAGTTCCTGACAGTCTTTTGCGAGACGGGTTGACCTGGATAATGCCCGAGTGATGAATACGAGGCGTGGCCGGGCATTCTTAGCCCTTGCCGCAAGTCCTCGAGACGGGGCGACGGGGTCACATCAATCATGAGTCTCTGCTCGTTACCGCACTACCAATCCACTAACGATTTGGATATTTGGTCCGAGCAGGCCTCTGGCCTGATAGCACTAACCATCACATGGGAAGATGTAACACCCCATGTCATTAGCCACAGTAATCACTTTTGATAATGACAAGTCAGCATGTTTAACAGTGCATAATCATCATTAGCATCATATTGCATTTCAACTCCTAAGTCAGAATTCAAATTTAAATGAAAGTGGAAAATAAAAGTTGTGCAACATAGAAACTAAAATGTTCAATAAATGACAAATATTACAGAGACCATTCTAAAATTGTAACCAACATTTAGTAAATTAGTTAACTGACCCAAACCTCTTTTAACAGTGGCTGAAAATAATGTTTAATAACCTTTTAAGAAATCTAGATCAAATATGAAATGATGTTTTGCCCAAACTAATTTTGGTGTTAGGGTATAATGCACTGCTAATTATGGACTAGGTCACACTTTTTACAAAATCCATTTGGGGCCCAAATAATTAACAAAACAAAAAAGAAAGAAACAGAAAAAGAGAAAAGGAAAAAGGCCTAAAGAAGCTACTATGCACTAGGCCTGCTCGCTACAGCCGCGGCCCAACCCACTCCCCACCTCGTCCCCTACCTACTGCTCAACCCGCGCCTCGCTGTCGAGTGCTCTGCGCGCACGCACGCACGCGCCCTGGCCCCCCTCTCCTCCTGCTCGACAGCGGCCTCGCCCACTCGTGGTGGATATAGGGCAGGCCCTGGTGCTTCCCTGGCCTCTCCCTCGCTCACTCTCTCTCGCTCTCCCCCGTCCCCCACCTCGCCCGACGCCGCCATGGCTGCGCCACCGTGAAGCTTGCGCCCACCGTCGCCCGTTCGCCGCCCCGATAAGTCCAACAGCTCCGCCTCGCTCCTCCGCTTCGTCTATGCTGCCGGATCGAGCCCCGGAGGCCCTGCAGCGCCGAACCCCTTCCGAACGCATCTCCGACCGCAGCCGTTCGTCTCCATCTCCGTCGACCTCTGCTGCTCCTAAGCTCACACGGGCCTTTCTTGGCCGCTCGGTGAGCTCCTCCCTCCTTCTGTTACTTCTTTCCGCGGCTGCATTTGCCCCTAGCCTGCTCGCCGCCGTTACCGAACCCCTGTCTCCGCCACTGCTCATCGCCGGCGTCGATCCGGTGACCAAACGGCCTCACAACCAAGCCCGTTGCATTCGCCGCATCGTGTAGACGTCGTAGCCACCTCGCGTCGCTCGTTTTGCGCCCCGTAGCCTCGATCCCGAAGATGACCGAACTCCGGCGTCCGCCTCACCGCTCGCCGTCGACGCTACCGACCACCGCAGCCTCTGCCGCCACCCCAGATCGCTTCGCCATCGTCTGCTCGTTCGAACGAGCCCGGCCGCGCGCGATTTGTCCCCCTGTTGACGAATCCCGACGCTGCTCCGCCGCTCGCCACCGCAAATGGCCTCGCCGGAGCAACTCCGGCAGCCGACTCCGACGTGGCACGCGGGTCCCACCCCCTGGGTCACTGCCTTGTGGCCCCACGGCCCCAGTTGACCAGTTGACTTGGTCAACTGGCTGACTGGGCACTGCCCAGTCACTGACTGGTGGGGCCCCCTTCCCTGTGTCTATGACATATGGGCCCCCCCTGTCAGGTGCCTAATTAACTAATTAGATAAATAAAAATAATTAAAATCCTAATCAGTCACTGACAGCTGGGCCCCACCTGTTAATTAATCCAATTAATTAATTTAACCCCTCTGTTAATGTCACAGTGTATGACATGTGGGTCCCACCTGTCAGGTTTGACTCTGGTCAGCCAGAGTTGACCTGCTGATGTCACACTGACCTCATGCTGATGTCATCATTCACTATTTCTGGATAATTCGAATTTAAATAAATAATTAAATTCAGAAAATGTTTAAAACTTTAGAAAATCATATTAAATAAACCGTAACTCCGATGAAAATAATTTATATATGAAAGTTGCTCAGAATTTCGATACGAACCCGAATACGCCCTCCGTATTCCTGTCAGATGCCCCTAGCTATATGAACATTGAACTTTTAGACCGATTTCGATAAATGAATAGTGCCCAACGTTGATTAAATAAATCCAAATAAATTCCTAAATTAACTAAATCATTTAGTTAGGCAGTAGAACACCCCGGCATATCATTTAGGCATGTCATACATATTGTTTGCATTATTGCCGTGAATTTATTGTTTCTCTCCCCCCTTCTCTCTCGATAGACGCTGAGACCGACGACGCTGCAGCTGGGTACGACTACACTACCGACGAGCAGCCCATTGACGATCTCTCTCTCTTGCCAGAGCAACCAGGCAAGCCCCCCCCCTTGAGCATCCAGATATCGCTCATTCCATTTCTCCTGCTTGCATTAGATTTTGCTACTGTTAAATGTTGCTCCTATTCTGATGCATAGCCTGCTATTGTAACCTGTTCATTGTTACCTTACCCGCCTATGATAAACTGTTTAGTATAGGTTGGTAGTGAACCATCAGTGACCCCACCACCTTTCCTTTGTTGCCCCTGCTTGATCATCGATGACTCGATCAATGTGATCGTCGACCAGAGACCGACACCTCACTTCACACCCACTTAGTTGTACGACTCTGTATAGTACTATCGAGTGCCGAGGGTGATACCTCGTAACGCACTCCTGATGAATACTCTGCAGTGTAGCTGTTCGGTCGTGGTCATCGAGGGTGATTCCTCCTTCTCCACTTCCGATACGACTCTGTCGTGCAACCCCTCAGTGTGAACCTCGAGGGTGATGCCTCATACGTTCACCCTGATGTTTTCATCGAGTGGAATCCGCCGAGGGTGATTCCTTGGGGTTTTCCCCCTTGATGTTATGACCACACGGTTACTTTGACCTTGTTACAGGCGGGTCCACCCTGGTGGGTACCCGCTGGGAATCTGTGATGTCGAGTGTGCCGGAAGGGCACTCGAGTGTGATATTGTGGCGGAGCATCAGAGACTCTGATTGTCTCCGCGTGATACTAAATGAGCCTATTGGATTTGGGTGTGTGGTCTACGTGGGTCGACGTGCCCTATACGCACTACCACCACGCGGGATTATGGTTATGGGGCCCTCTGCGATGTACGTTTCTCCCGAAAGCTCGTCAGACGTCATGATTCACCGTGCGGGCTGATTGTCGGGATTGGGCTGGATACTTCACTGACGAGTTCAGTGTCGCGCCTGCACCCCGGCCAGTCTCGCAACGCGTAGGGTGCCCAGGGCGAAGGCCCAAGACCTCTGGGCGCATAGGTTAGTCCGGCATGCTGACCTCTCTGCCGAGCCTAGGTAGGGCGCTGCTTCGTGTTGATCTCCCGAGGCCGGGCATTACCCAACAAGTGTGTCCGGCCAGAGGTGATCGAGCGTGTTGGGTAACAGTAGTGCATCCCTGCAGGGATGAATAATCTATCAATAGCCGGTCCTACGGTAAAGGACGCTCAGTTTGTGTATCCCGATCTACTACTTGAACTGGATACTTGTTACTTAATTGAAGCTTCGAGATCACTTTCTCGCTTGGGAGTCGAGGAAGGATCTCTAGGCTTGCTTCAAACATGTTTGCTAAATAAAATGCTATTCTACTCTCTTCTACTACTGCAAGATGATGACTTCGTGAAGATGCTAGTCTTCGATAGGACTAGGCCTTCTCTCTATTCTGGCATTTCTGTAGCCCAGTCCACATATACAGCCTTTCCCCTTTGATAATGTTGCATATGTAGTGTAGATCCTTGCTTGCTGAGTACTTCGGATGAGTACTCACGGTTGCTTTGCTTCCTCTTTTTCCCTATATTCCCCTACTTGATGATACAACAGACGATGGAGTCCCGGAGCCAGATGCCACCACAGGAGCTTACTACCAGGAGGGTCCAGAGGGCACGTACTACTGGATCGAGCCAGCCGACCAGGAGTAGGATCGGAGGCTCCCAGGCAGGAGGCCAACGCCTTTTGATCTAGTGTCGCTGTTTGTGCTAGCCTTCTTAAGGCAAAACTTGTCTAACTATGTCTGTACTCAGATAATATTTGTATGACTGACTTATGTATTCGGATCTTCGGATCCCTGGTCTGTAATATTGTGGATCTCCGTTAATTTGTGTTAGAGTTGTGTTGTGATATCTTCCCGTGAGTCCCTGTGCTTGATCGTGCATGTTTGCGTGTATGATTAGTGCACGATTAAGTCGGGGGCGTCACAAAAGAGTTATGGGCACTCTGCATCGTGGCATCAGCCGAAAGCTCTGTCAGACGTCCAGTTCAGCCTCGCGGCCGGGACGGACCGGCGCCATCCAGGAGAGAGATGGTGCCTGGCTTCACCCTGCACGCAACGACCCGGAGTGCATAGGGCGATGGCCCAAGACCCCTGAGCGCTTAGGAGGTAGACCGACGAGGACCTCTCTGCTGAGCTGTAGGTAGGGTTGCGGTGTATCGTTTGGCCGAGGCCGGGCACGACCCAGGAAAGTGTGTCCGGCCGGAGTTAAGCGAGCGTGGTGGGTAAGTTGGTGCACCCCTGCAGGGAAGAAAACATCTATCGATAGCCGATCCTACGATAAAGGACACTCAGAGTTGTATCCCAATCGATACAACTAGAACTGGATACGTGTGATGATGCCTGGATATGTGGCTCCGGGATGGCTTTCTCGCAGGGAGTCGAGGAAGGATCTCTGGGCGAGACTGCTACTTGACACTACTACTGGATAGTATGGCTCTGGGATTGCTTTCTCGCAGGGAGTCGAGAAAGGATCTCTAGGCGAGGTTGTTAACACTACTACATTATATGGTGCTCATATACTCTCTTCTAATGCTGCAAGACCGCTGAAGATGCTAGTCTTCGATAGGACTAGGCCTTCTCTCTACTCTGGCATTTCTGCAGCCCAGTCCACATATACAGCCTTCCTTTGATAATGTTGCATATGTAGGGTAGATCCTTGCTTGCTGAGTACTTCGGATGAGTACTCACGGTTGCTTTGCTTTCTTTTTCCCCATATCCGTTTGGTGCGACCAGATGACGGAGCCCCTGAGGCAGCTGCCCCGCCGACGACTACTTCTACCACCCCGAGGATGGCTACTACTTCGAGATGGCTGACGACCAAGAGTAGGTTCGGAGGGTCCTAGGCAGGAGGCCTGCGCCTTTCGATCGTAGTGTTTTATTTTGCCCCGCCTTTCTAAGGGCCTATCTGTTAACTTATGTTTGTACTCAGATATCTGATGCTTCCGCTGATGCTTGTATGACATCGAGCTTATGTATTCGAGCCCTCGAGGCCCCTGGCTTGTAATATAAAGCTTGTATGAATTTATTTATGTTTTAGAGTTGTGTTGTGATAATGTTGCATATGTAGGGTAGATCCTTGCTCGCTAAGTACTTCAGATGAGTACTCACGGTTGCTTTACTTTCTTTTTCCCCATATCAGTTTGGTGCGACCAGATGACGGAGCCCCTGAGGCAGCTGCCCCACCGACGACTACTTCTACCACCCCGAGGATGGCTACTACTTCGAGATGGCTGACGACCAGGAGTAGGTTCGGAGGGTCCCAGGCAGAAGGCCCGCGCCTTTCGATCATAGTGTTTTATTTTGCCCCGCCTTTCTAAGGGCCTATCTGTTAACTTATTTCTGTACTCAGATATCTGATGCTTCCGCTGATGCTTGTATGATATCGAGCTTATGTATTCGAGCCCTCGAGGCCCCTGGCTTGTAATATAAAGCTTCTATGACTTTATTTATGTTTTAGAGTTGTGTTGTGATATCTTCCCGTGAGTCCTTAGGCTTGATCGTGTGCATTTGCATGTATGATTAGTGCATGATTGAGCCGGGGGCGTCACAAGTTGGTATCAGAGCCGACTGCCTGTAGGAATCCCCCTTCCAATTCCTTGGCCGAAGTTGAGTCTAGACATCGAAAAACTAATTTACTAACTTGGCTCTGTGGCTTATGGGCCCACGTCACCAAATGGGTGGTATTAGGATCTTTTATTCCTTGTCTATACTCTGGGACTCTGATCTCTCTTCCTTTCGGGTTAAATTTTTACTAACTCCAACATTAGGTTCTCGTGATCTCATCCACCCAGAGTTCTGAAATTACCCCCCTTTCTTCAAGATTGTGGGCCAGGTTCTGCTTGCAGGATCCTTTTATCGAGGGCCCCCTGTGTTGTCACTTGCAGATTCCTCGCCCCAGCAGTTTTCTCCGACGTGATGTAGCCTTTGCTATGTCTTGTTGTGTACTTCCTTACCATGTGCCTGCGCGCCGCCTAGTTTGTCTAGCTGCGTGCGTTTTCGAACTCCTATCGCCGTTTGTGTCCAACTCCGTGCATCGTTCTGTATGTCTTTAATGACTACTAATATGCACCTGATGCCTCCTTGTTCATTACTCATGTTACATCATGAATGACCTCTTACACCTGCAATTTTGCTTGCTAAACTGCCCCTGTTGATTTGGCAGGATGGCTAATGATCCTCCACCTCCACCCAATATTGCCGCCATGATGCAACAGTTTGAACTCAACCGTCAGCAGTTTGAACTCAATCGTCAGTTGACCGGAGTAATGGCTCAATTCCCAACTCAGAATGCTCAACAACAGTCTGCTCCAATAACACTGCCAGAATTTGTGCGCCTCAATCCGTCCACTTTTCGCAGCTCGACTGATCCAATGGATGCTGATGATTGGCTCCGTGACATTGCCTTTCAGTTGAAGTCGGCTAATGTTATCCCTGACAGTTACGTCACCTATGCGACGTATCACCTGAGGGGTTCAGCTGCTCAATGGTGGGAAAGCCACAAGGGTATGTTGCCTGCTGAAACTGTAATCACTTGGCAGGAATTTTAGTCAACTTTTTGTGCACGGTACATTCCTCAAGGTCTGATGGACCAGAAGAAGTAGGAGTTTCGCAAACTCACACAAGGCACAATGACTGTGGATGAATACCAGAGGAAATTCCTTGAATTATCCCGCTATGCTGCGGATGACGTCTGCACTGACGCACGCAAGCAGGAGAAATTCCGTGAAGGACTGCGTACTGATATAAACCTCGCACTTGCTGTCCATGATTGTGCAGACTTTGCAATGCTTGTCAGCCAAACTTTCCGAGTTGAGACTGCTCTGACTAAACACCAGGAGTCACTCAAGCGCACTCATGAAGCTGGCTCATCCTCAGGTCAGCCTGTTCAGAAACGTCGAGTGTGGATTCCGCACAATGTTCATCACCGACCTGCTCCAACACCAAGGCCGTCTTATGTTGCACCTCATCTGCCTCCGCCGCCGAGACAGCTAATGATTCAGGGTGGACAGTCCAATGCCATGGCTTCTCCTCAGGCTGCACCACGTCCTCCTGATGGTCGTACGAAGGGCCATCGAACCCATCATTCCAGAAGTCGTAAGGCTAGGCCGCTTGCTATGGGTCGTGGCCAGGTCAGTCATGTCAAAATGGGAGAAGCTCGTGAGTCCCCTAAAATCATGATGGGAACCCTGCCAGTTAATTCAGTTGCAGCTTTTGTTCACTTTGATTCCGGGGCATCACATTCCTTTGTGTCCCAGCAATTTGCACAATTACATGGGTTAGCTATGAGCTCATTACCCACTCCATTAGAGATTAGCACTCCCCGTTCCAGGTGGCAAACCAAGATGGTAAGTCACAACAATCAGATCAGAATTGAAGGGTTGGTTTTCTCTGCTTCCCATATTGCTCTTGGACCTTCCGACATAGACATCATTCTCGGTATGGACTGGTTGACCGCCCACAATGCTTTGATTGACCGTGCCGCTAAGAAAGACCAACTTACCCATCCTTCTGGCCAGACAGTCAAATACTCAGCTCGAACAGTTCAGAATGCCGAGAATCAGATATATGTTCTGAATGCATTGAATGCTTCACCTCTTGAAGGCATCGAGAACGTTCCTGTTGTTCGTGATTTTCAAGATGTCTTTCCAGAAGAACTTCCAGGAATACCCCCTGCTAGAGCTATCGAGTTTGTCATCGACTTGAAACCAGGCACTACCCCTATTGCGAAGCGTCCTTATAAGATGCCTCCACACCACCTTCTCGAGCTTAAGGAAGAAATCGACAAGTCACTTCAGAAGGGTTTCATCCGCCCCAATTCCTCTGCTTGAGGAGCACCTTCACTCTTCGTTACAAAGAAGGATGGAACTAACCGGTTGGTTCAGGATTATCGACCAATCAACCAAGCAACAATTCAGAACAAGTATCCGCTTCCCAGAATCAACGATCTATATGATCAACTTGCTGGATCATCGGTGTTTTCTAAACTCGACTTGAGGTTGGGTTATCATCAGATCCGTGTTCGCGAAGAGGATATTCCGAAGACTGCATTTGTTACTCGCTATGGCTCTTATGAGTACACTGTCATGTCATTTGGCTTAACAAATGCTCCAGCTACGTTTTCCCGCCTGATGAATTATATCTTCATGGATTACCTTGACAAATTAGTCGTGGTTTATCTAGATGATATCCTGGTTTATTCGAAGAATAAAGAAGAACATGCCGAACATCTTCGCCTTGTTCTGGAGAAGCTGCGTGAACATCAACTATATGCCAAGTATTCCAAATGTGAGTTCTGGCTTTCTGAAGTAACCTACCTTGGACATGTAATTTCCAAGGATGGCATAGCTGTTAACCCAGAACGAGTTCAGGCTATTCTGGACTGGACTCCTCCGAAGAACGTCAAGCAAGTGAGAAGTTTTCTCGGCCTCGCAAGTTATTGCCGTCGATTTGTCGAGAACTTTTCTAAGATTGCCAAGCCCCTGACTAATCTGCTTCACAAAGGCTTTAAGTTTGAGTGGACAGACAAATGTTAGGAAAGTTTCCAGACCCTCAAGGACAAGCTAACTTCTGCTCCAGTACTTGCTCCTCCGGATTCTCGCAAAGACTTTGTGATATATTGCGACGCCTCTCGTCAAGGATTAGGCTGTGTCCTAATGCAAGAACGAAGAATAATTTCTTATGCTTCGCGTCAATTGCGTCCACATGAAGAAAATTATCCAGTGCATTATGTTGAACTTGCTGCAGTGATCTATGCATTGAAGCTGTGGCGGCATTACCTTCTTGGTAATCGTTGTGAGATTTATACTGATCACCAGAGTCTGAAGTACTTCTTTATTCAGTCGGATCTTAATCTCCGTCAACAGCGATGGTTGGAAACAATTACGGACTATGACTATGGTATTTCATATACCCCTGGCAAGGCTAACGTGATGGCTGATGCCTTAAGCCGCAAGTCCTATTGCAACAACCTCATGGTTAGGCGAGCTCAACCTTGTCTTTTTGAAGAACTGCGCAAGCTGAATCTGCGTATTGTTCCACAGGGTTCTCTTAATAACCTTGTGATACAACCAGATCTTGAGAAGGTTGTTAAGAGTGCGCAAGCTAAAGATGCTGAAATTGATCTGATGAAGAAAGATCTTCACCTGGAAAAGTACAGGAATTTCTCACTGTCTAAAGATGGAACCTTGTATTTCAGAGACCGCATTGTCGTACCTCGCTTCGAATTTATGACTGACAAGGTCATGAAGGAGGCACATGATACACTGCTGTCTATTCATCCGAGTAGCACCAAGATGTATCGTGATCTCCGTCAAAGGTACTGGTAGTCCAAAATGAAGAAGGATATTGCTCGATACGTTGCTGAATGTGACGTTTGTCGTCGCGTTAAAGCAGAACATCAGAAGCCTGCTGGAATTCTACAACCCCTACCTATACCTTTATGAAAATGGGATAAAGTGCAAATGGATTTCATTACTAGCCTTCCCAAGTCACAGAAGGTTCACGATGCTATTCTTGTCGTCGTCGACCAACTTTCTAAAGTTGCACACTTTCTGCCTGTCAAGGAGACGATCACTGCTAGTCAGTTAGCAGAGTTATATATCTCCAGAATTGTTTCACTCCACGGTATTCCGAAAGAGATCAGTTCGGACCGTGGTGGTCTTTTCACCTCAAAGTTCTGGGAAAGTTTCCAAGAAGCTATGGGAACTCATATTACCTGAGGTTCAGCTTATCATCCCCAATCCCAAGGCCAAGTTGAGCGAGTCAATCAAGTGCTTGAAGACATGTTGCGAGCATGTGTTATTTCCTTCGGCAAGAAGTGGGAAGAATCTCTCCCATATGGCGAGTTCTCTTATAACAACAGCTATCAAGCCAGCTTGAAAATGGCCCCCTTCAAAGTTCTATATGGACGTAAGTGTCGAACCCCTCTGAATTGGTCAGAAACTGGGGAACGACCGCTCGTGGGTCCGGACATTATTCAACACGCTGAAGAGCAAGTCCGTATCATTCGAGAAAATCTCAAGGTGGCTCAGGACCGCCAGAAGAGCAACTATGATCTCAAACGATGGGGTTTGACTTATCAACCTGGTGATCAAGCTTATCTGCGTGTCACTCCTATGAAGGGCACTCACCGCTTCAGAATCAAGGGCAAGTTAGCTCCACGCTACATTAGTCCTTTCCGCATTGTTGCAAGATGTGGTCAGGTGGCGTATAAATTGGAGTTGCCGCCGCAATTCTCTCATATCCACGACGTCTTCCATGTGTCGCAACTTCGTCGATGCTTCAAGGAATCCCCGCACCGAGCAGTGGATCATGAAATGCTTGAATTGCAAGATGATCTTTCTTATAAGGAGCATCCGATCCGCATTCTCGATGAAGCTGAACGTCGGACCCGTCAGAAGGTTACCAAGTTACTCAAAGTGCAGTGGTCAAATCATACTGAAGATGAAGCCACTTGGGAACGCGAGGATAATCTTCGTGCGGAATACCCTGATCTTTTCCCTTCTACCTCTTAATTCTCAGGACGAGAATTCTTATTAGTGGAGGAGAATTGTAACACCCCTGTACTGATGAGCTACAGTAACCCCTAGGGTTAAGCTAATTATTTTTGCTAGAGAGAGCATGATCATCTTTACTTCTATCTCATTTCAAATTCCGGTCAAATTCAAATTTAAATACTAAGTGAAATCCAAAAGTTCACAAACATGAAAACTAAAACGTTGGTCATGTGGCAAATATTCACTTCTTAATATTGGTGGTGCACCAACATTTTTGCGAAGTGTTTAAATGCCCTAAAGTAATTAAAACAGTGGCCTAAACAATAATTTAAATGATATTTAAATTATAAAAATGCTAAACTATTTTATTTAAACGCTAAACTAATTGTGTCAGTGGCCTATATTTATTATACTAATTTAGGAACAGGTCTTATATTTTATAAGTCTGTTTTTGTTTTAAAAAGAATTGAAAGCAGAAAACCTTAAAAAAAAGAGTCAACCTCCCCCCCAACTGGGCCTCTGGCCCAGCTGGCCGCCCTAGGCCAGCCTACCCCGTGTGCCCGTGGCCTATATGGCCTATTCCCCCACACCCCGCAAACCCTAAACCCCATATCCCCCATGACCCCCCACTCTCTCTCATTCCCCTCCCCGTCTCTCACTGGATTGGATCGGGGAGGAGCCTGATCTCGCGCCCCGACACCGGCACCCATCCCCGGCGCCGCCTCGCCGCCGTCGCCGTCGCCTGGAACCGCCCGAGGACACCGCCACCTCGCCGTCCCGCTTCTTCATCGGCCACCTCGAGTCGCTGCCTCGCCGTCCGGCTCCCTGTGAGCCCCGCGCCCTCCTCTTTACTCTGTGCTCCGGCCTCCCCTCCCCTAGCTTGTTCGCCACCGTCACCGGCGCTCGCCGCCACGCCCCCGCTTCCGTCCGGCGCGCCTGGCACCCGCCTGTCTACGCCCGCTCGCGCCCCTGCTCGCTCTGTGCGCGCGCGCCCGCAGCCGCACGTCCCCGCTGCCGCCAGCCGCTACTCCCGCACCTCCCTCCTCCGGCCGCGACCCCCGCGCGCCCTTCTGCCCGTGGTCGCGCCCTCCTGCTGCTGCCCGCTGCCCGGCGCCGGCGCCCCAGCGCGTCCCCTCGCTCGTGCCAATTCGGGCGAACGCCCCCGACCGCGCCCGTTAAGCCCGCTCCAATGGCCTGTGTGCCACTGGCAGCTGGGCCCCCTTGGGGGTATGACCAGTGGGGCCCGCCCCCAAAACAATTTAAAAAAAATGTTAAAATAGATAATTATTAACTAATTAGTTAATTAAATAATTAACTTAATTAATTCTGTTTAATTAAACTAATTAATTAGTTAGTCTAATTAAACTATAATTAACTTAATTAAACCCTAATTAGACTAATGTGACAATGACAGGTGGTCCCCACCTGTTAGGTTGACCTGCTGACGTCAATGTCATGATGATGTCACCATTCACTGTTTCGGATAATCCTAATTTAAAATAATTAAATAAAATCCAAAACATTGATTAAATCTTTAAAATTTAATATAAAATAAACCGTAGCTCAGATGAAAATACTTTCTACATGAAAGTTGCTCAAAACGACGAGACGAATCCGAATACGCAGTCCGTTGGTCCGCCACACGCCCCTAGCATAGCGAACATGCAACAATCCCCCTCTGGTTCGTCTGTCCGAAAATGCCAAACACCGGGGATACTTTCCCGGATGTTTTCCCCCTTCGCCGGTATCACCTATCCCTGCGTTAGATCATCCCTGGCACCGCGTATTGCCTTGTTATATTCTGTGTTGCATAAATTTGTTGTGTATTTATCTGTTTCCTCCCCCTCTTCTCTCTCGGTAGATCCCGGTACCGACGTAATCCCCAAGACCGACACAGCTCCGGAGATCGACGACACCGTTGACAACCTTGCCTTTGCCGCCGAGCAACCAGGCAAGCACCCCCCCTTGAGCATGCCTATATCGCCTAATCTTTCTCTCGTATGCTTGCATTAGAATTGCTGCTGCTACTGTTTATCCTATTCTGATGCATAGCCTATTTATTGTAACCTGCTATTGAAACCTTACCTGCTTATCCTAAACTATTTAGTATAGGCTGGGTAGAGACCTACCAGAGACCACACTTTGTCCCTAGCTGCCCTGCTGGATTACCCGATGACTCGATCAACGCGAGCGGCACCCAGGCCCTGACACCGCACCTCACCCCCTTAGTTGTACGACACTACTGGGTTACTATTGAGTGCCGAGGGTGATACCTCGACAACACTTCTGATGTTAACCTTGTAGGGTAGATATTTAGTCGTGGTCATCGAGGGTGATTCCTCTTTCTCCACTTCTGATATGACCCTGTCGCGCAACACTTCAAGTGTGAACCTCGAGGGTGATTCCTCATAAGTTCACCTTGACGGTTACATCGAGTGGGCATCCGTCGAGGGTGATACCTCAGATTCCCTGATGTTATGGACACACGGTTACTGTGACTTTACCCCTGAACCTTGTTAGAAACAGGTCGACCTCGAGGTGAACCCAAGGGAGTTACTTTTACTGCAGGACTGGAGGAACAGGCGGTACCGCCCAGTAGAGGTGGACCTGAGTTCCCGACAACTTTTGCGAGATGGGTTGACCTGGATGGTGCTCGAGTGATGAATACAAGGCATGGCCAGGCATTCTTAGCCCTTGCCGCAAGTCCTCGAGACGGGGCGACGGGGTCACATCGATCGTGAGTCTCTGCTCGTTACCGCACTACCAATCCACTAACGATTTGGATATTTGGTCCGAGCAGGCCTCTGGCCTGATGGCACTAACCATCACGTGGGAAGAGTTATGGGCACTCTGCATCGTGGCATCAGCCGAAAGCTCTATCAGACGTCCAGTTCAGCCTCGCGGCTGGGACGGACCGGCGCCATCCAGGAGAGAGATGGTGCCTGGCTTCACCCTGCACGCAATGACCCGGAGTGCGCAGGGTGATGGCCCAAGACCCCTGAGTGCTTAGGAGGTAGACCGACGGGGACCTCTCTGCTGAGCTGTATGTAGGGTTGCGGTGTATCGTTTGGCCGAGGCCGGGCATGACCCAGGGAAGTGTGTCCGGCCGGAGTTAAGTGAGCGTGGTGGGTAAGTTGGTGCACCCCTGCAGGGAAGAAAACATCTATCGATAGCCGGTCCTACGATAAAGGACACTCGGAGTTGTATCCCGATCGATACAACTAGAACTGGATACCTGTGATGATACCTGGATATGTGGCTCCGGGATGGCTTTCTCGCAGGGAGTCGAGGAAGGATCTCTGGGCGAGACTGCTACTTGACACTACTACTGGATAGTATGGCTCTGGGATTGCTTTCTCGCAGGGAGTCGAGAAAGGATCTCTGGGCGAGGTTGTTAACACTACTACATTATATGGTGCTGATCTACTCTCTTCTAATGCTGCAAGACCGCTGAAGATGCTGAAGATGCTAGTCTTTGATAGGACTAGGCCTTCTCTCTACTCTGGCATTTTTGCAGCCCAGTCCACATATACAGCCTTCCTTTGATAATGTTGCATATGTAGGGTAGATCCTTGCTTGCTGAGTACTTCGGATGAGTACTCATGGTTGCTTTGCTTTCTTGTTCCCCATATCCGTTTGGTGCGACCAGATGACGGAGCCCCTGAGGCAGCTGCCCCGCCGCCGACTACTTCTACCACCCCGAGGATGGCTACTACTTCGAGATGGCTGACGGCCAGGAGTAGGTTCGGAGGGTCCTAGGCAGGAGGCATGCGCCTTTCGATCATAGTGTTTTATTTTGCCCCGCCTTTCTAAGGGCCTATCTGTTAACTTATGTCTGTACTCAGATATCTGATGCTTCCGCTGATGCTTGTATGACATCGAGCTTATGTATTCGAGCCCTCGAGGCCCCTGGCTTGTAATATAAAGCTTGTATGACTTTATTTATGTTTTAGAGTTGTGTTGTGATATCTTCCCACATGACGTATATTAAGCTTCGCAGAACGCCCATACTATGCCCATGTGATGGTTAGTGCTATCGGGCCAGAGGCCCTCTCGGATCAAATATCCAAACCATTAGTGGATTAGGAGCGCGCGGTAACGAGCAGAGACTCACGATCGATGTGACCCCGTCGCCCCATCTCGAGGACTTGCTGCAAGGGCTAAGAATGCCCGGCCGCGCCTCGTAATTATCTCACGGGCACCCTCCATGTCAACCCGTCTCCACATCACTCGCATCACATGCTCGCGCGGGTACCCCTCAGGGCCGACCCGTCTTTATCCAGTTTAATCAGTAACAATAGTAATGTAAAGGTAATCCGTGTGGCTACCACATCAAGTAGGAATCTGAGGCATCACCCTCGTTGGTTTCCCACCTGATGTTAACATCAAGATGAACGTAGGAGGAATGACCCTCGAGGTCCACACTTGAGGTGCTTGCACGACAGCATCGTTATCCGGGGTGGAGAAAGAGGAATCACCCTTGATGACCATGTCCGAGTAACTACTCCACAGAGTTAACATCTGAAGTGCTTACGAGGTATCACCCTCGGCACTCGATAGTAACCCAGTAGTGTCGAGAAACTAAGGGGGAAGTGATGTGCGGTGCCAGGGCCTGGTCTTCGATCCCGTTGATTGGGTCTTCGGATAATCTAGCGGGGCAGTCGGGACAAAGTGGGGTCTTTGATGGGTCTCTACCCAGCCTATACTAAACAGTTTAGGATAAGCAGGTAGGTAACAAAAACATGTTACAATAAATAGGCTATGCAGCAGAAATAGGATAACAGTAACAACAGCAACTTCTAATGCAAGCATAAGAGAGAGAAGAATAGGCGATATCGGTATGCTCAAAAGGGGGGTGCTTGCCTGGTTGCTCGGCGGCAAAAGTCTGGTCATCAGGGGCGTAGTCGACCTCCGGAGCTGCATCGGTCTCCGGGACTACGTCGGTGTCGGGGTCTACCGAGAGAGAAGAGGGGGAGGAAACAGATAAATACACGGCAAATATATGCAACACAGAGTATGCTATGCTAACGTGCAGTGCAGGGTTGTCTAAAGATATGTCTAAGTCATTTTAGTTATTTTAGGATTTAAGTTGGATTTAGTAACCGGTGCGTATGCACTATTCATCTACCGGAAACAGACTAAAAGTTGTGGGTTCACCTACATAGAGGGCCCTGACACGGAAACAGATAGCACGGTCGGATTCGTCTCGTCGTTCTGAGCAACTTTCATATATAAAGTTTTTGGATCCGAACTACGGTTAATTTTCTACGATTTTTTGAAGTTTTAAACAAATTTCTAGAATTAATTCAATTAACAGAAAAGGAAATTATTATGTCAGCATAATGTCATGATGAGGTCAGCAGGTCAACTGCCACTGTTTAGGTCAAACCTGACAGTGGGTCCCACCTGTCATAGACAGAGGACTAAACAGGGGCTAATTAATTTTAACAGGGACTAATTTAGCAACTAGGCCCCACCTGTCATAGACTAACTAATTAACTAATTAATTAACAGATTTTAATTAGTAGTTTTAGTTATTTAATAAAAATGTTTTTATGCGGTGGGGCCCGCGGGTCAGTGACTGTTAGGTTAGTTTAACAGTGGATCACAACTGATCCGAAGTTAATTAAGCGCTGGGGCCCACCCGTTAGTCGCACAGGGCCACGGACTAAGTCTAAACGCACGGCCATGTCAGCTCATCGGCGTAACGACGCCGGTGACCTTCCCGCATGGCGGCGCATCACAGAAACGGCCGTCCGGCCACGGTTCGAGGCGCGAAGCGGCCCGTTCGAACGCCCACACCACCCCGCTCACGATGGCGGTATCGATCCATCACGGGGAGGGTTACAGCGCCGTTGGCGGCCACCATGGCGGCCGCCGAAATCGGAAGCCGTTCGGGTTTGGGCAAAACGGCAACGAGGAGGGGCGTGGCTGCTTGTGTTCGTCTCCTGGCAGCATCCTGAGCACGCTGAAGTGCTCCATTGCTTGTGACAGCAACTACAATGACGGTGGCACCGGTCGCGGAGGAGCTCAGCTCGGCAATTCACGGCGAGGCGTGCTAGTGCAGAAATCAGAGAGAGAGAGCGAAGGTGAACTGGCAAGGCGCTCACCGGGAGGCGCACGACGGCCGGCGAAAGCTTAGAAGCGCGGGGTTGCTGCAGATCGAGGCAGGGCAGTGGAGTTGGCCGGCAGAGGGGATCGGGTTAATGGCGGTGTGCTGGCGCAGCTCTGGTCGAACGAGCCCACCCGCTGGATGAGGTCAAGGACGAGGAAGTTGGTGGTCCCGTCAGCGAGGCGCGGGGAGCACGGTGGCCGCGCCTACGATGGATCCATGGCGACGACGGTGGCGGCTCCTTCCAGATCGAGAAGAGGGGCGAGGGACAGGGATTATGGCAGGCTAGGGTTTGCCAGATGGGTTCGGGCAGGGTCAAGTAGGCGTCCAGCGGCTCTGTAGCACGGCGGTGTCACGCATCGGTCGGCGATGAGTTGACCCGAGCCGTGCGCGTGCCGAAACGGAGGCGGGAGGAGGGAGATGGCCTCGGCTGTGCTGGGCCGCGCGCTACTGTTTCTCTAAAGCCCAGCCGCACAGTAGAATTTAGGCCTTTTATATTTCTTCTTTTCTGTTTTTCAGTTTTGTTTCTGTTTTGTGATTTGTCTGGCCACAATAATACTTTTATAAAATATGGGACTTAGCTCAACAAATCCTATGCAATATTTGGCACTGCTAGAAAAAGGTTTAGAGGTAAAGGGGTTTCATTTGAATTTGATTTGGATTTAAATGGAAAGAAAAGGTGCTGCTGGTCCACTGTTTTGTTTGCTAGGGTCACTTGGGAATTTCACATAATATTGGTTTTATTTTTATAATTGCTTTGGGAATATATGCAATATTATGAACATTTTAGTTCCTGGATTTGAACAACTTTTATTTTCACTTTAAGTTTGAAAATCCATTTGAATTAGAATTTGAAATGAGATATGACACTAGGGATGATAAAGCACTGTTGAACATGATGACTTGGCATGATTAAGAGGTGATCACTGTAGTGTGAAGCTGGGGATGTTACAGATCTCCTCCACTACAAGAAATCTCGTCCCGAGATTTAAGTGGGGAAGTAAAGGGTAACTTTGGGAGAACTGACCCTTGCGAGGTCGATTATCTGGTGGACAATTAAGGGAATGTGGCAAAAGTATCTCTTGAGTTGAGACTTAAGGAGACATCGAGAGCAAGGTAAGAAGTTACGATAAGAGGTTTCAAGCGGGCAGACAATCGTTCGATGCTTGAAGTAGAGTGTGAAAGGGGTTCATAGCATCGGGAATAGATCACCTCTCGGAGGGTGGTTCGTGATAACACATAAAGCCAAGAGCAAAGGATACCTCAGAAGCAAGGATATATAGGGGAGTCAGGTTATGATCCTGTGGAACTGTGATGAGGGTCGATCGAGAGTAGGGAGAACGGTGACATATTACCGGTCACGGCAACAAGGTATGTCAGGAGGTGGCTCATCAGCTATGTCGGCAACAACAGCGGTACCAAGGGCGAGGGACGAAGAGAACCATTTTCCTGCTCGTTGAACGAGGCGGACCAATAGGCAAAGTTCTCGTCCATCGGTGGTTACCAGAATGTCATCAACAATGGTAACGGGGTCTCACTGACAAGATTGTACTCCGGGGTGTTTTATAAGTAGGGAATTATTTCTGCTTATATCCTATAGATCACAAGAAAGGTTAAACAAACCAATGGAAAGGAAAAATGGTTAACAGATTAAACAGACCAATGGAAAGAAAATGTGTTTATACATAAGTATTGGGAGTATATCCTTCCCAAGGAAAAGCGGAGCATGATATACATGATAGGATAGCAAGTTCAAAAGAATTTAGAAAAAAAACGAGGGAAGAATCATGATAATACCCATACAACGGTGTTTGGATAATTGATCAAGAATCATGTAGCATTTCGCTTCCACTGTTCTCGATGATATTCAGAATACCACAGTCATGCTTCGAGGTAGCGATAACATGGTGTTTCAGGCAAGGGTTGGATCTGAAGATCACAGGAGATACAAAGGAACACTTCCAAGATTATCTCGGAACATAAGGATTAACCAAACACAACCAAGTCCGTGTTGTCAGAAAGTCAAGGATGTCATCGATGATATCACAAATCATCGAGGGGCATGGATGGTATTTCTAGCCATGAATTCAATGGACATCTCTGAAGAAGCCAAGTGTTGACGGTGATCACGACAAATTTTGTTGAGAGACTCTATGAAGATGCCATCGAGCAGCGACGACATCAAGCAATAGGAAGGATGAAGTGAAAGGCTATGAGAACCACGGATTCGACACAAGCTCGAAGTCAAGCTTGTTGTTCAAGGTGAAAAGATAAGATGAGGAAGATCGACGTAAGCTTAGCTCATCATCGGAAGTTGCTCCGGGCATAAGGACTAGGTAGCATAGTTAAAAGTTGGCATGATAAAGATATAGCCGATCAGGCTAGGAATGATGTGATGGGGTATTACACTTCCCAGTAACAAGTACTAGGGGTAATACCGGAAGGTAAATCGGAGTAGAGGTTGGACGGGGGAAATGATTGGTAGAGGATAAGTATTTTAACTTATCTTGGAAATGGAATCAAGGATGAAATATGGTCGGAACCACGATTGCAAAGGATCAATTCATATATACAAGATGAATTTGTACCAAGGAAATAAATTTTTTTTGCGAGCAGCTTTCATGGTAAGTTCTACATTGAGTCCATGGGCATGAACACAAAGTTCAAGGTCGACTCCCACTTCTTCAATGCTTCACCTGTCATTCACTTCTCGCATTCGGGGAAGCTGTAGTGTTGAAATTTTATCTGGCGAAATACCAGAAGAGTATGACTGTAGAAGTTTCTGGGTTCTCGCTGATGGCATAAGCATAGATACAACCCATCGGGACATTTTACGAGTCTATACAACCATCAACCAAAGCAAGGGATACGAGTTCGAAAGCAAAGTGTCGAAGTCAAAGCAGATGATACAATTTACCAAAGGTATTAGCATCAGGGAAGAACTCACAAGGTTATTGAATACGATGGACAATCGATTGCAAGTTGATTAGCCGAGAACCAACTCATGTCCAAATTGACGTCTGAGCCAGAAGGATGAGTTCTAGGAATCGACTGTTGATTGCGAGCATTCGCAACATGTTGAATCAATAGGCTCAGGATGGCAATGACAAAGGATGTTAATGAATATTGCCGGACGTATGGATTTAACCATAATACAAGCAGACAAGACTTTCGGGAGCACTAGGCTACAGAGGATCTTCGGGAGATCAGATAGCAATACGAAGTATTTCGTGAAACACAAGAATAACTAGGGATGAATGGATCCTCGGAAATGTGAGGAATTATTCGTAAGTATGTTCAGGCGGAAAGGAACTGCAAGGCAGTGGGTTCAGAGAATTTTCGAAATGTCGGATAGTATTTCGATATGTCGGATGGAACCCGAGAGTAACTGAAATGAATATATGAACGATGAGTGTAAGTAGTTATCCATCAGAGTTTATTGGTGGTCAGGAACTGCAAAGCAGTGGGCACAGGGTATCGGTTAGCATCGAGGAGTATCTTCATAATCTTTTGATGAAGCAGACGATCATCTGTAGTGAAGAGGCTCTCCGGGAGGAAGTGGTTACGAGATCCTAATGTCAGAGTTAGCAAAATCATTCAACCCGAATAGAAGAGAGATCAGAGTTCCCAGAGTATAGATGAGGAATAAAAGATCCTAATACCACCCAATGGCGACGTGGGCCCGTAAGCCACACAACCATGTTAGTAAAACAGTTTTCGGTTACTAGACTCAACTTCGGCCAAGGAGTTGGAAAGGGGGATTCCTACAGGCAGTCGGCTCTGATACCAACCTATGACGCCCCCGGCTTAATCGTGCACTAACCATACACGCAAATGCACACGATCAAGCCTAAGGACTCACTTGAAGATATCACAACACAACTGTAGAACATAAATAAAGTCATACAAGCTTTATATTACAAGCCAGGGGCCTCGAGGGCTCGAATACATAAGCTCGCATACAAGCGTCAGTGGAAGCATTAGATATCTGAGTACAGATATAAAAGATAAAACAGATAGGCCTTTAGAATGGCGGGGCTAAACAAAAGCTACGATCGAAAGGCGCAGACCTCCTGCCTGGGACCCTCCGAACCTACTCCTGGTCGTCGGCCAGCTTGTAGTAGTAGCCACCCTCAGGGTAGTAGTGGTAGTCGACGGCGAGGGCAGCGGTCTCAGGGGCTCCGTCATCTGGTTGCATCAAACGGACATGGGGAGAAAAAGAAAGCAAAGCAACCGTGAGTACTCATCCGAAGTACCCAACAAGCAAGGATCTACACTACATATGCAACATTATCAAAGGGAGGCTGTATATGTGGACTGGGCTGCAGAAATGCCAGAATAGAGGGGAAAGCCTAGTCCTATCGAAGACTAGCATCTTCATCATCTTCAGCGGTCTTGCAGCATTAGAAGAGTGTAGAATAGCATAATGTACGGTAATAGTGGTGTCATCAACCTCGCCCAGAGATCCTTCCTCGACTCCTTGCGAGAAAGCAATCCCAGAGCCATACTATCGAGTTATCATCACAAGTATCCAGTTCTAGTTGTATCGATCGGGATACAACTCCGAGTGTCCGTTACCGTAGGACAGGCTATCGATAGTGTTTTCTTCCCTGCAGGGGTGCACCAACTTACCCACCATGCTCGATTAACTCCGGTCGGACACACTTTACTGGGTCATGCCCGGCCTCGGCCAAACGATACGCCGCAACCTGACCGAATACTTAACAGAGAGGTCAGCACGCCGGACTAACTATGCCCCCAGGGGTCTTGGGCCTTCGCCCCGGGCGCTCCTGCACGTTGCGTACACCGCCGGTGAGCAGACCTAACAACCCCTTAATACAAGCGTGGTTGCATTCCCAGTCCAACCCAGCATGAGCCGCTCAGTCGCATGACGTCTCTTAAGCTTTGGCTGAAGTATACGATGCAGAACGCCCATACTATGCCCACGTGATGGTTAGTGCTATCGGGCCAGAGGCCCTCTCAGATCAAATATCCAAACCGTTAGTGGATTAGGAGCGCGCGATAATGAGTAGAGACTCACGATCGATGTGACCCCGTCGCCCCGTCTCGAGGACTTGCTGCAAGGGCTAAGAATGCCCGGCCGCGCCTCGTAATTATCTCGCGGGCACCCTCCAGGTCAACCTGTCTCCACATCACTCGCATCACATGCTCGCGCGGGTACCCCTCAGGGCCGACCCTCTTTATCCAGTTTAATCAGTAACAATAGTAATGTAAAGGCAATCCGTGTGGCTACCACATCAAGTAGGAATCCGAGGCATCACCCTCGTTGGTTTCCCACCTGATGTTAACATCAAGATGAACGTAGGAGGAATCACCCTCGAGGTCCACACTTGAGGTGCTTGCACGACATCATCGTTATCCGGGGTGGAGAAAGAGGAATCACCCTCGATGACCACGTCCGAGTAACTACTCCACAGAGTTAACATCTGAAGTGCTTACGAGGTATCACCCTCGGCACTTGATAGTAACCCAGTAGTGTCGAGCAACTAAGGGGGAAGTGATGTGTGGTGCCGGGGCCTGGTCTTCGATCCCGTTGATCGGGTCTTCTGATAATCCAGCGGGGCAGTCGGGACAAAGTGGGGTCTCTGATGGGTCTCTACCCAGCCTATACTAAACAGTTTAGGATAAGCAGGTAGGTAACAACAGCAGGTTACAATAAACAGGCTATGCAGCAGAAAAATAGGACAACAGTAACAACAACAACTTCTAATGCAAGCATAAGAGAGAGAAGAATAGGCGATATCGGTATGCTCAAAAGGGGGTGCTTGCCTGGTTGCTTGGCGGCAAAGGTCTGGTCGTCAGGGGCGTAGTCGACCTCCGGAGCTGCGTCGGTCTCCGGGACTACGTCGGTGTCGGGGTCTACCAAGAGAGAAGAGGGGGAGGAAACAGATAAATACACGAGAAACATATGCAACATAGAGTATGCTATGCTAACGTGCAGTGCAGGGTTGTCTAAAGATATGTCTAAGTCATTTTAGTTATTTTAGGATTTAAGTTGGATTTAGTAACCGGTGCGTATGCACTATTCATCTACCGGAAACAGACTGAAAGTTGCGGGTTCACCTACGTAGAGGGTCCCAACACGGAAACAGATAGCACAGTCGGATTCGTCTCGTCGTTCTGAGCAACTTTCATATATAAAGTTTTTCGATCCGAGCTACGGTTAATTTTCTACGATTTTTTGAAGTTTTAAACTAATTTCTGGAATTAATTAAATTAACAGAAAAGGAAATTATTATGTCAGCATAATGTCATGATGAGGTCAGCAGGTCAACTGCCACTGTTCAGGTCAAACCTGACAGTGGGTCCCACCTGTCATAGACAGAGGACTAAACAGGGGCTAATTAATTTTAACAGGGACTAATTTAGCAGCTAGGCCCCACCTGTCATAGACTAACTAATTAACTAATTTTAATTAGCAGTTTTAGTTATTTAATAAAAATGTTTTTATGCGGCGGGGCCCGGGTCAGTGACTATTAGGTTAGTTTAACAGTGGATCACAACTGATCCGAAGTTAATTAAGCGCTGTGGCCCACCCGTCAGTCGCACAGGGCCACGGATTAAGTCTAAACGCACGGCCACGTCAGCTCACCGACGTAACGACGCCGGTGACCATCCCCCACGGCGGCGCATCGCGGAAACGGCCGTCCGACCACGGTTCGAGGCGCGAAGCGGCCCGTTCGAACGCCCACGATGGCGGTATCGATCCGTCACGGGGAGGGCTACAACACCGTTGGTGGCCACCGTGGCAGACGCCGGAATCGGAAGCCGTTCGGGTTTGGGCAAAATGGCAACGAAGAGGGGCGTGGCTGCTTGCGTTCGTCTCCTGGCAGCATCCCGAGCACGCTGAAGTGCTCCATTGCTTGTGACAGCAACTACAGCGACTGTGGCACCGGTCACGGCGGAGCTCAGCTCGGCAATTCACGACGAGGCGTGCTAGTGCAGAAATCAGAGAGAGGGAGAGCGAAGGTGAACTGGCCAGGCACTCACCGGGAGGCGCACGACGGCCGACGAAAGCTTAGAAGCGCGGGGTTGCTGCAGATCGAGGCGGGGCAGTGGAGTTGGCCGGCGGAGGGGATCGGGTTAATGGCGGTGTGCTGGCGCAGCTCCGGTCGAACGAGCCCGCCCACTGGATGAGGTCGAGGACGAGGAAGCTGGTGGTCCCGTTAGCGAGGCGCGGGGAGCACGATGGCCGCGCCTACGACGGATCCATGGCGACGACCGCGGCGGCTCCTTCCAGATCGAGAAGAGGGGCGAGGGACGGGATTATGGCAGGCTAGGGTTTGCCAGATGGGTGCGGGCGGGGTCAAGTAGGCGTCCAGCGGCTCTATAGCACGGCGGTGTCACGCATCGGTCGGCGGTGAGTTGATCCGAGCCGTGCGTGTGCTGAAACGGAGGCGGGTGGAGGGAGATGGCCTCGGATGGTCTGGGCCGCGTGCTACTGTTTCTCTAAAGCCCAGTCGCACAGTAGAGTTTAGGCCTTTTATATTTCTTCTTTTCTGTTTTTCAGTTTTGTTTCTGTTTTGTGATTTGTCTGGCCACAATAATACTTTTATAAAATATGAGACTTAGCTCAACAAATCTTATGCAATATTTGGCACTGCTAGAAAAAGGTTTAGAGGTAAAGGGGTTTCATTTGAATTTGATTTGGATATAAATGGAAAGAAAAGGTGCTGCTGGTCCACTGTTTTGGTTGCTAGGGTCACTTGGGAATTTTACATAATGTTGGTTTTATTTTTATAATTGCTTTGGGAATATTTGCAATATTATGAACATTTTAGTTCCTAGATTTGAACAACTTTTATTTTCACTTTAAGTTTGAAAATCCATTTGAATTAGAATTTGAAATGAGATATGACACTAGGGATGATAAAGCACTGTTGAACATAATGACTTGGCATGATTAAGAGGTGATCACTGTAGTGTGAAGCTGGGGATGTTACACCTATCATGGTCAGCGATCATTAGTAGCGAAAGAAGCGAGCCTATGTGCAATTCGGACCTAATCGAACGGCAAAAAAAAACTCAAAGGTGATGCTCAAACGGCTGCAAACACTGATGGCCTGGGAGGGCGGGAAAGTTGCGCAGTTATAATGTTTCTAAATATCATTGACATATCCTTATTTAGTTTTTTGGTCTTTGGAAAATATACTTTCTTCACGAACCTTAAATTTCCTCTTCTTATGGTCTCTTTGATAATTATTCCGGCAATTCTCTTCGTTATAAGATATACAGTCATTTTAAATTGGTGCAATGTGATTGAATAAGCATAAGAATAGAGTATTTAACCTCTGAAAATATAGTGAAAATGCGCTATCATTCCTCTCGCCTATGTTCCTTCCGGCGCTAGTGAGGTGTGGGGAAACCTGGTCTGGGGTGGCTGTGTAGTCTAAGGTCACCCTAGATATACCTAGGGTTAAGTCTAGGTGTCTGGTCGACGATGGTGCCATCAGTAGCGAGGAATAAGTTCTTCTCATTCTAGCAATGTTGTTCGGCATCGGTGGAAGGCATGTGAAGTTTTAGTCAGGGCCAGATTTTGGGCCTCATTTTTTGTCCTTGTTCTGTCCAGGTGGTCACGCATGACATCGTTTGGCTAAATGAACGACGATGGTTCGTGTTTTTGATCTTCTGATTTAATCTCTGTTAGATGATGCACGATCAACTCTTTGTTGGGAAGCTAGTGAGGCAAGGCCTTCTCGGCTCTGATTTGCCAGATCTGGGATGGTTGTGTACTCGACTTCTTCTCCAGGGGTGACAATTTGTTCCTCATGTTGTTGTCGACGACTTCTTCTGGCTACGACCGACAACTTCCTGACCGCTACGTCAAGAACGTCCCCCTGGATCGGAGGGTGTTTCGGAGATCTAGATGCGGCATCGAGCTTTGCTGATGACGTGCCCACGATGAGTGCATGAGGAAGACGAACCTACGTGTTATCCTTACGCCGGTATATCCAAAGGACCTGTGTGTTATTTTCTTCTTTTGTAAGGATTTTTTTTAAGTGTTGAACAATTTTAATTAATACATGGCCTTGTACTTTTGGCAAAAGAAAATTGTATCCCTACTGTAAGTTTTTTACAACGTGCTTTCCAAAAATATCATGTTATCCACAGAAATCTCAGATTAATACTCCCTCCGTTCCTTTATATAAGGTGTATTTGTTTTTTGATAAAATTCTAGAATGTAAGATGCATTTCTTCTAATCTCTCATAATTCCCTTGTTAGCCCTCCGGAAAAAAGGAAAGTATCTCTCTCCTAATTGTCTGTATCTCTCCTTGTAGCAAAAGAAGAAAAGTATCTCTCTGTTGATTGCATGTATCTCTTACTTTCCTGGACTAACTGATTTACTTGCCAATAACCAATAAATTTGTCAAGGGTAATTTCGTCATAACATGTCTATAATTATGTACATTGATCACCGTGCCAAAAATAATACACCTTACATAAAAGAACCGAGGGAGTATATTTTTAGGAAAAAATATCAGGTAAATCTTACTATCCACTATCCAGAGCCCTCCAGTAGCTCGTCTTTCTTTCCTCCTCCCCTTCCGCTCCTGGCGGCCGTACCGCTCCGTGACCGCCGACGCCTCAATCCCCACCCACACTCGCCGCCGCCGCCGCCATCGCCATCGCCGTCGCCGTCGCCGTCGCCGTCGCCGTCGCCGTTCCCCTTCTTCGTCGGCCCCCAGGACATCGCGCCACTGGGTCTCCTTCCTTTGAGGTATGAGCATCTAGGTTGTTGGTCTCTTTGTTGTTGTTAAATCAAATCAATAATTCCCGCCGGCTACTGTAGGGCAGGGAGGGGACCTTTACGATTTCTCGGTGCGCCCCGCCTAGATCCGCCCAAGGACGCGTGCCCGATTAGTTTCCCGGATCGATTCCGTGTTTTTTGAGGAATCTATTTCATTTTTCAGAAATCGATCGATTCCGTGTTCGTATTGGCCTCTCTTTCTTCCGGCCTACAATGCAATTATAAGGAAGTATCTTTTCTATCTATCTATATATACAGATCCCACCGGTTGTGCGATCTATCCCGAGACCGCGAGCGACGAAGCAGGGAAGAGAAAGGCAGCACAGCAGCAGGATCCATCGACTCCATGGGAGCCTGGTTCTCTTCCCCTGGGAAGATGATACTGGATTGGATGGCGCAGCGTAAGATCCCAAGAGTATCACCTCGATCTGATGTCCCCCCGTTTGATGTGCGTAAACCGCGCACACCAGAGTACGTGACGTATATCTCAAGGAATTTTTACCTTCTTGTTTTCTTTTCTTATTGTCAATACATTCCTCGATCGATTGCGTTGAATCCCTGTTTTGTTTTGTTTATTATATATAATTAATTGTTTCCTTTGACGACAGAGAATTCGATGACTACCGCATTTGCAAACTCGCCCTCTATGCCCTCCGACATTACAACTCCAACCACCCGGTACAATACTCTACTACAGATCCACAGGCTACCTGCAGCTAGTCTTTTCTCCGCTTCAATTCTTGCATATATATGCATCCATGTACTGCTTTAATTAGTTATGCTTGTCTGAGATCCATTTCACTTATATTATATATGCAGGATGCCATGTTCTGGTTTCCTGATCAGCCGAAGGTCGCCTGCGTTGCTTTCAGGGAAGATTTCTGGTATCACCTGAATTTTTCTGCCCGCCGCACAGAAGGCAGCGACGAGCAGAGCTTCTTTGCTGAGCTACGCTATGTGCAGTGTCCATACAGACTAATTGTCGAAACATGCACCCTCTTAGGTACGTGTACGTGGTGGTTCTATTAATGTTCATGATACGCAACTCGGTTGATCCTAGCTAATTCTCTGCCTTCCTCTCTCCCTCTCCAGAAAAGCCGTTGAGCCGCTTCAGAAGCAGTTGCGCACTGTGTGTGGACGGATCCAATATTTTGCACCCAAGCGACATAGAACTTGGGTGTGGAAAGGAGGGGCATGAAGAGGAACTCTACCGTGAGAGGTGTAAATATGGCTGGGACAGGCGGAGAAAGGATTACTTCAGGAAGGAGATGCTTGAGACGCCCTTCCGGTTAGGAGGAGACAGATGCCCTAACTTGGGTATGGAAAGGAGGGGCACGGAGAGCAACTCCACTGTGAAAGGTGTAAATATAGCTGGGACAGGCGGAGGAGGGAGACGCTCTTCGTTTAGGAGGAGATAGATGTGTTCCTTGTTAGGAGGAGACGTGCCTTGATGTAGACTGAATCGACCATCGTGTTCTCTTGTCCAATCCTTGTTTAATGCCTGGAAATTATCTTTTTCAAAGTTCCTGTGTTAAGGCTGTACGACTTATGTTTCATCTATGCAATGGAGCCAGGGAGGTCCTCCCTGTTTGCCTAAAAAACTTGTGAGAAAAAGTAAATTGGTGACAATTGTTCTTTAAAAAAAAAATTGGTGACAATTATGGCGCAGAGAGTGAGAGGGATATGTTTGATGGGGGTCAGGCGTGAATGTTGTGAAGTATGATACCCGCTCCCAATTATATCTGTTTGTTTCTGTTGTACCAGCGGCTGTTTGTTTGTTCAAATCAGCTATGTAAGATGTGCAACTATTGTTGTATCGATGTGGACTCTCTGTTTATCGACTCTGTTTCGTAAGTCAAGTCTAGTTCTTTTTCTCCTTTCATTATTACTGCTATATATAACTTGTAAGTCTTGCCGTGGAAAGTATTTTGTATGCGAAGTGTCTGAATGTGCTGTTAATATGCGATGTTACTCTCGCAACCTTCATGTAACAACTAGAATCAGATGGATATGGTCTGATGGGAACTCGGAACTGCAGCAGAGCGCTCTGTTTTCTTGTTGTCTTGCTTAAAACCTCTGCCCAGTCGGCAGAAATATGACATGCGGGCTAAATTTTCACTGGTTACATGGCATCAGTTGTACACAGTATGCAGGCATATCAACTTTCTAATGAACTGATCAGTCTTGTTTAACTTGTGATCTAATCACGCACACACGTGTGTGCACACAACAGGTTGTACACACGAAGCAGAATGTTCTGACCATGAGGAGCATCCAGAGGTTCGTGTGCTGACGCGTCAATGGGCATGTTTGCCTCTTCGCTGCTGCTCAAGTTGACGGCCAGTCGACAACCGTGGCTGGAGAAGATGAGAGCCCTGGGGTCGAAGATGGTGACTCTGAAGGCAATGGAGGTCCACATGGGGTTGAGTGTGCCCAAACTATGCGGCTGATGGCGGCTGCATCATGCTGACTATCACCTGCACAACACATCTTGTTACGGGATGCTTTTTCTGGCAGCACATCAACTTCAACTTGGTGCACAGCTACGCCGCAGAATGTTGTCACAGAAGAATGTTACTGCCTCCGTCCCGAAATATCTGTCACAAGGGGATCAGAATTTGTGAACAAATGCCATTTTACAGACAGGTCCTCGAAAATTCAAAATGTTTACTAAATCCCCCCACGCGATCCGCCGCGCCCAGCGTCTCTCCCCCAGCGAGCTCGGGCTCCTCCCCGCAGCGTCCCCTTCTTCCTCCAGCTTAGCTCCTAGCAGATCTGCCGCCTGGTCGCGCTCCTCCGCCTGGGCATGCAGCAGCTACGCCTAGGCATGTTCCAGCTCCAGCGCGAGCTCCAACGCTAGTTCCTCCTCTCCAGCGCGAGCTCTCCTCCGCCTCAGGCCGCGCTCCAGCGCCTTAGGCCGAGCTCTAGGCCACACACTCCAGGGCCCTGCTCCGCCTCAGGCTGCGCTCCAGCACCCTCCAACGCGTCGCCTCTGCCCCAAGTTGCAGATGAACATTGAAAAACAAGAAGAGGATCAGGCAGCAGGTAGTACTCCAGAAACTTGCTGCCAAAAACATCCATGTTGGTGCAATTTACACCAACATTCAGAGTATTTAAACTTGCTCTGAAACATCCATGTCGGTGCAATTTACACTTTAGAGTTGCTGTCAGAAACTAGAGCATTTAAACTTGATCTGAAACTGGATTAGTCACTGTAGGAAACAATCTACATTCAGAGTACTTTAACATTCAGACTGGAGCAGTCATTGTAGGAAATAGTCTACTCCAAGTTGTGAATTCAGTTTGTGAACATAGGACATATTCACAGGAGTACATTCAGAGTTCAAACAGTACTCTAACACAAACTTTAACGTTCAAAAAGGAATTCAGTTTGTGAATAAATTACATCAGGCTTAACAACCAAAGTCAACAGACATTCCAGTGTCGTAGCGATAGCGTTGACTACAGATCCCGGAATGGAACGGGCGAGTAAACAGCGCCTTCTTAATGTCGATGTGCTCTCACACAACTTATCGCCGCGGGGCGTAAATCTGTAAGCCAGCCCAGGAGCTGAATATCGGCTATTGGTGCCGTAAATACCCTATCGGCACAGGGCCATCAATCCTTGATCACGAGGGCGGCTTAAATGCTCATCGGTCACAAGGCCATATAAACTGTACGTATATCAGATTTTTGGGTCGACAGAGGGAATACATCTCGAGCCAGGGGCAGAGTCATTGACAGACACGGAAGGGTGAAAGACTCGGATCATAGACCCAGCCACGCATCTTGAATGTGCAAGGTTATGGACCAGACAAAAGGGCTAAGTTAATCGTTCGTGGGTAAAGTAACGCACATTTGTAGACTGTAACGAATTCTGGCTTGTCACTCCCTGATATGGGAAAGATCCGCAAACGCAACGGGAAAGGAGTCTATCGGAGATTCTATCAACCCGTGAAGTCCGATCACCACATGTGTTAAGTGAAATTTGACTTCTACTCCCTCCGTTCCTAATATAAGTCTTTTTAGAGATTCCAATATGAACTACGAACATAAGTCTTTTTAGAGATTCCAATATGAACTACATACGGAGCAATATGAGTGAATCTACACTCTAAAATATGTCTATATACATTTGTATGTAGTCCATATTGAAATCCCTAAAAAGACTTATATTAAGGAACGGAGGGAGTATAAGATATTTTCCAAAACCATTGTTGCAACCAATCTAGAATCAGTATTAGCTATAATGCATATCCACCTCAAAATATTTATGGACTTGCCGAATGTCCGGGTTAAATCCGGCAGATCTCGGGTAGGGGGTCCCGAGCTGGTGATATTAGCTAGATGGTAAGAGGAGGAACAAGGGAGACAGTGTTTATCCAGGTTCGGGCCCTCTCGAAGAGGTAAAACCCTATGTCCTTCTTTTGTTGTACTAATTGTGTTGGAGTACAAAGTACATGATGATCTACCTCGAGATCTTATGTGGATGTCTAATTCTCTACCCTATGTTCTAAACACCTCGGATTATATAGGGACTGGGGGTGCTAGGGTTTACATGAGGTCGGTTACATCTAGGGATAAACATGCCGAAGATTCAAACAAGTCTTGAAGTATGTGCCAAGTCTTCGGAGGATTCCATCTCGAGTGTGCCTTGGGGCATGACAGTCTTGGCCCATTTGTTGATGATCCAGGGGTCCTCACCCAAGCCCACCATGATGGGACCAACGTGGTTAGCACCCCCTAGTACGGGACACCGTCAGTAGCCCCTGAACTGATCTTCAAGCCGTGGACATCGAACTCTTCGGAGTGGTTTCGTCTTGAGTCTTCAAGCTGTGTACAACCCCTGAACTGATCTTCAAGCCGTGGACATCGAACACTTTGGAGTGGTTTCGTCTTGAGTCTTCGGCTTCGTAGGCGAGTTCTATAAACTTGATGCTCTGTCTTGATTCCGTGTCCGAGGACTCCCTTGGGTTCGGCGTCTCTTGTGGGTTTATTCAGCCCCTTCTCTTCGGCATTTGCCTCTACTGTAACCATGCCCTTTGCTTTTATGTCTGAGAAATTAGATTCTCCAGACATCCGAGGAGGTCCAACCCATAATCCCTGAGAAGTGTTTTTATTCTTTGTTGGATCCGAGGACCCTATCAATCATAGGTTGCTTAACAACAAGGTTTTGTAGTGCTAGCACAGGTGGGTCGATTGGGTTGTCCTCTGACAACTTTTGTCCGAGAACTGAACCGTTGCCACGCATTGTAGAACTGCATGGTCCCATCGGTAGTCATTATGCCGAGTTTACCGTGGGTCAAGGCCGTTTCCATTGACACGTTCCGTCAATAAAGGATAGTGCTCCGGATTTTTGGCAATATCACCAACAAAATCCGTTGACCCACACACGCATATAATGCACATCGTGGTTGGGAAACGGCGAAATCACCTCGCACCGTGAAGCCATTGGTATTTTACTAGGCTATTAAAGCGAAGGATGAATCTAGTTTGCTTCATGCCTTCCCATCTCCTTCAGCACCCAGATTCCTCAAGCTACAGTGCCCAGTGAATAGAGCCAGACCCGAACCTTCATCCTCCTCCCACCTCCTCCCCATCTCAAAAGGGCGCCGCCGAGAAGGCAACTGAGGAGAAGACGACCAACAAGAGAGGCTTGTGGATGAGCTCCACCGTCACCGCAGGCAACATTGCCGAGCTTCAGGCGGGCAGTTACCTTCCATCACCTGATGAGCCAAAAGCGGCGGCCGACGTCGCTGAACTCCATCGGAAGTTGCCGGAGGGCTTCGCCCTTGCTACTTCTTGAGCTTGCGTTGGTTTTTCCCTTGAAGAGAAAAGGGTGATGCAGCAAAGTAGAGATAAGTATTCCCCTAAGTTAAGAACCAAGGTATCAATCCAGTAAGAGGAACACACAAGTCTCCAATAGTTGTACCTGCACAAGCAAACAAATACTTACACCCAACGCGATAAAGGGGTTGTCAATCCCTTCACGGTTACTTGCAAGGACGAGATCTGATAGTGACAGATATAAAAGATAAATAAAAGTGCGAAATAAAATAAAAGTACATAAATTGTAGCAAGGTATTTTTGTGTTTTTGATTTTGTAGCTCTAAAAATAATATGATAAAAGATAGACCCCGGGCATAGTTTTCACTAGAGGCTTCTCTCTTGAAAGAAAGCATACGGTGGGAAACAAATTACTGTTGAGCAATTGATAGAAAAGCGCATAGTTATGACGATATCCAAGGCAATGATCATGTATATAGGCATCACGTCCGAGACAAGTAGACCGACTCCTGCCTGCATCTACTACTATTACTCCACACATCGACCGCTATCCAGCATGCATCTAGTGTATTAAGTTAACAAGAACGGAGTAACGCCTTAAGCAAGATGACATGATGTAGAGGGATAGATCCAATCAATATGAAAAAACCCCATCTTTTTATCCTTAATGGCAACAATACAAATACGTGTCATGTCCCTTTCTGTCACTGGGATTGAGCACCGCAAGATTGAACCCATTACAAAGCACGTCTCCCATTGCAAGAAAAATCAATCTAGTTGGCCAAACCAAATCAGTAGGTCGGAGAGAAATACAAAGCTATATAAATCATGCATAAAATAGTTCAGATAAGACTCAAATAATATTCATAGATAATCAGATCCTAAACTAATAATTCATCGGATCTCAACAAACACACTGCAAAAGAAGATTACATTGAATAGATCTCGAAGAACATCGAGGAGAACATTGTATTGAAGATCAAAGAGAGAGAAGAAGCCATCTAGCTACTAGCTATGGACCCGTAGGTCTGTGGTAAACTACTCACACATCATCGGAAGGGCAGCAAGGTTGATGTAGAAGCCCTCCATGATTGAATCCCCCTTCGGCAGAGTACCGGAAAAGGTCCCTGATACGTCTCCAAGGTATCTATAATTTTTGATTGTTCCATGCTATTATATTATCTGTTTTGGATGTTTTATATGCATTAATATACTATTTTATATTATTTTTGGGACTAACCTATTAACATAGAGCCCAGTGCCAGTTTCTGTTTTTTCCTTGTTTTTGAGTTTTACAGAAAAGGAATATCAAACGGAATAAAACTTTCGCGATGATTTTTCTTGGACCAGAAGACACCTACGAGACTTGGAGATAAAGTCAGAAGACCCACGAGGCGACAACAAGCCGTAGGGGCGCGCCCTAGGGGGGGGGGGGGGGGGCGCCCCCGGGCTTGTGGGCCCCTCGGGAGTCCACCGACCTCCCTCTCAGCTCTATAAATCCTAAAATATTCCAAAACCACCAGAAGAGTCCACCAAAATACTTTTTCGCCGCCACAAGCCTCTGACCTCGTGAGATCCCATCTTGGGACCTTTTCCGACGATCTGCCGGAGAGGGATTCGATCACGGAGGGCTTTTACATCAACCCTATTGCCCTTCCGATGAAGCGTGAGTAGTTTACCATGGACCTACGGGTCCATAGCTTTTAGCTAGATGGCTTCTTCTCTCTCTTTGATCTTCAATACAATGTTCTCCTCGATGTTCTTGGAGTTCTATCCGATGTAATATTCTTTTGCGGTGTGTTTGTCGAGATCTGATGAATTATGGATTTATGATCAGATTATCTATGAATATTATTTGAGTCTTTTCTGAACTCTTTTATGCATGATTAAATATCTTTGTATTTCTCTTCGAATTATCGGTTTGGTTTGGCCAACTAGATTGGTTTTTCTTGCAATGGGAGAGGTGCTTAGTTTTGGGTTCAATCTTGCTGTGTCCTCACCCAGTGACAGTAGGGGTAGCGAGGCACGTATTGTATTGTTGCCATCAAAGGTAAAGATACAGGGTTTTCATCATATTGCTTGAGTTTATCCCTCTACATCATGTCATCTTACTTAAAGCGTTGCTCTGTTCTTATGAACTTAATACTCTAGATGCAGGCAGGAGTCGGTCGATGTGTGGAGTAATAGTAGTAGATGCAGAATCGTTTCGGTCTACTTGACACGAACGTGATGCCTATACTCATAACCATTGCCTTGGATATCGTCATAACTTTGCGCTTTTCTATCAATTGCTCGACAGTAATTTGTTCACCCACCGTATGTTTTCTTTCAAGAGAGAAGCTTCTAGTGAAATCTATGGCCCCCGGGTCTATTTTCCATCATATATTTTCAGATCTATAAACCAAAAACCCAAAAATACCTCGCTGAGTTTTATTTGCTTTTATTTTGTTTTACGTTTTAATAATCTTTTATATGTATCTCTATCAGATCTCATCCTTGCAAGTGACCGTGAAGGGATTGACAACCCCTTTATCGCGTTGGGTGCAAGTGTTTGATTGTTTGTGCATGTGTATAGATTGGAGACTTGCTTGTACCTCCTACTGGATTGATACCTTGGTTCTCAAACTGAGGGAAATACTTATCTCTACTTTGCTGCATCACCCTTTCCTCTTCAAGGAAAAAACGAACGCAAGCTCAAGAAGTAGCAGGAAGAATTTCTGGCGCCATTGCCGGGGAGGTTCTACATCAAGCCTACCAAGTACCCATCATAAACTCTCATCTCTTGCATTACATTATTTGCCATTTGCCTCTCATTTTTCTCTCCCCCACTTCTAAAACATTTTCAAAAAAATACAAAAATATTTGCGTTTTTATTTGCCTTCTTTCCGTTTGCCTTTATGTCTTACTTGGTTTGTTTGCTCTTTTGCTTGGCATAATTGTGTGTTTATTGCAAATCTTAAGAAAAGGTTTATGGATCCTCATCCACTTGCTAATCTTTTTAAAAGATCCAGCTATGATGAACCAATTGCTAGTGGGTTGAGTGAAATAGATTTTCTTTATGAAGTTTTGCTTGAAATTTGTGAATCTGAAAATTGTGATGAAGTGCTAAAAGAAGAAATTTATGAAGTGATTCACGATAGCTCCTTGAATGAAAACCATGATTACAATAATGTTATTATAAATTCTATTAATGTCCATTGTGCTAATAATATGCAAAACCCTAAGTTTGGGGATGCTAATTTTGCTATGTTCACTACTTATTGCAATGATCAGGATTGGGGTGATAATGATTCTTATGATCTTGAAATTTTATTTAAACCTCATGATGAATATGTTTGCAATAATATTGAAAGTGGGTTTGGAAGAGTGTCAACCCTAGGTAATAATGATCCCAGTACTTTGGAGAATGATCAATCTTATATTTTTTTTGATAAAAGTGGGCTTGGAGAGGTCATGACTTCATTTAATGATAATCCCACTATTTTGGAAGAGTGTCAACTTTGCATGCATGTGGATCATGTAGAGAATATGTTATGTGATGGCTATATTATTGAATTTGAATATGATCCCACATGCAATTATTATGAGAGAGGAAAATATGGTTGTAGAAATTTTCATGTTACTAAATTACCTCTCTTCATGTTGAGATTGTCTATGTTTTATTCTTCTTCCTTGCATATGCTAGTTTTTGCTTGCCTTGATAATTTGTTTGCTTATAAAATGCCTATGCATAGGAAGTATGTTAGACTTAAATGTGTTTGTCATATATTTTATGATGCTCTCTTTGTGCTCCAATTCTTGTCTTTCATGTGAGCATCATTAAAATTATCAATGCCTAGCTAAAAGGCTTTAAAGAAAAGCGCTTGTTGGGAGGCAACCCAATTTTATTTTTGTTCTTACTTTTTTGTTCCTGTTCTTGAATAAATATATCATCCAGCCTCTGGTTAGATGTGTTTTCATGTTTTAAATTAGTGTTTGAGCCAAGTAAAGCCTTTGGGGTACTTTGGTATATCGTTGATTTGATCTTGCTGAAAAATAGAAACTTTTGCGCTCATGGCCAGAATTTTAAAAAATCACAGGAACATGATTTTGATCTGAATTTCTTTAAAAAGATTGATTTATGAATTTCCTCTGTTGTCCTAATTTTTCAGAATTTTTGGAGTTACAGAAGTATACGAAATTTCCAGACTACTACAGACTGTTCTGTTTTTGACAGATTCTGTTTTCTATGTGTTGTTTGCTTATTTTGATGAATCTATGGTAGTATCGGGGGGTATGAACCATGGAGAAGTTAGAATACAGTAGATATTACACCAATATAAATAAAGAATGAGTTCACAACAGTAACAAAAGAGGTGATTTATATTTTTATACTAACGGATCTCATGAGTTTTCTGTTGAGTTTTGTGTTGTGAAGTTTTCAAGTTTTGGGTAAAGATTTGATGGACTATGGAATAAGGAGTGGCAAGAGCCTAAGCTTGGGGATGCCCAAGGCACCGCAAGGTAATATTCAAGGACAACCAAGCATGTAAGCTTGGGGATGCCCTGGATGGCATCCCCTCTTTCGTCTTCGATCCATCGGTAAATTTACTTGAGGCTATATTTTTATTCACCACATGATATGTGTTTTGCTTGGAGCGTCTTGTATGATATGAGTCTTTGATTTTTAGTTTGCCACAATCATCCTTGCTGTACACACCTTTTGAGAGGGTCATGCATGAATCATGAATTTATTAGAATACTCTATGTGCTTCACTTATATCTTTTGAGCTAGGCAATTTGCTCTAGTGCTTCACTTATATCTTTTTAGAGCACGGCAGTGGCTTTATTTTATAGAAATTGTTGAACTCTCATGCTTCACTTATATTATTTTAAGAGTCTCTAAACTGCATGGTAATCTTCTTAGGTTATGAATTTAGTCCTAATATGATGGGCATCCAAGAGGGATATAATAAAAACTTTCATATAATGAGCGTTGAATACTATGAGAAGTTTGATTCCTTGCATTTATTTTGAGATATAAAGATGGTGATATTAGAGTCATGCTAGTGAGTAATTGTGGATTGGTAGAAATACTTGTGTTAAAAGTTTGTGATTCCCGTAGCATGCACGTATGGTGAACCGTTATGTGATGAAGTCGGAGCATGATTTATTTTTTGATTGCCATCCTTTGTGTGGAGGTCGGGATCGCGCGATGGTTAATTCCTACCAACCCTTCCCCTAGGAGCATGCGTGTAGTACTTTGTTTCGATAACTAATAGACTTTTGCAATAAGTATGTGAGTTCTTTATGACTAATGTTGAGTCCATGGATTATACGCACTCTCACCCTTCCACTATTGCTAGCCTCTCTAGTACCACGCAACTTTCGCCGGTGCATTAAACCCACAATATATCCTTCCTCAAAACAGCCACCATACCTACCTATTATGAAATTTCCATAGCCATTCCAAGATATATTGACATGCAACTTCCACCGTTCCGTTTATTATGACACACACCATCATTGTCATATTGTTCTCATATGCATGAGGCATTCATATATAGTCATATTTTGTTCTAGCATTGAGTTGTAAGTAAATAAAAGTGTGATGATCATCATTATTAGAGCATTGTCCCATGTGAGGAAAGTATGATGGAAGCTATGATTCCCTCACAAGTTGGGATGAGTCTCCGGACTTTAAAGAAAATAAAAGAGGCCAAAGAAGCCCAAATAAAAAAAGAGAGGCCAAAGAAGCCCAAACAAAAAGAAAAAAAATGAGAGAAAAGAGAGAAGGGACAATGTTACTATCCTTTTTCCACACTTGTGCTTCAAAGTAGCATCATGATCTTCATGATAGAGAGTCTCCTATTTTATCACTTTCATATACTAGTGAGAATTTTTCATTATAGAACTTGGCTTGTATATTCCAATGATGGGCTTCCTCAAATTGCCCTAGTTCTTCGTGAGCAAGCAAGTTGGATGCACACCCACTTAGTTTCTTTTTGAGCTTTCATACACTTATAGCTCTAGTGCATCCGTTGCATGGCAATCCCTACTCACTCACATTGATATCTATTGATGGGCATCTCCATATCCCGTTAATACGCCTAGTTGATGTGAGACTTTCTCCTTCTTTTTGTCTTCTCCACAACCACCATATTCTATTCCACCCATAGTGCTATATCCATGGCTCGCTCATGTATTGCGTGGAAGTTGAAAAACTTTGAGAACATAAGAGTATGAAACAATTGCTTGGCTAATACCGGGGTTGTGCATGATGAAATACTTTGTGTGATGAAGATGGAGCATAGCCAGACTATATGATTTTGTAGGGATAACTTTCTTTTGCCATGTTATTCTGAGAAGACACGATTGCTTTATTAGTATGCTTGAAGTATTATTGTTTTTATGTCAATATTAAACTTTTGTTTTGAATCTTATTCATCTGATTATTCATGCCACAATAAAGAAGATTACATGGATAGATATGTTAGGTAGCATTCCACATTAAAAAATTCTATTTTTATCAATTACCTACTCGAGGATGAGTAGGAATTAAGCATGTGGATGCTTGATACGTCTCCAACGTATCTATAATTTTTGATTGTTCCATGCTATTATATTATCTGTTTTAGGTGTTTTATATGCATTAATATGCTATTTTATATTATTTTTGGGACTAACCTATTAACCTAGAGCTCAGTGCCAGTGCCAGTTTCTGTTTTTTCCTTGTTTTTGAGTTTTGCAGAAAAGGAATATCAAACGGAATAAAACTTTCGCGATGATTTTTCTTGGACCAGAAGACACCTACGAGACTTGGAGATGAAGTCAGAAGACCCATGAGGCGACGACAAGCCGTAGGGGTGCGCCCTAGGGGGGCGCCCCCTGGGCTTGTGGGCCCCTCGAGAGTCCACCGACCTCCCTCTCAGCTCTATAAATCCTAAAATATTCCAAAACAACCAGAAGCGTCCACCAAAATACTTTTCCGCCGCCGCAAGCCTCTGACCTCGTCAGATCCCATCTTGGGACCGTTTTCGGCGATCTGCCGGAGGGGGATTCAATCATGGAGGGCTTCTACATCAACCCTATTGCCCTTCCGATGAAGCGTGAGTAGTTTACCACAGACCTACGGGTCCATAGCTAGTAGCTAGATGGCTTCTTCTCTCTCTTTGATCTTCAATACAATGTTCTCCTCGATGTTCTTGGAGTTCTATCCGATGTAATATTCTTTTGCGGTGTGTTTGTCGAGATCCGATGAATTATTGATTTATGATCAGATTATCTATGAATATTATTTGAGTCTTTTCTGAACTCTTTTACGCATGATTAAATATCTTTGCATTTCTCTTTGAATTATCGGTTTGGTTTGGCCAACTAGATTGGTTTTTCTTGCAATGGGAGAGATGCTTAGTTTTGGGTTCAATCTTGTGGTGTCCTCACCCAGTGACAGTAGGGGTAGCGAGGCACGTATTGTATTGTTGCCATCAAGGGTAAAAAGATGGGGTTTTCATCATATTGCTTGAGTTTATCCCTCTACATCATGTCATCTTACTTAAAGCGTTGTTCTGTTCTTATGAACTTAATACTCTAGATGCAAGCAGGAGTCAGTCGTTGTGTGGAGTAATAGTAGTAGATGCAGAATCATTTCGGTGTACTTGACACGGATGTGATGCCTATATTCATAATCATTGCCTTGGATATCGTCATAACTTTGCGCTTTTCTATCAATTGCTCGACGGTAACTTGTTCACCCACCATATGTTTTCTTTCAAGAGAGAAGCCTCAAGTGAAACCTATGGCCCCCGGGTCTATTTTCCATCATATATTTTCAGATCTATAAACCAAAAACCTAAAAATACCTCGCTGAGTTTTATTTGCTTTTATTTTGTTTTATGTTTTAGTAATCTTTTATATCTATCTCTATCAGATCTCATCCTTGCAAGTGACCGTGAAGGGATTGACAACCCCTTTATCGCGTTGGGTGCAAGTGTTTGATTGTTTGTGCAGGTGCATAGATTGGAGACTTGCTTGTACCTCCTACTGGATTGATACCTTGGTTCTCAAACTGAGGGAAATACTTATCTCTACTTTGCAGCATCACCCTTTCCTCTTCAAGGAAAAAACCATCGCAAGCTCAAGAAGTAGTAGTCCCCAGATGGGGTCTCACAAAGACTGAAACTTGCGGCGGTGGAAAAGTATTTTTGGTGTGCCCTCCGGTCTTCGGGGAATATTTGGGAATTTATAGGCGAAGAATTATGGTTAGAGGAGCCATGGGGGGCCCTCAAGCTTGGGGGGTACCTCTCCTGGGACGCGCCCCTTGAGCTTGTCGCCACCTCGTGGCCCTTCTGGCCTCCTCCCGATGCTTCCAGCGTGTCTTGTGGTCCAAAAAAAATCGTCAAAAAGTTTCGTTCTATTTGGACTCTTTTTGGTATTGATTTTCTGTAAAGACAAAAACAAGGAAAAAATAGCAACTAGCATTGGGCACTAGGTTAATCGGTTAGTCCCAAAAAATGATATAAAATAGCATAATAATGCATATAGAACATCCAAGATTGATAATATAATAGTATGGAACAATCAAAAATTATAGATACGTTGGACACGTATCAAGCATCCCCAAGCTTAATTCCTGCTCGTCCTCGAGTAGGTAAATGACAAAAACATAATTTTTGATGTGGAATGCTACCTAACATGTTTATCATGTAATCTTTCTTTATGTGGTATGAATATTCAGATCCATAAGATTCAAAACAAAAGTTTAATATTGACATAAAAACAATAATACTTCAAGCATACTAAAAAGCAATCATGTCTTTTCAAAATATCATGCCTAAAGAAAGTTATCCCTACAAAATCATATAGTCTTGTTGTGCCCCATCTTCTTAACACAAAGTATTTATCATGCACAACCCCAATAACAAGCCGAGCAATTGGTTCATATTTTTTAACGCGCTTCAGCTTTTTCAACTCTCACGCAATACATGAGCGTGAGCTATGGATATAGCACTATGGGTGGAATAGAGTATAATGTTGGAGGTTGTGTGGAGAAGACAAAAAAGAAGAAAGTCTCACATTGACGAGGCTAATCAACGGGCTACGGAGATGCCCATCAATTGATATCAATGTAAGGAGTATGGATTGCCATGCAACGGATGCACTAGAGTTATAAGTGTATGAAAGCTCAAAAGAAAACTAAGTGGATGTGCATCCAACTTGCTTGCTCATGAAAGACCTCGGGCATTTGAGGAAGCCCATCATTTGAATATACAAGCCAAGTTCTATAATGAAAAATTCCCACTAGTAATATATGAAAGTGACAAAATAGGAGACTCTCTATCATGAAGAACATGGTGCTACTTTGAAGCACAAGTGTGGAAAAAGATAGTAACATTGTCCCTTCCCTCTTTTTCTCTCTCTTTTTCTTCTTCTTTTTTTGTTGGGCTCTTTTTTGGCTCTTTTTTTCCTTTTTTAATTTTCGTCCAGAGTCTCATCTCGATTTGTGGGGGAATCATAGTCTCCATCATTCTTTCCTCACTGGGATGATGCTCTAATAATGAATATGATGATCAACACACTTCTATTTACTTACAACTCAAAAGTACAACTCGATACTAGAACAAAAATATGACTCTATATGAATGCCTTCGGCGGTGTACCGGGATGTGCAATGATCTAGCATAACATGTACAAAAAATATGATCGGTGGCTTAACCACAAATACTATGATATATTTCATGCAAAGCAATATGACAATGATGATATGTGTCATAATAGAATGGAACGGTGGAAGTTGCATGGCAATATATCTCGGAATGACTATGGAAATGCCATAATAGGTAGGTATGGTGGCTGTTTTGAGGAAGATATAAGGAGGCTTATGTGTGATAGAGCGTATCATATCACGGGGTTTGGATGCACCTGTGAAGTTTGCGCCACAACTCGAGGTGAGAAGGGGCAATGCACGGTACCGAAGAGGCTAGCAAATTGCGGAAAGGTAAGACTGCGTATAATCCATGGACTCATATTAGTAATCCATGGACTCATATTAGTCATAAAGAACTCACATACTTATTGCAAAAGTTTATTAGCCCTCGAAGCAAAGTACTACTATGCATGCCCCTAGGAGGATAGATTGGTGGGAAAATACCATTGCTCGTCCCCGACCGCCACTCATAAGGAAGACAATCAATAATAAATCATGCTCCAATTTCATAGCATAATGAGAGACCATACGTGCATGCTTCGGGAATCACAAACTTGAACACCAATATTCTTACTAAACCACAATTACTCACTAGCACGACTCTAATATCACCATCTTTATATCTCAAAACAAATGCAAGGAATCAAACTTCTCATATATTCAATGATCTTCATGAAAGCTTTTATTATATCCCTCTTGAATACCCATCATATTAGGACTAAATTCATAACCCAAGCAAATTACCATACTATTTATAAGACTCTCATAATAATATAAGTGAAGCATGAGAGTTCATCAATTTCTTTAAAATATAACCACCACCGTGCTCTAAAAGATATAAGTGAAGCACTATAGCAACTGCCTAGCTCAAAAGATATAAGTGAAGCTCAAAGAGTATTCTAATAAATTCATGAATAATGTGTGTCCCTCTCAAAAAGGTGTGTCCAGCAAGGATGATTGTGGTAAGCTAAAAAGCAAATAAACAAAAGACTCATATAATACATGACGCTGCAAGCAAAACACAGATCATGTAGTGAATAAAAATATAGCCTCAAGTAATTTACTGATGGATTGTAGACAAAAGAGGGGATGCCATCCGGGGCATCCCCAAGCTTAGACGCTTGGTTGTCCTTGAATATTACCTTGGGGTTCCTTGTGAATACCCAAGCTTAGGCTCTTGCCACTCCTTCTTCCTTAACCCATCGAAACTTCACTCAAAACTTGAAAACTTCACAACACAAAACTCAACAGAAAACTCGTGAGATCCGTTAGTATAATAAAACAAATCACCACTTTTAGGTACTGTTGTAAACTCATTCCAATTTTATATTTGCATCATATCTACTGTATTCTAACTTCACCATGGCTCATACCCCCAATACAACCCATAGATTCATCAAAACAAGCGAACAACACATTGAAAACACAATCTATCAAAAACAAAACCGTCTGTAGTGATCTGAACATTAGCCAAACTTCTGTAAATCCAAAAATTCTGAAAAATTATTACAATGTGGGTAATTTGTATATCAATCTTGTGAAAATTTTTAGAGCAAAAGCACGTTTCTGTGAATTTACAAAATTCCAGAACTGGGCGCAAAAGTTTCTGTTTTTCAACAGAATCAAATCAACTATCACCCAAACCATCCTAAAGGCTTTACTTGGCACGAACACTAATTAAAATACTAAAATACAATCATAACAGTAGTATAATTGCATATTTATTAAAAATAGAAAAGAAAAAAAGATAACTATTGGGTTACCTCCCAACTAGCGCTATTGTTTTACGCCCTTAACTAGGCTTATTGCATAGATCTAGGTATTGTCATCTTTGATTTTCAATCCATAAGTTGCCCTCATAATAGATTCATATGGTAACTTAATTTTATTCTTGGAAAGTGTTGCATGCCCTTCCTTAATGGAAATTGAAATCTAATGTTTCCTTCTTTCATATCAATAATTGCACCAATCGTTCTAAAAAAACGTCTACCAAGAATTCTGGGGCATGTAGGATTGCAATCAATATCAAGCATAATGAAATCTACGGGCACATAATTCCTATTTAAAATAAAAAGAACATCATTAATTCTTCCCATAGGTTTCTTAATAGTGGAATCCGCTAAGTGCAAATTTAAAGAACAATCATCAAGTTTATGGAAACCTAGCACATCACATAAAGATTTTGGAATAGTGAAAATGCTAGAACCCAAATCACATAAAGCATTGCACTCATAATATTTAATATTAATTTTAATAGTAGGTTCCCATTCATCATATAACTTTCTAGGAATTGAAACTTCCAACTCAAGTTTTCTTCAAAAGATTTCATCATAGCATCAACGATATGTTTAGTAAAAGCCTTATTTTGATCATAAGCATGAGGTGAATTGAGCATGGATAGTAACAAGGAAATACACTCAATCAAAGAACACTTATCATAATTAAATTCCTTGTAATACAAAAGAGTGGGCACATCACTATTTAAAGTTTTGACCTCGCCAAACCCACCTTTATCAATTTTTTCATTAAGATCATCACCCTCCAAATTATTGGGAAACCTTCTAGCTAAAGTTGACTCCTCTCCAGTCCCTTCTTTATCAAGTTTTATATTATCAAACAAATATTCAATAGGAGTCACACCAATCACTTTAAGATCCTCATCATTATTATCACAAAAACAAGAAGAACATGCTTTTTCTAGCCATTCTCTCTTAGCACGCATTCTAGCGGTTCTCTCCCTACTTTCATTAATAGAAATTTGAATAGATTTCAGAGACTCATTAATATCAAGCTTGGGTGGCATAGATCTAATCTTAAGGGAATCAATCTCATGCGAAATTCTGTCAATGTTTGTCATGGGAAAACACGACCACCTATGGGGCCATCGGCCCCTTGTGGTTCTCTAGGGGGAAGAGCACATTGCACAAAGAGTGGAGGGTGCAGAGCAGCACGGCAGCGATCATGCTACTTCTTGAGCTTGCGTTGGTTTTTCCCTTGAAAAGGAAAGGGTGATGCAGCAAAGTAGAGGTAAGTATTTCCCTCAGTTAGAGAACCAAGGTATCAATCCAGTAGGAGGTACAAGCAAGTCCCCAATTGACACACCTGCACAAATAATCAAACACTTGCACCCAATGCGATAAAGGGGTTGTCAATCCCTTCACGGTCAATTGCAAAGGTGAGATCTGATGGAGATAGATAGAACAAAAAGGTAACTAAATATTTTTGGGTTTTTGGTTTATAGATCTGAAAATAAAAGATTGCAAAATAGTAGATCGGAAACAAGTATGATGGAAAATAGACCCGGGGGGCCATAGGTTTCACTAGAGGCTTCTCTCATGAAGGCAAATAATACGGTGGGTGAACAAATTACTGTCGAGCAATTGATAGAAAAGCGCAAAGTTATGACGATATCCAAGGCAATGATTATGAAATATAGGCATCACGTCCGTGTCAAGTAGACCGACTCCTGCCTGCATCTACTACTATTACTCCACACATCGACCGCTATCCAGCATGCATCTAGAGTATTAAGTTCATAAAGAACGGAGTAACGCCTTAAGTAAGATGACATGATGTAGAGGAATTAACTCAAGCAATATGATGAAAACCCCATCTTTTTATCCTCAATGGCAGCAATTCAATACGTGTCTCGCTACCCCTACTTTGTCACTGGGTGAAATCACGCAAGATTGAACCCAAAGCTAAGCACCTCACCCATTGCAAGAAAAACCAATCTAGTTGGCCAAACCAAACCGATAATTCGAAGAGAAATACAAAGATATCAAATCATGCATATAAGAATTCAGAGAAGATTCAAATAATATTCATAGATAAGCTGATCATAAATCCACAATTCATCGGATCTCGACAAACACAGCGCAAAAGGCCTCCAGATGGGATCTAACGAGGTCAGAGACCTGCGACGGTGGAAAAGTATTTTCGTGGATGCCTCTGAGGGTTTTGGAACATATGTGAATATATAGGACGAAGAGGTAGGTCAGGGGATCCCCGAGGGGGCCACAAGGCAGGGGGCGCGCCCCCCCTAGGGCGCGCCCTCCACCCTTGCCACCGCCTCGTGACTCTTCTGGCTTGGACTCCAAGTCCTCTGGGTGTCTTCGGGTCCAGGAAAAATCATCGTGAAGTTTTATTCTGTTTGGACTCCGTTTGGTATTCCTTTTCCGCGAAACTCAAAAACAAGGGAAAAAAACAGAAACTGGCACTGGGCTCTAGGTTAATAGGTTAGTCCCAAAAATAATATAAAATACTTGCTCCATTCCTTTATCTAAGGTGTATTATTTTCGGCACGGTGACCAAGGCACATAATTATCCACTAGTTCGGACAACATTACCCTTCTCTAATTTGTAGATTAGCGGCAAGTAAATCATTTAGGCTAGGAAAGAAAGAGATACACACAATCGGGAGAGAGATAGTTTCCTTTTCTTTCTCTACAAGGAGAGATACATAAAATCAGGGGAGAGATACTTTCCTTTTTCTGGAGGGCAAGATGGAATTACAAGGAATTAGAATAAATGCACCTTACATTGTGGAATTTTATCAAAAAACAAACACACCTTATATAAATGAATGGAGGGAGTAGCATAATAATGCATATAAAACATCCAAAACAGATAATATAATAGCATGGAATAATAAAAAATTATAGATATGTTGGAGACGTATCAAGCATCCCCAAGCTTAATTCCTTCTCGTCCTCGAGTAGGTAAATGATAAAAACAGAATTTTTGATGTGGAATGCTACCTAACATGTTTATCAATGCAATCTCTTTTATTTGGCATGAATATTCAGATCCGTATGATTCAAAACAAAAGTTCATTGACACAAAAACAATAATACTTCAAGCATACTAGAAAGCAAATAATTAAGCTTAAAAAATAACATGGCTAAAGAAAGTTATCCCTACAAAATCATATAGTCTTGTTATGCTTCCTCTTCTCAGCACAAAGTATAAATCATGCCCACCCCGGTGTCAGCCAAGCAATTGTTTCATACTTTTTAACGCGCTTCAGCTTTTTCAATTCTTCACGCAATACATGAGCGTGAGCCATGGACATAGCACTATGGGTGGAATAGAATGTGGTAGTAGACAAAATAAGGGAGAAAGTCTCACATCAACTAGGCAAATCAATGGACTATGAAGATGTCCATCAATTGATATCAATGTGAGTGAGTAGGGATTGCTATGTAACGGATGCATTAGAGCTATAAGTGTATGAAAGCTCAAAAGAAAACTAGTGGGTGTGCATAAACTTGCTTGCTCATGAAGACCTAGGGCATTTGAGGAAGCCCATCGTTGGAATATACAAGCCAAGTTCTATAACGAAAAATTCCCACTAGCAATATATGAAAGTGACAAAATAGGAGACTCTCTATCATGAAGAACATGGTGCTACTTTGAAGCACAAGTGTGGAAAAGGATAGTAACATTGCCCCTTCTCTCTTTTTCTCTCCCTTTTTTTGGTGGACTTCTTTGGCCTCTTTTTTTTTATTTGGGCTTCTTTGGCCTCTTATTTTGATAACCTCACATGGGACAATGTTCTAATAATGATGATCCTCACACTTTTATTTACTTTACAACTCAAAATTACAACTCGATACTAGAACAAAGGTATGACTCTATATGAATGCCTTCGGCGGTGTACCGGGATGTGCTATGATCAAGAGTGACATGTATAAAAAAATATGAACGATGGCCAAGCCATAAATACTATGCCAACTACATGATCATGCAAAGCAATATGACAATGATGGTATGTGTCATAATAAACGGAATGGTGGAGTTACATGGCAATATATCTCGGAATGGCTATGAAAATGCCATAATAGGTAGGTATGGTGTCTGTTTTGAGGAAGGGTAAGAAGTGGGTTTAATGCATCGGCGAAAGTTGCGCGGTACTAGAGTGGCTAGCAATGGTGGAAGGATGAGAGTGTGTATAATCCATGGACTCAACATTAGTCATAAAGAACTCATATACTTATTGCAAAAAATCTATTAGCGCTCGAAGCAAAGTACTACTACGCATGCTCCTAGGGGAGAGGTTGGTAGGAGTTAACCATCGCGCGCTCTCGACTTTCACGCAAAGGAAAACAATCAAGAATAAGTTGCGCTCCAACTTCATCACATAACTAGAAGACCATACGTGCATGCTACGGGAATCACAAACCTTAACGCAATTATTTCTTTGACTCCAGAATTTACTACTAGCATGACTCTAATATCACCATCTTCATATCTCGAAACAAATGCAAGGAATTAAACTTCTCATGTATTCAATGCTCTATATGAAAGTTTTTATTATATCTCCTTTGGATGCCTATCATACTAGGACTAAATTTATAACCAAAGAAAATTATCTCGCTGTTTAGAGAAACTCTCAAAATAATATAAGTGAAGCAAGAGAGTTCAACAATTTCTATAAAATAAAGCCACCGCTGTGCTCGAAAAATATATAAGTGAAGCACTAGAGCAAAATTGCCTAGCTCAAAAGATATAAGTGAAGCACATAGAGTATTATAATAAATCACGATTCATGTGTGTCCCTCTCAAAAGGTGTGTACAGCAAGGATGATTGTGGCAAACTGAAAAGCAAAGAGTCATACCATACAAGATGCTCCAAGCAAAACACATATCATGTGGTGAATAAAAATATAGCCTCAAGTAAATTTACCGATAGACGAAGACGAAAGAGGGGATGCCTTCCGGGGCATCCCCAAGCTTAGGCTCTTGGTTGTCCTTGAATATTACCTTGGTGTGCCTTGGGCATCCCCAAGCTTAGGCTCTTGCCACTCCTTATTCCATAGTCCATCAAATCTTTACACAAAACTTGAAAACTTCACAACACAAAACTCAACAGAAAACTCATGAGATCCGTTAGTATAAGAAATTAAATCACCACTTTTTGGTACTGTTGTGAACTCATTATTTATTTATATTGGTGTAATATCTACTTTATTTCAACTTCTCCATGGTTCATACCCCCCGATACTACCCATAGATTCATCAAAATAAGTAAACAACACAAGAAAAACAGAATCTGTCAAAAACAGAACAGTCTGTAGTAATCAGAGAACTTCGTATACTTATGTTACTCCAAAAATTCTGAAAAATTACGACAACCCGGGAAATTTTAGTATAAATCTTGTGTAAAAAATTCAGATCAAAATCACGCTTCTGTGAATTATTAAAATTATTTTACTTGGCACAAAAGTTTTTGTTTTTCAGCAAGATGAAATCAACTATCACCGTAAGCCATCCCAAAGGTCTTACTTGGCACAAACACTAATTAAAACACAAAAACACATCTAACCAGAGGATAGATGATAAATTTATTCAAAAAAGAACAAAAAATCAAGAACAAAAATAAAATTGGGTTGCCTCCCAACAAGCGCTATTGTTTAACGCCCCTAGCTAGGTATATTGCAATAGATCTAGGTATTGCATCTTTGGTATGCAGTCCATAAGTAGCTATCATAATAGATTTATATGGCAACTTAATTTTATTTCTAGGAAAGTGTTCCATGACCTTCCTTAACGGAAATTGAAATCTAATGTTTCCTTCTTTCATATCAATAATTGCACCAATCGTTCTAAGGAAAGGTCTACCAAGAATAATAGGACATGTAGGATTGCAATCTATATCAAGAACAATGAAATATACGGGCACATAATTCCTATTTGCAATAATAAGAACATCATTAATCCTTCCCATAGGTTTCTTAATAGTGGAATCCGCAAGATGCAAATTTAAAGAACAATCATCAAATTCACGGAAACCTAGCACATCACATAAAGTTTTCGGAATTGTGGAAACGCTAGCACCCAAATCACACAAAGCATAACACTCATAATCTTTAATCTTAATCTTAATAGTAGGTTCCCACTCATCATAAAGCTTTCTAGGAATAGAAACTTCCAACTCAAGTTTTTCTTCAAAAGATTTCATCATAGCATCAACAATATGTTTAGTAAAAGCTTATTTTGATTATAAGCATGAGGAGAATTCAACATGGATTGCAACAAGGAAATACAATCTATCAAAGAACAATTATCATAATTAAAATCCTTGAAATCCAAAACAGTGGGTTCATTGCTACTTAAAGTTTTGACTTCCCCAATCCCACTTTTATTAATTTTTGCATCAAGATCTATAAACTCCGAATCATTGGGACGCCTTTTCACTAAAGTTGACTCATCTTCAGTCCCATCTTTATCAAGATTTATATTAGAAAACAAAGATTCATTAGGAGTACATCAATCACTTTAAGATCTTCATCATTACTTTCATAAAACTCCGGTTTAGCGGCCATCTTATTTAACAAAGTGGTTTGTTTATTGGAAATTTGGCCAACTAAATTTTCAAGATGAGAAAATTGAGATTTAATATCATAAAATTCTTTAGACATATCGTCAAGCTCTTTATTCATATACTCCATAAAAGTTTTCTGCTCCTTGAGCTTGTTCCTAAAAAAACTATTATGCTCAAATTGTAAGGACATGAAGCTCCTAGTATTATTTTCAATTTCTTCCAGCTTCCTATAGTAAGGATCAAAGTTCTTGGGTGGAGCCATAAAGGCAAACTAACTCGCGAGCAAACAAAAGGCAAATGGAAATATGAACGGAAAAAAGGCGAATAAAAAGGCAAATCTTTTTGTATTTTTCTGAAAATCGTTTTATAAGTGGGGGAGAGGAAAACAAGAGGTAAATGGCGAATAATGTAATGCAAGAGATGAGAGTTTATGATGGGTACTTGGTAGGCTTGATGTAGACCTCCCCGGCAACGGCGCCAGAAATTCTTCCTGCTACTTCTTGAGCTTGCGTTGGTTTTTTCCTTGAAGAGGAAAGGGTGATGCAGCAAAGTAGAGATAAGTATTTCCCTCAGTTAGAGAACCAAGGTATCAATCCAGTAGGAGGTACAAGCATGTCCCCAATCGATGCACGTGCACAAACAATCAAACACTTGCACCCAATGCGATAAAGGGGTTGTCAATCCCTTCACGGTCAATTGCAAAGGTGAGATCTGATGGAGATAGAAAGAACAAAAAGGTAACTAAATATTTTTGGGTTTTTTTGGTTTATAGATCTGAAAATAAAAGATTGCAAAATAGTAGATCGGAAACAATTATGATGGAAAATAGACCCGGGGTGAACAAATTACTATCGAGAAATTGATAGAAAAGCGCAAAGTTATGACGATATCCAAGGCAATGATTATGAAATATAGGCATCACGTTCGTGTCAAGTAGACCGACTCCTGCCTGCATCTACTACTATTACTCCACACATCGACCGCTATCCAGCATGCATCTAGAGTATTAAGTTCATAAAGAATGGAGTAACGCCTTAAGTAAGATGACATGATGTAGAGGAATTAACTCAAGCAATATGATGAAAACCCCATCTTTTTATCCTCAATGGCAACAATTCAATACGTGTCTCGCTACCCCTACTTTGTCACTGGGTGAAATCACGCAAGATTGAACCCAAAGCTAAGCACCTCTCCCATTGCAAGAAAACCAATCTAGTTGGCCAAACCAAACCGATAATTCGAAGAGAAATACAAATATATCAAATCATGCATATAAGAATTCAGAGAAGATTTAAATAATATTCATAGATAAGCTGATCATAAATCCACAATTCATCAGATCTCGACAAACACACCGCAAAAGAATATTACATCGGATAGATCTCCAAGAACATCGAGGAGAACATGGTATTGAGAATCAAAGAGAGAGAAGAAGCCATCTAGATACTAGCTATGGACCCGTAAGTCTGAGGTAAACTACTCACGCTTCATCGGTAGGGCAATAGAGTTGATGTAGAAGACCTCAGTGATCGAATCCCCCTCCGGCAGAGTACCGAAAAAGGCCTCCAGATGGGATCTAACGAGGTCAGAGACCTGCGGCAGTGGAAAAGTATTTTCGTGGATGCCTCTGAGGGTTTTGGAACATATGTGAATATATAGGACAAAGAGGTAGGTCAGGGGATCCCCGAGGGGGCCACAAGGCAGGGGGCACCCCCTCCTAGGGCGCGCCCTCCACCCTTGCCGCCGCCTCGTGGCTCTTCTGGCTTGGACTCCAAGTCCTCTGGGTGTCTTCGGGTCCAAGAAAAATCACCGTGAAGTTTTATTCCGTTTAGAATCTGTTTGGTATTTCTTTTCTGTGAAACTCAAAAACAAGGAAAAAACCAGAAACTGGCACTGGGCTCTAGGTTAATAGGTTAGTCCCAAAAATAATATAAAATAGCATAATAATGCATATAAAACATCCAAAACAGATAATATAATAACATGGAAAAAATAAAAATTATAGATACATTGGAGACGTATCAGATCACACGGGCAGTTTTACCCAGGTTCGAGCCGCCACAAGGCATAAAACCCTACTCCTGCTTTGGTGGATTGATGAGGGGACCGTGGTGGAGAAGCAGCGCTCTAGCCAGGCAAGGTTGCCTTGAGGCGAGAGCAGCTACGCGCGTACGAGAGTACAAGGGTCCGAATCCTTTCTAAAGTTGCCACCACCCTCCTTTTACAGATCAAGGGGTCACCACAATGGCAAATCAGTCATTGCGTACTGATTAGATAGCAAACAGTGCTATCATACCTAACTCTGCAGACAGGACAAGGTGCATTAAATGCACCACTTAGTGTCACATTGTAGCGCAGCCCGGCAAGCCTTGCCAGGCCGTTCGGCCACTTTCTCGCCTGCCTGTGTGACACGTCTCTGGACGGGTGTCATTTGGAGGTGATTTCCTTCAGAAGTGGCTGCCACGTGCCAAATAACAGCCACTTAGTCACTTGGGGGCTCGACACCGCACCGATTGATGACTTGCGTTGCTGTGAGGTGGAGCGGTGGAGCCTTGGCGGGGTAGTCCGGCCTTAGCGTCCCCAGCAAGCTTGCCAGGGCAGTCTTGAGACTTGTCTTTGGGGCAACCTCGACCCCGCCGGGCTCGCCCGCCCGGCAAGGGAGGTTTTTCCTTACTGGTATCTTTCTCCTTTAGCTTGACTTGGTCTTCTTGATCTGCCCTTCGATTTCTCGAAGAGCTATCTCTTCTGCTTGGTCTTGTCTTGGATGTTGTAACCTTGCTCTTGAGCCTGTGTACAGTCCGGGCAACATACCTGGGGTTTGTTGCACCGACAATGTTTCTAGCCACATCATCAAACTTAAGCAATTTTTCTTCTATCATGGCATTGAAAATATTTTGAGAGTTAATAAAATCTTTGATATTATTCTCAAGATGAGAGGGTATCTTATTATAATTTCCATACGGATTGTTGTAGGAATTACCATAATTATTAGAGAAATTACTAGGAAACGCCCTAGGATTAAAATTGCCTCTATAAGGGTTATTACCAAAATTGTTCCTACCAACAAAATTCACATCCATAGATTCATTATTATTCTCAATCAAAGTATATAAAGGCATATCATTAGGATCAATAGGAGCACACTTGCTAGCAATCGATTTCATAAGTTCATCTGTCTTTCCACTCAAAGTATTAATTTCTTCAATAGCATGCACTTTTTTGTTAGTAGGAGATCTTTCGATATGCCATTGATAGTAATTTGCCATAATATTACCTAGGAGTTTAGTAGCTTCTCCTAATGTGATTTCCATGAAAGTACCACTTGCGGTGGAATCTAAAAGATTTCTAGATGCAAAATTCAATCCAGCATAAAAAAATTGTATGATCATCCATAAACTTAAACCATGAGTAGGGCAATTTCTGATCATTAACTTCATCCTCTCCCATGATTGTGCAACATTCATGATCAAGTTGCTTAAAATTAATTATATCGTTCCTAAGAGAGATGATCTTAACGGGAGGAAAATACTTGGAAATAAAAGCATCCTTACACTTATTCCATGAATCAATACTATTTTTCGGCAAGGACAAAAACCAAGTTTTAGCACGATCTCGTGGTGAGAATGGAAATAACTTCAATTTGACAATATCATTATCCACATATTTTTTCATTTGCATTTCACACAATGCAATGAAAGTATTAAGATGGGATGCATCATCTTCATTAGGACTACCAGAAAATTATTCTTTCATAACAAGATTCAACAAAGCGGCATTAATTTCATAAGATTCCGCACTAGTGGCGGGAGCAATCAATTTCATAAGATCATTATTATTAGTGTTGGAAAAATCACACAACTTAGTGTTTTCTTGAGACATCATGACACAGAAAGCAATCTAGCACACAAGCAAACAAGAAGCAAATGAAAAGGCAATAGGAAAGAAGGCAAATAAAAAGGCAAATATTTTTGTATTTTTTCTGAAAACATTTTAGAAGTGGGGGAGAGGCAAACAAGAGGCAAATGGCAAATAATGTAAATGCAAGAGATGAGAGTTTATGATAGGTACTTGGTAGGCTTGATGTAGATCCTCCCCGGCAACGGCGCCAGAAATTCTTCCTGCTACTTCTTGAGCTTGCGTTGGATTTCCCCTTGAAGAGGAAAGGGTGAAGCAGCAAAGTAGAGATAAGTATTTCCCTCAGTTAAGAACCAAGGTATCAATCCAGTAGGAGGAACACACAAGTCTCCAATAGTTGTACCTGCACAAGCAAACAAATACTTGCACCCAACGCGATAAAGGGGTTGTCAATCCCTTCATAGTTACTTGCAAGGATGAGGTCTGATAGTGATAGATATAAAAGATAAATAAAAGTGCAAAATAAAATAAAAGTAAATAAATTGCAGCAAGGTATTTTTGTGTTTTTGATTTTGTAGATCTGAAAATAATATGATAAAAGATAGACTCGGGGGCATAGTTTTCACTAGAGGTTTCTCATTTGAAAGAAAGCATACGGTGGGTAAACAAATTATTGTTGAGCAATTGATAGAAAAGCGCATAGTTATGACAATATCCAAGGCAATGATCATGTATATAGGTATCACATCTGAGACAAGTAGACCGACTCCTGCCTGCATCTACTACTATTACTCCACACATCGACCGCTATCCAGCATGCATCTAGTGTATTAAGTTAACAAGAACGGAGTAACGCCTTAAGCAAGATGACATGATGTAGAGGGGTAGATCCAATCAATATGAACAAACCCCATCTTTTTATACTTAATGGCAATAATACAAATACGTGTCATGTCCCTTTCTGTCACTGGGATTGAGCACCGCAAGATTGAACCCATTACAAAGTACCTCTCCCATTGCAAGAAAAATCAATCTAGTTGGCCAAACCAAATCAATAGATTGAAGAGAAATACAAAGCTATATAAATCATGCATAAAAGAGTTCAGAGAAAACTCAAATAACATTCATAGATAATCTGATCATAAACCCACAATTCATCGGATCTCAACAAACACACTGCAAAAGAAGATTACATCGAATAGATCTCCAAGGACATCGAGGAGAACATTGTATTGAAGATCACAGAGAGAGAAGAAGCCATCTAGCTACTAGCTATGGACCCGTAGGTCTGTGGTAAACTACTCACACATCATCGAAAGGGCAGCAAGGTTGATGTAGAAGCCCTCTGTGATCGAATCCCCCTCCGACAGAGTATCGAAAAAGGTCCCCAAATGGGATCTCACGAAGACAGAAACTTGTAGCGGTGGAAAAGCATTTTTGGTGTGCTCTCTGGTCTTTGGGGAATATTTGGGAATTTATGGGCGAAGAATTAGGTTTAAAGGAGCCACAGGGGGCCCACAAGCTTGAGGGGCGCGCCCCTTGAGCATGTCGCCACCTCGTGGCCCTTCTGGCCTCCTCCCGAAGCTTCCAGAGTGTCTTGTGGTCCAAGAAAAATCGTCAAACAGTTTCGATACATTTGGACTCGTTTGGTATTGATTTTCTGTAAAGACAAAAACAAGGAAAAAACAGCAACTGTCACTGGGCACTAGGTTAATATGTTAGTCCCAAAAAATGATATAAAATAGCATAATAATGCATATAAAACATCCAAGATTGATAATATAATAGCATGGAACAATAAAAAATTATAGATACGTTGGAGACGTATCAGCCCTCACGCCGTAGAACCCCGTCTTGCTCTTCGTGGTATTCTTCGGCGGCATGGTGACGACGGGGGGTGGCGCAGTGGTGGGGTGGCGACGGCGGGGTGATAACCCACAAGTGTAGGGGATCGTTTGTAGCCTTCTTCGATAAGTAAGAGTGTCGAACCCAATGAGGAGTTAAAGGTAGAACAAATATTCTCTCAAGTTCTATCGACCACAGATACAATTCTATGCACACTTGACGTTTGCTTTACCTAAAACAAGTATGAAACTATTTTGCAAGAATAAAACTACGAGTACTTTGTGAGAATAAAACTACAAATAAATTGCAAGACAATAAAAGTGGATAGCTTTTGTCAATAAGAAAGTCATTTGTCCCTAGGCAATCAATAACAAGTACCGGTAATCATTCTTGTAATTTTATATGAGGGAGAGGCATGAGCTAACATACCTTCTCTACTTGGATCATATGCACTTATGATTGGACCCCTAGCAAGCATCTGCAACTACTAAAGATCATTAAGGTCGTGAAACCCAACCATAGCATTAAGTATCAAGTCCTCTTTATCCCATACGCAACAACCCACCTACTCGGGTTTAAGCTTCTATCACTCTCGCAACCCACCATAAGCGAATCATGAACGTATTGCAACACCCTACAGCGGGGATCCCTCACATTTGCATGAGATGGAGGGCACCATAGGATAGCACCATAAATAAAATATACAATCATACCAACCAAGATCACGATTAACCCACAGGATAAAACGGATCTACTCAAACATCATAGGATAGCCAAATATCATTGGGAAGTAATATATGGAGTTGAGCACCATGTTTAAGTAGAGATTACAGCGGGGAAAAGGGGTGTTACACCACTGCATAGAGGGGGAGAAAGTTGGTGTTGACGGTAGCAAGATTGTTGATGTAGATCGTCGTCACGATCCTAGCCCCGGCAGCACTCTGGTGCCACCAGGAGAGAGGGGGAGAGAGCCCCCCTCCTTCTTCTTCTTCCTTGACCTCCCCCCTAGATGGGAGGAGAGTTCCCCCTCTAGTCCATGGCCTCCATGGTGGCAGAGGGGCGGGAGCCCCTCCGAGATTGGATCTCCCTCTCTGTTCTCTTTTGTTTCGCGTTCCCTAGATTTGGTCGAAAACCGTTTCTTATATTCCGGGAGATCCGTAACTCTGATTGCGCTAAGATTTTAACACGATTTTTTTCTGGATATAAGCTTACTTGTGCCCGAAGTAGAGCTCCAACCGACGTTTGAGGAGGGCACAACCCACCACCACGCGCCAGGGGCCTGGGGCGCGCCCTGGTGTCTTGTGGTCACTGTGGGCCTCCGTTTGCATTGATTCCACCTCCCAAAAATCACATATATTCCAAAATAATTCTTCATAAAATTTTATTGCATTTGGACTTTGTTTGATATGGATATTTTGCGAAACAAAAAACATGCAAAAACAGGAACTGGCACTGGGCACTGGATCAATAGGTTAGTCCAATAAATCATATAAAATGTTGCCAAAAATATGTGAAAGTTGTATAATATTGGCATGGAACAATAAAAAATTATAGATACGACGGAGACGTATCACGGGGTGGGGGAGGTTGTGGCGACGGTAGGGCGGCGACGTCGTGTTGCTTGGTAATGACGGGGCGGGGGAGGTTGAGGCAACAACGGAGGCTACATCGGGGCGACGGCAGAGGCTGCAGCGACAACGGAGACGACCAGGGAGTTGAATCGACCAGCAGGCGGGACTAATCACGCAGTGAGCGGCGGCCGAATCGCGGGGCGGCGGGGGGTGGAAAATCGACAAATTCGGGGCGGGCGGTGGCGGGCGGAGGTTGAAATGTGGCGGGATCGTTGGCTGGGGTGTAGGAGATGGCGGATCTGTCGTGGGGCGGCAACGGCGCGTTGCGGTGGGCGGCGGGAGGAAGAAGAATGGGGTGGGTGAAATGAAATGAACAGCGGCTGGCAGTTGGCGCGCAGGCGGTTGTTTTACATCTCCTACGCCCGAAGATGAAATTTGCAACGCGAGGTGTTGTATTTTACATGTCCGGGAGGCAGAGATGTACAAAAATGGCATCTACATCATCTATTGGAGAGGGATTTTTGGGCCTAGGAGATGTAAAAGTTAGGTACTTTTGCATCTACATCTCCTATTGGAGATGCTCTTATAGAGTAGACTATTTCCAAACTCCGGTTTGTGTGCGTAGGTAGCTACGTGAAGTGACAACATAGTTGCAGGGTTTGTGGTGCCTTCCTAACTGCTCCGTGTGGGTACGACACTTTACTTATCACGAAAGTTCTACAACAGCCCTGTGCACTTGCAGGTCATCAGTAAACATCGTCTCATATTTCCCCCTGTTACCATCATTCCTAGACCAACAGCTCGGGACCCCCTCCCCGAGATCCACCAGTTTTAGCACCGACAAGTAGTACTTTGCTTCGAGGGTTAATAAAACTTTCACAATAAGTTTATGAGTTCTTTATGACTAATGTGAGTTCATGGACTAATACAACACTCCCACCTATACACATATTGCTAGCCTCTCCGGTACCGTGCATTGCCCATTTTCACCTAAAAAATTGGTGCGAACTTTACCGGTGCATCCAAATCACGTGGTATGATACGCTCTATCACACATAAGCCTCATATATCCTTCCTCAAAACAACCACCATACCTACCTATCATGGCATTTCCATAGCCATTCTGAGATATATTGGCATGCAACTTCCACGGTTACTATCCACATGACATGTGTGTTCATCATCATATTGCTTTGCATGATCATATAGAGCTGACATGATATTTGTGGCAAAGCCACCATTCATCATTGTTATACATGTTATGCTAGATCATTGCACATCCTGGTACACTGCCAGAGGCGTTCATATGGAGTCATATTGTTTGAGTTTATTGAATTGTAAGTAAAAAGAAGTGTGATGATCATCATTATTAGAGCATTGTCCAAGTGAGGTAAAGAATGATGGAGACTGATGAGTCCTCAAGAAAGTGGGGATGAGGTTCATGACATTGTTCTAAAAAAAGAAAATAAAAAGAAAAAATAAAAAATTGAGAGAAAAATAGAGAAGGGGCAATGCTACTATCATTTAACCACACTTGTGTTTCAAAGTAGCACCATGTTCTTCATATAGAGCTCCATGATTTGTCACTTTTATATACTAGTGGGAATTTTATATTATAGAACTTGGCTTGTATATTCCAATGACGGGCTTCCTGAAATGCCCGAGGTCTTCATGAACAAGAAAGTTGGATGCACACCCACTTAGTTTTAGTAGTGAGCTTTCATACACTTATAGTCTAGTGCATCCGTTGCAAGGCAATCCCTACTCCTCGCATCGATATCGATTGAAAGGCCTCTCAATTTCCCATCGATCCACCAAGTCATTGTGAGACTTTCTCCACTTTTTGTCTTCCCTTATAATCTCTACCAACATATTCTATTCCACCCATAGTGCTAAGTCCATGCCTCATGCTCATATATTGAGTGAAGTTGAAAAGGATGAAGTGAGAAAAGTATGATACAATTGCTTGATTTGACATCAGGATGCTCACGATTTATATTTATGTGAGGAAGGCGGAGTCATGCCATGCTTACATAATTCAATGAGTAGTGATAACATTCGTTAAGCATCGTATATCTCGAAGAGTAATGATTATTTTCTAGTATTCATGGATATTATTATATTTATATCAATTACTTCATCGTTTCTCAATATTCATACCGTAAAAGATTACATGATAAACATGCGAGGTAGCATTCAACATCAAAAATTCTGTTTTTATCATTTACCTACTCGAGGACGAGTAGGAATTAAGCTAGGGGATGCTGATACGTCTCCAACGTATCTATAATTTTTTATTGTTTCATGCTATTATATTATCAATCTTGTATGCTTATATGCCATTTTATATCATTTTGAGAACTAGCCTATTAACCTAGTGCCAAGTGTCAGTTGCCGTTTTGCTTTTTTTTACAGAAAATCCCTACCAAACGGAGTGCAAACACGACGAAACTTTTTGACGATTTTTCTGGACCAGGAGGGACCCTAGAAACTCCGGGGGAGGACAAGAAGACCTAGGAGGAGACGACAATAATAGGTGCGCCCTGATGACTTGTGGGCCCCTCATGGCTCCGTGTGACCTAATTCTAGTGCTATTAATTTCTAGATATTCCAAAACCCCAGAGCGAAACCCCAAACAATTATTCTGCCGCCGGAAGTCTCTGTTCTTCCACGATCCCATCTGGAGGTCTTCGCCGGTACTCTTTTGAAGGGGAATCGATCATGGAGGGCTTCTACTCAACCTTACCACACATCCAATGATGTGTGAGTAGTTCCCATAGGACATATGGGTCCATAGTGATTAGGTAGATGACTTTCTCTCTCTCTTTGATCTTCAATACAATGTTCTCCTCGGAGTTCTATTCAATGTAATCTTCTTTTGCGGTGCATTTGGTGGGATCTAATGAATTGTTGGTTTATGATCAGATTATTCATTGAAAGTAATTGATTCTTTTCTGAACTTTATTATGTGTGATTGTTATAGCTTTGTATTTTTGTCCGATCTATCCATTTGGTTTGGCCAACTAGATTGATTTATCTTCAGTGGGAGAGGTGCTTTGTGGTAGGTTCAATCTTGTGGTGTTCTCACTCTATATTAGGAGGGGTAGCAAGGCACGTATTTGTGCTGTTCCTACTAAGGGTAAAATGACAGGGTTTAATCATATTGCTTGGTTTTATTCTGTCTACATTATGTCATTATACTTCATGCATTACTCTGTTTGTCATGAACTTAATTAATACCTAGAGAGGCAAGCATAGAAGCGCTCTCGAAGTGGTGTAATAGTAGTAGGCGTCAGTAAGTTTAATGGTCTACTTGTCATGGACGTACTACCTATGTACTGATCATGGCATGAATAAGATCATAACTATGCGCTTTTCTATCAATTGCCCAACAGTAATTTGTTTACCCACCGTATGCTATGTTCTTAAGAGAGATGCCTCTAGTGAAAACTATGGCCCCCGGGTCTATTTTAATCATATTACTAAAACCCTAAATACCTTGCTGCAATTTATTTACTTTTATTTTACTTTGCAATTTATATATCTCCTACTATCAGATTTAGTCCTTGAATAATGAGTACAAGGGGATTGACAACCCTCTTGCTCGTGTTGGGTGCAAATATTTTGCTCTTGTGTGTGTAGGTACTGCTAAAGGTCGTTTGCGTGGATCTCCTATTGGTTCGATAAACCTTGGTTCTTTACTGAGAGAAATACTTTTGCTGCTATATTACTTCACCTTTCCTCTTCGGGGAACTCCCAACGAATATTAGAAGTAGCACCGATCCTTCGAGAGGTTGTTCGATCAACTGGGACGAAAGCCTTGCTTCATCTGGAGCCGGTGATGGCGGCACCCATGGGCGTCGTTAACCTTCTTGGAGGCATCGCTGTCATGTTGTTTAACCCTCCTCGACGGCACCCTGGGGAAACCCATAGTCCATGTATTCCTAGTACGGATGATGGCGGCGTAATCGGCGTTGCAACCCTTCTTGAAGGCTTCATCTTTGGGACTGCATGGTCGATGAGTGTATATTGTTCACTGCGGTGATGGTGGTGGTGGTGGTGCGGCCGCTTGGGGTCGATGGTGGTTGTTCGGTGGTGTTCTATGGGGTTCGGCGGTGGTGCCTTTGGCACCATAGGGCGGCCATCAGTTTCCCCTCATGAAGGTGTCTCACCCTTGTTGATGTGCATGCTCAAGACCCTCCCACGGTTGTCGATGTGTTGCGGCGAGCTTCGTGCTCTTGGTGTTGTCTCGGTTCATCTTTGCTCATTAATGGTGCAAGATGCCTCCCCAGCTTGCTAATCGTTCAGAATTTCCATGGCAGAGCTCCCAGACATGGTTTGTGTAGTTGCACTCATTGGTTGTGGATGCTCCTGATGTTGGGGAACGTTCCATGGGAAACAAAAATTTTCCTACGCTCACTAAGATCAATCAAGGAGATGCACATCTACGAGAGGAGAGATTGGATCCACATACCTTTGTAGATCGCTAAGTGGAAGCGTTGAGAAACACTGTTCATGTAGTCGAACGTCTTCGCGATCCAATCACAATCCGTCCACGAACTCCTGATCAAGTGACGAACGAACGACACCTCCGCGTTCAACACACGCACGGCTTGATGACGCCTTCACCTCTTCGATCCAGCGAGCGATGGTGAAGTAGTAGCTCCAGTTCTTCGGCAGCACGACGGCATGGCGGCGGTGGTGGTGGAGAAATCTCAGCAGTGCTTCGCCAAGCCTAGCGGAGAAGAAGGACTACGAGGGAGAGGAAGGGCAGCGCCGTGGCAATGATGGGTGAGGCTGCCTGATTGCTTGTATCCACGTCGGTATATCCCCGAAGAGGAAGGGATGATGCAGCACAGCTATGGTAGGTATTTCCCTCAGTTATGAAACCAAGGTTATCGAACCAGTAGGAGAACCAAGCAACACTATGTAAACGGTACCTGCACACAAAGAACAAAACATCGCAACCCAACGCGTAAGAGGGGTTGTCAATCCCTCCTCGGTAAAAAGATAGATTAAATAGTATGAGTTTGGATAAATAGATCTGAATAAAACACGAAATAAAAGATGCAAATAAAAAGTGCAGCAAGGTATTTTTGGGTTTTTGGAATAATAGATCTGAAAACAAAAGCGAATAAAAAGTAGATCGGAAAGCAATATGATAAAAGATAGACCCGGGGGCCGTAGATTTCACTAGTGGCTTCTCTCGAGAAAATAGCATATGGTGGGTAAACAAATTACTGTTGGGCAATTGATAGAAGATAAAATAATCATGATGATATCCAAGGCAATGATCATTATATAGGCATCACGTCCAAGATTAGTGGACCGAAATGATTCTGCATCTACTACTATTACTCCACACATCGACCGCTATCCAGCATGCATCTAGTGTATTAAGTTCATGGAGAAATTGAGTAATGCAATAAGAACGATGACATGATGTAGACAACATCTATTCATGTAGGAATAGACCCCATCTTTTTATCCTTAATAGCAACGATACATACGTGCCTTGCTACCCCTTCTGTCACTGGCTGAGGACACCGTAAGATCAAACCCATCACAAAGCACCTCTTCCCATGGCAAGAAAAATCGATCTAGTTGGCCTAACTAAACAAAAGATTCAAAGAAGAAATACGAGGCTATAAGTAATCATGCATATAAGAGATCAAAAGAAGATTCAAATAATATTCATGGATAGAAACTGATCATAAACTCGATCTTCATCGGATCCCAACAAACACACCACAAAAAGTCATTACATCAAATTGATCTTCAAGAGACCATTGTATTGAGAATCAAAAGAGAGAGAAAGCCATCTAGCTACTGCCTACGGACCCGTAGGTCTATGGTGGACTACTCACGCATCATCAGAGAGGCACCAATGAGGATGATGAACCCCTCCGTGATGGTGTAGATTGGATCTCGTGGTTCTGGAACTTGCGGCGGCTTGAATTGTGTTTTGTCTGCTCCCCTAGGGTTTCTAGAATTTTTGAGGATTTATAGAGCTGAGAGGCGGTGGAGGAGACCCCTATGGGCCCCACAACCCATCAGGGCGTGCTTGGGCCTCCTAGCGCGCCCTGGTGTCTCGTGGGCCCCACAGGCCTCCCCCAGGTGCTTCCTTGGCTCCCAAGTTGTCTTCTGGTCCAAAAAAATTTCCAAAAAGTTTCGTGGCATTTGGACTTCGTTTGGTACTGATATTCTGCGAAGTAAAAAACAAGCAAAAAACAGCAACTGGCACTAGGCACTATGTCAGTAGGTTAGTCCCAAAAAATGATATGAAGTTGCTATAAAATGATTGTAAAACATCCAAGAATGATAATATAACAGCATGGAATAATAAAAAATTATTGATACGTTGGAGACGTATCACTGCCCTCCCTCTCCACCTCTATATATAGGGGGAAGGGAGGAGGAGGGGCGCCATAGGGTTTCCCCTAGGGGGGCCGCTGGCCACCAGATGGGGCGCCCCCTAGGGAAACCCTAGGGTGGCTTGGCCCCCAAGCCACAAGGTAGCCGGCCCCTAGGTGGGCTTCCCCACCCCTTGGCCGAGTGGGCTAGGTTTTGGGTGGCGCCCAGCCTCTTGTGGGCTGGTGTGCCCCCTTCCCTTGGCCCATGAGGCCCCTCAACACTTGTCGGGCCCCCCCAAAACTCTTTTCGGTTCTCCGACGAAACCCGATACCTCCCGAAACACTTCTGGAGTTCGAATCCCTTCATCCTATATATCAATCTTCACCTCCAGACCATTCTATAGTTCCTCGTGGAGTCCAGGATCTCATCCATGACTCTGAACAACCTTCGGTCACTAACACAATATCTCAACTATAATTATATCATCACCAAACATTAAGTGCGTAGACCCTGCGGGTTCAAGAACTATGCAGACATGACTGAGACACCTCCATGGTCAATAACCAATAGCGGTACCTGGATGTCCATATTGGTTCCCACATATTCTACGAAGATCTTTATCGGTCGAACCTCGATGCCAAGGATTCAGCTAATCCCATATGCGGTTCCCTTTGTCCATCGGTATGTTACTTGCCCGAGATTCGATCGTTGGTATCTCCATACCTAGTTCAATCTCGTTACCGGCAAGTCTCTTTACTCGTTTCGTAATACAAGATCTCGTGGCCAACTTCTTTAGTCACATTGCTTGCAAGCTCATTGTGATGCTGTATTACTGAGTGGGCCCTGAGATACCTCTCCGTCATACGGAGTGACAAATCCCAGTCTTCATCCATGCCAACTCAACAGACACCCTCGGAGATACCTGTAGAGCATCTTTATAGTCACCCAGTTCATAGGAGATATGCCCTAGAGGCAATAATAAATGTTATTGTTTGTCTCCCTATTCATAATTAGGTTTATGTTCCATGCTATAACTGCTATGGTTCTCGAGTCTACAATAACCACGAGGCTCGGAGGAAGACTCATATGCACGTGTGGAATAATAAACGGTAAAATGTATTCCTAGTCTAGCCTCAAAGACTAGGTCAAGTGTTGCATGATGGTCCTGTTTTCCTGATCATGGGCATGTCTATGCCAGAGATTTTGAGGGCACAATGTTAGAAGAACATTTGTGTTGAATCGACCCGATTGATGTTATGCTATGAGATACTTTCGTCACAAGTTAATGGTTAATAACACAGCGATGGTTAACGTTTGCTGATTCCTTAGACCATGAGAGTATCGAGTTTCTTCATGCTTGCTTCATGAACTTTGGGGTTTGTTAAACGTCATCTGTAAATGGGTGGCTATTACGGCGGCTTACGGGTTCATGGAAAAGTGTGTCAAGTAACTTGATAGCTTGAGACTGGGATTTGCTCCTCCGACGATGGAGAGATATCTCTGGGCCCTCTCGGTGTTACGGTATCCATCATCATCTGGCCAGACACTTTGTGATTTGATCATGGGGATGCCGGAACACGGGACGAGAAAAGAGAACAATAACGGTAACGAGGTGTCTGGCATAGTGGACAAGTTGTTGATCCACGGGGATGCCAACATGTCTCACCTCGGGTATTTGTAACATATCGTGAAGCAACAGGAATAGCACACGGCAACTAGAGGTTCACTCGAATATTCATTCATGTGGGTATAGGGGTCAATATGGGTGTCCACGGCTCCGATGTTGATCATTGATCGGAAAGTGTTCCAGTCATGTCTATAATTCACCGAACCTATAGGGTCACACGCTTAAGGGTCATCTATCTGCTGAATACTAGACAGGGAGTCTGAGAGAAAGTCACTGGAAAAGTTTCGGAGAGAACACCGAAAAAGTTTTGGTAAAACCGAAAAGTTGTTTCGGATAAAACCATTGATCCAAAAAGGTTTCGGCAAGCACCGGGAATGTTTTGGAGGTTGCCAGATTGGTCTGGTAATTTCTGGAGAAAAAACCGAAAAAATGTTTCGGAGCTGCCGGAATTGTTTACCGGGTAAACGAAGATGGTTTTAAATTAAACCACCATACCGGAAATGTTCCGGAGCGCGTCCAGATAATTTTAGAGGGTGCCGGAAATGTTCTGGGACCTTCCGGAATTTTTCAGAAGTAATAGTCGCGGAAAACATCTTGTCCCAGCGTCAGGGGACAAGATCCCACAGATCATGGGGGCTGTTTTGGGGGCGCCCCCCTTGAGGGGGCAGCCCCTTGTGGCTGGACAAAGATGTTGGGGGGCCCCCCATGGTGGGGGGCAGCCCCCACAAATGGTGGAAAGTGTTGGGAGGAAGGTGGGGCCCCATGAGGGAACACCATGGACAAGGGAACATGTTTTCTCCATGTTTGGTGGGAACATGTTTTCCTTGTTTGGTGGGTGCATGTTTTGTGGGCTGAATTTCAGCCCCCCCTCACCCCTTCCACCACTATATAAGGAGGTGGAGAGGAGCTCTCCATCCCCACTCCAACTCTCTCACACATGGCATGCATGATCTGCCTTTCTTCTCTCCCTCCCACAAAATAGTTTCATAGTGCCGAAAGGCTGTCTGGGTTCCGGTGGGAACTAGTTCTGGATGGCGAAGCCCTGCCGGATAGATGACACCATATGTGTGCAAACCCGTACAGAGGTCGTAGTTTCGTCCTTTTGCCCGAGGGGCTGTTCGAGTGTCCTCCTGAAGGGCTGTCCGAGTAACCGTCCGTGTTTCGAGGGTCCTCCCGAAGGGTTGTCCGTGACACTGTCCGAGGGATTGTCCGACCGCCTCCCAGAGGGCTGTCCGAGGGGCAGATGAGGGAGTACATCCTCACGGTTGGGAGGTTGTAAAATCCTAGCTGCGGGGATCTGCACCGCTGATCGTCATCGACTCTACTTCCGCTGCGCTACGAGTCGGTAACGAAAATGATCAAACCTTGTATGCAGTCTCCATAGTGGTCTTGGGCTGGTGCGTAGGTCAGAATTTTTTTATTTTCTGCTGCGTTACCCTTCAGTGGCATCATGAGCCATGCTATGCGTAGATGCAGGTTGCGATCTAGAATACATAGAGATGTATGGGTGTTGCACAATATAATTAGCTAGTAGATGAGTTCTATTACTGAAAATTATTTGTGCGGGTAGCAGATGAAATCTGTTACCCGATGTTCCTGTTGCTTCCCTTGAATTTGCATAATCCTGATCTTGACGGCATGGTGGAATCTCACAAAGTTCTGGCAATCCGCGATCCTTTCATGCTGCTCCTGAGTATGCTGATTGATAGATCAACGAAGTGCTAACAGTTCTTTGGGTTCCACCATAGTTAAAGAAAGATGGATATTTCGCAGACAAAAGGGCAATGCAGATATGATCTGCACGGGGGTCATGCGTATGACGAAGTTCAGTATGGGGCTCGAGATTTTATTATCTAATGTTTCATACACCCCGCAAAGTTAATCTAGCGACTTGAATTATCATACTTGATGATGGACATTGGTAGCTTCAGTTTGTTTCGAAACCTTAGAAGCCACGTAAAACAAGTTTTTGCATGGACCGATTAGAGGCGTCTAACTTGGTTTTGCAGGATGGTGTGCATGTGATGTGATATAGCAGTGCTCATAATAATTTGATTATGTATGAGATGACTATATAATGTAAATTGATTAACATGACCTGCGTGTCATGATTCGGCATGATGGCTGGAGCCATATGATTGTCACTTTAATGACCTGCGTGTCAACCTTAAGTAATGCACTTATTTTATTAGCTATAGAGATAGCAATATTATCTGGTGCATCGACAAGGTGGTGGCAAACTTCGCGAAGGTGAACACCGACGCGAATGCCAAAGATGAAGAAATGCAAGAATTCTCCGTCAGAAAGGGCTATACCATATCATGCTATTATGAATTGCCTGAGATGTTTTTCCCTTATGATGCACCCTTCTTGATTGCGCGATAGTCGCTTTTTATTAGGGTGATCTCTCACAAAAATATCAAGTAGTCATTGTTCTCCCAAGTGTATCACCGTCACGACACCTAACTTTTCGGGGTGCGCCGTGTCACACGGGTACGAACGATTAGGGAAGTGTGAGGCGGGTGAGTTGAGACCTCGCAGCGAGATCACTTGGTTGTCTTGATGTTTAGGCATGACCGTCATGAGCTCGGAACACACACATCGAAAGATGAACAAGAGTCACATAGAGATGTGATTGGCAAGTTGGCCTACCGGTTGAGATTTTCATCATCAGTGGTGTTACACCAATGGCGAACAATTGAAATACGGGTCTTGAATCGCTCACAATCAATTATGAGAGATATTGATTTGAGTGGGAGCGCACTGCAGAATTAACTTGTTTAATTCTCTGTGCAATTAATTTTGAACACTGTCTAAGTGTGATTTGCAAAATAGTTGTAGAATAATGGCTCGCGTTTCCACCTTCCCTGTTAAAGTTGAATAGCTGTTAAATATCTGGTTAAAACTTTACGGTTGGTAACGTAATGTGAGGATTGTCCTCAAGAGTGTCGAGAAGGACTTTGTCCTATCGCATACTTTCGGTATTCTCTCGCTTATGCTATGGATATGTGACTCTCGTCCTTCGATCCAAAAGCTAGAATTCCATTTCAGCCAAGTGCAATATGTTTGCTTCCATGAGACCCGAACTTCGAAAGTTTGGATAGTTATGTGATATTCATGGAATCTGAAAATCATTTTCAGAGACAAACAAAGGCTAAAAGATATGAGATATCCAAAGCAATGTTTGTTTGCAAACTATTAGTAAAGGAGTTTACTATGCATTAGACTGATAAGAGAGGGATCCAGAAGAACGCCTGTCATATGATGAAGGTGAATATAACAACAACTTAAAGAGAAAGGAAGTGTCCGAAGGGTGTTGGTGAACCTTTCATGCCTAGGAAGTCCGAGGCTAACGCCACTCTTAAGTTGAGTGCTTCTTCTGAGAGTAGGAGGAATACTGAAAGTTAAACTATTAGAAGTATAAAGGCAGTAAGAAAGAAGACTGGAATATCCAGCTCATGTATGAATGTCATACAAGTTTTTGATGTATAGAAGGCTGGTCAAAGATATAGTTCTTGGGAGTTATGGTTAAACATGTTGATCACTAATTCTTGGGTATTGTGGTTTAATCACAGAAAAACCCGTGCGATTGCATTCTCTTGCAATTCGATACTAGAACTATGGCCTAAAAGACTTGCCGGTAATGAGGTTCAGGTATACACAGGGAACATAGTAAAAGTTACTATACCTTCCATCGGTGTATTACTGTCTGTATTTACTTTCATAATTCGTTTAGAGTTTTACACACTCTAGCCCATTGCATAAGGTATCTTGCAACAAGGTTATTCATAAGAGAACTTTTTATGTTCGATGTTATGAATAACATAAGGGCCATACTTTCATTGAGAATGAGATGTATGTTATGAATAATGATAATAATATATTACCTCTGGATTTACTTTCATAATTCATTTTAGAGTTTCATACACTCTAGCCCATTGCACAATGTTTGTTGCAAAAGAGTTGTTCATAAATACAACAATTGTTGTTCAGTATTATGAATAACATGAAGGGCCATGCTTCCATCCAAGATGGGATGTATGTTATGAATATTGATAGTAATATGATACATCCATGACACTGATGCTAAATGTCGCAAGACTAAAAGAATACCACACAAGTGTGGCACTGCATTTGGTCACATTGGAGAAACCCGCATGGAAAATTCCATTATGATGGATTTTGAAGTCGTTTGATTTTGAATCATCTGACACTTGCAACCTTCCTCCGAAAAGTGAAGTAACTGAAATACCGTTCACAGGCCATAAGGAACAAGCAACAAACTTATTGGTGATCATACATTATGATGTGTGTAGTTCAATAAATGTTGTTGCAAGTAGTGGATTTATCTATCTTCAGAAATGACTCAAGTAGATATATGGATATTTACTTGATGAGACGCAAGTCTGTATCTTTTGAATTCATTCGAAAGGTTTTCAAAAATGAAGTAGAAGTTATTGTAACAAGAAAATTATGTTTCTACAATTCGATTGTAGAAAGGAATATTTGAGTTACAAGTTTAGCGAATGTCTGATGAGTTGTGAAAGGGGTTTCATAACTTGCACCTCCCGGAACACCACTACAAGTGGAAAGTCCGTGAAGATGTAATCGAACCATTTATGACATGGTAAGATCAGAGATGACATAAATAGATTTTGCCATTATCCCTTTTAAAGAGTGATGCTTTAGAGACTGCGACTTTTACACTGAAAAGAGCTCCATCGGGTCTGTTGAAATGACGCCATGGTATGGTACGCCCAACCATGTTATATCTTTTCTTAACATTTGGAATATGGGGCTTGTGTAAAAGGTTACAAACCTATTCCAAATCAGACAAGTGCTACTTTGTAGGTTATCCCAAGTCATTGGGTATTCCCCCACCACTATACCGAGGCAAAGGTTTTTGCCACAAAACGGTAGGCTTTTAAAGAGAATTGTTCTTTCAAAAAGGTGAGTGGGAGAATAGTGCAACTCGACGAGATAAACAGTATCTTGGTCATCAGTTCAAAGGAAAGGAAGCTGGGAAGTTTCCTACTGCGACTGATACGGAAGTCTCTACAATAAAATGTATGGACTTCGGTCAAACTTGCAGCTGAACCATGTAGGAAAGGCTCGTGCAAACCTCTCAGGTGCACAAACAAGATATTGTTGTTAGACAACAGTATACCTGCGATACACAAGGAAGCGTTGATGGGCCCTGACTCCGGAATTGACTAAATGCCAATACAATCCGAGATAGTCTCCATATAAATGTTTCAAGATTAAAATCTTGATACACCTTTCGGAAGACTTAGAGTCTGACGAATATTTATGAAACTATAACTGATATGGATAAAAATGTTTTATCAATAAAGCTCACTTGTTGCAATAAACAAGTTCAAGAAGTTGACTATGATGAGGTTGTTTCACCGTAGCGATGCTTAAAGTCGGTTCGGGTTGAACTAGCAATTAATAGATATTTCAATCATGAGATATGAAACATGGATGATGAAAGGATTTTCATCTGATGGAAATAAAACCAAGGACTTGCATGTGTTACAGTCCAAGGTATTTTGTCAGTCCAGAGGATGCTAGTGAGTGTGCATACTTCAGAATTCCAGCGATGGACAGAAGAGAGCAAAATGGAGTTGGGATCTTCGTGTTTTGATGAAATTGTCAAAAGGGTTTTGACTTCATCAATGGGTAACGAAGATGCTTGTGATTCAAGAAAGTAAGTGGGAGCATAATAATATTTCTAAAAACGTTGTGTGCTTGATACATTGTTAATTGGAAATAAATTTCTTGACACGAATTAGGACTTCATTTGAAAATAGTTTTTTCGATGAAGTGCTTGGGCTAAATTGCCTTAATATTATGCATAATGATCTATGGAGATAGATTTACCTAATGGGGCTAAGCAATGATTACATATTGACAAGATGCTAAAACTTTTTAGCATTTAAAACGCCAAGGAGTGATTCTTGTCGAAGTCACATGGAAAGAGTTTTGCAAGACTCGGTGTCCCAAAAACACTGATGTGCAAAATACATGATGGAGATTCCACACACCTTCGTGTTTGGATTAATCATGTATTCCATGGTATGTAAAAACAACCAGATATGTCCAATACTCCAAAGTTGTTGCGAGTATACATACCAAAGTGATCAAAAGTACTGATCATGGGACAACAGTGAAAGATGTCATTGAGTACTAGAGTAGTACTGATGACTTGTTTTCTCGCAAGCAGAGATTATGAAGTGCTTGTTGTAAGTAATTACATCGATATAGTCTTCATCAATGCTCCATGCGATTTTTGATTTAAGTTAAGGGTTTTGTGTAATACACAATGTGGTGGCACGGTAGTTGGAAATTGTTCCAAACAAGTTACTTTGGCAAATTCTATAACAGAGGTGAAGTATGTTGCCGCTTTTAAAAAGTGACAAAGAAGATGTTGAATCATATAGTTCATTCATGAACTTAGTATGGTTCCAAGATGGCTTTTGTCAATGGGACACTACTGCAGGTAGTTGCTCCATAACTCATTCTAAGGAATCCAGGTTGGACCTGTGATTCACATACATACAAAGCCAAGCCCACACAAAATATGAATTTTGTGAAGGCGTGAAAACACGAGGATATGCAAAGATACACACGGAGCTGAAGTCGTCAGATCCGTTGGACATCAGGCTATACCACAAGCAAATCATATTTACACTGGTGTGCCACATGTGTAAAGTGCATTAGCATTAACTAGATTATTGACTCTAGTGCAAGTGGGAGTCTGTAGGAGATATGCCCTAGAGGCAATAATAAATGTTATTGATTGTCTCCCTGTTCATAATTAGGTTTATGTTCCATGCTATAACTGCTATGGTTCTCGAGTCTACAATAACCACGAGGCTCGGAGGAAGACTCATATGCACGTGTGGAATAATAAACGGTAAAATGTATTCCTAGTCTAGCCTCTAAGACTAGGTCAAGTGTTGCATGATGGTCCTGTTTTCCTGATCATGGGCATGTCTATGCCAGCGATTTTGAGGGCACAATGTTAGAAGAACATTTGTGTTGAATCGACCCGATTGATGTTATGCTATGAGATACTTTTGTCACAAGTTAATGGTTAATAACACAGAGATGGTTAACGTTTCCTGATTCCTTAGACCATGAGAGTATCGAGTTTCTTCATGCTTGCTTCATGAACTTTGGGGTTTGTTAAACGTCATCCGTAAATGGGTGGCTGTTATGGCGGCTTACGGGTTCATGGAAAAGTGTGTCAAGTAACTTGATAGCTCGAGACTGGGATTTGCTCCTCCGATGATGGAGAGATATCTCTGGGCCCTCTCGGTGTTATGGTATCCATCATCGTCTGGCCAGACACTTTGTGATTTGATCACGGGGATGCCGGAACACGGGAACGAGAAAAGAGAACAATACCGGTAACGAGGTGGCTGGCATAGTGGATAAGTTATTGATCCACGGGGATGCCAACATGTCTCACCTCGGGTATTTGTAACATATCGTGAAGCAACAGGAATAGCACATGGCAACTAGAGGTTCACTTGAATATTCATTCGTGTGGGTATAGGGGTCAATATGGGTGTCCACGGCTCCGATGTTGATCATTGATCGGAAAGTGTTCCAGTCATGTCTATAATTCATCGAACCTATAGGGTCACATGCTTAAGCGTCATCTATCTGCTGAATACTAGACAGGGAGTCTGAGAGAAAGTCACTGGAAAAGTTTCGGAGAGAACACCGAAAAAGTTTTGGTAAAACCGAAATGTTGTTTCGGATAAAACCATTGATCCAAAAAGGTTTCGGCAAGCACCGGGAATGTTTTGGAGGTTGCCAGATTGGTCTGGTAATTTCTGGAATTTTTCCGGAGAAAAAATAGAAAAAATGTTTCGGAGCTGCCGGAATTGTTTACCGGGTAAACGAAGATGGTTTTAAATTAAACCACCATACCAGAAATGTTCCGGAGCGTGTCTAGATAATTTTAGAGGGTGCCGGAAATGTTCTGGGACCTTCCGGAATTTTTCAGAAGTAATAGTCGTGGAAAACATCTTGTCCCAGCGTCAGGGGACAAGATCCCACGGATCGTGGGGGCTGTTTTGGGCTGTTTTGGGGGCGCCCCCCCTTGAGGGGGCAGCCCCTTGTGGCTGGACAAAGATGTTGGGGGGGGGGGGCCCATGGTGGGGGGCAGCCCCCACAAATGGTGGAAAGTGTTGGGAGGAAGGTGGGGCCCCATGAGGGAACACCATGGACAAGGGAACATGTTTTCTCCATGTTTGGTGGGAACATGTTTTCCTTGTTTGGTGGGTGCATGTTTTGTGGGCTGAATTTCAGCCCCCCTCACCCCTTCCACCACTATATAAGGAGGTGGAGAGGAGCTCTCCATCCCCACTCTAACTCTCTCACACATGGCATGCATGATCTGCCTTTCTTCTCTCCCTCCCACAAAATAGTTTCGTAGTGCCGAAAGGCTGTCTGGGTTCCGGTGGGAACTAGTTCTGGACGGCGAAGCCCTGCCGGATAGATGACACCGTATTTGTGCAACCCCGTAGAGAGGTCATAGTTTCGTCCTTTTGCCCGAGGGGCTGTTCGAGTGTCCTCCCGAAGGGCTGTCCGAGTAACCGTCCGAGTTTCGAGGGTCCTCCCGAAGGGCTGTCCGTGACACTGTCCGAGGGACTGTCCGACCGCCTCCCGGAGGGCTGTCCGAGGGGCAGATGAGGGAGTACATCCTCGTGGTTGGGAGGTTGTAAAAATCCTAGCTGCGGGGATCTGCACCGCCGATCGTCATCGACTCTACTTCCGCTGCACTATGAGTCGGTAACGAAAATGATCAAACCTTGTATGCAGTCTCCATAGTGGTCCTGGGCTGGTGCGTAGGTCGGAATTTTTTTATTTTCTGCTGCGTTACCCTTCACAGTTACATTGCGACGTTTGATTCACACAAGGCACTCCTCCGGTGTCAGTGAGTTGCATGATCTCATGGTCATAGGAATAGATACTTGACATGCAGAAAATGATAGCAATAAACTTGACACGATCATATGCTACGCTTATAGTTTGGGTCTTGTCCATCACATCATTCTCCTAATGATGTGATCCCATTATCAAATGACAACTCATGTCTATGGCTAGGAAACCATAGCCATCTTTGATCAACGAGCTAGTCCGGTAGAGGCTCACTAGGGACATGTTGTTGTCTATGTATCCACACATGTATTTGAGTTTCCAGTCAATACAATTATAGCATGGATAATAAACGAATATCTTGAACAAGGAATTATAATAATAACCACTTTATTATTGCCTCTAGGGCATACCAACAGTCTCCCACTTGTACAAGAGTCAATAATCTAGCATTACATGGTAATGAATCTAACACCCATAGAGTTCTGGTGTTGATCATGTTTTATCCGTGGAAGAGGTTTAGTCAATGTGTCTGCCACATTCAGATCCGTATGTACTTTACAAAGTTCTATGTCTTCCTCCTTGATGTAATCGCGGATGGAGTTGAAGCATCGCTTTATGTGTCTAGTCCTCTTGTGAAACCTTGGTTCCTTGGCTAGAGCAATGGCACCAGTGTTGTCACAGAACAGAGTCATTGGGTCCAGTGCACTGGGCACAACTCCAAGATCTATCATGAACTGCTTCATCCAGACACCTTCATTCGCTGCCTCCGAGGCAGCTATGTACTCCACTTCCCATGTAGAATCAGCTACCACACTTTGCTTGGAACTGCACTAGCTTACCGCTCCCCCATTTAGAATATATACGTATCCGGTTCAAGACTTAGAGTCATCCGGATCAGTGTCAAAGCTTGCATCAACGTAACCCTTTACGACGAGCTCTTGATCACCTCCATAAACGAGAAACATTTCCTTAGTCCTTTTTAGGTACTTAAGGATATTCTTGACCGCTGCCCAGTGTTCCACTCCTGGATCACTTTGAAACCTTCTGGCCATACTTATGGCAAGGCTGGCATCTGGTCTTGTGCACAACATCGCATACATGATAGAGCCTATGGCAGAAGCATAGGGGATGACACTCATCTTTTCTCTATCCTCTACATCGCTGGGCATTGAGTCTTACTCAACTTCACACCTTGCAAAACAGGCAAGAACCCCTTCTTGGACTAATCCATGTTGAACTTCTTCAAAATCTTATCAAGGTATGTGCTTTGTGAAAGTCCTATTAAGTGTCTCGATCTATCTCTATAGATCTTGATGCCTAATATGAAAGCAGCTTCTCCTAGGTCCTTCATTGAAAAACTCTTGTTCAAATATGCCTTCATGTTTTCCAAAAGTTTTATATTGTTTCCAATCAGCAATATGTCATCCACATATAATATCAGAAATGCTATAGAGCTCCCACTCACTTTCTTGTAAATACAAGCTTCTCCATAAACTTGTATAAACCCAAATGCTTTGATCACCTCATCAAAGCGAAGATTCCAACTCCGAGATGCTTGCACCAGTCCATAAATGGATCGCTGGAGTTTGCACACTTTGTCAACATTCTCTGGATCGATAAAACCTTCCAGTTGCGTCATATACAACTCTTCCTTAAGGAAACCATTAAGGAACGCTGTTTTGACATCCATTTGTCAGATTTCATAATCGAAAAATGCAGCTATTGCCAACATGATTCTGACAGACTTAAGCATCACTACGGGTGAGAAGGTCTCATCGTAGTCAACTCCTTGAACTTGTGAAAACCCCTTTGCCACAAGTTGAGCTTTATAGATGGTGACATTACCATCCACGTCCGTCTTCTTCTTGAAGATCCATTTATTCTGAATGGCCTTTCGCCCTTCAGGTAATACTTCCAAAGTCCATACTTTGTTTTCACACATGGATCCCATCTCGGATTTCATGGCCTCTAACCATTTGTTGGAATCTAGGCCCACCATTGCTTCTCCATAGCTCGTAGGTTCATCGTTGTCTAACAACATGACCTCTAAGACAGGGTTACTGTACCACTCAGGAGTAGTACATATCCTTGTCGACCTACGAGGTTCGATAGTAACTTGATCCGAAACTTCATGATCACTATCATTAGCTTCCTCTTCAACTGACATAGGTGCCATAGAAACATCTTTCTGTGCTGCGCTACTCTCTGGTTGAAGTGAAGGTTCAATAACCTCATCAAGTTCTATCTTTCCTCCCACTCAATTCTTTCGAGAGAAACTCTTTCTCGAGAAAGGACCCGTTCTTAGCGACAAATACTTTGCCCCCGAATCTGAGTTAGAATGTATACCCAATCGTCTCCTTTGGGTATCCTATGAAGATGCATTTGTCCGCTTTAGGTACGAGCTTTTCTGGCTGAAGCCTTTTGACATAAGCATCGCAGCCCCAAACCTTAAGAAACGATAGCTTAGGTTTCTTGCCAAACCATAGTTCATACGGTGTCATCTCCATGCACTTAGATGGTGCCCTATTTAAAGTGAAAGCAGGTGTCTCTAATGCATAACCCCAAAACAAGAGTGGCAGATCGGTAAGGGACATCATAGAACGAACCATATCCAATAAGGTACGATTACGATGTTCGGACACACCATTACGCTGTGGTGTTCCAGCTGGCGTCAGTTGTGAAACAATTCCACATTGTCTTAAGTGATTGCCAAACTCATAACTCAGATACTCTCCCCCTCGACCAGATCGTAGGAATTTAATCTTCTTGTTATGATGATTCTCAACTTCACTTTGAAATTGCTTGAACTTTTCAAAAGTTTCAGACTTATGTTTCATTAAGTAAATATACCCATATCTACTCAAATCATCGGTGAAGGTGAGAAAGTAACAATATCCACCACGCACGTCAACACTCATCGGACCGCACACATCAGTATGTATGATTTCCAACAAGTCACTTGCCTGTTCCATTGTTCCGAAAAACGGGGTTTTAGTCATCTTGCCCATGAGGCATGGTTCGCATGTGTCAAGTGATTCAAAATCAAGTGTCTCCAAAAGTCCATCAGCATGGAGTTTCTTCATGCGCTTTACACCAATATGACCTAAGCAGCAGTGCCACAAGAAAGTGGTATTATCATTACCAACTCTACATCTTTTGGCATCAACATTATGAACATGTGTATCATCACTATCAAGATTCAATAAGAATAAACCCCTCACAATGGGTGCATGACCATAAAAGATATTACCCATATAAATAGAACAACCATTATTCTCTGATTTAAATGAGTAACCGTCTCGCATGAAAGAAGATCCAGATATAATGTTCATGAAGGGTAACGCAGCAGAAAACAAAAATTTTCCGACCTACGCACCAGCCCAGGACCACTATGGAGACTGCATACAAGGTTTGATCATTTTTGTTACCGACTCGTAGCGCAGCGGAAGTAGAGTCGATGACGATCGGCGGTGCAGATCCCCGCAGCTAGGATTTACAACCTCCCAACCGCGAGGATGTACTCCCTCATCTGCCCCATGGACAGCCCTCCGGGAGGCGGTCGAACAGTCCCCCAGACGGTGTCACAGACAGCCCTTCGAGAGGACCTTCGAAACTCAGACGGTCACTCGGACAGCCCTTCGGGAGGACTCACAGAACTCGGACCGTCACTTGGACAGCCCTTCGAGAGGCACTCACGAACAGCCCCTCGGGCACTAATATCGAAACTACGACCTCTCTATAGAGTTGCACACATAAGGTGTCATCTATCCGGCAGGGCTTCGCCGTCCAGAACTAGTTCCCACCGAAACCCAGACAGCCTTTCGGCTCTGCGAAACTATTTCGCGGGGAGGGAGAGAGAAGCCAGATCATTGCATGGCATGTGTATGTGAGAATGGATGAGTGTGGAGGGCTGCCCCTCCACCTCTATTTATAGGAAATCCCAAGGGGTAGGGTGGTTTTACAATAAAACCCAAAAGTACATGAATGAAGTCCTTCCACCAAGGGCATAAAGGTGAAACCAAGGAACAAGAGGGGCTCCATGGTGGACCCCCAAGTGTGGCCGGCCACACCCCTTGGGGGGCCCCCATGAGGGCCTCCCAATCCATCCATGTCATCCCTAGATCTTTTGGGATAAAGCCCAAACAAGTGGCTTCCCAAAAAGTAACCCAAAAAGCACTTTCACTATTCACGACGACATTTTTCAGCGTCCGTTCGAACTGAAAATATTTATGTGGGCTTAGAACATTTCTAGTACCCACTAAAATAATTTTCAATGCGTTCTGGAACAATTCCAGATTAGTGATTTTCATCTGCGAAAAGCATCTGAAGTGGTTCCGGCAGCTCCGGAACATTTCCGGTTTTTCTTCCAGAAAATTCCCAAAAGTTTCCAGAATGATTCTGGCACCCTCCAAGAATTATCAGGCATGTGCCGAAACCAATTTGACTTTATGGTATCCTCTGAAACAACTTTTTAGTTTCACCGGAACTCATCCGGTGACCTCTCTCTGCGGAACTTTTCCGCTGTCCGAAACTTTTTCGGTGATTTTCTCTCAGACTCCCTGTCTAGTATTCAGCAGATAGATGACCCTTAAGTGTGTGACCCTATAGGTTCGGTGAAGTATAGATATGACACAGAACCCTTTCCGATCAATGATCAACATCGGAGCCGTGGACACCCATATTGACCCCTTTACCAACACGAATGAATATTCGAGTGAACCTCCAGTTGCCGTGTGCTATTCCTGTTGCTTCATGATATGTTACAAATACCCGAGGTGAGACATGTTGGCATTCCCGTGGATCAACAACTTGTCCACTATGCTAGTTACCTCGTTATCGGTATTGTTCTCTTTTCTCGTTACCGTGTTCCGGCATCCCCGTGATCAAATCCCAAAGTGTCTGGCCAGACGATGATGGATACCTTAACACCGAGAGGGTCCAGAGATATCTCTGTTGGGGAACGCGACAGAAAACAAAAATTTTCGGTATAGCGAGCACGCCCAGGACCACTATGGAGACTGCATACAAGGTTTGATCTGATCCGTACCGACTCGAAGCGCAGCGGAAGAAGAGTCGGTGGAGATCGTTGGTGCAGATCCCCGCAGCTAGGATTTACAACCTCCCAACCGCGAGGATGTACTCCCTCGTCGGACAGCCCTTCGGGAGGCGGTCGGACAGTCCCCCGGACGATGTCGCGGACAGCCCTTCGGGAGGACCCTTGAAACTCGAACGGAGACTCGGACAGCCCTCCGAGAGGACACTCGAACAGCCCCTCGGGCAAAAGACCGAAACTACGACCTCTCTATGGGGTTGCACACATACGGTGTCAGCTATCCGGCAAGGCTTCGCCGTCCAGAACTAGTTCCTGCCGGAACCCAGACAGCCTTTCGGCTCTACGAAACTCTTTTCGTGGGAGGGAGAGAAGAAGCCAGATAATGCATGGCATGTGTATGAGAGCAAGGGATGAGGTTTGTGGGCAGCCCACTCTCCTCTATTTATAGGAAAACCAAGGGGTAAAGTTGGCATTCACAAATACCAAAAGTACCCCCACTTTATGTCATTTACATAAAGAATAAAGCAAAAAGGAGTGCCATGTGGAGCTCCATGGAGCTCCACCCTCCATGGCCGGCCACCCCTTGGGGGGGCCCCCCAAGGGGGCTTCCTTAGTGCCCAAGGCTTCTAGAAGCCTTTTGGGAAAATTCCCAAAAGGTGCTTTCCATAAAAATTCCCAAAAAGCACTTTCACTATTCATGATGACATTTTTCAGCGTCCGTACGAACTAAAAATATTTATGTGGGCTTAGAACATTTCTAGTACCCACTAAAATAATTTTCAACGCGTTCTGGAACAATTCCAGATTAGTGATTTCATCTGCGAAAAAGCATCTGAAGCGGTTCCGGCAGCTCCGAAACATTTCCGGTTTTTATCCCCGAAAATTCCAGAAAGTTTCCAGAATAATTCTGGCACCCTCCAAGAATTATTAGGGGCATCCCGAAACCAATTTGACTTAATGGAATACCCCAAAACAACTTTTCAGTTTCACCGAAACTCATCCGGTGTTCTCTCTGCGGAACTTTTCCGCTGTCCGAAACTTTTTTGTTGTCCGAAACTTTTTCGGTGATTTTCTCTCAGACTCCCTGTCTAGTATTCAGCAGATAGACGACCCTTAAGCGTGTGACCCTATAGGTTCGGTGAAGTATAGACATGACCCGGAACCCCTTCCGATCAATGATCAACATCGGAGCCGTGGACACCCATATTAACCCCTATACCCACACGAATGATTATTCGAGTGAACCTCCAGTTGCTGTGTGCTATTCCTGTTGCTTCGCGATATGTCACAAACACCTGAGGTGAGATTTATTGCATCCCCGTGGATCAACAAATTTGTCCACTATGCAAGTTACCTCGTTACCGGTTTTGTTCTCTTTTCCCGTTTCCGTGTTGCGGTATCCCAGTGATCAAATCACAAGTTGTCTGGCCAGACGATGATGGATACCGTTTCACCGAGAGGGCCCGAGTATATCTCTCCATCGTCGGAGGAGCAAATCCCAATCTTGAGCTATCTCGTTACTTGCCATACTTTTCCGTGAACCCGTAAGCTGCCGTAATAGCCACCCAGTTACGGATGACGTTTAACAAACCCCAAAGTTCACGAAGCAAGTACGAAGGAACTCGATACTCTCATGGTCTAAGGAATTATGCAAACATTAACTTCCCTGTGTAAAATACCATTAACTTGTGACGAAAGTATCTCATAGCATAACATCAATTTGGGTCGATTCAACACAAGTGTTCTACCAACAATTTGTGCCCTCAAAATTGCCGGCATAGCCATGCCCATGATCAGGAAAACAGGATCATCATGCAATACTTGAGCCAGTCATAGAGGCTTGACTAGGAATACATTTTACCGTTTATTAGCCCACACGTGCACATGAGTTTCCCTCCAAGCCTTGTTTTATTTGCAGACTCGAGAATCATTGCAGTTATAGCATGGAACATAAACTTTTATTACAAACCAGGAGATACAAAATAACTGTTATTACTGCCTCTAGGGCATATCTCCTACAGACTCCCACTTGCACTAGAGTCATAATCCAGTTACATGGCTTCCCTAACACCAATGGCTATTCGGTGTTGCTCATGCTTTGCTCGTGGTAGAGGCTTCGTCATCGGGTCTGACACATTCAGATCCGTGTGAACTTTGCGTACTTTCACTAAACCTTCTTCGACATGATATCGAATGAGTTTATATTTGCGTTGAATATGTCTTGTCTTATGGTGCGAACTTGGCTCCCTTGCCTGAGCCACGGCGCCACTATTATCACAATAGATCTCCACCGGGTCCAGAGCACTTGGAACCACACCAAGGTCTTCAAGAAATTGCTTGATCCATACCGCCTCCTTGGAGGCTTCTGAAGCTGCAACATACTCCGCCTCCGTTGTAGAATCCGCCACAGTCTTTTGTTTGGAACTTTTCCAATCAACTGCGCCACCGTTCAATATGAAAACATAGCCTGATTGAGATTTGAGGTCATCTGGGTCAGTCATGAAGCCTGCATCAGTGTAACCACTTACAATGAGCTCTTCATCACCTCCGTACACAAGGAGTAAATCCTTGGTCCGTCTGAGGTACTTTAGAATACCCTTGACTGCGGCCCAGTGTTCCAATCCTGGATCACTTTGGTACCGGCTGCTAACACTTAGCGCATAGGAAACATCCGGTCTTGTACATAGCATGGCATACATAATAGAACCAACTGCCGAGGCATATGGAACATCATTCATTTGTACTCGCTCATCGAGAGTTCGAGGACTCTGATTCTTGCAAAGCACTGTGCCAGGTGACATAGGGAGTAGTCCTTTCTTGGAGTTCTCCATGTTGAACCTTTTCAACACCTTGTCAATGTACGTGCTTTGGCTAAGCGCTATCAGGCGTTTTGATCTATCTCTATAGATTCTGATGCCCAATACATATGCTGCTTCGCCTAAGTCTTTCATTGAAAACCTTTTCTTCAATGATTCTTTTATTTTGCTAAGAAAATTCATGTCATTTCCAATCAATAATATGTCATCCACATACAAGATTAGAAATGCTTTTGCGCTCCCACTAAACTTCTTGTAAACACAAGATTCTTCGTCATTCCTGATGAAGCCAAACTCTTTGACCACTTCATCAAAACGAATGTTCCAGCTCCTTGATGCTTGCTTCAGACCATAAATAGCTTTCTGAAGTTTGCATACCTTTCCAGCATCCTCATGAATGACAAAACCTTCCGGCTGTATCATGTATACATCCTCTTTGAGGTTTCCATTTAGGAAAGCCGTTTTGACATCCATCTGCCATATTTCATAGTCGAAATAAGCAGCAATTGCTAGCAATATCCGAACAGACCTAAGCATAGCTACGGGCGAGAAAGTCTCGCCGTAGTCCACTCCTGGAACTTGCGTGAACCCTTTCGCGACAAGTCTAGCTTTGTGGATAGTAATGTTACCATCCGCGTCCGTCTTCTTTTTGAAAATCCATTTACAACCAATCGGCTTACGCCTTCTGGAAGTTCTTCCAAGTTCCAAACTTGGTTTTCGTACATGGATTCCATTTCGGATCTCATGGCCTTGTGCCATTCCTTTGAGCTGGGCCCCGCCATCGCTTCCTTGTAGTGCGCAGGTTCATCGTCTTCAAGAATGAAGATTTCGTTATGAAACCACTCAGGTGGCTGGATAGCCCTGCCTGATCTGCGCGGTTCAGTTACAACATTGTTTGAAGTCCCCGCATCATATGCGATAACTTCCGGCTCAGTTGTAGGGATAATTAGCGGAATCTCTTCCGGTTCCTTAGCCATATCAACGGTTGCCGAAGATTCACTAATCTCATTAAGTTGTACTGTCCTCCCACTCACTTCTTTTGCGAGAAACTCTTTCTCAAGAAATTGTCCATTTCTGGCAACAAACACTTTGTTATCGGACGGGTGGTAGAAGGAATACCCAATTGTTTCCTTGGGATAACCTACAAAGTAACATTTGTCTGATCTGGGATCAAGTTTGGTAGGTTGTAAACGTTTTACGTATACCTCACAACCCCAAATCCTGAGATGCGACAAACCGGGTTTCTTCCCGTTCCATAACTCATATGGTGTCGTCTCAACAGATTTAGACGGTGCTCTGTTAAGTGTGTGAGTGGCAGTTTCTAGTGCATGACCCCAAAAGTACAATGGCAGATCTGTAAGAGACATCATCGACCTTACCATGTCTAACAGGGTTCGGTTACGTCGTTCCGATACTCCGTTTCTCTGTGGAGTTCCAGGAGGCGTAAGCCGTGGAACGATTCCACAGTCACTCAGATGTTGGCCAAACTCATGACTAAGATACTCGCCTCCGCGATCAGACCGCAGAAACTTAATCTTTTTGTCACGATGATTTTCTACCTCATTCTGAAATTCTTTGAACTTTTCAAAGGTTTCCGACTTATGTTTCATTAAGTAGATATATCCATACCGACTTAAATCATCAGTAAAAGTCACGAAGTAGAAATACCCACCCCGTGCGGCTGTGTTCATTGGACCACATACATCACTATGTATTATTCCCAATAATTCACCCGCCCGTTCAGGATGACCCGTGAACGGCGTCTTGGTCATTTTCCCCATCAAGCAAGCTTCACATGTGTCAAATGATTCAAAATCAAGAGATGGTAAAACTCCATCTTTATGGAGTCTTTGCATGCGTTTCTTTCCGATGTGGCCAAGGCGACAGTGCCACATGAAAGTGGTGGTGGTATCAGCCTTCTTAAGGCGTTTAGCATTCACGTTAAAGACATCATTTCCACATTCAAGGTTTAGAATGAAAAGGCCCCCAACAATGGGTGCAAATCCATAAAACATATCCTTACAATAAAGTGAACAACCATTGTTCTCAGACTTGTACGAATACCCATCGTGTACTAAACATGATCCAGAGATAATGTTTCTACACAACAGTGGAACAAAATAACAGTTACTTAGTTCCAAAATAAATCCTAAAGGGAGACGTAGAGGCATAATGCCGACGGCTTGAGCGGCGATCGCATCACCGTTCCCGACGCGCATCACGACTTCATTCCTTGCCAGCTTGCGCACCTTCTGAAGCCCCTGTATCGAGTTGCAAATGTGAGCAACCGATCCGGTATCAAATACCCAAGACTTAGAATTTTCGCAAGCAAGCAAAACGTCAATGACATTAACCCGTATAACAGTTATACCTTTCTTCTTATCTGCCATGTATATCTTGCAGTTCTTCTTCCAGTGTCCAGTGCCTTTGCAGTGAAAACACACAGTTTCAGCCTTGGCTCCGCCCTTAGGCTTGCCTTTCCTTTTGAAACTGGCAGTTTTGTTCACCAGCAACTTTTGCTGATTCTGCAGTCCTATCTCATGTGTTTTGAGCATCGCTTCATAAAGCGAGGTAAGGATCAAATCATTACCAGGTGTCTTTGGAAAATTAACTCCCTGTTCAGCCATACTATCATAATAGTTTGCTAGTTTGACACCTTGTTCATTTACTAGAGATTTCTTATGTATATTGCATTCTTCCATGGCTTCAGTCATCTCATGAACTTCAGCTAAATCCTGTTTGTGATACAGAACATTTAGTGCCTCGATCATCTCGAAGGCACTAAGTCGTTCATAACGTTTCTGTAGTACAGGATCCATGCAAGATAACATAAGTTCTTTAACAACACTGAAATCATCCTTTCATGAGTCAAACACGTGGATGATATCCTGAGCCATTTCTGGCGTAGGGGAATCACCTAGAGGTTGATCAAGCACATAGTCTTTCTTAGCTTCCCTGAGGACAATCCTCAGGTTACGGACCCAGTCCGCATAGTTGTTTCCAATCGCAGTCAACTTCTCTTTCTTTAACAACGGGCCTAAGTTGAACATGGTGTTGCGAGCCATTTGATCTACAACGGGAAACACAAGTTTCACTTAGACTTTGTTTATAATGAAAATGCACTAGTGAATAAATAATTTTATTCTAAAGTGCGCTCCCACTCAAATCAATATCTCTCATAATTGATTGTGAGTGATTCAAGATCCGCATTTCAATTCAACGCCATTGACGGGTTCATCACTGATGACGTGAATTTTAATCGGTAGGCCAACTTGCCAATCACATCTCTATGTGACTCTTGTTCATCTTTCGATGCATGTGTTCCGAGCTCAGGACTCTCCTGCCTGAATGTCAAGACAACCAAGTGATCATGCAGTGAGGTCTGACCTTCACCCGCCTTACACCTCTCTAATCGTTCGTGCTCATGTGTACATGGCGCACCCCGAAAAGATACGTGTTGTAGACGGTGCTACACTTGGGAGAACACTAACTACTTGATATTTTAAGTGAGAGATCACCCTAATAAAAAGCGACTACCGCGCAATCAAGAAGGGTGCATCAAGAGGGATAAACATCTCAGGCAATTCAAAATGGCATGATATGGTATAGCCCCTTCTGACGGAGAAGTCTTTCAATTCTTCGTCTTCGGCATTCGCATCGGTGTTCACCTTTGCGAAGATTGCCACCACCTTGTCGATGCACCAGATAATATTGCTATCTCCATAGCGGATAAAATAAATGCATTACTTAAGGTTGACACGCAGGTCATTAAAGTGCAATCATATGGCTCCAGCCATCATGCCGAATCATGACACGCAGGTCATGTTAATTACATCATATAGTCATGTCATACATAATCAAATTGAATATGAGACTTGCTATACCACATCACATGCAAACCATCCTGCAAAACCAAGTTAGACGCCTCTAATCGGTTTATGCAAAATTTTATTTTACGTGGCTTCTAAGGTTTTGACTTAAACCGCAGCTACCAACGTTTTATCATCAAGTATGATTATTCAAGTCGCTAGATTAACATCTCGGGGTGTATGAAACACGAGATAATTAAATCTCGAGCCCCATACTAAACTTCGTCATACGCATGACCCCCGTGCAGATCATATCTACAATGCCCTTTCATCTACGAATTTCATCTTTCTTTTGACTATGGCAGAACCCAAAGAACTGATAGCACTTCCATGATCAATCAGGATCATGGATTGCCAGAACTTTGTCAAATTCCACCATGCTGTCTCGAGATTGAGCAAACACAAATTCTAGGGAAGCAACAAGAACATCGGGTAACAGATTTCATCTGTCACCCGCATAAATAATTTTCAGCAATAGATCTTATCTACTACCTAATTATATTAGGCAATACCCATACATCTCCATGTATTCTAGATCGTAACCTGCATCTACGCATAGCACGGCTCTGATACCACTATTGGGGAACGCGACAGAAAACAAAATTTTTTGGTATAGCGAGCACGCCCAGGACCACTATGGAGACTGCATACAAGGTTTGATCTGATCCGTACCGACTCGAAGCGCAGCGGAAGAAGAGTCGGTGGAGATCGTTGGTGCAGATCCCCGCAGCTAGGATTTACAACCTCCCAACCGCGAGGATGTACTCCCTCGTCGGACAGCCCTTCGGGAGGCGGTCGGACAGTCCCCCGGACGATGTCGCGGACAGCCCTTCGGGAGGACCCTTGAAACTCGAACGGAGACTCGGACAGCCCTCCGGGAGGACACTCGAACAGCCCCTCGGGCAAAAGACCGAAACTACGACCTCTCTATGGGGTTGCACACATACGGTGTCAGCTATCCGGCAGGGCTTCACCGTCCAGAACTAGTTCCTGCCGGAACCCAGACAGCCTTTCGGCTCTACGAAACTCTTTTCATGGGAGGGAGAGAAGAAGCCAGATAATGCATGGCATGTGTATGAGAGCAAGGGATGAGGTTTGTGGGCAGCCCACTCTCCTCTATTTATAGGAAAACCAAGGGGTAAAGTTGGCATTCACAAATACCAAAAGTACCCCCACTTTATGTCATTTACATAAAGAATAAAGCAAAAAGGAGTGCCATGTGGAGCTCCATGGAGCTCCACCCTCCATGGCCGGCCACCCCTTGGGGGGGCCCCCCAAGGGGGCTTCCTTAGTGCCCAAGGCTTCTAGAAGCCTTTTGGGAAAATTCCCAAAAGGTGCTTTCCATAAAAATTCCCAAAAAGCACTTTCACTATTCACGATGACATTTTTCAGCGTCCGTACGAACTAAAAATATTTATGTGGGCTTAGAACATTTCTAGTACCCACTAAAATAATTTTCAACGCGTTCTGGAACAATTCCAGATCAGTGATTTCATCTGCGAAAAAGCATCTGAAGCGGTTCCGGCAGCTCCGAAACATTTCCGGTTTTTATCCCCGAAAATTCCAGAAAGTTTCGAGAATAATTCTGGCACCCTCCAAGAATTATTAGGGGCATCCCGAAACCAATTTGACTTAATGGAATACCCCAAAACAACTTTTCAGTTTCACCGAAACTCATCCGGTGTTCTCTCTGCGGAACTTTTCCGCTGTCCGAAACTTTTTTGGTGTCCGAAACTTTTTCGGTGATTTTCTCTCAGACTCCCTGTCTAGTATTCAGCAGATAGACGACCCTTAAGCGTGTGACCCTATAGGTTCGGTGAAGTATAGACATGACCCGGAACCCCTTCCGATCAATGATCAACATCGGAGCCGTGGACACCCATATTAACCCCTATACCCACACGAATGATTATTCGAGTGAACCTCCAGTTGCTGTGTGCTATTCCTGTTGCTTCGCGATATGTCACAAACACCTGAGGTGAGATTTATTGCATCCCCGTGGATCAACAAATTTGTCCACTATGCAAGTTACCTCGTTACCGGTTTTGTTCTCTTTTCTCGTTTCCGTGTTGCGGTATCCCAGTGATCAAATCACAAGTTGTCTGGCCAGACGATGATGGATACCGTTTCACCGAGAGGGCCCGAGTATATCTCTCCATCGTCGGAGGAGCAAATCCCAATCTTGAGCTATCTCCTTACTTGCCATACTTTTCCGTGAACCCGTAAGCTGCCGTAATAGCCACCCAGTTACGGATGACGTTTAACAAACCCCAAAGTTCACGAAGCAAGTACGAAGGAACTCGATACTCTCATGGTCTAAGGAATTATGCAAACATTAACTTCCCTGTGTAAAATACCATTAACTTGTGACGAAAGTATCTCATAGCATAACATCAATTTGGGTCGATTCAACACAAGTGTTCTACCAACAATTTGTGCCCTCAAAATTGCCGGCATAGCCATGCCCATGATCAGGAAAACAGGATCATCATGCAATACTTGAGCCAGTCATAGAGGCTTGACTAGGAATACATTTTACCGTTTATTATCCCACACGTGCACATGAGTTTCCCTCCAAGCCTCGTTTTATTTGCAGACTCGAGAATCATTGCAGTTATAGCATGGAACATAAACTTTTATTACAAACCAGGAGATACAAAATAACTGTTATTACTGCCTCTAGGGCATATCTCCTACAATCTCTCCATCGTCGGAGGAGCAAATCCCAATCTTGAGTTATCAAGTTACTTGACATACTTTCCCATGAACCCATAAGCCGCCGTAATAGCCATCCAGTTACGGATGACGTTTAACAAACCCCAAAGTTCATGAATCAAGCATGAAGAAACTCGATACTCTCATGGTCTGAGGAATCATGCAAACGTTAACCATCTATGTGTTATTAACCATTAACTTGTGATGAATGTAACTCATAGCATAACATCAATCGGGTCGATTCAACACAAATGTTCTTCTAACATTGTGCCCTCAAAATTGCTGGCATAGACATGCCCATGATCAGGAAAACAGGACCATCATGCAACACTTGAGCTAGTCTTAGAGGCTAGACTAGGAATACATTTTACCGTTTATTATTCCACACATGCATATGAGTCTTCCTCCAAGCCTCGTTTTATTTGTAGACTCGAGAACCATAGCAGTTATAGCATGGAACATAAACCTAATTATGTACAGGGGGATAATCAATAAAATTTATTATTGCCTCTAGGGCATATCTCCTACAGTTCATGCTCAACGCAGGCACGAAATAACAATTATTCAGGTTCATCACTAATCCCGATGGTAATCAAAGAGCGAGCGTGCCGACAGCGATCACATCCACCTTGGAACCATTTCCCACGCGCATCGTCACCTCATCCTTCGCCAGCCTTCATCTATTCCATAGTTCCTGTTTAGAGTTGCAAATGTGAGCAACCGACCCGGTATCAAATACCTAGGCACTACAACGAGAGCTGGTAAGGTACACATCAATAACATGTATATCATATATACCTTTGTTGACATTGGACCCCTTCTTGTCGGCCAGATACTTGGGGAAATTCCGCTTCCAGTGGCTAGTTCCCTTGCAATAGAAGTACTCAGTTTTTGGCTTGGGTGCAGCCTTGGGTTTCTTCACGGGAGGAGCAACTGCTTTGCCACTCTTCTTGAAGTTTTCCTTCTTTACCTTGCTCTTCTTGAAACTAGTGGTTTTATTGACCATCAACACTTGATGCTCCTTCTGGATGTCTGACTCCGCTACTTTCAGCATCGTGAACAGCTCAGAGGCTGACTTGTTCATCCCTTGCATGTTATAGTTTACCACAAAGCTCTTGTAGCCAGGTGATAGAGATTGAAGAACTCTGCCAGTGACCGCCTCAGGCGGGAGCTCAACTCCCAACTCAGCCAGACGGTTGTAATACCCAGACATTCTGAGTATGTGCTCACTGACAGAGCTGTTCTCCTCCATTTTGCACGCATAGAACTTATCAGAGGTCTCATACCTCTCGTTCCGGGCATTTTTCTCAAAAATAAACTTCAACTCCTGGAACATATCATTTGCTCCATGACGTTCAAAATGCTTTTGAAGTCCCTGTTCTAAGCCATACAACATGGCGCACTGAACTATTGAGTAGTCATCAACACGCGACTGCCAGGCATTCACAACGTCCACAGTCGCTGGCGGGGGTGGCGCACCAAGCGGTGCATCAAGGACATAAGACTTTTGGGCAGCCGTGAGGATAATCCTCAGATTATGGGCCCAGTCCACAAAGTTGCTTCCATCATCTTTCAGCTTAGCTTTCTCTAGGAACGCATTGAAATTCAGGGGAGCTACTGCGCAAGCCATTGATCTACAACATAATTTGCAAAGATAACTTAGACTAGTGTTCAAGATAATGAGTTCAATTAATCATATTATCTAAGAACTCCCACTCAAATCAACATACCTCCGGTTGTCCGAGTGTAACATGATCTAAATTCACCAACCCAAGTCCGATCATCACGTGAGATGAGGTGGTTTCAATGGTGAACATCTCCATGTTGATCATATCTACTAAAAGACTCATGTTCGACCTTTTGGTCTCTTGTGTTCCGAGGCCATGTCTGTACATGCTAGGCTCGTCAAGTTTAACCCAAGTGTTCCGCATGTGCAAAACTGGCTTGCACCCGTTGTAAGCGAACGTAGAGTCTATCACAGCCGATCATGATGCGGTGCTTCGAAATGACAAACTTTTGCAATGGTGCACACTTGGGGAGAACACATTTTTATCTTGAAATTTCAGTGAGGGATCACCTTATAATGCTACCGTCGTCCTAATCAAAATAAGATGCATAAAAGGATTAACATCACATGCAAATCATAAGTGAGATGATGTGGCCATCATCTTGTGCTTTTGATCTCCATCTCCAAAGCACCGACATGATCTCCATCGTCACCGGCATGATACCACGATCTCCATCATCGTGTCGCCATTAGGGTTGTCATGCCAACCATGCTGCTACAACTATTGCTACCACTTAGCGATAAAGTAAAGCATTACATAGCACTTAATGATTGACACGTAGGTCATACAATAATTAAAGACAACCCTATGGCTCCTGCCAGTTGCCGTATTCATCGACATGCAAGTCGTGATAATCTATACAAAACATGACCATCTCATACATCAAATATATCTCATCATGTCTTTGGCCATATCATATCACAACATACCCTGCAAAAATAAGTTTGACGTCCTCTACTTTGTTGTTGCATGTTTTACGTGCACTACAAAAAAAAAGACACATCCGTGACATTTTGGCCCGAACGATTTTTTTCCTGTCATGCTTATGACACTTCTATGACGATAATTGTGACAAAACCACGTATCATCATAGATGTGGTGGGCTCCTACTTCTATGACAAAAAATCATGATAGAAAATGGGCTTTTCGTCCTGGGCAGGCCGGGGATGCACCTGCATTACATTCTTTGGGCCATCCATGATGGAAAAAATCATGGTAGAAGCGAGGGCGAGGAAAATTTCAGGGAGTTCCCGGTTACGGTGGGTGGTCGGGGCCGAGCGATGCATGGAGGTTTGTGCGTTTCTTTCGTACACGTACTCGCATGTGTGCGAGGTGTTGGGCTCTAACTGAACCCGAGCGAGGCGTTCTCTTACTGAACCTGAGCGATTGCACTAGCTACGTTACTGAACCCGAGCGATCGATCCCTTGGCTGTTAACTGAACCCGAGCGATTCCTTCGCTACTGCTGCTAACTGAAGCCAATCGAACCAGCTGCCTCTTGATGAATAGTGACCAATATTGGGGGTTGGATGAACAGTTCCCGGTTGGGGTTAGATGAACAGGACCCGTGGTAGTCGGTCGTTGTCGCTGGATGAACAGGGCCCCGATCGAGGTGGCCGTCACACCCTAGCCGGTTGGGGTGGATGAACAAGACCCCATGGAGGGCTGGTTGAACAGTAGCCGATGGAGGCTAGATGAACAATATCCCTTGGATGAACAGTAGCCCGTGGAGGCAGGTGGAAGATGCGGTGGATGAACAGTAGCAGGTGGAGGCTGGAGGAAGTCGATGGTGGATGAACAGTAGCCCGTGGAGGCTGGAGCGAGGCAGTAGATGGTGGATGAACAGTTGCCCATGGAGTCCCGTTTTACGGTATGCCACACCTCTCCCGATGAACAGGACCCCATTTCGATCGTAGGCGCTCCAATACAAGTCCATTTCCTCCGTTTTGCGGTACGCCACACCCCTCCCAATCAACAGCACCCCGTTTCGACCATAGGTGCTCGAACACAAGTTCGTTTCCTCTGCTTTGCGGTACGCCACACCCTTCCCGATCAATAGGACCCCGTTTTGACCGTAAGCGGTCGAACAGAAGGCCGTTTCCTCTGTTCTGCGGTACGCCAGGCCCCGTTTCGGCTGTTTCGTCCAAGCCGGTTGGCTCTCGATGAACACGACGTATTCTGACCCAGTCGGTTGCCTCCCGATGAACACGACGCTCTTTCCTCCATTCTGACCCAGCCGATTTTGGCTGCCGATGAACATGACGCCATCGCTGTACGCGTTCGAGACCACGCCCGTATGTACTTATGTGGCCATCTTTTTTGCAGCGTAGCTGTCGTATGTGTACAGGATTTAGACGGGACTGTCTGAACTGCTACTGCTCCTTACTCGGCCACGGTTCATCGTGGCAGACAGACCGATCGACCGGTGTGTACATAGACAACGCTACGTACACTTCAACCGGGTGGGTCCCAGCTGTCAGGGAGGACAAGGAGGCACTTCCTTGCGTGCGAATATATAGTTGGCGGGTCCCAGCTATCAGGGGCGGAATCATATATTTTTTGCCCATAATAAGGAGGCACTTTCTTGCGTGCAAAGATGTTATTGGTGGGTCCCAACCATTAGGGGCAGGAATAACGTGGCACTTCCTTCCTTGCGAAGATATACATGGTGGGTCCCATCTTTTAGGGGGAGGAATAATTTTATTTTCGTGTAATAAGGAGGCGGTTGCATGCGTGCGTCCATGGACCTGGTGCGTCCCCACTGTCAGCCTCTCCACGTACAGTCCTCTTCTGATGACTCTCATTTGTTGACCATGTTGACCACGCCGTGCCAAGCGCACCAAGGCGGTGGACGGCGGTGAGGCCCCGGACGGCAAAGAGCCGGAGATGGGAAGACAAAACAGTGGAGTCGTAGACGGAGAGGTGTACGAGGGTTAACTGGTTTTGGTGCGGTGTAGTTCTGTAGTCGGCTGAGAATAACAACAGGTGTGGAGGGCTGGCCAGGCCGGCGGTGAGGTAGTGATACATCCATTTTGCATCATGATTTCCTACTGTTATTTATAATGTTTTATGCATAATTGTAACATCCCAAATTTTTAATTTGGAATGTTATGCATTAGATCATCATTGCATATCATATTTTAATGCATTTTGTTTTGCGATCCTCGAAATCCTGAGCAACTCAAGGACCACGGAGAGATTTGGGGATTTCACCGTTTTCATATTTGAATTTTCTCAAATATTGAAACAAGGATCAATTTGGTTTAACTATTTTTCTCTTCGAAAATATTTCATATTAAAAATATATGAGAGGAGATAATATGACTTCTCCAAAATAAATGGAATATTGGAGGAAAAATATTAAAATCAAATAAATATTTTATTTGGATTTTTATTGCAATTTTATTTGAATTGAGAAAAATACGCGTTTTTCAAAATTGCATTTTTGGCCCAAATAAATGTTCATCTCGTCCGGCATTTTTTTGAGGACAGGGAAAATTTATTTCGGGAATTTTGGAGTCCGTTTAGTATTTCTTTTATTTGTTTTTCTGCGCGGAATTATTTAAAAAAAAAAAGAACTTCGCGGACCGAACTGGGCCGAAGCCCAGCCGGCCCAGCAGGCCGCCGCCGCCTTCCCCTGCACGGGAGTCCGCCCCGCCGCCGCCGGCCGTGACCGAGGCGGACACGCCTCCCGAGGCCCACCCCCTCCCCAAGCCAACCCCCCCGGCCCCTTTATATGCCGCCCGCCCCGCCGCCTCGACCCCTCCACCCCACCACCGCCGCAGCTAGCAGAAAGTAGCAGCAGCCGCCGCCGCCGCGGGGGGGGGGGGGGGGTGGTACGACGCTCGCCGCGCCGCAGCCGCCGCCCCGCCTCCCGAGCGCCGCCGCCGCGTAGCCTCGCCGCCGCACGCGCTCGCGCCGCCGCGCCGCACCCCGCCGTCCCGCGGAGCCTCGCGGAGGTAGTAGCCGCGCCGCCGTTCATCGTTTTTTTTTTCGGTTAACCGTTCGGTTTTTTTGGTAAACCCTAGATCTAGATTCGGTTTTTTTTATCCGGTTTATTCTTTAGATCGGTTTTCCGTCGGTTTAGTTATTTAGCGAACGCCCGTTCGTCGTTCGTTTTAACGAACGGTTTTCACCGTTTAACCGCAGACAGCGAACGTTCGTTCGTTAGCTGTTCGTTAGTTTCGTTTTCTCGGATTTTTCCGCGATTATTTCGATCGCGATTCCTGATCGATTTTGTTTTAATATACTTTTCGCTCGTTTGTCGGAATCAGGCGATTCAAGCGCCTAGATCTTCGTCTCGAAGCCTCTTTCTGTTTAACTAACTTAAACAAGTTTTTGCTACTGTAAAATTTGACTTTAGTCCAGATTAGTAATCGAAGCTTGTTCTTTCGCAGTTTGGTTTAGTTGCTCCGTTTGATTTGATTCTTTTTGCAAACCGGAGTTCTTAGGTTAACTTTTGGTTAATCATCTCATTTGAGTTTTACCCGTGCATCTTCGCTTGATTACTTATGTATGCTATTGTTTGTTTGCGATAGAGTACCCGGAGTGCGAAGCGTGCTTCTACGAGTCCCTAGGTTTTGAGATCGTCAGCAAGGAAAGAAAACACATTGATCATACTTCTTCGTTACCCAGTTTTTATGCATTAGTTTCGACCCTCAAATATTGCATGATTAGGATGTGATTAACTTGTGGGTACTGGGAAGTAGATGATGAGGTAGAACCTATTGCCCTTTTAATAACAAACCCTTGGGAGTTACTTCTACGCTATGCTTATGTTGCCATGCTATGCTCGTAGACGTGGATTGGGTTTTGAGTGTATCCATGTCAGATGTGAGATTTTTTTTAATGGTTCAACTTAAGGTGGCAACTTTAATACACATCTGGGTGGATTGCTTGTTTGGGCACCTGGGGATATACCAGTGTTGTCCTAGGAGATCCCGGGGATATACCGTGTGATCCTCCTACGGTCCGCCACCCAGGCTCAAAGGGATCATAAGATTATTCATGCTAGAAACTTCCGTGTGCAACCACAAGCTATTATGGGCTCTAGCATAGTTGAGTATGTTGCAGGACCTCTTTTAGTGGTAGGCTAGCAGATGTAGGGGAAAGTAGGTGTAACTGTCTACCCAGAGTAAAGAGTAAATGCTTCAGAAAGACTGTGTCTCGGTCATCCGTTTCTCAAACACCATGAAGTGCGAGAAATCCAACGGAGGAGATCGAGTCTTGTGGGGAAAAGTGCACAAACCTCTGCAGAGTGTACAAACTAGTCATGATTAGCCGTGTCCCCGGTTATGGACATCTTGAGTATCTGGTTCTTGGATCATCATATTGAATCCCATCACTCTAAATTAATTTGTTGGGATTAATGATTACTTTTAATTGGGATTGAGAGGGGGTTTTACCTTCTCAATGTTCAACCACCACCATGATAGTTAAATAAAATATATTCCTTTGTTGTAGGAAAAAATTGGCTTTTCGCAAAACAGTATAACCCTAGAGCTTTTCCACCAGCCAAATATGCATGTAGTATTAGCAATTATTCTGTTCATTGCTCTACTGTGTTATATTGCCAGCATATTCCATGTGCTGACCCGTTTCGGGCTGCAACGTATCATGTTGCAGACTTTTCAGACGAAGAGTAAGGTGTGCTAGGTCGTTGTCATGCACTCAGGTATGCCGTTGGAGTGGATGGACTCACCTTATCTTCCAAGCCTTCCGCTGTTATCTTATTTAGATGGCCTTAAGCCATATTTATTGTAATCAGTTCTCTTTTGAGACATTCGATGTAATAAGTGTGTGATTGCTACTCTGTTATAAATCCCTCAAGTACTGTGTGTGTCAGCATTACCGATCCAGGGATGACACTTGAACACAGGGATTCGATCCATTCGGGTCGGGTCGCTACAAAGATGGTATCAGAGCACACGCTGACTGTAGGACACGACCACTAAGAAAAGCCATAGGTCACTCTTCTCTACTCATTTCTGACTTCTCTCCATCTTCTATTCTCTTGGATGGCGGACTCAAGGAACAAGTTTACACAACCGGATGAAGACATGCCTTTTGGACGACACTTGAAGGAAGTCACTAGGTACCTGAACATCGGAATGCCAAACTTCACCGGGACCTACACCACCACTGTACCAGAAGAGGAGCGTTGGATGATTCGAGTTCAAGTTCCCGGAAGGACTTTCATGCCAGTTACGGAGCCCATAGAGTTTTCCTTTGATGCACCAACCTGGGGTCTAGGAAAGAGCATGGCAGCCCACATCGCCATGGGACGCATCGGCGAAGTGTATCACAAGGATCTTAAGGACACAATCTACCAGTTATGTGGGCGCCGAGATGAGCAATGGGAGATGATCAGCACCCGGAGGGACAGGTCCATTGCAGCTTTCATCCAGGAGTTAAACCAGCACATTCGTCGACAGGAGAACCAGATGTGTGCAAGCATGATAGATTTGAAGAAGGTGATGACCAGGAACATGGAGCTAGAAGAGGAACTCAAGTCTACACGCGATGGATACAAGGAGGAAATCGCCGTACTAGTGGAGAAGAATGACGACCTGACAAGGAAGCTAGGAGTATTCATGGGAGACCCCGCGCCCGAAGAAGAAGACGACGAACCTGAGGAAATTCGATCTGAAGACTACATCATCATCGACGACACCGACTCCGACCCCGACAGTAGTGATGATGATTATGAAGACGAAGCTGGAGCGGATATCATGGAGTCTTCCACCGATCAAAATTTCTAGATGACCACCATATTATCATTAGTATTTTCCCCATGTAAATAGTAATAGTCCGAGCACTTTTGTAACGGTAGTTAGATCGATTGTATGCTCTTGCTTGAATTGAGTGGTGTGTTATGAATGTGTTTGTCTCATGTGCATATGGGTAGTGCCTTCTCACTAGACCTTACCCTATTCTAATCCCTTCCCTCTAAACCCATCAGATGCCATTGATCATTGGAAGTCATGTTTTCCCCTCAGACCTGATAGTTTTGAAGTCACAAGGATTGGATGTGATACTAGGCATGGATTGGCTATCGATGTATGGAGGAAGCATCGAATGTGCGAGTAAGTCGATTTTGCTTACCACCCCGGAGGGAAAAAGGATCAAGTATGTATCTAGGCATGTGCCTAGAAGGAGCCAAGTAAATTCTCTCACGGGAGTTGTTCAGGAGGAGGTGCCTATTGTGAAGGATTACCCAGATGTATTTCCAGAGGAGTTACCAGGCATGCCGCCGGATCGAGACATTGAATTCTTGATAGAGTTGTTGCCAGGCACCGGACCAATATCAAGAGACCATACGGATGCCCCCAATGATCTGGAGGAGATTAAGAAGCAGATCAGGAATTATTGGAGAAAGGTTACATTCGACGAAGTTCATCACCGTGGGGAGCCCCAGTGCTCTTAGTTGAGAAGGATGGATCCTTGAGAATGGTTGTTGATTATCGCGCATTGAATGAAGTGACGATTAAGAACAAGTACCCATTGCCAATGATTAAGATTTGTTTGATCAGTTGCAAGGAGCTAAAGTGTCTCCAAGATCCGATTGAGATCAGGGTATCACCAGCTGAAGATCCGAGAACAGGATATACCTAAGACAGCCTTCACCACCCGGTATGGGCTATATGAGTACACAGTTATGTCATTTGGATTGACTAATGCCCCTGCCTATTTCATGAGTATGATGAACAAGGTGTTCATGGAGTTCTTGGATAAGTTTGTCGTGGTGTTCATTGATGATATCTTGGTATACTCAAAGAATGAAGAGGAGCACAAGGAGCATCTGCGTTTAGTTCTCGAGAAGCTCAGGGAACATCAGTTGTATGCCAAGTTCAGCAAATGTGAGTTTTGGTTGAAGGAAGTTGGATTTCTTGGACATGTTATATCGGGCGAAGGTATAGCAGTAGACCCCACTAAGGTTCAGTCTGTCACTGAGTGGTTGGCACCCACCTTAGTGGGGGATATCCGCAGTTTTCTTGGACTTGCAGGATATTATCGGAGATTTATCGAGAATTTTTCTAAGATTGCGAAGCCTATGACGGAGTTACTGAAGAAGGACACTAAGTTCAAATGGACAGATGAATGTGAGGCAAGTTTTCAGGAACTGAAGAAACGTTTGGTTACAGCCCCAGTTCTGATTCTGCCAGATATACGCAAGGATTTCCAAGTGTATTGCGACGCTTCTCGCTTAGGACTGGGAGGAGTACTTATGCAGGAAGGAAGAGTTGTTTCATATGCCTCACGTCAGCTTCGGCCGCATGAGTTGAATTATGCCACGCATGACTTGGAGTTAGCAGCTGTAGTTCATGCACTTAAGACTTGGAGACATTTTCTTATTGGGAACCGTTGTGATGTGTACACGGATCACAAGAGCTTGAAGTATATTTTCACTCAGAAGGAGCTGAACCTCAGGCAGAGGAGATGGTTGGAACTTATAAAGGATTATGATATGAAGTTGCATTATCATCCAGGAAAGGCCAATGTCGTAGCAGACGCTTTGAGCCGGAAGAGTTATGTCAATACCCTCAAAAGCGGAGATTTACCAAAGGGGTTATCCGAAGATCTCAGGGAGTTTCGTTTGGGGATAGTCCCTAGAGGTTTTGTCGCAGTTATGGAAGTTCAGTCAACATTATTGGGAAGGATTCGAGAAGCTCAGAAAGATGACAAAGAAATTGCCGAGATAAAGGATAGAATGCGCAAAGGAAAAGCCAAAGGTTTTCGTGAAGATGAGCACGACACCTTATGGTTTGAGGACCGTGCGTATGTACCCAATAATGCCGAGATCAGGAAGTTGATACTACAGGAGGCTCATGACTCGCCATACTCGATACACCCCGGAAACACCAAGATGTATTTGGATTTAAAAGAGCGTTTCTGGTGGACGGGTATGAAGAGGGATATTGCTGAGTATGTAGCCGTATGTGATGTATGTCAGAGAGTGAAGGCAGAGCATCAGAAGCCCGCAGGATTGCTACAGCCTATGCCAATACCCGAATGGAAGTGGGATAAACTTGGCATGGATTTCATCACCGGATTACCCAGGACCCGATCAGGATATGATTCTATCTGGGTAGTAGTGGATCGTTTGACTAAAGTAGCTCACTTTATTCCAGTGAAAACCACATATACGAGTGCGAAGTTGGCCAAGATATATATGACCAGGATCGTATGTCTGCACGGAGTTCCGAGGACCATCGTATCAGATAGAGGAACCCAGTTTACTTCAAAGTTTTGGCGCCAGCTGCACCAGACATTGGGAACCAGGCTAGAGTTTAGTACAGCCTTCCATCCGCAGACAGATGGACAGACCGAGAGAGTCAATCAGATTCTGGAGGACATGTTGAGAGCTTGTGCGCTAGATTATGGATCTAGTTGGGATGACAATTTGCCCTACGCGGAGTTCTCATACAACAATAGCTACCAAGCCAGTTTGAAGATGGCACCTTTCGAGGCTTTGTATGGAAGGAGGTGCAGAACACCGTTGATGTGGGATGAAGTTGGAGACCGTCAGTTGTTTGGACCGGATTTGATTAAGGAATCCGAAGAGAAGGTTAAGCTGATTCGAGATAGACTGAAAGTAGCCCAGTCCAGGCAGAAGAGTTATGCAGATTCAAAATGTAAGGAGGTAACCTATGAAATTGGAGACAGAGCATATCTACGAGTATCACCCTTACGAGGAGTGAAACGTTTTGGAGTTAAAGGAAAGTTAGCCCCGAGGTTTGTAGGACCGTATCGTGTTGTGGAACGGATGGGAGAAGTTGCCTACAAGTTGGAGTTACCCGAAGGACTGTCAGGAGTTCATGATGTGTTTCATGTTTCCCAGTTAAAGAAGTGCCTTGCGGAGATGGCTGATATTTCTCTGAGGGATACAGTGCCCCTAGAAGCAATTCAATTGGATAGTGATCTAACCTACGAGGAGAAACCCGTCAAGATTCTCGAGTTTGCCAGCCGAGTTACACGCAGCAAGGTCATCAAGTTTTGCAAAGTCCAGTGGAGCCACCATACCGAGGATGAAGCCACCTGGGAGCGCGAAGAAGACCTCCGGAAGGACCACCCACACCTGTTTTCTAGCCAACCCGAATCTCGAGGGCGAGATTCATCTTAAGGGGGGTAGGTTTGTAACATCCCAAATTTTTAATTTGGAATGTTATGCATTAGATCATCATTGCATATCATATTTTAATGCATTTTGTTTTGCGATCCTCGAAATCCTGAGCAACTCAAGGACCACGGAGAGAGTTGGGGATTTCACCGTTTTCATATTTGAATTTTCTCAAATATTGAAACAAGGATCAATTTGGTTTAACTATTTTTCTCTCCGAAAATATTTCATATTAAAAATATATGAGAGGAAATAATATGACTTCTCCAAAATAAATGGAATATTGGAGGAAAAATATTAAAATCAAATAAATATTTTATTTGGATTTTTATTGCAATTTTATTTGAATTGAGAAAAATACGGGTTTTTCAAAATTGCATTTTTGGCCCAAATAAATGTTCATCTCGTCCGGCATTTTTTTAGAGGACGGGGAAAATTTATTTCGGGAATTTTGGAGTCCGTTTAGTATTTCTTTTATTTGTTTTTCTGCGCGGAATTATTAAAAAAAAAAAAACTTCGCGGACCGAACTGGGCCGAAGCCCAGCCGGCCCAGCAGGCCGCCGCCGCCTTCCCCCGCACGGGAGTCCGCCCCGCCGCCGCCGGCCGTGTCCGAGGCGGACACGCCTCCCGAGGCCGACCCCCTCCCCAAGCCAACCCCCTCGGCCCCTTTATATGCCGCCCGCCCCGCCGCCTCGACCCCTCCACCCCACCACCGCCGCAGCAGCAGCAAGCAGCACCAGCCGCCGCCGCCGCGTCCGCCGCTCGCCGCGCCGCCGCCGCCGCTGCCCCGCCTCCCGAGCGCCGCCGCCGCTGCAGCCTCGCCGCCGCACGCCGCTCGCGCCGCCGCGCCGCACCCCGCCGTCCCGCCGGAGCCTCGCCGGAGGTAGTAGCCGCTGCCGCCGTTCGTCATTTTTTTTTCGGTTAACCGTTCGGTTTTTTTGGTAAACCCTAGATCTAGATTCGTTTTTTTTTAAATTCCGGTTTATTCTTTTTAGATCGGTTTTCCGTCGGTTTAGTTATTTAGCGAACGCCCGTTCGTACGTTCGTTTTAACGAACGGTTTTCACCGTTTAACCGCAGACAGCGAACGTTCGTTCGTTAGCCTGTTCGTTAGTTTTTCGTTTTCTCGGATTTTTCCACGATTATTTTCGATCGCGATTCCTGATCCGATTTTCGTTTTAGTATAACTTTTCGCTCGTTTGTCGGAATCAGGCGATTCAAGCGCCTAGATCTTCGTCTCGAAGCCCTCTTTCTGTTTAACCAACTTAAACAAGTTTTTGCTACTGTAAAATTTGACTTTAGTCCAGATTAGTAATCGAAGCTTGTTTCTTTCGCAGTTTGAGTTTAGTTGCTCCGTTTGATTTGATTCTTTTTGCAAACCGGAGTTCTTAGGTTGAACTTTCTGGTTAAATCATCTCATTTGAGTTTTACCCGTGCATCTTCGCTTGATTACTTATGTATGCTATTGTTTGTTTGCGATAGAGTACCCGGAGTGCGAAGCGTGCTTCTACGAGTCCCTAGGTTTTGCAGATCGTCAGCAAGGCAAGTAACACATTGATCATACTTCTTCGTTACCCAGTTTTTATGCATTAGTTTCGACCCTCAAATATTGCATGATTAGGATGTGGATTAACTTGTGGGTACTGGGAAGTAGATGATGAGGTAGAACCTATTGCCCTTTAATAAAAAACCCTTGGGAGTTACTTTACGCTTAGCTTATGTTGCCATGCTTGCTCGTGACGTGGATTGGGTTTTGAGTGGTATCCATGTCAGATGTGAGATTTTTTTTAATGGTTCAACTTAAGGTGGCAACTTTAATACACATCTGGTGGTGGATGCTTGTTTGGGCACCTGGGGATATACCAGTGTTGTCCTAGGAGGTCCCGGGGATATACCTGTGATCCTCCTACGGTCCGCCACCCAGGCTCAAAGGGATCATAAGATTATTCATGCTAGAAACTTCCGTGTGCAGCCACAAGCTATTATGGGCTCTAGCATAGTGAGTATGTTGCAGGACCTCTTTCAGTGGTAGGCTAGCAGATGTAGGGGAAAGTAGGTGTAACTGTCTACCCAGAGTAAAGAGTAAATGCTTCAGAAAGACTGTGTCTCGGTCATCCGTTTCTCAAACACCATGAAGTGCGAGAAATCCAACGGAGGAGATCGAGTCTTGTGGGGAAAAGTGCACAAACCTCTGCAGAGTGTACAAACTAGTCATGATTAGCCGTGTCCCCGGTTATGGACATCTTGAGTATCTGGTTCTTGGATCATCATATTGAATCCCATCACTCTAAATTAATTTGTTGGGATTAATGATTACTTTTAATTGGGATTGAGAGGGGGTTTTACCTTCTCAATGTTCAACCACCACCATGATAGTTAAATAAAATATATTCCTTTGTTGTAGGGAAAAATTGGCTTTTCGCAAAACAGTATAACCCTAGAGCTTTTCCACCAGCCAAATATGCATGTAGTATTAGCAATTATTCTGTTCATTGCTCTAATATGTTATATTTCCTGCATATTCCATGTGCTGACCCGTTTCGGGCTGCAACGTATCATGTTGCAGACTTTTCAGACGAAGAGTAAGGTGTGCTAGGTCGTTGTCGTGCACTCAGCTATGCCGTTGGAGTTGATGGACTCACCTTATCTTCCAAGCCTTCCGCTGTTATCTTATTTAGATGGCCTTAAGCCATATTTATTGTAATCAGTTCTCTTTTGAGACATTCGATGTAATAAGTGTGTGATTGCTACTCTGTTATAAATCCCTCAAGTACTGTGTGTGTCAGCATTACCGATCCAGGGATGACACTTGAACACAGAGATTCGATCCATTCGGGTCGGGTCGCTACAATAATAATGCTTTTTTGGAGTATTTCTAATGCCTTTTCTCTCATAATATTCAAGGTTTACACAAAGAGGGAGAATGCCGGCAGCTAGAATTCTGGACCTGAAAAAGCTATGTCAGAGTTACCAATTCTGCACATCTCCAAATGAGCTGAAACTTCACGGAGAATTATTTTGGAATATTTAAGAAATATTGGAGCAAATAACTACCGGAGGGGGCCACCTGGTGAGCACAAGACACCAGGGCACGCTAGGCCCCCCGGGCGCGCCCTGGTGGGTTGTGCTTAGCCCAGCCCACCTCTGGTGCCCATATTCTGGTATATAGGTCATTTTGACCTAGAAAAAACAATAAGGAGAGGACTTTCGGGAAGAAGCACCGTCGTCTCGAGGCGGAACTTGGGCAGGAGAACTTTTGCCCTCCGGCGGAGCGATTCCGCCGGGGGAACTTCCCTCCCGGAGGGGAAATCGAAGCCATCGTCATCACCAACAGCCCTCTCATCTTTGGGAGGGCCATCTCCATCAACATCTTCAACAGCACCATCTCCTCTAAAACCCTAGCTCATCTTTTGTGTTCTATCTTTGTATTGGAACCTCAGATTGGTACCTGTGGGTGACTAGTAGTGTTGATTACATCTTGTAGTTGATTACTATATTGTTTATTTGGTGGAAGATTATATGTTCATATCCATTATGCTATTAATGCCCCTCTGATCTTGAGCATGATTATCATTTGTGAGTAGTTACTTTTGTTCTTGAGATCACGGGAGAAGTCATGTTGCAAGTAATCATGTGAACTTGATATGTGTTCGATATTTCGATGATATGTATGTTGTGATTCCCTTAGTGGTGTCATGTGAACGTCGACTACATGGAACTTCACCATATTTGGGCCTAAGGGAATGCATTGTGGAGTAGTTATTAGATGATGGGTTGCTAGAGTGACAGAAGCTTAAGCCCTAGTTTATGCGCTACTTCGTAAGGGAACGATTTGGATCCAAAAGTTTAATCCTATGGTAAGATTTTATCTTAATACTTTTCTCGTAGTTGCGGATGCTTGCGAGGGGGTTAATCATAAGTAGGAGGTTTGTTCAAGTAAGAACATCACCTAAGCACCGGTCCACCCACATATCAAATTATCAAAGTAGCGAACATGGATCAAACCAACATGATGAAAGTGACATGGTGAAATTCCCATGTACACTCAAGAATGCTTTGCTTATCATAAGAGAATGTTTTGGCTTCTCCTTTGCAAAAAAAAGGATTGGGCTACCTTGCTGCACTTTATTTACCGTTAACGTTACTTGTCCGTTATAAATTATCTTGCTATCAAACTACCTGTTACCGACTATTTCAGTGCTTGCAGAAAATACCTTGCTGAAAACCACTTGTCATTTCCTTCTGCTCCTCATTGGGTTCGACACTCTTACTTATCAAAAGGACTATGATTGATCCCCTATACTTGTGGGTCATCAAGGCTCTTTTCTGGTGCCGTTGTCGGGGAGTGAAGCACTCTTGGTAAGGAAAAATTTATATAGTGTGCTGAAATTTATTGTCACTTGTTACTATGGAAAACAACCCTTTGAGGGGTTTGTTAGGGGTATCTTCACCTCGACCGGAAGCACAATTAGTTGCCCCTCAACCTACTTCACCCACTGAAAATATTGGTTATGAAATTCCTTCGGGTATGATAGAACAACTACTAGCTAATCCTTATGCAGGAGATGGAACCAAACATCCTGATATGCACTTGATCTATGTGGATGAAATTTGTGGATTATTTAAGCTTGCAGGTTTACCCGAAGATGAAGCTAAGAAGAAGGTTTTCCCTTTATCTTTGAAGGGAAAAGCATTGACATGGTATAGGCTATGCGATGATATTGAATCTTGGAACTGGAATCGATTGAAATTAGAATTTCACCAAAAAATTATCCTATGCATCTAGTTCATCGTGATCGGAATTATATATATAATTTTTGGCCTCGTGAAGGAGAAAGTATCGCTCTAGCTTGGGGGAGGCTTAAGTCAATGTTATATTCATGCCCCAATCATGAGCTCTCAAGAGAAATTATTATTCAGAATTTTTATGCTCGGCTTTCTCGTGATGATCAATCCATGCTCGATACTTCCTGTACTGGTTCTTTTATGAAGAAGACTATTGAATTCATGTGGGATCTTTTAGAAAGAATTAAACGCAACTCTGAAGATTGGGAACTCGACGAAGGTAAAGAGTTAGGTATTAAGCTTAAGTTTGATTGTGTTAAATCTTTTATGAATACCGATGCTTTTCAAAAGTTTAGCACTAAATATGGACTTGACTATGAGATAGTAGCCTCTTTCTGTGAATCATTTGCTACTCTTGTTGATCTCCCTAAGGAGAAGTGGTTTAAATACCACCCACCTATTAAAGAAGAAATTAAAGATCCGGTCATAGTTAAATATGAAACTATTATTTACAATGTTGATCCAGTTGTGCCTACTGCTTATATTGAAAAGCCACCTTTCCCTGTTAGGATAAAGGAGCATGCTAAGGTTTCAACTGTGTTTCGCAAAAGTAATATTAAAGCACCTAAACCTTCTGAGAAAATTAAAGGAGAACCTATTGTTGCTATGGTTAAAGATATCTTGGTAGAAAATATTAATGGGCATGTTATTTACTTCTGTGATGAAGCTGCTAGAATTGACAAAATTGGAGATCATTGTTATCATGGTTTATGTGACTTGGGTGCCAGTGTGAGTGCTATTCATTTTACTCTTTACCAAGAAATTATGAATGACATAGCACCCTGATAATTCTTGAGCTTGCGTTGGTTTTTCCCTTGAAGAGGAAAGGGTGATACAACAAAGTAGAGATAAGTATTTCCCTCAGTTTGGGAACCAAGGTATCAATCCAGTAGGAGGTACAAGCAAGTCTCCAATCTATGCACCTACACAAACAATCAAACACTTGCACCCAACGCGATAAAGGGATTGTCAATCCATTCATGGTCACTTGCAAGGATGAGATCTGATAGAGATAGATATAAAAGATTACTAAAACGAAAACAAAATAAAAGCAAATAAAACTCAGCGAGGTATTTTTGGGTTTTTGGTTTATAGATCTGAAAATATATGATGGAAAATAGACCCGGGGGCCATAGGTTTCACTAGAGGCTTCTCTCTTGAAAGAAAACATACGGTGGGTGAACAAATTACTGTCGAGCAATTGATAGAAAACCGCAAAGTTATGACGATATCCAAGGCAATGATTATGAATATAGGCATCACGTCCGTGTCAAGTAGCCCGAAACAATTCTGCATCTTCTACTATTACTCCACACATCGACCGACTCCTGCCTGCATCTAGAGTATTAAGTTCGTAAGAACAGAGCAACACATTAAGTAATATGACATGATGTAGAGGGATAAACTCAAGAAATATGATGAAAACCCCATCTTTTTACCCTTGATGGCAACAATACAATATGTGCCTCGCTACCCCTACTGTCACTGGGTGAGGATACCGCAAGATTGAACCCAAGACTAAGCACCTCTCCCATTGCAAGAAAAACCAATCTAGTTGGCCAAACCAAACCGATAATTCGAAGAGAACTACAAAGATATTTAATCATGCATAAAAGAGTTCAGAAAAGACTCAAATAATATTCATAGATAATCTGATCATAAATCCACAATTCATCAGATCTCGACAAATACACCACAAAAGAATATTACAACGGTTAGAACTCCAAGAACATCGAGGAGAACATTGTATTGAAGATCAAAGAGAGAGAACAAGCCATCTAGCTACTAGCTATGGACTCGTAGGTCTGTGGTAAACTACTCACGCTTCATCGGAAGGGCAATAGGGTTGATGTAGAAGCCCTTCGTGATCAAATCCCCCTCCGACAGATCGCCGAAAAAGGTCCCAAGATGGGATCTCACATGGTCAGAGGCTTGCGGCAGTGGAAAAGTATTTTGGTGGACGCTTATGGTGGTTTTGGAATATTTTAGGATTTATAGAGCTGAGAAGGAGGTCGGTGGACTCCCGAGGGGCCCACAAGCCAGGGGCGTGCGCCCCCTAGGGCGCGCCCTGAGGGATTATGGAGTCCTGGGGACTCTTCTTGCCCTCTCCCCAAGTCTTATGGGTGTCTTCTGGTCCAAGAAAAATCATCGCGAAAGTTTTATTCCGTTTGATATTCCTTTTGTGTAAAACTCAAAAACAAGGAAAAAACAGAAACTGGCACTGGGCTCTAGGTTAAGAGGTTAGTCCCAAAAATAATATAAAATAGCATATTAATGCATATAAAACATCTAAAATAGATAATATAATAGCATGGAACAATAAAAAATTATAGATACGTTGAAGACGTATCAAGCATCCCCAAGCTTAATTCCTACTCGTCCTCGAGTAGGTAAATGATAAAAACAGAATTTTTGATGTGGAATGCTACCTAACATATTTATCCATGTAATCTTCTTTATTGTGGCATGAATATTCAGATCCATAAGATTCAAAACAAAAGTTTAATATTGACATAAAAACAATAATACTTGAAGCATACTAATAAAGCAATCGTGTCTTCTCAAAATAACATGGGAAAAGAAAGTTATCCCTACAAAATCATATAGTCTAGCTATGCTCCATCTTCATCACACAAAGTATTTCATCATGCACAACCCCAGTATTAGCCAAGCAATTGTTTCATACTCTTATGTTCTCAAACTTTTTCAACTTTCACGCAATACATGAGCGTGAGCCATGGATATAGCACTATGGGTGGAATGGAATATGGTGGTTCTAGAGAAGACAAAAAGAAGGAGAAAGTCTCACATCAACTAGGCGTATTAACTGACTATGGAGATGCCCATCGATAGATATCAATGTGAGTGAGTAGGGATTGCCATGCAACAGATGCACTAGAGCTATAAGTGTATGAAAGCTCAAAAAGAAACTAAGTGGGTGTGTATCCAACTTGCTTGCTCACGAAGACCTAGGGCAATTTGAGGAAGCCCATCATTGGAATATACAAGCCAAGTTCTATAATGAAAAATTCCCACTAGTATATGAAAGTGACAAAATAGGAAACTCTCTATCATGAAGATCATGGTGCTACTTTGAAGCACAAGTGTGGAAAAAGGATAGTAACATTGTCCCTTCTCTCTTTTCTCTCATTTTTTTGTTTGGGCTTCTTTGACCTCTTTTTTTTATTTGGGCTTCTTTGGCCTCTTTTATTTTCTTAAAGTCCGGAGACTCATCCCAACTTGTGAGAGAATCATAGCTTCCATCATCCTTTCCTCACATGGGACAACGCTCTAATAATGATGATCATCACACTTTTATTTACTTACAACTCAAGAATTACAACTCAATGCTAGAACAGAATATGATTCTATATGAATGCCTTGTGCATATGAGAACAATATGACAATGATGGTGTGTGTCATAATAAACGGAACGGTGAAAGTTGCATGACAATATATCTCGGAATGGCTATGGAAATGCCATAATAGGTAGGTATGGTGGCTGTTTTGAGGAAGGATATATGGTGGGTTTAATGCACCGGCGAAAGTTGTGAGGTACTAGAGAAGCTAGCAATAGTGGAAGGGTGAGAGTGCGTATAATCCATGGACTCAACATTAGTAATAAAGAACTCACATACTTATTGCAAAAGTCTATTAGTTATCAAAACAAAGTACTACACGCATGCTCCTAGGTGAAGGGTTGGTAGGAGTTAACCATCGCGCGATCCCGACCTCCACACAAAGGATGGCAATCAAAAAATAAATCATGCTCCGACTTCATCTCATAATGGTTCACCATACGTGCATGCTACGGGAATCACAAACTTTTAACACAAGTATTTCTACCAATCCACAATTACTCACTAGCATGACTCTAATATCACCATCTTTATATCTCAAAACAAATGCAAGGAATCAAACTTCTCATAGTATTTAACGCTCATTATATGAAAGTTGTTATTATATCCCTCTTGGATGCCCATCATATTAGGACTAAATTCATAACCTAAGCAAATTACCATGCTGTTTAGAGACTCTCAAAATAATATAAGTGAAGCATGAGAGTTCAACAATTTCTATAAAATAAAGCCACCGGCGTGCTCTAAAAAGATATAAGTGAAGCACTAGAGCAAATTGCCTAGCTCAAAAGATATAAGTGAAGCACATAGAGTATTCTAATAAATTCATGATTCATGCGTGTCCCTCTAAAAAAGGTGTGTACAGCAAGTATGATTGCAAAAAAGTAAAAAGAAAAGACTCATATCATACAAGACGCTCCAAGCAAAACACATATCATGTGGTGCATAAAAATATAGCCTCAAGTAAATTTACCGATGGATCGAAGACGAAAGAGGGGATGCCATCCGGGGCATCCCCAAGCTTAGATGCTTGATTGTCCTTGAATATTAGCTTGGGGTGCCTTGCGTATCCCCAAGCTTAGGCTCTTGCCACTCCTTATTCCATAGTCCATCAAATTTTTACCCAAAACTTGAAAACTTCACAACACAAAACTCAACAGAAAACTCATGAGATCCGTTAGTATAAAAATATAAATCACCACTTTTGGTACTGTTGTAAACTCATTCTTTATTTATATTGGTGTAATATCTACTGTATTCCGACTTCTCCATGGTTCATACCCCCCGATACTACCCATAGATTCATCAAAATAAGCAAACAACACATAGAAAACAGAATCTGTCAAAAACAGAACAGTCTGTAGTAATCTGGAAATTTCGTATAATTATGTAACTTCAAAAATTCGAAAAAATTAGGAAATGAGATTAAATTCATATATCAATATTGTGTCAAAAATTCAGATCAAAATCATATTTCTGTGATTTTTTAAAATTCTGTCAATGAGCGCAAAAGTTTCTGTTTTTCAGCAAGATCAAATCAACGATATACCAAAGTATCCCAAACTCTTTACTTGGCTCAAACACTAATTAAAAACACGAAAACACAATTACTACAGAGGTAATAATGTGTATTTATTGAAGAACGTAACCAAAAACAAAAAACTTGAAAATAAAATTGGGTTGCCTCCCAACAAGCGCTATTGTTTAACGCCCCTAGCTAGGCATATTGCAATAGATCTAGGTATTGTCATCTTTGGTATCAAATCCATAAGTAGCCCTCATAATAGATTCAGATGACAACTTAATTTTCTTTCTTGGGAAGTGTTCCATGCCCTTCCTTAAAGGAAATTGAAATCTAATGTTTGCTTCTTTCATATCAATAATTGCACCAATCGTTCTAATGAAAGGTCTACCAATAATAATTGGACATGTAGGATTGCAATCTATATCAAGCACAATGAAATCTACGGGCACATAATTCCTATTTGTAACAATGAGAACATCATTAATCCTTCCCATAGGTTTCTTAATAGTGGAATCCGCTAGATGCAAATTCGAAGAACAATCATCAAATTCACGGAAACCTAGCACATCACATAAAGTTTTTGGAATCGTGGAAACGCTAGCACCCAAATCACACAAAGCATGACAATCATAATCTTTAATTTTAATCTTAATAGTAGGTTCCCACTCATCATAAAGCTTTCTAGTGATCAAAACTTCCAACGCAAGTTTTTCTTCAAAAGATTTCATCACAGCATCAATGATATGTTTAGTAAAAGCTTTATTTTGATTATAAGCATGAGGAGAATTCAACATGGATTGCAACAAGGAAATACAATCCATCAAAGAACAATTATCATAATTAAAGTCCTTGAAATCCAAAAATAGTGGGTTCATTGCTACTTAAAGTTTTGACCTCTCTAATCCCACTTTTATCAATTTTTTCATTAAGATCTTTAAACTCTGAATCATTGGGACGCCTTCTAGCTAAAGTTGACTTATCTCCAGTCCCATATTTATCAAGATTTTTATTAGCAAACAAAGATTCATTAGGAGTCACATCAAGCACTTTAAGATCTTCATCATTATTATCACAAGAAATAGAAGAACATGCTTTTACAAACCAGTCTCGCTTAGCACGCATCCTAGCGGTTCTTTCTTTACACTCATCAATAGAAATTTTAATATATTTAAGAGATTCATTAATATCATGCTTGGGTGGGATAGATCTAATTTTCAAAGAATCAATCTCAAGAGAAATTCTATCAATGTTCCTAGCCAAATCATCAATCTTGAGCAATTTTTCTTCAACCATAGCATTGAAAGCTTTTTGGGAATTAATGAAATCTTTAATATTGTTCTCAAGATCAGAGGGTATTTTATTATAATTTCCATAAGAATTGTTGTAGGAATTACCATAGTTACTAGGAAACGGCCTAGGGTTAAAATTACCTCTATAAGCGTTATTACCAAAATTGTTCCTTCCAACAAAATTCACATCCATAGATTCATTATTGTTCTCAATCAAAGTAGACAAAGGCATATCATTGGGATCAATAGGAGCACTCTTACTAGCAATCAATTTCATAAGTTCATCCATCTTTCCACTCAAAGTATTAATTTCTTCAATCGCATGCACTTTTTTACTAGTAGAAGATCTTTCGGTATGCCATTCAGAGTAATTAGCCATAATATTATCTAGGAGCTTAGGTGCTTCTCCTAATGTAATTTCCATAAAAGTACCTCCCACGGTGGAATCTAAAAGATTCCTAGATGCAAAATTCAATCCGGCATATAAATTTTGTATGATCATCCATAAACTTAGACCATGAGTAGGGCAATTTCTTATCATCAATTTCATCCTCTCCCAAGATTGTGCAACATCTTCATGATCAAGTTGCTTAAAATTCATTATATCATTCCTAAGGGAGATGATCTTAGCGAGAGGAAAATACTTGGAAATAAAAGCATCTTTACACTTATTCCACGAATCAATACTATTTTTAGGCAAAGATTAAAACCAAGTTTTAGCACGATTTCGTAGTGAGAACGGAAATAGCTTCAATTTAACAATATCATTATCCACATCTTTTTTCTTTTGCATATCACATGACTCAACGAAAGTATTTAGATGGGATGCGACATCTTCATTAGGAAGGCCAGAAAATTGATCTTTCATAACAAGATTCAACAAAGCGGCATTAATCTCATAAGATTCCGCACTAGTGGCGGGAGCAATCGGAGTACTAATAAAATCATTATTATTAGTATTGGAGAAGTCACACAACTTGGTATTTTCTTGAGACATCGTGACAAAGTAAGCAATCTAGCACAAGAGCAAACAAAAAGCAAACGAAAAGACAAACAGAAGAAGGGCGAATAAAAAGGCAAATATTTTTGTGTTTTTCTGAAAACATTTTAGAAGTGGGGGAGAGGAAAACGAGAGGCAAATGGCAAATAATGTAATGCAATAGATGAGAGTTTATGATGGGTACTTGGTAGGCTTGATGTAGAACCTCCCCGGCAACGGCGCCAGAAATTCTTCTTGCTACTTCTTGAGCTTGTGTTGGTTTTTTGCTTGAAGAGGAAAGGGTGATGCAGCAAAGTAGAGATAAGTATTTCCCTCAGTTTGAGAACCAAGGTATCAATCCAGTAGGAGGTACAAGCAAGTCTCCAAATGCACCAGCACAAACAATTAAACACTTGCACCCAACGCGATAACGGGGTTGTCAATCCCTTCACGGTCACTTGCAAGGATGAGATCTGATAGAGATAGACATAAAATGTTACTAAAACGTAAAACAAAATAAAAGCAAATAAAACTCAGCGAGTTATTTTTGGGTTTTTTGGTTTATAGATCTGAAATTATATGATGGAAAATAGACCCCGGGGCCATAGGTTTCACTAGAGGCTTCTCTCTTGAAAGAAAACATACGGTGGGTGAACAAATTAATGTCGAGCAATTAATAGAAAAGCGCAAAGTTATGACGATATCCAATGCAATGATTAGGAATATAGGCATCACGTCTATGTCAATTAGACCGAAACAATTCTGCATCTACTACTATTACTCCACACATCGACCGACTCCTGCTTGCATCTAGAGTATTAAGTTCATAAGAACAGAGCAATACTTTAAGTAAGATGACATGATGTAGAGGGATAAACTCAAGCAATATGATGAAAACCCCATCTTTTTACCCTTGATGGCAACAATACAATACGTGCCTCGCTACCCCTATTGTCACTGGGTGAGGATACCGCAAGATTGAACCCAAAACTAAGCACCTCTCCCATTGCAAGAAAAACCAATCTAGTTGGCCAAAGCAAACCGATAATTCGAAGAGAAATACAAAGGTATTTAATCATGCATAAAAGAGTTCAGAAAAGACTCAAATAATATTCATAGATAATATGATCATAAATCCATAATTCATTGGATCTCGACAAACACACCGCAAAAGAATATTACATCGGATAGAACTCCAAGAACATCAAGGAGAACATTGTATTGAAGATCAAAGAGAGAGAAGAAGCCATCTAGCTACTGGCTATGGACCCGTAGGTCAGTGGTAAACTACTCACGCTTCATCGGAAGGGTAATAGGGTTGATGTAGAAGCCCTCCATGATCGAATACCCCTCCGGTAGATCACCAAAAAAGGTCCCAAGATGGGATCTCACATGGTCAGAGGCTTACGGCGGCGGAAAAGTATTTTGGTGGACGCTTCTGGTGGTTTTGGAATATTTTAGGATTTATAGAGTTGAGAAGGAGGCCGGTGGTATCCCGAGGGGCCCACAAGTAGGGGGGGCGTGCCCTGAGGGTTTGTGGAGTCCTCGGGACTCTTCTAGCCCTCTCCCCAAGTCTTCTGGGTGTCTTCTGGTCCAAGAAAAATCATCGCGAAAGTTTTATTCTGTTTGGACTCCGTTTGATATTCCTTTTCTTTAAAACTCAAAAACAAGGAAAAAAGAAACATGCACTGGGCTCTAGGTTAATAGGTTAGTCCCAAAAATAATATAAAATAGCATATTAATGCATATAAAACATCCAAAATAGATAATATAATAGCATGGAACAATAAAAAATTATAGATACATTGGAGACGTATCACACCCGCTGAAATAGAAGACATAGATGTTACTATTAAACTTGCTAATAGAGACACCATCACACCACTTGGAATTGTTAGAGATGTTGAAGTCTTGTATGGAAAAATAAAATATCCTACTAATTTTCTAGTTCTTGGTTCCCCACAAGATGACTTTTGTCCCATTATCTTTGGTAGACCTTTCTTGAACACCGTTAATGCTAAAATAGATTGCAAAAAACAAATTGTCGGTGTTAGCTTTGGTGATGAGTCTCATGAGTTTAATTTCTCCAAGTTTAATAGACAACCTCATAAGAAAGAATTACCTAGTAAGGATGAAATAATTGGTCTTGCTTCTATTGTCGTGCCTCCTACTGATCCACTAGAACAATATTTGCTAGACCATGAAAATGATATGCATATGCATGAAAGAAATGAAATGGATAAAATTTTCTTTGAACAATGACCTCTGCTTAAACACAATTTGCCAATTGAAACTCTAGGAGGCCCTCCTCCACCTAAAGGTGATCCTGTGTTCGAATTAAAACCTTTGCCTGACACTTTGAAATATGCTTATCTTGATGAGAAAAAGATATATCCTGTTATTATTAGTGCTAACCTTTCAGAACATGAAGAAGAAAGATTGTTGAAAACTCTGAGGAAGCACCATGCTGCTATTGGATATACTCTTGATGATCTTAAGGGCATTAGTCCCACTCTCTGTCAGCACAAGATTATTATTGAACCTGACGCTAAACCCGTTGTTGATCATCAACGACGTTTGATTCCTAAGATGAAAGAAGTGGTAAGAACTGAAATACTAAAGCTTCTGGAAGTAGGTATAATCTATCCCATAGCTGATAGTAGATGGGTAAGTCCGTTCGTTGTGTCCCTAAGAAGGGAGGTATTACTATTGTTCCTAATGATAAAAATGAACTTATTCCACAAAGAATTGTCACTGGCTATAGAATGGTAATTGATTTAGAAAATTAAATAAAGCAACTAGGAAAGATCATTACCCTTTGCCTTTTATTGATCAAATGTTGGAAAGATTATCTAAGCACACACACTTTTACTTTCTTGATGGATATTCTGGTTTTTCTCAAATACCTATTTCACAACCTGATCAAGAGAAAACTACCTCTACTTGCCCTTTTGGAACTTGTGCTTATAGACATATGCCTTTTGGTTTATGCAATGCACCTGCTACCTTTCAAAGATGTATGACTGCTATATTCTCTGATTTTTGTGAAAAGATTGTTGAGGTTTTCATGGATGATTTTTTTGTTTATGAAACTTCTTTTGATGATTGCTTAAGCAACCTTGATCGAGTTTTGCAGAGATGTGAGCAAACTAATCTTGTCTTGAATTGGGAGAAGTGCCACTTTATGGTTAATGAAGGTATTGTCTTGGGGCATAAAATTTCTGAAAATGAGGTATTGAGGTGGATAAAGCTAAGGTTGATGCAATTGAGAGAATGCCATGTCCTAGAGATATTAAAGGTATTCGTAGTTTCCTTGGTCATGCTGGTTTTTGTAGGAGGTTTATTAAAGACTTCTCTAAAATTTCTAGGCCTCTTACTAATCTTTTACAAAAGGATGTTCCATTTGTTTTTTATGATGATTGTGTAGAAGCCTTTGAAACACTTAAGAAAGCCTTAACTTCTGCACCTATTATTCAACCTCCTGATTGGAACTTGCCTTTTGAAATTATGTGTGATGCTAGTGATTATGCTGTTGGTGCTGTTCTAGGACAAAGAGTTGACAAGAAATTGAATGTTATTCATTATGGTAGCAAAACTCTAGACATTGCCCAAAGGAACTATGCTACTACTGAAAAAGAATTTTTAGCAGTTGTGTTTGCTTGTGACAACTTCAGATCTTATATTGTTGATTCCAAAGTAATTGTTCACACTTATCATGCTGCTATAAAATATCTTATGGAAAAGAAAGATGCTAAACCTAGACTCATTAGGTGGGTTCTCTTGCTACAAGAATTTGATTTACATATTACTGATAGAAAATGAGCTGAGAACCCCATAGCTGATAACTTGTCTAGGTTAGAGAATATTCTTGATGACCCACTACCTATTGATGATAGCTTTCTTGACGAACAACTAGCTGCAATAATTTTTTCTCATAATAGTCCGTGGTATGCTGACTATGCTAATTACATTGTTGCTAAATATATACCACCTAGTTTTACATACCAACAAAACAAAAAATTCTTCTATGATTTAAGACATTACTTTTGGGATGACCCACATCTTTATAAAGGAGTAGACGGTATTATTAGACGTTGTGTACCTGAGCATGAACATGAACAAATCCTACAGAAATGTCACTCCGAAGCTTATGGAGGGCTTCATGCTGGAGATAGAACTGCTCACAAGGTATTGCAATCTGGTTTTTATTGGCCTACTCTCTTCAAGGATGCCCGTAAGTTTGTTTTATCTTGTGATGAATGTCAAAGAATTGGTAATATCGGTCAGCGTCAAGAAATGCCTATGAATTATTCACTTACTATTGAACCATTTGATGTTTGGGGTTTTGATTATATGGGACCATTTCCTTCCTCTAATGGTTATACACATATTTTGGTTGCTGTTGATTATGTTACTAAGTGGGTAGAAGCTATTCCAACTAGTAGTGCTGATCATAACACTTCCATTAAAATGCTTAAAGAGGTTATTTTCCCAAGGTTTGGAGTCCCTAGATATTTAATGACTGATGGTGGTTCACACTTTATTCATGGTGCTTTTCGTAAAATGCTTGCTAAATATGATGTTAACCATAGAATTGCATCACCTTATCATCCTCAATCTAGTGGTCAAGTCGAACTTAGCAATAGAGAAATAAAACTAATATTACAAAAAAACTGTTAATAGGTCCCGAAAGAATTGGTCTAAGAAATTGGATGATGCACTTTGGGCCTACAGAACAGCATATAAAAATCCTATGGGTATGTCTCCCCATAAAATGGTTTATGGAAAAGCTTGTCATTTGCCTATTGAGTTAGAACATAAAGCATATTGGGCAATTAAAGAACTCAACTATGATTTCAAACTTGATGGTGAAAAGAGGTTATTTGATATTACTCATTAGATGAATGGAGAACCCAAGCTTATGAAAATGCAAAATTATTTAAAGAAAAAGTTAAAAGATGGCATGACAAAAGAATCCAAAAGCAGGAATTCAAAGTGGGGGAATATGTTCTTTTGTACAACTACTGTTTTAGGTTCTTTGCAGGAAAAGTTCTCTCCAAATGGGAAGGACCATATGTTATTGAAGAGGTTTATCGCTCTGGAGCTATTAAGATTAATAATGCCGAAGGTACTAACCCAAAGGTGGTTAATGGACAAAGAATTAAACACTATATCTCAGGTACACCTATCAATGTTGAAAGCAATATTATTCAAACCATGACACCGGAGGAACACATAAAAGAAACCTTCCGGAACACTCCAGAATCTTGAAAAAGAGGAGGTATGTGATACGGTAAGTAAACGGACTCTGAAAAATCCGCAGAAATATTTTTCGTCAGTTTTGGAGTATTACAAAAATTAGGAAAATAAGAAACAACCAGGAAGGCAACCGAGGAGGGCACAAGACACCAGGGCGGACCTGCCTTGCCTGGCGCGCCCAGGTGGGTTGCACCCACCTCGGGAACCTTCCCGACTCCGTTTTTCTCCCATTTGCTTGTTTCCCAAGATAAAAATCTTTATATACCCCCCGAATGTATTGACCACCATATCACGGAGAATTTTTCTATTTTTCTTTCTTGCTATTTTCTGGCAGATAAAAAAATATGTCGTCTCAAGACTCGGATGGTGAGAGCTATGTTGCTGATTATATTGCAAACCCCAAGGTTTACGGAGATGTGGAACATTATGGTTGGGCTACGGAGGAAAAAGAAGACTATGCTCCGAAAGGGGAAAGAAGAGACAAGTTCAAATGAGGAAGAAGTTCCACTACCCCAACCTGGGGACATGCACGTGGAATTCAAGAAGTCAAGTCTCTCCAATAAAGCAAAGAAACCTAAGATCCAGTTTATCCCTTTTTCGTCTTCTGTAGGAAAACAAGCAAGAATTATGCAAAAAGATATTAACGCTGGAGCAGGAGATCGATGACTTGAAGGAGGAAAATTCCATCCTCAGGCGAAAGCTAAGGAGAAAGCTCGCTAACACCTCATCACCACCACCATCATCATCTTCCCCACCAAAGGAGACTTAAGTTCATGGTACGGGCACTCCCCTTGGCTTGTGCCAAGCTTGGGGGAGGTGCCCCAGTATCGTATCACCACCACTATCTTTGCCTTTATCTATTTTAGTTCGATCTTTAGTTATCCCATGATTTAGTTGAATAAAAGTTTAGTTCGATCAGTTTTTGAGTGCTTGCTTAGTGATCTATCTATCTATGTAATCATGTGCAATATATATAATAAAGTTTAGTTTGAGTTTCTTTACTTCTTTGTTGCAATAAAAGATAAAAAGAAATAAATGAAAAAGACCATATGCTAATATTATGGTAAGTAATGACATCACATAAGGAAAAGTATAAGTGGTAGAAATTATTGGAGGTTGACGAACATAGCATTGGTCAATGATGCAACTCATGAAAGAATTAATAAAGGAAGAGAAGATTTACATGCAAATAAACTATCTTGGACATCTTTTATGGTTGTGAGTCCCCATTAAATATTATATGTCAAAATTGTTGACGTTGGACAAGGAAGATAACGTAATGATTTATGTTTGTTCTTATCCACATAGAAGTTATATTGTTATAGATCCTTCAACATGTGGTGCTTGCTCAATATCTTTGCTAGCTAAAAACTCCGCACTAAGTAGAGATAGTACTTGTGCATCCAAAAACCCTTAAACCCAAAATCTTATTTTAAGAGTCCACCATAGCTACCTATGGATTGAGTAAGATCCTTAAAGTAAGTTGTCATCAGTGCAATAAGGCAATAAAAATTGCTTCTAAATGTGTTGGATCATTTAGTGTAAGAGAAAATTGAGCGTTGTACGAACTTGTGATGGCAAAGTAATAAAAGCGACAGACTGCATAATAAAGGTTGCTATCATAAGGCGCAATATAACATGATGTTCTTTTGCAAACGGATTTGGCATACAAACAGAAAGCGCATGGCAACCTCTGCTTCCCTCTGCGAAGGGCCTATCTTTTACTTTTATGTATTTACTTTTATGCAAGAGTCAAAGTATTCTTCCCCTTTGTCGCGGGAAACCACGGCCACCTATGGGACCAAGAGTCCCTTTCTGGTTCGGCGGGGGGATGGCACATTGCACAAAGAGTAGAGAAGCGTGGAACAGCATGGCAGAGGTCACACGGGCAGTTTTTACCCAGGTTTGGGCCGCTGTGAGGCATAAAACCCTACTTCTGCTTTGGTGGATTGATGGTGGAAAAGATGGGGGTGAGCACAGCCCGTTTGCCCGGTAGGGTCACCTTGGGGCAAAAACGGCTACGTGCGTACGAGTCTGTGAGTGTGTGGATTAGCCAATCGACTGTCCCACCCTTTCTACGGTCGCCATGGGCCTCCTTTTATAGATTAAGGGGTCACCACAGTGGCAAATCAGTCATTACGCACTGATTAGATAGCAAATAGTGCTATCATACCTATTCTGCAGGCTGACAGAGCGCATTAAATGCGCCGCTCAATGTCACATCATAGCTCGCCCGGCAGACCCTGCCGGGTTGTTTTGCCAGCTTCGCGCCTGCTTGCTTGACACGTCTCAGGATGGGTGTCATATGGAGGTGCTTGTTGTAGGAAGTGGCTGCCATGTGGCAAATGGCTGCCACTTAGTCTCTCTGCGGCTTGACACCGCACTGATTGGCGACTTGGGTTGGTTGTGAGGTGGAGCGGTGGCATAGCTTGCCTCCGCTAGCCCCGGCAGGCCTGCCGGGACGATCTGGAAGCTTGCTTCCGGGGCAAACCCAACCTTGCTGGGCTCGCCTGCCTGGCAAGGGAGGTTCTTTCCTTAGCGAAAACTTGCTCCTCTGGCTTATCTTGGTCTTCTGGATCTGCACTTGGATCCCTCAAAGAACTGATACTTTGTGCTTCAATCTGATCTTGGTGTTGTGATCTTGTTCTCGTGCTTGTAGGCTTCACCGTCCATGCACGAGTCAGGGGAAAATATACACCCCCGTTTTTGTTCCCCGACATAAGCCCCCGGGCCTGATCCACATGTGTCGCACGACACGTTGGGTTAGGCCCCAAACAGTGCATGGACACACGGCAGGAGAAGGCTGCGCATGGTGGTTCGTCGTGATGACCAGTCAATCCAACGTCCACTTCGCGCAATTACTGCGAGTCGTGGGGTCATGGGACTGTTGCAATTAATGTAAAATGGTAACTTCTGAAGCGTCACGCCTCTGCTCCACGCCTTTTTCCCTTTAAGATAGAAAAACGCGGAGCGGCATGGTTCGCTTGTCGCCTGTCCTGCCCTCCCATCATCTTCCTCCGCAAGCCAAATAACTGCCCCTCCTTTCTCTCCCTCGCCCACCGCCGTCCCCCCACCTGATTCCTTCCCCCATTCACACCGGCATCCACAGGAATGGGGAAGAAAACTGCGACAAAAGGGAAGCAGATGGCCGCGGCGAAGGAGGTGGCTGCCGAAGGAAGCAAAAGGGCGATGGAGCTGGACAAGAAGCGGAGGGGAGATGTTGTCTTCTTTCCGTCAAGTTTGGATGGCCCGGTTCTGCAAGCAAGGTACGGGTACCTGTGGGGGAGGGAAGTCCCAAAAGGGCACGGCGTGCCCAATGTTTTGGTGGAGGGGGAAGAGGATCCGCTAGATTCATACCGATTCTTCTGCGCATATTTCATCTGCGGCCTCTACTCCCCTTTCTCTGATTTCTTTGAGGCGATGATGACGATTTATGGTTTCCACCTTCTCTACTTCACGCCAAATGAAATGGCGACCATGGCCATCTTTGCTCATTTGTGAGAGAATTTCGTTGGAGTCACCCCCAACATTGATCTGTTCAGGCATTACTTTGTCCCGCGGGTGGAGAACAAAGCTCACTGCTCCGGAAACATCAGCTGGATGCCACGGGTGGTACGGAATTCCTGGGATTATATCCCTGGTCTGCAGTGCAAGAGGTGGGATGAGTGGAGAGGAGACTGGTGCTGGATTCAGGATGAGAAAGCCCTAGAGTTCTGCGAAGCACGGACAGTGTGTGTCAAGCGCAGTAAGGAATGGAGTGCATTCGGCCTCACCAACGATAGGCTTTGCCCGGCAATAAACAGGATCACCCGCCTGAAGGCTGCTGGGTTAACCATCGAGCATGTGGGGGCCGATTTTCTCCTCCGCCGCATCTCGCCACTGCAGAAGAGGGACAGACCCGCCTGGTTATATGGTGACGCTGGGTACAGGATGAGATTGCTCCCAGGCTTGGCCAATAATTTGTCTGTTTATGGTCACGCCTGGTTGTGTGACCAGCTGTTTGGCCGCTTCGAGTTGTTCAAGCTCCTGGCAAACGTCATCCCTCTGAATGTCAATTCTGCCCGGGATCAGATTTTGAAGTGGATGCCGGATTGCAATGCTCATGGGGTAGCAGGCGATTAGCGGTTGCCCACTCTTGATGAAGAACTTGAATGGTCCAATGCCCTGGTGGAGAGGGCTGTCAGGGTGGAGGCCGACGTGTACAAACACACCTCCACCGTGGAGGCAGCGTTCATCAAGAGGAGGATTGAGGAGGACAAAGCAGCTCGAATTGCTGCAATGGCAAGGGCCGCCAAGGCCGGGAAAGGAAAGGCTGAGGATGAGAGTTCCTCCCATGGTGGTAGCGAGGCGCAGGCCACAGAAGAGGTTGCCGGGGAAGATCCTGCCGGGGACGAGACTGCCGAGCTTGAGGCCCTAGCCACTGCAGCAGCAGAGCTCCAAAGGGAGGAAGAGGTTGGTGAGGCAGTGGAGCCCGAAGCGGACTGGCTCGCGGCTGGTCCTCAAGCCCCCGAGCCGGTCTTAGATCAGCGTCCCCGCAGGCGCACTGCTAACCGGGGAACGGTGGCCCCAAATCCAGTGCCTGCTGCCAAGAGGGTGAAGAAGACCACCACCAGAAATACCAAGACGGACGTGGCATGCTGCCAGTCTCCTCACCTTGCCAGGATCAAAGCTTCTCCCGCCAATCAATCAGTGGATGTGGGAGGTGACTCCAGCTCTCACTCTGGCTCGAGCTCTTAGCAGAGCTCGCCTTCGCCGGAGCCCCCAGCGCCTCAGCAAGGCTTGGAGCTGCCGGGAAGCTCTGCCCCTCCATCCCAGAAGAGAGGTAGGGCGTCCCCGCCGCCCATGGAATTTGAATTGAGCTCCATGCTCATCGACGAGGAGTAAGGAAGATTTCCCTTTTCGTAAGAACTTCAGTATACTTGATTATCTTTTGCTGACTGACCTTTTGCTTTGCTGTCATTGGCAGGGAGGTGGAGGAGGATACGGAGACCCTCATCCACCGGTCAAAGAGGCTCTGGCATGCTGGGTCACTGAAGACTGTGGAGAACCTGGGCTTGGCGGGGAGCAATATGGAGGATCCCGCACAGAGCCCCCAGCCCAGCCCTCGGCCTGAAAGTGGAGGGCTAATTCCTTCTGCTGGAGGTGACGGAGACGAGCTTCCCACTCCCTCAGTTGGAGAAGGTGGCAGGGCGACACAGGATGAGCCCTCCCTGGAAGGGGGCAAGTTCCTCCTACTGACCCAGTTGAAGAACCCCTGGCGATGCCCTCCATGGACGAGATCATACAGAGTGTCACCGTGGCTACCACGGCAGGGGGTGGAGTTCATGGACCGGCAGCCAATGTTGCCGAGGAAACTGAGGCCCTTGCCCGGCAAGCTTCTCCAGGTACTCAACTTCCACTCTTCTCTTTTTTTACCTCCCCCTGTATCCCGGCAATCTAAAACTTCTGCCTTTTTGTCATTTGCTTGTCCTCTCATTTGCAGTCCTTCAGGTCGAAGAGCCAGAACTGCTGGAAGAGGTTGCCAGCATAGGGAGAGCTGCCACGGACGAGGCCGCCAAGATTGCCACCACGGAGGGACAGGGGCCTGCTGCCGGGAGTGTTCAGGATTCCCTAGCGGTGGTGGATCAAACTTCTGAGAATGCTCTAGAGGTGGGAGTGGTGGTCGAGGGGAAGATTCCCCTCCAGACCATGGATCCCCTTCCCTCCTCCGGGCCCATGGTGGGGGCCTCGCCATTCCTCCCAAGCCAATTGGCGCTGGTGTTGGCGCAACCCAGGACTGGAACCCCCGGTCCGTCAATGGTGACGGGCGTAGAGCTTGACGAAGAGCTCCAGCGTATTCTGGCATCGCTGCACCAAGAGGTTGGGGAAGCGGATGACTCGGTTGCCGTTGCGATGGACCTGTCCTTCCTAGAGTCCATGGCGATGGGTATCAAGGACATGTAGGCTCAGCATGACCAGAAGTGGCAGGCGCTCAAGGAGCGGTGCGATTCCGCTAACAAGGTGGACCAGAAGCTGAAAGACAAGTGCCTGGAGCTATGTGAATGGCACGACAAGCAGTTCCGGGTACTTATGAGGCAGCAGGAGGCGATCTTGATGACAAGGGAAGACGTCGTAGCCCGCGAAGCGCGCCTGGCGGATCGCAAGACACGCCTGGATGCCAGAGAGCAAGAGATTTCTCTTCGGGAGGAGAAGCTTGAAGCTACCCTTCGTGCCAAAGATGATGATCTGGAAGCCCTTGTACAACAACGCACCAAGGAGTTGGAAGACAAGCACAAAGCTGCCCTGGACGCCCTCACAACTGATTCTGCTGCTCGATTGAAGAAACTCACTGACGATCTTGCTGCCGCATCTGCTGCAAGACTGACCTCGACCAATAGGTGACTAAGCTGACCGAGGAGCTTGCCGGGAGCACTAAGGAGGTGGAGGTTCTCAAGGAGGAAGCGCAAAAGATGGAGGTCCTCCTGAAAGATGTGCAGTCGCAGCTTTCCTCCAGGATCCAAGGTCTTGAAACCACCAACGGCACGACCACGGATCTGAAGGTCAGGATCGGCACCTTGGAAAGCGTGGCAGAGTCCCAAGGAACCCGCCAGCAGCAGCTGTCCCAAGATCTGGATACCGCCCAGCGCCTCCGGAAGGATGCAGAGGATAAGCTGGCGAACCAATCCGAGCAGGTGAACCTCAGGATCAGGAGCATGATTGACATCGCTATGCGCCTCGCTGCTTAGACCATAGGATGGGCATGGATGGGCCAGCTTTTTTGATCAACAGGCAGGAAGTCCCCAGCGCCAAGCTGGGAGTTTTCTTCAACAAGCTGATCGAAAAGCTGAGGGTGCATGAAGAGGGGAGGGCCAAGCGCTTCACAACCGAGTCCCGGAAGCTTGCTCATGATGCCCTCCGCATGGTCCTAAGCAACATCGCCCGTCGTCATCCAGATCTCGACCTTGCCGATGGATTCAAGAAGCCGCCGGTGGGTGCTGATGTTCCGGCTGCCAAAGAGAAAACTGCCCCTCTAGCCGCCAAGGCCCTTCTCATCCCAATGGCCTCACACAGTTGCCAGGCTTAACTCTGAGCTATTCTTGTCATCGCGCTATCCTGTAACAAAACATGATGTATGCTTTGTGTTTAGGTATCGTATTATTTATATCTGCGTGGAACTGATATCTTCTGCTTAATCTTAAATGCACATTTTATCCCTCTGAGCTTATTTGCTTGTGTTCGTATGATTAGTCCTTATGTATGTTCTGGTTGCTTGCCGGTATCATATTGCCGCGATTGTCGTAAGGGTCCGGCCCTTAACATTCATATTGGCGTGGATGCGTCCCGGCAAGTTTTTCCTTGGTAGCTCTCGACGCAGCCGCTCGTTCTGCAAGCAGGGCTCGAGACAGAATCGAGGGTGCAGACAAAGAACTAGCCAAGGTACCATCACACGAAGGATTTCATAGTACGAACACTTGCTAAAGCTGAGGGATAAACGAATGCAAAAATCTAGGATTCATCAAGAGGAAATGATTGCATGGACTTAGCTTTGCCCTTGTCCTTCCCATTCTTTCCAGCTGCGCGTGTTTGGTGCGCTCGCGATACCCGGAAAGACGAAGGCCAAGCGAATAATCCTCTGGTTCCTGGCAGGGACCAATACACGTCATGCGTGTCTGGTAGGTGGCGAGATATGTTGCCGGGCTTTCCCGGTCCCTCTTCGTCCCCTCCACACCTTTCAAACAATCCGACAGCGGCTGGCACAAAAGTCACACAAATGCGGACGGCCTTGCCGGAGCATACCTGCCGGGACATCGATTAGTGGATTCGTACCGGCGTTTTACTCAGGATTTCTCTAAGCAGGGCAAATGCTGAACCGAGTATCGCGTGGTACTCATCGACACTAACGATGTCAGGGCCAGAGCAGCTCGATTGCTGAAGAGGGAGAGAGGTGGAAAGAGGAACCTCGTTCCCATGCGCCTTGCTCCTTCTCCCCGAACGGTGCCCGATCGGCGGTCACACCGCCTAGGCCGCCTGGGAGGAGCACATCAGCGCCGGCACTGATCTTCTCCGCGGTCGCAACCATGGTGGGATGGGATGACGAAAAAAGCAGGTGCAGGGACGGTCCCGCTCCCCCACTTTGTCTTCATATTTCCACGGGCGCAGCTGACGCCAAAAGCTTTGGCTGGGCTGCAATGGAGACGACGCGCTGCTCGCGCTCTCGGGTTCACGCAAGTGATCCCCCTACCTGGCGCACCAAAGATGTCGCGGGAAATCACGGCCACCTATGGGACAAAGAGTCCCTTTCTGGTTCGGTGGGGGGATGGCACGTTGCACAAAGAGTGGAGAAGCATGGAACAGCACGACAGAGATCACACGGGTAGTTTTTACCCAGGTTTGGGCCGCCGTGAGGCATAAAACCCTACTCCTGCTTTGGTGGATTGATGGTGGAAAAGATGGTGGTGAGCACAACCCTTTTGGCCGGCAGGGTCGCCTTGGGGCGAAAACGGCTACGCGCGTACGAGTCTGTGAGGGTGTGGATTAGCCAATCGACTGTCCCACCCTTTCTACGGTCGCCATGGGCCTCCTTTTATAGATTAAGGGGTCACCACAGTAGCAAATCAGTCATTACACACTGATTAGATAGCAAACAATGCTATCATACCTATTCTGCAGGCTAACAGAGCGCATTAAATGCGCCACTCAACGTCACATCACAACTCGCCCGACAGACCCTGTCGGGCTATTTTGCCAGCTTCACGCCTGCTTGCTTGACACGTCTCAGGACGGGTGTCATATGGAGTTGCTTATTGTAGGAAGTGGCTGCCATGTGGCAAATGGCTGCCACTTAGTCTCTCTGTGGCTTGACACCGCACTGATTGGTGACTTGGGTTGGTTGTGAGGTGGAGCGGTGGCGTAGCTTGCCTCCGCTAGCCCCGGCAGGCCTGCAGGGACGATCTGGAAGCTTGCTTCCGGGGCAAACCCAACCTTGCCGGGCTCGCCTGCCCGGCAAGGGATGTTCTTTCCTTAGCGAAAACTTGCTCCTCTGGCTCATCTTGGTCTTCTGGATCTGCACTTGGATCCCTCAAAGAACTGATACCTTGTGCTTCAATCTGATCTTGGTGTTGTGATCTTGTTCTCGTGCTTGTAGCCTTCATCGTCCGTGCACGAGTCAGGGGAAAATATACACCCCCGTTTATGTTCCCCGACACCCTTTCCTTTTTATTTTCTCTTTTGGCAAGCATCATGTGGTGAGGAAAGATCTAAGCACATATAAATCCAGTTGGATATGAGTGAGCATGAATTATTATTGTTGATATCACCCTTGAGGTGAATACGTTGGGAGGCGAAACTATAAGCCCCTATCTTTCTATGTGTCCAGTTGAAACTTTTTACTCATGGGTATACTTTGCGTGTTAGCAATCATAGAAGATTAAATGATGGTTGAGTATGTGGACTTGCCAAAAGGCTCCGATACGTGACCCTTCCTGAAAATATGATGAATTGTAGTTGCAAAGTTGAATGAGGACATAGTTTGTTGGTTTTTAATAGAGTTTATGCTTTATACTTCAATGTTGCGATGAATTATTACTTGTTCATGAGAAGTTATATGATAAAAGTTGTGTGATAAAGCTTTATGTTAAAGTTCTTTGCTGTTATAATAATAATCATGATGCTTCTATGTCCGTATTTTGTATCTATCGACCCCTCTCTCTCTAGGCATGTGTGCATGTTTTTCGATATCGGTTTTTCGCTTAAGGACAAGCGAGGTCTAAGCTTGGGGGAGTTGATACGTCATTTTGCATCATGATTTCCTACTGTTATTTATAATGTTTTTATGCATAATAATGTTTTTTTGGAGTATTTCTAATGCCTTTTCTCTCATAATATGCAAGGTTTACACAAAGAGGGAGAATGCCGGCAGCTGGAATTCTGGACCTGAAAAAGCTACGTCAGAGTTACCTATTCTGCACATCTCCAAATGAGCTAAAACTTCACGGAGAATTATTTTGGAATATTTAAGAAATATTGGAGCAAATAACTATCGAAGGGGGGCTACCTGGTGAGCACAAGACACCAGGGCGTGCCAGGCCCCCCAGGCGCGCCCTGGTGGGTTGTGCTCATCCCAGCCGACCTCTGGTGCCCATCTTCTGGTATATAGGTCATTTTGACCTAGAAAAAATAAGGAGAGGACTTTTGGGATGAAGTGCCGCCGTCTCGAGGCAGAACTTGGGCAGGAGCACTTTTGCCCTCCGGCGGAGCTATTCCGCCGGGGGAACTTCCCTCCAGGAGGGGGAAATCGAAGCCATCGTCATCACCAACAACCCTCTCATCTTTGGGAGGGCCATCTCCATCAACATCTTCAACATCACCATCTCCTCTCAAACCCTAGTTCATCTCTTGTGTTCAATCTTTGTATCGGAACCTCAGATTGGTACCTGTGGGTGACTAGTAGTGTTGATTACATCTTGTAGTTGATTACTATATGGTTTATTTGGTGGAAGATTATATGTTCAGATCCATTATGCTATTTAATACCCCTCCGATCTTGAGCATGATTATCATTTGTGAGTAGTTACTTTTGTTCTTGAGGTCACAGGAGAAGTCATGTTGCAAGTAATCATGTGAACTTGATATGTGTTCGATATTTTGATGATATGTATGTTGTGATTCCCTTAGTGGTGTCATGTGAACGTCGACTACATGGCACTTCACCATATTTGGGCCTAAGAGAATGCATTGTGGAGTAGTTATTTGATGATGGGTTGCTAGAGTGACAGAAGCTTAAGCCCTAGTTTATGCGCTACTTCATAAGGGAACGATTTGGATCCAATAGTTTAATGCTATGGTTAGATTTTATCTCAATAATTTTCTCGTAGTTGCGGATGCTTGCGAGGGGGTTAATCATAAGTAGGAGGTTTGTTCAAGTAAGAACAACACCTAAGCACCGATCCACCCACATATCAAATTATCAAAGTAGCGAACACGGATCAAACCAACATGATGAAAGTGACATGGCGAAATTCCCGTGTACACTCAAGAACGCTTTGCTTATCATAAGAGACCGTTTTGGCATGTCCTTTGCCACAAAAGGATTGGGCTACCTTGCTGCACTTTATTTACTGTTACTATTACTTGTCCGTTACAAATTATCTTGCTATCAAACTACCTGTTACTGACTATTTCAGTGCTTGCAGAAAATACCTTGCTGAAAACCACTTGTCATTTCCTTCTTCTCCTCGTTGGGTTCGACACTCTTACTTATCAAAAGGACTATGATTGATCCCCTATACTTGTGGGTCATTAGGTAGCGCTTCGCAGCGAAGTGTGCTAAGCAGAGCTGCTAGCAGCCGGAGGCGGGAGCAGGTGGTCCCGGCGGTGCTGGAGGAAGAAGACGAGAGATTGAAGATGGATGCCTGCCGTTGGAGGAAGAAGACGGTTATCGATGTCAGAATCATTTGTTGATTATGTTGTCGATGCCTTGTGTTGGCTTCGACCTATTGGCCCACATTTAGGCCTCAAAAAATGTGGCACGTATTCAACCTATTTTTTTAGAATTTACAGTCCATTTGCTGGGCTGGGTGAACAAATAATGTAGGGTCCATGCGGCCCATTTATTTTTTTTCTAAAAAACTACAGCCCATTTGCACTTTCTCGAAATACATGAATTTTCTGGCCTAGGTGATCAAATAATGTAGCGTCAATGCGGCCCATTTATTTTTTCCTAAAAATTACAGCCCATTTGCACTTTCTAGAAATACACGATTTTGCTGGGCTAGTTCTAATTATAATGTTGGGTTGGGCGCAGCAATGTTATCAAAAAATAAACAGGGGCTGAGCATTTTGTTATAAATATATTTAAATAATAAGTGCTTTATTATTACATTGGTCCTTAAATCTTACCAAGCTTTTGTACACAATCACCAGGATTTTCGTTGCCTTAATGTTAAAAAGCCCAGGATTTTATTGTTAAACATTTATTTTTATAAGTTCATAAGACGTGGGATATTTTTTTCTTATATATGCAAGTATCTGTTAAATATATGATGATAATATCAATAATATATAATAACATATAAAATAATACAAATATATATAATATAGTTAGAAGGGAAACATAAGTTGGACCTGGCGTTCCTATTCTTATATAGAAAAATAGAAGAGACCTCTGCGTTTTCTTCAAAAAAATACATAAGTTGGGCTGCGAATGTTTAAGAAAAAATAAAACCTAGGATGGGAGGGCCATAGGCCGGTCGATACATGACGACCCTCAAAAAAATACAAACCAGCATGTCGTGGGCTATGCATGTTAAAAAAGAAAGCTTAGACTGGGCAGCCCACAACCCAGCTGATACTTGCTGGCCCACTGATAATAAATGATACCTGCCATCTCCTCGATGAGACTGGCTTTGTTGTAAATTTATCTCCTTCAGTAACTACGTTGACAAACCCGTGGGCCCCAACATCAGTATAGCATTAGGAGGAAGTATTTTTTCAATGAGGCACTTGCTTGCGTACGGCCATGAACCTGGTGGGTCCCGACCGTCCGCCTCTCCACGTCCAGTCCTCTCTAGATTCCTCTTGTTTGTTGAGCATGTTCACAATGGCAGACAGCGGCGCCGCGACGAGCGCACAAAGGCGGAGGATGACATCCAGGCCCCGGACGAGAACGCACCGGAGCCAGGGAAGACGTGCTACAGTAGTGGTAGATGATGTGCCTAATTTCTAGCAAAAGTATTGGAGTATCCCAGTGGCCAAGTTCCACTCCCCAACCGCTGCTCCACCCGTGTTCGATTCCACCTGATGTAGTGAAAATATCCCCAAATTTTTGCCTCTGGCTCTGACATGTGGGTGCCCATTGTCATCTACGCACACCACCTCCAACACTTGCCAAAACTTCGTCCCTCGGTTTCTCTGTTTTTCGCACACTCAACATTTTGTGGGCATTTTGAAAATAGCATATCTTTTTGACCGTGCATCATATGAAGATGTGTTATGCATGAATAATGATCAGCATGATGTTAACTAGCTGGTAGTTCCATTTTTGACCATGAATAAAACTTCCAACATGATGTTATCCCTGTTTGAAAGGGCGTGTTAATCTAAATGCTCTACCTCAGAAACTTGCGGTTTCTTAACTGAGAATCACATTGTCTGCACTTTATATATGAAACTACATTTTTTAAAGTGCTAAAAATAGATCTCTAGAATTCATAAAATATTTCATATGCTCAATACTGCAAATCTAAAATATTGTGGCATGTATTTTGTTGTTGCGCAAGAATGTGCACCTCTGATTCCTCCATGATTTCCATCATTGCTTCAGCCAGTAATTGGTTCACAAACATACATTTTTTTCTTTGCATTCGAGACAGAGGAAACTGAACAGATTCAGATGGCGATTTTGGCAGGCTTGTATTATTGATAGTGGAGAGTGTCTCGACCACTGCATCATAACATAAATTAGGAGGGGGACCGAACAGATTAATCAAGAGTTATTGCCATATTACTTGGCCTAGATTTATTGGAAAGAAACAATGGGGTTGCCTTGCTATTTTCAGAGTTTGTCTTCTTATCTTCAGTAGCCTGCACCAAATTAACACACTAGCATTGCTATCATTGGCCAGGTCAGATAATAGGAAAGCAACATTGACACAACGAATGTTTGGGCAACCAGACCACACCAGCCTACACCAAATTTACACAATATGGCACAGCTATCATCAGCCAGGTAAGGTAGTACGAAAGCAACATTGACACAATGAATGAATGGGCAACCAGAGCAGCACTACAATTCATTAATGTGCATGATATGAGATAGTACACTCATGCAGCTCAGTATGCAAAACTACCAGGAAGTTTTCCTTACAAAAATCAACATTATCGCCTTTAATTATACATTTTGCTACAACTAAATTTAGATCAGATAAAGGTTGGATTCACGCTGATTAACAAAATACATGCTGATGTAAAAATATAGTGATATACAACAGGTACTTACATCAGCATTGGAGCACAGAGAATTCCCGCAGGATACTTTCCTCGAATATGATCCCAGTGCAGAAAGTCTTCTATCCTTTAAGCTTATTTTCTAAAAGAGATATGGGTAAGAAACATGTAGAAAATATGATCAGAATGCTATAAAATTTTAGGATGCGAGGATACGCACACGCTTCTTAGAATGGAGTTGACATATTTTTGCTGGACTAGAGCAGACTAGTTCTTTGGCCACTGGAATCTGCTTATTATCAGTAGGAGTTGGGTTTCTCTGTGCTAGAGCAGTATCTATGAAAACTGGAGTTGGTTTACTATCTCCTGGCGTTTGGATCTTTTGCAGAGACCTTGTTTGTAACCCTTCAGATTCTAACATAGCCGTCTTCCCCTTGCATGCCTTATATAGAAGAATGGTGCTTCAATTATAAAACATGCTACAACAGAGAGATGAAATAGGTACTAAAGAATAGAAAGGCATGACATATTGACATGTATTCCCTCCATCCGAAAATAAATGGATGGGTCTAGGCATATTTCAGTTCTAGATACATCCATTTTTATCCATTTCTGCGACATGTAATCCGGACGGAGGGAGTATGATGTAAGAGCTAGGGATACGACAGGACAACAGAGTAAAAAAACACTAGTTGAATGTAAAACTGTATGCTAGCAGAATACATACAGAAAAACACTAAGGCAACATATGCGTGTATGATTGGGAAACTAAGATGGCATTGCAACAGACCACTAGAATAGCACTTCAATGTAAAAAAAACATGGTATGGTAGACAGATGAACTACATACTGATGAATAACAATGCATAAGATATTCAGAAGCATGATGTCCAAACTAAGCGGATGGCATTGCGATAGAGTAGAATGACAGTACTTGAATTTGAAAACATGTTATCATGAATGGAATAGGTACTGAAAAATAGGAAGGCATGACATATTTACATGCATGATCAGTAGGCTAAGCACATGGCATTGCAACAAAGTAGATGCACTCCAGGACATTATATGCATGCTGTACCCATATCATGGGCCAAGTTAGAGCAAGGACCTTGTGGGGTGAATAGGATTCATCATCTTTCTGCAAGTCTTCTGAAGAACTGCCTTTACATGTTCCATCATATTGGGTATCATTGACATCAAGTTTGTTGGCTGTTACATTGCTCCGTGAGGTTCTTGTGGATATATTAGTGTGTGCAATTATATCTGACATGCATGGAAGACAACTAGTAGTTAGATTTATGTAATGAGTGCCTCTAGGAGACGACATAAATAGTAGGACTGGGTTTAACTAGCAGCAACAGATCTCAAAAACTAAAGGGAGAACACAGATGAAAGCTACAGAATATGTATCGTTTGTACTCGAGATTAACTAGATGGCACACAAAAGTATTAAAGAACAACATAGGTAATACTAGAAGTGGTATAATACTATAATCACCAGCCTGTGGGATAGCATTGGCTGATGGATGATAACTATGGAACAACGTTACCTAAAGAACAAGTCTCTTAGCTGAACTATGGAACAGCGTTAACTCCTGAACAAGACCCGTAAGAGATCAGCATGAATATACAGTGAAATGTGGTAATCTATTTTCCATGCTTAGATGAATAACAAAGCCATAAATGTTGCACACAAGTAAGATGAGGGTACAACCTATCTGGCCGCCATCCATAGGAGTGAGCATCATGTGCTGACTTGTCGATGGCCCTGCAGTTGTTGTGGATGTCCATGTCAGGCATGCACATTCGATGCAGGGAACTGTTGATTGGGGATAATAGCTCCCTTCTGGTGTATGCTTCCCTTGTTGGAGTAGCTGCGGTGAGAAGGAAGACGGTGTGGCTGAAGATGCAGAAAACGCATAATGTTAAGAACGACACATATCTCTGATCTGAAGAAATACCCTAAGAGATCAACAGTAAGGTACGAGAGTGGTCACACGTCTGTTGACTGAAGACTAAATTGGGGTCACATGATTTTATTTTATTTTGGTACTGTCCGATCTACGCCGGATGGCTTGATGGCCGTCTTGTGCCTCCCAGCTGACACTGTTCAGAACCTTCCCCGAAGAGCCAGCGACCACCGGCAGAGCAGCCTGCCTCTGTCGTCCGTGGCCGCGAGAGCTCCGACCAAAACCCCGCTCCCCGCCCCACCGCACTGCCGTGGTTGCGCCGCCCCCGGCCAATCCACAAAGACTCACCGTCATGCAGATCCGGCGGCGGCAGTACCTTCAACCCACGCAACTCTAAGATAGCCATCTAAGCGCTGCTTCCACGGCGAACTTGCGCCCCCGCACCCTTATGTTAGACACCAGCCAACTGGCAGCCTAGGAGCTCCGCCGCATCGAGGGGTGCTGCTTCCCATTGGGAATTGATTGGCCCAGAATAAAAATTTAGACAACTGACACCTAAATAAAGTGATTTGAGATGAGTGTACGACCTATCTTGCGGCCCGGTGAAGTAGGCAGCTCCAGCTGCCGAGTCAATGAGGCCGGCGCGGTTGCGGTGGCTACCAGCGGCAGGAAAGCAGAGATGTTGCGAGGGTCGACGGCTACGGGGAAGCCGCGCCGGGGCCCTGGATGTATCCGAAGTTGGAGCCGCTCCGATGCCGTGCACAACGGCGGGAGTGAATCGGCTCCAGTACGGTCCACACGGCCGTCGTTGAGACAGCTTCGGTAGCACGGAGTAAGAGGCACACGGCCCAGTGCACGACGGCAAATGAACAGCATCTCCGGCATGGGGGAGGAGGGCGGCGGTGAATTTGGTGCGATGGGAGGCGCCATGGAGGAGGGGCTGAGGTTTCGCGGCTGGGGAGAAGGGAGCTTCCGAGGAGAAGGTGATTAGGCGCCCACGAGGTATGAATGGGGAATTGGGAGGGGGAACCATGTCTTACGGATGCATTTGTCTGAAATGTGTGTGTGTGTGTGGGGGGGGGGGGTTACAATTCTACCCCTGCCTTTAGGCTTCTGGGCTTGGGTCTGTGTACTGAGGGTCTGGGATAGTGGAGTAACTTTGCTTCTCCCAAATAGTGGGCGCGAGCGATTTCGGGCGAGGAGGGCGTGTTTTGAAATAGTGGGCGCGAGCGATTTCGGGCGAGGAGGGCATGTTTTGAAATAGTGGGTGCGAGCGATTTCGGGCGCGTGTTTTGAAATAGTCGGCGCGAGCGATTTTGGGCGAGGAGAGGGTGTTTGCCGCCCATGGTTTATGAATTATTCGGCACATATCATTTCGACCGAGGAGAAGGCGCGCTTGGATGAAGTTATGAACCTACCCTCGATGTACAATGGGCCAATTGATGCATGTCCCACATAGGCCGGTAATTTCGCGTCTCCCATTTATTTGCTTGGGCGAATTCCACCGAGCAGAGGGTGTTTAGCGGTTCGTTCAAATTTTGGGAGAACGAGCATCCACGTCTACCTTGCCAAGTCGATTCGAATCAAATTTTGAAATATTAGCTTGCCACTTCTTTTTTAGATGGAGAGATGATGCTCGGGACTAATGTGTTTTTACATGCTCGTTGCTAATGATTTACTATATGACAAATAGTTGACCCACTCAAAAACGGGAATCAAACCCAAAATGAAATATCTCGATTCAATGAAATAGCTCGTTCACCAGGTCAAAATAGTGAACTAAATCCAAAATTGAACACCTCAATCGAGTAGCATGTTGTACAGTATTATAGTACTCCATGAACATGTTGAAAGTCAATTTAATGAACTTGTTTGATATGCATATCTCCGTTCATGTGTGGATTGCAGACAACATGTTCTCCAATTTAAATATTTGAATGCAAGTTTATATCGAAACATGGTTTATATCAGTCTTTGATGCATAAAACGCGACCTGTCCCTCTCCCAGACTCCTGCTCTCTCTCTCTCACCGACAATCTTCAATTCTATCGCACGCATCCAAACGCAAACCTTGTTGGTCCATTTCCCTCTCTCTCTATCTCTCTCTCTTTGTGTGTGTGTGTGGGGGGGTCTTTCTAGTTCGCAAGCACACTCCATGTATAGGTATCTCTCGCACACTATGTATGATTCTCTAGTCCAAGCTAAATATCTTGGGTGCACTCATCGTACGGACACAAATTCCCTGGCTCGTTGCCCGCAACTCTCTCACGCACCACTCTACCATCTCGGAGCTCTTCCCTCTCTCTCTCAAACCCTCCATCTCCCTGGGTCACACATACACATGCATATCTCACTCGCACTCGATAGACCCATCTAAAACTCTCTCTCTCTCCCTCGTTCTCTCTCCATCTCACACACACACACACACAATCTCATGCCTAGCCAAGTATGATGGTCTATCACTCAATTGTAGGCACACGCAGTCCCCCCATATGTATATGACTAGCTAATTCTTAGTCTCCATCACAAACATGTGCATGGTCTATCTCGATTTCTCTCGGGGCATCTTTCTATTGCACACACACCTCGTCCCTCGATCTCCCACCCATATAGTCCCCTCACGATCTCGAGGGGATCTCTCTATCACAAACACACCCTCTCTCCCTCCCCATGCGTCCATCTTCTCCATGCGTCCCACTCGACCTTTGTCCCTTGTTGGCGAGACCTCTATTGGACATGTGCTATAGGGGTGTCTCTCTCTATTGCAAACAATCACGCACTAGCTATCTTCGTGTATCTCCTCACCTCACTTTTCTATCTCGGAGATGCATGCGTGATATGTTTGCATAAGAAACAAACACACACTCTCTCTCTCTCTCTAATTTATTGTTTGTTATCCCTTTCTCTTTCACACACATACTCTTTTTGCACACTCACTCATTCTCCTTCACACGCACTTGATCTCTCTCGACTTAGGCACTCTCTTCGGTCCATAGCATATAGATTTATTGAAAAGTCAAACATCACAAAGTTTGACCATGTACGTGGAGAAAAACATTTACATCTAGAACGGCAAACATATATCATTAGATTCATCATGAGATGTAGTTTCGTATGATGTATCTTTGGTATTGTAGATATAAATAATATTTGCGTAAACCTGGTCAAAGTTTCCAAAGTTCGACTTCTCAAAAATTTATATGCACTGCATTATCGAGTGGATGGAATATCTCCTCCCCCTCTCAGCTATCTGACGCACCACTCAGCCGTATCGGGGCTCCTCTATCTCTCTCAAACTTTATATCTCCCTGGTTCACACATACACATATCTCGCTCGCGCTACATAGACCCATCTAACACTCTCCGCCCTTGTTCTCTCTCTATGTGATACACACCCCCCCAAAGTACCATAATCCCTCACTCCATCATAGGCGCACGCACTCCCCCCCTAAGTATGACTATCTCTCACTAGCCATCAGGAACACACGTATTGTCTCCTTCCATCCATACATCTATCTCGATATCTCTCGGGGTATCTTCTATCGCGCACACACCTTGTCACTCGATCTCCCACCCATGTAGTCCCATCACGATCTCCAGGGGATCTCTCTGTCACAAACATACACTCTCTCCTCCCCATGTCTGCATTTTCTCCATACGTCTCTCTCGACCTCTCTCCCTTGTTTGTCAGACCTCTCTTGGCCACGTGCTAGGGGTCTTTCTCTCTCGGTTGCAAACAACCACACACTATCTCCTCACCTTGCTTCCGCTGTCGAAGATGCATGTGTGATATGTTTGCATAAGACACACATGCTTTTTCTCTACTTTATCGTGTGTTGTCCATGTCTCTTTCACACACACACACACTCTTTTCAGTCACTCTTTCTATTTCACACACACACACACTCTCTCTCTCTCTAGTTAAGTACCCTCTCACGTCCATAAGCATATGGATGTTTTGAAAAGTCAAACCTCAGAAAAGTTTGACCAGGTATATGTGGAGAAAAACATTTACATCTGGAATGATCATTAGATTCATCACAACATGTACTTACTTCATACTATCATTTATCTTTGGTATTGTAGATATAAGTAATTTCTTTATAAACTTGGTCAAGGTTTCAAAAGTTTGACTTAAAAAAAATGTAGGCACTACATTATCGAACAGAGGGAGTAGCTCTTTCTCTCTCTCTACTATCTCTCATGGGCCTCCCCTCTCACTCGAACTCTCTATACCGAGGGATTATACAGTCACTGTGTCAGCGTATAGCTCCATATATTGTTTAGTTGACCGGTCAACCAGTCCACATGCTGCCTTATCAGCTCGTGTTCTCTATCTTCGTGTGCTGGCCCATGTGGCAGTGGGTGAAAATAAGTAAACTAGAGGCCCATCTAACACGCGGTGAAGTAAACAAAGTTGAAACCACTCGGGGTAGCACCCCGCACGCTAGTAAATTGAGGGCACACTTCTTCCGCGTGAAGGACACACTCGCGCACACTTCACCACTGCGCGGCGGCATGCACAGAAGGACGCACTCGCGCACACCCAGCACACAATACACACCAGCAAACGTGTACACTGGCGTCGCTGAGGGAGTCCTGGATTAGGGGGTCCTCGGGTGTCCGGGCTATCTGATATGGGCCGGACTGATGGGTCATGAAGATACAAAGCGGAAGGCTTTCCCCCGTGTCCGGGTAGGACTCCACTATGCGTGGATGGCAAGATTTGTGTCCGGATATGTAATTTCCTCCCTCTATGAACCGACTCTGTATAACCCTAGGCCCCTCCGGTGTGTATATAAACTGGAGGGTTTGGTCCATAAAGACAATCAGAATTCTCATAGGCTAGACAGCTAGGGTTTAGCCATTACGATCTCGAGGTAGATCAACTCTTGTAACCCCTATACTCATCAAATACAATCAAGCAGGACGTAGGGTTTTACCTCCATTAAGAGGGCCCGAACCTGGGTAAACATCGTGTTCCCTTTGTCCCTTGTTACCTTCGATCCTCAGACACACAGTTCGGGATCCCCTACCCGAGATCGGCCGGTTTTGACACCGACATTGGTGCTTTCATTGAGAGTTCCTTTGTGTTGTTGATAGAAGGATCGATGGCTCGCCTTGTCATCAATGACGATATCACTTCTGGAAGGGCCTTAACTCCAGGACAGGTCCTCCAACTCAGTGGTTTTACCATGGGCGCTCGCTCGGCCGTCAAGCCAACGGCGGCCCCCACAATCGCCAAACATCATCTCTACATCAGCCTCGAACACTCTGAAAAGATGGATCTAGCAGATATCTCATCCTTGAACGAGCTGCTGGATCGCATCGCCGCCCTGGGGCTTGCAACAGACTATGATCGGATCGGGCTCAAACCCGATCAGAGGGAAATCAAGTCCACACCGATCACCCATCTAGTAGCGGTCGTTGAGGAACGAGACGAGAACGCTTCTTCCCCTAAGTTAAAAACCAGATATGTTCGGATTTCCAAGCCCTTCGAGCCGGACACCCATCCTCAGGAAGAGACTGCATGTCCTCTGAACTCAGGATCAGGCATTGAGCCTGGAAGTCACCTGGATCTTCCTGGTCCTGAACTGGTGACCTCGGAGATTCTTCAAGCTCCGGATTCAATCTCGGGTCAGGATTCGGGTTTTAGCTCGCCCACCCACCACAATCAATATTCTCCAAGTAATTCAGGCCCTCCAGACATATGTGACCTAATGTATATATGGCAGCAACCTCAGGAAATGGTCCATCACTTTTGGGCCAGATTCCTCCTTGTTAAAAACAAGATTAAAGATTGCTGCGACGACGACGCGGTTTTGATTTTTTGTCGTAATTGTACGGACGAGGGAATTCTCAACGCCCTCAACCGCCGCTGCATAGAGCACTTTACAGAATTGGCACACATAGTACAGAAGTATTGCATGATGGAAAGTGCATGGAAGGCCCAGACAGCCCGGTGGGAACCCCCTGCCTTTAAGCAGCCCACCATACGGGCAAAGCGGATGCACCCTTATGAGGCATCCGACCACAAGCCCATTGACAAGAAAAACAATCCCTTCACGAGATATAGAACCATCCTTGACAAACTACTCGACAAGCCCTGTCAGATACATACGATGCCGAGCACCGAACCAACGCACAACCTTCGAGCATGTTGGGTACTCCGTCAAGTGGCTAAGAGCGGTGAGGCTATCCTCACCAGTACTACTCCAGAGAAACATTCTTCAGAGGATGACGATCTCAATGTCCTTACGATCTTCGAGACCTTTTCTTCAAATAATCGGTGCAAAAGGGTGCTCCGTGACCTCGCCGAAGTAAACCGAGTAACCGCAATGAACCCCTGGAATGACACAGCCATAGCTTTCACGGCCGACGACGAACCAAGGGCTCGATCAGTCCGAGCACCAGCCGCCTTGGTCTTAAACCCAATTGTGGATAGCTTTTGACTCACCAAAGTGCTCATGGACGGTGGTAGCGGACGTAACCTCATTTACGTAGACACGCTCGACAAAATGCAAATGGACAAGAGCTACATCGAGCAAAACATTACCACCTTTTGTGGCATCATCCCCAGTCGAGAAGCACGATGCTCGGGGAAAATTAAACTTGATGTAGTATTCGGCACGCTGGAGAATTACAGGTCCGAAGAGTTGCTCTTCCACGTGGCCCCTTTCAATAGTGGATATCACGCCCTCTTGGGGCGGGCCACCTTCGCATGCTTCCAAGCCATACCCCATTACGGGTACATGAAGCTCAAAATGCCAGGGCCCAACGGAGTGATCACTATCACCAGTGATCCGGATATAACACTCTGCGCCGAAAATAAAACCGCATCCTTGGCCCTCGAGGCACTATCCGAAGCCCTCGTGGCCGAAGAGCTAACCACCCTGCATTCTACAGTGGACAAAGACGATGTGATCCTCGACAAGAGTCCCAAATCCACCTCTTTCAAACCAGCAGACGGAATAGTCAAATTTCAAGTGCACCCGACGGGCCCTAATAAAACAGCATCCATTGGAGCACAGCTGGATTCGATGGTTGACGCCGCCCTACGAGCGTTCCTGCGCGGAAATTGGGACATCTTTGCCTAGCACCCTTCGGACATGCCTGGAATCCCACGCAGACTGGCCGAACATAGCCTCAATATAATAAAGGGGTTCAAACCAGTCAAGCAAACGCTGCGGCGATTTTCCGAACCCAAACAACAAGCTATGGGGGAGGAGCTAGCCAAACTACTCGAGGCCGGGTTCATTAGAGAAATCAAGCACCCGGACTGGCTAGCCAACCTGGTCATGGTGCCGAAGAAGGATAAGTGTTGCTGCCTTTGTGTCGATTTCAAAGACCTCAATAGGGCTTGCCCTAAGGACCCCTTCCCACTGCCCCGCATTGACCAAATTATTGACGCAACCGCGGGACATGACTCTTTGTGTTTCCTCGACGCCTACTCCAGATACCATCAGATTAAGATGAAGGAATCCGACCAGGCCGCAACGGCATTTATTACCCCGTACGGGCCTTTTTGCTTCAACACTATGCCCTTTGGGCTCAAAAATGCTGGTGCCACTTACCAACGAGTGATTCAAACATGTTTGGAAAAACAAATTGGCAAGACAGTGGAGGCATATGTGGACGATGTGGTCATCAAGACTAAACACGTCGAATCATTGGTGGACGATCTACACCTCACATTTGACAACCTCCGAACATATGACATATGGCTCAATCCAGAAAAATGTGTTTTCGGCGTTCCAGCCGAGAAATTGCTCGGGTTCATTGTTTCCAATAGAGGAATTGAAGCGAACCCAGCCAAAATCCGAGCCCTGTCACAATTGGCAACGCCAACAGACTTAAAGCAGGTCCAAAAACTAGCTGGGTGCATGGCAGCCTTAAGTCGCTTCATCTCCAGATTGGGAGAAAAAGCATTACCACTCTACCGACTTCTCCGACGCACCGATCACTTCGAATGGATGGATGCGACTACAGCCGGATTGGAAGAAATAAAAACATTGTTAGCAAGTAATCCAATCCTAGCCGCCCCAGGTGTTGGCGAGCCTATGTTGCTCTACATATCCGCGACTCACCAAATTGTGAGCGCTGTACTCGTCGTCGAGCAAGAGGAAGAGGGACATAAATTCCCCATCCAGAAACCAGTTTACTATGTATCGACGGTCCTTACACCATGCAAATCTCGATACCCTCACTATTAGAATATAGCTTATGTGGTCTTTTTGGCATCCCGAAAGCTGCGACACCACTTTCAAGAGTGTTCGATCATGGTGGCATCCGAAGTACCATTGAATGACATCATAAATAATCGGGATGCCACCGGCCGCATAGCCAAATGGGCCATCGAGCTCTTACCATTTGAAATAATATACAAGCCACGCCGAGCTGTTAAATCTCAGGTGCTGGCCGACTTTGTCGCTAAGTGGACGGAAGCCGAGCTCCCTAAAGAGTACAACACATACTCCAACTGGATCATGTACTTTGACGGCTCTAAAATGTTAGCCGGACTAGGGGCAGGTGTCATCTTGACATCCCCCACGGGGGACACAGTCCGCTACGTGTTACAAATCATGTATACGAACTCCAACAATGCAGCCGAATACGAGGCACTTCTACATGGTCTCCGAATGGCTGTCTCCATGGGCATACAACGTCTAGAGGTGCGTGGGGATTCAAACCTCGCAATATCCCAAATAAATGGAGAATTCGACGCAAAAGACCCAAAAATGGTGGCATACCGAAACGCTGTACTCAAAATATCGGCTCGGTTCGAGGGGCTCGAGTTCCATCATGTTGCTCGAGATAGTAATCAGGCAGCGGACATCCTCGCTCGCATCGGCGCTAAACGCAATCCCGTCCCACCTAACACCTTTGTGGAAAGGCTCTTTAAGCCATCCGTTGTCTGGCAGGACAAGAGCGGAAATACTAGTCCGGAACCGGTCATACCCCCAGCAGCCGAACACAATTCAGATATCATCGGGGGCTCGGGCACCGAAATAACACCCTCCGCCCATGAAATAATGGCCGTTATCGCTCCATGGACCGAACCCTTCCTGGCCTACCTTAATAGGCAAGAGCTTCCTGATGATCAGAATGAGGCCCGTCGCATAATCCGACGTTCTAAAGCCTATAAAGTTCATGAAGGTGAACTATACAAGAAAAGTACCACTGGAGTCCTTCAAAGATGCATCTCCGAAGAGGAGGGACGGTAGCTCTTGGCTGAAATACATGCTAGTCTAGGTGGCCATCACACCGCAGCTCGGGCCCTCGTAAGCAAGGCCTTCCATACAGGTTTCTTTTGGCTAATGGCCCGAGCAGACGCATAGGCCCTTGTGCAATGCTGTGTGTGATGTCAGCTTTTCGCCAATCAAAGTCATATGCCGCCCACTGCCTTAAGAACAATCCCCATCACCTGGCCTTTTGCGGTCTGGGGCTAGATATGGTGGGACCTCTTAAAGGGGGAAGCCACAAGAAGAAATATTTACTGGTTATGGTGGATAAATTCACTAAGTGGATAGAGGCCAAACCAGTGAAAACGGCTGAAGCAGGGCCAGTGATCGACTTTATATCCGGCATGGTACACTGTTATGGTGTCCCGCACAACATCATCACTGATAATGGCTCCAATTTCATAGCCGATGAGGTGAAAAATTGGTGCGCTAACTTGGGCATTAAGCTCGATTATGCATCCATATACCACCCTCGAACAAACGGTCAGGTCGAATGGGCTAATGGCCTGATAATGAGCGGCATCAAACCCAGACTAGTGCGATCCCTACGGGAGTCAGATAAGCACTGGGTTGAGGAACTCGATTCTGTGCTCTAGGGACTGCGGACTACGCCCAATCACACGACCGGATACACACCTTTTTTCATGGTGTACGGTGTAGAGGCTGTCTTGCCCTGCGACATTATTCATGACTCACCTGAAGTGCACATGTATGAAGAGAGAGAAGCCGAGCTCGATCGGCAGGACGACCTAGACAGCCTAGAGGAGGAGCATGATGTTGCATGAGCCCGTTCCGCATTTTATCAAAAATAGGCTCGAAGATACCAAAGCAGAGAAGTGCGGGCCAAGACTTATAATGTCAGCGAACTCATTTTACGCCTCCCAGAGAAGAAAAAGGACAAGCTCAAACCAAAATGGGAGGGCCCCTTCATTATAGATGAAGTTCTCACAGGAGGAGCCTATTGCCTTCGTAATGCATCGGATAATCACCTCGAGCCGAATCCGTGGAATGCTGCCCAGCTCCGAAGATTCTACGCATAAGTTCGGCCATGTTTCTTTTTCGTCCCCTTTTTTCTCCTCTTCATTTGTTTTTGTTTTTTCTCTTTTATACGTTTCCCAGGATATGTTCGGATAGGCCGAACTCTTAAGGGTTACACATCTTTAAATGTATACACCCCACCATGACTGGGGGCTTTCTTTAACCAAAGCCTATTATTATTCAGAGCCTGGAGCTCACATCTTCTATGTCGTTTGTTTATACACACCCTTTTGCCATTATATGCGCCTCTATGACTTAAGTTTTTGCCAAGCTGGGTTGGCTCGCTCCTGTGTTTATGCCCTACGTTCCTGATTGTTTGGCTAGGGCGTAAAGGGAGCACCTTTGTGATTGTTACAACCGGGTAATCCGGACCTGTACCTCAGATGGGTGAAGCCGAAAGCTAGCATTCTTAAGAGAATAATTGGTCGGCAATCAAATGACAGATTGTTACATTCTTGTAACTCTTTGAAACAATGCGGGACAGTTTTCCCATAATACGGATAAAAGCCCAGGCACGCACAGTTAAAGCATGCCAACCAAGGGAAAGGAACCCTTAACGGAACTATTCTCCCTGGAAGATGTTTCTTACATATGTAATATAACATAACTCCCAAACTAAATTTTTGTCTGTTCGAGCGCAATGACTGGGTTACCTGGTTTTCGAACATAATGAATGTTTATCACATTCCATAATAGTATCCGGAAACACTCCACCATTTTGCTTTGGAGGTTAAAGCCGAAAGCCTGCGATGACAATTTTTCTACATGTTCGGTTGAAGATACAGGATGATCATAAAGGGCATTGATACATTGAATCAAAAGCCTACTCCTTATCTATTCCATCTATAAGACTGTCTAACCTACAGTCTTCTTGCGAATATTTCACAGCTATCATTACTTGGTCATATACCAAGTTCAATGGAATATCTTTCCCGTCTGGTCCCTGCGGTCCTACTCGGGCCATATGATTCGGATCTAGCTTGGCAAAGCGTGTTTTCACCATCGCCCAGGCTTCTCGTGCGCCTTCACGGCAGGCGAACGTCTTCCATAGCTCGAAGCGGCGCCGGGCACCTTTGAACAGGCTTGCCAAACCCTCCATACTTTCTAGAGGGATATCGGATGGCCATAATGCCTTGGCCATACTCTTCATGGCTTTCCAGGCCCGCTCATGGACGACGGGCAGCTCCTTAAGCACGTCGCCTTGAAATCCGGATACTTCTTTTTTCGGCCGACCAGTTAATAGACCTGCAGCAACAGAGTTATGACATTCCGAATTGTGGACTAAATATAAGTCTCTCTAAGGTTTTAAAAGTCATACCGAACATGCCACCCTTCAACTTTTCATTCTCCTTTCGAGCGGCCGATAACTGAGCCTTTAAGCTCTCTATCTCTTCGGATTGTTTGTCATTTTCCTCCTCATGTTTCCTCCTCTCGGAAGTGCTCATTGCAGCCTTTTGCATTTCTGCAAGTTCGGCGGTGACCGCATTCAGCTGTGTCTGGTTTGTTTTCAGTTCCTGGGATAGCGCAGTATTCTTCTCCTTGAGAACCTGCAGGTCATATCGATCCTTAAATCGGTTGGCCTCACCAATTCAAGTCTCGGGGGCTACTGGCATATGACTATTAAAATTGCACAAACTTTTACCTGTATATCCTTTGAGAACAATTGAGTAACTCTGGCAAGTCCGTCTCGAGCAGCTCGGATATATGCATCCACCGAGCTGAGTGCGACAAATTCCTGATCAGAAAAGGCTGGAGCGCGCATGGCCTCTTTCAGTCGACGGTGATTCATCATGCTCTCCACCTCAAAATTCATGACAGATACGTCATCCGAATCCTCATGAAGCGGCGGAACGGGCATTGCATCAGCCCTCGTCCTAGTTGACGAGTCCGACGCCGGATTGGCTGACATTCGGCTAGCATTGCGTTTTCCCACTGTCTGCCGCGTGCTCCTCCTGAATCAAAGATAGAAGGGAACTTCAACAATCTGAACTCGTGCCCAGGCATGTATCAAACAGACATACCTCTTTGGAGACTGTGAGGGCTCTACAACGCTCCCGGTCTCCTTTCGTTTTGAACGATTACCCTGCATAGGGGCTGCCCTCGAGGGGGTGCGGCCTGCCGAGCACCGATCCTATGAAGTACGGTTTAGTATAATGGATAAAGGTGCAAGTAGAGACTCCTTTTTGGGTAAGCTCTCTGAATACTTACAATGGAGAAGGAATAGGGGCGGGGGTAGCTGACTGTAATAGCCACTTCCGAGCCATCAAGGCTTGCCTGGTAAAACACCCCATCTTCGAACTCTATGTATATATCCGGATCCTCGTTGAAGCCTGGGTCTTCGTCACGGTTGTGATCCTCTAGCTGTGGGGCAGGACAGTGAACGTCCTCGATCATCTTCCTCCATGACCATCTTATGACAACAAAGAACAGCTTGATTAGCATGCCGTGACAACAGTAAAGCAACACAGGTAGTCAAAATCTTACCCATTCAATGGGGTGTACATGGAATAACCTTCCCGGCAGTTTAAGCGGAGGAAGTCTTCTTTCTCACCCTTGTACAGATCGGCCAAAATCATGGCCAGTTTGGTCGGGGTATCCGGACCCTTGCGTCTGTAGCGAGATGCGTCGTCTTCTCCGTTATAGCACCATAAGGGAGTTACTCTGGATTTGAGAGGCTGGACACATCTTTTTATTGCAATGGCCATGACTTTGATTATGGAGAGCTCGGTATGGGCTAATAATCTGACCTTGCTGACCAACCTTTTTATTTCTGCACTGTCTTCCTCCTTGGGACTTTGGGGACACCAGTTGAGGCATTTCTTTAGAGGAGCGCTGGAAAATTCAGGGAGGCCGCGCCGAACTGGGTCCGGCAGTGGGACATCATCTATATAAAACCATTCCGAAGACCACTGTGTATATATCTCTTCGGGAGTTCCAACGGGGTAGCCGGATCCAGCTATACGCCAAACTTCGGCGCCTCCCACTTCAAGTATAGAACCTCCTCGATGGCGGGGGACAAGGCAAACGAACTTTTTCCATAGTTCGAAATGGGCCTCGCAGCCCAAGAACAGTTCGCACAGGGCGACGAAACCTGAGATGTGCATAATCGAACCTGGGGTGAGGTTGTGCAGCTGGATGCCGTAAAATTCCAATAGACCCCTGAGAAAGGGATGGATCAGAAATCCTAAGCCCCGCAAAAGGAATGGAATGAAGCACACCCTCTCCTCCTTATTGGGGTTGGGGAAATTTTCAGCCAGCACATCGTTGCCGATTGAGGCCAATCCCGCTCGTACAGAGACTAGATCTGTGAGGGGGAGATATCCCTATGTCTGGAGTCGACTCAACTGAAGATGAGGCACTGAGCAGCTCTGCCAATCCTCCTCTTGAGGGCCATGGGTGCGCAAAGAAGAGCCTGGGGCGCTGCCCATGTTTTGAAGCTTTTTTGTGGCTAATCTTGGCGTTTTTCTGCGCGATGTGGATGGCACTCGGGGGAAATGACCTCTTTATATAGGCACCGTCCCTGTATGGCCGGGTGTTTTCTTTTTAATAAAAAATTATGGACCGTTCACATTCACCCAGCGCGTGGAAATTGAGGCGACAGAGAAGGAGTCATAAAGGCGGAAAGAGGGAGCTAGGGCCAAACTATTATCCGCCCAGTATATAGTGAAGAACCATCCTTGCAAAAGCCGGATACTACATCGTCGTTTGAAGGCTAGTTCGGGGGCTACTGAGGGAGTCCTGGATTAGGGGGTCCTCGGGTGTCCGGGCTATCTGATATGGGCCTGACTGATGGGCCGTGAAGATACAAAGCGGAAGGCTTTCCCCCATGTCCGGGTAGGACTCCCCTATGCGTGGATGGCAAGATTTGTGTCCGGATATGTAATTTCCTCCCTCTATGAACCGACTCTGTATAACCCTAGGCCCCTCCGGTGTGTATATAAACCGGAGGGTTTGGTCTGTAAAGACAATCAGAATTCTCATAGGCTAGACAACTAGGGTTTAGCCATTACGATCTCGAGGTAGATCAACTCTTGTAGCCCCTATACTCATCAAATACAATCAAGCAGGACGTAGGGTTTTACCTCCATTAAGAGGGCCCGAACCTGGGTAAACATCGTGTTCCCTTTGTCCCTTGTTACCTTCGATCCTCAGACACATAGTTCGGGACCCCCTACCCAAAATCGGCCGGTTTTGACACCAACAGTCACCGCCGGCTGAGATGGACGGCGAGGCAGCCAACAAGCGGAGGCGGCTCGAGCCAAAACCGCATCCGGCGATCCTAGACTTCATTAGCAGCCTCCCCAATGACATGCTGCTCATCATCATCGGCCTCCTCCCCACCAAATCTGCCGGGCGGACCACCCTGCTCTCCTGGCGGTGGCGCCCCCTCTGGCGCCGCGTCCCCCTCAACCTCACCATCGACAGCTGCCTCTGCAGCGAGGATTGCAAACACTTGGCCACAGTCTCCAACATCCTTTCATCGCACCCTGGGCTAGCCAGATGCCTTGACATCCGCATGTTCAGTACCAACTACAAGGTCCAAGCCAAGTTCGACGAGTGGTTCTTATACCCCGCCCTAGATCAGCTCGAGGAGCTCAGGTTTGAAGCTGGACAATGTTGCTCTCTGCCGCCGTCCGCGCTCCGCCTCACGCCAATGCTGCGCCGCGCCAGCTTCAGCTCCTGCTATTTTCCCCAGATTAATGCCGCGCCCGCCCTTCTTCTCCCTCAACTCAAGCAGCTCGACCTCTTCGACGTTGGCATCTTGAAGAAGGCTATGGAGCACCTGCTCCGTAGTTGTACTGCACTCGAGTACCTTCATCTTTGGCAGATCCACGGGTTCATTAGCCTCCACATCGCCTCAACGAATCTTCGATGGATTTATGTGTCTTGCTGGCCCCGCAACAAGACATCAATTGGGAAGAGATCACTCCAACTGTTCCACGTTATGGTCATTGAGAATGCGCCTTTCCTTGAGAGATTGCTTGTATTTGATCTAGAAGGTCCAACAAAAATCAGGGTCATTGACGCGCCGAAATTGACAGCATTGGTGTACTCGTCTGCCAAATTCTCTGAACTCTTTATTGGATCCGTAATCATTCAGGTACAACACTCATCTTCTTCTCCGTCTTCTTGAAATTCACATTTTTAAATTTCTTCTTTATGTATTTACGACTGTCATCCAGAAAATGATTCCCACAAGCTTGACCTAGTCTGTGCGCATAGTGAAGATCTTAGCAATAAAATCTATCGGCCCCAATCTGGATCAAGTTGTTGGATTCCTTACATACTTTCCGTGCATGGAGAAGCTACTCATCGAGGTGAAACTTCTTTCCTATTAGTAAACGGTAATCACAATGTAGCTCAATTTTTTTGTTATTTTTCCAAATTACGATGACAAGTGTAGTGTTCAAAACTGCATCTACGCACTGCACCAAAAGAAATGTTTTTAGTATTTTTTCTCACGTGATCACCTGCATCATTTTTTTGTTGTACTACTAGTAGCCTAGACTAGTCATAGTGGCAAGTAACTTAGACTAGTAACTCTATGGTTACCCTAAGAGCAAGTACTACCTCCGTCCTGGTTTACTCTTCCTATTTTGTAGTATCAAAATTTGACCATAGATTTAACTGACAAAATGTTAATGCATGTCACTAAAAATTATATCATTGGATTCGTATTTCAACATAATTTCAAATGGTATAATTTTTGGTGACATGCATTGGCATTTTCTTAGGTAAATCTATGGTGAAAATTTTACACTAAATACGAGGTAGTACAAAAGTGGGCTATAACGGCCCTCCACTATGTAGGCCAAAACACGTGCTAAATTCGGGTCTTGATGACACGGCAATCTTATGCAGCCAGCTGCTCTAATATATTCTCTTCTTTTACAGATAAAAAAAGACCCGAAAGTGAAAAATGTGCTACACTATAACAATCTCATCGAATGCCTTGATGTCCATCTTACAGAAATTGATTTGATCGACTACCGAGGTAGCACATCTGAGATTAAATTGGCCAGGTTCTTTGTTCTGGAGGCAAGTGTGTTCAAGGTAATGAGGTTTGGCGTTCTCTGGCGCAACAATGAATGGCGTGCTGATCAACGCAAGCGTCTAAGCCTAAATGACAAAGTCTCTACAGAAGCTGAATTTGTTTTTGAAACATCAAGTCGCCAGAGACTCAAAAATTTATTTGCCCATTAGTGACTTGTCAGGGAGGTGGATTTTAGTTTGTACGATAATGCTGCATCCACCTAAAGTAGCAAAAATTCTTACGTAAACTTCCTAATAATTTCCTCTTCGTAGGTGCAGCATTACTCCTAACATTTGTAATATCAGTTTGAAACTTGTAATATTGCCGTGTCCTATTCCTACGTTTTCAAAATCCTACGAATCAAGAGGTCCAGAGTTGGTGATGATGGTGTACCTGCCATCTTTCACCAATAGCCGTCGGATCTAGATCTGACGCATACAAAGCAAACTTCTGCAGTTTTGCAAAAAGATGCCTGCACTTGTTCCCTATTTACAAACAACTTCTTGTCTCTCACTATCAGCCTTGTCTCCTCCCCACCACATCTAGAAGGCCACGGAACAATCTGGCGCGATGGCCGCTGCCGGCGCCGTCCACACCCAATCTTGGTGTTCCGTGCAATGCACGGGCATCTTACTTGTATAAGAAAAGAGTAGGGATACTCGTGGCAACGCATGGGAAATTATGTCGAACACGGCTAGTTGTAAGCAGGCTAGCTCTACAGCCATGAGGATAGTGACTGCACACGGTGAGGCTGACTTTGGTATGCCGAACACGACGCCTACAATCAGGTGTCATCTCCGGCGCAGGGTCTTGTCACTTCATTGTGAGGAGTAATTTGACCAATGGGTAGTACAGTACTAGTACTACATTGGTAGTACTACTACTAGTCTAGCACCACCGTCTGGATTTAGTAGTACTACCACGTCCGTCTGGATTTAGTATTTGACTAGCAATATCTAGTAATGCATGTCACAAAAAATATACTACTCCCTCTGTAAATAAATACATGGAGTATTATTTTATTTGGTTTTGAACATAGTTCCCGATGATATTATACACTCTCCCTTCCGGTAGATGGCTCAAATCTGAAGTCTCATCAATCAGACTACTACTATACTCACCGAGCGCTCAGCTTGGTAAGTTACCAACAAAAAATTGCAATCAAAGACTACTATTGTACTCCCTCCGTACTAGTGCATTAGTCACGTTACGAAAACCAAATAATCACAAAACTTTTAGGCGCAGTGCATTAACTACCCACCTCGTTCCCTGTTTTTTGCCACGAAAATAGAAATCACCCAATAAGAGACTTGGGGTGCGTATGCATTCAATGACTTGAGACTATAGCACAACATTTTTGGTTACATGCATTAACATTTTATTAGTTAAATCAAAGGTTAAAACTTGGCGCAAAATGCAAAGGGGACCAATAAACCAGTAAACATCAAAGTTCTCTCATTTTGCCCCAACTTGGTCTTGGTGAGATGACTGTACTACACCAGCACGGAGGGAGGGCCAAGCAGTAGATGGCCAACACACTCGTGAATGCAACGTAGTCTGCACTTCTAATATGAAGGCTCCCCGCCAGTCCAATCTACGAAATCCTACGCACCTACGCACCCTAACCAAGGGCAAGAGTGATCACTCCAATCGCAAGATCAGTTGACTAGAAGCTAGACGCATGGAGGCGATGAGCGCGAGCATCAGCCGGCTGTGCCAGATGGTCCACGACGCCGGCCTGCGGCCCGACACCAAGGAACGTCTCCAGGTCGTGCTTGAGGCCGCCAGGGCAAGAGGCCTCTTGGACGACAGCTTCATCTCCTTGTAAGATGAGGTCCTCGTCGGCTTCCTCGACAAGTTCACTATCGTCAAGAAGCTCGCGGACGACCTTGATGTACGCCTCCAGCCCACGCGCCCAGGCTCTGCGATGCCTACCACCCTCAATGGCCTCTATGGTGACAACCTCTTCGACGCACTGGTGGCCTTGCGACTGCCCGCCGTCGCGCCGAAGAATGTCCACCTCGAGGTTGCGCTCGCCGCACAGCGCCTGGCGCAGCAAGACACCATCGACATATTCACCCATGTCTACGCGCAAATCGTCCACAAGGACTACTACGTGTAAGAGGAGGATCATAGGACGCTGGCCTTCTTGGACCGCAGGGCAACCTTGGACGGCATTGTTCAGAAGCATGTTGAGCTCGCCGCCAACGCCGCTGCTCGTCACACGTCGGTTGGTGACCCGGCGCACTTGGGCGTGAGGATGTCCTTGATGGATCCGTATGTATCTTTATCTTTCCGTCAAATCCATGTAGTAGTATATTGTTGTCGGCGCAACAAACCCTGGGTCTATTGCCCAGATTGTTCAGAAGCAAGATTGAAGCACCAGCCCAGATCAGAGTACCAGAAACCAAGAGATTCGAGTGACCAACATGCAGATCAGAAGGACCAAGACCAAGCCAGAGAAGCTGGATATCGTCAAGAGAGAATCCTCCCTTGCCGGGCAGGCGAGCCCGGCAAGGGGCGAGGCCATCCCCAAAAACAGATGACCAGAGCGTCCCGGCAGAGCCTGCCGGGACTCGCGGAGGCAAAACCACCTCACCAACCATTCTACCACGACCCACGTCGTCAATCAGTGCGGTGTCAAGCCGCAAGGTGATTAAGTGGCAGCCATTCGCCACATGGCAGCCATTTCCTACAGGAGAAACCCACAGATGACACACTTCCTGCGATGTGTCAAGCAAGCAGGTGCGGAGCTGGCAAGATAGCCCGGGAAGCCTCGCCGGGCAACCAGTGATGTGACACTAAGCGGCGCATTTAATGCGCCCTGTCAGCCCGCAGAGTTAGGTACGATAGCACTTTTTGCTATCATATCAGTGCATAATGACTATTTTGCCACTGTGGTTACCACTTGATCTATAAAAGGGGGCCCATGGCAATCGTAGAGAGGGTTAGAAGGTTGGATAACTCACACCCCCATACGCGCGTAGTCGTTGCTGCCCCAAGGCAACCCTTGCTGGGCAATTGTACTGCGCTCGCCACCACCTTTTCCACCATCAATACACCAAAGCGGGAGTAGGGTTTTACGCATCACGGTGGCTCGAACCTGGGTAAACTGACTGTGTGATCCCCGCCGCGCTGCCCCACGCTGGTCTGCTCTTTGTGCAACGCGTCGTCCCCCTGCCGAACCAGCAAGGGACCCCCAGGTCCCATAGGTGGACGTGGTTTTCCCGCGACATCTTTGGCGCGCTAGCTAGGGGGCTCGCTTGTGCGAACCTGAAGGCGTGCGCAGCGCGTCATCTTCATCACCATCGACACCTTCGACGACGCCATCGACCATGGCGCCCAAGAAGAAGTCCGGTCCGTCAGCTCACCCATCCACCTCGAAGGCTCCGCCGCCCACGGCCTCCAATGTTGCGGGGGATGCGGAGGCGCACGAGGACGCGAATGCTGCTGGGGAAGTGGTCGGAGCAGGCGGTGCCATCACCACTTCCCCTGCGGCCGATGCAGGAGCAGGAGGCACCGGAGGAGAGCAGCATCAATGACACCCTGACGGCCACGGTGCGGGCGAGGGGGTTACTCCATCTGCGCCCCTCTCTCCCGTCGACGGGCACAGCCACAGCAACGGCGCTTGGACTGGGGCGAACCGCCGCCCTCTGGCTGCCCCCACCTCGGCTGCGATCGCAGTGCGTGCACCTCCCTCGGGATGGGCCGACCAAGCCGTTGCGCCCGACGAATCCACTGGCCCTCAGGCGCCTTCGCCACACCACGCCCAGGTGGTTGCCCCGCAATAGCAGCGGGGGCGCAGTATTACAGCTACTGGCACTGTCAGGAGCCGCGCGACGGTACGATCGACTTCATCGACATCCATGCCAAGCACAGCCTCGGAGGCCGTGGCGCGAGCCCAGCTGCTGCTAAGGTTTCCGCCAGCGGCTGAGCAGATGGACGAATGGTGTGCCACCATCCAAAGCCTGCTCGGTTTCGCCAAAGATGGGGGCTCACGGCGAGCTGACCCACCGCGACCTCCCCAAGCGACAACAACAGCTCGTGCTGCTGACCGTACGGAAGGGGCTGTCCCCATGGTGCAGTCCCCGCCACGGCAGCCAGCGCAAGCACGACCAAACCAAGACCCTGACAACATCTCGATGGCCTCTTCTGACCCTCGAGCGTGTCCAGGCCAACGTCGAGCCCCGGAGGATAGGCGGAGAGGAGACGCGCGTGTCGTCGAGCAACGCCGCGATGACCTCCGCCGGACCGACGGGCACGACGGCCTCAACGTCGACGAGCCTATGGTCGGTGTTGGTGGGTGCCTACCTTTCAAGGTTGGCTGCCCTACCTTTACACGAGAGCTGTGGCAAGTCCGTTGGCCATCCGTTCACACGTTCAAGCCAGAGATACCTGAGAAGTACGATGGAAGGCTGAACCCGGCAGAGTTCCTGAGCATGTACACCATCACTGTTCAGGCTGCCGGGGGAAGAGATGAGAAGGTGTTCGCCAACTACTTCCCTTTGGCCCTCAATTCCAATGTGAGGTCTTGGCTGATGCACCTACCAGAGAACTCCATTTCGTCACGGGCCGACCTCTGCCACGAGTTCATCAGTGCCTTCACTGGCGGTCATCAGGAACCCGGCAGGCCCAGCGATTTGCAGCTTCTCCAGCAGAAGGAAGGAGAATCCCTCCGTAAGTATCTACAGAGATTCAGCAAGGTTCATAGAAATATCAAAAATTTCCATCTGGCAGCCGTGATAGCGGCCTTCCAGTCCAACGTGCGCAACCGTCGTATTCGTTCCAAGATGAACATACGGTTGCCCAAGACTGTGAAGGAGCTTTACACCCTAGTAGACAAGTGTGCTCGGATGGAGGAGGGAAGGAAGTTGCCCAGAGAGGAAGATTGCACTAATGTTGATTCAGAGGATGAGGATGAATCAACTGGTCAGAAGAAGAGCAAGAGGCACAGTAAGAAGCAGAGAGATAAGGCAGTGATGACTGTTGAAGGATCGGGCACGCCTAGTACCGGCAAGAAGGCCAAAGCTGAGGCCCCCAGCAAGGAAGCTACCATGTGCGCTGACTGCTGGGAAGCCGCCGCTGCTGAGAAAACCGGGAAAGGTGATGGGCCGTACTGCAAGATTCATCGGACCAAGGGCCATGACCTTCAAGAGTGTTATCAGGTTGAGCAGCTTGTCAAGAAACAGAAAGCAGAGTATGAGAAGCGTGATAAGGAAAAAGGTCAGAATGTTGCTGGCGGTAAGGGCCAAGGTGATGAAGTAAACCGCCCCGGCAAACCCTTTCGGAACCATGGAAAGCCCGCCAGAGGTCGACAGAAGGAAACCTGTGATGATGAAATTGATGGAAGGGATGAGGAGGAGACCAGTGAGCAAGAGTTTCAGAAGGCCACAGACGCCCTGTGCATTGACGAAGGTGCGTCTTTGCACACTTCTCACCGCCAGCTAAAACGGTGGGCGCGAGAGGTCAATGTCGTGGAACCAGTGCCAGAGGCCCGGAAAACGCTCAAATGGTCCCGTACGCCCATCATCTTTGACGAGGAGGACCATCCTAGCTGCACCACTGCGGTAGGATGTTTGCCGTTGTTGGTCTCTCCAACAATTCGCAACCTCAAGGTCACAAAGATGCTGGTGGACGGCGGGGCCGGGTTGAATCTGATTTCCCCAGCTGTTATCACCAAGCTTCAGATAGGAGAAGAAGAGCTAGAGGTTACCGGCATGTTTCAAGGAGTTAATCCCGGCAGGAGCCGTCCTAAGGGGAAGATCATGTTGCCGGTAATGTTTGGGGGAGAGCTGAACTACCGAACTGAGAGGATTGTGTTTGATGTGGTTGATCTCCCCCTGCCGTACAATGGGATTCTTGGACGCCCGGCCCTGGCTAAGTTCATGGCAGCATCCCACTATGCCTACAACACCTTGAAGATGCCTGGGCCACTGGGAGTCATCACCATCCCATCAGACGAGAAGGATGCAATCATTTGTGTGGACAAGTTGTACCGGGACGCGGTCGCGGCAGAAGCAGCGGCAGCTCCCGCCAAGGAAAGTAAAGGAAAGAAGAGAGGCTGTAGGGACTCCGACAAAGAGTCCGGGAAGCGTGCCCCCACCGAGTGCACAGCACCCATTGACAACGTGCCGGAGTGTTCTAATAGCAAGAGATCCAAGGTCGCTGCAACTCAAGTGAAGAAGGTCCCGGCAGGGCTGGCTGGCGTTGATGGCACTTTTACTATCAGCGCCACCCTCGATGACAAATAGGAAAGCACGCTCGTTGCCTTCCTGTGGGTGAATATCGATGTGTTTGCCTGGCAACCATCTGATATCCTCGGTGTTCCCAGGGAGGTAATCGAGCACCACCTTGCTATCTGCCCACACGCCCGACCTGTCAAGCAGAAAGTCCGAAAGCAGGCCTTGGAGAGGCAGCAGTTTATTGCAGAAGAGATCAAGAAACTTGAGGTAGCTGGTTTGGTCAGAGGAGTATTGCACCCCACGTGGTTGGCAAATCCAGTGGTAGTCCGAAAGGCTAATGGGAAGTGGAGGCTTTGCATAGATTTCACTGATCTCAACAAGGCTTGCCTGAAGGACCCGTTTCCCTTGCCGCGTATCGATCAGATTGTGGATTCCACTTCAGGTTGTGATTTGCTCTCCTTCCTGGATGCATATTCTGGATATCACCAAATCTACATGTCCAAGGAAGATGAAGAGAAGATGTCGTTCATCACCCAGTGTGGTACGTATTGCTTTGTCCGCATGCCATTTGGATTAAAGAGTGCCGGGTCCACTTTTGCAAGAGCAATCCAGATTGGTTTTGAGCCACAGCTACACAGAAACATAGAGGCCTATATGGATGATATTATGGTCAAAACCAAGGATAAGGCCACCCTTATTCAAGATTTGGAGGAGACATTTGCTAATCTGCGCAAGATCAATCTGAAGCTCAACCCGGAGAAGTGTGTATTTGGAGTTCCCTCCGGCAAGTTGCTTGGGTTCTTTGTATCCCATCGCGGGATTGAAGCCAATCCCGACAAGATCAAAGCCATCGAGCAGATCCAAGCGCAAAGTACAGTTAAGGATGTGAGGCGGCTGATGGGATGCGTTGCCGCGCTAAGCAGATTCATCTCCAAGTCTACCGAGCACGCCCTACCGTTCTTCAAAATTTTGAAGAAGGTAGGTCCCATGAAGTGGACCCCGGAAGCGGATGCAGCTTTGCAAAAGTTGAAGGCCTACTTGTCCTCTGTGCCTACCTTGGTTGCTCCCAAACCCCAGGAGCCATTGTTACTATACTTGGCGGTAACCAACCAAGTGGTCAGTGCGGCCTTGGTAGCGCAGAGAGAAGTGGATGAGGCGGAAAGTGAGCAGATAATGGCAGAGTCAGGAAAGGATCAGGACAGCAGTGAGCACGGCAGCGAGAGCAACCCCAAGGACGCGGCAAGGAAGAAAGTGGTGCAGCGCCCTGTGTATTTCATCAGCTCCCTATTACAGGGGGCTATATCAAGGTACTTTGGCATGCAGAAGTTGATCTTTGGTCTCATTATGGCCTCAAGGAAACTTCGCCACTACTTCCATGCCCATGAGATCACAGTTGTTACTCGTTTTCCGTTGCAAAGGATTCTCCAAAACCCTAAGGCTACCGGCAGAATAGTGGAGTGGGCTTTGGAGTTATCCAGCTTTGGTGTGAAGTTTGAGAGTACATCAACGATTCAGAGTAGGGCGTTGGCAGAGTTTATTGCAGAATGGACGCCAACCCCTGATGAGGAAGTAACAGAGACAGTTATCCCCGGCAAGGAATCACCCCAAGAATGGATTATGTATTTTGATGGTGCTTTTTCCCTACAGGGTGCAGGAGCTGGCGTGCTTCTTGTCGCCCCCTCCGGGGAGCACTTGAAGTACGTCGTCCAAATGCACTTTGCCTGGGAAGACGGAACCAACAATACAGCTGAGTATGAAGGGCTCCTTGCCGGGCTCAGGATTGCAGCCGAATTGTGAATGAAGAAGCTGATCATTCGAGGAGATTCACAGCTTGTGGTGAGATAAGTCAACAAGGATTATCAAAGTCCATTGATGGAGGCATACATCGAGGAAGTGAGGAGATTAGAGGAGCACTTTGACGGATTGCAAACAGAGCACGTACCCCGTGCGGAAAACAGCATAGCTGATCATCTATCAAAGTGTGCTGCGCAGAAGCTTCCTGTGGAACCACGAACTTTTGTTCTCCATCTCACTCAGCCCTCCGTATCCCCAACAACAATGGCCCGAAAGAGGAGAAAGTTGGACGACGGTAAGCCTCTCCCGGTAGAGCCGTCCGCTCCCGGCAGAGACCCTACCGGAAACAACTCGTCACAACCTGCCGGACCACCCCCCCAGCCAGGTCCACGAACCCCGTGGACAAGGCTGGTGCTCCCGCAGCCGAGGAGGTGCCGCTAGTCCTCGTTGCCGAGCCCCAGGCTCCAACTTGGGCAAGGCACATTGTCCACTTCCTCGAAACCGAAGAGCTTCCCGACAACCAAGATGAAGCTGAGAAAGTAGCCCGGAGGGCCAGTATGTATCAGTTTGTCGATGACACTCTATACAGAAGGAGGCCCAACGGTGTGAAATTGAAGTGTGTCTGCCGGGAAGAAGGAAAGGAACTGCTGGCTGAGATTCACAGAGGAATGTGCGGCTCCCATATTGGATCAAGGGCATTGGTTGGGAAAGCATTCCGACAAGGATTCTATTGGCCCACAGCCCTCCAAGATGCGGTCGAGCTCATCACGACATGTGAAGCCTGCCAGTTCCATTCCAAGAAAACACACCTGCCTACCCGAGCTCTTCAAACAATCCCTCTATCATGGCCATTTTTGGTCTGGGGGCTCGATATCCTCGGCCCCTTTCCCCAAGCAATCAGGGGCTTTGAATTCTTGTTCATTGCCATCGACATGTTTACAAAGTGGCCGGAAGTGACTGCCGTGAGAAAGGTGACTGCTCAGTCAGCTATCAAGTTCTTGAAAGAATTGGTGTGTCATTTTGGAGTTCCGGCAAGGATTATTACCGACAACGGCACCCAATTCACGAGCCACGCCTTCATGCAATATGTTCATGCCCTCGGATGCAAGTTCTCATTCGCCTCTGTGGCACACCCCCGGAGGAATGGACAAGCTAAGAGGGCGAACGCTGAAGTACTACATGGACTCAAGACAAGAACCTTTGATATGCTGCAGAAGCACGGCTGGCGGTGGATCGATGAGCTGCCCGCATTCTCTGGTCCCTCAGAATGACACCAAACCGAGCTATCGGGCAGACTCCCTTCTCCCTGGTCTACGGGGCAGAAGCAGTTATCCCCGCGGAACTCATTTATGGGTCGCCTCGAGTGCTTGCCTATGATGAAGTAGTGCAAGATCAGCACCGGCGTGATGACGCTGTGCTATTCGAGGAGAACCATCTTCGGGCTGCTACGCGTGCTGCACGCTACCAGCAAGCCCTGCGTCGCTATCATAGCCGCAGGGTTCATGCCCGGTGTCTTGAGGAAGGTGACCTTGTCCTTAGGCGCGCTCAGTCCGCCAAGGGTACACACAAGTTGTCACCGAAGTGGGAAGGCCCTTACGGGGTAGTACGAGTAACCAGACCTGGCGCAGTCCGTCTGGAGACCAGAGATGGCACTTAGTTGCAAAACTAATGGAATATTGAGCATCTCCGCAAGTTCTACCCGTAAGGCGCGGCTGTCGAGCCCTGCCTAGCAGCCACCCTTTTGTACAGGCCTTGCCTCAGCTGCATGTAACCCCTTGTACAAAGCCGAGGCGATGACCCCATGCAAGAGAAAATAAAGAAGCGCTGTGGGGGGCCCCCGACCAAGATTGCATGCATGCATGAGCATTCCAAAATCACTGCATAAGCATTTCATGAGCATTTGCATATGCATATAGATAGGATCACATCCTGCATTCATTCTCATCCGCATGAAGTTGCAGGTTCCTGCCGTGAACTTGGCTTCGACAAGGAGTTGAGAAGATTGCCCGGCACAGCGGTCCTCGGTAAGCCAAACAGATAAGCTTTACCTCCTATCCATTAGTGTTCTGTAAGGCTACAACTTGAGCGTGAGAAAGCCCCGCCACTCTTTTGAGACTCAGGTGCTCCCATCCATTACTCGAACATTGTTTCGGTCAGGATGGTCGCAGTAGCCTTTGGGAAAAAGAAGTTGGCGGGGGGCTGGTCCCTTTGTCTGTTCCCCGGCAGACGCAGCTCTCCGACAGACAAAAAGGGTACCGGCAGGATAGCCTGCCGGGGAAAACTCGTTTATTTACATTAAAGAGGCATCTTGCCTCTGCATGGACATACACATGCACGAGTTCCCGACAAGGTTCATCTTTTTCATTCATATACTAATACAAGTACAAGCATTACAGAACACCAAGACGGACACGAGGGATTACATTATTTGAATTAAAATTTGGCGATTGCCTACAGATTTAAGATTGAAAAAAGATAAGTGCTCCGTAATGCCCTTCCTTGTCCCTCTCCTCCTATGCACGGCCGTCGAAGGCGAGGAGGGCAAAAGGAGCGCCTGGGCGGGAGCCCAGCCCGCTCCCATCGGGCTCCAGGAGAGGTAGCCCGGTGGGAACAGGAGCGCGAGGGAATGCCTCGATGAAGAGCATGGTGGAAGGCGGCCCCGTCGACCAGCGCCACCAGGGCCAGCGGGACTCGGCAGGGCTAACGGAGCTGCAACCCGAGAGGAAGCCTGCCGGGGTCTAGCTGTAGGACTGCTGGAGGAGCCCGGGAGCACCATCCGCACCTCTGCATCCAACTCCCCAGCAAATCTCATTTCCGGGGAGGAGGTGCAGATGCAGATGATGGTGCTGCCGCCTGATGAAGATGGTGCGGGTGGCGATCAGCCGGAGTCCGAGTCGTCACTCCCCCGCCCGCTACCGCCGTCATCGCCACCGCTGCCCTCCTCATCGCTTTCGCTCGAGGAGGAGCTTTCGTCGTCGGTCGAGCTCTTCGCGCAGCACCCTAAGCGACCTCCCGAACGCCCGAAGATCTTGACCGAGAGCAGGCCACTCTCCATTAATTTGAACTGGAGAACATGCCCCTCCGAGATGCCGTGGGCATGAGCAAAGGTTTTCCAACCACGACGGAGGTACATCACGTGAGGGGCGGGGAAATCAACATCGACCCGCATGCTGCCGTTCCCGCAGCCCCTCATATGCAACCTCAGAGCGCGTGGTTGTTCGGCCTCCATCTCCCGCGCGAAGGGAGTTGGAAGGCGAAGATGACCACACAAGGGCGTGTATAGCCTAATGATGAACTCCCGAGGTTGGTCACCGACGTGTCCTTCCAGCGGGGGAGGGGCCGCCGGCGGGGGCGCCGCCAAGGCACCACCCCGTCCTCCTCCTCCTCGAGCGCCACGGCAACCTCGACCTCGTCCCCTTCCTCCTCCCCTCACGGCTGGTTCCACCACTGCCAGGTCTGGTGGAGGAGGGCTGCGCTGTCAAGCAGAAACCCTCATCGCCGCCGCTGAGACACCGCCGCGCCCTCGCCCTCTTAGCATGGCTGGAAGGGAAGGGTTGCGGAGAAGAAGAAGAAGAAGAAGTGTGTGCAGAGAAGCGCCACCCTTGCCCCTTTTTATAGGAAAAAGGGGCAGGGGCTGGCTCCTCGTACGGGAAACGGCCGCCCCGCTCCTCCAATACGGCCTCTCTGCACCCACTATGACTCTGAGAGTCGAGACCGACCCTCTGCTCCAACCATTGGCGCTCGATTTTCAGCCATGGCGCTCCTACCCGCGCCCTCCGCATCCACCACCTACCACGCCCAATGCATGCGGAGCACGTGGCAGGTGCGTGCGAAATGGGAGATAAGTGGGACAGCGGTTTTCGCCCCGTGATCGTGGGGCGAGAAGAATCCACAGGCCACGATCAAAGTTCCCCCGCAATGTTGCGCACGATGCGCGGGAAAACCGAAAACTGGCCCGGAATCAAGGATAATGAAGAAGCAGATAAAACTTCAAGAGGCTAGCCTCTTCAGCAACCCTCGCCTGTGCACTTATTAGGCCCTACCCCGACGACGCTCGGCAGCGCGTTCGGGGCAGGCCCGGGGGCTTCTGTCGGTGCAACAAACCCTGGGTCTGTTGCCCAGACTGTGCACAGGCACGGGAGCAAGATTGAAGCACCAACCCAGATCAGAGTACCAGAAACCAAGAGATTCGAAGGACCAACATGCAGATCAGAAGGACCAAGACCAAGCCAGAGAAGCAGGATATCGTCAAGAGAGAATCCTCCCTTGCCGGGCAGGCGAGCCCGGCAAGGGGCGAGGCCATCCCCAAAAATAGACGACCAGAGCGTCCCGACAGAGCCTGCCGGGACTCGCGGAGGCAAAACCACCTCACCAACTATTCTACCGCGACCCACATCGTCAATGAGTGCGGTGTCAAGCCGCAAGGTGATTAAGTGGCAGCCATTCACCACATGGCAGCCATTTCCTACAGGAGAAACCCATAGATGACACCCGTCGTGTGATGTGTCAAGCAAGCAGGTGCGGAGCTGGCAAGATAGCCCGGCAAGCCTCACCGGGCAACCAGTGATGTGACACTAAGCGGCGCATTTAATGCGCCCTGTCAGCCCGCAGAGTTAGGTATGATAGCACTATTTGCTATCATATTAGTGCATAATGACTATTTTGCCACTTTGCTTACCCCTTGATCTATAAAAGGAGGCCCATGGCAACCGTAGAGAGGATTAGAAGGTTGGATAACTCTCACCCCCATACGCGCGTAGTTGTTGCTACCCCAAGGCAACCCTTGCCAGACAATTGTACTGCGCTCGCCACCACCTTTTCCACCATCAATCCACCAAAGCAGGAGTAGGGTTTTATGCCTCACGGGGGCCCGAACCTGGGTAAATTGCCTCTGTGATCCCTGCCGCGCTCCCCATGCTGGTCTGCTCTGTGTGCAACGCGTCGCACCCCTGCCAAACCAGCAAGGGACCCCCAGGTCCCATTGGTGGCCGTGGTTTTCCCGCGACAATTGTACTACTGGTAATTATCTTACCTTTCGCATCAAGTTCATAATTTTCGTATGTACTCCATGCATGAACCGCACCAGAACCAAACTTCTCATTACTCTAGGGAAAATCGTTATTTCTATCTATCGGTCGCGCCATGGAGCAGAAGCAAATTTTACAAGTTACAAGTTCAAAAGGAAAAGCCTTCCGTGTTCGCGTCGCACCCCATACGGTTGGTCCGGCACGCCGCTCAAGCGGGAATGCGTGCTGTGTTACAGTTTCACTTACAAGTGGGACCGCAGTTGAGCAAACCGACTATCGGCAAACCCTCACCCCGCCCACCGCGCGATGGCTGAGAAAACAGGAGGGAGAAGAGATAGCTGTAGCACGGACTCCAAGAAAATTGGTGTCAGATGGGACTCGTGTGGGTGGCGTGTGCCGTACTGCTAGACGTGAATGCTAGTTATGGCCCATGCCACCCCACTATATCGAGGTGCTGGTTACGTAGAGAGAACACATTATTATCTCTCCAGGAGTACGGTACACCACTAGTACTACTCACATTGTCGCGAAATTTCCTGGAGTCCGTGCTCAGCCCTCCTCTCTCTCTTCTCAGCCAGCCAGCAGACACGCGGAGCCCATCGTCTGTTTTGCTCACATGCAGTCCCACATGTCAGTGAAAACGCAAGACGACCCACTGAACTTGCACATCTTTCACCTCGACGTGCTGGTGATGAAAAACAAATCCAATAAAGATCTTCGGTGGCCGCTTTTGGAGTTACTCTAGAGTAAGATTCTATTTACAGTTTAACCCAAGATGCACATCACGTGGCTTCAACTAGCACTCCATTTTCTTGCATGACATGACCTGGATGCTGGATGTCCCATGTGTCGGCAAAAGGAGGAAGAACTCGACCAAATCTTCTCCACATTTAGACCAGAGGAGTAGGAAACATGGCAAGCCCTGTGCCTACATCATACTACATACAAGCCCACCTCACACAGTCACGCTATCACCATATTTCTCGGCCTTCATGCAACACCTAGCTCTAGTTGATCTAACTAGAACTAACTATTGTGCTAGCATACTCCAATATTAGGTTGGCTCTATGTGATGTGGCAACTTCATATAACCAGATGATGGCTATACTACTACGGTACTCACACTCCAAGAAGTGAGTCGAAAACCATTCATAAATTGAGTTTATGACATGCATATGCAAATGTACCATTCATTACATACAACAAGTCATCAACACACAACGACAACGAGGATACATGTTGGATTATAGATTAGTTCCAACAAAATGTTCTAGGAAATACTAAAGTTTTCATCACACAACAAATAACAAGCAATGAAATGAACTTCAGCTCAACCAATCCTCGGCATTGGAAACGCTTGCTTTGAACCATAGGTAAGCCTCTGGGAAGGGCCAGCTATTGTCAAGCTCGAGACCAACGCAGGACTGATCATCCAGGCTGAAGTGGCCTATATCAGGACGCATATTGTGATAGCCACGGTAGGGAACCATAGCAATGTCCGAGGTATAGATACAGTTGCTTCTCATAAATGGTAGTAATGTTGTGTCAACAACAGCTGGATCGCCTTTCACCATCATTGGATAGTTTTGTCCAATGAAGAGCGAGTTTTCTCCAAGACTATCAATAGTGAACCAGGGAGAAGGTGTTGGCGCTAGCACACTAGTATCCATCCCGAATACCCTGCAACGGATGTTGGAATAGGTCCGGAGAGTGTCACCATGGGAGACAACACCTGCTTACTTAGTAGTAACATCAGCAGTGCGCTGTATACAGACAAGAAGAGGTGATCCATCGAAATAAGTTGCCAGGCGCCACTGAGTATATAGGTCATGCTCGTGATCATCACCATCGTCATCTCCCCCTTGGTTATAAATTTTTTCAAGCATAGGTGGTGGAGTGTTCACAGGACCTTGGAAACACAAGAAGGTTAATTAGTAAAGGGAAACTAGCTAACCCGCATGCATGTGGATGAAACAATTATAATTACGGTGGAAGACAAACATACCGAAAGCATAAGGATTCCATGCAAAAACAGTGCCACGAGTGGTGGCAGCAAACACAATACCCTCGTATTGAATTGCATCACAGTACACATCCATGTACAGAAACTGATTTTTGAGCAATATCCATGGAGGCGTGGAAGTAAGGACGGCAACAAGCTTGTCGAAGATAGCAACAACTTGATAGTTCGTGTAATCCCAAGAGCGGTTGGGAACTCGAAAAATTGCTATCTTCTCTAGACAACAGTCACCATGATCGTACTTGAACGTACGTAGACCATCTATGTGCTCAACCTCTGGGCACTCTGAGATTTTTGGAAGTGGAACCCGGTGACGAGTGTACACATTCACAAGTTCCCACTCGCAGTTGTGCCCAATATAAACAACCCAATCTCCATTTGCGCCTGCCCAGGCCTTATCCTTAAGCGATGGCATCTTAACATCACACGTAACATTATCAAGCGACATCAACTTGCACAAGGCAAGGCTTCCATCGTCCGCGCGCCAGCGAGCAGGGTCATGGCGAAGAAGATAGGGGAGATCAAACCTCTCCTGAACCCTTGGCTTTTTGTAATGATGTTATTAGTTGAGTCAAGAATGGTCTTGAACGAACCTGCCAAGCTAGCTAAGGTAATGACGTCACATCAATCAATGAGTTCCTCCAACACGTCATTTTTCAGATCGGGGCAAGAATAACGGGGTCATTTCCGGCCTGTTCCCTCCATGGAGAAGACGATCGAACAATGGCAGAAGGAAGGGTGAAGGCAAATGGAGGAGGGAGGAAGAGCGTGTGATAGCAGTTCCAAATCATGAGGGAAAGGCAAAGAGGTGGTGGACGGTTGCCACAGTACAGGAAGAGGCACCCCGGCCTACATAGACGTCCGTTTGGAAATTGTACAAAAGGACTCGTCGTCGTCTCACTAACATGTTGGAACAGGACCACATGTCAACGAAACATGGTGTGTCATTTCTCGTGCAAAATGCGATCTAGCCGCGTTGGCCTGAGGTGCCACATTATTTCTCAACTTTATTTTTTTAATGGCGTGCCGTTCAGTTTTGAAGCACGACTAACTAGTACTGTATGTAGAGAAAATATAAACTACTCTACCACTACTCCACCTCTAGTACTAGTATCAAAAAAGATATATAGGTTGGAGCTTCAGCGCTTTCTTGCTAAGGGCTGCCCACTTGCTTCTCACACTATCACCCTCTCTCCAGATCTAAAAAAGACGGCCTCTCTCTCCCTCCTCACCGGTGGTCACAGATCCACCAGGGAAGAAAAGGATGTGCACCATTGACGCACTCGTCGTCGGCGAGCAAGGTCATGCGCTGACGACAAGGCCGTCCTCTCAGACCTAGCGCCCACACGGGATGGCTTCCGTCCCCAAGCTCGCTGCTGTAGTGTGTGCGGAGGACGACAACCACGAGCGAAGCCACTTCCCGCCGACCCTCAGGTATGCTACCTCTTTTCGAACCATACCCTTGTTCTATTGCCCCATCTTCCCAATTTGCTATCCTCTGCTCTGCTGGTCACGCAGACAAAAACCTTAATTTGCACTATTAAAGGAAACCCTACTTCATGCAGACTAATCCATGTCTGGGTTGAATAAGGAAAGGAGGGGAGAAAGTACTGTCCAAGAGACTAGGCATCGAACCCGCATCTAGGTTGAAAAGGGGAAAATCAGTAGCTAAGGAATGAGTCACGTGTCTCTTGGTTGAAAAAGGGTGAAAAAGGGTAGAAAGGCATGACAACGCAATAGAGAATGACCAGGTCGATCAGTTTTTGTCCTCACATAGAAAAAAGGTGGCTAAAGAGAACAAAAATGGGACGTAATCCATATATGCTGCCTGGATATTTGTTGCTCTTGGCAACCATACCTCCCACACCACTCTATGCGTCCGTGGAGGTACATCGTACTGGTGCGCCCACTGTCCGAATGGGCCTCCCATGCTCTTATTGCCACTCTTTTGTTGTTAGTATAACGCCAGCGATAAAGTCAAGCAATGCTACTACTAAAGTGATGCCACATTTAACTAATGCCGCACTCAGTCTAATGCCACCGATAAATTTAAGCAATGCCATTTAATGTCACTGGATTATTTCAGGGTTAGCTGTTGATTGTGGATGTATTAAAAAATTTTCAGCTAAGGCATTCTAATGCTGTTGCATAGCCAGTATACCAACGATGAAACTTGTTACTACCTTCAGATTTTTGCACTGTTAATGCTTATAGATTACATACCTCACTTTCATGAGATAAGTCAATTTTTTTGTACAGTGTCACCAAAATGCCAAGGCACTGATGTCATTTTATTTTGGTTAAACTGCACAAAAAATTATGAAGACAAGAGGAAAGGTCAAGAGTGGGCACCTCCTCCTCCGGCTGTTCTCTTGATTCGTTCAATCAAGTTTTTATGTTTGATCGATTATCAAGATTGGGATAGCAATTTTGAGGTCCCCTCGAGTTCGAAATGATATTTACCTTAAAGGTACATGGTTTGCAATTTTTTTTATACTATCATTAGTTAATAATGCTAGTTACCCTTAGACTTCTGTATTTGGTTTAATGCTGTTGCACAGCTAGTATACCAATGCTAAAACTTGTTACCTTTACATTTTGTATTGTTAATGCTTATAGAAATCTTCCAGTGCTAGCTTATGGAAATCTGTTCAGTAAAACCATTGTACTGTACCCCGTAATAAAAAAACTACTCTACTATTGCACTAGCCACTGGATTAGTGTATATTTGTACTATTCGAATGGTGTTGCATTAGCATATGGACATATATAAAGTGTGGCAAGCTTTCCCAGATATGTGCTCAAGAAAACTACTACCTGTTTTTCTAAATACTAGACGTTTGGGTACTTTAATTGAACTGCGAAAATGTCTTATATTAAGGAACAGAGGGTGTAGAGTTCACTCAAATTATCCCGGTAAAGCTAGTCACACCTTTGTTAAAATTAATGTTCATTACGTTATCGGAGGAGGTCTGTATGTTTGTCTCTAATGCCTATCGATTACATACCTGACACTGACATCATGATGTAATGTTAAGTCATTTCTTTTTGTACAGTGTCACTGAATTGTCAAGGCGGTGATGGCATTTTATTTTAGTTAAACTGCACAAAATATGCTTAAAAGAAGAGGAAAGGTCAGGAATGGTTTAGTTTTTAAGAAAATACTATGTATGCCTTCCTGACATCAGCCGATGTTGCCTTATTTATTCCTTCAAACAGGTGGTTAGAAACAGTCTTGCTACCTTTTCCCATTAAGAAATTGGAATGCTTATATTTGTGAGTCTATGCTTCAACTAGTGCCACTTTTATAGTAATCACACTTTCAATATCTATGCAAACAGGGATGCTCGATTTTAGTGGAACTGCACAAAAAGTCCAAATGGTTCAACATTAGGAGCATGTTTTCTTCCAAACCGTTATATCCAATTGGTGGCACTATGAGATGTTCATTACGAAGGCACATGGTTTGCTACTATCTCGCTACTCTTTTTGTACTGTCACTAGATAGTAATATTAGTGGTTTGCATGTGAATTTATTGGCAAGGTGGACCTACATTGGAGGTGCAGGACATGATTCAATGATTGGATGCTCAATTTCACCTCTTCCATCACTGCGAACATGGATATCCTTGGTCTGATGAAGAATAGGCGCTATATTTCTGCTCTGTACCAACAAATCAATTCAGTACGAAATTGTCCAGGGCAAAACATGACAGTATCAAATTGTCCAGTGCAAAACATGACAGATGCTAAGCGGAAGAGACATGTTTAAACTGAAAATACAAGGTGGGGTATATGTTTACTAGCTGCTTGATATTTGTGCAGATAGATGTCTGCCCGTTGCTATTTGGCAAACAAACAAAGTGACCACAATTTTGGTGGAACTGTACAAGAGAATAGTATAGTCACTGCATGCAGTGCCATTTGAAAATAGGCACAGAAAGATTGGATAGTCACTTCATGGACTGCACAAAAGTAGTACTGTACTATTTATTGGCCAACACTAGGTGCTTCATTGCTTTGGTCTGATTATACAAAGTTAAAGTTTGTATTCTAAAAATAGACTCACCGTGTGATCCAGAGAAGACCAAATCATATTGCAGTGGATGTTCCTCCATCATGTGTGGTTCATTCTCATGGTTCCAGCTGTTGGTGAAACCACTTACGTTTGCAAGAGGAATTGTAGACCTCACAAACAAATTTGTCTTTCACTTTGTACTGAATGTTGGCCCAGAGAAGCATCCATGTTAGTAGGAAGAACATATGTTTTTTCTAGATCTTTGCTTTTGGAGCTACATATTTGTATATGATCTGTGAATCATTGAGATGCATTAACTTGTTGATCTTATGTATGGGAATCATACTAGTTGGTTGTGAATTTGGGCTACTAATGTGAACATATTACAATGCCAGGCCTGTGAGTCTCGTGTGAACATTTCGAATGGATCGGCTCTTACTACTGTGCACAGCATGATCCTTATTTCTGTATTCTCAATGTTTACAAGTTACTAGCAGTTCCTTATTTCTGTTTGCTCAGTGTTTACAAGTTACTGATCGATCACTAGCTAGCCTACTAATACGCTCCTGGCAATTTTAGTTGAGACGCAAGATCCGAAGTGGCAGTTTTTGAATAAAAATGCCTTCCTCTGAAGAAACTGACATGCTGTTCTGAAGAAAATGCCATGCGATTCTGAAGAAACTGCCAGCAAAAACGTTCGCAAATGCCTTATCTCCCAGCGAATGTTCATCCGCTATTGCAATCCTACACATACACTATCCGACCGACTCGATCCTACACGAATAACTAGCGGATCACGCACGTACCTCATCTGGATGAATCGAGCCCACTCGTTTGACCGTCATGCCGATGCGCGACCCAGTACGGACGGGACGCAGCATTGACGGGACGGGACAGGACGGCACAGTCATAATTTCAATTTTTCTAGTTTTCCATGGCAAGTTGGCGCGCTAAGCCATGCCTGCTTACGCATTGAATTCTGATGACCGCGATGACCGTCGCATTTCCCGTGACACACTGGTTCACCTACCTTTCGCCTATAATTACTGGCTCCTAGCGTTCTCCGGTGGCACCATCACCCAACTCGCCCTATCCTCATAAGCCCCCACCGGCCCAATGTCGCTCGCCACTTGTCCTTGCTCTCGCCATGTCCATCATGCCCCCGCCCATCCACAATAGGCGATGCCGGAGGCAGTCACCGCCAGAACTAGTGTTCGGATTTTCACCAGAAGGCAGATGGAGGGAGGAGGCATTCTATGGGTCTTTAGATGGCAATGCGGAGTATGAGGACTTGTTGGAGCGCGACCGCCTGGCGGAGGAGCAGCGTACTGCCAATTTGCGCCGCCAGCGGGGCATGGAGCAGCAGCGCACCGAAGCTCTGAGTCGTGAGCAGAGCGCCCGCAACTGGGCCGACTACATGGAGGCCGGCGCCCGTCAAATAGCCCTGGAGGCTGTCAGGCATGCACGCGTTCGCGACACCGAATTTTACTACCAGCTCATCAAGTGGGTTTCCCACTTAGAAGCCGAAGCTTCGGTGGACCACGACGGCATGGAAAGGGCCAACGCGCGCGAGCAACGTGCCCTATCGCACCTCTGGCAAGTTCGAGGCGAGGAGGAGGATGTCGGTGCCGGCGTTTAGCATGTACTGCAGATGGCGGCCGGCATCGTCTAGTTAGCTAAGAGTAAGTTAGTACTTGTACACTACTAGAGTATTACTGGGAGTAGATAGTTAACTTGGCTATGATGGTTGTCAACATGGAAGTTCAGTACTCTATATCCGGATCAGACCAGTTACTTTGCTCTGAATGTTGAACTTTTTGTTTGAACAGATGGAATGGGCTGTTATTTTTTTAAATGGGTTGTATTTGTCCGCCACAGGTTTAGAGGCTGACTTGTGGACCTACTAGGTTGACGCGTACACAATCAGGAGATGATTGTACATGGAGAGGATGATAGCAGGGACCCACCAGGGTCATGGCAGTACGCAAGCAAGTGCCTCTTTATTTCAAGGCAAAAAATGGTTCCTCCTAATGGATTTCTGACATTTGGGTCCCATGCCATTGTCAATGTAGTCAATAAACGAGAGAATTGCACAACGAGCGGCTGACACCAGGGACCCAGCAGCTCGCCCAGTTATTTTTGTTTATGAGATGGAAGCAGGGTGTCAACTGGGCTGTGCGGGGCACTCTGGCCTGTCTAGCCAGCCTTTTCTTTTATGTTTACCACAAGACATGCCCAGTAGCTTTTTTTCTTTCTGAAAATGGCTAGCCCAGTTTTTTTTGTTCTTTTGCCGAATACCCAACCGAGGCCTACTTGCTTTGTCAGCCCTACTAGGCTGCAAATCTTCCAAGACGAGGAGAGCTTCATTCGGCTTGCCCAGAAAATGGGCTATCAGTAATGAGAAATGGGCTGTACATTTTTAAAACACATCAAATCGGCAATTAGTTTCAAATTTCTTTTTTTTCATTTCGAGATTTTAAATTCCATTGATTTTTCTGCGTGGACAATTATTTGGATTTTATATTGATATAAATTTATTTTTAAAATTAGTTTGAATGTGACTCGAAATTTCAGGATTAAAAACAGTTCAGACCGCACCGAAATATGCAAAATTTTGTATAATTTTTTAACCGTGGCCACAATATGGGCTGTAATTCTAACAAAAAGAATATGGGCTCCAAAAAACCCTTAAGAATTAGCAAATGGGCTGTAATTTATTAGAAATAATGGCAGATGGGTTGTATGCTGTTTTCCACAGATTTGAGGTTGACTTGTGCGCCTACTATAGGTTGACGCGTACGCTTTCCTAAAAAAAGGTTGACGCACACGCTACGCCGTTTAAACTTAGTCAACGCACGAGAGCAGTGACTGTTGTATGTCCATCCAATGGCCGTCGTGCTTCTTCAATCTCTGCTCTTCCTGCTCCAGCCGCTCAAACAAGCGCTAGCGGGACTGCCTGCTCCCTCCTCCCGTGGCCGGTTGTGCTGCCGCGCAGGCCTCACCGCCCCACCCTACTCCCATCGCTGGCCTGGCCATCCTTCTACTCAGCCACACCTGCTGTTATTCTCCGGCGATGGCAGACGAACCAGTAAACCCTCGTACTCCCCTCCGCGTGGGAAGCAACTGCCGAGTCTTCCCTGGCTCCGTGTCGTTCCCTTCCTAGGCCTCGCCGTCGTCCACCGCCCTGGTGCTTTCGGCGCGGCATGGTCAACGTGGTCAACGAACGACATCCATCGGAAGTGGACAGTATGTGGAGAGGCTGACAGCTGGGTCCACGGCCGCACACAAGTAAATGCCTCCTTATTACGCGTAAAATAATGATTCCTCCACCTGACAGCTAGGACCCATCGGAAGGGCCTCTGTATTTCACAAAAGAAAATTCCCCCCGCTAACAGCTCGGACCCACCAGCTATAGCTTCGCATGCAAGGAAGTGCCTCCTTATTACGCACAAAAAAATGAATACTCCCCCTACTAGCTGGGACCCACCATAGTGGGAGGCTGACTTGTGGGCCTACTAAGTTGACGCGGACGGAGGGCTTTGTCAACTTAGTCAATATGAACGATTCTAGCTCCAGTGACCGTACGATGTCCATCCAACGGCCGTAGTGCTTCTTCAACCTCTGGTCTTCTTGCTCCAGCCGCCCAAACCAGCGCTGGTCGTGCCGCCTGCTCCTGCCTCTCGTAGCTGGCTCTGCTGCCGCGCAGGCCTGACCGCCCCACCCAACTCCAACCTCTGGCCAGGTCATCCCTCTACTCACCCACAACCCCTGTTATTCTGCGGCAATGACAACCTCACACCACAGCCGAACCAGTCAACCCTCATACTCCTCTTCTCGTGGGCATCCACTGCCGCGTCTTCCCCGGCTCTGTGTCGTCCCCTTCCTAGGCCTCGTCGTCGTCCACCGCCTTGGTGCTCTCGGCGCGGCGTGGTCAATGTGGTAAAGGAACGACTTCCATTGGAAGAGTACTGTACGTGGAGAGGCTGATAGCTGGGTCCACGGCCGTAGCAAGGAAGTGCCTCCTTATTACACGTAAAATAATGATTCCTCCACCTGACAGCAAGGACCCACCAGACGGGCCACCGTATTTCGTGAAAAAAAGTTTCCCCCTGACTGCTGGGACCCGCCAGCTACATCTTCGCACGCAAGGAAGTGCATCCATATTACGGGCAAAAAATATGATTCTCCCCGTGAGAGCTGGGACCCACCAGCTATATCTTCGCACGCAAGGAAGTGCCTCCTTACCTCCCTGACAGTTGGGACCCACCCGGTCGAACCATACGTAGGGTTGTTTGTCTGGTCGCGAACGTGTACGTACATACTGGTCGATCGGTCTGTCTGCAGGCTGCATCGATGAACCGTGGCCAAGTAAGGAAGGGCACGTGTCGTAGTAGAGGCGCGGGCGTAGCATGTCATGCAGCCCCGTCTATATCGTGTACACGTACGTACAGCCAGGGTGCAAGAAAGTAAATACGGCCATGTACATACATACGGGCGCGGTCTCGAATGCCTACTCGCGCATACGTACGGCCAGGGCTCGTGTACATGGAGAGGCAGCGGAGAGCAGCGACGGCATCCTATTCATCGGTAGCTAACCGGCTGGGTCAGAACGGAGAAACTGCATCGTGTTCATCAGGAGGCAACGGAATGTGTCCTGTTCATCCGGAGCCAACCGGCTTGGAAGGAACAGCCGAAACGAGGCCTGGCGTAACGCAGAACGGAGGAAACAGCCATCTGTTCGACAGCCTACGATCGAAACGGGATCCTGTTCACCGGGAGGGGTCTGGCGTACCACAAAATGGAGGAAACAGACTTCTCTTCGACCTCCTACGATTGAAACGGGGTCTTGTTGATCGGGAGGGGTGTGGCGTACCGCAAAACGGAGGAAACGGACTTCTCTTTGACCTCCTACGGTCGAAATGGGGATCCTGTTCATCGGGAGGGGTGTGGCGTACCGCAAAATGGGACTCCACGGGCTACTATTCATCCATCGTCTACTGCCTCACTCCAGCCACCATGGGCTACTGTTCATCCACCATCGACCTCCTCTAGCCTTCACCTGCTACTGTTCGTCCACCGTCGACTTCCTCCTGCCTCTACTAGCTCCTGTTCATACACGGGGGTCCTGTTCATCCAGCCTCCACCGGCTACTGTTCAACCAGCCCTCTCCACGGGCTCCTGTTCAACCAGCCTCCACCGGCTACTATTCAACCACCCCTCCACCTGCTACTGTTCAACCAGCCCTCCACGGGGTCCTGTTCATCCACCCCCAACTGGCTCGATCGGGGTCCTGTTCATCCAGCCGCAATGGCCTCTACTACCACGGGGTCCTGTTCATCCAACCCCACCGGGAACTGTTCATCCAAGCCCCAACAACGCTCACTGTTCATCAAGAGGCAGCAGGTTCGATCGGCTTCAGTTAGCAGTAGTAGCGAAGGAATCGCTCGATCGGGTTCAGTTAACAGCCACGGATCGATCGATCGCTCGGGTTCAGTAACACGTAGCCAGTGCAATCGCTCGGGTATAGTAGGCGAATGCCTCACTCAGGTTCAGTTAGAGCCCAACACCTCGCACTCACGCGTGTACGTGTACGAGAGAAATGCGCAATCCCTCCGTGCATCGCTTGGCCCCGACCACCCACCATAACCGGGAACTCCCCAATATTTTCCTCGCCCTCGCTTCTACCACGGTTTTTCCGTCATGGACGGCCCAAAGAATGTCATGCAGCTGCGTCTTCGGCCTGCCCAGGATGAAAAGCCCATTTTTTGTCATGATTTTTTGTCATAGAAGTAGGAGCCCACCACATCTATGATGATACCCCTAATCCTGCCGAAAATGTTCGGCCCAAAATTGTCATAAGCATGACAGAAAAAAAATTCGTTCAGCCCAAAATGTCACGGTTGTGTCTTTTTTTTTGTAGTGTTTGTCGTGGTGGGTGCACGGCAGATGCCACGGGGTGGCTGTAGAGAGGGATAGGCAAGAGGCAATTGGTGGGCTCCAGAGGCGAGGTTGGTACGAGCGAGCAGGAGACGCAAGACGTACCCAGGTTCGGGGCTCTCTGGAGAGATAACACCCCTACCCCTGCCGAGTGTGGTTTATATGAAGATGGTACAAGCTTGCTCCAAGAGCTGTTTTGGGGAGGAGGGAAGACAGGCCAGTGCATAGGCTGCTCCTTCTCCGTGTGGGTGGATGTGAGTATGTGTGTGCGTGGCTAAAGGAGTCGATCCTCTGCATGGAGGAGCACCGGGTGGTCTTATAGGCTGGCTCCCCGGGGTTACAATGGTAAAGTTACATGGGCGCGGGGCCGGATTGTCAGTGTCTAGGAGCCGACAGTGGGGGCCGCCAGGGCGCCGGGTCTGCCGGGTCCGTCGGATGCGGGTCTCGCCGGGTCCGTCGGGTGCAGGCCGTACCGGGCCCGCCGGGCGCGGGTATGGCCGTCTGCTGGGTACTGTAGGCATGTTGTGTTGGTCGTCATGGGACGGCTGCACTGTCTTGCTACAAGGATGCGCCTCCGGGATGGCGCCCGCCCCAGGCGGGGACTTGGTCGGCAAGGCAGCCATGCCCGCTGGGGCCGGCGCAAAAGGGGGGGGGAGGGGGCGCACTGTAGCCACGCTTGCTTGTCGATGAAGGCTTGACTTCCGGGAAACGGCTGGCATGCGCCAGCCGGCTTGGCTGGGTTGCAGGTCCTGGCCGGGTTGTGCTAGGAAGCCGGCCAGGGGTAAGCCGTATTGAGGGGTGTTACCAGCCCCTATGGTTTTGAAACGGGTCCGGGTTCCGTTGCCTGCCCGGGGTCCATCCCCCCGACAGTAGTCCTCGAAGCTGTGGAGGCTCGCCGGCTTCAAGCAGGGGGGCCTTCGCAGTTTCACCCCCTCAGAGGAGGTGACACATCACCATCGAATCTACTTTTCCAAACTCTTTTGCCCTTGTTTTGGACTCTGATTTGCATGATTTGAATGGAACTAACCCGGACTGACGCTGTTTTCAGCAGAATTGCCTTGGTGTTATTTTTGAGCACAAATAAAAGTTCTCGGAATGACCTGAAAATTTACGAAGAATATTTTTGGAATAAATAAAAAATATTGGCGAAAGAATCAACCAGAAGGGACCCACCAGCTGACCACAAGAGTGGAGGGCGCGCCCTACCCCCCTGGGCGCGCCCCTACCTTGTGGGTCCCATGGACCTCCTCCGACCCTAACCCCAACTCTATATATTCATGTTTGGGGAGAAAAAATTAGAGAGAAGGATTCATCATGTTTTACGATAAGGAGCCACCGCCGCCTCCTGTTCTTCATCGGGAGGGCTGATCTGGAGTCCATTCGGGACTCCGGAGAGGGGGATTCATCATCATCATCATCACCAACCTTCCTCCGTCACCAATTTCATGATGCTCACCGCCATTCATGAGTAATCCCATTGTAGGCTTGCTGGACGGTGATGGGTTGGATGAGATTTATCATGTAATCGAGTTAGTTTTGTTAGGGTTTGATCCCTAGTATCCACTATGTTCTGAGATTGATGTTGCTATGACTTTGCTATGCTTAATCCTTGTCACTAGGGCCCGAGTGCCATGAATTCAGATCTGAACCCTTTATGTTTCCATGAATATATTTGTGTTCTTGATCTGATCTTGCAAGTTGTAGACACCTATTACGAGTTCTGATCCGCATACCAAAAGGTGACAATAATTGGGATGCTTTCCGGTGATTACCGTAGTTTGAGGAGTTCATGTATTCACTAAGTGCTAATGCTTTCGTCCGGTTCTCTATTAAAAGGAGGCCTTAATATCCCTTAGTTTCCATTAGGACCCCGCTGCCACGGGAGGGTAGGACAAAAGATGTCATGCAAGTTCTTTTCCATAAGCATGTATGACTATATACGGAATACATGCCTACATTATATTGATGAATTGGAGCTAGTTCTGTGCCACCCTAGGTTATAACTATTGCATGATGAATGCCATCCGACATAATTATCCATCACTGATCCATTGCCTACGAGCTTTTCACATATTGATCTTTGCTATGTTACTTTGCCGTTGCCACTGTTACAATTGCTGCAAAACTGCTACTGTTGCTTTTGCCACAGTTACCTTTACTTCCATACTACTTTGCTACTAAATACTTTGCTGCAGATATTAAGTCTTTCAGGTGTGGTTGAATTGACAACTCAGCTGCTAATACTTGAGAATATTCTTTGGCTCCCCTTGTGTCAAATCAATAAATTTGGGTTGAATACTCTACCCTCGAAAGCTGTTGCGATCCCCTATACTTGTGGGCTATCAAGACCTTTTTCTGGCACCATTGCCGGGGAGCATAGCTCTATTCTCTAAGTCACTTGGTATTTGTATCTGTTGATCACTATGAGGAATTTGAAAGATACTAGAACCAAGATTTTTCCCTCTACTACGAGGGAGGTAAGGAACTGCCATCTAGCTCTACACTTGATTCACCCTCTGTTTTGAGTAAGCTTGGGACACCTACACCTGCTATTGATTCTGATATGTCTCATGTTATTTATGATGCTACTACTTTGCTTGATAAAACTGTGCCACTGGGTGAATTACTTGATGAACACCTTGCTAGAGTTAGAACTATTGATTATGCTGAAGATGATTATATTTCTGAAACTGAGGAAATTATTGAACCTGAAAACTTGGAAACACCTGATAAGACTAGCCCTCCTAGATATGAACTTCCTGTTATGCTTGAGGGTTATGTTATGGATGGAGAGGTAGCTAGGGACTTTCTTGCTTGTAAGGATAGAGATGATCTTAAGAAATTATAATGCAAGTGAAAAGAAAAATCTTTGAATGCTAGAATGCAATATGATCCTAAGTTTGCTACTTCACCTATCTTTGTTATTGATAAGGATTATGAATTCTCTGTCGATCCTGAGTTGATTACTTTGGTTGAATCTGATCCTTTCCATGGTTATGAATCTGAAACTGTTGTGGCACATCTTACTAAATTGAATGATATAGTCACCCTATTTTCTCATGAGGAAAAATTTCGCTATTACTATATTCTTAAACTGTTTCCTTTCTCGTTAAAGGGTGATGCTAAGTTATGGTTTAATTCTCTTGCTCCTGGTTGTGTGCGTAGTCCCCAGGATATGATTTACTACTTCTCTGAAAAATATTTCCCTGGTCATAAGAAACAAGCTGCTTTAAAGGAAATATTTAACTTTGTGCAAATTAAAGAAGAGAGTCTCCCACAAGCTTGGGGGAGGCTTCTCCAATTACTTAATGCTTTGCCTGATCATCCTCTCAAGAAAAATGTAATACTTGATATCTTTTTTAATGGACTAACCGATGCTTCTAGAGACCACCTAGATAGTTGTGCTGGTTGTGTTTTCAGGGAACAAACTGTTGAGCAAGCTGAATTGCTATTGAATAATATATTGAGTAATGATAATGGTTGGACACTTCCTGAACCAATTCCTAAGCCAACTCCGAAGAAAAGAGGTATTCTATTTCTCAGTCCTGAAGATATGCAAGAGGCAAAGAAATCTATGAAAGAAAAAGGTATTAAAGCTGAAGATGTTAAGAATTTACCACCCTTTGAAGAAATACATGGTCTTGATGACCCGACACAGGTAGTAGAGGTAAATTCTCTCTATAGATTTGATGAAGGTGATATTCCTCATAATAAGTCTGCTAGTCAATGCTTGGATGAGTTTGATAATTTTATTGTTAAACAAGAAAATTTCAATGCTTATGTTAGTAGACAATTGAAACGTAATGCTTACATGCTTGACTGCTTGGGTGATTACATGAGTAGAACTGTTAGTGATCTTAAGATTATTAGTAAGCATGCTTCCATGGTTAAAACTCAAGTAAAACAAGTAGTTAAGACATAGGATGATTTGCTCAATGAGTTAAATAGTAAGAACAATGATAATGCTGTTAGGGTTATGACTAGAGGTGGTAAGATGACCCAGGAACCTTTGTATCATGAAGGCCATCCTAAGAGAATTGAGCAAGATTCTCAGAGAATTAATACTGATGCACCTAGTCCTCCTAGTAATAAAAAGAAAAAGAAAACTGATAGGACTTTGCATGCTTCTAGTGAATCTATTATAGATACATCTGAGAATCCAAATGACATTTCTATTTCTGATGCTGAGACACAATCTGGTGATGAACATGAACCTAGTGATAATGTTAATGATGATGTTCATGTTAATGCTCAACCTAGCAATGATAATGATGTGGAGATTGAACCTGCTGTTGATCTTGATAACCCACAACCTAAGAATAAACGTTATGATAAGAGAGACTTCGTTGCTAGGAAGCATGGCAAAGAAAGGGAACCATGGGTTCAGAAACCCATGCCCTTTCCTCCTAAACCATCCAAGAAAAAGGATGATGAGGATTTTGAGCGCTTTGTTGAAATGCTTAGACCTGTCTTTTTGCGTATGCGTTTGACTGATATCCTGAAAATGTCTCGTTATGCTAAGTATATGAAGGATATTGTTACAAATAAAAGAAAGATACCGGAAGCTGACATTTCTAACTTGCTTGCTAATTAAAATTTCAAGGGTGGAATACCAAAGAAATTAGGAGATCCAGGAATACCAACTATACCATGCTCCATTAAAAGAAACTATGTTAAAATTGCTTTATGCGATTTGGGAGCCGGTGTTAGTGTTATGCCTTTCTCTTTATATCGTAGACTTGATTTGAATAAGTTGACAACTTAAATCTCTTTGCAAATGACTGATAAATCAACTGCTATACCCAGCGGTATTTGGGAGGATGTGCCTGTCGTAGTTGCAAATGTTACTATTTTAATGGACTTTGTTATTCTTGATATTCCCGAGGACGACAGTATGTCGATCATCCTTGGTAGACCCTTTTTGAATACTGCAGGGGCTGTTATTGATTGCAACAAGGGCAATGTCACTTTTCATGTTAATGGTAATGAGCATACGGTACACTTTCCGAAGAAACAAACTCAAGTTCATAGTATCAATTCTATTGGGAAAATTTCAACTATTACTATTGGAGATTTTGAATTCCCTCTCCCTACTGTCAAAAAGAAATATGATATTCTTATTGTTGGGGACATGCATATCCCCGTTGAGGTAACCTAGTGTTATTCGAAAATTCTCCGGTTTCACGTTACTCGAAAGAAGCTTGTTAATAAGACTTGATCAACCTTGTTAATGGATTCCTTTTGATGAGCATGAGATGGATGAATTTAGAAAGCACAACTTTCTGTACCTACTTTTTACTTTCTGTTATTTAGTTTAAATAAAGCAAAAATACCATTATCCGTCTGTTTTCTGAATTATTCGTGCAATAAAAAAATGTACCGAAAATAAAAGTTCTCCAAATGCCCTGAAAATTTAGTATGATTTTTTTATAGAATATTTAAGGATTTTTGGCACTGAGAACACACCAGGGGGCTACACCTATGGACCACAAGGGTGGAGGGAGTGACCTACCCCCTGGGCGTACCCCCTGCCTTGTGGGTCCCACGTGGCCCCCCCTCACATATTCCAGTACCCATCCACTTCGTCTTCCTCCAGAAAAAATCATCCTGTTGCTCAAACCCATGTTCTAGCTCATCTTGCTGCCATTTTTTATCTCCTTGTGCAAAGCTCTATTTGCAAAACTGTTTTGGGGGATTGTTCTTCGGTATGTCACTCCTCCAATAGTCCAATTAGTTTTTGTTCCAGTGCTTTATATATTGCAAATTTTTGCGGCTGTGGTGACCATGTTCTTGAGCTTGCATGTCAAATTTATATGGTCCAAAGTAGTTTTGATGCATGATATAGCCTCTAGGCACTTGTGGGAGTAGTTGCTATCAATTTTGTTGAGTTTGGTTCACTTATATTTTGAGTCACAAAAAATTTCAGAAATTTTTCCGAGGAAGAAAAATGTTTAGGAAGATATACCAAGGCTCGCGATACATGAGCCGGACCTTGAACCACCAAGGGAAGCTCTACTACGGCCTTGCGAATGGCCTTTGGATCAATTCATGGTTCATGCAGGTTTCAAGGAGGAATTTGATGCGTACGTACAAAATGCTGGCCTTGAGGACTTCGTGTCATATAAGTGTCGGCAGTACTATCACCTCACTGATTCATTTGTGCAAAGATTTAAATTTACATCCCAGTGCAATACTTATACTATTTTATTTGATCTTTATGATAAATCATATACCATGGACCTTGAAGATTTTAATGATGCATGCAAAATCCCACAATGGGGCATTCATAGTGAGCCTCGCAAAACTGAATATAATGATTTTCTTGCCAGCATCACTGTGGGAGAAACTAGAGATATCACACAAGCTACCATAGGGAGCATTCACTTTCCTGCCATACACTATTTTGCTCTCTTTATAGGTAGATGCATTAACAGTAAACATGATCATAGCCACCTTTGTGCATCCGATCTTAGTATCCTCAAGTGTGCAGTAATGGATGATAAACGATATAACTTGGGGGCTATTATTGCAAGGAGGTTACATCTTAATGCTAAAGATGGAGATCTCTATGGTGGGATTTATGCCACCCGTTTAGCTAATTATCTTGGGGTACCCATAAGGGGGAATGACTTTGAGTTACCACCTTGTTTTCTTGATTATAATACTATGGTACGCTACCAGTTTCTTGAGAGGAACGAACAGTCCCTCCTGTACCGACTAATCTTTGACAGACAGTGTACTGTCCATATTACCCTTCCTGCTCCTGCCTTCTTTAACTTTCAGGTAAAACGGACATATTTTATAACTAGAGAGGAGGCGAATGAGTATGAGAGAGAGGTGGCGGCCGCTCTCCTCCATGCTGTAGCCCTTCAGGCAGTAGCTGTCGCGTCCCAGTACTACCCCGACTATAACTTTGGATATCCGCCGGGCCAGCCGTGGCCCTAGACCAACTTAGGCCAAAATCCTAAGCTTGGGGGAGTATGTATTTCTCACCGACATTACATTCATATTCACACACTCATTCCAGTTATCGGTGTTTATACTTTTTCCTTGTATTATGCATGTTAGTTTATTTCTTTTTCTCGCTTTCTTCTTGTGTGTTTGAAAAACTTTGAGAAAAATCCAAAAAAATTAGTTGTAGCTTCTTTTTAGTTTTCCTTCCTTGTTTAGTAGTAGTATTAAAGAAAACCCAAAAAGATTTCTCATTCTTCTTTTGCTTGTTGGGAGCTTTCCCGTGTAAATAGTTTGTCTCGTTCTTGTTTTGCTTTCTTCAGAAAAACAAAAACTTCAAAAATATTTCAACGTGCTTCTTTGAAATACTTTTTCCTTTCTTTGGGTCGAGAGGAGAAGACCACGATGAAAATAATGAGTGGCTCTCATATATGCATTATTGTTGATCTAATGAATAGCCATATTACCTTGTCTTCTCCTTTGAATAAATGTTTGCAGATCCCAGCTTAGTCCAATGCACATGCACTATTATTATTATCCACACTGTTCGGTTGTGCAAGTGTAAGGCAATAATGACGATATTTGATGAAATGATTGAGATGAGGAAAAGCTGGTATGAACTCGACCTATTTTGTTTTTGTAAATATGATTAGTTTATCGTTCTTGATTCAGCCCATTATGAATGAAACATGTTTACAATGATAATTAGAGATTATAGTTACTCATGCTATGCTTAATTAGCTATGAGTTTATAATGGTTTACCTTGCGTGCCAACATGCTTTTAAAATTGTTGTGATGTAGTATGATAGGATGGTATCCTCCTTTGAATGATTCGAGTGGCTTGACTTGGCACATGTTCACGCATGTAGTTGAAACAAAATCAACATAGCCTCCATGATATTTATGTTCATGGTGATTTATATCCTAATCATGCTTGCATTCAATGTTGGTTAATCTCAATGCATGTTTATGACTGTTGTTGCTCTCTAGTTGGTCGCTCCTGAATCTTTTGCTAGCCTTCACTTGTACTAAGTGGGAATACTGCTTGTGCATCCACTTCCATAAACCCAAAGTTATTCCATATGAGTCCACCATACCTACCTATATGCGGTATTTACCTGCCGTTCCAAGTAAATTTGCATGTGCCAAACTCCAAACCTTCAAATGATAATCTGTTTTGTATGCCTGAATCGCTCATGTAGCGACTGGGGGTTGTCAGTATCTTCCATGCTAGGTGGGTTATTCTCACGATGAGTGTTGATTCACTTGTCAGTCACGAGAAAGTGGCTGGTAATCGGAATGCCCAGTTCCATGCTCAAATTAAATCAAATTATAATTTCAAACAAAACTCCCCTAGGACTGTTGTTGGTATGGACGGTACCCGTTGTTTCGGATCAGCCGTGGAGAGTGCTTGTTGGTGGAGGGGGAGTAAATACTTTACCATTTTGTTTGGGAACCGCCTATAATGTATCTAGCATGGAAGATACTAAGATCTCTTGGTTGTTATGTTGACAATGAAAGCATACGGATCAAAATTATATTCACCTCTGTTTCAAAAAGCTCGAGCTCTGGCACCTTTGCAAATCCCTGCTTCACTCTGCGAAGGGCCTATCTATTTACTTTTATTGCTGAGTCATCATCCTCTTATAAAAAGCACCAGTTAGAGAGCACCACTGTCATTTGTATGCTTTGCTATTAATTGATATTGAGTATGACTGTGACTGGATCTCTTTTACCATGAATTACAATGTCTAGTCAGTCCTTGATCTTCAGGGGTGCTCTGCATTTATGTTTTGCAGTCTCAGAAAGGGCTAGCGAGATACCATTTAGTTATATCATATCATGATTGTTTTGAAAAAGTGTTGTCATTTGAGATTTATTATTATTGCTCGCTAGTTGATTATGCCATTGATATGACTAAATGTGAGACCTAAATGTTATTGTGAATATGGTTAATTTATAATCTTTGATGAAAACCTGAATGCTGGCTATCCATATTTGCAACAATAAGATCAAACAGAGTTTGTAAAAGTTTTACTTTATCACTTTCAGTTTGTCAACTGAATTGCTTGAGGACAAGCAATGGGTTAAGCTTGGGGGAGTTGATACGTCTCCATCGTATCTACTTTTCCAAACTATTTTACCCTTATTTTGTACTCTAATTTGCATGATTTGAATGGAACTAACCCGGACTGACGCTGTTTTCAACAGAATTGCCATGGTGTTATTTTTGTCCAGAAATAAAAGTTCTCGGAATGACCTGAACATTTACGAAGAATATTTTTGGAATAAATAAAAAATATTGGCAAAAGAATTAACCGGAGGGGACCCACCAGCTGACCACAAGGGTGGAGGGCACGCCCTACCCCCTGGGCGTGCCCCCTGCCTTGTGGGTCCCCTGGACCTCCTCCGACCCTAACTCCAACTCTATATATTCATGTTCGGGGAGAAAAAATCAGAGAGAAGGATTCATCGCGTTTTACGATACGGAGCCGCCACCACCTCCTGTTCTTCATCGGGAGGGCTGATCTAGAGTCTGTTCGGGGTTCCGGAGAGGGGGATTCTTCGTCATCATCATCACCAACCTTCCTCCATCACCAATTTCATGATGCTCACCGCTGTGCGTGAGTAATCCCGTTGTAGGCTTGCTGGACGGTGATGGGTTGGATGAGATTTATCATGTAATCGAGTTAGTTTTGTTAGGGTTGGATCCCTAGTATCCACTATGTTTTGAGATTGATGTTGCTATGACTTTGCGATGCTTAATGCTTGTCACTAGGGCCCGAGTGCCATGAATTCATATCTGAACCCTTTATGTTTCCATGAATATATTTGTGTTCTTGATCCAATCTTGCAAGTTGTAGACACCTATTACGAGTTATGATCCGCATACCCCATGGTGACAATAATTGGGATTCTTTTCGGTGATTACCGTATTTTGAGGAGTTCATCTATTCACTAAGTGATAATGCTTTGGTCCGGTTCTCTATTAAAAGGAGGCCTTAATATCCCTTAGTTTCCATTAGGACCCCGCTGCCATGGGAGGGTAGGAGAAAAGACGTGATGCAAGTTCTTTTCCATAAGCACGTATGACTATATACAGAATACATGCCTACATTATATTGATGAATTGGAGCTAGTTCTGTGTCACCCTAGGTTTTAACTGTTGCATGATGAATGCCATCCAACATAATTATCCATCACTGATCCATTGCCTACGAGATTTTCACATATTGATCTTTGCTACATTACTTTGCCGTTGCCACTGTTACAATTGCTGCAAAACTACTACTGTTGCTTTTGCCACCATTACCGTTACTTCCATACTACTTTGCTACTAAATACTTTGCTGCAGATATTAAGTCTTTCAGGTGTGGTTGAATTGACAACTCAGCTGCTAATACTTGAGAATATTCTTTGGCTCCCCTTGTGTCGAATCAATAAATTTGGGTTGAATACTCTACCCTCGAAAACTGTTGCGATCCCCTATACTTGTGGATTATCAGGAGGCAGCTGGGTTGATGAAGTTCGCGGCCACCGGGTCCGGCAACACCCACTGTGTGCCAGCTTCTGAAAGCCGGATTGCGGCACCTTGGTTTGGGCAGGAACCGAAGCGTCCGCTGGATCTTGAAGAGGAAGGGACGCGCCTCCCACGGCCCGACGCGGGCGGCACGTGGTGAATGATAACCCACAAGTATAGGGTATCGCAACCGTTTTCGAGGGTAGAGTATTCAACCCAAATTTATTGATTCAACACAAGGGGAGCCAAAGAATATTTGCAAGTATTAGTAGCTGAGTTGTCAATTCAACCACACCTGGAGATTAATTATCTACAACAAAGTGATCAGTAGCAAAGTAGTATGATAGTTTTGATAGTAGTAGCAACAACAATAGTAACGATAACAGTGATAGCAATGATTTTGTAGCAAGTGCAATAGTAACAATAGCAGTACTAACTTAGCAAGAACAATATGAGAGAAATTCATAGGCATTGGATTGGTGAATTTGTTGGATGATATTTTTCATATAATAGTCATAACCTAGGGCAATACGGCTCTAGCTCCCGTTCATAAATATAATGTAGGCATGTATTCCGTAAATAGTCATACGTGCTTATGGAAAGAACTTGCATGACATCTTTTATCCTACCCTCCCGTGGCAGCGTGGTCCTATCAGAAACTAAGGGATATTAAGGCCTCCTTTTAATAGAGAACCGGAACAAAGCATTAACACACAGTGAATAAATGAACTCCTCAAACTATGGTCATCACCGGGAAGTGTCCCGACTTCTGTCACTCCGGGTTTGCCGGATCATAACACGTAGTAGGTGACCTATAACTTGCAAGATCAGATCTAGAACATAGATATAATGGTGATAACATAAACGGTTCAGATCTGAAATCATGGCACCCGGGCCCAAAGTGACAAGCATTAAGCATGGCAAAGTCATAGCAACATCAATCTCAGAACATAGTGGATACAAGGGATCAAGCCCTAACAAAACTAACTCGATTACATGATGAATCTCATCCAACTCCTCACCGACCAGCGATCCTACGAAGGAATTAAACACTCCCAGTGGGGAGGATCATGGAATTGGCGATGGAGAAGGGTTGGTGATGACGAAGATCGAAGATCCCCCTCTTCGGAGCCCCAAACGGACTCTAGATCTGGCCTCCCGATGAAGAACAGGAGGTGGCGGCGGCTTCGTCTCGTGAAACATGATCATTCTTTCTCCCTAATTTTTTCTCCAAATATGTGATTTTATAGTATCAGGGTTGGAGTTTGCGGGGCCACCAAGTGAGGACAACCCACCTTGGCGCGCCTGGTGGGGGGGCGTGCCCTGGTGGGTTGTGCCCACCCAGGTGCCCCCCCTCTGGTGGTTCTTGGCTCCAAAAATTCTTATTTATTGAATAAAAAATCCTCGCAAAGTTTCGTGCCAATCCGAGAACTTTTATTTCTACACAAAAACAACACCATGGTAGTTCTGCTGAAAACAACGTCAGTCCGGGTTAGTTTCATTCAAATCATGCAAATTAGAGTCCAAAACAAGTGGAAAACTATTAGGAAAAGTAGATACGTTGGAGACGTATCAACTCCCCCAAGCTTAAACCTTTGCTTGTCCTCAAGCAATTCAGTTGATAAACTGAAAGTGAAAAAGAAAAACTTTTACAAACTCTTTTGTTCTTGTTTACATAAATAAGCTTAAGCAGCACCCAGGTTTTCAGCCAAGATTATAACTAACCATGTCAACAATAACTCTTAGAAACTATATTAACTCATATGAATGACATAATCAACTAGCGAGCAATAATAAGATATCTCAAATAACAACACTTTGTCTAAACAACCATGATACAATATGACAATAGTGGTATCTCGCTAGCCCTTCCTGAGACCACAAAACATAAATGCAGAGCACCTCCAAAGTTCAAGCAGTGACTAAACATTGTAATTCATGGTAGAAAAGATCCAGTCATGATGCACCCAACATTAGCTATACACAATGCATGAGGATGACAATAGTGCTCTCAGGTTCTGGCGCTTATTTGAGAAGGTGACGACACAACATAAAAGTAAATAGATAGTCCCTTCGCAGAAGGAAGCAGTGATTTGCAGAGGTGCCAGAGCTCAAGTTTTTAAAACAGTGGTAAATGAAATTTTGAGAAATGCACCCTTCTTGTTTACTTCGCGACCATTAGTTATCAGTATCTTACATGCTAAACACATTAGTGGTGGTTCCCAAGCGATAAAAGTAAAGGTTTACTCCCCCTCCACCAACAATCACACTCCACGGCTTGCCCAAAACAACGGGTGCCGTCCATACCAACAACAGTCCCGGGGGAGTTTTGTTTAATTATTTGCAATTTGAGTTCGGGACTGGGAATCCCTATTACCGCCCCTCTCGTGCAAGGACGAGTGAATAAACACTCATCAAGACAATAACCCGCTTAGCATGGAAGATACTGACTACCTCCTGTCGCTCTATGAACAATCCAGGCACACAAAAAGGATATTTATTTGAAGTTTTTAGAGGTGGCACATGCAAATTTACTTAGGACGGCATGGTAATACCGCATATAGGTAGGTATGGTGGACTCATCTGGAATTACTTGGGTTTCATGGTTTTGATGCACAAGCAGAATTCCCACTTAGTATAGGCGAAGGCTAGCAATTAGGTTGAGAAGCGGCCAGCTAGAGAGCGAAAACGGTCATGAACATGCATTATGCATAAGTAACATTGGATACTAGCATGAGTAGGAAATGAACACCATGAAGATAAATATCATAGAGGCTATGTTAGTTTTGATTCAACTACATGCATGAACATGTGCCAAGTCAAGCCACTCGAACATTCAGAGAAGGATACCATATCATCATACTACATCACAATCATTTTAACTCAATGTTGACATCCAAGATAAATCATTATCCACTCCTAGCTACTTAAGCATGGCATGAGAAACTATAATCTCTAATTGTCATTACAAACATGTTTGATCATAATAGGATGAATCATGGATACTAGGTTAAACATATTTACAAAAATAGAACAAGTTCAGTTCATACCCGTTTCTCTCTGCCACAACCAGTTCATCAAATATCATCATTATTGCCTTTCACTTGCACGACCGAACAATATGAAAATAATAATAGCACAAGAGTGCCGTGGACTAAGCTGGAATCTGCAAACAATTTTATTCAAAAAGAAGAAAACAAGGTAATATGGGCTCTCTGTTAGATCAGCAATAATGCATATGAGAGCCACTCAGCATTTTCATTGTGGTCTTCTCCTCGGTACGACTCAATAAAAAGGAAAAGAAATTCAGAGAAACACACTGAAATATTTTGGAGTTTTTGGTTTTATCTGGAAGGAAACAAATTAAAGAAAGAAAGACAAAAACAAGGAAAACTATTTACACGGGAGAGCTCCCAACAATCAAAAGAAGAACAAGGAAATCTTTTTGGGTTTTCTTTTTAGATACCATAGCTAACTACACTAGAAAGAAAAATCAAAAATAAGTAGGAATTATTTTTGTATTTTCTCAAAGTTTTTCAAACACACAAGAAGAAGGCGAGAAAATAAATCTAACATGGATAATACAATGAAAAAGTGTGGACACCGACAACTGGAATGAAATGTGTGAACATGAATATAATGTCAGTGGAAATACGTACTCCCCCAAGCTTAGGCTTTTGCCTAACTTGGTAATCCGTCAGTGGCCTGCATAATGGTTGGAGTGATAGGTCACGGAGGCTCGGGGTCTCGACACCTCAGCCCACCGTGCAGCCACAACCGCTGCGTTATGTGCTCGGGCCTCGCTCTCAAGAACATAATATCTTCCCTTGCTGTGAACATCAAAGAGAGCAGGTGCAGGCAAAAAGGTGTCCACAACGGACCTTTTATTAAGCAACAGGTTATAAGTAAAATTATGGGGTTGACCACTAAGGATCTTATGACGTTCCATAGCATCGAAGTCAAGGTATTGCGTGGGTAAGATGGGGTCATAAGGCCAAGGTGAAACACCCAGCTCTCTTGCTAAGCGTGTGGCATAAATCCCACCATAAAAATATCCACTACCAATGTTATGTTGCAATCTACATGCCACTATCACTCCAAGGTTATAACTTTTGTCACCGGTGAGAGCGGTGCGGATAAGGCTCAAGTCTGGAGCACAAAGTGTACTACAATCTTGTTTGCCTACAATGCATTTTCCATTAAATAGTGCAAAGTATTGGATTGATGAAAAATGAATGCTCTTTATTCTACCTTGAGTCACTCCTCTAGTCTCACCATAGCAAAGGCTAGTCAAGAATATCTCAAACTCCGACCAAGGTGGTTCATCCAATGAACCCCAAAATGGAATTTTGCAGTGATTAGAAAATGTCTCCAAAGGTATAGTAAATGAATTATCATATAGTTTAAATGATACTCTGGACTCACGAGGATGGAATTTAAATTCTTTGGTAAATGATTCAGTGAGGCTGAGGTGTTGGTTGCACTTATCTGCAATGTAGGGACCGAGCTCGGCATTGTGAACATATTGCTCAAATTCTTCTTTAATGCCCACACGCACCATATAACCATTGCATGGCCATAAACATGATTTGGTGGCGGCATCTCGAATGGAATTTTCACTTGGTTCAACATAGGAACGACGAACAGAGCTGCTGCTAGAAGATGTCTCCGAGGACCTCCTCCTCGAAGAACTCCTTCCAAAGAGGTTCATCATATTCGCGTACAATTTTCTGAAAATTTTTGGGTCACATATTTTTGTTAACAAAACCTTTATAAGAATGATAGCAACTACTCGTAGCGATGCATAGAGGCCATATCAAGCATTCAAACTACTTAGAACTCTAAGAATTCAAAATGCAAGCTCATCTACAGCAGCACCAAGAGTCACTAATTATTCTAAATATAAACCACTAAAGCAAAAACTAATTGGACCAATGGAGGAGTAACATACCAAGCAACAATCCCCCGAAACAGTTTCGGAAATGGAGCTTCAAGCAAAGAGATCAAAATCTGCGGGTTTGAGAGCAAGAACACGAGAGAGAGAGAGAGAGAGAGAGAGAGAGCAATGGTGATTTTTTCTGGAGGTAGGTGATGATGCCTGGGGGTGCTGGCGCGCCCAGCTGGGTTGTGCCCACCTGGAGCACCTCCCTCTGATGTTATTTGCACTAAAAATTCTTAAATATTCAGAAAAAATCATATTAAATCTTCAGAGCATTCTAAGAACTTTTATTTTTTGATCATTTTTTTATTGCACGGAAAACTCAGAAAATAGACAAAGCATTTTATTTTATTTTATTTAACTAATAAAAACAGAAAACAAAGGGTAAGGACAGAAGGTAGTGCTCACTAAATTCATCAACTTCATACCTCTCAAAAATGATTCATTAATAAGGTTGATCAAGTCTTATTAACAACCACTTCCGATTAGCATGAAACCGAAGAACTTTCATAAAACACTAAGTTACCTCAATGGGGATATGAATGTCCCCAACAATAAGCATTTCATATTTCTTTTTGGCAGTAGGTAGAGGTAGTTGAAAACTTCCAATAGTGATTGTCGAAGATTTTTCAATAACATTAATACCATTCAGTTGGAATTGTTTCTTCGGAAAGTGCACCATATGTTCATTACCATTGATATGAAAAGTGACATTGCTTTTATTGCAATCAATAACAGCCCCTGCGGTATTCAAAAAGGGTCTACCAAGGATAATCGACATGTTGTCGTCCTCGGGCATCTCAAGTATAACAAAGTCAGTTAAGATAGTAACATTAGCAACAACAACGGGCACATCCTCACAAATACCGATAGGTATGGCAGTTGATTTGTCAGCCATTTGCAAAGATATTTCAGTAGGTGTGAGTTTATTCAAATCAAGTCTTTTATATAAAGAGAATGGCATAACACTAACACCGGCTCCTAAATCACATAAAGCAGTTTTCACATAATTTCTTTTGATGGAGCAAGGTATAGTTGGTATTCCCGGATCTCCAAGTTTTTTAGGTACTCCACCCTTAAAAGTATAATTAGCAAGCATGGTGGAGATTTCAGCTTCCGGTATTTTTCTATTATTGGTGATGATGTCTTTCATGTACTTTGCATAAGGAGGCATTTTTAAGATATCAGTCAAGCGAGTACGTAAAAAGACTGGAATCGGCATTTCAGCAAAGCGTTCAAATTCTTCATCATCTTTCTTTTTGGTTGACTTAGGTGGAAAGGGCATAGGTTTTTGGACCCACGGTTCTCTTTCCTTACCATGTTTTCTAGCAACAAAGTCTCTTTTATCATATCTTTTATTCTTGGGTTGTGGGTTATCAAGATCAATAGCTGGTTCTATTTCAACATCATTATCCAATTCTTTATTATTTGTTTGATTACCTTCATGAACCTCATCATTGTCATTTTCATTATCAGAAGGTGAGTGTTCATTACCAGATTGAGTTTCAGCATCAGAAATAGAGACTTCATTATCATTATCAGGAGGTTTTTCTACTTCAGGTTCACTAGAGGCATGCAAAGTCCTATCCTTTTTCTTCTTCTTTTTCTTTTTGGAAGGACTAGGTGCATCAGTGTTAACTCTTTGAGAGTCTTGTTCAATTCTTTTTGGGTGTCCCTCAGGATAAAGTGGTTCCTGAGTCATTCTACCTCCTTTAGTCATTACTCTAACAGCATGATCATTGATATTATTATTCATTTCATCTAACAACTCTCTTTGAGATTTAGCAACTTGTTCTAATTGTGTTTGAACCATAGAGGCATGCTTTCCAACACCTCTAACATCATTGGAGATTCTAAAGAACAAGTCACTCAAACGAGCAATCATATCAGAATTGTATTTCAATTGTTTCATAACATTTGCATTGAAGTGATCTTGCTTTCTAATGTAATTATCAAACTCGTAAAGGCATTGACTAGGATGTTTATTATAAGGAATATCACCTTCATCAAACTTTAGTAAAGAATTTACCTCTACCACCATAGGTGGTGGTGGTGTTTCAAGCCCATGTATTTCTTCGATAGGTGGTAAATTTTTAACATCCTTGCTTTAATACCTTTTTCCTTCATAGATTTCTTTGCCTCTTGCATATCTTCAGGACTGAGATATAAGATACCCCTCTTCTTTCGAGTAGGTTGAAGTGGTGGTTCAGGAAGGATCCAATCATCATAATTTTTCAATATGTTATTCAATAATTCTTCAGCTTGTTCAACAGTTCGTTCCTTGAAAACACAACCAGCACAACTATCTAGGAAATCCATAGAAGCATCGGTGAGTCCATTATAGAAGATATCAAGTATTTCATTTTTCTTAAGAGGATGATCAGGCAAAGCATTAAGCAATTGGAGAAGTTTCCCCCAAGCTGGTGGGAGACTCTCTTCTTCAATTTGCGCAAAGTTAAATATTTCCTGTAAGGCAGCTTGTTTCTTATGAGCAGGAAAATATTTTTCAGAGAAGTAATAAATCATATCCTGGGGACTAAGCACACAAGCAGGAGCAAGAGTATTATACCAAGCCTTAGCATCACCCTTTAATGAGAACAGAAATAATTTGAGAATATAATAATAGCGAATCTTCTCATCATGAGCAAAAAGGGTGGCTATATCATTCAACTTAGTAAGATGTGCCACAACAGTTTCAGTTTCATAACCATGGAAAGGATTAGATTCAACCAAAGTAAATAACTCTGGGTCGACAGAGAATCCATAATCCTTATCATCAACAAAGATAGGTGAAGTAGCAAACTGAGGATCACATTTCATTTTAGCGTTCAAAGTCTTTTCTTTATACTTGCATAATAATTTTTCCAAATCATCTCTATCCTTACAAGCAAGAATGTCTCTAGTTGTCTCCTCACCGATAACATAACCTTCCGGTACCTTTGGCAATTCATATCTAGGAGAACTAGGTGTAATAGGTGTTTCAAGATTTTCAGTTTCAAGCTCTTCATCAGTTTCAACAATCCCATTCTGTCTTACTCTAGCAATTTGTTCATCAAGAAACTAACCTAGTGGCACATTATCATCAAGCAAGGTACTAGCATCATCATGAGTAGCATTCCTAGCAAAAGTAGCATCATCAATAACTTGCGACATATCAAAATTGATAACATGTGGTGGTGTTGCAAGTCTACTTATAACAAAAGGTGAATCTAAAGCGGAGCTGGATGGCAGTTCCTTACCTCCCCTCGTCATAGAGGGAAAAATCTTAGTCTTAGCATCCTTCAGATTCTTCATAGTGATAATTTGATAATAATCCCAAGTGACTCCACAAATATAGCTATGCTCCTCGGCAACGGTGCCAGAAAAAGGTCTTGATAACCCACAAGTATAGGGGATCGCAACAGTTTTCGAGGGTAGAGTATTCAACCCAAATTTATTGATTCGACACAAGGGGAGCCAAATAATATTTGCAAGTATTAGCAGCTGAGTTGCCAATTCAACCACACCTGGAGATTAATTATCTGCAGCAAAGTGATCAGTAGCAAAGTAGTATGATAGTTTTGATAGTAGTAGCATTAGCAATAGTAACAGTAACAGTGATAGCAATGATTTTGTAGCAAGTGCAATAGTAACAATAGCAGTAGTAACTTAGCAAGAACAATATGAGAGAAATTCGTAGGCATTGGACCGGTGAATTCGTTGGATGATATTCATCATATAATAGTCATAACCTAGGGCGATACGGCACTAGCTCCAGTTCATAAATATAATGTAGGCATGTATTCCATAAATAGTCATACGTGCTTATGGAAAGAACTTGCATGACATCTTTTGTCCTACCCTCTCATGGCAGCGGGGTCCTATCGGAAACTAAGGGATATTAAGGCCTCCTTTTAATAGAGAACCGGAACAAAGCATTAACACACGGTGAATACATGAACTCCTCAAACTACGGTCATCACCGGGAAGTGTCCCGACTTCTGTCACTCCGGGTTTGCTGGATCATAACACGTAGTAGGTGACTATAACTTGCAAGATTGTATCTAGAACATAGATATAATGGTGATAACATAAACGGTTCAGATCTGAAATCATGGCACCCTGGCCCAAAAGTGACAAGCATTAAGCATGACAAAGTCATAGGAACATCGATCTCAGAACATAGTGGATACTAGGGATCAAGCCCTAACAAAACTAACTCGATTACATGATGAATCTCATCAAACTCCTCATCGACCAGCGAGCCTACGAAGGAATTACTCACTCCCGGTGGGGAGCATCATGGGATTGGCCATGGAGAAGGGTTGGTGATGACGAAGATCGAAGATCCCCCTCTCCGGAGCCCCAAACGGACTCCAGATCTGGCCTCCCAATGAAGAACAGGAGGTGGCGGTGGCTCCGTCTCATGAAACACGATAATTCTTTCTCCCTAATTTTTTCTCCAAATATGTGATTTTATAGTATCAGGGTTGGAGTCTGGGGGGCCACCAGGTGGGGACAACCCACCTTGGCGCGCCTGGAGGGGGGTGCGCCCTGGTGGGTTGTGCCCACCCAGGTGCCCCCTCCGGGGGTTCTTGGCTCCAGAAATTCTTATTTATTGAATAAAATATCCTCGCAAAGTTTCATGCCAATCCGAGAACTTTTATTTCTGCACAAAAACAACACCATGGTAGTTCTGCTGAAAACAGTGTCAGTCCGGGTTAGTTTCATTCAAATCATGCAAATTAGAGTCCAAAACAAGAGGAAAAGCCTTAGGAAAAGTAGATACGTTGGAGACATATCGGTGAACAGCGGCCGGAGAGGCCTTGCCAGGCCACACGCGCGACATGATGTAACAGGGGGCTGGGGCCCGCCACGCCACGCCCTCGGCCCACGCGCGGGGATTGATTGTGGCCGCCGCGGACGGTTGCGCTTCTCGGGGTAGTTAATTCATGGGGGAACGTGCCCACAAAATGCGGGGAAGTGGAAACGCGGGTGCAGTCGATCCCACTTCCCCACGTTCTGACGTGGTTATAAAATCGCAGGGAGGGGGCAGCGGAAACGCTCACGCACGCTTCCCTCGCCCCATCCTTCTTCTCTCTGCCCAACTCGAGCTCGCCGCCCACCGGAACGCCAGGCGCCGCCCGAATCGCCCACCGGCCACGCTAGCTTCTTCTCGCCGCCGCACTTCACACTCTCGCCGAGCCCATAGATGGCGCCACGAAAGGGCTCATGGGAGAGATCCGAGGTCACCGACGCTGATATTCAGTACCTCCGCGATACTCGGCGACTGCCATCGGTGGAGGATGTAGCCGCGCGCGCGCCCGGGGAGGAGAGGGAGCCGCGGCCGCAGGAGGGCGAGCGCGTGGCCTTCCTCAGGCATTTCCGACGCGGATTCGGCATCCCCGCGAGCTCCTTCTTCGGCGCCTTCCTTTCTTTCTTCAGGATGCAGCTGCACCACCTAGGCGCGAATGCGGTGCTGCAGCTCTCGGGCTTTGTCACCCTGTGCGAGGGTTACTTGGGGGTGGAGCCAGACATGGAGCTCTGGAGCCACCTCTTCTTCCTCAAGCAACCGGGGCCGGAGGCCGGGGCCATGTCTGACTGCGGGGCTGCCATCGTCTCCATCTGGCCAAACGGGGTGTTCCCCAAGATGCCCCTGGAGGACTCGACCAAGAAGTGGCAGAACTCCTTCTTCTACGTGCGCAACATCGGCGGAGGAGCCGACGCCATCAACTTGCCGCCATTCGTCAACGAGCAGCCGCTCACCAAGATGCGCTGGGGCTACTGATACGTCTCCAATGTATCTATAATTTTTTATTGTTCCATGCTATTATATTATCTATTTTGGATGTTTTATATGCATTAATATGCTATTTTATATTATTTTTGGGACTAACTTATTGACCTAGAGCCTAGTGCCAGTTTCTGTTTTTTCCTTGTTTTTGAGTTTTACAGAAAAGGAATATCAAACGAAGTCCAAACGAGCTAAAAATTTACGATGATTTTTTATGGACCAAAAGAGACCCCCGAAGCATCGAAGCTGGACCAGAAGAGTCCTGAGGAGTGCACAAGCCAGGGGGCGCGCCCTACCCCTGGGCACGCCCTAAGGGCTTGTGTGCCCCTCGGGCACCTCCTTGACTTGATTCCGACGCCAAAAATTCTTATAAATATAGAAACCTCAAAAAAGAACCCTAGATCAGAAGTTCAGCCACCGCAAGCCTCTGTATCGATGAAACACCAATCGGGACCCATTCCGGCACCCTGCCGGAGGGGGAAATCATCACCGGAGGCTATCTTCATCATCCCGGAGGTCTCCGTGATGAGGAGGGAGTAGTTCACCCTCGGGGCTGAGGGTATGTACCAGTAGCTATGTGTTTGATCTCTCTCTCTTGTGTTCTTGATTTGGCACCATCTTGATGTACCGCGAGCTTTGTTACTATAGTTGGATCATATGGTGTTTCTCCCTCTCTATCTTCTTGTGATGAATTGAGTTTTACCTTTGAGGTTTCACTATTATTGGATTGAATACTTTTATGGATTTGAGAACACTTGATGTATGTCTTGCGTCGGATACTCGTGGTGACAATGGGGTGTTCTATTGATTCACTTGATGTATGTTTTGGCACTCAACTTGCGGATTCCCGAGGTGACATTGGAGTAATCTATGCATAGGGGTTGATGCATGTTTTCGTCCTTGTTTCTCCGGTAGAAATCTTGGGGCACTCTTTGAAGTTCTTTGTGCTGGATTGAATATTATGAATCTGAAGTTGTTTGATGCATATCTTATAATTGACCCACGGATACTTGTGGTGACATTGGAGTATCTAGGTGACATTAGGGTTGATTGATGTGTATCATGTGGTGTTATTTTACTACGAACTCTATTGCTGTTTGTGACACTTATAGGAATAGCTCAATGGATTGATCGAAAAGAATAACTTTGAGGTGGTTTCGTACCCTACAAGCAATTTCATCTTATGTTCTCTGCGATAGGAACTTTGGAGTGACTCTTTGTCACATGTTGAGGGATTGTTATATGATCCAATAATATTATCATTGTTGAGAGACTTGAAAGTATGAACCCTAGGCCTTGTTTTCAAGCATTGCAATACCGTTTTTGCTCACTTTTGTTACTAGTTACCTCGCTGTTTTTATTTATTCAGATTATAAAAATATATTTCTACCATCCATATTACACTTGTATCACCATCTCTTCGTCGAACTAGTGCACCTATACAATTTGCCATTGTATTGGGTTTATTGGGACACAAGAGACTCTTTGTTATTCAGTTGCAGGGTTGTTTGAGAGAGACCATCTTCATCCCACGCCTCCCACGGATTGATAAACCTAAGGTCATCCACTTGAGGGAAATTTGCTACCAACATCCAAAACTCTGCGCTCGGAGGCCCAACACGAGTCTACAAGAAGAAGGTTGCATAGTAGACATCAGCTACATGCCCAAGAACCTGCCACAGGGGCTGCAGAACCTGTGCAACCGGATTGCGGAGATGACGGCGCAGGAGGGGCTCAAAGGGACGGACCTCGTTGCCGCCTTCATCGCGCGTCGGGTGCTGCCGCTGCAGTGCCGGGCGCACATCATCGGCCAGATGGGTGACCGTCGGGATCCTACCCGGATGTCATCCGGGAGGCTGTCGCTGGAACAGGTCGCCGACCAGGTGAATGCCATCTCCAAGGCCGGGTTGGCCCCTGACTGGTGCTTCGGGAAGGCGCCCTACAACGCAGAGCACCCTGCGCCAGCGGTGAGTCCTTGGTCCCAATTCTTTGCAATGTCTCAGCTCCTTCTCCGTCCTGATGTGATGAGGGAGGTGTTCCTGAATGCTATCCGGTAAACGCGTGACGGGATGAGGGCACAGGTACTTGCCGCCGAGCAGCCGGCCTGCTCGGAGGGGGCGGAGTCCTTCGCCAAGTACTCGGAGCCGGCCGACGCCGAAGCCGACGCGGTGCGCCGTGCGGGTGAGTCTCCGCACCCAGACCTCTTGCAAGACTGGTCGGACGACGACGTGGAGGTCCTGACGCACACTGGTGGTGCAGCGCCACCGGGGGGAGGGGATGGCATCGTCGACCCCCCCAAGACGGCTGAAAATGACGGCCAACACCGGGTCGTCCCATGCGCCAGCCACGGCCAGCCGGCTGCACGGGAAGGACGACACACCGCCCGAAGCCGGCCGCGAAGCGCACGGCGGAGGGACCGGCCACGCGCGGCAAGACAACCACCAAGAGAGCGCGCCGGGTCGTCTCGGCACCGCCGACAAGGTAAGCCGTCCCGACGACGATCGTGTAAGCTCCCTTTGCTGATCTCGGCAAGCCGCTTGGTTGCATCTTTCTTATATTTTCTTGGTGTGGGCCAGGATGCCTCTTGACTTGGCATTGGCTGCGACGGACGCCGCATCTGGAGGCGGCTTCTCATTCCGGAGGACCCGGAGCAGCGCCACCGACCGGGAGGAGGGGGCGCCCAAGGAGGACCTCAGCCTGGACCCGGAGGACGCCGAGCGCTTCGCCCGGCGGGACCGAGACAAGGCCCTAGAGGAGGAGGCGGCGGCAGCCGAGGCGGCTGAGGAGGCCTCGGCCCGGGCATTGGCGTGGGCCGCGGGGGCGAGGGGGAGGCCGCCGTGGACTGGCCGGAGATGCCGAAGGGTCTGGAGCCGGCGAAGACGGTCATCGAACCGCCGGCGGAGGAGGGGCGTGACCTGGATGGCCGGGCGGAGATGGCGGTGTCGTTGAGATCGACGATGACACCCCCACCCCGGACTGACGTGGTCGAGTAGGTGGAGGTCATAGGAGGCGGAGGGGAATCCACCCTGGAAAGAGCGCCGCGGGCGACGCCGGACGGAGCACCGTAGGTGACGCTGGATGGGGTACCGCAGGTGACGCCGAACAGAGCGCCGGAGTCGACATCGGCCGCGAAGGAGCCGGCAGGCGGCGAGCACGCCTTGGTGATTTGGAAGCCGCAGGCAGCGCCGGGAGGCCGCCCTGCTGCCGGGTCATAGCAGGCCCGGGCTAGATCCAGCGGAGTCGTCTTCGGGCAGCGCGCGCAAGAGGAGGCGGCGATGGACGCCGTGCGCCTGCGTCTTCGCGGGCGTGTCGACCGGCTTCAGGCCTTCACCCAAAGTGAGCTGGAGCGGATGCGGGAGCTGGAGCGCTCTGTGATCGTGAGTTTTTCTTTTCTTGGCTTTCCTTTGCAGCTGATCAGTGGGGGCGCGCCAGTGCACCCACTGGGTGTAGCCCCCGAGATTCGGGCCAACTACGTAGTAGTTGGGTCGAATCTTAAAGATATTTTTTGAGGTTTGTGCTAATCCTAGCTTTCCTGCACCACCTGGACGGCCTCCTAGTCGGCCTGCATAACCGACTTCTGGAGTAGCACCACCAGGTCACGGCACAGCTTGCCGCCAAGGAGGAGGCGCTCCGCCTTGCCGAAGGTGCGTCTTGCATGCTCTTAGTGGGGGCGCGCTAGAGCACCCACTCGGTGTAGGCCCCGAGATTCGGGCCAACTATGAAATTGTTGGGTCGAATCTTAATGTTTTTTTCTTTTCTTCCGGCATTTGACTCGAAGTTTCACCGCGCAGCCACCGCGGCAGAGGTGCCGGACCTCCAAAACCGGCTTGTCAAAGCCGGCCATCAGCGCAACCAGCTTGCCGGCGACAAGAGCCGGCTCCAGGCCAAGGTGGAGCGGCTGAAGGCGGAGGCCGCAAAGACGACGGAGGCCCACCTCGCGGAGCTCATCCGTCTCAAGGATGAGCAGGAGAAGGCGGCCGCTGCCAAAAACGATGAGCTGAAGGCGGCCACTGAAAAGGCCGCCGAGCTCGAGAAGACGCTCGACGCCCGTGGCCGTGCCGGGGACTTGGAGCGGCACGGTATGTTGTGCGAGGCGCAACACCTGGACAAGGTCCTCGCCAGTAAGTACTTCTTCATCTGTCGTGCCGGGTTGCTAGCCGGCCTAACTTTCACAAGGCTGACCATTTTCCTTGCTTCTTTGCCAGGGTACTTCCCAGAGACGCAGGACACGACAGACGCGGCCGTGCACGCCCACCGGTCGAGCCAGGCGAATGCGGGTGCCGAAGCTGACCCGCACACCACCTGGAGTTTCCCGAAGATCATACATGCCGCCGTAGCCCACCTGAAGGCCGTGGACTTGCAGACAGCAAGGCCCTCTGAGGCCGGGTCAAGAATGGTGGCAACCCTCTGGCCGGGTGTGGTTGCGCTCAGCTCCTTCACGCGACTGGCATGCTGGCTGGAAGCCGGACCAGCGTGGCTCCACGCATGGCGCGTCTCCGTGGCCCATGCCAGCGCGGAATTGGCGATGTGGTTTGTCATGTGTTGGTATCCAGGCCTAAACCTGAACCAGCTGACGGCCCAGCGAGCCAGCGCAGAGGCCCAGCTGGAGGCGAAGGCGGGCTGGATTGCCGCGCAGGCTAGCTACCTCACCTTGTTTGCTTCGCATGATGAGTTCTAGGTGGAGCGGACCGAAGACGGCGGGGAGGTGCCACCCGACAACTTCGGCTTTGTGCTCGACAACCCAGTGGGCAGCTCCGAGGAGTCGGGCCCTTACGTGGATGAAGAGGCCGGGTTGGACGACACCGGCGCCTCGGCGAACCCGGAGGTCACCATGGAGGAGCTGACGGTCGTGCAACCCGACACGGGAGCCATCTGAAGCCGTCCTGCTCTTGAATTTTCTTTTGAACTTTGTTAAGCAACAGGTCCACCCATTGGGGGCGTAGGGGAGGAATGTAATGAACTCCGGCCATGGGCCTTCATCTTTGCAATGTAAATATTTTTGCGAGCATTTGCGCTTTTTCTTTTCGTTTGTACGCTTTTTCTTGCCCGCACCTTCTTTCGGCTCCCCCCCCCCGTGAGTCGAACATCCGGGTTCCGGCCTATGACAAGGAGTTCGGCTTTGGGAATAAGTGCGCAGTACTTAGGCTTTTCAAACATTGAGCGCGAGCGAAACACCCACTGGGGCAGCTGGCGGCAGGTGGTGAAACCGGCTGGTGCATAGCTGGTCGTGCGGCGACTAAGTGCGATGGTGCCGGATTGCCCGATCCGGCTGATCCGGCTTAGAGGTTCTCTACGTGCCAGTGCTTTGGCCCATGGCGCTTGCCGGCTGAACAGCCGAAGCTGGATTGTGGCTTAGGGCGAAGAGGAGGGCCTCGGTGACTCGGACACATCGAGAGGGACTAAGTGGAAGACAGGATGCAGTCAAGCCGGCCAGCCCCCGAGTCCCCGAGCCGGATGAACCAACCCGGCGGTGGGGGGGTTAAAAATCACAAGGGTGTGCGAGACACAATAATTGGTAGGAAAAGGTAGCCCCCGAGTGTCGTTCGGGGGTCCTACTGCTTTTCATTGAACATCAAAAGGTAGCGATACATACGTGCATACAGCTAACTGTAAAATGGGCGGAGGAGCTCTGCATTCCACGGTAGGCTTGTCTCTTCACCAGCGGTGTTTCTCTTGCGCTTGTTTTGCTTGTGTGCGTCAATGAGGTAGTACGTGTTGCGGTCACATAAGGCTTTGCTGACGATGAAGGGGCCCTCCCCTGGGGAGGCCAACTTGTGCTGGCCAGCTTGCTGCTGGACGAGCCGGAGTACGAGGTCGCCCTCACGGAATGCGAGGGGCTTGATTTTCTTGTTGTAGTAGTGCCTCAGGCTTTGCTGGTAGATGGCCGATCGGCTAAGGGCCAATAGGCATGCTTCTTCGAGTAGGTCAACACTGTCTTCATGGGCTTCTTTGGCTTGAGCTTTGGTGTACATCCTGACTCGCGGTGAGTCAAACTCAATGTCGGTTGGGATGATGGCTTCGGCTGCGTAGACGAGGAAGAACGGGGTGAACCCGGTCATCCGGAGACTCCAGAGGACGGCCGGCAGCTCCTCGAGCCAGCTACCGGGTGATGTCTACTACGCAACCTTCTTCTTGTAGACTCGTGTTGGGCCTCCAAGCGCAGTGTTTTGTAGGACAGTAGCAAATTTCCCTCAAGTGGATGACCTAAGGTTTATCAATCCGTGAGAGGCGTAGGATGAAGATGGTCTCTCTCAAACAACCCTGCAACCAAATAACAAATAATCTCTTGTGTCCCCAACACACCCAATACAATGGTAAATTGTATAGGTGCACTAGTTCGGCGAAGAGATTGTGATACAAGTGTAATATGGATGGTAGATATAGGTTTTTGTAATCCAAAAATATAAAAACAGCAAGGTAACTAGTAACAAAAGTGAGTAAAAACGGTATTGCAATGCTTGGAAACAAGGCCTAGGGTTCATACTTTCACTAGTGCAAGTTCTCTCAACAATGATAACATAATTAAATCCTATGGCAATCCCTCAATGTGTGACAAAGAGTCACTCCAAAGTTCCCATCGCGTAGAACATAAGATGAAATTGCTTGTAGGGTACGAAACCACCTCAAAGTTATTCTTTCCGATCAATCCATTGAGCTATTCCTATAAGTGTCACAAACAGCCCTAGAGTTCATAGTAAAATTACACCATATGACACACATCAATCAACCCTAATGTCACCTAGAAACTCCAATGTCACCACAAGTATCCGTGGGTCAATTATACGATATGCATCAAACAACTTCAAATTCATAATATTCAATGCAACACAAAGAACTTCAAAGAGTGTCCCAAGATTTCTATCGGAGAAAGGAATATGAAAACGCATACCAACCCCTATGCATAGATTACCCCAATGTCACCACGGGAATCCGCAAGTTGATAACCAAAACATACATCAAGTGGATTAATAGAACATCCCATTGTCACCACGGATATCCCATCGCAAGACATATATCAAGTGCTCTCAGATCCAAAAATTCAATCCGACATAACAAAACCTCAAAGGAAAAGATTCAATTCATCACAAGGTAGAGAGGGAAGAACACCATAAGATCCAACTATAATAACAAAGCTCGCGGTACATCAAGATCATGCCAAATCAAGAAGACGAGAGAGAGATCAAACACATAGCTACTGGTACATACCCTGAGCCCCGAGGATGAACTACTCCCTCCTCATCATGGAGACCGCCGGGATGATGAAGATGGCCACCGGTGATGGTTTCCCCCTCCGGCAGGGTGCCGGAATGGGCTCCCGATTGGTTTTTCGTGGCTACAAAGGCTTGCGGCGGCGAAAATTCCGATCTAGGTTTCTTTCTGGGGGTTTCGGGATATATAAGAATTGTTGGCATTGGTTTCACGTCAGGGGGGTTCCCGAGGGACCCACAAGCCAGGGGTCGCGCCCAAGGGGGGCACCCTCCACCCTTGTGGTTGCCTCGGGACTCCTCTGGCCCAACTCTGATGCTCCATGGGCTTCTTCTGGTCCATAAAAAATCACCGTAAATTTTCAGCTCATTTGGACTCCGTTTGATATTCCTTTTCTGTAAAACTCAAAAACAAGGAAAAAACAGAAACTGGCACTGGGCTCTAGGTTAGTAGGTTAGTCCAAAAATAATATAAAATAGCATATGAATGCATATAAAACATCCAAAACAGATAATATAATAGCATGGAACAATAAAAAATTATAGATACGTTGGAGACGTATCACCGGGTGAGCAGATGAGGGGCTCGATGAGCCATGGCTTGATGCAGATAAGATGAGACCATTGGTTCGCATGGTGCTTCTTCAGAGTTTTCAATAATTTCTTTTCTTCATGCTCTGAAAGGTTAGCACTAATAATAACAGGATATATCTTTTTCTCATCAAGATAAGCATATTTCAAAGTATCAGGTAATTGTTTAAGCTCAAACACGGGGTTACCCTTGGGTGGAGGAGGATCCCCTAGGATTTCAACAGGCGAGTTGTGTTTCAAAACAGGCATTTGTTTAAAAGAATATTTCATCTAATTCCTTTCTTTCATTCATAAACATATCATTCTCATGGTCTAGCAAATTTTGTTCCAAAGGATCGGTGGGAGGCACGGCAATAGAAGCAAGACCAATAATTTCATCCTTACTAGGCAATTCTTTATCATGGGGTTGTCTACGAAATTTAGAGAAATTAAAATCATGAGACACATCCCCAAAACTTACAGTAACAATTTCTTTCTCATAGTCTATCTTAGCATTGACAGTGTTTAAGAAAGGTCTACCAAATATAATGGGACAAAAATCATCTTGTGGGGAACCAAGAACAAGAAAATCAGTAGGGTATTTTATTTTCCCACACAAGACTTCAACATCTCTAACAATCCCAATTGGTGATATAGTATCTCTATTGGCAAGCTTAATAGTAGCATCAATATCTTCTATCTCAGCAGGTGCAATATCATTCATAATTTCTTGATACAAAGTAAAAGGAATTGCACTCACACTAGCACCCACATCACATAAGCCATGATAATAATGATCTCCTATTTTAACAAAAACAACAGGCATGCCAGCAATAGGTCTATGTTTATCTTTAGTATCAGGTCCAGCAATTCTAGCAGCTTCATCACAGAAATAAATAACATGCCCATCAATATTATCGACCAAGAGATCTTTAACCATAGCAACACTAGGTTCAACTTTAATTTGTTCAAGGGGTGTAGGTGTTCTAGTATAACTCTTATGAACCATAGTTGAAGCTTTAGCATGATCCTTTATCCTAATAGGAAAAGGTGGTTTCTCAATATAAGCAGTAGGAACAATAGGATCAACATTGTAAGTAATAGTTTCTTCTTCAACTTTAATAGGTTCCACTACTTTCACTTCAATGGGAGGATGATATTTAAACCACTTCTCCTTGGGGAGATCAACATGAGTAGCAAATGATTCACAAAAAGAAGCTACTATCTCAGAGTCAAGTCCATATTTAGTGCTAAATTCATGAAAAGCATCGGTGTCCATAAAAGATTTAACACAATCAAACTTAAGGTTTATACCTAACTCCTTACCTTCGTCGAGTTCCCAATCTTAAGAGTTGCATTTAATTCTTTCCAATAAATCCCATTTGAATTCAATAGTCTTCTTCATAAAGGAACCAGTACAAGAAGTATCGAGCATGGATTGATCATTACGAGAAAGCCGAGCATAAAAATTCTGAATAATAATTTCTCTTGAGAGCTCGTGATTGGGGCATGAATATAACATTGACTTAAGCCTCCCAAAAGCTTGAGCAATACTTTCTCCTTCACAAGGCCAAAAATTATATATATAATTCCGATCACGATGAACCAGATGCATAGGATAAAACTTCTGATGAAATTCCAATTTCAATCGGTTATAGTTCCATGATCCAATATCATCGCATAGACTATACCATGTCAATGCCCTTCCCTTCAAAGATAAAGGGAAGACCTTCTTCTTGACTTCATCCTTGGGCAAACCTGCAAGCTTAAATAATCCACAAACTTCATCCACATAGATTAGATGCATATCAGGATGTAATGTTCCATCTCCTACATAAGTATTAGCCAGTAGTTTCTCTATCATACCCGAAGGAATTTCATAATAAATATTTTCAGTATGTTCAGTAGGTTGAGGAGCAACTCTTTGTTCTTCTGGTTGAGGTGAAGATACCCCGAACAAGCCCCTCAAAGGATTATTTTCCATAGTGACAAGTGACAGTAAATTTCAGCACACTATATAAATGTTTCCTTACCAAATTCCACTTACCAAAGGCACTTCACTCCCTGGCAACGGCTCCAGAAAAGAGTCTTGTTGACCCACAAGTATAGGGGATCTATCATAGTCCTTTCGATAAGTAAGAGTGTCGAACCCAACGAGGAGCAGAAGGAAATGACAAGCAATTTTCAGCAAGGTATTCTCTGCAAGCGCTGAAATTATCGATAACAGATAGTTTTGTGATAAGATAATTCATAACGGGTAACAAGTAACAAAAGTAACTAAGGTGCAGCAAGGTGGCCCAATCCTTTTTCTAGCAAAGGACAAACCTGGAAAAACTCTTATATAATGCAAAGCGCTCCCGAGGACACGTGGTAATTATTGTCAAGTTAGTTTTCATCATGCTCATATGATTCACGTTCATTACTTTGATAATTTGATATGTGGGTGGACTGGTGCTTGGGTGCTGTCCTTACTTGGACAAGACTCCCACTTATGATTAACCCCTCTCACAAGCATCCGGAACTACGAAAGAAGAATTAAGATAAATCTAACCATAGCATGAAACATATGGATCCCAATCAGCCCCTTATGAAGCAACGCATAAACTAGGGTTTAAGCTTCTGTCACTCTAGCAACCCATCATCTACTTATTACTTACCAATGCCTTCCCCTAGGCCCAAATCATGGTGAAGTGTCATGTAGTCGGTGTTACATAACACCACTAGAGGAAAGACAACATACATCTCATCAAAATATCAAACGAATACCAAATTCACATGATTACTTATAACAAGATTTCTCCCATGTCCTCAGGAACAGAAGTAACTACTCACAAAGCATATTCATGTTCATAATCAGAGGAGTATTAATTATCATTAAGGATCCGAACATATGATCTTCCACCAAAAAAACCAACTAGCATCAACTACAAGGAGTAATCAACACTACTAGCAACCCATAGGTACCAATCTGAGGTTTTGAGACAAAGATCGAATACAAGAGATGAACTAGGGTTTGAGAGGAGATGGTGCTGGTGAAGGTGTTGATGGAGATTGACCCCCTCTCAATGACAGGATTGTTGGTGATAACTATGGCTTCAATTTCCCCCTCTGGGAGGGAAGTTTCCCCGGCAGAACAGCTTCGCCGGAGCCCTAGCTTGCTTCTACTAAGGTTCCGCCTTGAGACGGCGGCGCTTCATCCCGAAAGCTTCCTCTTGATTTTTTCCAGGTCAAAACACATCATATAGCAGAAGATGGGCACCGGAGGCCTGCCAGGGGGCCCACAAGGTAGGGGGCGCGCCCAGGGGTCGGGGCGCACCCCCCACCCTTGTGGCTTCCTGGTGGGCCCCTTCTGGTACTTTCTTCGCCCAATATTTTTTATTAATTCCAAAATAATTCTCCGTAAAGTTTTAGGACTTTTGGAGTTGTGCAGAATAGGTCTCTTAGATTTGCTCCTTTTCCAGTCCAGAATTCTAGCTGCCGGCATTCTCCCTCTTCATGTAAACCTTGTAAAATAAGAGAGAAAAGGCATAAGTATTGTGCTATAATGTGTAATAACAGCCCATAATGCAATAAATATCAATATAAAAGCATGTTGCAAAATGGACGTATCAGCGACCTAGGGGGGCGCGCTATCCACCCTTGTGGTTGCCTCGGAACTCCTCTGGCCCAACTCCGATGCTTCGTGGGCTTCTTCTGGTCCATAAAAAATCACCGTAAATTTTCAGCTCGTTTGGACTCCGTTTGATATTCCTTTTCTATAAAACTCAAAAACAAGGAAAAAACAGAAACTGGCACTGGGCTCTTGGTTAATAGGTTAGTCCCAAAAATTATATAAAATAGCATATTTATGCATATTAAACATCCAAAACAGATAATATAATAGCATGGAACAATAAAAAATTATAGATACATTGGAGACGTATCACCGGGTGAGCGGATGAGGGGCTCGACAAGCCGTGGCTTGATGCGGATAAGATGAGACCATTGGCTTGCTCAACCTGGCCATTGGATTGAGGATGAGCGATGGAGGCCAAGTCGAGCCAGATACCGGAGATGGAGCAGTACTGTGCCAGAGCGCCCTTGGCAAAGTTGGTGCCGTTATCCATGATGATGTTGTGCGGGACGCCGTAGTGAACCGCGATGTCTTTGATGAACTGGACGGCCGTCGGGCCATCCAGCTTCTTGATCGGCCGCGCCTCGATCAACTTGGTGAACTTGTCGACCGCCACCAGCAGGTGCGTCATGCTGCCTCGACCAGTCTTGAAGGGCCCCACCATGTCCAACCCCCAGACGGTGAAAGGCCAGGTGATCGGGATGGTTTGGAGGGCTGAAACTGGCTGGTGGCTATGCTTGCTGAAGTGTTGGCAACCCTCGCACTTGAGGACGAGCCACTCGGCGTCTTTGAGGGCCGTGGGCCAGTAGAAACCATGGCGGAAGGCCTTGGCCACCAGGGACCTGGAGGCGGCGTGGTGCCCACACTCACCCTTGTCTTGCTCAACACAGCACTGGAACACGCCCGTCGCGCCACGCTTGACGAGCTCGTTGTTGATGATGCAGTAGGCGGACACCCGGCGCTGCACTTGCCGGGCCTCGGTCTCATCCATGGGGAGCGCTCCGCTCTCCAGGAAGGCCAAGATTGGCTGGGCCATGACGGGGCCATCACCACGATGGGCCACCAAGGCAGGTTCTAGGGCGGGAGCCCCCGAGCCAGAGCCGGCTGCCCCCGGGTCAGGGATGGCGGTGGCCGGGTTGAGAGCAACAGCTCCCGGGCGGGAATCAGCGGTTCCCGGGCAGAGATCAGTAGCCCCTAGGCCGAGATCAGCAGCCCCCGAGACCGGTTTGGAGACGGCAGCTCCCAGGCTAGGATTAGCAGCCCCCGGGCCGGGATCAGTAGCCCCCGGGCCGGGATCAGTAGCCCCCGGGCCGGGATCAGTAGCCCCCGGGTCCGGGTTGGGGAGGGGCGCCGCAGGGTCGTCCGGGATGAAGATGGACTCGGAATCCAGAGACGGCTTGCGCAACTGCTCAAGGGAGATGCCGGATGGGATGGCTTGTCGAGAGGATCCAATCTTGGCTAGCATGTCGGCGGCTTCATTCTCTGCGCGTGGGACATGGAGGAACTCGTAGCCATCGAAGTTGCCAGAGAGTTGTTGGACCAGGAAGTGGTAGCTGGCCATGTTGGCATCCAGGGCGTCCCACTGACCGGAACACTACTGCACCACCAGATCCGAGTCACCATAGCACAGGATGCGCCGGACGCCGAGTTCCTTGGCAAGCCAGAGGCCGTGCACAAGGGCTTCGTACTCGGCGACGTTGTTGGAGGCGGCAAAGTGGATCTAGAGTGTGTACCGCAGCCGGTCGCCCTTCGGGGAAGACAGCACAATGTTGGCTCCCAAGCTGGAGCACATCTTCGAGCTATCAAAGTGCATGCGCCAGTGCATTGAATCGGGCGGCGGTGGTAGGTACTGAGTCTCCATCCAGTCGACGAGGAAGTCGGCCAGCGCCTGGGACTTGATCGTAGTGCGGGGCTCGTAGAGGATGGTGTGGTTGGCCAGCTCGATGGCCCACTTGGCAACCCGGCTGGAGGCATCCCGGCAGCCCATGATCTCGCTGATGGGGGCCGTGCTGACCATGATGATGACATGCTCTTGAAAATATTGCTTCAGCTTCTTGGTGGTGAGGTACATGCCTTAGCGCATCTTCTGTTAGTGTGGGTAATTCTGCTTGGAGGCAGAAAGCACCTCGCTCAGGTAGTAGACTGGGCGCTGGACAGACTGGATCTTGCCCTTCTATGGTCGCTCGACCACCAACACCATGCTGACCAACCGCGAGGTGGCGGCGATGTATAGCAACAGCAGCTCCTTGTCAGCCGGCGCGATTAGGACAAGTGCGGTGGAGAGCATGCGCTTGATATCCCGAAATGCTTCATCTGCCAGGTCGTTCCACTCGAACGATGATGTCTTCATCAGTTGATACAGGGGCAAGGCCCTCTCGCCCAGCCGGCTGAGAAACCAGCTGACCGAGGCCAAGCAGCCGGAGAACTTCTGGACATCGCGCAGCCAGGTTGGCTTGCGCATGCACTCGATGGCCTTGATCTTCTCCGGGTTCACCTCGATGCCGCGCTCCGAGACGAGGAAGCCGAGCAGCTTCCCGGCCGGCACGCCAAACACGCACTTCTCCGGGTTGAGCTTGATCTGGTACTGGCGCAGATTGGTGAAAGTTTCCTTCAGGTCGCCAAGGAGCGTGAGGTGCTGCTTGGTCTTCACCATGATGTCATCGACATAGATGTGAATGTTGCGGCCGAGTTGCGTCAACAAGCATTTCTGCATGCAGTGCTGGAGGGTGGCGTTGGCGTTCTTCAAGCCGAATGACATGGTGATGTAGCAGTACGCCCAAAGGGCGTGATGAAGAATGTCTTCAGGGAGTCGTTCGGGTCCAACTTGATTTGATGATAGCCGGAGTAAGCATCTAGGAAGGACAAAAGATCACAGCCGGCCATGGAATCGATCACTTGATCTATCTGCGGAGAGCAAAAGGATCCTTGGGGCAGGCCTTGTTCAGGCTGGTGTAGTCCATGAACATGTGCCAGGTGTTGTTCTTCTTCAGGACGAGGACCGAGTTGGCCAGCCACTCGGGGTGAAACACTTCCATGATGAAGCCGGTTGTGAGCAGTCGGGCGACTTCTTCACCAATGGTTCTTCTCTTCTCTTACGAAAAGCGACGTAAGGGTTGACGGACAGGCTTGGCGTCCTTGCGGACGTGTAGTTTGTGCTTGGCGTACTTCCTCAGAACTCTGATACGTCCATTTTGCATCATGTTTTCCTACTGTTATTTATGATGTTTTTATGCATAATAATACTTTTTGGAGTAATTCTAATGCCTTTTCTCTCATAATATGCAAGGTTCACACAAAGAGGGAGAATTCCAGCAGCTGGAAATCTGGACCTAAAAAAGCTATGTCAGGCTACCTATTCTGCACAACTCCAAATGAGCTGAAACTTCACGAGGAATTTTTATGGAATAAATGAGAATTATTGGAGCAAATAAGTACCAGAGGGGGCCCACCAGGTGGGCACAACCAACCTGGGTGTGCCAGGGAGCCAAGGCGCGCCGTGGTGGGTTGTGCCCCCCTCGGCCCACCTCTGGTGCCCATCTTCTGGTATATAAGTCATTTTGACCTAGAAAAAATAAGGAGAGGACTTTCGGGACGAAGCACCGCCGTCTCGAGGCGGAACTTGGGCAGGAGCACTTTCGCCCTCCGGCGGAGCGATTCCGCTGGGGGAACTTCCCTCCCGGAGGGGGAAATCATCATCATCATCATCACCAACAACTCTCCCATCTTGGGGAGGGCAATCTCCATCAACATCTTCAATAGCAACATCTCCTCTCAAACCCTAGTTCATCTCTTGTGTTCAACCTTTGTACCGGAACTATAGATTGGTGCTTGTGGGTGACTAGTAGTGTTGATTACATCTTGTAGTTGATTACTATATGGTTTATTTGGTGGAATATTATATGTTCAGATCCATTATGCTATTTAATACCCCTCTGATCTTGAGCATGATTATCATTTGTGAGTAGTTACTTTTGTTCTTGAGGTCACGGGAGAAATCTTGTTGCAAGTAATCATGTGAACTTGATATGTGTTCGATATTTTGATAGTATGTATGTTGTGATTCCCTTAGTGGTGTCATGTGAACGTCGAGTACATGACACTTCACCATACTTGGGCCTAAGGGAATGCATTGTGGAGTAGTTATTAGATGATGGGTTGTGAAAGTGACAGAAGCTTAAACCCTAGTTTATGCGCTATTCCGTAAGGGGCTGATTTGGATCCAAAAGTTTAATGCTATGGTTAGATTTATTCTTAATACTTTTCTCGTAGTTGCGGATGCTTGCGAGGGGGTTAATCATAAGTAGGAGGTTTGTTCAAGTAAGAACAGCACCTAAGCACCGGTCCACCCACATGTCAAATTATCAAAGTAGCGAACACAAATCAAACCAACATGATGAAAGTTGCTAGATGAAATTCCCGTGTACCCTCAAGAACACTTTGCCTATCATAAGAGACCGTTTTGGCATGTCCTTTGCCTCAAAAGGATTGGGCTACCTTGCTGCACTTTTTCTACCTTTATCATTACTTGCTCGTTACAAATTACCTTGCTATCAAACTACTCGTTACTTACAATTTCAGTGCTTGCAGACATTACCTTGCTGAAAACCGCTTGTCATTTCCTTTTGCTCCTCGTTGGATTGGACACTCTTACTTATCAAAAGGACTATGATTGATCCCCTATACTTGTGGGTCATCAAAGCTCTTTTCTGGTGCCGTTGCCGGGGAGTGAAGTGCTCTTGGTAAGTGGAAATTGGTTATGAAAAATTATACTACGTGCTGAAATTTATTGTCACTTGTTACTATGGAAAACAATCCTTTGAGGGGTTTGTTCGGGGTATCTTCACCTCGACCGGAACCACAATTAGTTACCCCTCAACCTACTGCACCTACTAAAAATATTGGTTATGAAATTCCTTCGAGTATGATAGAACAACTGCTAGCTAATCCTTATGCAGGAGATGGAACCGAACATCCTGATATGCACTTGATATATGTGGATGAAATTTGTGGATTATTTAAGCTTGTAGGTTTACCCGGAGATGAAGTTAAGAAGAAGGTTTTCCCTTTATCTTTGAAGGGAAAATCATTAGCATGGTATAGGCTATGCGATGATATTGGATCTTGGAATTGGAATCGATTGAAATTGGAATTTCACCAAAAATTTTATCCTATGCATCTAGTTCATCGTGATCGGAATTATATATATAATTTTCGGCCTCGTGAAGGAGAAAGTATCGCTCTAGCTTGGGGGAGGCTTAAGTCAATGTTATATTCATGCCCCAATCATGAGTTCTCAAGAGAAATTGTTATTCAGAATTTTTATGCTCAGATTTCTCATGATGATCGATCCATGCTCGATACTTCTTGTACTGGTTTATTTATGAAGAAGACTATTGACTTCCGGTGGGATCTTTTAGAAAGAATTAAACGCAACTCTGAATATTGGGAACTCGACGAAGGTAAAGAGTTAGGTATTAAGCTCAAGTATGATTGTGTTAAATCTTTTATGAATACCGATGCTTCTTGAAAGTTTAGCACTAAATATGTACTTGACTCTGAGATAGTACCCTCATTTTGTGAATCATTTGCTACTCATGTTGATCTCCCCAAGGAGAAGTGGTTTAAATATCACCCACCTATCAAAGAAGAAATTAAAGAACCGGTAATAGCTAAAGATGAAACTATTATTTATAATGTTGATCCAGTTGTTCCTACTGCTTATATTGAAAAACCACCTTTCCCTGTTCGGATAAAGGAACATGCTAAAGTTTCAACTGTGGTCAACAAAAGTTATATTAGAACGTCCAAACCTGCTGACCAAATCAAAGTAGAACCTAGTGTTGCTATGGTTAAAGATCTCTTGGTTGAAAATATAGATGGGCATGTTATTTACTTCTGTGATGAAGCTGCTAGAATTGCCAAACCCTATGAAAAAGATAAACATAGACCTGTTGTCTCAGTTAAAATAGGAGATCACTGTTATCATGGTTTATGCGACATAGGTGCTAGCGTGAGCGCTATTCCTTTTACCTTATATCAAGAAATTATGAATGATATAGCACCCACTGAAATAGAAGACATAGATGTTACTATTAAACTTGCTAATAGAGACACCATCACACCACTTGGGATTGTTAGAGATGTTGAAGTCTTGTGTAGGAAAATAAAATACCCTACTGATTTTATTGTTCTTGATTCCCCACAAGATGACTTTTGTCCTATTATCTTTGGTAGACCTTTCTTGAACACCGTTAATGCTAAAATAGATTGCGAGAAACAAACTGTCGGTGTTAGTTTTGGTGATGAGTCTCATGAGTTTAATTTTTTCAAGTTTAGTAGAAAACATCATAAGAAAGAATTGCCTAGTAAGGATGAAATAATTGGTCTTTCTTCTATTTCCGTGCCTCCTACTGATCCTCTAGAACAATATTTGCTAGACCATGAAAATGATATGCATCTGCATGAAAGAAGTGAAATAGATAAAATTTTCCTTGAACAACATCCTCTGCTTAAACACAATTTGCCTATTGAAACTCTAGGAGGTCCTCCTCCACCTAAAGGTGATCCTGTGTTTGAATTAAAACAATTACCAGACACTTTGAAATATTCTTATCTTGATGAGAAAAAGATATATCCTATTATTATTAGTGCTAACCTTTCAGAACATGAAGAAGAAAGATTACTAAAGGTTCTGAAGAAGCACCGAGTTGCTATTGGATATACTCTTGATGATTTAAAGGGCATTAGTCCCACTCTCTGTCAGCACAAAATAAATATGGAGCCTGATGCTAAACCCGTTGTTGATGACCAACGACGTTTAAATCCTAAAATGAAAGAAGTGGTAAGAACTGAAATATTGAAGCTTCTGGAAGCAGGTATAATCTATCCCATAGCTGATAGTAGATGGGTAAGTCCCGTTCATTGTGTCCCTAAAAAGAGAGGTATTACTGTTGTTCCTAATGATAAGAATGAACTTATTCCACAAAGAATTGTTACTGGCTATAGAATGGTAATTGATTTTAGAAAATTAAATAAAGCTACTAGAAAAGATCATTACCCTCTGGCTTTTATTGATCAAATATTAGAAAGATTGTCAAAGCACACACATTTTTTTCCTTGATGGATACTCCGGTTTTTCTCAAATACCTGTCTCACAACCTGATCAAGAGAAAACCACCTTTACTTGTCCTTTTGGAACTTATGCTTATAGACGTATGCCTTTTGGTTTATGTAATGCACCTTCTACCTTTCAAAGATGCATGACTGCTATATTCTCTGACTTTTGTGAAAAGATTGTTGAGGTTTTCATGGATGATTTTTCCATTTACGGAACATCTTTTGATGATTGCTTGAGTAACCTTGATCGAGTTCTGCAGAGATGTGATCAAACTAATCTCGTCTTGAATTGGGAGAAGTGCCACTTTATGGTTAATGAAGGTATTGTCTTGGGACATAAAATTTCTGAACGAGGTATTGAGGTGGATAAAGCTAAAGTTGATGCAATTGAGAAAATGACATGTCCTAAAGATATCAAAGGTATTCGTAGTTTCCCCGGTCATGCTAGTTTCTATAGGAGGTTTATTAAAGACTTCTCTAAAATTTCTAGGCCTCTTACAAATCTTTTACAAAAGGATGTTCCATTTTTTTTATGATGATTGTGTAGAAGCCTTTGAAACACTTAAGAAAGCCTTGATTTCTGAACCTATTGTTCAACCACCTGATTGGAACTTGCCTTTTGAAATTATGCATGATGCTAGTGATTATGTTGTTGGTGCTGTTCTAGGACAAAGAGTTGATAAGAAATTAAATTTTTATTCATTATGCTACTAAAACTCTAGACAGTGCTCAACGATATTATGCTACTACTGAAAAAGAATTTTTAGCAGCGGTGTTTTCATATGATAAATTTAGATCTTACATTGTTGATTCTAAAGTGATTGTTCACACCGATCATGCTGCTATAAAATACCTTATGGAAAAGAAAGATGCTAAACCTAGACTCATTAGGTGGGTTCTCTTGCTACAAGAATTTGACTTACATATCACTTATAGAAAAGGAGCTGAGAACCCCGTAGCTGATAACTTGTCTAGGTTAGAAAATATTCTTGATGACCCACAACCTATTAATGATAGTTTTCCTGATGAACAATTAGCTGCAATAAATGTTTCTCATAACACTCCTTGGTATGCTGACTATGCTAATTACATTGTTGCTAAATACATACCACCTAGCTTCACATACCAACAAAAGAAAAAAATTCTTCTATGATTTAAGACATTACTTTTGGGATGACCCACATCTTTATAAAGAAGGGGTAGATGGTATTATTAGACGTTGTGTACCTGAGCATGAACAGGAACAAATCCTACGAAAATGTCACTCCGAAGCTTATGGAGGACATCATGCGGGAGATAGAACTGCTCACAAGGTATTGCAATCCGGATTTTATTGGCCTACCCTCTTCAAAGATGCCCGTAAGTTTGTTTTATCTTGTGATGAATGTCAAAGAATTGGAAACATTGGTAAGCGTCAAGAAATGCCTATGAATTATTCACTTGCTGTTGAACCATTTGATGTTTGGGCATTTGATTACATGGGACCTTTTCCTTCCTCTAATGGGTATACTGTCGGTGCAACAAAGCCTGGGTCTATTACCCAGACTGTGCACAGGCACGGGAGCAGGATTGATACACCAACTCAAGTCAGAGTACAAGAGGCCAAGAGCTTCGAAGGACCAACATGCAGATCAAGAGGACCAAGATCGAACCAGAGAAACAAGATGCCACCAGGAGAAAAGCCTCCCTTGCCACGCAGGCGAGCTTGGCAAGGACGGGGTCGCCCCCGGAAGAAGACGCACGAGACGTCCCGGCAGGGCCTGCCGGGGCTCACGGAGGCAGAACCACCTCACCCAACCACTCTGCCATGACCCACGTCGTTAATCAGTGCGGTGTCAAGCCGCAAAGTGACAAAATGGCAGCCATTTGCCACATGGTGGCCTCTTTCTACGGGAAATGCCTACACATGACACCCGTCCTGCGATGTGTCAAGCGAGCAGGTGTGGAGCTGGCGAGACAGCCCGGCAAGGCTTTCCGGGCAGCCAACGACGTGACGTTAAGCGGTGCATTTAATGCACCCTGTCAGCCTGCAGAATTAGGTATGATAGCACTGTTTGCTATCTTATCAGTGCATAATGACTACTTTGCCATTGTGGTAACCCCTTAATCTATAAAAGAAGGCCCATGGCAACCGTAGAAAGGGTTAGAAGGTTGGACAACACACACGCCCGTACGCACATAGCCACTGTCGCCCCTGCCGGGCAAGTGTACTATGCTCCACCACCATTCTTCCCCCATCAATCCACCAAAGCAGGAGTAGGGTTTTACACCTCACGGTGGGCCGAACCTGGGTAAAATTGCCTGTGTGATCTCTGCCGTGCTGTCCCACGCTCGTCTGCTCTTTGTGCAACGCGATGTCCCCCCGCCGAACCAGCAAGGGGCCCTCTGGTCCCATAGGTGGCTGTGGTTTCCCGCGACATCTTTGGCGCGCCAGGTAGGGGGATCGCTTGCGCGAACCTGAAAGCATGCGCAGCACGTCATATTCATCGCCATCTTCACCTTCGACAGTGCCATCGACCATGGCGCCCAAGAAGAAATCCGATGCTTCGGCTCATCCATCCACCTCGAAGGCTCCGCCACCCGCGGCCTTTAACGTTGCGGGGGACGCGGAGGCACGCGAGGGTGTGGACGCCACTGGGGGCGTGGTCGGAGCAGGCAACACCATCACCACTTCCCCCGCGGCCAACACAAGGGCGGGAAACGCCGAAGGAGAACAACATCAGCAATGCCCCAACGGCCACGCTCCACGAGATACGGGTGAGGGGGTTACTCCGTCCACGCCCCCTCCTCTCGCCGACGGGCACAGTCGTAGCAACGGCGCTCGGTCTGGGACGAATCGCCGCCCTCCGGCCACCACCGCCTTGGGAGCGACTGCAGCGCGTGTGCCTCCCCCGGGACGGGTCGACCAAGTTGCTACACCCGGCGGAGCCGCTGGCCCTCGAGTGCCTTCGCCGCACCCCCTGCCATCCAGGTGGCCGCTCCATAACAGTGGGGGTGCGGTGCTGCCGCCGTTCGCACCGTCAGGAGCCGAGAGACGGCGCGATCTACTAAATCATCACCCATGCTAAGTACAACCACGGAGGCCATGGCGCGGGCTCAGCTACTGCTGAGGCTTCTGCCAGCGGCCGAGCAGATGGACGAATGGCGTGCCACCATCCAAACTCTGCTCGGTTTCGCCGAGGCCGGGGGCTCGCAGCGAGCTAGCCCGCCACGGCCTCCCCAAGCGACGACGACGGCTCGTGCTGCTGGCCGTACGGAAGGGGCCACCCCCACGGTGCAGTCCCCACCACGGCAGCCAGCGCAAGCACTGCAAAATCAAGAACCTGACGATGCTCGATGGCCTCTTCTGACCCTCGAGCACGTCTAGGCTGACGGCGAGCCCCGGAGGATAGGCGGGGGGGGAGACGCGCGCGTCATCGTCGTGCGACACCACGACGACCACTGCCGGACCAATGGGTGCGATGGCCCCGATGTTGACGAGCCTGCGCTCGGTGTTGGCGGTTGCCAACCTTTCGAGGTTGGGTGCCCTGCCTTTACCCGTGAGCTGCGGCAATTCCATTGGCCGTCCGTTCGCATGTTCAAGCCAGAGATACCTGAGAAGTACGATGGGAGGCTGAACCCGGCAGAGTTTCTGAGCATCTACACCATCGCTATTTAGGCTACTGGGGGAAGAGATGAGAAGGTGTTTGCCAACTACTTCCCTTTGGCCCTTAAATCCAATGTGAGGTCTTGGCTGATGCACCTGCCGGAGAACTCCATTTCGTCGTGGGCTAACCTGTGCCATGAATTCATTGGTGCCTTCACTGGCGGCCATCAAGAGCCAGGTCGACCCAGCGACTTGCAGCTTCTCCAACAGAAGGAAGGAGAGTCCCTCCGTAAGTATTTATAGAGATTTAGCAAGGTCCATATGAACATCCCAAATATCCATCCGGAAGCTGTGATAGCTGCCTTCCAGTCCAATGTGTGCAACCGCTGGATTCATTCCAAGATGAACGTGCGGCTACCCAAGACTGTGAAGGAGCTTTACACCTTGGTGGATAAGTGTGCTTGGATGGAGGAGGGAAGGAAGTTACCCGGAGAGGAAGATTGCACCAATGTCGATTCAGAGGATGATGATGAATCAACTAGTCAGAAGAAGAGCAAGAAGCACAGTAAGAAGCGGAAGGATAAGGCAGTGATGACTGTTGAAGGATCGGGTACACATAGTACCGGCAAGAAGGCCAAAGCTGAAGTCCCCGGCAAGGAAGCTGCCATGTGCGCTGACTGCCGGGAGGCCGCGGCTGCCGAGAAGGCTGGGAAAGGTGATGGGCCGTATTGCAAGATTCATCGGACCAAAGGCCACGACCTTCAAGAGTGTTATCAGGTTGAGCAGCTTGTTAAGAGACAAAGAGCAGAATATGAGAAGCGCGACAAGGAAAAGGATCATAACGTCGCTGGCGGTAAGGGCCGAGGCGGTGGAGTAAATTGCCCCGGCAAACCCTTCCGGAGCCAAGGAAAACCCGCCAGAGGTCGAGAGAAGGAAACCTGTGATGATGAGAGCGATAGAGGGGATGAAGAGAAAACCAGTGAGCAGGAGTTTTAGAAGGCCACTGACGCCCTGTGCATTGACAGGGGTGCATCTCTGCACACCTCTCACCTCCAGCTCAAACGGTGGGCACGAGAAGTCAATGCCGTGGAACCGGCGCCAGAGGCCCCGAAGCCGCTCAAATGGTCACGCACGCCCATCATCTTTGACAAAGAGGATCATCCAAACCGTACCACTGCGATAGGGTGTTTGCCGTTGTTGGTCTCTCCAACAATTCGCAAACTCAAGGTCACAAAAATGTTGGTGGATGGCGGGGCTGGGTTGAATCTGATTTCCCCGGCAGTCATCAGCAAACTTCAGATAGTAGGAGATGGGTTGAAGGCCACCGGCATGTTTCAAGGAGTTAATCCCGGCAGGAGTCATCCTAAGGGAAAGATCACGTTGCTGGTGATGTTTGGGGGAGAGCTGAACTACCGGACTAAGAAGATTGTGTTTGATGTGGTCGACCTCCCCCTGCCGTACAATGGGATTCTTGGACGCCCAGCCCTGGCTAAATTCATGGCGGCATCCCACTATGCCTACAACACCTTGAAGATGCCTGGGCCTGTGGGAGTCATTACAATCCCATCAAATGAGAATGATGCAATCATTTGTGTGGACAAAATGTACCGGGACGCAGTCGCGGCAGAGGCAGTGGCAGCAGCAGTTCCCGCCAAGGAGGACATAGGAAAGAAGAAGGGTAGCAAGGACGCCGGCAAGGAATCCGGGAAGCGTACCTCTTCGGAGTGTGCTGCGCCTGTTGATGACTCGCCGGAGAGCTCCAACAGTAAGAGATCCAAGGTCACTGCACCCCAAGTGAAGAAGGTCCCGGCAGGGCTGGCTGGCGTTGATGGTACTTTCACTATCAGCGCCACCCTCAATGACAAATAGGAAAGCGCGCTCATTGCCTTCCTGCGGGCGAATATCGATGTGTTTGCCTGGCAACCATCTGATATCCCCGGTGTTCCCAGGGAGGTAATCGAGCACCACATTGTTGTATGCCCACACTCCCGACCTGTCAAGCAGAAAGTCCGGAAGCAGGCCTTGGAGAGGCAGCAGTTCATTGAGGAAGAGATCAAGAAACTTGAGGCAGCTGGTTTGGTCAGAGGAGTGTTACATCCCACAAGGTTGGCAAATCCAGTGGTAGTCCGGAAGGCTAACGGGAAGTGGAGGCTTTGCATAGATTACACAGATCTCAACAAAGCTTGCCCGAAGGACCCGTTTCCCTTGTCGCGCATCGATTAGATTGTGGATTCCACTTCAGGCTGCGATTTGCTCTCCTTTCTGGACGCATATTCTGGGTATCATCAAATCTTCATATCCAAGGAAGACGAAGAGAAGACATCGTTCATCACTCCTTGTGGTACGTACTATTTTGTCCGCATGTCGTTCGGATTAAAGAGTGCCGGATCCACTTTTGCAAGAGCAGTCCAGATTGGTTTCGAGCCACAGCTGCACAGAAACATCGAAGCTTACATGGATGATATTGTGGTCAAGACCAAGGATAGAGCCACCCTTATTCAGGATTTGGAGGAGACATTTGCTAATATGCGCAAGATCAACTTGAAGCTCAACCCAGAGAAGTGTGTGTTTGGCGTTCCCTCCGACAAGCTGCTTGGGTTCTTTGTGTCCCATCGGGGGATCGAAGCCAACCCTGACAAGATTAAAGCTATCGAACAGATCCAAGTGCCAAAGACAGTTAAGGATGTGAGGCATTTGACAGGATGCGTTGCCGCGCTAAGCAGATTCATCTCCACGTCTGCCGAGTGCGCCCTGCCATTCTTCAAAATTTTGAAGAAGGCAGGGCCCATATAATGGACTCTGGAAGGAGATGCAGCTTTGCAAGAGTTGAAGACCTAATTGTCCTCTGTGCCTACCCTGGTTACTCCCAAACCACAAGAGCCATTACTGCTATACTTAGCGGCAACCAACCAAGTGGATAGTGCAGCCTTGGTGGCGTAGTAAGAAGTGGATGAGGCAGAGAGTGAGCAAGGACCGGTAGAGCTAGAGAGGGGTCAAGACAACAATGAGCACGGTAGCGAGAGCAACCCCAAGGACACGATAAGGAAGAAAGTGGTGTAGCGCCTAGTGTACTTCATCAGCTCCTTGTTACAGGGGGCTAGATCAAGGTACTCTGTCATGCAAAAGTTGATCTTTGGTCTCATCATGGCCTCAAGGAAACTACGCCACTACTTCCAAGCCCATGAGATTACGGTTGTCACTTGTTTCCTGTTGCAAAGGATACTCCGAAACCCTGAGGCTACCGGCAGGATAGTGGAGTGGGCTTTGGAGTTGTCCAGTTTTGGTTTGAAGTTTGAGAGCACATCAACTATCCAGAGCAGGGCGTTGGCAGAGTTTATTGCAGAATGGACGCCAACCCCTGATGAGGAGGTACCAGAGACAGTTATCCCCGGCAAGGAATCCCCCCAAGAATGGATTATGTATTTTGATGGTGCCTTTTCCCTACAAGGTGCAGGGGCTGGCGTGCTTCTTGTCGCCCCCTCCGTGGAGCACTTGAAGTACGTTGTCCAGATGCATTTTGCCCGGGAAGAGGCAACCAACAATACAGCAGAGTATGAAGGGCTCCTTGCCGGGCTCAGGATTGCCGCAGAATTGGGAATTAAGAAGCTGGTTATTCGAGGAGATTCACAGCTCGTGGTGAGGCAAGTCAACAAGGATTACCAAAGCCCATTGATGGAGGCATACATCGAGGAAGTGAGAAGATTGGAGGAACGCTTTAACGGATTGCAAACAGAGCACGTACCCCGTGCGGAAAACAGCATAGCTGATCATCTGTCAAAGTGTGCTGCGCAGTAACTTTCTGTGGAACCAAGGACTTTTGTTCTCTATCTTACTCAGCCCTCCGTATCCCCAGCGACAATGGCCCAAAAAAGGAGAAAGTTGGACTCCGGTAAGCCTCTCCCGGTAGAGCCGTCCGCTCCTGGCAGAGACCCTACCGGAAACAACTCCTCGCCACCTGCCGGACCGCACCCTCCAGCCGGGCCCATGGTCCCCGCGAACGAGGAATGTGCCCCCGTAGTAGAGGAGGTGCCACTAGTCCTTGTTGCCGAGCCCCAGGCTCCAACTTGGGCAGGGCACATAGTCCACTTCCTCCAAACCGGAGAGCTTCCCGGCGACCAAGATGAAGTCGAAAGAGTATCCCGGAGGGCCAGTATGTATCAGTTTGTCGATGACACTCTATACAGAAGAAGGCCCAACGGTGTGAAATTGAAGTGCATCTGCCGGGAAGAAGGAAAGGAACTGCTGGCTGAGATACACAAAGGCATGTGCGGCTCCCACATTGGATCAAGGGCTTTAGTTGGGAAAGCATTCCGGCAAGGATTCTATTGGCCCACATCCCTCCAAGATGTGGTCGAGCTAGTCACCAAGTGTGAAGCCTGCCAGTTCCATTCCAAGAACATCCACCTGCCCGCCCAAGCTCTTCAGATAATCCCTCTATCATGGCCATTTTCGGTCTGGGCGCTCGATATCCTCGGCCCTTTCCCGTGAGCAATCGGGGGCTTTGAATTCTTGTTCGTTGCCATCGACAAGTTTAAAGTGGCCGGAAGTGACTGCCGTGAGAAAGGTGACAGCTCAGTCAGCTATCAAGTTCTTGAAAGAATTGGTGTGCCGTTTTGGAGTCCCGGCAAGGATCATTACCGACAACGGCACCTAGTTCATGAGCCGCGCCTTCACGCAATATGTTCATGCCCTCGGATGCAAGATCTCATTTGCCTCTGTCGCACATCCCAGAAGCAATGGACAAGCTGAGAGGGAATGCTGAAGTGCTGCGAGGACTCAAGACAAGAACCTTTGATACACTGCAGAAGCATGGCATGCGGTGGATCGATGAGCTGCCGGTAGTTCTCTAGTCCCTCAGAATGACACCAAATCGAGCTACCGGGCAGACTCCCTTCTCCCTAGTCTATGGGGTAGAAGCAGTTATCCCCACGGAACTCATTTACGGGTCGCCTCGAGTGCTTGCCTACGATGAAGTAGCGCAAGATCAGCATCGGCGTGACGACACTGTGCTACTTGAGGAGAACCGTCTCTGGGCTGCTACGCGTGCTGCACGCTATCAGCAAGCCCTGCATCGCTATCATAGCCGCAGGGTTCATGCCCGGTGTTTTGAGGAAGGCGACCTTGTCCATAGGCGTGTTTAGTCCGCCAAGGGTACAAACAAGTTGACGCTGAAGTGGGAAGACCCTTACTAGGTAGTACGAGTCACCAGACCTGGCACAGTCCGTCTGGAGACCGGAGATGGCATTCAATTGCAAAACTCATGGAATATTGAGCATCTCCGCAAGTTCTACCTGTAAGGCGTGGCTGTCGGGCCTTGCCCTGCAGCCACCCTTTTGTACAGGCCTTGCCTCAGTTGCATGTAACCCCTTGTACAAAGCCAGGGCGATGACCCTGAGCAAGAGAGAAATAAACGAAGCGCTGGGGGGCCCCCGACCAAGTTGCATGCATGCATGAGCATTCCAAGAGCATTACATAAGCATTTCATGAGCATTTGCATATGCATATAGATAGGATCGCATCTTGCATCATTCCCATCTGCATGAAGCTGCAGGTTCCTTCCGTGAACTTGGCCTCTATAAGGAGTTGGGAAGATGAACCAACATTGCGATCTCCAGCAAGCCAAACAGATAAGTTCTGCCTCTTGTCCATTAGTGTTCTATGAGCTATAACTTGTGCATGAGAAAACCTCGCCACTCTTTTGAGACTTAGGTGCTCCCATCCTTGGCTCGAACGCTGCTTCGGTCGGGATGGTCGCAGTGGCCTTTGGCAAAAGGAAGTTGGCGGGGGGCCGGTCCCCTTATTTTTTGCCCGGTAGATGCAGTTCTCCAGCAAGCAAAAGGGTGCCGGCAAGATAGCCTGCGAGGGAAAACTCATTTATTTACACTAAGGAGGCATCCCACCTCTGCATGGACATATACATGCACGGGTTCCCGGCAAGGTTCATCTTTTTCATTAATATGCTGATAATGCAAGTACAAGCATTACAGAACACAAACATGGACTCGAGAGATTGCATTATTTGAATTAAAATTTGGCAAATGCCTACAAGTTTAAGATTCAAAAAAGATAAGTGCCCCGTAATGCCCTTTTTTGTCCCTCTCCTCCTATGCACGGCCGTCGAAGGCGAGGAGGACTAAAGGAGCACCTGGGCAGAAGCCCAGCCTGCCCCCCTCGGGCTCCAGGAGAGGTAGCCTGGCGGGAGCGGGAGAGCATCGGGGGACGCGTTGATGGAGAGCACGGCGGAGGCGACCCGTCGACCACCGCCACCAGGGCTAGCAGGGCTCGGCAGGGCTAACAGAGCTACAACCCGGGAGGAAGCCTGCCGGGGTCCAGCTGGAGGGCTGCTGGAGGAGACAGGGAGCACCATCCACACCTCTGCATCCAACTCCCCGGCAAATCGCATTGCCGGGAAGGAGATGCGGATGCAGATGATGGTGGTGCCACCTGATGAAGATGGTGCGGGCGGCACTCAACCGGAGTCAGAGTCGTAGCCCTCCCGCCCACTACCGTCGTCATCGCCGTCACTGTCCTCCTCGTCGCTTTCGCTTGAGGAGGAGCTTTCATCATCGGTTGAGCTCTCCGCGCAGCACCCTAAGCGACCTCCTACGCGCCCAAAGATCTTGACGGAGAGCAGGCTGCTCTCCATTAATTTGAACTGGAGGACGTGCCCCTCCGAGAAGCCGTGGGCTCGACCAAAAGTCTTCCAACCATGGTGGAGGTACATCACGTGAGGGGTAGGGAAGTTGACATCAACCCACATTCCGCCGTTCCCACAACCCCTCATATGCAACCTCAGAGCACGTGGCTGTTCAAGCTCCATTTCTTGTGCAAAGGGAGTTGGAAGGCGAAGATGGCCGCACAAAGGTTTGTACAGCCTGATGATGAACTCTCGAGGATGGTCCCCGACATGGCCTTCCATTGGGGGAGGAGCCGCCGGTGGGGGCGGCGCCCTCCTCTTCCTCGAGCACCACGGCGACCTCGGCCTCGCCCCCTCCCTTCTCCTCTCACAACGGGCTCCGCCACCGCAGGATCCGGAGGAGGAGGGATGCGCTGTCGAGTAGAAACTCTCATCGCCGCCGCTGTGACACCGCCGCGCCCTCGCCCTCTCACCATGACTAGAAGGGAAGGATTGCAGAGAAGAAGAAGAAGAAGTGTGTGCGGAGAGGCACTGCCCCTGCCCCTTTTTATAGGAGGGAGAGGCAGGGGGCTGGCTTCTCGCAGAGGAAATGGCCGCCCCGCTCCTCCAATACAGCCTCTCTGCACCTCCCGCGTCTCTAAGAATCAAGGCCGACCCTCTGCTCCAACCATCGGCGCCTGGTTTTCGGCCATGGCACTCCTCCCCGTGCCCCCCCCCCCCCGTGTCCACCACCTACCACGCTCAATGCATGCAGAACATGTGGCAGGTGCGTGCGAAACAGGAGGCAAGTGGAATGGCAGTTTCCGCCCCGTGATCGTGGGGCGCGGGCAATCCGCGGGCCACAATTTAAGTTCTTCCACAGCATCGCACACGACGCGCGGGGAAACCAGAAACCGACCCGGAATCAAGGCTAATGAAGAAGCAAAGAAGACTCCAAGAGACCAGCCTCTTCAGCACCCCTGCCTGTGCAATTATTAGGGCCTACCCCGACGACACTCGGCAGCGCGTTCGGGGCAGGCCCGGGGGCTTCTGTCGGTGCAACAAACCCTGGGTCTGTTACCCAGACTGTGCAGAGGCACGGGAGCAGGATTGATACACCAACTCAAGTCAGAGTACAAGAGGCCAAGAGCTTCGAAGGACCAACATGCAGATCAAGAGGACCAATATCGAACCAGAGAAACAACTGGCCACCAGGAGAAAAGCCTCCCTTGCCGGGCAGGCGAGCTCGGCAAGGACGGGGTCGCCCCCATAAGAAGACGCACGAGACATCCCGGCAGGGCCTGCCGGGGCTCACGGAGGTAGAACCACCTCACCCAACCACTCCGCCATGACCCACATCATCAATCAGTGCGGTGTCAAGCCGCAAAGTGACTAAGTGGCAGCCATTTGCCACATGGCGGCCTATTTCTACGGGAAATGCCTACAGATGACACCCATCCTGCGACGTGTCAAGCGAGCCGGCGTGGAGCTAGCGAGACAGCCCGGCAAGGCTTGCCGGGCGGCCAACGACATGATGTTAAGTGGTGCATTTAATGCACCCTGTCAGCCTGCAGAATTAGGTATGATAGCACTATTTGCTATCTTATCAGTGCATAATGACTACTTTGCCATTGTGGTAACCCCTTAATCTATAAAAGGAGGCCCATGGCAACCGTAGAGAGGGTTAGAAGGTTGGACAACACACACGCCCGCACGCGCGTAGCCACTGTCGCCCCTGCCGGGCAAGTGTACTACGCTCCACCACCATTCTTCCACCATCAATCCACCAAAGTAGGAGTAGGGTTTAACGCCTCACGGCGGCCCAAACCTGGGTAAAATTGCCTGTGTGATCTCTGCCGTGCTGTCCCACGCTCGTCTTCTCTTTGTGCAACGCGACGTCCCCCCTGCCGAACCAGCAAGGGGCCCTTTGGTCCCATAGGTGGCAGTGGTTTCCCGCGACATATACTCATATTTTGGTTGCTATTGATTATGTTACTAAGTGGGTAGAAGCTATTCCAACTAGTAGTGTTGATCACAACACCTTTATTAAAATGCTTATGGAAGTCATTTTCCCAAGGTTTGGAGTCCCTAGATATTTAATGACTGATGGTGGTTCACACTTTATTCATGGTGCTTTTCGTAAAATGCTTGCTAAATATGATGTTAACCATAGAATTGCATCACCCTATCATCCTCAGTATAGTGGCCAAGTTGAACCTAGCAATAGAGAAATAACATTAATATTACAAAAAACTGTCAATAGGTCTCGAAAGAATTGGTCTAAGAAATTAGATGATGCACTTTGGGCCTATAGAACAGCATATAAAAATCCTATGGGTATGTCTCCTTATAAAATGGTTTATGGAAAAGCTTGTCATTTACCTCTTGAGTTAGAATATAAAGCATATTGGGCAATTAAAGAACTCAACTATGATTTCAAACTTGCCGGTGAAAAGAGGTTATTTGATATTAGCTCACTAGATGAATGGAGAACCCAAGCTTATGAAAATGCAAGTTATTTAAAGAAAAAGTTAAAAGATGGCATGATAAAAGAATCCAAAAGCGTGAGTTCAAGGTTGGAGAATATGTTCTTTTGTACAACTCTCGTTTCAAATTCTTTGCAGATAAACTCCTCTCCAAATGGGATGGACCCTATGTTATCGAGGAGGTTTATCGATCTGGAGCCATCAAAATAAATAATGCCAAAGGTACTAACCCGAAGGTTGTTAATGGGAAATGAATAAAAGATTATATCTCAGATACGCCCATTAATGTTGAAAGCAATATTATCCAAACTATGACACCGGAAGAACACATAAAAGAAACCTTCCAGAACACTCCAGAATCGTGAAAAAGAGGAGGTACGTGATACGGTAAGTAAACGGACTCCGAAAAATCCGCAAAAATATTTTCTGTCTGTTTTGGAATATAACAAAAATTAGGAAAATAAGAAACAACCAGGAATGCACCCCTGGTGGGCACAAGACACTAGGGCGCCCCTGGCTTGCCAGGCGCGCCCAGGTGGGTCGTGCCCACCTCGGGTACCTTTCGGACTCCATTTTTCTTCGGTCTGCTTGTTTCCCAAGATAAAAAATCTTTACATACCCCCCCGAAACTATTGACCACCGTATTGTGGAGAAATCTTCTGTTTTCTTTTCTTGTTGTTTTCGGTCAGATCTGTTAAGCCAGGCATCATGTCTTCTTCCTCCTCCAACAACATGGAAGAGGATGCTTGGTTGATGAAGATCGAGCTGAAGAGAGAAGAGCCCATAGAAGCCATCGAAGGGGACAAGAGCAAGGAGGCTACCAGAGATCAAGTGCCGGTGGTTGAGCAGGCCTTGCCTTCCGAGGAAGAAGAAGAAGATATCCTTAAACCTTACTATGATCATCTCACCCCCACCGAGATCGAAGCCTTTTGGATCATCGAAATGGTTCATGTGCAAAATAAATATCTTACCCATGAAAATATTCTGTTGCAAGAGCATATTCTGTTGCAAGAGCACATCATGGCCCTCCAGAGCGTCATCCGTAGATTGGAGAATCTCTTGATCATGAAGGACAAGATCGCTACCACTTCATCACCACCACCTCCTTCTCCATCACCAAAAGAAAATTGAGTATCGGGTATGGGCACTCCCCTTGGCTGGTGCCAAGCTTGGGGGAGGTGCCCCGTTATTGTATCACCTCCACTATGTTTTGCCTTTACTTACCTTAGTTCGATCCATAGTTCTTTTGCTTTAGATGAATAAAAGTTTAGTTCGATCCTTTCTTTTTGAGAGTTTGCTTAGTGATCTATCTTTGTAATCGTGTGCGAGATTTATAATAAAGTTTAGTTCAAGTTTTATTTTCTTTACTTTCTTGTTCAATAAAAAGAAAGGAAATAAATGAAAAAGATCATATGCTAATCTTATGGTAAGTAATGACATCACATAAGGAAGAGTATAAGTAGAAAATGTTTTTGGAGATTGACAAACATAGCATTGGTCAATGATGCAATTCATGAAAGAATTAATAAGGGAAGAGAAGATTTACATGCAAATATACTATCTTGGACATCTTTTGTGATTGTGAGCCCCCATCAAAATATTATATGCCAAAATTGTTGACATTGGACAAGGAAGACAACATAATGATTTATGTTTGATCATATTCACATAGAAGTTATATTGTCATAGATCCTTCAACATGTGGTGCATGCCCCCCATCTTTGCTAGCCCAAAATTCCGCACTAAATAGAGATACTACTTGTGCATCCAAAAACCTTTAAACCCAAATCTTATTTTGAAGAGTCCACCATACCTACCTAAGGATTGAGTAAGATCCTTCAAGTAAGTTGTCATCGGTGCAATAAGGCAATAAAAATTACTTCTAAAAGTGTTAGATCATTTAGTGTAAGAGAAAATTGAGCGTTGTACGAACTTGTGATGGGAAAGAATAAAAGCGACAGACTGCATAATAAAGGTTGCTATCATAAGGGCAATATAAGATGTCGTTCTTTTGCACTAAGGGATTGAGCAAACAAACAAAAAGCGCATGGCAACCTCTGCTTCCCTCTGCGAAGGGCCTATCTTTTACTTTTATGTATTTACTTTTTATGCAAGAGTCAAAGTTCTTCTCTCTATTCCTTTTTATTTTCTCTTTTGGCAAGCATCATGTGGTGAGGAAAGATCTAGGCACATATATCCAGTTGGATATGGGTAGCATGAGTTATTATTGTTGACATCACCCTCGAGGTGTGTATGTTGGGAGGTGAACCTATAAGCCCCTATCTTTCTATGTGTCCGGTTGAAACGTTTTGCTCATGTGTATGCGGTGAGTGTTAGCAATCATAGAAGATTATATAATGGTTGAGTATGTGGACTTGCCAAAAAGGCTCCGATACATGACCCTTCCCGAAAAGATGATGAATTGTAGTTGCAAAGTTGAATGAGAACATAGTTTGTTGGTTTTCAACAGAGTTTATGCTTTATACTTTGATGTTGTGATGAATTGTTACTTGTTCATGAGAAGTCTATGATAAAAGTTCTATGATAAAGTTTTATATTAAAGTTTGTTGCTGTTATAATAATATAAATGATGCTTCTATGTCCATATTTTGTTTTTATCGACACCTCTCTCTCTAAGCATCTGGACATGTTTTTTGATTTCGATTTTCACTTGAGAACAAGCGAGGTCTAAGCTTGGGGGAATTGATACGTCCATTTTGCATCATGTTTTCCTACTGTTATTTATGATGTTTTTATGCATAATAATGCTTTTTGGAGTAATTCTAATGCCTTTTCTCTCATAATATGCAAGGTTCACACAAAGAGGGAGAATTCCGGCAGCTGGACATCTGGACCTGAAAAAGCTACGTCAGGCTACCTATTCGGCACAACTCCAAATGAGCTGAAACTTCATGAGGAAAATTTATGGAATAAATGAGAATTATTGGAGCAAATAAGTACTAGAGGGGCCCCACCAGGTGGGCACAACCCACCTGGGCGCACCAGGGAGCCCAGGCGCGCCCTGGTGGGTTGTGCCCTCCTCGGCACACCTCCGGTGCCCATATTCTAGTATATAAGTCATTTTGACCTAGAAAAAATAAGGAGAGGACTTTCGGGATGAAGCGCCGCCTTCTCGAGGAGGAACTTGGGCAGGAGCACTTTTTCCCTCCGATGGAGCGATTCCGTCAGGGGGACTTCCCTTCCGGAGGGGGAAATCATCATCATCATCATCACCAACAACTCTCCCATCTTGGGGAGGGCAATCTCCATCAACATCTTCAACAGCACCATCTCCTCTCAAACCCTAGTTCATCTCTTGTGTTCAATCTTTGTACCGGAACTATAGATTGGTGCTTGTGGGTGACTAGTACTGTTGATTACATCTTGTAGTTGATTACTATATGGTTTATTTGGTGGAAGATTATATGTTCAGATCCATTATGCTATTTAATACCCCTCTGATCTTGAGCATGATTATCATTTGTGAGTAGTTACTTTTGTTCTTGAGGTCACGGGAGAAATCTTGTTGCAAGTAATCATGTGAACTTGATATGTGTTCAATATTTTGATAGTATGTATGTTGTGATTCCCTTAGTGGTGTCATGTGAACGTCGACCACATGACCCTTCACCATACTTGGGCCTAAGGGAATGCATTGTGGAGTAGTTATTAGATGATGGGTTGCAAGAGTGACAGAAGCTTAAACCCTAGTTTTTGCGCTATTTCGTAAGGGGCTGATTTCGATCCAAAAGTTTAATGCTATGGTTAGATTTATTCTTAATGCTTTTCTCATAGTTGCGGATGCTTGCGAGGGGGTTAATCATAAGTAGGAGGTTTGTTAAAGTAAGAACAGCACCTATGCACTGGTCCACCCACATATCAAATTATCAATGTAGCGAACACAAATCAAACCAACATGATGAAAGTGGCTAGATGAAATTCCCGTGTACCCTCAAGAACACTTTGCCTATCATAAGAGACCGTTTTGGCCTGTCCTTTGCCTCAAAAGGATTGGGCTACCTTGCTGCACTTTTGCTACCTTTATCGTTACTTGCTCGTTACAAATTACTTTGCTATCAAACTACTCGTTACTTACAATTTCAGTGCTTGCAGACATTACCTTGCTAAAAACCGCTTGTCATTTCCTTCTGCTCCTCGTTGGGTTCGACACTCTTACTTATCGAAAGGACTATGATTGATCCCCTATACTTGTGGGTCATCAAACTCCCGGCATGTCCTTTGGGGACCATGCAAATTTATCCCGATTCTCACGGAGGAAGTCGACGAGCTCGCCTTCCTATTTGCTGCTGAGGCGGGTGCCCACAACAACGTACTTGCTGCAGCTGGGGACTTCCGGGTTCAGCTTGATCTTCTTGATGTCCTTGGATGGCTGGAATGAGGCCTTGCCAGCTGACTCCTTTGTCGAAGCCGGCTGCTCACTGGCCAACGCGACAATCCGGTCGAGCTGGCGCCGCTCCTCGGCTATGACCAGCGATTCGACCAACTTGGTGCCGGCTTGGGCGCATTCCAGGGACTTTCTGCAGTCGCCGACGACGGTGATGAGGCCCTTGGGACCCGGCATCTTCATCTTCAAGTAGGCGTAGTGGGGGACCGCCATGAATTTGGCGAGGGCATGCTGGCCCAGCAACGCGTGGTACGCGCTAGACAGGTCCACCACCTCAAACCAAATAGGCCCACGCCAGAAATGATCGCTCGTGCCAAACAGGACGTCAAGCCGGATCCGACCGATGGAGGAGAGACCCGAACCCGGCATGGCGCCGTTTGTCGGGGGCGGGGGTGGAGATGGAGGCGGCTGCCCCGCGCCTGGAGCTGGAGCCGGAAGCGGCAGATGGCGCCCCTCACGATGCGCTTGGTGATGGCGGACTGCTGCAGCGTGTGTGTGGATGGCCTCGCGCTACTGTGGTGCTTGCACGGGGCATCGAGCATCTCTTTGAAGCTCATGGCGGGTTGCCATGCAGTCTTGCCGGTTCGCGGGCGCTTGCCGACAGCCTTGGCTGCTGGCGCCTAGTCAGCGGCCATGATGAGGCGGTTGTCGTAGTAGGGGGCCTGCTGCTCGGCCTTGCTCTTGTTGTTCTGCTGGTTGTTCGGCTGGCGGCTGCTCACGCCAGCCGGCTTGGTGGATGGTGCCGGCAACGCCTTGCCGGCTTCATCCAACACCACTTGGATCTTCATGGCGGAGTCAGTCGTGGCGTACTTGTCTACCGTGACCATGAGCACGGCCATGGTGGTTGGCTCAGAATGCAGGAGTTTGTTCTTGAGGAGGGTGCCATCCCGGCAACCACTCACAATGTACTGGATGGCTTGGACTTCATGGACCCCCTCGCAGCTGTTCCGGAGCTTGGTCCTGCGTGCGAGCTACTCGCAGCCAATTTTGTTAGGCCCCTGCACGCACATGGCGAGCTGACTGGGATGGCCGGGATGCTTGTAGGTGCCGGTGAAGTTGTGGACGAAGGCCTGCTCGAAGTCAACCCACGAGTTCACCCTGCCAACCGGAAGGCTGTTCAGCCATGTCCGGGCCGAGCCCTGGAGCATGAGCGGGGCGTAGCACACAACAAGGCGCCGGTTTCTGCCTACGATGCCGATGGCGGTGGTGTAGTCAATGAGCCAGTCCTCCGGCTTGACGGTCCCGTTGTACTTGAGGGTGTCGCGGGGAAGCGTGAACCCTTTGGCAAAGGGTTCATCCCGGATGCGTGGGCCGAAACAAGCCGGACCGACCACATTGTCCTCCTCCAGCTCAAGGCAAAGGGTGAGCTGCTCAATGCGGTGACGGGCGTCGGTGTCGTCGATGGCTCGCGGGCCCAACTGGCTTGCGACTGGGCCGCGAGGTGCCGGGTCGGCAGAAGCCGGACGGCCACGCCGGCCGGATTGCAGGGGAAGATCATGACGCCGCTAGTCTCCTGGAGCCGGCTCATTGCCCAGGTCGTCTCCAGCCGTCAGGCCGCGGTTGCGCCGGGTCCGGGTCCTACCGGAATGAGCTTCACTGGGGGGCGGAGATGATGCCTTGTTCAGCTGCTCGGGTTCTTTGGTGCGGCGCGAAACAGACCTCGCGGGACGGTCAAGGTGGGCCTGCTGCACGTTCGCAGCACCGAGAAGGTCGGCCATGCGCTGCAGGCGCTCCTGCAACTCCTCACCCTGCAGCTGCTCCACGCCAACTGTGGCCGCCTGTGCAGCGCGCATGTTCTTGACGGGGGTGTCATAGACGGGCAGGATCGCGCCCAATGCGCGGCCGACGGCGGCGTCACGGGTCCGCACCTCGGCAACCCGGCTGGGCTCAGCCGCGGCCGGCGTGAAGCCGTACGCGGCGTCGTGCTCCCGCAGGACAGACTCCAACTGGCACTGCGTAGCAGCAAGCATCACAGCCTCGTCTAGCAGGTGCTTGCGCTCCTCCTCGAGCAGGGCCCGGGCCTGGGCGGCGTTGGTGGCGTTGATGTCGGTGGCGATGGGAACGCTGAGGTTCTGCATCATGGCGCGCAGCGGGTCCACCGTGCTGGTGCGCTCTGCCGTGGCCTTGGCAGCAGCAGCCTTCTTCGCGGCGCTGGACGAAGTGGAGTCGGAGTCGGTGGCGAGCACCTCCACCCAGATGCAGAGATCCGCCACCTCGGCGGAGACGTCGTCGCCAAGGGGAACAGGCGAGTCGATGACGTCGAGCACCCTGCTCGGGTACTCATCAGGGGTGCGCAACACGCTGAAGGGAGCATTGGACAAGGCAGCAAAGTCGGTCGGCGCCGTGCTGATGACCCCCAAGTATAGGGGATCAATCGTAGTCCTTTCGATAAGTAAGAGTGTCGAACCCAACGAGGAGCAGAAGGAAATGACAAGCGGTTTTCTGCAAGGTAATGTCTGCAAGCACTGAAATTGTAAGTAACGAGTTGTTTGATAGCAAGGTAATTTCTAACGAGCAAGTAATGGTAACGGTAACAAAAGTGCAGCAAGGTAGCCCAATCCTTTTGAGGCAAAGGATAGGCCAGAACGGTCTCTTATGATAGGCAAAGCGTTCTTGAGGGTACACGGGAATTTCATCTAGTCACTTTCATCATGTTGGTTTGATTTGTGTTCACTACTTTGATAATTTGATATGTGGGTGTACCGGTGCTTAGGTGATGTTCTTACTTGAATAAACCTCCAACTTATGATTAACCCCCTCGCAAGCATCCGCAACTACGAGAAAAGTATTAAGAATAAATCTAACCATAGCATTAAACTTTTGGATCCAAATCTGCCCCTTATGAAATAGCGCATAAACTAGGGTTTAAGCTTCTGTCACTCTCGCAACCCATCATCTAATAACTACTCCACAATGCATTCCCTTAGGCCCAAATATGGTGAAGTGTCATGTAGTCGACGTTCACATGACACCACTAAGGGAATCACAACATACATACTATCAAAATATCGAACACATATCAAGTTCACATGATTACTTGCAACAAGATTTCTCCCGTGCCCTCAAGAACAAAAGTAACTACTCACAAATGATAATCATGCTCAAGATCAGAGGGGTATTAAATAGCATAATGGATCTGAACATATAATCTTCCACCAAATAAACCATATAGTAATCAACTACAAGATGTAATCAACACTACTTGTCACCCGCAAGCACCAATCTATAGTTCTGGTACAAAGATTGAACTCAACAGATGAACAAGGATTTGAGAGGAGATGGTGCTGTTGAATTTGTTGATGGAGATTGCCCTCCCCAAGATGGGAGAGTTGTTGGTGATGATGATGACGATGATTTCCCCCTCCGGGAGGGAAGTTCCCCAGGTGGAATCGCTCCGCGGGAGGGCAAAAGTGCTCCTGCCCAAGTTCCGCCTCGAGGCGGCGGCACTTTGTCCCGAAAGTCCTCTCCTTATTTTTTTCTAGGTCAAAATGACTTATATACCAGAAGATGGGCACCGGAGGTGGGCCAAGGAGGGCACAACCCACCAGGGCGTGCCTGGGTTCCCTGGCGTGCCCAGGTGGGTTGTGCCCACCTGGTGGGCCCCCTCTGGTAGTTATTTGATCCAATAAATCTTATTTATTCCATAAAAATTCCTCGTGAAGTTTCAGCTCATTTGGAGTTGTGCAGAATAGGTAGCCTGACGTAGCTTTTTCAGGTCCAGATTTCCAGCTGCCGAAATTCTCCCTCTTTGTGTGAACCTTGCATATTATGAGAGAAAAGGCATTAGAATTACTCCAAAATTCATTATTATGCATAAAAACATTATAAATAACAGTAGGAAAAGATGATGCAAAATGGACGTATCACGCGCCGGGCGCAGGGACCAGGTCGTGCATGCTGAGCTCGCCGGAGTCGATGAAGGCCCCCGTCTGGAACGTGTCTCCGGCCGGCACCTCAAGCTGCCCCACAGTGGGCGCCAACTATTGTGGTGGGCGCACGGCAGATGCCACGGGTTGGCTAAAGAGAGCGATAGGCAAGAGGCAACCGGTGGGCTCCAGAGGCGAGGTTGGTACGAGCGAGCAGGAGACGCAAGACGTACCCAGGTTCGGGGCTCTCCGGAGAGATAACACCCCTAGTCCTACCGAGTGTGGTTTATATGAAGATGGTACAAGCTTGCTCCTAGAGCTATTTTGGGGAGGAGGGAAGTTAGGCCAGAGCATAGGCTGCTCCTTCTCCGTGTGGGTGGATGTGAGTACGTGTGTGCATGCCTAAAGGAGTCGACCCTCTGCATGGAGGAGCACCGGGGGGTCTTATAGGCTGGCCCCCCCGGGGTTACAATGGTAAAGGTACATGGGCGCGGGGCCAGATTGTTAGTGTCTAGGAGCCAGCAGTGGGGGCCGCCGGGGCGCCGGGTCTACCGGGTCCGTCGGGTGCGGGCCATACCGGGCCCACCGGGCGCGGGTACGGCCGGTTGCTAGGTACTATAGGCACGCTGTGTTGGTCTTCATGGGATGGCTGCACCGTCTTGCTACAGGGTTGCGCCTCTGGGACGCCGCACGCCCCGAGGCACTTGGTCGGCACGGCAGCCGCACCCGCCGGGGCCGGCGCAAAAGGGGGCGCACTGTAGCCACGCTTGCTTGTCGATGAAGGCTTGACTTGCGGGAAACGGCCAGCATGCGCCAGCCGACTTGGCCGGGTTGCAGGTCCTGGCCGGGTTGTGCTGGGAAGCCGGCCAGGGGCAAGCCGTATTGAGGGGCATTGCCAGCCCCTATGTTTTTGAAAGGGATCCGGGTTCCATTGCCCGCCCGGGGTCTATCCCCCCGACAATCTTCCCTTCGGATCTGTGGTATAAGGTGTACCCAATAGTCTCTTTAGGGTATCCTATGAAGACGCACTTCTTCGATTTAGGTTCAAGCCTATCAGGCTAAAGCCTTTTGACATAAGCCTCGCATCCCTAAACTTTAAGAAACGACAGCTTAGGTTTCTTGCCAAACCACAGTTCATATGGTGTCGTCTCAATGGATTTAGACGATGCCCTATGTAACATGAATGTGGCTGTCTCTAATGCATAACCCCAAAATGATAGTGGTAAATCGGTAAGATACATCATAGAATGCACCATATCTAATAAAGTACGGTTACGATGTTCGGACACACCATTACGCTATGGTGTTCCAGGTGGCGTGAGTTGTGAAACAATTCCACATTGTTTTAAATGAAGGCCAAACTTGTAACTCAAATATTCGCCTCCGTGATCAGATCGTAGAAACTTTATTTTCTTGTTACGATGATTCTCCACTTCACTCTAAAATTCATTGAACTTTTCAAATGTTTCAGATTTGTGTTTCATCAAGTAGATATACCCATACCTACTCAAATCATTTGTGAAGGTCAGAAAATAATGATACCCGCCATGTGCTTCAACACTCATCGGACCGCATACATCGGTATGTATTATTTCCAATAAGTCATTAGCTCGCTCCATTGTTCCGGAGATCGGAGTTTTAGTCATCTTGCCCATGAGGCATGGTTCGCAAGTATCAAATGATTCCAAAAGTCTATCTGCATGGAGTTTCTTCATGCGCTTTATACCAATATGACCTAAACGGTAGTGCCACAAGTATGTTGCTCATCATTATCAACTTTGCATCTTTTTGCATCAATATTATGAATATGTGTATCATTACGATCGAGATTCAACAAGAATAGACCATTCATCAAGGGTGCATGGCCATAAAAGATATTACTCAGATAAATAGAACAACCATTATTCTCCGATTTAAATGAATAACTGTCTCGCAATAAACAAGATCCAGATATAATGTTCATGCTCAACGCGGCCACCAAATATCAATTATTGAGGTCTAAAACTAATCCCGAAGGTAGATGTAGAGGTAGCGTGCCGACGGCGATCACATCGACCTTGGAACCATTCCCGACGCGCATCGCCACCTCGTCCTTAGCCAATCTTCGTTTATTCCGCAGCTCCTGTTTCGAGTTACAAATATGAGCAACCGAACCAGTATCAAATATCCAGGCGCTACTACGAGCATTAGTAAGGTACACATCAATAACATGTATATCAAATATACCTTTGTTCACTTTGCCATCCTTCTTATCCGCCAAGTATTTGGGGCAGTTCCGCTTCCAGTGACCATTCCCTTTGCAGTAGAAGCACTCAGTTTCAGGCTTGGGTCCAGCTTTGGGCTTGTTCCCGGGAGTGGCAACTTGCTTGCCATTCTTCTTGAAGTTCCCTTTCTTTCCCTTGCCCTTTTTCTTGAAACTAGTGGTCTTGTTAACCATCAACACTTGATGCTCCTTCTTGATTTCTGCCTCCGCGGCCTTATGCATTGCGAAGAGCTCAGGAATCGTTTTATTCATCCCTTGCATATTATAGTTCATCACGAAGCCTTTGTAGCTTGGTGGCAGTGATTGAAGAACTCTGTCAATAACACTATCAACTGGAAGATCAACTCCCAGCTGAGTCAAGTGGTTATGATACCCAGACATTTTGAGTATGTGTTCATTGACAGAATTGTTCTCCTCCATCTTGCAGCTATAGAACTTGTTGGAGACTTCATATCTCTCAACCCGGGCATTTGCTTGAAATATTAAATTCAACTCTTGGAACATCTCATATGCTCCATGACATTCAAAATGTCTTTGAAGTCCCAGTTCTAGGCCGTAAAGCATGGCACACTGAACTATCAAGTAGTCATCAGGTCGAGCCTGCCAGACGTTCATAACATCTATAGTAGCTCCTGTAGCATGTCTATTGCCTAGCGGTGCATCAAGGACATAATTCTTATGTGCAGCATTGAGGATAACCTCAAGTTACGGACCCAGTCCGTGTAGTTGCTACCATCATCTTTCAACTTAGCTTTCTCTAGGAACGCATTAAAATTCAGGTGAACGGTAGCTCGGGCCATTGATCTACAACATAGATATGCAAAATTATTAAGACTAAGTTCATGATAAATTAAGTTCAATTAATCAAATTACTAATGAACTCCCACTTAAATAAACATCCCTCAAGTTATCTAAGTGATACATGATCCAAATCAACTAACCCATGTCCGATCATCACGTGAGATGGGGTAGTCATCAATGGTGAACATCTCTATGTTGATCATATCTACTATATGACTCATGTTCGACCTTTCGGTCTCTAGTGTTCCGAGACCATGTCTGTACATGCTAGGCTCGTCAAGTTTAACCCAAGTATTCTGCATGTGCAAAACCGTCTTACACCCGTTGTATGTGAACATAGAGTCTATCACACCCGATCATCACGAGGTGCTTCAAAACGACGAACTTTGGCAACGGTGCATACTCGGGGAGAACACTTTTATCTTGAAATTTAGTGAAGGGATCATCTTATAATGCTACTGCCGTTCTAAGCAAAACAAGATGCATAAAGGATTAACATCACATGCAATCAAAATATGTGACATGATATGGCCATCATCATCTTGTGCTTTTGATCTCCATCTCCAAAGCATCGTCATGATCTCCATCATCACCGGCTCGACACCTTGATCTCCATCGTTGCGTCGGGGTCATCTCGCCAACTATTGCTTCTACAACTATTGCTAACACATAGTGATAAAGTAAAGCAATTACATGGCGCTTGCATTTCATACAATAAAGAGACAAGCCTAAGGCTCCTGCCGGTTGTCGATATTACAAAACATGATCATCTCATACATCAACATATATCACATCATATCTTGACCATATCACATCACAACATGCCCCGCAAAAACAAGTTAGACGTCCTCTACTTTGTTATTGCAAGTTTTATGTGGCTGCTACAAGCTTCTAGCAAGAACCGTTCTTAACTACGCAAAAACCACAACGGTGATTTATCAAGTTTGCTATTTTAACCTTCTTCAAGGACCGGCCATAGTCAAATTCGATTCAACTAAAGTAGGAGAAACAGACAACCGCCAGACACCTTTATGCAAAACAAGTTCCATGTCAGTCGGTGGAACCGGTCTCATGTGCGTGGACATGTAAGGTTGGTCCGGGCCGCTTCGTCCCACAATACCGCCGAATCAAAATAAGACATTGGTGGTAGGCAGTATGACTATCACCGCTCACAACTCTTTGTGTTCTACTCGTGAATATCATCTACGCATAGACCTGGCTCCGATGCCACTGTTGGGAAATGTTGCATGGAAAACAAAAAAATCTACGCACACGCAAGATCTATCCATGGAGATGCATAGCAATGAGGGGGAGATTGTGTCTACGTACCCTCATAGACCATAAGCGAAAGTGTTTAGTAACATGGTTGATATAGTCGAACTTCTTGGCGATCCAACCGATCAAGTACCGAACGTACGGCACCTCCGTGTTCAGCACACGTTCAGCTCGGTGACGTTCTCTCCTTCTTGATCCAGCAAGACGGCGAAGTAGTGGATGAGTTCTAGCAGCACGACGGTGTGGTGACGGTGGTGGTGATGCTATCTCCGTAGGGCTTCGCCTAAGCACTCCGAAGATATGACCGAGGGACGAAACTGTGGAGAGGGGCGCTGCACACGGCTAAGAGATTGTCGTGGCTTTGTGTTGCGCCCCCCTCCCACATATATATAGGTAGGGGAGGGAGGAGGTAGCCAGGAGGCACCCCAAGTGGGGCCGAATCCCACTTGGACTCCTGCCCCTAGCCGCCCCCTCCCCTTGCCTTTTTAGGCGCGCGGGGAAAGGCACGGGAGGGTGGCGCCCTCCCACCCCTTTCCTTTCTCCCATGAGAAGGGGAAGGCAGGAGGGGCTAGCCCTCCACCCTTTCCTTCCCTAGGGCCGGTGGCCAGGGACGGGCGTGCCAGCCCCCTTGTGGGCTGGTGTGTCTCTCCCCTTGGCCCATTAGGCCCATAGACCTCCTGGGGGTGTCCGGAACCCCTTCCGACGATCCGATGGCTACCCGGTGCACTCCAAAACTCTTTCGGTGTCCGAATATCATCGTCCTATATATCAATCTTTACCTCTAGACCATTCTGGAGCTCCTCGTCACGTCCGTGATCTCATCCAAGACTCCGAACAACATTCGGTCACCAAATTATATAACTCATATAACATTATATTGTCAACGAACGTTAAGCGTGCGGACCCTACGGGTTCTAAAACTATGTAGACATGACCGAGACACCTCTCCGGTCAATAACCAATAGCGAAACCTAGATGCCCATATTGGTTCCTACATATTCTACGAAGATCTTTATCAGTCGAACCGTTATGACAACATACGCAATTCCCTTTGTCTGTCGGTATGTTACTTGCCCGAGACTCGATCGTCGGTATCTTCATACCTAGTTCAATCTCGTTACGGGCAAGTCTCTTTACTCGTTCCGTAATACATCATCTCGTAACTAACTCCTTAGTCATTTACTTGCAAGCTTATTATGATGTGTATTACCGAGAGGGCCCAGAGATACCTCTCGGATACTCGGAGTGACAAATCCCAATCACGATCCATGCCAACTCAACAAACACCTTCGGAGATACCTATAGAGCATCTTTATGATCACCCAATTACGTTGTGACATTTGATAGCACACAAGGTATTCCTCCGGTATTCGGGAGTTGTATGATCTCATGGTCGAAGGAGCATGTATTTGACATTCAAGAAAGCAGTAGCAATAAACTGAACGATCATATGCTAAGCTAACGGATGGGTCTTGTCCATCACATCATTCTCCTAATGATGTGATCCTGTTATCAAGTGACAACACATGTCTATGGTTAGGAAACCTTAACCATCTTTGATCAACGAGCTAGTCTAGTAGAGGCTTACTAGGGACACGGTATTTATTTATGTATTCACATATGTATTTAAGTTTCCGATCAATACAATTCTAGCATGAATAATAAACCTTTATCATGAATAAGGAAATATATAAAATAACAACATTATTATTGGCTCTAGGGCATATTTCCTTCAGATAACTGTTCAGAGGGGGATTTAGAGGGAGCAGACCACTCCTATTTACCCCCTGAGGTCTTTTGCTCTAACTTGGCATGCTGATGTTGGTCATATCATGCATATGGCGCCTTGCATTGCTTACTTTATACATCAAATATGTCATCTACTTAGTTTAGACATGCTTTGTGTGAATGCCATCTGTTAATTTCTATATCATATATGTGAATTATGCAATGCCATCTTGTTTAGCCAGGCATCATATATGTGAATTTTGCAATGCCATCCTGGTTAGCTAGTCATCTTATATGTGAATTTTGCAATGCCATCCTTTTTTTATTACATATTAAATTTGTCAACAATGTTAGTACATTTAATTACACTTCCTGTGCATCAGCCATTCGTCATGGTCATGGAAAAATCTAGAGTGAAAACAAGGTCTCATTCAGAGCAAACAATGCTACTGACGAAGCGCATGTCTTGCTGGTTACGGATAGCTCCTCATAGGAGGATTCAGAGACAGATGACCAGTCCTATTCCCCTCCCCCCCCCCCCCCCCCCCCCCCGAGGTGCATGCTCTAACTTGGCAGGGTTATATTGCTCATATCATGCATATGGTGTCTTGCATTGCTATGTCATTTGCTTAGTTTAGACCTGCTTTGTGTGAATGCCACCTGTTTAGTGTCTAATTACCATATATGTGAATTATGCAATGCCATCTTGTTCCAAGACATTATATATGTGAATTATGCAATGCTATCTTGTTGCAAGGCATTATATATGTGAATTATGCAATGCCATGCTGTTTAACCAAGCATCATATATGTGAATTATATCATGCCATCCTTTTTTTGTATTACGTATTCCATTTGTCAACAATGTTTGTATATTCAACTACTCTTCCTGTGCATCAGCCATTTGAATCGATGATGGAAAAATCTGGAGTGAAAACAAGGTCTTCAAGGCACACAATAATACCTGCTGAAGCAGATATCTTGCTAGTTACAGATAGCTCCTCAGAGGAGGACTCAGCGACAGATGACCAGTCGTATTTTCCCCCTGAGGTGTATGCTCAAACTTGGCAGGGTTATATTACTCATATCATGCATATGTTGTCTTGCAATGCTTAGTTTTTACATCATACACACAATATTGAATGCCATCTTCTTAGTTTAGACATCATATATGCGATTGCCCTCTGCTTACTTGCTTAGTATATCAATCATATATTTGAATTATATCATGCCATGATGTTTACATAGACATCATGTATCTGAATTATGGCATGCCAACCCATTTTTTGAAGACATAATATAGTTATATCATCTCATCATGTTTACATAGTCATCATATTTTGAATTATGTCATTCTATCCTTGAATAATATCATGCCATCATGTTTCCATCGACGGCATGTATGTGAATTATGGCATGCCAACCACTTTAATAGACACATCGTATAGTTATATCATGTCATCCTGTTTACATAGTCATCATATTTGAATTATGTCATTCTATCATGTTTAGTTAGCCATAATATATGTGAAATTGTGTCATGCTATCCTCTTTAGTTAGCCATCATATACGTGAAATTGTGTCATGCTATCCTGTTTGGTTAGACAACATAAATGTGAATTATTTCATGCCTTGTTTTATTCCCTACTATCCATTGCACCTGTCTACCATACAATGTCTGTACATTCAATTACTTTTCTTGTTTATCAGCCATTTGAATTGGAGGGGGTGATGGCAGTATCTATGGGAGTAAAAACACGGTCTTCAGAAAAGATAGTACTACCCGTCGATGCGGATAGAACCACGGTTGTACTGGCCCAAGAACCAGCCCCACCACACATAACCCAGACTCACGCAATTTGTACCCATACCCAGTTGGACAGAGAACTAGCTACACCCCTTCTAACCCCAACCCCAGCAGATAGTAACCCAGTTCCAGTTGACACGGCACCGTTTCCACCACAGAGCACCCAAACACAAGTAGTTAGTAAGGCAACTGCAGTGCCCAAAGCATGAGGACCAGCACTCCGAAACCCAACTCCATGTTTAAAGAAGAAGAAGAATTGTTCTCAGGTCAGGTTCTGTAGCTATGGTTCATACTCCTTTGCTCTTGCATCACTGTATTTACTCATACCAACTAATTTCAAATTTGAAGGATGCAATTGAAACTCCAATGGTGCAATAGGTATGTTTTAAACTTGTTTCTTTAACTGATTTGCTGTTGTAACTTGCTCTTTGTTGATTTCAGTTTCAATTGAATAAACAGTTATGTTCTTATGTCATGCACATTACAAGTGTTGTTACTGCTGTGTAGTTTCCCGCACTTATATTCTATCTATGCTGCTTTGTCTTAAACAGATATGATTTGAACTGTCTCTATCTTGATTTGGCAACATAAACTTGAATGATATAGACCATACAGTGACCATAGTACATAGATATATGTTTGTTTCATGCTGTTTTCCTGTCCACCTTACTACTGTACTAGTTTACCAAAAATGAGTTTCATATACAACATGGTAAACCTGTGATGTGTCTGCTTGTTTCTCTTTTAGAATGCGTACAAAATATTGGAGAAGAGTACCCTGTTATGCAATGGTAAAGGAAGTAATGCAGATAAGGTTCAAGATAGTGAGACATCCCTGTTGGTCTCCAAGAAAGCTGATATAAACTATCTTGAAGACAGTGAGACAACCCCAAAGTCCTGTCTTGATGTAGTGTATGAGTTACTAGCCACTACTGCTGGCACAAACTCTTCGAACTTGCTGCCTGAATCACTTCAACTTATTGAGTCTCAACTTCAAGTTGAAAGACATCGATCAGATGTGCTGTGACACGAAGCCGAAGGCCTGAGGAAGTCCCTGCAGAATTCAGATGCATATTTCTGGTGCAACAGCAAGCGCTCGAGGATTTAAGCGCCAAACAAGAGAAAGCTAATAAGCTTGCTAAGCGTCTTGCCAGCATGGTGGATACCCAGGATATTGTTTCTTGAGCTCTTCTGAAGTGGCTTCACTTCTGGACTTCTTTTGCTGTGGCGTTTATTTGCACTGGTCGCCAACTTTGACAACTAGTGTATGTAATATGCTACTTTGTTCCCCATATTTGCACTGGTGGTGAACTTTGATGCCTAGTGGATGTAATATGTGTAATAGCTATAATAGCCTAGCATAAGTTGTTTGCTTATTTATTTCCGTGTTGTCTTGTTTATTTGTTTGGTTGTAGTCAGTGCAGTTCTTTTTCCGCAGTTTGCTAGTGGCCGCAATAACCTATTTTTTTAAACTGTGCCAAAATAACCATGGGCAACATACGAACCGTTGTAACCATGGTCCTGCTATCTGCTGTAGTTACAATGAGCCTCCAACGGGCCTTCTACGGGCCGTCGAGTCAATGGGCCTTCTACGGGCCGTATGATCGATTGGCCAAACATGGACCAATACGGGCCGTAAATGGGCTAGAGGGTTTATGGGCCGACTATAACAGGCCATTAATAGGCCGATGAGTATAACGGGCTTAATTCTATCTACATGCATAACGGGTCATTAATGGGCTGTATTTGACAACGCTTTGAAACGGCCCAACAGATTAAAGGGCCGCAAACGGGCTGACTTTAACCACGGGCTGAATTTGGCCCACAAGCGGAACAGGCCAGTAATGGACCATAAGTAATCGAATGCTGCAAATGAGCCCAAGAATAAATGGGCCCTTAGAAGGCCGAAAGATAACATGGGCTGGAAATGGCCCAATAAAATAATGGGCCGTTAACGGGTATAAAGCAATACACTATTCATTATGGGCTAGTTTCACCACAGGCCTTTAATGGGCCAAGAGTTACGAAGGGCCTCATATGGGCCGGAAGACGTCATGGGCCTTACATGGGCCGGAAGTTACAATGTGCTGGAATCATATTGGACGGCCCAGATGACGCTACTTGGCCTAATTCGGATGGGCCATAACGGGCCATGAGTTAGCGGGCTGTAAATGGTCTATATGCGAATAGGCCGTTAATAGGCTTTCCATGGGCCGGCCCGCCCCTTTTGACCAAGTCAAACGAGACGGCCTTTTGACCTAAATGGGCCACTTTTGGGCCCAGCCACGTGTCCACGTATCATAGGCGCGGCCCGTCCATTGGAAGGATGCCATCTATCCAAACGGGGAGCTGACACGTGTTTCCTCTGGCCAATGAGAATTTTACACATGGAAAATCGCCATTGGTTGTTGCTGTTAACGGGTTACCGGATCCAAAACAGGACCCGATAGCTTAACGGCGACCCATTACGGTGGATGCCACGTGTCGGTTACCCTTTACGAAAGCACTTCCATGACGCGTCATTTATCGTCATGGAAGTGGACACTTCGGTGATGATAATTTGAGTATTGTCATGGAACACTTCTACGACAGCACATGTATGACTATCTTGATTCTGTCATAAAATCGTCATGGATGTACACGCATGACAGAAAACATGACCTATTGTGACAAACACATATCATCACAGAAGTTTTTTTTGTTGTAATGGCTGCTATGGGTGACTAGTAAGAACCGTTCGTACCTACGCAAAGCCACAATGGTGATATTGAAGTTGCTATTTAACCTTCTACAAGGACTGCCTTTGTCGAATCCGATTCAACTAAGGTGGGAGAGACAGACACCCACCAGCCATCTTTATGCAACAAGTTGCATGTCAGTCGATGGAACCGGTCTCATGTACGTGGACATGTAAAGTTGGTCCGGGCCGCTTCATCCCACAATACCACTAAATCAAGATTAGACCAAGGAAGGAAGCAATCTGAATATCAATGGCCACAAGCTCCTTTGTGTTCTACTCGTGATGTCATCTACGCAAAGACCTAGCTCATGATGCCACTGTTGGGGAATGTTGCATGGGATGTAAAAAAAATTCCTACGCTAGCCAAGATCAATCAAGGAGATGCACATCTACGAGAGGAGAGATTGGATCCACATACCCTTGTAGATCGCTAAGCGGAAGCATTAAGAAACGCGGTTGATGTAGTCGAACGTCTTCGCGATCCAATCATGATCCGTCCATGAACTCCCGATCAAGTGCCGAACGGACGACACCTCCGCGTTCAACACACGTACGGCTTGATGACACCTTCACCTCCTCGATCCAGCGAGCGATGGTGAAGTAGTAGCTTGAATTTTTTGGCAGCACGACGGTGTGGTGGCGGTGGTGGTGGAGAAATCTCAGCAGGGCTTCGCCAAGCCTAGTGGAGAAGAAGAAGGACTACGAGCGAGAGGAAGGGCATTGCCGTGGCAACAATGGGTGCGGCAGCCCTTTCTCTCCACCTCTATATATTGGGGGAAGGGAGGAGGGGGAGCCCTAGGGTTTCCCCTAGGGGGTCCGGCGGCCACCAGATGGGGCGCCCCCTAGGGAAACCCTAGGGTGGCTTGGCCCCCAAGCCACAAGGTGGCCGGCCCCTAGGTGGGCTCCCCCACCCCTTGGCCGAGTAGGCTAGGGTTTGGGTGGCACCCAGCCCCTTGTGGGCCAGTGTGCCCCCTTCCCTGGGCCCATGAGGCCCCTCAACACTTGCCGCCCCCCCGCCCCCCGAAACTCTTTTCGGTTCTCCGACGAAATCTGCTACCTCCCGGAACACTTCCGGAGTCCGAATCCCTTCATCCTATATATCAATCTTCACCTCTGGACCATTCCGGAGTTCCTTGTCATGTACGGGATCTCATCTAGGACTCCAAACAACCTTTGGTCACCAACACAATAACTCAACTATACTTATATCATCACGAAACGTTAAGTGTGTAGACCCTGCGGGTTTGAGAACTATGCAGACATGACCGAGACACCTCCACGGTCAATAACCAATAGCGGGACCTGGATGTCCATATTTGTCCCCACATATTCTATGAAGATCTTTATCGGTCGAACCTCGATGCCAAGGATTCAGCTAATCCCGTATGTGGTTCCCTTTGTCCATCGGTATGTTACTTGCCCGAGATTCGATCGTCGGTATCTCCATACCTAGTTCAATCTCATTACCGGCAAGTCTCTTTACTCATTCCGTAATACAAGATCTCATGGCCAACTTCCTTAGTCACATTGCTTGCAAGCTCATTGTGATGTTGTATTACCGAGTCGGCCCCAAGATACCTCTCCGTCATACGGAGTGACAAGTCCTAGTCTTGATCCATGCCAACTCAACAGACACCCTCGAAGATACCTGTAGAGCATCTTTATAGTCACCCAGTTACATTGCGATGTTTGATACACACAAGGTACTCCTCCGGTGTCAGTGAGTTGCATGATGTCATGGTCATAGGAACAGATACTTGACATGCAGAAAACGATAGCAATAAACTTGACACGATCATATGCTATGCTTATAGTTTGGGTCTTGTTCATCACATCATTCTCCTAATGATGTGATCCCATTATCAAATGACAACTCATGTCTATGGCTAGGAAACCATAGCCATCTTTGATCAATGAGCTAGTCCGGTAGAGGCTCACTAGGGACATGTTGTTGTCTATGTATCCACACATGTATTTGAGTTTCCAGTCAATACAATTATAGCATGGATAATAAACGATTATCATGAACAAGGAAATATAATAATAACCACTTTATTATTGCCTCTAGGGCATATTTCCAACACTTGAGTTGTGACATGGGGCTCGACACGTATGCCAATGTGTGGTGCGTTAGGCTTCGTGCAAAGTCATGGTATTGTGATCCCTTGAAGACACCCCACATCTACTTGTGTCTTTCTTGGTGATGATCTTTCTGTTTGTTAGCTACTGTTTGTTAGCTAGGCGTGCCTTGCCTTGGGTGTCTTTTCTCTCATAAACAGGGCCAACTTGTTCAAGTTTTTGATCATGTTTTTCTTATAAACTAGATCATCCAAAGCTTAAGAGGTGACTCTTGGCTTTGGCAACTTTTTGAGCAATATATTCAGGTGGGGAGGGATCCCCTCCCCCTGGTGACCGTTCAAAAAAATGCCCGCTACGCCACTGACTTCTGCCCCTCATCGAAAGTGCAGCCTCGTCTAAGTCTCCTGCCCCTCGTCCCCCCTCCTCGACCAAGTCCAAGGTGAGGGTGTTTGTGTGTACGTGAGGAGGCGCATGTATGCATGTGGCGTGGTGCGACAGGAAGGCCAGCCAAGCTCGCAACCATGGTTGCCGAGCTCAATCTCGAGGGGCTGGACAACCTTGGTGCGGGAAAAAGAACTAGAGGAGCAACATGCAATTCACCTCGTCAGCCACATGATTGAAAAGGAACTAAGGGGCAAGGGTGCGTTCAGTGGCGGACCTAGACCTTGACCCATGGGGGTGCCAACCTTTACACTCACAAATAAAATGTCATATAACCTTAAAAAACTGTCAGCTTAGCATTTTAATCCTATAATACCCATATAATTAGACAAACTAGTGCTATGTATTACTAGATAAAAAAAGATTTGCATTTTTTGGGGGGGTGCCAGGGCACTCACGGCACCCCACTGGATCTGCCACTGGTTGCGTTTGGGTGGCTGTTGTTGATCCAGACTTTTGTATTTGGGTGGTTGCTGTCGATCTTGTGGATTGGAGGAGCAAGGCTGCGAGCAAGCTGCATTTTTGCTTGTAGCAATCAGATTAGATGTAGACTTTGGTATTTCGGTGGCCTTTGTTTGACTAAAATCCAATCAGATTGCGGCGATTTGTTTTTGACAAAGCGTGCTCAAGCCTTCGGTTCTTCAATTGTTGATGCTCACACTGTTGCACGATTCAATATTTATCTACCTTTTTATGACCAAAATCCACTCAATTCATGATGAGGTGAATAAACTTGCTCCATTCTCTCTCTCAAACCAAGAGGCTTGCTTCAGTGCTCCCTCTAACTCAATTTCCTAGGGGTATTCTTGACCCCCGCCACATATTTTTTCTCCGGCCCACTGTAGCCCATATCCAAGCCCCGTATAACCCATACATATGTATACGGTGTCCTCCTGAAAAAAAGATGACATGACCCCACGACCAGGTACGACCTGCCGACGATAGATCCATCAATCACGCAGCTCCATCATTCACGCAGCTCCTCCATCATTATGTTGAGGTTCTGTAGGAATATCAGCGGCGGCGATCTCATCGCCGGTGATCTCATCCGAGAGCGCGTGCGGCACCGTCGTGAACCTCCAGCGCTTGTAGGTACCGCATCCCGTTTCCCCACATTTGTCTTGCTCGCGGCAGCATCAAAGAACTATCGTCGTTTTTGTCCTAGTGGTTAACCTAGTGGGGCAGGTAACCTAGCTTTTCGGTGGTCCAGGCCATCGCAGATCTTGTTCTGGTAGTGCTGCTCGTCGTGATACAAAGTGATCACGCGGGCTAAAGTGGGTTTCTTCTATCTAGGGTTAACCTAGCGTCGGTTTCCGTCGGTTATGTGCATGACGGCTTCGTTATTTGATGCGGTGGCTTACCTAGGTATCCGGTGATCCAAAGTGATCACGACTGGTGCCGTGGGCAAGGTATCCGGCGGCGCAGGTTATCACGGGTAGCGCTGCTTCTCGCAATCCAAAGTGATCATGACTGGTGCCGTAGGCATCTTCCTTACTAGGGTTGTCATACCTTAATGCCGATGACCGGTGTGGAGAGGGGGGAGGATCCATGGGTGGTCAGAGGTCATTGGCGTCAGTTGTGTGCATGATCGGAATGCCCTCGGTTGGGGCGCTCTCCGATTGGGGTAGTTTATTTAAAATCCGTGATCGTGTGATATGTGTTGTATATTTCGGTATTGATAATGTTTGCACATGTGATGATACATATTATTTGTTGTAGGAAATGGCGGACGATGAGTTAACTGATATCATGTTTGACATGGAGTTTGGAGAACTGATGAAAGACTGGATAGAAGATTGGTCAGATGATGAAAATTCAGATCGTGGAGATTGGTCAGAGAATGGGGACAAATGGGAAGATCTTAATGTGAGTGGCATTATCATGTTGTAATTTTTTGGTTGCATCCGACAACATTATATTTTTGTGTTGAAAATTTATAGATGGATGAGCATGATGATGGTTAGAAAAACAACTCGGAGATCTCGAATGAAGATTACATTAGTCAGGTACGGAAGTGGAATTTTTTGTTGGCATGCAAATTGAATTTATCCTGGAATATTATATGATAAGTACTTATGTATTTGTGTTGTATTTTTCAGCTCATTTCCGAATGTCATAATGTGTACGACTATTACGGTGAATCCGACGCGGAGACATGCCTTGATGATGAATCATTCGATGCACCTGATTCTGGGGAGTCGCAGTCGTCGGTCATCATAAGTGAGGTATGTATGTAATCAATGTTGTATGGAAGTAATGTTAAACCATAGAAAACTGTTTTCATGGCTATGTTATGATTGTCTAGGTGATAGAAGATGAGGGGAAAAAGAATGTCCAAGATACTGCTAGTGCAGATGATAAGAGGGATATGTTCATGCAGATAATACAAATGACATTTATGTCTCACGATGCTGCGTTCGATTTCTACAACAGCTATGCTAGAGATAATGGTTTCAGCATTAGAAAGGGCAAGGTCAGGTATAGCAAAACTGAGTCACATCATATGCGTTATAGGCGGTATTGGTTCTTCCAGAGAAGGGAAACGTGACAACAAGTTGCTAACCGAGGAAGGACACAGCCGTAGGCTCAGACCCGAGACACGCTGCAACTGCGAAGTGCACCTGACCGTCAAGCTTGACCAAAAGCATGGGGTTTGGTATGTTGAAAGTTTTGAGGACAAGCATAGCCATATGATGGCAAGACCGGACGAGGTACCTTTTCTTTGGTCCCACAAAAAAATCAAAGAGTACCAGAAAGCTGAGATATTGTCCATGGGAGCTGCAAGGATTAGAATTCACGACATTATGGATTCCTTCCTCAGCAATCATTTATGGTATGGAGGTGTTGGTTTAACAGGCGTGATATATACAACCTTTGCTCCAGGGAGAAGAGGAATCTGCTTTCAAAAGGTGATGCTGCCACAGCCATAGGCATCATGGCCAGTAGGAAAGTGAGGGATCCTAGCTTCTTTTTCGAGTACAAGCTAGATAAGGAAGGACATATGAATAGAATGTTCTGGTGTGACTCCCAGTCTTGTCATGACTATGAGGATTTCGGTGACGTGCTTGTATTTGACAGCACGACAAGATGAACCGCTATGGTATGCCATTCATACCTTTTGTTGGTCTTAACAATCACTGGAAGACCACTATTTTTGGTTGTGCCATAGTTTTGGACGAGACCGAAGAGACATATGTGTGGCTGTTGCAGACTTTTTCGAGGTCCATGTGTCAAAAGCTGGCAAAGAGTGTAATCACGGACGCCGGTGCTGCGATGATCAAGGCAATTCGCCAAGTCTTGCCAGACGTGTGGCACCGTATATGTACATGGCATATAGAAAAAAAATATGAAGATTCACCTCAGTCACAAGTCCTTGAAGGAGTTCCGAACTCTTCTGTACTATAGCACGTCCACGGCCATGTTTGAGGAGAGATGGCACGTGTTTTCAAAAAGATGGCAGTCAGAAAAAACAGTAACATGGTTGAGACGAATGTATAAGAAGAGGAGACTATGGGTCGCAGCTTATCTGACAGAGGGGTTTTGGCTTGGCATGAAAAGCAACCAGAGGAGTGAAAGTCTAAACTCATGCCTTCACCTCCACCTAGATGGTGAAATGACCCTGGTGGATATGATTTTGCACTATGAGAACGCCGTTGTACGTATCCGTGAGAACGAGGCGCGAGATGACTGCACGGCCTCACAGAGTTTACCGGTGCTAGTTACTAGCTCGAGGGAACTTGAGATAGCTGCTTCTCATGTCTTCACTCCAGCAAACTTCTATATGTTGCAAGATGATCTTAGAAAAATTGGCGGCATGGAGATTGTAGAAATAAAGCTCGAAGACGGATCACAGCAGTACATCGTGGCCTGGAAGAATAACCGGAAGAGCCATTTTTGGGTGGAGTATACACTAGTAAATTCCGCAAAAACTATAAGGTGCAGCTGCAGAAGAATGATTCGAAAGGGTCTACCTTGCAAGCACATATTCCATGTACTGAAGTACTTGAATATATCTGGAATACCAAAGTGTTTAGTTCTTATTCGGTTCACGAAAGAAGCAAGGTTGGGACTGCCTGCGAGGCGCACAAGCGATCTGTTGGGATTTGGTTGGACTGGGGCAGGTGAAAGAATGAAATATAGCCAGGTCAGTGTGTTGGCTTCAGAAGCTATGCATGCGGCATGCAAACACCCAGCTTTGTGGGATCAGTTACAGGAGAGTTTGAAGGCCGTGATAGCTAAGAGCCATGCGTATGATCAGCTAAAGGAAAATTTGAGTAAGAAAACGGCTGATCTCAGTAGGTGTGCAATTGAATATGTAGACGATGGTGAAGGCAACATAGTTGAAGTTCAAGATCCTATTAAAGTATCAACGAAAGGTGCAACTAAGGTAGATGAGAACCGCCCTATGTCGAAAAATGATAGGCCACTTTCGTACGATGAGCTCAGAATCAGGTGCGGCGCTTGCAAATTGCTAGGGCACACTAAACGCAGCAAGAAATGCAAACTAAATAAGAACTAAGTTTTTGTACGCAATGTAGATTATAATTATTTTTAACTTATCATTCATTAACTTTTCCTATCTGTTATCATGTGCAGAAATGTGGTGGACGAAGAAGAGTAGAACACTTGCTAGAGTTATGTACGGATGAATCCAGTGATCTAGTAGTGAGGTGTTTACAATGTGTTACTTCATACATGTTATATACTCTTGCAAGAGGCCAGGACCTTGAGATAGCGCTTGTAGCATATATGGACTAAACAAGAGGCGGTCACTAGGGACTTTAATCATGGAAAATGGATAGCATTTTAGCCTTTGTAATGATGGCATCTTTTGTGTTGTCCACTCAAGTTGTATTATCTTAGAAAACTATATGATACCCCGCACGTTGTTGCAGGAATGTTTTGCAATATATTCGTAGAGAATTGGTTACTTGGAACATGTATATGTTGTTGCGGGAATTTATTGATTGCATGTTGTGGTGGACCTTTCTCCATGCATGTTGAATGATGAGGTGGCATACTTGCATGTTAAGAGAAATAGGTTAGTGGGGGCTAGTTATTTAGATATAGAAGATTTAATTATGTGTATTAATAATTAATTTTTTTCACTCCTCTGGTTTATTTACCGAAAACCATCACACTTGGGTCTAGAGTATAGACTTGGTACCGAAAAACCCACCATTTTCCTCGCAAAAAAAAAAAGAAAAACCCACCATTTTATGGCTTGTTGTGTAACTCGGGCCGCTTGTCGCGATGACGTGGAGGGGGCGACGGATGCCGTTAGACGGTGCGACACACGGCCGCTCCCGTTGCCGAGCCTGTTTAACAATTTTTATTTTGATTACAGCCCGTTTAAATGGGCCGCGCTGGCCACCTGGTCGGGGCAGACCGGTTCTTCCCTTGCGCTCTCCACGCTCGTTCTATCTATCCACTGCGACCACCGCCGCCGCCACCGATCCATGTCTTGCCGCGGGTCACGTTACGCCATGGTTTCGTGGAGCGACCAGTCGAGCTCTTCTTCAGACGGCGAATCCGTGAGTAGCCTACAGGTACGCTCCTGCTATATAATCTCCAGATAGTGTTAGGCTTAGGGTTAGGGTTCTTCATTTCTGGTATTTAACGCAGGGCGTTGATTTGTGCATTATCTGTGTTGTTTAGCTTCCTACGACGATCCCTTGCTATGAATGGAGTGGCATTGCTCACGATCTGTCTTCTCGTTGTCTGCATCGAGAACCTTGCATCAGGCTAGTTGCTTTTGATTCCTAGGACACTGGCAGATGTTTTCTTGCCTGTGGTCAGAAGGTATGTTGTTCCGTACCCTAAATATATGTTTACATTAGCTCTTGCTCGATTTACTTCGCAGTAATCCATTGTTCTGCCCATAATTGCATACAATTTCAATTAATTTGTGCATTTACAAAGTCCGTATTTATGCCGTCTTTTTTAGGGTCTAATGTTTGTTTTAGCCCATAATAGCATATACTTGTAGTTAATTGATCCATATATATATATGTATATTATTGCATGCTACATTTTTTGTTTATATGATTGAGACCATATTTGTAGTGCATTGCATGTAATTGTAGTGCATTCATGCATATATGATTGAGACCATATTTTTTCATACTGTAGGAAGAAGTGAATTGTAACTATGTGGAATGGGTAGACCCGGAGTGGTCAGTGGCTACAAAGTTCTGCCTCAGAGAACTGTGGAGCATGTATGATGAGAAGCTGAGACAGAATGTTAAGAATGCTGAACAAAATTTCAAGTTAATTGGAGAAAAGAGGAGGATGGAGGAAGAGCTGAGATTTTTCAAAATGGACTTTGCTAAAATGGTGGCTGACAAGGAGGATGCTCTCACACAGTTAGGCAATGCCAGATTATCACTTAGCGATCTCAAAGAGGAGCTAGAGAAGATGAAGATGGCAGACCATGGTTGTGCCAATCTACATCAGGTTCTGAGGGCAAAGGCTGAGAAAGACCGGGACCGGGTGGTGCTAGAGAGAGACCAAGTGCTGAGAGAGAGGGACCAACTGAAGCAAGAGAAGAAAAAACTTGAGTATATGATTGCAGATTTGCTCAAATAGAAACATGGGTACGTTGATAAGATCAAGAAGCTGAAAGAGATTTGTGATGAATTTTAAGTATTTATTGTGGTTTATTGTTGAACTGAATAATCAAGTCCTATCTGCAATATGTGCATTGCCTTTGTGTAAGGCCTAAGTATGTATTGACTATGATTCCTTGGACCCTGTTATGACTTGCAGATCGATTTCCTATCACTTGCAAATGCTAAAAATTGTAGTGAACTACGCGAGTTAGGGCAAGGCCAGTATATTATATTAACTAATAAATTATATAACTTTCAAAACAGTTTTCCCTTCTCTGACCTGCATCCTAATGCGGGTGCTCGGCTAAGCACTGAAATTCTTTTGCTTCCACCGGAGCTCCTAAGTCCTACTGATCAAGGGGGCGAAAGAGTTGTTGATCATGTGATTGATGGTGCTACTGATCCAGATCTTCATGATGCAGAAAAGGAAAAGGGTAACAAAAATGCAGCACAAAATGCAGCACAAAAAGCTGTGCAATGTGATTTCATGCAACACATAACGCCAAGGGAGTCTGGCGCAAGACACGAGGAAGATCCACCTACGGACGCCGATCCTAAGAGATCTAGCGGCAATCATGCGCACGGGATCCCAGGCGGATCCGCCTACTCCACCCACTGCAGGATCCACGGGTGGCCCGTCTTCGTCCGACACGCGGGCTGTCTCCACTGAGCGGTCTGGCGGGACCGCACCTGGCGCGTCCCCCAGCACCAACTGGCGCTCGTCGACTGGGTCGCCCGCACCTGGTCCGCTACGTAATGATGACGCCGGCACGCGGTCCCCAGGGCGTGTGTCGCCCATGCGTCAGTCGAATCTGTCGATGTCTCGGGCGCGGGATCCCACATCAGATCGCACGATAGCCGAGGGGGATTCTCAGGCAGCATCACAAAAAGGAAGACAGCAGCATCACAAATACTCTTCCATGGTAGAAAAGAATGAACACAGCAGCAAAAAACATTAAGCTAGAACAAACGTGAAGCGAAGCAAAAATGTATTGGTATGAAACGTATTGTCTAACTGCATTACACATACACATGTATGCGTAAGCGACCAAAAATCCACACAAAATCCAAGGTATCCTGCTTATTCCATGAATGATAGAAAACGAAAGTTGTCCATGCCCCGGAAACGTGCTTCCGGACTTAAAACAAATGACTAAAACTAGAATCTTGATTCATGTATGATGTCTTCACGCCTTGCTTTTCTTTGCGATGTCGCGAATTTTGTTTTTCACACATTCGAGCGTGTTGGTAGGTGAGAGAACCAACTCGGCGACGAGACGTCTTCTCCTTGCATTAACCGTGTCCTGCAGTTTTTAGAAGAAGGTTTAATGAATAGAAGTTGGTATTATACGACAATTGTAAAAGTGTACAAACAGAGAGGACAAATTACCTGGGTAAAATCGGCGGTCCATCGTTCCCCGTCCCAATGCTCCATAACTTCAATCACAAAAAGGCCACAAGAGTTTCTAATATATATGCAAACATTAGTCACCGTGCACACGAACATGTCTTTCGTAAGTAGAAAATGATGAACCATAACTCACCCGTCCTCTTGTTGTGGCATGTCCATCTCAGCTGTGATAGGCCACTTAGTGACGTCTGGATATTTGCCAGGTGTAATACGGTTTGCCTCTTCCATATCAATTGCTATTGCTAGTCGCTGTTTCAAAGAAAGTAGTAGTGAGAAACCATACGACATTTTGTATGAAGAATGCTCGATGTTGGCGAGAGTACCAGTGCTTTCACAGTGTCGAGAGAGAGGTCGAGCGGATAGAGCAAATCCATAACTTGGAATTCTTTCTTGCGCATGTACATCACCACGGTGATCCAGTGTGTATTGCCAACGTTCAACGGGATAAACGACTACAATGTAACAACACATTTGTAATCACATGCAATAATGCTTGTTAAAATGAGTGTTAATGAACTAGTAAGAACATATCATACCTTATCACGGACGGTATACTCGTCCAGAACCCTACGTACTGCTCTAGCTCTGCTCAGCGCACTATCCATGTTGTATATCGATGGTTTAGGGTTGTCTCGTGCCTTAGCACAATCAACAAGGTATTTGGACCTCCAGGCTGGACAGAGGTACCGATCATGACCAACGCGCAGCGCCAAATGTGTCTGATAAGCATCGATAATCTGCATAAAATGATAGGTTCAGTATATGAAAATGAAGATGCATAATTGAGATAAATGAAGACAAATAAATGAAAACATACTTCCTCAACATCGTTGTTCTGTTTTCCAACAGCCTCGTCAGGCTGTGTCAAATCGATCACCGGCTCTAGACCGTCAGAGTCATCCTTGTACATGAATTCTTTTTTTTTCTGGCGGACCATTTTGAAAGGAATCCACTTCTTCGTCTGCATCATTGTTGCCGGAAGCCACAGCAGCCGCTGGCTTGTACAGCACACCATTTTGGTTCAACTTCTCTAACAATCTCTGCATTACATAAAAAGGATTAATTAATGTGGGCATGGTTTTGCAACTTCATAAATGTTGTAAAACACCGCTTCATGATGAGCTTCTTGATCCGGTATTTCCTTCATTTGGCTGTGTATGTGATCCAAACACCGCTTCATGATGAGGTTCATCATCTCGTCCATGTTTGAGGCTAACTTGGACTTCTTTGCCGCAGCAACGGCGGGCTTCATTTTTGGCTTTTCTGGTTCGGGTACTTTGCACTCCTGCGCCCTATACTCCTTGGTTATGTTGTCTTTAATCTGCATGTGAAATACAAGTACATGTGATCAATAAAAAAATTTAATTATGTTATCTAAAAGATTTAAGAAGTACACAACGCAATGAATTACCTTGATGTTACCACGGCCACGGCCATGGTCATAATCGAACTTGTCTCTCCTAGAGGCTGCAGCTTTAGTCCAATTCCTCATCAGAGGTTGCATGGACAAGCTAGGATTGAACGCGCAATCACCTTCCAGAGGCTGAACCTTCTCCCAGTACAAGTACTGCATGAATATGAAAAATTATAGTTAGTAATATATAGCAGGTAAATTTACAAGCATATATTTTTTACAATGGTACAAGTCTGAAAGGTGTACCTGCAGGAGAGCTAAGTTGCCTCTCAGCCATTGGCAGAGGTGTTTGCCTTTCCTCACGTTGCGAAAGCAGTCCAGCAGAACTCGGAGGATGAACGCATTCCAATTAATCTTGGAAATACGCTTCACATCGTCCACCAATGCGTAATATTGCTTTGGGACAATCTTGCTCGACATGGGAGCAATAACTGTTCCAAGCAAGACGAGGACAACTTTCCAAAGGAAATCGACGTCGGCAGATTTAGTTTTTGTGATGTCTACAATCAGATCATGGATGACTATATTACCTATGGTCTTGCTCAGGAAATGAGGCAGCACTTGTTCTTTAACATCCTCACCTTCCTCACTGAGAATGTCTTCTGTCGACAGTCCTTGGTTCTCCAAGGACAAGATGCACTTGACATCCACGGCACTGAGAGGCACTTCGCCAACCAAGTCTTGTACAATGAATCTGCCCGTGCTAGGATCAAAAATCTCAACCATGTACCGGATCAATAGTGCACGCATCTTCAACGAAGGTATCTGAAGCATGCGACACAGTGGTGTTTCGGCAAGTGCAGCGCATTAACCGGAAGATAGAGCGGTAAGAAGTTTGCACCTTTTTTCAACGGCGCAAACAATTTCTCCATTGAGTTCATCCATCCTGTTGGAAAAAAATTAGACTTGGTCACACTAGCAAAAATTGTTTAATCAACTTTTTTCCTACCATACTGTTGAAAAAAACATAATAGTGGAATACACTATCCAACAGTAGATCGAAAAAGTTACTACATAATTCATTCATACTGAAACATTCAGCAGAGACACGTGCAGCACATAAAATGACAGTTTAAGAATTACCTATTTGATCAATTAGTTTTAGAATCAAAAGTAACCTAATTTAATTAATCAATTATTTTCATATGGTGCTGTACAAAAAGATATAAGAATCGGTGACACTGCCTAACAGTGATTCAAAAAGAAAAGTAGAAAATTCATGCATACTGGAACATGCATCAAACAAACATGCAACACATACAATATTAGTGGGTGTCTAATAGTTGCAACATGCATGTCTTAGGGCATTGCTATAACTAAAAGTGACTATGCTATAACTGACACTGATTGAAAATTCTTGTTTATTCATCAATCTAACCTAAAAGTGAAAGACATCAAACTGCATGCAGAAACTAATTTGCAATCCTAGGGCTATCTAATCTAATACACGCACAAACAAATCTGCTATCATAGGCCTATCTAATCTAATACACGCACAAACAAAAAACATCTAATCCAACTGATGTAATGTAAACATTATCTGCTAATTAATCTTAGGCCTATCGAATCTAACACACGCACAAAGAAAAGCATCATGAAGGCGGTATGGCAGCCAACATACTGGATCACTCGATGAAGATGGAAGTTGTCGGCATTCCAACATGGATGCAGTTCGTCCACGGCGGCCAGCACGCGCTAACGATCTAGATGTTCTCGACGATCTTGCTGGATTTGGGAGGATGCTAGGGACGCAGCTGTCGTCGACTCGGCGGTAGGAGGCATCGTAGACGACATGTACGACGATGCCGAGACTATATAGGAGGTGGAGGATCTCCTAGGTCGCCGTAACTAAAAGGGAAAGTACGTCCGTGATCTTTGCTTTCCTTCGTTGAGGAAAGGCAGTACGTGCTCCTAAATCAAAGGGATAGGCTTCCCACGATGGACGTTTTTTTTGGAGATTCCGATCCAGGAATTGTGTAACAAATCCCGGCTGCTCCTCTCTTTGTGCGACGAGGGACTCATGTCATGGACGTGCATAGGGATTTCCAGTATTTTATGTTTGTACTTTTTATCATTTATTTTTTCTTTTCTTTTTCATATTTGAAATTTTTGAAATCAAATAATTATTTCAACTCAACCAAATGGCCCCAATTTTTTTTTCACACAATGGGATCACCATGGATAGCATGCATGCCAATTCTCGTCGATTTCTGACAATCGATGCATTTACTAGGATTTTGCCAGTGAAAAAAACCCGAAACGCTGCCCGGACGTGACGCAACGTTCGTTCGGTGTTCGAAATGGCTCAGATGTTGCATGGGGGCCTACATTGGTGATCCTCACATGGTGCCAAACTTTGGTGTCATTTCATGCAGGCCACCACAAAGCACATGTGCAACCAGCAGCATTCGGGTCTGCCGGAGGGGGAGCCCGAAGGACGTTGTTTTTGTGAAGTCAACCAAATGGCACCAAATTTTTTCCACAATATGGGATCACCATGGACACCATGCATGCCAATTCTCATCGATTTCTGACACTCGATGCATTTACTAGGATTTTGTCGGCGAAAAAAACACACGAAACACTTGACGGACGTGACGCAACGTTTGTCGGTGTCGAAATGGGCTCAGAGGTTGCATGGGGGCCATACATTGGGCATCCTCACATGGTGCTAAACTTTGGTATCATTTCATGCAGTCCAGGGCACATGGCACATGTGCAACCAGCAGGCATTCGGGTTGCTGGAAAGGGGAGCCCGAAAGGACGTTGTTTTTGTGAACTCACAAATGGGCACCAATTTTTCCCACACATGGGATCACCATGGATAGCATGCATTGCAAATTTCTCATCGATTTCTTTTGACACTCGATGCATTTATTTACCAGGATTTTGACGGCGGAAAAAAAACCCCGAAACGCGCACGCCCGGACGTGATGGCAACATTCGTTTCGGTGTCGGAATGGCCAGATGTTGCATGGGGGCCTACATTGGGCATCCTCACATGGTGCCAAACTTTGGTGTCATTTCATGGAGGCCACCACATAGCACATGTGCAACTAGCAGCATTCGGGTCTGCCGGAGGGGGAGCCCAAAAGACGTTGTTTTTGTGAACTCAACCAAATGGCACCAAATTTTTCCCCACAATGGGATCACCATGGACAGCAAGCATGCCAATTCTCATCGATTTCCGACACTTGATGCATTTACTAGGATTTTGCCGGCGAAAAAACCCCGAAACGCTGCCCGGAAATGATGCAACGTTCGTTCGGTGTCCGGAATGGCTCAGATGTTGCATGGGGGCCTACATTGGGAATCCTCACATGGTGCCAAACTTTGGTGTCATTTCATGCAGGCCACCACATAGCACATGTGCAACCAGCAGCATTCGGGTCTGCCGGAGGAGCAGCCCGAAGGACGTTGTTTTTGTGAACTCAACCAAATGGCACCAAATTTTTCCCCACAATGGGATCACCATGGACAGCATGCATGCCAATTCTCATCCATTTCCGACACTCAATGTATTTACTAGGATTTTGCCAGCGAAAAGACCCTGAAACGCTGCCCGGACGTGACGCAATGATCGTTCGGTGTCCGAAATGGCTCAGATGTTGCATGGGGGCCTACATTGGTCATCCTCACATGGTGCCAAACTTTGGTGTCATTTCATGCAGGCCACCACATAGCACATGTGCAACCAGCAACATTCGGGTCTGCCGGAGGGGGAGCCCGAAGGACGTTGTTTTTGTGAACTCAACCAAATGGCACCAAATTTTCCCCACAATGGGATCACCATGGACAGCATGCATGCCAATTCTCATCGATTTCCGACACTCGATGCATTTACCAGGATTTTGCCGGCGAAAAAACCCCGAAACGCTGCCCGGAAATG